>CM059975.1:5626328-8435078 GCA_030490835.1 Annona cherimola | reverse complement strand
TTTTCATGTGTTGACTCTGAATTTACTCATGTATCACTCATTCAGCTTCCTCTGGCAAGCAATGTTGATCTGGAAGCCATTGCTTCTGTGACAGAAGGATTTAGTGGTGCCGACCTCCAGGCTCTTCTCTCAGACGCACAACTAGCATCTGTTCATGAACTTCTGGAAAGTGGGGATTGGGGTACGACAGGGAAAAAACCAGTTATAAGCGACACACTTCTAAAATCTGTTGCTTCAAATGCCAGACCATCTGTTTCAGATGCTGAAAAAAAGAGGCTTTATAGCATCTATAATCAGTTCTTGGATTCAAAGAAATCCATTGCTGCCCAGGTCTGTAGATGTGATTTTCTGCTTGGCTTACATACAAGACTACATACACGTGTTTCATTTCACTGTAGCTACACCAATAATATTACACAGCCATTGGTGTAAATACTGGTCCTTCATTCATGCACTAGACACCTCTGTAACTGAAACAATACATCAGTGTAGAAAGACCACATGGACATGGGTACTTTATCTGTAACATACCTGCAGCAGGATCTACCTAGAACATAAGCTATGATCCAGATTTCAGTCTTAAATCGGTCCCAAAGATTTCATGCTCCAATTTGAATGTGCATCTATTTAGTTCCAGTAACAAAAAGAACTAATGAGGGGAGAAAAAGAGAGAAATGTAGGGAAAAAAAATAAATGAAATGCAAAAAAAGGGAAGTAACTGCCTCCTAATTCCATGCATAAACTATTAGCAAAATGTTGCTGAAACTACTAATATATATTGCCTGTCTGCACAAATACTGATTGGCTTTTTTGCAAGCACTGATAAGCATTCTGAACTACCATCATTCAGAGGTACAGAAGAACAACAGTAAAGACGGTCAAAGCTCCTGGCCTGATACCTTAAAACAGTAATTATGATCTGAAAATGTACATGACCATTGAAATGAACAATGACAGTTTTCATGAGAGGAAATAGCAGCAAAAGAATTAAAAGTTTTCAAAATAGTTGGAAGGGGATCATGATGACAGAAGCTTTATGGTTATGTAACTGGCTAGTCCCCAGACATCTGGCTAACTTGCAACCATTCTTGAATTCTGTGCCTTACATGTGACAATTTTAACCATTTTTAAAAAACACAGTGATCATTTGTGGCCAGGCACAAATGGCAACACTTTTGTTTGGCTGACAACTCTCTTTTTTCCAAATTTTTGTCCATATGTGGACTCCGCTTATACCTTCATCCTAATGAAAATTTGGCAAATTTCAGAATTTATTTACTATTTTATGTTGAATTTTGAAGATGGATAAGTTGGACACGGATACATGCACATATATCCATGCCCAATTTATTCATTTTCAAAATTTAAAACAAAATACTAAATAAAATTTAAAAATTGTCAAATTTTACAGAGAGGAAGGCATAAGTGAGGCCCGCATATGGATAAATTTTTTTTGCAAAAAATACGTCTGGCTGCAAATGATCAAAGCACTTTTTAAAATTGGGACCAAGGATAATAAAAAGCATTCTATAAAAAAAGGATAAAAAAAGGGAATATGAGTCTTTAACTCTCGAGTCTCAGACAATAACAATGTTCTTCATCTTGCAGTCAAGGGATGCAAAGGGGAAGAGAGCAACTCTTGCATGATTTAATATGGGCCTTTTTCTCTTGAGTCTCAAACAATAGCAATGTTCTTCAGCTTGCAGTCTAGGGATGCAAAGGTAAAGAGAGCAACTCTTGAATGACATGATTTAACTGGTATCCATTTCTCAGTGAGTGAGACTTGGCAGGTTAATTTTTAAAATTTTAATTTCATGGATTTTCTGTTGAGCATCTCCTATGTGTTGCATGCTGAACATGCACTGTACACTAGAAATCACTCAAATTAGGAATTCCACTTACTTCAATCTCAACTTGTCAAAAATTTAATTCATCGACAGGTTATTGACAGCTGGAGGCCCCAGCAGTTGCTGGAGATGAAGGCGACAATACAGGGCCATGTTTGCAAAAAGAAATAAAGTCCTTGCATTCCATCCTGGCCAAATTTGCATGGTTGAATGGCTGAAGCATTTTTACTGAAGCAGTGGGTTTGCTCATGGACGTTGCTTGGGTTTAGCTGAATGAAACATGCAGCGTGTTTTGCGGAACTAACAGCATAATTGTGCGTTTTTGGTGTACTCTGTAGACAATGTTGTCAGAACTGTTCTAGCGGCCTGAACATGCATCTCTTTATACAAAATGCTTTATTTATTATGCCATGATTCATTTGTTAGGCCGAGCTAACAAGATCATGCTTTCAGCTTTCTATTAATTGGGGTTTGTTTCTACAAAACCCTTCTTCTAACCCCTTTTATTTTTAGTATCTTAGATGCTAAATGGAAAATCCACCTATCTTTCATATTTAACACCATTTATATTATTTACATCAAGCTCAGTGTGCCAAGCTGATGATTAACCATGATTTTGGCCTACTTGGTAGTCCAGCGAGCTGGAGGAAACCAAGACGGAGTTTTTTAAGTTAAATGTGGATGCCGGTTGTTTAACTGAGGGGGTTTCCCAAGGGATTCAGATGGATCATTCATTGCTGTCAAATGTTAGAAGGAAACAGGTTGTGCTTATCTTCTATGGATGGAAGCAAATGCAATCTGTTTGGAAGTCAAATGGATGATTGAATTGGAGGTCAAATGGGTACAAGTTGAAAGTGACTCAGTGGTGCCTATTGAGCAATGGTTCCTCTTCATTGAGCTTGGGTTTTATTGTAAATGAGATAAAAAGCTATAAACGTGTTCATCCATCTCTTGTTTGGTTATGTGCTGAGGAGCGGTAACATGCTTGCATGCTGCCTTGCCAGATTCGTTGTTGCAATATGTGTTTGTGCGCCTCCCCCTCGTATTTCTATGCAATTACAGAGCGGCAATGTATTCTCTCTCTCTCGGCTGACAGGGGATGGGATGAGAGGGAGTGTGGCCCACCCATCCAACCAGATGTATGTTCTTCATAAAAAAAATATCATTTATATTATCATGTTGCATTTGTCTAGTATTATTTGCATGAACCTATCTACATATGTAAAATCATCATCATCATCATAAGCCATTTCCCACCTATGTGGGGTCGGCTGCATGGATTCTGTTACGCCATTCTTGGCGATTTAAGACTAAATTTTCAGTAATTTGTAATTTTTTTAAATCTTGTTTAATTACTTCCATCCATGTTTTTTTGGGTCTTCCTCTCATTCTCCTACCACCTTCTACTTAGATAAACTCTGTTTTCCTAACCGGTGCGACTTCAGGCCTCCTTTTTACATGACCAAACCATCTTAATCTATTTTCTCTCATTTTATCATAAATTGGTCTCACTTTTAAGTTTTCTCGAATTATTTCATTCCTAATTTTATCTTTTCTTGTTTTACCACTCATCCACCTTAACATTCTCATTTCTGCTACGCTCATTTTTTGTATATGTTGCTCTTTAACTGCCCAACATTCTGCCTCATAAAGCATAGCAGGTCTAATCGCAGTCTTATAAAATTTTCCTTTTAATTTGACTGGGACTCGACGGTCATATAAAATTCTTGATGCACTTCTCCATTTCTTCCATCTTGCTAAATATCTACATATGTAAAATCAACATAATCAAATGGTTTAATACTAAATATTAATTTAAAGTTGTATTTTCAACATCTAAACTATTTAAAATATTATTATTATGTGAATAAATTGTATTAAAATATACATGTATAATTGTATATGAACTTAAGCATTTTTCATAATTTGTGCATGAATATGTATATTTTTCGGCATATTTGGCTTATGTAAATTGGATGAAACTTGATTTTCCAATTAAACGAATGATGTTAAATACAATAAATAGGGTATATTTATCTTCGAGCCTTAAAATATTAAAAAATGAAAGAGGTTATATAAAAGTGCTTTTAGGTAACTTGGTTGCATTACAGAAAATTAGTACCATTATTTATTTTATTTTTAATCACTACTTTCAATCACTCGACATCATTCTCTCTTCTTTTCTTTTATTATGTATTTTTTTCGACTTTTTTCCGATTCCCGAGTAGAGTTTAGCTTAAACCGGAGACCCAAAGTGGGATGGGATTGCTCGGCTAACCAATTATTTAGACCCATTTTACCAGAATGGATTTCAGATTGGTCATTGACAACAGTTATTTTATATATATATATATATATATATATATATATATATATATATATGGGAAATGATCCAGTGCATGCGACTGCACCGTGCAGTCCATGCACTGTGGGCCCCACCTGATCATTTCCCATAAATCCACCCCACCCATTGTATTTAGAATTGTTCACTTTATTATCATACCAATTTTCATCCAAATCCAACATGTGTGTAGTCTCCATCTTAAAATGGTGCAAAATCTGTTGGAAACAATGTTCAAAATAAAACAAATTGGCCAAGGATTGAGTTTTGATGATTAACAAGAACTAGTTTGAGTATATATATATATGACTAATATGTTTGCCAAGTGTTTAAGGAAAGCAGAGAAGTCAAGTCGATCTTCGAGTCAACTTGAACTTAGACTTGGGAGTGAAGTCGATAGTGAAGTCGACTCCACTAACGACTTCAAACAAGCCAAAACTGGACAAAGTTGAAAATGGAATTCTGACGAGTGAAGTCGCAAGCCAAGTCGACTCCACATGCGACTTGGGTAGTCAAGTCGCATATGAAGTCGACTCCAGCATCGACTTCGAAGTACACAAAAATGTCCAGCGTTGAAATCTGGCTCCCGAAGATGCGAAGTCGCAGACGAAGTCGACTCCAAGTGCGACTTGGGCGAAGTCGCAAACCAGGTCGACTCCAACTTCGACTTGAGAAGTTTTGAAGTCCAAGATGAAGATTCAAGCATATCCAAGACATCCATTTGAAGTTTCTCACATACAAATGAGCTTTAAAGACTATTCTTAAAGTAACTTAAGATCAAAGCAAGAATCCAAGTTCAAGTTCAAATCAAGTCTATCAAGCTCAAAGCAAATCTTCAAGCTAGTTTCCAAATGGAGTAAAAACCAAGTCATGAAGACCAAGTGAGTCCAAAGCAAAGCAAGGAACATACATATATTGTGCAAGAACTCAAAGCTTTCAAATGGTTTGCAAGATTCAAGACATTTCAAGAAGATCAAGGCGTTTCTGCAATAGACCAAGCCAAGTCGCAACCCAAGTCGACTTCAGGATCGACTTGAGTTGAAGTCTGAAAGCCAAGTCGACCCAAGTCTCAGACTTGAGTTTCTGAAGAACCCAAGTCGCAGGCCAAGTCGACTCCATGTACGACTTGGAAGCCAAGTCGCAGGCCAAGTCGACTTCATCTTCGACTTGGAGTATAACGGTCAAATTTTTGACCGTTGGAGTTCATTTATTGCACGCAAACTACTTCTACAACGTTCATATTTTCCTCAATCTATAAAAGGACATTCAAATGAACGTGAGAAGTACAAGAGACACTACTCTAAAGATCAAAGAGAAAAAAGAAGTACAAGAAAGACTTTCAAATACTTTTTCTCCATATTTGAGTGTTTCAAAGGAAGAGAGAGCTTCAAACTGCAAGTTACTTCAACAATCATCATTCAAGCTACTTTTGATTTCTTCCTCGAGCTCAAAACTGCCTACACAAATCTGTAAAGTGTAGTTTTTATTAATTTCTTTATTTGGTTGTATAAATCTTGATTTAGCTTGGGTAGCTAAGATCAAGTGTATGCAAAGTAGGGTGTGATTGGAGTGAGACTCATCACCTACTTGTGCAAGTGATTGTATATGCCCCCTAGAGCTTTGAATCTAGAAGAGAGCAAGTGGCTCTAGTTGTATATGCCCCCTAGAGCTTTGAATCTAGAAGAGAGCAAGTGGCTCTAGTTGTGTATGCCCCCTAGAGCTTTGAATCTAGAAGAGAGCGGTGACTCTAAGTGTATTCGTGGAATACATAGTGGAACCCAAGTCACAACGGAGTGTGAGCTTGGAAGAGTGGAGTAGGGAAGGTTTGCCCGAACCACTATAAATCTTGTGTTCTACTGCTTTATCTTATTTGCTCTCCATTTGCTTAAAAAGGGGATTAACTTTTTCAAGGGGTTAAGATATTTGAAATTATCAAAGAAATTTTAAAGAACCCAATTCACCCCTCCCCTCTTGGGTTTAGCCATCAACTCTGAATCTGAGCAGGTCATGAAGATTTTAAGAGCTCTACCCGAATCATGGACTCCAAAGATCACTGCAATTGAAGAAGCCAAAGACCTCAACACGCTGAAGCTTGAAAACTTAATTAGCTCACTTATGTCACATGAGCTAATTAAGAAAAGGAATGAAGATCAACACAGGGGCAAAAGAGCAATTGCCTTAAAAGCCGCACAAGACACCGATGACACATCTTCTTCTCAAAATGACGACGAGATTGCTCTACTCACAAAACGATTCAGAAAATTTGTGAGGAAAGGCAAAAATTTCAGAAGCTTCAAAGAAAGAACTCCCCAAGAGAAGAAGAAAGAATCAACCAAGTGCTACCGATGCGGCGGTTCGGGACATATGCAGGCTCAATGTCCAACTCCCGAAGAAAACAAGGCAAAAGAACAAAGAAAGGATCGAGGGAACAATAGAAGATTCCAGAAATCCAAAGGAAGAGGCATGTACGTAAATGATGAAGAATCTACGACGAGTAGCTTCTCAACCGATGACATAGAGGCGGAAGAATGTGCAAGAATTTGCTGCATGACACAAATCGAGCAAGGAGAACAAATTACCTCAACAAAAGACACAAGCAATGAAGAGGTAAGTTCCAAACTCTCCCTTTCTAATTCAAGTTATTCTTCCTCTCATGAATGCCTCAAATGTACTGAATTAGATGAACTACAAACTGCATATGATTCATTATATGAAGAAATGAAGAAATTAGGAAGCAAGTTTACAATTAAGAAGAGACAATGTGATGCAACAATAATTGTAAATGGTAAACTTGCAGAAAGATTAGTCAAATTGAAAGATGAAACTGAATTGCTGAAAATGGAGAACAAATCATTAAATGAATCATTAGCTAAGTTCTCTAATCCAGGAGAAAGTGTTAAAATGTTTCTGAATATGACCTCCCAAACACATAAAAGAGGTCTTGGGTATCATACATTTGAGCAAGGAGAAAGTAGCAAATCAAATGAACAAATACTTGAGAAAAATCAAACTAAAAATGCATCTATATACAAGCCACAAAAGAAAAATTTTAAGTGGACTAGAAGACCAATGATTGAACCTTTGCATGCTTGGAGACCTACTCCAAGATTACCTTTGGCTTGTAATTTCTGCAATAAGATGGGTCATAAAACTTACAAATGTAATTTTAAGAAACTATATGACCATGGTGTTAAATTAGTTTGGGTTCCAAGAAACACAAGATTTGGGCTTTCAAAGTTAGATCAACTTAGATTAGATTCTATTACTAACCCAAATGGACCCATAAAATGGGTACAAAAAAGATAAGATTTATTTTCTTATTTTTCAGACATGTTTTAAGGCAAAGGCAAACAATGAATGGTTCATGGATAGCGGTTGTTCAAGGCATATGACCGGTGAAAGAAGTTTGTTTCATAAACTTAAGCCTTGCAACGATGGAATGGTTGCCTTTGGAAATAATGAAAAAGGTAAAATTAAAGGTAAAGGAAATATACTTAGTACCTCAAATGCATGCATGGAAGATGTTTTGTTTGTTGAAGGACTCAAACACAATTTAATGAGTATTAGCCAATTATGTGATAAAGGATATAAAGTTGTGTTTGAATCATCTATATGTAATGTATTTGATGGAGAACATATCATGTTTAGTGGTAAACGACATGGAAATGTTTATTTGGTTTCACTTGATGAATTGAATGGTCAATGTCTTATGGCCATTGATAATGATCCATGGGTTTGGCATAAAAGGCTTGGACATGTAAACATGGGAAATATAAAGACCCTTTGGAAAAAGAATTTGGTAGAAGGATTACCAAAGTTGAAATATGACAAAGACAAAATTTGCAAGGCATGTCAATTATCAAAACAACCCAAGATGCCTTTCTCTACCAAAAAGGAAATTTCCACCACAAAGCCACTTGAATTACTACATATGGATCTATACGGGCCATCCGACATTCTAACCATTGGTGGAAAGAAATATGTATTTGTCATAGTTGATGATTTTTCAAGATTCACATGGATAATTCTCTTAGCTAGTAAAGATGAAGCCTTCTCTATGTTTGCAACTTTTGTGAATTTGGTGCAAAATGAAAAACAGAGTACTATTGTGACCATAAGAAGCGATCATGGTGGCGAATTCGAAAACAAACGATTCATGGAATTTTGCAATGAAAAAGGAATTCACCACACATTTTCTGCACCAAGAACTCCACAACAAAATGGAGTAGTAGAAAGGAAAAATAGAACTATACAAGAGATGGCTAGAACTATGCTAAATGAGAGAAATCTATCCAAGAAATTTTGGGGTGAAGCTGTGAGTACAGCTTGTCATGTTTTGAACCGAGTTACCATTCGAGCAATCTTGAAAAAGACCCCATATGAACTATGGAAAGGAAGGAAACCAAATATCTCATATTTTCATGCTTTTGGATGTACATGCTATGTTTTAAACAATGGAAAAACCAATTTGGGCAAATTAGATGCCAAAAGCGATGAGGCTATATTCCTTGGTTATTCATCAAATAGCAAAGCATATAGAGTATTCAACAAACGAAACCAAGTTGTAGAAGAATCCATACATGTTGTATTTGATGAAATTAACCAAAGTCCGAGAAAGGAGGATGAACTAAGTGATGCAGATGAGACAAAAAGCAAAGAACAACCAAAGGAACTCGAGCTCAAGCCAGAAAATCCAGAGGAGGAAGAGGTAAGTGAAGGTAATGACTCTTACAAACCTCCAACTGATTTAAAGTTCAAAAATGCCCATCCAATTGAACAAGTTATTGGAAACATATATGAAGGAGTAAAAACTAGAAGATCAAAACAAAACGTTTATGGACAATATGCGTTTGTATCGAAAATTGAACCAAATACCATTGAACAAGCTCTTAATGATGAAAATTGGGTTATTTCAATGCAAGAAGAGCTAAATCAATTCGAAAGAAATAATGTATGGCATTTAGTTCCTAGACCAAACAATCATACAGTCATTGGTACAAAATGGGTATTTAGAAACAAATTAGACGAAAGCGGTCTTGTAATTAGAAACAAGGCAAGATTAGTAGCCAAAGGGTATTCCCAAGAAGAAGGAATTGATTTTGAAGAATCATATGCACCCGTGGCTAGATTAGAAGCCATACGCATCCTACTAGCATTTGCTTCTCATATGAACTTCAAATTGTTTCAAATGGATGTAAAAAGCGCATTTTTGAATGGTTATTTGAATGAAGAAGTATATGTTGAACAACCCCCTGGTTTTGAAGAAAAGAATCAATCAAAGTTTGTTTATAAATTAACCAAAGCATTATATGGACTAAAACAAGCACCAAGAGCTTGGTATGAAAGGTTAAATAAATTCTTGATTGATCATGAGTTTCAAAGAGGGAAAGTAGACACTACTTTATTCATCAAGTACAAAAATAAAAATATTTTGATTGTACAGATTTATGTGGATGACATAATATTCGGTGCTACTGATGAAAATCTTTGTCAAGAATTTTCTAAGATAATGCAGAGCGAGTTCGAAATGAGCATGATGGGAGAATTAAATTTCTTCCTTGGATTACAAATCAAGCAACAAAGTGAAGGAATATTTCTGAACCAGTCCAAGTATGTCAAAGAGATGCTCAAGAAATTTGGAATGCAGAATAGCAAAGGGGCAAACACTCCAATGAGCTCTACAATCAAGATCGACACGGACGAAAACGGTAAAAGTATCGATCAAAAGCTCTATAGAAGCATGATTGGATCCTTGGTATATTTAACTGCTTCTAGACCCGATATCTTATTCAGTGTTTGTATGTGCTCTAGATTTCAAGCATGTCCCAAAGAATCACATCTACTCGCTGTAAAAAGAATTTTTAAATATTTGATAAAAACTACAAACCTTGGACTATGGTATCCAAAGGGGTCAACCTTTGATCTAATCGGCTATTCGGATGCAGACTTTGCCGGATATAAAGTAGATAGAAAAAGTACCAGTGGAACTTGTCAATTTCTTGGACATATGCTAGTTTCATGGCATTCAAGAAAACAAACAAGTGTTGCACTATCTACTGCGGAAGCCGAATACATAGCCGCCGGTAGTTGTTGTGCCCAATTACTTTGGATGAAACAGCAATTAAAGGATTATGGTATTGATTATGTTGATATTCCTATTAGATGTGATAATACAAGTGCAATTTGTTTGACTAAAAATCCTGTATTGCATTCTAGAACCAAACATATTGATGTAAGACATCATTTTATTCGTGAACATGTTGAAAATCATGATGTGTGCTTAGAATATGTGAAAACAGAAGACCAAATTGCTGATATCTTTACCAAACCTCTAGCCAAAGATTCATTTTATAAGATTAGGAATGATATGGGGATGATAGAGCTTAACTAAGAAAAATTCATAAGAAAATTAAATTGGAAAATGTCAAGTCGATGAGTCAAGTCGACTCCAGGGACGTCAGGTCGACTCCGCTTTAGAAGCGAAGTCGACTCCGCTAGGGTCGAAGTCGACTCCGCCTCCAGGCGAAGTCGACTCCAGAAGGACCGAAGTCGACTTCGCCTAGGGCAAGTCGACTCCGCGCGCGACGTTTCGCATTCGGCCGACTTCTCTTCTTATTTCTTCTTTCCTCTCTTCTTTCCTCTCTTCTTTCTTCCTCATTTTTCCGGCCTCCCTGTTTTCTTTTTCTCCTCCGGCGACTGCAACTCTTGTTCTTCCGTCTTTCCTCTCCAATCTTCCGGCATTTTTTCTCCTCCTTCATCTCCGACAAATCCCTTTCTCTCTCAAGTTTTCTTCTCCATTTTCTCTACTCCTCTCCATTTTCCTCTCTCACAGATTCCAAACTCCAAAACTCCCATCTCAATGGCCCCGAGGAAAGCCGTCTCCAAACCGTCAAAAAGGCCTGTGCCTAGACCTCCCACATCTCACACTGAGGAAGAAGTCCCTAGGAGAGCTAGGACACCTGCAAAACGGGTTCGAGAAGAACCCTCAACTTCTACTGGTAGAAGGGTTCGGTTCCAAACTTCTACTCACACAACGGAACAAGCTACAAGGTCGGAAAGCCAACCTCATGCCCAAGCTTCACAAAGCACACACTCCGGAGCAAGCAGAAGGGGTACTGCGGCAACGGGCAAAACTCAAGTCTTGAAGATGCCCACTACATACTTCAGAACCGAAATCAATCACGGCCGGTTCTACAAGAACTTCTATGAACGAAAGGTATTCATACCGAAAATCATAGATTTCAAATTTTTGAAAGATTATGGGTCCGACATAGAAGACCTATTGGATTTTCAAGGATGGACCAAATTACTCAAAGAGGATGACAAGGTCTATCCAGATCTTACCAGAATATTTTACTATGAATGGGATGAAGAAAATTTTGGCACACATGTCAAAGAAGTAGATATAGATTTTGGAATCGGGTTAAGTCCAAGCCAAACCAGAGCAATGAGTCATTTAGGACAGATACTTGGAGTCCCTTTCATCGAAGAGCCTTTTCCGGAAGATCTTACCATGGATCAGATATATAATCAGCTCACCCGGAGTAACAAGTATCACCCGGGGATCAAGTTTCTTCGATACATGGATTTGTCACCCAGACTTCGGGTATTAAGGCTTCTCATTGCTCATTGCATCTACCCCAAAGGTGGTGGTAGAAATCAGTTAAACCCACAAGAAGCTGGAATCTTATGGAAGGTAGCAAACAAAGTCAAAGTGAGTCTACCTAAATTATTTCTAGAAGCCTTGGCAAGTCGAAAGGATAATCCAAGGGGCGTCCTTCCTTACGACACTTGGATCACAAAGATCCTTGAACATTTTGAAGTGGACATTGAAGGCGAGCCATTCGAAGTGCTCAAGTCCACAAATGCAATCAACAAGGCACTAATTCAGAGGATGAAAATCAATGTACTTGAACTCCGACCCGATGCTCCAGAAGAAGAGCATCAAGAGGACCAAGCACAAGCTGAGGGGGAGCAACCTCCCGAAGCACCGGCTGCTCCAGAAGAGCCACCATCACCTCAATCCCACGGCTCCTACTCCCCACAAGGATCCGTTGCACGAGAACGGGTACCTCCAACCGCTTCTGAGGAGGTCACTCTAAGGGATCTCAAAGATGAAATCATTGCCATGAAGGCAGAAATGGGCTATCAAGAAAACCGGATGACAAGTCTTGTCACCGGTGTCCTTAATGCGATTGAAGATATGCATTCCCGACAAGATAGAATCGAGCGGGAAATGCGTAAAATCCGATATCATCTTGCATCAGGCCATCATAAGAAGAGACCCATGCCTGAACTCGATCCCTACGAGTCGGGTTCAGTTCATAGAGAGGCAACTCCCGATCACGCTTCTCTTGTTTACTCCTCGGCCCATCATTGTCCCATCAAACCTACTCCATATCCGATTTCTCAATTTCAATTCATCAAATCATTATTTTTGCTTGATTGACAAAAAGGGGGAGATAGAATAGGAATTGAGTTGAAAGTTTTTTTTAAGTTTTGGGTTGGGTACATTGTATTTAAGGTTTCATTTATGCTTTAATTTTTGTTCTCTGTAATGAAACTTCATATATACATATATGAAAAGATGTTTTATTAGTTTATGATTGATATGATTGATATATTTGATAAGTGATTGCAATTTTTATAAATACAAAGTATTCTTAATGATTAATACTCAATCTATGGCTTGAAAGGTATTCAAGCATATTCTATGCCAAAATGACTAATGTTCTGAAAAAGTTCTCAACTCTAAATTATATGTTCAAGAAATATACTCTGTTTTCTCAAATGAACATGTTTGAATTTTTGAAAGGTATCAACTCAAAATGAAGTTTTGTCAATCATCAAAAAGGGGGAGATTGTTGGAAACAATGTTCAAAATAAAACAAATTGGCCAAGGATTGAGTTTTGATGATTAACAAGAACTAGTTTGAGTATATATATATATGACTAATATGTTTGCCAAGTGTTTAAGGAAAGCAGAGAAGTCAAGTCGATCTTCGAGTCAACTTGAACTTAGACTTGGGAGTGAAGTCGATAGTGAAGTCGACTCCACTAACGACTTCAAACAAGCCAAAACTGGACAAAGTTGAAAATGGAATTCTGACGAGTGAAGTCGCAAGCCAAGTCGACTCCACATGCGACTTGGGTAGTCAAGTCGCATACGAAGTCGACTCCAGCATCGACTTCGAAGTACACAAAAATGTCCAGCGTTGAAATCTGGCTCCCGAAGATGCGAAGTCGCAGACGAAGTCGACTCCAAGTGCGACTTGGGCGAAGTCGCAAACCAGGTCGACTCCAACTTCGACTTGAGAAGTTTTGAAGTCCAAGATGAAGATTCAAGCATATCCAAGACATCCATTTGAAGTTTCTCACATACAAATGAGCTTTAAAGACTATTCTTAAAGTAACTTAAGATCAAAGCAAGAATCCAAGTTCAAGTTCAAATCAAGTCTATCAAGCTCAAAGCAAATCTTCAAGCTAGTTTCCAAATGGAGTAAAAACCAAGTCATGAAGACCAAGTGAGTCCAAAGCAAAGCAAGGAACATACATATATTGTGCAAGAACTCAAAGCTTTCAAATGGTTTGCAAGATTCAAGACATTTCAAGAAGATCAAGGCGTTTCTGCAATAGACCAAGCCAAGTCGCAACCCAAGTCGACTTCAGGATCGACTTGAGTTGAAGTCTGAAAGCCAAGTCGACCCAAGTCTCAGACTTGAGTTTCTGAAGAACCCAAGTCGCAGGCCAAGTCGACTCCATGTACGACTTGGAAGCCAAGTCGCAGGCCAAGTCGACTTCATCTTCGACTTGGAGTATAACGGTCAAATTTTTGACCGTTGGAGTTCATTTATTGCACGCAAACTACTTCTACAACGTTCATATTTTCCTCAATCTATAAAAGGACATTCAAATGAACGTGAGAAGTACAAGAGACACTACTCTAAAGATCAAAGAGAAAAAAGAAGTACAAGAAAGACTTTCAAATACTTTTTCTCCATATTTGAGTGTTTCAAAGGAAGAGAGAGCTTCAAACTGCAAGTTACTTCAACAATCATCATTCAAGCTACTTTTGATTTCTTCCTCGAGCTCAAAACTGCCTACACAAATCTGTAAAGTGTAGTTTTTATTAATTTCTTTATTTGGTTGTATAAATCTTGATTTAGCTTGGGTAGCTAAGATCAAGTGTATGCAAAGTAGGGTGTGATTGGAGTGAGACTCATCACCTACTTGTGCAAGTGATTGTATATGCCCCCTAGAGCTTTGAATCTAGAAGAGAGCAAGTGGCTCTAGTTGTATATGCCCCCTAGAGCTTTGAATCTAGAAGAGAGCAAGTGGCTCTAGTTGTGTATGCCCCCTAGAGCTTTGAATCTAGAAGAGAGCGGTGACTCTAAGTGTATTCGTGGAATACATAGTGGAACCCAAGTCACAACGGAGTGTGAGCTTGGAAGAGTGGAGTAGGGAAGGTTTGCCCGAACCACTATAAATCTTGTGTTCTACTGCTTTATCTTATTTGCTCTCCATTTGCTTAAAAAGGGGATTAACTTTTTCAAGGGGTTAAGATATTTGAAATTATCAAAGAAATTTTAAAGAACCCAATTCACCCCTCCCCTCTTGGGTTTAGCCATCAACTCGGGACCAACAAAATCTACGTAATAAAATAGTTTAATGTAAATATCAAGTTTAAAGTGGTTTTTTCAACATCTAAACCGTCTAAAGTATGATTTATATATGGATAAATGAGTGTATAAAGTTTCATTACAATCTAATATGTGTGAGGTACATTTTACAGCGGACTGCACACGATCATATCCCTATATATATATATATATATGGGAAATGATCCAGTGCATGCGACTGCACCGTGCAGTCCATGCACTGTGGGCCCCACCCGATCATTTCCCATAAATCCACCCCACCCATTGTATTTAGAATTGTTTACTTTATTACCATACCAATTTTCATCCAAATCCAACATGTGTGTAGTCTCCATCTTAAAACGGTGCAAAATCAACGTAATAAAATAGTTTAATGTAAATATCAAGTTTAAAGTGGTTTTTTCAACATCTAAACCGTCTAAAGTATGATTTATATATGGATAAATGAGTGTATAAAGTTTCATTACAATCTAATATGTGTGGGGTTCATTTTACAACGGACTGCACAGGATCGGTTCCCTATATATATATATATATATAGTTTCTTTCAATCGCATTGCCATTTAACTACAGCTTTCAGATTGACATTGACATTGAAGTCAGAGAAGCTCGAATAAAATGAATTTATTTTCTATCTTATTTTACAGTGGGTTTGTTCCAATCCGTTTGGCTCACTCTGATGCTTCAATTAAAATTCAATCCTACATTGCATTTAAAATGATTTCAGTGGTGTTGTGGACGCCACATGAACACTCACTAAATCAAATCAATCTTCTTAGATAGTCCCAAAAATCCAAACTGTACTAGGAAGGCATTAAATGATTTGTTCGAAACGTTTAGGTACGATTTGCTTTCGCACAAGCGCTTGGTGGAACTGGATGGATTGGGTTTGAGATAATCGGGTTGACTCGGGTTGGGACAAATACAACCCTAACCCACCTTGTAAAATCTCAACCCAACCCTACTTTTCACACCTTAACCCAACCCTATTTCAACCCACTTCAAATCGGTTCGGTTCGGGTTAGAAATCGGGCTAATAGATTACACATATTATCAATGTTAGTTAAGCTTTTGTTCACCCAAATTTCTAAAATAACAAAAAAGCAATGATAATTATAAAAAAATAAGTACTAAAAAGTTCTACGTAACTCAAAAGTGGAGGATAAGTTTTGTAATTGATTTATTTTTTTGCTTTTGTATTCTTTGAGCAATTGATGTCTCTTGCAAGTCAAAAAGTGAAAGCCAAGTAAAAGTATTGCAGTAAATTATGCAAAATGAAAAAACGAATATCATAGTCTTACTTACATTTTTAGTTAGCTTCCAATCAAAGCTATAAACATCTCAAATTCCCAATTGACCTGTTCGTTATTTCAAATCACCAATGCAAGCGAACATCTAAACAACCTATTTACAATGCAATATAGGGTATGTTTGGCAATTGAAAGAAAAAGTCAATTAAAACTTTTCAATCTAAAACTTTTCACTCTCTACAATTATCATATTTTTAACTATCATTTTTTTAAATTATTTTTTCACATTTTCCTATACAACTACCCTACTTTTCAATCATTTATATAAAACTATCAACACAACTAACCTATCTATTTTAACTTTATTATCTTTGTTACTCATCATTACCCATATCATATCACATCAGTTGATAACTTTTACTCTCCAAAACTTTTCATCAAAAGTTTTATTCATTACCAAACACACTCTTAACCAAATAATCCAAACATAATTTCACAACTAATTAACCAAATATATTTCCAAACCAAATAAATTCAAACAACATTTCACAACCAAATTGTAAAACATATTTCCAAACTCTACATAATTTTATTTAAATATCCAAACAACATAAATGAAATACACTCTCATAAACATATCAAAATACATACCTTATGAAATCGGGTTGGTTCGGGTCGGGTCGACCGACCCTAACCCGGCTCAACCTGATTTTCAAAAACCGAATTTTCAAAATATCAACCCACCCCATGGTATAAATCGGTTCGGGTTGATGCGGGCTCGGGTTGAACCCGACCCTATTTACACCCCTAGTTTGAGATAACTCTACTCTTATTTTATTATTAAAAACTTTAATCTTATGTTATTTCAGGTCGGGTAAATTACAAGTCTATCTTAAACTACTTTTTTATGGTAAGTCAGTTGCAATTTTAATCTCGTATCAGTTTTTTAAAATAATTTTTATATTATATTTGAAAATTATAATTTTATTATAAGTCTTACTTAAAAATCAATAATCAAGCTAATAATAATATAATTTTGAAATATATTTATTAAATAATAGATAAACTAAATAAATTTCTATATTTTCATCAAAAAAAAAGTTTCTATATATGTAAATAATATATTTACATCTTTCACTATAAAAGATATTTTATAAAACATTAAATATATATTAGGAATTCCGGTCGACACCCCTTGTTTTAATTGAATCCGGCATTTTTTATTTGAAATCTATCCTGTTTATGAGTATAAAGTAAGAATTTACCTTATTCATTTTAATATTTTACCCAATATACCCACCCATATATCTTACCTAAATTGCACACTTAAACGGAATAGTAGAACAAAATGGGAATAAAGTGATTAAATACTCAGAATTTTTTTTTCTCCTCACACCTCTAATAATATTTTTAATTTATTCATATGGGACACCCACAAAATTAGGGAAGACGGCTGTTACCACGTTTTTCTCTTTCACTGTTGTCGTGTTTTTGAATCGTGATCGCTCAGCTTGTCAGGCAACACCAGTACCATCGCGCCAGAGGCGTGATGGCATAATAGTCCCTTATTGGATACACAAAAAGAATAGAAATGTTTTTATTATTTAATGTGATATAATTACATTTTTAAGGGTGTGTTTGGTTAGAGGTAAAACTTTTGATGAAAAGTTTTGGGAGAAGAAGTTGTCAAATTGATAGAAAATGATGTAATATAATAGGGGTAATGATGAGGAGTAAAGAGAATAAAGTTAAAATAGATAGGTTAGTTGTACGAGTAGTTGTGTAGAAATGATTGAAAAGTAAGGTAGTTTATATAGAAAAATGTGAAAAAATAATTAAAAAATAGAGTAGTTATGGAGAGTGAAAAGTTTTGGGTTGAAAAGTTTTAGTTGACATATTTTGGCCCCAAACAAACACACCCTCAGTTATCTGTTAATCATTAATACATCTTTGTTTATTCATTTCTTTCCTATTAGCCTTTTTTTTTTCCTGAAGAATTCCTATTTGCCCTTCTTGCTGTAGTTAATAATTTCTTTTCTTTCCTCGAAAAAAAAAAAATTTCTTTTCTAATCAGCCCTCTTCCAAAAATTTGGTAGAATGCACTGGAGTCGGTAATCACCAAGCTCGCATTAACCTCCTACGCTTCTGCGAGCGGAGCATTCTCACTTCTTCTCAGAGCATTTCCTTTAACACAGGCACACTACAACAAGAGGAGAAGAGCAGCAGCGGCGCCGGCGGCAACATCAGCAGTGGCATCATGTCGGTTATGATTGTTACAAGCTTGGGAGATATTGTCATAGATCTTCACACGAATAGATGTCCTTTAACCACCAAGAATTTTTTGAAGCTCTGCAAGTAATTTCCATGACAAACCTTCCTTTTCCCAATTACTTTTCCCGTGGATTTTTGTCTCTCTTCTGAGGCCCACACTGTTGGAATGGGAAGTATCACCAGCCGACTGTATTCCTTTTTCATCTCCCGCCGTTTCTCAAAGTCCTGCTGGAATTTGTTCGGCGGCTTGCTGGGCTGCTGCTGCTTGGCTGTCGGACTTCTATTGTTCTGGACGGCCATTGCGCAAGGTTGAGCGTCATGGCCGTCTTGATTTTCTCACTGATAGACTTATCTCTTGGATCATGTGGACTACTGAGCTTGTTCTAGGCAGTTTTAGCCTTTTGGGACGTTTTCTGGATATCCTGTCTCAGAACATTCGGCTGCGTTGGTGATATTGTCACCGTTTCCCTTCCTATGGGTTTTGTAGGCTGTGGAATCATTTTCTGACTGGAGGTCCACTCTGCTGCTTGGATTTGTAAAGGCTTGGATCTCAAGCTCAGGAGGAGAAAATGGACTTTAGGATGGATGGATATATTGGAATTTGGACTGCGAGTTTTCTGAATGCAATTTGGTTACAAGCTTTGCCGTTGGAATCTCAGCTATGTGACGTTCATGTTCATGTTTTTCATGGATCCACTTCATCGACCAGATGTGGCTCAAGTGTCATAAATACAATAGTCCTGCATTGCTCCATAGGGATGTGTTATGAATTATCTCTAACCTGATTTTGAAGAGTTCTTGGTGGTAGTTTTGTTTAGTTTTGTTTGTTTTTACTGTAATATGTGTGAGCTCCTGCTGTGAACTTCATGATATCTTGTTCACTTGGGTGAATGTGCTCTTTTGATGATCCATCCATATTTTCTTTAGCTATTAATATGCTAATAAATTTTATGATTTCTCCACAGACTTGGCTCTGTTAATGATGCCCTGATTTCAAAGCTGTTTACAATAATAGGAAATGCAAGTCATAAGTTTCATTATAAATCCTTTTTCTCGAAATTTTCTTCTTTACGAATGGTCATTGAATTTATTTATATTGGTCATGTAGCATGGAACAAATTGACGGCATTTAAAGTTTCTCATGATTTGTCTTGAAACGCAGGATTAAGTATTTTAATGGATGTCTATTCCACACAGTTCAAAAGGATTTCACTGCACAGACCGGTGACCCAACTGGAAAGGGAACTGGTGGAGACTCAGTGTACAAGTAGGTATATCATGTTTGTTTTTAAATGACATATGGTTACATCTCTGCTCCATTTAATCTCCACAAGGACGGGAACCTTTTGACAGGCTGAATTTCATCTTAACGCTTAGAATTAATTTGGAACTTCCAGTTACCTTATGTAAGATCAGTGGAATAATGATTTTCATGTTAAGGAATTGGGTCTTTCTGCGCAAAAGTTGGTAGAGGCTGGATTTTCTGTTGGTGCTTATGGATGTTTTATATTCTCTTGTTGCCAATTGCAACTACAGGGAAAAAGAATGATCCTGCAGGATCCACATAGCCAACCTTTATTGGTTGGTGGTGATGCTTCATGTTGTTGATTATGATTATGAATTTTGCTTTTCTAAATGTGTAACCATGCTTCCCTCTACATATGTCTAAATGGCCACAGTAAAATGTTGACACTTAGCAGTTTTTATTCTGTCAATAAATAAATTATGAAGGCATTCTATTCTAATTTTTTTCAGCAAATCTTTCCTATAGAATCATAGAACCTTTCTTAGTTTCCTTTGATAATCGCTATCTACCGTTAGCAAGCAGGTGATGCTCTTGGTATTTCTCTGTTTGTAACGTAAAAGCCAACCCCAAGATCTATTCCCCATAGCACATGAATGTAGTTGGTTCAGTATATAGTTTCTTGTGGTTTTCAGTTTTGCCTTTGTTTAATTGTGTAGCTAGCTTATTGCTTAATCTTCTTTCAGGTTTCTTTATGGTGATCAAGCTAGGTTTTTCAGTGATGAGATCCATCCAGATTTGACACACTCTAAAATAGGCGCTGTGGCTATGGCTAGCGCTGGAGAAAATCTTAATGCTTCTCAGGTAGATCCTGTAAATTGCAGAGCTTTCATGTTTTCAGAATTTTCATTCTAAGCATAGTCCACGTTTTATATAATTGGCAATTTGTATTCTCATGGATATGTTTCTTGTAGAATAGGTGTATTGCTGGCAAAAGAATTTAGTAGTTGTTTCAAAACAACCGAAAATAGTGTTTTTCTTTTATACATGAATTAGAGCTGCTGAACAAGGGAATGTCACAACTTGCTTCATCAAGACTAGTGCATTTTATTATCAAGCAAATCAGTATTTGTTCTAGAATGTGTCCCAAAAATTATCCACTTCCACTGATGATGACACAGCTAACATGATGTGATCAACATCATTGACCCAGATCTTAGACTTATCTTTATTTCATATGTTTCATAAGTTAACCTCCTGATTACCATTGGCTAAACAAATTCATTGGGTTGCATAAAGTGGGACTTGTGGCAAGGATTTCATGAGCTTAGTGGCTATATATCCATTGACATCATGGTAAATGTCGTTATTGGTGTACCAGCCTTCCATCAGATTTAGATCATGAACTTGAGCATTATTGATGTCTGAGTTTATGAGCAAGCACAAGCTTAACTATGTCAACTGTGAAGTGAGACTGCTAAACAAGTTTGCCAATTCATGAAATAGTTTGTCATGGTTAAACCATTTTTTTCTTCCTAAGAAGGTGTGTATGTCACTAGTATGCTGTCATTTATTGATTTGGAAGCTTCATGTTGTTACTGCTGTGTGCTCCATTTTCTGACGAGTAAGTATTTCATGATTGTACTTACTAACAAGCTTTTTTTTTTTTTTTTTTTTTTCCTTCTTTTTAGTTTTACTTTACACTGCGTGATGATCTTGACTATCTAGATGGAAAACACACTGTGAGCCTTCCAACAACTTGTCATTGCTGTATTTTTTGCACTTGCAATGTTTTGTTCTATCTAATGAAGGGAAGCTTCTCCTTTTTCATCATTTCAGGTGTTTGGGGAGGTGGCCGAAGGGATAGAAACCTTGACAAGGATCAATGAAGCTTACGTGGATGAGAAAGGGAGACCCTACAAGAATATTCGGTCTGATTTCATCTCAACCACAAATTTTCTTGTTGATTCAACGATGGTTTGGTAGATAATTTCATTTTCATAGGCATGCAGTTTGAATGGCATGCAAAAGATTTTTTATTTTTTCCAATAAGAACGAAATTGACGACATCTTTGTAAGGATTTACTGTTGCACATGGATAACTTGCATGTGTGGTCTTGTTTGTGGCAACTTGCTGCATTATTTTTTATTATTTTTTTAGGCCTAGGGATCCTAGAAGTCAAACTCTATATGCTAGTTTTAGCATGTTACAGATGGTTCACTGCTTCCAAATTAGTTAGCATGAGAAAACAATAAAAAAGGCTAAACGGCACCTTATAGTAGTAGTGTAAAAAAGTATGTTCTGATCTCTATACTAATTTGATATTGAGCCATCTCTAACTACCGTATTTACATATTTCCTTTTACAGAAAAAAAAAATTATCAATGGAAAATTATTTTTCCCATGTTCTTTCGTTTCCTTTCTTTAATTGGCAATGACACCTTAATTTTACCTCAATGCAACAGAATCAAACATACATATATTTTGGATGATCCTTTTGAAGATCCCCCCCAGCTTGCTGAATTAATTCCAGAGAGATCCCCAGAAGGCAAACCACCTGATGAGGTACCTTTGATTAGATATTAATTTCTTTTATACAAAACTTTACATGTCAAGAGTTTATTCATTTTCTTGGAAGAGGGATCTTGATCATAAAACATGACTGTCTAATCTTGTATACGTGATTTCTTCATTTCAGATCAAGACCTGTGAATCCTGGAGTCCTAGCTATCTTTTCTATTCTCTATGCTTGTGCATGCTTGTTGTCCATGGTTGTTTAATGTTTACAAATCAATGCATCAAGAAAAAACATATTCACTTGTGTGGAGTCTTTCTACAAAATTTAGGAATATTTTGGTAATTTTTTGTTTTAAATTATCTAGTTTCTCTATTTAAGGGCTTATCAGGACTACATAATTACATAATTATGATATGTATGGATGTTTTATGATGCTTTATTATTATTTTAAAGAACTGTTAGTTTATATTCGGTGTCGTAAATGACCTCATTTATTTCCTTAAAAGTCTTCTCCAACCGAAACTACATCACCACAACTGACAATTAATCATCTGACGCCATTTTATTGGTTCATGCAGATAATAGACGTACGCTTAGAAGATGATTGGGAACCCATGGATGAGACTTTAGGTCCTGCAGAGTTGGAGGAGGCATTGCGTGCCAAAGAAGCAGAATCCAATGCTGTTTTTCTTGAGACTGTAGGCCTCTGCTTTGGGTTACCTCTTATTGTATTTGATGTTTTTGTTATGAACAGAATCTTCTATTAACTTAGAAATCCTTATATTGACTACCTTGGCTTACAGGTAGGAGATATTCCAGATGCTGAGATAAAGCCTCCAGAGAACGTGTTATTTGTTTGTAAGCTTAATCCAGTAACACAAGTATGTGCTCACTCCTGTCAACAAATAATCTGTATGAAAGCTGATTTCTGGTGTACATTCCCAATTATAAGTGGAATAACAACAAAATCAAATCATCATCATCATGGGCTGTTTTCCACCTATGTGAGGTCAGCTGCATGGATCATGCCGAGCCGTTCTTTACAATCATGAACTATGTTTTTAGTATTCTCCAACATTTTCATATGTTAGTTACACTAGAACACAAATTGTTTCTTCTTTTACCCCCCCATTCAGTGCCCCAGGAACACAAGTTCTTCAGATCATTATACTTAGAAGTTCCTAATACAGGTTAACAGACCTGATGAGTGCCAAGTGCAAGATGTGCTTGACACGTGTCTCCTAATCACTTGCACACAATGCTTAGAATTCTTCTTCACTACATTATGGTGATTTCTACGTTCTTAAAATCTTTTATTCTTGTTTTTCCTTGAATGTCTGTATTCTTTTGGGGGTCACGATCCTTCCAGATGGAAATCTATCCCTTAATATGTATCCAAATTGATCTGATGCAAATCTCAACATTATATGCCAGTTGAGCAGCATCTTTAGACATTTATGGAGCCGTGTCTAGTTCTGAGTCACGACTACTGGACTGGCAAAGTAATCCAACTGTAATCTACTGTGCATAAATGCTAGATTACCATTGTATGGAGCTTGTACATAAGCATATATAATGAACGCAAAGGTGACCGTCATTTCGTAAATGTCTGTCCTTGCAGGATGAGGATTTGGATACTATCTTCTCACGTTTTGGAACTGTCTTATCGTGAGTGCACAAAGTCATTTGTTTGTTTCATTTTGTTCTCAAAAGCTGAACATGCAAATTGTAGTGTTTCATTCCTGTTACACCACTAGCTGTTAACTACGACCTAATTTGATGTTTTTTTTTCTAGTCATCCTTACCTTCTGCAAATCACAACTCTTATCTTGGCAGGGCTGAGGTTATCAGAGACTATAAGACTGGAGACAGTTTATGCTATGCATTCATAGGTAAGTTTAATTTTTATTTGGTTTAGAAATCTTCATGTTTTGTACATTATTCTTTTCCACAAATAGAACGAGTACTTGAAATGCCCTACGGAGTCTTGTCTTAGATATGGCACTGCAGAAGACGATCTCTTTGTTTCTTGCCTTCACTTTGGAAAGCTGCTATTCTCCTTTTCAATCTTGGTGACTCTTCATATTGAGTTACACTCTTGACAGACTAGAGATGGGGAAGAAAAACAATGATTGCATTGATGCGGCATTCCTTCCATTTGTTTTGTAATCATAAATGAACAGATTTTTTTCTTGACGTATAATCCTAAATGAACACATTAGTCACTGTAAGCAAGTGGAATCTCTTTATGCAAAAACATTGTGGTGATAAACTTCTGATATCATTAATGATTAATCTTTATATCTTTGGTTTTCGTACTTCCTGTATTTTTGTATTTTTTAACATAAAGACAACTAAAGCATCAAAGATTAATATGCCTTTTTCTTCACCAAATTTCGGCAATTATGAATTTTCTGTCAAACATGCATGATATTGTTCTTTATTTTTATTTTCAGAGTTTGAGGACAAAGAGGCATGTGAACGAGCATATTACAAGGTATTTCAGAATCAACTGCCTTACATTCTTTGAACTTGCTTTTCTTCTATTTTTTGAGATTGCAAGGAGATTTCGACATGATATTTGGTTTCATGAGATGGGATCTGTAGTTTCAGATCTACATACATTTCATAGTTATTAAAGTTGAATTGGACGAGCTATTTTTAATGCATATAGTTTCCTCATCTAACATAGCCATGATGCAGATGGATAATGCATTAATTGATGACCGAAGGATACATGTGGATTTCAGCCAAAGTGTTGCTAAGCTGTGGTCTCAATATAGGCGTGGTAAAGGAACTGGTAAAGGTAAATTTGATTTAGATCCTCCATTTATCAATTCCATCTTGTATTTTAAATATATGTATATATTTTTTTCCTAGGCGGCTTGCAGAGAATAATCCAATATTGGATTTAATGTGAAGTACTCACTACATCAACAGATGCATGTGAGGTGAATTGATGATGCAAGTGAAATAGTTTTATCCAGCTGAAACTGCCTGGATTGATCTGATACTGAAGTTCTCTTTCTGGAGGTGCTTATTGTGTGCTCTTGCAACAGGTGGAGGCTGCTTCAAATGTGGTGCTCTTGACCACATTGCCAGGGACTGCCCTGAGGGCTCCAAAATGATTAAGCAAAATCCTAAATACATTTTGAAAGACGACAATACACAGCGTGGTGGAAATGGTCATCAATCGTATGTACATCTCCTGGCTCGCTCTCTCTCAGATGGATGATCCACAGGGCCCCATATAATTGCAGATTTTCCTTAAGATGGAGAATAGTTTGACATAAATAATTTTCTCACAAAATCTTGCAATCCTTGCAGGTATGAGATGGTTTTTGAAGATGACACTCTGCCGAGCATGGATCATGAGACACACAATGTGAAGAATATGAAGAGGGAGCATAACCAGAGTTCTGATGATATAGGGCGGAGAGATCATAGAAGGAGAGATTATGGAGATGATGGAGAAAGATATGACAAAAGAAAAAGAGATCATGAGAGAAGTCATAGAAGGGATTATGAACATAATGAGAGGAGATGCTCTGGAGAGAGGCAGAAAGGTGGAGAAATCCCAGAGAGAGGCGGCACTCATCATCAGAGGCAAGACAAGCAAGATCAGAGAAAAAGAAGCAACAGTGACCATGGTGTTCCTTCCAGAATTGAAGATCAAGGGAGAAGGAAAGATGACAGCGCGAGTATTCATGCTAAACCTGGGCGAGAAGATGACAGAAGCGGGGATCAAGATGTTGATCAAAGATCCAGACACAAGCGAAGAGACATTGACATTGGTGGTGATCATAGCAACAGGCTGAAGCAGATGGACATTATCGGCGATGGTGAGCACCAGAGGGGTCAGCACAGAGAAAGAAGCCCAAAAGGTGTTACCCATCATAAAAGGAGTGGTGATAGGAATAGAGAAACTGATTCCAGCCGCAGAGAAAGAGATGGTGATAGGAAAAGAGAAACGGATTCCAGCTACAGAGAAAGATACGGTGATAGGCATAGAGCTGCAGATTATTATTCTAAAGCAGATCAAAAACATGAAAAAGAGAGGAGAGTTTAAATTATTACGTCTAATGAGGACTCGGGCCCAAGCATCAACTTACTGTTCTTTTTTTTTTTTCTGTGTAGTAATGTTACTATTGAAAAATTAGAAATAAGGGGATTTACACTCATGTGTACATGTGTTGAGCAAAATTACACATCTGTGCATTTTGAAAATTTACAATACTATACTTCGGCATCAAGTTCAATTTCAATTTTCCCAGAATCAGTATGTCTACGACTACTTCTGCATTCCGAATTTTTGCCCAATTGTTTCTTTTTGCTTAATTACACTTATGCGGACACCATTTAGAAATAATTAAGCCCATGCCTAGCACATTTGAAAATATAAATCTCATGCCTACACCAGGCGAAAGTATAATTATGTAAGGCAACATGGGATACGAAGATTAGTTTTGTTCGGGTTTTGGTTACTTTTAACCATATCTGAGTTGTAAAAAGTTTTACTTTAATATCTATAATTCAGTTCGGTTTGGATTTCAAATTGGAGGAAACTTAAAGCAATCAAGTTAACTTTTTCTTGTAAATAAAATACTAGAAGTTCAAAAAAGAATATGAAAAAGAAAAAGGAAAATTCCTTTTAAGGAAAATAAAAAGTAGAAATTTACTTGTGTGGTGTCGGGCTAGTTCCGGATACGCATTGTATAAAAGCTACTCTACTCTGACCGAAGACGACCATAATTTTTTACCCCACCCTACGCATACTTTTTTCAAGAACCCACCGAAAAGTAGGTCAGTCCGACTGGTAGCCAGTACCCCGGAAGCATCCCACACAAAGTTGCACCACCAGGCAATATAGGTATTTTTTATTTTTTATTTTTTGATGAAAGGCAATATAGGTAAATTTGAAATGCTAAAAAACATCAAAGGCGCATAAAAAATGTGCGCAGATCCCGAATAAAGTTTTCTGTGTCCCTAAGAGCGTATGCCCTACGTAAATCTTGTACCTACAAAATTTAACAATTTTTTAAATTTATTTCTTCAGATCTTTGAAAATAAAAGAGGACAGACGCGTGCCTGCACCTTGTCACATTTTTTTATATTTACAAACATCCAAACAAATACCAAATAAATTCAAGAAATTGCACAATTTCACAGCGTGCACGACCTATGTAAAGTCTACATAATTATAATAAATAAATAAAATACTTTTGGACAGCCATATGAGATACGGACACATAAAATTAGTGCCAAAGTGTGTAGGCAGCATCTCTATAGAATTTTCAAAATATGCGAGTATGAGTATAGCTTTGGTCGAATTCAGGCTCATATCATGCATCAACTTTGCTCTTTTTCCTTTCTTTGCAGTAACATCACTAAAAAATTAGAAATAATGATAGGTGTTGAACCAACATAGCCTTTTTATGTGCACTGTTACCTTCGAGCAAACGAAGAATATTACACGCACATTACAGTGACTTCCGTCACCTGCTGATTCTTGACATCTACAAGAGAGTAGAGGCCCCATTTACAGATCCAATAACCTCTGCTGGGACTTCTGTACCATCTACCGGTTTTCTTGCTCGGGAGATTCTGCATAGACTTGAGTTGGATCCCTCATGTCCCTGAACAATGAGAAGAAAGGGACACGGTTGTCTGAAGAAGCACCTCCTAAGATCCACAAGAGGAGAGAATTGAAAGAATTCAACGGGGTATTAGTAGCAGCTTCTGTTGGCCGGGGATCTGATCCTTGGAATTGAAGTGGGTTTCCCAGCATATCTTGGTGCTCTGTTGCCAAAGGCTCTTGAAGTGCATTGTCAGATGTAGGTCTTGTCTGCCCAGGCACTTCCCTTACCCAAGGATCTGATCCAAGCTCATTGTTGGCTGGATTTGAATTTCTCATGTTCACCCTTGCAATATGGACGGTAGAGGCGAGGATTGTGGATGAAGTGATGCGAACACCAAGTTGCCGGCTTCTCATGTATCTTTCAAGAGCGGGTACCTGAAGTCAAAGTCATGAAAGGGTGTTACCAGGAACTGCATCTTGTTACAAAATTCAAAAAAAAAAAAAAAACCAAGGGTAAGCATGGAATTAATGCATCATTACCCATATATATCAACAATGCCAAGTTCTACTAGAACACTAGATATATCAATTGAAATCCAGATAGGTTAGGGTCATAACAGACTGGTAAGCTTATTCACGGTTCCAAGATGAAGAACCAAGAACAGGGGAAAGCTCAATGTTTTTCGAAAGCTCATTGAGTTCACTTCCTTGCTAATGGGGGTGAATAATTCAAATCTTTTTTCCTTTCCAATACAAGTAATGTAAAACATAATGGGGTGCTACAAGACACGTGCTGATATGACATCTGATGGCATTCAGTGAGTCATCCTGAGCATGATTGCTAGGTGTCATAAGATAGGCTGAAGTGAACATTGTGTGAGCCATACTACCAAATAAATGAATAAATAAAAGCAATAAAAGCTATATTTAAGGCATCTGATTATCATGCCAAACATGTAGGAGAACGATATTGTAAGAGCCCAACCTCATCTGACTTAGATCAAACCTCTAACCTGAGTCAAACGTGAATAACTACCTGGGGCCCTGTTTCCCATGATGTGATATTTTCTGCTTTGGTATGATAGTTTAGCCGCATGATTTTAAACCATGGCACAACTCACATATAAACTACTAGGAACTCTTATCCCCTTTTCTATTAGGTCAAAATTGGATGACAGCCGGGGGCCTTGGGTCCCACGGTATGATCTTGTTTGCTTTGGCCTGACAACTCAGTCACACAGTTTCAAAATGTGGCTCGCCCTATTTATCCTGAGGCACACATTTAAACCACTAGGCACTCTTTTCATTGTAGGATTCAGATCATCCAATATATTAAGTTTCCTGCCTTCGTTCTCAGGGCGTCACGAATATCTTATTGATAAGCATCAAGGTCTGCGCAATGATTAACTTCCATAGCAAATGTGAACCAAGGACAATTTGGACATTTAATCTAGAACACGTTTTTGGAATTCCAGAAAATTTAATGACTTTGATGATGCTAGGATGTACCAATCAAAAGCCAGTGCAATTGAACAGCGACAAATATTGTGAAGCAGTAAAGCTTGCAGGAGGATCTACAAAGTGGCATCACTTCAAAGAATAGATTGGATTTCACAATAATCTATCATACCAGTGGTCATGTGGAGTATACAAGATGGATCTCACAATAATCTGTCATACTGATGGTCATTTAGAGTATACATGAGCAGCTATTTAGCATTTGCAAGCTTCACAATTATTAATATTGAAATTACTTTCTGAGGGAGAAGTAATTTTGCCAGAATACCGACCTCAAAATGATTCCAGAAATACAGGATCAGGTGTGACATGAACGCTGCTGTCGTTGCAAAAGCCAAATATGAAAATCCTGACGAATGATTTAGAGGGCTGTTAGATGTGCAATTTAAAGAACCCAACATGGAAGATGCAAATAATAGGTGTTGTTGCCGACCATGAAAGGAAATGTTCGGATACTGATATTATACTTCCGTACAAGAAACCAGTCTTTGCAAAGCTTGTTAAGGGACACGTTTTTTTAAACAAGCTGACTAAGAATGAACAAATGACCAAGCAGCTGACATGAATGTGTATAGGGTTTTAGGGTAGAGAGATCCAGTGTTTGAAGTTAAGCAAAGGCATTGGCCTCGTCACCCCTCCCCCAAGGTGGCACGATCAGAAAAAAAAAAAAAAAGAACAAATGACTGAAAAAGAGAACAAAAAATAATGATCGAGCACATTGACACATTTTGATGATCAATCACTAATAATTGATCACCCACTAATAATATCTTTTGTTTGTCCAAAGCCAAGCTTGATGAGGCAGGGCATAGCAGAAGATAACAATCTGATTAGAAGTCAAAAGCCATTTCTCAAATTGCTAGGACTCTTTCACTCACAAAGCATGCTTGTCATGAATCATTCCAGTTGATGATGGCAGTTGAAGACCCATGAACATCATCAAAGCTAATAAGCAAAGTAGATTCCATGCAATGGTGGCATAAATATATTTATATCATTCCTCAAATATGACAGAAAAAAAAGGAGCAGATTTCAAGGTAGATCAAAGATGGTGAGAAGGCATACCTGAGGCATACGAAAAGAAGTAAATGTGAAACACCAAGAAGTAGAGCAAGAAGAATCGAGGGAAGAACTGCTTCGATATTGGTGTGCGAACACTGCAAACAGACAACCTCCATGTTATAAATGAACAACAAGAACAAACTACAACATTCGAACTCAATGCAATATTGTTTGCAGGCAAGCTGTGAAAGATGTCAGAACCCTAGACCTGGCCATAAGCATCATGTGGCGCCAAGTCAATCCAATATGCTCTGGGAGCCAACCACAAACAGATTGGACTGCCCAAGCTTTCCATCCAAGATAGTCCGGTTGACTACAGAAAACTGCTGTATGCAAAGGGTTTTCATATTTAAGTAGCTACTAACTATATCACCTGGTCAAGATTTCAGACATCCTACATGTGGCACAAGGGCATGTCAGAAGTGATCCATGTAATGTTTGTGTACAATCATTTCTACAAAAATGATATCACTGTATGAAATATACATTAATGCACTTAGTTTTAATATCATGCCTTGAGGAGATGAAGAAAATACCTTATCATTGTAAATAGCTCACATAACCAGACAAGAATCAAGACCATAAAAGCAAGCAGCTGATCATCATAGAACTCGAACAGGAAAAATAGGATGCCAATCATAATCTACAGCAGCCATGAACCACCCAACCGCAGATAAAGATTATTAGCGCAAACAAAAATAATGAAGCAACTAGCAAATGAAAACAGATGCATCTCACTGGATATTACTGTTTATTTCCATTCTGCCTTTTCTAGGAACAATCAAAGAATGAAATTCAAAATCACTTACAGGCACAAAGACAAGGGACTCAATCACATGGACAAAAATCAACTGGAATGTTGGAAGCTGATATCGGGCATGATGTTGTAGCTGCACTGCAGTAGCAACAAAAGTAAATAAATTCTAGGAAAATACGATATTCCTCTTCAAATTTTGCTGAAACTGACGAAACCCACAATACAAGAGGAACTACCTGTAAATTTAAGCATGCGAGACTGTGTTTCTCTTAAAGTAAATGAGACAGACATTGTTGTGGTGAAGAAAACAAATAGTGACATTATAAGAACACCACATTTGGTCACAAAGTAATCTGCACGGCCAAGTTGGAAAAATGTCAATAGATTGAATCAACACGGTAATAAAAGCCATGCGGGTAAAACCCTATTAAACCTAGGTAATATCAATTACTTACACAGAAAATAGCAGAAACACCCTGACAATTAACGGGAAAAAAATGCAGGGCACATGCAAACACAAACACACTTGATAGTTGTATTCAATACAGGTAATGTTCATCTTCAGACTTTTCAATAGCCAACATTACAATGATCTACTTTCTAAACTTTGTCATAAATGAAGAATTCTTTATCATAAATGCAGCACACCCTTGTACCAGAGCTGGCGACAGTGTTGATATTCACGGTTCCATTACAAACATCTACTTCCTAAGCAATCATCAGCTCCATAAAACATACAAGCGTAATAAGTGAATGTGCTTCATTTTTTTTATTACTTTTCATTGGACATTCGTGACATTAAGTGTTGAGCAACCACACAATTGAACATTGCAAACCTTCAAATCTCATGGAACCTCCAGTTGGTTCATGTGCATGACTAAGATCAAGGAAGTCCTTTGTTTGGAAGTTGAAAAGATAACCTGCATCAAAAGTCCCGAACTTTGCACAGTGAAAAATCACAAAGTTGTACATTAAATCAGAAATGAAGAAATTCTAATCTAATGATTTGAAAGATGTGATTAAGAATCGCATAACCAGGAAAGAAAGAAACCAAGGCAAATATAACAAAAGTTTCAAGAGATACTGACACAATTCAAGCCACACACCAGCCAGGAAAATGAAAACTTACATAAGCATATGTATTGGAAATTGCATTTATAGAAATATCTCATACCTTCACCAGGAGAACTCAACAAACTATTCATTATAATCGTATCGTAACCCACAAAACTGTTGATAAGAAGTTGTTGCCACCTGGACAGCAAATGGAAGAATAATTAATTGTTGGACACTAAGGTCTCATGAAATGGTAATAGAATCATTTGGTGTACTTTTTTTTTTTTTTTCCCTTTTTCCTTTTTGAAAGTTCATTCAGTGGAATTATGTACAAGTGAAATCAAGGGGACTGGAACTAAAGATAAAATCTTGAAAACAAGATTTCTCATGTTTCTAATAACTCGAAACTTGTTTTCTTGTTATAAACTGTGTTCCAATTTATGTGTCAGTTTACTGTGCTTGGAGGAAGGGATTCCCCCTCCACCCGATCAGTTTGGACAGAAAACTTGAATATTTGAGACAAACAGGAGACTTTGGCAGCTAGTCTAAACTGGCTCACTGTTTTTTGATCCATTAACAAGCCTGACTACACATGGCTGACTAGATAGTTTAATGGCTTGCTTCACAGACTACATCCAGGTTAATTTTTTTGTGCATGGTTAGCAGTGGTGTCAACAAGCTCATCAGAATATGGTTATGAATGTTTGGAATGCCTGAGGCTAGTCATAATTTTGAGTTGCCCAAACCAGGATTGACCAATTGACAATTCTAAGAAGCACAGTCTATCCTCCATCATATAGCTTCCATTTTAAACCAGAATGGAAGAACCACAGCAGTGCTAACCTGTTCCCAAAGCAGGAATGCTGAGCAGAGATGCTAATATTCACAGTCCTTATGTTATGACGAGATTTAGCTCCATCTGGGAGAAAGAAATACCCCTGCATAATGCATAATGTCCTGAAGTATGTCATAATCAACCAATAGGAATACACCAACTGAAAATGTCAATGCTTGAAGTTTATGAATAGTAGCAAATATCTTGGGCATACCCTGGGAATGGAAGTATCAGGGATTCATGACTGGCAAACAGTCAGAAAATTAAACCAACCAAAAAGTGAAATGAAAAATTTTACCTTCTCCACAGTATATAGATATGTTGGTTCGAAGTCTTTGCTCCTTTTTTCAAGCCACTGCACTGTAGTCAAGAATAAATCAGGAGACAATAAGAATGACAGAATAATGTTGTTAACAACATTGACAACAATGACAATGACAGTGAAATGATAATAAATAATGACAAATCATTAGGATCGAAACCATATAAAAGAAACAAAACAAATAAAGGCAGTTGTTACCAATAAATGACTCTAGCCTTTTTAAGTGGAGTACTTCTAGCATCCTGGGAGCATCCATAAGTCTACACCATGCTGCAGAATTCTATAAACTAAAGTTAGAGCTTCCCACAAGAAGTTCACACTATATAATCAGTTCAAAGAGAACAGAAAAACCAAGTTCACAACAAAATAGTAGCAAAAGAAGTTCACAGTAAAATGTTAGCAAATGAAGTTCCCTACAAAACAATGAGAAGAACACTCTCATCCAAGTATATAAAAATGAACTACCCAGAATCTAGATCCATTAGGACTAAGATGTCCACTAAGAGCACGTGGTGGCAATGGTATGACGATGGCAGCCAGAGATGGATGCCATCATTTTGCCACCCACCTAGTGTTCTAATATGTGGATTTCAGTGATGTGAAATGGTTATCATGCCTATCGGGTTGGTGTGAAATCAATAAAAACAGAATTTTTGATAGCAAAGTATTGATGACAGAAAATGTCAATGACTACATAAAAGAAGTACGCTTGCTAGGGTGGGTGTGTTATAGATAGATAGATAGAGAGAGAGAGGAGGAAAAGCTTCAAGCAAAGAGTGATCCATTGGGTCACAAATGCAGTCTTGCAAGTGGCATAACATGTACTAAATGATCATGAGAAAAATCTAGCAACGAATCAAAAATCAAGTGTTTTTTTCCTTATAAAAATTTTTTTTTGGAGAATTTTCTCCTGAACCAAAATAGTCATTCGTTAGGTGGTAAGTAAACTTCTTTTGGCTGCTCACCCATAAACGGCTGAAACTACCAGAAAAGTGCATCATGCGTCTCCAAAAGGAAGAGAAAAGCATATGGAACTTGCTGAAAAGGCGAAGAACTACAGCCCTGACCGACTCCTTGGCAGACAGGTTAAAGTTGATTTGTTTTGCGTCTGAGTTGTCAACAACTTCAGAACCATCTAGAACTTTTTCAGACCCCTGCTGAACAGCAATTTCTCCTTGAGGCTCAAGATATTCTTTGTCATACTTCCAAGATTTGAATATCAGTTTGCCCCTCTTAGCTCCTGACACAACCCAGCTTGACCAAAAATTTACTGCTGAAACAATCATTCCATCTCCATTCATATCTTCTAAAACATCAGTTGAAACACCCTGCCCCCAAGTATTGATAGTGCCATCACCAGCTGAATATCGTGACCAAAGCCCAGAACTGGTGATCTGTGCCAAGGGAAATAAGTTAGATGGTTCCTAAGCTAATTCAAAACAAGCACAGTATCAGATGCAGAGCAAATAGCTTTGCATCAACCATCAACAGAAAAAGTTGTAAGGTCTGCATCTGCCCAGGGCTAAAAGAACATCTTGTCAGAGAATAAAAATGCTGTAAGGGTCAGTCTGGTAAGATGAGAAAAAAAAACTCCTTTTTAACACACTTTTTAAAAATGATTTAACATCTTACTACCTAACCACCCGACTTTTCTATTATTATCACTATACAACAGTAAGATGATTTAACATCTTACAATCTAACCACCTTTTTAATATTCCAATCATTTTTTTACGTCTTTATATGCAACTAACTTATCTATTTTATCTTCATTCTCTTTTTTCTTAATCAGTACTCCTATAATATGATTCATATCATATCACCCTTTCACCTTTTCAATTTTTTTTTTGCTCCCACTTTTTTTTTTAACCTCTTCCCAAATAGACCCTAAAGATCAACACTCAACAGCACACAGAATGAATTATAAAGGTCAGGTTTCAACTGCAGTAAACCTCTAGGACTGGAGAAGGCGGCTTGTTTTGGGATGGATGAAAGGGATGAACAGAGGAACTGACAAAATCAAAAACATCTAGGCAGGTTAACTTTTCAAAGGCTGAAACAGGAAGCTAGTCACACAACCATAGGAAAAAAATGTAGGCATAACAGCATCTTAAAAGTAAATGCTATACAGGTCCTTGCATCTTGCTCTTACATGTGCCTGTCAACTTGGACATAAAATTTAGAACTGAATCAACATGAAGCAGAGGAGTAAAATTTCAAAGAAATTGATAGACAGAGAGACAACATACCTTAATATGAACAAGCTCAGCATCTGCTAAATCAAGTCCAGAGAACTCACTTGAGCAGCCCGGCTTCACATGCAAGAGAAATGACAATAACTCCCATTCAAACAGTTGAAAAATCCATTGATAATGGAAAAACAAAGTGACAGGGATGCATCGGCGCGCACTCATGAAGAAGGCACCACTGATACCGCTAGGATTCATTGACACACAATCATATGAAGAAGGAACCAAGGGCAGCGCTAGCAGATGACAACAAAGAATACCTCCCCTGCCTAACCACCACTAAAAATCCCTTAGGCATCCCTCCCTAACCTCACCATTTAGTCTCATGTCAATCCCTCCGCAACGCGAATATTTTATGACAATTACAGTTGTTCATAAGTTCCAGATACTGATGAAAAGCAGAAAGTTCCAGACACTGATGAAAAGCAGATATTTATTTCCCATCCATCCAAAGCTATCGAGATCCAGAAAACGAGGGGAGAATTCACCAACACGAAATGCGGAATTCAACGATTTTCTAAGAAGAGTGCTTTCGTTTATTTACATTACCTGCTGCACAAAGTTGGTGTGCATCACTACCAATAGGCAGAAGAGGGCGAGGGCTACGAAGAGATGGAGGTATTCCAGCGCCGTGCGGATTCGGGGCTTGAGGACTCGGAGGAGCATCCCCGAGAGCTTGGCATGGACGCGCAGGAACGTCTGTTCCGGGTCCATCTTTTCCAGTGACTCGCCCTAGATTCTATCTTCTCCTCCTCTTCTTCTTCCTCCCTGCACGATTTCACGTCTGGAGAAGTGAGTAGTCCGTACGAGAGGCTGGCAAGCACAGGGATTTCTTTCTCATTTCTGTCTTCCGACGTCCTCTGTGCGATGCTCTGCCCACGTTCCACAGTTGATACGCTGGCCATTAGCCGCTCGGTTGATATACTTCCATTCCCTGCAGCAGAATCTTCCGCTTGAAGTGGTGGGCCCCGCTTCAAACGGATTTCAGCTCTAATTAGGCATTTGGGCATATGATTGGCCAGAAATGAGTCATTACACAGCGTATTCGTTTCTTTGATTTTTTTTTTTTTTAAAAATCTAAACCATTTTTATATGTAACATTTCCTATTTTATCATTGCTACCAAATCTAATCTTATCATGCTACTTTAATTAGAAACTTATATTTTACGAAAGGTGTGTTTGGAAAGTGATAAAAGTTTTAATGAAATTTTTTTCGGATAAAAGTATTTGGAATGTGAAAAAATGATATAATTTAATATGATAGAGATAATGATAAGGATTAAAGAGAATAAAGTTTAAATAGATAGGTTAGATGTATGATAATTGTATAGAAATAATTGAAAAGTATGATAGTTTTATAAGAAAAAGTGGAGAAATAATTAAAAAATAAGGTAACTGCAGAAGTGAAAAATTTTATGGTTAACAAAAAATTAGTATCTTTTGACAACAAATATATATCTCTATTAAAAGTTTTGAAAAATATATATACATTATATATAAAAAAATTATAATATGTAATTTTTCAATTTATAAATAAATGTATATCAAAAAACATGATAAATAGCTTATAGAGTGAATTCCTTATGTACTTATGAATTTTACTAATAATTCCACTTATACCAATGGATTTTCAAAAATTAATCTCATATTTATTAATTTTCATCTTAATTTCACTTATACCTATGTCGTTAAGGATCCATTAAAGAAGTCATTAATTCTTTGAAAAATGACGAATATGCTCATCCGAATTATGATTTTTTTAGTAACTCTACAACTATAAAATTATATATTATTTGAAAATGAATATTTAACTTTAAGCGAAATAATCTTAAATTATATTAGAGTTTGGGCATATTCATTATTTTACAAGGAGGCTAATGACCTATTTAACAGATGCTCATCTATGTAGGTACAAGTGAAATTAAGATAAAAATTCATAGGTATAAGAAGAATTTTTGAAAATTCACATATATAAGCGAAATTAATGATAAAATTCGTGGGTATATATAAAATTTTCCCCGGTAGTTCATATGTTAAAATAAAAATGTTTATGTTAAGATGGCAATTATCATTTAGCAACTGGTAGACAGCAAACAAACAAGCACGCGTGAGCATATGCAATCGCCATGTCAATCTATGTCAATCAATATTACTGCAGGAATGTGGATGACTTTTCGTCCGATTGCAAGTGTACAACATATATATTAAACACTTTCAAAATAATAATAAATAAAATTCTTAAATATGTCACCATATATAATGAAAAAAATTCAATACGATATATTAATTACATGGAGTAAGATATAAATTAACCATCGGCAATATTATGTATAAATTATATATGTAAAATTAATAATTATCGAATAAATTTTTTAAGCGGCACGTACCACAAAAATTTCTAATACATTTTTAAAGGAGCCCAAACGGACCAGTTGGATTAAATCATTATCATAGCTGCTTGGCTTCATCAACGGTTGTACGTCCTTGAACTCTTAATTTGGACCAACCACGATGATTAAAACAAAACTAAGAATTCAAATTGCATTTAATTCAAAGATTTATATATGTTGTTATTATTTAAGAGTTAATAATTGCATAATAAAATTGTTTACTCCACAAGTTTAAGACTTTTTTTAAATATTTAATTTGGAATTTCTGAAGTATTCTTTCTATGTAAATAAATGATTGCATTAATTATTATACATTACAACACTTGTGCATGAAGGGATTAAAGATTTTTCATATCTTGTTGCTTTTATTTCTATTTAGAGGTATGTTTGTTTATAACATAAAATTTTCAAACAAAAACTTTTCACTTTTCTTAATTATTTTATTTTTTAATTATTTATTCACATATTTTTATATAATTAGTCAATTATACTATTTTCAACCATTTTTACACAACTACTCATACACCTAACATATCTATTTTAACTTAATTTTTTTTATTCATCATCATTACCCTTATTATATCGTATTATTTCATTTCAAAAACTTTTATATCAAAAAATTTTTGTCCAAAAAGTTTACTACTTTTTAAACACACCTTATATGTTTTAAAGAAATCCTTCAAAAAATAAAAAAAGTAGAAAAAAAAAATGAATTTTCTTATAGTGGATGCCATAAAAGGGGAGCCCAAAGTGATTAGGGTGGATCTGGAAATTGTTGCGTGGAGTAGATGATGATGTTATGCTTTTCGTAAGATGTTTTTTCCGCTGGCGTCTGTCTCTATCGTTATATATATTCCAAGATTTGAATAAAATAGCTTTGGGTTCCAAGATTGGATAATTAATAAAATGACAGGTCTCATGCATATATCTGCCTGTTTCCTTTTTTTAAAACTGTATGAATGAACTCAAGAAGAAAGTGGATGACCGACATATAGGATATGTTCCTTGACGTAGTGGACGAAAGATGGAATCAGATGCCTAGTTGTGATAAGAAGACAATGATTTGTGTATGCTGGGCACGATTACATTGAGTTATATCATTCAAGTTTCTCAATTGCATTTGTTGGAAGGAAGTGAGTTGTAGGCGAATTGAAAAGCAAGCATTGAGAGCTAGGAAGACGACATGGGTGTGGGACGGTCACGGCTGGAGGAGGAGGAAGCGCAGTCAGCTCCTGACCGAGAACGCACTTCTAATCAACCGTCACAGCAGCAGCAGCTGTTGCGGGAAAACAGGGAGGGAGTGGGGGAAGAAGCCAACCCCAGTTATCAGCAGCAGCAAGTGGGATTGGAAGAGGGCACGCCCAGTAATCTGCCAACTCGACAAGAGAACAAGCCGCTGGCGCAGGCAGTGGAGGAAAGCAAGCCCAATAACCAGCGGTCACTACAAGAGAACAAGCAACTGCTGCGTGCGGCAGAAGAAGCTGGCCAGCTCGGTAATCAGCTGTTTCAGCGAGAGAACAAGCGGTTGCCGCAGGTGGTGGAAGAAGATAAATCCAATCTCCAACGAGGACAGTCCAAGAATCGCCCACGCAACTACCAATCAATCACCAAGGAAGCCGACACAGCACCGCTCACTGATCCCCACCAGCTCAAATCTGGCGGGGTGTTCTTGAACCAGAACAGGAAGGCAAGTGATCTAGCTGCTTTTCCAACTTGGATTTCTTTCGGTGCCCATCTCTAATTTCAAAATGTTCAATTTTGGGGGGTCCATATTCATCCTTAACTAGATTTGGCGGCCATCAATGAGGCATGATCCAAGGATGATATCACATGACCTGTTCATGTTTAGGTGGGCCATGGAATCTGATCAAAGTCAAACGATTAGTGTTGTGTATCAAACAACTTTCACTTTCATAGAATAGGAGTATTTTTTGCAAAATAAAGTTCTTAAGGGTTTTTATAATTCAGTAATTCTCTAATTGCATAAAAAAATTTGGAGATCCTCATTAATTATACTGAAAGTTTTGAACCGATGCACGATAAAAATAAATAAATGAATAACAGATGCTTAAATCTTATTATTATTATTATTTTTCTTTCGAAACATGCTCCAGAAGCACTGGATTGAAGAAAAGACTGGCGCTAACTGCTTCATGCTATATGCAAGGGAGTTGTCAATTGCATGGGCTGACACCACGCGGTATTGGAGTTGGTCTTCTGAGAAAGAAACGAGGTTGGCTTCTTTCTTTCTTTATTTTTTCCAAAAAAAAAAAAAAAAAAAATTCCACTCGGTGTGGGTAAGTTTGGATCGTTCTTTTGGAATTTCGTATATTATTCATGGGTTACGATTCAATATATATGCAGGGAGCCCCAATGTATGTATAGGTGTTTTAAGCCCCTTTCTATTTTTTTAAATTTTTATATAAGTCCACTATGCTTGGTTCATATGAATTATCATTTTTAGATTTTTATATATTTTTTAATAATTTAAAAAAGAGATAATTACTCTTATACCCATAACAAATGCACATAATTCCTCTTATACCCACAACATTTTTAACTGTTTCAACCTTATATAAAATTAATTATGTTATCATAAAAAAAACATTGAATAGAGGTGAAAACTGTTAATATTTGAAATTATAAAAAATAAATATTTAGATATGGTAATTTTTAGGGTGTGTTTGGCAATTAATAAAACATGTCAAGTTAAAACTTTTCAATCAAAAGTTTTTCATTCTCCACAACTATCATATTTTTTAATCATTTTTTTACATTTTCCTATACAACTACCCTACTTTTCAATCATTTCTACACACTTATCCACACAACTAACCTATCTATTTTAACTTTATCATCTTTACTACTCATCATTACCTCTATAATATCACCTCATTTGACAACTTTTACTCTAAAAAACTTTTCACCAAAAGTTTTTTTCATTACCAAACATACCCTTAGTATATGTAAAGAATACATAGCACCCAGGCGTTGCCAGCGTTGCCGGACTTCAATCCTATGCTCCTGGGCGCATACACTTTTTTTTTTTTTTTAAATTTTTTTCATAAACTTGTTAGCCCAAGTGTATTTAATGTATATATCAATTTTTACCATTTTTGGAGTATTTTAGATATTTATTTTTTATTTTTGAAAATCAGTGGCATTTTAGGTAATTTTATATTACTAAAATGCCACTGATTTTCAAAAATAAAAAATAAATATCTAAAATACTCCAAAAATGGTAAAAATTTACACAGATTAAATACACTTGGGCTAACAATTTTATGAATTTTTTTTTTTTAAACATATGTGTATGCGCTCGGGAGTATGCAGCACAGAGCATAGGGCTGGAGTCCGGCGTTGCCAACGTTGTTAACTATCACGAGATCAAATATCGGTGTCAGCAATTGTCTCCTTTTGTCCCTGTGAGAACAGTGAGTGATGTAAAAATACAATAATTAAAAAATAATATATATGGGTTTACATAAAAATAAAAAAAAAGGGTTCAAAACACCCATATCTATATATTGAGGCTTGGTACACATGTATATATATTGAATCATCACCTTTTATTTATTGCCAAATAATCTTTTCAGGCCAGTCCGAAACTCGGCGATTTTAGAGCGGTTCAAAAACCTATATATTTTTTAAATTTATAATATATGTTAATCTAATTGTACTTAATCTATAAAATAAGTTTTGCGATTTTTGAATATGTGTATATATTTATTTTGGATTTTTAAAAATAGGAGTGTTTAAGCCATTTTATCCTGTTTTTAAAGATCCGAAGTAAATATATACACATATACAAAAATGGTAAAATTTAATTTATAGATTAAGTACAACTAAATTCACATGTTTATAAAAAAAATTAAAAAAAAAAATTTTAGACCGTCGGAGAAGATCGGTACTCTAATTTATTTATATATATTCACTTGGTTTACGATACATGCAGCACTGTAGATGTTGAAGTTGCCAAACTCCTGAATGTTTGTTGGCTGGAAGTAGATGGAAAATTTGAGACATCGAATCTCACACCTAACACCACGTATGAGGTTGCGTTCGTTGTCATGATAGATGACCCTGCATATGGGTGGAATGAGCCAGTGACGCTGAAGCTGGTGTCCCCTGATGGGAAAGTACATGAAAGGAAGGAAGGGCTGAAACAGATGGCTAGAGGAGAATGGGTGGAAATCCATGTAGGGGACTTCAAGACATGCGCAGACAAAGCTGGGGAGATTCAGTTTACGCTGCTGAATTATAACAGCGAATGGAAAAAGGGGCTTGTTGTCAAAGGAGCTGTGATCCGACCTAAGAAGTAGCAAGTCCCGGTGAAGGCTTCAAGATATATCTGTCAGGAACCTTGTCATTGTGCTTGCAATGTGTTATATAACTGTTCGACTCTCAGGAATTGTGTCTGTGGAACTAACAAATGAAATAAATATGCGAGGATTTGGAATGGATATCTAACCGGTAGTATCTTCCTTTGATTGATTGATTGATTGATTGAGGGGCTGATTATAGAAACAAAAGTGCATGAGGTGGCCACCACAAAAATTAAGTATAGCCGTTGAAAGAAAGGTCTACGAAAAATAATCGGATTTTGCTTGTTAATCACCAGACATATTCTAATTCATTGCATAAGTACTGTCGTTGATCGACATCCCCTCTTTCAGCCTTGAAAGCGGCGACAAGGGTCATTTGCCATCAAAAGGAACAAATAAACTAGTATTTTCCTTTCTCAAATAAATAAATAAATAAATAAAACTAGTTATTTTTGATTTTTTGAGCTAAATATGGAAAAAGAATCTAACACATGGAATGAATATGCAATAAATTACCACTGCGGCGGTATCCTGGTGGTAGCGTTGCTAGCTCCCATGGCGCCCGTGCATGTTCAAATTTCTCATGACGCGGGTGCATTATTTGCAGTTTTCCTTTGGATGCGGAGGTTCTACAGATTTCCACCCTAAAATAGGATATTTACAGAAAAGTTCCCTCCAAGGAGTAAAGGTATCAAATTATAATATCGGATGCCGCTGTGTATAAATACCAATAAAAAAAGAATATACAATAAATTGAAAGATGAGAGAAGACTTTACGCAAACCAGCATTTTAAATTACAATAATCTCCAAGGTTATTTGCATTTTATCCCCTCCGCTTTGGAGTTTTCAGTTTTTATTCCATAAATATTAATTTTACATGTTCAATTTTCGGGTAAAAGGGTTTTTTTGCATCTTGCCCTTTGATTGGCAAAATTTCAAAACCAACCAAATTGATTTTTAAAACATAAGAAAATATCCCTTTAACGGTCGAATCACGGATATAAAGACCTAAAAAATTAAAGATATGTTCAAAGCCATTAAAAAGCATCCCTAATCTTGCATGACCTGGTGCTAATCGGTGAAATCAGTTTCACAGATCCTACTTATGAGTGTCTTTACATTGAAAATTATTGCACTTGAAAGATGGAGAAGTGTTTTTGGCTTGCAAGGAAAGGTCACTGAGGAGACGTATCCACTATGTTTTCAAAATCCCAGTTATACCTACTACCTTTGCAATTAATCCAGAAAATACCAAATCCATGAATTAACGTCGTTAGTTAATACATGAAATTACTAATGTTCCTATTAAATTTTGGATATAATTGAAAATTTGAATGTTATAATTCACCTATGTCCTAATTGGACATGAGCTCTAAATTTAGAGAGCCATAATTTCATTTTCTTTCTATTTTATTTTATCTTTTATTATTTTATAACAGAAGCATTTTGGACATTTACAGAAATTTAATTGATGGTTTTTAACAGAATAGATATTTTTAGAATTAACTGCAAACATAATAGATATATTTAAGATTTTAAAAACATAGTTGATATATTTGAAATTATGGTCAAACGTAACAGACATATTTAAAAAAAGCCCAAGTTAAAAAGATAAGACAGATAATTGCATATAATCCTAGGAACCGTTTTAAATGTTCGTTGGAACCATCTTGACCTCAATAAAACTTTTGATGAAAAGTTGTAGAGAGTAGAAGTTGTCAAATGATGTGATATAATAGAGGTAATGATGAGGACTAAATAGGATAAAGTTGAAATAGATCGGTTAGTTATGTTGGTAGTTGTGTAGAAATGATTGAAAAAAGGGTAGTTGTATAGAAAAATGTGAAGAAATGATTAAAAAATAGGATAGTTGTGGAGAGTGAAAAGTTTTAGATTGAAAAGTTTTAACTTGACAACTTTTACTCGTTACCAAACACACCCTAAGTCAGATATTGGAAATTCAAACTTATGGCTGATGGAATCAAATGTAGGATAAATTGAGAAAGCTACATCGTGGATGAGTGCACCCTTTAAAAGTCGACCACAATCTATTAATCTATGCTGAATTTAATTGATGAAAGCAGCAGAGTATAGCTAAGGGTCACCCCACAAAGGGCAGAACTGCAGAGGGTTATCATACATAAACGAGAATCAGCAAATCTTCTTGAAGTAATCTTTCCGAGAATGTTAAAGAATGACACAGAAAACGGATCATCCGACAACAAAATACTCGCAATCCCAGACAGCAACACATTTATTATTGAAAATGGAGTAAAGGAATAACTTAAAAATCTGTGCTGTAGTTTTCTGGTTTAAACCAGAGAGAGAAATCAATTCCTTTATTTTTCAGCTGCTCGGTTGCTGGGCCTATTCTCTCCAGAAGCTGGATTTGGAGAAATGAAATGACCAAAAAAGAAAACAAAAATAGGAATAAATCAAACCAATTGCTCATTGAAGGAAGAGCAGCCCTTGCTGCAGCTAAAATTCATAAAATACAAAAGAATCCCACACAACCTTTGCAATGACTCAGTGCACAAAGGAATGTTTGTCAAGCAATGCAGCAAGCAAGTCTTGGATTATGCAACTTTAAATAAATAAACTGTCATTCTATGTATAATTGCATGCTGTAATTTATAGTAGAAATAACGCATATCCTGAGGGTTATGTAATGATCATTATAAATCTCCTTTGGAAACATAAAATGTATTATATACTAATATAATCATAATTTGGTCTTACTGAAAGTAACACTTGGATGCAACTGATCTCTAATTGAGAATGCATAATTTGGAACGGAAAACAGTGAACTTTTGCATCTCCAATGTTACAAATCCTAATACGAGCAGCACTCGAATCTTATGGTCTAAGCAATTTTTAGAGTTTTGATGAAAAATTGCAATTACTACCAGCAAAGATAAATCATAATGTGAGAGATCAAACTTGATGGTCAAAAACAGTGTCTGAAAACTGAAAAGAAAATTATATGCTGATGTTTCTAACCATTATGAATTTTGGTGGAAACTCATTTATTAGGGAAAATGCTACATATGAGTAGGGCTAGAAATCAGCCTGTCAAAGATAACGGCTTCCATGCTCAGAATCCAGGATCAAAGCCCATGACAGGATTCTCAAGGGTTACCATTCAAATGTTTCAGGTGAACAAAACAAGGTGATAGCACTAACCTTTTCATGCAGCAGACCATTTGAGACCAGCACAGATCTATCAAAAACAGAGAAATTTTTGCCATCCATACATGTGACAACACCCCCAGCTTCTTCAACCATCTGCTTGACAGAGAATGTGATAAATTAGGAGATAACCAAACTGGCCCAATAACTGGAACTTGGCGAATGTTATTATATGTACCACAAGTAATACATCAGTATTGCATGAAACCAGGCACCATCTGATGCTGTCAGATTTACATATACTGAATCAATGGCCACGAATTTGAAGAAAATATTGGTCCAAGCCTGCATCGTTGGGTTTGCAAATTCAAAATCATTGTTCCTAGCCCCTAGATGCTACCCAAAAAATTTGACCATATGAAGAGTTGACGACAGAAGATGAATCTGATGATAATGACTGAAATGAGTTCAATAACAATGACAGGAAACATAACAAATTTAAAACTGTAATACAGAAAGCTGACAGTGATGCGACAAAAGGAGCCATAATCCATGTCCGCTGCATCATTCAAAGACTGTTACAAAATCAATAACTGTCTCATGATAAAATTTTCCTCACAAAATTATCTTTTCACCATAGCAAGTGAGATGAAGCAGTGGACACTAACATAGCATAACGAAATAACGGATACACAGGTAGAACAATTTGACTAAAAAACCACAATGAACTTTTGACAACAAGACACATAAAACAAGGATGCCCATTCTGCATGACTATCTACCAGAAGCAGCTTAATTGGCAAGAGAATGTTAGCTAAACAATGCTATTTCATGGACCGTATTTTAGGCATGTTTAGCTGTCTCCAGCAACTTCAACAGGATCCACATGTCATGACTGTGGAGAAAAAATCAGCTTAAGATGCACAGGAATATTCGTCCAGTCCAAAAACATGCGCGCATGGTACAGAAGCCATGCAAGGTAAAACTACTCATCAGCAAACAACATTTTGAGGAAGTTATACAAGATTGAGAGAACAAAAATTCATGGAGACAGAAGAAGTAATGGAAACTATGAGAACAGTGGCTTGCATTGCATTGCGGGGTGGAGAGAAAGGAATACCAAGGCACCAGCAGCCATGTCCCATGGTTTTAGACGGTATTCCCAGTAGGCTTCCACAATCCCCAAAGCCACATGACACATGTCTACAGCAGCAGCACCAAGTCGTCTCACGCCCTGTAAGTTTCATGTACAAAGTGCCATACACAAAGTGATCACGCTTCAGCAGTATTTCAAAGAATTCGTAATACTGATTCTAAGAATCAATTGAAACATTACCCTGCTGACATCAGTAAACTCTTTGAATAAATTTATATTAGTAGCCCAGGCATCATCATGATCATATCCAAATCCAGTTACCAGAAGAGATCTCTCCACCTATGAAAATAACAGCAACTTAGAAGCATTTAACGATGTTTAAAGAATCATTTCTGCACCATTATCTTCTACTATTATTCACCAAATAAACATAATCTTCTGTGATGTTTTTAACAAGAAAGAAACTTCAATATCGAACACTAAGAAACAGAACTACATCCCAAACAAATACAGAATTGTTCCCCCTTAATCAGAGAAGATCACAAGAAAAAAGAAGATCTACCTGCTCCGTTTGACTGACATGAATTCTTTGTCCATTACAAAAGGCACCTCCACCTGTTAATGAAATAAAATCAGCAATTTATATTCCGTTGAATAATTAATTTTATAGAACCGCTCAAATAAAAAGGTGTGAGCTTTTATTTGGAAAAGTTGTACCTGCAGATGCAGAAAATATCCGGGTATTCCAACACATAGGACCTCCCACAAACTCAACCTAAAAACATGGAGTTTCAAAAAATTAGAGAGAAAGCTACAGAACACCCTTATAACCTCTGGAAATGTAACAACTTAAGCAGTCATATTAGGGACAAACTTCAACTTCAGCACACTATTCAGAACCCCTTTTAACTCCCCATCTAGTTAACTGAATGGAAAACCTCTTTAAATATAATTTTCAACTCAAGACACTGATATATGAATGTTAATTAAGCCATCCTTTACTCTTGCTAGCAGAACATGGCCCCTGAAATCCACGATACATGGCCAAAAGAGAGTGGTATTAGAAGTATCTAAGATTCAACTGTGTTTTCCTGTTTCCCTTTTGCTTCTAACATGAATACCTGAACTAGAATTTAAAAATCGTTGTCTACAGTCCCTAGCTTGCAGATATAGGATTGCAATCAAATGGCATCAACTGGAAGTATATTGTTCGTAATATTCCAAGCACTTCTGCAGTTTTTTGCCTCTCTTACTTTCTTACACAAATAGAGACACGATTAAAATTCAGTAACAATCCACATTAAATGATAATAGGGTCAAGGCAGGGATCATCCTGTATTAGATATTTTTGGGGCAACATAACCAACAGTCGTACAAGTGATAAAGAACAAGGAAACAGAGATGACATAATCAGGCTAAAGATTAGCTGGAAAACAGAAGCATCTAAAAATATCTGAACATGAGAAAGTGCATACCACAGCTGCAGTTGCTGGCCTTCCTCGGAAAAGAACACCCACAGACACTGCAAAGCTAGGATATCCATGTGCAAAATTTGTTGTTCCATCTAAATATTATATCAAAGATAGCTCTAAGTTGGATGATTGTAAATTCATAAGCAGTTACTTCATAAGCTATAGCACAACCATGAAAGCCACAAGCCACCAATAATGTGAAGCTGAGGCATAAAAGATATAAACCACAAGACCCTTATCAGGAAGACTCTCAAATGTGGAAACCATAAAACAAAGAATTCATCAAGCGAGCAAAAAATGAATTTGCCATTAAAGAAGGTTATCCTTGAAATTTCCAAACATCCAACAGTACGAAGTTTATCCCGAACAGAAAGACCAGAACAATACATTACCCACCTCCTAATATGGATATACAGAGCAATGCAAACCCTGCTAGTGTCGGGTTCTGGTTCAATGCACCCGGGAGCATTGAGTCAATGCTCCCGGGTGCATATACCTATCTTTTTTTATTTTTTTTTCAAATTTTTTTCGTGAACTTGTTAATCTAAGTGTATTTAACATGTGTATAAATTTTTACCATTTTTGGAGATTTTTAGATATTTATTTCGGATTTTTAAAAATCCGAAATAAATATCTAAAAATCTCCAAAATTGGTAAAAAATTATACACATATTAAATACACTTACATTAACATTTCTGTAAAAAAAATTTCAAAAAAAAATTTAAAAAAAATGGGTAAAGTACACCCGAGAGCATTGAGGCTCAATGCTCCCGGATGCATTGAACCAGAACCCGCTAGTGTCTGTACCATAATTTCTTTTCCCATTTCCATCCCTTCACAGTTAAGTTATACTTCCAAGTTCCAACAAGCAAATTTGGCAGCACTTTCAAACACATCACTGCCATTTTAACTACATGTTTTGCAAAATTAAAGATTTTGGTATATAAGTAAAGGTTAGTTTCTTGGATGGTCAATTATATGAGAAAAACTACCATCTTCTCGAGCTGGACTTAAAATTTCACAAGTGGTCTGATACCCACCCATGGTGGTTGAAGAAATGATAAAATTAGCTTAGTCAGCAAGTCCAGCTCTCAACAGAACTTGGCAGGGATGTCTGTCTTTAGTGATTCTGCCACGATTTTCTCCCTTTGTCGTATTAAGTCATTCAATAAATGCTTACAGTGACACTAGATGGATTAGAGTAAATGGTAGAGAACATCAATTGTATATACAATTTAGGAACAAGGTCAATAGTTGGTTTGTCATTGCCGAATCCTAAAGACCACTACTGAAAGAGTCAGGACAAATCATTACAAAGTTTGAAGTTATGGAACTACACAATGTTAAAAAGAAGAGTTAAATGAAGATAATGGAGTAAATATTTTGGCACTTTAGCTTTGCATAAGCAAACAATTGGAATTCTTTATGGAACAATTCCTTAGACACCATGGAAACTGAAAAACTAACATGAAATAGTTAACATTGGCCGCAGATACAAGAACAAAATAGTACAGTCATGTGCTTCACCTATAACCCAGGCACGAAACATTTCAGTCATTTTTTCAATGTTTGAGCCTTTGGTGAAGTTAGGGACAAGAAAAGTGAAATATGTGTGTGTGTATCGAAAATATCCATATATTTAAAAATCTCAAAAATATATATATTCATATCCAAAAATGGTAAAACTTAATTTATATGTTAAATACACTTAGATAAATAAGTGTATGAAGAAAAAGTGAAAAAATGTCGTAAACGAGTTTTTTGAGGTAGACTAAGCAAATGTCTCGCTTATCCCTGGCTAACTGGATTACTTTATCTAGATGTATTTAATATAAAAACTAAGCTTTACCATTTTTGGACATGCATATATATCTTTTGAGATTTTTAAATATATGGATATTTTCAATACACATTTAAAATTTTTAAAATATATATATACACATATCCAAAAATGATAAAACTTGGTTTATATGTTAAATTCACCTAGATAAATAAGTATATGAAGGAAAAAAGCAGAAAAAAGTGTTATAAATGGATTTTTTGAGATAGGCTAATCGAGACATTTGCTTAGCCTAAGCTAACAAGATCACTTCTTTATGTATATTCTACAACTGTGACTTCAGAACTAGAGTGTAAAGCATCAAACCTAAGGGATCAATACACCACAGATAATTAGAAGATGTATCCCCAATAATCCCACCCTCCTCTCCAAGAATAAGATGATCTTTGAAAGTTTTTCTCACAACTTCTAAAATGGCTGTTTCACTTGCTTTATCTGTGCTGCACATAATCAAAGGGCAAAAATCAGGAATTTTACCAATCTGCCTTTCTGCAAAACTGAAAGTTAAGTAAACATCTTTAGAATCCATGTGAATGAGAGGCAGTCTGTGAGAGCTACTTGTTTCAAGCAAGAGTTTTATGCTCCTTCCCAGAACCACACCTACATAGATATGGTTGGCAAATGAACTTTTTACCTACAAGCAATACCTCAAAATTTTTATATTTCTTTCTTCAAGAGTGGTTATTTTCCGTTCTTATCATTCTTTTATCTAAGCCTCAACCAAAATAAATAGCATTTGGCACATCTAACACTTGATCTACATATTACCAAAGGTGCACAAACTAATTGATTCATTGTCCATGATTTCTTTTGACAATCAATGAACAGATATTCAAGAATGCAAACAGGTGATTTCAAGCTGAACATGAATATGTGAATCCCAGGGGAAATAATTTAATCAGTTTATTTTCCTAGATGGAAATATCTATTAACATTAAGTACAGTTGAAATTTAGATGTAGTCACAACAATAAAACAATTAATCATCATCCAAGCGGAAAGATAATGCCAGGGTAACTGAGACCATCAGACAGGGAACAGATCTACTTACTCTGTCACCAAGTCTGTTATTCCTTTATAATTAATATTTCGAGGTTTATTAACAGCCTCCATCACAACCTGTGTAAAGAATTTTGAACTGTGAGTAGTTGGATGGAGTACATGCACAAACGAATATCAGCATGTATGCTTATCTCATGGAATCTTAATATTGTCAATTTGTCATAACTAACACGATGTTAAAAGGAAAAAGTTGAGCATTAAAGGACTGCCAAGATCCTGGGCTGGAAGACAGTTACATATACAAACCTTGTCTTTCGGATCCACAGAATACAAAATAATTCCCTAGCATAGGAGACCATAACCATAAAATATTTTGGACATTTTCTGTCATATGCAGACATCTGAATCACATACACATCAGAAAACTGACTGCGGGTACGAGAAATTAAATCCAAAAAGAGTTTTGGGACATGTTTCATCAACAGAAACAATCCGCAAACGATCTGTCTAGCATCTAAAAACTCAATAGAAAAAAGGAAGCATGTTTATTAAGGTTTGGGATATGCTTTCATTTTCCCAGAAGAACATTCATTTCACTAAAACGAAGCACCAAAATAAATGAAAATAACAACTTTAGAGGCAACTTTAGAGGCTGTAGAGTGGTAGAGCAGGTAGATGGCGCAGTCTCTAACTTGAACACAGAAATTACCAGATTTCTAATTACGCCTTGCCATTTTATAATGTATAATTGCTGGTAGATGAAACGAGATAAGTCATGGTTCTCATTCCAGCGATCTCAGAAAAGATAAAGGAAACAGAAACGAATAGCAAACCTCGGCGCCGGTCTTCGCAGCCTTCTCGGCAGCTTCAAGTAGCTGTTTCGCGGGAACTGGCCCCGTGGATTGGGCCCCAATTTTGGCGAATTTCTTCGCATAGGGAGATTCAGATAGAACGGCTTTTGCGGAGAATCGAGTGGTTGAGGATGGTAGCATCCGACGCAGTCTCAGCGCATTAGTCAGCGGAAGGAGCTTTGGATTTGGGGATGACGGCAGAAGAGATATAGAGAACTTTAATGGTAGATGCGTGGAAGAGATTATAGTCCGCCCCATGATTTTGTTTCTAAGAGGAAATATACGAGAGAAGTTCTCTTTTGCTTGCAGAGCTGAGCTTCAGCTTCGGGTTAGAAATGCCCCGGGAAGAAAGGCCACGGAATGTTTCACGTGAACGGAGTAGAATGCACACTTTACACTTCTTTTTACAGGAATTCTATCATGATTTAACATTTAAGCCACGAACTGTATGTTTGGCTGCAAGCAATTTTGAATTAAAATTTATAATACTCTATAATTATTTTATTTTTTAATTATTTTTCACGTCTTCTTATATAAATATGTTACTTTTCAATAATTTTCATATAACTAACTATTTATTTTAATTTTATTTTCTTTATTTTTCATTATAATTCTTATCATATCAAATCACTTCCTCTAATCTAAAAGTTATTATGACAAAAAAATTTCATTCAAAAGTTTTATTACTTCCCTCATATATTCCTGATTATTTATATTTTTTATTTTCATTCTTCACTATTGTATTTTAATCATTTTTTCATATCTTTGTATATGACTATCTTGTCTATTCCCCTTTACCTCCTTCTATCACATTTTTATCTTTTTTTTTAAAAAAAAATTTAATTTCAAGCTTGTATAGAAGAATTGAAGGCTTGAATGTGACGGAGAAGTAGGTTGGCAATGTAATGATCGTATTAAGAATAAAAAATCTGTATATGTAAAACATTATATTAAAAATTGAAAAAATGGTCTCTAAAATTTGAAATTGTTTACATTTTTTTTTAAAAAAATTCAAACTAGTATAGAAGAATCGAATGCTTGAATGTGACAGAGAATAGGTTGGGAATGTAATGATCATATTAAGAATAAAAAATTTGTATATATAAAAATTATATTAAAAATTGAAAAACTATCTCTAAAATTTGACATTGTTTACAACTAAGGTGAGATGAAAATAAAATAGAATCTTCTATTTTTTAAAATATTATTCACTTCTCGAAAAATAACAACGTTTTTTTATTTTCAATACAACTTTTAATACTAATATGTTTTTTTCTATTCTCAATAAACAACAGTACCTTTTTTTATCCGTGTATATGCAACTTGACATCTGATATTACAAGCAATCATATTCAACCCTCACACAATAGAAGAATTTTTCTACGAATACTTTCCCATTATGTAGAAATTTTTGTAATACACCACTAGGGTGGGAATTAATAAACCCCACAACAATATGGGGATTGGGGGGTTTCAAAATCCCATTCTCCACCTCCTGCTCATTTTGAGCCAGCATAGCCTACCAATGACCAGTTGGCCACAACAATACCTTTTCATCTTACATACTGTGCGAACAACCCAAATCTTATCTCTTATACGTTGCATCCAAGGATGTTAAATCTTTTGGGATACCCTTATATTTTTAGATCAACTATAAGTTCCTAACCATTTTCTGTTGATGATTCTCCTTCAAAACATGATTGATGAGTTGCATTTGTAGATGAATTCCTCGGAGCCCAATTCAGTGCACCCGGGTGCATTCAGCCTCAATGCACCCGGGTGTACTGCACCTATTTTTTTTTATTTTTTTTTGAAAATTTTTTTATACAATGGTTAATCTAGGTTTATTTAACATATGTATCAATTTTTACTATTTTTGGAGACTTTTAGATATTTTTTTTAGATTTTTTAAAATCAGTGGCATTTTCGGTAATTTAAAATTACGAAAAATGCCACTGATTTAAAAAAATCTAAAAAAAATATCTAAAAATATCCAAAAATAGTAAAAATTGATACATATCTTAAATAAACCTATATTAACAGCTTCATGAAAAAAATAAAAAAAAATAGGTGCAGTGCACCCGGGTGCATTGAGGCTGAATGCACTCGGGTGCACTGGATTGGGCTCCGAATTCCTCCTCCCCCCCCCCCCCCAAATCTATCCAATCATCAATCTTGTCAGTAAGAAAAACTTTTCTAATATTTAGACTTTGAAGCCTAAGCCCCGACAAGTTGGGATTGGGGATGTGTTTGTGTTATATAGTTTGGAGTTTAACTTTAATTCTAATCTACTTATAAATTATCAATCTCAATCAAATTATCAAACATCATTTTAATATGCTTATAACCCACTTATTATACCGGATTGTGAGTTGTAAATAGGTTGACTTGTTATGTTATAAATTGGTTGATAGATTTATTAATCAACTAGATCAACTAAAATAAGTTAAATTTAAATTATTTGGTACATTAGATAGTAAAGTTTCATCCCAATAAAAAAAGTGTATTTCACATCTAATAAAAATATAAAATAGGTTTAAGAAAATTATTTAATTTATATATTGGGGGTGTTTGTCAATCTATAAAAATCTTCAATTTAAAACTTTTCATTAGATACAACTACTATATTTTTTTAATTATTTCTTTATATCCTATTATAAAATTGTTTTACTTTCCGATCATTTTTACACAACTATCCGTATATCTAACCTAATTATTTTAATTTTATTTTCTTTATTTCTCATTATTACTCCTATCATATCACATCATTTTATAACTTTTACACTCAAAATCTTTTCATCAAAAATTTTATCACATCCTAAACACAATTTATAATCATTAGTCTAGTATCTAAATTGTCTAACACATTCTCTCTATATAAATAAATAATTTTACAAATTATTATAGCATAATAGTGAATGTATGAATAGATGGAAGTGTTTTTCGTAATTTACATATACTTTACCAGTCATATAGCCCGCTCAAATGTCCAATATAGGATTATAAACCAAATAGTGTTAAACTAGGTGGCCTGGTGGATTTCAAAATCATTTTCAAGGTGCTCTGGATGAAAAGGTTTCACGAAAGAAATCATGGATTGGAAAACGGTCAGTTATTATGTTCATTCTTTTACCACAAAGTATTGATTTACCTTTTCCTGTTTACATTTCCCAATTCAAACAACTACAATATATATTGAATGCATATATATAGTAAAAATCGCTTTTGTATGGGGATGTTGGTAATGTATAAAATTGTGTGATTGTAGGATGTGATGGGAAATGAAAAAAAAAATATTTTGATAAATGTGTAATTGATAGAAAATAACAGGAGTATAGTTAAAATAAATAAGTTTATTATCTGCAGTTGATAGGAAAAATGATTAAAATATAAGAATAAAAAAAGAAAAATGATTGGACTTCGGAAACCAAATCTCATAGTTTCTCACACTCGTACATTAACAAACGCACTCATTAGGGTGTATTTGTTTTTAATATGGAAAAATGCATAAATTGAAAGTAAAAAAATGAATCGATTGAAGAGATATAAGAGACTTATCGCAGAAAATGAGCGTGTGGGCACTAAAGTGAATATTCCCAGATCCAGTTTTTGAGCTCACGTGTTTCCGATGCAAACGGCAAACATTTGCACCAACGCATTGCACAGCTGCGTTAACCTGAGATTTCCATCCCTCTTCGTCCTTCGCGAGTGAACGACTCGTAAGCATTCACAGAAAGTCCGTGGGATATGATCCGACATGAGCTGCAAACATCCGCACTGCCCAAACACGTGCAACGAATCTACACCGTCGACGCTCATCATTCACCTTGCGACTTAACAATATAAGCCGCCAACATAAGCTGACGTGTCTGCTAACTGATTCCGATTCCTTGATGATATCGACGCCAGATTAGGGGTGCAACTCCGGCTCATGAAACTCGGGTTCACCTTAACTCTAACCCTAATCCTATTTGTAAAACTACAACCCTAACTCTAGCCCGTACCCTATTTATAAACCTCAACTCTAACTTTATTTTTGGAATTCGAGCTCAGGTTGGGTATTTTTAAAATTCGAGCTCAGGTTGAGTTTCGGGTTGAGTTTCGAGTTAACATTCTCCTATTAATATGTCTTTGTTACTCATCCTATATATAATTTTTATCACAAACCTATTATATAAAAAAAATTTAAAAATAATTTATTATATGAAAGCAAGAAAAATTTAAATACCGCTTAAGAGTAGAAAGAAAGAAAGGACGGAGACTGAAAATTTGCATCCTTGCTGCTGTAGGTTTCTCAATTTATCCCTTGCTTTCATACTAGTTGTTTGGTCAAATCATCAATAATTATTGGATATTTCATAACAAATGCTAAGACTATTTCTGGAAAAAAAAAACTTATGTGAACTAAAATTAAAATGACATGGGGCGAATATTAATCCACTAAAAAATTCAACTTTAAGGAGATTCTAAAATTTTTATTAATTAAAGATTTGTATCAAATAAGGGTGTGTTTGGGAATGGATAAAACTTTTGATGAAAAGTTGTAGAGAGTAGAAGTTGTCAAATGATGAGATATGATAGGGGTAATGATGAGGAATAAATAAGATAAAGTTGAAATAGATAGGTCAGTTGTGTTGGTAGTTGTGTAGAAATGATTGAAAAGTAGGATAATTGTATAGAAAAATGTGAAAAAATGATTAAAAAATAGAGTTGTTGTGGAAAGTGAAAAGTTTTAAATTGAAAAATTTTAACTTGATAACTTATCCTTATTACCAAACACACCCTAAAGCTACAAAAATGATTCAATTTATTGAGCTACACCGTGTAGCGTGTACCTAGAATTTATTTCAAGATAAATGTTTCCGGTAGAAAAACAACATAGTAATTTGTTTCTCATCACGTATATATGGCACTGACGAAATTTTAAAAAACACGTACTAATAGCGCCTGTCTTTCGTTTCAAATCCACTTCCATTGTGGATAAAATAATTTCTTCTAGTCGTTGAATGATTGAATGGATTTGTACGACATTTTGATGCTCTTTATGAATAAAAAATCTTAATGATTTTTATTCCCTATATGTAATTTTTACACCTTTCTCAGAAATTGGTGATGCGGAGTGGTGATTTGAACCGCAATGATTTTCCGTATGCTACTGCCAATTTCTTTTCATGCACAATCTCCGCCCTTCCCTTCCGAATGCAGACAACGGTCGATTTTTTTTTTTAAGAAAAAAATTCATTTGCGAATTGCTATTAACATACATGCCAGGCTGCCCAGTAGTGGAGATTAACGTACCGTATGTGGCAGGCACCCGCAGCGAAAGGCCGGAGACTGAACCTGACACCAGCAGCGGCGTTTTGGTAGAAGGCAGCGACGTTTTGGCTAACGACGGCAGTGGCGTTTTGGCTAACGGCAACAGCGTCGTTTTGGCTAATGGCAGCAGCGTCGTTTTGGTGAACGGTGGAAATGCAGCGGGCAGCGAGGTCGTTTCGGCGAACGGCGGAAATGCAGCGGGAAGGCTGGAAAGCTGGAAATGGCACTGCGAATGGAAACAGGATGGACTGGAAATGGCGCCGCGAACTGGAAAGCTGAAAATCGAATGGGAATTCGAAAATCAAGATAGGCTGGAAAGCAGCTTGGCAGCGAGCCAGTGATAGACTGATAGTCGTCAGAGATGGGACTAGGGGTGTAAATCGGGTCGGGTTGACTCGGGTTGGCACAAATACAACCCTAACCCACCTTGTAAAATCACAACCCAACCCTACTTTCAACCCTACTTTTCACATCTTAACCCAACCCTATTTCAACCCACCTCAAATCGGTTCGGTTCGGGTTAGAAATCGGGCTAATAGATTACACATGTTATCAATGCTAGTTAAAGTTTTGTTCACCTGAATTTCTAAAATAATAAAAATAATTATAATTATAAAAACAATAAGTACCAATAAAAGTTCTACATAGCTCAAAAGTGGAGGATAAGTTTAGTAATTGATTCGTTTTTTTATTTTTGTATTTTTGAGCAATCGATGTCTTCTGCAAGTCAAAAAGTGAAAGCCAAGTAAAATTATTACAGTAAATTATGCAAAATAGAAAAATGAATATTATAGTCTTACTTACCTTCTTAGTTGGCTTCCAATCAAAGCTACAAACATCTTAAGTTCTCAGTTGACCTGTTATGTTATTCTAAATCACCAATGCGAGCAAATATCTAAACAACCTATTTACGATGCAATATAACCAAATAATCCAAACACAATTTCACAACTAATTAACCAAATATATTTCCAAACCAAATAAATTCAAATAACATTTGACAACCAAATAGTCAAACAAATTTCCAAACTCAACACAATTTTATTTAAATATCTAAGCAATATGAATGAAATACACTCTCATAAATATATGTAAATACATATCTTATGAAATCGGGTCGGGTCGGGTTGACCGACCCCTAACCCAACCCAACCCATTTTTAAAATCGGGTCGGGTTGAACCCATTTTTTAAAAACTAAATTTCCAAAACCTCAACCCAACCATGATATAAATCAGTTCGGGTTGATGCGGGCTCGGGTTGAACCCAACCCTATTTACACCCCTAGATGGGACGCAACGGGCAGTGGCTCCGACGTATAATAATATAATATTAATATTTTTCAAATATAGGTTCGGGTTCGGGTTTACAGGGTTCGGGTTCACTTGAACCCGAAACCGAAAGTAGTTTGAATTCGGTCTCATAATTACAGAGTTTCAACACTGCTCCCAGCCGGGTTCGGGTTGAACCCGGCCCAAGTTGCACCCCTACGGCCTGATCTTATACGATATATTGCTCCCTTGTAAGTATACGATCTTCGAATTCTGCCCGTCCATTTATGCGGTATTGCGTGAGCCGTTAGATGGCATTTAATGCCCGTCGTTGCCTCAAAAGAAAATCGGGCTTCTGAGTCGGAGGATAGAGAAGCTTGGCTGTGACTTTGAAGGAAAGAGAAAGCTACCGATCCAAAATCGCCCATGCAAAACTGACGTTGCCTTGCTGTTGGCAAAAAATAAATTAAATAAATAAATAAATTCACAGCTGCCGTCCAAAAATCACCGGTCCAAATTTTTTTATTGAAATGATAAAAATTGGCATGTGAATAAAATTTTTTGTAGATACATTTTAAAGATATTAATTCAACGTACATATCATCTAAAACATTCTTCTCATAGGTAAACGATTAATAAATTTGTATAACATTCTATTAAATCAATGCACATATCTAAGTGATTTCATATTTAATACGTGATTATAACTATTTCTAAGTGGGTTTGGTCACCCAAAATTTTGATCGAAATGATTCCTGGGTACCATGAAAAAACTCAATTATTTTTGACAAAATCAGTACATTGGACTTTAATTTAATCATTAAATTGGACCTAAGTAGGGAGCAACATTTAAGTTTTCAATGGTGAACGTACCACATAGAAATACTTTATAATATATGATAAATATCTACATAAGAAAAATAAAATAAGCAATTGAATATATTTTCATTAATAAAAAATTACACAAAATATTTTTAAAATATAATTTTTTAAAAAAATTCCTTACATCGAACAGATTATGTTAGTCAGATTTTAAAATTTTCTTTGATAACTAATTTTAGAAATTATTTTTTAATATTCTATTAGAAACTAATTTTAAAATAAATTTTTTTATGCACATGCTCTTTTTTATCATTTTCAATAAAAAATTTTGGATGGGCAAGCAAGGAAATATAATTTTGTACCGCAGCTGTGAATTTGTTTTTGCCAACGACAAGTTGAAGTGATTTTTGCATGGCAATTGGTGGTTTTTCTCTCTTCTTCAACTCACAGCCGATTGCCGAACTTCTCTCTCCTCTGGCTCACGAAACTGGCTCACGAATGCATTAAATGGATGTTAGCAGGAGCCCGATTTTCTGGTGCTGATCTGGTGCACGCGGCATCATTGAGCCTTAATGCTTTTGGGCCTATACACATATTTTTTTTGCAAAAGCTTTTTACACAAATGTTAATTTAAGTAGATTTAACATGTATATCAATTTTTACCATTTTTGAAGATTTTTAAATATTTATTTCGAATTTTTAAAAATTAGCGGCATTTTAGTAATTTAAATTTTTTTAAAGAAGAAGCTCATTTGCATTTGAACTTTATGTAAGGTCAACAGTACTCGAGTCAGTTGGTGTATTTTTTATTTGCTCACTGTTGATTTCTGGCTCGCTAATCTTGTCTTGCATATTACTTGGGCTATCAATATTGATTTGATCACCTAAATATCATTTTTTTTATAATATATAAAAATAATTAGAAATTAATGCTAGAGTTCATCAGAAGCTAATGCTTTAAAAAAAGGGCAAAACATACCGCGGTAGGAAAGAGGCATTGAAATAAAAATGGTGATCAACAGTTGCTATTGACCGCAACATATATAATAATAAAAAAAGTGGAAACTACCCAAACAATAAGAAAAGAGAAAATGGCGTCCATACCAGAATAAAAAATCTGGAATGGCTTGAAAGTTTGTTGCAAACTTGAAAAATCAGTAAAACTGTTAAGGCAACTTACGAAACAAGCAATGGAGCTTTTAGGCATGGTGTCGAAGTTGGCAACTTGGAGTCGCAGGAGATGATGCAAGGAACTAGTGCAGAAGCAGAGTGAATGGAAATCGATGGGGCAACACGGACCGCTGATGGGGAAAATTCTTCATCGCTGGTCGAAAATCGCACAGCGACACAGGGCACGGACCGGTCGACGATCACATGGGCTGGTCGGAGCAAGGGATGAAGCTCGGAGCAGGTCACTAAGTCATCGTCTCGTCGACACGATGACACTGCGCAATTAGTAGACTGTCGTCCCATCGTCGACAGGGAAGACGATCGGTCGTCAATCGCGCGAGCTGGTCGGAGCAGTCGACGACGGGCAAAAGCAGACGTCACCGAAGAAGACGAACTGAGCTGAGTGATTGAGTTGTCATCTCGTTGACACGACGACACTGTGCAATCAGTCAACTGTCATCCTGTCGTCGACAGGGAAGACAATCGGCAGCTATACGCGGCCTTGCGGGCAGGATGCAGGAGCGGGATTGGCGGCAGGCGGATTGTTGGATCCTGGAATCCTGGAATTGGGGGGAAATCTGAATTTAGGGGTTAGGGCACATGAAAAATCCTCTTTATAAGGGGTATTGAAATCGGGTTTTGGGTTGAGCAGGTTAGGGTTTTTATCAACCCGAAACGGAACTGATTTCAAATTGGACTCGGGTTCAACCCGAAAAATCAGGTTCGGGCTCAGCTAGTTCTGTCACAGCCAAATACCAGTCCGGCTGGCCGGGCCGAACCCGGCCCAAGTTGGACCCTTAGCAGTGACGTCTCACGTGCATCGCCGTAAGGCGAGCGCCTTTCCCCCTTTCAAGCACCACGTGCCCTCCGTGGGATCGACCTCATGCTCGGGCTTCTGTGCTCGACCCCATGCCGCTGACGGATCATTGTATATAAATGCAAATCTGCCCCGCAGACAACCGAAACCCGCTACGGCCACCACCAAGACAGACATCTCACCTGCCTCTCCGGCTCGGAAATGTCGCCATCACCGGACGTCCGCCTCTTCGCCACCAGCCAGGCCCCTGGCCGCCTCCTCTACAAGCTCTACTTCGTGGCCTTCGTCGTCGGAATCCTCTCCCTTCTCTACTTCCGTCTCACCCACATCCCTCACGACCACCGCCTACTCTGGCTCCTCGTCTCCCTCGCCGAGTTCTGGTTCGCCGCCGTCTGGTTCTTCCAGCAGGGCTTCCGATGGGCTCCCACCTTCCACACCACCTACCCCGACCGGCTGCCACCGTCGCTGCCGAAGATTGACATAATGCTGTGCACGGCCGACCCCGATCGAGAGCCGCCGATGCTCGTCGCGAACACGCTGCTGTCTCTCATGGCCTACGACTATGACATGGATAAGCTGGCTTTCTATCTCTCCGACGATGGTGGGTCGGAGCTGACTTTCCATGCAGCTTACCAGGCGTCGATCTTCGCCAAGTACTGGCTTCCGTTCTGCCGGAAATATCACGTCGAGCCGCGGGCCCCAGAGAATTACTTCTCGCTGGAGAATTCTGTAGCTGGAGGGAGCCAGAATTTCCAGAAGGATTATGCAGCGGTGAAGGTATAATATACGAATTCACTTTAATCAAAAAAGATTAAAGTAATATTCTTTTTTTCTCCTAATAAAAAAAGATACGAATTCACTTTAATTAAATTAAACTAATCGATCAGCTCTGATTGAGTAAAATGTAATGGATCTTTGATTTTCAAGTTCCTTTTCTATATATTTTAAGTTTTTAATTTGAAGAAAAACTTCATTTACCTCATGTACCCATACCATATATATGAGATCTACTTTAATTTTATCATTATCGATTTAGTTGAGAATTAAAAAAATATCCAAAAAAAATATTCTTATAGATCATAAAATTAAAGAGATTACTTTAAGGGAGAATATAAACTTGCTAAAAATATTTAATTATGTAACGAACCTAAAATCTTACAATTAAACATCAGAACATTTTAAAGTGTTTTTTCCTTACGAAGTTTAATCAATCCATCAAACTTTTATAATATCCCAATATCCATGTAAAAGGATTCAAATTATTTATGTCCTTCTACATTTGATCTTTTTTTTTTTTATGGAAAATTTGATCTTAATTACGCATTTTCAAACGTTGCTTACTGAGACGTAGGATGAGATTAAAAAGTGGTGTTGTTGTTAGGAATGAAAAATGGTATACAATCTGGCAAAGTTATATAAAAAATGAAAAAAATAAATTGTTAATTTTTAGAAATGATAAAAGTAATTTTAAGAATGAGAATTACATCATATTCTCAATTGCATCTGATTCTGAATGGGTCTAAGTGTTAAATTAACTAATTTTAAATATTTTAACTAAATAAAATTTTAAGTTATTTGAGGGTGAATATAAACTTGTTAAAAATATTTAATTATTTAAGAACTAAAATCTTACAGTTAAATATCAATATATTTTAAAGTGTTTTTACCCTTCTAAATTTAATCATTCCACGAAAACTTTTAGACATTCCAATATTTAAGTTAAAGGATTCAAACGACGTATGTTCTTCTGCATTTGATCTTAGCTAAGCATTTTCAAACGGTGCATCCGATTAGGGTGTTAAACTAAAACAATTTCGAATATTTTAATCAACTAAATTATGTTAAATGTAGAAATTAACAATTATCTATTTTTTGTTGTTCACTTAAAAATAATTTTATATTAAAATAAACGGAAATGAAAGCTATTTTAAAATGCCCGTATTATAACTAGAGGTTTAGGATGTTGAAGCATATGACGATGGAATATTGGAAGACTAGAAAAGTTATAATAGTATATCGAAATGTCAAAAATTATATTGACAATGTTAAAAATGGCATTAAAAGTGGAACTGGGAAAAGCTTTTGAGACCTTATTCCATCCTTCCCTCCGCTCATTTTGTGCATCGAATTGGTATCACTGTATATCGAAATGTCAAAAATTCTCGTTTATTGTTTGCTAGAGAAAAATTCCTTGGATTGCTGCAGATGTCTAATTCTCCTTTTGTTGTTGGCCAGAAAAAATTCGAAGAAATGCAAGGGTACATTGACAGAGTCGGAAAAAGCGGAAAAGTGACTGACGACGGGATAAGGAAACAGCACAAGGGCTTTGGCAACTGGCAATCAAAAGTTATTCCACGAGATCATCCATCCATCATTGAGGTATACCATACAGCTGGTTCTTCAAAGTTCAAGCCACCCTGACAATGGACCCGTATCTGATCGTAATAAGATCGCGGCAGTTCATGTGAAACATTTTTAAAAATCGAGAATGATATTATATTATTGGAATAATGACTAGAAGTAAAAAAAAATAATAATAACAATAAAGATAAAAATAGTAAGATATATGTGAAAAATATAATGTATAAATAATAATAATAATAATAATAATAAAATAACGTAATTAGGTAGTTAAAATGTTAAAGTTTATCAAAAGTTGTACAGTAATAAGTGAAAAAATTTTCTTCTTATTAAATGCCAAATGAAATGAACCCTAATATCCAATTGTATCATTTAAATATCTACTTTATTGTGTTGTCTTCTGTTAGAGTAGTGCCTGGTACCCTATTTTGTCCTACTTTAGTTATTAAATTAAAATTTAATTTATTTATCGCATTAAAAAATTTTGTTTACTTTAAGATTAAGCTTTATTTGAATAAAAATATGGCAAATCTAAAGATATAAAAATTAACGTAATCAAATTATTTGATTTAAAATTAAATTTAAAATTGTTAAATCAATATCTAAGTCGTCTAAAACATATGTAAATTAGTGATTTTGCAAAATAGTATAACATTCTAATTCATTTATCTTAATTTTTTATAATTTACATATCAGACTTTGATTGAATGATTATTGTCTAGCCACAGCAAACAGAAAATTTGAAAATAACATCCATCAATGGTGGTATTAGGTCTTGATTCGTGGAAATGGAGAAGATCTTGACGAGGAGGGTAAGAATCTGCCGACGTTCGTGTACGTGTCACGAGAAAAACGGCCAGGCCATCCCCATCACTTCAAGGCCGGTGCACTTAATGCTATGGTAATTTTCTCCTTTCCTCTTTTCTTAATTTAGTGAACAGATCATCATCTCTTTTCATTTTTCAATGTTATTAATCTATTATGATTCTCTTCTCTTCTCTCGTTCCATTAATTAATTAATTATCTTTGAGTTAAACATGTAACTTAATTATTACCACCCTTTCGTAAGTTTTTATCGGCACATGGGGAACCGATTTTATTATTTTCGCGGTCACCTACTACGTAATTAAAAACGTTTTTGCGGTCACCAACTGCGTAATTAAAATGGTTGAAATCCCAAATGTCTGTCCAATAGGGCCATGTTGCTTCTGTGGTTTTCATGTTGTTTTATGTTATGTGCAACTTTCCTGGATGTCTGTTGGATTCTGGTCAAAAACCTTTTTAGGTGGGAGTCCGTGGGACTTATTAGCTGACTTCAACTATTGAATATTGAGAGCGTTTGCTAGGTTAATTTCTTGATAATAAGATAAAATTGGTGCCATGAAAAGATGAAATTTACAGTTGAAAATATAGTTAATCAGCTATAAAAGGTGAAAATATGTCTGCAATTTCCCCATATGATAGTAGGCACTATTTCCGCTTTGTCCGTGCAAATTAAACAGTCGCGAACTTAGTTACCTCTAGACATGCATAGTTTTTATGAAGCAAAAATAGTGTTTTCACTCACTCTTTTGTTTGTTAATATCTGTCCTGAAGATTTTGAATGAGATTTGGTTGTTCATCTGTCAATACATTAAAATGGTTTCTTGACAAATAATGGGACAGAATCGGGTGTCTGAGTTGATAAGCAACGCACCTTTCATCCTTAATGTTGACTGTGACATGCACTCCAACAATTCCCAAGCCCTTCGCCATGCCATGTGCTTCATGTTGGATCCCAAGGAGAGCCACAGACTTGGGTATGTCCAGTTTCCACAGAGCTTTGCAGGATTGACAAGAAACGACTTGTATGCCAATGGAGTCAAAAGGATTTACGAGGTAAATAATAACAATAATAATGATAATAATAATAATAAAGTTCAATTTAGCTTTGTTAAGCAAACAACTGTCTCATGAGGCTTTCTTCCTGTTCTGTTTTTAGATTGAGTTTTTTGGCACAAATGCACACAACGGCCCCATGTACGCGGGTACGGGCTCTGTCCACCGCCGTGAGTCTCTCAATGGAAGAAGATTTACTCCTGATTATAGGCCTAATTTGGAGGAGAAACCAGGTTGGTATCATAAACTTGTAACACAGACAAGAACGTCTCCAAGCAGAAAAAGCTTGCCGTTTGTTTTGATGCTATGTTGTTTTTATTGAATGAAAGCAGCTGGAGGTAATATGGCCTGGAGTGAATTAGAAGAAGAGGCCAAGGTTCTCACTAGTTGCACTTATGAGCAAGGCAAACCATGGGGCAAGGAGGTAATCAGGACCTTAAATTTTGATTAGGCCATTCACTTTGTCGAACCTATTCTTCATGCATGACTATCACAAATTACGTTTCTAAGCACCGAGCACATTGAAGTATGTTCTACAAGAACTCGCTGCAGCCAAATGTTTCAGAAAAGCTAGAACGTCTGTTTGACTTACCATTCGTTTGTGCCTTCAGAGGGGATTGATGTATGGATGTGCAGTAGAGGATGTGTTCACCGGCATGGTTTTGCACTCAAGGGGCTGGCAATCAGTTTTCTGCAGTCCAGAGAGGACAGCTTACTTGGGATTTCCACCTGTTAATACTAATGACACACTCATTCAGCACAAGAGATGGTCGACAGGGTTGCTCGAGATCTTCCTCTCAGATTACTGCCCTTGGACACACGGTGTAGGAAGGTTGAAGTTCGGGCAGATCATGTGCTACAGCTTTTACACATTATGGGCGCTCTGGTGTTTGCCCATGTTGTGTTATGCACTCTTTGTACCTTTAGCCACGGCCAATGGTGTTGCAATCTTCCCCAAGGCAAGTGCATAGTACACCTCTTTTCAAATGCATCCTCCGTCCTAACATAGAGTTTACTTTGCCCACTTCAGTGGAAGCACTTACTGTTATTCATCTTGCAGAAAGACCACACCCAAATGATATGTCCTAATGTTTGTGTGTTACTTTAATTCCAGGCCTCCGATCCTTGGTTCAAGGTGTTTGCCTTCTTGGGCATTGCTTCCAACATCTTCAGTCTGGTTGAATTGCTACTGGCTAGAGGGACATTCAAGATGTGGTTGAATGAGACTCGAATGTGGATGATGAAGGGATCATCCTCCTACCTCTTTTCAGTGATGGTGATAATACTAAAATCACTTGGTATTTCGGAGGCCGGTTTTGAGATTACCAGCAAAGTCATAGACGACGAAGCACTAAAGAGGTATAAGAAAGAAGTGATGGAGTTTGCAGTAGCCTCCCCCATGTTTGTTCCCCCAACAACACTCTCTCTACTTAATCTCTACAGTTTTGTCAAGACATTGATGGCAATCTCCAAGGATGGACTGGCGACGTTCGACCAAATGGCTCTACAGGCTGTTGTTTCAGGCAGCGTTGCCTTGATTAGCTTGCCCTTGTATGAGGCCTTGTTCTTGAGAACAGACAAAGGTCGGATGCCCACATCTGTCACGGTCTGCTCTGTTGGACTCGCTTTTGCTGCCTTGTATGCATTTTCACCTTTCATATGATAGGTTTTTTCAAGGATATTTTGGGGTGCAATTGGGCATTTTGTAAAATTCAAGAAGCTTGGTGGGATGAGTTTTGCTCTGTCATAGAAATAAGGTGGAGCCTTTGCACCTTATCGCCTTGTCTGCACGATCAGAGCCAATACCGTCTGTATTGTATTGGTAGTTGTCAGCAACCATGATAAATTCAGCGATGATCAGTTTCAGTTTCTTTCCATAGTGCTTGATTTTTCAACCTGTATAAATTTGAATTCCCTCTGAATCCTGTGGTTCGGTTCTGCATTCCATGATTATCGGGTTTCTTATCAACTCAAAAGGGGTTTTAGTGTGAGAAAAGGGGGGAAAAAAAGGAATCATCGACAATAATGAACTTTTAAAATGGCATATGTGGGTGTGTCAGGAAATGGACAACCCCGCCAAATATTGGAACCAACCTTCCATATATACAAGAAAGCTGGGTTTTTTGCATGGTAAACCCTCTAACTTTGGCCAATTGCTTTCCTAACTCCGAAGTTTGGCCGTTTGCTTTTTAAACCCTGCGAACTTTCGCCTTTTGCATTTTGAACCCCAGGGCATAACGACGTCGAAAAGTACCATCAAATGGAGTGAAATGTCCAAAATGTCCTTGCTAAAAAACAAAAAAGAAAGCACCCTAGCAGACTAGGGGTGTAAATAGGGTCGGGTTCAAATCGAGCCCGCATCAACCCGGACCGATTTATACCATGGTTGGGTTGATGTTTTGAAAATTCGGTTTTTGAAAATCAGGTTTAACCCGACCCGATTTTCAAAATCGGTTTGAGCCGGGTTAGGGGGTCGGTCGACCCGACCCGATTTCATAAGATATGTATTTGGATATGTTTATGAGAGTGTATTTCATTCATGTTGTTTGGATATTTAAATAAAATTATGTGGAGTTTGGAAATATGTTTGACAATTTGGTTGTGAAATGTTATTTGAATTTATTTGGTTTGGAAATATATTTGGTTAATTAGTTGTGAAATTATGTTTGGATTATTTGGTTATGAGTGTGTTTGGTAATGAATAAAACTTTTGATGAAAAGTTTTGGAGAGTAAAAGTTATCAACTAATGTGATATGATAGGGGTAATGATGAGTAATAAAGAGAATAAAGTTAAAATAGATAGGTTAGTTGTGTGGATAGTTGTATATAAATGATTGAAAAGTAGGGTAGTTGTATAGAAAAATGTGAAAAAATAATTAAAAAATATGATAGTTAAAAATATGATAATTGTAGAGAGTGAAAAGTTTTAGATTGAAAAGTTTTAATTGACTTTTTCTTTCAATTGCCAAACATACCCTATATTGCATTGTAAATAGGTTGTTTAGATGTTCGCTTGCATTGGTGATTTGAAATAACGAATAGGTCAATTGGGAATTTGAGATGTTTGTAGCTTTGATTGGAAGTCAACTAAGAATGTAAGTAAGACTATGATATTCGTTTTTTCATTTTGCATAATTTACTGTAATACTTTTACTTGGCTTTCACTTTTTGACTTGCAGGGGACATCAATTGCTCAAAGAATACAAAAGCAAAAAAATAAATCAATTATAAAACTTATCCTCCACTTTTGAGTTACGTAAAACTTTTTAGTACTTATTGTTTTTATAATTATCATTGTTTTTTTGTTATTTTAGAAATTTGGGTGAACAAAAGCTTAACTAACATTGATAATATGTGTAATCTATTAGCCCGATTTCTAACCCGAACCGAACTAATTTGAGGTGGGTTGAAATAAGATTGTGTTAAGGTGTGAAAAGTAGGGTTGAAAGTAGGGTTGAGTTGAGATTTTACAAGGTGGGTTAGGGTTGTATTTGTCCCAACCCGAGTCAACCCGACCCGATTTACACCCCTACTAGCAGACACCCCAGACGAAAGGACAGAAACCCAAAAATCCCCAAATCAAAAATCGCCAAATCGAAAATCAAATCCCTAGAGAGATAAAACCTCGAATTCGAAATCCCTAAATCAGAAACCCCAAAGAAGAATCCGCGAACGAGACCGGAGCTCTGGAGTATTTCTCGGTGGGTCATCTTCCTCACTGTCGCTGTGTTTCTTGATGGGTTTCGCTAGCTTGCACTAGATGGAGGATGACAATACAGAGGTTGAAGGAAGGTAGATATATATACTGTCAATTTAAGTTTAAAAAATATTTATGACTGTAATGGATGATGACAACAACACACAGATATTGTAAATTCTTGTGATGAGGGGTGGAATGCAATAAAGATAATGGACAATGATGGGTTTTTTGTCATGGTATAGGAGTGGTCCCAAGTGGAATAAAAAAGTCCGGTCTGTCTAATTTTTAGAGTGCAGTGGTGGTCCCATTTAATTAAAAAGAGGATGCTTTGTCTTTGAGTGGTTGCCCGCCTCATTTTTGTGCTCCAATCAATGTTGTACCGCCATTGTGCAGGGGAGAATGATCGGAAGTATAGGTATCAACGTAAAAATTTATGGTTGTTGCACTAGTTATATTTCAAATGAATGTTTGTGAGAAATTTATTCTTCCTATATATGGAACTTTCCATTTGCTTTCCACTGAATGCAATAGCCCTCAAGCTTAAAGGTGGCAATCAACGATAGTATTGACTTCAGATACAAAAAAGATCAAAAATAGATAAACTTAATAAAACAATATGAGTGCACGGAAGCTATATGGAAGCTAATTAATGAACCTGGATTAAGATGAAAGAAAAGCCCATGGGGCTTGAGGTATTCGTTAAGCTCCAGCCAACAATCCCTAGTTCAATGACCACATCCATGTAGACATGCAATGCTTTCACATTCTAGTAGACAAGAATGCATAAATTCTCATACTTCAACAAGTGGAAGTCATTCATGCTTGACTAACCTACAACTCTCTTCAGGTTCGGCAAAATATCAGATTTGATTTGATTTAATTTTTGTGTACATAGTCTGTCAATTGAAATCATCCTAAGTCACGCAATTTGTGTTAAAATGGGAATAAACTAATTTTTTAGCCAGTCGAAGGTCTTATTTGGGCTAGGTTAGTCTTGTGTTACCCATTGGGACATTGTCATGTTGTACATAATCAAGTTGTAGCAGGCATCCACATTTGGAAATTGTCAAATATCTACTCATTGGGGCGCTTTTTTAAATATGCATTCACTTAAAGCTACATTCTATATCACAACAAAGGCTCAAATGGCATTCTCCATCTCATTTGTCAAATGACAAGCATTCTTTGTATCATTTGAATCATTTTTCATACCAAAACTATACCCTTTAGAAATCTATTATATTCTTTATTCTACTTCAATACATGTTTCTATTCAAATAATCAACCATAATCATCCATATTTGGTGTTCATTCTACTAATTCATCCAAGTCATGCAAAAATTATTTATTATTTGTACAAGCCTACTGTAATAAATGAATTAAAATCTATTTGGAAAGAGTTAAATCAAAGAACTAACAAGACAGACCATATATATTACAGGATTTTCCATTTTAGAGAATGATCTGATTGAAAACGAGATTTTCAAATGATTCAAAACAGCAATTGAGAACTTTAGTTGCACCTTTCATTTGGGACTAACTTTAGGTGCAATTTAGTTTTTCTTGTATCATTCCAACCAGTTAGTGAGAACGTTCATCAATTTAGCAGAACAGAGGAAGCATTGGTCAAGTCTTAATGGTTGTCGAATTTTTTGACATCATTTACAATCAATAGCTTTCGACTCTCAGTAGCAAGCTGAGTATGACATACTAAGAAAGATAACCAATATTTATAAATAAATTCATGTTGACAGTAAAGTTGACAATATTTCATAATAAATTTGTGTTGATGGTTAAGTTCAAATGGTAATGTCTATGCATCTCGACTTAATTTTTTGAGCTGGGCACACATGCACAGTGATCCAGTGATCATTAGTTCTACTTTAGCTACAGCAATATTATTTTCATTTCTATATCAATTTAGAAGGAATGATCCTCTAATTCTCATATGTTAAATAATCAGATAATGAGGTACAACCAATGAAAATATATTTTCAAATGATTCAAAACATGCAATTGGTGTCTATCAGCCATGTAATTGCATCTTTATCATCTACCTTTCGGGTTTCCATTGGGACTAACTTTTGTGACAATTGCATTTGGGACTAAGGGGATGTTTGGGAATATGAAAGTGGTGGGAAATATGGTATTTGGTGGGAATGGAAAATGGAATATTTTGAAAATTGTGTGATTGATATGAAATAATAGGGGTAAAGTTGGAATAAATAGGTTTGTTGGAAGATAGTTGATAGGAAAAATGATTACAATATAGGGGTAAAAGTGTAAAAATATAATGATTAGTTGTGAAATGATAGATATCGAAATCCGTGTTACCACATTTTACTTCCCTCGTTTCCCATCCAATGTTACCAAACGTCCCCTAACTTGTTGGTTTCTGTAGCCAAATTGAAGATAGGCTGAAATTTATTTATTAGGTACAATTGCATCCTTATCATCTAGCTTTCAGTTTTCGAGTATTGACATTGGGTTGTTGAGAATTTTGATGTGGTATTAGCTATCGAAGATTGAAGTTACTGTCATTTATTTATGTTGCATTGTGTAATGTTCATATATTTCAATTGAAAAATATATAATAGCATACTTTGCCTTCCCATAATTTATTTGACCTGAAGTATATGATGTGCAGGCATACTTTTTGGAATGAAAATACTAAAAATAGGCATGATGAATGGATGGAATGGTATTATGAGGTGATGATGCGTGAAATAGAGCAGGAGAATGTTGAGACACAAAACGTAGAAGATAAAGAAATGCAACAACCAGTAGTAGAACCCGAGGAAGACGATGCTTGTGACAGTGACGATAGTGATGACTCCTTTGTCAAGGTTCATGAAGGCGATGAAGGGAATGTTACATCAAACCGTGACTATGATCCATATTTTGATATTCTGGATCCATATCTACATATCGGACTTCAATTTGAGGATAAAAAGCAATTGGAGTTGGCAATTTAACAACATGCTATTGTTAATGGGTTTGACGTGAAGTTTACAAAGAATGAATGTTACCGACTGACAGCCATCTGTAAAGCTGATGGTTACCCATGGAGATTGCATGCATCACGAAAGGGTGATGGGGTGTCAGTTGTGATCAAAACCTACAACAACGTGAAACATACGTGCTCGGTTGCTGAAGGTAGTGGAAACAAGTCTGTCAATAAGGATTGGATTACCACCACTCTTGAGAAAGACCTTAAAGTCAACAACAACTTAACTGTGAAGCAGTTAAACAACACCATGCATTCAAAATATGGTCTAACTTTAAATTATCACAAGATTTGGAGAAGCAGAAAGCAGGCTATGGGTTCCATTCATGGTACTTCAGATGAGTCCTTTGCGTGCTTTCCTACTTTCTTTGCAACAATATCGAGGACAAATCCAGGCACAATCACACACATCAAGACTGATGGAGACCACCACTTTCAGAGAGCATTCTTGTGTATTGATGCCCGTAAGAGAGCATTTCAAGCTGGTTGTATACCATATATTGGGTTAGATGGTGCATTTCTCAAAGGCGATTTCAAAGGGAGCTTGCTAACTGCAATCAGCAAGGATGCTGAAGGACAAATCATGCCTATTGCTATCGGTGTTGTCGAATACGAGTGCAATAGTAGTTGAATATACTTCTTATCACTTTTAAAAGATGCAATTGGAGATGGAGAATATACCATAATGTCTGATTGTCAAAAGGGTTTAATGATAGCAGTGGCCAGTGTGTTCCCAACTTCTAAGCATCGTTATTGTATGCGACACTTACGTGAAAATTTAGCTAAGAATGAGTGGGGTAAGAGTGACTTGGTTAAGAAATTATTTTGGGTAGCCAGTAAAGCATATACCCAAGTTGAGTTCAAGGTTCAAATGACAAGATTAAGAACAATCAGCCTAGTGGCATGCAAATGGGTGGAGTAGGCAGATATAGACAGTAAGTTTTTCATATGAAGTTAGTCCTTGCTTATTATCTGGTTAAGTTTTTTTTACTTAATAGTATAAATTATCTAATTGGTTTTCTGTTATTCTTAGACAGGGTAGTGCTCCCACATGATATTGAAAAAACAGTAGGCCGAAAGCAAACTGAAAGAAGGAGAGGGCAAGAAGAAAGACCATCTCAGCATGTTAAACGAACAAGTGGGAAGATACATTATAGTGTGTGCAAAGGAGAAGGCCATAATAAAAGAGGGTGTCTTATTACAAAGCAAGGTTCCACAAGCCAACCACCACCACCAATGAGAAGCTCACCATCACAATCTCAAAGTCAAAATGCCACCCAAACAGAAATGTCTCAAGCCTCCCGTGGTCCATCATCTTCACAACCAACTCCACAACTGATTCAACAGAAGATGAAGACTCTAGCTCGAAAGAGAACGTTTTTTGCAACAGCTACACAGTGACAACTCATGTAGTTGAGACATTTTTTGTATATCTAAATTATGAATTTTTGATTAAGATAGTTAAGTTATTAATACCTTACAATATCCTGTGTAGCATTTTTTTGTGATGGATATGAATATGGTGTATGAATCTGTAGACTACTTGTATTTGCTTTACAAATAGACTTTAGCTAATCTTTTGACGTAAAAAACACTTTAATTTACTCGCCTTTATTAGATGTTATAGGGTACAATAAATGCATCCTTCGAGATGTAGCCACAACATTATCAATTGCATTCTACGTATAGGGTACAATTACTACTGAGATTTATTTGCTATCTTGGGTTGGATACAGGCTGCCTACAAATTTTTGCATATTGATTCTTTGCTGTCTTGACATTGCCTCTTAAATAGAAAGTCTATTGCTACTGTTGCAGCTGGGCATTCTAAAATAATTCCTTTTTCCATGTGTGCTTCAAAGACATTGGCTTACTTGTAGCAATTGTATCAAATTAAAGACTATCAATTAAATGGGAACCCAATGAGAAAGATATACGGTACATTGGTCATTCAAGAAAGGAAAATATAAGTCTTCATACTACATGTTCAACTTATACATTACATTAATACACGAAAAATATCCATACTCCAACAAACTTATAGTCAAACAAACACAATTCATCCCTTCATATTAGGGGAACTGCAAATATTAATATTTATGGTCAGGTTGCTCATTCCCTTGGTGATCTCATCAGCTTGGCTTGTTCTCTTCATTTCGGCTAATTCTCTTTTCACATTTTCTAATTCTACCCTCAGGCTGCTATTGCTGCATTCAGTTTTGACCTCCATTATACTTTCTTCCGCCAACGACTCTTCCACATTGAGTTCATATTCATCGCACCAATGAAAGAAATTACAATTCTTTATATCCTGCATCAGAAAAATTTATGATTAATTACAATAGTAGCTTAATATATATCATGAATATGTTCAATTACAATTATAGGTAATATTTTATTCTTACCCGTTTCGGGTAGCGATAAAACTACCAATTTGGATTCTTTTTTGTCCTTGATAAGAACATTTTGCACATTCCCATTCCACATGGACAGTGAATTTTCTTGATCCAGCTAGGAATATTCCTGCTTCAACAAATTTAACACAAACTAACATGTTGTAAAAAAAATTTTCAACTCAATTGAAGATTTGGATCATTACAAGCATGGCAAGAGATGTATTTAAATCAAAGTAAGCAGTCATGTTCAGAATCCAACCACAAATGTTTTTAACTCGACTCTAGAAGATTACATTTCAACCAAACTCGAAAAAATCTTGAAAAACTTTCATAAATGGTAAAAATCAGAAATGCCTTTAAGCTAAACTCTCATGTTTATAGGGATCCCAATTTCCGAATTGCCAAGTACAACAGCGGCTCACATTCCCATTTGAAAAATTCAACAGATCGTTGAATGACATTTTTGCTGAAACAATAGCACGAAGCAAATAAAATACATCACCCGAATTCTGAAAAGAAAATACAAAATGTTACCTGTTAGCATCCATTCTTGATCGCGCGTCAGCAACTCTTTCTAAATGCGTCTTCTGAACTTGGGTTTTTTACTTGAAAATGAACTGACGATCTGTTATAAGGGATGAGTTTTTATAAGGCCATTTTCGGGATTTTTAGAAAAATGAGCGTGAGAGCCCTTTGAATACGCGTATTCTGAAACGCCATTATGCCCCGGGGTTCAAAATGCAAAAGGCGAAAGTTCGCAGAGTTTAAAAAGCAAATGGCCAAACTTCAAGGTTTGGAAAGCAATTGGCCAAAGTTAGAGAGTTTACTATGCAAAAAACTCCCAAGAAAGCCTCACCGGCGCATCGGTATCTTCTAATTACTAAACTGCCAAAACTGATTGGGGAGTGTAACTTCGTCAAATGCTTGATAAATGTTGGTGAAATTATAATTCCTGTTTCCAAAAGGTACATCAGCATTCATGGTTTGATCTGGCTGTATAAGATTAAATATTTATCTTTTAAGATGATTGTTGCACGGATCCGTGGCGCAATGGTAGCGCGTCTGACTCCAGATCAGAAGGTTGCGTGTTCGATTCACGTCGGGTTCAAATCCCACATACGAATTACTTTTTTTAACAACCAACATTCCTTGTTGTCACTGCTAATGATATTTTGCAAGCAGTCTGGACTCTGGATGCAGTCCTTTTTTTCCAACGATGTAAATAGCTCCATGCTTAGTGATGATCTTCTGATAGAAATTTTTTTTTTTTGAAAAAAAAAAAAAACACATACGGATTAATCTTTTTAACAACCAACATTCCTTGTTGTCACTGTTAATGATATTTTGCAAGCAGTCTGGACTCTGGATGCAGTCCTTTTTTTCCAACGATGTAAATAGCTCCATGCTTAGTGATGATCTTCTGATAGAAAATTTTTTTTTTTGAAAAAAAAAAAACACATACGGATTAATCTTTTTAACAACCAACATTCCTTGTTGTCACTGTTAATGATATTTTGCAAGCAGTCTGGAATCTGGATGCAATCCTTTTTTTCCAACGATGTAAATAGCTCCATGCTTAGTGATGATCTTCTGATAGAAATTTTTTTTTTGAAAAAAAAAAAAAACAGATTCGCCTTTTTCCTAGCAATCTAATCAGCTCTTTCTTTTCACTACCAGGAATGCTCTAGTCGACGATTATGAGTTTTTTTTTTTTTTTTTGGATAAAATTATCGGCTCTTTCTTTTCACTATTAATGATGATTTGATAGACAATTTCTTGTTCTTCTTTTTAAAAGGACTGATAGACAATTTTCTTGAATATGTACAGATTCTATGAATATATAATGCACCAAACTCCATTTGTAGTGCCAACCTGTTGCCAAATTTAGAGTTAATTCTAGATTGAAACTGGATTAACAGTTTGAACTTAAAATAATTGAGGACATGGTAAAAATAATTAGAAAATTTTAGAATTATACAAATTTTCGTCAATGGATGCAATCAGTCATACGTTGTTCTAAGAATAAAAAATCAAATGAAGACAAACATGAAATATATGTGATAAGAATTAAGCATCTTTCCTTATTTTATGCTTAAATAAATGCGAAAATATTAAAATTCTTTATTTGTTGAGGTAATAAATAAAAGAGAAAAAATTGCAGGTGGGGGAAAGAAGTTTAAAAAAATAGTCACGAAAGTTGAAAATTGTATTATCTACCTTTTTATAGTCATATTTTAAATTCATTATCTCTTTTATCTTTGTTAAGAGGATTCAATGTGTGAAAACTTTTGGGCTCACGTTACCCTTTTATTCCCTTATCTATATTAACCTCATTCGTTTTAGTGATCTATATTTAAGTGATTTAGTTCGTTCAAGTAAATATCTCACTTAGCCGATATAAAAAAATTATTTATAATATTTTTTCATACATTTGTTTATCTAAATGTATTTAATATGTAAACCAAGTTCTACTCATTTTAAATATGTGTATATATATAATTTTAAGATTTTTAAACATCTACATTTATATTTGTATTTAAAAAACTACTATTCTTAAAATTCTCAAAAAAATAAATATATATATATATATACATCCAAATATGATAAAACTTAATTTATGTATTAAATACACTTCGTGTGTGAAGAAGAAACAAAGAAAAATATAGAAAGCGAACTTTCTGAAATAGACTAAGCAAAATATTTGCTTAACCTAGGTTAACAGTATTTTTTTTTTTAATTATATTCTCTGGGGGTACTCTCTCTTTTCTTTCATTTGTATTCAGCCAATCACCCCGAAGGGATGAGGCGTAAAAAATGGAATTAAATGCTGCATTTGAGCTGCCTCAACAACATCGTCTCAACCCAATCCCAATTTTAAAAAAAGGAAAAAAATGTTCGATCCACAATATTCATTTTTTGATAACCAAACGAGAAATTATCCCTGCCAAAGCCACTGAACCCAAGTGAAACTTACTTCAAAATAGCTATTTTATTCATTCATTCTTAAACGTTGAACAGATCGAAGAATCTCTCCACTGAAAGAATCGAGTTAGTTAACCATGAAGCTAAACGAAGAATCTAACGAGAGAACAACAGAGAGAGAGAGAGAGAGAGAGAGAGAGAGAGAGAGAAACGAGAGAACAACAGAGAGAGAGAGATTGCCCAGTACTTGCCATTCACTCTAGTCACAGAGACTTATTCTACCACTATCTTGGAGATTGACTTATTGAAGTTTTTTACATCGTGGAAGAACTTAGTATCTGAGATCTCGTTACCAGGTCCGCCATCAACGGTGTCTCGTAGCCAAGTAGGCCACTGGAGCTCCAAGCAGGCTCCAAGATGGTCGAATCGCCTCTGGTAACAGCCCGCTGCCATGAGTGAGAGCTCAATCCCGACAGCACGAATGCCCGCCCTGTCTCTTCGTACACTTCTTGGCTTGCCATTCTACACCTTACCTCCTTCAGCTCAGCTTCAAGCTGATTGCACAGTACATCCCCAGCTTGGGCTGATGCTGAAGTCGAGATCATCGACTGTCTGTCTGCAAGCACTGACTGGGCCCTGCTCAACTCACCATTCTCTGCCAATGCTTGTGCTTCTGCAATTGCTTCTGCTGCCAGCAACCGGTTCCGCTGTCTATCCACTTCCAAGCACGCCCTTCGATCTTCTGATGTCAGGGTGTCTGGACGACGTATCTTTACTGTTTCAGCCTCCAGCTGGATTGCTTCCTGCGACAATGGGTCCTTGTATGAGCAGTGGACTGTCAGCAGCGCTGTTGTTTGATCAGGTTGAATCGGTGGGTGGAAAGGAACATTGATGTGAACAAGAAAATCTTTAGCTTCTTCAGCGTACAAGTCCCCAATTTCGATCACGGCTTTCTGGCCGCAGTTGGAGATTTCACTTGAGTAGTTCCCCGAAGGCACCATGCGGATGACAACACCGGCGGATGCTGAGCCCAGGGCAAGACGCAGATCTTGGACCACCACGCTAAGCAAGCCACCAATGCAACGAGCAAAGGCATCCTGTATAGAACTCTCAGCCTGTATGAACGAAAACGTGCCGCCAGATGCATCTGCCACTCCATGCATGACTGGGGCATCATGGTCGGTGCCAAACCCAAATGTGTGGACAGGTATAGGGTGTTGCTGAGAAGCGGCATTGGTATCATCGCTACTTCCCTGGCGGACAGACCGTGGCAAGAGGTCTAGGAATTTTGATACGTATGATGCATTTGCAGGAAGTGCTCTGGAATTCCTGCGTCGGTAGAAGTAGCTGCTGACATTGTAGTTGTCCTGGCCATCAGAGAGAAGGATGATGCTTGATACAGGGTTCTTCTGTTGCCGCTCCTCGAGTACCCGAACGCCTTTACGGAGCCCTTCAACAATGTTCGTCCCGCCCCCGGACATCAGGGAATTAACAGCTGCTACCGCCTGGTCCCTGCCTTCGGCAGTCATCCGGCGGAGGTGGAACAGACGCCGGGCATTTGATGAGAACGCGACAATGGAAAGACGATCAGCAGGGCTCAGTAGCCGGATGACAAACACAAGCGCATGCTTGAGGAGTTCGAGCTTGGTTCCTGACATGCTTGTGCTGATGTCCACCACAGTTACAAGGTCGATGGGAGTGCGAGCATGGACCGAAGGTGCTGGTGGTGGGGCCCGGAGGCTGACTAGGACAGCAAACTCGGACTGGGACTGTGAACCTGGGAGAGCTGGAAATTCAGGAAAAACATGGATTGTTGCCGCTTGGTTGCGAAGTGGTGGTCCTTCTGGTGGAAGAGAAGAGGGAAGGGGCTCATCGTCGGCAAACTGCATAGGCTCGGGCAATAGCAGCGGGTAGAGACTGTGGGCTGAGGGTGAAGGAAACACGAGGGGAACCTCGTCGAGAGGGCTGACACGGGCACGACTGTGGGACTGAGCAGGGGCTTGGTAGGGAATTTCCTTCCAGTCTGTACGGCAGATGGGACAGAGGTGGTTGCCGTGCTTGACGCTGGAGGCAATGCAGGTGAAGTGGAAGCAGTGGGAGCACTCGGCTGTGAAGAGGGCGCGTCCCTGCCCTGGTTTCATGCTGCCCAAGCATATAACGCAGTTTTTCTGCGTCCAAGAAATACCACCGCGTTTTTAACCAAACACATTGCAGCCAAGAAAACAGCAACAAAAGCAAGAAAATATTTCTGAAGGGAGAAATAATTAGCAACTACGGGTGTGTTTGATAATAAGTAAAAGTTGTCAAGTTAAAACTTTTTAATTTAAAATTTTTCACCGTCCACAATTATCCTATTTTTTAATCATTTTTTCACATTTTTTTATACAACTATCATACTTTTCAATCATTTCTACACAACTACCAATACAACTAACCTATCTATTTCAACTTTATCTTATTTATTTCTCATCATTACCCCTATCATATCACATCATTTGACAACTTCTACTCTTTACAACTTTTCATCAAAAGTTTTATCCATTTCCAAACACACTGCGCGTGGGGAAGTTGGATGAGTTTGAAGCACGAAAAACAAACACGTGGAAAAAGAAAAATGGGTTTTCTGACTTTCCACTTCGCATGATCAAACGAAGTTCCGTGAATAGCTTTTCCTGACGCACTTTTGTGTCGTTTTTCGCTGTTTTCATCGCTGACAAAGGAACCCAGGGCCAGGAGGCTGATGATGGTCAATCAAAAACAGGGAATTGACAAGAAGCTGATTCCAATTTCCCTATAGGGCCTCCATGCCTTAAAAAAATCGACCCACGTATGAAATAGGCCATAAAAAATTGAAAATAGGCCACGTGCAATACCATCGCCACCTTCTAGATATCATATCAGTCAACCAGGAAAAAAAAATGGGACTTAACTCTGTGATGATAATCATAGAAGAAATTTTTTAAAATGGACATTCGATTTTTTTTCCACAGAAAATCGATAAATTATTTTTGCTTTTTTTATTAACATTCCTTCAATTACTATAATTTCTACTTGTCTACAATTATTCCCACCATCTCACTTTTTTACTTATCATTGTTTATATTCTCAATTATAACAGTGTTCACCTCTTCATCCGATACTTCGGCTCATCATTTTCATTTCTGCTTCTTTTTTTTTTATTTTCAAGAATAAAAAACGGAACAGAAATATCATTTTTCTTTTTCTGTGGTTTTGATATTTTCCTCCACTTACTTCGATATATTTTTCCTTTTGTAGTATGATATCTACAATTTAATTCTCTTCCACCCTATTTAATTTGTCGCGTATTCTGGCCCTTTTTAAATTTTTACGTGTATTTTTCGCGTTACTATTTTGTTTTACGTTCTTCTTACATATTAGAGAAGGGCGCAGTTAGCTATCGAGGCGGCCTGTGGCCCCCTTGAACAAGTCCCAATAGAAAATTAAAATAAAATTTCGGGAGACCCGCGTGTACCTGTTCAAAACAAAAATATTTCTAATAAAAAAGTGTTTTTTAAAAATTCATGCGCTGTTCATGATCATCTACGGAGCTCTGGACCGACGGGAAAATGAAGACCCGTTAGCGCGCCGAGATCATCATGGGGATTTCTCGACGGGAAGACGATCAGCTAACGCGTCTGAGATGATATCTCCGCCAGCCGATCCGGCGAAGAAAAAAGAACGCAAGTTTCATAAGCACGGACTGAATATCCGGAGAAGGCTCACGTTGGGCATCTGGCACGAGTAGATTCATGGAAAAGAAGAGTTTTCAGGGATGGAGAAAAACATACCTTGGAAGATCCGCTGCTCCTGCCCGCGGTGGTGGTGGTGCTCCTCGAGAGTCGGGTCAGCGCCGACAAGGACGACGTGGCGTCGTGGGAAGCCGAGTCGTCGACATCATGAGGAAAGTAGTTGGGATCGGCGGGAGGACGGCGGGAGGAGAGACGGAAGGAGATGGATTTCTTCAACTTCCTAAAAGTTTCGGCCATGTTGGTGGCAGAAGAAGAGAAGGTGATGCTAGGGCTTCGATTTAGACACTGAAATTACAATTTGGACATCATCGTATGTAATTGGTAAGCAAGCGAGGATGCCTGAGAAGGAGATGGGGGCGGGAGGGATTGGAGTGAGACGATTGAGATTTTGACAGGAGAAATAGCTTTTTCGTTCCGACCCTCTCTGCTTTTGTTTTCCGAATACAACAGCGGAATTTTCACGCTGGTCACTGTTCAGAAGTGGTTTTAATCAATAATATTCTAATAAGGTCTGCTTAACAAGAGGTAAAAAAATTAAGAAATTTTTTTTTAAAAAAAAGTAAAGGTTAACCGATATAATAAGGTTAATGACTAAGATTAAAGAACACAAAAATAAAATAATTAGAATAGTCATATGAAAAGACATAAAACATGATTACAAAGTAACATAATTATAATGTCAAATTTCATAGAAAATTATATTGTAATATTATATAAAAGGACCTCTGTAAGAGAGTGGTTGGTAACTTGAACAAGTGGGAAGCCCATTTTTCCATCTCTCCTGGCATCATTTTCAAAAAGTAATTTAGTATTTTACCTGTATAACAATTTTTTATATTTCTACTCTTATATCACGCTCTTATAAGATTATTCCATTTATTTTGACTTTACTTCTATTGCATGGCATTACTCTAATATTTTTTCAAAAATATCTTTTTCCTCACTTTTTCGCTCTTCTTGCTAAAATTTCCAAACATTTCTTAAGATAAAGTGACAACTTTTTTTCTCTTTTACCAATTGTCAAGTAAATTCATATTATTATTTAAACTTCGACTATAGCTCCAGCCACATCTATATTAGTTTAAAAGATCTAAACCATTTATTATATTTTTGGGGCATTTTACAATTGAAAAAAGCGAAATTCCCTACTATACACGTTCGTCGTACATTTTCTATATAATATGGTATCTTAATTTATAATTATTATATTTTTCAATTGTTTTTCATCGTTTATTCACATTAGAATCTGTTGAAAAGGATTAAGATACTTACATGGGATAAAAATGTAATAATATATGTAAAGAATGAGAAAATTTGTATTAAAAATGTAAAAAATTATATTGAAAATTTAAAAAATTAAAAATAAGAAATCTCATCCCATATTGCATCAAAAAGAATCTCATTTCATGCGTACCTTATTCGAGCATTGGGATCTTTTGGAACACTCACATGCTCTGTAACTTTTTAAATTTTTTTCCTAAAACATTTTCATTTTTTTCCTAATGCCAAACGAGCCCTTTATTTAGCACTACTCTATATCAACTGAAAATTAAAATATCTGCACTCATATCTACATTTTTATTTTTATTTATGCCATCAAATTTCAAAATATTTTGCATTTATAAAAAAATGCCAAACGAGCCCTTTATTTATCACTACTCTATATCAACTGAAAATTAAAATATCTGCCCTCATATCTACATTTTTATTTTTATTTATGCCATCAAATTTCAAAATATTTTGCATTTATGACAAAGTCGCTTGTCTCGAACTATTATTAAACACTCTCATGGAGAGTAGTCTTACTAGTTTAAGTTGAGCATCTTCTTCGTGACTTTTTTCTAGAAATTTTTTTAGAATTAGGGCATGTTTGGCAACAAATAAAATTTTTATATAAAAAAATTTTAATATAAATTTTGTATTCTCTATATTATCTTATTATTATTTATTTTTTTATTTTCTTATACAACTATCATATTTTTCAATTATCTCTATATAACTACCTATGTAACTAATATATCTATTTTGACTTTATTTTATTTACTACTCATTATTACCTCTACCATATCATATTATGTTCTCTCATTTAAAAAAAAATTTGCATTCGAAGTAATTGTTATTAGTAATATAGATAGCATTTATTCAAAAAAAAACTTTTTATACTAAAATTGTTTTTTATCTAAAAGTGTGTTCGGGAAATAATAAAACTTTTGAATGAAAAGTTTTTCGTGTCAAAATTTTTAAAATGAAAAAAATAATGTGATACAATAAGAGTAAAAATGAGAGTAAAAAAATAAATTTAAAATAGATCAGTTGTATAAGTAATTGTGTATAAATAATCAAAAAATAGGATAATTATATAGAAAAATGAAGAAATAATTAAAAATATAATAGTTATAAAAAGTAAAAAAAATTAAAGGTGTGTTTGGAAAGTTATAAAAATTTTGGACAAAAAGTTTTGATATAAAAATTATTAAATTGTAAAAAAATGAGTAAAGAAAAATTAAGTTAAAATAGATACAGTAGTTGTGTAAACATAATTTAAAAGTAAAATAATTGCATAAAAAGATGTGAAGAAATAATTAAAAATTAGATAATTATGAAGAATAAAAAGTTTTAGATTAAACAAGTTTAGCTTTATATTTTTTTACTATTTGTTAAAAACACCCTAAACAAAAAAATTTGGTTCCAAAAGTTTCAAAGGTAAACATGTGATCGCTTCTTAAAATTGTATCATGGTTCCCTCAAATATTCATAAAATGTCCCCACTTGAGTGAACTTAGCTTCCGTGCACGCGGTTGCAAAAATTTATTTTTTATATTTTTTAAAAATCTTTTTATACATGTGTTAATCTTGGTTTATTTAGCATATATATCAATTTTTACCAATTTTAGATATTTGTGGATTTTTTAAAAAATTTTAAAATCAATGGAAGTTTCATAATTTGATTAACAGTTTTATTAAAAAAAAAAATTTAAAAATAAGTTAAATACAGGGGTGCAGTGAAGCGGCATTGAAAAATCCCCCCACTAAAAGCCCAATCAGCAGCCGCTCGCGCCGCCGCTGGCGACAGTCCGAATAGACCCGACTAAGGAACTTCGTTGCCGTTGCGTCCTCCCGCGCTAGATCTCCAACTTTATCAGCAGAAAGCTTCAATAAAAATGTTACCATGTTCTTCTCTCTCAACGCCCGCCTATACCTTCATTTTCTTTCTTCATGAATGATGAAAACCCATCACCACCGTACATCAAAGTCGCACATTGCCATCAGTTTTTCTTCAAAGTCGACGGAAACCCTGTTCTGAAAACTTTATTAATTAAATCCATAATCATCTCAGGATCCTCCATGCTAAATCATTAAGAAAAATAAAACCATAAGCGGAAGCGTACCTGAATCCATGAAAGTAGTTGTTCTTGAATCTTGTGATTTTTCTAGGTCTTCCGAGTTAATGCCCAAGAGTTTTCTAGAAAAGATGACTCCTCTTTTCCAATGATAGGATGTTAGAAAAGAAACCCTAATATGTGCATAATTTGGGAACCACAATCGTTTATATAGGAAACTTATTTTTCGTATTTCTAATTTAGCACATCATAAAAATAGAAATTAGAAATTAGGCTGTAGGATTTCTACACATAGAAGACTCATACTTTATTAAATGATTTAGACCCATAAATTCTTTATAAGATCACTTTAAAAATTAGACCGCTATTTATGATAATGTATATATAATTAATATATATGTGTATCCAAAATTCCAACAAACTCATCCCTAGTCCAGCTTCCTTGTAGATGGGAGAAACCGGAATCTGATCCTATGCTCCCGGGAGCATTGAGCCTCAATACTCTCCCGGGCGCAAATACTTATTTTTTTTATTATTTTTTTTCAAAATTTTTTCATGAACTTGTTAATCTAGGTGTATTTAACATATGTATCAATTTTTACCATTTTTAGAGATTTTTAGATATTTATTTCGGATTTTTAAAAATCAGTGGCATTTTAGTAATTTAAAATTACCTAAAATGCCACTGATTTTCAAAAATCCGAAATAAATATCTAAAATACTTCAAAATTTGTAAAAATTAATACATAGGTTAAATACACCTAGATTAATAATTGTGTAAAAAATGTTTGAAAAAAAAATTTAAAAAAATAGATATATGTGCCCAAGAGCATTGAGGCTCAATGCTCCCATGAGCATAGAATCAGAGTCCGGAGAAACCCACTTGTTTGATTTGCATTCGTTTGCTTCTCTGGCAAGCTACTAAACCATCAAGCTAATTAAGCTGCTGTCCGCATCTTTCTATGCTAGAAATCCACTAAAAATCTGCACATGTCCATCTCAGCCGTCCATAGTAGACGCAGCTACATGTTGCCCAAATCAGCAACCTCTATCATATCGATGATCAGCCGCAATAGCTGAATAGCAGCCATCTGCAGCTACTTGCTGCCCTCAAGATTCACCACCGCTGCCATCCTCAACGGATCTGTTTGTTGCTGCTACAGCGCTCCAACACCACTTCAGGCATGGCAGTCTTTTGACGGGATTTACGCGCTTATCCAAACCTCTCTACATAAATCGAAAGAGAGATTTGATACAAGCCTTTCCTATTTTCTTATTCCGCCTAGGCAACCCCAAATGGATCCTTGATCTGCCTTTTAATATTTGCAAATTAACCTTCTTAAGTTTATAGCTTTCTCAAAGGTGAGTGGAAATATAAACGCGTAAAAATTGTTGGGATACATGCAATATGTAAAAGTGTTTTATTTTTAAATTGAAATGGATGCTGCAAATAACCCTTTATTTAACTAAAAATGAAGTAATCATATTAATAAAAATTAATTTCAACCAATCATAAAAAAATTTTTGATTGAGATGAATCAGTCAAAAATTTTTACTTTTCTATAATTTAATTTTATGATCACCAAAGTTTTGGTTCACTTCATAATAACATTCTTATCTAAACAAATATGGTAGAACACAAATTAAGGGAGATTGAATTGCACGAAATAACTCAGTGGAGGATTAAAACAAAGAATATTTGGCAAAATATCGTAAAAGCTCTTTCAACAATTAATAAAAGGCCTTCTTTCTTTCTAAAGAATTTTTAAAACAAAAAAAAAAAAAATTCTCGTACTTGGAGTCTTGGACAGGATAGAGGTCCATCCAACTTATAATAAAAAAAAGAAAAGAATAATATAAAAGTATAATAGGGATGATTCTAACAAAAATAAGCTTTAATTGTAAATGAAAAATAGCGAGAAGGAAATAATGATTGAAAACAGAAATTTAAAATCTAAACTATATGTAAAGATGGGCTTTACTATATGGCTGGCTGCAGCCATGCATCCGACCCTAATACTTTTTTTTTAAAAAAAAATCGTTATTTCATGAACACATAAAACTAGGTATATTTAACTCATAAACTAAGTTTTACCATTTTTGGATGATTTTAAGTATTTTTTAAACAAAGTAGTATTTTTAGATATTTTTTGGATTTTTAAAAATCAGCGGCGTTTTTTGTAATTTAAAATCACTAAAATACTACTAATTTTTAAAAATCTGAAAAATTTTCAAATTTTCAAAAAATGATAAAAATTGATGCATATGTTAAATACACTTAGATTAACAATTATATAAAAAATGGGCATTTGCACCCAGGTGCACCGAGTTTCAGTGCACTTGGGTGCATGTAATTGGGATTCTCATATATTTAACTGTTGATAGTTGGAAGGCACAAACGCACTTCCTTTCGGTTCGATGAATATGGTTTTTAAGAGTTTTTTTTCAAATATATCCAATATGTTTAATCGTAATTTCAAATATCTCCACTAAATTTTTAAAATTTTAGATACACTAACTATGTTTGCAATTAATTTCAAAAATACTAAATTCATAAGTTAATGCAAGTAGTTAATATGTGAAATTACTAACATGCTTATCAAATTTTGGACATAATTAAAAAATTGAATGTCACTACTTATCAATGCTCTAATTGCACATGAGCTCTAAATTTGGAAAGCCCTAATTTCATTTTTTTCTATTTTATTTCATCTTTTATTATTTTATAACAAAGGTATTTTGGATATTTACAAAAATTTCACTAACGGTTTTGAATGAAATGGACATTTTAAAGATAAACTGCAAACATAGTAGGTATACCTGGAAAATATAGCGGATATATTTAGAATTAGGGTTAAATACAATGGGTCTACTTGGAAAAAGTTTTTTTTTTCTAATGTCACCCCTTAACTCTTAAGAAGAAGGGGATGAAGAAGTGCTCTTATCTAACTTCGAACATTTAGCTCTACATGCTTTTATTCACACGTATATTAATTACTTATTCATCCAAGTGGTGATCAAAGATATATATGATTTATGTGCTCCAAGTGATGATCAAAGTATATTGCTAGAGATCTAAGATTTAAACCTTGATGAAGAGCTTTGTATTCCCTTAATGTAAAAAAAAAGGAACATGATTTCAAGCGCCCGGGTGCACTCAACTTCGGTGCACTCGGGTGCAAATATCTATTTTTTAAAAAAGTTTTTCACGAGAATGTTAATCTAAGTGTAATAAATTTTATCATTTTTTGATATTTTTAGTTTTTTTTTGGATTTTTTTAAAATCAGTGGTATTTTAGTTTTTTTTTTTTTGATAGAATATTTTAGTAATTTTAAATTTTAAAAAAATAAAAAATAGATTAAATACACCCAATTGCACCAAAGCTAAGTAACCCAAGCACATGAAATCACAATCGAAAAAAAAGCATATTTATGATTTTGGTTTTTCAAATCGAAAAAAGAGATGAGATTGCATTTTTCTCTTAGGAAACATCTTGCCGCTTTTATCAGTCTTTGGAGTAGTCGGTACTCTTCTCCACCTTCTAAGGTGAAACAACAGCGAACTTGTACTTCAAAATACATAATCTCGGAAAACTTTTGATTTTCGGATGAGATAATCTCGTCGGTGGATGCTAACAGAACCTGGACGGGCAAATAAAGGGAGTTTTAGGAAATTTACCCCCTCAAGCAGCTCACTTCAGTTTCGTGGAATTTGCCAAACCATGAAATTATAAAGGTAGAGATTATAAGCAGCTCTTTTCCAAATCAAACCCTCTTCAGTTTTATATGTTTTTGCCCTCTTAAGTTTCAAATCAGTCCGTATTTGAAAGTGAGTCTATTGTATATTTTTATTTTCTTTAAATATTTTAATATATCTAAATTAAATAGAATAAGGCATCATGAAATTTGAATTAAATTTCGATTAAGAACTATACTAGATTCAATATTAAGACATATTTATTGGTTTTTAATTGGAACCGTATTACATTAAATATAAGAAAGTATATGACTTGAAATGTTTCTTATCCGAAATTCATATGATACTCGATAAATTGAACTAATTGGATAAAATCAATTTTATCCCCTCTTAATAGCGATATTAATATTTGCAAATAAAATCAACAACTCTACCCGAAAGTAGACAATATCGTTTTTATATGCAGCGTTTTATCGTCTACCTTAGAAAACGATTTACAAGGTGAACTCTGGTTAATTAAAATCTAAGACCATTCTAACAATTGATTTAGAATAATCTTCAATTTTTAAAATAATAATTGGCTCGTTCAAGATGATCAAATTAGATGGGATAAAATGGGAACGAGATGACAAGGAGTGGTTGTGTATTTTGAATGAGAAAATATCTGGAAATGTCAAAAATAAGAATGTTATATATGAGAAAATAAAATATTATATTAAAAACATGGAAAAGTATTTTTGGGAACCAGACATACCATTCCATTCCCATTTATTGGGTGGAATGATTCTATACACGGCAGGAGTTACAAGATTAGCCTATTAGTAACTTGTGAATAAATTTATAGATATATTTTTATAAGGTTAGAAAATATAAATGTTTTGCCATCATTGGCGAAAAGAAAAGTATTGTTAGTTATATTTGTAAATGAAAGGAAAGAAAAACTTTATACTTTTTTTTTTATTGTCTCACAACACATTATAGCCACATTTTTTTTATTATGGTGTTTTTGTTTATACTAAAAATATTTCAAGGACATTTTTAGTAAAAGCTAAAACTTTTCAAACCAAAATTCTTCAATAAAAAACTTTTTCACTTTCCACAATTATCTTATTTTTAATTATTATTTCAAATTTTCCTATATAATCATCCTACTTTTAAATCATTCTACTCATATACCTATACAACTAATTTATTTATTTTTATCTTATTATTTTTATCATTCATCATTATCCTGATCATATTATATCATTTTCTTCCATTTTAAAAACTTTTACATCAAAAATTTTTCAATCCAAAATTAATTTTATCATTTCCCAAACGCACCTTTTAATCTAAAAATGTTTACTTTTGACAATTACCATATTTTTTAATTATTTTTTTATATCTTCCTATACAACTACTATACTTTTTAATTATTTTTACACAAGTATCTATACATTTCACCTATCCATATTTTAACTTTATTTTCTGTACTACTCCCTATTATATCACGCTTTTTTTTTTTCATTTGAAAAATTTTCACATTAGAATTTCCAAACGTACCCTGTAATTGCATTACAAGAATACCGCAATCTGACGCACAAATAATATGCATTGGACTATTCCGCTTCACTATCGCCACTACGCATTTGATAGATAGAGAATAACGTGCCGAACGTGGTGAAGAGTATAACAGAGGATTACCAGCTAATGGCTAAAAAGTACAATTGGCTATTAGTAGGAGCAGAGAAAAATGTCACATTGGTCTTTAACAAAATGTACTTAAAGCGATGTACTATTGTTCCACTTTGTCTACCAAGCTTTTTTCTTTTCCCGGCTGGTTGCACCCGACTAGAGTAACAAGGTAGTAGGTAGGCCCGGGAATGGTTCACAAGCATACCTGTTAACAACTTCAATGCGACTGGGGGCAGGCAGGGACGGTGGTTCAAATGCACCCACGTGCATCGAGGCTTCATCTATTTTTTTTTACTTTTTTTTATGAAAATATTAATCTGAGTATATTTAACATGTGTATAAATTTTTATCATTTTTAAATATTTTTAGATATTTTTTCAGATTTTTTAAAATTAGTACCACTGATTTAAACAAATTCAAAAAAAATATCTAAAAATCTCCAAAAATGATAAAAATTTATACACATGTGTAAATACACTTAGATTAGCATTTTCATAAAAAAAATTTCAAAAAAAGTAAAAAAAAAAAAAAAAGGTGAAGTACACCCGGATGCATTGAACCACCGTCCTGCAGGGAATCTCCCACCTCAGTACCAGGACGTGGCACGTGAAAAATGTTGTCGCGCACTTTGAGACCAGGAAAAAAATATTAAAATTAAAATAATATGTACTAAAAATTAAAAAAATTGAATTGAAAGAAAATAATATGATCTAATAAGGGTAATGATGAGGACTAAGGGAGAATAAAATTAAAATAGATAAGTTAGTTTTATGGGTGAGTAGTTGTGTGTAAATGATTCAAAGGTGACATAGTTATATAGGAAGACATAAAAATAATTAAAAATAAGATAGTTGTGGAGAATAAAAATTTTTTATAGTGCATTTGAAAAGTTACAGAACTTTTGATAAAAAAAAAATTATGTAAAAATTTTTGAAATGAGAGAAAATGATGTGATATGATATGATTAATTATAATGAGTAAAGGGAATAAAGTTAAGATAAATAGGTTAGATATATAAATAATCATGTAGAAATGATTAAAAAGTATAACAGTTATATAAAAAGAAGTGAAAAAATAATTAGAAAATAGAATAGTTGTGGAGAGTGAAAAATTTTAATTTGAAATATTTTTTGTTGTAAACAAATACTTTCTTAGTTTAGAAAGTTTTTAGTTGAAACAAATGTGCCTAAAAAAAGTTGTGATTTTTTAAAATAAAAAATATTTTTAAAAATATGAGATTCTATTACGTGAGGATGATGGCCGAGATACAAGTTCCTCAAAGTCTTTTTAATTTTCAATATTAATTTTCTTTTCGTGGAATCTTTTAAAATTTTAAACTTATGATTTTATTTTTTATTTTTAATAGTATTCTTTATTTTTCAGTTCACACCCCTCATTCCTGATTTGTCCACGCACAGATGACTCCTTAGATCTCTCTGCTTTCTGAACAGAGGAAAAAACTAGTCAAGGGTGAGGAATGCTTATTTCGGGCTCCCTACTCACGCTCATAAAAAAGGCTGCCATGTGCGAATTGACAGAAAAGCCGCCTTTTTTGTCTCAAGACTTCACACAATTAATACACATCGCGGAAAAGGACAATCATTTGTAATGCCTTTTCATGGCCATTGACCAGCGAGAAAACAGATTGTCGGAGATGAACTTCTCACGCAGTCGAAGTACGTGTCGCGCAGGCATTCAATTGGTGCGTCCTATTTTTATGTTGTGCTCGTACAATATAGACTAGTTAAAGAATGCAAATATGAAGTCTTAAGCACCCAGGCATAACCCACTTCATGCTGGCCTTAATACCTGGATTTATTTTTCAAATTAAATTTTTTTAGTCTTTATAATTATCCTATTTTTTATTATTTTTTTATTTCTTCGTATATAACTACTATACTTTTCAATTATTTCTACGTGACTATCATTATATCTAATTTATTTATTTTATTTTTATTTTTTTACTCTCTATTATTGTCCTTATCATATCACATCATATTCTTACTTTTTACATAAAATTTTTTTTATCAATACCTAAACACACCCTTTGTATCCCCTTTGTCTTCCGTGCTCAAAGGAGCATTAATCACCTCTCTAATAATGTAAGTTGTTTATAAAAAATAATAAAAATATTTAGGCTTGATTTGTGGAGATGAGAGTAAATGAGATATTATAAGATAGATTCTAGATAAAAGAGTGAAAAAAAAAATACAAATATAAAAATATATATCATATTATGACAAGATTCATTCGCGACTATCAAATTGAAATAATTCGTAGCCTTTCAAAAATTCCATCTTGCTATCATTTGATCTTAATAAGCTCCCCATTACATTTTAATGTTTTGATGGAAATTTATAGCATTAAATATTATAATGAGCTTAGATATTATTGAGTTATTGTGAATTACTCAACCAAAAATTATATATTTGGGATGCTTTATGGAGCCACACTTAATCAAAATCATGGTTAGCTGAAAAGATAATGGTACATTTTACTGTCATTTGCATAAATGAACTGCATCAGCGTATCTGATCTCCTTTAATTTAGTACCGTTTTGATACTTTATGCCTTTGATCTTTGCGTGGAAGTTAAGAAACCTAACGAATTAAGGTTCGGTGGGACCTACGCCACGTTTATGTCTAAGATGCTCGACTAACTTGCCCAACAATGTGCAGGATTTACAAATGTAGGTGCGGTCTTCTATTGGCATTTTCCTTTTCTTTTCTTTTTTGTTTTTTCCCAACCCACCCACAGTTGATTGTCTTTATCAGATTTATCGCTTTTTCTTAAAAAAAAAAAAAAAAAAATTACAGTTCTTACATTTTCCAAAAAAGGGAAAATTTTGCAGAATTGTTTATTGTTCCCTTTCGCACTGAATTTAATTATTCGAGATGTGTTCGTTTAGGAGAGAATGAAAAATGGAAAATTATAATTATGGTAAAATGAAAATAAATAAAAAATAGAGTGTAGTTGTATATAAAGGTATCAAAAAATAATTAGAATATAAGGTTAAAAATGAAAAAAGGTTGTTAAATATTAACTTCTAAATTCTCATTCTCCATTTTTCATTTTTCCCTAAACAAACACACTCGAATGTTAGATTAATGACATTTAAGGTAGTCTTTACTTTTAAGAATAATGATTTAGTATTATTAAATTAACAATATTATTATTAAATTTGTTTAATTTAAGCTAGCTTCAGCATTAAACAACTCCACCAAAAAAAAGAGTCTAATCGCACAAGACCAGATGCGTGAAAGGGTAGATCTCTTAAGCTAGCTTTTGGGTTGAGCCCAATCGAACCCAACACCAAAGAATTCTAGGCATGCACCCACAGCTTGTGAGGAAAAGCCTTACATTTTAAACCAGCTTTTGGTTTGATATGGTAAAGTTACACCTGATGATAGTATCGAAACCCATAATGAAACAATTCCACCCAAAAGTGGAGAGAAAAACAGGACTAGATGTGTGAGGGGAGATCTCTTAAGCAAACTTTTGGGTTGAGCCCAATTTCACCTAACACCAAGGAATTCTAGGCACACACCCTTAGCATATTTCAATAAAAATCAATTGTTAGGAAAATGTAAAACAGCTAGCACTGCACTCAGACAACCGCAGTTGGAAGCGACAACAAGCAAAGCAATCTTCAACAACATCCTCCTCATAAAATCAAATTTCAAAAAATATATATAATCCATCAAGGCTCATTTGCGACCGATCTAGGAACCAGATGGGAATGACTTGATGGGTTAGAAATGCAGGAGGCGGCATTTGTAGCTTCCCAAAATTCTAAGTATTCCACCTTGAAGTCAACTGTCCAAAACATCGTCTCATGAGGCATCTTTGCATTGATTTGAGGAGTCCTGGCTTAAGGATCAGGGAAATTCGCAACCAATTTCCTCAGATGATCCAAACACAAGAACAAAGACAACTGACAGAGAGTGACTTCAATTACCCAGTGTCAACTGAATACATTATTTGCATCATCATCATCATCATCATCACACAACATTTCAACACTTAACAGGAACTGGAAAAGACATCCAGAAAGGAGAATCCCCTCCACGCATCAGAACAAATGCTGGCATACTTACAAATAGAATAGGTTTCTTCCTAAGCAGTACAAGAAACTTTAACTAATCTACAAGACCCTGAGCTTTGACACCGCTGCACATCTTGGGCCTTTAGAACAAATCTTCCACTCTCTTTGCCATATCATTGACATCTATCTGCTGCAAAGAAGTAGATGGTGCAGCATCGTCTATCAAATTCTGTGATCTTGACAAACACCACTCATCCAGTCTTTTGACATCTCATGTAACCCAATTTGAGTTACAATCTTAATATCCCGGGTAATCCCTTGTTCTGTCAAATATGGAGTTCCAAGGGAAACTATTCCAAGAAAAGATCCTGCAAGAAGCACCAAGACAAGCTATCACACCAACAAGTCCCTGAAGCTTCCACTCGGGATTCTCTTCATCCATAGAATAAGGTTGTGGAATGCATGGCTCCTGAGGGGCCATGCTCCAGAGATCGGAACCATTGATTTGCAGCACCTGTAGTGGAAAGTACCTTGATTTGATTCCAGTTACAAGATACTAATTAATATAAATGCTGCACAGAATATTGTTCATGAGATTGCTAACCCAGGGACCATCAGATCAACCGCTAGACCTGAAACACATCAACATATGCCTGTCTAGGAGTTTTTTGCATCACTATAGCATATGTCGCTGATGAGCAGAACCCAAAAATTTCCAGGAGAAGGAAGCTAGGTTTGTCAAAACCAGAGAAATCTGACATAGCTCTGAATCTGCTACGGACATCCCATGTCTTCTTCATCTTCTTCACTTTATTCTTCAAAGAATGTTCTAAGGAGGTATTGAAGCACTGGATTATATGAAGTATCTGAACTTCCAATATTCCTGATGAGAAGAACATTGAAGGCAGAAAACAACAGCAACATGTTAAATTCCTATAGATGAGGGACCATTCACCATCAGATTCATCCGATTGCCCCAAGTCAAATCTCAGAAAGCATACAAGTTCTTTCCACAAAAAAACTTCATCGATAATGGCCAAAGTTGTTATTGGTCTTTCCAGTACTTAACCTGCAGAATCTTAGTAGTCAACAATTCCAGCACTTAACCTGCAGGAATCTTAGTAGCCAACAATTCCAGTACTTAACCTGCAGAAGCTTAGTAGCCAACGATTCCAGTACTTAACCTGCAGAAGCTTAGTAGCCAACGATTCCAGTACTTAACCTGCAGAATCTAAGAAGCCAACAATAACATTCCGGCAATTGAGACTAAGCTGTCGTGCCAGGATCATATTGTATGAAGCTGAAGATTGCCTTGCCTTCTCGGCCTCTCCCTTTCGATTTTAATCTAACCACCAACTGAGACACTCATTTCACAGGTCGCACACCAACTGTCCTAACACGAAACCGATACTGAGGTCCTGCATCTTCCTCTTCTTCTTCACTTGAATCATCTTCAACTTGGTCCCAGCGGGAGTAATCCAGACCTGAATGACCTTTTGGTTTTGGAATTGCTTCCCACGCTTTTGAATGTGTGTCGGCAGGATTCTTCATTCTCTGATTCTGAAGGATTTGATGCTCAGGATTGGAGCCTGGAGTTTGAGCTTTCTGGTGTGGCATTATTGCATCCATTGTTTTCCTTCGTTGAACAAGAGGACTACAAGTCTGAAGTACAGGAATTTTGGGATTGGCCCTCAGAGGCTCAGCTTTCTGGTGTTGCAATACAACAGCAGCAGCTGGTTTGTCTTGTTGAATTTTACACGCCTGAGTCTGTGGGACAAGAACTTTGGCACCATTGCTTGGAGTCTCAACTTTCTGATGCGAGACAACTACAGCATCTGCTGCTTCCCTTTGTTGAAAATGAGGGCCTTTAGTTGCAGGAATTTTGAGATTAGTCCTTGGATGCTCAGCTTTCTGGTGTTGTGATACAACAGCAGTGGCTGGTTTGTCTGGTTGAACTTTACAGCCCTGAGTTTGTGGCACAAGAACTCTGGCACCATTGCTCGGAGTCTCAATTTTCTGATGTGAAACTACTACTGCATCTGCTGCTCCCTTTTGTTGAAAATAAGGGCTTTGGGTCACAGGAAGTTTGAGACTAGTCATTGGATGCTCAGCTTTCTGATGTTGCATCACTGCAACTACTGGTTTCTCTTGCTCAATTTTAGCATTCTGAGAATGTTTGACAGGAAGTTTGGAGTTGGAGCTTGGCACTTCCTGAAAGGGCATTTCTGCTGTATCCATTGTTCGCTCCTGTTGACCTTCAGTTTCAATTTCTTCTTCAAGCTCATCCTCTGCTTCTTCATCTGCGGCTTCCATTTCTTCTTCTTCACTCTCGGCTTCAACTTCTTCTTCAGACTCAGGTATAGGAGCAAGTGACTTCAAAAGGTTGAAAAAATACCACAGTTAGGTGAGCAGAAAGCTGAAGGATCTCTCTCCCTCCCTCCCTTTTCTTTTCAATTTTCTTCTCTTCATTTTATTTTTCCTTTCCTTTTTAACTTGGGTTATAATAAAACTGTTCAAATTGACCCCAAATACAAGAGGTATCTATTCAGTGGAGGAACACAATTGCTGTCTCAAATTGACTGAATCAATGGAATAAAGTCTTTCAGTTACATATCTGTTATACAGTTAGAGAATGAAGCAGGGAAGAGAAATTTCAATTTTCTTCTCTTCATTTTATTTTTCCTTTTCCTTTTTAACTTGGGTTATAATAAAACTTTTCAAATTGACCCCAAATACAAGAGGTATCTATTCAGTGGAGGAACACAATCTCTGTCTCAAATTGGCTGAATCAATGGAATAACGTCTTTCAGTTACATATCTGTTATACAGTTAGAGAATGAAGCAGGGAAGAGAAATTTCAATTTTCTTCTCTTCATTTTATTTTTCCTTTCCTTTTTAACTTGGGTTATAATAAAACTTTTCAAATTGACCCCAAATACAAGAGGTATCTATTCAGTGGAGGAACACAATCGCTGTCTCAAATTGGCTGAATCAATGGAATAACATCTTTCAGTTACATATCTGTTATACAGTTAGAGAATGAAGCAGGAAAGAGAAATACCAATTGGGTCTTCAGTCGAGCTTGCAGGCTGTGGTAGACATCAGAAGTAGGGTTCAGCTCTATAAGCCTGTTGACATCAAAGAGTGCTGATTGGTATTCCTTAAGTGTGACTAATGTCTGTGCACGCAGCATCAAGGCTCCTGTGTGATTGTGATCCAGCTCCAGCACAGATGTGCATTCCACAGCTGCCTAAGAGTGCGGTTCACTGGATTAGAAAATCTCCAACAGCCAGCAGCATGCCATGGATTTAAAGGCATACATGGATATTTCATGAACAAGAAGAAAGAAAAGTCATCTACAAGACAATCCTGCCATTTGATGGAGTGTGTGTGGCTCACTTCTACGTCCTTGCTCCAATCATAAGCATTTCCCAGTTAAAAATTTATTACAGTCACCCATCTTTGGACAAGTTATGTTGACGCCATAACTCCCTTCTTAAGTCATATTTGGGGAAATGACCAACCTCATTTCTAAGCTAGAGCAAGTTCATGGTGGATCCTGCTTCACAAGGAACTCACTGAAATGGTATAAACTTGCAATAAAAACACATCATCCACTTTCAGAAGACAGATGCGGCAGCACTCATGCTTTATGCCTAACATGTGGTAGACATTTATTTTGACACTTGACCTCTAAGTTATAAACAATTTAAATGCAAGAGACATAGAACAGGTCTTTGGATGGATAGGTTCCACATAACTGTTTCCTCATTCTTGTCCAAACATCACTGGCGGGGATCCGTTGACAAGCAAGTGAATTACACCCTGCAGCTAGTTTTGAATGGCTCATAAGCGGGAAATTCGCTCCTCTCTTCCTCATCATAAAAACAAAAATAAGTCTTCGAACTTAAATGATTCAACGCTTGGAATTTTCACAGGCATTCAAATGATCCCAAAGACCTTCCAAAGTAGTTTCCTACTTCTAGCCCTGGATGCCGCTGGAAAAACAGAGTTCGCCTATCGTTTTTAAAGGCACACTAAATTCCCTTGACTATGGTGCCACATGGCAAAAAAATCAAAATATTTCATTTCTAAAAACGAAAAAAGGGGGCTGTTCAGGCAGTTGGAATAATCACCTTCTTGAAATCAAGCAATTTCAAATAACAGGCAGCTCGGTTACTATGAAGAGCGATCTTCTGTGGTTTCGTCTTCGCCATGGAAAGAGCCTCCGTGTAAAATCCCAACGCTTCATCATGCTGACCATCTCGGTAGAGTTGATGTGCTTTTTCAATGATATTGAATATTGCTGCTGCCACCACTGACGACGCCATTTTCCCAAGAAAATTCGAAACTTTGAAGATCTAAATCGAAATACGAACAGAGGAAGAAAAAAGGAAAGGCTTGGTTGAAAGAATCCGAAGAACACCAGCTGCGTAATTGACTTTCAGCCCGATTCGAAAAGTCTGAAGGAGGGATTCAAAAGACTGAAATTCGATTGCTCGAAATAACTACAAATAAGCTAATTGAGATGGCATCGATAATCACAGAAACGATACCGAGAAGATGAGGGGAAAATTAAAACAAGGAGGCGCGGGAGTTCAAAGATATAGAGAGTTTGATCTTGATGGGGAGTGAAGAAATCTGACAACAAAAAGGAAAAGATCAAACCAGGGATTTGAATGAGATAAAACTCAATAACCCACGAACTTTTTTCACCTCAAAAAGGAAAAAAAACAAAATTTTTTACATGTTACAACTTACAAATGAAGGGGAAGAAGAAGAAGCGGGACGGAATTTCTGGAGAGGAGGATTCGAGCTGTCGCACGGCCAACTGAGGGAAATGTAGTCCGAAGGAGTAGCGTTCTCAACATACTCCTTCAAATTTCTTCCCTTGTCTCGTTGAGCTATAGAATGATCCAGACCGTTAGTTAATTTATCTATAGATAAGATAAATTAAAATTTTAAATTAAGAAATTTATAATTATCCTTCACTTGAAATGATTGGATGCTTCATGCTTATTCAAAAGCTGTAGCTGCACCACCCAAGCTGGCGACTTGTGGCTTGTGGAATGCCTTGTCAGTTCCGCCGCATGCACGCTGCATTATGGCAATGAATCCTCCACTAAGCATCGAGCAAACAGCTATCTCAGGGTGTGTTTGGTTAGAGGTAAAAATTTTGATGAAAAGTTTTAGATGTAGAAGTTGTCAAATTGATAGAAAATTATGTGATATAATAGGATAATGATGAGGATTAAAGAGAATAAATTTAAAATAGATAGGTTAATTGTATGGGTAGTTGTGTAGAAATGATTGAAAAGTAGGGTAGTTTGTATAGAAAAATGTGAAAAAATAATTAAAAAATAGAGTAATTATAGAGAGTAAAAAGTTTTGGGTTGAAAAGTTTTAGTTGACATATTTTGGCCCCAAACAAACACACCCTTATTGGGGTGTTTTGCCTATTGAGTAGGACGCTCGATCAAACTTGTTAATCCAGTTTTGGTAGTTTGAGTAATGAAAATTACTAGTTGCATAGATGAGGTTGAAGTCAATTTGTGTAAATTCGGAATGACCCATGGACTAAGAACTTAGATCAAACAACCCAATGGGTCTTTATAATTATTTTTGGTATGCGTTGACATTCATCTCAATTTATATTAGCCATGAGACATTCTTATAAGTTTTTCAAATAGAAAAACAACGTGCTGTCATCTATCAATTTAGAAGATATATAAGCTTCCACCTAATAAATCGGAACACGCAGCTCCAATGTAAATACAAAGAGGACAACACTCCTACCCCTATTCGAACACATGACTGCTAAACGGCACCCAAAGGTGTTACCAACCGGAAAGAGTTGGCAATTGATCTCTATAATTAAGGACAAAAAATTAGGGATGATGACCAGGCAACCCGACTAATGCACTCAACCTGATTTCCCACCTCCCAACAGCTCTTCGTTTGGCTTCAATAGTTGATTTCTTAATTCCTCTCCTTTCATTGAATGTTGACAAAGGGAACAATTTTAATTTTTTTTCCTGTGCAGTTACTTTTTCTTTCATTTATCCATATTTTCAGACTCCATTGTCATATATTTCTAGAAACTTGAACAATGCGGTTTAAAAATTAGAATCCTTTCCTTTGGATTTGTAATTTTAATTACAATTCAAAGACAGAAGAAGAATCAGTACTCTCTAAAGAAAAAAAGCTAGAATCAGACCATTCAAATATTTTAGCCAAACACATTAGTTGCCAGCAAAACTACTAGGATGGTTTGTTACTATCCTCACAAGATTCCTATGCAAGGGTCAATACCAGAAGGTCTCGATTGCTGCATTCATTCATCCAGAAGAGGCGAGCCAGGCATCTCTGGTCCAGCTCAATAACAAGAATGAAACCAACCCCACTCACATTCATTCCAATCAGCACTTTCTTAAGGTGTTCGCAGCATGACAGACGATGGGGATTCAAGAGGAAGAGATTTGAATTATGTGACTGGGTGGGTGGTTTGGGGAATAGAATTAAGAAAATGGCAATAATTAGGGGATTTGCTGCACCCAAAATGGTGTTTGAGAAGGTCGGAAAAGAGAGGCAGAGAATTTCTTCCGAAATGGCGGCATAAGATGCTCTTGGTCTTGGGGCCTCCATCTGTCTGCAATGTAGGGTGGTGGTGTTGGGTAATTATTTTGTTAGATATATAGAAATGCTTACCAAAGATAAATTACCGTTCTACAGTTGGCGACATCATATGTAATGAGCAAGAAAGACATTTATCTATTTCAGCTAAACAGACATTTGATTGGTTTCATGACTATGATGACTTCTTAGTGTCTAGTGAAGGCATGGCTTCCAGCAGAATCTCAGCCGCCTGCTCCAATTCTGGCTCTGATATCACCAATGGAGGCACGATCCTCACGACGTTGCCCTTTCCAGCAGTCAATATCAAAAGGCCTAGATTGCGGCATGCATCCACAAGGGGTGAGGCAGCCACATCCAACTCAATCCCAACAATGAGACCAACCCCACGCACTTCTTTCACATGTGGATTGCTTCCAATCTTCTCAACCAGCAGTTCCTTGAAGTATTCGCCTTTCTTGGATACACTGGCCAGGAAGCCAGGCTTCTGGATCCTATCCAAAACAGCAAGTGCAGCATGACAGACAAGGGGTCCACCGGCGAATGTGGTTCCATGATCACCAAAATTCATAGCAGCAGCAACCCTTTCTGTTGTCAGGACAACCCCAATTGGCAAACCTCCAGCAAGTGGTTTGGCAAGAGTCATCATGTCTGGATAAACACCATAGGCCTCATGGGCCCATAGGTGACCTGTCCGACCTAATCCACATTGTACCTGTGACATAATAGAAGTACCATCATTAGGGCATAATCTTCTCTGTCCATACCACATAACACACACCGGAATGTGCATTTCATGGTAGCAAACAAGGCAAATAGTTACATACAAAGGCTCTGCCATGGTGCACATTAAACAAGGCTCTCCATATACTAGAAACAACTGGAGAATACTAGTCATGTATGACGGACGTATTTGAAGATAAGAGATGACCTGGCTCAGATATTGATCACTGCCCATAGTCAGCGTTGAAAGAGTTCAGTATGCAGGATATTCCTGTGTCTAAATTACAGATTTTTCCCCATCTAATGAGCGGATCCAGCATTGACCAAGCCAGAAAGGGCAACTAAAATTGTCCAACAAAATCAGTTCCCAAAAACTTGGTAAGATCAGTTACCAAATAACACAGGTCATCAAATAGGAACATATCGCATTGGGGGTCAAGATCAGAGAAGAATTAGCCTGGATGTGGAAAACTGAAACTCAATGGCACCATCCATTTAACAAGTCAATGATCATATAATTCACCGTCACAAAAAATCAAAGCATAAAAAGAATAAAGAATAAACTTGGAAATTGACAGTTTCCTACCTCATCAAAGACCAAGAGGGCTCCTGCATCATCACAAAAACTGCGCAGTGCTTGCAAGAATTCCTTTGTGGCACTGTAAATTCCACCTTCACCCTGGATAGGTTCCACAAAAACTGCAGCTGTTTTGCCAGGTTGAATAGCTTCTCTTGCTGCCTCTACATTACAATACTCAATGAACGTGACACCAGGCATAACCGGCTCAAATGGTGATCTGTAGTGCTTTTTGCTAGTCAAGGCAAGAGCTCCCATTGTCCTTCCATGGAAGCTATTGGTGAACGAAACAAATTCTGTTGCCGGCTCCTTTTCTTCAGGCTTTGAGTGCCTCTGGAACTTGCGTGAAAATTTAATAGCGGCTTCATTTGCTTCTGTCCCCGAATTGGAGAAAAACACACGATCAGCGAAGGAAGACTCCACAAGACGCTTTCCCAAGAGCACCTGTAGAGTGGTAGCAGTTTGTTTACCACAGTTTGTTCTTGAAATTTCAGAAAACAATAAAACAGAGTAAAAAAGATGCACCCGATCACCAACTAATTTACTTGTTTGAAATTTGAAGAAAGAAAACTATTGGTCCGACAAAAGACTGTAGATAGCATAAGCACTTCTGCCCACCAACCCTTGTGATGTCAATTGCAACCACGATCTGGTATATGAAATGATATTTTGCTTTCTATTAACTTTCTTTCCATTCTTTGATCCAAAAAAAAAAAAAAAAAAAAAAATCTTTCCCTTCATCATCCCCCATTTCACTGATGTACAAAGCTTATCCATGAGCATGAAAGTTGCCATATATACTGCCAATTGCTCCTATTTGATCCAGAATCCAAAGCATTCACTAATCAGTGAAAGACAATTGAACAGAGTAATCTATGCAAATCTACGGCAATGGGGGGTATCAATAGCAGACAAAGGAAGTAAAATAAAAAATAGATAAAAGATATGAAATAACAAAAATATTTTTTTTTATAGAAAAGAAATGATGTGACGAAATAGATGATTATCAAAACCTTTCATAGAATCCACACCTGCGGGACTGAATAATACATGTTGCTGACATGGGTAAGAGTGCTAGCCTGCTCCACAACGGCCTTCACCCAGTCCGGATCGGCATGGCCAAGCGAATTCACGGCAATCCCGGCCGTCAAATCCAGATACTCCCGCCCCTCCACATCGTAGAGTTTGCAGCCTTTACCGCTCGCAAAAACCACCGGAGCTCTGGCGTACGTCCTCACGAACACGCTCCCTTCCATCTCCATCACCTCCTTACTCTGCTTCCCAAAACCAACCTTCGCCGAAGGCTTCTCGGGCACCGCCTCTGAAACAAGGCATGCCAAGATCCTAACTTTACCATTGAATCGAACTCCCGCGGGGCTGTGACGGTCGAGATTGAAACTGCGAGAGAGTTCGTGCGATGGAGAGACGGAGGAGCCAACAAAAAGCCTGAGAGAAGTCATCTGTGGAGGGAAAATCTGCGATCGGGGTTTATGAGAGAGGAAGAGACGCGGATTATATAGGAAGGACTGGCGGGAATGGAATGGAATTGAATTCCGAGAATCGGATTCTGGAGATGTTATTCAAAGACTATGGCAATAATCAAAGGAAGCAATTAGACTGGATTGGATGCTGTGCGAATAGTGTTTGCCAAGGCCGTGAAAGACAGAGGGAAGAAAAATTCTTTCAGAAATGGCGTCGGTTAAGATCGTTTCAGTATCTTCGCCAGTTCACGTTTTCAATAATGGAATTGGGAGGACAGTGGGCCTTGGTTTTCTTGGATGCCCATTGCAATGGCCCTGAAATGTGGTGGCCCAGATCCCAATCTTGAATTAATTGAGGTCATTTAACTCATCTTTTTATTTAGAAATCTATTATTATCCCAATACTTTTCTATTGCCCTTTCTTACTTAAGGTGTATTTGTTATTAAGGAAAAGTTGTCAAGTTAAAACTTTTCAATCTAAAACTTTTCACTCTCCACAACTACCCTATTTTTTAATCATTTCTTCACATTTTTCTATACAACTACCCTACTTTTTAATCATTTCTACACAACTACCAATACAACTAACCTATCTATTTTAACTTTATCTTATTTATTCTTCATCATTACCCCTATCATATCACATCATTTGACAACTTCTACTCTCTACAACTTTTCATAAAAAAATTTACTCATTTCCAAACACACCCTTAGTCTCTAGGGCTCCAATTGCATGCAAACGTTTGCATCGAGCCTGGCACAAACTTTCATGACACTTTATTATTTTTAAAAAAATATGTTGGCAATTCATAGATGGGACGAAATATGAACTTCTCATATATACAGTTTTATATTTTTAAATTTTTAAAATAATTTCATGTTTCTAAATAAAAGTCCCTATTTCATGCAAATTCAAAAAAATCGAAAATTACATATATTTATATAAAAAAAATTTCATGCTTAGGCTCATATATAAATGTCAAAATTTTAAAGAATTCATGTAAACATATGCATTGAGCCTCAATGCACACAATCAGAGCCCTTCTTACTATTTCATATTCTATCTAAACAGACCTTAAAATTATTTGATTAATTTTCAGTTCCATCCATCTATCATGATTCATGATTGACCAAAAAGTTCAACGAGTTTATATTTTGTCGTGAAATAAGTTATTTTTTCGTTTCTTCTATATAATTTTCATTGATTCAGATAAATGAAATGAATAGTATCAAACTGTCAATCAGAAAGAGTTTAATCGAGAAAAGATTAAACTATGGGTTGGGTGGTGGAGATGGCAAATGCAACACATCCGTGCTGACTTCAGCACAAGGCATGTAAGAGCATTGAGGCTTTGTTGGGCTCGTCCTATTACTCTTTTTTTTTTTTTTTCCTTAAATGTGGATGGTCCACATCATTCACACTTGTGGAGTGCGCCGTGACAAGAGAAAATCGTTTTCGAGCTGGCCAGCATTCAACAGACTAGCGTGTCCCAGCATATAAATTTGCTTATCTCTTGCTGATTAAAACAAACACAAAGAAAGAATCTCAAAATAATAATAATAAAAAACGATACACAAACAAAGAAAGAAAGGGCCAACAATAATACTACTAAGACAAGTTCAAAATACTGCCCACCGTTAGTGTCAATCTTAGACGAACTATTCTTCATCGACATCATTTGTGCCAACCTATGGTGTTATCGATCATTTTAAATCAGGGCCTTTCTTCATTTCTCTGTTTAGCCTATCACTAGTAAACGATGAATTCCTTCCCGACCCACGTTTGCGGGATTGTAATTGATGGGAAGCACGAATTGTCTTTCATGAATTCACCGCTCAGCAGGCCCCAAAACATGTTCAGCGCGGATCAGTCCTAAAACTCTTTTTAATTTTTTTAACTGCACGTATTGGTATATATTAACTATAAACTAATTTTAATATTTTTGAATATGGATAAATATTTCTTTTGAATTTTAAACACAAGAGTATTATGGTCATTTTAACCTTGTGAAGATGACCCGTTGTCTCCCTATCTCTTTCTACTATGTGCGGAGGGTCTCTCTGCTCTCATCACGAGGGCGGTAGCCCGGGGAGTGCTTCATGGAATCAGGATCAATCCGCAGGGTCCACAAATTACTCACCTTCTTTTTGCTGATGATGCTTTGTTATTTATCAGGGCGGATGGGAATGATTTAAGGAGTTTGCAGGATATTCTTAACACATACGCTGCTTCCTCTGGTCAGTCGATAAATGTGGACAAAACCTCCATCTTTTTCAGCACAAATATGAATAATCATGATCGTAGGGTGATGACCGATCTTTTGGCGGCGTTGGGCTCGGAACTTCACCATTATCTGGGACTCCCAGCATGGCTTGGTAGGTCCAAGAAAGGGTTGTTCAAGGGTCTTCAGGAGCGTATTTGGAAAAAAATCCAAGAGTGGAAGGAGCGTCTTCTATCATGGGGAGGGAAAGAGGTCTTAATCAAGGCGGTAGCTCAAGCCATTCCGTCTTATGCTATGAGTATCTTTCTTCTCCCCAAGTCCTTCTGTCAGGACATCAATGGAATGTTGGGCAAATTTTGGTGGGGTGTGAAGGGCGATAAACGGAAGATTAGTTGGGTGGCTTGGATGGAGATGTGCAAACCAAAGCGGGCTGGAGGGATGGGGTTCAGAGATATAATTGCCTTCAACTATGCCCTTTTAGCTAAACAGGTATGGCGTTTATCATCTAGCACTAATTCCTTTTGCCATGATGTGCTTAAAGCTAAATATTTTCCAGACTCGGATATTTGGAGCTGTACGGCGGGACCTTCTGACTCTTATACGTGGAAAAGCATTCTAAAGGCTCGGGACGCGATCAAATCTGGATGCAAATGGAGAGTAGGCGATGGCAAGAGGATTCGATTTTTCCAAGATGTCTGGCTTAATGCTCCAGTGTGCAAGGCGGGTCCTCTACCATCATCCATTCCGAAGGAGGTCAAAGTCAGTTATTTCATCAATGAAGAGTCAAAATCGTGGATCAAGGATAGGGTGGTGGCTGCGGTGGGAGAGGTTGGTTGGCAAGAAATTCGACTTATACCACTTCCTCAAGGAGAAGATAAGGATTGTGTCTTCTGGGTACATGAACCAACCGGTCAATACTCGGTCAAGTCGGCCCATAGGGTGCTTTCTCCGACCTTGGGTAGTGCTCGACTCGCCTGCTGCTTTCGGGCTATATGGAGGACTAGACTACCAAGCAAGGTGATGATTTTCGGATGGCGGTTGCTAAAGAATGCCCTCCCGACATTGGTAAACCTGTCACACAGGGTGTTCCTGTTGATGTTGCTTGTGGGCTATGTCAAAGGGAGGCAGAGGACATTGACCATTTGTTTCTTGGGTGCACGAGGATTGGGAGGATTGGTAGTATGGCTGGTTGTGGATGCTCTCTCGGGTCGTCGATTTTGGAATCTTTGAGAATCCTCTCTAGCAAAAACAAACTAGATGAGATGGTGTTCTTCATTGTATATTGTTGGAGAATTTGGTTTTTGCGAAACAAGTTCAGGGAGGAGGATGTCCAACCTAATTTTGGTGATACTCTAGGGTGGTGCCGTGGTTTTATGGAACAACTTAGGAGAGCCAATCTCCTTGGTCAAGCTTGCGTTCTTGATCGCCCTCTTGTGGTTAGGTGGACGAAACCCCCTGATGGGGTTTTTAAGATGAATGTTGATGCGTGATGTTTGATGGACAGAAAGATCATGGGGCTGGCGGCAGTTATTCGGGATTCCCATGGTTTCTTTTTAGCTGCCAAAGGATGGAAATGGAAGAGTGTGGCGGAGCCGCTGCTTATGGAAGCGTATGCTTTTCTCTTGGGTACCAAGTGGGCACTCCATCTCAATCTTGGTAAAATCCAGATTGAATCTGATTCTCTGCTGCTATGCACTTACCTATCAAGTGATTGCTCGATCTTTTCACCTGTGGGTCATATTGTTTCTGAAATCAGATCCATCCTCGCTTCAAATGCTCACATTTCGGTACACCATGTATTAAGGCAAGGTAATGGGGTGGCCCATTCGATTGCCGATTTGATTTCTTTATCCAATGTGGATCATCTTTCTTGGTGGGGAAACCCCCCGCACGCCATTATTGGCAAAATTTGTACAGACAATTTTTTGGCAATGAATTGCGTGGATTACTCTTCTCTGAACCCATTTCATTTGGAAAGAGGGTTGGGGTAGAGTAATTCTTTTATCAAAAAAAAAAAATTTTAAAAAATGTTTATCTAAAAAATTCAGAAAATATATTACCTATATGAAAAATAATAAAAGTTAACTTATAGATAATATAATATTTACAATTTCAAATAAAACTCGAAAGTTTTAAGAAAATATTTTTTTGACCGGTTGAAAATGCCCCATCATTCCATAAACATGTTTGTTTAAAACATTTCGTTTTTACTATATTAAAAAACATTTTATTTTACTTTTCAATCATTATTTGTTATGTACCTGACTTTTTTTCATTTTTCTTAATTTTTTTATCTTCTCCTTAAGTTTTTTTTTCATCTTCTATTTTGAATTTCATAACAGATTAAGGCCCGTTTGACTTCGCTTTTTATTTGTGCTCTGTACTTTTATAGAATTTACAGCTATTTGGCCAAAACTTCAAAGTATTGACTTATCTCAAGAAAATGTTAATAATAGTGAAATTTTGTACATTTGTGGGAAGCATTTGAATGATGCTTTCTAATTCTGGCCGTGAGATTTCACTAGGCTATAAAGCTAAGTTAAACAAGCCCTAAACATGAAAAATTGATATTTGGTAGCCAGGCTCCACTTGGGCTAAGCATCCTCTTCTTAGTCACATTTCAATATTCGACCCACTACTAAGCCCATTACAATTACCAGGTGGGGTTCCATTTTATGGCCCCAACAGCTCGAGGTGCCCAAAAAAAAAAAATTTTAAAACACCCCCACTGTTTTTCTTTTTTTTTTTTTGAAAGTCACTATGTTTTTATTAAAACTGTTTGAATTGATGTGAAAAAATTACACCAGTGAAGGAAATAAACATCACTTAATCTGCTCAAAGCCTCAAAATGAGTCGAGGCCTTTTGTGGTCATGCATTTAGGAAGAAAAAGGTACATTTTTCAAATGTATCTGCAATTCTGCTGCTTATCTTGTATTTAAAAGTATTTTTATTCAAAAGCTTTTGAATTAAGCTTGTGTGGAAGGATCTCCTACATCCACGAACTACACAACAAGACCCATGTAATCGACAGCCTAAATCTAGCTTGGTACTTGGGTGAAAATCAACTTAAAAATGATAATGACGATTGCTTATGGCAAATAACAATCCCCGTGCCGTTTGGCATAGATATAATTAACTGCTCTCTTCCGAAAATCTTAGACTAAATATAGGGTGAGTTATCTATTAGAAGTTCAATTTAAAATTCATCCAAATTAAGCAAAACCATGTATATTTTATATACTCACTATCTATATGTGTAGCTAGTCAGCCTTGCAAAGATTTTGAAACATTGCTGCCTTGGAAGGGATATCTAGTCAGCTACCAGACGTTAGTTACTTCTCAAAAATAAGAAAGCTAATTCAAGGGTTGTGAGATGGAGATGATGAATAATTCATGGCAGTTGCAAAAATAGCATTTCGCCGGGTTTGGGATGATAGGCATATCCTAACTTACTATTTTGGAGGCATTGATATCAAGAGGATGCAAGCATGTGATAGCAATCTAATTAGGCCTCACAGTCTTTCAATATCACGTTAGAAAATTATCTTATCGGAAATGACCACGCATGTGGACCAATCTATCTACATGCATGTACGATAAAAATGGAAGGGTTGAAAATCAGGACCATCACAAAGCGCATCTTGTATATTTCTGTATTTGGTTTTTGCCACGTAGATAAAATTCTCTACACAACTATTCTATTTTTGTTGGCAATGAAAAGAAAATGTCAGCTAAAATTTTTTACTTTTTACAACTATTTTATCTTAAAATTATTTCTTTACATTTTTCTATATAATTATCTTATTTTCTAATTATTTCTAATAATTCTCTGACAGGATTATCTCAAATATACATGCGTGTATGGTGTAGATCATGTTTTATGTATGCAGCAAGCAAAAGCCTATAAATTCGGGGAGTGTTGTTTAATTATCGGCACGATGGACATATAGCTTTTTGATATTTGGTAGATATAAGTCAGTATTATGAATTGTCAACTAGGTCGGTTGGCAGCTGCCTCCATTTCATCGGCCGGCTGGTGGGGGAGATAGAGATCCAATGCAAGTTTTAAAACGAAAAGGGCAAAAAACACACACACACACACACAAAATTCCAAAATCAGTGCATGTTGTATGTAACAAATATTTCACAATCGTATTGATTAATGTGGTTTAGTGCCACCGCATATGCATTTTAATTGAAAGTGTTGAAGACGTGGACACATAACATAACGAGTTGGCATAAATAAAAACGGGCTTAGGCCCTGCTCTAATGCCATATTGAAAATGGGTTTAGTCCATCCCAAAATATTATAAAAAGCTCATTCCTAGACATGTAGACTACTAATGCTTAAAGCTTCTTAACAATGTGAAAATTTATATAACCCATATCAACAGAAAAGTTAGAAAAATCTCAATTAAACAAGCTTAACTAAACATGATGATATATTGTTGAATTGGATTTCATCGAACTGTCTTTTTTTCTCTTTTGAAAGAGAAAAGTTCAATGTAAGTAGAACCAGTTTCAAGGATCGAATTCAATGACCTGACATAGACCCATACAACAGAATGTGTGCCCCACCAATTAAAATAGGATTCCAAGAGCAATAAGGACAACACCCAACGCGTTCAATACGATAACAGAAAATTATATTATAACAAGGAATGATAACAATGCAAGAAAAATCTATATTGCCACCTCCAAATGGAAAGTAGGGCTGTGGGGGCCATGCTGTGTGCACATGGCATTGACCAATGGAAAGCAGCCTCACCACAAGAAAATTCTAGCTTTCTTGATATGCATATATGTGGACAACCCAAGGATTAATTCCCCTCTTTTGGGGGGGCGTCCCTTTTTCATGGTTATGCATACCTTTCGATTTGGTTTCTGTCGCATACACATGAAATGAGCCCTTTTTTAAAAGGTCTAACAATCCGCCAACTCAGTCGACTGTCCGATGCTTTAATTAATTCATTGATTATTATGGAGTTCGTGTTAGCCCCGGGCTAAAAGGCCATTACCCATTGCTGAAAGGTGGCGAGTGTGCTGATTTTGGATGTTTATCAACGCGCAGAGAAAAGTTCCTTTAAATAGGATGTCCATTTGGCAAACGAAGGGCACAAGTTCTAATCTTACACGTTTTTTTAATGAAGGGGCTTAATGCAGTGAGTTGCAACAACCCATGTCAGAAACGTCTCCCATGGCTCATTAATATGCTTCTCTTTGCCGAGAGGTCACGCTTCTGCGCTAATTCCAAGGGATATAGCTTTGTGTAGTGGGTCAGCAATATTCCTGCCACTTGTCTGATGCCTATTGATCAGAGCGGAAGTGTCATGCACTTGATCGAGGCTCTATATGCGGTTTGCTCTTTGCTGGAATTATTGGCCCTATGGGCATTGGGCAGTTGGCCTTGGCCTGTAATGAGACAGAGAGAGAGCCAGACGTATGTATTTGTAGACGCATGTAGCATGAATGATTGTCCTTGCCAAGAGGGTAGCTTAATTTTCTTCTGCCAATAGACCATGCATGACCAGTAGTCAAGTACTTTGTGGGGAAAGAGAGATGGGAGTCCTCTTACCTTTTCTTATTTTTCCCTATATTTTAGCGTTCTTGATATTGGGCAATTAAATAATATTAGAATTAATCTCATAAAGTGAATTGAAATAATATGGCCTTCGAATTTAAGTTAAAAGAAGTTCAAGTGGTATAATTGAGAAGAAATTAAAATAAAACTTGCTGCAGTGGATACTTGTAATATGGCCATTAGTGCCCTTATAAAATAACAAAAATTCACATCCTTAATTATAATTTTATTGCTAAAAATTTATATTCAAATGAATTGTTAGCACTTTTACTTGCTATAAGATCACATATTATTTTAATATAAATTTTAAATTTTGAGTAAATTAATCTCAAATTATATTAAAGTTTGGGCATATTTGTTATTTTACAAAGCTGCTAACGGCCCCTTGAACAAATTTCTAACACCGTGGGTGTAAGTGGAATTTTATGCAAAATACATGAGTATATATGAAATTTTTGAAAATTCATCAGTACAAGTGATATTAGAAGTGAAATTGGTAAGTACACTCAAAATTTGCCTTCTTTTACATCCCAATTTTATTTTCTATTTGGAAGAGAAAGATATGTCGACCCATTGATGCTATAGTCGATGATACTGAAGAGGTTGACGGTGATCTGGTGTTGGATACTATTTGTTTGGTAAATGGTACACATCTATTGAAGGATGTTGAAAGCTAAGTAATAAAGTATACAAATACTTCCATTTCTTTAATCGCCTTAAGATTCCATCTAATAACTTATAGGTAGCTAACACACGTTATTATTATTTTTTGAATAGCCAACACTCACTTTTTTTTTATGGAACAGCTAACAACCACTTTGAGTGCAAAAGGATTTGTATTTGGATGGCTATGCAACTTATAAGAGAATTTATCATGTGCATTTGACTCAACATGGACCGTTCATGTATTTAATATATTAATATTTTATACAATCATACATCTGTATATGAATTATGTCTTAGATAGTTTGTATGTTGAAAAATAACTTTAAAATTCTCATTTACATTAAATTATTTTATCATAGTGATTTTATATCATTTTCAGATTGGACCCATACACATATGTAATTTAGATAAAAATTAATATGTTAATAAAACAAACAATCCTAAATATAATTTGTGAAGTAGATGTACATTTTATAATCTTATAGGACTCATTTTGAACTAAGTGTACTATAAGTTACAGTGCATGTAAATGCACGTTATAAGTTCTCAATTACAAAGAAAGATTTTTTGGCATAGATGTACGTCTTTATAACTTTTTATGTTGCAATTTATACTTAAAAATGTTGATTTTGTAAATAACTCCGGTTTAACAATTTGTCATTTCTGTGAATGACATCAATCCAATCTGTCAGCCTTTTATAACACTATATGTAAACATTATTCTAACAAATGAGTATTTACAATAGGGTTATTGTGATAAAAACGATTACCACAACAAATTTGGTATTTGGCCATGAAATTTATTTCCAAAATTATTGTTGGAAGTGGGTTATTGATGGCCATAACAACAAAATGCTTCCATTTCACTGCAGATGGCAAGACAGCATGCCATCGGCAACAATTTTAGTAATGGTTTTGGTGCAGGTTTGGTTTTCAATAGATAAAGTTTAATTTGGTACGTGTTTTTTGTCGCCAAAAAAAATTGAATATATAACTTTTGAGTGATGAAATTTTTTTAAAATAGGGCAACAATATGTGGCAGGCCACACAAATAAGGAACTGGAATATTTGTGAACTGACTGAACGGACGGTCTAGATTGCTGATTTTATGTCCTAGTGTAACCCAAAAACAGGCTGCCTGTACGTGCGGATAGCAGTGAAGGTGACCGATTGCCTGCTGCAGCGGACACAAACCCTGCCAATATCTGTTTCCTGGAGCAGCCGAACAGATCGTGCCAAAGTAAGAATTATAAACAAAGAGATCCTACACCTAAAAAAATTATTAGACAGCCATATCATAGATAAATTATACGTCATCTCTGCCTCCTTTACATAATATGCAAGAGCCCCTCGAGGTTTGGACCCCTTAAAAAATCGGTGTTCTAGTAATATTGGTTAGTCTCAGCCCATACCTTAGTGTACATGAACCTACTGCATGCGGCTTATATTTCTTACAACGCTTTATCAACTGCGCCTCACTGAATCATAAATTACTTTAATCTTGAGTCAAAAAACACAAGCCTGCCACACTAGAGGAAAATTAACTCTCTCTTTTTCATTTTTCTTTTTTTTTTTGATAACGAGGAAAATGAACTTTTCCTGACACTCGAATGAAACAAAATGCACGGCTTCTATAAATATATAGAAATAGAAAATAATGATTCATGAAAATATGAAGAAGAAGAAGAAGAAGAGAAGTTCATCCTTTGACATCCAACATGTGACAATTCACAATTCCACTTATAAAGGATTGATTAGAAGAAGAGAAATTCATCCTTTGACATCCAACATGTGACGATTCACAATTCCACTAATAAGGATTGATTACGCCACTAATAAATTAAAGGAAATTTTCATTAATTACATGCCTACATCCTGCGCTGATGTTACCAAGAAGTAAGACAGGCAGCTGAGGCAGCGCATCTAGAAAGCAAATGCATATTCTACAAAATAAACAAATAAAATAATATACGAACCAGCAAATCATTGAAGAATAATAAATGAATCAACAAATAAATATGCCGTAGATCCTTATCCCGAAATTATTTATGTGGGGGAAGAAAATTTTATTAATAGCCCAAACAAAACGGAAATAGAGGATGGTCCACCACATGATAGAAATTATATGGGTAGCTAGTTCCAACTAAAACCAATCCACTCTCAAGACCATTATCCCTTTTTCTTAGGTAAGGCATACGAATCACACCATCTTAATTAAGGCAAATTACTCATAATCAGTTGACTATCATGGGCTCCAGTAGGGAAAAAAAAAAGGACACCCCTAGTCGGACTGGATATTACAAATAAGTCTTATATGTATGTTTTTTGAGTATTTCCGTAGTAAAGTTTCTAAATTTTTAGAATATTGTAAAAACAATCCTGCAACTTTCTTAAATTTAAAGGGTTTATTTTGTGAATATCCATGTCGAGATACCAAGTTTATGTTGCAAATACCCTTTTTTCAGACCATGCATTATTGCTTTCAAAGTTTGTTTTGGATCCCTATCCTTCAATTGATGCATGTGTACAACTGGATCTGTGGATAATGGAAATTAGAAAAAGTCATATCTATCACTTTTTTCTAGAACGTAGGGTTTACCAATATTTAAGCTGACAGGTAAGCATGCACTACCCAACATTCCTGGTACACTGTGACTCACATGGAAATTGCATCAGGTGGACCACCCAATTCAAACTTCCTCGGCCTAACATTCACGATGTTAGCATGAGCAGCAACGTGGAGAGAAGGGATTTGCCAAAACTATGGGGACGTTTGACAACATCTGAGTGTGGGAATCATGGTTTTCTCGTGGTTTTTGGCTTCCTTGGACCAATCATTGTCTCATCGATCATACTATTTTTCTACTTTTATCCTTATATTTCAATCATTTTCCATACAAACTATATACAACAAACGTATTTATTCCAATTATACTCAATATCATTTCATATCAATCACACATTTATCAAAATATTCTTTTTTTCATTTCCTACAATTTTACACGTTAGCAAATGTCCCACATGCAGCCAGGGGCCATCATTCACAATCATATGAAGCACCGTTAAAGGGGCAAACCTTTTCAACGAATAATGTTATCCAATTTTGTTTCAATGCAAGTTTAATACATGGTTAGAAATTTCATTTTTCAATATTTAAACAATTTTTTGTAAAATTCTTAAACCTAGGTGTATTTAACTTATGTATTAAGTCTTCTTATTTTTGAAAATTAACATTATATTTTTTAAAATTTTGAAGATGGGGTATTTTAGTCATTTAAAAAGTACTAAAATTTCTTATTTTTTAAAATTTAAAAATATACATACACATTTTAAAAATTGGTCAATTTAATTTACAGAGTAAGTAAACGTAGATTAAGAATTTTGTAAAAAAAAAATATTAAAAATATTAAAAAGCAGAAGTTCTGTCCGGATGCATTGAACTATTAATACACTCAGTTGCAGTGAACCATTCTCCCATCTTAGCAATCAAAACGAGTGATGTAACAGGTTCACCGAAAAGAATTTATATGATGTAACAAGTGGCGATGCTTGCAGGGCCGAAAAGAAATGATGGTGGATAACAAGTGATCATTTTAAACGACTTGTCAGTTTCTCACTTCTCATGGATTCCAATATATTTGAATATTAATGCGAATAACAGAAATTGCTTAGGACAATGCAATACTTAGTGGACTCTGTTGACATAGAATGAGAAAAAAGCAATAAATCCATTTGAAACTCTACACAAATCATATTATAACGAAAAAATGTTGCAAACTAACCTATTTTAGGAATCAACTAATTTCCGCCTGCCAACTTTATGCCAGCAACCAGAAAAATTCAAAATGCCATATGCATGAGCAGCTATATATGCGTGATGGCCTCCCCTATCATGGGTCATTATCAATATTCTAGGATGCTAGAGGAGTGTTAATAGTCATAGTCAGTCCGTCTATCTGCTCGTCCTGCTCGTTTATAAATAAGTTTATGTTGGAAGTTTTGAATAAATGAATTGTGATTTGCCAACTCATTTAACTATTTAATTAAATCAACTAATTAGGGCTGACATTTTATAACTTGTCAACTTATTTAGTAATCCGTTTAACTTATTTAACTTGTTTAATCCATTAAAATTATATATATAAATATAAACCTTGTGGTTATTTTCCCCCCATGAAGTCTTTCTAATTTTCATTTTATAATTGTTACCCTAATTCAATTTCTTTGTTATTGCTTTATTTCTATTTTTTTGTACCAAAAATACTCTCTTGTCCCCCTCTGCGAGATTATCATCTGTCAGAATTTAAGTCTCCAGGTCATTTGTTATACAACCCATTAACAACTCATCAACTCATTTATTAAATGGGTTAACGTTGAAAATTTTTAAATAAATTAAAAAATAAATTAGAATTAAGATATTTCAAATGAGTTTAGATTAAAATTAACCTTAAAGCCGTCCTGCTAACACCTTAGTAATGCATGCCGTAGCCATCTGCGCCGAGCCGGCTCGAGTTGGGAACTTTCCCTTACAACATTGATGGATCCGCACTGTTGGGAGGGAATGGAAGGCCGAGAGGAGGTAGTGGAGAGAATTTCTTAAATTCCCCGTCGGTATAAGACGATACGGCCAAATTTCTACCATCTTCTTCCTTTCTTAATTATCCGTATCGAGAATTCGGCAATTATTATCACGTATAAGGTGTACCAAAATATCTCTTCGATGGAGACATTTCAGCGCTCGTTCAACGGTAGTTAGATGACTTTTAATGAATATATGTGTATGTACATGCAACCCGAATTTTTTTATACTCAAAATTAAATAAATAAATAAATAATTATATACGTTTTGTTTACTTGGATAGTTGCATTTTCCATTTTTAAAAAATAGGATTATAATACTCCAGGAATCAAAGAAGACAATTGTAATTATCAAAAAAAGAAGACAGTTGTAAACGGTTAAGCCATCTTCGTTGCTTCATTTGCTCTGGCGGTCTGGCCGAGTTTTCCCATGGAATTTGGACGTCGTCCGTCTCGATGCATGCAACCAGCCAAGCACCCCCGCCACTTGCCGTGCAATCGCGTCGGCGGCGTCGCTGATTTGGAGTCGAGGTCAAAGTCCACCGTGCCAGGTGCCAAAATTCGCCGCCTCCCTGGCGCATTCATAGGTCGAGATAAAAGGTGTGTTTGTTTCGGTGCAAAAAAGTGTCTACTAAAACTTTTCAATCTAAAACTTTTCAATCTAAAACTTTTCATTCTCCATAATTATTTTATTTTTTAATTAGTTTTTCACATTTTTTTATACAAACTACAATACTTTTCAATCATTTCTACATACAACTAACCTATCTATTTTAACTTTATTCTCTTTACTCCTCATCATTATCTCTATTATATTACATCATTTTCTATTGATTTGACAACTTCTACTTCAAAAACCTTTCATCAAAAGTTTTACTTTCAACCAAACATACCCAAAAATAAAATTAATATAATATGAGTGGAATAAGATTAGTGTAACGCCCCAGGCCTAACAGTAAGGTATTGTCCGCTTTGGGCATCGGCCCGCACGGTTTTGCCCCTCTGGGTTCACGCGCAACCCGTCCTTCCCCAAAAGGCGCCTCACTAAGGTACCTGGCAGCCTCCACTTATAGCCCAGGCTCCCCCCCTCATCCTAACCGATGTGGGATATCACATTCACCCCCCCTTGGGGCTCCAGCGTCCCCGCTGGACACCATCGGCCGGAGGTCGGGAGTCGGCTCTGATACCATTTGTAACGCCCCAGGCCTAACAGTAAGGTATTGTCCGCTTTGGGCATCGGCCCGCACGATTTTGCCCCTCTGGGTTCACGCGCAACCCGTCCTTCCCCAAAAGGCGCCTCACTAAGGTACCTGGCAGCCTCCACTTATAGCCCAGGCTCCCCCCTCATCCTAACCGATGTGAGATATCACAATTAGCGAAGCTAAAAAATAAAGTTTTGCCAAGAATAAATTCTAAGATAATTTTACAGAAAATAAACAACGATCGAAAAATTAAAATGTCGAAACCGATGCATCGTAGATGTTTTTCACTGTTGTTATTCCTTTTCTTTTCTACCAACCAACCAGGTTCACCCCCACGAAAATGAAAAAGAAAAAACACAAAATGAAAAAAAGGGGCATTTTAGATATATTTACAAATTTTACCTATAACTAATGATATATCTTTGAAATAAAAATATATAATTCAGCGGTAATAGAAGTACAACTTTGGTAGAGTACATATAAGTTCACCCGTTAACTATCCTAAATGGGTAGGGTAAGTTATTATCTTTTACACTTATAAGATAGGATAAATTCTAAGTAATATATATATATATATATATCTGGTACAATTAACAAAGGATATGTTTTAGGCTCCAGGTATCCAAAACTAATCTGAAATACTAATATGTATTCAATATATTTTACGAAATACCTTTTATATTGAAAAATATAAATATATTTTATCTATTAATCAATATATTTTAATAATTATCATCATCTTGATTATAAGTTTTTAAGTAAAATTATAATTTTCAAACATAATATAAAGACTATTTTAAATAATTGATTTGGAATCGAAATTGGAATTAACTCCATTTTAAAAAATAAGGTATAGTAGGATAAAATCTGACCAAAAAATAAGTAGAATAAGAATTTTTGAAAATAGGGTAAGGTAGAGTCTATCTCTAGCCAGACCTACTCTACCCAATCTAAAATAGGATAGGATAAGAGATTTTAAAAATATGATAAAAGTAGAGTTGACATGAATCGTACCTTCCTAACCTAAATTGCACTCCTTAATGGTGCCATTGCTAATGAATATCAATGTAATTTTTTTATATAAAAATATCAATTTGGCTACAAACAATGATGTGGAGAGCCAATTTAGAGACCGTGTGGTTGGAGCTAAATAAAAATCCTTGCATACAATGTTATATGCAACCAAAGTTTAGCTACATATAATTAAAAAATTTTCCATAGGAACATATAGCTAAAATTTTAAAGAGGAGTGATTCTGTTAGCCTCGGCTAAATAAATGTCTCACTTAATCTACCTTAAAAGACCTATTTACAACAACTTTTTATAAAAAATTTCTTCACGCACTAGTTTATCTAAGTATATTTAACATATAGACCAAGTTTTACCATTTTGAATATGTTTATCTATTTTTTGATATTTTTAAACATCTATGTGTATATATGTATTTAAAATACCTTTATTTTTTAAAATTTAAAAAATATATACACATATCCAAAAATGGTAAAACTTGATTTATATATTAAATACACTTAGATAAACAAGTGTGTGAAGAAAAAAAATTAAAAAAATTATTTTAAGTAGGATTTTTGAGGTGGGCTAAGTAAAAGATTTACTTAGCTCGGGCTAATAGGATCATTTCTCATTTTTAAAAGTGATTGCATTTATCCATATTTCGTGACATGCATGTAGTCAAATATATAACTAGTTTATTTGCTACATATACTTATTTGCAAGTATATACCAAATTAATTCCTACATTTAAGAAAATTTTTATAATTATTTCATTATGCTACCTCATTTTCAAACTACTTTGATGATTAAATTAAAATTCGATCAATTCATCGTATTTCAAATTATGGATGCACTTGGGAAATGTTAAAATTTTTTAGATGAAATTTTTTTGAATTAGTAAAAAATGATATGATATAACAAGGTAGGGGTGGGAATTGGGGTGGGTCGACCCGCGATTCGGCTTTGACCTGACCAATTTTTGGCCGAGTAAAATCAATATATTTTTTACCCGAATTCAAAAATAGGGTCGGGTGGGTCAACCATGTCCCGACCCGCCCTGCATATATTAATTTATTAAAAATTATAAGCTTATGTTTAAATATTATTATTATTTTCTTTCAAATTTATCACTTTTTTATAATCAACTCTATCAACAATAGAATAATCAATTTATTCATAAAAATATAAGAATCAATAAAAAGAATTTATACATATATAACCCTTATGCTTAATTATATATTAACCTATTTTAATAAATTTATACTATATTTTCAAATGTTTTATTTTCTTAATTATGTGTTTTTTAATAATTAGTGAAATATTGAAGCATATAATATTTAAATTTAGTATAAATGTATACTTATGTTTGATAAGTATATAAATTCTTAAAATTATCTCATTTGACCCGACCCGCTATCCCGAAACCGATTCGATACCAACTCGAAGTTTGTTCCGAAACCTATTAAAAAAAATGAGGGTCAAACTAACTTTATCCCGACCCGGTATAAAAAAAGAGTCAAACTCAATTTTTAAAAGTAGGGTCAGGGTTGGGCAAATCTTGACTAGGTATGGCCTGCTCTAATTCCCACCCCTATAATAGGGATAATAATAAAGAGCTAAAAATAAAACTAAAATATATAGGTCAATTGTATGAATAGTTGTATTATAATGATTGAAAAGTAAAGTGGTTGCTTAGAAATATGCGAAAAATTATTTAAAAAATATGATAGTTTTGGGAAGTGAAAATTTTTAGATTAAGAAGTTTTAGTTGAAAAAGTTTTGGTTGGAAACAAACATGCCGTATGTTGGAATTTAAGGCAAATTAAGCACAATCCATGTTTTGATGATTAATAACTCAATTTGAGAATTATTTAAGCACTAATGTGGTTACTAAGTGATGCCAAAGTTTATAAATCAAAGTTCAAAGGATAGCAGGTCAAGTCGCAATGCCAAGTCAACTCAGGCATCGACTTAGGTCAAGTGGATACCCAAGTCGACTCCAGGATCGACTTCGAACGTCCAAAAATCGATAGAGCTGAACTTGGGACTCCGAGACAGACAAAGTTGCTACCGAAGTCGACTCCTCTTGCGACTTAAGTGAAGTCGCAACCTCAAATCGACTCTACCTGCGACTTGGGTGAGCCTCGGCTACAGACTTCGAAAATGTCAGAGTTAAGTCACACTTCAAGTCGACTCCGTCATGTGATTTAGGTGAAGTCGCATGTCAAGTCCACCCCAGTATGTGACTTGGGTGAAGTTGTACTTCAAGTCGACTCAAGCCTGCGACTCAAGCACAAAGCAACTTCATATTGCTTCTAAGACTCCTTATTAGAATATGGAAATCGAAATCAAGAAGCAAATGACAATCATGAATTAAGGCCACTAAAGAAGTTTCTTTTGGGACTAAAGTATTCTACAACATAAGATCATGATATATATTAAGGGATATAAAACCAAATGAGGATCTAAGCATTTGAAAAGAGAAGAAAAGAAGGTCATGCACAACGAGAAGATCATAAGCAAAGTTTTAAAGTTCCAACAAGACATAGGATTGATGAAGTTGCATCCGAAGTCGACTCCACCTGCGACTTGGGTCAGGTCTGAGACCAAGTCGACCTGAGCTTGGAACTTGAGCTGGAACCAGAAGGTTAAAGTCGCTCCCGAAGTTGACTTCAGTCTACGACTTGGGTAAAGTCGCACCCGAAGTCAACTCCACCCTGCGACTTGAACGAAGTAGCATCCCAAGTCGACTCCAAGTGCGACTTGGCTCGCAATGGTGCAAATAAATTTGAACGTTGGTGCATCAAATGCGCGCCACCTACCACAAAACGTTCGAATTTACTTTTCATTATTTAAGGAGCATCAAGTGAACGAGAAAGGAGTTGGAAAAATATTGAATGTGCTTACCTTCCACTTCCTTTAGCATTCAAGTGATCTACAAGAAGTTTTTCAAAAAAAACATTGCATTCAAATTGTTGAAAGCTGAACTGTCTCATCCACAACTGCTTCTACAAGTTCTTCTATACACTCAAATCTGCCTACACCTCTGTAACGTGTAGATCTCTTGTTATTCATTGATTATTTATTTTTTCTACTTAGTTTGGTATTGGAGAATGAAATCAAGTGAAGGCAAAGTGACGTGTGATTAGAGTGGAACTCGTCACCTACTTGTACTGAGATTGTATATGTACCTTAGAGCTAGAATCTAGAAAAGAGTGGGTGCTCTAAACTGTACTGATAATATAATAGTAGAACCCAAGACACAACGGGTGTGTGCTTGAAAGAATAAAGTAGGGAAGGTTGCCCGAAGCACTATATATTGTTGTCTCTTTGTGTGGCTTGATTGCTTGTGTTTTATATTTCTACTGCACCCTCTCATTCTAACTCGCTGGACATTTTGTCGAGAAGATTAAATTTACAAGGGGCTAAGTTTCTAATTAAGCAAAGAATTTTTAAGAACCCAATTCACCCCTCCCCTCTTGGGTTTTGCCATAGACTTGGAACCAACACCCTATCTATTTAGCCTAATACTAAGTTTTATGCAAATTAAAGTGTCATGCAAATCAAAGATATACACAGACCCATCAATAAAGGTAGTAAAATCAAAGTTTCATATTTAAGTGAACACTGAGTTTCATGCAAATCAAAGAAATACACAGACCCATCAATAAAGGTAGTAAAATCAACATAATAAAATTAATTAATTTATATGTTGATTTTAAAGTTGTTAGTCCAATATCTAAATCATTGAAAATTTTATTAATATATAAAAGAATGATTCTATAAAAATATTATAGCATTCTAATACATATTTGAATAGATTTAATTTTTTTTTTTGTAATTTACACATCATTATATATATTTTATGCAAGCATGGACCATGTAAGACTTTAATTAAAATAATTTTTAATAACACGATGAAACAAATTATTTTAGATAAAATAGGTATATTAAGTTCTAGTTTAATTATGAAGGTGGGTTCAAATGCTGTGGCACACCAAAATCTTCTGTTATTGTACATAGTACCACTTAAGTACTTCCCTTTGTGAAATATTAGCAAACGTTTTCACGAATTTTGTCAAAAAAATAAATTATGTTTATAATCAACCATGGTAAAAGGTGTAAACAATCCATGAACCAAGATAAGAGTCTAGCAAGCACTTAATAGCGCTAGCTACCTAATATATGTAGTCATGGCCTATGTACGTGTATGCGTGCCTTCAAATTGGGCAATTGTTTAAATTGTGTTTAAGAAGTAATAAAACTTTTGGACAAAAATTTTGTTATATAAAAGTTGTTGAATTGAAAAAATAATGTGATATAATAAATGTAATGATGAGAAATAAAGAAAATAGATAAGTTAATTATGTGTGTAGTTGTACAGAAATAATTGAAAAGTTGAATAATTGTATAGAAAAATGTAAAGAAATAATTTTAAAAATATGATAATTATAAAAAGTAAAAAGTTTTAAATTAAATAAATTTTAGCTTGGCATTTTTTTAACATTGTCAAACACACCCTATCAGAAACGTGGACCGCTGAGTCAATTATAATGGTAGCTTATATTGTAGTCGTTGCATGGATCAGAAAGTTGCCGAATTTGCTGGCGGCGAATGAACGGTCAAGATGAAATGCCAGGGCAGCTAAGGCGATATGGACGCTGCCGGCCAATCTTCGATTCTCGGGTAATTACAACTTACCGGTCGCCGAATCGGCCTGCTTAAGCTTCGATAGTTGGTCAATCTCGTCGGCGCGAACGACCAATGCTCGATGGCTCTAGAAATTCAACAGTCCACCTACAACCAAATTTCTGCTTCTTTTTTTCCTTCGATTGACGTGTAAGTCTCAAAGGGAGGGTGCCATAGAAAAAAAAGTCTTAGAGGAAGGGAGAAGAGGCATCCAGAAGCCCACGACGCTATAGAAATTCCTAGGAGCATCCCAGGCTATACGAAATGACCAAAGCAGCCAGCTTCTCCTACGACTGGCTGGAATAAGTTGTTAAATTTTGAGAGAGATTTTAAAACTCTTTTAAAAAGTTTTAAAATTTTTAAGATATACGAGACCCCACTTATATATATATATATATATACATAAATCTATTCATTAGTTTACCTTTGATAATTTATTGAAAATCTACTTTATCTATTATATTTAAAATCATTTATATTATAATGCTAATTTCATCATATGTTTTGGTATTATTGTGCATGACACATTTAAAATATATAAATCAATATACTAAAATAGTTTGATATTAAATATCAATTTTAGAATTATATTTTCGGTATCTAAATTATCTAAAATATCATTGTCATTTAAGAAAATTATTTAAATATAATAAGTAAAATATATTTTCCACCAAAGTAGATAAAATAGATTAAGTATATGAAATTACTTCTATATTATATAATTTGGTAAGCTACACTATAATTATAATTAACTTTAAAATTTATAAATAAAAGTTGTGATCTTGTGAGACAGGTCTAAAATATGATGATTTCATACTGATTCAAAAATATATTTTTATTTTTTTAAATTTTTTTATAAACATATTAATCTAGTTTTATTTAATCTATAAATCAAGTTTTAGCATTTTTTATATGTGTATATCTTTATTTTGAATTTTTAAAAACAAGTGTACTTAAGTTATTTTAAATATATATGCATATGAAAAATAATAAAACTTGCTTTATAAATTAAATACAACTAAATTAAAAATTTTACTAAAATTTTTTTAAAAATATGATTTTGGACCCGTCTCAAACCGTTCTAAAAAGATCATTTGTCTTCAAATAATAATTTCTTCCTTTATGTGTAAGATTACTCGTCACCGCTGAATATGCCCTAGGCACATCCGGCACTGGGTTGCACCTTTCTGGTCGGAGTCTAAGAAATCGAGGCAGACAAGTAAGTCCGAAACGGGCAGAATCAAATTTCTCTCTTCGTTTTACTCTGCCAGGAGAAATGGCATTGGCAGAATATATAGAAGGATATGCTTAAGCTGGAGTGTTAGACGCAAGTGCATGCATTCAGTGGACGGCTTTTATATATATATACATAAATTTCAGGCCAGATGCGTGAATGCAGACATTCTTGGTGGGGTGCTTCATTAATTTGTCCTCGGTTCAACAAACAACAGGCACTCTCTGTCCTTAGCTGTTCCATTATGGCTCTTGGCTGGATGGATCCACCTTAGGAAACTACTGCCTCTCTTTCACCTGAAGCTAGTCACTCTCAATATATCCTCAGTTCCATACCAACTTTATTATTTTGGATATATATTTTGTACAATTTCAAAACTTAGCAGTTTTTACCTCTGTTTAACCTTTTTTTAATTGAGAAGCATTCAACGTTAAATCGGGGGTGAAAACATTCGATTTGTTAATGATATAATCTATACATATATCCTAAAATTTATATTTGAAGATCAAATGTGTTCAATAAAAAACAAAGATCAAATGTGATCTCAATGATCTCAACAAAAAAGTAAAAAACGAAAAAAAAAAAAAAATCTTAAAACACTTGTATGTATCCAGACCCATACATATGTATATACTGAATAGCAACCATTATATTTATTTTATATTTTTATTATGATACTCTAGATATGCGCTAGACTAAAATATCGGCATGTGGTTATTTGTACATTTTGAATATGATTGTAGCCCAGAATGGCAAGCGACATCTTGAGATAATATTTTTGGATAAGAATATTCATAATTATTTTGTTTCTGCTCCAAAATGCAAGATTTTTTTTCTTGGGAATGGGAAATCTCGTTTCATTCGATCGATCGAGTGGGATAATTCCCCACGAGCCCTTATAGTTTATAAATATTTTGAAAATTGAAATAATTTAAGAATTGATGCTAACCTGTCAAAACGATAGGGTATGTGAATTTGAATTTCCTAAGTTAAATATTTATATTTTTAAAAAAATTTCTTGTTGTCTAGATTAAATACATACCATTGTATTTAAAAATCAAAATAAATATATACACATATCTAAAAATGGTAAAACTTGATTTACAGATTAAATATAACTAAATCAACATGTTTATTAAAAAAATTTCAAAAAAAATATGTTTTTGGACGGGTTCGAAAAGATCCATGCTCAAATAATTTTCCTTTATACTTTATTAGGGACGATTAGATATCGAATTAGAAACTGGGGATCTTTTGTCTTCTATTTTATTAGGAGAAGTGTGTAGTTCCTATTTATATGGGGAGCGCGGTTTTCTATTATTGATTTTTTTTGAAAATCTTCTATTATTGAATTTAATCCATTAAGATAAAATGAAAAAAATGCTTTGGAATGAATTGTAAATACAAGACAAGAAAAGGAAGTATAATTTTTTTTTTGAAGGTGAAAAGAAAGTATAAGTTTCAGTTACAGTTAAGAGAACGACTATAATTTTTATTTAATTTGAATACAATGCATGCACTTGCGAAATAGCCTAACAGCAACCGACTAAGGGCCTTCCACCATCCGATCGGTGGGGAAGAAACCTGAACGGTTACGATCTTCCACCTGTGAGCTGGCCCACTGGAGTAAGTAAATCTAATTGGCCACATCGAAATTTTTAAAAACTTCTACATCGAAATTTTTATCGTTTCGTTGACACATCCAAAATGAAAAAATGTTGCTTATGCATTGAAAATAATAAAGAAAAACTATATGAAAAATGAAAAAGTTATGTCAAAAATAGGAAAAATTAAATGGAAAGAATAAACAAAAATTTATGAAAAGAGTTTGGAAAAAGTTATTGAGTAGTGTAATATGATGGGAATAATAATTAAGAATAAAGTGAAGAAATTTAAAATTGGTAAGATAGTTGTATAAAAAAAATAAAAAAATGATTAGAAAGTAAAATAATTGTACATATAGAAAAGTGTGTTAGTTGTATGAAAAGTTAAATTTTTTTCCTTTTCCCCTGGGTCAACACAACTATAGATAAGCCAAAGAAATTGTGCAAACGACCCGTAAATACAGTAACAATTTTTTAAAAAATAATTAATATAAAGCTACTCCATAGATCAACTGCATGGAATCGGACGGCGAAATTAGCTGTATATATAAACTTCTGTTGTAATGTAAGTAAAATTCTTTAACGTAACACCATTTTATTATATAAATTTTTGATTAGATTGCATTTATTTGCCTTTGGTATTATTCACTAATAATTTGACGTTTAATCTAGTCGTTGATATAATTTAATTTTCTTAGCAGAAATTGTATAGGTGATCATTACATGTTTTGCTCGTCTGGATCTTGGGATATCTTTTAATTAATGCTAATACTCTAAAGACGACGAATGGCATATGAGAACCCAGAAGCGCATACACTTATTTTTTTATATTTTTTTTAATTTTTTTTTATAAAAGTGTTAATCTAAGTGTATTTAACATGTGTATAAATTTTTACCATTTTTGGAATATTTTAGATATTTATTTTTTATTTTTGAAAATTAGTAGCATTTTAGGTAATTTAAATACACTTAGATTAACAGTTTTATAAAAAAAATTTGAAAAAAAAATAACTGAGCCCGGGCGCATGCAATCGAGATCTAGCATATGACGGGTGAAAAAGAAAATTGGAAGACCTAGCTGTATGGAATTGGGCGTCTGGTCATTGTTTGAAAATGAAAGTTTGGGTGCTTTGTTTTGGGTTTCATCGAGTGATATGTACAAATTTTTCCAAATACAGATATTTAATTATTTATAGCTCCATAAGCCATCTGGAGATCAACTAAGAAACCCCCTGCCCCACTCCTTAATTTGGTGGTTTGCAATTATAATATATTTTCTTATAGCTTAAGGTAATTTGTAGATATACTAACATAGTTTGATGCTAGTCGTAAATATATTCATATTATTTCACGAATTATATATTACCACCACATAGCTTAATTAAAATTGCATGCGTACCCATGACACTTTTTTTTTCTGTAAGCAACTGTTAATATGTGGGTTGAAAATTTAAATAATGAAAAAAATGGACATATGTAAAACCCAGCCCTCACATGCACAAATTGAAAGAGTCCGCTGGACTACCATAAGTTGTATCATCTCCCTCATTGAAACAACCCACCATGGTTGCCAAAATAGAATGTAAAAACCCATTACTCTTCTCTCCATGATTGGCATCCAAATCAAGTGAAAAGCAAAGCTTAGCAAGAAAATTTTTGGCATGTGCATCTTCTCGGAGCTCCAAGCAACAAATGACCCCGAAAATCATCATTGCAACCCTTTGAAATTTTCGGTTATGAAATTAGCAACAAGAAACTTCCGATTTCTAAATTGCTACCATCCATCAGAATTGCTTTCGGTGGTGACCAATTTTAGCAGCCATTGATTCATGCTATCAACCCATTTATAGCAAGATCGTATGACCAATGTGCAGCAAAGTGATGCTCGTTTAGCAATCGTGGTCATTGAACTCAACAAGATGAATGACTTAGAAACTCCACTACTTCTTGAAGCATGTGGATGGCCAACTAATCTCCTTGTGACATTCCAAGGGTAATTTTGGAATGGTATATTTACCTAACAGCTCCTTTACTTTTGTTAATTCTGTTAAATATTAGTCGTTCACATGGGTACACATTCAATTTTGGTGAACAACTCATTTACTTCTATTAAATATCAGCCGTTCACATAAGTCCACATTCAATTTTGGTGAAACTATATGAGGATAATATGCTATTTGTAAAATTATGTGAGTATATATGCAATTAATATCAAACTATGTATGTATATTTGCAAATTAGCCTTGCCAAATGTATCATCGCACGTGAGACACAGGTTGCATGTCACCGCTCTAGTAGGTCGTTGTCTATTAGGGGTTGGACTCGTTAGAGCAGGGGAAAGGTCTTGGTTGGCAAAATCAGATTCAAGTTATGTAATTAATTTAAATTAGATTGGGTTAGGAGGTTCCATCTAACTTGTTCTAATTTTAAATATTCCTAAATTACTTTTAAAAGACTCACAATCTTATCATTTTCCTTCATTTTTAAAACATTAACCTCCTAATTAACTATATTTTTCAGAAAAATATAAAATATTTATTGTGATGGAAATGATCAACTTGATTTTTAACTCCAATATCTGGATTTTTAAAAATTGGATGATTTTATCGTAAGTACGAATATAATTGAGTCACCCTTGGCAAAAGTAACCTCAGTCAATTTGTGTTGATTTTGTTCTTAATTCTATTTAAGTATGAATTAATAAGAAAAAAAAAGATGTATTGATTAAGTAGATGCATTGGTTACGTTTTTATATATTGTATGGATTGATCAGGTTGAAGGAGTACAACAATTATTTCTAATTCCTGCTTTTTGTTACTTATTTATATTTGTTATTTTCTTGCTCTTCATTAAAAAAGTATATTTGTTAGTTGAATCATCTTTCTCAATTTTTTAATGTAATGCTTTCCTAGCTAATGCCTTATTAAGGGAATTGTATAGAATTTTACATCAAACATACTGTTCAAGACTTTTAGTGGATGAGGATGTAACAGGGGTGTGAGATGAAAAAATGTTGTCATTTGTTGAAAATAAAAAAGTATAGAAATTAAATAAGAATAGTATATTATTATTTTTTAAAAAATAAAAAGTACTTCTAAAAAATAGAAAATTTGAATCTCATTTTTGCTGCATCCTCACGTTGTGATCATGCATCCATGATCAACTTGGGAAGTAAGGGTGGCCCGTGGCTGAAGTAGTATGACTTTAGGTCCCTTCGTACCTTCGGGCGGGAATTATGAATTTTCTCGAAGTCTCCGATGCTGATACTATGCACCCGGGTGCTTTAACCTATTTTTTCATTTTTTTTCATTTTTTTATATAATTATTAATCTAAATGTATTTAATATGTGTATCAATTTTTACCATTTTTAGAGTATTTTAGATGTTTATTTTTTATTTTTGAAAATCGGTGGCATTTTAGTAATTTTAAATTACCTAAAATGCTATTGATTTTTTAAAATAAAAAATAAATATCTAAAATACTCCAAAATAGTAAAAATTAATACACATGCCAAATATATTTAGATTAATAATTATATAAAAAAAATTAAAAAAATAAATTAAATGTACGCGGGTGCACTGAGCCTCAACCCATCTCGACGTGACTATCAAGTTGCCACAAGTTACTATAAAAATATATATATTGCCCAGCATCCACGACTACGTATATTCCTTAAGTTACTACAAAAATATATATTGTCGAGCATCCACGACTACGTATATTCCTCAGCGAAATGCATTTTTGATGATCCTTGCTAACAAAGAAAAAAATTTGGGTGTGTTTGGGAATGAATAAAACTTTTGGTGAAAAGTTTTGAAGAATAAAAGTTTTCAAATGATGTGATATGATAGGGGTAATGATGAGGAGTAAAGAGGATAAAGTTAAAATAGATAGGTTAGTTGTATAGGTAATTGTGTAGAAATGATTGAAAAGTAGAATAGTTTGTGTTGGAAGATGTAAAAAATAATTAAAAAATAGAAAAGTTTTAGAGAATGAAAAGTTTTAGATTGAAAAGTTTTAGGTGAAAAGTTTTTGTTATTGCCAAACGCCCCCTTTATTGGTAAAGAAAAAGTATATGAAAGGAAAATTTTCTTTGCTTATAATAATGTTTTATAAACAAGAACAGATTTCTTTACTTTCATAAGAAAAAAAATTTCCTGCTTTTAACAATATTTTAACAATCAAATCATAACTTTCTTGTTTAAATACAAAAATTATAAACTCTTCGAAATCAAATTTTTTCTTATAATTGATATCTACAATATGCTACAAATTATTTGCAACTATTTTTGTTTATGGAAATTTTTGTAGTGTTGCCGTATTCCTGTGCAGGAAAAAGAGAAATCCTTGCAAGTATAGCTTCAGTGTAATGCTGCTGTAGGCCAGATCGTGGACGTGTATTTATCTTTCAAAATGCGTTATGTAGTTGTGGAGTGGAGTTTTACGGGCGCCACACTACCGTGCAGCATACACGTGCATTTAAGCCAGCTGCAAGACGAGGACGCCTGATGCGTATAGACAATGTTTTCAAAATCCAACCGTAAATTTATCACGTTTAACTTGAGAAATGATTCTCATAGTTCCAACTAAGTAATGATTTACTTAGCCTGCTTTCAAAAATCTATTTGAAAATTTTTAAATTTTTTTATATACTTATTTACCAAAATATATTTAATATATAAAATAAGTTTTACCATTTTGGATATGTGTATATATTTTTTAAATATTTTTAAATATATAGGTATTTTATCTATTTTCAACGGCTAAAATGGATAAAATACTCTTATATTTAAAATTTTTAAAAAATACACATATCTAAAAATGATAAAATTTGGTTTTACATCATTTAAATGAAATTTTTTGAAGTAAGTTAAGTAAGTCATTACTTAGTCTAAGCTAATAAGAACATTTCTCGTTTTATGTCTGTTGTAAAATTTACCAATTCAGTTTTCATCAAGAAAAAAAAAGATTTACCAATTCAGTAGATAGTTCCAACCATTTTGAACCATAATATTAATACCACGTAATTCTAAAAATGATAGCTCTATAATAATTATGTACTACCATTTCCTATAATCATAAAATAAAACATGTGCGATAAAATATGAAATAAAGCAAATTGTTTCATATATTGAATGTCGGAATTCAATACTTAGTGTGGATTTTCAAATGAGATAAGTTAAAATAATAAGTAATTAAAAAGGGAAAGTTGGTTCCAGCCGTTCTCCGTTCTCCCTCTCTCTTTCATTTTCATTTTTTTATTTTTTATCATATGGCTGTGTGTATATTCATTGAAGGTATAGATAAATAAAGAAATGCATGGGAAAAGGTACATGCAAAAATAGGTGTCAGAGACTCAGACGTCTTCATCTTAATTTTTCGCTAATGCACCTACATACAACGAAAGCCTGCACAGCTAAGTTAGTCCATTGGTGCACTTACATAAGATCTCATTTTTTGGTCTTCCAATTAAGCTAAATTTTTTTTACAATTATCAAGAGGAATATCATACACTTTCAAATTATCAAAAAGGGAAAACGAAATGCTTCCACACTAAGTTTGGGACCTCAGTCCCTCTAAGCGTATGCCAGCGATCTTACCACTCGGGTAACCTTGAGTGCCCTAAATTAGCTTTTTTTTCATTTTTTGTTTATTGGCAGTTAGCCTTTTGAATATTCGTGTTCTATTGGCATTTATGTTCCTTCTCTCTCGTTTACTACAAGAACAAACAGAGGTCGACATGATTCAGCTTTGATGTTGTGCTGACTACTAAGATAGATATCACATCCGACCCATCAAAGCATACAATTAGGCAGACTACCTCACGATTAATCATATCAGGCATGCTGATCCACCATGCATGCTGGCTATTGGATGGGAGAAATCTACCTCTTGTTCAACGTCTTAAGAGAGTGAAGATCATTCCAATTCCAAGAATAACTAAGACCAGATGCCAACATATGGCCACTAATGCAAATCCAGGCCGTGCATGTAGCCCGCTTGCGTACAATTCAAGCTTACTCAAAAGTCAAAATCCAGGAACCTAACCATAGATTAGACTATTGTGGGGCCTGTTTTGGTGGTATTAATTCCCATCTTGTTCTGAAGTTAGGGGGCTAATCTATACCAGAGTACTGTCTATTCTGCTTCATTTGGACTAATCTCAAGCTCTAATAAGCCGATGACACAAAAAATCTCTAATTGAATAAGATAATTATGAAGAGTAAAAAATTTTAAATTGAAAAGTTTTAATTAGTTATGAAGAGTGAAAAATTTTAAATTGAAAAGTTTTAATTGATTTTTTTGTGTTCAACCAAACACAACCCCAGTGAAAACTTATATTTGATGCGCTTATTTAAGTTTGGTTGCAAATAGTAACTTAACTAAACTAAACATTAGATGCATTTGATACCAAATGCTGCAAAAAGTGTCCAAGTATTAGAAATTTTGTTATAGTGTGCGCCTATAGTGTCTGCAGATACATTTTTTTACATTTTTACGCTATTGGAAAATAGCAAAAGTATATTGGCTTATTTGCAAATTAAATTTTCAAATAAAAGAATTGTAACTCTCTTTTTTGCATAATTGTAACTGTTGATTTGCTTGTTTAGATTTTATCTTCGCATATGAATTTTTTTTTATGTTAAAAAAATCATACACGAAAATAAAATCTAAACTACAGACCATATCTAAGACATCTTACCGTGTTCATGTGTCAATGAAATCCATATATTAGAGATAAAATGCATATCAATTTGTATTGACATTTGAAACTTCGAAGAAATACACAAATAAGAGTATTCTTGTGGTTGCATCTTGTGACACCTAATCAAATTTCGTTGAATGAACCCGATCTTTTTTGCCATGTACGATATATATTTGGCTGCATTATATTTATTTTAGATACAATTGATTATTTAACTAGAAATGTTTGGTTGCTTTAGAGACATGATCTTTGGTTAAATAAAATTATTTTTTACATCTAAGGCAATCAAGTATTTAAAATAACTATTAAATACTTGCTTAGCTCATCTTAGCAAACGACTTGCTTAGTTCATCTAAAAAACTTATTCAAAATATTTTTTTTTACTTTTTTCTTTATACACTTGTTTATTTAAATATGTTTGGTTTATATGTTAAATATATTTAAACAAACAAGTGTACAAAGAAAAACAAACAAAAGATGTTTCAAATAGGTTTTCTGAGATTAGCTAAGCAGAACATTTGTCTAGCCCTAGCTAACAAGATTATTCTTTTTGTATAAAAGAATGCAAAAATGATTGAAATGTTAAGGTAATAATAAAAAATTAGAATCTTAGGTTCAAATTATATAGAAATATATAAAAAGAGTGGAAAGCTTTTGCTTACCTTAAAAGACCCTAAATTACACCACACGGGTGTTACCTAGGTGGTAATGCTGGTGGCTTTTATTCTATTTACTAATATTTGAGCCTCATCAGCTATCTAGGTAAAATTTACAATTTTCTCTTGATGTGGGGGTATGTATAGATTTCCTTAGTGTGAGAGTATTTATAAAAATTTCATCCATAATCTGAGGATTATACATATGCTTTATTGCAATACCAGTGGTCACTATTTATAAATTTCAATAAAAAAAACCCTGAGTCACTTGAATTTTATTATAAAAATTGTGGAGCTCACTTTTCACACACTGCTCTGAGAGACTTCCTTGTACGCTTTGGCTAGAAAAGCTAGTGTCACACGCAAAGCATTACGCAAATGTGATTATGTGTATGCATTGCTCGGCAACATGTGGCGTTACAAGGACACAAATTTGTCGGACATCTATCGCTAGCTCCTAAAACGCCAATATTAATTTCTCAAATGGACGTCGGCCATCTACATAAGTCATTGTTCTTTTCATGCCCGTCAGACTCGTATACACTATCCTATCATTTTAATTTCCCTATTTGTTTTGCTGTGGGTAGCCTTTTGTATCACTGAAGTTAATTCTTCCAGGTCTAGTTAAGGGTTAGTTCGGCCGGGTAGTATAAAAATTGCACAATTCTTTTTCTTTTTCTTTTTTGAAAAAAGTTTAGATTTAAATTTTTTTTTTTTTTACATTACTTAAGCTTTTTCACATATCTTAACCAAAAAAATTCAAAGGAAATTAAAAGTGAGGCTTAGTCGGGCATTATCTTGGGATAATAAAGGGTCGTATCTCCTAAAATTAAGATAATTTTAGTAAAAGTTTTTATGTTTGCAGGAAATTGGTGATTGATACTTCTCTCAAAAGCAGAGGCAATATTGTCTTATTGGGTATGAACGCTTGGCCAAATAGGCCCTAAAAGATGGTAAGATTCAGCACGTTATAATTTTAAAGTACGGGGACAGATAGGCCCTAAGTAATGCAGTAAAAAGCAGAAAATACATATTCAAAGAAGCATCTAAAAGCAGAAAATAGCATATTCAAAGAAGCATCTAATTTTTTAATCGTGAAAGAAACATCTAATTAGTCCGAAGCTGCCGAAGAAGATCGAAAAAAGAAAAAAGTCCAAACCTGCGGCTGTTAATTTAAAGCTTTCTTAAGTGGCCGAAAACAGCACGAGAACATATGAACCACACAATTTATAAGCGGATCATATGACAGGCGTGTTTCTGCTTGAAGGTCAAAAGCTCGATATCATGCGTATCGTTTTCAGAGGAAGGACGAATTAAGAGGGAGAGCTGTGCCACCAGCACAACGGGGGAAAGAAAAATGAGCAGCGCAGCTGCATATCGACTTTGATTTTCGTATTTGTCCGCGTCATCACGTATGCATGTACGCCTACCTCCACCGCTGCTCCGCGTGCATTTCGTTACGTAGGATCTTGGGAGGATGCAGCAGGCACGCGAACAACACAACTCGCGCACGTGGACGTGGACGTGGACGTGCTGGGCGAATAAAAGCAAGCACTGAACTTCTGTCAATTAAAATCGATTCATATGCTTCATTTTCGAAATAAAAAACGACACTGTTTGATCATTAATTTCTGAGCCGCTAGGTAAAAATCTACGTTGAAATTTTGCTTTAATCCATGCTTGATTGAGCATTTTCTTAAGGTTTACTATGTATTATCTAAATTAACTGGCGATCATCTTTAGGATCATTATCTTAAGTGAAAAAGCATGTAAACATCTAAGTGTTCTTTTGGCTTCACTTGAAACATGCTAAGATCTTACACTTTTTGAGGATTGTTTGACTCGACTGATCACTCTCTTGAAAAATTAAACGCCTAGTTAGTGATGGTTGCATGAAATTAAAATGCATACGTAAAAAGTTTAGCTATGACCAAATGACTAAATAAAATTAAAGAATATATTTTGTAAATACTGTAGGATTGTTTAAGAATTGATAAAAGTTGGAATAATGTACCATAAAAGTGTAATGAAAATAGATAAGATAATTGTAAAAAAATAATTAAAATTTAATGCTAATATTAAAAAAGGTCTCCTCGAGAAGTGGGAAACTTGGAAACCTATTTTTACCAATACCAAATAAAACATTCAATTTTGATTTTTTGTAAATTGTGTTTTACAAATGACAATGGATAAGAAAAAATTATCTTAAACTTATAATTTTGATCTCTTATGAGTTGTGTTTGGCAAAGGGTAAGAAAAAAATTCTCATCCTTATATAATTTTACCAAATTATACTAAAGGTTTATTCAAGAATGTAATGCATGAAAGAGAAAATTTTTTAAAATTACGAAAATGATGTAATATGACAGAATAAAAGTAGAAATAATTAAGGTAGCTGCCTGAAAAAATGATTGAAATATATACATAAAATAGAAACAAGTAGAATTGTTAAATATAGTTACATCATTAAATGCATATCAGAGATCGTGCTCCCTTTCCTCTAACTCTTTGTGACATTCCTAAATATACAATTTATTTTAACTTTTTAATTTTAAATTATTATCTTTGTTATCTCATGTTACTCTCTACCTTATAAAAATTTTGTACACCTTTTGTTGTTTCATCAAATGCTAAAAACTTATGCATCCCTTTTTGTTACGAAGAAAGCTTCTCCATACCTAGTTGGTCATGGACATGACCAGATGGTTTGTCCACATGGTTTTGACCCTTATGTGGGGTAAAAATTGGTGAAAGTTTGATCTTCCGTGAGAATAAGATTTGAGGTTATTTATCTTTCATGAGGATAAGTGAAAGTTTATTGTCTTTTTTGAAAATAGAAAAGAGCTTATTATCTCTCGTATGAAGAAGTACAATATTAAGGGCATGTTTGTCAAACTTTTAAACTTTCTTAGCTAAAACTTTTCATTATTTATAACTAACTTATTTTTAATAATTTATTCACATTTTCTTATACAATAACTATACTTTTTAATCATTTCTACACAACTATTTACACAACCAACTTATCCGTTTTAACTTTATTCTCTTTATTTTTTATCATTGCCCATATCATATTATATTATTTTTTATCAAGGGTATGTTTGGCAACGGTTAAAAAATGTCAAGTTAAAACTTTTCAATCTAAAACTTTTCACTCTCCACAACTATCATATTTTTTAATTATTTTTTCACATTTTCCTATACAAATACCCTACTTTTCAATCATTTCTACATAACTACCCACACAACTAATCTATCTATTTTAACTTTATTATCTTTACTACTCATCATTACTTCTATTATATCACATCATTTGATAACTTTTATTCTTCAAAATTTTTCATCAAAAATTTTACTCATTCCCAAACACACCCCAATTTTAAAACTTTTACACAAAAATATTTTATCAAAATTTTTATCACTCCCGAATACACTTTAGGTATCATAACGTAAAAACACCAATAAAAAAAATTGTCAAAAGCTTTGGTAGTGCAGCTTGCGTCGTTAATAGAGGTGTTAATGATCATGGTTAACTCGCTCATCCAACCCGTTTATAAATGATTTTTGGTTGAAATTTTTGAATAAATGAGTTATGATCCGCCAACCCGTTCAACCATTTAAGTAAATAAACGTATTAAGATTAAGATTTTATAACTTGTTAACACGTTTAGTAACGAGTTTAACCTATATAACCCGTTCAACTCGTTTAACTCATTAAAGTTATATATATGTTAATCCCTTAATTATTTTTCTGCGTTAAGTCTTCCTCATATCACATAATTTTCATTTTTCACTACCGCCATAATTCTATTTTTCTATTACTATCTCATTTTTACTTCTCTTGCGCCAAAAACACCATTTTCACATTTTCGTGTGAGATCATTATTTATTAGAGCCTAAGTCTTCAGGTTGTCTGCTATACAACTCATTAACAACCCGCCAATTCATTTATTAAATGAGCTGTAAATGTATTAGAGTTGAGAATTTTTAAATAAGTTATAAACGAATTAAGGTTAAAATATTTTGAATGAATTGGAATTAAAATTAAATTATAATCCGTCCAACCCGTTAGCACTGCCGACGCTAATGAGAAAAGAAAGCAGACGGCCATGTCTGTCTTCACCTGCATTTCGCTGCTCGACTCAAGCACAACGCGTGGCGATTCGTCTTTCTCCCGTGTTATTCCACGTGCACCGCGACAACACATTCTTAGGCACGTGCGACAAGTCAACCCAGGCATTTCACCAAATGTGGGCTGCGCTTTGACTGGCTGCGCTGGCGGATGATGGCAGTAACAACTAACAAGTAACAAGTCGTTTCGCAATTTTCACGTCGGCAAGCCCCTCGTGTGAATCGGATGGGGCAGAACTGTCGGGCGGTCGTTTCCGAGGCCGTACGAATTCTTTTACAAGATCATAGGCCGGACCCGCGCATACGGATGGTTGTGATCTCGCAAGCGGAGGGCTGGGGCTTGGGAAGGTGCGCCTGCCGCTCCTTTCGGTCTCGTCGGGTCGTCTCCGTCTCGTTCTAGTTCAGACTTTTCGGACTAATCGATTGCTGAGAGGGGAAATCAACCACGCGGAGAAAGGCAGAGCAGGAATAGCGGAATTAGAAAGGCGTTGCTGCAAAAGTCGGCGGACCACAGAGCAGAAACGCAGATGCTGGAAAGCAACTACCAGATGTTAAAATTTTTCACTTTAATTTTTTTTTTAATTTTCATAATCATTTTATTTTTTAATTATTATATTACATATTTTTATACAATTATTCTATTTTTTCATCATTTCTCCGCATATACCCATATAATGTACTTATATCCTTCTTAACTTTATTTTCTTTATTACTTATTATTACTTTTATTATATTACAATAATTTTTTTCTATTTAAAAAAGTTTTACCCAAAAAATTTTTCATTCACTTCCGTAAAGCACTTTTATTATTAGGGGTGTGTTTGGCAAGTGACAAAAAATGTCAAGTCAATCTAAAACTTTTCACTTTCTACAATTATCATATTTTTCATATTTTTCTATACAACTATCCTACTTTTCAATCATTTCTACACGACTATCCATACAACTAACCTATCTATTTTAACTTTATCCTCTTTACTACTCATCATTACCCCTATCATATCACATCATTTGACAACTTTTACTCTCCAAAACTTTTCATCAAAAGTTTTATTCATTACCAAACACACCCTAGATGAAATTGTACTGACAAGTAAATTGTGTTGTTGTGTATTCCGACGTTAAAAATTATATTGAATTAAAAAATAAGTTTATTATATGTTAAAACTGTGGGGAACTTCTTGACAAATATTTTTTGCTCGTTACATCCCCAAAAAAATAAAAATAAAATAAACTCTACCCATGTCTGCAATTGTGTTTTTCATGCCGGATTCCCCAATAGGCGGCCTTCCCGTCCCAAAAAGATGATTCATAATAGAATAGAAATAAGTATAAAATATCGTAAATGCTTGTAAAAAGCACGATTAAACGCAAATATGTATTTTTAAAAATACGAAGTTAATAACTGGACGAAAAATGAGAGAAATGGTAGCAGACGAAAAGGTATGCAGAAAAATCAGTTTTGTCCATATTAAGGAAGAAGTGTCTTGAACGGAACAACAAACAGTAAGAAATTACTGTAGGGCATTCTCATCCGTGTCTTCTCACATCTAAAATAGGATCTGTTGGTAAAATTTTCCTTCTTCCCCTTTTTTAATTGATGCGATATTTATATCTTCAAATAATGCAAAGTAATTTATGCAAATTTTTATTATGAATCGTCATGTTGTTGTTTTTTAATATTATTTCTGTTATTTTTAATGCTAATATAAATTCGCTAAATAATTTAAATATCGGAATTAAAAATTCGTCGACATTTTGAGCCATGTTGCACACTCCCTTCGTGTCACATCTAGATTAGGATCTGTTTGGTAAATTTTCCTCCTTCCCCCATTGTCCAGCGATTATTCTGTATTCTCATGCAAAATTTTATTTTTTTTATTTTTATCATGATGTTTCATTTATATATTGGAATCAAACAATTCTTTGACACTTCAAGCATTTTCACCTAAGTCTATTAATATATAAACAATTATGCTAGAAATAATACTTAAAAACGCATAATAAAAAGGCATAATGAAGTTTATATAATTAAATATGTAAGGAGATCAAAAGCAGTTACAAAAACTATTTAAAATCGTCTTCGCATATATTGATTATCATTGTAAAATATTTAAAAACTGATTACAAATCTTATCAAATTCAAAAAGCAATTAATGATAAACTATTACCCAGCCACCCTGCTGGTATGGTTTTGAATGACGCCCAAGGCATTTGTCCCCGTCCATTATTTGAAAACTGTGTTTCTGGATTTTTAGACGAGAGCGGATTATCTTTTAGAATTTGTAAGAACATTTCAAGGGTGTTATTATTTAAGATTGTTATAAATACACCAATAAAAATTAAAATAAATTATCTAAGGGTGTGTTTGGTAACAACTGAAAGTCGTCAAGTTAAAACTTTTCAATCTAAAATTTTTCACTCTCCACAACTACTCTATTTTTTAATAATTTTTTCACATTTTTCTATTCAACTACCCTACTTTTCAATCATTTCTACACAACTACCAATACAACTAACCTATCTATTTCAACTTTATCTTATTTATTTTTCATCATTACTCCTGTCATATCACATCATTTGACAACTTCTATTCTCTACAACTTTTCATCAAAAGTTTTATTCATTCCCAAACACACCCTAAATTGGAAAGAAGTTGAGCTTCGTTGTCAGAAGCCCAAGGACCCTATTGTTAATGGGGAAGGAAAAATGCCATATTTTAGTATTTCAAATGATATAAGATTTTTGAAATCGAATATTTAGTTAAGATGAAAATATAATAATGTATTAAGAATAAGTAAAATTATGTTGAAAATTTAAAAAGCTATATTAGAAATTGTCCCGGAATGTGACAGATCTGTGCTGTAGAACAGGCCCTAGAAAACGGAGTGCCTATAAAAGGCAGCGGCCGCTACTTTTGGCGCCCTCACAAAATCAATCCTTCCTCATTTCTTGCTTGCTACGTTGCTTTTTTAACTGCTCGTTCTCGTCTGCCATTAATGGCAGGGAAATCCACAGCGGGAGAAACGCACTCCAAAACTCTCCGCTCCTCTCTGTCCAGATCCTTCTAGACATCGGGAAATCGCTGCCGTTGGTTCTTCCGCTGCCAAAGCAATTCCCATCCCGGATTCCTAGTCCGAAGACTAGGGTTTACGGCTGCCGAGCAATGGATGTCGAATCCGGCCCCAGATCTCGCGAATCACGCTTCCTGGTTAGTTCTGTGGTGTGCTTCGGAGCTTGTATCAATTGAGAGATTTTTCTTACTTTAAAAGCATTGATGAATTGTCATACAGTTTACTGGTTTTAAACTTGAATTTCACTTCTTTTTAACTTGCCCTGAGCCTTCAGTCCACTTTTCTTGGGATTGCCCGTGCATTTTGGCTGATTTTGGTTCTTTGGTTATCATGATTTTTTTCAAGTTTTATCAGCTTCTTTCTGTGATTTGCTTGCGCAATGATTCCTTTTTTTGTTTTTCCAACGGGGTAATTTTTTTTTCTTTTTATTGATTGAGAATTCTTCATTGTTTTCTAAATTCTTCTTCGTTTTAATGATTTTAGTTTATGTCTATGTAGACGGGATTAGCTTAATATTTCGCTTTTTTCGAGGTGGCCAGCATATGCAGAGGTTTGAAAAGGATTTAGTTTTCCTGTTTTGTGAAGTGATTTGTTACCGCTGATTACGATTTCTGCCATCTTAAGTTTTTTCCTTGGAAATTCTATTAGTGATCATCTACTGGTAATTGTTCGCGAAAGCCATTCCTAACTTCTTCACGCCATCACAGTTTCAAATGGAAGTATATATTAGGTAATAGGTATGCCTATGACGATCGAGGGTATTCTGGTTGGACTTTTATGGCTGATTTGATTTTTGGGCTTCCTGTCTCTTGTATTATTGCATGTCGCTATCCAATTTTTAAAAATACTGTGGATTGTCACTTGGCTTTACTGGTTGATCGCGAGAGATATTACTTGTTCCTTGCCTACCTGAGAAATGTCTTCCATGGCCTTGAGCCCTTGAGTTTCTTTAAGCGGGATAGGTTCTCTGTCATCTGCCCATTTCCGAATTGGCCCGCTTCAGTTTGACCAAATATTTCAAAAGCCAATCTGATGGAGATAAATCCTGACACTCAGATTATGTTCTGTTACTACTGAAAGATGGGTAGATGGTCCATCAGAGTTCTACGGGCACTAAAAATGATTATTGATTGAATAGCAATTTAATTTGAAAGAGATAGTGAGATCCATATCCTTGAATTGAAAAGTGGAGCCCACTTGTTAAATACAGTGTTTAGATGAGTCCTCTTAATTTTTGTTTTGAATTCAATGCTGTTAGCGTCTACCTCTGTTTAGAACCCAATTTGATGTTGGACTTATTGATCCATTATCATGTTGAATTTTCTTTTTGCCTTCTCCTCTTTTTTCTTTTTTCTTTAGAAGATTATTTTTATAAAATTTTTCCCGCTGGACATTACAGTTGTTATTTTTATCTGGGAAGCAATGTTTGGGTTGTCGGGTTCTCTACTGATTTTTTCTTCAGGTTATTGTTTTCTTCTTCCTCACTATGTTCATTTATCTCTTGCTTTTGCCTTTCCTGGCAGAAGACATATAAAGCAACTCTGAGCCTTGCTTATCAGAGCTTTGGAGTGGTGTATGGGGACCTCAGCACTTCCCCAATCTATGTCTTCAAAAGTTCTTTTTCTGGAAGTTTGAGAGGTTATGAGGATGATAGTGAAGTCATCCTTGGAGTGCTGTCTCTAATTTTCTGGACTTTGACTCTTATCCCTCTCTTAAAGTACATTATACTTGTGCTGGGAGCAGATGACAATGGAGAAGGTCTGTTGCAAGCCTTTTGTCATAGTCTTCTTTTTTGTTCTCTTCTTCAGATGGAGCAAGTTCTCCATGCACCTGACTATAATGACCATACACAGGAGGAACATTTGCTTTGTACTCACTGCTCTGTCGAAATTCAAAAATGTGCCTTTTGAATACTGCCCATGTTGCACATGAGCAACTTTCTCTTTACAACTCTGGAGGTTCCTCGAAGGAGACAAGAACAAGCACTATACTGAAGGAGTTCTTTGAGAGGCACCGCTATTCTCGGATCATACTATTTCTAGTTGTACTTTCAGGAACAAGTATGGTCATTGGTGATGGCATCCTAACTCCAACAATGTCAGGTATGGTCAATTTGGCTTTTTTAACCTGTTAACCTTCTAGTAGTGTTTGTGGTGAAAGCACTGACATGTGCAGTTGCTCAATGGGCTCCACTTGCACTGGCCTAATTTTGGACTAGCCGGGCTTTTGGGACAAAGCATTGCAATTGGAAGCAGGAACTTTAAGTGTTGGGTCCTTGAAGAAACTGGAACACCTGAACATTCTAATCATTTCACTTGCTATGCTGGTATCTTACTTGGGTGCATGAACATTATGGCTATGTGGAATGTGGTGAATTTTGTTGTGATTATCCTCATTCTAAGCATCAGAAGTGCTTATCTTGGATTGTGTGGACACTGGATCAGAAAGTTTGTAGGCTATGACTAATTCATATTGGGGCCTGCAGTTATAACTCTTGTGATCAGTTGACTGCCAATTGCAAGGCACCATTCAAGACAGGCTTTGGTGTTTGTTCTAATAGATTTCTGTCACAAAATAATTTCTGTTGGAGATGATCACCTGGTTACTTTCATAATTTTGCTTTTATGTAGTTTTTGTTATTGCAGCTTGTTTTTAAGGTAAATAACTATCTCTGACTGAAAAGTTCTTTGCTGTGCTAATTTCAGTGCTTGCTGCCATTTCTGGCATCGAAGTCAAGGTCTCACACCTAAATGAGAGTAAGTAATCTGGCACTTTCAGTTTCTTCTTGCAATCAAAACACAGCACATCATGCTTTGGATTTACATTTTAGCTGCTTACAGTCGTAGAGTAACGCTGGAAAAAGGGTTCTTCATTTTCCATGGTCCTGTCTACATCTCTTGAAAAGTTATGTTTTCTGTACTAGTTTCCTGAAACAATAAATTTTGAACGTTTATTTCAATTGACATTATTTTACAGCTTCCTTAGTTCTGTTATGCTATTTATCATTACAGACTTAAAACTTCAACATGCATGCAGATTATACAGTATCCATTGCCTGTGTTGTCTTGGTGGGGCTCTTTGCTCTTCAACACTATGGAACACACAGGGTTGGCTTTTTATTTGCTCCAATTGTGATAGCTTGGCTTCTCTGCATCAGTGGGGTAGGAATTTACAACACAGTCCATTGGAATCCTAGTGTTGTCAAAGCTCTGTCACCGTATTATGCATATAAGTTCTTTAGAAAGGTTGGGATGGATGGATATAGATCTCTTGGAAGCGTTCTTCTCTGTGTGACAGGTTGGTACTCTACATCTTTCTTCAAGTTTTCTAATCCCTGTCTTTTCATTGCACCTGAGCGAGCAAGTTCTGCTATCAGGTGCAGAAGCCATGTTTGCTGATCTCGGGCACTTCTCCAAGCTTTCTGTCCGGGTATGTTTTATTCATGACATTAGAAGATCCTGAATGTTCAAGGCATGGATGCTGTTTGTTGAATTATCAGTCAATTATCAAGTCTGATTATAAAGACATTCCTACTATATTTTATTATTATTATTTATGATTATCAAAATGGATGGAAGAAATGGAGAAGTGCGTCAGGAATTTTATGTGACCGTCGAGTTCCAGTCAAATTAAAAGGAAAATTTTATAAGACTGCGATTAGACCTGCTATGCTTTATGGGGCAGAATGTTGGGCAGTTAAAGAGCAACATATACAAAAAATGAGCGTAGCGGAAATGAGAATGTTAAGGTGGATGAGTGGTAAAACAAGAAAAGATAAAATTAGGAATGAAATAATTCGAGAAAACTTAAAAGTGAGACCAATTAATGATAAAATGAGAGAAAATAGATTAAGATGGTTTGGTCATGTTAAAAGGAGGCCTGAAGTAGCACCGGTTAGGAAAACAGAGTTTATCCAAGTAGAAGGTGGTAGAAGAATGAGAGGAAGACCCAAAAAAACATGGATGGAAGTAATTAAACAAGATTTAAAAATATTACATATTACTGAAAATTTAGTCTTAAATCGCCAAGAATGGCGTAACAGAATCCATGCAGCCGACCTCACATAGGTGGGAAATGGCTTATGATGATGATGATGATGATGATTTATGATTATCAAAAGACATTCCTACTATTGATCCTTCGTACTGTGTATCAAAACTGTTATGTGGTAGGATGGGCATTATCCTTTGTGAATATTGTAATAAATACATTCACAGTGAACGGGTATTTTTGGGCTAGGATTTCCAGAATTCTTTTTTAAGAATAAATGTGTCACTCTCTAATAATATTACATTTTGCTTTTGATAATAAACCTTGGATTGGACAAAATTTCATCTCTTATTCACACTTGATGGCAGATAGCATTTACAGGAGTTGTTTATCCTTGTCTGGTTCTTGCATATATGGGTGAAGCTGCTTTTCTATCGAGGAACCATGATGACATTGAGCAGAGTTTCTTCAAACAGATACCAGGTACAAGTTTATATCTTAAGCAAACTGAAAGTATGTCCTAAGTTGTTATTCAGTTGACTGTGTGAAAGGGAAAGCTATCTTGCCACTATCTGTGGGTTGAACACATTCTTTATCTGATTTGAACAACTATACAATCTGTTTGATAGATACTGTTACTTTGTTTCAATAATACCAGAGGAACTTTGAGTTCAATGGTTCTACTAGTATTCATCTCGAGTACTATGGTCACTCTCTTCCCAAAGGTGTCAATCATTTTAGTATATACTACAATGGGGCTCCGCTTCTATGTATAGAAGCAATTCCGTATAACCCCTTCTGTTTTTAATATGCTAATGACTGATGTAAAATCCAATACATTTATTGTACCTAACGTCATTTGTTTAGGTAAGTGACCAAGTTTTATCTAAATCAAATATGTGCATGGGCTTATATTAAAAAAAAAAATGTGCTGGGCTATATTTGCTTAAAAATAGATATATTTATGTTTAAATTAGGAAAAATGCTTAGATCCCTTTACATATGTAAAAGAATGTAATAATACTTTATATATTCATTTATCCACAGAGTTATGATATTTTAGATGATTTAGATGTTGAAAATACTGCTTTGAAATTGACATTTAGCATTAAACCATTTTATTATGTTGATTTTATACATTTGTAGATGGGGCCTGTGCACAATGATAATAAATAAATGAAAGAGTTTCCATGATAAATGATGTTAAACACAATAGATGAAGTGCATTTTCCATTAATCATCAAGATATTAAAGATGAAAGGGGGTAAATAGAAGAGGGGTTTCATAAAAACAAAGCCTCAGTACATATATTGTATACTTTAGTCCTGGAAAATGTAGCTTCTTTGCAATGGAAACATGTCAGCCAAAAAGAGCAAGTGTATTTATACTAATGAGTTTGAGGTACTGGCAAATTTTTAATATTCCATTTGGAAATTGTAATCTTACCCAACCAGGATTTTTTAATGGCAGTACAAATGTTGTCCTCTCTACCAAGAGCTGAAAAGGGAATCTAATATTTGTTAATTTACCAAAATTTCCCCACATTTTCTATCTGTGTTTATTGATTTCTACTTCCCCAATGATGCAGAGGTGATATTCTGGCCAGTATTTATTATTTCAACTCTAGCAACAGTCGTGGGAAGTCAGGCGGTAATTTCAGCCACCTTCTCTATTATTAGTCAGTGCAGGGCACTGAGATGCTTTCCTCGGGTAAAGATAGTGCACACATCAAGTCAAGTGCACGGGCAGATATACATACCAGAGGCGAACTGGACTTTGATGATCTTTTGCCTTGCAGTTGTTGTCGGCTTTAGGAATACTGATACAATTGGACATGCATATGGTAAGTACTAAATTTTGCTACCTATTCCTTGTACAGCTGAAGCAGGTATTTCTGTTCATTTAGAACATTATTCATAAGTGGTGGTTCTCCGTTGATTATGTGCAAGTGGAGTCAATCCAGGCAGTATAACTTGTAGTAAACATTTATTGTTATTGTTGTTGTTTTTGTTATTATTCTTATAGAATGAATGTTGTTAGTGATGCGGGCCATGCAACACTACTCTGGGGAATGGATGATTACAAAGGACAAGTATCCACATGCTGGGACTAGAGTATGTTTGTCTGTTCATAGAGTATTATGGGAGTTATCTTTGATAAGGATCCTATCTAGGTTGACTTGTTTGTACCCATGGCATATTTGGTAGATGCATCATCAGAATGCATGACATAGGCTCATGCTACTGCTATTCTGTTGGTCTCCCTAAACTTGTTGTTACCGTTTTTGTAATCTTTGGTTCCCATAAACTTAGTGATACATCTGTCTTCTGATTCCTTTGATTTTGCTATTGCAGGTCTTGCAGTTATCACTGTTATGTTTGTGACTACATGTTTGATGTTTCTCATCATTACCATTGTCTGGAAGCGAACTGTTCTCTCAGCCATCTTATTTGTTATTGCTTTTGGATCCATAGAACTCCTCTACCTGTCCTCTGCCCTTGAAAAGGTCCCCGATGGAGGCTGGTTCCCTCTTGTCCTATCTTTTATCATCTTGTTTGTGACGTCTATATGGCATTATGGGACTTCGAAAAAAGATGCATTTGAATTGCAGAACAAGGTCTGCATAGAACGGCTGCTAAGTCTGGGCCCTAGTTTGGGCATTGTTCGTGTTCCGGGTATTGGGCTTGTCTATTCCAATGTCATCAATGGGGTGACACCCATGTTTGCTCATTTTGTCACCAACTTCCCTGCCTTCCACCGCATTCTTGTCTTTGTAACACTGCAGTCTTTGACTGTCCCCAAGGTGCCTCCCAGTGAGCAGTTCCTTATTGGTCGGATCGGCCCCTCTGAATACCGGCTGTTCCGGTGCATAGTCAGGTATGGGTACAAGGACCCGCACAGGGATTGCTTTGATTTTGAAAACCAGCTGATCATGAAGGTGGCAGAGTTCTTGCAGCAGGAAGATGCAGAGGGTAGTGTTGATGGGTGTGCACATGGGCAGATGGCTATTGTGGGTAAGCCATCATCTCCAGAGGCTGATGCGAAGGCAGGATCAGAGTGCAATGGAGGGGTCGTCGGCCGTCGGAAGAGGGTTGGGTTTAAAGGGGTAGGTGTAAGGGAGGAAGTAAAAGAGTTGCTTGAGGCAAAAGAGGCTGGGGTAGCGTACATGATGGGTCACACGTGCGTTGTGGCGAGCGAGGTATCTTCCGTCATAAAGAAGTTCGCAATTGACTTCGTTTATGGGTTTATGAGACGGAATTGCAGACGGCCTGCAGTCCCACTCGGGATTCCACACACCTCCTTGATTGAAGTTGGCATGGTTTACCGGGTCTGAGGTGACATATTACTATGCCATTCAGGTTCTCTCAGGTGTAAATGTAACCTCGGGAGGAGGGTTGTCCCTCCAGTGAACGGGATTTTCGCAGAAACCGAGAAAAATGAGAAAGGAACGCATGAGATGCTCTTCGGAAAGAGGAATGGTTACTTGTCATCTACTCCAAGGAGGTCGTCTCATGAACTGAGAGTGAAAAAGGCCGATCTACACCGCCGATGAGGCAACTAACTTCTTTTTTTTTTTTCAAATTTTCCACTATGCAAATATCATGTCGTATGGTAATAGGCGGTTTTAGCTGTTCAATCCTCATCCGCCTATGTGCCATAATCTATACTTCTAATATGGCAGCCATTTCTATATTTTTTTAAAAAAATTCGTTGTATATTTTCTTGATGTTGTATCCAATTTCTACAGCTGGCTATCTTACAAAACTCATTGGAGAATGGATATCCCTTCAAGCCCGTGAAGATATTCCATATAAATTCTTACTTGGATGGGCTGGTAGGAATATTCTCGAGAATGGGCTCTAATTTCGCTTGCCGTTAGTTAGCTTTCCCATCTGGCATCAGATATTGGTTCTCGAGATTTCATGTCGCAGTCGCTTCATTTGTTGACATCTAGTAAATGTTAGGCATAATTGGGCGATTACAAGGCAATTTATGAGTAGTCTAAACGTGTGGCCGGTGTGCACCAGCCCTCAGCGCCGTGGTAAGCACATTTGGGGTGTGTGTTTATCCGGGTTTGAGTTCCCGTGGGAGCAAAATGGTCCGTTGGGAACTTGTCATTAAAAGAAAAAAAAACAAAACAAAAAAAACGTGTGGCCGGTGGCCGATCATTTGGCTTTACGTGTAATGCAAAAAATTGACAAAGGCAGGTACTAGGTAGGGTTCTTGTGCATGGGCCAATGAGTCTTGAGTTAGGGATAAAAAGTCCCATCTACTAATAGTGCTGATGAAATAGAGGATAAAGATAACGTATGCGTAAATAAGACTAAAGCTTCTTCATCTCTATATGGTATTGTTGGGAATGCTGTAATGGTGTGACATGGATGGGCACTGCAAGCCGTGACAGTCGAGTAGGACAAGTATATAGATTTCAGATGCAAGCCGCGACAATTTATTACATATGGATGTAAGTGATAGGACTTTTTCATATCAACATGAATATATACACACACACATATAGGGTTCATAATACGAATATTATTGGGACAATTGAAGGCAACGTAACGATAAAACGGAATTGAGTACATCTTATTTCAAAGATCTGAATGTTCTTTTTTGCATGCGTTTTCCTCTAGGTTTACATTTGCCGCAGTGTAATCTATGTGCGCTTATGTTTCTCAAACCAATTAGATGCTTAGAAACTGGGTGCTGGGACGACTTTGGGACCGTTTTGAGTATGGTCGTGCATGCAGTTTGAATGTGTCGGGTAGGTTAGCAATGAGTTATTGCAGGACCATCTTCATGTGATGGAGTCTGATAATTTGGAAACAGATACATGTGTAGCAGCGTAAAAAATGCAAGTCACGAAATGGTAAGTGCAAATTATTTTCCCCCTTTTTCATGCATCGATATAAGAGTCGATGCCTTTGTAACCACAGGTAGGGATTCGTTCAAATTACGGGGCAGTGATTGGGCATTTGCTTGGGATCAATATGAATTTAGACGTTTTTGTTTTGAAGTGAAAGTGAATGAAAGCCTTAAAAGAGGTAAAAAAAAAAAAGAAAAAAGAAAAAACTTTTTCCATTTATTTAATTATTCTATTTTTTCATCATTATTTATCTTTTTTCAGAACATTATGTTTAGTTTATCTTTACTCCCTTAATTACATCCTTCATCTCTCCTTCTATAGCCGCTTTTTTTTTTTTTTTTTTTAAATTACACATCATTTACTTAAGGACATTAATTCAGTGCTCACATGAGCATTGAATTTCAATGATCACACTTATGCGGGGCATTTTTAAAAATTTTCGATATTCCTGTTGGGCCTAAGATGCACTTTTTTGATGGGTCTAAGATGCAATATTTACATATGCATTTTTTCCATTTTTCATACATGGTCCCATGCTCACGCTAGTGCATGGAAAATGGTTTTTTTCATTTTTGAAATAAAATATTTAAAAAAATTGCATAAAAAATAACTAGGGTGAAAATTACCCTACAATTTAAGATAAAACGTTACATTGTGAGAGAAATTACTAAAATATTATGGAAATTTAGGAATTGGAGATAAATAATGTGGGTATAAATTTTTTTTTCTTATATTTTAATAAGAAAAGTCATGCGTTTAATAATCATCGGTTGAGTTACACTAATAGAAAGAGTAAGGTTAATCATTAAATCAAGATTCAATCCATCTATTTCGTTTATTAGGAATCAGCTTCATCCAAACCAAATGTTTGCATAGACCCCATTGATAGAAGTGCATAATCAAACAATAAAATGCTTAAGTTATATATCTATTTCAAAGTTGTTAATTTAACATTCACATCGTGCGAAACATCTTTTTTATATAAATAAATTACTCCATGAATATCATGGCATACTGATCAACACATGAATGAAATTAAGTTATTTTTGTATTTTACATACAACTATAAATATTTTTAACTAGCATGGGCCATCTAAGACTTTGATGTAAATGATTTTTGGTACCATAACAAAACAAGTAATGTTAAGCAAGAAGATTAGATCTTGATTTAATCATTACGGTGGGCCAAAATTAGTGGTGCTGTTAAAATAATTTAATGGTATGACCCATTTTGGGCCCTACTAATGAAATACACATACATAGATCATGTGCTTTGGGATCGGGTGGCATCCGGTTATGAACCAACCACACCCCTCCCAAGTCCCAAGTGCTATAAAATCGGAATTCCGACCGTTGCAATTTTGAAAACGGATCCCTGGATCCCACGCAAATCCAGCTATTTTGGTGTAGAAAACACGACCGTTGGGAGTCGGCGCTTCGCTGAAGCCTGAAAGTCTCGCTGCTGCTTCGTCTCACTCCCTCCCTTTGCCTTCTCATTCCCTTTCTCTTCTTGCAACTGCATTTTCCCCCAGTCCATTTTTCCTTCCTCCCAACGATTCTCCGAAATCCCCATTTCCCCTCCAACCGAACGGCCATGATGTGCCCATCAGACGCCTCCACGGCCCACCTAGAAACCAACCCTCCAAAAGATCGCAAACCTCTCCACCCTCTCCACCAAATCGCCGACAGCCCCACCCACAAACTACTCCTCAAGCAATGGCTCAAAGAAGAGGAGCTCATCATGCGCCGGACCGCCCAGAAGGAGACCCGCATCGATGCTGCCCGCAAGGAAATCACCCAACTCTATTGCTTCTTCTTCCTCTTCCACTCCACCGTGCTCCTCCTCCTCTACTCCGCCGCTACTCGCGACCCTCATGGGACTTGCCGCCGTTCTTGGATTCCGTCGGTCTGCTCCGTCGTTTGCTCGCTCGCTATCATCTGGGCCATCCGGTACAAGACCGATGTGGAGTTCCATATGGAGAAGCTTCTTGAGAGGGAGAAGGAGGACGGTAAGCTTCTGAAGAAATGCGTGGAGGAGTTGAAGAAGAAAGGGGTGGAATTTGATCTGCTGAAGGAGGTGGATGCGCTGAGGAGAGCGAAGAGTCTGAGAGTGGAGGCCAAGGCCGTGAAGAAATGGTCGGCCAGGGATTTCGTGACACTCTTTTTCGTAGCTGTTTCATGCCTTGTTTTGGGTGTCATGAGGATGGTGCTATGTCATTAGAATTCCTATGGGGTTGATCCTCTTTATGGTTTTCGTTTAGGGAGGCTTTTGGGCTTTTTTTTTGGATAGATATTGCAGAATATTTTGTTCTGCTCTTTTCTGTTTTTTTTTTTCCCGTTCCTTCTGTAAGAATGTGAAGTTGTGAAGATACCTTCAATAAATTCAGAACTCAATATTTCGGATTGATATATGTACTATGTAAAACCCGATATACACGATCTCTGGATTTTTTATGCATTAACTTGCCCTAAACCCTTTAACGCATTTGTTAATTTATCAATATTGGGATGGCAACAAACAACAAATCCAAAATTCTAAGGAAATACTGCCCTGAAAATTTTCACGTCTAATTTCGCTGTAATAACTTTCATCAAAAAAAAAAAAAAAAAAAAGCTTCGCTGCAACACCCAATTCTCTTACAGAGACATCCTAGGATTTGACAATATTCAAGTCATTTTTAAGATGTGTATATTTTTTTTATGTAATAAAACAGCCTTAAATATTGGACAAATTAATTAGATCAAAATCTCTAAATCACGTGTGTGGATGTTGTGATCCACTATACTTTCTATGTCAAACTGAAGTGGGACTGACTACCTACCTTCTTGAATTCTTCATCAATCTTATTAGCTAGAAGACTCAATCCCTTCTGATTTCGATCAACCCATTTTTGCTAGGTACCGTGAGAACCAGCATCTTAATTTTCATTGATTGAGAGTAATTAACACCACCTTCTTGAATTCTTCATCAATCTTATTAGCTAGAAGACTCAATCCCTTCTGATTTCGATCAACCCATTTTTGCTAGGTACCGTGAGAACCAGCATCTTAATTTTCATTGATTGAGAGTAATTAACACCACCTTAATTTTCTGATTTGTGTTGTTACCGTCACCACCACGTTTTTCAGCTCAATGCAAAAATTTCTTTATGACATATGCTTTCCAGCTGAAAAATTTTGCATTATTTTCTTTCGAACGTCTTTTTGATCAGCTTTCCAGCTCAAAATTTTTGCATGATTTCTTTTGAATATCTTAATGCAATTCGTTTTTATTGACTACGTTTTCTCACATCTTTATTCCCACGGAGGAGGGGCAAAGAGGAGCATAAGAAGGCGAACCCAACATGAATTTATTCAGATCTATCAAGAGAACTGAAGAACTTGAGATTTTTTTTCTGAAGTCCAACGTGAGATTTTAGAAAGAAAAAAAATAAAAATAAAATCCAAACTTACATATTAAATCATAAAAGACATTATCTTGCAATTTCGCATAGTGCATACCATTTGAAATCATATACCAGATCCGGCGTGTTTTGTTGTGGAAAGTTGGCCATTTTCAAGAGCTTGCTGTTAATTAAATTGGCCAACTAACAGAGAAGCCATTAAAGACTGACATGGAAATATAGGAATGAAACCCAGTGTTTGACACCAACGGGTTGGTGTCGTCTTCGACATCACTGAAGTTAACAGAATTCCATCGTCATGAACGCCAAGTAGGGAGGTTTTTGGGCATTTTTTGATAGATATAGCAGAATAGTTTGTTCTGCTCTTTTTTTTTTTTTTTTTTTTTTTTTTTGCGTTCCTTCTGTAAGAATGTGAAGTCGTGAAGAAACCTTCAATAAATTCAGAACTCAATATTTCGTATTGATGTGTGTATTACCTGATCTGATTCTACACGATCTCTGGGTTTTTTATGCATTAAATCTTGGTCCAATGTTATGTCTTTAACAAATGCGTGGGATTTTTTTCTATATAAAAAAAATTCCATGCATTATTTGCTAATTTATCAATATCCATTTCCCCACCGAGTGCCCATTCGTTGATTTGTCAGTCCTGAATCAGTCGCTTTACATCGCATGATGGAAATATTGGTAACAAACAACAAATCCAAAATTCTAGAGAAATACTGCCCTGAAAATTTTCATGTCTAATTTAGCTGTAACTAGGGGATCGGAGGCCTAATACTAATCCTAACCCATTTTAATAAACGAGTTGATGGGTTGTTAACAAATTATATAGCAAATAACATTAAGGTCTAAACTTTAATGGATGATGATCTAATAGGAAAAAGCCAGTATTTTTGGCGTAAAAGAAACAGAAATAGAGCTTTAATTAGAAAATAGAATTAAGGCATCAATGGAAAATTGAAAATTTAATGGTAGAAGGAAAGTTTAGTGGGAAAAAATGAGAAATTTATATATATATATATATAACTTTAATGTGTTAAATTGAACGTGTTAAATGAGTTAAATGATCAATTATTTAATTTAATGATTGAATGAGTTGACGAATTATAACCTATTTATTCAAAAAGCTCAACTCAAACTCATTATAAATGAATTAGAGAAGCGGATTAACGAATCGACTATGATTATTAACACCCCTAGCTGTTAAACATCTTAATTCACGGAGAGTCTATGATGTTTTGACAATAGTCAAGCCATTTTTGCTATGTGTGTTTTTTATGTACACACATCTTGACGCAATTAAATATTTTTTATGACAACATTGGCTTAGATATTTTGGACAAACTTGTGCGTGTGTGCGGATGTTGTGATGCACATACTTTCTAAATGTCAAACTGAAGACTCAAAGCCCTCTTAATTTCGATTACCCCCACTTTGCTAGGTCTCGTGAGAACCGGCATCTCATCTTAATTTTCGTAGATTGACAGAAACTGCTATCAGCTGAAAAATTTTGCATTATTTTTGAACGTCTTTTGAAGCTCAAATTTTTTGCATTTTCTTGATGCAATTCGTTTTTATTGACTACGTTTTCCAACGGACGGAGGAGCAAAGAGGCGCGAACCCAAGATGAATTTATTCAGATCTATCAACAGAGCCGGAGAACTTGAGATTTTTTTTTTATATATAAGGAACATTATCTTGCGATTTCGCATAGTGCATACCATTTGAAATGATACAACAGATCCGGAGTGTTTTGTGTGTGGAAAGTTGGCCATTTTCAGAAGCTTGCTGTGTTAAAAATCAAACTGGCCAACTAACAGAGAAGCCATTCAAGACTGACATGGAAATATGGGAATGAAACCCACTGTTTGACACCAACGATGTTGCCTTGTTTTTTTTTATTTTTTTATTTTTTCCCCCCTTCTCTCTTAGTTAACAGAATTCCATCTTCATGAACGCCAAGTTCGACTAATCCAATATTCCAGACCAAACGAAAGAGCTTGCTTGTATTTCTTTCAACAAACTGATTTTACAGCACCACAACCACAACCAATAATTCACATTTATTTTCCCCATTAGGAAAGAATAACCAACCAAGGAAAATGCAAGCTGAAAAACGTAGAAAGAAAGGAAAATGGAAAATCCGCCAAGTAATTCACAAGAAAACTAATTATATGACAATCTTTTGAAGAAAAAGAAGAAGAAAAGATTCCCGCAGAAGCTCAGACTTGCATTGAGTTATCATGCTTGAATTGGGAGTGTGCGAGAGGAGGCGGTGAAGAAGAAGGCAGAGTGTCGGCGAGGGCTCCCTTGGGTGGGGCGGGCTCCCCATAAACCTGCGCACGGGCGCTTGCTTCTTGCCTCCCTTTTGCTCTCCCCAGGAAATAACAACCAAATCCCAGCACGATAGAGAACAAAATCAAGGGTAAGGAGATTACCAGAACAAAACCCATTTTCAAGTGATTCGAAGGAGAGATTTTGGAAACAGTTCAGGTGGGAAAAGAGTAAAGAAGAAGATGATGGATGATTTCAGAGAAGAAGACGAGACTGATTGTAACAGGGAAAAGCTGGTGAGTTTTTCGGAAGTGGGAGACTGAATATATAAGCAGCAGAAGAGAAAGCTTCCGTACTCTCTCATCTTCCTCTAGAAGGCTCTTTCCTCAACAGTTGTTCAACGTTCGAATCTATAACGGATACTTTTGGCCTGTCTGCCGCACCCACCACGAATCATTTTTTTACACCTGCCGCAAACCCACGCATCAGATTCTCTTCGAAAATACATTTTCTAATCAAATCACAACCAACCTGCAAAAATGGGTTGGGCTCATCAATTTCTCACTCGATGCTCAAGCTCAATCTGCTTTTGTCCATTGTGTGATTATAATGCAAATCCCACGCCTATGGGCATTCGTCTGATTCTAATAGCTAGACCTGGGTTCACATAAAAATTAAAACCGGTGTCACAAATACACTTGCAAGCTCATTCAGTGCAATATCACCAACCATTGACATATCACTTCCCACCTTTTTAATCAAACATTTCATTTTAGCTATAACATCTAAACACTTTCGGACGATATACATACACCGGGCCCCCAGATGAAAACCATCGCTCACCTTATTGCTAATACTACAGCGACCATTCAACTTCTAATCCCACCATCCACACCCACATATATGACTCGAAAAATCCTGCTTAATTAATTAATCGACCCATTCAACAATCTGAACATATGTTGTGAGCATTCAACACTCTTGGGCACGTATCACAACCACAAAAATTCTTCTTATAGCCATATAAAATCTCACAATAAATTCTTATTATACTCATGCACCCAAAACAATCATTAACTGTCAACTAACAAGACCATTTTGTTCTTTTAAAAATGTTTAATTGAAAAAAGTTAACTCCAATACAATATTTCAATCACTTGATGTCACAAATTAATAATTTACCAACATTAATTGAGTCATATTATAGTTCAATCATTTGAGAATAAAGAAATTATGGAGGGAAAAATCATCTTTCTGATAGAGTAATTAATGATTGTTTTGATTGTATAAGTATAATAGAAATTCAGAGTGAAATGCTATGTATATAAAATAAAATTTTAAAAAAATATTATGGGTGTGATGTGAATTATGAGCAAATATCGTAGCTACAATTTTCCTAATTTTTATGCACAAAATAGTTCAATCATGAGCTTGGTAGTTCTAACCAAAGACTTCAAGCAGCTGCAGTCCGTGTTGGCATCGCAAATTCAGGATGATTCGGTACTGTCCGATCTTAGTCTGGCCCAGCCCTAATTGTTGATCTTACCAGGGCCAGGCAAGGCCCAAGATCCCATCAACTTAATCTAGCCTCATTGAAAATCCTGATTCCTAAATGGGCCGATCAGGGCCAGAAGGACTGGGCATTTGAGCTGTGATTGAAATAATGTTGGGCTCGGGTGACGACAAATGAATGGACGAATATACTCAACTGATCATCCACTTAAATCATTTGACAAAAGTTGCATCTTCCCTTCATTTTCCTCTTCTCATCTGATAATGTTTGTCCTGAAAACTAAACTCCTCCCAAAAAAATAAAAAAAATTCCCTCTTTTAAAGTACATATCCTAGCGACACTGTTTCGTGTAGTCTTCTTGAAAATTTCATAAGAGGGTTTGAGTATTTTTTCTGAAAGTTAGCACACTGATCGATACTAGGCCACAGTTCCAAGGAGAGCCGAAATGGGGTGCCTATTTTAATAATATTCCAGTGTGACACTTTTCTTCGGAAGGTGAGAATGTCACATTCTTCAGCCGACCGAACAAAGTCCACAAAATCGGCTTCAAACGACATGTGAACCCATATGTAGCTAGATTGGCAATAAAGAAAGATCTACAAGTACTGCATGCACGTACCCGTAGGAGCCTTATTAGCCAGCATCTTACTTGCAATTGTCGGTAGAAATTCTGCAAGAAACAAATGAAAAATCAAAAGATTTCCATCTTTGTCAAAGGATTCCTCTGTTTTTCCAAACGTTGTCTAGATTGTTTGAGAAAGTAAAGCAGGCTAAATTTCTGATATGTTAGTCTCATCATACGCTCTACTTTTTGGTCAAGCGCTTCTGACAAATTAAAGAGAAGGATGAGTGAATCCGAGGGAGAAGTTGCAAAGGTGTTGGAACTCGTGGTGAAGCATTGATGAGCAGGGCAGACGTCAATATTTTTTGAGGTGAGAGCATATCTGTCCTTTTTAATCCATCGATATTTCGAGTTTTGGCTGATGGATGATCGAGTGGCCTGCAGGCGAACTTCTCTCCACCCAAGATGCAATATATATACATATATTGTCTGGAGATTCAAATCCAAAAGCTCAAACGACAAAGCGTTTGTTTCAGCGCAGAGCTGCAAAATCCAACAGCACTAGACACTCTAGTTGGACTTTATTTCGAGACACAGAGCCCACAGAAGTGATGACCATTGACGCTAGTTCCCATTCAGTTCAGCTCCATGCATGCATGATGGATGGGCACGGTTCTTGTCACTGGCATTGGAATATGTTCACAGGTGCATTAATAAATTATATAATTTTTAATAGCTTTAATTTGTGCTTCATATAAGTTTTTTATTGGAATGTAATGAGTTTACTATTTACTAGAGTTATTGCTACGGGGGACTTTTCTCTAGTGGATCCATCTGCAGATTGCTCCCCTCTTAGATACATTATTTAATTTTTTCAAAAAAAATCCGCCATGTATTGTGTTAAGTGTTAAAAAAATATGTACAAAATGAACTCAATTAAATGAAAAACTTTCACTCGTTTCCATCAAAAAAAAAAAAAAATTAATTTTGAAATCGTATAAAAATATATTCAAGAATTTAGAAGTGGTGAAGGTGAAATTTGGCATATGTATTTACTACATGTGAGCCCACAAAAAAATTACAAAATATATAAATACATGAGATTATTATTTAGCTCAAGAACAACTAAGTGTACGGGATCATGATCCATGATTCAATACATAGATCTGTGAAAAGTCTCAATATATCCAGTCAACCAAAGTTTTTGCGTTCAAAAACTCATAAAGAGAAGCATTTGGATAAGCTCCAAATCGTTGTTTTTGGCTTAATTAGAGCACGACTGTGAACGGTAAAATAAAAAAACGCTGCGTGAAACAGGCCCTTAATTGTACATGATGAACAGTTGGCTTAATTATTTTGACTGAGAGAGAGAAAGGGAGAGTATAATTAGAAAATTAGGTAGACTTATCGTGGTGGATTTGTGTCCTGTAATGCACGTTAAAAGTCGAGCTTGCCGATTTTCCTCAGTAGTCATAACACGACCAGTGGGTCTATGACAGCAACATCCCAACTACTCTTTCCCTGCACGTATATTCCATCCTCACTTCAACCTGTTGCTGCCTAATCAATTTTCGTAAGGAAAATGAAAGCTGGTTTGCCTTTCATCTCCCGCCACTTGGGCATTCCACTGCATATTTCATGCACACGCATGTTGAGCGATACGAGTATTCCGTTCCCGCTCAATATATGTCATACGTATCTGCCGAACTTCGACGCATATATATATTGGTGTTTTCAGCCCCCTTTTTCCATCTTTTTCGTTTTAATTTTTATGTGGGCACGCATGTATTCAGTTTATTTATTAAAATTTACTATTTTCAGATATTTAAATTTTTATAATTTCAAAAATCAGCTTATATATAGCCACTAGGCATTATAGAAAAATCACTTCCATGTAGCTGCCCATTGAATTTGTGGCCGCTCCATGAACTTTTTTTTTTTTTTTTTAATTTTTATGAAGCATGAACATTATAAAATGGAATTGTCAGGGGCAGACGAGCTTTGCCGTGAAGAATCGGATTGGATGAGTTAGGCGGCCATGCGGTCCTTTTGGTGGGGTTGCCAAACACACATCTCTGTATGCGCATATACTTGTCAGGCTAGAAAAGACTTGGATTGAAACATAAGAAAATATTGGATCATATTTTCATGATCGGAGCTATTTAATAGTAATATAACTTCATGTCCCGAGTTTGAATTTCAAAAAATATCACTAGCTCTCTTAAAAGGCCGGAGTAAATTCAATTTGGCAGCTAGTAGAAAATGGAATTGCCATATATGCCAAAATCATGTTCTCCCATGTGAGGTTGGTTGATGAAGAGGAGAAAACTGTGTACGCGCTGCTGGAATTCCATCAATAATCGCGGCAAAGCACCAGAACAGAGATCATATATCGAGTCGCAGAAGACATTAATGACAAGGTATGACTAGCACCTGGATGGTTCAAAGCTTGGATCACATGTCTGAGCAGGCGAACATGTCCTCGTACAGACTCATAATCAAATTCACTTTTGCTTTTCAAAAGCTTTTCTCGATGACCTTTACTACACAGATAAAGCCTTTTTTTATTTTTATTTTTAAAAAAACAAGTTATGGGTTCTTATAAGTTATTTATTTATATGCGATTCAATCTACATGCGTACAAAGGAAATCAGCATCACAAGATGTAAAATCTCTTCATCTTTTGCAAATAATTTCCAATATATATTTAGTCTTTCACAATCATATCTCGAACAAGTTATTTTATTCTTTAGTTTTCTTTTTCCTGTTATCTTATTCACATCATTTCAATCTTATTCTATTCATATAAATATAAAGGAATATGGCATTCAAATTGTGGTTGGTACACATACACCACCAGCTGAACACAATTCTTTTGATATGGAATATCCCATGAAAGTCCAGCTGAGGCGATTTGGATAAGTCGATGATTGAATGATTAATATATGACCAATCCAATGCCATAATATTCTTATATTTATATGCCGTGCTAGAAGTCAAATGACGTTGTCTTTTTAATAATTTCTTGATTGCACTCTACCTTTTTAAAAAACCAGTTCTGTGACTTCGGCTTGAGAGACAATGTAGTTTATGTGATTGTTTCCTTCTTAACGGATCCCTTCCTCTAATATGTTTCTTCTTCAATTAATCTTGGACTGTAATATATTTTGGAGTTGTTGTTTGAACACCCAAGGTGTCCAAATTCTATTGGGAATTTTATTTTATTCTTCTTTTCTTTCTTAAAAAAAAATCAACATAGTTGGACTAAAGCTGGAACTATTTTTTAAATACATCCAAATCATGAAGCCATGTTACAATACAAGCTACAGTTGGAGATTAGGAAAAAAAAAAAAAACTTCAGAATCTGCTAATGGAGATTCCACAGCATAATATCATGGCTTTCAAACCGTGTCTATTTTTACAGCTGTTGTACAGCCCACGCACGCACATGCATGATCAGTCACCGCACAAAGCAGAGCCTGACAGACGCGTGGATTTTTGCTCCTATCATTGCATGGCTAAGGTCGAACATGGCATGCTTTGCATTCACATTATAATCTATTGTGTATCAACAAAGTAATTAATTAACCTGTAGAACTAGCATTATTTAAATGATGGGCTCTCGTATGCAGTTGTTTTGGTGCATGCCTGAATTAAAAATAATTAGAGGAAACGACCAAGCATTGATTAAATGGAGTCCACTACTTCTAAGGAGCTGAGCTGTGCTAACTGAAACCGGTCGCAAAAAGTATTTTATTTCACATAACGGTAGATCTAATACATTTTTTAATTGCCTTTTCATTTATCTGCATGTGATGTTATTCAAATTTCATGCTATATATGACAAAACCCATCTTCTTGAATGAGCCCATATTCATTGTATGGGCAAATGGGTGGAAAATAGGATCTGGTGGTTACGACATAGTAAAAGAAAGTGCTGGAGGGAAAGATTGGTAACAAACTAGCATTTTAAACTTCTTCAGTTGTGTCATTATTTTTCATGATGTCGGACTTGGTCTTGTATAGTTACTGCTCTATTAAGTAAAATGAAAGGGCGGTGAGATATTACGTTTGCTTAAAAAAGATTGATTATGAGCCACGAATCGACGTGAGATTTCAGTAACAAAAGTATCCAGCGTAGCTACCTTCACCATCATATGATCTTGTGGTTCTGGTACACGCAAAAGTAGCTGGGTGAGCTGACCTTCCCTCTGCCACACCACCCAAAGACCCAAAGCCTTCTCTAGAAAGTTAGTCCCCTCAGAAATGGACAACTGAGATTAATCCTCACACTCCACCCCTTCTCCTCTCCTGAAAGGTCACCCCACCAAACCATAGCCGCATCTCATCCCCACCGGGAGAAAACGAACACCAACCTAGCCAGTACATCGTACAAGATCAGAACCGTTCATCTGTTCTTGATCGGAAGGAGATGGTGGAGAAGCTTTAGGGCGTATTCGTGATGATCTAATTCCAAAACATTCAAGAAACTTGAATGAGACATGAATGATATTAGGTATTTTTAACATTTAAATGCAACTTTTCAATTTTCTGATATCACTTTTCTTATTCTTGATGCTTCAACTTATTTTTCTATCTCATTGAAGCCTCTTATACGGAGCCCAACTGCTCCTTATGGGTTGGGTTAGATTCCTCTTCTTTACCAATATTATGCAAATTAATAATATAAAATAATTCGAAAAACTTATATCATGGTTCTTGTTTTAGATATATGGGTTTTTGAGAAATAAATAAGCCACGCTAACTAATTTTACGTTTTCTTTTTTTTTGATGAAATAATTTTACGTTTTCAGTCTCGTTGATAAAACGTTTTTTTTTTCCTAAAAAAAAAGTGGTATTTTTGGCAAGGTCGCACTGAGCCGTCATGGCAGTTGAGAGCAGTGTTTTTTATCCGACCGGTCGGTCTTACCGGTCCAACCGCGGTTCGATCCGGTTGAACCGGAAACCGGTCACAAACCGGTTCAGTGACCGGTCCGGTTTTAAAAACATTGGTTGAGAGTGGAAAGGGGGTGTGTACCTAAAAAGAAAAAAAGCAATGGGGCCTCTTGCTTTTTGTCTGTGTAGCGCAGGGACGATGTGGGCCCCACCAGCCGATGGATGAGAAGTAAGGACGGTACGGGCCCGTGATGCGGAATGTACGGTTCAACGGCAAACGACATTAATAAAGTGGCGAGCACGGACTGACGAATTTTCGACGCCTTTGATACTCCGACGGACAAGCCTGCTTACTGCTTACTCCTCGTCCTGCTTACAGAACGTCCTGCTTACAGAAATGTTGGAAAGGAAATAATTTGAGATTTGTACAATTTATATGAAATAATATGGATAAATTTGAAATGAATAGAATATTATATGGAGAAATGATTAAATTATAAAAGTAAAATTGAAAAAATAAAATTGTTAGATTATGAAATAATTGGTTAGAAAGTGTAGAATCAGTGTATTTCTCATGGAATCCCATGAAATTCTTCGGTTCAAATGAATACAAGGCTTTAAATGTGGGGTAGTATGTTTTCCATTGCAACAACATTATTTTTAATTGAGGAGGGATGATCCCATGCGTATGAGTGCGGGGGACCCATCCAAAGATAATTTTTTTGATTTTTTTACAAACATGTAGAGTTAGGCGTATTTAACATATAAACTAAATGTTACCATTTTTGGATGCTTTTAAGTATTTTTATTTTTAAACATAGTGACATTTTCATAATTTTTTACTCAAAAATTAAGAAAAATGTCACTGTATTTAAAATAAAAAATACTTAAAAATATTCAAAAATAATAAAACTTGATTTATAAGTTAAACACACTTAATTTTATATGTTTATAAAAGATTAAAAAAAAGGGTACAATGCAGTCGGATGCATGGGATTAGCCCTCTTTTGAATTTCTGAAAGCGTTTATAACAATGGCATGATCCTTTACTTCAAATGAATACAGGGCAGGAATTTTAAAAAAAAATTTCTTGATCGATTGACTGCAAACACATGGTGGAAACAATTTAAGGCTTCATTTGGCCCCGCATGGATTCCTTCTTGTCCCTTCCATAAACATGAAATTTTCATTTTTGAATTTGGACACTTTATAAGGGGTTGTAACTTAACTAAGAAGCAATTTCGTGTATTTTTACATGATTCTAAATGTATTTAATTTATTACATCAAAAAATGTATTCAATTATATACTAGAAATTATTATTTTTAAGTTCTCACACTCTTCACATGAAAATATTAAATCTGTTATTTTAAAAATTTTATAGAAAAATTATGTACAAGAATTCAAAAATAGTAAAATCTAGTGTTGTATAAATTAAGTACATTTGAGCTTGTTTGGAAATAAATAAAACTTTTGATGAAAAGTTGTAGAGAGTAGAAGTTGTTAAATGATGTGATATGATAGGGGTAATGATGAGGAATAAATAAGATAAAGTTGAAATAGATAGGTTAGTTGTGTTGATAGTTGTGTAGAAATGATTGAAAAATAGGGTAGTTGTATAAAAAATGTGAAGAAATGATTAAAAAATAGGATAACTATGGAGAGTGAAAAGTTTTAGATTGAAAAATTTTAGATTGAAAAATTTTAACTTTGACAACTTTTACTTGTTACCAAACACATCCTATATAAAAATGAAGAGAAATGTAAATGTAAAAAAATAAAATACATAATTTGTTTACTTAACTAAGTAACTAATAATAAAAAAAGTAATAACTTGTTATACCACTAGGGGTCTCCCTAATGATAACACCTGTGAGCATGGATGCCTTGGTCAGATGTTCAATTCCTCCCCTGGAGTTGGGGTATTTTATAATTTTTTTCTATTATGGAGGTATTTACAGATTTTTCTCCTAGTGCTGAGGCATTACAGAAAATCGTCTATGGCGCGAAGGTTATGAATATGTTTGGTTGTAATATCAATTATCATAATATATAATACTAATAAAAAGTAACAAATCATTATATAATATACTAATCTTTCATTTTTTTCTCCTAAATTTTTATCAGCATCGTAAAATAGCAAATCGCCAAATGTGAAATACTTCCAAAAGGAACTTATAGTTTGTTTATAGCACTATCAAACTAAATCGATGAGGGTTCTTTGTATTGTGATCCTTCTAACTATGCGTATTTACTTCTTAAACATTATAAGTTTGTCCTTTTGTATCTCACAACTTACTGTAAGAAATTGTTAACTAGCGATTTTTTATAAATAAAATATCTCATATACCTTACAGCTTAGTTAAGTTGATATGAGTTGACCCATGAACATAAGTTAACTTAAATTTATAGACAATGCAATTTTTGTTATGGCTAAGTTGAATGACTCATGAACAACCTTTTTTATGGAAAATATGAGCCTTTTAAGGGAAATATTATTATTAAAAATTTGTAAAATAGCTATTGATAGATTTTTCTATTCATTTGTTGGCTTGCATTAACGGTAGGGTTCAAAATGCAAAGGAGACAAACTTAAAGGTTTAAAAAGAAAATATGCAAAACTTGTAAGGAAATGCATAAAGTTATAGACCAAAATATAAAAAATTTCGCATGTTTTATTTGGTTTAAAACAAGGCAGAGGTGCAATTTGGGTCGAATTATACCGAATTTAAGTAAAACCTATCCCTAATCTTAAAAGTAGGATTTGGGTTTCTGGTTAAAACTTAGTTAACTCTTAAAACCAACAGAACTTGAAATTTGCATGTAGAAATAGCAAACTTTTTGAACATTTTTACATTTACACATACTAATTTTAAAATTTATTATTGAATATGATAACTTATTGATTCACAATTTACATATGAATATATATGACTATGACATCTTTGATTTTGACAAAACTTGATTTTCTAATTAAAAGATAATGTCAAGCACAATAAATATAATAAATTTTTATCAACAATCAAGGTAAGAAAAGTAAATTAAGTTACATAAAATTATTATCTAAACAAGTTTAATAAAAGTGAAACTTATATATTTCATAATTAATTAGTATGCATACAATAATTTTAAAGAGTTAATATACTTGAAATTATTTACAAATTAAGTTGACGTAGATGCAAGTTGTTCAAATTTTTATGGATAAATGTAGATGATATTTAGATTTTAGAATAAATATTTTATAGTTTAATTATGTTATGATTATGTAAAAGTATGTTTATTATAATTATAGTTAAAATGTTTAATACATAAATTGACATATTTTTTTTAAAGAAATTAACAGGTGATATTGGGTTCATACTGAGTTGGGTTGCTGTAAATTTGGTATTTATGTCAATTTCTTCTAGGTCAAGTTGAAGGGATGTTAGCTGGTGCACTAAGCTTCGATGCTCCCAAGTGCAAAAATTTATTTTTTTTTATTTTTTCAAAAAAATTTATACAATCATTAATCTAAATGTTTTTAATATGTAAATTAAATTTTATCATTTTTGAAGATTTGTAAAAAATTTTGATTTTTTTAAAATTAATGACATTTTTATAATTTTATTCCCAAGTGGGGTCGGATGGATTGGGACCGACCAATACAAATTCACACCCCCTAATTAACGAGGCATGAAATGCCCCAGATGTCCGTATTTGAACTCTTAGCGTCATGAAGAATCCACCGTGCATCATGCGGCATCCCAACGCATGCTGCACGTCAAAATAAAATAATGCCGTGTCGTCCTTCTATCCATATACATACAGCGTTGATTCTTCGTTAAAATCTGACCATACACTTGGAATGAAATAATATTTCGAGTCTTAATCAAATATGAGGAACCGATTGACCCATTTAAACAAGTGGGCCACACCAGCACACTGTTCCTGACCATTTGTGGAATTAATATTCACGCTTGAATTGTGAAAAAGATTGAAAGGGAAATTGAAAAAATAAACAAAGTAATGTAATCAGTAAATAATTAGTGATGAATAGAAAATATTAGCAATGATAATGAAAAAAAAAGGTTGTTTTGGGGTATGGACAACATATACAACAATTGTTGATATTATTATTATTAACTACTTCAGCCAAAGATCTTTTTTTTTTTTTAGCCCTTTGGTGCTCTTAGATCCTATAATTCTCATTAAAGTATTTTTTCTATTTAACAAAAAAATTTCATAATATAAGCTAACGTAATTCTACTAAAAAAATTATGTTGGCATGCCCCCACTATATATCTCGCAAGATTATAAGATAATTATGTACTGAAACTGTAAGTAAGTGGGAATGAAATTGGTCCCCTTCCCCATATCCCTGTCTCCGTGCCAGTTGCAGAGGAGGAGGTGTTTGGATGTACATATATACAAGGTGCCGACCTGCCGAGTCGGAATTCCATGATCAGCACTGCAGTCTACAGCACGCCACTCCGAAATCCTAATCCAATCCAATCCAATGCCTTTTGCGTTGGAGATGAGGATAGAGAAAAGATAAACACATCCTGCATGATCGATCGACTCGCGCCGGATTCCGCTCTGTAAAGAGCCCAAAGCAAGGAATGCACTAACATTTTCTCATGTCCCACCACCACGACGCATCCACATTATCGGAAATTAATCATAGAAAAATGGAACGTTACTTAAAAGATAATTCTTCAATATACCCCTTAAGCCTCAACCTTATGCTTCTGTCTCAGCTCACGGCTTTCTTAAAACAAGTAATTAATCTTTTGAGAGTGAAAATTGTTTTACTCGCTACGAGAATAAATACATATACAATAATAAATCTGTTGCATATAATAAAAAATTTTGTTGCTTATGATCAAAAGCAGCAAATATATGCTGCACGGGGCCACGCTAGGATAACAAGGTTTCCGTGTGTTTAAAACCAGCGGTCCGAAACTTTTTTTTTTTTTTTTTTTTTTTCTTTTCCCCCAGCTATCATGAATATTGGAACATATCCCAAGAAGGCCGCAATTAGCTAGCATATAAAACTTTTTTTTTTTTTTTTTTGGATGTAAGCTAGCATATATAACTTTTAATACAATGCCATATATAAATTGCTAAGACCAAACTATCGAATTCAACCACGCGAAGCAGGCTAGCTGGGGTGTGAAGGCCATCGGTAATGGTCTGCTGACACTTGTATGAGCCTACTGATCAGTATTAATCACTCATGCGTATCATTTAATGGTTGAATCATCCACCATATATACACATATATTAAGTAATAAAATAAAAAAATTTCTATCGCAGGTCACGTGCATACCCGCAATATAGTAGAGTGACCTTTGAAAAGGTGCGCCATTTCAGCACAATGGAATAATCAAGTAGCTAAGATTTGCTAGCTAACGGGCTGGCTGGCCTTATTTTCTTGTGATTGATCGTCATGGATGGTTGGCTGTTTGGCTGCTTAGTTCTTATTTCATGGATGTGACCGGTTCAGGGAATGAAAAGGGACTTACAAGGTGGGCTGCTACCAGTGGCGTAATACTTTGGAATGTATATGCGAGAATTTGATAAGTTGCAATGATGACTAAGCTAGAACTCATCAAGAAATTACGTAGTGAGCATGTAAGAAATCAACTTCCAAATTATTATAAGGTAGACACGTTGGCAAGGAATTCAAATTTATAGGTAAGGTGAGGTTCACTTAAAACTATTTTCACAATTGAGCAAATGAATGTTGAAATACTTCAAGAGGCCTTATTTACACTATCATATGATATCTACTCAATCCCTTATATCTGCCACCTTGTGTTCAGTCAGAAATATATTAAGCCTTTATTTTGTAATAAGGAAAACAAAAAGAAAAAATTTCTCCACTTTTTATATTCTTTCGAAATGTTATGTCTTAATTACTTTACTATTCTATCTTTTCTATTATTATCACCATATTCTAAGCCACTGTTTGATAATTTGGATAAAGCAGAGAATAAGAAAGTGAAAAAGAAAATATTTGAAATTGTAATAGATATATAATATGTAAGAGTAAAATGTGAATAAATAAGATAGTAATCATGTGATAAAATAATTGAAATACATGGATAAAAATGAAAATAGTAGAATAGTTGATAGCAAAAATGCCAAAGTATTTTTTGAAAATATATGGGGAGAGGTGGAAAAGTATGTTTTCCACACGCACTTCTTACCGAGCGGTGCCTAACCATTGTTTTGTAATATTTAGTCAAATAAATTTTTTATTTAATTTTTATTCTCTTTGCTTCTACTGATTAACCCTATCACAGCTCCTCATTCTTTTAATTTTTCAAAAAAATTTCTCACAAAATTTTCTGATTTTTTTCCATTTTTCTTCAATTCCAAATAAACCTTAATTTGTCAACTAGGTGATATCTGAGATGGTCACGACGAGTGGCCATTGATGGTGAGGTTGTGAGTTCAACCCCTCGTGGGGCAAAAATTTATTTCCCTTGATAATAGAGGTTATATAGATTCCCCTTTGTGGCGGAGGTACTTATAAATATTTCCTCTATGGTATGAGGGTCGTGAAATAACTGATTTATAACATTAGATATCACGATGTATGTAATACCAATAAAAAATTGAACCTTAATTTTATTTTTAAATTGACATAGGTGAGTTACAAAATAATTCTTATTTTAAAGTAGATATAAATTTGACAAATTTTTTATTGTAACCATTACCCACATAAATTTGATTTGAGTATTAGATTAAATTATTATATAAAATAAATAATAACAAAGAAAGCCGATAAAACTGATTCGAACAAACAGTGCAAATGAGAGCCCACTTGAACTAGTTACGAATGGGCACAATGTGGAGCCAGTAGTAAGTGAACGTTGCCGTTGTCAATAGTATAGTAGTAGTAAGAAAAACATGTATTAAACCAATTATATATGTACCAAGGTTCAATACATATTCCTCTTTTAATTTATTTTTTTTTTATATGAGCCCACATATAATTTACATACATATCAAAATTTATCATTTTGGGATAGATTTTATAGTTTCAAAAATAACAAGATCTTGACCCGTTTAACATTAAGTGGGAGTAAATATTTGTTGATTTTGAAATTAGATAAATATAAAAAAAGTAACAAATTTTGATATAAATACAGGTGGGCCTAGATGAAATAAAGAAGACCTCAAACATTATCAAGGCTAGATGTGTGTGTATAGGATAACTTCAATATAATTTGTCCTACAAATTCACTTTAGTAGAATGGTCTATTTTGTGCTTCATCTTGATTATTTTGTCAAATTCATTTCATTCATTATATTTAATACTACTTATTTTACTTAAATACGAAAAATCATATCAACTAAAATTATAGATGAGTTATATCTTCTAAGAATATATAGAACATGTGTGAATGTAGAAAATCACTTAGATCTATGTACCAAATCTTTAAAATATTACGAAGTCATATAACATCATTATTTCAAATAAGATGAATATTTTTAGAAGATTTAGATTTTAAATTAGGATTTTTTGGGGTCTTTATAATAAAAAAATTCATTTTTAATGAATTTAAAATCACTTTTAAGTGTAGTTGAGGTATTGCCTCATTGGTCTAACACTTGACCCACAAGGATGGGTATCTTTGTTTCAAGCCTCGCGGGTGTTTTCGCATGGAACAGTAGCTGCTCTGCGTGGTGGTGTTTCATTGCGTGGTGGATTTCTCCTTTGTTTTGTGGAAGTATTCACCAACTTCCACCTTAGACAAAAAATTGGATTAGTGGTAAGATGTTTATAAGATCTTTATTAGGAAAATTGTAAGAATGTCTTAAAGTTGTTTTTAATATCAATTGAGATAATTGTAACATATGAATGCTCATAAAAAATTACTCTTAAGTAATTCTTAATTTTTAGGAATGATACAAATCATGAATTAAGATGATATTTGGTATTTAAGTGAAACAAATAAATACAATAAATGATTTAAATTTGACAAAGTGATCACAATTGGGTTTAAACTACATCGTGGTATCGCAGTAATTTTTTTTTAATGAAAGTAAGGAAGTGAATTGGTAGGGACGGATGTACTAAAGTTATTTATGTACGTGTGTGTATATATAATTGATGATGAAGACGATCAGACTACGAACACTGCTTCAAACTTTGTATAATCTACAAGATTGTACATGGAGAATTGTAGTCTTCCGGAGCAATAACATGATTATCAAAACGTACGAGGAACCATTCATGAATCACGAGCCCGGCATTTGGATTGAATTAATTCGACTGGCGCCTTAGCACATGCATGCCATGATGAATATCCTGCCAATCATAGCATGTACGCAGCATGCCATGCAAATCTTTTTATCTTTTTATGGGTTTTTTTTTTTTTTTTTTTTTTTTACTCGTTTACTCATTTCCTTATACTATGGTAGTCCGATCGACATATAGTCTCATGTGCATTAATCCATCTTGATAATTTAATTAAATTATGACGGTTGCTCAACCATACTTGTACGGGGACCTAGTCTTCATCCGATAACGGTGAACATTGTTTGTTTAAAGAAACGAAAAAATTAGAATTTGCATCAATGCTGCAGGAAAACTGAAGTAGATAATTTTTTGAAAGAATACATAGATTGATGTAACAATATGTACAGTTTATGATATTGAAATAATAAACAAATGGGCAAACCCTTTTTGCTGTGCTTTTACGCCACGTTATAGTATTAGTAACTAATAACACGGATAGTCCAGAAAGCAGTAACAGCGTTTGGCTTTTAGTACAACTGCCTACCTAAATTTCTAAAACTTAGAAGTGCACTCTCATTTCGCCGAGTGAATAACTTCCAAGTCCATACCTCCAAGCCAGGCATGCAACAAGACAAGGATATTAGTTTACTCGGCCGAAAAGCCGATTTTATGATAAGATATTAAAATTAAAATAAGGATATGCTCTCTATCAATAAAAAAAAAAAAGGATATGCTATATTATTTTATTCCTAATAAATAACGAAATAAGATATTAGGAGTCGAGAGCGTTGAAACGGAAACATCTCAAAAGCGTAACTGACGCTAATCCGACAAGCCATAGGCACGATGGGCGGCCACGTAGCCCCCACGTCTCAAAAAGAAAAAGGATAGGCCGCCTGCCTGTGGAATTCCACGTCAGTCGCGGGGAGAAAAGCAGGAGGGCGTGGCTCGTGAGCGAGAAAGGGTCCCGGGATGGTAGTCCGTCCGTCCGTCCGTCCGTCCGTCCGTCCTTGCTTACGGGCAGTGTCCCGCTGCTGGGTAGGTCCACAAGCTGTACGGATATCACAAGAGGTGCGCCGCTCGTGACAACGGACGGTGGGGCTCGCACGCAACTGCACGTCTTTTTCGCCGCGACTTCGACGCCACGCTCGAAACGCTTCCCCAACTGGCTCTTGCGGTTGGAAAGGCCACGAGGCGTTGCTGTCCGGGGGGAATATTCTGCTCGCGAATAGCCAGCCCCTCCTACGCGGGGGCACCGATCTCCCCTTGGCGCTCGCGGCGGTGTGTGTAAGAACCGAGAAAATAAGGCTCCGTTCCTCTCATTTATTATTCTGACTCAAAAGAGCGGTGGGACTACAGATCAAGTGCGTGCAACGTGTCGACGCATACTGATAAACTTTTACTAATATGTTTTTTGGGGTTACGATCCTGCTTGCCTCGTCCTAATTATAACGGAATCCGGGTCCCCTGCCCGATATGACCTGCTCTATCACCCAAATCCGAAGCATCCCTGATCCAAACTCTTTGGCTGTATGATTCGATGAGCTCCTTTGAAATCCTCAGGACGAAGTTACTTTGCATAACCCAGTTTAACTTTTTATAGATTCTACAACTATGATCGGCTTAAATCCTGCTATAAATATTAGCATGGTTCGAAGAAGACAACAAGATTCCACTAAAATTTCAATGAATGATAATTACCTACAGCTGGCACACGATTTAATTTCCATGGGCATGGGTACATGTCAGAAGGCTATCTAAAATACGGTCGCAAATAAATATGCGACCTTAGTTCCACACCCCCAATCTGTGCTAGAAATGTTGCCAGGTTGCCAGGTCCAAATTGATCAATTTTCATGAGTCAATTTCAACGTAAAAAAAAAAGCACCAAATGCATGTAGGACTACATACTAATTTTCAGGCTAGCACGATTTTCAATTTATAGTAGTAAGTAGCACTAGTGGTCGCACTTAACATCCTCAAATTTCAAGATATTAATCCTTAATAGAAAATCTAATCCATTCATTGTATTTAACATCATTTGTTTGCCTGAAAGACTAAGTTTAATCCAAAACAAGTATGCACATAGGCCACATTTCTTAAAAAATATATATTCATGTGTAAATTATGAAAATGCTTAGATCTATTCACACATGTATTAAAATATAACAATACTTTATAGGATCATTTATCCAAATATTATTGATATTTTAGATTATTTAGATATTGAAAAAACTATTTTAAAGTTGATATTTTAATATTGAATTAATTTATTATGTTGATTTTACACTTTTATAAATGAGACTTATATACAGTGAAATTAAAAAAATAAAATGTTGTCCAAGATACTAGAAATAATGTTAAATACAATAAATTTTCCATTGACCATTAAGATTTTAAAAATGAAGGGGTTACGTAGAGAAGGGGTTTCGTGGAAACACTCCCCCCCTTCATTTTTAACATTTAAATAATTTATAAAAATATATTTCATCCATTTCATTTAGCATTATTTATACTATCATGGAAACTTTTTCATTTGTTTACTATCACTATATATGAGTCACATCTACAAACATGTAAAATCAGCATAATAAAATAATTTAATATTAAATATCAATTTTAAGTAGTATTTTCAAGATCTAGACCATCTAAAATATCATAAATATGTGGATAAATGATTTTATAAAGATTTCTATATTCTAATTCATTCGTGAATGGATCTAAATATTTTTCTAATTTACATATAAATGTACTTATTTTTTTAGCAGATGTGGCCTATACACCTATTAAATTTTGATGAAATTTGGTGTTCTAATTAAATGAATGATGTTAAATGCAATGAATGGATTGAATTTTTCATCAAACAATAAAATTTCAAAAATGGATGGGATTACATAAAACCGCTGAAGGTATTATATGTAGATGCCTCTTCGTGACTAAATTTCAATTTTTTTAATTGTATTTGATGATAAGTAGATAAAATTTAACATTGCTTCTACTTAAATAATTATCATTATTTGCAGCTACAAGTAATGTGATATTTGATTGCCAGCAATATAAAATTACGATTGTATTTGGCTGCATATATATGCAACCAATTTTACTTTATATATAATCATAATAGTCACATTCATTAACATGTGTGATACTGCAGTCTGCATAACATTAATAAAACTATTTGCAGCTGAGTCCACAAATTTTGAGCTATTCTTATCCAAAATTATTGGAGTATTTTTTTCAGGAATTAATTAAGAAAAAATAGAGTTGAAGTCGTCCCCCCAGCATATACTAGCTTCTAATACAATTAATGCTCTGCAGAATAAATGAATAAAGCAGATTCCTAACAGGCGATAGATCGAATTTTTCAGAAATAAAACAGGAAGATCCAACTCAAAAGCATGATCAGGTTCGTATAACTGTTAAACTGCATCCTAAATTCTGCAGTTTTCTTCGGCTGGGAAAAAAAATTCAGTGCTAGCAACGAAGCCGTGCGGGAAAAACTGGCCGTAGTACATAAGTTAATGAGTTTTCAATTGCTATAATCTATGTAAAATTTTCATCGAGGTATTTTAGAATCATAATAATGAGTAGAAATAAGTGTGACGGATGCCGTTTATCTAATTATAATGTCCAATTGTACGTGAAAAGCGCGAAATTTTAACATGCATGGAATCAGAACCATAAAATCAAATTCTTTTCAAATACGCCGACCATCCATTAGAAAAATGTTCTTTGGGCACATCACTGCCAAAGCATTTGCTTCTGTAAGTATAAACGACATTACATACCATAAAACAATAATAATGATGAATCAATCAATATAATAACTAGATAATGTGTCGCAAATAATCTGCTTTTCAAACACATGTCACCATCCGTGGCATTGGCACTTGCAGACAGATTGCTGAACGTTTCTCCAAAACCCTGTTGGAACTTCATGAATTAGTAACTATTAGGGAAGTGCGATCGATCAATAATATGTAGATCATAATCATGTTATTTTAGGCAGCAAAAAATTGTTGAGACAAATCAAGCACACATTCAAAATATACAAGTAATTAGCTGAGGATCAAGAGGAGTAGTGCATAAATTAAGAAGCATTTAGTGATAAGAAGCAAACGTAGATGAAAACGAGGGTTAGCTGGGCTAGCTGATGCATGTACGTGGTTATCACTTTCTTGGATGAAAATAACATCCAATATATTTTTGGACCGTTTTCAGTATTTTAATGGCGCTGGTGGAATACAGAAATTGTCGATATGAGAGAAGGATAGAAGGGAAGGACAACGAATTAGATCCGGCCTCTCGATTTTTTGGAAGCGTGAATAGCGACCGAGATTAGGCACAGGTGCTTGGTGTCCAGATGACAGTGACAACAGGAGCATTTCAAATGGCATTTGCGAGCTTGGTGCTTTGAGCTGCCGGGCAGGGCGATGTCTGGATTAGATCAGGAAAGGTTTATTCTCCCAACGTCATCATCGACCGCCCAAGGGCTAAGGGCATGTTTGGTAATTAAGTTTTTATGAGATTGTAAGATAAAGTATGAAGTGTAAAATAAAATATTTTAAAAATTGTGTAGTTGATGAAGAATAATTGGGGTAAAGTTGGAATAATTACGGTTATTAGAAAGAAAAATATAGAAATATAGGAGTAAAAGTGGAAAAAATATGATGATTGATAAAGTAATTATTGACATTGGGAAACGATCTACTATACATTTCTATGGTTTCTCACTTATATATATATTACCAAACAAGCCCTACTCTCGCCTAGCTAAGATTGAGCTTGAATTAACAAAACTTATATTAAATATAACGGACCAAAGAAATTTTTATCAATTGTTTAGGTAGGAAAAATAAAATTGTTATATAAACCACCTCTATATAACCTAGTTGTACAAAAGTGTGACTTATATATATTAAAATATGAGATTTGTGTAGATATGCTTGTAATCAATATTTTATATTTGTCTTTAAATTTGTTTAAAAGTCCAGATATGCTCACAAATTTTATATAAAATTACAAATATGTCCTTTTTTGAAATAAAATATGTCCTTTTTATTATGATATCATTATTATTTTTGTAAAATAAAGAAAATAACTTTACAAAATTATAAATATATCCCTTCATTTAAAAGAATGTTTTCATCATTTTATAAAAATTCTAATGACATCATAACAAAAGCAAATAGTTGTAATTTTATACAAATCTTATGGGTATGTTTGTAAAAAGGTATGATTTTATTAGCCTAACCAAAAAAATATATTTGAAAATATCTTTTGCTTTTCTAAAAATTTGTTAGGTATATTTAATATATAAATCAAAATTTACCATATTTGGAAATATGTATATATTTTTTTAGATTTTTAAAGAGTCGGTTATTTTTGTTATTTTTAATAATTAAAAATAGCTAAAGTGCCTCTCTGCTTAAAATCCAAAAAATATGTAAATATTTTTGAAAATAATAAAATTTGGCTTCTATATTAAATATATCTAGATTAATAAATCTATAAAAAAATAAAAATAATTAAAGATGAATTTATTAGTCTGGACAAAGTAAGTCATTATTTAGTTCGAGCTAACAAGATTATGCTTTATTTGTAATCTTGGCATACTTGAGAGCATAGATACAAAGGTGGTCAAATCTTTTATACGCATTTGTAAAAATACTGTAAAATATTAAAAATCATATTAATTTGAGTTATACATCAGTTACATCTTTTTAAAATATATAAATTTAAAAATTACTTGAATCTATATATTAAAGTTTTAAAATGTTGTGAGACCATATATAATAGTCATTTTCGGTAAGGTGAGTTTGGGTGTTAAATTGGGATCTTTTAGGTTCTTATGATTATTTATTTATTTTTAACGGCTTTTAAAATCATTCCCCAGTGATTTTTAATTTTGAAAATGACAAGTCATGGATTAGAATAATTTTTATCGTACTAATTCATTTTGGTGGGAAAGGACGTTTAAGATCTTGATCCATATATATACTGTGCAGTCCGCTGTAAAATGGACCCCACACATATTAGATTGTAATGAAACTTTATACACTCATTTATCCATATATAAATCATACTTTAGACGGTTTAGATGTTGAAAAAACCACTTTAAACTTGATATTTACATTAAACTATTTTATTACGTTGATTTTGCACCATTTTAAGATGGAGACTACACACATGTTGGATTTGGATGAAAATTGGTATGGTAATAAAGTGAACAATTCTAAATACAATGGGTGGGGTGAATTTTCTATTTATGATCAGGTGGGGCCCACAGTGCATGGACTGCAGTCGCATGCACTGGATCATTTCCCTATATATATATATTATCTAATTAATCATCAACTCATGGAATTTCAATCTCAACCAACTGCAAACCTATTTATGTCGCCGAAAGGTTAATTTCCTAAATGCCGCAGCCATTTTGTATGGTTGCAACTGTGAAATTGCATTATTGTTAGCTCCATGCTCAATTGGCTGATTACTTTTAGGCGCTTATTTAATTTGGATATGTCTTTTCTTTATTGAAAGCTACTTTTACGTTTAATTCATGCAATAATCGTTTAATTCAAATGCAATAATCATTTTTCTATCTCTAATATTACATCTTTTAGTGTTGATGGTATTAAAGGGTCTACAGTGACGTAGTTACCATAAGGCTTCAAGCCCTGGGCCTTAGGAACTCATACTCGGACGTGCTACCATGATGCTACAACCATGGTCACAAGTAGCTGTTACAGCTAATTTCTTGTATAAACGATTAAAAAAAAATTCAATAAGTTCCATTTTCTATAAGTTCATTTCGTTAAAAAAATTTATGTAATCTTTTTGTTGAGGCATGCATGATATTGTAATCAGATTGACGTAAGTACGATTCAAAAAAGTGCCCTTATTAATTAAAATTTTCGATTTAATTAAGATGTGAAAATTTATCTTAATTAATTAACAAGAGATTAAGTCATATGGTTTTAAAAATTTTCACTACTATGTTATTTAACATGGGTTTTTAATTAATATAATTTTTAAAATTTAGATCAAGTAAGATGATTGTTCTCACTCTGATGGAGAATTATAATACGTTAAAACCGCAAATTTACATGAAAATTCAATAAACCTGTTTTCACCAAAAACATTTTGTAGTTAACCCTTAAAGGCAAGAAGAAGAAGAAGAAGAAGAAGAAGAAGAAGAAGAAGAAGAAGAAGAAGAAAGCGAGATTATATAAAAATTATAGCATATTATCTACCATCGAATGAATAAGGTGAGATCAACAGAGGATAAGTATTAAAAAACAAATAATAAAAGAAAAATGTTGTTATTTGTTCTTCATGAAGGTAGATAAAATGACAGATAAATAATCAACAGATGGCGAGCGGTCAAATGACCTGCATGCGGCATCAGCCTTAATTATCAATCAATCCATAAGACAATAAATTTGTATGCAATCTGCTGATATGCCCACCTGAAGGTTCCAAATCATGTCAGCAACGTTGCAGTTGAAAACATGAAATGTTGGATCGGACCCACGATCGAGACATTGCAACTCTCGAGTTCCCTAATTTTGGGGTTTTCTTTGCCAAATTTGCGGTTGGTGACATGGAGGGGAGAGAAACTACCGTTTATTTCTATTCCTTTTCCACCTGCTCCACTAGTGTGAGAGCTGAGCGTGAGAAAGACGGGACTAGGCACTAGAGAAAGCAAAGCATACTCCAAATCTTTCTCATGTTAAAACTGTTTTAACAGGCAACGATTAAAAAAAAAAAAAAAAAAAAAGTGGTTGATCCCGTAGGCCACCCTTACTGAGCCTGGAAAAAAATTATATATTTTTTACTTTTTTTCTATACATATGTAGGTTATTTTGGTCTTCCATTACGTAAAATTTGATAAAGCTTAAACTTTATTTAATAATAAATTTAAACATGATCAAATTTCAAGAGTAAAAAATCCCTGTGCAGCCCTTACACGTATAAAAGATTTTTAAAAATAGAATTTTTGTCCAGTCACCCATAAATTGACTGATTTACAGACGACTGCATGGCATTGCTGGGCAAAAAAAATAAACCACAAGGAAGCCGAAAAAAAAATAAAAAAATCGACGAGTAATAATAAAAGCTAAAGTTATCAAACGGTAAAACTCAAAATAGTATAGCGGAAAATGGGTTGAAGATTATAATAAGGTCTGACTCTTTGTTGAACTTTGAACAATGATAACGATTACATGAAATATGAGCGCCCCCGATGTTTCAGTTTGTTGGCACGTGGGAACCCCGATCCGCGCATATCCGAGAGCGTCGGCCGTCAAAGTAAACTTTGTTGAGGCTTCATTAATACAAGCGGCGGACAGTGAGTCACCATGCTACGTTGAGGTGGGCCAAATACATTTCCTCCTCTTTTTATAATCGACGGCTCTAATTTTTTCAATGGCACGTGCGAAGACCTGTTACGACCCCTTATTTAGTTTGACCCCAAAAAGGATTTTTCTGCCATTTTTTTGCTTGAAATGATTTTCTCTCTTAGGTAAAAGACAACTATAGCAATAAATAAATAAATGCGGTTGTTGGACGATTAGTTGTCTTACGTGCCACTTGAGAAGTGCTTGTTCCTAATGCACCAGAAGAACAACAGAAAGTGGGGCCGTTCGGTGAACACTGGCAATTAGCAAACCTCATTTTATTATAAAACCGTCCTATATATTATATATATGGATGTTGTCTCGCGATTCGGTGTATCTGTGTGAAAAAAATTATTACTTTTTTTAAAAAATTTTTTTTGTATATAACAGTTAATCAAAATGTATTTAGCATATGTATTAAGCTTTACTATTTTTGGAGATTTTTAGATTATTTTTTTTTGGATTTTAAAAAATCAGTGGCATTTTCGTAATTCACAAAAATGCTATTGATTTTTTAAAACTCAAAAAAATCTATAAAAATCTCCAAAAATGATAAAGTTTGATACACATATTAAACACACTTAAATTAACAGTTGTATAAAAATTTTTGTAAAAAAATCAAAATATATTAAATACGCCCGAGTACACTTAGGCTAAGTGCACCTGGGTGCATTTGATAAAAGCTTGTAGAGACGTTGCTCCACGTATAACTGGTGGAGGAAGGACCTTTGATGGTGTGCAATTTGCCATTGACAAGGCATAACATTTTTGAAGGGATACTCGAGTAAAAATAAACTACATATTTTTAAAATTTTAAAAAGAATTTTTTAATTTTGAAAATTTTAGCTCGGTGCTAACAAACCTTCCCATACTTCCTGATCGAAAAAATTTATGCCATTCACTTTTGTGTTTTAATCTCAATGGCGTACGGGGAAGCTTACGCAATAGTGTGGATTAAATGAAAGGTTAGGATACAGTGAGATGACGATGGAATATGAGGAGAGAATATGTAAGGACCGATTCCAATCACCGGAGTATAAGAAAATTTTAGTTCGTTGAGTGCAAAATTTACTATTTTAAATTTTTATAAAAAAATTAGCTTAAGCATATTTAAGTTATAAATTAATTTTTATCATTTTTGAAGTTATATATATTTTAATTTTTATAAGAGGGACATATTAATTATTTAAAAATGACTAAGATCTCCTTGTTTTTAAAAATAAAAACATTCTTACACTTTTAAAAATAATAAATTTTAAATAAATATTAAATATACTTAGATTAAAAATTTACAGAATAATTTCTTCACTCAGATGCACTAAAATGTCAAATGCACCCGAGCATTGAATCACTGTCGCAAGTGCGAGAGGGGCGAAACAAAGGGAAGGTACGGAAGCCGAGAAATAAGACAGGCGGAAACGATGGCTCACGGACTTTGTACGGGAAACCGATAATCACGCTACTCTCATTTTCTCCCGAGATTAAATATTCGTTTCTCGATATCCTCGAGGTGCCCACTCCTCATTCCTCTAGTCTTTCATATCGTATCGCCCGGGAAGAACTTCGGGGACGGAGGAGTTAACCGTTTACTGCTATCACCGACGGTGTACTTGTCTCGTATGCTTTACGTGGTCGCACGAACGAAATTTCGTAACATCGATAACTTGTTTGTGCATGGATGCTTGGGCCTTGGCTTCTCCGGCAAATCGGACAGTTGAGATCTTTATTTGCATGTAATCAGAACCGTTAGGACGGTTAAGTGTGGGTACATGTTCACCGGTGTGATTTGTAAATTTAGTTTTTTTTTTTTTTATAAAAAAACAAAAAGAAAAAAAAAGAAAAGAAAAAATTTATGTCTCTGATGTGCGCTTTCACAGTTCGTACGGAGGGAGCCTGTGTCTCATTTCAATTATTTGGTAGGGCGGTGTCTTCTTTCTGGTTGATAGAGTTGTGTTTCTGTTATAATTTTTATTTTCTTTTCATATTTTCAAACTCAGGCTCTTGGAAATGTAAAAATTTTGTGGCTTAGATTTTTTAAATCAAATGATATTTAATTTTTAGATAACAGAGATTACACCGAGGATGGTGATCCACAGTGATTTAAGAAAGAAAGTTCCAATGAACCCATAAGTAATTATAAATTTTGTTCACCACGTAATATCCGTTTTTAGGATTTAACCTCTACTGACATGACTCTAGGTTTATTTATGCAAAATTAGAGATTACTTAAGTTTCGACGGGGTCAGCTGATTAAAAAAGCTAGTTCATTAATGGTTCATCATCTGATTGACGAAAAGCCTAAAAGAAACTAGAGGAAGTCAAGTAGCCAAATGTCTTTTTTATTAACCGTCTTTCGGCCTAGCAACGTGCGTGTAGTGGGGAGAGGATGGATGTCGGTGATCAACGGATGCCTCCCAAATTTGTGGGAACATAACAGCTGGGCAGTGGGCACAGGTAGGGAGGGTAGATGGACGGTGGTGATCAATGGACGCCCCCCGAATTTTTGGGGAGAAAACAACTGTCCAAACGAGAGGGCCAAATTAGTGGCCTGTTTGCATTCTAAATCTTGTTAGATTTTTTAAAAATGAAAATAATAAATTTTGATATAATTTACAGTAAGAATTTACAAAAATCCTAACGATATCGATTTCATTTACTTTAAGTGACTGATATTTGTAAAGATGGAATTTTTTTTGGTATTTGGTATTTTTATGCACATTTTAAATTAATTCTTTTTTCATGTTAGACCCTATAATTTTTTAATATTGCTGATTAAACCTTGTAAGTTTGATAATTATAAATTAAGGGCATATTTGGCTGCAATGAGAAATTTTCAAACCAAAACTTTCATTCTCCAACGTTACACTATTTTAAATTATTTTTCATATATTTCTATATAATCATTTTATTTTTCAATCGTTTGTACACAACTACCTATACAATTAACTTATCTATTTTAATGTTATTCTCTTTACTTTTTATCGTTACTTCTGTTATCACATCATTTTTTTCCAATTCAAAAACTTATACACAAATTTTTTATTTAAAAAGTTATCAACTCCAAAACACACATTAGATTTTAGAGTTTTCTATTTGCATTTTAGATCTTTTAAGTTTTTGTTAATTGCATTTTAGACCTTTTTATTAACGATTGTTAATGGTAGGGTCAAGCTGTAACAAATGAAAAGGTTTAAACAACAAATATGTAAAATTATAGTCAGGAAAGTTCTTTGCGAAAGAGGTAGGCACCTACGGTAGGCCTTGGGTGGGGTTGGTTAAGAGTACGTACGGATGCGATCAGTCTATTGTCACCATTAGCTATTGTGTCCAGTGCCGTTCGAATTGGCAACATTGACTCGCTTGGGTTTCAAAGTCATTAAATTGTTTGTCCCCTTACCCAAAAAAAATCTTTTCCCAATTTCGGTCCGGCGACTGACTCGACGAATTGAATGATACAATAGTCATCTTTTTTGGTATTTATAATGTTAGTTTTAAAGGTGTGTTTGAATACAATAAAAAAAAACGGTCAGATTAAAATTTTCAATCTAAATTCTTTTTTTACATATCTTTTTTATAATTATTATACTTTTTAATTATTTCTACATAATTATTTATACAACTAACCTATTTATTTTAACTTTATTCTCTTTACTCCTCATCATTAACCTTGTTATATTATTTTCTTCTTTCCATTTTAAAAACTTTTACACTAAAAAATTTTCATTTAAAATTTTATTACTTTTAAAACACACCCTCGAATTGAAATACGGCTTTTTTTTTTGAGGTAAAATAAAAAAAATAGGGTTGAGATGTGATGGCTAGCACAAAGTAATTTAGATTTGAGGTACAATAATCGAAAAATGCAACATGGGATTGGGAACGTCATATATTGATTGCATAAAATAATAGTTCAGTTAGGATCTCGACCCAAATATTGCCAGAACGTGCTAGTGGAAACTTTCACTTTAAAGTGTCCATTCAATGTACTGCACCGATTTAGCGGTTACAGTTATAACAGAAATTAATGTTCACACCTGATGCTTGAAACAAGAGTAACAAGTCACTGGCGGAATCATGTTCCTGTATATAAAAAAAACCAAAAGGACTGGTAGTTAATTTATAGATATGTGTTTACTTTTCCATTTTTTCCTTAAGCAGCCCCGTGTAGGAGAAATTCTTCTATTTAGTTGTTAAATGTCAAAAAGTAATAAATACGTCTGCTTTTCTGTTTTTGAGTCGTATATATACACACAACAGATAATTTGATATTATAAATCAGTACATGTGTAATTCTTACGATACAAAGAAAACCAAATAATTTCTCGCTCCTAAAGAAAAATTATTATGGGGGTACCCTACGCTTTACCACAACGTTCTCTACCGTGAAGCAATAAGTTTGCTTTTCTTAAGAGAAAATAATTTTTTTATGGAACGTAAGAGGAAATAATTAATGGTAAAAATAAGTCCTTACATTAACTTAACACAGTCACAAAACAATATGTGGAAATGCATACTGGACCCATTATATTTCACCTCTATATATGACGCTACAGAAATTTCTATTCTTATGCAGCAGAATTTTATTAGGCTGCATATAATGTCATAAAAAACCACTATTTGTCGCATATAAGTATTATACAAAAACACATAAGAAGTTGGGGTTTGATCATTTCATGCCAGTTTAAAATGGCTCCATTTCAGACCCGTTTAAAAGCATATTTTTTGTTTTTTTATAAAATTATTAGTCTAGATATATTAGCTATGAATTAAGTTTTATAATTTTTAAAATTTATATATGTTTGTTTTTAAACATAAGAGTGTCTAGTTATTTTCAATAATTTAAAATGACTAAAAAAATTTTGTGTTTGAAAATATAAAAATATATACATACTGAAAAATGATCAAACTTATATTTATAGATTATATATACATAGATTAACAATTTTTAAAAAATAAAAAATATATATCATTGGCATGGTCGCACCGAGCACTAATGATCGCCTCCTAAGAACTCATTAAAAATAATAATTATATGCAACAAATACTATTGCAATTTTGGTTGCTTAACTAAAAATTTATAGCTATTAGTTATACGTGCCACAAACCAAATCTTTGCTATATATGCAGCAAAATTTGTATCTGCATAAACTACTTTTTCTTTTAGTGTGTTACTAATCGGTTAATTTTTCATTGGTTTTTAGGCATTTGTTATATAATATTGAGGAATTTTATATGTTCTTAATTGTTAGGTTTTTCTCCCACATGAAGGTCACATATGCTAGTTTTTTGTTACCTGCATGGATATGCAACCAAATCTTTGCTATATATGCAACAAAATTTGTATATGCATAAACTACTTTTTCTTTTAGTGTGAGGTTATGTTACTAATTGGTTAATTTTTCATTGGTCTTTAGGCATTTGTTATATAAAATTGAGAAATTTTATATGTTCTTAATTGTTAGGTTTTCCTCCCACATGAAGGTCACATATGATAGTGGGGCCCACACTTAAGCATTTTTTTTTTGCTTTTTCTTTGACTTCTAAAATAACACAGCCTCTCCTTCCATTCAACTAATGATGGAATAAAATTAGCTTGATTAGCGAAACAAACGTATGAGAAGAGTAACTTTTATCATCTTCTTTTGGATCTATTATTTATCTCATGTAGGGGTGTTAACGGATCGAGTTGGACAGGTTAGAGCCTAATTCTAATCCTAACTCATTTAAAATATCTCAATACTAATCCGTTTATTAACCTATTTAAAAAACTTAAACCCTAACCCATTTACAACTCATTTAATAAACGGGTTGATGAGTTATTAACAGGTTGTATAACAAATAACTTAAAAGCCTAGACTCTAATAGATAATGATATCGCAGGGAGAGACAAGAGAGTGTTTTTGGCATAGGGGAAATGAAAATAGGGCGGTAACGGAAAAATGAAATTATGGTAGCAGTAGAAAAATGAAAATTAGGTGACTGGAGGAAGATTTAGAGAGAAAAATAACCAATGAGTTTATATGTATACATATAAAACTTTAATGAGTTAAATGAGTTGAATGAATTAAACGGGTTAAACATGTTATATGAGTTAAATGAGTTACTAAACGGGTTGACAAGTTATAAAAAATCTCAACCCTAATCCATTTATTTAATTAAATAGTCAAACTGGTTGGCGGATCATAACCCATTTATTCAAAAATCTCAACCCAAACCCATTTATAAACAGGTTGGACGAGCGGGTTGACAGGTTGATCATGACCATTAATACTCCTAATCTCATGTCCTTTTTTATACATCAACATCGTAATGATGAAAATTTCTAGTTTAGACTTACTGGTATTATGTATTGTAGCTTTTCTCTTTTCATAAAGATGGATTTTCTAAGTAAAATTGTGGTGTATTTTTGTGGGTTTAATTTTTGATTGATAGTGTTATTTATTGCTTTAAAAATTGGATTGCCTACTTTTCTCAAAAAATTGGATTGTCTATTTAATCTAAAATAAGAATAATCTAAATTCCTAACAACAGTCAACTATCTTAAGTATTACAATATACTTCTATCAAAAAATATTTCAACATCCGATTTTCCAATATTATTCTATGTTTTAATTAGTTGCTACTTTTGCCTTTAATTTACATCATCGGCACTATGCTTTATATCAATTATCTTACCTTTTAAATTGTTGAACTACATTTTAATTGTAGTAATACAGGTCTGCACTACTTTTATCCTTCTTCTTTGTGCTATTTTAATCTTTATCATATTATTTCGACATTAAATCCGAGATGAGGAATATCTGGAAAACAAAGTCAACGTTTTCACTTCTTTCACATTTTTGGCTTCTTTAATATGATTTAACATCTTCCATATATCTAGTACTTGTGCATTCTCATTATTATTTATAATTTCAACTATTATTTTTCATTCATGTAAAAATATCTGACTTAGGTTTTTCATTGGTAAGATATATATTTTTTCACTTTTTTCCAGTAAATCTTAACTCCCTAATTACCTTCCTTTTATTATTATTATTATTATTATTATTATTATTTATACATTCTAATTTTTCACATTTTTATACAACTTTTCCTATCTATCTTATTTTTATTCTCTTTATCTTTAATTACCATCTTTATTACTTCACATTACTCACTCACTTCTTCAAAGTTATTACAACCTTGTCACATCACTTGCACATTAAGATGTTTTTTCACTCTTGCCAGCGGTGTGTAACTCACTGGTCGGAGATACTGGCACATTATCATCATCTCTCTATTCCAAACCTCCCTCTGGGAGCGGAACAATTTGTCCTCCAATTTGAAAGAATTTGAAAAATGTCCCTCCCCGCTGTGTGGGTATTTACAGGATGTCTCTCCAAGATGTGAGGGTTGTAAATGTGTTTGATTGTAATATCAGTTGTCACAATGTATATAATACCAATAAAAAAAATACATTTTTTCACTTTTCATATTCGTTATGTCACCATTTCTAAAAATAACTTTTTCCTCTCTTTTTTTTTTTTAAAAAAAAGAACTTAGGCTCTCGTTATTCACGTATACTTTAAGTTCAAGACATGTTTGTTTTAAGAATTAAAAAATAGAAATAAAAATCTTCTTTATGGTAAGAGAAGGGCAAATTTTATTCTTCTATTCATTATTTGGGTGACATCTAATTATTTACAAGCTTAAATTTTATAATTATTATGTTCAATTTTTACATTGTATAACCTAAATGAAATAAAAGAGAAGGTTTCTAACTTGTAAAATCAAGCACTACAAGAAATTTTATTAAAGATAATCGTGTATTTGTAGTAAAATACAAATTTGGTTGAATAAACGATAAATGCAACCAACTTAAAGGAATTTTCGCCTAGCCTTTAATAGCATTTATAGCTCTACAGAAATAACTGCATATAAATGTTACTTACAACCGGATTTTAGCTACATATAATATTATATGCAACAAATTTTTGAAAAAATGGTTGCACTTACATGCAATGACCCTTATGTAGTCAAATAATAACTGGTTTGTCAGTTTGCCGGGTAAATTTGTTTGAAACTAAAAGTGCGTTTGGTAATAAGCAAAAATTATCAAGTTAAAACTTTTCAATCTAAAACTTGTCACTTTCCACAACTATCCTATTTTTTAATTATTTCTTCACATTTTTCTATACAACTATCCTATTTTTCAATCATTTCTACGCAATTATCAATACAACTAACCTATTTATTTCAACTTTATCCTATTTACTCATCATCATTATCCCTATCATATAACATCATTTGACAACTTTTACTCTCCAAAATTTTTCATCAAAAATTTTATTCATTCCCAAACACATACTAAATGAAATCAAATACACAATGGCCCATCCACCCAGCTCAGCAGGCGCACATCCGAGCCGTTGAATTTGTGGCCATACGCAGTCATCTCGTAATATTGCCAGACTGTTTATTGCGCATATCCTCTGAAAAGCGTTCCGTACGGGTCCAAAATATCCCCAAAATCTCGTCCCTCTTTCTTATTTCTCAAGTCTTGTACCCGCAAGTACGCCGTGGTACCACTCCGAGTCTCCCTCCCTGCGTATTATATTTCTTATTTAAGCCTCCTCCCCCTGCTCCTCTCCTCCTTGTCACGCATACCACGCTCTCTCCCTTTCCCTCCCTGTCGCTCTCTCCAACCGCCCCAAGTTCCTTCCTTGTCCTCTCCCACTCTCCTCCCCATGAAGCATCTCATTCGCCGCCTCGCCAGAGTCTCTGACTCCTCCCAGTACGTCCTCCTCCGCTCAAACTCCTCCTCTACACACTCCCAGCCTCGCCGATCCAAGTCCAAGACTCTCTCCGCTTCAGCCGCAGCCGCAACCGCCTCCCACGTCCCCCAAGGCCACATCCCCGTCTACGTCGGTGACGAGATGGAGCGCTTCGTCGTCCGGGCCGATTTCTTGAAGCATCCCATCTTCCTCCAGCTTCTCAACAGGTCTGCCGAGGAGTACGGCTACGAGCAACAGGGCGTCTTGAGGATCCCCTGCGCGGTCTTGCTCTTCAAGAAGGTTCTGGACGTGTTGACGTATGGAGACCAGATTGACGATGTGGACGAGCTCTTTCGCTCTTTCTCCGAGGACTTGCTTTGATGCTCGCCGACCACTGAGTTTTAATTAGGTTCTTTTCCTTTTTTTTTTTTTTTTTTCCGGCTCCTTTTTTCTGGGGTTTTTTTGTACATACAGAATTAGAATCTACGGTAAAAAGGGTGGGTTTTGAATGGAGGTGGTGTGGATGTGAGTCCCGTCTTCGTCCTTTTTGATGGTTATTTTGTTTTCGGAAATTTTTTTTGAAGATCTGTAAAGATGGAAAAGGTCGAAAAAACATCTCTTCTTCTTTCATATCATATTGTCTATTTGTCTCTGTCTTTCCCTATCGTCTTCCTGCTCCTTCCGGAAACGAAGAAATACCCGGTGCCAGAGTTAACGGCCGCTATGACGGCATTCTGAGCGCGGGGGAATCCGTCTCTCTGTGGAATCGATGCCGTTATGATAGCGCTGTCAGGCTCAGGTGTTAGAATTTCGCCACTCGTCTGATTCCGGCGAAACGCGGCTGAAATTTTGGAGCGACCGGCGGTACCCGGTGCCCGGAGAAAAGCGTACCGGTAACGCCGGTTTCTTCCGCCCATCTCCTCTTTTCGGTTTTTCTGTAAAAGTACTAAACTGACCTTGGGGTGGGTCCCACGTGTGCCTTAGTCCTGCTCCCGGGCTAATATCTCTATCCTCGCCCAGCTATTGCACGGCGTTCTCGTCCTAGCAGGTCTATGCCATGTGATTATGGAAATTTGAGGTGGGCCATCTCTGATCTCAATGATTCATAGATTCTGCTGGGGACTCTGAGGATGTATTTAGATAAGGGCGTATTCGAGGAAGCTTATAGTTAATAATAAAAATAAAAAAAAATTTGAGAAGATTAAAAAAATTGAAAACATAGAAATTTTAGAAAATGTTGCAAATATTTACAACACCCAAATAATCTTTCTTCGGATTTGGATTCGTCAGTGTTTGGATGCAAGGTGAACAATACTATAATCTGATTTTGAGATAGTTAATGCACAAAATAAATTCTAAAAAATCGTGGAAATAGCTATTTATTGATGATTTCTTGCAACTAATATGATGTCCTTGCCTGAAAACATCTGAATTATTTTTCTCGCAAAAATAAATAAAACACACCCCTACTCACACTCCGGTTTGCCGTCGGTTGCTGTTCCGCTGGATGGCCTTCCACACGGCCCTGCAAAATATTAAATGCTCTGTTAACACCTGGTGATAATCCGCTTACACGAGGATTCAGCAAACTCCTTTGGATTCAACAATCTTTTTTTTTTTTTTTTCCTGAAGTATTTGATTCAACAACTTGACTGCAGATAAAAATGGACTAATTTGATAATGTATAAAACTTTTGATGAAAAGTTTTGGAGAGTAAAAATTGTCAAATGATGTAATATGATAGGGATAATGATGGGTAGTAAAGAGGATAAAGTTAAAATGGATAGGTTAGTTGTGTGAATAGTTGTGTAGAAATGATTGAAAAGTAGGGTAGTTGTATGGGAAAATGTGAAAAAATGATTAAAAAATATGATAGTAGTACAGAGTGAAAAGTTTTAGATTGAAAAGTTTTAACTTGACATTTTTTGTTAATTGCCAAACACACTCAAAAACTTTTCACTATCAACAACTACCTTATTTTTTAATTATTTCTTCACATTTTTCTATACAACTATCCTACTTTTCAATCATTTCTACACAATTACTAACACAACTAACCTATTTATTTCAATTTTATCCTATTTATTACTCATCATTATCCTTATCATATCATATCATATCATTTGACAACTTCTCATCTTTATAATTTTTCATCAAAAGTTTTATCCATTTCTAAACACATCTTTTGATGACATGGCCACCGGATGTTACATGCTTGTAGTGGCAAAAGCATGCCCTTCGAAGATCGCATCACACAGGTTTCAAAATTTCAAATGTAATTAATCCGTCGATGGGGCCTTCTGAGAGAGTCGAGACTGGTAGGTGACAACAATCATTACAGTCCACAAGATCCTTGGACGATGAAATGAGGCCTTGCTCAATGATGACTTCGACTAGGATGACGGTGGTGGCGAATCTATTAGAGCATGATAATCTTCCAATAAACTTATCTCAATTTGGGCATCTTTTATTTTCTAAGTATTTAATTCAACTTCTCTCAAAAAAAAGTATTTAATTCAACTTATAGTATATAAGATTTTATAAGCTTTTTTTGTGAGAAAATTTTATAAGCTTTAGTAGCATGAACTTATTTAGGCCCAGTTCGAGTGGATAGGCTCTGATATACGTGGAGAGAAGTGAACATGAGGATACAAATTGTATGAAATAAGATGTGATTTTTCATTTTTAATATATATATATATATAACTTTTTTCATTTCTAAATCACTCTCGGTATAATTTCTTATCTCACACTACACATCCACCTTTTCTCCAATCTTCCCATTCTTTGACAATCCCAATTTATCCAATGGTATCCTCTGGAACAGGCAAGAGAAGAGAAAAGGTTGAGTGGATTGCAAATGATTCTGCCCCGTTGGATTGAAAGTGAGGTGAGGTGGATGTTTATATGATTCACAATATCTTTGTTCCGTATGAAATGCCGCGTTTTCCAGCTGTAACCTGTGAGGTGCAGCAGGCGGATGGGGTAGCAGAGGAGGCAGGAGTGTCCCTCCCACTTCAATGCAAAAGGGTAGCATGTTAGCAGCATCTTGGAGCAGTTTGGCCCCATGGTTGTCTCCCTCTCTGCTTTTCTGTTGGCAGGAGAGAGCTGTTGAGCTCCAATCATTGAAAGAGAGGGCAGGGGCATTCCAGGTATTCCATCTCTCTCAACCGACGACCGGCCTCCTAAATTTATGTCTTCTGGGTTCAACTTCAAAATAATTAGCAGAAACAAGGGAGGGGAGGGGGGTTAATCTCATCTACTAAAAAGAAGAAGGTAGTGTCATGTTCACGTTTCGAGTCTTTGGACCAGGAGAAAGTAATGAAGTAGCTGTGGTTCTTGCTAGCTAGGATGTTCTCCACACCACAACTATTGGTGTGTTTGGGGGCGGCCACTGTCCATCAAACTCCCATGGATATTTTCATGCTCTGGTTCGGCCTTTGGACAGTGAAATACGGGTCGTGGAATTTGACATAGCAGCTATTCACGAGGGCAGAATGCGATCGTATGGTACGAGGAGATTGGATAAAAAGTTGTTGTTGTATATTAGACTGTAGGAAATTATGTGGAGAAGAAAATTAGCATTGAAAAAAAAAAAGTAAAATTATTATATATTAAAAATTTTAAAGTTTTTTTTCTTTTGGGTAATGAGTTCCTACTCGTCTTGATAAAGCATTGTAAAAAAAAGAATTCTGTATTATTAAAAATCAAGGGACTTTTTATGGGGCTGTATTTCCCTGATCTAGTGGAGCAAATCTTCAATAATGGCTCCATGACTCCCAGGGGAACACGAGGGCCATAAAACGTCACCAGTCCATTTCAGCTCAATCGAACGGAGTTTTGACGTTAAGAGTACTATGGTTTGTTGGCTTCTGAGGCACCACTTGTGGTAACAATGATACGGGTAGATCATCTATTCGCAATACTTTTCAAAAAGTAATTTAACATCCTAACTACACAATTGCTATACTTTCTCTATTTTCTCCCTTATATTTCGATAATTTTAACATATGATTACTTTATTTTTTTCACTTTACTTTTATTATATTACGTAACTCTTGAGCTTTTCAAAAATATTTTATTCTTCTCCTCCTCATTCCCTCATCACCAACAGTACCGACCAGTGACTAAATTTAAGGCTAAGGGTTGGAAGAGGAATTCGGTAAATCACCGTGTGATAGAGAGCTAATGGAAAAGGATAAAATGAAGTGGAGTCTGCTTGCGGGTGGAATTCAGTGGACTTAAAAGAAGAAACAATTCCGCATAATGAATTAAGCTCGAGGAGTTGCAAAGACACCCTCAATAGGCAAAAAAGACGAGACTTGAAGTTCTAGTTTAGATTGGAACAGGAGATAACGTCCTAATTTCTATTCCAACACCCTTTAACCTTTATCCTCTCTTCTCAACAATTTTATTAACTACACTAAAGAAACCACTAGGTGTCAACCTAGCTTTATTTACATCAGAGCATCTACTAGTTGTTTATGGTCAATTAACTGATCAAAACTCATATTGGTATCATTATCATGTCGCAATTTGCAGATGTTGATGGCAAAAGGTTCTCTAAAAAAAAAAGGAGGACCAAACTTTCCTCCTTGAGGACCATTTTGCAGTGAACAAGTTAGAAAAGTCAGGAACTTCTCCTCCAATAAATTTGCAACAGGAAAGCCCGTGTATGGCAGGAAACCCCAATTAAATAGTGTGTGGTTCGTTGACCATTGACCCCCTAGTTTCCACAGCCTAAAATGCTGACCATGATTGCATTTCCTTTGCTCTAGGATCACATAATGTCACTGTGTCTTCCAGCCACAAAAAATCAGTGTTTGGCAAAAAGATGAGAGAGAGAGAGAGAGAGAGAGAGAGAGAGAGAGAGAGAGAGCCTCTACTCTCCACCGAAAGATCATTAATCTGCATTGACAATTGGGATGTACGGTAGGTGGACCATCTTCGATCCAGACTTGACATTTGTGCTACATTTCCACACCCATCCATGATCCATCAGCTTTGCTTGTGCTTTTCCTTGCATTATTTGCCTAGCAATCCGATCTTTGTTTCTTCACCAATTTAGGAAGTTGGGACAGCGCGTGTCACGCAACAAGCCTCGCATCTATGAAATAGAACAGGGTAGTACCGTACATGAATAGGAAGCTGTTACACCGGGAGAATGTGTTGAGACGATATAGGTGGGTTTTGCCCATTTCACTTCTTTCAGCCTATTTTCACACCAGTAACTTAAAATCAAATCAATCATGTAAGAACTAGTTGAGCATCTTTTTAACATTGGATAATTTGGGCCTCTCTCCCAGTGAACCATACGGCTTGCTTTCTTTCCTTGGCCATTTGTCCTGTCTTTTTGAGATGAGTGACATAGCTAGATTTTTGCAATTTTAAGGTGCAGCTGAGTTGAATGATGAGAAATGCCTCCTCCTGGCAGAACAAAAGGTTCAACCTGCATAAAAAATAAAGTAACTTGACCCTGCTTTTGAGAATCACCCACACCAGGGCGAATCCACATTCTGATTGTGGCATGCCATAAGGTTATAAGACCTAAAATGTCTCAGTCACACCATGCAATATTCAAAGCCTTGCTTAATTCTGTCTCTGAAGGATATGAGTAGCAGCCGAGATGATTCCAGAGTAGGTGGTGCAGCACACATACAGTTGGGTTGTTCCATCTGATGTGTGCTTTTCATGCTTCTTTAATTTAATTCCATTTCTTATTCTAATTTGTCAACGTTGTGAATTACTTTCAAGGAAACTGATAGCCCATCAAATCAGAGAATTTGCAGATGGGATGAAAAAAAAAAAAAATTCTTTTACCAAATTATTCTTGGAAGTTAATTAAGGATCGCGATCTCCTACACCCGGGTGTACTGACATTAAACCCATTTTTTAAAAAAAAATTTGAAATTTTTTTATACAAGTGTTAATCTAAGTGTATTTAACATGTGTATTAACTTTTACCATTTTTGGAGTATTTTAGATATTTATTTTTTATTTTTGAAAGGGTAATTTGCATATATACCCACATAGTTTCGCCGATATTGCAGATATACCCACGTAGTTTCACGAAATGCATATTACCCCCACATAGTTTCACCAAAATTGCGTATTACCCCCATGTCGTTAACTGTCGTTAATATCTGTCGTTATATTTTCAAAAATAACGAAAATGTCCTCATCTTCATGGGGGTAATATGCAATTTTGGTAAAACTATGTATGAGGGCATTTTCGTCATTTTTGAAAATATAACGGCAGACATTAACGGCAGTTAACGGCGTGGGGGTAATACGTAATTTTGGTGAAATTATGTGGGGGTAATATATATTTCGTGAAACTACATGGGTATAACTGCAATTAGCGTCAAACTATGTGGGTATATATACAAATTACCCTTTTTGAAAATCAGTGGCATTTTAGGTAATTTAAAATTGCCTAAAATGCCACTGATTTTCCAAAATAAAAAATAACTATCTAAAATATTTCAAAAATGGTAAAAATTGATACTCATGTTAATTACACTTAGAGTAACACTTTTATTAAAAAATTTCAAAAAAATAAAAAAATGGGTTAATACACCCGGATGCAGAAAATCACGATCCGTTAATTAATGGGTCCTGAATGTATTCAAAAACATGCATTTCTAAATATAAATGCTGACTCTTTTAGAGTAGGTTAGGCAGAATTTCTAGTTTCAAATCATGGAAAATGCTAATGGACCTGTCACAATCTTATTTGATGGTGACCATATTTAGAATATTTTTTCTAGATCGTCAAAAATTCAATATCAGTTCTTCGGTTTTTTTTTTTTTTTTTGGTAAAATCGACCTTGTTAACTTTTATAATTATGAATTATCACATGTTTTGGATATCTGTAACACATACATTTCTCTTTAAAGTTTAAAGTGATTAAATAGTTGGAGTTTCAAATGCAAAAACATAGAACTTAGCGGAATTAATTTGCCAAAGAATCGCAAAATAGACCTTTTAAATTCTCTGTTCCTGTATTCAAAATCATAATACTCATTATCAAATACACATGAAATTGTTGATGGGTGGGTAGGTGGCATGTCATTTTTATTGCTGATTTCAAAAATTAATTTTACCTTAATGACGCATGTGATCCTTGCTTCTCTACAATGGAATGTGACAGGCTTTTACGGTCCAAAAACATAATTTTTTTATAAATCAAGTTTTACCATTTTTGAATATATGTGTATATTTATTTTGAATTTTTTAAAACATGGGTGTTTAAGTTATTTTAAATTATTTAAGATGACTTAAACATCCCTGTTTTTAAAAATTCAAAATAAATATATACATATATTTAAAAATAGTAAAACTTGATTTCTAGATTAAATACAAGTAGATTAACATATTTATAAAAAAATTTCAAAAAATTATATTTTTCGACGAATCTAAAATCACCGAATTTCAGGCTGGTCTGAAAATATCATTTGACTTCAATTAATTAACTTTGTACTGCTGAACTAAGTTCTTTCTAACTCGTGTATAATCCAAACGGACATGAAACATGAGCAATTGTTCAGAATTTTAACTCTTGATGATTTGTAATTCATGTGGTTTGGGTTGAAAGCTTGGATATTCCCGCAAGAAAAGGAAAAAAAAAACCTCTTAGCTGCTCCAAGATCCGGCAAAACTAGAGAATATATAAAATATCACAAGAAAACAATGGGAAAGGATCAGGACGGAATGGTACAAGACTAGCATTGGCTGTTGTCATCTCAACGGAAGAAACGTCCAAAGGAATGCTGGAACCCACCAAGCATTGGATCCACCTCATTCGGTGTTGGGTAATCAAACGGACAATTAGAAGGACCACTCACTATTGCGTTATTAATTCATTTTTTAGAAAAAGTGGATTCCATAGGTTATATTCAATTGCTAGAGACAAAAATGTTACAAGATGGTTTCCTCACGAAACAAGTGTATTCCGAACAGAGATCTTTGTAAGATATACCCTGCAAGTATATATACGCAATTGTGTTTAAGGGCACCCTTCCTAACCTATTCCTTGAATTTGAATTCATGAAACCTTTTTCATTCGGACTCGACATGATAAAATGAAATTCATTCTACTTTATAACTTTTAAAATTATTTATTTAATTTGAAACTCAAGTTCCATTCAATGATGAATTGCATTGCCCCATCTAATGAAAGCAAATATATTTGTATATAATAAGATTGTTTGATTTACAAATCGATGTCAAAGTTGTTCATTCCTCGTTTTAACCATCTAAAATATTCTTTATATGTAGATGAATGATGTTATAAATCTATTGCATTTATGAATGTATCTAAGCTTTTTTTTTTTATAATATTACAAAAAAATTTAGTGGTAGTAATGAAATTTAGCAACGAAACTAATTTGTTGTTGGTAACCATGCTATCATCAACAATTTTTCAAATCACTAAAAGTTTAAATTTTCGTTGCTGTAAATTTATGATTAGCAGTGAATTATGTTTTTTTTTACTTCCTAAAACTCTTTTTCAATGAAATTTTAATAATGAGATGACAACAAAATTATATGGATGTGAACAATCAATAAGGTTCATTGATAAAGCTCAATATTCTTATACTATAATTTGCAAAATTTTGTACAAATTTTATAGCGAGTGCAAACCATCCAAAAACTCAAAACTAAACTATTTTTTAGAACCATGATAAATTAAATAATGTCAAATAATGAATTTAATTTCATGCAAGCGTTTCCATAAGAAACATTTGCAATCCTATTTCATAAATAGACCACCTGAATTTAAGGGAAGTGATTCAATGTACTCGGGTGTAAAATTTATTTTTATAATTTTTATAAAATTGTTAGTCTAGAGGTATTCAACATAGATATTAAGTTCTACTATTTTTTAAGATATTTATATATTTTTCTTTATTTTTTAAAAATCATGTCATTTTAGTTATTTTTAAATAACTAAAATATCTCTGTTTTTAAAATCGAAAAATATATATACACTTCTACAAAAAAGTAAAACTTAGTTAGAGATTAAATACATATACATTAACCATTTTATAAAAAAAAATTTAAAAATTCAAAAAATGAGTTTTGCACCTAAATACACTAAAGTTTTAATATACCCGGGTGCATTGAATTACTTCATGAATTTCAAACCTTATTATGAAATAGATCTTAAACTTCAACCAGTTCCATAAGAGAAGAAATTTGAAATCCTATATAATATGAAATGGATCTTTTAAATTTCAAAACCCTAACTATGAAATAGACCTTAAATTTCAAAAATTCACATCACGAACTTTATAGTTGTAGTTAAAGTATATGAAACACCAAATTAACAAAGAGTTTATATAAATTCTTCTAAAATGCTGAAAGTGCTCACAAAATAACTTAATTATAATAGTGTTTTTCACTTTTCTTTCTTCTTTAGTTGAAAAATATTACAACTCATGGGATTTATTTTGCAAAAAATTTTGCAAATTTTCCAAAAACAAGCCAAAACGTTGCTATGCATACTTGCAGGGTTTATTTAGAAAAGCTCCACGTTAATTAATTACCACAAAACACACGTTTTTCCCAATATTCTAAGACATGTGATCCAAGAAGATAGTTCAAATGTGAAATGGCAGTGGTTGGAGTTGAAATAAGTAGAATGATGAGTGTGACTTGCATTAGGATGTATTGCAATAATTAGAAGGATGAGTGTGAAGAACTTGCATTAGGATATATGCATCACTAATCAAACAGAAGGCCCTACAATAATTGCAAAACATCACATCATGTGACTGAACAACAGCGTGGCGTTGTCGATAAATATATATATATATAGCTTTTAATTTTCTGTTTTAAGAGCTAGATTTCCTCTTGATAATTGATGGCATTGCATTATCTATATTCTTTTCCCGACAATTGAAGAAGCTGTAGGAATTTTTTTAAATTAAAATGTGCTCTACCCGAGTGCTGATGCTGATGCAGCAGGCCAGCAGCACACAGGGAAAACACAGGTCAACGCAGAAAACGGCCTTCGACCAAGAAAAAACAAGGGAAGGGAAGGGATGAGCAACTGGCCCAGCTGCAGCTCTCCACTGTCTCTTTGGCAGCCTTGCCTACCATAAATGATAGAATCCGTTTTTGACCATCTCCATCTCACATTTGCCTAATAATCTTTTGAAGCCGGCTTCACGGAGGTGAGGCCGGCCCAAAAACATATATATATATATATAGGGATTTAATCATGTGCATTCGGACTGCACGGAAACTACCGTGCAGACGGCTCATCCGGCCGTCTATTTCGGCGGAATGAATCCTGTCCGTCGAGAGTTGGTGCGCGTGTTGTGTTGCGTTGGGCGGGACGTACACGCGGTGAATGTTGGGAAAATTTTCCCGCTCGGCAGTTAAAAACAAAAACAGAAATCCCGCCTCCTCCTCCTCTCTGGCGTCCCTCGTCCCTCCTCAATCCCTAAATCGCGGCACCCCCCGAAGTTCTGTGATCGATTCCGAAGTTCTGCATCGACGGAAACCGTCGATTTCGAAGTTCTGCTTCGACGGATTTCGCGCTGATCGTCTTCTCCGAAAATCCGCATGCGGATTATAACTGCGCAGCAAAAGGTCTCCTATTTGCGCGGATCGTCTTCTCCGAAAATCCGCATGCGGATTCAGAATCCGCATACGAATTATAACTGCGCAGCAAACGCGCCTCCCATCTGCATCTCTCTTACGCGAAAATCCGCATGCGGATTCTGAATCTGCAGCAAACGTACCTCCCATAAGTGTTGTTTTCCACATGCGGATTTAGAATCCGCATGCGGATTTCGCGTCAGAGAGATGTAAATGGGAGGCGCGTTTGCTGCGCAGTTATAATCCGCATGCGGATTTTCGGAGAAGACGACCTGCGCACAATACCTTCTGTCGACACAGAACTTCAGAATCAATCATAATCGATCATAGAACTTCAAAATCGACGGAGAAGGAGATTTGGGAGCAGCAACGGCGGCTGCAGCAGTAGCAGCGGCAGCGGTGGGGTCTCTGTTTTCGAAATGGGAGGGATGAGCGGGTGGGTTTTTGTGGATTTTCAGTCCACCGAGAGGGAAAATGCATTATCCGAATTTTTGCGCGCATGTACGCGCGTCTCCGTTCGGCTCGTCATCTCTCTACACGCATAATTGAACGAACGGCATAAATTTCTCCCGCTGAAACGAACGGGCGGATGGGGTGTCTGCAGGGTATTCGGGTGCAGTCCGAATGCACATGATTAAATCCCATATATATATATATATATATGGGAAATGAACCAGTGCATGCGATTGCACCGTGCAGTCCATGCACTGTGGGCCCCACCTGATCATTTCCCATAAATCCACCCCACTCATTGTATTTATAATTGTTCACTTTATTACCATACCAATTTTCATCCAAATCCAACATGTGTGTAGTCTCCATCTTAAAATGGTGCAAAATCAACGTAATAAAATAGTTTAATGTAAATATCAAGTTTAAAGTGGTTTTTTCAACATCTAAACCGTCTAAAGTATGATTTATATATGGATAAATGAGTGTATAAAGTTTCATTACAATCTAATATGTGTGGGGTCCATTTTACAGCGGACTGCACCGTAATTACGGTGCAATCCAACTGCACACGATCATATCCCTATATATATATATCATAGGTAAGTAAATCTAAGTGTATTAAATCTATAAACTAAGTTTTACCATTTTTGAATGTTTTTAAGTATTTTTTTTTTATTTTTAAACACATTGGCATAATTTTCTGAGATCCAAAAATTACGAAAATGCCACTGTGTTTAAAAATCTAAAAAAATACTTAAAAATATCCAAAAATGGTAAAACTTGATTTATAGATTTAATACACCTAGATTTACTTACCCATGAAAAAAAATAAAAATAATAAAAATAATAAGTTTTTGGGCCGGCTAGCTTCAAAAGATCAGGACTCATGTCCAAATTTCAAAATGGGTTTAGAGTATTGATGTTCTCGCCAGGGATGGAGCTTGTTCGGAAAGGGTTCCGCTCTGATATCAGTGTATTAAAAGCATTCATAGTAATTTTTTTGAGAAAATTCATAATAAATTAGTATCAAATAAATATATACAATATTATAGATAAAAATTTGCATGAAAATCCTTCAATCAAAAAAGTCGTTGGCATGCCTTGGGAATTATATAACGAAGATCTGTCTCTTTAAACTTTTTTTTTACTGTTCCACAGTATTTCTAATTGCTACCTATATATAGACACTTCCATGGGTCACTAATACCAATATTCACTTTTTTGCACGTGCACCATGTATTCTTAGATGTGAAGTATTGTACAAAATTCATATGCAAAATACATGATAGCAAAATCTTAACAATTTTCATCTTCTCTTGGATTTTGTATGCATCAAGCTAGCTTGTAAAGCAACTATGTCTTCGACCATTCTTCTTGTTAATCATTAATTAGTTTGTTAGTCATTACATTTCAACTTAGCATAACTTCATATCGCCATCTCAAATGTCTCTTCATCTTCATGCCTGAACTAACATGAATTTGCATATTCACTTAAGATGCCCACATGGTCAACCGTTGTGTAATTTTGTTGTATCATCTCTTCTATCTTCTATCACTTAAAGAGATAATATTGCCATCACTGAAAAACAAGAAGACCATCATTCGATGCACATCTTTTTTATTTACTTGTCTCCCTAACAGTAGCTTTCATTAAATATTATTGCAACCTACAGATTAATCATCATTTACAAACCACTCGAGTTGTTATCACCTGCATTTTAGATTAATCAGATCCAAACGGTTTTCATATTATTACCATGTTCACTTGCAATAAATTCCTTTTTCTGAGTAAAAAGAGCTCCACTTGTCATTATACTTATCATCTATATATGTATATCGAACTATACGCATCCAAACCATATGCTCAATCTACATGTCAATGCATACAACCATGCACTCAATCATGCATCTTGCATGCATCAGCTATTACACTAACAAACTTCATTATATTTTCTAATATCATTGTATTTTCAAGACTCGAAACGTGGCGCAATGAAATTGCGTTCTCATGGCCCATATACATTTTGGGTTTAGAATTCAGAAAAATCAATCTCTCGTCGTGTGCTTAGGGGTGCAATCGGATCTAGGTTGACCAGATAACTCACTTGTCCAACTTGTATCGCAATCCAGTCCAATTAATAAATGGATTATGGATTATTTAACTCGCTCAATCTACCTAACACACTGATGACTTACTTGGGGAAATATATAATGAAATACTAGTTTTCTCATTTTGTAGTTTTAAAAAAAATTAGTTTTGCTGTTTTGCATTGCTTTATTGTTAAGCTGTTTGTGGAATGTAGAATTTCAAAGTGTTAATTTTCAGAATTAGTTTTGGTGACCTTTCCTTTAGATGCCTTTAGTTTTAAGAATTCCACGATGGCCACATTTAATTTGTCATTCTTCTAATTGCATGGTATGATCTTTCTCTAGTCTAATTCATTAGTAATTATTCTTTTACATGTAATATTCTTATTATTAATTATTTTTATCGGTCAATGCTTTGGTTCCTCAAGTATTCGCATTCAATAAATATTTGTTTTATTTCATATAGTTGGTTAATAATCAGCTTTCTTTCAACTTGTTAATAACTTGCCTACTCTATAAGATAAATGGGTTATAAATAGATTAGAGATAAAATTTTATAAATGGATTAATAAATGAATTAAGATTATAATTTATTAAATAGGTTAAGAAGGATTAATTTTGAAACCATCCAACTCGACCCAATTGTAATTTTATCTGCATTCATAACTCATAGATAACCAAAGAATACAGAAAATTTGTAGCTTCATAAGGACCTTTCTCATAAATTGCTGCATTAAGTTAGATCAAACTTGATTCATCTTGATTAAACTGGCATCTCCATGATCCATCTTGACCACACCTAACAATGTAGCATCATTTTTGCACTATCCATATGAATAACAACACCTTAGATCATTCAAATCTAAAGATCAAAAACTCATATCATCAAAAGACTATTGATTTGTACACTCCTTCAAATTCACATCAACGAAGTAAATCTATCTAATTTGACCTTACAACACACTCATAGCACCCTAAAACATAAGAATCAATACCTTGAACAAAAAATCGACATTAGGATTAACCAACATAACCGCACATACACTTACTTTAGTGCTCCTTTAGTGCATCAGAATCAGTGCACCAACTTCTTCTCACGCTAGATGCCATAGTTGCACGCCTTATCTACAGTAATCGCTGCCAACATGTGCCACCATCATCAGCTATTCTTCAGCTAACCCGAGTTACTCATCAATAACATGCTACCACTCCGACGTCAACCATCCTTTGATATACCAAGTAATCAACTCGAATCATTTGAATAATCGAAAACTAGCCATTATCGTCTTATTTTCCATCCTCAGTGAAAAAATCCATTAGCTACCTTCCTACTACATGCTGCTCTCTCAAATCCAGTGATTTGCCTAATTCATTATCACCAATGACCAAAAAATTAAGGAGAACAAAAGGGAATAGAATGGATATAGTATGGTAGAGTAGAATAAAGAAAAAATAGATAGAAGTAGTTGTACGAAAATATACGATAGAATGATTAAAATGTAAGAATAAAAGTGAAAAAAAAATAGAATAGTCCACATTTCTTTTCCCTCCATTCCTCTCATCCTAAACATACCCCCAGTGAAAAAAAATATCACCACTACACTTCTATTAAAAATAAATAAATTCTTTATTATTTTTTATGGTTGCTTGCAAACCATGATTTTAGTTTTCTATAAACACAAGGGTCTTAAGATGTCGTGGTCAACATTAATGTCTTCGCATGAGGCGGCATTGGTTCAAGTTTGTATTCACATAGGTGGTTGTATGGCGTTATTTGTCCTTCCGTAGAGTTGAGGTATTTGTAAATGTCATCTGTAAGTGTAGGAATATTTAGTGAGAGTTGTGAAAGTTATTGATTGTAATATCAAGTTATCACAATATATAAATGTACCAATTAAAAAAACACGTGGGTCTTACTTATACATTTTCCCGTAGAAATTTAACTATTTTTTAAAATTTATTTGATATTTTATTTTAGTTTTTGAAAATTAATAAAATGAACATGAATGCAGGACAGAAGCTCACGCATTTATACTAAAACAAAATTAATAAAAATAATAACAAAATTTTAAATGTTGCCGTATAATATGGTAAGCCATATTTCAGTCCCTTGAGAAGTTTCCAGTGTGGTCTGCAGCTGACTTCAGATCTTTAATTCCACCTTGCCAGCCAATTATTGTCAACGTCGTTGTAGCCAATATTATTCCTCCTAGTCTTTGACTCTTTGCAGATATAGATAGATTGTCCAAATTTCAGATCTAAATATAAGTCGATCTGAATCATCTATGATCCATCAATCCATCCAAATTAAAGTGAAAACCCATCTATCCAAATAAGGAAATGTCTATGCATTGTCTCGGGCCACACAAGATCGAGTATGTGCCCGATTACAAAGATACGAGTGGATCTGTCCATCTCTCAAAATCTCTCTGTGTCTATTAATAAGGGTAAGTTTGTTTACACCTAAAATTTACAAACCAAAAATTTTCAATCTAAACTCAGCAAGTATCATATTTTAAAATTATTTTTTCATATTTTCTTATATAACTACTTTATTTTGTAATTATTTTTATACAACTAACTTATCTATTTTAATTTTATTATTTTTACTTCTCATCATTATCCTTATTATACAACATTATTTTACCATTGTTTTTTTATTCAAAAAACTTTTTATTTCAAATTTTTATCACTTCCTTAGCACACCCTCAAAGAGAACTTCATTATATCTCCATGTACCAACTTACCAGTCACTTTATTGGAATGGTCCAGTTTACGTACCATTTTTTTTCAGATTCAATTCAATTCATTATTTGCTTTACCGAAATATTGAAAATCATATCAACCAAAGTTACGTGTGGGCCACATCTTCTAGGATAGATATTAAAAATATATATTAAAATCATTTAAATCTATACACGAAAGTTTTAGAATATTATAGAATTATCTGTGATTATTATTTAGGTAGAATGAATATTTTAGACGGCTTAAATATTGAATTGAGTTTTTATGAGTCCTTATAACAAATAAATTATCTTTTATGAATTAAAATTATTATTTTTTATTGATATTATACACACTATGACATTTGATATGCCGCTACACTCTCACAACTCTCATCTGAAGAGACACATTGTAAATTCCCTTACGTTCTAGAAGGACAACTATAAATATACTCATTATCAAAGGAACACATAATCTATACTCTCACACCAAATGAGGGAGACACCATTCAAATTCATGTCCACTGCATTGGTGGCAGTATTAGTTACCAGTGGCTCTACACGCATGCTGGCAATTAAAATTAATATTAAGTGGTTCTTAATTTGGTAAATGATATAAGTCATGAATTGAGATACTTTTGATATCTATATATTAAATATAATAAATAGATTGAATTTAATAAATCATTAAGATAGTCAAACTATCCTACCAAAATAGATATATCTTTATATACTGAATTTATTTTTATTTTTTGGCTATGGCATCGATATTCGTATATATGAAAAATCACGTGTACAGGATTATTGTTTCTAGAAAATACTATAGTGCATTTAGGTTGCACTGTAATTGCAGCAGTTTGATGCAAAAGGACTAAATTAGTCATCAAAATTGACATCCACTTCACATATTATATTTAAAATTATTTATTTTAGTGACATAATAATTTCATCTAATCGTATATGTACGGTCCTATTTGGAAATGATACAAAATCATCATAATAAAACATTTTAATATAAATATTAATTTTAGAGTTGTTTTTCAACATTCATAACATTTACACCATAATTATGATGCAAGTCAAAACACTATAAAAGTTCTCTTTATATATAAAGTTTTTTTTTTCTCTTTTATATATAATAAGACAACTGATATGATATTATAATTAAGTGCATTCTAAATCCTCACAATATAGAGGAAAATTCTTACAAGCTTCCATCACTATAAGAAAAATTATAACCCACAACCAGAAGAAATTGGGGGTGAGTGGAGGATTTGAGCAAATACACTCAAAATGCTTACCATCGCACCGCGGCGCCGGTAGCATTATAAAGCTACTCAATACATCGTAAGTTTTCTGTATTTGTAGACTTTTGAAAATAAACTTCAAACTGGATAAGAAACTTCCATGCATGTACGCGCTTCACAGACTAGTTACGGAAATGACACTGTTTTTAAAAATTCAAAATAAATACTTAAAATATCAAAAAATAGTAAAACTTAGTTTATAAATTTAATATACCTAGATTTACTTGTCCATGAAAAAATGAAAAAAAAATAAAATATACATGTTTTTGGTTCTATAACAAAACAAAAAAATAAAAAATAAATATTTTTGGGCAGGACGCTCCATGCGTCCGGCTGTAAATGACCACGGCACTCAAATATATATATACATATATATTTCAAGGGTTGTTATCTTATAAGGTCGCCTGTATTGTGGGTGTAACACGAGAGAACAAAAATTCTATTATTTTTAATAAATATGTAGACTGTACACAGATCTTCTTTAAGCGAAATTTAATATTTTTTGAATTTATTTGATATTTTATTTTGATTTTTTGGAAAATAAAAAAATAAGCATGAATATACAGTTAGGGATTACATATTCATAAGAAACAAAAAAATAATAATAAATTTTTTTAAAAAAATTATGGGCACATAGGAAGCCGTATAGGATCCGCAACCGGGCTGGCGTACGTATAACGCGGTCTGCAGACTGCAGCTGATTTCAATTTTCAGCTCTTCAATTCCACCCAACTCTTCAATTACAGTCGTCTTTACAGGTCTAGATATATAATGGTCCAAAATTATCAATAACGCTCTCCTAATTTCAGAACTAAATCTAAATCGATGTGGACCTATCCATCTGTATACTCTATCCAAATTAAAGAGATGACCAGGGACATATTAGAGTATTATTTCAATACATTTGGATACATTGAAATTTTTAGTGCTTGCAAAACTCATTTTTTACTTTTAAAGTTTTTATACATGTGCACGTCAAAGTTATCGGGGGGACCGGGTTTCAGGGAGCTACATTCTTTTAACCTTGCTCTACTTGGAAAGCAAGTTTGGCGTCTCATTTCACAAACCAACTCACTGTGCCATCAAGTCCTCAAAGCCAAATATTTTCCAAATGATGAAATATGGACTTGCAAAGTTAAACCCTCTGACTCTTTCACATGGAAGAGTATCCTCAAGGCAAGAGAGATAATCCGAAATGGGTGCAAATGGTGCATTGGTAATGGGAAACAGGTGCAATTTTTCAAGGAGGTGTGGCTTGAGGACCGGCTTACCAAAGCTGGCCCCCTTCCCCTGTCAATCTCGGATGATGCGATGGTCGGTCTTTTCATAAACCCTACTGATCACTCATGGGACAGAGAGCGGATAGTTGCGGCGGTGGGTGAGGTTGGGTGGCGACAAATTTGCCAGGTTCCGCTACCCCAATTCGACGACGATGATCGACTGTTCTGGATTCATGAACCAACGGGCATCTATTCCGTGAAATCCGCTTATAGGCTTCTGAGCACATCTTCGGGCTGTCCGTCGCCAACTATGGGCATATATAAAGCAGTTTGGAAGACAAAGCTACCAAGCAAAATCATTATCTTTGGATGGAGACTATTTAGAGATGCCCTCCCAACTTTGGAAAATCTCCGTAAGAGGGGTATTGATGTGGATCGATGTTGTTTTTTTTGCAGGACTGAACTGGAGGACGCCTCCCACATATTCACTGGTTGTCAGCATACTCGGGACATTTGCTTGAAAGTTGTTAATGTTTCCACCCCTTGGGACACGGTCCAAGATATTTTCAGAGTTCTTGTGTCAAAGAACAGATTGGAGATCCTGGCTTTTTTTATCACTTACTGCTGGCGGATATGGTACTTGCGCAACAAGCTCAGGGAAGAGATGTCTCAACCGCTTTTTTCTAATGTCATCGAATGGTGTAGGGACTACCTCGAGCAACATCGGAGGGCAAAAATTCTCATTCTGGAGGGGGCGATTGACCGGCCTCTTGCGGTCAGATGGTCCAAACCTCCAGCGGGAACTCTGAAGATGAATGTGGATGCACGGAAACATGATGATCATCATGCCATGGGCTTTGCGGCTGTTGTCAGAGATTCTGAAGGCAGATTCATTGCAGCTAGGGGCTGGAGACGAAGGGGTATTTTGAGTCCACTGTGTATGGAGGTGACTGCTTTCTTATTGGGACTTAAATGGGCTCTTCACCTCTCTTTTGGGAAAGTTCAGTTTGAAACTGACTCTCTCCTCCTACTCAACTACCTGTTGGATGACAAGCACATTCTTTCACCCCGCGGGGGTTCTTATTGATGAGATTAAGTCTCTCTTGTTTGCTACCCAACATTTCTCAGCCCAACACGTGCTTAGACAAGGAAACATGGTGGCTCATTCCTTAGCAGATTTTGTATCTTTTTCTTTTTTGGATACACAAGTGTGGTGGGATAACCCTCCTCAAATTATTTTGGAAAAATTATGTACAGACAATTTTTTGGCAATGAATTGCTAGGATCTCCTTATCTCTTCCTTCCCTCATATCGGGGGGAGGGGATAGGGTGTTTCCTTTTCATCAAAAAAATATATATATATTTAACTTATATATTAAGTTTTATATTTTTAAAATATATGTATATATTTTGTATTTTTAAATGCTGAAATATTTTAATCATTTAAAAATGAGCAAAAACCTCTACTTTTGACAATAATAAAATATACCTTTTTGAAAATTGTAAAACTTCATTTATAAATTAACAGTTTTCTAAAAAAAATTAAAAATTTTAAAAAATGTATGTTGCATCCAAATGTACTAAAATTTTAATGCATTCGAATGCATTAAACAGTATATGGTATATTAGGGTGCATTCACAGTGCATGGTGCCCCTCTTCTCCCGCGCGCTGCACACCTCACACCACCTCATGCATAGTGCCCAAAGGCCCCAAACCACCCATGTGGCAATCCCACTGTCCCCCTGATCAGGGTCCGATAGAGTCCATATAGACTTATTATCTCCCTTTAATTGATTAGAAAATGTGGAATTGGATTGTCTTGTGTCACATAAAATCGAGTATGTGACGGATCACAAAGCTATATTTATAAAGTTATTTAATTGATACACTTTGTACGATTGCATCATACGTAGACTTTTGGAATATATACGTGGAGTTTTGGAATACTATTATACTTCTTTCTCGTTGATTCTGCAAGCAAGCTGGCCTGAAAATTCCTCTCGACAGCTGACGCCCTCATATGAGAAATTGATCAGATCTTCTTTTGCCTCACTTTGCCTTGGTTATCTCCTTTTACCTTTTTGTCGTTTTTGCAAAATAGTCCTTATAACTTTGCCTAATGGCAAATCAAATCGCTTTTTAACATTTGTAGAATGATCCTTATATTTATTTACGTGGGGTTGGCTTGGCTCAAAGTTGGATTCTGACTCCAACTCTAACCCAATCCTTATCTTCAAGTATCAATCAGAATTAGAACTCTATTTTTATGATCTCAATCGTAACTCTAACATTAATCTTAATGGTGGTCGTGTGCTCTCACTTGGGTTTGAATTTCGAGTTATTCACAGTAAAGTGAACATATGAAAAGATAAATTCCTCCTTTCCAGAATTAAAACTTTCCGTTATGAAAAGCCAATTAAACAACAGCCCTTGTCATCAAATAATCTATCATGCTACAACTAATTTTATTTTTTGCAATATAATTAGCTTACTAGAAATGGATGGGGTTAAATAGAAGAAGGGTTCCATAGAAGAGAACCTCATACTGTTGTTTGTACTCTCTTGTAATGCTTATAAACATGAAATATAAAGTGTTACAATGGTTTTAGTAATCAAAATCTTCACCTAAAATAAGGAGAACAAATTGGGAACAACAGTGATAACAAAATTTGTTATGAATATAACAATATATAGACTTCACAATGGTCATATCCAAAATCAGTTGACTACAAAACTTCCATAATTAATTGATTAATCAATCAATTTCGTTGAATTTGTAGCCGTTTTTACAATAGTCCAAGTGGCAAAGCAAATGGCAAGAGTCTAAACGCATTTTGACTGGCGCTTGTGGAATTGAAGAACAAAGCGCTTACCGGTTGCTGCACGCCAAAATAGACAAATCTGACATCTCAAAGTGGAAACCTTTGGAAAAGAATGATCAACAAGGACAAGGACTGATCTCCAGATTGGTGTGCATGGGTAGCTAAATGAAGCCGCCAATGATAAGAAACTTCCTTACTTCCATGGGTCAACTCTGTATAAGAAAAATAAACAAACAAATAGATAAATACATACATAGCAAAGGAAGAAAGTTCCTTCTCCTCTTTAATTAATAGTCTCCAAGTCAAATATTCCAGAATGTGACAACCACAATCACAAAAATTAAAATGGATTTCAGAACCCCAAAAGAAAAAAAAAATTGTACAGAAGGACGTTTGCAAGTACTAACAAGCATTTTAGTGGAGATACTCCACCAGCTGTTCCATTTACCTCTTGATTATGTGATATATATTTTTATTTTTTCAGAGATTAGGTAGAGCATTTGGGACCATATGCTGATCAGCTCAATGATTTCCATTGTCCATATATAGTATTATATTGTCTGACCCAGTCATTGATTATCATTCTTTTTTAAACTATTAGTTTTCAATTGCGTCTGGCTTCTGGAACTGAAAATCGAGTCTTTGAAATTTCTCTTTATGGTTCTACATTCCTATAAAGAGTGGTACGTTTCTGCAGTTGACCAGTGTGCTCATCTATGTAAGTGCTGTCGAAAGGAGCCGGATATTGTGAAAATACGCCAATACCATCTTCTTTTTGTCTGCATGTTGATCTATTGGGCCCAGCGTTCTTCTCATCGCCAAATATTATTGCGGATAATATCGTTTTGAGCATCCAATTGATTAACTGTAAATTAAAAACAGAAAATGATTCTTTCCAATTTTATCAACAATACATAGATGGGCCATGATCATATATGAAAGTTTCCAATCGAAATGAATTTTAACTTCGTAAATATATGTACACAAAACAATTTCTAATTTTTTCAGAAAGCAGAATTTGTAATTAAATAACTAAGATTTTAAAGAAATAATGAAATAGACGCTAACAACATTTCACCCATTGCGTGGTTACGTCATATTTCAAAATTCCATACCAGCAACATTTTCAACAGTTATGTGGTGGCCTATTCCTCTCTGGAAATTTTATGGGAGCATCCTTTAGTTGGATATATTAGAAACACAGTATAGGAAAAATTAGAATATTAATAAAATAGTTGTAGATTGATGTTCGAATCTTATAAGAATATCTTAGGGTTTTATTGTAATACCAATTGAGATAATATAATATATAAATACTCATAAAAAATAATAAAATATAAAAAAGTTAAGTGACAACCTAGTTGTATATGATCATTACTCGAAAACACTTGTATCTATTTTAATAACTAATAGGCCGCCTGATCTTTTCAGGAGGCCATGCGTCCGGCCCAAAAAACCTATTTTTTTATTTTTTTTTTCATTTTTTTCATGGATAAGTAAATCTAGGTGTATTAAATCTATAAACCAAGTGTTACCATTTTTGAATTTGTTTGAGTATTTTTTTGAATTTTTAAACACAGTGTCATTTTCATAATTTTTGGATATTAGAAAATTACTAAAATGTCACTGTATTTAAAAATCTAAAAAAATACTTAAAAACATCCAAAAATGGTAAAACTTGATTTATAGATTTAATACACCTAGATTTACTTATCTATGAAAAAAATAAAAAATAATAAGTTTTTGGGCCGGAATCACAGAGGAAGCCGTGTGTTTGCGTGAAAAGATCAGGACTCAGCTAATAGATACTTTATGTGTCCAACTTCTATATATCCTATCATACCGAACTGAATATGCTATCAACCTAGTTTGAGCCCTGGCCCTTTCTTCATGATGATCCATTTCAATGTAATCCGATCACTTGTCTTTTTGTACACTTCAATATACATAGTCAAGAACTGACTTGATTTTTTACAAGGACTCATCATGTGTGAAGAAGAGACGTTAATGGCTGCGACTCTATTCTAATTATCACTAGTTTTGATAAAGCCATATTCAAGGTATAACACAATAGAGTCTACAAAGCTGACACAAGTAGATAGAAAATAGACTGATGATGATGATATATTTTTGTTATAACTAATTATTCTATTTTTCATTATTGTTTTTGTTTATTTATTTTATATCCACTGCATTGATCTTCGGTCCTGTGGATATACTTATATATAAGTGTGTTTTATATTACGACTATCCAAACAAAAACCCAATGCCAATCTTCGGTCCCAGGTGCACCGAAGCTAATCCAAACCGCAATTGTATCATGTATGGTAGGTGGCTTCAAAGCTTTCCATATATAGCGCGTTACCTGCCATTAATATCGTTATTTATAAAAGGCGTTACTAGGGTGGCTTCAAGAGCGAATGAAAAGAGGAGAAATCAGTATGCCATGATGGGGAAGCCAATGAGATACACTCGACTGGTGGGCGATGATGATGAGGAAGATGACGAGGATTGCGACGAGCAAACGGTGAAAGGGTATGTGCCGATACTCGTGGGGGGGCATGGGAATACGAAGATGGAGAGGTTCCTCATACACACCAACCTCTTCAGCCATCCGCACTTCATGGCGTTGCTGGAGATGGCTGCCCATGAGTTTGGGTACGAGCAGCAGGGGATCTTGAAATTGCCTTGTGATGTAGACCACTTCCACCAGGTCATTCGCATGATTTCCGCCGCCAAGTGAGCAGTCCAGCTTACTTTTTTCTTTTCTTTTTTCCTTGATCTCTTCCTGAATGCTCTCTAGAGGCAGTTGTTATGCATCTGAATAAGATTACTTCCCCGCAGATACAGTTGATATACATATGCAGCCAAGCTGTTTGCTTTCTGATGATAATGCCTCATCAACACATCATTTTCAAGATTCCGAAAGACCCAAAATTCATATTAGCCACACTTGTCTCCTTTACGAATTATTACAATGAAAACCCAAAAGTTGCATTAAAATCATTGACGAAGGCAAGAGGTGCTGAAGAAAAATAACCTCGGAATGAAGTCATTCATGAGGCTAAACTAATTTCGGATATAATGGTGTGTCAGTATCATCATCGACCAGCAGTTCCACCCTCGATCCTGAAAGAGGCCGGAGCTTTCGTTAGAATGTATAACCACGCGTTTCACCACTTGAGCTACGAAGTTACATATTTTTGAACATATATATATATATATTTAAATTTTCAAAAATCAACGGGGGAGAGCATGACTCGAATACCTCGTAAAATGTTGATTTCTTGTTTATGTTATTTAAATATATTTGGAAAAGTATTTTCATGAAAAAAATTTTAAAAGTTAAACAACGATACTCCTTTCAACTCGGACTGACATAGGCTTATGTTAGCACTGACTCATAGGATTATAAAGGATTCAATTATTGATAGATGCCAAGGAATTAGCTAACCATCCAGCAAGTAAAGCATATAGCATGAATCTTCCGTAGCTGATTTTTTTTTCTTGTCCCACTTGATCGTCGATGGGCAAGCTGCGTTAAGCCGGAAGTCTGGCGAGAATTTGGCATTTCGGCGAAAGCCCAAAAACTCGAGGCAGCATGATTCTAGCACATATGCAAATCGAGTGGGATTATACCCACGTACAGGTCAACCCGAATCTTCGCGGTCTTACACGCTAGTCGAATTGCATTCTAGGGATCAATCAATAGCAACAAGAAGGAAAAGAGAAGATGTACTAATATTAAAAATAAAATAAAATAAAAAATTGACAGACCCAGTAATCAAGTGCGTTGCAAGCACACTTTTATTTATAAACATTGTCTTTTGTCAAATAGTTCATCCTAACAGGTACAAATCCTGAAATATTGTAACAGTGTAATGTTCATGTGGTTTGAAACTTCCCAAAACGATTAATCGTTTGATTTTTCCCAATCGGCGCTTTTTTAATCCAGTCGATATATACAGCTATTGTAGGACTCTAAACAGCCTGTGATGGACCATCGCTTCTGACAGTGAGGAAGCATTGTGCAAAGTCGGCATGTATAAGTCTGGGACTTTATTTCGACCCTCATTCATCACCATCATGCAAATAATGTTACAAAAAAATAAGACTTCACCCGATCAGCAGAAACTGGTTTTATTCAAAATCTTGATCAGGAAGGCTTTGTTTTCCCTGCTTTCTTTTCCCCCTGGAAGAAAAACAGTGTACTGTTGTATTACCCCAAATGAAGAATACGTTTAGTCACACGACATTTGAATTTTGAATACCAACCAAAAAATTGAGGCTTACACATGCTCAACCTTTTTGTGTGCTCCCGCAATCTGCAAAAAACAAATCACCATAAATTGGAAGCCGTACACGAAGTAACCCATAAGACAAATGTCCCCCTAGTGAAGCATCTTTTGCATCCACAGAATAAAATTAATTACAGTTCGCTGCTGTACACTGCCTCCAGATGAGCCTTCCTGACACCAAAGGAGTCGGCAAAGCTCTTTGTTGATCCTGCATTAGCAAGCATGAAGGGCTCTCTCACTTTGAAAAGCCTTCAAACTGACTGCGTAGATGCTCGTATTTCTGCAGCTCTGTCATTGATAGAGATGGAGATAGATCACCCAATGCCTGTTGAAAGGTTAACAGATTAAACATAGATGTTTGGAAGTAAAGATTTGTGTGATCCTTTTCCAGCCAACTGGCCCAAGCCCTTAAGATTTGTCATAATGGATAATTAGTTAACCAGGATTTTGTGTTTCATGTGCATCATTATTGAATTTAACCATTCGAGACCAATCAATTAAAACTAGAAGGTCAGACCTTTAACATCCAGGATTTCCTCAGGCCTATCAATGGTTTTCTATTCATTGACTTCAAATGCTGACCCAGTGCCCCTAGATTGTCAGATCAGATGGTATTCAATGCAATGCCTAATTGGGAAGGATTCTGTTCTCTATTTCATGACTTATAACATTCTACAGATTGCCAGGTGTAATTGGCGAAATTTGAAACTGCCAACTACTTGCCCACACCACAATAAGATAAACCAAGAGAATCATACCTTCATAAAGTCCTCTAGATCCACGACAACTGAATCTGTTTCTCTAGGTGTGTTGGGGGGCTCCATATGCTGGCTTGAAGCCTAGAAAGAAAGGCAAACAATTATTATAAGAACAACATAAAACCACTGTCACACTGTGGTCAGCTTAATATACAGAATTATCTGTAACGAGAAATAACTTCAGGGCCAAGTTTAAATGAGGATATATGATAAAATAAAATAAAAGTTTAAATGAGGATATGATTCAGTACATATAGCTAAACCCAATGCCAATTGAGACGAATTTAGATGACAAGCATGAATAAGGAAATGGGATCGGACCACTCAATTCACCAAAATTCAGGTCATGGATCCTGGTTCTAAATGTCATGAATGAATGAATGATAGTCATAGTAAGAATAATATCAAGAAAAATGATGTAAGATTTACCGCACGCTTTGCAGCATGAAACCATGCATCTGCACACAATGCATACATGTCTGCACCAGTGATGTTCGGTGGGCATCTCTTAGCAATGGAGAAAAGAGAGACACTCTCATGTAATTTAAATTTCCGAGTAAGTGCAGCAAGGACCCTGCATGAGATGATAGATTAAACTGAAGAACGCTTGTCATAAGATCATGATGAACAGAACAAGAAGTATCCTAAATGTGCATATACCGCTCTCTGTAAGATGGATCAGAGTTTACTCCAACATAAAGCAACTTATCAAACCGGCCTGGGCGCAAGAGTGCTGGATCAATAAGATCTGGTCTATTGCTTGCCCCTATGATGAATAAGTCCTGACAATTGTAGGGGAAAAAAAAAAGGAATGGCTGAATGGAAGGCAGAATGAAATGTCAACAATCCAATGACTTTCCAGGTCACATGGACCTCCTTTGAATACAGAATAACTTGGCATATGCAAGTAGTACAAACAAGGCTATGATACATAAAACCTTCAGCTTTGACAGACGATAAATGCAAAATGAAATGATGAAGTCCAATTTAGCACACAACCATTCCATTTCATGAGCATTCTGGCCTCGATGCCTCATTTCTTACCAAGTTAGCTTCAGACAAATGTATTCCTTATGTGTGTGCCACTGGTATTAGTGCTCTCATATGCAGCACAAGATAATCATTCTTGAAAAAGCAGCACTAAATAAGGAAAAGAAGTATAGAGAAACCTGTGTGGACTCATTCAGGCCATCTATCTCTGCAAGCATCTAGCAAGGAGAAAAATTACAAAAATTACAATGAAAATAACAGCTGACAGGGAGTTTATTTTGTCAGAAAAATAAGCCTACTATTTAAAAAAAGAAAAGCAAAACATTATAAGTTGATAACATTTTGTGCAGCCTTCATCACCTGAGAAACCACTCTGTCCATTACACCTCCAGAATCTCCGGAGGCTCCCCGAGCAGGAGCAAGTGAATCAAGCTCATCAAAGAAAATAACACACGGGCGTGCTGATCTAGCCTGCAGAATGAGATATCACATGACAACTGTAGATGAATAAACACTTCAATTAAGAACTATATGGGGAGAAATACAAATATACAATGGCCTCATTTAAGCAGTGAACAAGAAGAAATGTAGCGGCTACTTGCAAAATACTTTCTCAAACACCCCTGCTGAAGTGTCACTTACCAAGTCGATGCAACCTGGGTCACTCAATCCTGGAAATAAATTGATAGGTCCCAGTGTGTGTGTGTGTGTGTGTGTGTAGATATATATAGAGAGAGAGCCAACGCTCTTGGCTTTTTTCAGGGTGTTTACAAAAATGTACCTTGAGAAAAATGTCGCGGACATTTTTTTCTGATTCACCAATGTACATATTGATCAATTCTGGCCCCTTAACGCTGAGGAAATTCAAGGAACATTCAGTTGCAACAGCTTTTGCCAATAACGTCTGAGCATTTTGCAATAAGAAATGCAACAAGTTGTGAGGATATTTCTTTCAACAAATACAGATAATGCAGAGGTATTATAGAAAGCAGACATTTAATGATTAATGTAGACATTCTAGACAGCCTTCATTCTGTTGTCTGTCTACAGTAGGGTCAGAAATTACCTTGCCTGTCCCAGGTGGGCCATAAAGAAGTACACCTGATCGCTTACGCAATCCAGATGAAAATAAATCCTTATGCAAGAGAGGTAACTGCAGATATAATCCACAAAATGTCTGATGAGAAATAGAAAATATAGAAACTGACACATCATTCGAAAATTGATGTTTGTCTAACTCAAAGGGAACCAAAACAAAAAAAAAAAAAAATTTAAAAACACCTCAAACACAGAAGAATGAGATCATATTGATAATGAACTCAGACAGGGAAAGAAAAGATTTACCTGAACGGTGTCCAGAATTGATTTCTTCACTTCTTCGAGTCCACCAACATCTTCCCATTTCACATTAGGCACCTGCAGTCATGGTATTCCAAATTCAAACATCCACCAACATCCACCCATTTCACGTTGAGCATCTGCAGGATTTTTCTTTTCCAAGAAGGAATAAGTTGACGAAAATAACATGGAAGATTGGTGATTTCAGTCTAGATTCTATTACTTTTGGAGTACCCAATGCAGAAGCATTCCGTTTCTTTGACCGCTCCAAAGCTTTCACAAAGTCTTCCCTACCAAGATTCTTTTGAATTGGATTTTCACATGAGCTATTATCCAGAATGGTCAGGGGATCAACAGCATCCTCTGCATCTTTATCTTCAGTTTCACCATTATCTGTTTTGCTGATAAGCCTGGGTATGAAATTTGCTGCTGCATCAGCAACTAAAGCTCGTATGTCCCTGGGCATAAAACCAGAGGTCTGTCCAGTAATGTCCTTCACAACATCCTCAATCTGCAAGGACCAACAGTATAACATTTGAATACCAATAATTCAAATAAAAAATTATCAAGGCAAGTTCCCTTGCAATGTAATCTCTAAGGATGACTAACTATTTTCAGGAAGATGTTGGCGTAAATGGAAGACTGAAAATTCGACAGGGGAATATAGATAAATTAATACATCAATTTCACAAGATAATGCAATGACAAAAACTTAATTGTAAAGATATTGCAGTTCAGAAAAAATAAAATTGCACGTTTTGTTCCATTTTTTTGCAATCAATGATCCCATATAAATGGCAAGAAGCCTTTAAACCATCATTAAGGATCAGCTGATTCACCCACATGTTTAGGAACATTTGAAATTTGCTGAAGTGATTGAGACAACATTTCAAGCCTCTGTGCCTCACTTAATGAACCCATGCCAATTTCATGGCTGAAGCAACGTCGAATAGCTGGTGGCAGACCTTCAGAGCTGTCAGCAGCAGCAACCAACAGTACTCGGTCTTTAAGCATCCGATCAGCCTCTATTAGATACTGCAGTGGACAAGCATAAGGAAAACATTTTTAGTCATAATCATCATATGTTGTTTTCTGCAAAAGACAGTTCAGCTATAAGAAAAAATTTCTGGTGCCATTATTTCAGGGAAGCTAACTGGGAGTTTCCTAATCCCAACCTGCATTTTGCAGGACAATTAGCCATCACATATTTAGTACTCATACTACCCAGTGTTATCACAACCAGACTGAGCTTCAAACCAGGAAGCCCACCAGGTATGACCGGTTCCTGGTCCAATGGGTTCAACCAGCCTGAATGCCACAATTGATAGACATTGGAGACAAACTAGCTCAATGGCCGTTCGAACAGGCATTCTCCGCAGATGCAGACGAAATATATCACAGGACAAATTCCATTGGTATTTTGCAGCATTTCTCGAAATAGGACTAATACTCATGTCAATAGTCAAATCTTACAGGTTGAAAATTTGCTTCCACTTGGGAGTAAAGGTCTTCATCCTCAAAAATGGGTTCAGTGAATTCCCTAATAACAGATGCAACTTCAGACGTGATGCCGGCTTGATCATTTGGTGAACCCTCATTAGATGCTAAATTTGAGAACAAGTGAAAATGCCGTAGAAGAATTATTGCTGGTGCGTATCTGTTTCAAACAACAAACTTTTGAGGAACAATGAGAAGCGCCAGCCACATTCATTAACTGACTTGAGTTACATATCATCTCACCAGACGCATTTAAAGATATGCTTCCTTTTTTGTGCCACATCTAAAAATATTACCTTCGTTGTTTGCAGGTATAAAATTCTATTGCCTTGGTAAGCCCATTCCATGTAACTCCAATCAGTTAAGAAATGCAGAAATATTTTATCATGATGATTTTGCCAGCCTGGTCATTTCAATTTTTAGATGCAAAAATGTCAAGAAAGATAATTGAATAGCTAGCTGATAAATAGTAGATGATGCACTACAGAAAGCAAATGCGTTACTTTTCTACAAAAGGAGAAAGTTTTAAAAGAATGAACAGGACTTAGGGCCTGTTTGGCTGCACATGTGGAGATAGAAAGTGTGGCATCCAATCCGCTTTTAATGGGTGTTTGGCCCTGCTTCTGTTTCGGCTGAAATTTCTCAGCTAGACAACATTAAAAAACCGAGAAAAGTGCGTAACAATAAGCTTGAAATCTGAGCCTTTAAAAAAACAGATATAGGTGCGGTTATAATTCCACCCAGCCAAAGTAGGCCTTAACATTTGTGATACTTTCATCAATTTGAACAAATTGGTCACTAGCCAATGAAAATGATACATACCTCATCAATGAACCAACTATAAACAGACAAAATTTTAGTTGTCCAAGCAGTTCTTGCATACACATGTTTGACAGATAAAGTGAAAGCAGTAACAAATTGTGCCAGCATAGAATAAATGAACTTACTAATAATTGTCGACAGAAATAATAATAGTGATATTTACAATAGAAGTTCAAAGTCCATGAAACAAAGCCAACTAGCACCAAAACTAAATCTTGGCTGATAATTCAACATCTAAAAAAAATTTTGGCTGATAATTGACTTGTGTACAAATACCAATACATAATCATATTCTAGTAGAGAAATATAACAATCACACCCAGAAAACCATTTAGTCATGCTAAAAATACCTTTTAGCTGTGTTGAAGGCTGTTTCAAGTGCAACAGATACTTTTCTTTCTGAAGATGTCAGCAAATCATGGCAACTATATTCTACAACATGCAATCCCAATTGGCGAGCAACATAACGAACAACAGTCCGTTTCCCACAACCTGCAGAAATTATTTGTAAGCAATGTCACTACTACACCAAATCCATGTGGTGCTTATCTACATATTCTAGTATAGTCATACCAGTACACACCCAGTCAAAATGGTCACATGCTTCACCAAATAAGATGAAAATTGGCATATGGTTTTAAAAATATAAAATAAACTTCAAAATGATCAATAAATTCACTCCAGATGCCAAAAATAGAAATTACTTCTAAATCTGGTAAAACAAAAAGAAATCAACCCAGCGTAGGAGCTTTTTTTTGTCTCCCCTTTAATATTTAGGAGCATGTGGTCTCCCCAATTGAAATTTGGAAGCTCGTGGTCTCCCTATTTAAACTTGTAAGATTTGTCTCAGGCTTGATTGTAAGATGAATTGAGATGTAATGTAAAACTACTCCAATCAAAAAAAAAAAAAAGAAATCAACCTGCGAGACCATGTAAGAGAACAGCAACCCTGAATTTGAAAGAAAGTATGGATGGGCATAATGCTGGTGTAATAACAGATGCCAACATGCTAACAATATCCCCTTGCAAAGGTATGCATCCTTTGGAACCACCTATCAGTGAATCTGGGGGAACAGGCGAAGACACACTCCCTCCAAGCACCAGCCCTGTTTCATGGCAATTGACACGAAGAAAAGGTTCATTTGATGGTTCCATGGCAACAACCTGAAATGCCAGTAAATAGAAGTGTCACTGCATTTTAGAAAGAGATTCTATAAACATGTGTCAAAAAGGATAACACCTCTTGTTTTGCTTGAAGAAGCAAGGGTACAAAACTACCTCAGATTATCTATTTCATGGGCCTAGTTCACTTCACCATGGAAGGCTTCAACTAGAATCACCATGATTAGATCATTCAAGCCATCTAATGAAACGGCAAATAATGACTACACACATTCAGCAGACTGTCAATCAGAATGCTGAAATCACCCAACGTGGGCGAATGTAGTGTATTCCCTAAATAATATGGTGAATATTAAATAATTAAAGGAAGGCCATGCTGCTTCTGCTATTTCTTATTACAAATTCTATAACATTGCAAAGAAACGGACACCACTTCTGCATGCAATTACCTTGAAGTAGATAAAAATGCCAGGGTTATCTTTGTGTGTCTTCTTGCAGCAGGAAATACACATCGGCGAGTTGCAATTCCAGTTCATTTGAATGAAGAAGATATCTCCTTTTGAAAGATACCTATCAACTCCGAAGTAATCATGCAAAGCTGAATCAATAAAGTCTTGACGGTCTTCAGCTTCAATCAGCGAGCCACCCCTCAAAGATTCGAGTGTTCCACACTCAGGTATCTTCACAAATGAAACCCTCAAGTGTGATGCATGCCTAGGAGAATGAGACCATGGAAGAAGTTCTACAAAGAGGGAAGAATCCTTGGTATCATTCTCAATTGACTCATTCCTTTTGACATAGAACAATGATCTTAGAGACTCTTTTCCTCCATGAACAAGAACTTTCCAGCATGATATGTGCAATCCAAGATTAAATGCCAAAGTAGGAGAGAGATATGCAACCTCTTGATCTAACATCAGTTGATCTGTTGGAGGAAAAGGCAAGGAAGGAAGAACAGCCATCGCACGTTGAGATTGAGAAGGAAAATTTCCCTGACTTCTTTGTCCTTGAGGCGCTACAGGAGGGTCTAAAACAACAACTGTGCCAATTCTCCCAATTTTTGTCTCAACATTCCTAACAAGCACCTACAGGGGTATAAAAGAAGTTCCAGAAAATTTTCATCAGCCTGAAACTTCATTCAAAAAAGTAAAGTTCTTGGATTTACTTTCAAATCATGCTTAATTTACTGTTTGAAGCTAGCATGTTTGTTCTGTTGGGAAACAACCTTCATAAAGCATGGCAACCAAAACATAAAACTTGATATTGTGTAAAGTACTTGGTGCTCAAATTATCCTCTGAGCTAAACCTAAGCTTAGAACCATTATGTTAAAAGAAAATAAGGAGTCCTTTGGCCATTTAGTAAGAAATAATTCGCGCTATGTAGTACTTTCTATAAGATTGAAATCTTAAGATCGGTTTAGAAACATGTGTCAGCCATTAATTTCAATAGTTGATATACCAATAAAGAGGTGCACCAACAAACATACATAGAGCATCCAAATTCATGCCCTAGCTTTATGCACTATATGGTCCTGGGCTTTTGGCTTATTAATCAGATCGTTAGCATAGAGGAACTGCAACTTGGAAAATCTTGACTGCATAAATAGAAGCCAATAAATAGCGCACCTACACGGGCTAGAAAACAAATTTATAAATATAAGAAATGTGATGTCAATCCAAGTTGTTAACTTAACCTACATTCAACACGAACTTTGGAAGTTTGGGACAGAGACTTTATTAAACAGGTTGGAATGAAGCGAAGCCGACTTGTTACAACCCACGCTTACTTGCCACACTAGTTTGAACCATCACTATTACACTGGTACAAGTGACAAATTGCATTAACTTCAGAATATGCTGTTTGCTTCGGAGAAAAATGATTAAATTATTATTACCTGGTTAAAGCAAAATTCAAGTGACAGCCAAACAGCTACCAAGATGGAGTCTTCTTCCAAATTTTGAATCGGTAAATAACAAAAATCCGACTGAGAAATCATCATTCAACATCCAACTTCCAGGAACAAAGAGGTCTCAAGTGGGAAATGTGGATTAAAAATCAAGGAAGACGAGAGAAAGGGACTGTACCAGCGAACCAGATGTCACGGATAATCTCTTCAGAGTGAGCGTAGAGACACCGATGAGAACCGCATTATCCAAGGCTACCGCCTTGGAACAAACGGCTCCCGAGGCTGAATTGTCGAAGGGATGGAGAATCCCGGCCGGTAGACGGACGGGAGAAGAGCTGCTCCGATCGGATGAAGCGCTGGCTTCGGGTGGAGAGGGATTGAGGACGGAATCGAGGATGGTTTTCGTGGAGGAAAGGATGAGAGGTTTCCTTCTTTCAACCATAGGAAACGGAGAAGGTACAGTGTCGTCGGACAGGAGCAGAAGAGATAAGGATGTCGAAAACGATGTTAGGAAGAGGAAAAATGACGACGAAGGCTTCTATCGATACGGGAGAGCTCAGCTGAGAAACTGGAGATGGCGGATGTAGGCGCACTGGGCTTTCATGCCAATTGACGGTAGGACATCCAGTCGACCGGCTTTACATACCGCATAGCAGAGGGGGGCTAGCTTGCTATTTTTATACTGACGTATTGGGATACATTAAAAAAATTGATTTGATTATGCGTGCGTTTACAACGTGATAAAATTTTTGAAAGAAAAAATTTTCGGTATAAAATTTTTTTAAATAAGAACAATATAATATAATAAGAGTAAGGATGATAAATAAAGAAAATAAAGTTAAAATAGATATGTTAGTTGTATAAATTGTTATGTAAAATGACTAAAAAATAAGATAGATATGTAAAAAGACAGGACAAAATAAGAAAAAAATAAGATAATTATAAAAAGTAAAGAGTTTTATATTAAAAAAAATTATTTGAAAACGTTTAGATGTATCCAAATACTCTTAAGATAAGATAGATTTCAAGCTCTGAACTCCAAATTACTAATATATATTTAATAGATCTTTCATAAAATATATTATATATTTAAAGATAAAAAAAATTTCAAAAATTATTTAATGTATCTACTCTTTCATAAATTTATAAATAATTTTAAAATTAGATTATTTTCATATTAATTATAAAATTTTAAGTAAGTTTTATAGTAAAATTATAATTTTAAAATAAAACGTGAAGGCTCTTTTAACAAAAAATCAATATTAAAACATACCCATAACTAACACTGTCTAAAAATATAGGATAGGGTAAGTTTAAATTAACTTGACCTAAAAAGATAACATAAAAGCTTTTAAAAACATGATAAGACATGTGAAATTAGACCTGTTTAATTTAAGTTACAAGTTCGTTTATGAATGAGATAAATATATGATGAAAAATTTTATTATATATTATTGAAATGAGAAAAATAAATTTTTTGGAAGAATAAAGAAATTATTTTTGAAAACATGGGAAAGATTTTCATCTGATTCTCAACCCATTCAATTAAAGGCATATTTTGTTGTGTAACAAACTTTTAAAATTAAAAAATTTCACTATCTATAACTATCTTATTTTTTATTTATTTTTTGCATCTTCTTATACAATTTTCCCACTTTTAATTATTTTCTACACAAGCATACATACAATTAACATATCTATTTTAAATTTATCCCCTTCACTTTCCATAATTATCCTTATTATATTACTTTATTTCTCATTTTTCAAAAACTTTTATATCAAAATTTTTTCACTTAGAGTGTATTTTAAAAGTGACAAAAATTTTAAATGAAAATTTTTTTATATAAAAGATTTTTCAATAAGAGAGAAATGATGTGATATAATAAAGTAATGATAAAAAATAAAGAGAATAAAATTAGAATAAATAAGCTAGTTATACAAGTAGTTATGTAAAATGATTGAAAAATAAAATAATTTTTATAAAAATATATAAAAAATAAAAATGGAATAATTCTCAAGAGTAAAAAGTGTATAGTGAAATATATACATCCTTAAAGGTTTGAATTTAATTAAATGCACTTGGTTGTACTAAGCTTTGGTACACCTATGTGCACTAGATAACAACTCTAAAAATTTTATCACTTTCAAATAGGGCCTATTTGTTTAACCCCAAAACTTTCTAAGCTAAATTTTTTTTACTTTTCGCCACTATTATAATTTTTAATCATTTTTCACATCTCCCCTTCAAGAATCATGTATTTCAATTATCTTTACACAACTATTTATATAACTAATATATTTATTTTAAATTTATTATCTTTATTCCTTATCATTATCCTTATTACATAACATCATTTTTTAATTCAAAAAATTTTATATAATAAACATAAAAAACTTTTATACAATCAACTTGTTATCAAAAAAAAATTATCTCTTTCCGTACACATCTTTAAAAAAGAAAAAAGAAGAAGAATAAAAGAAAAAAAAAGCAGGGAAAGGGCCCAACGCTTCTGCCTGCAATGGGCCCGACGATTTGGTACAATGTCTGACCAACCAGTTTTCTTCTCTTCCTCTTGCGAGCTGCGAGCTGCGAGCTGTTATGTGCTTCTGCTGAATTCGCCTTCCAACTTCTAGGGTTCTGTTGTTTCCATTTTCTTCCAATCACAGGACGTCAGTTTTCGGCGTGTCGATCGCTTTTCTTTTCCGTGCTCCGAAACATGTACCAATGGCGGAAATTCGAGTTCTTCGAAGAGAAATCGCCTTCTGGGAAATGCTCGATCCCTGAAGAAGTCGCTGGAAACATCCAGTGCTGCTCAAGCGGGAGGGGAAAGATCGCCGTCGGCTGCGACGAAGGAACCGTCAGTCTGCTCGAGCGAGGGCTGAAATTCATCTACGGATTCCAAGCCCACACCTCCAACGTCCTCTTCCTTCAACAGCTCAAGGTAAATTTAAAATTTCCTTGCTCTCTTATTTCCTCTTTAATTCCATTATTTTAATCAATTTGCCAATTTTCTTTTAGCAAATCATCATTTCTCGGATTATCAATAATATAAATTTTCTTATTTTCTGATTTGATTTGTGATCAACCACATGGATGGCTAGTCTCATCCTGTTTCTTTGATTTGGCAACATTTGTTTTTCGACGTTTAGTTGATATCTGCTTGACCCGTTGCCAGTAACACTGCCAGTTATAGTCGATAACTACAGGGCCGATCCTACTGAATCAACTACCCATAGAATAGATGTCACTGATAAAATTAGCTTTTCCTCTAAGATAGATATGTCGTGATCACCTTCACTTGTTCCTGTAAATTGTTAGCAGAAGTGCATTGAAAATCTCATTCATGAACCTTTTATTGAGCAACTGTCCTCTCGGATTGATATTTTGGGTTACTATTTTGAATTGTATTCTTCCAGCAGCCAACCGTGAACCTGTTACCATTATACCGGATGCAAGAGTGTCATGTAGATGATACTTCATTTGGAAGCCCTTTTTACTTTTGGTTGCTTATTTCTCTCTTTTCTCTTGATAAACAGCAACGCAATTTTCTCATCACTGTTGGAGAGGACGAGCAAACATCTCCACAGCTATCTCCTATCTGCCTCAAGGTTTTTGACCTTGATAGGACACAGCCGGAGAGTTCAAGTGCAACAAGTCCTGTTTGCGTCCAGATACTGAGGGTTTTCACCAACCAGTTCCCTGAAGCTAAGGTATTGCTGTCATACACACCCCTACATACTTTCTGGGGGATCCTTTGTTTCTCTTAATGGCTGCTTGCTTATTCATTATCCTATACTTATTTAGATGTTCTTATTTATTTCATTCACTGAACTACCACCATGTTCTTTCATGGGCATCTCTTTTATTCCCTTTATCCTTCGAATGGATTTACTGAATTTTGTATATTTTGAACAGATGTTATCTCATTCTTTAACTTACCGTCCTGTGGGCAGTTTGGCAAATCTGTTTAACAAGCACACATCCTTCTGGCAGGTCCCACCGTCTATGCACCCTAGCCTGAATAGGTTGCATAAGCCATATGAGTGACTGGTGCCAGAAATAAGTGGATGGCTTAGAAACCTTGCTGACAACAATGATCCTTTTGTCAGCCAGGAGATTTACAGGTCTGCCCACACGATTGAGGGATTAGAAGTCCATTGATTTCCCATCATTGTGTTTTAAATGCTTGTAAAGTTAAAAAGATTTTGCGCAAGTGATTCATTCTTGGAGTTTGCTTCTTTCTTCCAACTTCTGTTGCCCAGATTACATCATTTTTAGTCCTTGAAGAAGCTCCTCCAGTCTTATTCATCTCAATTGGTTTAGACAATGGTTGCATTTACTGCATCAAAGGGGATATTGCACGTGAGCGTATCACTCGATTCAAGCTGCAAGTTGACAATGCTTCAGACAAGAATAGCTCATCTGTAACTGGTCTGGGATTTCGGGTTGATGGGCAGTCTCTTCAGCTTTTTGCTGTTACTCCTACTTCTGTTACCTTGTTCAATTTGCAAGATCAACCACCCAGGCGACAAATCTTAGATCAGATTGGATGTGATGTTAATAGTGTTACGATGAGTGACCACCAGGTATGTAATTGTATTCTGTTTACTATAATTTTCTTGGCTGCCCAACTTCTAAAGAACAGATACGCTGTCATATATGAATAGTAAGCTAATGTCAAATCTGCTAAGAAATGTTGTAAATCTTGCCAATTTTGGAGTATCCGAATTTTGGTTCTCAATTCCATATCAATAATATCTTTAAATTTCAATTGGTTACGATCTAAAACATGTGATTTTCCCAGTTGATCCTGTATATCTGATTACTGTCAGAACACCTACATTGACGGTTGTTCATTTTCAGCAGTTTGGGCTTCTATGCATGTAAGATACTGTGTGGGTTGGGTGGATAAAGTTATCCTGTAAATAACAACCTGTCAGATTTTGATTATTCCCTAATATTGTTATTGACTGGCAGTTTTGTGTCTTCCTGTAACTCAGGAACTAGTAATTGGTCGCCCTGAGGCTGTCTACTTCTACGAAGTTGATGGACGTGGTCCATGTTGGGCTTTTGAAGGGGAGAAAAAATTCCTTGGCTGGTTTAGAGGATACCTATTATGTGTTATTGGAGATACAAGAAGCAGCAGGAATACTTTCCATGTGTATGATCTGAAGAACCGGTTGATCGCCCACAGCCTAGCAGCTGGAGAGGTTTCTCACATGCTTTGTGAATGGGGCAATATAATTCTCATAATGAAAGATAAGACAGCTTTATGCATTGGAGAAAAGGACATGGAAAGCAAATTGGATATGCTTTTCAAGAAGAATCTGTATACTGTTGCCATCAATCTGGTTCAAAGTCATCAGGCAGATGCTGCAGCTACTGCAGAAGTTTTGCGGAAGTATGGTGATCATTTATATGGGAAACAAGACTATGATGAAGCAATGGCCCAGTACATTCACACAATTGGTCACCTTGAACCATCATATGTCATTCAAAAGTTTCTTGATGCTCAACGCATCCACAATCTCACAAATTATTTGGAAAATTTACATGAGAAGGGGCTTGCTTCTAAAGACCACACCACCCTTCTTTTGAACTGCTATACAAAGTTGAAAGATGTAGAAAAGCTGAAGGTATTTATCAAAAGTGAGGATGGTGTTGGAGAGCACAAGTTCGATGTGGAGACTGCCATAAGAGTCTGCCGTGCTGCTGGGTATCATGAGGATGCGATGTATGTTGCTAAGAAGGCTGGGAGGCATGAGTGGTACTTGAAGATCTTGCTTGAAGACCTGGATAGATATGAAGAAGCATTGCAATACATTTCAAGTCTTGAACCCAGCCAAGCAGGGATTACTTTGAAAGAGTATGGTAAGATTCTTGTGGAGCACAAGCCAATCGAGACAATCGAAATACTTATAAGGCTTTGTACTGATGATCAAACATCAACCAAAAAGGGGACGGCGTCAAATGGCAGACAAATGTCTATGCTGCCTTCTCCTGTAGATTTTCTCAACATTTTTGTTCATCATCCACAAGCTCTTATGGATTTTCTTGAGAAGTATATTAGTCGGGTGCAGGACTCACCTGCTCAAGTAGAGATCCACAATACACTATTGGAGCTATATCTATCTAATGACTTGAATTTCCCAACGATTTCACAGGATGGTGATCTCCCTGCTAAGGCAAATGCATTGTCATCAGCTGACAGCAATGGTAAATCAAGCACAACAAGGAAAGATAAAATTAAGGAAAAGGATTCTCTGGAGAGACATCAGAAAGGCTTGCGTTTGCTCACTACTGCATGGCCACCTGATGTGGAACAGCCATCCTATGATGTGGATCTTGTGGTCATTCTTTGTGAGATGAACTCATTTAAAGAAGGGCTCTTATTTTTGTATGAGAGAATGAAACTTTATAAGGAGGTGATTGCTTGCTATATGCAGGCCCATGACCATGAAGGGTTGATTGCATGCTGCAAAAGGCTATCAGATTCTAGCCAGGGTGGAGATCCATCTTTGTGGGGAGATCTGCTGAAGTACTTTGGTGAGCTCGGAGAAGATTGCTCGAAAGAAGTGAAAGAGGTCTTGACACATATTGAAAGGGATCAAATATTACCGCCCATTATTGTTCTCCAGACACTGGCTAGGAATCCATGCCTTACTCTTTCTGTTGTCAAGGATTACATTGCTCGAAAACTTGAACAGGAATCAAAGCTGATTGAGGAAGATCGCAAAGCTATTGAGAAGTACCAGGTTGGTATTTCGGATCTAGTTTTTACACTTATACTGCATTTCATTTGGGCTGGTTCCACCTGCACCAGAAACCATCTATGCTGTCTCTAGGCAGAATGAAGATTTACGTCATGCTTGTGCATGCTATTGATTCTCTTAGGATGCCTGTGAGTATTTCTTTCATTTTTAAAATTTGTGTATTCCAAAATGTTGATCTAAAGTCTTGGTTGGTGCTGCTGGTACATCTGCAGAACAGCTTTTCAATCATGCAATCACTGTGATCACAATCATACACCATCAGAATTCTTGATATGTATGCTTGGTTCAGGCATGCAAACTTTTTAATTTTTCTGGATCATAGCTGGATTGTAGCAATTGCAAATATTCCCAGGAAAATTCTAGCACCTGTTGAGCCTTTTTTTTTTTTTGATGAGACACTTGTTGAGTATTAGGTGTGGACAACTTCTTTGTTTTTTATTTTGTTACCTGCTGTTGGTGGTTGCCTTTGGAACTTTACGATTTGTCTCATGAATGTGAATTTTATCTTTACTATGCTGTGACCTGCGTCTGTGATGGTCCACGATGATTGCAATGACTTGCTATGTGCTTAGTGAATATAAAGAATTACAAACTTATCGGGTAAGAAGCCACATGGAGATCCATGCTCCATTGTTTCTGTCCTTGATGCCCCAATTTAATTAGTACTTCTGTGACATTGGCTCAAATTCCTCTTTTTGTTAATATGATGGGGTTAAGCGTACATCTCTTTTATATGTGAAAAATTGCATTTGTTAACAGCATTATATTCCATGCAGGAAGACACCTTGGCAATGAGGAAGGAGATACAAGATCTCAGGACCAACGCGAGGATCTTTCAACTCAGCAAATGCACTGCTTGCACTTTTACACTTGATCTTCCTGCTGTGCACTTCATGTGCATGCATTCATTTCACCAACGTTGCCTGGGGGACAACGAGAAGGAATGCCCTGAGTGCTTACCTGAGTACAGATCTGTCTTTGAGATGAAAAGCAACTTAGAACAGAGTACCAGAGATCAGGATGGATTCTTCCAGCAAGTGAAGGACTCAAAGGATGGTTTCTCCGTGATTGCCGACTATTTTGGTAAGGGTGTTGTGAGTAAAACCAGCAGTGGTCCTCAATGTGTTCTGAGGTCAGACAGTAGCACCCCTGGCATCTTTTGAAAATTTGTGTGCAGTAAAAATTTAGGTACAGTAGGCACTCCTGGATGCCTACAGCAGTGAAGACTGGCCGCACCATTAGCACCACCGGTGAGGAACCTAGCATCATGATCACTTTCATAGAGACATCAGCCTTTTTTGCCGCTCACCTCTCTACATTTGTACAAGCATATGACTGCACAGACTACTACCGCTCCACGGATGGTTTTTCTGCGTATTCTTTTCCTTATTTATATCAGAGCTCGGCCTGTTGATGCTACCAAGGGGAGATGATTGCGAGATTCATATTGAATGACATTCAGCTAAAATCCGAGAAGATCAAGAAGGGAAAATGAAAGAAGAAAATGATGTGACCATGGGAGTTGCAGCAGTTTGAAGTACAGGGTATAATTCCAAAGTCGGTGTGTGTAGACGATTTCTTCAGTGGCTCTTCTTTTGGCACTCGAGTTCTACTTTCATGGCATAAGAGCATTTTAATTTATGTTTATTTTTGTCAACAGTTTGATGATTTTCCTGTATTATTTTGTGAGAAATTCATTGAAATTTCTGTTGGCACATGATCATGGTGCTGTTGTTAGGGTCTTGTAGCCTTGTACAAGTGGGTTTGGCAAAGCATACAAGCCAAAAACCCAAAACCGTGCATGCTGCGAAACACAAACCAGTGTTCTTCCCGAATGTGGATGGACTGCAGCAAAAGTCACACCGGAAAGAGTTAAATCGACTGAGACCAAAAAGAGTGACTAAATCGGGAAGAAATTACTATTGATAGGATTCAGATTTTCCGAGTGAGCACAATTCAGTCCATCGATTCAAGCATATGGATCTCAGGAAAACACTGAATTTTTGGAAAAATTGATCATCGGATGTGTTGGCAGAAAACTCAAATTGTGTGTGGAGTTATGGAGAAGTAAATCAGTGGACCTAAGGTTTTTGTCATTTATTGTTAAGCGCGCGCGCTGTGTGTCTCTCTCATTTGAACACTTTTATAAGATGGAGATTGGATAGAATGTAGAATGGAAAAAGTATTGTTTTGTATTAGAAATGGGAAAAGGTGTATCGTGATTGAGAAAAGTTTTATTAAAAAAAAAAAAGTAAGCTGTTATTTTTTAGAAATAAAAAAAAGTTTTTTTTTGGGAAATGAGAGATTTCATTTCATTTTAATATGAGGATCATACCATCTTAGATGTAAACAAATTCTCAAAGAACTTTTAACAGAGTTTGCTCTTTGAAAAGGAGCCTTAAGGATCGTGTGCATTTATTTAACTATTGTAAATCAAACGCATTTCGAGGCATTATTTTTTGCCTTTTCTTGAAATCAATTTTGGAGTTTTACTTAATCTTCCTTTGTATTTCTCCCCTTTCGGAGTGTTCTCTTAGTTGTTTGGCTTAAATAGACTGGATTTCCTTCTTTAATTGGCGGGCTAAAGTGAAGAATAATTACAAATAGTTACTACACAAATACTAAGAATAATTACAACTAGTTACTACACAAATACTACCTGTACTGTAAGCTCCAGTTGAAGCCTTAAGGCTTCGTTCAGCCACAAGGTTTGTAGTAGCTTTTAAAAAATCTTCTTGGATGGGAAAGTGTTGCTACAAGGAATCCTATGTACTGAATTACTTATGTAAGTGCCTTAAGAGAGAGCAATTCGAAAGAGTTTTCGTCCTGCTGCTCTACCCAACTCGCGGGATGTTAAGCATATTGCCAGCCAAATGAAGCCTGAGTCTCTCCTTTTCTGAAGCCCTCATTTATCTAATTTTCTAAATTTTAAATTTTTTTTTTTCTCAAATTCTCCAATTTTTGTTTTAATGAAAAAAGCTGGATACGGGTAACTAGGGCAACATACGCTTAATGTCAATGAGGAAATTGTAAGTAGAGCAACATAGGCTCAATGTCAATGAGCAAACGGTAAGTAGAGCATCATAGGCTCAATGAGCAATGAAATCAACAAATGAACTTGAAGTCAGTGCATGAATTAGCATAATTTATGCGCAGAGAGACAGAAAAATGTGCTTTTTCGGGCGAACTTCGTTACAGAATACATTTGAACTGACACCTTCGAATTTTCCAAATGCTGTTGAACTTAAATATTGATTTTGATGGAGACCAGTGCTCTTGGCGCCATGGTTCTGACCTGGGCTTTCATGCCCGTTTGTCCGGTATTGAATCCCGGGCAGAGCGTTGGCTCCTCCTACCATATATATTGATTTTGATGCCAACGCATGCCCCATTTGTGGGCCGGGCGTGGTTCGAATGCTGCTGTCCACCATGTAAATAGGTGACTTTTTACAAATTAGTATCCTTTTAATGGAAGTTTTACGATTTCCCCATGTTGTGGGGGTATACTATTTACCCTTATGGTGAGGGTTTATGAAAAATTTCCTTCCATGATGCGAGGGTGTGAATGTGCACCATTGTAATATCAAGATATCATGATGTATAAAAAATATGAAAAAAATATTGATTTTGATAATTAAAAAAAAAACTTATAAAGATTTATGAGGGTTAAGCAACGATTTCCAACATTTTCTGGCCGACCCATTCTTGTTCACCCGCTTGGTGGCTTGGCTCACTACAAATGCTAGGAATACTTAGGAACAGGGGTACCCTAGGATCTGAGAATGGGTTGAAGAAATGAAAACTTGGGGTGCGAAGTCAGCAATCAGCATAACCCCCCAGTTCCTTGTGCAACTTCAAAAATCCTTAGATCATCCCTGCTCCATTGTTTTCAAAAGTCAGCATAGCCTCTATGTTTCTTTTTTACCATATTTGACTATTGTATTTTTATTTTTAGGGTTCCAGATTGTTTTAAAATTTGTTGTGGGTGATTAGGTGATTTTTTATATTTAACTAAATAAATATTAATAAACATAATGGGTGGCTTGACTTCATAAAAAAAGTATTATGATTTGCAAAGACCAAACTAAACAACTTCTAACTTCAGCATGTTTAACTTTTACCTTGCATGCACATCCTATTATTTCTTGTATTTATTAGAAGAAATTTTAATATTTTATATTATAGATAAAGTAAAAATAAAATTTATGATATGATAGAAATTATTAACTCAATTCTTAACTCCAATTATCAACCCGAATTCAACTTAGGATTAGCTTAGATTTTCAAAATACGATTACACCTCCAGCATAGGGGGAATAATTATGTAATATTTCAAAATTTTAAGAGGCACATATTTTCTTTTGTCAAATTTGAAAATCCGGTCATGAAGGCAAGACTCCCCATGGTTTTTTTTTTTTTTTTTTGAAGTTGCTTACACGCCACTTCTTCCCAACCTAATGGATGAGACCAATATTATTAATTCCTAGTTTTTCTTATAAAGTAAATGGCGATGGACCCACACTAATAAATGTGATTTAAATGATATTAAGCATGAAAGAGACATCTCGTAGATGCAAAATTAAGGGGCAGGTGGCCCACACCAGTTGGTGGGTTTGTTATTCTTTCATATACAGAAACACGATGTGAACCGTTTGATGGTACAATCATATATTGACTTAGCTAGGTCTTTAATTTCTATCCAACATTGGCATTCTCATGAATCATTTGAACCAATTTCATAAAAGGGTGAATAGTCAAATGTCAAGTTGGGTCAGTGTCGCGCTTGGCCGACCGCGAAATTATCATTTTTGGGTAGTTCAACTACTAATATATGCAAATTTCTGACTAGAAATATTAATTAGAGATGGAAGAAAATGAGATATATTGAAGAGAATCAAAGGAAAATATGAGAGAGGATGACTGGATTTATAAAGTCAATGAAAATGGAATATGATTTTTTTTTTGAAAATATAAATTAATTACGTAAAAATAAAATTATTAGGATAGTTATATAGCTCTGTGGGGGTGTATCTGTTAAGCGAAAATGATAGATAGAAATATAAGCAATGCATTTTGGGCGCATTAATTTTGGTTGTGATACTTGCAACACATTAACATATCTACACTTCATTGAAACATGGCTGATCTCCACATATATCTACACATTGTGGGATATGTAAACATGGCAATATTGCATGGTAGCTTTCATTAATGCATTGACAACTTCGGTCCACATCCAAACTGATGGCTTAAATGCAACTTACCCGGCACGTATAAAATTAAATAAAGGTGTTCTGGACGTGGTCAATGAATGTATTAAGCCACAAAAGTTATATACATATATCTTTTCAATATAAATAACTATCACGTGTAAATAGAAAAGAAGGGAAGGCGCGCTGTTTCTTCTTCTTTTGTAGGGGGATTTTCATTAAAGAATCATGGCGTAACACGGGGGAAAACAGAACATGCTACATCACATTTATATCTTTTCTTTTTGGCAGATTAGCCACGTTATGCGCATGAATGGGTTGGTTTGAGACGATAGGCATCAAACCGGGTCTTGGATCCTACGCCATTAAATACGGCAGTTATGAGGCTTCGACGGACGACCACATATGTAGGAGTTTTTTTTTTACTGGTGCTGTACAGCGTACATATTTGATATTTGATATTACGCATCAACATTCATTATTGAAACAATTAGTTCCACCAAATTACAAACTTCACCTGTACATTAAGGAAGACCAGCTACTCCTATCATACTTTTAATTAGGACTAAATATCCAACTTAAAATTTAGTCCGAAATCTCACCGTAGGATTCGAACACCACCACCACAACACGCCGGTTGAAGACCCTGTTCTAGCTGTGATGACCAAACAAGCGGAGCTCGTTTGGCACATATGTAGGAGTTGATCGGCGTGTTTTGGGTGAAGGCTGTATTGGGAAAACACGATATCACAATAATTATAATAAAGCTCACTTTCATTAGCCATCATTTGTAAATTGTAACTTAAAACGTGGCTTGAGTTTTTTACAACGAAATAGTTTGTTGTTCTTAGCTATTCACATAAGAAGGATGATAGTATCATGCCTCTTCACATAATCACTTATTCCGGAGTTGACAAGAATCTGTTGAATTAATATCTTAATGATTAAATTTGTATAATAAAAGTTTGGCTATGATAAAAAAAAAAAAATCACTTAAAAAGCATTAAACTAAGTGATTTCTAGCCCATCATTGTTGGTTGCCTGAAGTACATTCACCATCAAGTATCCCGCAGCAAAACTGTTTTCCATGTTTTGTTGACAAAGTCCATTTACCATATGCGTACTCTTAAAAAGCATAAGTTCTTACCATTAAAAAAAAAAAAAAAAAAAAAAAAACATGAGTTCTGAGCTTTATATCGATAAGTAGAATTATTTATTTGAATAAAGTTGCTAGCTTTCCATAGCCAAAATACCATACTGGTTATTTTGGATATGGGCTTGTGACCTTTTTATTTAAAAAATATATAGTTATACTTTAACTAAAATTATTGACCAAAACTTGAAAAGTTTGTTTTGATTATTTATATTTCAAACTTTAATTAATTAATTTTTCAAGGGAACCAGTATGTTAAAAAAAAATGTATTTAAAATCTATGCTAATGTCCTTAGAGCACAAAACAATGCCAGTAAAATGTTTTTTTTATGAAAAAGTAAATAATAATAATAATAATAATGAGTAGAGTTATCAAAGTAGCCATAGTATAACATTATCGTGCTGACATCGTCTCTGTTATATACATATGACTTATGAGCATGGATTCCCCTCCTATTCAAATTAGTTTCAAACACAATCAAGCAGCTTGGTTTTTGAAGAGAGTTCATGTGAATTTTGATGGTTGGTAAATCCTCCAAGGCGCTGGATTAGTGCTGCGGCGGGAGGGGAAGGGAGGGAAAGGGGAGAGGAGTTGGTTTAGGTCATGTTCATGACATAACTAACTGGATTAGGTTGCCGGGGGGGTTAGGTGAACACTTGTTCTCTCATTGTATACCACTTCCAACAACAAATCTTATACACTTCGTCCTCTAGTGGAAGCTAGAGGGTTTGGTTGAGAAATTTTTCTACATGCTTGCATCAGCTCACAACCGTTATCTTAATTGATTATGCAAAAAAAAAAAAAAAAAACAAAAACAATGGGCTTCATAACGTTATTGATTTTTCTTCTTTTTAAGATACACACAACTATACATTAAATGAAGTTGGTTATCACTCCCACCTAGAATCGAAATCGAAATCTCGCTCAGGATTACGTAAGTATTTACTGTATGTCATTCTTTTTTTTTTTTTTTTTTGACATTCTGTAAATGACCTTTTATCTATATAAGATGTGTTTGGAAAGTAATAAAATTTTAGGATAAATTTTTTTAAATAATGTACAAAATTTATAATATACGATAAGAATAATGATGAAAAATAAAGAGAATAAAGTTAAAATAAATAGATTAATTGTATGTTGTAGTTGTATAGAAATTACTAAAAAATAGGGTAATTATATAAGAAAATATGAATAAATGATTAAAAAATAAAATAGTTGTGAAAAAGTGAAAAGTTTCATATTGAAAAGTTTTGTCTAAAAAGTTGTAGGTGATTAGCGATTAGGCGGCCACTAATTTTACCAACAATTTTAATTATATCTAATTTTTTTGTCAAAAATGGTAAAGATGCTTACACATTTTAGATGCCCACGTCAGATCGGCGAAAATTAGTAAATGCCTTAAATTAAAAGTCAAAGTAAGAGAACACTGTTGAAATAAGGTATCTGTAAAACGAGCTGTAATTTTTTTTTGGGTATCACAAAGCTACAAATGATGAATCATCGTGACCGTCAATATCCAAGGAATGTAGAAGACTGGGATATTAATATTTTATAAACATTAATAATTCGACTCCCAAATCCGGTCTCTTTTCCAAAAAAAAATTTATTTCATCTTTATTTATGTTTCGATAATTATTATTTTCTCTTTTTTCCTTATATGTCCGTTTCCTATTTAAGAAAAATTGACAAAATTACAAGGAAAATTTCATAAAAGTGAGAATGTGATGTGATGTGATGTTACAAAAAATTACAGGGAAAGGGAAAGGAAAAACTCAGTTTTTTTACTCTAGTTATCCTACTTTTTTATTTTTATCCTTATATTTCAATTATTTTTTATGCTACCATATTTTATACATCTAATATCAATTTTAAAATAAATATTTTAGCAAATTTAATTATTTAAAGCTCGTATAAATAATTAAAATTTCATTTTATAGTATTAAATTTTAAGAAAAATTAAATTAATAATTTAGATATTAAAAATATAATACATATAATGCACTTTTTTGAAGTGATTCACCTGCTAGAGAGAGCATTCGCACTTTCTCTATATATATTTTTTTATGGTATTCATATATTATATTATTTCAGTTGGTATTACGATAAGACTTTGAGATCGTTCTTACACTATCCAACAATCAATCTATAACTATCTTAACAAGATTTTAATTTTTACTAATACTTTACCCCTGATATCCCAACTAGCGGACGCCCCTACTGAATTTGTAGAGAGAGACATACCACCGCCACACGAAGTTTCGAACCACTGTCACCAAGCATTGGGTGAAAGGTGGTTACCGAGTGTCACGTGCACGTTCTCTATTAGATCCTTTCCCAGCTATTAGCATTCATTAATGTGGTATGAGGTCAGATATGCGTGCAAAATTCTTCTATCATGTACAATGCATACCACACGTTAGCTTGTGTGATGGCGATTTCGGAGCGGGATTTGAATGGTATTGAATACAATTATAAAACGCTAGCTTCTCGCATGTCATGATGGAGCCAAAAACTAGTTGTCATCATAACGGCTGATTATAAATTCTTGGCAACACAACTAACGTTGCAGTGGTTGAATGTCTAGAAATCATCAATGAAGAAAGAGGTTTGTTGATAATAAATGTACCTTTTATCTATCTCCGGAGTAAAAAAAAAAAAGCTTTTTCTTAAATACTAATATTGTAGAATATAACATTTGATATTATAAATCAAGTTTTTTTCACGTAGGAGACAACGAGCTCCCATTTATCCTAAAGGAAATATTATGCTCCCAATTTATTTTCGGAGGACTTAACTATTCCTACTTGTACAAAGGTCAAAATCCTAAGCCGGAGGGATTTGAACTGCCCACAGTGCTTGCCGAATGCCTTATATGAGGCACTCTGATTGGTTAAAAAAAATTTAATCAACTAAAGTAGAGTAATATACTCTCTCTCAAAATGAGTTCCCCTCAAAAGTACTTTTCTTGTAACTTCATCTATTTTTCTCGTTTGATAATTTATTAGAAATTTAATGATCCATTGTATGTAACAAGATTTGTTTTGCTGAAATTTTCACATCCCCTTTAAAATATATTTATATATAAATTATAAAAAATACTTAGAGCTATTCATATATGCATTAAAATATAAGAATATTTCCCAAAATTGCTTATTTATGTAATATTGAGATTGTAGACAATTTAGATTTTGAAAACACAACATAATATAAAACCATTTTAATTATTATGTTGATTTTACACATTTATAGACGAGACCATGCACGATGATACTAAACAAATGATGAAATTTTCATGACATATGAACTATTCTAAATACAATAAATAAAACAAGTTTTTCATCAATTATTAAAATGACAAATGAACGAAGTTACATGAAATGAAGTTTCTTAGAATTAGAACTCTTTTAGGTTCGTGATTGCTCATGTCCCAAGTCGTCGAACAATAAGATCAGAATAAAGAATTCATAAATAATCTTAATTTAAACCAAAACTTGGAATCCAAATTTTAACTCGAACTTGATTTACATAAATAGTTTAAAATTTATGGTTGAAATTAAAGAATATTTGAGCTTCATGCATAAGGGTTGCACCTTAGGAAAGGGTACTGCCTCTTTTGGCACATCGAGGTGTAGAGGTAGAGGCTTAAAATGCAAATAAAAAATATAATATTTGCAAATTAGACCTTATCCTTTACAATTAATGCCTGTTATACTCTCTTAATTTACAGGTTTCTTTTACATATGTCCAACAAAAAAGGCTAATTTATTATATTTTTACAAAGTTATATATTAAGGGGTATTTTCAAGGATCCAAGATCCGTGAATGGAATTTATATGAGATGAAATTTTCCATTTTCAAGACAGTTTTTTAAAATAATTTTAAATACAAATTTTTATGTTATCAATATAATTTTATTAATTCTAATATACATCATTACATTCTCGTCATATTTCTTCATCTTATTAAAGCCGCTTGTATCCTTCCAGCAATCCCTCGAGTTGGCAACAATCGGAATCACTGTCGGTGATTTGGCGGCAAAAATACGGGTGCAGCCATTTAGGTTCATTTACTTATAGTTTTTGCTTGGAATGGCATGATTACGTGCTACTCCAGTTATATATGCTGATTAAAAATCATCATCATCCCTCACTACTTTGCAACTGTACTAACCGTAATATGGTCCAACCATTAATGCTGGCTGCCCAAGAAACAGTAGTTTCTTTTGTGGACAACTGCAGTTCCTACTCACGTTTCTATTTGCTATTGCTGTTGTCCCCCAAAAGTGTTTTTTTAATGGTTATATTTACATACATCTCAACACATATTACATTGTAGTTCTGAGACATTCGTACAAATACGGAGATACATAACTCCTCCAAAGAAATCTGGAGACACAGCTCCACTAAAGAATTAGGAAGACACAGCTTCCACCCAGCCAAAGGGAGACACCAGCTCTCACTCCACCTCAAAGGGAGACCACAGCTCCCACACCATTTTTCGGGCTGAAATCCCAACATGGGATTCGAACCCACGACCGCAGCCCTGCCAAAGCTCTATTACGCCTGCGGCCACCAACCGAGCACGCCTCGGTTGGTTGTCCCCCAAAAGGGTTTTGATGATATGCATATGTGAATTGTGAATCTGTGCCCAAAAAGCCTATTTGATTGGTTGGGGACTTTTTTTTTCGATGAGAATTAGTTGGGGACTTAAATGAAGAAAAAAACGTAATAAAAAGGATGACATGAAATAAAATACATAGACTTCTACATAAAACAGATAGTCACTTATAAAGTACTTGAAAGTAATTTAAATTTTCATCATAGCTAAGCGGTTTGATATGTGATTGCGTAAGTGAATCATGGTTTTGAGTCTAGGTTAATCTTCATTCACATGAAAAAACAATTGAATTTGTGAATTTTTTTAATTCATATTTATACATCAGTCATCTAATATTACAAATTAGTGTATATAAAGTCCTTACTGCATGGAGGAACAAAATAACAACCTCGCCACCGGGGGGGTATTAATACTCTCACAACGAAGAGACAAGAATTGAACTTGGGACCAGGAGAGTAGTAACTCTTCAAGGCTATTCCCTCCCATACATGTAAACTAGGAACTCTTTCCACTTAACACCCTACTCGCGTTTTGGTCCTATCCTAAAATGACTAGTCAAATTAAAAAGTCTATTCTCACACATATAGATCAGTAACTCTTTAAGTCTCTTAATAATGTGGGATTTCTTACCACTTAACAAAACTAACCACCATAAAAATGAGTGTTTAAAATAGAAAGTTTTGTGTGTGTGTGTATATATATATATATCAAACTAATGTAATTTTTATACCCAAAATAGGAATATGTCCACATATGTCCCTTTCATTTTGGGCACCAAAAGATCTAGCCTTAAAATTTTTACCAATTTAATTAATATACGTTTCCATCCATTTCAATTTGTATTATAAAGAAGCTTTAAGATAATTTTACAATTTATAAAAAGGAGACTATATCCTTCCAAATAATACTCAGGAGACAACAAATTTTAACTATCAACTGGGGAAACAAACTCTCATCTAATAAATGGGAAGATTTTTATCAAAAAATAATAATAATAATAAAAATAAATGGGAAGATGAAGCGCCCATTTAAACCCACGTTTGCTGCATGAAAGACTCATGACAGACTCATGACATGACCAACCGAACAATAATCTTCGCCATTGTTACCTGTTTTAATCAAGGTAGATTGCCCGTTTTAATTCGGATTTGAGATGTGTTGGTCTACTGGTTTGGTGGTTGGAAATAAATGCTTTCCTAATTCGGCTGTCTTTCAAATCCTTTTCAACCTGTAATTATCTGCCAATCCAACTTAATTAATTAATTAATTAAGCCAGCAACACTATTGACTAGAGACTCGGTGATTGGAATATCTAGGCTGTCAGTGGAAGTTCGCAATAAAAGCCATTAATTACGGACACAAGGTCCGAACGGTTACACAGTGATACACGTGGTAACACTACCTTCTAAGTGTGATAGGATAATATATATATATGAGACCCGATCCCGTGCAGTCTGCTGTAAAATGGACCTCACACATATTAGATTGTAATGAAACTTTATACACTCATTTATCCATATATAAATCATATTTTAGACGGTTTAGATGTTGAAAAAAACCACTTTAAACTTGATATTTACATTAAACTATTTTATTACGTTGATTTTGCACCATTTTAAGATGGGGACTGCACACATGTTGGATTTTGATGAAAATTAGTATGCTATTAAAGTGAACAATTCTAAATACAATGGGTGGGGTGAATTTTCCATTTATGATCAGGTGGGGCCCACAGTGCATGGACTGCACGGTGCAGTCGCATGCACCGGAATAAATCCCTATATATATATATATGGAAATGATCCAGTGCATGCGACTGCACCGTGCAGTCCATGCACTGTGGGCGCCACCTGATCATAAATAGAAAATCCACCCCACCCATTGTATTTAGAATTGTTCACTTTATTATCATACTACTTTTCATCCAAATCCAACATGTGTGTAGTCTCCATCTTAAAATGGTGCAAAATCAACATAATAAAATAGTTTAATGTAAATATCAAGTTTAAAGTGGTTTTTTCAACATCTAAACCGTCTAAAGTATGATTTATATATGGATAAATGAGTGTATAAAGTTTCATTACAATCTAATATGTGTGGGGTCCATTTTACAGCCGACTGCACTGTCAATCGGACTGCACAGGATCGGATCTCATATATATATATATAATATGGGAAATAATCCAGTGCATGCGACTGTACGGTGCAGTCCATGCACTGTGGGCTCCACTTGATCATAAATAGAAAATCCACCCCACCCATTGTATTTAGAATTGTTCACTTTATTAGCATACTAATTTTCATCCAAATCCAACATGTGTGTAGTCCCCATCTTAAAATGGTGCAAAATCAACGTAATAAAATAGTTTAATGTAAATATCAAGTTTAAAGTGGTTTTTTCAATATCTAAACCGTCTAAAGTATGATTTATATATGGATAAATGAGTGTATAAAGTTTCACTACAATCTAATATGTGTGGGGTCCATTTTACAGCGGACTGCACAGGATCGGTCCTCATATATATATATATGGGAAATAATCCAGTGCATGCGACTGCACGATGCAGTCCATGCACTGTGGGCCCCACTTGATCATAAATAGAAAATCCACCCCACCAATTGTATTTAGAATTATTCACTTTATTAGCATACTAATTTTCATCCAAATCCAACATGTGTGTAGTCCCCATCTTAAAATGGTGCAAAATCAACGTAATAAAATAGTTTAATGTAAATATCAAGTTTAAAGTGATTTTTTCAATATCTAAACCGTCTAAAGTATGATTTATATATGGATAAATGAGTGTATAATGTTTCATTACAATCTAATATGTGTGGGGTCCATTTTACAGCGGACTGCACCGTAATTACTGCACAGGATCGGTTATATATATATATATATTGTTCCACGATGTTTACTCTTAGGATATTGAAAAAAAAGAAAAAAAAATCAAACTCCTAGATAAGAGATTGTTAGATTGACACCCGTCGTGTGAAAGATTGGAAAAAAAAATGTACTCTCAAGATATAAAAAGGTATACGGTTCTCGGCATGTGCGTTTGAGTATTTTGTTTTATAGGAGTTTTGCTTTTCCTCCCATTTGGTAGGAGTTTAATTGATAGGAGTTTATTATCTTCTTTAGAAAATTGTAAGAATGTTGTAGAGCTTAAATGAATATACTTATTGTTTTAAAAATGTAACTTATACACATATTGAATTTGGATAAAATTTAATTTCCTAACTAAGCAAATGATATTAAATAAAATAGATTGATTGAATTTTGCATTAATCATCAACATCTCAAAATAGACGGAGTTCTACAAAATCGCTTTTGTGAAACCTAATTTCTTAAAAGCATTCCTTATATACAAGAGCATTTTATTTTATTCACTCATATAGTAGAACATACAACAATCAATTAAGATTGAGAGGTATAAGAAAAGCCCAAAATATCATATTTACAATTAAAAAATTATGTAATATAATTTTTAATAAGAATTTCTTTACTACTCTATTTAAAATGTAAACAATGACTAGGGGCGCAACTTGAAGGTACTTAAACTTGAGAAAATTTAATATTTAGGTTTGCCTTTACAATGCTAGAAAGTGGGTTTAAGGTTTTTAGTGAATTCTAATTTTAAAAGCTAGAAAATGATATAATATGATAAGAGATGATCCAAAGTAAAAAAAATAAAATTAAAATAAATAGTATAATTATATTGAAAAATATGAAGAAATAATTATATAATTATAATTATATAATTATAAAAATTATATCAAAAAATTATAAAATAAAATAATTATATAATTAAGATGTTACATCATATAAAAAAGTGTAGAAAAAAGGATATTTTTATCCGGATGCTAAGCCCACCCTAAGAAGTAAGGATGTGTTTGAAGAGACGGAAAAATAAGAGAAAATTTTAGTGAAAATTTTTTAGTGAAAAATAAGGATAATTATTAAGAGAAAAAACATAAAGTTGAAATAAATAAGATAATTTTTTTAATGAAAAGGTGCTTCATTAAAAAAAAAATTTATTCTACTCATTTAAGTGAAACGAATAAATTTTAAAAAAATGCACATACGAGTCACAGAATACGTTTTGTCAGTTGTTATTACATAATTGTTCGAAAATGAAGTCGGTTGGCTTACCGTACCATATAAAATCATTCCCAATATTACCTGATACAAAATCTGCTGTAGCGTGTGCCACTTGTTTTTCAGTGCGCATAACGCGCGAGACGTGTACGGTCAGGATACGAAAAAGTCACTGTAAATAGCCAAATGATCTTTTCACACCGGATTTCAGACACGTCAGAGAACAAATTTTTTTGAGATTTTTCATAAATATATTAATCTAATTATATTTAATCTATTAGTCAAGTTTTATTATTTTTCGATATGTGTAGATATTTATTTTAGATTTTTAAAATAAAAATATTTAAGTCATTTTAAAATAAATATCTCCACATATCTTTTTGTAAAATTGATATGTAGATTACAACTAGATTAATATATTTATAAAAAATTTCAAAAAATAATAAAAAATATTTTTGAACTGGTCCGACAAGATTACAACTCTTGTAAATCAGGATATTTGTATGGGAAAGCGTAAGAAAAAAAAAAGAAATTTTTTCTTTTTATTTTTGCCAGAAACACCCACCACAAAATATATTATATACATAAATCTAAATAATATCTTTTTTATTTATGTATTTTATGTTATTTACATTTATATTTGTGCAAATATTTGTCATCTTGAAATTATAATTTATCATTTTTCATATATATGTTTATATTATTTATCTTTTAATTTCTTCCTTTATCTATTTTTGAAAAGATAGATTTTCTTTTAAAAATATATTATATTTCTGTACTTTTCTTAAATTTAATTAGACTATATTATTATTTTCATTTAGAGGACTTATTAATTTATGTTAATATGAAATTTTAAACTCTTCAATCTTAACTTAACCGATGATTTTTCAATCCAAATTTTGTTGTGGACCCGATTTATTAAATAAGATTAAGTTTTATAAGGAGAATTAAAGTTAGAAACTTAGAATTAAAATTTTAGCCTTATAAATAAGGTTATTACAAGGGTTGAAGCAAACCAGAGTTTAGTTAACAAGAGTGCAACCCTAGCAATCAACTCATGTAGATGACAATCTAGTAAACTGCCCAAGGAAAATGCGTGTTGAATTCTTCCTCCCGAGAAAAGAATGCACGAGAGCGTCGCTTTCTGCTGCAAAAGAAAACAAGACAATCACATCCATGGAAATCAGTGTCCCGTCCACCACACACACCATGATGTCGCGTTATCACAGGATTTTCCATCCTCAAGAGACGTTTCTCATGCTGCAAATTTCCGGGCTTGTTTTTCTTTTAGGATTTGAAATTTTAGCTATATTTTTTTATATTTATACCTTGCGATATCTTGATATTACACTGTGGCACATTCACTACCTCCACACAATGGAAGGAAATTCATTACAATATCCCACTTCAGGGAATGGAATTATAAAAATCCCCCACAAAGGGAGACTAAATTATGAAAACCCCCCGTAAAGGGGACTAAATTATGAAAAAATCCTTATGCATGGGAGGGGACTCGAATCAAGGGTGGGCTGAATTATATATTCTGGTTTTTATATTTTCTGGACTAAATTTCAGCCATCCCGGTTACTACCTTAAACTATATATTGTGGTTTCCAACCATTGTCTCTTGGTGGAATTATTTTTTACACCTTTCCTACCTAACTAACCTATATTTTACTCACTATCAATATCATATTATATCAGTCTCTCACTTTTCACACAAAATTTCACACCTAACACACCTTGATATAGATTTTTTCATTTTAATATTATTTTTCTCATTATTCGTACAACATTTCATTTTCAATATATAATATTCTTACTTTTTTTTTCAATACTATTTTTTTCATTTCATATATAATTTTTCATGTTGAAATATACTCGTTCATATCCAATCTACTGCATGATCACAAACAATTCTGGGGAATATAACCCGCTTTTATAAAACCAAGTAAAAGGCAAGGTTTTTAAAGTAACTCCATGGACATCGACCATTTTGATCATGTATGAAAATCTAACTCACCCAATCATCGCTTCCAGGACCTAGTGATTGACATAAATAAATTAAGATACGTAGGGCGAGAGGTCCAATGCTTCCACTTGATTAGAGGCATTTTCCTCATTATTTCTTTTCTTAAGTTGTCCTTCGTCAATTATCTGGTTATCTAAAGTGAGCGATACAATTAAAAAATCCAACTCACCCAGAACATTTTAGAATCGTTTTTTGTTAAGGAATCAAGTTTTACCCCAAATAAAGATATGCATGTCTAATTTTGAAAAATATGTAAAATCAACCTAATAAAACTGCTTAATTCGAATATCAATTTCAAATCTACATTTTTAACATTTAATCCATCTAAAAACAGATGGATAATGACGGGGAATGAAGAGAATAAAGTAATAGATAGGTTAGATGTATGTGTAATTGCGTAAAAATGATTTACAAGTAAGGTAATTTAATAGGAAGACATGGAGAGTAAAAAATTTATATTGAAAAATATTAAGTTGAAAAGTTTTTGAGTAAACAAACACCCCCTAACTTATTATTTTTATAAATGTGTGGTTACAATTTAGATCTTGTTTCCAATAAAACTTTTTAGTATTTTATTTTAATTTTCAAAAATCAAGAAAATAGCATGATACCTGCGCCCATACCCATTTTGTTGATTTTCAAAAATCAAAATAAAATATTACTTAAAATTTAAAATTATTAAAATTTATAAAATGAAGATTAAAGTAGGGCATACACATTTATAAAGGGAAAAATATTTTTCAATCTTTTTATCCTAGTTGCAAAATATATTTAAAAAGCCAAGTATTGATTCCACATATTCATGATTTTAGGGCACTTTTTTATTTCTATATACATCATGACGTCCAAATATTATATTACAACAAAGCACATTCATACACTCATATCGTGGAGAAATTTTTTTCTAAACACCCACTATAAGGAAAGTATAAACCCCCATAACAGGAAAGAAATTATAAAACCCTCATTAAAGGGGAATAAACTGTAAAAATGGCAAACATGAAACATGCAACTAGCAGGAATCGAACAATAGACCAGGCAAAAATGTTGTTGTTGTTACCATCATGGCAAAGCCTTGGTGGTGATTTTTAAGGCTTGTTTGGTACCGGAAATTCATTATTTTCGATAATTTTCTCTTTCATATACATTCTTCTATAAAATGCATTAACTACCCAACAATTTAATTTTTCTAACTTGGCCATTTAATCGTAGCTGCAAAATATATTTTAAAAGTGAAGTAACGATTTCACATATTTACAATTTTAGGGCATGTTTGGTAGCAGAGATTCATGATTTTGAATGATTTTTCTTTCTCATATACATTCTTCTACGAAATGTGTTAACTACCCAACAACTTAATTTTTCTAACTTTATTCCTATACTCAAATTACTTTTCTATTTTATTTCATCTTTTATCTTTATCATTTTATATTAATCACATAATTTTCAAAATATTTTTTTGCCTTATTTTTCCCACATTATTAAAATTCCCATCCCGAAGCTTGCTTGACCTGCCATACTTCTGCCACCCGTAAGATACAAAGCAAACACCATCTGTGCATTGAATTCAATTTATGATCTTGAATTGGAAAATTTTCTTTCGCTGAATTGAATTCCAATAAATTTTTATGTTACGAGAGGTTTTACTTCCCGAGAAATTTTTGCATTTACATGCACGTACGCCGCTCCATCCCAATTTCCGATTGCCCTCTTCTTCCATTTTAATGCCATGAGTCAACGTCAATACACAGGCGTTTTAATTGCGTGCATCAAACGTGACCGGAACTCTTCAACGGATGGGGACCACATTTGTGGGTGTTGAACAACTAATATTACTAATGAACTAAAGCATCGTATTAATTGCATTTGCTGTCTGTCATGGTCAATCTCTCAATATCAGGGTCGTAAATAAAAGCTATTATTTCTTTCCATTTTGCTATCTGTTAATTAGTTGCTTATTTGTACCATCAATAACAAGGTCGGACCGTACGTTTTAATCTATGACTTTTTGTGCAGAGTTTAATCTTCTGTATTAGATTCTGACATCGGTGCTGAATTAAATATGTGATAGATGATAGCGAATATATCAGAAAAAGCGTATTTCAAATGAGAATGATGTCACTATGATGCTAGCCTTTGAGTAAATAATATTAATGGGCGGGGATGGTTGTTAGAAGGGTATGCAGAAAAATCTTTTATAACAATTTTGTGGTGAGAAAATGCTTTATTTGAAATTTTATAATTAATATTGTATTTGTAAGGTTTAATCATTTATTATTCTTGACATGACTTGTTTAATTTTATGTAAAAATTTATATCAATATTTTATAATTTTTTATTATTCCAATTGTAATCTTAGTTATAATGTCATATTTTTCTGTCTTATATTACAAATCAAGCTTATGAAATCTTACAAATCTTTATAATCAATTATTTCTGACGGTAAAATTCTAAGACATTCTATTTTCATTTTAAGAATTTTTACAAGATACAATTTTCCCTGTTAAACTAAACTTGGAGACAGCTCCTAAATAAATGACTATGCTTCGCACCTTTCATGTTTCGAAACCGCACTTGCAGGGGTGGCAACTCACTGTCTATAATCAACTTACATCATTAAAAAAGAAATCAAAGTATTCAAACAAGTCTCCCTGGAGATTTATCTCCCACTCATAAGATGCTGCACAAACTGAATTTTCCAACTCAAAATCTAGAGTCTTCCCATGTACGGTACTACACTCAGTTGGCCTCAATATTTTATGAGTTGAGCGGGCTCTAAAATGTATGATTTTAGGATGAATTCTATAAAAAGAATTTACTGTGCCATCAATCGTTTTTTTGACCATACAAAAAGTCAGATGGTTCACTTTTTATGACATTTAATTCTGTGTTGAATTTTGATATGAGGTGGGGAAGTGGTATTTGATCGAAAAGTGAAGATGAAATAGGGATGACATCACCATGATGCTAGCCATGCAGTAAATATATATGATTCTGTAAAAAAAAGGATGTTTCTTCCATAATTGCGACTAAAGTCCTAGTAAGAATGTATTTGTAGAATTTATTTTATTTATACTTCTTTATATTACATATTTAATTCAGATATATCCATAAAATTTATCTCGGTCGCACATGAGATAAGAACTTAAGTAAACGAATTGATATTCGTTCTAAAAAATACTCATATTTTTCAAATGTGAATAGAGATTTTCATTCAGCTTGAGATTGAGATTGAGAATTCATTTATTTACTAATGTCATATTACTTGGCTATCGATGTAAACATATGCAATGTGATAAGTGTGATGGATAGGATAGATTCTTCAAGTCACATAAATAGGGGGCCCACTTGAAGCAGTTTTGCTTTCAGCTTTTTTAAGTAAACAAACCTCAAAATATATCTTCTTATTATTTACTTTATCATTAAGGTCTTGCACCATGCATGTGTGACTATAATTATCTAACCCCTAATTAATTTTTTTAAATATTTTGGTGGCTCATAATTAATAAATTGAGCTAATAATTAATCGGAATGTGATTTGGTTCGATGCGAATGTTTAATGCGCGCAGTTGATCACGTATGTAATGTAAGTGATACGTTAGACTGGTCGTCTAATGGCCCGATGGATTGAGATATGGTCCCCTCTCTCCATCATAATTAATTTCGTCTTCATCAGCCCTTCCTTCTCCTTCTTCTCCTTCTCACATGGCTTCCATAATTAATACGAAAACCGAACGCGCAGGTAAGATGTTGACAGTTTCAATATATGAGCCCAAGACATGACTCACATTTCCGTACGATATTTGCAGGCTGTGGGTCACACGTAAGCTTATTAATTATGACAAATTTGTATATTATTGGACATTTCTCCATGCAATATTAATATATACACACATATATATCAGCATTTGTACTGAGGGGAATTGATCAATGTATGCATACTTGTATGATAGTATTGCTAATTAGCCGTCCAATAAATATCCACCAACCTTTATAGTTGACCTAATTATGCCTAAGCTTTCATGGATATGACAAATTAATGAAGAAAATATTATAGGAAAAAAATTTTAAAAAGTGAAAGAATGATGCAATATGAATAATTTATCTACAGTAAAAAATAAAGATAAAATAAATTAATTAATTATATAACGATGTGAAATAATAATTGAAAAGAGCATGTTCATTAAGTAGTTAAAATTTTTTTTTGATAACAAGTAGTTAAAATATTATATCACGTAGAGGAGATATAGAAAATGGTAGAATTTTTTCCCATTAACGAACAAACCTAAATAAAATGGTTAGAAGTTCTTTAATTTGTTGCTCATACAATTGGCCGTAAATCAGGTAATTTATTATTTTCTATAGAATTTTTTATTACTTTATATTACAACTCAAGCCAATTTTTCAATTTCTCGATGAAGGTGTAAATCCGATTAAATAATCAGCAATGTATCAATAAGAGTTATTGCTCCTGAAATTTGTCAATACCGAACTTCCATGTAATTAGGCAAGAGCTTTAGCTAGTCACGCTAGCCGCATGTTGGCTAGGTATAAAAATTATTTTTTGTTAAAGAAGCGTCGACGCTCTGTTCCCAGTGCGAGCCCGGTTGAATCAGTTACACCAGCTAACAGCACCCCGAACTCCGAGTGGCATAGGCGCGGGAAGACCAGTTACAATTTGGTCTTTTCTTATATGAAATTTGAAATGTTTTAAATTCATTTGATAATATTTTATTTTTAAAAACAAAAAACCGTAGATAAAAAACGCCCCGCACGCATCTATAAAAAAAATTTAATGTAATGTTTACTTATGGGCGACCGTATATATTGGATATAAGGCCGGACAAGTTTTTCCCCAAAACTCCATTTTTTAAATTAAGAACTTAAAATTCTTATAACAGATTAATATCGAATCCCCTAAAAATCCAGTATAATCAACTAACCAATGTCAAAATCATAACGTCATAAACCTACGTACTATAAAATCCAATACGAAAAAAACTCAATCACGACAATTTCATCAGTTTTCATGGGTTCAATTGGAGTCATTGTGACCATGCATGAAAGCATGAGCATAGCCTCAGAAGGTGGTTTCTAATCCTGCATGTGGAGTGTTTGTCTCCCGTTGCGAGTAGCGCATTTGTTTCCTATTGTTAGCAGCATTTATCTCCTAAAACTGGTTAGGTATGATTGATTAAGAAAAATAGAAAAATTACTTGAGCATAATTAAATCAGAAAATATATAACAAATGAAGAGATATTATAAGTTCATTTTGGGAAAAAAACAATAAAAAAAAAATGGAGTCATTGATTCTTAATGGACATAAATGTTTAGCAATATTTAAAAAAAGCCAAGAGAAAATTTTTCAATTTAAAATGTTACCATTTCTTAATATTTTTCTATACAATAACTCTACTTTTTAATCATTTCTATGCAACTACTCATACAATTAACGTATCTATTTTAACTTTATCCTGTTTATTCTTCGTCGTTATCTTTATCATATTACATAATTTTATAATTTTTACTTTCTAAAACTTTTTATCAAAAATTTTCCCCAACACATCCTTTTTTCTCATCTTAAACATTTTACGATGTTCTTACAAATTTTCCTTACACTATTCTTACAATCATCTACTCATTTTCTATTTTTTTTCTTACAAAAATACCAAATTCGCCCCACTGCGGATGCTCCACAACAAGGGGAGAAAAGAACATCACAGGCATCAGTGAGATTCGAACTGTGACCACCCAGCTCAAGAGCATAGTCATGTACTGCCTCAGTGGCACTCTTTTCATTGTTATATTTATAACTAGTTTAGAAGTATTTTTTTATATTCCTTAGTGTTTTAAAATTGGACCAGACCAGCCGACCAGCCACGACGCCTGGTAGTAAATCGAACGCCCCCATAATGGGCAATCACGACTTCAAGTCGTCTCAGCAGCATGTAGGTGTATTAATTGTCCCACCTTTGTGTGGATTTTACACATTACTCCCTATGTGGAGGTTTTATAAATTCATTCCAGTCTGAGAATTTACACAACAAATGTCCCTCCTTAGTTGAGGGCTTTGAATGTACTTAACTTTAATATCAGTTGTCAAATTATATAAATATGAATAAAAAAATGAAAAGGACCTTTGGTTATGGATAAAACAGTTCAAAAATTGGACTGAAAATACGGTAAAACCACAGTTTTTTCATTGATATATATACACTGTGGCATTTGATATTACAATTAAGTATATTCAACCCTCACGCAATAGATTTTTTTTTTATAAATATCTCTACATTAAGAAGGAATTTTTATAAATATTCATACTAATGGAAAATTAATAAACGCCACAACAATATGGGATTGAGTTTGAAAACCTATTCATACGTTGTTGCCACATTTTCAACCATGCCAACGTACCACAAGCCTAAAGGCCTGGTGGCGTAAAACCACAAAAATATGTCTATGAGCTTTATATAAAATAAGAAGATGATGTAAGATATGAATACCATGAAAAAAAAAGGCCAAGTGGTGTAAAAATGAGCAAAAGCATTAATGCACCTCTTCAATGTGATAGGACAAGAAAAACCTTCTAAAACTTTTCATAAAATTAGTAGAAAATGTTAAGTTAAAATTTTTTAATCTAAAATTTCTCACTTTCTACAACTATCATATTTTTCAATCATTTCTACACAATTATTCACATAACTAACATATCTATTTTAACTTTATTTTCTTTATTTCTCAACATTACCCATATCATATTACATCATTTGACAATTTTTACTCTCCAAAATTTTTCATCAAAAATTTTGTTCATTCCCAAACACACCTAAAATTTTACTCTATTTTGAGTAACGTGCTCAGCTATTTACTGAATTTTAGCCTAAATATATGAAACAAGTAACTTGAATGGCATATATTTTACTCGAGGACCGATCTTTTACGACCGGTCGGAAATCCGGTGATTTCCAACCGGTCAAAAAATATTTTTTTTTTGTTTTTTTTGAAAAATATTTTTATAAACATGTTAATCTAGTTATATTTAATCTATAAACCAAGTTTTAACCATTTTTGAATATTTATATATATTTATTTTGAATTTTTAAAAATAGGGGTATTTAAGTAATTTTAAAATATTTAAAATGAATTAAATACCCCTGTATTTAAAAATCCAAAATAAATATATATATATTTCCAAAAATAGTAAAACTTGGTTTATAAATTAAATATAACTAGATTAACATGTTTATAAAAATATTTTTAAAAAAAAAACAAAAAAAAAATATATTTTTTGACCGGTCGGAAATCCCGACCGGTCGTAAAAGATCATTCGTCATTTTACTCCATATTTATAAATATCATACTATATAATTAATTTCGAATTACTCAAATTTAAAATAAATAATAAAAATAGGATATTATAAATATTTTATATAATGTTCCGGTTTAAACTAACGGTTAAATCGGTCCAACTTGAACCGGGTAAAAAGAGTTGAAACATTAATCTTGCTTAATATATTTTTACTTCTAATAGCATGAGATTAGACTCCTAATATAAATAAAAGACACAACCTCTCTAATAAATAGCATATACCAGCTTGGCTACACAGTTTCTAGAGAATCAGCTCCAAGTCGGCCATCAACGAGACATTAATTAACATCCACATGATTCGGAATAATCCAAAAATTTAAGCGACTGTCAAAATAGAGCTACGGACGCAATTCACATGCGTTGCACTACTGTACTCACGGTTGCGGTAAAGGATCTACGACGATGAGGAGGCCCACCTTACCCTTGGCCATTCAATGCCCGGTCGTCCTCCCGCTTCAATGCGACGCAGCATTTATTGCGAGGCCGTCCGCCTTTGAAACGCCACGCGTGAGGCGACGACGGCCATAAATGCTACCACCAGCTGCACCGACACGTGTACCTCCGCGTGGGGCCCTCTCTCATTCAATGCTTTGTGCATTCAATGCGTCGGGCTCCACTGCGCGATGGTGACGGGACGCTGACGTCGACCGCTGCGTCTGTCCGCCTCTGACCGTTGAGTTTCTTCTGCAACTGCCGCGAGCCCGCGTCTCTGACCGCTGCCGTTAACGCTAACGGCGGGGCCGATGCAGACTACGCAGCCTGCCCCTCCAGTAGTATCTGCCATCGATCGGAGAAATCCAACTATCCAAAAGGCGAAAAAGATGAGGCGCCTACGGCCGCCCCGCCACTAGGACGGCTGATCATGAAAAATCTCAGCCGTTAGCGTAGAGCAATGGCTGGATCCTTTCGATGTCTGATCAGACTCCCGTGACGAATGATCACGGGCGTCCTTCAGACACCAATGATCAGAGCCGTAAATTCTCCTCTTTATAATGATTTACGCAATTATTCGATGACGATAACCAATTTATATCATCCCAACAAGAAAAATATAAAATCGCTAAATATATATGATTATCTGATAAAAAAGTATATGAATTTCAGCATTATACTGATTCTTACCTATATTCTACAATTTACAACAAAAAAAGGGGGAAAAAATCAAATCAAAGGTCCTCAACTTTTTTTTTTTTTTTTTTTTCTCTTTTGGGTGGGGCGGTTTCACACCGATACATTCAGATCCAACCGCGGTTTTTTGAGGACGGGAGCCGACACGACCGCGCCGCATCTCGGGCATCTGGGATTGGCCTTCGAGATGAGGACATAAAGAAGGCAGCCCGGGCAGCCCGCCGCGAAAACCAACGGAGAGGAGTTCTTCGGGTCCTCGGCCTCCACCTCTCCCTCATCCTCCCCGCCCTTGATCGACATCGTCGACGACTGGGACGACGGCGACGACAGGGATGAGTGAATTCTCGACGAGGAAGCGTCGCTGCCGCCGCCATATGACGCAACGGATGGGCGCTTCTTGTTGGACTCGCGCTTCGCACGCTCCAGCGCGGACTTCACCTTGTCGAGAGTGCACACGCTCTGGGATTCGGCGGACGGAACGAGCCTCAGATCCAGGCTCGCGTCTTCCAGAAGATTCGGAGGGTAGTTGAGATCCTGGAAACCGGCGGGGGATTTCTTTTCCGATGGCGACTCGCAGCGGTGGAGATACATCTTCCCTGACTGAAGAAAGAATGAGAGATGATTTATAAAACCGAACGCAATTGAGAATCGGGAATGGAAAAAATTAAAAAGGAATTCATGCCTTGAGATCGAGGCGTTTCTCCCAGCCACTTGGAGCTTGCAAGTCCAGATCCAACTCCTTGGAACCGACCATAGAACATCCGCCGAGCAAATCGCGAGTGATCAAGACCGACGGTTCTGCTGCGGCTGTGGATACTCCTCCGGCACCGCCGCTTCCTGCTGCTCCGCCGCCTTGCATTTGGTCTTGTTTGTAATCGCTTAAGATGCGCACGAGCGGACTCACTTCTGCTGCCATTACTGCGGCTGCCGCAAGATTGTATATTTTTATTCGTTAGGCGGACGGAGAGGGAGAGGGAGAGGGAGAGGGAGATGAATAGCGATGATGATGCGATAAATGCCAAACGCATAAAAACAAACGAAGGCAGCGGCAGCGAAGGAACGAGTGAAGGAGGGGGGAGGGGGGTAGTATGGAAATGAAAAGAAAGCGGGACAGAAAGCCAAGATATAATGCTGATTTTCAAGTTTTAATGCGTCATTAAATACAGAGAGAGAGAGGGAGGGGGGAGAGAGTCGCCTTTAAAGCGCGTTTTCTTTCGATTGCCATGCGTCCCTCGCTCACCGTCTCACCCGTCCAATTACTAGGTGAATCTCCTGATGGATCATGTGATATTGTTTCAAAGTAGGATATTCAGGGGTGAACTGTGTTGCACTTAGCGGTGGGAATTTGGGCGGGTCGACTCCTGACCCGGTATTGACCCGATCTATTTTTTGCCGGATAAAATTAATACATTTTTTACCCGGTATAGGGATTAGTCCGAAATTTTGATCCGAATTCAAAAATAGGGTTGGGGTAGGTCGACCATGTCTTGACCCGAAGAGTCCGACCCGCCCCGCATATATAAATTTATTAAAAATTATAAGACTATATTGAAATGTTATTATTATTTTCTTTTAAATTTCTCACTTTTTTATAATTAACTCTATCAATAATAGAAGAATCAATTTATTCAAAAAGAAATATAAGAATTAATAAAAAAATTGTACGTATATAACCCTTATGTGTAATTGTATATTAACCTATTTTAATAAATGTATACTATATTTTTAAATGTTTTGTTTTCTTAATTATGTATTTTTTAATAATTAATGAAATATTAAAACATATAATATTTAAATTTAGTATAGATGTATACTTATGTTTGATAAATATATAAAATTTGAAAATTATCTTATTTGACTCGTATTTTTTACCCGACCCGCTATCTCGAAACCGGTCCGACACCGACCCGAATTTTGTCCCTAGACCTGGTAGAAAAAAGTAATGGTCAAACCAACCTTGTCCCGACCCGGTATAAAATAAGGGTCAAACAAGATTTTTAAAAAGTAGGATCAGGGTTGGGCAAATCCTGACCCGCCTCGCCCCGATTCCCATCCCTAGTTGCACTTCAGCCAGGATGCACTGTGGATGAAATGGGCTCAATATTTACAATGAAATTAAAATTCAACCGATTCATATGGTTTAAAATAATTTGTTTCACGAGCCCAACGCCGTAGTGCTGTTGGTGCTCACCTCTGGCATACTGCCAGGATGTCCCGGTTTCGATTCGGGTTGGGAGCATGGTCTCCCATTTAGGAGCGTTGCACTATGGGAATGCTATTTAGTTTACATTTGAGGAAAAACATGGAAAAAAATACACATCAGATGAAAGAGTTGTAATATATGAGACATCAAAAAAATAATAATAATAATTTGTTTCACCGTGGTATCAGAAATCAGCTTAATCTTTTCCATCCAAAAAAAGAAAAAAAGAAATTAGCATAATCTGATTTTTTTTGTTAGTGTTATATACACATGTGACATTTTAATATTACAACTTATGCTCATTCATAACTTTTACTATGGAGGAGCATATTATAAATTCTCTCATATTGAAGGGGATAAATTATAAATATCTTCAGAAGGACACATGCTAAGAGGTTATAAAATCTCACACCAAATGCTAGTTATAGGTTTTTAACCCACAACTTGACAGCACACCCAAACGGTTCTGCCACCAACTAAGCTAAACTTAGTCGGCAACTTAATCTGAATTTTAAACAGGCTACAATTGCTTAAAAAAATAATTATATGCAAACTGTAAAAATGATTAGATTCATTTGTAAATGCATCATAATATGATACTACATAGGAATAGCGGTCTAGACGGTCAACTGTTGCATTAACCATTTCAAGAATAATATAATAAATTAAATAATTATATTATGTTGATTTTATAACTTTCTAGATGGACCCGCCCACGAATCTGTTTTTAATGAAACTTAGTGTCCTCATGAATTAAATGATAATAAATGTAACGTATACCGTGGATTTTGAATTCATCATAAAACAAGCCGCACTTAATCATGGTGCATCCTAAAATATTGTAATTTTGAGATTTTTTTTATTAGTTGGTTTGAATGAAAGGATATTTTTACAATAACGGATGTCACGGTCATGTAAATGACTTGGAAAAGGGGGGAGGGAGAAAGATTGTGTAGAGAGACGCGTGTTACGTAGATGAGTTGGAAAAGGAAGTGGGAAAGAGATTGTGTTAACCGTGTAGAGAGAGAGAGAGAGAGAGAGGACGAGCGCGCGCGGGGGGGTGAGGCCGTCAATAACAGCGGCATTAAATGCAAGGGTAAGTACACAGCTAAGGAGAGGCTTCATCTTTTCGTTTCCTCTTGCTTGCTTCTTCGTCGACCCACCATGCTGTCGCCGCCTCGTGTTCTCGGGACTACGGCCCCCTGTGGAAAGCAGCTGTCTTTCCTATTAAGAGGCTTGTCTGTTCTTCGATATTTGTAGGAAATTTTGAGTAGATATTGGATGTATGGGATTAATTCATAAATAAATATATAAGAAATTATCGGCTTAATATATAATAATCAGATATTTGTAGTAAATTTTGAATAGATATTGGATGTATGGGATTAATTCATAAATAAATACATAAGAAATTATCGGCCTAATATATAATAATCAGATAAAAATGAGATATTGTATCAGAAAAAACCAAGGCCAGCTCGGTTAGCACGGGAAGCGGACAAATTCCCCCCGTTTGGGTTTCAAATTTAGTGGGGGTTGCAACATTTTGAACTTTTTACAAATATACTTATAATATTTTCAAAAATTGCAAGTATATCACTTAACTTAAAAAATATTATTATTATTTTATGAAAAATTGAGGTAATTTATATATATACCCACATAGTTTAGCGTTATGTGAATGTTAGACTAGCTCATTGGCAAAAATTTCATGAAAAAATAAAAAATGTTGAATATGATGAATTGATTGAATTTTATATCAACATCAAAATTTTAATTTTGAAAAGATTACATGGCTCTACTGTAGAAGCGGAGCCCATATGCAAAAATCCCAAGATTTTATTTTACCATCTGTGAACGTTAGGCTAGCCGTCGTGTAGCGGGAGCACATGGAGTTTTGGATTCCGTACTTGGGAGGGATGGTAATTTTCCTCCCTACGAGTTTTGGAGTGATCTACGCCGTTGGCTCGCGTTGGATGTTATCAGAGTTCATCACAGACGTTGACGAGCGGGTGAATGGTGATGATTAGTGTAGAGAGAGCGATGGGCGTCTGAGATTTTCAAGCGTGGAAAGGAGCGCAGGAGATAAAAGGTCAGATGCTTCGCTGGTCTGCAATCTGGGAGGGGTCGTAGGCGGGACGCATACGTAACCGTAACCGTAACCAAGACCGAGACCGAGACGCGCAAGTCCGCATCTGGACCGGGTGCATCTTGCTCTACCACCACATTCTGAATCGTGCCAAGCACGACCGAACTGGCGCTAAATGTCAAAACCAAAAATTTTCCTCATCGCGCATGAGATTTATGGAAATACCAGGTGGGAGTGTAATCATATATACCGAGAATATGAAAAATTTATTATAAATGTAAAAAAATCGTATTAGAAATTTTTAAAATTATCTTAAAATTAAAACTGTCTTAGAACTGAAAATCTTAAATTACATATTATATTTAAGAATTTTAAATCATTGATCACCCCCTTAAAACAGTGGGGTATATTCGGAAATATAAATCAAAGAACTTCCACTCTTTTTATATAAACATTTCATATAGTTTAGGCAACGTTTGGTACTTATGATGGATGAAAAGCAATCTCTCCTTTATATTTTGGGTGTGTTTAGAAAGTGATAAAAATTTTATATAAATTTTTTTAGAGGGTGTTTGTTAACTACAAGAATCTTTTAAATTAAAAACTTTTCACTCTCAAGAACTATCTTTTTTTAATTATTTTTTCACTTTTTTATACTACTACCTTACTTTTCAATCTTTTTAACATCACCACTCATGCATCTAACTTATTTATTTTAATTTTATTCTCTTTATTTCTCATGATTACTCTTATCGTATCACATCATTTTCTCTCATTTTAAATACTTTTATACAAAAAAAATTTCATCAAAATTTCATCATTTTCTAAACACACAATATAAAAATTTTTAAATTAGAAAAAACGATGTGATATAATAAGGGTAATAATTAAGGATGCAACTTGGTACCAGGTTAGTGCAAACCTACCTTACCTGACCTAGGAAAACGCAAAATCAATATCAAATTTACTTCAACGAGGTACCAAAACCCGACCTCCGACCTGATATTCTCTTTAATTTATTAAAATAATTATATTTGTTTATATATTAAGCATTTTTAACTATAATTATAATAAAAGTTTTTTTATGTAATCATAACCTAATTAAAATATTCGTTCTAAAATCTAAATGTCATCTACATTTATCTATAAAAGCTGAATCTATTGCATCTATATTAACTTTATTTGCAAATAATTATAAATATGCAAACTCTTAAAATTGTTACATACATACTAATTCACTATGAGATATATGTCTCACTTTTATTAAACTTAGGATAATGATTTCATGTAATCTCGTTTATTTTTTTCTTGATTATTAATTGGTAAATTTATTACATTAACTTTACTTAAAATTATCTTTTAATTAGAAGATTAACTTTCATCAAAATCAAAATATCATAAGCCATATAAATATATTCACGTATGAATGCAATAATATTTAAAAAATTTGTTATCTTTATCAATAATTTCAAATTCTATTAGTTTCGGAGTAACTCGAATCTCAACTCGAAACTAAGACCGAAATCCATGCCAACCCGGTTCGAACTTAATTTGAACTCGGATTCTAATATTAGGGTTAGGGTTTGAGTTTGAGTTTATCTAAGACTTTGGGTTTACCTAAATTCGTTACAACTTGACCCAAATTACACTCATAGTAATGATAATGAGTAAAGAAAATAAAGTTAAAATAGATATGTTAATTATATAGGTAGTTGTGTATAAATAATTGAAAAGTAACATGGTTATATAAGAAGATATGAAAAATGATTAAAAATATGATAGTTGTGGGGAGCGAAAAATTTTAAATTAAAAATTTTTGGTGTTAAACAAACATGTCTTTTTTCAGGAAACTATTTGACATTTTTAATTAACCTAATTAATCTGTTTTTTTCATTTTTATCTTCATATTTCATTTATTTTCTCACACAATTATCCTATTTTTTTAACTTTATCTTATCATATTGTATCACTCTTATCCACATTCATCTCTTTTAACTATTTCACCATCCTATTTTTTTATATTATTATTTTTAAGAATTATCCTATCTAATTTTTTTCTTTATTATAAGAGTTGATTTTAAATATATTTAGTATGGGTGTATTTGGAAAGTGATAAAAAAAATTTGTGTAAAAGTTTTTAAAATGAAAGAAAATGATGCGATATTGGAGAAGCAACGATGATAACTAAAAAGAACAAAGTTAAAATAAATAAGTTAGTTGTATAATTTTTTAATGGAATGGTAATTATATAATTAATTGTACAAAAATGATTGAAAAGTGAAATAATTATATAGAAAATGTAAAGAAATAATTTTAAAATAAAGTAATTATGGAGATTGAAAAGTTTTAGGGTGTGTTTGGCAATAACAAAAATGTTCATCTAAAACTTTTCAGTCTTAATAACTATTCTATTTTTAATTATTTTTTCACATCTTTATATACAATGCCCTCATTTTCTAATCATTTCTACATAATTACTTATACAACTAATCTATCTATTTTAACTTTATTCTTTTTACTCATAATCATTACCCTACCCTATCACATCATTATCTTCAAATTTAATCATTCAAAAATTTTATCAATTTTCAAACACAATATAAATATGAAAATTTTTTTGCGTTACCAAACATGCCCTATATTTCACCTTACTTTCAGATATATTTATTGACTATCAAAAGTTACATATATGTACCATTAAGTATACTGTTAATCTTTTTTTTAATGGTAAGGAGGTTGATATCCAAACACTAAGCACCGCCACGAGTAGGGGTGCAAGTCCGTTTGGGTACCCACGGGTCGACCCGATGGGTACCCGAATTAGGATCGGTTCAGTTCCCATTATTCTACCCACCGGGTCGGTTCGGTTCTGGTTTTGAAATACCCGTGGGAAAATGGGTAGGGTCGGTTCCAGGTTCTAGGTACCCGGAACCGACCCGGATTGCTTATATAATACATCTATATATATACACACACTATATAAAGCTGACAGCAGCTGCCCTAGCCGACTAGCCCTACTCCCATTTCCACTTCCAGTTTGCAAATCCATGGATTTGCGACGGCGAATCGGCGATCCCGACTGCTGCCATGCTGCGGTGCTGCCTCGATCGTCCTCTGCTCTCTGCTTCCGTCGACTCGATCGTCCTTTCGAGACTTCTTCTCTTCTCAAGCTCGACCCCAATTGCTGCGGTGCTGCCTCGATCATCCTTTGCTATCTGCTTCCGTCGACTCGATCGTGGGAGGCGCTTGCCATGGTCACGTTCGCCTGTTTCTCCCCGCATCCTTCTCTAAAAAAGCCCTATGATTGCCAAAAGTTGATTTCCAATCCTTTCCATCGCCAAAACCCTACCTAAGTTTGTGAGAAGTGTTTCTGGCTCGATGTATGAGGCGTGGAATTTCCATTGAGGTTTTGGATTTTGAGTTTTCTAACGCGTTTTCAGATTAGGGCGTGTTGATTCAGCTTTGTCATTTGTTTTGATCCTTAATCGTGCTTCTCTGAATCTTTCCATCGCTTGCGAGGGTTTAAATCTGCGATGCGCTTGGGAGCAGGGATTTTATCCATCTGAAAGCGTGAAATGGCATTTTTTCTTCCCTAATCATCCTGAATTTTCAATCTTTGCCGCCTTGTCCGTTGACTCTGTCATCGGGATGCTCCGGAAAAGGGGAAAAGATTAATAATGACAGATATCTCTCTAATCTACCTAATTTGCTCAATTGTAGTAATCCGTCTGGAAAAAAGAGAAATTTCTATCAATCCGCCTTTGTCTGGCAAAAATACTCAAATGAGAGTGGCTTAATTCGATGATGATAAGCCATGGATCATAGATGGAACAACCGTTGCCTTGTTTATATGAATGCTCTATCTTTAAAAAACAATGTGGATTTGTTGGTGGAATGGTCATGATAGCCTCTCAAATCTGTCTCATGCTCTGCATGTCATGCGTTTGAAAATTTGCAAGGAATAATGATGATTTAAGAGCCTCCTGCTACCAAAAAGTTTATGCCCCATTGAGCTCCAACGCCCTTTGAATATTTCGCACACCAAAAGGCTAATAATTGTTTAACTAACCAGCAGTGCTTTAATTTCTTTATATAAGAACTTGTTGTCAAGCATATTTCAAGTTTATCCACTTTACAGTTCTTGGTTATCTAGTGGTCAAACATTTTCTTTTCGTAGAAATAATTTGAGTTCCATGCTTGGATGACTTATGTAACTAAATATAGTTGTTATATTTTATGAAACAAAGGTATGAACAGTTTGTTTAATAACATTTGGATTAATGCTTGAGTATGGATGGTTTGTTAATGATGGATTGTTGCTCTTTTTGTAGGCATTATACACATACTACAGACTTATACCTCGGGCGACTATTTCTCACATAACATTGAGGTAAAAAAATTCTGTTGACCTTTACTTATATTCTAAATTTGTGTCATTAGTTAAATATTTTAACCAATGTTGTAATGATACTATTGTAGAAGTGACTGTAATATTAATTATGGATTGTTTGGATATTAATTTTGTGATTGGTTGTGAAATTTTACCAAGTGAAACAGGTTATTTGCATATCAATTGTTATTTGATTGTGAAAATTTCTACATGTATCTATGTCTCCAACTTAATATATTTTTTCAGTTATTCAAGTTTACAGATTGTGTGTTGTGTATAAGTCTTGTTGACATTTCTGTTTCATTGGAAAATTCTTTTCATAATCTAGTGTTTCTGTATTTGGATACAATTTGGATATATGACGTTTTTAGGAACCGATTTGTAACCGAACCGGAACCGACCCGCATTTGAAAAAATTGGGTAGGGTAGGCTCCGGAGCGACCCGGTCTAAAATAGGGTAGGGTAGACATTTTTAAAAAATAGATAAGGATAGATTCCACACCTACCCGGGAGTATCCGGACCGACTTCCCCTAGCCACGAGTGTTAAAATTTTTTAAATGTCAAAACTGCCCTTACTCCTCCGTCATCCAAACCAAGTCGCCGTTTCCTGAAACTCACCGCCGGATAAAGAACTATGTCGGATAATCTGTTCGTCGGCCACCATCATCTTCTTCAATAAAGATACAAAAATCCACATGTCGAGGAGCACGTGTGGCAAATGCACGTGCCTGGTGATATAGATCGACGATTGAGAGTGAAGAGAACACCAAGAAATGTAAAACGTTTGATTACTGGAGAGGTTCAAGATGACCGATTGCAAACATTATTGCATCCAATCGAAGGGAAATGGTGGGTGCAGCCTATGTTGGTTTGCATGGAAAAAATTGCCACGGTTAGGCGGAAGACAAGTCGTGGACGCCTTTTAAGTGTCTCTTGATTTTCCTTATCTCGACCTTTCTCTAGTTTCTGCAATGGCTTTTCTCTGATTTGGCAAGAGCCCCCCACATGCAGAGTTGCTGCTGCTGCTGCTCCTAATTTAGGTGTATCTAGCACATGCCTCCAGTTGTTTATTTACGAGGATCTTGTTCAAGTGACTAAATGGCTATAATGAGGAATTGGGATCTGGTGCCTTTGGCACGATCTACAAAGGCACCATGGGATCGTCCGATTCGACGAAGCTTATTGCAGTCAAGAAGTTGAATAGGGACCCTCAAAAAAAAAAGCAAAAGAAGTTGAATAGGGTGGTGAAAGATGGGAGTAGGAATTTAAGGGTGTGTTTAGCAATAGGAAAAAAATATTAAGTTAAAATTTTTTAATTTAAAATTTTTCACTCTCCACAACTATCTTATTTTTTAATTATTTCTTCATATTTTCCTATACAACTACCTTACTTTTCAATTATTTCTACGTAACTATCCATACAGCTAACCTATATATTTTAATTTTATCCTATTTACTCTACACATTACCTCTGTCATATCACATTATTTGACAACTTTTACTCACTAAAATTTTTCATCAAAAATTTTATCCATTCCGAAACACACACTAAGTAACTACAGTAGAAGGATCCATCATATCACGAAAGGCAGCCCAAGGAATTTACCATCTCCCTCATCTCGAAACTTCTTATTTCAAGATCCGATTCACGATCTTATGAGGCAAAGCTGGGTTTGCATCCCAACCCGGGGATCTACCAAATTTCATGGGGCTCTGCCAACCATCACTGGAATTAATAGAGAGGATGTCGTTGTTAAATTTGAAGCACGACGTCGGATTTGAGGGTCTGCGGTTCGATGGAAAGGAAAGTCACTGACTCACCGCTGGAATTTTGTCTTTAATTAATGGGAGAGAGGATTATGCAATGGGAGTCGATGACGGATTCAAGGGAAAGACGGACGTTGAATTGGGGCTGCTAGACGCCAATTTCGACGGAGCTAGGAATGACCATATTACGGCTACTGCAATCGATCAAAGGCGATTTCTCTGTGATACAATGGGAATAGTGATGATTATGGCTGCTATTTGGGTCTGAAGAGAATAAAATGGGTGGTGAATCTTCCACAGTTGTATCGCAACTAAGAAGGGCGTCGGACGTCATCAAAAAAAAAAGAAGAAGAAGGGCGTCGGAGATGGAGCCCTGTCGGCTCTGGCCAAATTCATAGGTCCTCTACAGCCATGGTAGATGTTGTTGTCACCTTCGGATTCGGTTGGATCCACTACCATACATCACCGACCAGCATTAAATTCGCCGCCAAGGCAGCAATTCGGAGAAAGGGTGATAAACAGAACAACTCAAGTGTCAAGGGTAGTTCACCGTGTATTACGGCAAGGAAATACTGTTGCTCACTCCTTAGCCGATTTAGCTTCTGTCTCTGCTTTGGACTACCAGCTTTGGTGGGGTAATTCTCCCTAAGTCATTTTTGGAAAAATCTGTACAGACAATTTTTTGACAATGAATTGCTTGGATTACTCCATCCAGTACTCCTTTCACATAGAAATGGGTCAGGGATAGAGTGTATCCATTTATCCAAAAAAAAAAAAAAAAAAGTGTCAAGGGTAATTTTGTCATTTTCAGTCACAGCTAAGAGTGGCTGTGATGAGTTTTAACATATTATTGTCCGTGAATTTGCCTTGCCATGCATGCAATCCTTTTCGCTCGGCAGAAACAGTGGAAAACAAACGGCTGGATTGTATTGGTGGGTTGCATGCATTTATAGGAAGTAGACACTGCATTTTTGGTCCACCAATTAATTTCTTCCTCAAATGTGGCGCCACTTGAATGTAATAACGCTCACCTCACTTGACCCATCGTTCTGAGAAATGGCCCCAGACTAGCATTCCCATACACACACATTGTCTGGTATAGGTTGAGGCAACCAGCCAGAGCCAGCCCTGTGGCTTTAAAACGCAGTATGGTATGGTAGGCAGCATCTTAGTTCATTGGCTCCGAAATGCCTTGTCCTTAACTGCAATTTTCATGGTGATAATAAATTAGATCCCTTCACGCATATATACCTTTAGAGAGAGACACATGCGCACCTGTCATATTTTTTATTTCTTTATTACGCCATCTTTTTTATTTAATATACAATTTATGTTCAATTTACCTTATAATTTTTTTTTTATGATGGGTGTGCTTATTTCGTGATAAAACTTTTTATTACTTTTTAAACACACCCTATATATTTTTCTTTAACTAAACATGATCAACTTATATCACTAGAAGAGGGGACCAATGCTCCTCAAATAGACACAAAGCTTCCTCAGCAATGCCAACCGGGCTGGCCACACCTTTCATATTTTCGTTACATCGTATCTAAGAGGTGCATGTTGTGACACGCTCACAATGTATAATAATCCACGTAATTCACTGTACAAGCACATTGTATCTGTATTTTGTTAATTGGTAGTCAACACATGCACAGCCGAACATTGACAAAAATATCTTATTACCATTTGAGATAGGTTTATCTTACCTTATTAATGACTAAAAATTTTATTTCCTATTTGAAGTTGACTTCCGACCCAAAAACAATAAAATCGCATAAAAAAAATATTTTAGCGTATACCAAAAAACTCTTATGTAGCTGCTTAATTTGGAATTTTCTCGACTAGAGACTCTGGTGAAATCACGGAAAATCTTTGGAGCTATCTGTATGGCTTAGTTAATGCTTTTGTAGAGCATGAACCACATGAATTTCTAATGCAGATCATTTTCTGAAAATAGCTCATCTAATGCTTTTGATCAGGCCCATTTTTACAGAAATATTTCTCAATAAATAAAGCCGATTTTTAGAGAATTCTGATTAATTATTTGTTTTCACGAAGTAATTTCTTTCCGGAAAATTTGAAAAAACAATAACCTACCGCAGTCGAAGGGACGTGTTAAATTATTAATTGTGTAGAAGCCAACAATTATTTTCATTAAATGAGGAGAATTTTCTACTTCATGAATAACCGTGCACAACTTGTTCCCATATGAAACGTGTTGGTGGGTTCTTGATTTCTCTTCTTAACTATTCTCCTGAATTATTAGAGTTCAATACCCATTTTTAATTTAGCCGGCGCTGAACGCTAGGCCTTTGAACATTTTTATGAGCCTACTCAGCTTTAACTATTCGCTTGCAAATGATAAATGCTTCTCGTACGTTCGGTAGCTTTCGGCTTCACGGATTTTTTTTCATTGGTGCATTTACAAAGCTATGAGAAATTTTTATAAATTTAAGGTTTGTTTGGTAATGAATAAAATTTTTGATGAAAAGTTACGAAGAGTAAAAGTTGTCTAATGATGTAATATGATAGAGGTAATGATGAGTAGTAAAGATGATAAAGTTAAAATAGATAAGTTAATTGTGTGGATAGTTGCGTAGAAATGATTGAAAAGTAGGGTTGTTATATCGAAAAATGTGAAAGAATAATTAAAAAATATGATAGTTGTGGAGAGTGAAAAGTTTTGAATTGAAAAGTTTTAACTTGATATTTTCTATCAATTGTCAAACACACCCCTAGAGACATAGTTCTATGTAAAAATTAGAAAGACAATTTTCATCTCCAAAGGAGGATTAAACTACTCCAATATATATATTGGATTGAAATCTCATGGAAGTGAGATTGGATACACACACTCGCACGATGCAATATCCTACTGAAGTTGGTGTGACCAACTGAGCACGGTTGGTTAGCAACGCGAGGGGTGTTGTATGTGAGAAATTCTGCGTTGAGATTTCCTATGCAAAATCATCATTTGAGTCCATCAAGATTATATTTAATTAATTATATTATTTGATTTTTATATGTCTAACTATGTTTATCAAAATCACATTGATCAGATTTTTTTTTATTTCTTATTTTACAACGGGTAAAAAGGTGTATTTGAGAGAAAGGTAATGAGATCATTAGCTCTATCTGACTTAGAATCTTGAGCCCTTTCTATTCTAATATTTTGTACATATTCAGGTTAGTCACCTGGTCAGCCAAATACTGACAAAAAAAATAATTATTGAATGTATTAATTAGATCAATCTAAAAAAGTACGAAGAATATCTTCAAATATACTTATATAATGAATACAATTGCAAACACATCCATATGCCTTTCCAATTAATGATATGCCATTGTTTGTTCTCTCTCGCTTATTTTTTTTTTTTATGAAAAAGACACCCTATCCCCTCTCCTCTACATTCGAAGGGGAGGATGGAATAGGAGAGTCCAAGCAATTCATTGCCAAAAAATTATCTATACACAGTTTTTTCAAAATAATCCGGGGTGGGTTATTCCACCAAACGTGAGAACCCGCACCCGAAAAGGAAACAAAATCAGCTAAGGCATGGGCAACACCGTTACCATGTCTTAACAAATGAAAAAGAGAGAAATATGGGAAGGAAGAGAAGAAAGATTTGATTTCCGCGATGATCGCCCCAACCGGTGAAAGGATAAGCACGTCCTGCAAGACATAGTGGACTAGAAGTAGAGAATCTGTTTCGAACTGCACTTTCCCCAACTTTAGTAGAACCGCCCATTTTAGACCCAGAAATAGCGCAGTTGCTTCCCTGCAGAGGGGTCCCAAATTGCCACTACGACTCCAACCTTTAGCTCCTACAAAGCTTCCATTGGAGTCCCGAAGAATGGCAGCAAACTCCAGAGCTTGCGTGTCATCATGCCTCATTGCATCTACATTCAATTTGAAGTAGCCCTCAGGAGGTTTTGTCCATCTGACCACAAGAGGTCTATCCATCAGCCCATCCATGATAAGAGATGATACCCTTTTGCATTGCTCAAGATAGTCGTTGCACCACTCGATGATACTACTATAAGTTGGCTGGACCCCCTCCTCCCTTAGCTTGTCACGCATGAACCACACCCGCCAGCAGAAGGTAATAAAGAGAGCTAGTTTGCCCTGCCCAGCAGTAGAGCATAATCCACAAAAAGCATTCTGGATGGACCCCAAGGTATGAGAAAATCTGACTACTCGCAAGAGAGCCGGTCGAATGTGGCGGCATTCCAGAAATAAGTGAGTAGCATCTTTCCTCTCCGACCTACAAAACGAACAACATGGGTCAACATCAATATTTCGCAACAATAAGTTTGACTTGGTTGGTAGGGTGTCTTTGAATAATCTCCATCCGAATATCATGATTTTGCTTGGAAGCTTCGTCTTCCATATGACCTTGTACACTGCCGAATGTGTTCTCTCTCGCTTATTGAGCTCTAGCATCTGCAACAATAAATAATAAAGAAGAATAAAATAGATCTCTTTTCATCTCAACCTAGGAGCCATTAAAGTCCAAGTTCAATACATCCCATTCCACCAAAATTGAATTGGTAAGACGGCTTAGATTAGGCTTCATCTTGATATGTTTATAGAATTCAATCCAACCATTAGTTTTATCATTATGTACTTTGCAAGGGAATAAAAATATCCTAATATAAAATTAACATCATTCCCTAAATTAAGATGTTCTAAAGAGTGATGTTAAAATCATTAAAATTATTTATTTATTTATTATAAGAACCCATAAGCTTTTCAATTCAACATCTAAAATATCTACAACATCAACAATATCAAAAACAATGATTATATATAGGGTGTGTTTGGTAATGAATAAAACTTTTAATGAAAAGTTTTAGAGAGTAAAAGTTGTCAAATGTTGTGATATGATAGAGGTAATAATGAGTAGTAAAGAGGATAACGTTAAAATAGATAGGTTGTTAGGTGGATAGTTGTGTAGAAATGATTAAAAAGTAGGGTAGTTGTATAAGAAAATGTTAAAAAATAATTAAAAAATATGATAATTGTGAAGAGTGAAAAATTTTAGATTGAAAAATTTTAACTTCACATTTTCTGTCAATTGCCACACACACCCATAGTGTCATAATATTCCAAAACTTTAATACATCGATCAAAAAGATTTTCAAGAAATGTATACATATCTTTATACATTTCTGTGAGATCTCCTATTGATATCTTCTTGGGATTTCTAGCCAAACGAATAATATTAAATACAGTCGTTGGCTGAAATTTGACATGACCATTAAGATTAGGGTGAAACTAAGGCCGTCCTACTCCTTCGGTAATCGGTATGATAGGATAAGGACGGGATGCACTGAGATTAGACACTTTAAAATATAACTAACTCTTAACCATATGCCTGCTACAGTATGTACAAACGTTGTGTAGCCAGGGTAGGGTAGCTTCTCTTGTAAATATTATTAAATAAGCAGCGGGGTTGTTAATTTCCAGGCGCGGTTGTTACGTGGTAGGGTCCAGGTGGGTTTGGTGGCGCCAAAGAGGGGTTGCAGTTGTATGCACCCACGTGCATACAATCATTTTTTTAATTTTTTTTTGAAATTTTTTTCAGAAAACAGTTAATCTAAGTGTATTTAACATATATATTAATTTTTACCAAATTTAAAGATTTTTAGATATTTTTTTAAAATTTTAAAAAATCAGTGGATTACTAAAAATAACACTGATTTTAAAAAATCTAAAAAAAAAACTAAAAGTCTCCAAAAATGATAAAAATTGATACATATATTAAATACCCTTAGACTAACAGTTTTATGAAAAAAATTTAAAAAAAAATTAAAAAAATAGGTGTAGTAGGTAGTCCTAAGCAATCAGGTGGTCCATCAACCTATGATCCGCACTTGCAAATGCTTGAACCTCACCTCCACGTGAGAAAGCCTGATATTCCTGGTCCTAGTCGGGTGATGGTAGCAAGTTTTCAAACACCTTTGCTGCTTATTCACCGGACCACTGCACTGCTTCCGGCTACATCACATGCATGCTGGTTGCTGATGAGTGTTACTGATATGGTGGGTGGGGTGGTGTGGAGTTTAGGTTCAGAGACAGCTATAGGGTATGTTTGGTTGGAGGTAAAATTTTTGATGAAAAATTTTAGAGGTAGAAGTTGTCAAATTGATAGAAAATGATGTGATATAACAGGGGTAATGATGAGGAGTAAAGAGAATAAAGTTAAAATAGATAGGTTAGTTGTATGGGTAGTTGTGTAGAAATGATTGAAAAGCAGGTTAGTTTGTATAAAAAAATGTGAAAAAATAATTAAAAAATAAAGTAGTTATGAAGAGTGAAAAGTTTTGTATTGAAAAATTTTAATTGATAAGTTTTGGCCCAAACAAACACACCCATAGTCTACAGCCGTACCGAATCTTACTCCCTCGTTATAAATGGATAAGGACCAAAATTTGGCTTTTTCTCTTGTTGCAACGCAAGGTAGGTATTTGGGGGAAAAAGGGTTAATGATTAAAAAGATACGTTTAGCTGTGAAAAGAAAAAAGATTTATCAACTCAAGTGAAATCCTAAACATGCAGGATGGTTTATGATTGGAAGGCACTTTTTCCTTTTTCTCACTCAAACTTGGCCCGTATCACCTGTCTTTACCATCAAATGAAATTTGTGTGATATAAAGGGGAAGGGATGTTTGCTACCAAAAAATGGGGGAGGAAGGGATGATAACGTAGATGGAAGAAGCATAGATTTCCCAAAAGTGGGTCAGCCAGTCAGTCTATTGCAAGCTGCAGAAGACAGACATTGAATACTACCAACTGAACCCAGTCAGGATATGACAACTGCCATGCACGGCTTTTAATGGCTTCAACTCCGTCATCCATCAGTCTGTGATATGTCCTCGTAGCAACTTCAGCTTCAGCTCGTAAGGAAATATAAACATGGTCAGATTGAAGCCACCTGATCCCCAAAAATATATTAAGAAAAAAGCGGAATCAGATGGCCCACATTTCATTGATTCGGGAGCTTCTTCGTAATATACGCAGGCTAGAATTTCGAAGTTCGTTCTTTCAGGCTTTCTGACACGGCTGAGCTGTTGGATGAGGCATAGTTAGACCCTCAGGACTGCGTCTCTTTTTTTTTTTTTTTTTTTTTTTCTGTGGTTCCTTTCTAATAGAGAGGACTGTGTCTTAAAAGCTGACTGTTGTGTAGAGATTTTGAATCACTATGGACGCATGGGCAATGCATACGGCCTTTGTGCTCCCTGCAAGATACGAGAAACCGACAGGGCATGATTGCATGCATTGACCCTTCATCAGGTGGGCCTCATAAGTGGATGCAAGTCCCAAGAATTCAAGCACCAGAACATGATGGGGCTCTGATCAGTGGGAGGATCATGTGATTTTACGTCATGACTTCAAAAGGAAACACCTGAGGAAGAAAGTGACTGCCGGAGGACCAACGAACAACACAGACATCAGGCTTCCAAAAAATATAATTTCTATTGATACTAGATGACATCTATACATAACCCATCAGTTAAAATCAAGATTGCAGCCTTTGGAATGCCAATTCCACAGACGCGTCATCGATATCAAACCCAAAACTCTCTCCACCATATTGCCTGTAATAATACTCCTTGGGAGAAAGTGGCGGAGGAAGAAGTACAGCAATGTCCGCAAAATCCTCAGTGGGTGGCGGCGGGATGTCCTTCCTCAGAGAATAATACACGTCGGCCAAAAGGAGCCAAATGAGATCAGGGTCGATACAAGCCAGACCCAATAACGCGTTTAAAGCAGCATCCCGGAGACCAGTAATACCACTGCAAGCAATCCCTACAACGAGGCCACTAACCTTCTTCAAGACAGCTTCAAATGCTGATGCGCTCCTCTTGTTCCTAGATATTTCAGCGATCATGCCGAGTGCAGCTTCCTGGACCTTCATGCTTGAAATTTCTGACATCGAGTCCTCTGCCGATAACAGAATCGTGCTCCTGTATGGGAGTTGCAAAGGTCTCTCCTCCTTCGACATGGGTTTTCTCCGAAATGGTGATGTGCTCAACAATTTCCAGAAGTGCAAGCCATCAGTATGAAATCTGCGAGTGAAAAAATCTCCACCACATATCTGCACTGCACTGCTAACTACACACAGGCATCTCCTCACAGTCTGCAGAGAACCAGTATCCATTCAGTACGAGAAATAGTGAAGCAAAAAAGCAGAGACATGAGAAGCACCATAAATAATCATAAATATAAATTTACACACGCATAAAACTATACCCTAACTCTATTGAAACTTTCTAATTGATGAGCTTTGCCGTGTGAAGGATATTGATAAGTCTTATGTCACTTCCATCCAGGAATTACTAAACAGTCAATGGTACTTCATGAATCAGACATGACACTTTCTTTCCGTTTGTTTACCTTCAATTACTGTTTACTTTATGAACCTGGTTTAGGCTAGTTGGTTTCCTCTTTGATGACACTGTAATCAGAGGAAAAAAAAAAAAAAAAACTCTATTTTGTGGGTTCTAAAAGATGAGAAAGGCATACAAAGAAGAGTCTTTAGTAATGATTCAATACTTATGTAAGCATGAAGTCTTCCATGCTTACCTTTTGTTTTTAGATTTTAAAATATACTTTTTAAAATCTAAACCATTTGTCATGTTTAACACATTTTGTTTTATTATGCTGTCAAAAATAATTTTCATTAGAAATTCATATCTTTAAAATAAAAAGAAACGTCTTTTGAAAGTGAATATATTACTAAAATTTTTGAAAAATGTATAGCACATATATAATGTTTGAAATACATGAATTTTTTGGTGCAGTCTGGTTCTTCAAACATTGCTGCATCCTTGTTAAGCAAAAGTTCTAATTCAGACGCAAGAATGGCTTGCACTTACTGGTAATATAATGTTTCCCAGAATCTGATACCTACAACTTTTTTTTGAAAAAAAAAAAAAAATCCAAGAAATCATGGCTATAAAAGACTATAAATTCGAAGTAAACTAAGAACCAGATCCAAGAGTTCCAAATAGGATTAAACTATGGGACAAAATAACAGAAAGATGACATTTTTGAGGAAAGGAATGACTTGTAAAGTTGAATAATATCAGACAAGATGCAGACTAAAATGAGAATGATAGGTTTGTAAAGATACCCAAGATTAGAGCTACGCACCACCAAATTCTTATTTTTAAGACAATGAATCAGGTAAGGCCATATTCTATTCATTGCTGGAAGCAATCTGTTTTCATCAGCTGCATCTTCTGCCACATCAATGGCATCTTGGAGATCATGAAATGAGAGAAACTGAATAGCTTGTGCGATAACCTCTTTGCTTTCCTTCTCATACTTGTATGCTTCCTCAACTTTTGCAAGGGTGTTGAGGCCATCCTACGCACAATAATATTGCAAAATCTTTTTTTAAAAAAAATCACAAACGTGCAGAAGGCATCGAACAGAAAAAAAATTTCCCTCTTTTGCTTTGGAAGTGCTAGCATCCTCAAAACCTTAAAAACTAATAAAATTAGGCCACTTTAAAATGATTAAGATATGGCAATAACACATGGCCATTCGCAGATAGCATAGAAATAGATATGAGAGCATCTCAACAAAATCTTCAAAACCAAAAGAAACATGCTTCTACTTAGCTGGCAGCCCAAACAAACAGAAAGCAATTGAATATGAAAGATGGAAATAGTAAAAGATGAGATAAACATTAAACTTGAGAAATACCTGAATTGTGTCAAGGGCCACAAGGCATAGTGTTTCATTAACAGAAGCAAGAAGTGGAGTCACTGCTGATAAGCATGAACCAGCAATGGATCCAATGGTACGTCTGTACTGTTTTGCCTCGTTCAGCTTGAATAGCATTCCCTCCCATTGCTTTAATTGTCGATCAACATCATCAGAATGCATACTGGCACTCTCTGGTGATTCATCAACAGATGACATAGAATATAATAAAGAATCAGCGGTTGGATAAGACGAGTGGGAGGCAGCAATTAATTTGCAAATCGTTCAGCTCTATTTCCTAAAAAGACACTAGTCTTCTGAGGACAACATTCAAAGAATGCAACAGGAACAAAACCATGAGTTGTGAGATACATAACGACTAAGACCAGACTGACATTGCTTGTAAACAAGGCCACATGCAATAGCATATAAACATATATCCACAGCTCAAAGATGTTCAAGATTGTGCATATGATCCCAAGTCAGAAATGCAACCGTCAGCAAACCTCCTCCTCGACTCTTTGCCTTGATTTCATGATCTGATTGACAGTGGGACTGAAGGAAGTAAGGTCCCACGAATTGTCATCGGATAATGCAGAAAAGTTAGCTATGCACTGTACTACAGAAGAAAAAGAGCAGGCATCAACTTCATTGACAGTGAGGCTAGTTCATCACGAGGAAGATTATGGAACCGTGTTCTCTACCTTGATAATGACAGGCAAGACTGTCCAAAAACACATAGGAAAAGTGTATATAAGATTGAAGAGCCCATTCTGATCATTATGGGCCAAAAGTACTCGTGGAAAAAGTCTATAAAAGATTGAAGAGATACATAAGAATTAAAAGATTGAAGAGATACATAAGAATCATATCTTGTGCAATGTTCTATGCAACTAAGTGTCATAATCCATCATAAAATTACATTGAACTAGTTATGTGCCAAAAACACTCCTGGGAAAAGTCTATATAAGATTGAAGAGGTGTATAAGAATTGTCTTGTGCAATGTTCTATGCAACTAGTCATAATCCATCGCAAAGTTACATGGCCAAAAGTTTAATTTCAAAAACAAGTCATAATGTCTGGAACAGTGTTCGCGGTTTCATTCGGAAGAGAAATTTCACTAACTTGGGGAATGTTTGGGAAGTAATAAAACTTTTAGGATGTGTTAGGGAAGTGATAAAACTTTTGGATGAAAAGTTTTTTATGTAAAAGTTTAGGAGAAAACGATGTAATATGATAAGGGTAATGATGAGAATTAATGAGAATAAAGTTAAAATAGATTGGTTAGTTGTATAGATAGTTGTGCAGAAATGATTGAAAAGTAAGATAATTGTATAGGAAGATCTAAATAATTAATTAAGAAATAGGGTAGTTGTAGAAAGTGAGAAGTTTTAAATTTGAAAGTTTTAATTGTAAACATTGTTCTGCTGTATCAATCTTTTGATTATGGCGCTCTTGGAATAAATTATGATAATATATAAATGCATATTTACAATAAAAAAATTTAAACATATATGCATTAGAAATATACCAATATCATGTATAAAAATACTAAACAACAAAAATAAATTCCATAGGCAAGGATGTATAAAGGAGACAAAAGTGCTAGTCTTACCATGGGTAGATTTTTAAGATTTCAAAAAATGTTTGGCTTTTATATCTAGAAATCAATAAGCATGGATTCGGAAATTTCAAGAATGAGTTTTGAAATGAAGTTTTTGATGAAACAGTGGGAAGCAAGATGGAATTAATTTTTCAATTGGTTTTGGATAGTTTTCTGTGAATTTGGAAAAGAAACATGTAATTTGAAGGGCTCAATTCAAAATTTTCTGATTTCTCTTTTTGATTTTTGGGCAGGCGAATTTACCAGTGATATATTTTCAAAATGTTGATAGTAGAGAGAACTTATAGAAAAATTCTCTAGCCTTTTGATACTTCCATTTATGAAGACTTTCGAATAAATTTTGAGATGACTTTATTCACCTGGTGAGAAAATCTCACTGTGGGATGAAAACAAAAATTTTGGTGCTAAGTTTTGCTGAGAATTTTGAAAGGGCAACAATGGTCTTGAAGATCATATATAACCAGAACATATAGAAAGAATTAGAGAAACTGATGAAACCAAAAACCATGTGAGAATTGTATGATGGACATGACAAGTATGTACAAAAAAGACATCTTCGAAAAAAATCTTCAGTGAAAAGCATTTTAATGAACTCTCCTTATATGCATGAATGCATATATTTATCTTCAAGATTCAGGCGCTAATTGTAACAATATATCATACTTCTTCCATTTCTTTTATAACATGCATTCTTTGTTATATCTGTCTAGGGTTCAGTCAGATGAGCAAATTGGCAAACATTTATATCTACCATCGACAGTTGAGAATAAAATTCTCAATCAGAACTTGATAATTGCACTTTGGAACATTTCATAAATACCCTAGATAAAATATACATCAACCCTCTTGTTTCTTAATTTCTTTGAGGAAATTTGAATATTGGGTTTCTGAGGGTCATGTCTCACAATTTAGATTAAACAATCACCCACAAAACTGAAGTGCTATCAATTCCTGATTTCAGTCACAGGTTGCAAGTTTTAAGAAAGCTAACAAGAATTCCAAGGAAACTCATTCAACATGTGCAATTAAGGCTCTAAGAATTCACCATTATGGCATATGGTACCTTTTCCATGTTCCTTCTCCTCCTGCTCCAAAACGGTAGTTCTAGATTTAATGCGATCCAAAAATGATGCAGTTTCACTTGGCATTGCACCAGCCTCATGCTTTGATGCCTTTGCAATTTCACGCACAGCCTAAAATTCAGGGGCAGAATTAACATTGACAAACTAAAAAAATCTTATGCCACAGCTAGATTAGGACAGCAGCAGCATTTTTTTACATGTTTTTAAGGGTGCAGTGAAGGTATCATCATCCGAGGAAGACATTGTTTTATCGGGGATGAAACTATTGTAAACACATGATCATTTCATATGTGGAAATAGAAACAAAATAAGATCCAAAAACCTGCCTCACTCGGCCGGAAGATATAACAAGTATGCAGTAAGGACAAGAAGGTTACTTGGCTAAATACCTTCTCGGTGCATCTCCTTTCTCTGCATACATTTGGTACAACACAAAGCTTATAATTATTATTACCCGTAAGAATGTCAAATGTAACATGCTGGAAATATTTTCACATTATCTTTTCTCCAAAAGCTTCCTTTAAAGAATTACAGCTAAATTGGTATTGAATGTTTTGAAATGAGTACATCTCTAAGTCATCATGCATGTCAGAAAATCAGGTGCATGATTTGAGCATGTTATTATACTTCACAAACAATTTAGATGGGAATTTTGCAGGCATGAATATGATGCTCCCCGCTTCTGCATCTATAGACTAAACTGGTAAACTTTGAAAGAATCTATATCAAGTGTGAACACAACATAGTAGTCAAAGCCCAATTACCCCTATTCCTGTATGAGCCATGCACTGGAGTCAACATGCCAAAGGCACAAATCACATTCAATGCATATGGAAGACCAAGTGAATGATCCTAAAGTACATCAGCAGCAAGTAAAAGGCCAGAAAATGCTCAATGTAAGAGAAGAACTACACCTTCAAGAAGGGAATTGTTAGACTGGGGTGCTGATGACGCCCAAGAACTTCCAGCTCCACAGTGACAGCATGCATCTGGGATGGTTCAAGTATCAATAGAACACACTTCTGAAATCTACTGCATAAAGAATACGTGGAAATACAAACACGAAGTATTGCAGAAGGCACTTTGCTTGAAACACAACCAATACAACATGAACTGTACACTTCATCGTGCAACCACAATTTGTATATAAGCTAAATGTCCAGATAACAGATATTACAGGATAGGCTAAACATTGAAAAGATACCATTGCCTATAAACATTTATTGGCATTCCAGTGAAAGTGGTAAAGACCATCTATAACCAAATTATTAACAAGCTTGCACTGTAACATCCTAGGGATGCCAAAAACAGCATCACATAATTGCTTAACAAACAGAGTACTTAGAAAGAAGGAAAGAAAACATACATAGCTACATGTCACATAGAATGGGAGGCCAGGATATAAGAATCAATAGATATGCTGAGATCTGTGTATAATTGTGAGCAAATTGGTTCACTGCTCTACTGAATTTTAACTAAATATGTAAAACACTTCGGGTGTGTTTGGCAATCATAAAAACTTTTCTCTCTCCGCAACTATCATATTTTTTAATCATTTCTTCCCATCTTCCTATACAACTACTATACTTTTCAATCGTTTTTCCACAACTATCTATACAAGTATCCTATCTATTTTAACTTTATTCTCTTTACTCATCATCATTACCCCTATCATATCACATCACTTCTCCCATTTCAAAAGGTTTTACAAAAAAAACTTTCCTTTTAAAAGTTTTATCAAATGCCAAACACACCCTTTATACAGAATTTATTACAACAGTAGAGTTTGAAATGGCAACATCAATGCATAAAGGTCTGTAGCATTCGTACCATGTGTACCATGTTGTGTTATGTAAAATTGATCCGATACTACCAGCTAACCATACTTACATATGGAAAAGTAACATATAGGGGGTGTTTGGCAATAATGAAAAGTTTTCACCTAAAACTTTTCAATCTAAAACTTTTCATTCTCTACAACTCTTCTATTTTTTAATTATTTTTTTACATATTCCTATACAAACCACCCTACTTTTGAATCATTTCTACACAATTACCTATACAACTAACCTATCTATTTTAACTTTATTCTCTTTACTCTTCGTCATTACCCTATCATATCACATCATTTTCTATCAATTTAACAACTTTTACAAAAAAAACTTTTCATCCAAAAATTTTATCACTTCCCAAACACACCCATAAAGAATAAATAAGTTGATAAGAAACTAAGAAACCAGGATGATATTTTACCGGCTCCTCCAACAATGGCAGAATTTCATGAGCAACACCAATGTATGATAGCATTGCTGCAAGCACATCAGGCACATGAGGATTAAGATCCAGATGGCGCAAGTGCCGACATAGAGAATCAATTATATAGTCTGCATTCGCCACAACCAAGTGCCCTACCTGAATAAACATAATATCAGAAAACCCAATATGAATGCATGAACTATCTAAAAAGGGTTTACATATCAAACACTCACACTAGGATGACCAGAAGCAGTTGCAAGCACATGTAATGCCACATCAGAAGCAGATCTTTTCTGATAGCTTGAGCAGATAAGAGTTTCAAGTAGCAAATAAAGAGAAGCATGTAAAAACCCACTTTGCGAAAAATCTTTACCAAGAGATATGCTGAGTATACCAATACCATCAATTATTACCTGTGTAGAACCAAAAAAAAAAAAAAAATCACGAACAATGAATAGAAAATAAATATGTGAACCCTGCATTATCATAATCTATAAGCTCATTTCATAAATTTGGTATAAAGTGAATTAGGATCCTTATTGTTATCAATAAGCTCCAGTAATCCTTTTTTTAAATTACCTGTAGCCATGTTTCTATGTTTCTTTCAGTCTTCCTCTAGTTCCTATTACAGTTTTCTATTTGGACAAACTAATTTTCACTAACGTAAAAATTATCTGGAATGTGACCAGTGACTTTGGATACACCATGTAAAAGCTGAGGGGTATAAAGCCCTTCATTTCCCCCAGTGCGACATAACCTACATGATGATGATGAATTTTATGGCTATTATTGACCTATGCAACATCTTTTGTATGTTTAGACAGAGGGAAATGGAAACGGAAAAGGCTGAGAACAGCAGAATTTGAAAAAGGAACAGAAATAAAAGAAGAGGATGTCAACCATATATCAGGGACAGACATGATAAGTTTCATCCAGCGGAAAGATGAGTGATAATTGAAAATATCGATAACCATAAGGAAAAGGTAAAGCTTTAAGGAATAGTTTAAATAGGTAAATATCACATCTCACTAAAGAAGCTGGTTCCACCCCAATGTTAATTATTTGTCAGCACCTTAGGCAATCTCAGCAGAGGAATAGTGTCTGTTTGCATCCTGGACAGTAGAATTGATTTCATAAACCTCTAAGAACTCATATTTGGGGATTTTCATACCCTAATGGATCAAGAAAAGAAAAACGAGATAAAAAGATGGACTTGTATATTGCCTGGTGTAGCATAGTAGTATCATCAAAAAAATGCAAAGAGAGTACTTCATCTCCTTGGTCTTGTGCTTGAAGTGAAGACTTCTGATCCGTAGGAAGATCCCAAACTTCCTGAGACAGGTACTCATGCAAGATGCTGCCAGCACAATCAATCACATAGTTGCTAGCACTCTCACCCCTACAAACTTGCCAAACAGATTCCATAGTTGTTGGCATATCAGATTGATTGCTACCATTTGCTGCTGCCCCTTTCCTTTTGGATTTCCCAAACATTTCAGCAAACAAATGGACTGACTGATCTGACATACCATATATGATCTCATTGAGAATACAAGCTGCCGTACTTGCTTGACGCAATAGTTGTCCTGATCCACTCCTAGCATACCAAGAGTGCCAGCTTTCTTTACTATATGCCCTCATCCGGAGCTCTGAAACCAACTTGCGAATATTTTCGAGTGGAATTTCAATAGGAACAGATAATGATTTGTCACTCCTGTGGTCTGGCCATAATTTGCAAATAGGCAGAGGATGTCAGTAGTAGCAGATACAAACCAATATAGGAACTGAAATGGATTCAGCAGTTCAGGAGATCAAGACATGGCCAGTTATAGCTAATGTAACAATACAACCATCCTTTCTTGTCTCAGCAGTGGTTGGGAAAGGAAAATTGCAGAGAATCCTAGTACTCTCAACAAGGATTCTGTTCATCTAACATTTAATTACAGTTCCATAGGCCCAACCAACTAATGTCTGAGCCTCGTTGATCAATATTTCCTAGGATAAGAATAAAATAGCTTTAAGGAGCCAGTAAACCTGCACACATGGATAAACCAACAAGTCTGAGTATTCCTGCAAGAGCCTGGTAAAGCTTTGTAACACCAGCTTGAACAAACCAAGGAGGCATGCATGGAAGCCCACAACAACCACCCATCACTTTCATTGTATTTGGTAGATTCAGGTGCTGTAATACATTTTTAGAGACTTGGTCTGAAGCAGCACCAGAATTTGTCTGATTATCAAGTGAATAAATTCCTGCAGTTAGCTCTGTAATGGAGGGTAAATAGGTGGGCTTTCCCAAGATTAACTTGTCAACAGATCCAGCAAATACTGAACTGTGACTCATGGATAGCATCAAAACATCCATGAAGCGAGTAGCTGTAATCTGCCAATACAAAACCCTGTAAGTATTTATTTAGAACAGTCTAAAACAGCAAAGAACAACCACAAAACCACCTTCCAGGATGCTAGATGTTACAAAAGAACCGTTCCCAAACTAGCAAAGAGAAACTATGAAAATACTTATGAGAACCATAGATACTAAATAACACGCAATAAAAACAATGTCATATAGCATACCAGTACTAATACTCATTCATGACAATCAATAGGAATATAAGATAAGTGAAATTGAAACAATTTGCATATATTTGCTTTATGACATGGGGAATGAAAATAAATGCATGCACAAGCCTAGGTGAAACAATCAGTAATACAGAATCCAAGATACACAGGCATGCATACATGAAAATCAAAGACAAATATTGCAACCTTAGCATCTGAAGGTTGTTCATGAAAAGTACGATAAGAATCCTACTGTATACAAGAATTGGATGTGAACAGCACCCAGTGGCCTGTTCACAACAGAATCTAGGTCCTTGGCCAATAACCCCAGATGATAGCTCATCGAATGGATTAGTTGATTGTGAATTATTTGTTTGATATTCTGATTTTTAAACCACTGGTGTCCATTAGGCAACATACATGTGGGAGACAGTTTTACTGTTAAAAGAATGCCCCATGCTGAGATGCTTATGCAACCGTGAATTCAGCTTTTAAATCATGAGCATCTTCCAAAAACTACATAATTAATCCATGAAAGCAAAGTCATGCAAAGCAAAAACAAAATGTGATCCTTTGAATGAACTAAACTGGAACCATTATTTTCACTTTGCAGCAGCATGGTAAATACACAGACAAAGGTTCATAGTAGAATTCTCTCCAGTCCAAATATTCTTTGCCATCTATAATATAGCAGAACTACTGAATTGGAAACAGAGTCATGCACTTACAGGGGAAGAAAGAAGGTGATCTACAACCAGTTGAGGGCCTGCATAATACATCACTGCCAGCAGTCTCTGTGCATGTGACACTGCGACTGCCTCCTCACTTGCAAGAAACACCCTTGGAAGTCTTTCAACAAGCCTGTTTCAACACATGAATCATTTAACTTCCAGAAGCATTATGTGTTCAAACTCATAAATAAATTTAGTAGCAAGGACCTTTTGAAAACTTCAGCCACCTCGTGGTCTGAAAGGTGTTTCTCACCAAACAGAAATACAGATTCAAGTAACTCCTGTGCAGCTACAGATACATCCTCCATATCATCATAAACCAAAACACACAGGCACTCCTGTGATTACAGCAGGGATGTGAATATAAATCCTCAAATCTATAATCATTTGATCATAATCCTAATGTTAGACAGACCCAGCTTTTGGGCATTCCATTTTCACAGAGGTACAATATTGGTGGATCAACAAGTCAAAGCAAACTCTATACAAGCTACTTGCAAAGTTTTTAAGTAGTTAACTCTAACTGGCCATATATTTAATGTACAGGTACCAAAAGCGACACAAGATGCCTTGTTTCAATCCATCTGAACAGTTCTGTATCTGCCTCACTACGGGGGGAAAATCAAAAGAACAAAGTAAGTGCAGAGGAGCAAAGAAGACTGAGCAAGAACCACGATTGTACCCAGGCCATGATGTTGCATACAAGTATAAATGAAATAAATACATATAAAATAGACGTGCATTTTACATGAAAAGAGAGTTAATAACAGAAACCTTGAGTAAAAAAGAGCAAAATGTAGTCATTGAGTTAGATGAGACGCAACATGAACATCAATTAATTGAGGGATTGGTGGAAAAGGAAGAAAAGTAGATCCCCACTATGAAGTACATTTTAAATCTCTTTTATTCTTCCCTCATTCTTTCTCATGTTTCTATCAAGAGATTCTACATTTTCCCTCCAAAACCTTCCTTATCTCCATGCACATCAGTTTGACATCTCAGCTTTCTTGTTCACTGTTTATTTCCATTTATTCATCAACCTAGATCCATCACTGGTCGGCCTCATACATAGTAAGACCTATCCTGATCAGCTTCAAATTCTCTCTTTTACGAAAATTCACCAACCAAGAGCAGAGAATAAACGGCAAAAAAGATAGCCTATTCTCGCTTTTCACTTTTTCGATGGTGAAGCTTCAGAACCTTAATATGTGGCCGGCCAAGAAAAAAACAGTCGGCATAACCTCGTGGACCGAACTACCCAAGCTTTCAGTAAATGTTGAATCAACTAACCAATGGTTTGGATGCCACCATGAATGTCAACATATCATTGTGCCAGCTTTTAAGAGTATACATGCGATTGGGATTTGAATGATTAAAGATGGCAATTTCAAACTTACCAAAAGCATTAACCTGCTTTTCTGCAATGTGCACATGCACTTTGACAAAAGTCCACCAATGCTAGCAACAAGTCCCTCTCTCACTCTGTTTGAAGGATGAACACAGAGCTGACATAAAAAATTAAATCATTCAGCTCCTGAAACTGCACAAAATACTTCAAAAATATCCTTTATAAGAAGTCAAGGAAAAATTGCTAGAACAAAATTACAATCAAACAGGAGGGTGGTATGTCGACAGGGATTATTATATGGGTAGGGGTGGGGTGTGGGGCTAGAGGAGTGCATGTCACAGATAATAGTGATTGGCTTGCAGATGGCTTGGGGCAGCAGCGTTGTACATATCCAATCCACTTCCCACTCCATATCATCAAGGCACAAGAAAAGTAAAAAGTAGTTCATGACGAGAGAGAGAGAGAGAGAGAGAGAGAGAGAGCAAAATTTCCAGGAGATTAAACTTCGAGAAATGCAGAGAATACAAAAAATATACATCCTTTCCAAACATTGACTCAGCAATCGAGATTCTAAGACATCATGAATTTCAAAGTTGAATTTTTCTTTGAGTCTTGGCTTCAAGGGAAAGCCTAATTGCTGAACCCAGATACAATCCACGTACCTAAACTATCATAAGATAACTGTCAAGGGAGTACATACATGTGGAAATACTGCAGATAACAGTTTGTCAACTCGTGAAGTAGTTTCGTCGATCCATTCTTTTGTGCGCTCTACATGTAGAGATCTGTTGTCATTAGGAAAACCAGTATTTTCTGTATCACAGAGCGGTGCGGGCAAAGAGTTTGTAATTTGTTGATCCTGTTCTGATCTTTCTTCCTGACCTTTGAGGTCAAAAGGCAAGCGACGAAGAGACTCTAAAATGCCTTTGGAATAATTTTCTTTGTTCTGGGAAAATTCAGTTGCATCATCAGCCAGCATTTTGAGGGTAGAAATATTCACATCATCCCCTAGTACAATCATGAGGAACTCAGCCAAGCCTCTGATAGCAATATCTATGCTTTCTGCAGTACCAGCTGGACCACTTATCATAGTCTTTGTGACTTGCAAAACTTTTGTGAAGTAACTCACAACACCTGGTAAGAAAAAAGCCAATGCATCTGCAGAGCCAACCTGCAAGAGAAATATGCAGATGTGGACATTGAGAAGCGGCAAGGAAGAAGGGTGGTGGGGGTGCGCGCTGCTTTGGAATTCTCATCCATGCATTTGCAATCTACAACGATGATGTGATATGACCAGGATGCAATTCAGATCAGTTCGTTAAAGATGATGTGATATGACTAAGGATGCAACACGGATCAGTTTGTTGATCCAACCCATTTCCTATTTGTCAAAGTTCTACCCTACTGGACCTATTCTTCGCCGCTCATAGGTCAGTTTGTTTCCTAATCAACCCTACCTTACCCATGTGGAAGTTGGATCGAGTCAGCTCCATTTCCAAATCAGTTCCTCCAATATAAAGCATTTAACATTGAAGTAATCGAGTAGCTCCTCTATGTAAATAAAATATTAGATGTTGAGAAGAGAATATGAAAAGAAAAAAGACAACAACTCGATAGGAAAACAAAAGGAAACGCATTCGAGTTATATAGATAAAGACTTGATCCATATGGTTGGCAGCACATATGAAAATTTGTACTCATATGGCATATGGTACCCACCCGAGTCAATTCTGGGCACCCATTGTGTGGAACCCATCCTACCCCAATCGAAGGCATAGATAATTTTTATACCCCTACCCTGTGGGTTATTTTTTTGAACCTACCCGCTCAAAAGCAGATTGGCTCTACCCAAGTTGCACCCCAGATATGATCGCATTTTAGCCACACATGGGCACACATGCACAGAGAGAGTGAGAGCGAGCTACAACTTCCTTACATAAAGTCTCAGAAATGTTTGCTTCTATTCTCTCACCACTAAAAAATATATTGATCTTTACAACATGAATCCTCAGGATATGAGAACACATAGGAAAGAATTCCAAGAAGGAAAAGCTAGACAAAAAAGCAACATTGGGGGACCTTGCCTGGCGACATGGGAAAATTTCTCTTCACAATTCATGACTCATGCAACATTTAGCAATGTGTGCTTTCGGCAGCATTAAAGACAATTTTATCCATCAATGCTATGACATTACCTTAGCCACAAGGACACGAAGCGTTAGAAAGGCTTCCGCACGAAGTTTTGCACTTCCACGGAGTCCTCTCGCAGCCTCTGCATCTGCAATCTTTGCGTTGACAGAAATATCCAAATTATGTTCTCTAGAGATAATGCATAGAAAGGAAGGAAAAGCACGGGCAACCAAGAATTTAACAAATGAAAAAGAAACTGACACAATTCATTTTAAGACAGATCCAAGAAATAAATGCAGTACATATGAATTAAAATCTAGGCCATTTATCCAGTTGGTGCAAGTTGAACATGAAAGAATATTGGCAAGATTAATCACTAGCAGGTATGGACAAAGCATGTATGACCAGTGGTTTAGGCTGGATATAGAGGGATCCCGATCAAATTCTAGCTGGGAAAAAATAAGAATAGAGCCAAACCATTTAAAATCAATGCAGCAATGTAAATTCTAGTAAACACAACCCAGGCTTGAGGTAGGTTAAGTTGCGTTTATTATTGGTTTGGCTAGGTTAGAGAACTGAACCAACTGAAATGAGGCTGTGTTTGTGTTGAAAAGATCATGGTTGAGTTGGTATGGCCACATGTATGTGTGTCCAGTCAGGTAGGTTCAATTAGGTTTAGGCGGCGTTACAGTTGCTTATAGAAGGATTCTAACAAGAACTGATAGACATGAATGAATCACCCGAAACAAATTTTTTTGATATTTTAAAAGCATATTCAGACGAGAAATGGGCAAGTAGTAAATTGGGAAGTTTCTTACTTGGAACAGAACTGACAGCCAGTGTCCAACAGCAGGTGATGCATTTTGTGATTGGAGAAAGGCAAGTAAACATTCGTTAGGTTCACGATAAGTTTTTGGGGAAGAACACAGGTCAATTTCCAAATTCCTATTTGAAACAAGAGTAGGCAAGCCAAGGCTCTGTTTGCATGTACAAGAGTGATTAGAACAAGGATTAAGACTTAGAAGCAGTGCTTTGAAGCATCTGATTATTCCTTCACGAATTTCTTCTGCTGCCTCGGATGGAGAAAGCAAAGCACCAGATGTTAATTTCTTCAACACCACAACCATCTGCAACATTGTAAATAATTAAATAGGTCAATGAAATTTACTCCGTTCTACAATCAGAAACAGCTCCTGGTTGAAATTCCAGGCCAATGCCAGTGTGGTGGAGTCAAATACTTACATCAAAAATATCTGAATTAAAGAAAAAATTACCTTGAAGCACTAAATCAGGCTTCTCTCTCACTTTGATGATTTTCCTGGCTGAGTAATCTCATAATCGAGTGAACATTCATAACACACAAGAAGTGGCCCAAGTCAATCAATTAACGGACACTCTAGCAAGTTGTTGATACAACTCAGTGCTAAGAGGATACGTTAAAGGAATTTCTGGTATCTGGCATGATCAACTCGACCTTTTCGTATCATTGATATTAGAGACTATCAATGGACCTAGAGGTCAGAGGTTTGACTCCTGGATTAGGCCACCTAGATGCTGGAACAAAATTATTAGTGAGTGCAGCCTCCCTGTTGTGGTGAAGAGGCCCACCTAGAAGCCAGATTAATATAACTAGTAGGTGAGCGCAGCTACCATGTGAAAAGGCCAATCTAGAGGTCAGGTTAAAATTATTAGTTGGTGAGTGCAGCCATCCTATGGAGGGGCTGACCTAGCGGCCAAATTGAAATTACCAGTAGGTAAGTAGAGTCATCCTAAGGAGGAAAAGGGCAACCGTCGAGCCAATGCTGCTAGAGTGAAGCAACCCAGGACAAGGAATGCAATTGAGCTAACGTCACTATAGCAGGAGATAACTGGAAAAAGGACCACCATGGACCAATGTTATTAGGGTAGGTCGACATCGACATCAACTCTCAAAGAGAGGTGTATTAATATGACTTAAGACTGAGAGGATACATTAAAGGGATTGCTGGCGTCTGATATGATCAACTCAAGCTTTTCATATCAGATGTTCGAAGGTTAAGACCTTCTCAATTCTCAACCATGCAATGAATGAATGTATCATGTGCCACCCTAGAATAAGAATCAAGAATGAGACATAGGAGATGCCACAATTCAATTTTCATGTTCCGGGTTCAGCGATTATTGAAATAAGGAAAGTTAATTACAGCCTATACATATATAGGTTGTAGTACTTGGATATCAAATCAATATACCTGATTAACAGATCCTAAATGGCATTTCTTCAGGACTTCCTCCATGCACTGCAGAACTCCTTCTGCAACTCTATCATTAATCATACGTAGCATACGTACATTATCACCAATCCCAAAATTCTCCAGGGAAGCAGCATTCTTCTTTGCTCTGCAAAGGATGGCTGCATCCAGGAGCAGCAGCAAGGGAAACAACATGTAACTGCAAAATATAACACTCTGTCATAATTCAATGAAAGCAACAGCTTAGTTACCATACCATATCAGTTAATACTTTTTTTTTTTTTTTTGGGAAAAACATGTCAGTTAATACTTAATTTCACTAATAAAGTCCATTCACCTTGAGTCCAACAAACCAAGCTTGAAACAGAAACGGATGTGTAGCCTATATGAGTGACAAGCTCAAAGCTAACGACCCATATGCACTCAGTGCTGATATCCTTGTCACCAACATAAGCGCTTGTTCGGAATGTGCTGTCCAATGAAGTAACATGTTTCCTACTAACAATTTACCACTATTTTTCAGTAATTCCCATATTTGTAAGAGGCTCAAGGTGCAAGGGAGTCCTGGGGCTCAGGAGGACTCTCAGGGCATGGGCTCAAGGCAGCACATACATAAAATTTATTTGAAAAAAGTAGCAGCTAAAACTAGTGACTAAAACATAGAATCACCAAATCAAAAGGCACATATATGCTAAATTACAATTATCAAGAATAAAAACACAATTCAAACCTACCATATAACAATCACAATTCCCAATTCAACAAAGTAATATGATTCAAAAGTATTCATTAGATTTGTAATGCAAAGGAAATTCAAAATTCATCATTTAAAAAAACGTTTTTTAGGTTTTTGAAAAATGTTTCTTGGATTTTTTATTTTTTTTAATAAAGCCCCAGCTGGGCCTTATCAAAGGGGTGTGCCTTGAATACCTCCTAGGTGCATGGGGTGTGCCCAATCACACCTTGCACCTAGGCACACAGCCAGGCACACCTTTGACAACTATGGAAATTCCAAATGTTGACGGCTTTTTGTCTTTTCTGAAAAACTTGACCCATGTATTGATCATCTTCCCTAAAAAGCAATACATTTTACTAAATCAACTTTTCCCGCCGATCCCAATGAGACTATTAAAAATGCCGGTATTCAATGCATAACTGGAAAGCGATAAGTTTTAATTCTCAATCTACAACTAGAAATATCTACTTATCATCTGTAGTTAATGAAAACTTAGAGACTTACTCAAGAAATGGCTGGAGATCGGTGGCAGGAGCACGGCGGAGAAGCTCGGCCAGCTGAAAGAGGGTTTTGGGGCTCTTCTCATTAGGGTTTTGGAGGAATTCAAGCAGACCTAAGCAGTAGGGCTTGAGCTGAAGGAAGATGCTGCTGGGTTCTTGATTGTCCATCGAGATGGAGAAATTGCCTCCGTTCATCTCTGTGCTTTCCTTCATTTCAACCTCTTCGGCCATTCTCAAAGTCAAAGTCAAGAGGAGGAGCACATACAGCTGAAGCCACTAACCTAGGAGTGTAAATTGGATTAGATTGACTCGATTTGGGGTCTTCTCAACCCTCTCCCTATTTGTAAAACATCAACCCAAATCTAAAATAACCTTATAAAAATCAGTTCAATCCGGGTTAGAAATTGGGTTAATATACCATTCAAGGTGAGAATCACTGGATGAGAATGTGGAAAAATTCTCCTAATGAAACAGAAATATCAATAAATAATATGAAGATCAATATATAAAAAGAAGAATAAGACAAATTAAGGTGACTAGCAAATGTACATTTACTATCTGTGTTTCCTAGCAATACTCACAAGAATCTAACCCCTAGAATTTATCTACACATTTTCAACCCAACATGAAAATGAGATAACTGCAGCTTAGAACATAGATGTGCAATATCCTAATCATGAAAACTTGTACCCAAGTAGGCTGGTGAATTCAGATATTTAATGGGATTTCATCTCGTGGAACCAAATGCACCATAAAGCAACTAAAAAAATGTTTTCAGGTACAAACTCCGAAAATACAGGAAAAGCACAAAAGCTGTTCTTCTAGTGAAAAGTGGGACATGACAGCAGAAAACATTGTCCTATTACCTGAGTGGTGTGTCTTGTGACAGCATCTTCGAGATCATACTTTGCCTTAAATGAAACAAATATTAGAATTCAAATATTTCATCATGTTGTTCATTATATTCCTATTTTCTCATATCATCATCATAATCGTAATAGAGAATTCCCAGCAAAATTTACTTATCTTTCATTATAGTATTCCATCCTTATTCTATTCTTCTATTGTCTTTTTTGCATTATTTTACTAGGACTATAACTCATTCTACGATTGGTAGTCAATTTGGTTGGACTCCTATGATCTTCTTCTTTTATATTGTTAAGTTTTGGTTGTCATAAGTTTGCAACTAGTTGTCAATTTGGTTGTACTTAGACGGAAAGATCCAAGAAACATTCGCGGCAACAATTTCAACAAAAATAAGTATGCATTATGTGATATCATTTAACAGGACAATAAAACTAAATAACTAACCGAATTTCAACCAAAACAGCAGCATTGTAATATCTCCCAAATATCAGTTACTCAAAACTGTCAAAAAGTTTAATATTTTTCGAAAATCCAATTGATAAAAGGGACACAACGAAAACAGAGGAAAGACATACAACCGTTCAAATATTTCAAAGTGTATAACATAAAAATGTCATGAAAATTGATCATGCATATTGCAGAATGCAGACCTCCGTTTTCGAGCAGGAACATGTGGCCGTAGCACGTTGCTGGAAACCAACAGGTCGAAGAAAGGCTGCTGAAGCAGAAGACTAAGAAATCGAGCAGCAGGCGACGAACGCAAAAGAAGGGCGGAAGAGATGGTGATGCCAAAGATGGAGGAAAGGGGGTGAGAGAGGGAATCAGGCTCAGGCACAATTGGAATCGGAGATGCGGAAGCAAAGAAACGCCGGCGGAGGAGAGACGGCGAGCTGGAAGGGAAGTGGAAAGCAACTAAAGTGAGAGAGAGAGAGAGAGAGAGAGAGAGAGACGATGCGGCAGGCAGAGCGAGGGAGAGAGATGGTGCAGCTGCAACGGGGAAGGAGACGATGGGAGAGACGAGGAAGGCTGCAAGGGGTAGACGGTGCGACAGAACGAGGCGCTATGACGGGAGTCGGGGGAGACAAGACGGAGGCGGAGGCGGAGGCGGAGACGGAGAAGGCGGGAGAGCGCGGCGACTAGAAAATGGAAGTTGGCGCTAGAAACCACGTAGACGGGCCGAGCTGTGCTGGTGGGCTTCAATTGAGTCTCTTCGACTGGTTTTTAGAGTCCATATTTGCGCAAGTGGCGATTCGTCCCAATTAGGATGGTTCCATCGTAAGGTTGTAATGTGGTCCGTCTTGAGCTTAAACCCGCCCCAGTAAACCTAAGAAAAAGTGTTTAGACTTACTTTTGCAAAGCCCAAATCTGAAAAACCTTTTTCAGATTTGTAAAGGATTTTGATGCAATGCTCCGGGGAGCCCTTTTTATTTTTATTTTTATTTTTTTTGCTTTTTTGGAGTACTTATGAAGGCACGACATAAAAGTTTTAAATACGTAATTTTTATATTTTTGGAATTTTTTATTTTTATAATTCAAAATTATTATTTAAAAATCACAAAAAAATTACATGTTTAGAAATTTTAAGCTTGGGGCAAGCATACGTATTCCTAAAAAATTATCGACAAAAGGCCTTAGGGGATAAAAGTCCTCGAGGGCATTGGATCGAAATCAATTTATAAAAAGGATTTCGATTTAAGTAAATACAAATTTGAGGAACCCGAACTTGTTTTTCTTATTTATATTTGGGAGGGCGAACTCATACGATCATGCGGTTGTAAAAATAATAATAATAATAATAATCTTTTTACAAATATGTGAACTTTATCTAGATCTTAACCTTATAAAATTTAATATTTTTAATCTTTTATTTTAATTTTTTTGAAATAAATAAAAAAGACTTGGATACATGCGTTGGAGTCCACAGATTTATATAAAATTTTAAAAATTGGAAATAATTTTTATAGCTGCCTGTATGAGACCGTTGGCATTAAAATTGAAATGAATATTTTATATTATTTATATCATATTTGTATAGATGTTTGTTGTGTTGAAATTATATTATAGATAAATTATGTCATTTTCACCTGTATTTATATTTATGACAAGTATTTACTTTTATATTTGCTAGTTTTCTTTTTTTATCTTTTCTGGAGAAGATAATTTTGCTTTTAAAATATATTATATTACTATTCTTTTCTTAAATTTAATTGGGCTATATTTTTTATTTTTATTTAGATAACTTATTAATTTATATTCACATGAAATTTTAAGTTTGTTATTTTAAGTTAACGAAAATTTATCAACCTAAACCTGATTTACCTATATAAGGTTAGGTTAGGTTTTAGAAATAGATTTGCCGCAAAGATGAGTTTCATGTGCTACACTTGCACCCATAATTCCATGTGACATTTTTGTTTTTCTTGGTTATCATTCTCTTGTTGCTTGCATTAGCACTCGCCTTCCTATATTTTTTAAAATGTGCAAGTTTGTAATTTTTATTTATAGTATTACTTTTTCAAAAAAAATTACTTGTAAACTTCCTATAGTATTATTTTTCAAAAAAATACTTGTAAACTTTCTTTGAAAAGACTCAATAATTAACCATCGATGAGATTTCTGGCTAAATATCCATCAAGATAATATGAGGCCCAATTTGGGAATATCATTGTAAAAATCAAACTGTGTTTAAATGGGCCCCAAAACAATTGGCGAAGCTAACAAGAAAATCCTTTTTGTGCAAATAAAGTTTTCAATCAGGGATATGGGTAAAATTTACAAACTTAGGATGTGTTTAGTATTTAATAAAAATTTTGCAAGGAAAATTTCTGAAAATTTTTTAGGCCTAATTTGAGAATGCGATAAGAAAATTATTGTGGCATAATTTGAGGCCTAGTTTGGGAATATCATTATAAAAATTAATTAAATGAGCACCCAAAAATTGTCCAAGCTAACAAGAAAAATTCTTTTTGTAAATAAAATTTTTAATCAAGGTTGCATGTAAATTTTACAAATTCAAGGTGTGTTTGATATTTGAAAGAATTTTCGAAGGAAAATTTTTTAAAATAAAAGAAAATTGTACGATAAAATAAGAGTAATGAGGAGAAATAAAGATACTAAAAGTAAAATAAGTAAAGTAATTTTATGGAAAATAATGAAAATAGTTGAAAAATAGAGTATTTACATAAAAGTATGTGAAAAATAATTAAAAAGAGCAATTATGGAGTAAAAAATTTTAGATGAAAAAAATATTTTTTTAGTGAATAATAAATGCACTATGAGGAAGTAAATACAAATAACCAGCACCATCTTGAATAAAAAGGGTGAATGACCAGCCCAATCTTGAATAGAAGGGGTGAGGATAAGATATTATTTTCCAACTTAGATGAGATGTGAATAAGATATAATTTTTTATTTCCAGAAAATAATAACCTAACTTTCTTATGTCTAATTCATAACAACAGTGAATCCATACTCGTTCAATACAAATTGTGTAATTAATGTTGAGGAGAGAGAGAGAGAGCATATCCTTGCCCAGAAAGCAAACCCAGTCTGGCAGTTTGTAGCTAAACAGGCTATGCTATATTTGGCTAACGTGTTGAATTTGTCATCTTCATGTCTCCAAATATAGTCTCCTCACACTTCCATTCATTGTTTCCCTATCCATGGATACATATAGTCTCCTTGAAAGCTAAGCAATATTGGCAAGGGAAAAGTTGCGGCAACCACAATCTCAGCAGACATTTCATCAAGAAGCTATAAAAGGATCGTTGCTCATTTCCTTTCAAAGTAATTGAATATCAAATAATGATGGATGTGCTGAATGTTAACAAACCGTTTCCGAGAACAAACAGAAAGACTTTAGTCGTAGTCGTAGCCATGACCAGCACATGATGTATATATCTCTGGCGCCCTCTTCTCCAGCTATTGTGAGAATTCATGTCACTGGAACTAGATATAATAGCGATGAGGATGGGTACTATGAGCATTGTCGACACGTACGAACATGAAACCGTATACTTATATTTTGGTCGCTCCTACTGTAATGTTAACGTGCCAACCAACTGACCAACAAATGTCGGTCGAAAAACCAATTGGTGAATTGAAGTGGATTAAGGGCCAAACAGTAATGGCTCCCGACAAAGCATCCCCAAGCTGGTGGGCTTTTGGCATCAGCATTTCATTGCTGCGACTTCACTTCCCACCTTCATGGACAGCCACATTATAGTATATAATATATGTTTATAGCCAAGTTTCTTAATTAATTCCTTATCGTATTAATTTTATGTCGTCAAATCATATCAGAGAATCTTATACATCACAAAGTCACATAATATGACAAAGAAAAATCAAAGAACTACTAAGCATTAGAAACTTGTGAAAGCGCACTAAAAAAGAATTTTTGACTTTTGACTTCCTTTCAAAGCTGTATACCACAATAAATTTTGTTTTATACAGCTAAGTTTCAATCATATAGAACATATATTTGGTTATATTAGCTGTATTTTAACTACAATGGACAATTTCACTACAAATATTTGTTGTTTTTGAGTGGTGATATTTAGCTAAATATAGTCGGTTTTTTATATCAATGTAGTCAAAAGTAACGTTTAATCTAGTTATTAAAATTTATTTGTTATAAATAATAATAAAATTTTGATTGCAATTGATGTAGTGCTTGGCTGCAAAAAGATATATCATATATAATTTAGTTGCGGTGACATTTAAAATTTTTTATTTTTAATAACTGATTTTTTTGTGAAAAGTTAAAATTTACTTGCTAAAAGCTTGTGTTTAGAAAATGATAAAACTTTTAAATGAAAAATTTCTGGTGCAAAATATGTGATATGATAAAGGTAATGATGAGGAATAAAAAAATAAAATTAAAATATATAGGTTAGTTGTATGTATAGTTACGTAGAAATGATTAAAAAAGGATAATTTATATAAAAAGATATAAATAAATAATTAAAATTTTAAATAGTCGTAGAAAGTGAAAAGTTTTAGATGAAAAATTTTAGTTAAAACCAAACCCACCCAAAGGAAAAACTTTGTTGCCAATAATTTATGGCATATTTAAATAAAAATTACTAAGAAAAAAATTCAATTGTCAATATTCATAATTTTTGTATTTAGGCAATTAAATAAATAAGTAAATTTATCATTATTTATAAAAATATCATTATAAGCAAGAAAATTTATCTTTACTTATAAAAGCATTATCATAAACAAAAAAAAATTCTTGTTATATATTTTCCTTGCCAATAAAGGATTTTAATTACTAACGAGAGTTATCAGACATGCATTTTTTTTTTTTCAGTGATTTTAGCCGCAAAAACCCCCGTGGCCTAGTGCCAAGCTCAACCAAACGACGCCTTATACCTCTCTCGGTCCTGGTAGTACACACCCTTACGCGTCTTATGACCTTGCGTTCTGCAACATGGGATTGGGACGCAAGGAGGTATTATGAACATCTTTTTACACTGGTGACGCTTCAACAGCTTCGATAATTTAAAATATTTAATATCCTATTATTAGTATGTATTTATCTTTGTATCTTATTTTCGCTGAAAAAATTATTAATTTTTTTACTAGCATCTTATCTTATATAATGTTTTTCTATCACACATCCTTTTTGGTTACACTGAAGTAAACCAATGAACTCTTAACCGAAGCAGGTTTGTATGCTCTGTCATTAATAAACTCTTTTAATTTAAGTCTAATTACTAATATAAGACACCCAAATCTTGCGCTTTAGGCGCACTTGCTCCAAAATTGACTAGTTGATATATGGTTTATGTAATCGATGGATATCCTTGGATGTTGCCCATCTCGGTACGTATGCAGATGTGTCCCTTGAGGTCAAGATACGTATCCAATCTTCAAACCGGTTCCTTAATATTAGGTTACCATTCTTAGGTATGAACCCAATAATTTAATTCATTGACTTAGATGTGGCAACGAGAAGAAACAATATACATGCGTTAGGTCGATGTTCAAGTGTTTGATTCATGTGTTTCCAACAAAAGAAAAACAAGTACGAAGTAACATCGTGTAGCTTAGATACGGAGATTAGACCATAAAGATATGGAAATTCCTAACCAAGTAGAAAACAGGGTAGAATATACAAAAAACACACTGATTATCATCAACCACAAACACCCAATTGAAGCTTCCGGAGATCAGAACATGCATTAAGGAAAAATCCATTTCAATCCCCAAGTCTTGCCCAGCTGATGCTGGAGTTGTAATATGTTTTTTTGTATTTGTATGAGGAAACCGGTTTGATTTTCTACAGGGTTAGGTGGATGCATAAACTATAGACTTTGCATACGCAGACAGCTTTTGTATATGGGGTGAGAGCAGTGATCACTAGATTAGGAGCTAAACAAAAAAACAAAAAACAAAAGCGGAAGATGTTTATGGCTCAGTTTGAAAATAAGCCATCACAGGATCGTTTTCCGCATCTACTAACCCACTACAGGTGGTAGCCTCCATTGGACTTGGGTGATTCTCATCCCCACCGGCCAACAATTCAAGCTCTTTTTCTAAGTATGTTATCCAGTTATCAGGATCAACTTCTCTCCTCGATCCTGCTTCTGCGACCGTCCCTTGACAAGCTTGAGGCTCATCTAATGACTCCACGGCAGATGGGAAGGCAGAAGAGTCATCTTCAAGCATGCCCCAAAAGTCCAAGTTGGGTTCGAAGGGGAGTTCTGGAAATTCCTCCATGTGTCCTCCATTGTACTTGGTGCGCAGTATCATGTCGTCAAAATCATTTGGTACTTCAGATAGCAATACTGGATGGGCTTGGTCTCCTTGTCCCTTTCCACTGGCATGATTGGAACAAACTCCAACCGAGTTGAAAGATGAGCTTGATGATTCCTTCAGCTCAGAGCCATCATGATTCTCCACCAAGTGATTGCATCCATCATCTAACAAGCCCCAAAAGTCCACATTGCTTTCTACGGGGATTTCAATTACTCCGTCCACCATTTCTTTGTTCTCCTCTGCTTGAAGTGATCCTGATACTTCTGGGGGGCTTTGACATCTAAATTCTGGCCGAATTTGATCATCTTGTCCTATCATTTCCCCTTGATCACTGTGAGTTATGGTCGAGTTGGAGGATGCTGATGAGCTGAGCGATTCCTTGTGTTCTTCTGTGGCTGTATCTGTTCCTGCCGATTTCAGTCTCTTCTTCAAGTACGTGTTCCATACATTCTTGATTTCATTGTCTGTTCTCCCAGGCAGGCGAGATGCAATTTTGGACCACCTAAGCATCAATTGCTCGTTATTAGTTTCAACCTTGTTGGGACAACGACGGAACTCAAGAAAACAGAACAAAAAGCTATAAAACAGAACAAAACAGAAATATCCATTTCGTACTTGTTTCCAAGCATCTCGTGTAGCTTGATTATCGTCTCCTCTTCTTCTGGACTGAAATTCCCGCGCTTGATGTCTGGACGAAGATAATTAATCCATCTCAATCGGCAGCTTTTCCCACATCTCAGCAATCCTGATATTGAAAAGGAATGCAAGGTTTGGCTATTAATACTACACGCGTACAATCTCAGAAGAGAATGGTAACGGCGACCAACATATCTGATGCTATAGGCATCTCATTCAAATTCGATTTAAAATTCCGACCATTTGTGCTTTAATATTCCAACTTTTGGTCGTTCATCCCCTGAGGGAAATGAATGGATACTTGCATTAAATTAATCCATGGAATGATTGAAAGCAAGCACAAGCATGTGTGAATGAAAGAGAGGAACCTGCTTGTTTAGGAAGAGCACGCCAGTTGCCATGTCCATATTTCTGTATGTAGGCAACTAGCTTAATGTCTTCGGCCGGCGACCATGGACCCTTCTTCAGGCCCACCTTCTGGCAACAAGGTTTTCGGCCTCTTCCCATCTCCCTGCCGTGAATTGCATACGTATGCTCTGCTTCGTTTTGGACACCAGCATGCAGCTCTTTTATAGGTGGAGTGTGAGAGGGATGTCAGCTGCAAATTGAACAACAAGAGTCGTGCTCATTTTCCAAGATCCTTTCTTACCAAACACTTCAATTAAATAAAGAAATCTGGCCTGTTAACTACCGTAAAACACCCACCTTACCCCCATCAGTTATGGAATGTCCACACGTCGGCTGCCCCCCATCAGAGTTCACCACCATTTTTTATCTGGCAGCTGAATCACATGCATTTCCCCTGTCCGAAACCATCCAGACCGTAGTCATTTCGGGGAACTTTTTTTATTTATCAATTTGATGGTCATCTCGATTGCAACCGGTCTTAGACTAGGAAGCTGAAGATCTTGGCCATTCATTTGAAATGCGTGGTTTTGAACCAGCAAAGGAGCCCAGAGGATTTTTTGTTTATATTCGTACAAGGAAATTACTTACACTCCAATTTTCGGTCGTACCAAGCCAACGTGTTACCACTTACCAGTTGGTAGAAAAACGGCCCTAGTTTGAATGTTTCTTTTAATCATTACATGTGTATTATTTTATTCATTCATCCTTTTTACTTTCTTGTAAGTCTTTTAGCGTTGCCTTTCTTTCATGGGCAAATCAGACTTTTTGAGATTTTTTAAAATAAAATATGAGAAACAATAAAAAGTAAGTTTATTTTGATAATCACATGTTATTTTAATTAAAATGAAGGTTAATTCAAAAAATGGTTACAAGTTTTACCTCTATTTTCAAATGTAACTACACATACATAAAAATAAAAAATATAACTACACATTTTCATCATATTTACAAATACAACAATACTATCAATTTTGCTCGTGTATTTTTATTAAAGTACTCATGGCTAAAATTTAGACCTGAACAAACAAATATATCGTTGCTGTATTCGGTTGCAAACAACGCAAAATTAATGATAGCATTCGGTAAAAATCATTGTTTAAGTGAGAAAGGTAGAGATAGATTTGTGCTTTTCGCGAACTGCGCTTTTGTTTTTGTGAAAATACTTGTTCAGTAAAGCTGACATATTGTTATATTTGAAAATTTGATGAAAATGTATGTTCGTATTTTATAAAGTCATATGTAGAAATAGACTAACAGTGAGAGTAAAAGCAACACTAACAAACGATGTCAGCTGAAAATAAAATTTTAAGATCCTATTAACAGCATATTTGATTATACAGCTTGTAAAAATAACCCAATTGAGATATATGTTTGAAAATAACCTAACCAGTTCCCTTTTAATTGGCATGGTACCTGGATATAGGTTATGCACTTTTCGTGGGGTGTTACTTTGCTAGTATATTAGTTTTCCCACATCGGTGGGTCCATAATTTGGACGGTTTGGATTGTGGCACACGGATGTTGAATGCTGGACATCAAGTTTTACATCATTCCACTTGCACCCCTTTGCTGTGCAGAGCACAAGGATCTAATCTATCTATATCCATCAGAAAATATCAGGGTGCCGCGGGTTGCAAATGTGACCCACATGATAAAATTAAAATCTAACTACCGATTGTGCCTACAATAATTTTCTTTAATATTTGACTAGGTTTTATCCCAATCAGAGTTTTATATGTGTATGGGCTTAAAATTAATGTAATAAAATAAATTAATTTAAATATCAATGTCAAAGTTTTGTTTTCAGAGTCTAAATCATCTAAAATATCTAAAATACTATGCCTATATGAAAAATAGTTATCTAAAACGTTATTATATTTTTTAATACATGGGTGAATAGATTTAAGTATTTTCATAATCTATACTTGAATATATACATATATATATATACACATATATATTCTCAGAGAAAATGTAACGCATCTAAGATTTTTTGATTGGGATGGTTTTTAATTTTATAGTAAAACAAATGATGTATTAAATTATATAATTAGTATAATTTTAATTTTATGATTGATGTAAACTACATTTGCAAAGGGTAAGCAAATGTTACTTATTCAAAATTTAATTTAGATGATTTTTGATAACAAAATAAAACAAATGAAGTTAGACTATAGATTATAGAATCAGTGAGATTTTAGTTTTATAATTGATATTGACCTCATTTGCAACCTACGGCACTTTATTTCTTTATTCTTATATCTGTATAATTCAAACAAAGTATATATTTCTTTTTTTTTTTATTGAGAGATATTTACACACATCTCAATACATATTACATTGAAGGCCTGAGACATTCTTACAAATCTGGAGACACTTGCTCCACCAAATAATCCGGAAGACACAGCTTCCAACCACTACACGGGAGACCACTGCTCCCATAACCAACCAGGAGACACTGCTCCTACTAAATTATTTTTTCGTCGTATCGGGGAATCGATCCCACGACCACAGCGTGGCCCGGAATCCACGGCAGCAGCGCTTTGGTACAAAGTATATATTTCAATCTTAGCTCTCCAGGTGTAAAGTTAACAATATTGCTAACTCAAGATATTGTTCCAGAAAAACGAAAAATGAACTTCTTAAACTGAAATCAAACCTTCTGCTCCTCAAGCAGAATTCTTGCCAAAGGTCTTTAATTAAGGTAGAGCAAAAGCTTCTTTTCACCCTAGCATTTTCCCATCTATATGATCTTCTTTACCTTGCGGTATCAATAATGCATGTTTGTACTTTTCCCAAAAAAATTTAGTTTAAGATTTCTGTTCTATGTTCATTACTGTGTTTTCGGGTATCGTCAGTAAAGCTTGAGTTTTATTAAAAAACCGGAGCCAACACGGCAGAAAAAATAGAGGCGCGGAGCACCATATTGTAATTTGGTAAATTTGAGACATCGGGTACATTTACATTATTACATAGATCTAACAGTAAAAGCGATATGCCTAGATGCACCGGGGTGCACTTGGGCTTAGTGTACTTAAGTGCATTAAACTCTTTTTAAAATTTTTTTGAAAATCTTTTATATAATTATTAATCAAAGTATATTTAATTTGTATATCAATTTTTACTATTTTTTATATTTGTAGATATTTTTCTTGAATTTTTTTAAAATCAGTGTCATTTTTAGTAATATTAAATTACTAAAATATTTTTTATTTTAAAATTTTTAAAAAATATCTACAAATCTTCAAAAACATAAAAATTGGTACACATGTTAAATACATTTAGCTTGACAGTTGTATAAAAAATTCAAAAAATAAAAAAAATGAGTATTTGACCAAAGTGCACCGAAGCTAAGTTAAAATAATGGTAAAATCTTTTAGAAAACGGAAAAATAATATGATATAATAATAATAATAATTGTAAGTAAACAAAATAAATTTAAAATAGATAAGAAAATTGTACATAAAAATGTGAAAAAATAATTAAAAAATTCAGATGATAATAATATTTAGAATAGTTAAATAGTTAAAGAGGTAAAAGTATACTAAAAGATATGTAAAAAAGACCATGATTCAATAAGGATAAGCATTGAAGCTCATGCTCACGCTTGGATTATTCGTTTATATTTTTTTGGAGTCTTCTGCATCATCCAGCCCAGGCAAAATCTCTAATATATAATTTTATATTTTATAATTTTTTTATTTGAATTTGAAAATAAAAAAGAAGCCTTTTTTCATGTAAAAAGGTCATTGAAGATTTTCTGGGATACTCCGATTCAATGCTGGGAATTGTGACTGTGCAAAAAAGAATAAGGAATTTTTTTGAAAAAAATTCACATGTCGACAAATAATTCCGTCATGTCAAGTGCCAGTGCGACGGTCTCGCTTAAATGTTTTAGGTCACCGGTTCAAACCCACGCATCAGAAAACGAAATCCAAAACCCACCACTTATGTGTGAGTATATATTCCCAAATTCTATTGAACAATCCATAAATGCACTTTCATATAGCTGCTTCAATTCAATTCTCACGCCAAACTTCCAAAATAATAATTATTATATTTTTCACCCCAATGTCTTTGGGTAGAGAACCCACCATGCATTAATTATCGTTTTACCCTAACACAACCTAACTTTTGACTTGTTTCCTAGGCTAGTGGTGGTTTCACTGGCTTCAGGAGACTTTGAGGACTACGTAAGTCCACCATTTTGAAACTTCTTCCCAGTATATACCTACCGGAAGACCAGATTGCTGTATTTTTTTTTTGGCTTTTTGTTAAATCGACTCCGTACTCTGGCGGTTTCGTAGTTTGAATATTTTAAAAATAGCCCTCTACATTTTGAAAATTACAATAAAAAATTCAGACAGTATTGTGGGAAGCAACTTTATGAATAAAATAGGCAAAAGATGGGTTCAAATACTCCGAGCCCGCTTCTAGTTAACCGCGTTACATAGAAGTGGTTTTGTGTAATCTCTTTAAATTTTAAGATTTTGATATTTGATAGAAAATTTTATCCATTCATTATATTTAACATTACTTATTTATTAGTAATTAGACTAAATTTCATTTAAATTCAATATGTACATAGGCAATATTTGCTAAAAAAAAGTTATATTTATGTGTAAATTAGGAAAAAATGCTTAGATCTATTCACACACGTATATATATATGTGTGTGTGTATATATATATATATATATATATATATATTCGAATGTAGTAATATTTATCCACGTAGTAGTGATATTTTAGATGATTTAGATGTTGAAAATACTACTTAAAATTTAATATTTAGCTTCAATCATTTTATTATATTAATTTTTTATATTTGCAGAGGGGACCTATATGCAATGATATTAGAAAAATGAAAGAATTTACATAATAACATAAGTGATATTAAACATAATAAATTGAGCAGTTTTTTATTAACTATCTAGACGTTGAAAATAAAAGAGTTTACATCAAAAAAAGGTTTTATAGAAGCATTCGGGCAAATGTCCAAACCGGAAGAGTAATTTGCAATTAAGAAAAATTGCGGGGTTCACTTTACATCAGAACTCCTGATTTGTCAGCGCCACTTCACTCGATTGATAGTCAGCAGTAGGATAGGTGGTGGTCATCGATTGAGGCGATATTAGAATTGGGACTGGTGTCGGGTTGCCGCGAATTAATGCCGGCGGTGGACACTCGGACCGCCGACCAGGCTGCACCTGGCAGACATTAATTATACGTCAGCAAACCTTGCCGCTTCACAAACAGAAATGAGCCACGCAGCTTGGACCACCCAACCAATCATTGGTTCTTTTAAAAAAGAAGACGACAGGGAGGCCAGCCCACGACACTTTTCCACCGCCTCCAGGATGTTGGGTAGTAGACTGCTGGTAGTGAAAATTTTCTTCAAATTAAAAGAGTTTGATCATAATTACAGAACAGTTCTATGATTTTAAGAAAAATATTATTTTCTAAAACATAATTTGACATCTATTTATCATAATGATTCTACGTGCTCCCACTACAGTGAACTATATTTCAAAAATTACATTATGATTAAGTTTTATATTACACTTTTAAATAAATAAATTTCATCCTTTTTCCCCATCCAAATGATCTTACTTAAGGCAAATATTATCTAACAGAAAGGAGATAAACACCATACATCTCATCACTGGGAGACAAATCCTTTTTTTAAATTATATTATTATATCAATATAATGGAGACGGTTCCCTCTGAACTCAATCAAGAGTGTCACTTATGCACATCTGAGTGTTGTCAATGAGCTATGACCCGATGCACCATAAATCCCTTTTCTTTAATGCACGTGTCTTTGGAATATATTTATTTAATCATTACATGCATTTATTGTCTCATCAAATGCTTCCTCGAATGCAATTTGGACTGAATTGAGCCTGAGCTCAACACATTGAACTTATATAAATCAATATTTTTGAGTAGCAATATAAATCAATGTTTAATCTGCCTTTCTTTAAGTCATAGTTGGAGGAACTTCATTTGCAAATAGAATTAAGGCTAGTATTAAAGCAAACTTCAACCTTATTTTCCCTATTTATAGTTAATATAAAAATATATTACATCTAGCACATAAACAACATTTCTATATATTTATATATTTATTTTATTTACTTTTATGTTTGAATATGTATTTGTTGTATTGAAATTATATTATAGAGAAATTAAATGTGATTTGCCTTTGAATTTATTAATTTTATTTCTTTATCTTATTTTAAAAGGTTAAAACTTTTTCGAAAAATATACTCGAATTACTATGTTTTTCTCAAATTTTAGTTGCCAATCGGGCACCATGCTCATCTCTACCATGTGCTCATCTCTACCATACTACAGACTAGTGTTGAAATGGTGGGGGTAACGTCCCCCATGAGAGCTTTATCTCCCTATTTTAAGTGAGAGCTTTATCTCCTGCTTTATTAAGTGGAGCTTGTGTATCTCTTGAGTTGATAGGTAAAATATGTTATCTCCATATTATAAATTAAAAGAATGTGTCATAGCTTGATTGTGATATAAATTAATATGGTTGTAAATATACCAATAAAAAATTAGTAAAATTATGTATTATTATTATTTTCTTTTAAAAATCATATAATTATTATATATTCATGTTAAATCTTAAAATTATTACTCATGACTCAGTGAGAACTTGCTAAATTTGTATAAATAAGGTTAAATTTTAGATTTTACAAATTAAATTAGGGTTAAATTTTATATTTAAAAGTAAAATTAAGATTATGATTGCAGTAAATAAGAATTCCATGAATGCATCCTAAATGTTTATAGTCTCTAAGGTCCGATGTTGTGCACTCTTGTGAAAAAGTATATTTTTATTTTTTGAAAATTTTTATACAATTGTTAATCTAAGTGCATTTAACACGTATTAAGTTTTTTCATTTTTGGATTTTTGTAGATATTTTCTTGGATTTTTAAAAATCAATGGTATTTTAGTAATTTATGAATTATGAAAATGCTCCTGCTTTTAAAAAATTCAAAAAAATCTATAAATATTCAAAAATGATAAAACTTAGTATACATGTTAAATACACTTAGATTAACACTTTTATAAAAAAAACTTTAAAAATAAAAAATAGTTAAAGATACTAAGGTGTATCGAGGCTAAGTACATCTATGTGCATTTGGTCGTACCTCATTAACTTTAGGTTTTTTTTTCTTATTAAACTAAGGTGCAAGTTGAACCTTCTTCGATTTTTTTTTATTTTAAGATCTAAGTTATGTATCAAAATTTTCCATGAATATTTGTATTACATGAAAAATTATTTTAATTAAATGTATCTATAATCTATAGCAAGTATGAATGCATGAGTTTCTTTAAAAATTATATTTTCAACATTATAAATCATAAGAGATTATAAGCAATCCTAGATGAAGAGGACATGAGAAAGAGTGAAGAGGATGTCTAAGCTACCCTTGAAGCCTTCTTGGTTGTCTAAAGATACACGAGAAACTCTTATTAATACCCTTATAAATAAGAATGTCATAGATCTCTTTCTTAATAAATCTAATTTGGTCCCAGGAAAAGGAAAAGAAATTGACTGTTTTAGACAATGACCAAAACTTTCGATGAAATTGATTTTTTAAATTTAAGATAAATAAATAATTTTGAATACAATAAATGACTTGAATCTAAAGAAAAATATGTGAAAATGAAAAAATTAATTAGTACAACTTGCACCTACTTTCATATAAGAAAGCTTATTAACTTTACTGATATTACAGTAGCCATGATATTTTTGTTGTAAAAGGCTTCACTTGAAAAAAAAAAGTTTCCAATGTAATTCTTTTTGTAATGGATCATGTTAATATACCTCTCTTGAGGCTTTACATCTACATTAGCCTGCTTTAATATCCTACTATATGACACTCGCCTTGCCTAAATATAGCTCTTTTTTTTCTTAAAATGATTTCATTTTCCTATCAATAATTTCAATTTGGCCTTTAGATGAGCTCCTTTAAATCGTCTCTTTTAGGAGTCAAAATTATGATTTTGAGATTATCAGGGTCTAATGTAATGAATACTAATAGCTCCAGTTAATCACTTCAACATTAGAAATCCTTTTATTTAAATTTGTTCAGTCGTAGGTCGCGACCTTATTTTTTATTTGGTGATTGGTTGGGCAGAAAATGAATGGAAATATATCAGGATACTATTTACCAAAAAATGAATAAAAGGACAATAATTTAAAATATAGATAATAAGCAGAACAGTAATATTGTTATGATAAACAAACGTAAAATTAATCCTTAAAAAGTAAAATTTTTCTTTAAAATTTTCTACAGCCGAGAACTCAAGTACATAAAATTGTACCCTATTTTGTAAGAGAAGATCATTTCTTTTACTTTTCAAAAATCATTCTGCAACTTTTCTTTTATGGGCACTGAATTCACCCTTTTCACTTCTATGATATAATCGAAAATCATCCAAAGGCAAACTCCCACACAAAATCTTAAACCTCTGAGTGAATAATTATAGACTTTATACAAAATAGAGTCAGTTTAAATCAGAATCAGATTATAAACCGTGAATCTTTGCACTTTTTACCATATTAATAATAGGAAAAGTGGTGTGGAAGTTAGGATGATTTGTTTGAAAATGGGAAAGGTATATCGCCATTTTTTTAGAATAATAAAAGTGTTTTTGAGAAATGAAAATTTTTATTTCATCGAGGTTAGGAAAAGAGAATTATGATATATATGATAGTTTGTTACTTAGTAAGTAATAAGTTTATATATTTTGTATTTTTTAATATAATTTTTGCCTTTTCTTCATGAAAATGTGGACCCAAATGTATGTAACTAATATAGCAAAATTTAGTATTTTCCTATTTTGGTATTTTTTTTGCTAAATTTTAAAAATAAAAAATTCTCACCATCTCACAGTCTCCTGCACATGAAAAATGTGAATAGTTTTTAATTTCATAAAAAAACATATACAAATACCCAAAATGGAAATTTTGATATATTAATAAAATACACTCTAGCTCACATAAAAGTGAAGAAAAAATAAACAAATACATTAAAAATACAAAATACATGAATTATAACTTAATTAAATAACAACCGGTTGCATAGTATTATAATCCAAGCTATTATTATGGCTCCGCTTAGCCCACCTCAAAAAATCTATTTACATCAATTTTTTTTACTTTTTTCATCATACACTTATTTATCTAAGTGTATTTAACATATAAATTAAATTTCACCATTTTCGAATATGTTTATATATATTTTTAGATTGTTAAACATCTATATGTATATATATGTATATATATATATATTTAAACTACTCTTATATTTAAAAATCTAAAAAAATATATAAACATATCTAAAAATTATAAAACTTAATTTATATGTTAAATATACTTAAATCAATAAGTGAATGAAATAAAAATATAAAAATACCATAAATGAACTTTTTAATGTGGGCTAATGAAGATATTGCTTAGCCCAGATTAATTGGATCATTCCTCATTATTACGATGGCAGGAGGACTGATCCGTCCTAAAAGTGCGTATTTTCTTTTGGGTCAAAAAGTCAAATCCTTCAAACTGGCAGCCCTAGATCATCCTTTTTGCCCATATTATAAATATTAATTAGGCTATCTACGATTCGGCTGCATGCATTAAACGGTGAATTGGATGAGACACTTCTGGAGATGGGCGTCGGGGCTGGAATGCATATAAAATTAATTTCATTTCAAAGGCTGCCTAGCCAGCTAGCGTAGCCAAAGGAAACAAGCGAGACAAAAACGCGTTGGCGGCTGATTTGGGGACAGCTAAATCGTGCACGTGGAAGTCCAGCTGCATAAGTTTCAAGTGACTTCGCAAGAAACTCCAATCAATTCACGATCGCTGTCGTCCAAACCGTGTCCAAAGGGGTAACAAGCAACGTTAGAAAATCGCAAGCCACATCCTGTGAGTTTGGAAATGGAGAACTGGCACTTTAGCAGTTTAGCTTCATCCAATAATTCATTTTAAGGTGTGTTGGGAAGTAAAAACAAATAGTAACAAGAGAAGTTTTTGGGGAAAAAGTTTTTGAAAATGAGAGAATGATATAATATAATAAGGATAACAACGAGTAATAAAAGGTATATAATTAAAATAAATAGAGTAATTAGAGGTATGATCATGTACTATAAGTTATGATAAATTTGGCTCAAAAATAATCTTACGTTCACTTAGATGTATTAATATTTTATATAATTATTTATCCACGTGTAAATTATATTTGAGACTGTCTACATGTTGAAAAAATAATTTTAAATTTATTATTTACATTATTCATCAAAATATTTTATTATATTAATTTGTAACATTTTCATATGTGACTTATATGTATTTAATTTGGATGAAAATTGGTACGTTAATAAAATAAGCAAATTTAAATACAATAGATAGAGTAGGTTATAATTTTATGATCTGTGTAAGAATCATTTCTTGGGTAATTATATATAAAGATGTGAAACATAATTTAAAAAGAGTAATTATGTCGAAAGATATGAAGAAATGATTAAAAACAAGGATTTGTTGATGGAAAAATTTTTAAGTGCATTTTTTTGTTACCAAAGTCACCCTTAGTTCCTATTTTGAATCATCTTATAATTGGATAAAATGAGGTGAAAGTTTTATTCTCAAAATATCTTTTCATATAATTTATCGCTTTTAAATACAAAATAACTTTTTTCAATATTTAAATTGAAAAAAAGTTATTTTGTATTTAGGGTGGGCCTCCTTCAAAGTTCACACAGCATAACTAGTTAGGTTGCCCTTAATTAGCTAGAGATAGTCATTAATAATTATCAATTTAGCATCCCATTTGAACTTATAGCTGACAGATGAGGTTCCACAAATGTCGAAAATATGTACTAATCAGCTATTCCTAGTAACACATATATGACCAACCTTATTTAATTACCTGTGATGCATTAGGTGCCACATGTCTGTAGATCTATATATGGGAAAAGTTCGCCATTTAGTTAGTACATATATGTCAATAATATTACAATAATATTGTTTAAACACCTCGGTTTTGGTATCCAATGTGATATACATTAAGGATTAAGTATTTTTTCCATTGCTGTATATAAGGTTGGAAATTAGGTTGGATTGACTTATGACCTGCCCCTAATTGAACCAACTGAAATTTTGACTAAATTCAAAAATAGAATCGGGTAGATCATGTCACCTTGTTTATCATATTCATTTTTTAAAAAAGTCATATTATTTATGAATAACTATTTTATTTTTAAATCATATCTTGTAATAATTAACATGTCAATTTAATATAAATGAAAAGACTAAATAAGTATATTTAAGATATTTAATCAAAAAATATTTAAAATTGCAAATAAAATTTCCAATGAAATATGCTTCTTTAACTTGTTTCAATAAATTTGTTATGTTATATTTAATAATATTTCGTTATGGTTAATGGTACTTTACTTTAACTAATTAATAATACTTATAATTTTAACATTTTCTTAAAACTATCTGTTGACACCCCACCCTCGGGGCCCAAAGACGGATAATTGGACGCAAGATTCAAGCCCAACCAAATTCGACGCAAAAGGAAATTCAAGACAACCAAGCAGGCCCTCCCGCACTCATCCCACGGAGCGAAGCTCCACCAAGCCTCGAAGCAGGCTTTTCAACAAACCAAATCCGGCCCCACAAAGAGCGAAGCTCCTACAGGCCACCTCAACGGGCTCCACAATGCAGCCCAAGCCTCAGAAGCAGGCTTCCCTACACCTCTGGGCTCTTGCAACGGCCCACCCAAAGCAAATGGGCTAGGCCAAGCTCTAGCCCACTAAGCCAAACTTATGGACCAAGTCCAAAGCCATTCAAGAGACCCAAAGCCCATGACCCCAACTCAAGACCAAGTCCATGGACCAAGTCCATGATCCCACTCAAGCCCAAGCCCATGGACCAAGTCCATGACCTCAAGGGAGCCCAAAGCCCACTCCACCATCTATAAAAGAAGGAGCTCCCCTCTCATTCAAGCACACTTGAAGAGAGGCATCCCAAGGGGAGGACGGGAGTCTGCAACAACGCCCCCGGCATCCCGGTTTTTCCGCTCTACGCGCTCCACGCCTCTCTTTCCATTTTCCCCTTTCCATCTCTCCCGTTCTCTTAAACCCTTTTTATTTTCCCCCTTTTACGCCGTGTAAACCGCCTCGGGTTGGCAGATTTCTCCATATTTGCTTCAACCCGTAGGCCGGAACCCATACTCTGTATTGCTAGTGCCTTATTTCTTTAAATAGGGGCCGATCTCCCTTTAAAGATCGGTGGCGACTCCATTTTCATTGTTTTCTTGTGTGCGTGTTTGAGCTAACGCCCCGGCAAGGTGGGTGCACGCGGGTCCGCAGATTCCAGCATAGTACGCTGCCGTTATGCTGCCGGATTTGTGACTTGACCCGTGTACGGAAGCCCCGTCTTAGCCGTCATGCCGCCAAAACCACGAGAAAATGCCTATATGCCCATTTTTCTAAAAAACGTGAGGCCTAACTCATTTTACCCCATGTGAATGCAGGAAATCCAAGCCCGCTTCGCTTTTCAACACGATCCACATCTCTAAGGCCCGGAAAACCCATTCCGAGCCCACCGTAGCGCTCCCGGCGGGTGCTACACTATCCTACTTATTTATATTTTTAATCCATGACCAACTTGATGTTACAACAAAACCCATTAAGGTGAGGCCTGTGTCCAAGTTGTCTGAACTCTGAACTCGGTATAAAGTATCGGGGCGTGACAAATTGACAATAGGTTTTCAGAATAAATACTTTAGTATTTGGTGACCTTGAACAGCAGGAGTGCACGACGCATGCCGAATTTCAATATTCTTACGTGCATGTATGGAAAATTACAGGTGTATAGGATGTGAAGCTGTGGCAGCGTGCCAGCTAGAGCGAGTGGCGGCACAGGCAGAAGAAATTAAACAGGATTTCTAGATATTTTAGTATCTAAAGACTAATTAATTCATATAATAATCAGCCGTCAATTTGTAGGTGGAGCCGCGGTCAATTTAATGGTAGGAGGTAAAAGAAATGCAACAGCAGATCAAAGAAGGTAACTGCGCCTACCCTACCTGCGTAAAACAGCATCAAATTGTCACCGCCATACATCATCCCTTCATTGCCAACTTCCAAGTGGAGTTCTTCCAAAATTTAAGCTGGAGAACAGAATTTCTTTAACCGCTGAGAATTTAGCTAGTCAAACTTTGTGTGTATTAAGTGTGTTTCTACAATTGGATACACATATCTTCCCGATACGCATACATTTGTTATCCGAACATAGTACTATCGAATCATACCTTTTATTCCGATTCTTACTCGTACTTCTAATTAATATTTTCTTCACTCATGATTACATGCCATGCATCATTAAATTTATCTTTTACTTTTTTGAAATTTTTTCATGAGTATGTTTTCCTCGATTATTTAACTCATATACCAAGTTTTATTATTTTACAATAATTTTATACATTTATTTTTTTAGTTTTAAATATCATCAATTTTAAAGATATTTAAGTAATATTAGACCAACGGGCGATGCATCACATATTATCATAGCTCACACTTCCCATGGTTTCAATAATTTATTCCATTATATTTTCATCTTTTAATTATTTATTTATATTCTTTATTTCCTTTATAAATATTGTCGAATACACTATTTATTACATATTATAAATTTCATACGAATTATTTCAGAACTCTCTGAAATGAGGTTGCCATTTCAGACCAATCTGAAAATTATTTTTATATTTTTGATTTTATAAAATTATTAATGTAAGTGTATTTAATTTATAGATTAAGTTTTAACATTTTCGAAAGTGCATATATTTTTATTTTTAAACATAAGAGTATTTTAGTCATTTTTAGCTGTATAAAAATCCAAAAAATATATACAACTTCAAAAATGGTAGGATTATGAACACAACTAGGTTAATAGTTTTATAAGAAATAAAATATAAAAAATAATTTTTTTGGCCCGCTCACAAATGATCAGGTCCCTTAGTAATTATCCTTATTGATTATACTAATTTATTTTTCCGCAGCATATATCTAATACGTTACTACATGCCCCTGATACGCACCAATCAAGTACCCTCTAGAAATTTGTAAGCAGGAGTATTTTGTAAGATTGATACTGATTAATTAGAAGGAGGAGTGCATTTGCAATTGAAATTTGCAAGTACGAGCGTTTTGTAAAAATGATGGTTAATTATGATAAATAGTCATAAAATATCAAAAATCACGAGGAGACAAATGCAAATAATCTGAGAGGTATTTTTATTGACCTTTCACTGGTAGCCAAGACCTACAACATTTTTTTTTTTTTGATGAAAAAAGGAAAACCCTATCCCAGCTCCCTTGCACTATGAGGGGAAGAAGGGATAAGGAGATCCAAACAATTCATTGCCAAAAAATTGTCTGTACAAATTTTCTCCAAAAGAACTGGGGGGGGGGGGTTACTCTACCAAACCTGACTATCCAAAAAAGAAATACATACAAAATCTGCTAAAGAATGAGCGACAGCGTTTCCTTGTCTTAAAACATGATGAACCGAGTAGTGTTGGTTAGATGATAGAAGAGATCTGATCTCCTCAATGGGAACCCCGGCAGGTGAAAGGATGAGTTCATCGGCCGATAGATAATTGAAAAGGAGAAGAGAATCAGTTTCAATTTGAACCCTCAGCAGGTTGAGCTGGAGAGCCCATTTGAGACTCAAAAGAAAAGCTATGGCCTCCATACACAGTGGTTCCATGGTGCCGCAGCGTTTCCAACCCCTTGCCGCGAAGAAAGAACCATTAGAGTCTCGGATGATGGCAGCAAAGCCCAAGGAAAGGTTGTCTCCATGTTTTCGGGCATCCACATTCATCTTAAGAAAACCAGCTGGTGGTTTGGACCATCTTACCACCAAAGGCCGATCAATCGTCCCATCCTGGATAAGTAGTTGTGCCCTCCTGTATTGTTCAAGATAGTTCTCACACCACTCGATAACAGTTGAAAAGATCGGTTGATTCTTATCTTCCCTGAGTTTGTTTCGCAAGAACCACACCCGCCAGCAGTATAGAACAAAAAAAGCAAGGTCCTCTGGCTTGTGCGTAGAGACAAGGATACGAAAAATATCCTGGATCGATGTCCAGGGGTTTACCATTTTTACAGCTTTCAAAAAAATGTCTCTCGTGTACTGACATCCCGTGAAGATGTGGGTAGCGTCCTCTGCTTCGGTCCTGCAAAACAAACAACAATGATCCACTTCTATGCCCCTGGTTAGTAAATTTTTCAGTGTTGGGAGAACATCTTTGAAAAGTCGCCATCCAAAAATTGTGATTTTACTCGGGAGCTTTGTTTTCTATATTGCCTTATAAATGCCCGAGTTTGAAGAGATGTCCACAGCCCGACGCAAGAACCTATATGCGGATTTCACTAAATATATGCCATTCGGTTCATGCCTCCAAAACAGTCGGTCCTCTTCATCAGTTTGAGGCAAAGGCACTTGGTTGATTTTTTGACAACCTTACTCCCCCACGACCGCCACAATTCTATTCCTATTCCATGAGATCTGAGAAGACCTACAACATTGTGTTTGACGAAATGGGGAAAATATAAAGTCCGTACGGTTCATTAATTCACTTTAATGTTATTGGCTGTCATATTTACAAGCGGTAGGTTAGGCGAGCCAGTTAAAAAACTCTGTCGTCATGCCACGTCAAGCATGCACAGTGCTTTCGGCCAAGTCACTGCTGCTATTAATCAAACGCTTATTAATTAGCCATTGTCAATGGCAGTATTGTCCAGTAACCGTAGGATCAGCCTTATCAAAGCATATATCATGCATCATGAAATATTCCTTCACCAACCTGTGCTGACGACGACCATCGATTTTGTGGGGCCCACCCAGATGGGTATAGTTGTCCAACCACTTTGACTTGTGAGAGAATCTGAGGACATGCACGAGATCGCCATCATGTATCGGGTTTTGGACGACTGACCATTTCCCAAAAAAAAAAAAGAAAAAAAAAAAGCGTCCTTATATGAGGGACAACGTTTTCTTCATGGTTCATGGACCTTTCACCATATAAATCCAATTTATGTGATGTGAACATGGTAAGTCACTGACCTGACTTTTTGGGCCATTCCGTATTCGATCAAGTAAACATTGGTTTTGGACCATTTAATATCTTGTTGTCTGTTGGACGTCTAATCTCGGCGACCAAAACGCGAAAAGAACCAATGAGGGAGCTTTTGGGGTGGGGTCCATACTAACATTGCTAATTCGAAGTTGGGAAGGAAGTCTTGTAGGGCAACCCTTCCTGATGTACACCTGTTTCATGTGTGATCGGCCTCTCTTTGCTTGTCCAATCTGTTAATTTTAAAGGCTTTACTTCTGAGAATTGGAAAAAAAATTGGTGTAAATAAATAAACAAAATGGTGTATATTCGAATATCAGCGGCGGAATAAAGAAGGCATTGATTGAAAGAGTAAATCATGATAATAAAAAGTTAAATAACACATCAATTAAAAAGAGTTATAAATCTGCTGATGGTAGTAAAAGAAGAATAATGATGATATATTTTTTTTTGTTTCATTTCTACCAACAAGTCTTCATATGTGTTTGACAATGTCATAATCGTCAACGATCTTGTGTAGTAGCCGTAAATTGGATGATTTATGAGCGATCACGAGTGATTAGAAAAAACTTTTTGTCAAATACCTAGTGCATGTACCCATATATTTTTAAAATTTTAAAAATTAAAATAAAATATCAAATTTTATTAGGTAAAAGATTTAAGTAAAACCTACAAATACATAAAAAGTTTTAACAAATAAAAAAAATCTTCGATCACCCATAAATCTCATGATTTGCAAGTGGCCACATAAGATCACTTCCCTATTATAATTACTTGATAATTTTCATAATTATCTGTATTTTAATAATTATTTTAAAATTTAAAATTTAAAATTTATTTTATTTTTATTTAATTTAAATCTTATGATTACTTGTTATAACATTGTACACTTTTCTCTCTTTTTTTAGTGATTTTCATATTCTTTTTACTACCTCATATTTAGTGTTTCTTTTTTCAAATATAGTTATATGAATCATTGTAATATTTTTCTCTCATTTATTTTTATGAAAATCTTTTTTCTTTATTTTTTAACTTTATGAGGAATGATCCAAAAAAATATTTTTAATATTTATAGTTTTTATAGATACGTAGACCTCATATAGATAAGTTTATTGTACGTCAAATTTTATAATTAAAAATTTTCTACGTTTCTTTTTAACTTTGAAAGTGAAAAAACTGCATTTTTCATGCACGAGAATGCAGTTTTTAATTTCAAAATTCGAAAAATAGGTAAAAAATAAAAAAAAATTATAAAATTTGAGATATAAACTTATTTATATGGGTACTGCACATCTATGGAAGAAACAAAGGAATAAAAAGAAATGATTAATGATTTTTTGGGCAGCACGTATATCACCTGATACACAGGCTGCAGATGGGATCATTTCCCCTTATTTTATTTACAATCAGTGCACTTTCACATCACATTAGCTTCTTTATTTTTCTTTATTTTTTTTTCAGAATATAAATTTCACCCATAATTTCCATCCATCGTTATTTCTCAATCTCAAGCGGCCTACAGATTACAAGGCTTCATAAACTGCCACGTTTATAAAGGCTGCCATAAAAATTCTTGCTGTTCACCTAGTGTGCAGAAAGCTTTAATTAATTAATTAATTTTCGAGCATGCTTCCTTCTAACATAACCAAGGCATTAATTGATAAAATTATAGAATCTAGAAATACTGGAACTCTTTCTCAACAGCAATTGGGATTAGAAAAATGGATCCAAAATTGGTCTGAATCAAGAAAAAACAAAGGAAGACAGGAGTCACACGACTTAGCTGAAACCATGGTCGTTGATGGAGTTTTAATGCCCTGTTATTCATCGTGACAATGAAAGGATAAGTCAGTGATTAATTAGCGTAACAACCAATTATTGTATGCTTGTGTTTGTTTTATTCCTAATATATTTATTTGATTTTAATGTAAGCGTGATTTTCAAGTGTTTTAGTCATTGGGATTTTAGGTAGAGAAACAAACAAACAAACCACAAGCAACTGCTGCTGCTGCTTCTTTGTGCGTTTTTTAATTCCTCGACTTCGCGCCTCTGTTGGGTCGGCTAATTGTGTGACATAAGGCATATGAAAGGCTGACGAATGCGAGCTCGTGGGTCCATTTTTCAGTAATCGTGCTATTAGCCCGTCCTTTAACAATGATGAAATCCGGAAAAAATTAGCACAATTATATGTCGAAATTCATCAACCACAATTATCATGCCAAATATAATATAATTTTTTTTTCTCTTTCTTTTATGGTGCATTTGAATACACCAAGGGATTAAAGCCAAGGAATATAAAAGCGTCATTATCTTCTCTATATATATGTTCAAGTGGACGCTGAATAATCTTATTATAATGATAGACACGCGTGCCAGAAATGATTTAATTTACCAATATTTTAGAACTTGTTTTTACAAAATCTGCAGCATGCATGATTCATCCATCTTTATTGGCTGAGATTTTCACGAGAACTAATTCTAAAAATAGGTGGATCGAAACATGGTAGTCGCTTGAGGATTCACATAATCACATGCATGGAAAATTGTCAAGATTAAGATTCGTCACCAAACACAACACCACTTCGAAGAAAAAAAACCACCACTGTGCATCGAAAGCGAAAAGGGGAAGGAATGATTTATGGTTAAGAGTAGGAGAGTGGGGTCCACAGGTACCTTATTCGAAATTAATCGCAAAATTCTGACATCCCACTACTGTTGAATAATGTGGCCCTTGAGGTAACTAAATTAAACAGACAAGGAGTCAGAAGAAGTTGGTTGGATTGGCTGACATTACATAGGTATTGGGCTTCCTTTTGAAGAATTGCAACCAACCGAAAGATACTGCACCATGCTCATCAGCCATCTTGCAGCTTGACCTTGGGGTGTGTTCAGATGGACTACACTTGGCTGCTGTGGAACCTGATCAAGTGGGGGCACTCTGATCGGTATGATTTTGTTCACTATGATTAATAAAATACGTTTAATTAAAATAAATAATATGTAATACTTATTGTTATAATCCTATGTGCGTTTCGCTTTAGTTTATGACTTTATATAGATTTTTGACAGAAGTGATCTTAAACACTGTTACTAAATAAGTAAATTGGTAATCACCTCATATGAAGCAGTTCCACAGAAGCCAAATATGGAACCAGTTCTACGTGAATAATTACCCTATTTAAATATATGCCAAACAAGGAAATGACTTTTTAAACGAATAAATAACGGTTATAAATATAGACAATGATAAGAAAAGAAATTAAGGAATATTTAAACATTCCCATGGTTAGGTTGATGGAAAAAGTTGTGTTTCAGTGTGTTGCAGGAAAAACAAATTAATATAACAGAAAAATATAATCATGAATCTAAAAATAAATGATAATTAAAACAATACCAGCGAGCATCTAAAAAAGTAATGAATAGTTGTAGATTGCTGCCCCTCTAAGCCAGTGAGCAATATTCCACCATCATCTTAAATTAAGAATTATGTATATAAATATAAAGAATGATCCGGCTAGCCTGAACCAATGTTGTCAGAACCGAACCGGTGATTGAACCGGTAAAGGAACTGGTCTGGTTCGAACCGGTTCGACCGATTAATCAAACCGGTTCGAACCGATGACGTCAGCATGACATATTTATGACATCATAAATATTAAATTTTTAAAAATTACAATATATATAATATGTTAATGCTTGCAACCTAACGTAGCAGTTCTTTTTTTTATATTTATATATTCTAACATTGTAATATTTTTGATATTTATATATTATGACATCTAATATTGCAATATGTTATATTCATAGCTTGATTTGGTATATTCACAACCTTCACGCTATGGAATGAAATTTTACCACACCTCGTACTAGGAAAAATTATAAAACACCCACTATGGAGGATTAAATTATAAAAATTCCTTATGCAAGAGAGAAGGGTGAGCTAAATTTCAGCCCCCAGTTAGCACACGGCCGCAAGGCCAGTGGCTAACGTAGCATTTCTTAAATAGCTACGAAAGTTACAAATGGTTTGATAATAATTAGTCATTAATAATTTTTTAGCCTATCATTAATTTAAATATTAATTTCTCGAGCTGATTAATATAAATAATAAAATAAAGATGTATTTTTGAGTATGCACTCCTCTTATTAAGCATATTTTCTTACGTATTTTAAAAATAAATAAATAAATAAATAAATAGTAGATAGACATGCGTGAGCTAACCACACGTGACAACGAAAGGCGGGGATGATCCGGGGGGTGGGGGATGGGAAGGGATTGGGGGAAGCTCCCCCCCACCCCGCCAGGCCCAGCCACACTCGTCTGCCCCCACGCGCGGTCCGCGCGTTCATCTCTCCGCTGCGCCTTGCTGTAGTGCCTGTTGGCCGGTATTTACTTCACCTCTCCACCTCCGGCGGCATCGCCGTCCTCCTCGATTTGGCTGCTTCCGCTCTCATCTCTCCCTCTCCGATTTGTCATTCCTGATCTGCCCGGTGTAGCTCCAGCCAGGTTTTGCGGCCATTCCATATCGCCGAACGGATCGAATCGCTGACACAGGTGTCAGCCGTGCTAGGCTGTCATTGGGGCGACGAAGGCAAGGGAAAGCTCATCGACAACTTAGCCGAGCACTTCGACAGCGTCGTTCGGTGTCAAGTCTGATATTACACCCCCACCCACCCCCTTTTTCTGTTCGCACACCAGTTTGGTCTCTTGGGTTTGTTGTGGTTTTGGATGGAAACGTGTAACTTTGCATGTAATGTGTTTGTTGAACTGATTCCAGATTCGGCGAGGGCTGCCGGCTGCGGGACGACGACGAGGGCGACGGGGACGAAGACGAGCCGGCTGCGGGACGACGACGGCAAGATCGTCGGGCGAGGGCGAGCTGGCGAGGGCAGTGCCTGCTGTGGCTGCGGGACGACGAATAGACGAAGCAGAGTCGTAGAGATCGTTTGTTTTTTTTTTGATTTTTTCCCTTTCTGTTTAAGGGTTTATCCGTCCGACCGGGTCGAATCCGGTTGAACCGGAATTCCGGTTCGACCGCCGGTTCACCGGTTCGGACGGTTTTATATAATCGGACCGAACCAGTGTGAACCGAACCGGAACCAGGACCGGTTCCCGGTCGGACCGGTCCGACCGGCCGGTCCGGTCCGGTTCTGATAACACTGGCCTGAACTAAACAAATAACTCGTTTAGTCCATCTTAAAAATCTATTTAAAATATATTTTTAAATTTTTTCTTCATACACTTATTTTCTAAGTGTATTTAATAGACAAACTAAGTTTTACAATTTTTGGATATGCGTATATATAATTATATATATTATTGAGATTTTTAAACATCTATGTGTAAATATGTATTTAAAATATTCTTATAATTAAAAATCCCCAAAAAATATATGCACATCTAAAACTGATAAAACTTGGTTTATATGTTAAATACACATAGATAAACAAGTGGATGAAGAAAAAATAAAAATATATTTTGAATAAATTTTTTAATATATGCAAAGCGGGTCATTACTTAGCCTAGGCTAACAAAATCCATTTCTCTATATATATGTACCACAATGCTTTCCTTAACCCTCTTCTATGTAACTCATTCTATTTTTTTGATTATTTAACTTATTCTATTTTTAATATCTTGATGATTAATTAAAATTTTGTTTAATATATTATATTTATCATCATTTATATTATCATGAAAATCCTTTTACTTATTTAGTATCACTGTATATGAGTTTTATCTATAAATATGTACGATTAACATAATAAAATAATTTAATGTTAAATATTAATTTTTAAGTAGGATTCTTGATATCTAAACCACCTAAAATATCATTACTATATGTACAAATAAATGATTATATAAGTATTATTATATTTTAATATACATGTGAATAGATATAAGTATTTTTTCTAATTTATACATGAATATACTTATTTTTGAGTAAATGTAACCCATGCACATATTTGATTTAGATGAAACTTAATTTCATATCAAACCCAATGATGTTAAGTATAATAAGTGGATTAAATTTTTCATCAAACATCAAAATTTTAAAATGTGAAAAGATTATATACTAAGCAGGCCCATACACGTACGTAGGGTGTCGCTTAATATAATTGAAATGCTGAGTTTAATGCAACAGAGGAAATGAATTAGGAAATATAAACTTTCTGCAGGAGCATGTAAACAAATCCTATGATTGTGTTTATATTGGACCGCGATTTAATGCACCTGGGTGCATTAACTCATTTTTTTATTTTTTGGAATTTTTTTATACGAGTATTAATCTAAGTGTATTTAACATGTGTATCAATTTGTACTATTTTTGGAGTATTTTAGATATTTATTTTTTATTTTTAAAAATCAGCGGCATTTTAGGTAATTTTAAATTACTAAAATGCCACTGATTTTCAAAAATAAAAAATAAATATATAAAATGCTCTAAAAATGTTAAAAATTGATACACACGTTAAATATACTTAAATTAACACTTGTATAAAAAAAAATTCAAAAAAAATAAAAAATGGGTTAAAAGCTCAGTGCACCCGGTTGCATTAAGTCACGATTAGTTTATATTCATAAAAAAAAATTCCTATGATTGTAAGACAGTTGTTGGAATGTGAATGTGTGATATGTAAATATAAGATACTGTACGGTGAACTATAGGTATGTCGCGTGCATTTTAATTCCTTCGATTTATTGGCCGTGAAAAATATGCCACGAAAGGAAAAACCAGGTTTTAAGTAAGCAAACTTCCTTTGTGGGCTGAATGCGAAAAAATTGCCCAATAGTCCACGTATTATCATTGCTTGAATGCCAAGTTGTCATGTCTCATGCTCGGGTTCATTTTCATCCATGGTCGCCAGCAGGTACCATGCTTAAATCATTTTTTCGTGTGACGGCGCAAGTGCGTGCGCTGTGGATGTTTTTAATTTAGCACACAAGATATCCAGTGGTGGATTTTGAAAATTTTTGCTTAGGGCTGATTGAAGAGATGATAAAATTGAATGCGATAGGATGAGAATGTAATATAAATTTTTTTATTCCTAAAGAGTTTTTTAATTTTCAATATATTTTCTTATTTTTAATATATGGCAATTAATCTTACTTTTTAAATTTTCAATACTATTCTCTATATAATTTTTTAAATTTTCCTGTGCACGACAAGCATTCTTCACTCAAGCTTCTCCCTCGTTTCAAATTTCTCTGTTTACAATTGAAATAAAGGGATAACAATAAGATGAAATTTTATATTTTTAAAAATACTCTTGTCATTCCTAATATGATAATACCTTAATTTCCCATCTTTAATATATTTTCCCAAATTATAAAACTCAATAAATCTTTTTATCCAATCTCCTCAATATTCTATCTCCATACCATTCAACATACCATCTAAAATAGTACCATTTTCCATAAACTTCTGTTTTATTCTATTTTTGTTTTGTCATATCGTCTTATTCATATTATTTACAGTCAATTTTCATTTTTATATCAGTATTTTATATAAGTGAAGCATTCCAGTTTATCAACAATGTTACAGTCTTTAGTATTTTTATCTCACTTTACCCACCTTGATTATTACATTAAAATTTAATTTAATTCCATCATTTTGTTTAAAAATTTATGTTATTGTCATATTATAGTATCAGAAATGAATTTCATTGAAGTTTTAGTTAGTACACATTTTCTTTCAAATTTTTACATAATAGGTTATAAAAAAAATTTAGGTCGTGTTTTAAGTTATATGAGATTCTTGTGTCTAATCTGAACATGAGATGAGAATATAATTAGTGTATTGAGAATTAGTAAAATTATATAAATTATACTAGAAATAAATAAAATTATATTGAAAATTAAAAAAATTATCTCGAAAATAATGATACAATTCAGTCAAGAATCTCGTGAGTTTCAAATCTTTCATGATCTAAACACGCCCTTACAGAGGTCAGGAGGGGGCACCAGAGCTAAGTATTTTTGGCGATCTAGTGCCGTTGACCGTTGAAATTTGGGGATCTGATCTCCTGCAAGCAGGCAGCGTTGCCTGCTCCCGGGCGCACACACCTATTTTTTTATTTTTTTAAATTTTTTTTAGAAATGTTAATATAGGTGTATTTAACATGTATATAAATTTTTACCATTTTTGGAGTATTTTAGATATTTATTTTTTATTTTTGAAAATCAGTGGCATTTTAGGTAATTTTAAATTACAAAAATGTCACTGATTTTCAAAAATTAAAAATAAATATCTAAAAATCTCCAAAAATGTTAAAAAATTATACACATGTTAAATACACTTGGGCTAATAATTTTATGAAATTTTTTTCAAAAAAAAAAAAAAAATTAGTGTATGCGCCGGGAGAGTCAAAGGGGGAGCTTTTGCAGCCGGCTTCCTGTCAGAGTGCTTAGTAAAAGTTTGATAATTTACAGAACAGTCATCCTCAAACACCCCAGATTCGAACGACACTCGCACCTCTCCTCTGCACCTCTCTCTCGCACTCCATCTTCCTCACTCAACGGCGCGATAGAGTGCTCATGGTTAAAATATTTCCTATGATTTTTATTGCAGTTTTTTAATTGTTCAAATTAGTTCTGATGGCCTAAACAAGCATGGAAAGGGGGGATTGAGAAGCATTTCCAGGAACTGCCTATTGATGGGGACACCCGCCCAAGTAGCTAACCATGCCCAAAAAGTACTTCTACATTCTCAACAATCCAGCAAAGAAATAGAGGCGTCGCCCCAACATATATGATATCGAGACAGTCGATGCCAATAATTTAACTATTGCAAAGCCCTCAAACTCTTGCCATGGGACTTGATTCCTCTACTTTCTTTCCATCATTTCCCTCGAAAAACAGCTGCGGAACGTTGGGGAGCTATGTGCCAGTGTAGCCGGTGGATTGGGGGCCAAAGCATTAGTCCTCGCGGCCTCTTCGTCACCGGATTTGAAGACATGCCGATGGGCAATTTGAGGGTTGGAGGATGCGGGAACTTAGCGGCCATTAATTTCTGAGATGGCCCCAGCACAAACATTTTTTTCAAAAAAATAAAAAAGAAAAATTACCGTCAGCACTCTAGCACCGTCAATAGAGGAGATGGAAAGAGCGAGAAGTGCGAGTGGTGTGCGTTGGAGGATAACTGTATTGCAAATTACCACACTTCTCATTGGGCAATCTGACATAGAGCTGACGGCACAAGATCCCTCCTCCGCTCGTTAGTGTGTTACTTGACGGTCATGGACTCGGCCCGTTCAACGTGTTTATAAATAAGTTTGAATTTAAAATTTTAAATCCATGAGTTATGGTCTACCGACTCATTCAGTCTTTTAATTAAATAAATATTTTAGGATTGAAATTTTATAAATAACCAATTCATTTCGTAACTCACTTAACTTATTTAAATTATTAAAATTATACATATTTAAATGTAAATTTTTTGGTTATTTTCTCTGGCTAAATATTACTTTCGTTACCTAATTTTTATTTTTCTACTGCTGTTATAATTTTATTTTTCCTATTACCATCTTATTTATATTTTCCCAACACTGAAAATACTCTTTAGCATCTCCTTGTGAGTTTATTATCTATTAAAGTCTAGGCCTTTAAGTTATCTGCTATACAACCCATTAATAACACTTCAATCTGTTTATTAAATGAGTTATAAATAAGTTAAAGTTAAGATTTCTTAAATGAACTAATAAACAGATTAAAGTTGAGATATTTTAAATGGGTTAAGATTAAGATTAAGTTTCAACTTATCCAATCCAATCCGTTAACATGCCGACTACTCCTATGTTCAAACGAACAATTGTCGTTTAGCCTCTAAATTTCAACGGCGATAGATAGCTGCTGTAAACACTAAGCTTTAGTACTCACGGGACCCTTAGATGGGGGTACATATTTACAATATATGTAAAATATGAAAATCTCCCACAAAAATATAAAAATCAATTAGATTCATTAATAAATTTAGTGGAACGAATAATAATTTAGAATTATTTATTTATGTAGGTAGAATATTTATACGATTTGTTGAATTAATAGCTTTAAAATGGATATATAAATTAAATAATGTATTTCTGTGATTTTACACTTTTATCATATGTTTCTAAAATTTTTTTGATTTAGATAAAAAAACTTGGTTTCTAGTTAAATAAATTATTTTAAATATATTGTATAAATTAAATTTGGAATGAACCTTCAAAGAGTGCCCAAAATTAAATGACAACCCAGAAGTCTTCAACGATATCAACACGGTAAAGTATTTTCCTTTATATAGCACTCTCTTACCCTTATATTCAAATATGTTCAATAAAAAATAATTAAATTCCGTACTAATACACAGGAAAGAGATAGAGCAATGTTTTTATCCTTTTTTGTGAACTGGGCGATAAGCAAAATGAGACGAAAAATTATTCTGTTGAATTATTGAAGGATTGGTTTAAAATTGATTGGGATTTGATCGAAGATTAATTAAGAGAAATTAATGTATATCATTGATTGTAATGACCTAATTATATTATTTCTTTATACCAAGTTCTATGAATAGCGACTTACAGGTACTCTTATATAACGTTGATGATTGCCTTGTGCCACGTTTGCCTGCTGGATATTAATTATTGTTCTTGATTTCTCTGTATAAAATCCCTTTTGAGTTTTTTTTTTTTAAATTTTTTTATAAAGCAAAGATATCTCACTAAAAAACCATTTCATCCAACTCAGAAGACTTGGATGGAATGGAAAAAAGTGTATCAATATTTCATTCTGTGGTGAATTGTTGTTGACAAATACAAATTGGGGGATTATCATTCCATGTAGTACTATTACTCTGGCCATCCACTGCATAATCCGCTATAAGAGAAGAAGGAGCTTTTAGCATTTTATTTTTTTGGCCCTCAAAACGTGTAGAATAATACATGCTGAGTGGGTTGGTTGGACAGCAGGGTGAATGGGCCGGGCAGGGACAAGGCGAAGTGTTGGAATTTACCGTGGATCAAATTCAATTGTAGTTAGGAGTTAGTGTTGAATATCGAACTGAAAGACGAACGCAAAATCTTAAAATTGACTTTTTCTGAAAAAAGTAAAATTTCTGAATTCAATGGTCTTGCCAGCCAACCCAACTACCAATAGATTCCTAGTTCGTCAAACAGACAGTAATGGGGCTAGCCATTGAATCCCAATCAAAGCTTAATTCTCACCACCATAGGATCTGAGTTTCAGAAGAAACAGAAACAAGAGGACTGTTGTTTGCTACAGTACTGCGTGTTTCTTGAAAGCTGACTCTGAGCAATTAATTGGTCTAAACACCACCTTCCGGACTCGGATCTCCACAAATTACGATCAACACTCTACACATTGCCACATGTCTAGCCGGGAAACGGGCCAGTAACTGAGATTATTAGCAGTTTTATAAACGAAGTAAGAGATATATAAGTTGCATTTTGATTTATGTACATATTGTATGTCTGACCGACTTCGAATTTTATCTGATTAAAAGAGAAAATTATGAATATCACGGGAAAATTACGCCGAATGTGCCTGATTCATCAGTGCAAAAAGCAAGACTTTGTTTGGCAGTGCGCTAAGTGGAGGACAAGTCCATTTCCGAATTTCAGTAAGTATTTAGGATGATAGCTATATTTGCAGCAAGCAAAATCAATCTGTTTCTCGCAAATGGCCAGTAAATACGTTTGGCGCCTTCTATAGAAATTGAAGCCACCCAACCGAACCCAAGGCTTGATTCGAGTGAAGTGGCCGTCGATAGGGAAAAGGCCCAAGTGTCGAATGGGTAATTACGAAGCCCACAAGACGAGAAAGTGGGTGATGGAAGACTTGGACTTGACCTATTTGACAGTGTACAGAAATGGGCTAGTAAAGCGCATAGCGTTAGAGTCACTTCCTAGTTCCCACACATTTCTCTTAATTAATTAAGAAACAGAGATTCATAAAAAAAACAGGAGGCTCCCTTTTACTTATTTAGCAGAATATATATGTATACCAAACATGTAAATTTATTTAGATAAACACCCAGATTGATATAAGGAAGCTTTGGGGGTTAATTTGTGGGGTCTGATTCATGACTAACTGCTCATCTGGAATGGAGCTTGCAGCAAATCAATGATTTTCTTGTCCACCTGGAAAGCCTTGGCCAGGATATCATCTGAGATGGGCGGCTTTGAACCGAAGACAGCGTTGGCGATGGTGATGACCCCTGGATTCTGGCTGTTCAGACTAGCGATAGCGACAACGTTGGTATTACCTATATTCACCTGGAAGTGAATGAGGCCAATGGGGAAAACGAAGACCTCGCCGGGCTGGAGAAGCTTGGTTATAAGGCGATTGTTGGGGTTGGAAGTGACGAAGCCGACGAAGAGGGTTCCCTCAATGACTGTCAAGATCTCTGTAGCGCGAGGATGGGTGTGGGGTGGATTTTGGCCATATGGGGCGTAGTCGATTCGGACGAGGGAGATCCCCAGCGTGTTGAGTCCAGCCAACTGGTTCACCGTCACTTGGGTCACGTTCGACCCAACATTGTTTTGTGTGTTTCCAGGTACGTTCAGGCCGGGAAAGAAGAAATCGTCGGCCATAACTTGATTTTAGGTCTTTGCAGATAAACCCATTCACGAACACTGCAAGCATTAAGACAAATTTTGAATTATTTAAGCCATCTTCGTCTCTAACTCCGCATGCATTTTGAGTAGTCTCGTTGATGTACAATAAATCGAATACAGAAATACAGATTTTGAATTAGTTAAGCCATCTCCATCTCTAACTCCGCATGCACTCATTGATATACAATAAATCGAATACAGAAATGAGAAGGGAAATATTTTGGGTGCGTTTGGTTGGAGGTAAAACTTTTTGATGAAAACTTTTCAAAGTAGAAGTTGTCAAGTTGATAGAAAATGATGTGATATGATAGGGGTAATAATGAGGTGTAAAGAGAATAAAGTTAAAATAGATAGGGTAGTTGTATGGGTATTTGTGTGGAAATGATTGAAAAGTAGGGTTGTTTATATAGAAAAATGTGAAAAAATAATTAAAAAATAAGATAGTTATGGGGAGTGAAAAGTTTTTGATTGAAAAGTTTACATTGACATGTTTTGTGTGTAACAAAACACACCCTTTAATGTAACATAATGACTTAAGCTCATCATGACGCTCTGAACAAATCAAAACAAGGTACTTTTTATTTATTTTTGTGAGCGTACTTATATCACATCTCAATTTATAGTATAATCAAACGAAAAAAAATTTCTATAATATTTCAAGAGGGATACCACACACTTTCGATTACCAAAGGGAAGACCACACAACCCTAGTTATTAATAGAAGATATCAAATACTGAACCAAAGAGGACGGGTTTGGAACCCGTGTCTCCATAGGTTGCAACGCCAAAGTGACACATACTATTCATTTTGTGTGTATGTAATTATGTATTTATAATGATCTCAATGTACGTTCATTCAACTCTAATGCATACAATGAATAATATAAAGAGTAATGATTCATAAATCTTATTATAAGCTCAAAGGCTCTACACTTAATTTTTAAAATTTTAGATATTTTAACTATTTATCATGTTTTATATCTTTTTTTTTGCGTGCTCTCGAAAATAATTTTCATTAAAAACTTATAATTTGGAGAAGATAACATCTTTTGAACGTTATTATATCGATAATAGTTTTTTTGAAAAGTATATAATATGCAGTGTATAAAAGTTTACAATACATATAATTTTGGAATCCTAAATAATAATAAAATTTTTAGTTTTTGACAACCAAATTTTTTTTTGGAAAAAATTAAAATTTGATTGCTAAATAAAATTCCCATGATACAGCGACAACTAAGAAGAAATTTAGTTGTTAATAATTTATAATTTTATACGTCAGCAACTACATTTTTATTGTAAAAATATTATTATAAGTAAGACAAATTTTTTTTTTGGTCTATGAAAACATATCTTAAGTAAGAAAAATTATAGAAGTATCATTATAAGTAAAGAATTTTTCCTCACATATACATTATCCTTGCTAATAGAAGACTTTTTGATTGCTAATAAAGATTGCCAAAAACCAACTTTCTTGTTATAAAATATACATGATAAACGCATAAATGGTATAGATGTAAAAGAAAAAAGTTTGAAAAACAAAAGTTAAGCATGGATGTCATCACTCTAAAATGGTTGCATTTGCATGCATTATATGTAAATGTATCATTATATGTTATTGTGCATTTACATGCACTCGGCTCATAATGAATTATACGTGCATTTAAATGTATTAATATTTTATATGATCATTTATCTATTTATGAAATATATATTTGACAATTTATACATTAGAAAATAATTTAAAAATAATTATTTATATTAAATTATTTTATTGCGTCGATTTTGTACCATTTTTTAGATAAGATTCATATATATCTAATTTAGATAAAAATTAGTATGATAATAAAAGAAACAATTCTAAATATAATAGGATGAGTAGATGTATATTGTATAATCATGTGGGCCCATTTTGATGTAAATAACATGCAACAGGTGTTTCTTTCTTTGTATAAATGGTTCGAATATAACATAACGTTTTTCAATCCAAATGTTTTGAAATAACTGCTGCATGGGCTCGTCAGTGCAACCGATCGGTCGCATTCGATCCAAGCCCAATTTTGAGTCACTCAAAAACATTGTAGCATTTCTTCCAAAATAAAAAAAAAAACCCATCGTAGTAGACTCATGAAGAACAAAAAAGAATACATGAAGCAACTGCAACTCAATGCCACCCGTACGTGTACATATACTATACGTCGTAATTTCTGCATGCATGATGGTTATATACTTACATGTACACATAAAGAAAACATACTAAAACATACTATCCTTGTGGGTTTTTGTTGATGGCTACACAAAAGTCCTGCAAAGGACTAGGGTCCCCGGCGTAAGTATGTAAAGCAAACAACGAAAGCAGCGCAAGGCCAAGCACAAGGATGCTAGAAGCCATGCTCCTCAACTCGATTTCAAACTAGCTAGCTGAAGGGAGAGAGAATATGGGGATTTCAAACTAGCTAGCAGACGCTAGATGATTATTTTAAGCGTGGTACGAACTTGTTAGCTATTAACGTTGAAATGGTCAAATTAATTACCCGAAGCAGAAATGATTGAAGTAGTCGTGTTCTCGAAACGAAGTCTAATGGCTTTTATAAGAAGCCATATATGGTTTAAGCGGCTTTCACTTCATAACTGCTTCGTTTGAATACTTAGCTAGTCTTCGGCTGCTGGTGTTTGATCGAACAGGTGAGGCCCTTAACCGTAGAAGGAGTCATCAACTACTGCAAATTAATTTGAAAAAGGAAATAAAATAATAATAATGATAATGTTGATGCAAGGATCGATAAGAGATGATGGCGACAGTCTTTGTGCCGCAAAGTCATTTATCTATAACATGTGTCTGACTTCCTAATCCATAGAACAATACGGTTATAATGTTGGTTTGTTTATTTGTTTTTCTGTTGAAGGAAATGCGTCACCTACCATTAAATGAGATAAATGACTTAAACTATAAGGTGGTATTTGTAGCACAGTGTTCAGTTTCCACCTGCGAAACCTGTTGATTTTCACACACTATATTATATTTTTCTTATAAGTTACGTAGGGGAAGTTATAAAACTTTTAAATGAAAAATTTTTACAGTAAAAGTTTTTGAATTAAGAGAAAATAATATGATGTGATAGAGATAATAATGAGGAATAAAGAGAATAAAGTTAAAATAAATAGATTAGTTATATAATTAATTGTATAGAAATAATTAAAAGATGGGATAGTTATATAGGAAAATTTGTAAAAAATAATAATAGAGGGTGGAAAGTTTTAAATTAAAAATTTTTATTGGTTGTACTTCTTTTATATGCCCGGTTCACTAAAATTTTTGGTAGAATTAAAATCAGGTTGGGGTCAACTTGTGACCCAACCAACATAAATTAATTTTTGGAGATTAGGGTTAAAAATTTGACACTTGTTAACTCATTTACATAGCCCAATCTAAATAAATGGATTTGTCACGGGATTGAGCTTTTTCAACTTATAAACTAAATAATCCAATCCTTTTAAGCCATTAACCTATATAACCTATTTAAGATCCATGAAATAAAGAAGCTAACATTGTTTTGATGCTTATTATTTTACGAGTTATGTATAATTATTGATAATAGATTCAATATTTTAATTAACAATAAATACAAAATTGATCTCTTAAAATAAATAAATCATTAGCATTTTAAATAATCTATTATTTTTAAATTTTGTTATTCAAATCATTTTAAAATCCATTAAGAGCCTATTTTACCAACCTTGTTAAAATCTACAACTCAACCTATTTATGCTAAATGAATTTTTTTTATAAATGAGTTACGAATAAATAAAATTAGGGTTAAAATTTTTAAAATGGTTTAGAATTAAGATTAGCTTTAGCTATTAGGAATCAGGGGTGTACCCTAATAGTAACTCATGTTGGTTGGTCATGAGTTTGACTCTTCTCTCATCCATTTAGGTGATGTTAGAGTTTTTCTATTTTCTACCTTTGGTGAATGTATTTGCAGTTTTTTCCCTTGTGTGAGGTGTTATTGAAAATTTCTCTCCATGAGTAAGAGTTATGAATTGCTTGACTATAATATGAATTATTATGATGTATATAAATATCCATGAAAAAGATTAACTTTCTCTCATGTGACTTGACTTGGTTACACCCTTATTTTTTGGTATAACATTATGGTTGAGGGATATTCTAATGATAGAATCAAAATTTAACTGACTAACGTATTTAGAATAGTATTTTTTTATGAAGGCATTTAGAATAATCTATTTGACTAAAAATCTAAGTTTTAGCCTAACCAAAATGTGCATTAGAAAAATATGCAAAATCATTATAATAAAGTTGTTGGATTTACGTGTTAGTTTTAAAATTGTCTTCAATATTTAAATAGTCTGAAATATTATTCTTGTAATAAATTAAGGATTTTATAAAATATTATTACAGTTTACTGCATCTGTGAATCAATGTAGATATTTTTATAATTTACTTATGAATATACATTTTGAAGGAAAACGTGGCTCATCCCAACTCTGATGAAGATTGTTTTTAATTTCAACACAAAAAATGATGTTGAATAATATGAATGGTTGATTTTCAATTTAATCATCAAATGAGTCCCTTCGATGAGGTTAAATGAAAAACTCCAGTGTAACTTGTGTTACACCAAACTTATCGTGTGTTTTTGTTTAGATAATATATAGAAACTATTACGATTGAATACATAAACAGCTAGCTAAAAGCCTAAAATTGATTTATTTTCTAATTGCATGAATGTGGGTATTTTCTGATATTTGAATGAAATTCATGTCAGCCAAAATCAATTTTTGAAAATTTAAAAAACACTGAAAGTTTCCTGGAACAAGTGGAGGCCTATGCGGACATGGATCCGTGGTATTGATAATCAAAATAATCTCTCTAGGAGACCTACTGATCACCTGCTTGGGAGATTAGCTAGATCACATGGACTCCATTTCAGGAACCAGTCTAGAGTTGAATTTGTCGCGATAGACTAGAGTTGAATTTCGAGACGTTGTCGAAATGGTCTGCAATTAGTCTAATGGCTGTAAATCATGCTTATATTTTAAGCTGCTGTGGCTTCTAATTAACGACTACAATTAACGAATACAATATTTGGTACACCTAATAGATCGTTGAACCCATGCCCAAGAACTAGCTATGGACATCCAGAAGCATATGGCAGACGCGCGGTCAATATATTTGGTACACCTTTAAAAAAAGGAATTAAATGTCCCATCAAAAGTAGGCAAGTTCAATGCAGGTATCATTGGAAAGGAAAATTACATAGGCTCTCGTTTAATAAAAATATTTTGAATATATAATAGATTAAACTTTATTTAATTAGAAAGATTAAAGAATTAAGAAGCGACTGGTCCTATCACTGTTAGGTGTGTTCAATATTGGCGCGCATAGTTTGCATTAGCGGCAACATATCATCAGCAACAACGTAGCTAATGTAACCAAAATGATTGTTGCAATGACGTAGTGTAACCTTGAGGGACGGGCTGTCGATAAAAAAAATATTTGAAAATTTGATGGGGTCTGTTACTTTTGGTAGCATCGCATGGATTTGATTCCCACCCAAAATGTTGCAGTTGCAAGTCTCCTTGGTCCCCCTTCCCACCCGAATAGAAGCCTATGTGATCAGGCCATGCACAAGTCAAACCCTGTATCATGTTTTCCGAGGTTCATTTGATTCATTAAAAATTAGGTAAGCTCTAAAGGAAAATGGGATTCCTAAAGTGATTTCTGAGCTTACTCCCTTAACTTCCTCATTATCTCATCTACCAGTGCATAATACTAAACAGTGTGTAAGTGGTTGTTTGGATAAAGGAAAAAATATAATGAAAAAGGATGTTAACTCTCAAATTGCCATAACTACAAGAAAACTAATATTTTGCAACCAAAATTTGAAGACGCTTAACATTTTTGACGTAAAAAGCTAATTAATAATATAAATAAATTACCACTTGCGCTACTCGCAAGTAGTTAAAGATAATCCCTCTTTTAGTGGAGGTCAGGGTGTCGAATCATTTTTAGTTTATATATCTAATATTTAGACAAGTGTTTTTAGCATAAGAAAAACTTTAGTGCTGCAAAATGCACCAAAGTCAATTTGTGTGTTTGTTATGTTTAGGTCCCATCTCGGTGACTAAAAAATGCACCAAAGTCATTAGTTTCAGTTGTATATAGCTAAGTACCAAAAATCATCTCAACTAAAATTTGTGTTAGTGAAAAAAACAGCTTTTTCAAAACGAGTTTTTCTAGCCTTATCGTGTGTTTTTCTGCTTTACTCTCAGATAGTTATAGGTTGGGAGTGGATATATGCAAGCCAAGTGACCAAAAAATATTGTTTTCATCTTCCATTAATTTCAATTAATTAATCCACGCATTAATTAACTGTTGCTGCCAATAGGCAACAATAGGCAATAGGCAATGTATTCCATAGTAGTAGTTTAAGAAGCGGAAGCGGCTTGAATCATAGACGGCTTTTGCCGGACTTTTTCAATTTTCACTCTAATAAATAAATTGAACCACCAAATATATGTATTAGACCACGCGCTAAGCATCTGACCACTTCAACAATAATAGTAAACGTCAAACTACTAATGAATTAATCAATCTGGCTACCATGTGTGTACGCGTCTATAAATATGTGTTCTTTGCAGCTACTTTTCCACACAAATCCATATTCTCATTTCTTACTTGTTCTTCTTCACCTCTCAAGCTCGAGACGATAATGTTGCGGATCATGGCTTCTGGCGTCGTCCTCGTGTTCGGCCTTGCCCTGCTTTCCTTATTTGCATCTCACGCTTACGCTGGGGACCCTAGTCCCTTGCAGGACTTCTGTGTAGCCATCAACAAAAATCCTCCAGGTAATTATTTAACTAATTAGGACGCCCTTAATGTTAGAAACTTAGGACTGATGGACTTCAAATCAGTTCACAATTCAGAGATTGGCTTCGGTGATTGCCGTTGCCCGTTAGGATTTGATGACAGCCCAAAATGCGTGCATATACGTGGAATATTCGAGAACTTAATTTTGACGTGCTTAGTTACCTTAATGCAGTGCTCGTGAATGGGTTTATCTGCAAAGACCCAAAACAAGTCGTGGCTGAGGATTTCTTCTTCCCGGGTCTGAACATACCTGGGGACACAACAACAAGTAAGGTTGGATCCAACGTGACCCAAGTGACGGTGAACCAGCTAGCGGGACTCAACACGTTTGGCATCTCCCTTGTTCGAATTGACTATGCACCGTACGGTGGCCAAAATCCTCCCCACACCCATCCTCGCGCCACTGAGATCTTGACAGTCCTTGAAGGAACCCTCTTCGTTGGCTTCGTCACTTCCAACCCCGACAATCGTCTCATAACCAAGGTCCTCCAGCCGGGCGACGTCTTCGTCTTCCCCATCGGCCTCATTCACTTCCAGGCGAATATTGGCAAGACAAATGCCGTTGCCATTGCTGGTCTAAGCAGCCAGAATCCAGGTGTCATTACCATAGCCAATGCCGTCTTCGGTTCAAAGCCACCTATCTCGGATGACATTCTGGCCAGGGCTTTTCAGGTGGACAAGAAAATCATTGACCTACTGCAAGCTCCGTTTGAGACGAGCAGCTAGTGATGGACTCGCAAACAGCTAGCTATTCATGTATTTCGTTGTTTGTCCAAATAAAGCAACATACACTTAGGTGGTTGCTACGAATTTAATATAAACGCGGGCACGTTGCTAGTGATGGACTCACAAAGTGCTACCCGTATAATATCGATTGGTTTTCTTATCTTGCATGAATATGGGTATTTTCTGAAAGCAATGATATTTGAATGAAATTAGTAGAAAGATCTGAAAATCCTAAAATATTGCAGGCGATCCGGACACCATATATTCTCTGCTAAGATGGTAATTTCTGCCAAGTTTTTTATTGATTCCTGGTGCCCTCCTAAGAGGATAATGCAAGCACGTAGTTCTAATGTTGTATCTTGAGGGTGAAAATGTTAATTAATATTGATTTAAAAGCTGATAATCATGTTAAAAAACAGGTTTGTGGAATACAATGAGCGGAGTCGATTCTTGCTCATATATAAAAATAGCACAATCGTGAGGACTTCCATGTTGGATGTAAATGTCATGAAGTTTAATCCGCACCCAAAACGTCACGCAGTAATTGTTATTTTTTAACAATTGAAAAAAAATGTTAGAATAACATATAATTACTGAAGATTTTAAAATTATCTCTAAAAATATAACATATACTAATGATTCTAAAAAATAAATATTCATAAAATTTCATATATAAAATAAAGGGGGCTGGCCCAATGCAAAAGTTTGTATTTAATTTCAATGCAAATATTTGCATTACCTTTATTCAAAAAAAAATAATATTTGCATTACCCATTTTTTATTATTTTTCTTGCCTTTCGGGACTAATATGTGGGCTTAAACACCTTTTTCTTATGTATAAAATTTAATAAATTTGGAAATTTTTTATGTATAACTAAATATAAAAATTCTCCAATGTTATTAAATTTTATATATAAGAAATAGGTGTTTCAGCCTATATATTAGATAAAAAATAAGAAAATTAAAATAATAAAGGGTAATGCAAATATTTGCATTGAAATTAAATGCAAACGTTTGCATTATACTGGCCCCCGTAAAGAAATGAAGAATCCAAGTTGCTATATATTAATCTAAGTGTCCGTGGGTAAAAAGAAAAAAAATTCTACCAACTTTTCACCAATTTTTCTGTAATTTGGCACTGTAACCACTTAATAATCATATTTTTATTAATTATTATCTTTATTTTTAATCATTATTTTACATTTTCTATAAAACTAACTTAAATATTTTATATTTAATTTCTAGTCGTTGTTGAAATGGTCTGCAATTAGACGTACCCGTAGCTGTGGATGCAGTCGTCTAATGGCCATAAAGCTTGCTTATGGTTTAAGCTGTCATCACTTCTGATTAACTACTACAATTTTTGGTAAACTTAAAATATCGTTGAATGCATCCCAGGAACGAGTTATGGTTATCTAGAAGCACATGCCATAACCAATTAAAAAGATGAAGTAAGTAGGAAACCATCCCCCTTCTAAAGTTGGCAGGTTCAATGCGTGGACGAGAAATATATATAAGCTCTCAATTAATAAAAAAGCTTTATATAAAAAATAAAAAATAAAAAGTTTGGTTATGTATAATATACAATTAACTTTTATTTTAGGGGTGTTTGTTTATTCTAAAAATATTTCAAATAAAATTTTTTAATATGAAACTTTTTACTTTCTATAATTATCATATTTTTTTTTCTTTACAAGCGCTATACTTTTCAATTATTTCTATGCAACAACTCATATATTTAACCTATCTATTTTAACTTTATTATTTTAACTTTTCGCTATTATTCCTACCATATGATATTATTTTCTTCAATTTCAAAAACTTTTACGCCAAAAACTTTTCGGCAGAAATTTTAACTCTTTTCAAACACACCCTTAATTAAAAATTCCCAAAGAAATAACAAGTGAATGGTCCTACCACAAGTAGTCATGGTCAATGCATGTTGTGTTCATACACTTGTAACTAGCTGCGACAAATCTCATTAACTAAAAACGATTTTGGCTGTCAATATTCGAGCACATAGTTTGCATCAAGGGTAACTCGACACTAACAACAATGGGGACGTAAAGTGTTTGTTTAATGATCATAGGGTTACACTTGTATGCAACCAAGTGCATTTAATCAAAATATTTAATTTTTTTTATACAACTACTAATCTAAATATATTTAATATGGGTATTAATTTTTACAATTTTTGTAGATTTGTAGATATTTTTTGAATTTTTAAAAATTAGTGATACTTTTAATAATATAAAAGTTTGAAAAAAAGTTTTGCATCTGGGTGCACCAAAACTATGTGCACCTTAGTGTATACGATTAGAACCCATGATTCATAACCTTGGTAGTTAAGCAGGCAAAAAAAATATTTGTTTAGGCTCTCGGATAAAAAATATTGTACGATAAGCTAATATACAACATATTGCATTCTTTCAATACTCTACATGAATATACTTATCAATTATTTTCATTTCATACGGAATAAATACATGACTTATTTTAAATAGCCCATCTCAAATATCTATCAGTCATTTTTTACTCTCGAGGCGCATAAGTTATTATTATTTAGGTGAAACCATCACTTATATGCCGATTACTATTTTCAAAGAACGTCTAACAGTTCAAATTAGCATCGGGTATACACGGTGTGGAAAACAATGGGATCAAGCATATCCAATCTAAAACAAAGGATATCTAAAACAAATCCGAATTGTTAATATAGATTTAATTTATCTTTTATAATAAAAAGATATAAACATATTCTATAAATATATCTAATCTATCAAGTGCACTCTGGTGCACTTAAGCTGCATGAGAAATTGTTTATCTTTTAGTTTTTAAAATTGAAAATAAAATACTAAAAACAATCAAAATAATGTAAAAACTATATATATGGGATATTCATGCTTGGAACCATATATGAATTTTAAAAAAAATCAAAAATAATTTTTAAAAGGGTCATTTATTAGTGCACTAGATCGAACTCTTAAACATATAGAAATTTGTTTAATTAATTTATTATTTAATAAATTTAATAAATATATTTCAAAAATTATATTATTATCATCTTGATTATCAATTTTTAAGTAAGACTTATAATAAAATTATAGTTTTTAAATATAATGTAAAGACTATCCTAAAAAATAAATTCAAAATCAAAATTGGAATTGAGCTGATTTTTAAAAAATAGGATAAGATAGGCTTAAAAACCGATTTGACCTAAAATATAGGAATTTTTTAGAATAAAGTAAAAAAAAAGTGGACCCAAACCGAACTTTCTCGGCCCTATTTGCACCCCAAGCTCACTTCTATAGAATCTAGTAGAAATTCACCCTTTTTAGCCAATTATTCACTGCTACCACTAGGTGCAATATAGCCCAGTGAAATTCCGACTAATCTCAACCTTAACTTGACCTTATTTATGAAACTCTTAACATTAACTCTAATTTTAATTTTATTTGTAAAACCTAAACTCTAGATATATTTGTGCAATGATAATAAAAGTGCTCCTTTTTCCTATTTTAACTATTGACCTTGCAAATTATTAGCAAGCTGCATGTGATTTACTTAGATAAGTTTTGAGAAAAAATGGGGTTCATAAAGTGATTCCTGAGCTTACTTTAATTTCGTGGTTATCTTACCAATAGAATACTAGTGGGTGGGTGGTTTATCTTTTTTTTTTTTTGCAAAGTGGGTGGGTAGTTTCTGGGATAAAGGAAAATAAAAAAGATTATATGATATTATTTTGGGAAGATGTCAACTCTCAATTAAATTGCTATGGTGATCGAGCAACGGTGCTGGTACTTGCCAAAAATTTGTTTGCAAGAATTGTGTAATAAACTTTGGAAATCTCTTTTTTAATAAAAAATCTATCATCTATTAGGAACAAAATAGGGAGACCATACGCTCCCCACAAATGGGGTCAAAATTTTCCCACGCTATGGTTCGAACCCCTGACTCCTTTATGCACAACTGCCTTTTTGGCTATGGTTACCAACGGGCTAGCCTTGGTTGGTATATTTCCAAAGTTTTTTAAAGTTTTCCCATTTTTAAAATTCTTTAAAAAATACCAAAGCATATCCAAAAGTTTTGAAATTTCTACACTCGATTAATTTTAGGTGAACTCACACGTTCGGGAAAAAAAATTTAATAATAATAATAATAATAATAATAATAACAGGTCTAATATACACTAGACATAAATGTGCCCATTATATATATTTTTTGGGAATGTAGTGCTTCAGTAAGATGTATCAAAGTCAATTTTGCATATTTGTCATATTTGGTCCCCGTCTAGGTGACCGTACAAAAATCTAACATATTTTATTAGTTTCGAGATTATGTACTCAATTAAAATTTTCATTGGTTGTTGCCTCAAAAAAATTGCATTGGTTAAAAAATAAAATAATTTGGGGGTAAATTTTAATCCGTTTAAAATTTTTCTAGAAACGCCTCATAAATTATAAATCAAATATCTAAACATTTAATAGTGCTTATCTCACTTAAAATAATGCTTGTATATACTTTCATAATATGGTATTCAAAAAATTTATGTAAATTTCAAAATTTCAAAATTGTTTTTTGGTCACTACAAGAGAATTAATATTTTGTAACACACATTTGACAATGCTTAACACTTATTATAGCAAAAACTCTATTTAGTGACATTAATAATTGTTGTCACTAAAAATCAGCTTTTAGTGATAATAATACAACATATGTTGCGAAAGTAACTTTTTAATGATGAAATATGACTTTTTATTTTATAGCAGCCTAGAACTAAATCTCAAATTGAAAAGAGGATAAAGTTCATAGGAGTTCATGGGTAGGTTAGAGCTTGAAATATGCTTTTATGAAACTCCTCTTCTATGTAATCCTTTCAATTTTTAATATTTTGATAATTGATTAAAAATTCACCTATCTATTGCATTTAACATCATTTATAGCCATCACGCGTTTTTAGCATGGTGGTACTTAGTCTGCCCCTCATGTTGGGGGCCAACGTTTGAGTCTCAGCAATAGTAGAAATTAAATAGCTTGGAGTAGGTGACAGCTGTCTACCCAGTTAAGAGGGAGCGTCTACCATAAGAATAAAATTAGAAATATTGTTAGATGCATGTTAGAATATTATAAGAAATTTGTAGGAATATCTTACAACTTCGTTGAAAATTTACCAGTTGAGATGATTGAAAATACCCATAAAAACCATTTATAGTCTCTTTGAAAACTCTTTTATTTATCTAATATCATCATGCACAGAACTTATCTACAAATATGTAAAATGACGTAATAAAATAGTTTAATATTAAATATCAATTTTAAAATTATATTTTCAATATCTAAACCGTCTAAAATATAGAAATAATATAAGAAATGATTCTGTAGAATATTAATACATCCTAATATATATGTAAATAGATTTAAAATTTTTTCATAATTAATACATAAATATATATTTTTAGAAAATGTGGTCTATAAGTATATTTGATTTAGATATAAAACATTCTCCAATGTTATAGAATTTTATATATAAGAAATAGGTTTTCGAGCCTATATATTAGAATAAAAAATAAGAAAATTAAAATAATAAAGGGTAATTCCCATGTTTGCATTGAAATTAAATGCAAGCGTTTGCATTATATGAAGAATCCAAGTTGCTATATATTAATCTAAGTGCCCGTGGGTAAAAAGAAAAAAATTCTACCAACTTTTCACCAAATTTTCTGTTATTTGACATTGTAACCACTTAATAATCATATTTTTATTAATTATTATCTTTATTTTTAATCATTATTTTACATTTTCTGTAAAACTAACTTACATATTTTGTATTTATTCATAAAAAAATAAGTATCCAACAATCGTTGTTAGTAGCAAAGTATCGGAAACTGGATGGCATTTGGAACGCCCTCTCCATGGAGGCCATGGCCTCGTTGGGGACAGAAATGAAATTAAAACACTTGAAATTGGAGAGCACTCCCTCATTTTGACCAGCTTTCTCAACAGTGAACTCCTAGTTTTGTCCCTGTGGGCGCTCTAATTCATGATCTGGTCACACTCCTCACCCTTTCTATCTATATATAAGATAAGATGTCTTCACGTGCTGCGAACAGGAAACTGGACTGCACACCATTTGCCAGTTTTCGCTTCTTCCATTGTCTGATACTACAACGTCCTGGTGGGTTATTCACCGAGAATCATTGTAAATCAACTTTAAATAGACTCTTCTGATTGTCTGTAGCTTTTGTTCATAAAAAAAATAAATTATTCCTTTCATATTACAACACCCTTTCATTTTTTTAAAAAAAGTTTCCGAATTTTTTCTTATTTCTTACTCGTTAACAAAAGGACCCTAAAGTTAAAATTATAAATTAATTTAATAGGCTATTCCTTATCGGAAATTAAAAATCCATGCACACAGAGCTTTGCAACCAAGAACTTCCGTCATCATCCGCAAAATGGTTCTTCAGGCAATGGATGAATAAATACCTAATTGGACAACAGGCTATATTAAGCAATGGATAAATGCATCGTTGAAAGGTCTAATGAATCCACGACTTATGGAAACTTAATGGAGACGGACAACGTGCATGGTATGCCCTGATGAAATAAATTTAGGCATGTTGGACCTTTCATCCACGTAGGTGGATTCCTCAGACATGGAACTCAACACTACCAATGCTTGCAACAGAAGAATAGATGACAATATTTTCAGAGCAAACTCATAACTTTGCTTTATTAATAAGACATAACTCTGGAATGAAGCTTGAAGCAGATCAATCACTTTCGTGTCCACCTGAAAGGCCTTGGATTGCTGCTGCTCAGACTAGCGAGTGCAACGGCTTTATTTTTTATTTTTTATTTTTATGGGGTATTTTACTTCACATCTCCACTAGTATTATAGACAAAACTCTGAGATAATTCTTACAGTCGGAAATTAAGGTATCACCGCATATCTTATTTAGAAGAAGTGCTAGCAGAAAGATCGGAAGACTATATCTGGAACTTGGTCGCTCGGCCAGATTAAAATCACAAGATTGAAAATTAACCACATTACTTGAACCTAAATGCCTCTAATCTCTGAAATGAGTTAGTGTTTTAATATATGTTTCTCTTAGAAATCGGACACATATTTAGAACTGGCCTAGAAGGAATGCACAGTAGCTATGCAGGAGCTATTCCACTATAAGTATATTTCCATATGCAATGTATCTAAGTGAGACTGTACTTCTTAGTAGAAGTAGGAGTATGTACAGGAATTCCAATTTACTAGAATTTCAACACTTACAAATTTCAAGAGTAGACAACAAGCTTCCAAATATCAAGAGGAGAGACCGTAGGCTCCCAAATATCACTAAAGAAACAACAGCTCCTCCTGATATATACAAACCAAAACTCATGCAAGGCATTGGATCGAAACCAGGTTGGGGCGGCCGCGGGCGCGCCACACAGTGTCGTGGTACCTTACTATAGGATTTTTTTAGATGGTGAAACTTATGAATGAAACCGAAAGTTTCATTACTTGTACGAGGGGAAGCTTTTCCTAATTGTCAAGAAATCAACCTGAATTTTTTTTTCCTTCTCTTTAAAACCTATATTGGTTCCATTTCCTTAACTAAAATCCGGTAGGATTCCATCTATACTTAGAATGTTTGGGTAATACAAAAACCTGATAGTCAATACAATTTCAACATTTTCTACTAATCCACGCACATTTACTACAATTCAAACTAATACATTCCTTACACAATCATATTTCACATGAGAAGCTAACTATTACGTTTAACAATAACATACAACATTCAAATATAATACATACTCATAATTATAATAATTACAATCCCATGAATCCATATTCATCAAAAATATTAAAAATCATACCTTCACTGCTCAACTAGAAGTGAAGCCTCTTCTATCAAATCTGCATCATCTGCACTCACTGATTAGTTGAAAACAATAAGTATAAAATACTCAGTAAACAAGCATCTAAAAATATGAACTGTTCAAAACCCGTGGCATTAACTGAAATCATAAAACTCTTAAAATCTCATTATGCATGTGTGATAATGAGATGAATGCACACACATGCATCATTCCATGACTTATTCCGTTTGGCAGATGACACTTATCAAGTGATCACTTGCCCATATGTCGGACGCACCGACCAGGCAACGTCAAGGACGGACTACCTGTCCAATTACAACCTTGACAAAGCCTCATGCATAGTTCCATTCGCACGTGCATCATATGCATTTATGTCATGAATTGAGTTTTTCCAACTCAACATGATAACAAGGTTTGTACATGAAAATAAAGTTGTAAAAATCTTTCAAGTACACATTCTTATTGTAAAACCTATGCACAAGGTAATGGTCATCCCTAAGTACCTTTTCAATGCATGTCAATTTAAAGAAACATTTAAATAAAACATACTCACTTGAAATAAAAAAGCAAGAACATATTTTTCTTGCTATAAAATTCTTTTGAACAAAAAGAATCTTGAAGAGCTTGCTTACCTCTTCCCCTTAGCATTTCTCCATTTTTCCTTTATACTTTCCTTCATCTTTCCTTTACCCTTTCCTATCATAGCCAACAAAGAATACATCTAAGCATTTATTTCACCCATCACACATACTTATTCAATGATTAATTATGCATCTAACTAAATACTTTTCAAGACCTTTGGACATGGAGTTCAAGTATTCATGAACTTGAAATCTCGTTATCCAAAGTTTCTAACTTCCTTTTACTTTAACCACACTTTCAAATTGGATGAACCATAACCTTACAAGTTAATTACTCTTGAAATACCCTTTACACTCAAACTTGAACTGAATTTGAAATTTTTTACTTTGCAAGCTATTTAAACCTTTATACAATCCCAAATTTAACACGCATTTGAATAAGCTTATAAATTGCATTAGCTTTGCATTTAATACTTAACTAATAATTACAATTCAAATTTTAACTTTATACATAGTACATAATGAACATATAAGCTTAGTATAGTTTCTACCATTATTTATACAACTTAAAAATTAGTATATTCTATTTTCATTTTGTCTCTATAAAATTTATATTTTCAAATAGTAAATTCATCTACTACAACTTAGATCTCATTTACACATACCCACATTAACACATTCATTGGGTTTTCTATTCCTTACATTTCTTTCTTTAAAATCTCAATCATATAATTCAATTTAACTATCTAATAACAACTAAGATCATTTGACATATTAACTAATAACCTTATTTTACCTAAAAAAATATATCTTATTTCCTTCAATTTTATTTAAAATCTTGGTTTAGTCCTTTCAATATGACTTACACACATCAAAGAATCATCTCACACTTGGACAAACATCTTATCCTAATTTAAAACATCAGTCAATGAAATTCAACACAATGACATCATAAAAATTAAGTTAATCTTAATCTTATAGATCTTTCGTACTTAGAATTTATAAATTTTAAATTGTATTATATCTGAAATTTTATGTATTATAGGCTATTAAAGCCTCTCCATCATTTTGTATTCAAAAATACACTTAGATAACTCATATGTGCATAAACTTTGCATTTAATATATAAATTAAGACATATGCAATAATAGACCTTTCACTCAATATATAAATAACATTTTCATATTGTAAGGCCATTTGAACTTAAGATAGCCGTTACAACCTTTTTTCCACTTCCTTTCAAAACGTAACTATTAAATCTTAATTACCCATTAAAAAATAACTTAAGTAACTTGATATTTTAAACTACCCAACATGCTCCTCAATTTCATAATTCATTTATTTTACTTTTATTTAACTCTCTCACTTGCTTAACATGCATCATTTATTTCACTTCGTTTCAATTTTTATTTCCTTTCTACATAAAGCATATGAGTTAATCTAATAAATTTATTTTCATGACCAAACAACCTATTAACTAGGTTGTTTCACTTAAATCGGCAGCACTCATAGTTAACATATAATATCTCATCATCTAATTATTAAACTAATCATATTTATATAGATACAATAATTAAATGAGAGAGTTTTAAGCTTTAAAATTAAGGGATTTTACTCCCTTTCATTTTCACATGATATAAATTCAGTAAATTTAATATTTTAAAATCATTCAAGTAACCGCCAACCATCCATATACATGTCATATAACTGCTACTCATTCATTCTTTTTTTTTCATATTCATTTGATACCAAAATTATATAAAATTCACCCAGTACACGTTTAGTTAAAAGAAAACTCATATCTCCATACAAATTTTCTAACTACCCAATTCCATTTATCATAGCTGTCTAGATTTTGGCTTCAAGATTTTCACATTTTGATCTAAATCCATGTTTACATATTATTAAATTACTAAATTAAATGTTTACAAGTAACAACACATACCGGTAACATATATATCCACCTGCTCCTATTTTTTTTCACTCATTTCCACATCTGAACGGGTTCAAAATTATTTATAAATCATCCCACATACTAAAATGCCACTGATTTTCAAAAATAAAAAATAAATATATAAAATGCTCCAAAAATGGTAAAAATTGATACACACGTTAAATACACTTAGATTAACACTTGTATAAAAAAAATTTCAAAAAACAAATAAAAAAATGGGTTAAAAGCTCAGTGCACCCGGTTGCATTAAGTCGCGATCGGTTTATATTCATAAAAAAAAATTCCTATGATTGTAAGACAGTTGTTGGAATGTGAATTTGTGATATGTAAATATAAGATACTGTACGGTGAACTATAGGTATGTCGCGTGCATTTTAATTCCTTCGATTTATTGGCCGTGAAAAATATGCCACGAAAGGAAAAACCAGGTTTTAAGTAAGCAAACTTCCTTTGTGGGCTGAATGCGAAAAAATTGCCCAATAGTCCACGTATTATCATTGCTTGAATGCCAAGTTGTCATGTCTCATGCTCGGGTTCATTTTCATCCATGGTCGCCAGCAGGTACCATGCTTAAATCATTTTTTCGTGTGACGGCGCAAGTGCGTGCGCTGTGGATGTTTTTAATTTAGCACACAAGATATCCAGTGGTGGATTTTGAAAATTTTTGCTTAGGGCTGATTGAAGATGATAAAATTGAATGCGATAGGATGAGAATGTAATATAATTTTTTTATTCCTAAAGAGTTTTTTATTTTCAATATATTTTCTTATTTTTAATATATAGCAATTAATCTTACTTTTTAAATTTTCAATACTATTCTCTGTATAATTTTTTAAATTTTCCTGTGCACAACAAGCATTCTTCACTCAAGCTTCTCCCTCGTTTCAATTTTCTCTGTTTGCAATTGCAATAATGGGATAACAATAAGATGAAATTTTATATTTTTAAAAATACTCTTGTCATTCCTAATATGATAATACCTTAATTTCCCATCTTTAATATATTTTCCCAAATTATAAAACTCAATAAATCTTTTTATCCAATTTCCTCAATATTCTATCTCCATACCATTCAACATACCATCTAAAATAGTACCATTTTCCATAAACTTCTGTTTTATTCTATTTTTGTTTTGTCATATCGTCTATTTCATATTATTTACAGTAAATTTTCATTTATATATCAGTATTTTATATAAGTGAAGCATTCCAGTGTATCAACAATGTTACAGTCTTTAGTATTGTTATCTCACTTTACCCACCTTGATTATTACATTAAAATTTAATTTAATTCCACCATTTTGTTTAAAAATTTATGTTATTGTCATATTATAGTATCAGAAATGAATTTCATTGAAGTTTTAGTTAGTACACATTTTCTTTCAAATTTTGACATAATAGGTTCTAAAAAAAATTTAGGTCGTGTTTTAAGTTATATGAGATTCTTGTGTCTTATCTGAACATGAGATGAGAATATAATTAGTGTATTGAGAATTAGTAAAATTATATAAATTATACTAGAAATAAATAAAATTATATTGAAAATTAAAAAAATTATCTCGAAAATAATGATACAAATTCAGTCAAGAATCTCGTGGGTTTAAAGTTTTGCATGATCTAAACACGCCCTTACAGAGGTCAGGAGGGGGCACCAGAGCTAAGTATTCTTGGCGATCTAGTGCCGTTGACCGTTGAAATTTGGGGATCTGATCTCCTGCAAGCAGGCAGCGTTGCCTGCTCCCGGGCGCACACACCTATTTTTTTATTTTTTTAAATTTTTTTTAGAAATGTTAATATAGGTGTATTTAACATGTATATAAATTTTTACCATTTTTGGAGTATTTTAGATATTTATTTTTTATTTTTGAAAATCAGTGGCATTTTAGGTAATTTTAAATTACAAAAATGTCACTGATTTTCAAAAATTAAAAATAAATATCTAAAAATCTCCAAAAATGTTAAAAAATTATACACATGTTAAATACACTTGGGCTAATAATTTTATAAAATTTTTTTCAAAAAAAAAAAAAAAATTAGTGTATGCGCCGGGAGAGTCAAAGGGGGAGCTTTTGCAGCCGGCTTCCTGTCAGAGTGCTTAGTAAAAGTTTGATAATTTACAGAACAGTCATCCTCAAACACCCCAGATTCGAACGACACTCGCACCTCTCCTCTGCACCTCTCTCTCGCACTCCATCTTCCTCACTCAACGGCGCGATAGAGTGCTCATGGTTAAAATATTTCCTATGATTTTTATTGCAGTTTTTTAATTGTTCAAATTAGTTCTGATGGCCTAAACAAGCATGGAAAGGGGGGATTGAGAAGCATTTCCAGGAACTGCCTATTGATGGGGACACCCGCCCAAGTAGCTAACCATGCCCAAAAAGTACTTCTACATTCTCAACAATCCAGCAAAGAAATAGAGGCGTCGCCCCAACATATATGATATCGAGACAGTCGATGCCAATAATTTAACTATTGCAAAGCCCTCAAACTCTTGCCATGGGACTTGATTCCTCTACTTTCTTTCCATCATTTCCCTCGAAAAACAGCTGCGGAACGTTGGGGAGCTATGTGCTAGTGTAGCCGGTGGATTAGGGGCCAAAGCATCAGTCCTCGCGGCCTCTTCGTCACCGGATTCGAAGACATGCCGATGGGCAATTTGAGGGTTGGAGGATGCGGGAACTTAGCGGCCATTAATTTCTGAGATGGCCCCAGCACAAACATTTTTTTCAAAAAAATAAAAAAGAAAAATTACCGTCAGCACTCTAGCACCGTCAATAGAGGAGATGGAAAGAGCGAGAAGTGCGAGTGGTGTGCGTTGGAGGATAACTGTATTGCAAATTACCAAACTTCTCATTGGGCAATCTGACATAGAGCTGACGGCACAAGATCCCTCCTCTGCTCGTTAGTGTGTTGACGGTCATGGACTCGGCCCGTTCAACGTGTTTATAAATAAGTTTGAGTTTAAAATTTTAAATCCATGAGTTATGGTCTACCGACTCATTCAGTCTTTTAATTAAATAAACATTTTAGGATTGAAATTTTATAAATAACCAATTCATTTCGTAACTCACTTAACTTATTTAAATTATTAAAATTATACATATATAAATGTAAATTTTTTGGTTATTTTCTCTGGCTAAATATTACTTTCGTTACCTAATTTTTATTTTTCTACTGCTGTTATAATTTTATTTTTCCTATTACCATCTTATTTATATTTTCCCAACACTGAAAATACTCTTTAGCATCTCCTTGTGAGTTTATTATCTATTAAAGTCTAGACCTTTAAGTTATCTGCTATACAACCCATTAATAACACTTCAATCTGTTTATTAAATGAGTTATAAATAAGTTAAAGTTAAGATTTCTTAAATGACCTAATAAACAGATTAGAGTTGAGATATTTTAAATGGGTTAAGGTTAAGATTAGGTTTCAACTCATCCAATCCAATCCGTTAACATCCCGACTACTCCTATGTTCGAACGAACGATTGTCGTTTAGCCTGCAAATTTCAACGGCGATAGATAGCTGCTGTAAACACTAAGCTTTAGTACTCACGGGACCCTTAGATGGGGGTACATATTTACAATATATGTAAAATATGAAAATCTCCCACAAAAAATATAAAAATCAATTAGATTCATTAATAAATTTAGTGGAACGAATAATAATTTAGAATTATTTATTTATGTAGGTAGAATATTTATACGATTTGTTGAATTAATAGCTTTAAAATGGATATATAAATTAAATAATGTATTTCTGTGATTTTACACTTTTATCATATGTTTCTAAAATTTTTTTGATTTAGATAAAAAAACTTGGTTTCTAGTTAAATAAATTATTTTAAATATATTGTATAAATTAAATTTGGAATGAACCTTCAAAGAGTGCCCAAAATTAAATGACAACCCAGAAGTCTTCAATGATATCAACACGGTAAAGTATTTTCCTTTATATAGCACTCTGTTACCCTTATATTCAAATATGTTCAATAAAAAATAATTAAATTCCGTACTAATACACAGGAAAGAGATAGAGCAATGTTTTTATCCTTTTTTGTGAACTGGGCGATAAGCAAAATGAGACGAAAAATTATTCTGTTGAATTATTGAAGGATTGGTTTAAAATTGATTGGGATTTGATCGAAGATTAATTAAGAGAAATTAATGTATATCATTGATTGTAATGACCTAATTATATTATTTCTTTATACCAAGTTCTATGAATAGCGACTTACAGGTACTCTTATATAACGTTGATGATTGCCTTGTGCCACGTTTGCCTGCTGGATATTAATTATTGTTCTTGATTTCTCTGTATAAAATCCCTTTTGAGTTTTTTTTTTTTAAATTTTTTTATAAAGCAAAGATATCTCACTAAAAAACCATTTCATCCAACTCAGAAGACTTGGATGGAATGGAAAAAAGTGTATCATTATTTCATTCTGTGGTGAATTGTTGTTGACAAATACAAATTGGGGGATTATCATTCCATGTAGTACTATTACTCTGGCCATCCACTGCATAATCCGCTATAAGAGAAGGAGGAGCTTTTAGCATTTTATTTTTTTGGCCCTCAAAACGTGTAGAATAATACATGCTGAGTGGGTTGGTTGGACAGCAGGGTGAATGGGCCGGGCAGGGACAAGGCGAAGTGTTGGAATTTACCGTGGATCAAATTCAATTGTAGTTAGGAGTTAGTGTTGAATATCGAACTGAAAGACGAACGCAAAATCTTAAAATTGACTTTTTCTGAAAAAAGTAAAATTTCTGAATTCAATGGTCTTGCCAGCCAACCCAACTACCAATAGATTCCTAGTTCGTCAAACAGACAGTAATGGGGCTAGCCATTGAATCCCGATCAAAGCTTAATTCTCACCACCATAGGATCTGAGTTTCAGAAGAAACAGAAACAAGAGGACTGTTGTCTGCTACAGTACTGCGTGTTTCTTGAAACCTGACTCTGAGCAATTAATTGGTCTAAATACCACCTTCCGGACTCGGATCTCCACAAATTACGATCAACACTCTACACATTGCCACATGTCTAGCCGGGAAACGGGCCAGTAACTGAGATTATTAGCAGTTTTATAAACGAAGTAAGAGATATATATAAGTTGCATTTTGATTTCTGTACATATTGTATGTCTGACCGACTTCAAATTTTATCTGATTAAAAGAGAAAATTATGAATATCACGGGAAAATTACGCCGAATGTGCCTGATACATCAGTGCAAAAAGCAAGACTTTGTTTGGCAGTGCGCTAAGTGGAGGACAAGTCCATTTCCGAATTTCAGTAAGTATTTAGGATGATAGCTATATTTGCAGCAAGCAAAATCAATCTGTTTCTCGCAAATGGCCAGTAAATACGTTTGGCGCCTTCTATAGAAATTGAAGCCACCCAACCGAACCCAAGGCTTGATTCGAGTGAAGTGGCCGTCGATAGGGAAAAGGCCCAAGTGTCGAATGGGTAATTACGAAGCCCACAAGACGAGAAAGTGGGTGATGGAAGACTTGGACTTGACCTATTTGACAGTGTACAGAAATGGGCTAGTAAAGCGCATAGCGTTAGAGTCACTTCCTAGTTCCCACACATTTCTCTTAATTAATTAAGAAACAGAGATTCATAAAAAAAACAGGAGGCTCCCTTTTACTTATTTAGCAGAATATATATGTATACCAAACATGTAAATTTATTTAGATAAACACCCAGATTGATATAAGGAAGCTTTGGGGGTTAATTTGTGGGGTCTGATTCATGACTAACTGCTCATCTGGAATGGAGCTTGCAGCAAATCAATGATTTTCTTGTCCACCTGGAAAGCCTTGGCCAGGATATCATCTGAGATGGGCGGCTTTGAACCGAAGACAGCGTTGGCGATGGCGATGACCCCTGGATTCTGGCTGTTCAGACTAGCGATAGCGACATCGTTGGTATTACCTATATTCACCTGGAAGTGAATGAGGCCAATGGGGAAAACGAAGACGTCGCCGGGCTGGAGAAGCTTGGTTATAAGGCGATTGTTGGGGTTGGAAGTGACGAAGCCGACGAAGAGGGTTCCCTCAATGACTGTCAAGATCTCTGTTGCGCGAGGATGGGTGTGGGGTGGATTTTGGCCATATGGGTCGTAGTCGATTCGGACGAGGGAGATCCCCAGCGTGTTGAGTCCAGCCAACTGGTTCACCGTCACTTGGGTCACGTTCGACCCAACATTGTTTTGTGTGTTTCCAGGTACGTTCAGGCCGGGAAAGAAGAAATCGTCGGCCATAACTTGATTTTGGGTCTTTGCAGATAAACCCATTCACGAACACTGCAAGCATTAAGACAAATTTTGAATTATTTAAGCCATCTTCGTCTCTAACTCCGCATGCATTTTGAGTAGTCTCATTGATGTACAATAAATCGAATACAGAAATACAGATTTTGAATTAGTTAAGCCATCTCCATCTCTAACTCCGCATGCACTCATTGATATACAATAAATCGAATACAGAAATGAGAAGGGAAATATTTTAATGTAACATAATGACTTAAGCTCATCATGACGCTCTGAACAGATCGAAACAAGGTACTTTTTATTTGTTTTTGTGAGCGTACTTATATCACATCTCAATTTATAGTATAATCAAACGAAAAAAAATTTCTATAATATTTCAAGAGGGATACCACACACTTTCGATTACCAAAGGGAAGACCACACAACCCTAGTTATTAAGAGAAGATATCAAATACTGAACCAAAGAGGACGGGTTTGGAACCCGTGTCTCCATAGGTTGCAACGCCAAAGTGACACATACTATTCATTTTGTGTATATGTAATTATGTATTTATAATGATCTCAATGTACGTTCATTCAACTCTAATGCACACAATGAATAATATAAAGAGTAATGATTCATAAATGTTATTATAAGCTCAAAGGCTCTATATTTAATTTTTAAAATTTTAGATATTTTAACTATTTATCATGTTTTATATCTTTTTTTTTGCGTGCTCTCGAAAATAATTTTCATTAAAAACTTATAATTTGGAGAAGATAACATCTTTTGAACGTTATTATATCGATAATAATTTTTTTGAAAAATATATAATATGTAGTGTATAAAAGTTTACAATACATATAATTTGGAATCCTAAATAATATAAAAAATTTTAGTTTTTGACAACCAAAATTTTTTTTTGGAAAAAATTAAAATTTGATTGCTAAATAAAATTCCCATGATACAGCGACAACTAAGAAGAAATTTGGTTGTCAATAATTTATAATTTTATACGTCAGCAACTAAATTTTTATTGTAAAAATATTATTATAAGTAAGACAATTTTTTGTTTAGTCTATGAAAACATATCTTAAGTAAGAAAAATTATAGAAGTATCATTATAAGTAAAGAATTTTTCCTCACATATACATTATCCTTGCTAATAAAAGACTTTTTGATTGCTAATAAAGATTGCCAAAAACCAACTTTCTTGTTATAAAATATACATGATAAACACATAAATGGTATAGATGTAAAAGAAAAAAGTTTGAAAAACAAAAGTTAAGCATGGATGTCATCACTCTAAAATGGTTGCATTTGCATGCATTATATGTAAATGTATCATTATATGTTATTGTGCATTTACATGCACTCGGCTCATAATGAATTATACGTGCATTTAAATGTATTAATATTTTATATGATCATTTATCTATTTATGAATTATATATTTGACAATTTATACATTAGAAAATAATTTAAAAATAATTATTTATATTAAATTATTTTATTGCGTCGATTTTGTACCATTTTTTAGATAAGATTCATATATATCTAATTTAGATAAAAATTAGTATGATAATAAAAGAAACAATTCTAAATATAATAGGATGAGTAGATGTATATTGTATAATCATGTGGGCCCATTTTGATGTAAATAACATGCATCAGGTGTTTCTTTCTTTGTATAAATGGTTCGAATATAACATAACGTTTTTCAATCCAAATGTTTTGAAATAACTGCTGCATGGGCTCGTCAGTGCAACCGATCGGTCGCATTCGATCCAAGCCCAATTTTGAGTCACTCAAAAACATTGTAGCATTTCTTCCAAAAAAAAAAAAAAAACCCATCGTAGTAGACTCATGAAGAACAAAAAAGAATACATGAAGCAACTGCAACTCAATGCCACCTGTACGTGTACATATACTATACGTCGTAATTTCTGCATGCATGATGGATATATACTTACATGTACACATAAAGAAAACATACTAAAACATACTATCCTTGGAGTCCGGTTTCACTGCAAACATTTTCACGTTTGCTTAAAGTGCAAATGCCACATCTGCTGTCTGTTTAAAATCAGTGGTTGAGATTCACTGGGGCAAAATTGGAAAGATAAAAAGCATAGTCGCGTGTATACTTGTGTGGAATTGATGGGGGTCCGTTAGCTTCCTCCGAAAGCTGCTTGTTTAGATGGGAGAGAGATCGACCGACAGGAGGAGACTGACCGACCAAGAGCGGTGGGTCTGTGCTCAGTTGATTGTAATAGATTGTTGCAAGAAATGGCGTTGGGTGGCTGAAAAATGTAAGCTCTGGGTTTGGGTGGAATTGATGGCAACAATTTTGGTGGGTTTTGGAGGGAAAATCGACGGCTGAATTTGTGGTTAAGGTTGGCCGAAAGAAAGACGAAGGGTAGCAGGGGCAGTGGCGTTTTGATTGGTGCTGCTATAGCTGGATTTATGGAGATTAACAACTGGATGGAAAAAAATGGAAGATGCAGGGTCGAAGGTGAATTTGGGCATTGGTTTGCAGCTGCCGGCGATTTGAAGAGGAGAAGAATGGGTTGTGGGATTATTTGGCCGGGATTGGCCTGGAGAGGGCGCTGCACAATTTTAAGCTTGCTGCCAGACTTAGGCGTGACTGCTTTCTGGTGGGCTTTTGCTGCAATTTCCATTGATAAAGAATTAGGGGAAAATGGTGGAGCTTGCACCGCCGGTAACCATGGCTGTTGCCGGAAATAGGGGAGACGCAGTGGTGGTCGGATTTGGTGAAGAGAATCGGTCGTCGATTAAGGAGGAGAGGGCAGGGGCGTAGCCGGTAGCCATGGCTGCCGATAGCTTTGAGATGATGGAGCACCAGAAATAGTGCTTCGGCGGTGCACTTGCACTCATACACATGCGACATAAATTATTATAATATTTTAATACACGTAAAAACTAAGTATTTTCTGTCATTTAAACATAATTGCAATAGCTTTGCAATCTTTTTGAGAAAATGAAAATAATTTTGAGATAAATAATTTAAAATACAAACACAAATGCGTTCACATGACCATTATATTAATTTCTTCTTAATTATAATTATTTTTGTCAATGTACAAGGAGACAAATGGAATTTAATGCTTATTATTGGCACATAATAATTTTGAGTTCATCCTTGTTAAAAAAATAAAAATATTTTTTGAGACAAATAGTTTATATTACTCATCGAATAATGCTTAAATGTTTTATTAAATACAATTATTCTTGGCGATGATACAGATAGCCAAGTTGAATTTGCGCAAAATGAATTTCATGCAAATTTATTAAAATAGGGCTCTACGTGAATAACAAAAAAATTTAAACATTACTTACATTACAAAAAATTCCTTCTATGATAGATAATTAACATTATTTTTCAAGTCAATGACATGAGATGCCAAATAAAATTTGTACAATTAATTTATTTGGTATTTAATAATTTCTATACTATCCTTGTTAAGAAATAATGTTACTTTAGTAGCATAATCCAAATTACATGTAAAATAATATATTAATTAGGTAAAGGATCCAATTATTGGATTTATTTAAAATTTAATAAGAATCTATATTTTATTATTTAATATTATTAGTATCTTTCGTATTACGTTTACGGATAATATATTTGATATAGATTTTATGAGCAATCTATAAAATCCATCAAACCAGTTCATTACAAATTAGTAACTCTATAAAAATCATAAATTATGTATATATTAGTTCATGATTTTGCATTATTCTTGTAAAATCTATATTGCTCATCTAATTTGTGAAAATGAAATGTCATCAATCCTATTTCAGGTGTTAAAACTGTATAACTAGTTTATGTTATCAGACAAGTATGTAGCAAAATCATATATTCTATACAACTTGTAAAATATATAAAATTTATCAATTGCATGTGCGCTATTTCTGTGATACTCGAATAACCTGTAAAATTTATTTCATGGAAAAAATGAATAAAGATTACCAGTATAACACATCATCCCCATGAATTGCATAAAAACTGTAAAATCCGTAAAATCTGTAAAATCTATAAAATTGGTCAAACATGCTAAATTATGTCATTCGTTTAAATTTATTTTTTTAAATAAATCTATTCTGAATTTGCAAATTTTAGGCGTACATTACCGATTATAATTTAAAATGAATATCATTCATTTTAACGTCATGGATCACTCATCATCTATAGTATTTTATTAAAATCATATGATTAACCATAGAAATACATGCACCCCAAAGTACTATAATTAATCTCACTTACCCATACTCACACTTTACCCACAATGCTACTCTCATGGTATGAAATTACCATATTACCCCCATTTGCATTTTATGCAAAAGTGCAAATGTTTGCACTCACACCTGCCTCCTATCCTTGTGGGTTTTTGTTGATGGCTACACAAAAGTCCTGCAAAGGACTAGGGTCCCCGGCGTAAGTATGCAAAGCAAACAACAAAAGCAGCGCAAGGCCAAGCACAAGGATGCTAGAAGCCATGCTCCTAAACTCGATTTCAAACTAGCTAGCTGAAGGGAGAGAGAATATGGGGATTTCAAACTAGCTAGCAGACGCTAGATGATTATTTTAAGCGTGGTACGAACTTGTTAGTTATTAACGTTGAAATGGTCAAATTAATTACCCGAAGCAGAAATGATTGAAGTAGTCGTGTTCTCGAAACGAAGTCTAATGGCTTTTATAAGAAGCCATATATGGTTTAACCCGCTTTCACTTCATAACTGCTTCGTTTGAATACTTAGCTAGTCTTCGGCTGCTGGTGTTTGATCGAACAGGTGAGGCCCTTAACCGTAGAAGGAGTCATCAACTACTGCAAATTAATTTGAAAAAGGAAATAAAATAATAATAATGATAATGATGATGCAAGGATCGATAAGAGATGATGGCGACAGTCTTTGTGCCGCAAAGTCATTTATCTATAACATGTGTCTGACTTCCTAATCCATAGAACAATACGGTTATAATGTTGGTTTGTTTATTTGTTTTTCTGTTGAAGGAAATGCGTCACCTACCATTAAATGAGATAAATGACTTAAACTATAAGGTGGTATTTGTAGCACAGTGTTCAGTTTCCACCTGCGAAACCTGTTGATTTTCACACACTATATTATATTTTTCTTATAAGTTATGTAGGGGAAGTTATAAAACTTTTAAATGAAAATTTTTTACAGTAAAAGTTTTTGAATTAAGAGAAAATAATATGATGTGATAGAGATAATAATGAGGAATAAAGAGAATAAAGTTAAAATAAATAGATTAGTTATATAATTAATTGTATAGAAATAATTAAAAGATGAGATAGTTATATAGGAAAATTTGTAAAAAATAATAATAGATGGTGGAAAGTTTTAAATTAAAAATTTTTAGTGTGTAACAAGAATGCTCAGTTGTATTTATTGGTTGTACTTCTTTTATATGCCCGGTTCACTAAAATTTTTGGTAGAATTAAAATCAGGTTGGGGTCAACTTGTGACCCAACCAACATAAATTAATTTTTGGAGATTAGGGTTAAAAATTTGACACTTGTTAACTCATTTACATAGCCCAATCTAAATAAATGGATTTGTCACGGGATTGAGCTTTTTCAACTTATAAACTAAATAATCCAATCCTTTTAAGCCATTAACCTATATAACCTATTTAAGATCCATGAAATAAAGAAGCTAACATTGTTTTGATGCTTATTATTTTACGAGTTATGTATAATTATTGATAATAGATTCAATATTTTAATTAACAATAAATACAAAATTGATCTCTTAAAATAAATAAATCATTAGCATTTTAAATAATCTATTATTTTTAAATTTTGTTATTCAAATCATTTTAAAATCCATTAAGAGCCTATTTTACCAACCTTGTTAAAATCTACAACTCAACCTATTTATGCTAAATGAATTTTTTTTATAAATGAGTTACGAATAAATAAAATTAGGGTTAAAATTTTTAAAATGGTTTAGAATTAAGATTAGCTTTAGCTATTAGGCATCAGGGGTGTACCCTAATAATAACTCATGTTGGTTGGTCATGAGTTTGACTCTTCTCTCATCCATTTAGGTGATGTTAGAGTTTTTCTATTTTCTACCTTTGGGGAATGTATTTGCAGTTTTTTCCCTTGTGTGAGGTGTTATTGAAAATTTCTCTCAATCGAGTAAGAGTTATGAATTGCTTGACTATAATATGAATTATTATGATGTATATAAATATCCATGAAAAAGATTAACTTTCTCTCATGTGACTTGACTTGGTTACACCCTTATTTTTTGGTATAACATTATGGTTGAGGGATATTCTAATGATAGAATCAAAATTTAACTGACTAACGTATTTAGAATAGTATTTTTTTATGAAGGCATTTAGAATAATCTATTTGACTAAAAATCTAAGTTTTAGCCTAACCAAAATGTGCATTAGAAAAATATGCAAAATCATTATAATAAAGTTGTTGGATTTACATGTTAGTTTTAAAATTGTCTTCAATATTTAAATAGTCTGAATATTATTCTTGTAATAAATTAAGGATTTTATAAAATATTATTACAGTTTACTGCATCTGTGAATCAATGTAGATATTTTTATAATTTACTTATGAATATACATTTTGAAGGAAAACGTGGCTCATCCCAACTCTGATGAAGATTGTTTTTAATTTCAACACAAAAAATGATGTTGAATAATATGAATGGTTGATTTTCAATTTAATCATCAAATGAGTCCCTTCGATGAGGTTAAATGAAAAACTCCAGTGTAACTTGGGTTACACCAAACTTATCGTGTTTTTTTGTTTAGATAATATATAGAAACTATTACGATTGAATACATAAACAGCTAGCTAAAAGCCTAAAATTGATTTATTTTCTAATTGCATGAATGTGGGTATTTTCTGATATTTGAATGAAATTCATGTCAGCCAAAATCAATTTTTGAAAATTTAAAAAACACTGAAAGTTTCCTGGAACAAGTGGAGGCCTATGCGGACATGGATCCGTGGTATTGATAATCAAAATAATCTCTCTAGGAGACCTACTGATCACCTGCTTGGGAGATTAGCTAGATCACATGGACTCCATTTCAGGAACCAGTCTAGAGTTGAATTTGTCGCGATAGACTAGAGTTGAATTTCGAGACGTTGTCGAAATGGTCTGCAATTAGTCTAATGGCTGTAAATCATGCTTATATTTTAAGCTGCTGTGGCTTCTAATTAACGACTACAATTAACGAATACAATATTTGGTACACCTAATAGATCGTTGAACCCATGCCCAAGAACTAGCTATGGACATCCAGAAGCATATGCCAGACGCGCGGTCAATATATTTGGTACACCTTTAAAAAATGGATTTAAATGTCCCATCAAAAGTAGGCAAGTTCAATGCAGGTATCATTGGAAAGGAAAATTACATAGGCTCTCGTTTAATAAAAATATTTTGAATATATAATAGATTAAACTTTATTTAATTAGAAAGATTAAAGAATTAAGAAGCGACTGGTCCTATCACTGTTAGGTGTGTTCAATATTGGCGCGCATAGTTTGCATTAGCGGCAACATATCATCAGCAACAACGTAGCTAATGTAACCAAAATGATTGTTGCAATGACGTAGTGTAACCTTGAGGGACGGGCTGTCGATAAAAAAAATATTTGAAAATTTGATGGGGTCTGTTACTTTTGGTAGCATCGCATGGATTTGATTCCCACCCAAAATGTTGCAGTTGCAAGTCTCCTTGGTCCCCCTTCCCACCCGAATAGAAGCCTATGTGATCAGGCCATGCACAAGTCAAACCCTGTATCATGTTTTCCGAGGTTCATTTGATTCATTAAAAATTAGGTAAGCTCTAAAGGAAAATGGGATTCCTAAAGTGATTTCTGAGCTTACTCCCTTAACTTCCTCATTATCTCATCTACCAGTGCATAATACTAAACAGTGTGTAAGTGGTTGTTTGGATAAAGGAAAAAATATAATGAAAAAGGATGTTAACTCTCAAATTGCCATAACTACAAGAAAACTAATATTTTGCAACCAAAATTTGAAGACGCTTAACATTTTTGACGTAAAAAGCTAATTAATAATATAAATAAATTACCACTTGCGCTACTCGCAAGTAGTTAAAGGTAATCCCTCTTTTAGTGGAGGTCAGGGTGTCGAATCATTTTTAGTTTATATATCTAATATTTAGACAAGTGTTTTTAGCATAAGAAAAACTTTAGTGCTGCAAAATGCACCAAAGTCAATTTTTGTGTTTGTTATGTTTAGGTCCCATCTCGGTGACTAAAAAATGCACCAAAGTCATTAGTTTCAGTTGTATATAGCTAAGTACCAAAAATCATCTCAACTAAAATTTGTGTTAGTGAAAAAAACAGCTTTTTCAAAACGAGTTTTTCTAGCCTTATCGTGTGTTTTTCTGCTTTACTCTCAGATAGTTATAGGTTGGGAGTGGTTATATGCAAGCCAAGTGACCAAAAAATATTGTTTTCATCTTCCATTAATTTCAATTAATTAATCCACGCATTAATTAACAGTTGCTGCCAATAGGCAACAATAGGCAATAGGCAATGTATTCCATAGTAGTAGTTTAAGAAGCGGAAGTTGCTCGAATCATAGACGGCTATAGCCGGACTTCTTCAAATTTCACTCTAATAAATAAATTGAACCACCAAATATATGTATTAGACCACGCGCTAAGCATCTGACCACTTCAACAATAATAGTAAACGTCTAACTACTAATGAATTAATCAATCTGGCTACCATGTGTGTACGCGTCTATAAATATGTGTTCTTTGCAGCTACTTTTCCACACAAATCCATATTCTCATTTCGTACTTGTTCTTCTTCACCTCTCAAGCTCGAGACGATAATGTTGCGGATCATGGCTTCTGGCGTCGTCCTCGTGTTCGGCCTTGCCCTGCTTTCCTTATTTGCATCTCACGCTTACGCTGGGGACCCTAGTCCCTTGCAGGACTTCTGTGTAGCCATCAACAAAAATCCTCCAGGTAATTATTTAATTAATTAGGACGTCCTTAATGTCAGAAACTTAGGACTGATGGACTTCAAATCAGTTCACAATTCAGAGATTGGCTTCGGTGATTGCCGTTGCCCGTTAGGATTTGATGACAGCCCAAAATGCATGCATATACGTGGAATATTCGAGAACTTAATTTTGACGTGCTTAGTTACCTTAATGCAGTGCTCGTGAATGGGTTTATCTGCAAAGACCCAAAACAAGTCGTGGCTGAGGATTTCTTCTTCCCGGGTCTGAACATACCTAGGGACACAACAACAAGTAAGGTTGGATCCAACGTGACCCAAGTGACGGTGAACCAGCTAGCGGGACTCAACACGCTTGGCATCTCCCTTGTTCGAATTGACTATGCACCGTACGGTGGCCAAAATCCTCCCCACACCCACCCTCGCGCCACTGAGATCTTGACAGTCCTTGAAGGAACCCTCTTCGTTGGCTTCGTCACTTCCAACCCCGACAATCGTCTCATAACCAAGGTCCTCCAGCCGGGCGACGTCTTCGTCTTCCCCATTGGCCTCATTCACTTCCAGGCGAATATTGGCAAGACAAATGCCGTTGCCATTGCTGGTCTAAGCAGCCAGAATCCAGGTGTCATTACCATAGCCAATGCCGTCTTCGGTTCAAAGCCACCTATCTCGGATGACATTCTGGCCAGGGCTTTTCAGGTGGACAAGAAAATCATTGACCTACTGCAAGCTCCGTTTGAGACGAGCAGCTAGTGATGGACTCGCAAACAGCTAGCTATTCATGTATTTCGTTGTTTGTCCAAATAAAGCAACATACACTTAGGTGGTTGCTACGAATTTAATATAAATGTGGGCACGTAGCTAGTGATGGACTCACAAAGTGCTACCCGTATAATATCGATTGGTTTTCTTATCTTGCATGAATATGGGTATTTTCTGAAAGCAATAATATTTGAATGAAATTAGTAGAAGGATCTGAAAATCCTAAAATATTGCAGGCGATGCGGACACCATATATTGTCTGCTAAGAGGGTAATTTCTGCCAAGTTTTTTATTGATTTCCTGGTGCCACGTCCTAAGAGGATAATGCAAGCACGTAGTTCTAATGTTGTATCTTGAGGGTAAAAATGTTAATTAATATTGATTTAAAAGCTGATAATCATGATAAAAAATCAGGTTTGTGGAATACAATGACCGGAGTCGATTCTTACTCATATATAAAAATAGCACAATCGTGAGGACTTCCATGTTGGATGTAAATGTCATGAAGTTTAATCCACACCCAAAATATCACGCAGTAATTGTTATTTTTTAACAATTGAAAAAATGTTAGAATAACATATAATTACTGAAGATTTTAAAATTATCTCTAAAAATATAACATGTACTAATGATTCTAAAAAATAAATATTCGTAAAGTTTGATATATAAAATAAAGGGGGCTGGCCCACTGCAAACGTTTGTATTTAATTTCAATGCAAAAATATTTGCATTACCCTTTTTTATTATTTTTCTTGCCTTTCGGGACTAATATGTGGGCTTAAACACCTTTTTCTTATGTATAAAATTTAATAAATTTGGAAATTTTTTTATTCATAACTAAATATAAAACATTCTCCAATGTTATAAAATTTTGTATATAAGAAAAAGGTGTTTGAGCCTATATATTAGAATAAAAAATAAGAAAATTAAAATAATAAAGGGTAATGCACATATTTGCATTGAAATTAAATGCTAACGTTTGCATTATACTGGCTCCCGTAAAGAAATGAAGAATCCAAGTTGCTATATATTAACCTAAGTGTCCGTGGGTAAAAAGAAAAAAAATTCTACCAACTTTTCACCAATTTTTCTGTTATTTGACATTGTAACCACTTAATAATCATATTTTTATTAATTATTATCTTTATTTTTAATCATTATTTTACATTTTCTATAAAACTAACTTATATATTTTATATTTATTCATAAAAAAAAGTATCCCCGTCAATCGTTGTTAGTAGCAAAGTATCGGAAACTGGATGGCATTAGGAATGCCATCTCCACGGAGGCCATGGCCTCGTTGGGGGCAGAAATGAAATTAAAATACTTGAAATTAGGGGTGTAACTTGAGCCGGGTTGAACCCGAACATGGCCTGCTGAACCCGATTTTGAATGGCGTTGAAACTTGCTTTTTAGTAACTCGAACCCATAGAATTCGAACATGAAGAACTCGAGCTCGATTTTTTATTTTATATTTATTATAAAATATATTATATACATACTATTTAGACAATATTTCTTTATATTCTTTATATTTTATGTTATTATATCTATATTTGAATATGTATTTGGCAAATTATAATTTTATTATAAATAAAGTGTATTAATTTCATTTATATATTTTTTTATTTCTATTATTTACTTTACATTCATTAATTTTCTTCTTTTATCTTATTTTTGATGTTAAATTTTTTCTAAAAATATTATTTATATTACTATTTTTTAAAAAATATGTAGTTTGATTATATATTATTATGTTTACTTATATAATTTTCTATTATTATTTATCCATATGAAATTCCAAACTTATCATTTTTAAATAAAATGTAAATTCATCAATATAAATTCCAACCCGAAATTCAACCTGAATTCGATATTCAAAAATAGGGTTAGGATTTAGGTTTTATAAATAGAGTTAGAGTTTGAGTTAGGGCTGATGTTTTATAAATAGGGTTAGGATTATGGTTGAGGTGAACCCGAGTTTCATGAGTCAGTTCATTCATGATGTGGTCACACTCCTCAACCTTTCTATCTATCTATATATAAGATAAGACATCTTCACGTCCTGCGAACAGGAAACTGGACTGCACACCATTTGGTAGTTTTCGTTTCTTCCATTGTCAGGACGTCGAGAATCATTGTAAATCAATTTTAAATGGACTCTTCTGATTGTCTGTAGCTTTTGTTCATAAAAAAATAATTATTCCTATCATATTACAACACCCTTTCATTTTTTTTAAAAAAAATTTCCACATTTTTTCTTAGTTCTTACTCGTTACCAAAAGGACCCTAAAGTTAAAATTATAAATTAATTTAATAGGCTATTCCTTATAGGAATTAAAAATCCATGCACACAGAACTTTGCAACCAAGAGCTTACCTCATCATCTGCAAAATGGTTCTTCAGGCAATGGATGAATAAATACCTAATTGGACAATAGGCTATATTAAGCAATGGATAAATACATCGTTGAAAGGTCTAATGAATCCACAACTTATGCCTTAACTATATATGTTGGGTACTCTCTCAATACAAAATTCTGCCGAAATTTATATATGGCGAGTCATAAAAGGGCCATGGAAACTTAATGGAGACGGACAACGTTCATGGTATGCCCTCATGAAATAAATTTAGGCATGCTGGACCTTTCATCCACGTACGTAGATTCCTCAGACATGGAGCTCAACACTACCAATGCTTGCAACAGAAGAATAGATGACAATATTTTCAGAGCAAACACATAACTTTGCTTTATTAATAAGACAAAACAATCTAGGAAATATGTGTGATAATACGCGGCTAGTTGTTTGTGGGTCCGTGTATTGCCATGCATCACTAGCGAGTCGTCTGGAATGAAGCTTGAAGCAGATCAATCACTTTCTGGTCCACCTGAAAAGCAGATCAGTCACACGCAGCTCAGACTAGCAAGTGCAACGGCTTAATTTTTTATTTATATACAAACCAAAACCCAATGCAAGGCATTGGATTCGAAACCAGATTGCGATTTTGTCCTGGCTATGGCATGTTGGAAGTGAATGAGGCCAAGGGAAAAACCAAAAGACGAAGACATCGCTAGGATGGAGCCGTGGAGGAGGTTGGTTATGAGATGATCGTCAGGGTTGAAAGTGACAAGCCAGCTGTATTTTACTGGTTATAAGGCCATATGATGCCAAAACTCCACCTAACTTAGATTATGCGACAGCAGTACTATTCTTTTGGGTACCCATTTTTATGTCCTTTAAAGTAATTCATTAGTTAATTAAGATCAGGTCTGCTTCATTAATTAAATTAAGAAATAGATAAAGAGAATCAGTGATTTGTTTCCAAAGGAAATTTGGGAAGTTAGGTCAATTAAACTGGGACCCATTTCGGGTGTAGGTTATCTTAACCCAGCTAAGCACAGTTAAGAAATGAAGATCTAGCACGCATGTAGAAGTGAGATTCCATTGCGCACCAACGCATCAAAGGAAGAGTTATGGCTGCACCAACAAAATAGACAGATGTTTGGCAACCAATGAAAAAAAAAGTACAAATTTTTTTTTATGAATAAAAATAGAAATCTTAACCTAATACATTTTTTTGAGCCACTTAACCTAATACATTTAACATAAATGGATTATGTTGCGGGATATTAACAAGTTGCTAATTGGTGGAAATGAGTTGAATAATAAAATAAAAGTGATACTATTTAGATATAATTGTGAATAATCAACAAAGAATTCTAATGTTAGTAACTTGAATTTAAAATTTCAATTTTGATATTTATTTTTAATTGGATTATTAATACTCTTTTAACTTTTCGATTTTATATGGGTTGTTGAGTTTAAACGGATTTGATAATCGTATTGATGGGCTAGACAAGCTCAATTCATAATCAATCTATTTATTTAGTGCGTCAAACATGTCATACAAATGAGTTGGAGTGTTAAAAAGTTTTAATCTGAAGGTGTGTTTGGATAAACATAAAATTTTTTAAATTAAAATATTTCACTCTTTGCAACTATCCTATTTTTAATTATTTATTCATATTTTCCTATATAAGTATTCTACTTTTTAATTATTTTTACACAACTACCCATATAACTAACCTATTTATTTTAACTTTATTCATTTTACTCTTTATAATTACCCTTATCATAAATTTTATATTATTTCAAAAAATTTTATACCAAGAATTTTTTGTTCAAAATTTTTCCACTTTCCAAATACACTCATAATTTGCCTCAAACTAAATTCAATTCGGCCGAAGGTTGTTTGGATGAAGGAGAAGATTATAATGAAAAAGGATGTATATGATGGAGAGAGAGAGAGATGTTCCGGTGCAGTGACGCTGCACCGGAACAGCGGTGCAGTGGGCCCAAAATGGGCCCACATGATCATGAAATTATGATCTACTCCACCCGTTGTATTTAGAATAATGTATTATATTACCACACCAATTTTCATCCCAATCAGATATGTATATGGGCCCCATCTGAAAATGGTACAAATCCAACGTAATAAAATAGTTTGATGTAAATAACAACTTTAAAGTATCTGATTGGGATGAAAATTGGTATGGTAATAGAATACATTATTCTAAATACAATGGGTAGAGTAGATCATGATTTCATGATCATGTGGGGCCCATTTTGGGCCCACTGCACCGCCGTTCCGGTGCAGTGATTAGGGGTGTAAATCGGGTCGGGTTGACTCGGGTTGGCACAAATACAACCCTAACCCAACCCTACTTTCAACCCTACTTTTCATATATTAACCCAACCCTATTTCAACCCACCTCAAATCGGTTCGGTTCGGGTTAGAAATCGGGCTAATAGATTACACATGTTATCAATGCTAGTTAAAGTTTTGTTCACCTGAATTTCTAAAATAATAAAAATAATGATAATTATAAAAACAATAAGTACCAATAAAAGTTTTACATAGCTCAAAAGTGGAGGATAAGTTTAGTAATTGATTCGTTTTTTTGTTTTTGTATTTTTGAGCAATCGATGTCTTCTGCAAGTCAAAAAGTGAAAGCCAAGTAAAATTATTACAGTAAATTATGCAAAATAGAAAAATGAATATTATAGTCTTACTTACCTTCTTAGTTGGCTTCCAATCAAAGCTACAAACATCTTAAGTTCTCAGTTGACCTGTTATGTTATTCTAAATCACCAATGCGAGCAAATATCTAAACAACCTATTTACGATGCAATATAACCAAATAATCCAAACACAATTTCACAACTAATTAACAAAATATATTTCCAAACCAAATAAATTCAAACAACATTTGACAACCAAATAGTCAAATAAATTTCCAAACTCAACACAATTTTATTTAAATATCTAAGCAATATGAATGAAATACACTCTCATAAATATATGTAAATACATATCTTATGAAATCGGGTCGGGTCGGGTTGACCGACCCCTAACCCAACCCATTTTTAAAATCGGGTCGGGTTGAACCCATTTTTTAAAAATCAAATTTCCAAAACCTCAACCCAACCATGGTATAAATTGGTTCGGGTTGATGCGGGCTCGGGTTGAACCCAACCCTATTTACACCCCTAGCAGTGATGTTGCACCGGAACAACCCTCATATATATATATATATATATCAACTCTTAAATTGCCATAACCGCTAGAAAACTAATATTTTATAACCAAAATTTGAAGATACTTAACATTTTTGTGGTAAAAAAACTATTTAATAATATAAATAAATTTTTTTGCTAATTTTTTTGATTTCATATGTTACATCATTTTAACTTGATATTATAATTAGGCTCTGAGATATTCTTACAATTTTTACTCATATTTTTACAAATGTTTAAACAATGATCCAATTTTTCTAACAATATTTCCTAAAAACCCATTTAGAATTAACCATTGCTGCTAAAAAGTGTTACATTAAATAATCGTTATTTAGTTGAAAAAACAAACTTTAGATTCGTTGCCAATAATGGTTGCAAATGTCAACTTTTGTTATAGGTAGTGAACGTACATGTGAATCCTGCTTTTGCAAAATGAATATTCTTGGAAATCCTTTCCTACATACTGGAATCATCCAATCATCTATAGATATTTGCCAGAAATTTACTTTATCCTTATTTTTATCTTGTGCACTTCATTATGAAGCAGCATTAATTAATATTTTGCAATTTGAGTTTATATATCTAATATTTAGACTGGTGTTTTTAGCTTGGGAAACACTTTAGTGTTGCAAAATGCACCAAAGTCAATTGGTATTTTGTTATATTTAGGTCCTATCTTAGGACTAAAAAAATGGAGCATGATTATATACATCATAATGTATTTTAAGTTAAAATACAAAATTTATTTATTTTTATAACTAATTATATTTTTTATTTTTTTCTTTATAAGCATATTTTTCTCAGTATATTCTATCTATGTACCAAATTTTTCCATTTAAAAATATTTTACACATTTATTTTTTATTTTAGAAATCAAGTTTTAAAGGGTGAAAAATGACTTAAATGCCTTCGAAATTGATAATTTGTTTAAAATAAAAAATAAATATGTACAAGTATTCTAAAATGGCTAAATTGGTATATAGATTAAATACACTTAGGAAAGCATGTTGACAAAGAAAAAATTAAATAAATGAATGTTGTATTTTAGCCTAAAATAGATCATGATATATATCATCATGCTCAAAAAAATCTAACCGTTCATTAGTTTCAAAATTATGTATACAGCTAAGTACCAAAAATCATCTCAATTAAAATTTGCGTTAGTGAAAAAAAAAACAGCTTCTCAAAACGAATTTTCTAGCTTTACCGAGTGTTATTCTGCTTTACTCTGACATAGTTATAGGTTGGGAGTGGATATATGCAAACAAAGTGACCAACAAACATTGTTTTCATCTTCCTTTAATTTCAATTACTTAATCCATGAATTAATTAACTGTTGCTACCAATAGGCAATAGGCAATGTTGATACAGAAAAGGCCCAAGTGTTCAATGTGCTAGTAAAGCCCATAGCATTCGAGTCATTTCCCAAGTTACTTCCCACACATTTCTCCTCTTAATTAAGAAATAGAAATTCAGTAAAAAAAAAAAAGACTCCCCCCCTTTACCTTTTTAGCAGAAGACATGTACATATATGTATGCCGAACGTGTAATTTTATTTAAATAAACAACCAGATTGATGTATGGTAGGTCAGGGGCAAATTTTGGGTTCCGATCCACGATTAACTGCTAGTCTGGAACGGAGCTTGCAGCAAATCGATGATTTTTCTTGTCCACTTGGAAAGCCATGGCCACGGTATAATCCGAGATGGGTCCTCTGCATAACTGAAGGAGGCAAATTACAAGGAGGTTAGCAGCCTTCTTGATGCTCACAAGTTGAAAGAAGAAGAAGACAAAAGATGGAGAGTGAGGCAATAACGCATATTCATAACGATCGATAGGAGTTTAATTTCTAGACGTTGTTGCAATGGTCTGCAATTAGACGTACTCGTAGCTGTGGACGCAGTCGTCTAATGGCCATAAAGCTTGCTTATGGTTTAAGCTGTCATCAATTCTGATTAACTACTACAATTTTTGGTAAACTTAATATATCGTTGAATGCATGCCAGGAACGAGTTATGGTTATCTAGAAGCATATGCCAGAACCAATTAAAAAGATGAAGTAGGAAACAATCCCCCTTCTAAAGTTGGCAGGTTCAATGCGTGGACGAGAAATATATATAAGCTCTCAATTAATAAAAAAGCCTTATATAAAAAATAAAAAATAAAAAGTTTGGTTATGTATAATATACAATTAACTTTTATTTCAGGGGTGTTTGTTTATTCTAAAAATATTTCAAATAAAAATTTTTAATCTGAAACTTTTTACTTTCTGTAATTACTGTATTTATTAATTATTTTTTAACTTTTTTCTTTACAAGCGCTCTACTTTTCAATTGTTTCTATGCAACAACTCATACATTTAATCTATCTATTTTAACTTTATTATTTTTACTTTTCACTGTTATTCATACAATATGATATTATTTTCTTCAATTTCAAAAACTTTTACACCAAAAACTTTTCGGCACAAATTTTAACTCTTTCCAAACACACCCTTAATTAAAAATTCCTAAAGAAATAACAAGTGAGTGGTCCTATCACAAGTAGTCATGGTCAATGCATGTTGTGTTCATATATTTGTAACTGGCTGCGACAAATCTCATTAACTAAAAACGATTTTGGCCGTCAATATTCGAGCACATAGTTTGCATCAAGGGTAACTCGACACTAACAACAACGTGGGGACGTAAAGTGTTTGTTTAATGATCATAGGGTTACACTTGTATACAACTGAGTGCATTTAATAAAAAATTTTAAATTTTTTTATACAACTACTAATCTAAATATATTTAATATGGGTATTAATTTTTACAATTTTTGTAGATTTGTAGATATTTTTTGAATTTTTAAAAATTAGTGGTACTTTTAATAATATAAAAGTTTGAAAAAAAGTTTTGCATCCGGGTGCACCAAAACTATGTGCACCTTAGTGTATACGATTAGAACCCATGATTCATAACCTTGGTAGTTAAGCAGGCAAAAAAAAAATTTGTTTAGGCTCTCGGATAAAAAATATTGTACGATAAACTAATATACAACATATTGCATTGTTTCAATACTCTACATGAGTATACTTATCAATTATTTTTCATTTAATACGGAATAAATACATGACTTATTTTAAATAGCCCATCTCAAATATCTATCAGTCATTTTTTACTCTCACGGCGCATAAATTATTATTATTTAGGTGAAACCATCACTTATATGCCGATTACTATTTTCAAAGAACTTCTAACAGTTCAAATTAGCATCAGGTATACACGGTGTGGAAAACAATGGGATCAAGCATATCCAAGACGATTTGGGGGCGTCTACTGGGTTAACAAGATTAAACTAATTAAGCTACAAGCTACATCAATGGTTGTGATCATCCAAATATATATGGTTCGTAGGAAGGTTTAGTTTATTGCCAGAGCACCATAATTAATGAGAACTTCATCTTCCTGCCAGCGACCTTCTCGGTAGGGGTGGGAATCGGGGCAGGTCAGGGTGTGCCCAACCCTGACCCTCCTTTTCAAAAATCTTGTTTGACCTTTATTTTATACCGGGTCGGGACAAGGTCGGTTTGACCATTATTTTTTTTCTACAAGGTCTTGGGACAAAATTCGGGTCGGTATCGGGTCGGGTAAAAAACTGCGGGTCAAGTAAGAAGTTTTTAAAAATTTATAAAACTATCAAGTATAAAGACAAATTTATATTAAATTTTAACTACTATATGCTTGAATATATTATTAATCAGTCAAAGTAAATATAAATAATTAAATAAAACATGAAAATTAGCATTGAACGAGGTTTTTCTTTTTAATGTAAAATATCAGAAAACGGGTTAGCAGGTAGGTCCGCCCCGACCCGCCTTGACCCGCCCCGCCACCCTGTAAAAACCCGAATTTTGCCCCGACCCGCCCCGCCCCCGCATTTCTTTAAAATCATCAAAATCCCGACCCGCCCCCGCCCCACCGGGTACACAATCCCGACCCGCCCCGGTATTAAACAGGGTTGGCGCGGGGCGGGTCACGGGTCGACCCGCCCCGATTCCCACCCCTACTTCTCGGCTTCTCATCATCGACGTCATCCACTCATCGAAACTGCACATCCTGGTTGGTGTTATGTTTTGTTGCTGCCACCAGAAGAAAACTTCCTACCTCTCGTTTCCTTAAATTCGACCTCCCCACAGCACCAGATTCGATAACCAGCAACATCCCGTGCCTAACTCTGGGGTGCAACTCGTGTCGTCCTACTGAGCGTGGATGGGATAATTTTCTATTTTTATATCTAGATAGGTAGGTTTCAATTTTTTTTTAAAAAAACTTCCATCAGAATAGAATAGGTCTCAAAGGATATCTAAAACAAATCCGAATTGTTAATATAGATTTAATTTATCTTTTAAATAAAAAGATATAAACATATTCTATAAATATATCTAATCTATCAAGTGCACTCTTGTGCACTTAAGCCGCATAAGAAATCGTTTATCTTTTAGTTTTTAAAATTGAAAATAAAATACTAAAAACAATAAAAATAATGTAAAAACTATATGTAAGGGATATTCATGCTTGGAACCATATATAAATTTAAAAAAAAATCAAAAATAATTTTAAAAAAGGGTCATTCATTAGTGCACTAGATCCGAACTCTTAAACATATAGAAATTTATTTAATATATTTATTATTTAATAAATTTAATAAATGTATTTAAAAAAATTATATTAGTATCATCTTGATTATCTGTTTTTAAGTAAGACTTATAATGAAATTATAGTTTTTAAATATAATGTCAAGACTATTCTAAAAAATAAATTCAAAATCAAAATTGGAATTGAGCTGATTTTTAAAAAATAGGGTAAGGTAGGCTTAAAAATCGATTTGACCTAAAATATAAGAATTTTTTAGAATAAAGTAAAAAATAGTGGACCCAAGCCGAACTTTCTCGACCATATTTGCACCCCAAGCTCACTTCTATAGAATCTAGTAGAAATTCATCCTTTTTAACCAATTATTCCCTTCTACCACTAGGTGCAATATACGCCAGTGAAATTCCGACGAATCTCAACCTTAACTTGACCTTATTTATAAAAATCTTAACATGAAATCTAATTTTAATTTTATTTGTAAAACCTAAACTCTAGATACATTTTTGCAATGATAATAAAAGTGCTCCTTTTTCCTATTTTAACTATTAACCTTGCAAATTATTAGTGAGTTGCATTTGATTTACTTAGATAAGTTTTGAGAAAAAATGAGGTTCGTTAAGTGATTCCTGAGCTTACTCTAATTTCGTGGTTATCTTACCTATAGAATACTAGCGGGTTGGTGGTTTACCTTTTTTTTTTTTTCCGCAAAGTGGGTGGGTAATTTCTGGGATAAAGGAAACGATGATAAAAAAAGATTATATGATATTATGCTGGGAAGATGTCAACTCTCAATTAAATTGCTATGGTGATCGAGCAACGGTGCTGGTACTTGCCAAAACGTTGTTTGCAAGAATTACGTAATAAACTTTAGAAATATTGTTAGATGCATGTTATAATATTATAAGAAATTTGTAGGAATATCTTAGAACTTCGTTGAAAACTTACCAGTTGAGATGATTGAAAATACCAATAAAAACCATTTATAGTCTCTTTGAAAACTCTTTTATTTATCTAATATCATCATGTACAAAACTTATCTACAAATATGTAAAATGATGTAATAAAATAGTTTAATATTAAATATCAATTTTAAAATTGTATTTTCAATATCTAAACCGTCTAAAATATAGAAATAATATAAGAAATGATTCTGTAAAATATTAATACATCCTAATATATATGTAAATAGATTTAAAATTTTTTCATAATTAATACATAAATATATATTTTTAGAAAATGTGGTCTATAAGTATATTTGATTTAGATAAAATTTGATCTCTTAATTAAATAAATGATATTAAATAGAACAAATATATTAAATTTTTTATTAAACATTAAAATCTTAAAATTTAAAGAGTTACATGTAACTTGGTTACGCAGACGCAACCGGATTAAAAATTATAATGGACAATACAAAAGACAGCGTCATCAGTTGACGTCTTCTTCTACGTCCCATTAAAATTCATTTACCGTTTCCGAGGAACCCCGTCTAACTTCAATTCATTCAAATGTAGTAGTTTAATGAAAGCAACTCAAAACCAAACCGCAAGCACATGACTATTTCTATCATCTGTGGCAAGCTTTCGTTGGACACAACATGGAATTGGTAGACATCATTAGACTTCAATATTCTGACATCTTGGTCAAGGCTAAATTCAACTGTTTCAATAATAATCACTAAATGTCTATAGTAACCTACCATCTACACTTGTCTATAAATATGTGTTATTTCCAGCCACTTATCCCCACAACTCTATACTCTCTGCTCTGCGGTGTTCTTCCTCAGCTATCTTGAGAGAACATTCAGACCATGGCTTCTAGCGTCCTTGTGCTTGGCCTTGCTCTACTTTCCTTATTTGCTTCTGATACTTACGCGGGGGATCCCAGTCCCTTGCAGGACTTCTGTGTAGCCATTAACAAGAACCCACAAGGTTAGTATTCTCTCCCTATCAATGGTGAGGAAATTTCTGAAAAATGAAGCGTGCAGTTAGACAAGCGATAAAGTTTTATCTAGCCATTTAGTTTTAATATAAAAAAGCTTATATATGTTAATTATAAGATCTAACTGAAACGAAGTTGTAATTGCTTATTTATGTTATGTCATATTAACAACATGTAATCATTCAAATGCATCACAAAATGCATGTGGAGTTGGAGACAAAGTAATTAATTCAAAGTGTTTGTCTTAATGCAAGCAGTGTTCGTGAATGGGTTTATTTGCAAAGACCCAAATCAAGTCGTGGCCGACGATTTCTTCTTCCCGGGTCTGAACATACCTGGGGACACAACAACAAGTAAGGTTGGATCCAACGTGACCCAAGTGACGGTGAACCAGCTAGCGGGACTCAATACGCTTGGCATCTCCCTTGTTCGAATTGACTATGCACCGTACGGTGGCCAAAATCCTCCCCACACCCACCCTCGCGCCACTGAGATCTTGACAGTCCTTGAAGGAACCCTCTTCGTTGGCTTCGTCACGTCTAATCCTGACAATCGTCTCATAACCAAGGTGCTCCAGCCGGGCGACGTCTTCGTCTTCCCCATTGGCCTCATTCACTTCCAGGCGAATATTGGCAAGACAAATGCCGTTGCCATTGCTGGTCTAAGCAGCCAGAATCCAGGTGTCATTACCATAGCCAATGCCGTCTTCGGTTCAAAGCCACCTATCTCGGATGACATTCTGGCCAGGGCTTTTCAGGTGGACAAGAAAATCATTGACCTACTGCAAGCTCCGTTTGAGACGAGCAGCTAGTGATGGACTCGCAAACAGCTAGCTATTCATGTATTTCGTTGTTTGTCCAAATAAAGCAACATACACTTAGGCGGTTGCTACGAATTTAATATAAATGTGGGCACGTAGCTAGTGATGGACTCACAAAGAGCTACCCGTAAAATATCGATTGGTTTTCTTATCTTGCATGAATATGGGTATTTTCTGAAAGCAATAATATTTGAATGAAATTAGTGGAAGGATCTGAAAATCCTAAAATATTGCAGGCGGTGCGGACACCATAGATTGTCTGCTAAGTGGGTAATTTCTGCCAAGTTTTTTATTGATTTCCTGGTGCCACGTCCTAAGAGGATAATGCAAGCACGTAGTTCTAATGTTGTATCTTGAGGGTAAAAATGTTAATTAATACTGATTTAAAAGCTGATAATCATGATAAAAAAACAGGTTTGTGGAATACAATGACCGGAGTCGATTCTTACTCATATATAAAAATAGCACAATCGTGAGGACTTCCATGTTGGATGTAAATGTCATGAAGTTTAATCCGCACCCAAAATGTCACGCAGTAATTGTTATTTTTTAACAATTGAAAAAATGTTAGAATAACATATAATTACTGAAGATTTTAAAATTATCTCTACAAATATAACATATACTAATGATTCTAAAAAATAAATATTCGTAAAGTTTGATATATAAAATAAAGGGGGCTGGCCCAATGAAAACGTTTGTATTTAATTTCAATGCAAATATTTGCATTACCCATTTTTTATTATTTTTCTTGCCTTTCGGGACTAATATGTGGGCTTAAACACCTTTTTCTTATGTATAAAATTTAATAAATTTGGAATTTTTTTTATTCATAACTAAATATAAAACATTCTCCAATGTTATAGAATTTTATATATAAGAAATAGGTGTTCGAGCCTATATATTAGAATAAAAAATAAGAAAATTAAAATAATAAAGGGTAATTCCCATGTTTGCATTGAAATTAAATGCAAGCGTTTGCATTATAGTGGTCCCCGTAAAGAAATGAAGAATCCAAGTTGCTATATATTAATCTAAGTGCCCGTGGGTAAAAAGAAAAAACTTCTACCAACTTTTCACCAATTTTTCTGTTATTTGACATTGTAACCACTTAATAATCATATTTTTATTAATTATTATCTTTATTTTTAATCATTATTTTACATTTTCTGTAAAACTAACTTACATATTTTGTATTTATTCATAAAAAAAATAAGTATCCACGTCAATCGTTGTTAGTAGCAAAGTATCGGAAACTGGATGGCATTAGGAACGCCCTCTCCACGGAGGCCATGGCCTCGTTGGGGACAGAAATGAAATTAAAACACTTGAAATTGGAGAGCACTCCCTCATTTTGACCAGCTTTTCTCAACAGTGAACTCCTAGTTTTGTCCCTGTGGGCGCTCTAATTCATGATCTGGTCACACTCCTCACCCTTTCTATCTATATATAATATAAGATGTCTTCACGTGCTGCGAACAGGAAACTGGACTGCACACCATTTGGCAGTTTTCGCTTCTTCCATTGTCTGATACTACAACGTCCTGGTGGGTTATTCACCGAGAATCATTGTAAATCAACTTTAAATAGACTCTTCTGATTGTCTGTAGCTTTTGTTCATAAAAAAAATAAATTATTCCTTTCATATTACAACACCCTTTCATTTTTTAAAAAAAAGTTTCCGAATTTTTTCTTATTTTTTACTCGTTAACAAAAGGACCCTAAAGTTAAAATTATAAATTAATTTAATAGTGTTCGCAATCTTACCGCAAGTGCACGGGTCGTAGATTGTAGTATATAAATTATCGTTCCACAGGGAATTCAGGACTGTAAATTTTGCTTTTAAATATTTTTGTGTTGATTATGGAGAGAATATTGCAAATAAAATAGATAAGTGGAAGAAAATTTAGGAAAAGAAATTAATGAAATGGGAAGAGAAATTTGCAAATTTTAATGAGAAGATGAAAACGAGAGTGTGGGTATCTAGGGTCTAGGATTTTACATACGTATTTTGCAATTGGTAGTGGTATAAATATTTAATTTGGATATTATTTGTTAAAGGAGAACAAACCCTATTTTATCCTTGCACCTTCTCTCGAAACCTACAAAGCGTATCCCAATTTTCTTAATCACCTATTCTCATGGGATTAAGTTAATTAGAATCCATTAAGATTTGTGGTTTGTTCATGGAATTTCCTCAAGGTTATCATGCCTATTTTCATGGTCTTAGATTTCCGGGTTTAATATCTTGACTATCGTATATTAGGCTTCCACCTCTCGGTTCCATCACCTAATATATGGAATCATGCAAAAGTACGGGCCCATATACAAAGCAAGCTTAAAAATCACAAGATATTAAATTAACAAAAAAATATCCATCATAAATAAATTAAAAATCCGCACCACATTGCATTATACGCATGCTACGTCCTAAACCCCAGATTTTAAGGTTTAGCCAAGCATGTTCAAGTTCAAAATAAAATTTACATTACAATCCATCTTAAACAAGTTATCAAAAATTAAACAGAGAAAAGATAGAAAAGCTTATTGTATTGAAGCTCCAATGGTGTGTTGGTTGCTCCACGCAATTCGCCGGTCTGTCTTTTGCACGTGCTCTCCACCTTACTCTCCTCTTCTTCTAAAATCCTTGCTCCGAATGATATCTTCTCAAAAATCCGCCGTGGAGCTCTCGGATTTTCTAACTGTAAATCTGCTCTCTCCCCTTCTAGTCAAAATTCCCTTTTTTAAAATATTCTGATGCTGCCCCCCCCCCCCCACCCTCCAATCTGCTCCGGAACGCTGCTTTTATAGCCCACACCTCAATTTCTGTGGGCCCCATCTCCATCAATTTCTATGGATAACATGAATGCATTTCACGTGAATTCAGTGAATTCATTCGGCGGACAACATGCTGCTGATCTTGGTGGGGTCTTCATAATTATTCACGTGTCATATGAATGCATTCGGTGGATTTATGGAAGTGGGGTCCAATGCTGTTGACTTTTGAATCGGGTTACATGAATGCATTCGGTGGATGAAAACAAACGTTGCTTTAATGATTGTTATTGCTTGGGGTCCACATTCAATGGGCGGCTTGGATTTTTGCATGATTTGATCTTGTGGGGCCCATTCGGTATAATTTGTTTTCCTGCAAAAAAAAATATATTTAAATTATTAATTGGTAAAAATCATTAAAATAATTTCAAACCCGTTTAATTTCATGGCAACAAATAAAATATAATTTCAAGCCAAAATATTGTGAAAATTTGTTTAAATTGCTTGAAATTAATATTTAATACCCAAATGTTGCAAAATCACATTTTAAACCAAATTTCATATTAATATTAATTAATTACCCACCAATTTGGTATAAAATATCCACAAAATATGTTACCAAATTCTAATTATCAAATACCCCCACACTTGAACTTTTGCTTGTCCTCAAGCAAATATAAAAGAATGGAAGAGCAGATTGAAAATTTTCAAAATCTTGAGCAAAAATTGCATGTTCGGCCTATCATCAGAATAAATGAGAGTCTTAAAGAATTTGAAACATGATACTCATTGAAAATCTTAATCAACAATCCCTTCTCACTTGACTAATACTGCACACCCTCGTTACCTAATTTGTTTTCAATCATTAAGAGTTAAAAACTCCCGCAATAAACTCTTAATTATCAGATATCTTCTCTATTTAATAAGTTATTCAATACACACAATTAATATTTCAAGTGGTAGTAGTGCAGAATTTTTTTTTTTTTTTTTTTTTTATATATATATTTTTTTTTGGCATTTAAATTTCCTCTGCTTGCTCAATTAACCAATTTATAGGATCATAAGGACTTAGTAGGACAATGGTCAGGTGTGACACATGAAATTTGAACCGTCTCTGTATGACTCGAGCTTAATTTTTTTTTTTTTTTTTTTTAAAAAAAGGAAATAATGCTACCCCCACACTTGGTGCTTTTATTCTTTTTTTAAGCCTGTTCTTATCCTTGGTTTATTTTTTTTTATTTTTTATTTTTAACCAAGTCCGGCAATAATTTCTCTCACCATATTTCAGGGTATCTGGGAAGTCATTATTTGCATCGCCAAGCGATATTATTTCCTGTTTTCCTCTTTTTTTTTTTTTTTTTTTTTTGCTCAGAATACAATTCCAAAGTTGGTTCAGCGATGTGAGAATTGTGGTTTAGGAAAAATTTTAAGTCAGGCTCAAAAGGGGTAAACAACCATTATATTTTTAAAGATAAGCTCATCATGAAAGAAAATTGCCTTAATCATGTCCTTAAATTGGTTCAATGGAGTTTTGGCTTTGAAAATTTCTTCAACCAGAGTAATATATATATATATATATATATTCATTTATATGGGAAAAACTACCTTCTTAAATGATAATTGTGTGTATTAAAAAAAATTTATAAATTAGAGAGGATTATTCTGATTTTAAAAGAAAACAATATTAGCTCCTAGGTATATCAGTTTCATCAAGTGATTACGGACAAAAAATCTAAGTATTTTCAACAAGTACATGTTCAAAAATAATTTTTAACATCTCATTAAGCTTCAACTTTTCCTCACTCAAAGATGTTGAAATTTCACATATGGTTTGCTTTCAAGGCATTCAAGAGTTCAACGTGGGGTCTAATATAATCTTTTATGCAAGAATTTTCCATTTTTTTTAAGCAAACATATAAATATTAGGGTAGTGAAAGAAATATTTAGAGAGAATTAATGCAACGCATTCACTCCCACACTTGAAGTTGACATTGTCCTCAATGTAAATCATGCCATAAAAGAGAATTGTAAAATGTTAACTTCCCTGTTTTTGGCGAGTTGAACCGAATTTGCAACCAATGGTGCTTTGTTTTTTTTTGTTTTTTTGTTTTTTTGTTTTGAACCTGAAAATAACCAATAACTCTTAAAATTAAAAAGTATCAAACTTATAAAAAGAAATAAAAAAGAAAATAAGACTAAAACTTCCCTGAAGAAAAATTCGGGTTGCCTCCCAAGAAGCGCTTGGTTTATAGTCTTCAGCCTGACTGCAAATTTTTACTTTTGTGGCATGGTTTCGCAAAAGGAGTGGATGACTCCTATTGGAATGTGATCTCCTGAGAAGTAGGGTTTGAGGCGTTGTCCATTGACTTTGAATGCTCCTGTCTTTTCACTCCAGACTTCGACAGCTCCGTGAGGAAATACTTGTAGTACTTTGAATGGTCCCGACCACCTCGACTTCAATTTTCCTGGAAACAATTTGAAACGAGAATTAAAAAGCAAAACCAAGTCATTGGCTTTAATTACCTTCTGACGAATGTGTTTGTCATGCCAAAATTTTGTTTTCTCCTTGTACATCTTTGAATTTTCATAGGCGTCTAGTCGAATCTCTTCAAGTTCATCGAGTTGTAGTAGGCGCCTTTCTCCTGCAGATTTCATATCAAAATTTAAAAATTTGATTGCCCAGTATGCTTTGTGCTCTAGCTCTACAGGCAAGTGGCATGATTTTCCGTAGACTAGGCGGAAAGGTGTTGTTCCGATGGGAGTCTTGAATGCAGTACGGTATGCCCAAAGAGCATCATCGAGTTGCCTTGACCAATCTCGCCGTGATTGGGATACCGTCTTCTCAAGTATCTGTTTAATCTCGCGATTTGAGATTTCAGCTTGACCACTTGTTTGTGGGTGGTATGGGGTGGTAATTTTGTGTGTGACCCCATATTTCTTGAGCAGTTGCTCCATTTGCTTGTTGCAGAAGTGGCTTCCTCCATCACTTATGATTGCTCGTGGTACACCAAATCTGGTAAAAATGTTACGTTTTAAGAATTTGGTGACCACCTGCGAATCATTTGTTGGAGAAGCAATCGCCTCCACCCATTTAGTTACGTAATCAACTGCCAGAGATGTACTGATTGTTGAACGATGATGGGAAAGGTCCCATGAAATCCATGCCCCAGACATCAAATGGTTCAACCTCAAGAATGCTTGTGAGTGGCATCTCGTTTCGCCTTGAAATATTTCCTGTTCTTTGGCATCTGTCACAGGTTAGTATAAAAATTCGAGCATCTTTGAACAAAGTGGGCCAGAAAAAACCTGATTGTAAAATTTTTGCTGCTGTTTTGGTGGGACCCATGTGTCCTCCATATGGTGAAGAATGACAATGATGAAGAATGCTTTGGATTTCTTCGTTTGGTACACATCGGCGAATCAAAACCGTCGCCGCATCTCTTGTATAGGTATGGGTCCTCCCATATGTAATATTTCACATCCGCCATGAATTTCTTCTTCTGTTGATAGCTGAAATTGGATGGAATTTCTTTGCAAACCAAATAATTAACAATGTCTCCATTACCATGGCATTGATATTTCTTTCATTGAAAGCAAGGATTCATCTGGAAATTCTTCATTAATTTGATCGTTTTTATTTAGATTTGTTTTCTCAGTTGGTGGTAGTCTCGACAAATGATCCGCTACCACATTCTCTGTGCCTCTTTTGTCTCGTATTTCAAGATCAAATTCTTGTAACAGCAAAATCCAGCGAATCAACCTTGGTTTAGCATCCTTCTTAGCAATTAAATAGCGAATGGCTGCATGGTCTGTGTAAACAATCACCTTTGATCCTACAAGATAAGAACGAAATTTATCAATAGCAAAAACAACAGCCAGCAATTCTTTTTCAGTGGTTGCATAATTAACTTGAGCATCATCTAGAGTTTTGCTCGCATAATAAATCACTACTGGCTTGTTGTCCTTCCGTTGACCCAAAAACAGCTCCAACCGCATGGTCACTTGCATCGCACATGATTTCAAATGGTAAGCTCCATTCAGGTGGTTGTATGATTGGTGCGGAGGTCAAGGCCTTTTTTCAACCTGCAAAATGAATTTAAAACAGTCATTAGAAAAATTAAATTTTACATCTTGATTTAGCAGGTTAGTCAGTGGCTTAGCAATTTTAGAAAAATCTTTAATAAAACGCCGATAGAAGCCAGCATGTCCCAGGAAACTCCGAATTCCCTTGACCGAATTGGGTGGTGGTAATTTTTCAATGACCTCAATTTTTGCTCGATCAACCTCAATACCTCTGCTTGAGACTAAATGTCCTAAAACAATCCCTTCTTGTACCATGAAATGACATTTTTCCCAATTCAACACCAGATTGATTTCTTCGCATCTCTGTAAAACCTTAGATAGGTTAGACAAGCATGATTCAAATGTTGTGCCATAAACAGAAAAATCATCCATAAACACTTCCATTATGTGTTCAATGTAATCAGAAAATATATCCATCATACAGCGTTGGAAAGTGGCAGGTGCATTACAAAGACCGAAAGGCATGCGTCTGTATGCAAATGTGCCGTATGGACAAGTGAAAGTGGTTTTTCTCTTGATCCTGTGGGTGAATAGGAATTTGAAAGTAGCCAGAGTACCCATATCTAAATAGCAAAAATAAGAGTGATTGACAAGTCTTTCAAGCATTTGATCAATAAAAGGCAAAGGAAAATGATCTTTTCGAGTGGCAATGTTTAATTTGCGATAATCAATACACATTCGCCAACCTGTGACTGTCCTTGTGGGTATAAGTTCATTTTTATCATTTTTTACAACAGTCATACCGCCTTTCTTTGGTACAACATGTACAGGGCTTACCCAACTGCTATCAGAAATGGGGTAGATGATTCCGGCATCGAGAAGTTTTAAAATTTCCTTTTTCACCACTTCTTTCATGTTTGGATTCAGACGCCTTTGAGGTTCAATGCTTGTTTTACAATTTTCTTCCATTAAAATTCTGTGCATGCATAGAGAAGGACTGATACCGGGTAGGTCATTGATGCAGTAACCAATCGCTTTCCTGTGTCTTCTTAGCACACTTAACAATTCATCAGCTTGGAATTCAGAAAGATTTGCATTTATTATGACTGGATAAGTATCGCTTGGGCCAAGAAATGCATACCTGAGATTTTTAGGAAGAGGTTTAAGTTCTACCTTTGGTGCTTCTTCTTTTTTTGTAGATGGAGAAAAATTTAAATCTGCATCCAATTTTTCATCAGCTGGTGAAAGGAAAGGGACTCCATCCAAGAGAGCTGCACAAGCAGACAATTCAGGGTTATTATTTTCAACAGTTATACCCTGAACGATACATACCTCTATCAAGTCATCTTTTTCTTCGACTGGCAAGGTGTCGATGACGTCAACCCGCAGGCAAGAGTTATCGGTTGACAGTTGCTTTGTTGCCTCAGAAAGGTTGAATTCGATCTGTTCATCTCCAACCGTTAGTGAAAATCGGCCATTCTTGACGTCGATGATTGCTCCAGCAGTGGCTAAGAAAGGTCGCCCAAGAATGATCGGAATTTGGCGATCCTCATCCATGTCGAGGACTACAAAGTCGACTGGGATGAAGAGTTTGCCAACTTTCAAAGGTACATCTTCAAGGATGCCGACTGGAAATTTAATTGATCGGTCGGCCAGTTGGAGAGACATAGATGTTGGTTTTGGATCACCCATGTTCAGTTTTTTACAAATTGAAAGTGGGATTAGACTTACACTTGCTCCGAGATCACATAGTGCTTTGCTGATTTGCACATTTCCAAGAGCACATGGGATGGAAAAGCTTCCAGGGTCTTTTAGCTTCTCAGGTAACTTGTTCTGTAAAATGGCACTGCATCCTTCAGTAAGAGAAATAGTTCCGTACTCCTCGAGTTTTCTTTTGTTGGATAGCATATCCTTGAGAAATTTTGCATAAGCCGGCATCTGAGAAAGCATGTCTATGAAGGGCACATTTATAGACAAATTTTTGAGAGTTGAGACAAACTTCTCGAACTGCTTTTGAAGCTTAGCCTGTCTTTGCCTTTGTGGAAAGGGGAGAGGAGGCTGGTAAGGAGGTGGTGGTACATAAGATTTTTCCACCACTGGTTCTGGTTGTTGCTCCTCCCCCTGCTTCTCTTTCTGCTCAACCCTCTTTTCTGTGACCCTAACAGGTGGATCAAGCTGTTTTTCACTTCGCAAGGTAACTGCCTGCACCTGCTCCCTAGGATTTACTTCGGGTTGGCTAGGGAGTTTGCCCTGGTTTCTTTGAGATGAGGCTGTGGCATTTTGTGCAATTTGATTTTCAAGCAATTTGATGTGGGTTTGCATTTGGTCCATTCTTTCATCATTTTTCTTGAGCATTAGAATGATATTTTCGAGCATGGACTCGGCGGGTTGTGCTTGAGGTGGTGCTGGTAAGGCTTGTTGGGTTTGAAATGAAGGAGAGTTCAATGGCTTTCTAAGGAAACCAGGTGGCTTATTATTTTGAGCAAAATTTTGGGTATTAGACTGGTTTGCCCAAGAAAAATTTGGATGATTCCTCCATCCGGGGTTGTAAGTATTGGAATAGGGGTTACCATATGCGCGAGCGTCATATTGGTTGTTGATTGCATTAGCTTGCTCCCCCGTGGTGTCTTTAATGGCGAAACTACACTCAGATGTGTAGTGTGAGGCTCCACAAATTTCACATGAGCTGTGCCCAGAAGAAGATGCATGCAGATCTTTGGATTCCTGCCTCTTTTGCTGCAAAATTTTATCAAGTTTATCATGTATAGCATGCATAGATTCAATATCATAGACATTTCCTCGCCGAGAGGTTCCTCTGACATCGCCATATTGAGAATCATAAAGAGCTAGGTCATCGAGGAGTTTGAGGGCCTCCTCGTCAGTGAGTCGCATGAATCGGCCACCAGCGGCTGAGTTGACGGCGCTTCGGCTGGGTCGATCGAGTCCATTGAAAAAGTTTTCAATAATATCTCCTTGCGAGATACCATGATGAGGGCACTTGCGTTGTAGGTCTTTCATTCTTTCCCACGCATCATATAAGGATTCGCCATCTTTTTGGACAAACTGATTAATCTCGTCTTTGATTTTCCTGGTTTTATTTGGTGGAAAGAACTTTTCCAGGAATGTTGTAGATAGTTCATCCCATGTATTGAATGTGTCAGGTGGCATAGAATAAAACCATTCGCTTGCCCTGTCTCGAAGAGAAAATGGAAAAAGCTGCAAGCGAATTACCTCGCGTGGAATGTTTTGCACTCTACTTGTGTTGCATAATTGCAGGAATTTTGTGATGTGTACATTTGGATTTTCAGAAGGGAGTCCTGCAAATTGGTCCTGTTGAACCATCCGGATGAGACCAGGATTTAGTTCAAAATTTCTTCCATCAATATCTAGTTCAACAATGCAAGATCGAAATCCACGAGGGTTCGGGCGGTTCCGATCACTAAGTGTCATCTTTCTGGGAGGAGCATTGTTCTCAGCTTGGCCCTCTTCTTGCTCTTGATGTTGCGGATTTGGGTTGTTATGATCTACCATAGTATTTTGAGAATTTTGTTGTTGTTGATATTCTCGAATCCTTCTCCTATAAAAACGTTCAATTTCAGGATCAGCAACAAGGAGTTCTTCAGCTAGTTGTTTTGCAGAACTGCGAGTATGCGAGTGCATAAAAATTAACTAGCTAATTTAAAATGAATAAAAATCAAGAAAGTATCTAAAAACAAAATTTAAAGCACGCCGAAATTCCCCGGCAACGGCGCCAAAATACTTGTTCGCAATCTTACCGCAAGTGCACGGGTCGTAGATTGTAGTATATAAATTATCGTTCCACAGGGAATTCAGGACTGTAAATTTTGCTTTTAAATATTTTTGTGTTGATTATGGAGAGAATATTGCAAATAAAATAGATAAGTGGAAGAAAATTTAGGAAAAGAAATTAATGAAATGGGAAGAGAAATTTGCAAATTTTAATGAGAAGATGAAAACGAGAGTGTGGGTATCTAGGGTCTAGGATTTTACATACGTATTTTGCAATTGGTAGTGGTATAAATATTTAATTTGGATATTATTTGTTAAAGGAGAACAAACCCTATTTTATCCTTGCACCTTCTCTCGAAACCTACAAAGCGTATCCCAATTTTCTTAATCACCTATTCTCATGGGATTAAGTTAATTAGAATCCATTAAGATTTGTGGTTTGTTCATGGAATTTCCTCAAGGTTATCATGCCTATTTTCATGGTCTTAGATTTCCGGGTTTAATATCTTGACTATCGTATATTAGGCTTCCACCTCTCGGTTCCATCACCTAATATATGGAATCATGCAAAAGTACGGGCCCATATACAAAGCAAGCTTAAAAATCACAAGATATTAAATTAACAAAAAAATATCCATCATAAATAAATTAAAAATCCGCACCACATTGCATTATACGCATGCTACGTCCTAAACCCCAGATTTTAAGGTTTAGCCAAGCATGTTCAAGTTCAAAATAAAATTTACATTACAATCCATCTTAAACAAGTTATCAAAAATTAAACAGAGAAAAGATAGAAAAGCTTATTGTATTGAAGCTCCAATGGTGTGTTGGTTGCTCCACGCAATTCGCCGGTCTGTCTTTTGCACGTGCTCTCCACCTTACTCTCCTCTTCTTCTAAAATCCTTGCTCCGAATGATATCTTCTCAAAAATCCGCCGTGGAGCTCTCGGATTTTCTAACTGTAAATCTGCTCTCTCCCCTTCTAGTCAAAATTCCCTTTTTTAAAATATTCTGATGCTGCCCCCCCCCCCACCCTCCAATCTGCTCCGGAACGCTGCTTTTATAGCCCACACCTCAATTTCTGTGGGCCCCATCTCCATCAATTTCTATGGATAACATGAATGCATTTCACGTGAATTCAGTGAATTCATTCGGCGGACAACATGCTGCTGATCTTGGTGGGGTCTTCATAATTATTCACGTGTCATATGAATGCATTCGGTGGATTTATGGAAGTGGGGTCCAATGCTGTTGACTTTTGAATCGGGTTACATGAATGCATTCGGTGGATGAAAACAAACGTTGCTTTAATGATTGTTATTGCTTGGGGTCCACATTCAATGGGCGGCTTGGATTTTTGCATGATTTGATCTTGTGGGGCCCATTCGGTATAATTTGTTTTCCTGCAAAAAAAAATATATTTAAATTATTAATTGGTAAAAATCATTAAAATAATTTCAAACCCGTTTAATTTCATGGCAACAAATAAAATATAATTTCAAGCCAAAATATTGTGAAAATTTGTTTAAATTGCTTGAAATTAATATTTAATACCCAAATGTTGCAAAATCACATTTTAAACCAAATTTCATATTAATATTAATTAATTACCCACCAATTTGGTATAAAATATCCACAAAATATGTTACCAAATTCTAATTATCAAATACCCCCACACTTGAACTTTTGCTTGTCCTCAAGCAAATATAAAAGAATGGAAGAGCAGATTGAAAATTTTCAAAATCTTGAGCAAAAATTGCATGTTCGGCCTATCATCAGAATAAATGAGAGTCTTAAAGAATTTGAAACATGATACTCATTGAAAATCTTAATCAACAATCCCTTCTCACTTGACTAATACTGCACACCCTCGTTACCTAATTTGTTTTCAATCATTAAGAGTTAAAAACTCCCGCAATAAACTCTTAATTATCAGATATCTTCTCTATTTAATAAGTTATTCAATACACACAATTAATATTTCAAGTGGTAGTAGTGCAGAATTTTTTTTTTTTTTTTTTTTTTATATATATTTTTTTTTTTGGCATTTAAATTTCCTCTGCTTGCTCAATTAACCAATTTATAGGATCATAAGGACTTAGTAGGACAATGGTCAGGTGTGACACATGAAATTTGAACCGTCTCTGTATGACTCGAGCTTAATTTTTTTTTTTTTTTTTTTTTAAAAAAAGGAAATAATGCTACCCCCACACTTGGTGCTTTTATTCTTTTTTTAAGCCTGTTCTTATCCTTGGTTTATTTTTTTTTTATTTTTTATTTTTAACCAAGTCCGGCAATAATTTCTCTCACCATATTTCAGGGTATCTGGGAAGTCATTATTTGCATCGCCAAGCGATATTATTTCCTGTTTTCCTCTTTTTTTTTTTTTTTTTTTTTTTGCTCAGAATACAATTCCAAAGTTGGTTCAGCGATGTGAGAATTGTGGTTTAGGAAAAATTTTAAGTCAGGCTCAAAAGGGGTAAACAACCATTATATTTTTAAAGATAAGCTCATCATGAAAGAAAATTGCCTTAATCATGTCCTTAAATTGGTTCAATGGAGTTTTGGCTTTGAAAATTTCTTCAACCAGAGTAATATATATATATATATATATTCATTTATATGGGAAAAACTACCTTCTTAAATGATAATTGTGTGTATTAAAAAAAATTTATAAATTAGAGAGGATTATTCTGATTTTAAAAGAAAACAATATTAGCTCCTAGGTATATCAGTTTCATCAAGTGATTACGGACAAAAAATCTAAGTATTTTCAACAAGTACATGTTCAAAAATAATTTTTAACATCTCATTAAGCTTCAACTTTTCCTCACTCAAAGATGTTGAAATTTCACATATGGTTTGCTTTCAAGGCATTCAAGAGTTCAACGTGGGGTCTAATATAATCTTTTATGCAAGAATTTTCCATTTTTTTTAAGCAAACATATAAATATTAGGGTAGTGAAAGAAATATTTAGAGAGAATTAATGCAACGCATTCACTCCCACACTTGAAGTTGACATTGTCCTCAATGTAAATCATGCCATAAAAGAGAATTGTAAAATGTTAACTTCCCTGTTTTTGGCGAGTTGAACCGAATTTGCAACCAATGGTGCTTTGTTTTTTTTTGTTTTTTTGTTTTTTTGTTTTGAACCTGAAAATAACCAATAACTCTTAAAATTAAAAAGTATCAAACTTATAAAAAGAAATAAAAAAGAAAATAAGACTAAAACTTCCCTGAAGAAAAATTCGGGTTGCCTCCCAAGAAGCGCTTGGTTTATAGTCTTCAGCCTGACTGCAAATTTTTACTTTTGTGGCATGGTTTCGCAAAAGGAGTGGATGACTCCTATTGGAATGTGATCTCCTGAGAAGTAGGGTTTGAGGCGTTGTCCATTGACTTTGAATGCTCCTGTCTTTTCACTCCAGACTTCGACAGCTCCGTGAGGAAATACTTGTAGTACTTTGAATGGTCCCGACCACCTCGACTTCAATTTTCCTGGAAACAATTTGAAACGAGAATTAAAAAGCAAAACCAAGTCATTGGCTTTAATTACCTTCTGACGAATGTGTTTGTCATGCCAAAATTTTGTTTTCTCCTTGTACATCTTTGAATTTTCATAGGCGTCTAGTCGAATCTCTTCAAGTTCATCGAGTTGTAGTAGGCGCCTTTCTCCTGCAGATTTCATATCAAAATTTAAAAATTTGATTGCCCAGTATGCTTTGTGCTCTAGCTCTACAGGCAAGTGGCATGATTTTCCGTAGACTAGGCGGAAAGGTGTTGTTCCGATGGGAGTCTTGAATGCAGTACGGTATGCCCAAAGAGCATCATCGAGTTGCCTTGACCAATCTCGCCGTGATTGGGATACCGTCTTCTCAAGTATCTGTTTAATCTCGCGATTTGAGATTTCAGCTTGACCACTTGTTTGTGGGTGGTATGGGGTGGTAATTTTGTGTGTGACCCCATATTTCTTGAGCAGTTGCTCCATTTGCTTGTTGCAGAAGTGGCTTCCTCCATCACTTATGATTGCTCGTGGTACACCAAATCTGGTAAAAATGTTACGTTTTAAGAATTTGGTGACCACCTGCGAATCATTTGTTGGAGAAGCAATCGCCTCCACCCATTTAGTTACGTAATCAACTGCCAGAAGGATGTACTGATTGTTGAACGATGATGGGAAAGGTCCCATGAAATCCATGCCCCAGACATCAAATGGTTCAACCTCAAGAATGCTTGTGAGTGGCATCTCGTTTCGCCTTGAAATATTTCCTGTTCTTTGGCATCTGTCACAGGTTAGTATAAAAATTCGAGCATCTTTGAACAAAGTGGGCCAGAAAAAACCTGATTGTAAAATTTTTGCTGCTGTTTTGGTGGGACCCATGTGTCCTCCATATGGTGAAGAATGACAATGATGAAGAATGCTTTGGATTTCTTCGTTTGGTACACATCGGCGAATCAAACCGTCGCCGCATCTCTTGTATAGGTATGGGTCCTCCCATATGTAATATTTCACATCCGCCATGAATTTCTTCTTCTGTTGATAGCTGAAATTGGATGGAATTTCTTTGCAAACCAAATAATTAACAATGTCTCCATACCATGGCATTGATATTTCTTTCATTGAAAGCAAGGATTCATCTGGAAATTCTTCATTAATTTGATCGTTTTTATTTAGATTTGTTTTCTCAGTTGGTGGTAGTCTCGACAAATGATCCGCTACCACATTCTCTGTGCCTCTTTTGTCTCGTATTTCAAGATCAAATTCTTGTAACAGCAAAATCCAGCGAATCAACCTTGGTTTAGCATCCTTCTTAGCAATTAAATAGCGAATGGCTGCATGGTCTGTGTAAACAATCACCTTTGATCCTACAAGATAAGAACGAAATTTATCAATAGCAAAAACAACAGCCAGCAATTCTTTTTCAGTGGTTGCATAATTAACTTGAGCATCATCTAGAGTTTTGCTCGCATAATAAATCACTACTGGCTTGTTGTCCTTCCGTTGACCCAAAACAGCTCCAACCGCATGGTCACTTGCATCGCACATGATTTCAAATGGTAAGCTCCATTCAGGTGGTTGTATGATTGGTGCGGAGGTCAAGGCCTTTTTCAACCTGCAAAATGAATTTAAACAGTCATTAGAAAAATTAAATTTTACATCTTGATTTAGCAGGTTAGTCAGTGGCTTAGCAATTTTAGAAAAATCTTTAATAAAACGCCGATAGAAGCCAGCATGTCCCAGGAAACTCCGAATTCCCTTGACCGAATTGGGTGGTGGTAATTTTTCAATGACCTCAATTTTTGCTCGATCAACCTCAATACCTCTGCTTGAGACTAAATGTCCTAAAACAATCCCTTCTTGTACCATGAAATGACATTTTTCCCAATTCAACACCAGATTGATTTCTTCGCATCTCTGTAAAACCTTAGATAGGTTAGACAAGCATGATTCAAATGTTGTGCCATAAACAGAAAAATCATCCATAAACACTTCCATTATGTGTTCAATGTAATCAGAAAATATATCCATCATACAGCGTTGGAAAGTGGCAGGTGCATTACAAAGACCGAAAGGCATGCGTCTGTATGCAAATGTGCCGTATGGACAAGTGAAAGTGGTTTTCTCTTGATCCTGTGGGTGAATAGGAATTTGAAAGTAGCCAGAGTACCCATCTAAATAGCAAAAATAAGAGTGATTGACAAGTCTTTCAAGCATTTGATCAATAAAAGGCAAAGGAAAATGATCTTTTCGAGTGACAATGTTTAATTTGCGATAATCAATACACATTCGCCAACCTGTGACTGTCCTTGTGGGTATAAGTTCATTTTTATCATTTTTTACAACAGTCATACCGCCTTTCTTTGGTACAACATGTACAGGGCTTACCCAACTGCTATCAGAAATGGGGTAGATGATTCCGGCATCGAGAAGTTTTAAAATTTCCTTTTTCACCACTTCTTTCATGTTTGGATTCAGACGCCTTTGAGGTTCAATGCTTGTTTTACAATTTTCTTCCATTAAAATTCTGTGCATGCATAGAGAAGGACTGATACCGGGTAGGTCATTGATGCAGTAACCAATCGCTTTCCTGTGTCTTCTTAGCACACTTAACAATTCATCAGCTTGGAATTCAGAAAGATTTGCATTTATTATGACTGGATAAGTATCGCTTGGGCCAAGAAATGCATACCTGAGATTTTTAGGAAGAGGTTTAAGTTCTACCTTTGGTGCTTCTTCTTTTTTTGTAGATGGAGAAAAATTTAAATCTGCATCCAATTTTTCATCAGCTGGTGAAAGGAAAGGGACTCCATCCAAGAGAGCTGCACAAGCAGACAATTCAGGGTTATTATTTTCAACAGTTATACCCTGAACGATACATACCTCTATCAAGTCATCTTTTTCTTCGACTGGCAAGGTGTCGATGACGTCAACCCGCAGGCAAGAGTTATCGGTTGACAGTTGCTTTGTTGCCTCAGAAAGGTTGAATTCGATCTGTTCATCTCCAACCGTTAGTGAAAATCGGCCATTCTTGACGTCGATGATTGCTCCAGCAGTGGCTAAGAAAGGTCGCCCAAGAATGATCGGAATTTGGCGATCCTCATCCATGTCGAGGACTACAAAGTCGACTGGGATGAAGAGTTTGCCAACTTTCAAAGGTACATCTTCAAGGATGCCGACTGGAAATTTAATTGATCGGTCGGCCAGTTGGAGAGACATAGATGTTGGTTTTGGATCACCCATGTTCAGTTTTTTACAAATTGAAAGTGGGATTAGACTTACACTTGCTCCGAGATCACATAGTGCTTTGCTGATTTGCACATTTCCAAGAGCACATGGGATGGAAAAGCTTCCAGGGTCTTTTAGCTTCTCAGGTAACTTGTTCTGTAAAATGGCACTGCATCCTTCAGTAAGAGAAATAGTTCCGTACTCCTCGAGTTTTCTTTTGTTGGATAGCATATCCTTGAGAAATTTTGCATGAGCCGGCATCTGAGAAAGCATGTCTATGAAGGGCACATTTATAGACAAATTTTTGAGAGTTGAGACAAACTTCTCGAACTGCTTTTGAAGCTTAGCCTGTCTTTGCCTTTGTGGAAAGGGGAGAGGAGGCTGGTAAGGAGGTGGTGGTACATAAGATTTTTCCACCACTGGTTCTGGTTGTTGCTCCTCCCCCTGCTTCTCTTTCTGCTCAACCCTCTTTTCTGTGACCCTAACAGGTGGATCAAGCTGTTTTTCACTTCGCAAGGTAACTGCCTGCACCTGCTCCCTAGGATTTACTTCGGGTTGGCTAGGGAGTTTGCCCTGGTTTCTTTGAGATGAGGCTGTGGCATTTTGTGCAATTTGATTTTCAAGCAATTTGATGTGGGTTTGCATTTGGTCCATTCTTTCATCATTTTTCTTGAGCATTAGAATGATATTTTCGAGCATGGACTCGGCGGGTTGTGCTTGAGGTGGTGCTGGTAAGGCTTGTTGGGTTTGAAATGAAGGAGAGTTCAATGGCTTTCTAAGGAAACCAGGTGGCTTATTATTTTGAGCAAAATTTTGGGTATTAGACTGGTTTGCCCAAGAAAAATTTGGATGATTCCTCCATCCGGGGTTGTAAGTATTGGAATAGGGGTTACCATATGCGCGAGCGTCATATTGGTTGTTGATTGCATTAGCTTGCTCCCCCGTGGTGTCTTTAATGGCGAAACTACACTCAGATGTGTAGTGTGAGGCTCCACAAATTTCACATGAGCTGTGCCCAGAAGAAGATGCATGCAGATCTTTGGATTCCTGCCTCTTTTGCTGCAAAATTTTATCAAGTTTATCATGTATAGCATGCATAGATTCAATATCATAGACATTTCCTCGCCGAGAGGTTCCTCTGACATCGCCATATTGAGAATCATAAAGAGCTAGGTCATCGAGGAGTTTGAGGGCCTCCTCGTCAGTGAGTCGCATGAATCGGCCACCAGCGGCTGAGTTGACGGCGCTTCGGCTGGGTCGATCGAGTCCATTGAAAAAGTTTTCAATAATATCTCCTTGCGAGATACCATGATGAGGGCACTTGCGTTGTAGGTCTTTCATTCTTTCCCACGCATCATATAAGGATTCGCCATCTTTTTGGACAAACTGATTAATCTCGTCTTTGATTTTCCTGGTTTTATTTGGTGGAAAGAACTTTTCCAGGAATGTTGTAGATAGTTCATCCCATGTATTGAATGTGTCAGGTGGCATAGAATAAAACCATTCGCTTGCCCTGTCTCGAAGAGAAAATGGAAAAAGCTGCAAGCGAATTACCTCGCGTGGAATGTTTTGCACTCTACTTGTGTTGCATAATTGCAGGAATTTTGTGATGTGTACATTTGGATTTTCAGAAGGGAGTCCTGCAAATTGGTCCTGTTGAACCATCCGGATGAGACCAGGATTTAGTTCAAAATTTCTTCCATCAATATCTAGTTCAACAATGCAAGATCGAAATCCACGAGGGTTCGGGCGGTTCCGATCACTAAGTGTCATCTTTCTGGGAGGAGCATTGTTCTCAGCTTGGCCCTCTTCTTGCTCTTGATGTTGCGGATTTGGGTTGTTATGATCTACCATAGTATTTTGAGAATTTTGTTGTTGTTGATATTCTCGAATCCTTCTCCTATAAAAACGTTCAATTTCAGGATCAGCAACAAGGAGTTCTTCAGCTAGTTGTTTTGCAGAACTGCGAGTATGCGAGTGCATAAAAATTAACTAGCTAATTTAAAATGAATAAAAATCAAGAAAGTATCTAAAAACAAAATTTAAAGCACGCCGAAATTCCCCGGCAACGGCGCCAAAATACTTGTTCGCAATCTTACCGCAAGTGCACGGGTCGTAGATTGTAGTATATAAATTATCGTTCCACAGGGAATTCAGGACTGTAAATTTTGCTTTTAAATATTTTTGTGTTGATTATGGAGAGAATATTGCAAATAAAATAGATAAGTGGAAGAAAATTTAGGAAAAGAAATTAATGAAATGGGAAGAGAAATTTGCAAATTTTAATGAGAAGATGAAAACGAGAGTGTGGGTATCTAGGGTCTAGGATTTTACATACGTATTTTGCAATTGGTAGTGGTATAAATATTTAATTTGGATATTATTTGTTAAAGGAGAACAAACCCTATTTTATCCTTGCACCTTCTCTCGAAACCTACAAAGCGTATCCCAATTTTCTTAATCACCTATTCTCATGGGATTAAGTTAATTAGAATCCATTAAGATTTGTGGTTTGTTCATGGAATTTCCTCAAGGTTATCATGCCTATTTTCATGGTCTTAGATTTCCGGGTTTAATATCTTGACTATCGTATATTAGGCTTCCACCTCTCGGTTCCATCACCTAATATATGGAATCATGCAAAAGTACGGGCCCATATACAAAGCAAGCTTAAAAATCACAAGATATTAAATTAACAAAAAAATATCCATCATAAATAAATTAAAAATCCGCACCACATTGCATTATACGCATGCTACGTCCTAAACCCCAGATTTTAAGGTTTAGCCAAGCATGTTCAAGTTCAAAATAAAATTTACATTACAATCCATCTTAAACAAGTTATCAAAAATTAAACAGAGAAAAGATAGAAAAGCTTATTGTATTGAAGCTCCAATGGTGTGTTGGTTGCTCCACGCAATTCGCCTGTCTGTCTTTTGCACGTGCTCTCCACCTTACTCTCCTCTTCTTCTAAAATCCTTGCTCCGAATGATATCTTCTCAAAAATCCGCCGTGGAGCTCTCGGATTTTCTAACTGTAAATCTGCTCTCTCCCCTTCTAGTCAAAATTCCCTTTTTTAAAATATTCTGATGCTGCCCCCCCACCCTCCAATCTGCTCCGGAACGCTGCTTTTATAGCCCACACCTCAATTTCTGTGGGCCCCATCTCCATCAATTTCTATGGATAACATGAATGCATTTCACGTGAATTCAGTGAATTCATTCGGCGGACAACATGCTGCTGATCTTGGTGGGGTCTTCATAATTATTCACGTGTCATATGAATGCATTCGGTGGATTTATGGAAGTGGGGTCCAATGCTGTTGACTTTTGAATCGGGTTACATGAATGCATTCGGTGGATGAAAACAAACGTTGCTTTAATGATTGTTATTGCTTGGGGTCCACATTCAATGGGCGGCTTGGATTTTTGCATGATTTGATCTTGTGGGGCCCATTCGGTATAATTTGTTTTCCTGCAAAAAAAATATATTTAAATTATTAATTGGTAAAAATCATTAAAATAATTTCAAACCCGTTTAATTTCATGGCAACAAATAAAATATAATTTCAAGCCAAAATATTGTGAAAATTTGTTTAAATTGCTTGAAATTAATATTTAATACCCAAATGTTGCAAAATCACATTTTAAACCAAATTTCATATTAATATTAATTAATTACCCACCAATTTGGTACAAAATATCCACAAAATATGTTACCAAATTCTAATTATCAAATAGGCTATTCCTTATCGGAAATTAAAAATCCATGCACACAGAGCTTTGCAACCAAGAACTTCCGTCATCATCCGCAAAATGGTTCTTGAGGCAATGGATGAATAAATACCTAATTGGACAACAGGCTATATTAAGCAATGGATAAATACATCGTTGAAAGGTCTAATGAATCCACGACTTATGGAAACTTAATGGAGACGGACAACGTGCATGGTATGCCCTCATGAAATAAATTTAGGCATGTTGGACCTTTCATCCACGTACGTAGATTCCTCAGACATGGAACTCAACACTACCAATGCTTGTAACAGAAGAATAGATGACAATATTTTCAGCGCAAACACATAACTTTGCTTTATTAATAAGACAAAACAATCTAGGAAATATGCGTGATAATACGCGGCTAGCTTGCCAGCTAGCTAGTTGTTTGTGGGTCTGTGTATTGCCATGCATCACTAGCGAGTCGTCTGGAATGAAGCTTGAAGCAGATCAATCATTTTCTTGTCCACCTGAAAGGCCCTGGATTCCAGCTGCTCAGACTAGTGAGTGCAACGGCTTTATTTTTTATTTATATACAAACCAAAACCCATGCAAGGCATTGGATTCGAAACCAGGTTGCGATTTTGTCCTGGCTATGGCATGTTGGAAGTGAATGAGGCCAAGGGAAAAACCAAAAGACGAAGACATCGCTAGGGTGGAGCCGTGGCGGTTGGTTATGAGATGATTGTCAGGGTTGAAAGTGACAAGCCAGCTGTATTTTACTGGTTATAAAGCCATGTGATGCCCAAACTCCACCTAACTTAGATTATGCGACAGCAGTACTATTCTTTTGGGTACCCATTTTTATGTCCTTTATAGTAATTCATTAGTTAATTAAGATCAGGTCTGCTTCATTAATTAAATTAAGAAATAGATAAAGAGAATCAGTGATTTGTTTCCAAAGGAAATTTGGGAAGTTAGATCAACTAAACTGGGACCCGGGTCGGGTGTAGATTATCTTAACCCAGCTAAGCACAGTTAAGAAATGAAGATCTAGCACGCATGTAGAAGTGAGATTCGGATGCGTTGGATCAAAGGAAGAGTTATGGCTGTTACAACAAAATAGACAGATCGCTATACATTTTTTTTGAGCCACTTAACGTAATACACTTAACATAAACGGGTTACGTTGCGGGATATTAACAGGTTGCTAATTGGTGGAAATGTGTTGAATAATAAAATAAAACTGATACTATTTAGATATAATTGTGAATAATCAACAAAGAATTCTAATGTTAGTAACTCCAATTTAAAATTTCAATTTTGATATTTATTTTTAATCGGAATATTGATACTCTTTTACCTTTTTGAGTTTATATGGGTTGTCGAGTTTAAATGGATTGGATAATCGTATTGATGGGTTCGACAAGCTCAACTCATAATCAATCCATTTATTTAATGTGTTAAACATGTCATACAGATGAGTTGGAGTGCTAAAAAGTTTTAATCCGAGGGTGAATTTAGATAAACATAAAATTTTTTAAATTAAAACATTTCACTCTTTGCAATTATACTATTTTAAATTATTTATTCATATTTTCCTATACAACTATTCTACTTTTAAATTATTTTTAACAACTACACATATAACTAACCTATTTATTTTTACTTATTCGTTTTACTCTTCATAATTACCCCTATCATAAATTTTATATTATTTCAAAAAATTTTATACCAAGAATTTTTTGTTCAAAATTTTTCCACTTTCCAAATACACCCTAATTTGCCTCAAACTAATTTCAATTCGCCAGTGGTTGTTTGGATAAAGGAGAAGATTATAATGAAAAAGAATGTATATGATGGAAAGATATATATCAACTCTTAAATTGCCATAACCACTAGAAAACTAATATTTTATAACCAAAATTTGAAGATACTTAATATTTTTGTGGTAACAAAATTATTTAATAATATAAATAAGTTTTTTTGCTAATTTTTTTTGATTTCATATGTTACGTCATTTTAACTTGATGTTATAATCAGGCTCTGAGATATTCTTACAATTTTTACTGTTTTTTTACAAATGTCTTAACAATGATCCAATTTTTCTAACAATATTTCCTAAAAACCCATTTAAAATTAACTATTGTTGCTAACAAGTGTTAGATTAAATAATTGTTATTTAGTTGAAAAAACAAACTTTAGATTCGTTGCCAATAATGGTTGCAAATGTCAACTTTTGTTATATGTAGTGAAGGTATGTGTGAATCCCGCTTTTGCAAAATGAATATTCTTGAAATTCCTTTCCTACAAACTGGAATTATCCAATCATCTATAGGTATTTGCCAGAAATTTACTTTATCCTTGTTTTTCTCTTGTGCACTTCATTATTAAGCAGTATTAATTAATTTTTTGCAATTTGAGTTTATATATCTAATACTTAGACTAGTGTTTTTAGGTTGGGAAACATTTTAGTGCTGCAAAATGCACCAAGTCAATTGGTATTTTGTTATGTTTGGTCCTATCTTAGTGACTAAAAAAATGGAGCATGATTATATACATCATGATGTATTTTAAGTTAAAATGCAAAATTTATTTATTTTTATAACTAATTATATTTTTTAATTTTTCTTTATAAGCATATTTTTCTTAGTATATTCTATCTATGTACCAAATTTTTCCATTTAAAAATAGTTTACGCATTTGTTTTTTATTTTTAGAAATCAAGTTTTAAGGGGTGAAAAATGACTTAAATGCCTTCGAAATTGATAATTTTTTTAAAATAAAAAACAAATATGTACAAGTATTCTAAAATGGCAAAATTGGTATATAGATTAAATGCACTTAGGAAAGCATGCCGACGAAGAAAAAAGCAAATAAAAATAAAATAAATGAATGCTGTATTTTAGCTTAAAATATATCATGATATATATCATCATGCTCAGAAAAATCTAACCGTTCATTAGTTTCAACATTATGTATACAGGTAAGTACCAAAAGTCATCTCAATTAAAATTTGCGTTAGTGAAAAAAACAGCTTTTTCAAAACGAATTTTTCTAGCTTTATCGTGTGTTTTTCTGCTTTACTCTCCGATAGTTATAGGTTGGGAGTGGATATATGCAAGCCAAGTGACCAAAAAATATTGTTTTCATCTTCCATTAATTTCAATTAATTAATCCACGCATTAATTAACTGTTGCTGCCAATAGGCAACAATAGGCAATAGGCAATGTATTCCATAGTAGTAGTTTAAGAAGCGGAAGCGGCTTGAATCATAGACGGCTTTTGCCGGACTTTTTCAATTTTCACTCTAATAAATAAATTGAACCACCAAATATATGTATTAGACCACGCGCTAAGCATCTGACCACTTCAACAATAATAGTAAACGTCAAACTACTAATGAATTAATCAATCTGGCTACCATGTGTGTACGCGTCTATAAATATGTGTTCTTTGCAGCTACTTTTCCACACAAATCCATATTCTCATTTCTTACTTGTTCTTCTTCACCTCTCAAGCTCAATACAAAATTCTGCCGAAATTTATATATGGCGAGTCATAAAAGGGCCATGGAAACTTAATGGAGACGGACAACGTTCATGGTATGCCCTCATGAAATAAATTTAGGCATGCTGGACCTTTCATCCACGTACGTAGATTCCTCAGACATGGAGCTCAACACTACCAATGCTTGCAACAGAAGAATAGATGACAATATTTTCAGAGCAAACACATAACTTTGCTTTATTAATAAGACAAAACAATCTAGGAAATATGTGTGATAATACGCGGCTAGTTGTTTGTGGGTCCGTGTATTGCCATGCATCACTAGCGAGTCGTCTGGAATGAAGCTTGAAGCAGATCAATCACTTTCTGGTCCACCTGAAAAGCAGATCAGTCACACGCAGCTCAGACTAGCAAGTGCAACGGCTTAATTTTTTATTTATATACAAACCAAAACCCAATGCAAGGCATTGGATTCGAAACCAGATTGCGATTTTGTCCTGGCTATGGCATGTTGGAAGTGAATGAGGCCAAGGGAAAAACCAAAAGACGAAGACATCGCTAGGATGGAGCCGTGGAGGAGGTTGGTTATGAGATGATCGTCAGGGTTGAAAGTGACAAGCCAGCTGTATTTTACTGGTTATAAGGCCATATGATGCCAAAACTCCACCTAACTTAGATTATGCGACAGCAGTACTATTCTTTTGGGTACCCATTTTTATGTCCTTTAAAGTAATTCATTAGTTAATTAAGATCAGGTCTGCTTCATTAATTAAATTAAGAAATAGATAAAGAGAATCAGTGATTTGTTTCCAAAGGAAATTTGGGAAGTTAGATCAACTAAACTGGGACCCGGGTCGGGTGTAGATTATCTTAACCCAGCTAAGCACAGTTAAGAAATGAAGATCTAGCACGCATGTAGAAGTGAGATTCGGATGCGTTGGATCAAAGGAAGAGTTATGGCTGTTACAACAAAATAGACAGATCGCTATACATTTTTTTTGAGCCACTTAACGTAATACACTTAACATAAACGGGTTACGTTGCGGGATATTAACAGGTTGCTAATTGGTGGAAATGTGTTGAATAATAAAATAAAACTGATACTATTTAGATATAATTGTGAATAATCAACAAAGAATTCTAATGTTAGTAACTCCAATTTAAAATTTCAATTTTGATATTTATTTTTAATCGGAATATTGATACTCTTTTACCTTTTTGAGTTTATATGGGTTGTCGAGTTTAAATGGATTGGATAATCGTATTGATGGGTTCGACAAGCTCAACTCATAATCAATCCATTTATTTAATGTGTTAAACATGTCATACAGATGAGTTGGAGTGCTAAAAAGTTTTAATCCGAGGGTGAATTTAGATAAACATAAAATTTTTTAAATTAAAACATTTCACTCTTTGCAATTATACTATTTTAAATTATTTATTCATATTTTCCTATACAACTATTCTACTTTTAAATTATTTTTAACAACTACACATATAACTAACCTATTTATTTTTACTTATTCGTTTTACTCTTCATAATTACCCCTATCATAAATTTTATATTATTTCAAAAAATTTTATACCAAGAATTTTTTGTTCAAAATTTTTCCACTTTCCAAATACACCCTAATTTGCCTCAAACTAATTTCAATTCGCCAGTGGTTGTTTGGATAAAGGAGAAGATTATAATGAAAAAGAATGTATATGATGGAAAGATATATATCAACTCTTAAATTGCCATAACCACTAGAAAACTAATATTTTATAACCAAAATTTGAAGATACTTAATATTTTTGTGGTAACAAAATTATTTAATAATATAAATAAGTTTTTTTGCTAATTTTTTTTGATTTCATATGTTACGTCATTTTAACTTGATGTTATAATCAGGCTCTGAGATATTCTTACAATTTTTACTGTTTTTTTACAAATGTCTTAACAATGATCCAATTTTTCTAACAATATTTCCTAAAAACCCATTTAAAATTAACTATTGTTGCTAACAAGTGTTAGATTAAATAATTGTTATTTAGTTGAAAAAACAAACTTTAGATTCGTTGCCAATAATGGTTGCAAATGTCAACTTTTGTTATATGTAGTGAAGGTATGTGTGAATCCCGCTTTTGCAAAATGAATATTCTTGAAATTCCTTTCCTACAAACTGGAATTATCCAATCATCTATAGGTATTTGCCAGAAATTTACTTTATCCTTGTTTTTCTCTTGTGCACTTCATTATTAAGCAGTATTAATTAATTTTTTGCAATTTGAGTTTATATATCTAATACTTAGACTAGTGTTTTTAGGTTGGGAAACATTTTAGTGCTGCAAAATGCACCAAGTCAATTGGTATTTTGTTATGTTTGGTCCTATCTTAGTGACTAAAAAAATGGAGCATGATTATATACATCATGATGTATTTTAAGTTAAAATGCAAAATTTATTTATTTTTATAACTAATTATATTTTTTAATTTTTCTTTATAAGCATATTTTTCTTAGTATATTCTATCTATGTACCAAATTTTTCCATTTAAAAATAGTTTACGCATTTGTTTTTTATTTTTAGAAATCAAGTTTTAAGGGGTGAAAAATGACTTAAATGCCTTCGAAATTGATAATTTTTTTAAAATAAAAAACAAATATGTACAAGTATTCTAAAATGGCAAAATTGGTATATAGATTAAATGCACTTAGGAAAGCATGCCGACGAAGAAAAAAGCAAATAAAAATAAAATAAATGAATGCTGTATTTTAGCTTAAAATATATCATGATATATATCATCATGCTCAGAAAAATCTAACCGTTCATTAGTTTCAACATTATGTATACAGGTAAGTACCAAAAGTCATCTCAATTAAAATTTGCGTTAGTGAAAAAAACAGCTTTTTCAAAACGAATTTTTCTAGCTTTATCGTGTGTTTTTCTGCTTTACTCTCCGATAGTTATAGGTTGGGAGTGGATATATGCAAGCCAAGTGACCAAAAAATATTGTTTTCATCTTCCATTAATTTCAATTAATTAATCCACGCATTAATTAACTGTTGCTGCCAATAGGCAACAATAGGCAATAGGCAATGTATTCCATAGTAGTAGTTTAAGAAGCGGAAGCGGCTTGAATCATAGACGGCTTTTGCCGGACTTTTTCAATTTTCACTCTAATAAATAAATTGAACCACCAAATATATGTATTAGACCACGCGCTAAGCATCTGACCACTTCAACAATAATAGTAAACGTCAAACTACTAATGAATTAATCAATCTGGCTACCATGTGTGTACGCGTCTATAAATATGTGTTCTTTGCAGCTACTTTTCCACACAAATCCATATTCTCATTTCTTACTTGTTCTTCTTCACCTCTCTAGCTCGAGACGATAATGTTGCGGATTATGGCTTCTGGCGTCGTCCTCGTGTTCGGCCTTGCCCTGCTTTCCTTATTTGCATCTCACGCTTACGCTGGGGACCCTAGGCCCTTGCAGGACTTCTGTGTAGCCATCAACAAAAATCCTCCAGGTAATTATTTAATTAATTAGGACGCCCTTAATGTCAGAAACTTAGGACTGATGGACTTCAAATCAGTTCACAATTCAGAGATTGGCTTCGGTGATTGCCGTTGCCCATTAGGATTTGATGACAGCCCAAAATGCATGCATATACGTGGAATATTCGAGAACTTAATTTTGACGTGCTTAGTTACCTTAATGCAGTGCTCGTGAATGGGTTTATCTGCAAAGACCCAAATGAAGTCGTGGCTGACGATTTCTTCTTCCCGGGTCTGAACGTACCTGGGGACACAACAACAAGTAAGGTTGGATCCAACGTGACCCAAGTGACGGTGAACCAGCTAGCGGGACTCAACACGCTTGGCATCTCCCTTGTTCGAATTGACTATGCACCGTACGGTGGCCAAAATCCTCCCCACACCCACCCTCGCGCCACTGAGATATTGACAGTCCTTGAAGGAACCCTCTTCGTTGGCTTCGTCACTTCCAACCCCGACAATCGACTCATCACCAAGGTCCTCCAGCCGGGCGACGTCTTCGTCTTTCCCATTGGACTCATTCACTTCCAGGTGAATATAGGCCACGGCAATGCAGTCGCTATCGCTGGTCTGAGCAGCCAGAATCCAGGGGTCATCACCATCGCCAACGCTGTCTTTGGTTCAAAGCCGCCCATCTCAGACGACATCCTGGCCCGGGCTTTCCAGGTGGACAAGAAAATCATTGATTTGCTGCAAGCACCGTTCCAGATGGGCAGCTAGTGATGAACTCGCAAACAGCTAGCTGTTGACGTATTTGATTGTTGGTCTAAATAAAGCAATATCATGCTAAGTGGTTGCTATGAATTCACTATACTTATAATAATTGTACGTGGCCAGCTAGTGATGAACTTGTAAACAGCTAGCTAAAAGCCTAAAATTGATTTATTTTCTAATTGCATGAATATGGGTATTTTCTGATATTTGAATGAAATTAATGTCAGCCAAAATCAATTTTTGGAAATTAAAAAAACACGGAAAGTTTCCTGGAACAAGTGGAGGCCTATGCGGACATGGATCCGTGGTATTGATAATCAAAACAATCTCTCTAGGAGTCCTACTGATCACCTGCTTGGGAGATTAGCTAGATCACATGAACTCCATTTCAGGAACCAGTCTAGAGTTGAATTTGTCGCGATAGACTACAGTTGAATTTCGAGACGTTGTTGAAATGGTCTGCAATTAGTCTAATAGCTGTAAATCATTCTTATTGTTTAAGCTGCTATGGCTTCTAATTAACGACTACAACATTTGGTACACCTAATAGATCGTTGAACCCATGCCCAAGAACGAGCTATGGACATCCAGAAGCATATGCCAGACGCGTGGTCAATATATTTGGTACACCTTTAAAAAAAGGAATTAAGTGTCCCATCAAAAGTAGGCATGTTCAATGCTGGTATCGTTGGAAAGGAAAATTATATAGGCTCTCGATTAATAAAAATATTTTGAATATATAAAAGATTAAACTTTATTTAATTGGAAAGATTAAAGAATTAAGAAGCGAGTGGTCCTATCACTCTTAGCTGTGTTCAATATTTGCGCGCATAGTTTGCATTAGCGACAACATGACATCAGCAACAACGTAGCTAATGTAACCAAAATGATTGTTGGAATGACGTAGTGTAACCTTGAGGGACGGGCAGAGTATAGGCTGTCGATAAAAAAAATATTTGAAAATTTGATGGGGTCTGTTAATTTTGGTAGCATCGCATGGATTTAATTCCCACCCAAAATGTTGCAGTTGGAAGTCTCCTTGGTCCCCCTTCCCACCCAAATAGAAGCCTATGTGATCTGGCCGGCTGCATATGTTATTGGAAGATGGACAGAGCAATGCATATCCCCCGTTGAGAATGGGTGAGAGATGTTGGTTGTTTGCTCTGGATCTAGGAGGTAGATGACTTGTGGCAATGGCTAATTGTTACAAGGCAAGACCATCAGACATTCTCTCTAGTAATCTTATCTTACACTGCCCTATGCTATGACTCAGTTGGGCAGTGACAAAAGAACAAATCCTTAGAGCTGGCAAGGAGGTCTTCGATCCATTGATCTCCCCATGCGCTTACTTCTTTTTTGCCTTTTATGATTGGAAGTGATCCAGTGACAGGAGACACTCAGTTTAGACCATGCCAACGTCGTTTTGTGAAATCTCTAACGACATTTTGTATAAAAATACATATAGATGGACCAAACTTGGTATAATTTTTTTTAAATGTTTATATATAGTGTAAAATGATTTTCATTTTATTTTATAGTGCGATCATTTCATATGGTGATTTTTTTTTTTTTTTTACTTTCTAACTAAATATGATGCATTAAACACATTGGATGGTTTAGATCTAATAAAATCAGATTAGCGCAGCCCAAAATAAGCATTTCTTCAGTTGGGATTCAACTGAGCACAACACTTCTATAATTTGCCTTCACGTGTTTGTTGACATGGTGTTTAGCTCTCTACAACAAATCTAACTTAATGTAGTCAACTTTTGGCTACATATAATGTATATTTAGTTTCATTATATATACATTTAATGTTTCGTTGTAGATAATTGGTTGCTTTTGAGTAGTTATATTTGGTTAAACACAATTATTTTTTACATCACAACCAAATAAATTTTAAAGTAGTTACTAAAATTTGACTGCAAATAATAATAAACTTTTGGTTGTAGTTAACATGAGAGTTAGCTACATTTGATCAAATGTAGCAAAATCTTTGGCTGCAAAAAGTTGTTACATATACTGCATTTTCTTGTAAGTAGGGGTATTAATGGTCATGGTCAATCCATCAACTCGCTCGGCTAACTCATTTATAAATAAGTTTGGATTAAAATTTTTCAATAAATAGTTTATGAGCTACAAACTTGTTCAACTATTTAATTAAATAAATGAATTAGGATTGATATTTTACAATCTGTCAACCTATTTAGTAATCCGTTTAACCCATTTAACATGTTTAACGCGTTTAACAGATTGATGTTTAATATATATGTAAATTCTTTAGTTATTTCTCTCAATGCCTAATTTCCATTTTCCCATTGCTGTATTGATTTCATTTTTTTGTTGTTACCATATTTTCATTTTCCCTACACTGAAAATACTCTCTTGTCTTTCTCTGTGAGATCATTATCTGCTGCAGTCTAGGCCTTTCAAGTCATCTTAAATGGATTGTAAATGAGTTTAGTCGAGGTTTTTAAATAGGTTAATAAATGTATTAGGGTTAAGATAGTTTAAATATGTTAGAATTAGAATTAAACTCTAATTCGTTTAACCCGATCCATTAACACTCATACTTCTAATGAGCTAGCCCTACATATGGGTGCATTTAATGGAAAAGTGGAGTCTGCATTGCCAATTTCTGCCATATGACAACTCTGAATATATCCAAAATGTTAATGGTACAATGTAGTTGTTTGGATGTATATAGAGTTGTTTTTCCAATGTTATTACTTTTTTGTACCATTTTTACATATTCTTAAATTTGCAAAGAAGATTTGTTAGGGTGTTTGTTTTAAAATGATTTATTTAACACGAATCAACCAACCGGAGACATTCAAAGCCTATTTGGCCGAAATCTTTATTAGCAAGGTAAATATATATAGACGAATATTTAGGTGCAGTACAACTGTACTGTAATGACGGTACAGTTGCACTAAAATGGGATTCACATGATCATAAAATTATAATCTACTCTACCCATTATATTTAGAATGATGTATTATATTACCACACCAATTTTCATCCCAATCGGATATGTGTATGTACCCCATCTGAAAATGGTACAAATTCAACATAATAAAATAGCTTGATGTAAATAACAATTTTAAAGTAGTTTTTTCAACGTATATACTATTGTTTATAAAATTTTTATATAGATAAATAATTGTATAAAGTTTAATTGTATTCTAATCTGTGTGAGACTTATTTTTGGCCAACTGCACTACTATTCAGGTGCAATTGCGTTCCGGTGCAAATGCAATAAAATTTTATATAATCATTTATCTATATATAATTTTGTAGCAAATATTTTACATATTGAAAAAACTATTTTAAAGTTGTTATTTACATCAAACTATTTTATTACATTAAATTTGTACAATTTTCAGATGGGGTCTATACATGTCCGATTGGGATGAAAATTGATATGATAATAGAATATATTATTTTAAATACAATAGGTGGAGTAGATTATAATTTGATCATCATGTGAGGCCTATTTTAGTGCCACTACACTGTAATTACGATGTAGTGACGCCGTATTTGAATATAACCCCTCCCCCCCCCCACATATATGAGACCTATCCTATGTAGACGGGCCCCACATATATTAAAATGTAATGAAACTTTATAAAATCATTTATCCATATAACAATCATATTTTAAACAGTTTAGATGTTGAAAATGCTACTTTAAACTTGATATTTATATTAAACTATTTTATTACGTTCATTTTGTACCATTTTAAGAAAGGACGTATACACATGTTGGATTTGGGTGAAAATTGAAATGTTAATAAAGTGAATAATTCTAAATACAATTGGTGGAGTAGATTTCTCATTCATGATGAAATGGGTCCCATAGTGCACAGGTCCGAATGCACTTGATTATTTTCTCATATATATATAGATATGAGAGCTGTTCCAGTGCAGCGCCTTTGCACTGCACCAGACAATGATATATTTGCCCATTTTTAGGCTCTATACATATTAGAATGCGATAAAATATTATACAATCATTTATCCATATATAAATTTTATAACAAATGGTTTACATGTTGAAAAAATCACTTTAAAGTTGCTATTTAAATTAAATTATTTTATTACCTTGAATTTGTACCATTTTTAGATGGGATCCATACACATATTCAATTGAGATAAAAATTGATATGGTAATATAATACATTATTCTAAATATAATGGGTGGAGTAAATTATAATTTGATTACCGTGTGGGGCTCATTTCAGCGTGGCGTTGCACTTGAATATTCCTCTATATATATGCATGAAAATTTTTCTTGTTTAAGCTGCTACTTTTATAGACAAAAATTTTTCTTTACTTATAGTGATACTTTCATTAATAAAATTTTTAATTTATAATAATGTTTTGACAATCAAATCAAATTTCTTTGCTTAAATACAAAAATTATGAATTATTGGCAATCAAATTTCTTCTTAATGGGGCTCAAAAAATTTCTTCTTTATGATTGTTATATGAAATATGCCACAAATTATTAACAACCAACTTTTTAACAATCAAATTTTAACATTTTGCATGGAAAATTTTTGCCAAAAATCAAAATTTTTATAGTGAAACCTAAAATATATCCGCTGTAGCGAATGAGTGGAGAATTACATTTTTAATAAAAAAAAATAAGAAAAAATCATTCAAAATTTGAGCTCTGTGCATATAGTATATCTGACTGACTTCGAATTTTATCCGATTAAAAGAAAATTCTGAATATCACTGGAAAACTACGGCAACTGTGCCCGATTCATCATTACAAAAGGCAAGGTTTTGTTTAGCAGTACGTAGAGGATAAGTCCATTTCCGAATTTTAAATTTTAGTAAGTATTTAGGATGACGGTTACATTTACGTAAGCAAAATAAATCTGCTTCTTCGCAAATGGCAAGCCTTCTATACAAATTAAGGGCATGTATGGTAAATCATAAATTTTTTCCAACTAAAAATTTTCAATTTAAATTTTTTTTACTCTTTACAACTACTATATTTTTAAATTATTTTTTTAAAATTTTCTATACAAGTACAATCATTTCCACACAATTATGTACACAATATATTTATCTATTTTAACTTATTCACTTTACCCCTTGTCATTATTTTTATCATATCAAATTATTTTCTACTAATTTCAAAATTTTATATCGAAAACATTTTTTTCAAAAATTTTATTACTTCCTGTACGCTACCCCCAACTCAACCTTAAGCTCGAAGTAGGGGTGTTAATGGTCATTGTTAACCCATCGACTCGTTCGTCCGACCCGTTTATGAATGAGTTTGGGTCGAAATTTTTGAATAAATGTATTATGATCCGCCAAACCGTTTAACCATTTAATTACATAAATGGATTAGGGTTGAGATTTTATAACTTGTCAACCCGTTTAGCAACCCATTTGTAACAGCCATCCATTTCTGTTCTAAGAAACGGATTGGATTCATGGCTCATGCAAGGGAGCAGTTTTAAAAAAATAATAATAAATAAATAAACGGTGGGATTTATAGCATTTAATCCTAGCCGTTTAGCATATAGATTAGTATAAAAGGGGCACATGTGAGATGGTTTTTGGCCAATTGAAGAAGAAGGTGCGCAGGAACAGAGAGACCGACGAGAAAGAAGGAGTTTTTTTTTGTAAGCTGCGTCTAACCATCTTACAGTAAATCTCATTCATTCTATATTATACGCAAGTTATTTCATAGATCTAAACTATTCACGATGTTTCTAGCATGACTAATTAGTCACAGAAGTATTATTGAAATGTTTAATGTGGAAATTTTACTTATTTAAATGAGAAGTACCAAATAAAGGGTATGAAATGATATATGATGAAATAAACGCACTTATGAGCATAATCAGAGAATTGTGACCGTACAATAACAAGATAATTATATGATTAGCTTGCCTGCAAAATTTTAGATTGATTAGACTTATAGATTTTTAGACATAGCGATTTTTACACATAATATAGAGTAGTAAATATGTATTTTAAGAGAAAAACACAAAAAAAATAATTACAGGAAAATATAGATGTAAAAAGAATAATCCGAACCATTACAAACATTATTTGAGATATTTTACAGTATATGTGATGAATTAATTCTGTTAAAAATTAGTTTATATGGCTATTTGAAGTGATATTTAATATTAACCCTTTATTAAACCCTTTATATTAAATCTGATGATAGAGATGTTATTTTGAAAAATGGACCGTCTAGATTATAAAATATAATTTTATAAGTTTACCCCTAAAATTTCAAATCAAACAGATATGTATATTGAGAGATATAAGCTATTTTATTTGGAAAATATGGACCGTTGAAAATAAACGAATAAATGAATAAGCTTCTGGACTGGTGGGCTAAGCCCATCTGAACAGGCCCAGTGAGTCAGAAGCCCATAAACCAAGCTTAAGCCTACAGAAACAAAAGCCCAAGAGCTTAGTCCACGTAAACAGAGCCAGCCCACTATCCAGTTTGGCCCAACTTCTAACAAAGGATCTAGCCCACTAGCCTGGCCGACTGTTCCGGCCCGCCAGCAGCGGCCCACCGGCGGTGGAAAAAAAAACTCAAATAAATACCGAAAAATTTGAAAAAAATACAGAAAATTATAAAAAATACCAAGAAAATTAAAGTCAATATTTAGAAGCTTAAATGAGTTTAAAATTATAAATTTATGAAGAATGAAAGTTTATAAAGGTGTGAGAAATGGAAATATATACACATAAATTATAAAAATATGAGAAAAATTAAAGGAAAATATTTAAAGAAGCAGAAGTCCAAATTTATTTTTATATATAAAAATAAAGTTGTTTAAAAGTGAATTAATATAAGAATAAATAGAAGAAAATAGGATTTTGACGATTAAAATTATGAGAAAATTTGGGAAAGTTGTAAATGGAATTTTAAATAATATTTGTGAAAATCGAAGTGAAATAATGAACATATTGTGATGAAAATTAGGAAAAGAGACTTGAGGCTACTACAAAAAAATTGGAAAAAAAGGAGTTTTAAAGTCTACTCAGAGGTAAGTAAAATTTTACCAAATCATGACTTTGAAAATATTATTTGAATATTGTTATTTGCTATGAAATGTGATTATTTATTTAAATTGAAATTTTCTTTCAAGTTGGTTTATTCAAATATGAGCATTATTGTTTCAAAATCATGTTTAGTAGTGAATTTAAGTGGTGCGTTAATTAAAGTTCATGAGCATGATGCATAATTTCATATTGGGTTTGCCGCCAAGGAGCAAAGTAGTATGGTAGTACTTGGGTAGCGACCTCAGGACTACCAAAGAAGATGATTTAGCTCACGAATATGTAGCACGGCTGCACGCGAGCACAAATAGATGACAATATCCACAGTATGAATGCATAATTTAAAATTGACATATGTGTGCACATTTATTAAGATGTTTTTATTACTGTTTGTTGTGCATAAAAGATAATATAGATATTCTATTTGTTTTTGAAAAAAAATCAAAATGATTGAAAATGAATTTAGAAAAAAAAATACATTTTTACTTATTGAGCTTTCAGCTCACATAGTTTTTGTTTTCAGTGGAAAAACAGGGATACAATGCTATACTAGAGCCTTTATCAACATGGGAAAAAGGCAAACCTAGCAGAGGAAAAGACACAGAAGTTTAGAACTTTATTGAAATTATCTTATAATGCTTGCTTATTTTGATTTTAGACACTGAAAATTGTATAATAACTCCATAAGGAGCAAACTTGAGATGTAATAGTTAAAAGTTTTTTTGATTTTGCACATTGGTATCTATTTCTATCTTGGAAGATCTTATTCTCAGGCTTTGACATAGTAGACCTCATTCACAACACCTCAAGGGTGGGGTGTTACACCATTTAACCCATATAACCTATTTAACTCGTTTAATTCGTTCAACCCATTTAACTTTCTTAACTCATTAAAGTTATATATATATATAAACCCCTTGGTTATTTTTCCTTTCTAAGTCTTCCTCAAATCACCTAATATTCATTTTTCTTACTGCTGCTCTAATTCCATTTTCCCTATACTGCCCTATTTCCATTTCCCCTATGCCGAAAACATCCTCTCGTTTCTCCCTACAAGATCATTATCTACTGGAGTCTAGGCTTTTAGGTTATTTGTTATACAACTTGTTAACAACCCACCAACCCGTTTATTAAATGGGTTGTAAATTATAGGGTTGAGGTTTTTTAAATGGGTTAATAAACGGATTAGGGTTGAGATATTTTAAATGGGTTAGTATTAGGATTAGGCTCCAACCCGATACATTAACAACCCTAGCTCGAAGGGAGTGAACTGGGCCGTTGATAGAGAAAAGGCCCAAGTGTTCAATGGGCACGGTGATAGAAATGGGCTAGTAAAGCCCATAGCATTCAAATCATTTCCAAGTTCCCACACATTTCTCTTAATTAAGAAATAGAAATTCAAAAAAAAAAAAAAAAACAGGACGCCCCCTTTTACTTATTTAGCAGAATATATGCACATGTATGTATGCCGAACATGTAATTTTATTTAAATAAACAACCAGATTGATATGTGGAAGCTCAGGGGCAAATTGTGGGTTACGATCCATGACTAACTGCTAGTCTGGAACGGAGCTTGTAGCAAATCGATGATTTTCTTGTCCACTTGGAAAGCCCTGGCCAAGATATCATCCGAGATCGGCGGCTTCGAACCGAATACAGCATTGGCGATGGTGATGACCCCTGGATTTTGGCTACTCAGACCAGCGATAGCGATAGCATTGCCGTGGCCTATATTCACCTGGAAGTGAATGAGTCCAATGGGGAAGACGAAGACATCGCCCGGCTGGAGGACTTTGGTTATGAGTCGATTGTCAGTGTTGGAAGTGACGAAGCCAACCAAGAGAGTTCCCTCGAGGACTGTCAAGATCTCAGTAGCGCGAGGGTGTGTGTGGGGAGGATTTTGGCCGTATGGTGCATAGTCGATTCGGACCAAAGAGATCCCCAATGTGTTGAGTCCAGGTAGCTGGTTCACCGTCACTTGGGTCACATTCGACCCAACCATGTTTTCTGTGTTTCCGGGTATGTTCAGACCCGGGAAGAAGAAATCATCAGCCACCACCTGGTTTGGGTCTTTGCAAATAAACCCGTTTACGAAAACTGCAAGGTCCATTTGTCAAAGTCAGTCTCTTTGTCCACAAGCATAATAAAATACAAATGAGTCAACACTAAAAAAAAAGAAAGTACGAGAGATGGATGATTGACTAGAAATGAAAGGATTAATCAGCAACCTGGTGGGTTGCGGATCGCAACACAGAAATCCTGCAGGGGACTAGGGTCCTCTGCATAACTGAGGGAGGCAAGCAGAGAGAGAAGGAAAACTACAACGAGGTTAGCAGCCATCGTGATGCTCACAAGCTGAAAGAAAATGAAGACAAAAGATGGCAAAAGGAGCTGCGGGGAAAAGAGCAAGGAAGTAACACATATTTATAGCGATCGACGGGAGTTTAATTTCCAGACGTTGTTGAAATGGTCTGCAATTAGACGTACTCGTAGCTGCGGACGCAGTCGTCTAATGGCTGTAAAACCTACTTATAATTTAAGCTGCCATCGCTTCTGATTGACTACTACAATATTTGGTACACCTAATATATCTCGTTGAATTCATCCCAGGAACGAGTTATGGATATCCAGAAGCATGTGCCAGAACAAATTAAAAAGATGAAGTAAGAAGGAAACCGTCCCCCATCTGAAGTTGGAATTCAATGCAGTGTATTGGTGGACAGGAAATATATATAAGCCCTCAATAAATAAAAAGTTTGATTATGTATAAGATACAATTAACTTTTATTTAATTAAAAAGATGAACGAAATAAGAAGTGAATGGTCCTATCACAAGTAGTTATGGTAAATGCATGTTGTGTGCATACGCTTGTAACTGGCTGCGACAAATCTCATTAACTAAAAACGATTTTGACCCTTATCAGAAAAAAAAGATATTTTGGCGGTCAATATTCGCGCACATAATTTGCATTAGGGGCAATCGACACCAACAACAAGCTGGAGACGTAAAATGTTTGTGGCAATGACCATAACCTTGGTGGACAGGCAGAATGTTGAATAAAAAATATTTGTGTAGTCACGCGTTAAGTGGGTCAGGCCTATCATACATAAGATACATGTATATATATTTATGAGTATTTTGCAATCTTCTCAATTGGCATTGCAATCAGGCTATGTGATATTTTTACAATTTTCATATAACATTCCAATAGACAGCTAAACAAGGTTGTGTTTGACAATGAGAAGAAAATATTAAACTGAAACTTTTCAATCTAACACTTTTCTCTTTCTATAACTCCAATATTTTAAAATTATTTCCTTATATCTTTCAAATACAACTGTCTTATTTTCTAATTATTTCTACACAACTACTCATAGAACTAGTTTATCTTTTTTAGTATTATTCTCTTTACACCGCGTCAGTACACATGTCGTATCACATTATTCTTAAACTCGCGTCAGCATCTGCTCTGGCCATACGTGGCAAGACACATGTACATTTTTTTTTTGATTGGAATACATTTATATACATCTCAACACATATCATAGTGAAAGCCTGAGACATTCTTACAACTCTGGAGACATTGCTCCACCCAATAATCAGGAAGACACAGCTTCCAACCACCAAACGGGAGACCACTACTCCCACAACCAACCAGACGGGAGACCACAGCTCCCACAAATAATTTCTTGTCATTTCGGGGAATCGAACCCACGACCACAACGCTGCCCGGAATTCACGGCACCAGCGCTGACCAACTGAGCACAGCTCGGTTGGTAGACACATGTACATTTAATTGTGTCTTGGCTCATCATATTTTACATCTCTAACAAATTTGCATTGCCCATCATTTATATGACAAATACAAAAATATACATATCAATTATTTTTTATCTTACACGGAATAAATATAACAATTATTTTAAATAGCCCATCTCAAATATCTACCGGTAATTTTTTACTCTCACCATGCATACAATATATATCTATATCAATGATTGTTATTTAAGTGAAACCATCACTTATATGCCAATTACTGTTTTCAAAGAAAATCTGACAGTTCAAATTAGCATCAGGGATCCACGCTGTGAAAAACAATAAGATCAAGCATATACAAGATGATTTGGGGACATCTACTGGGTTAACTAAGCTTGAACTAAGCTATTCTTTCAAAAAGAAGAAGAAGATTGAACTAAGCTACAAGCTACATCAATGGTTGTGATCATCCAAACATATATTGGTCATAGGGAGATTTAGTGCATTGCCGGAGCACCATAAATTAACGAGAGCATCATCTTCCTGCCGGCGACCTTCTCATCATCCACGTCATCGAAACTGCAACTCCTGCTTGGCGTTGCGTTTTGTTGCCGCCACAAGAAGAAAACTTCCTACCTCTCTCGTCTTCCTTAAATTCGACCTCCCCACCGCACCAAATTCGATGACCAGGAACATCCCTTGCCTACCTCTGGGGTGCAATTCGTGTCGTCCTACTGTAGTACCCATAAGTTTTAGATTTGCAACCCATAAGTAGGTGACATATATAAATGAAAATTTTGGGTCATGTAATTAATAAAATTAGAATTTTATTAATGGCCTAAAATTATAAAATAAGAAAGGGAGAATTAATAAATAAATAAAGATGAGTTAGAGTGTTAATGTTGAATAGAATAATAATAAAATGTATTATTTAATTTTAGATTAATTAATGAATTTTTGTCAAATGGTTTAATTTAAGTAATTAATTTATTTAAATTAATAAACGACCATGATTTAATGGCTTAAATGCATATGGTGGGTATAAGTTATAAAATTTAAAATATTTTGATTCATGACATATAAATATATACATGGACATATATAAGAAAAATAAAAAAAAATACGAGGGGTAGCTGCACGTGTGTACGTGTGCACTACCTTAAGTGGGGCCACATAAGGCAGCCCCTTTCTCTCCCATCACATAAACAGAGAGGGGAAAACAAGCAGGGGAGAGGAGAAAAAAAAAAAAGAGAAAGAGAAGGAGAAAGAGAAGGAGAGGAGGGGGAGACGAGGAGCTGGCTACATGACTCCGATGCCGTCTACACGCCGTCGCCGGTGCTAGCCATCGCCACTGTCCACCCCGTCTCCAGCCGTAGGTAAGGAAGATGGGTTTTTGTTGATTTTCGAAATTTTCTTTCCAATCTTTTGAAAATCATGGGAATTTTGTTAAATAGGAGTAGATCTATAAGAATGAAGAGAAGAATTATAGAAAATGGGATGAAAAATTCGGATTTGTGGCTATGGAATGGTGACTTAGGGTTTTGAAATTTCTTCCTAAAATGGGTAGGAATCATGAGGGTTTTCGTAGATTCACGTAGATCTTCATTTTGGGAGGCGAATAATGTATATGGAATGTGAAAATCGAATCCTATGCATAAATCCAAAATTTCAAGAGTTAAAATTTTTTAATATTTTTTCCCCAAATTGCTATATAATGTATTTAAATGATGTTGGGATGTATTATTTGCAAAAATTATATGTATGATCTTGGGTTGGAAAGAAAATTCAAAATTTTCATCATACCTTGAATATGGGGAAACCCTAAAATCATGGCCTAGGCATAGGGCTTTTATACTATTTATGTATGGGATGATTTATAAATAATTTTGAACCCATTTGGATGTGGAAATTGAGTGAAAAAATAAGAGCAGGTGGATATATATGTTACGGGTATGTGTTGTTGCTTGTAAACATTAAGTTTAGTAATTTAATAATATATGAATATGGATTTAGATTAAAATGTGCAAATCTTGAAGCCAAAATCTTGACATATATGATAAACAAAATTGGATAGTTAGGAAATTTGTATGGAGGTATATGATTTCTTTTAACTAAATGTGTACGAGGTGAATTTTATATCACTTTGGTGTCAAATAAATATGAAAAAAAATGAATGAATGGGTAGCATTAATATGACATGTATATGAATTGTTGGCAATTACTAAAATGATTTCAAAATATTAAATTTACTGAATTTATATCATGTGAAAATGAAAGGCAGTAAAATCCCTAAATTTTAAAGCTTAAAACTCTCTCATCAGTGTATGGGTGATGAATTTAGGTTTAAAGATGACTCCTAAATAATTAATTTTAATTTTAGAAGCATGATATATAATTTATTTGTGATAAATGGGTGGTTAATAAAAATTATAATTATTAAAAATATATATGTATATAAGAATTTCAGGTAAGCCTAAATGAATGTCAAATTTAGGCAGGAGCATATATGATGAATTTGGCTATACTAAATGGGTTATAATTATTATTTTTTAAAAAAGGTATAATACATATAAATGATGATGAAATGACAAATTATAAGTTAGATAAATGGAAGTAAAGGAAAGTTGGGGAAAATCTAACAATTAAATTGAGGTTATGAGCTTGAATATTAATTTTTAGGCATTTAATTATTGTATTTATATAATTATGATTATTTTAATGATTAGATAATGAGGTATTATATGTTAAGCTATGAGTGTTGAGATTTAAGTGAAATGACCTAGTTAATAGGTTGTTTGGCTATGAAAACAAATTTATTAGATTAACTCATATGCTTTATATAGAAAAGAAATAAAATTGAAATGAAGCGAAAAAAATGATGCATTTTAAGCAAGTGGGAGAGTTAAATAAGAGTAAAATGGAATTAATTATGAAATTGGTAAGCATGTTGGGTAATTTAAAATATCAAGTTAAGTTATTTTTATATGGGTAATTAAGGTTTGATGGTTATGTTTTGAAGGAAAGTGGAAAAAAGGCTATAAAGGCTATCTTAAGTTCAAATGACCTTACAATATGAAAACATCAATTATATATCGAGTGAAAGGTCTATTATTCCATATGTTTTAATTTATATATTAAATGCAAAGTTTATGCATATATGAGTTATCTTAGTGTATTTTTGAATACAAAAGGATGAAGAGGCTTTAATAGCCTATAATACATGAAATTTCAGATATAATACAATTTAAAATTTATAAATCATAAGAATGAAATACTTAAAGATTAAGATTAAATTAATTTTTATGATGTCACTGTGTTGAATTTCATGTATTGATGTCTTAAATGAGGATAAGATGTTTGTCCAAGTGTGGGATGATTCCTTAATGTGTGTAAGTCATATTAAAAGGACTAAATCAAGATTTTAAATAAAATGGAAGGAAATAAGATATATTTTTTGGGTAAAATAAGGTTATTAGTTAATATATCAAATGATCTCAGTTGTTATTAGATAGTTAAATTGAATTAAATGATTGAGATTTTAAAGAAAAAATGTAAGTAATTGGGAACCCAATGAATGCGTCAATGTGGGTAATCCTATTATGTGTAAATGAGATTTAAGTTGTAGTAGATGAATTTACTGTTTGAAATATAAATTTTTATGAAGACAAAATGAAAATGAAATATACTAACTTTTAAGTTGTATAAATAATGGTAGAAGCTCTACTAAGCTTATATTTTCATTATGTGTTACATATAAAGTTAAAACTCGAATTACAATTATTAGTTAAGTGTTAAATGCAAAACTAATGCAATTTATAAACTTATTCAAATGTAAGTTAAATGTGGGATGGTATAAAGTTTAAATAGCTTAAAAAGTAAGAAATTTCATATTCAGTTCAAGTTTGAGTATTAAGGGTATTTCAAGGGTAGTTAACTTGTAAGGCTATGATTCATCTAATTTGAAAGTGTGGTTAAGTTTAAAAGGAGTTAGGAACTTCGGATAAGGAGATTTCAAGTTCGTGAATACTTGAACTCCATATCCAACGATCTCGAAAAAGTATGTAGTTAGATGCATAATTAATCATGAAATAAGTATGTGTATAAGGCGAAATAAATGCTTAAATTTATTCTTTGTTGGCTATAATAAGAAGGGGTAAAGGAAAGATGAAGGAAAGTGTAAAGGGAAATGGAGGAATACTAAAGGGAAGAAGTAAGCAAGTACTTCAAGATTTTTTTTGTTCAAAGAATTTTATGGTAAGAAAATTCTGTTATTGCCTTTTTATTTTAAGAAAGGTTATTTGCTAATGAGTTTGTTTTATTTAAATATTTCTTTAAATTGACATGCATTGAAAATATACTTAGGGATGATCATTACCTAGTGCATAGGTTTTACAAAAAGAATGTATACTTGAAATATTTTTACAACTTGATTTTCATGTATAAACCCTATTATCATGTTGAATTGGCAAGACTCAATTCATGCCATAAATGCATAAAATACACGTGTGAGTAGAACTCATGAATGAGGCTTTGTCAAGGTTGTAATTGGACAGGTAGTCTGTCCTTGACGTTGCCTGGTCGGTGCGTCTGACGCATGGGCGGGTGATCACTTGATAAGTGTCATCTGCCAAACGAGAAATAAGTTATGGAATGATGCATGTGTGTGCATTCATCTCATTATCACACATGCATAATGAGATTTTAAGAGTTTTATGATTTCAGTTAATGCCATGGAATTTGAAAATTGTTTATCTCTAAATGTTTGCTTACTAAGTATTTTATATTTATTGTTTTCAACTAATCAGTGAGTGCAGATGATGCAGATTTGATAGAAGAACCTTCACTGCTAGTTGAACAGTGAAGATATTGATTTTTAATATTTTTGATGAATTTGGATTCATGAGATTGTAATCATTATAATTGTGAGTATGTATTATATTTAACTATTTTATGTTGTTGTTAAATATAGTAGTTAGTTTTTCATATGAAATATGATTGTATAAAGAATGAATTAGTTTGAATTGAAGTAAATGTGAGTTAATTAGTAGAAAATGTTGGAATTGTATTGACTATCAAGTTTTGTATCGCCCAAACATGCTAGTATAAACGATATGCTACTAGATTTTAGTTAATAAAATAAAACCAATATAGGTTCTAAAAAGAAGAAAAAAAATTCAGGCTGATTTCCCAACAAATTAAGAAAAGCTTCCGCTCGTATAAGTAATGAAACTTTGGTTTCATTCATAAATTTCACTAACTAAAAAGATCAGTGGAGTAAGGTACCACGACGCGGTGGCGCACTTGTGGGTTGGGGGCGCTACACCTACTGAGCGTGTATAGGATAATTTTCTATTTTTATTCCTAGGTAGGTAGGTTTTAAATAAAAAAATATCTTCCATCAGAAAAGAATAGGTCTCAAAGGATATCTAAAACAAATCCAAATTATTAATATAGATTTAATTTATCTTTTATAATAAAAGATATAAATATATTCTTTAAATATAGTTAATCTATTCAATGCACTCTGGTGCACTTAAGGCACATGAGAAATAGTTTATTTTTTAGTTTTTAAAATTGAACATAAAATATTAAAAACAATCAAAATAATATAAAAACCATATATATGGGACACAACAACAAATAAGGTTGGATCTAATGTGACCCAAGTGACGGTGAACTAGCTAGTTGAACACAACACACTCGACATCTCCTTGGTTTGACTTGACTACACACCGTATGGCGGCCAAAATCCTTCCCAAACCCACCATGGCGCCACTGAGATCTTGATAGTCTTTGAGGGAACTCTCTTTGTTAGCTTCGTCACTTCCAATCCTAATAATTGTCTCATACCCAAGGTGCTCTGGCCGGGTAACATCCTAGCTTTTCCATTGGCCTCATTCACTTCCAGGTCAATATTGGCAAGACAAACGCCATTGCCATTGCTAGTCTAAGTGGCCAGAATCCGTCATTACCATAGCCAATGTCGTCTTTGGTTCGAAGCCACTCATCTCGAATAACATTCTTGCTAGGGCTTTTCGGAACCCGATCATCTGCACCCGGGTGCATTTAGCTTCAGTGCACCCAGGTGCATTAGACCCATTCTAATCTTTTTTTTTTAATTTTTTTATACAACTGTTAATCTAAGTGTATTTAACATGAGTATCAATTGTTACTATTTTTGGAGTATTTTAATATTTATTTTTTATTTTCGAAAATTAGTGGCATTTTAGGTAAAAATTTTTTAAAAAACTAAAAAAATAGGTTAATGCACCCAGGTGCACATGGTCGGGATCCGGGCTTTTCAGGTGAACAAGAAAATCACTTACCTACTGCAAGCTCTGTTCCAGACAAGCAGCTGGTGATGGACTCTCAAACAGCTAGCTATTGATGTATTTCGTTGTTTGTCTAAATAAAGCAACATACCTTTGGTGGTTACTATGAATTCAATATAAATGTGGGTAATAGCTAGTGATGGACTCGTAAACAACTACCCATATAATATCGATTGGTTTTCTTGTCTTGCATGAATATAGGTATTTTCTGAAAGTAATGTTATTTCAATGAAATTACTAAAAGGATCTGAAAATCCTAAAATATTGCAGGCGATGCGGACACCATATATTATCTGCTAAGAGGGTAATTTCTGCCAAGTTTTTTATTGATTTCCTGGAGCCACGTCCTAAGAGGATAATGCTAGCACGTAGTTCTAATGTTTTCTCATGAGGCTAAAAATGTTAATTAATATTGATTTAAAAGCTGATAATCATGATAAAAAAGAGGCTCGTGGAATACAATAAGCGGAGTCGATTCTTACTCATATTTAAAAATAGCACAATCATGAGGACATCCATATTGGATGTAAATGTCATGAAGTTTAGACATCCATATTGGATGTAAATGTCATGAAGTTTACTCCACACCCAAAATGTCATGCAGTAATTGTTATTTTTTTAACAATTGAAAAAGTGTTAGAATAATATATAATTACTGAAGATTTTAAAATTGTTTCTAAAATTATGACATATACTAATGATACTAAAAAAATCAGCATTCCTAAAGTTTGATATATAAAATAAAGGGGGCTGGCCCAATGCAAACATTTGTATTAATTTCAATGCAAATGTTTGGATTACGCTTTTATTATTATTTTTCTTGCCTTTTGGCACTAATATGCGTGCTTAAACACCTATTTCTTATGTATAAAATTTAATAAAATTTGGAAATTTTTTTATTTAAAACTAAATATAAAACATTCTCCAAACGTTGTAAAATTTTATATATGAAATAGGTGTTTGAGCCTATATATTAGTATCAAAAATAAGAAAAAATAATAAAGGATAATGCAAATATTTGCATTGAAATTAAATGCAAACGTTTACCTTATACTGGCCCCCGTCAAGAAATGCAGAATCCAATATGTTAATCTAAGTGTCCGTGGGTAATCTAAGTGTCCGCGGTTAAAAAGAAAAAAAATTCCACCAACCCTTCACTAATTTTTGTGTTAGTTGACATTGTAAACACTTAATAATCATATGTTTATTAATTATTACATTTATTTTTAATCATTATTTTACATTTTCTATAAAACTAACTTATATATTTTATATTTATTCATAAAAAAATAAGTATCTCTGTCAATCGTTGTTTGTAGCAAAGTATTGGAAACTGGATGGCATTAGGAACGCCCTCTCCATGGAGGCCATGGCCTCGTTGGGGGCAGAAATGAAATTAAAACACTTGAAATTGGAGAGCACTCCCTCATTTTGACCAGCTTTCTCAGCAGCGAACTCCTAGTTTTGTCCTTGTGGGCGCTCTAATTCATGATCTAGTCACAGGCCTCACCCTTTCTATCTATATATAAGATAAGATATCTTCACGTGTTGCGAATAGGAAACTGGACTGCACACCATTTGGCAGTTTTTGCTTCTTCCATATGTCTGATACTATAACGTCCTAGCGGGTTGTTCACCGAGAATCATTGTAAATCAACCGTACATGGACTCTTCTGATTCTATGTAACTTTGGTTCTTCAGGAAGGGATGAATAAATACCTAATTGGACAACAGGCTATATTAAGCAATGGATAAAAACATAGTTGAAAGGTCTAATGAATCCATGACTTATGCCTCAACTATATATGTTGGTTACTCTGTCGATATTTCTGCCGAAATTTATATATGACGAGTCATAAAAGGGCCATGGAATCTTAATGGAGACGGACAACGTGCATGATGTGCCCTCATGCAATAAATTTAGGCACGTTGGACATTTCATCCACGTACGTTGATTCCTCATGCATGGAGCTCAAATCTAAAAGTTCTTGTAGTAGAATAATACACTACAGAGAATCTACATTCTATGACATGCTTTTTGCGATACTTAATATTTTTTGTCACAAAAAAATTTAATTTAGCAACATAAATAATTATTTTCAGATATTTTCAGAGCAAACACATAGCGTTGCCTCAAGTACATAATATTTTTTTTTGCTAAAAATTTAATATATAGATAACAATATTTTCAGAGAAAGCACATAGCGTTGCTTGACTAATAAGACAAAACAATCTAGGAAATATGTGTGGTAACACGCGGCCTAGCTGTTTGCGGGTCCTGTATTGCCATGCATGACTAAGGTTGAAGAAGATCAATCACCCACCTGAAAGGCCTTGGCTAGAATATCATCCGAAATGGGTGGGTTTGAACCTAAGGCGGCATTGGATACAGTGATAACCCTTGGATTCTGGCTGCTCAGAATAGCGAGCGCGACGGCTTTGTCTCGCCTATTTTCTGTTGCAAGTGAATGAGGCCAAGGGGGAAGCCAAAAGACGAAGACATCACCGGGGTGGAGGTGCTTGGTTCGACTTCTTCATCAATGTAAGCCTTATTTCATTAATAGTTCGCCCTAACAGTGTACATGTAGCATATCCCATCTAACTCCAATCACTTTCCAATGCTTTACAAAGGACCAATCACCCCCTAAGAACTTTCCTAATTAATGTAACACCCCACCTTTTGAGGTGTTACGAATAAGGTACTATATCAATATGAGAATAAAATCTCCTAAGGTCGCTACCCAGGTACTACCATACTACTTTACTCCTTGGCAGCAAACCCAATATGCAATTATGCATCATGCTCATGCATTGTGATTAATGCACCACCTAAATTCACTACTTACATGATTTTGAAATAATAATGCTCATATTTGAATAAACCAACTTGAAAGAAAATTTCAATTTAAATAAATAATCACATTTCATAGCCTCAAGTCTCTTTCCCTCATTTTCATCACAATATGTTCATTATTTTACTTTGGTTTTCATAAATATTATTTAAAATTTCATTTATGACTTTCCCAAAATTTCTCATAATTTTAATCGATCAAAAATTCTATTTTTCCTATTTATTCTCATATTATTACACTTTAAAAAAACTTTATTTCTTATATAAAAATAAATTTGGACTCATACTTCTTTAAATACTTCTTTAAATTTTTCATATTATTTTTTTTGTAATTTTTCATAATTTATTTATTTATTTTTATAGCATCACACCTTTTAGATAATTTCATTTTTTAATAAAAATTATAAGTTTAAACTCATTTAAGCTTCTAAATATTGACTTTAATTTTCTGGGTATTTTCATAAATTTCTATATTTTTTTTCTAATTTTTCTGTATTTATTTTAAATTTTTTTCGCTGGCCGGCCGGCCGGTGGGCTGTGGGCCAGACCTGTGCTGGGCTAGCACAGGTGGGCTGGGTCATTTGCTTGAAAATTGGGCCAGGCTAGTGGATCAAGTTGGTGGGCTGTGTGGGCTAGGCTTGGTTTCTGAAATTAGTCTTAATTTCTGTGGGCTTGGGACTAGTGGACTTGTTTCTGGGCTTTCTGGTTCACTGGGCTCGTCCAGATGGGCTTAGCCCACTAGTACAGAAATTTTTTTATTTATTTCAATGGTCCGAATTTTCCGAATACAATAACTTATATCTCTTAATATAAATGTCTGTTTGATCTGAAATTTTTGAGGTAAACTTATAAAATCATGTTTTATAATCTGGATGGTCAATTTCTCAAAATAACATCTTTATCATCAGATTTGACATAAAGAGTTTAATAAAGGGTTAAAATTAAATATCACTCCAAATAGCTATGTAAACTAATTTTTAACAAAATTAATTAATCATATATGCCGTAAAATTTCTCGAATAATGTTTGTAATGGTTCAGATTATTATTTTTACATCTGAATTTTTCTGAAATTATTTTTTTGTGTTTTATCCTTAAAATACATATTCACCACACTAAATCTTGATAAAAATTACTATATCTAAAAATCTATAAGTCTGATCAAGTTGAAATTTTTCAGGCAAGCTAAATATATAATTATCTCATTACTGTATGGTCAAAATTCTCTGATTATACCCAGAAGTACGTTTATTTCATTATATAGCATTTTATACCCTTTATTTGCTACTCTTTATTGAAATAAGTAAAATTGCAATACCAAAGCTTCTAATAATGCTCCTGTTACTAATTAACCGTGTTAGAAATATTATGAATGAATTAGATCTGAGAAATAACTTGTGTATAATATAAAATGAACTAGATTAACAGACAAATGGTTCAACGCAACTTACCTACAAAAACTCTTTCTTCCTCCTTCGTAAGCTCCTTCTGTGCTCAAGTTCTCCTTCAAATGGCCGAACCCACATCATGTATCCCAATTTTATACTAATTAATTTGCTAAATGGCTGAGATTAAGGCTATTAATCTCCACCGTTTCCTGCGTGGCCCATTATTTCATCCGTTACCTGCATGGCCCATAATTCATAGAACACACGGCTGTTACAATTAATTACTGTATTTTACTTGTTATAAGACCATATGGTACTAAACATTCTACCTAACTTAGCAAGGAAACTTGGGAAGTTAGATCAACTGTAATGGGACCCATGTCGAGTCTAGGTATTGCATCTTCATCTCCTCCAGCAGTGGTAAGATATTACATCCATCAAGTTTGGTTGCCTCTACCTTGCTCAGATCCAACTCTTCTATAAAATCTAGCAGCAACACTCGGATGACCAAATTCGGCCCTCTTCAATCGTGACATGCCTTCGGTTCAACCAAATACCCTAAGTCTTATGTGTTGAAAATGGGATAGTTTTATTCCAAAATGACTAGCTAAGTTGGGAAGCTTATTCTCATACATATAAATTAAGAACTCTTCAAGTCTCTTTACAGTGTGAGATTTTCTTACCACTTAACACACCATTTCAGCCTTGGGATAGAGATGTAGACATATATCTGGGGATAAACACAAACAGGCTTGGGTCTGACTTTTATACCATGTTGAAAATGTTGGTCCCCAGTTAATGGCAAAACCCAAGAGGGGAGGGGTGAATTGGGTTCTTAAAAATTTCTTCGGTAACTTAAAAACTTAACCCCTTGAAAGTTTAGTCCCCTTTATAGAAGAAATGAAGTTGAAAGCAATTATAATGTAGAGAGCAGAAATATAAATCAAACACACAAGATTTTTATAGTGGTTCGGGCAACCTCCCTACTCCACTCTTCCAAGCTCACACTCTTTGTGACTTGGGTTCCACTATTGTATTCTTCAAATACAATTAGAGTCACTGCTCTCTTCTAGATTCCAGCTCTAGGGGGCTTCAACACAACACAGCACAAGTAGGTGATGAGTTCCACTCCAATCACACACTACTTTGCTTACACTTGATCCTAGCTCCTCAAACTAGAACAAGTTCAATACAATCAAAATGAAATAAAAGAAGTCTACACTTTACAGATGTGTAGAAACAATTTGGCGCAGAGAAGAACTCGTAATGTAGGCTTTGAAGATTCAAAAATATAGCTCTTGCAATTTGAAGTGAAGTTCTTCCTCTTTGAATGACTTGATCTCTTTAGAGCTCTTGAATATAGGAGTTAAGCACACTTAATGATTCTCAGCTACTTTCCTCGTCCACCATGAATGCCTTTTATAATTTTGGAGGGAATCCGAACGTTAGAAGGTAGGTGGCGCGCATTTAATGCGCCAACGTTCAAAAATTATCCGACCGTTGCGACCCAAGTCGCAGGCGGAGTCGACTTCACCCAAGTCGCAGATGGAGTCGACTTCGGGTGCGACTTCGCCTCTCCGTCGCAATTTCAAGTTCCAGGTCGGATCGACTTGGGTATCGACTTGACCCAAGTCGCAGGTGAAGTCGACTTCGGGTGCGACTTCGCCTCTTCAGGTTTCAAGTCGGAGTCTTGAGTCGACTTTGGCTTCAGACTTCAACTCAAGTCGATCATGGAGTCGACTTGGGTTGCGACTTGACTTGGTCTTTGCAAAATATGCTTTGATCCTCATTGATTTGCTTCTATCTTGTTTGGCTTTCTTCCCTTAGTTGCTTTCATTCTAGAATGACTCCTTATACTTGTAGATCTTGTGATTCTTGAAGAGCTTGACTTTGATTCTTCTTGGATTAGCTTGAACCTTGTGAATCTTTGAAGAACTTGAATCTTGCATGGTAGATTCATGCACCTTGCTTGCTTCTGATTCATATTGATCTTCATGACTTGATTATTTCTTCATCTTGGAGCATGCTTGAATCTTTGCCTTGGACTTGATAAACTTGATTTTGATAAAGAGCTTGTATCCTTGATTTGGTCTTGAGAGATCTTAAGTTGATCTTGGGAATGAGCTTGAATCTGCATCTTTGATCTTGGAAAAACTCAAGTCGCACTTGGGGTCGACTTCGTCCGCAACTTCGCCCAAGTCGCAACTGGAGTCGACTTCGTTTGCGACTTCGGCATTCTTTCATCCCAAATTCAGCTCTGGAGTGATTTTCCCGACTGAAGTCGATGCTGGAGTCGACTTCGCAAGTGGAGTCGACTTGGCCTGCGACTTCACTTGTTCTTCTCCCATTTTCAACTCTGGACAGATTTGGCTTCTTGAAGTCGATCTTGGGGTCGACTTGGAGAACGACTTGGCCTTCCATGCTTTATTTTCTTCAAATGTATATGCCTTAAATATTTCCACAAACGTGTTAGTAGCCAAGACTTACTCAAATTGATTTGTTAATCATCAAAACATAGATTTAGCTTGTTTTCCACATATTTCCAACAGAAAATAGGCTGGTTCTATCCCAAAATGACTAGCCAAGTCAGGAAATCTATTTCTATACATATAAATTGAGAACTCTTCAAGTCAATGTAGGATTTTCTCACCATTTAACACTAGATCTTTATTATCGACATGCGGAGCCTCAAATCCTCCAACATCAAGATGTAGGTGGAGGAGGAGAATGTGCTCACCATTAATGGCAGCTAAAGTGGGACAAGAAGAAGGAGGCCACTAGTTTCATGAGGATGGAATGCGAGGTTGGCAAGTTCATGAGCAAATTGCTCAAATTCCAGCTCTTGTTTTCAAATACCCAAATTGCCTAGCGATGGAAGAAATAGAAAAGGTTACCAAATCAACCCCTAATACGTCATCTTCTTATCCTCATTACTGCGCCTTTCTTCATCTCCGTTGGACATCATGGATTCATTCTTCTAATGAATAAATATAAATTATGCGGAAAATTCATGAATGTGTTTTGCGTGAGAAGATAGAAAGTATATTTTCATGGCAAGGATTCATAAATCACCATGATGAGTGCCATGATGGCCTATTACATGTGATGCATCAACTAAGAGAAGCTATTAGCTTTCTTTAGTCCGTATAAAATTTTATCATTTCTTATAATTCATGAGAAAATATTTTATGCATGTGCCAACTAGTAAGAGCTATGCTTTCTATGTGCTTGGGTTGAGGCATTGTTTCAATTGAACTATTATACTAGAACTCCAAACTTCTCTGATCTAAATCGTTGATTTTGATGCTACACAAATCATTGAATTTGACGTTGGGTAGCCACAACCCAATGCAGCAAATGGAGGAGAATGCATTGGGCACCCACAACCCAATGCAAAAAATGGAGGAACAAGCTTTCAAAGAGAACTTCGAGTAGACAATCTCCTGAGAGAATAAGGACAACTGAAGATGGGAGGGGAAAATCGTAAGAGTAGTTGTAACATACCGGTCCAGAAAGGTGATCATGGGTCATGTATTTAATGCAAATTCCCAAGATCAATCACACATTTATGGTAAAATTAATTATTATAATTTCATAAATAAATTTAAAATTTACTTTCACTAGTCATGTTCCCATTATTACATCTAAGACACAAATAAAAAAAACTTGTCCATTATTTGCAAAACATGCCTTTAAATAATTTTGAATAAAATAAAATAACTGTTCTTGAAAAATCTTCAAGCAAATCTCTAGTGTTCCACTTGAATTGTTATACTTATAAAAATAATAGGTTAGTCCTAACATGACTAGAAAGTAGACAATTATTTGAAAATGGATAATGTCTCAATTAAAACTTAACTAAATGATAAAAATAATCATTTAATTTGATAACTTAAAAATTAAGCCTCAAATGCAAAATCAAACCCTTCCATTGAGTCCAAAAGCATAAAAAATATAGAAATAAACTATTTAATCATAAAATTAGAATTAAATCACCTAAATAAATTAGAAGATCCACAATATCCCACATCATCACTACTCTCACCGTGAATGGGCCTTGCATGGCCTCTGATAGCCAGCCAACATTGTTGCTGGATCAAAATTTTGAAAATTACTTTGGCCTATTACTCTATTGTTTTTCCCCACAACTCCTTCAAGGAGCAAAAGAAATAAAATAATAAAAAAAAGTCCTATCATAAGTACATTTGTGTGTCGGTTTCAACTTTTCCAAAAACGAACTTCACAAAAGCAACCAACATGCTTGTTGCTTTTATTGGGAATTTCGTTGAAACCAAATTTGAAGCTTCAGGACTCCCGACATCTGATGAATTCTCAACAGCGCATAACTTCATAAATAAAAAATCAGGCACCCTTACCAGAAATAAACGATAAAATCCTATTACTTTAACCTAAATTCAATTTCCAATCACATCTTATTAGATATGATATTTATCTTATTTTATCTTGCGGGGCCCACAAGCCTTGGGAAGACAAAAATACAAAAATTAATTATTTGTCTATGGAATTTTTTATTTGAACTCTAGACCTCTAAGGCTATTGAATCACCTGTATGTCAACCGAGATGCATGGATTACTAAAATAATATCTAAAAATATAAATATAAATATAACTCGCGACTAATATAAATAATAATTGAGCAAAACACATTATTAACTATTTAGCTTAGTTGGTCAAAAGGTCAATAATTGCTACGTAGGATATCTTATGTGGATTTTGACCAGTCAACTTAAATATTTATTATTATTTTTTAATATTTTATAGTAGCAAATAAAAGAGAAGGGAAAGAAAGGGGAAACGTAGTTAGGATGTTGTAATGATTTCAATAGGAAAATTTTCACATGTAGATGATCATTTAGGCTATCTATTATGATATGCACATGTAAGAAACTAGGGTTGAAATATTATGAGTATTGAGAAAATTTCTAAAATATTGTACGTGTAGAAAATGTAGGAGTATGATTATATACATTATAATGTATTTTAGGCTAAAATACAACATTCGATTATTTTAACAATTAGTTATATTTTTTGATTTTTCGTTATAAATATGTTTTCCTAAGTGTATTTAATTTATATAGAAAATTTTTTCATTTTACAATAATTTCACATATTTATTTTTGATTTTTTAAAAAATATCAATTTCAATGGAATTTAAGTCTTTTGCACCCCTTAAAAACCTTGATTTTAAGCTAGTTATTAAAATAATTGAATGTTGTATTTTAGCCTAAAATACATCATGATGTATAAATCATACTCAAAAAATATATAGTCAAATATTGTGGTTTTAAGAGGAATTTACCTTTAAAAGTAATCATTACATATTCTTATCTTTTCTTCTTAAAATACACATTCACCATTCTAATATATAGTCTTAAAGTTACTAGACCTAAGGTTCTTAACTTAGATTGAGCGGAAAATGTAAATCCTTATATTACATTTAAGCTTAGACTATATTTAAAACACATCACATTATGTTTAACCTTAGACCACATTATGTTTAACCTTAGATCCACTTATAAATTTTTAAATTTTTTTTTCTTTTCAGTGTGCGATTCAGTTCTAAGCCATTATACAAGGAATTTTGCTTTAATAAGTAGAATGGTCGAGATTGTTAGAATAATTAAAATGTCACGTGAATTTAAAAGATATGCAGATGAGGCAGCCATTTTTCACAAGTACTTTATCAAAGTGGAGTTGAAGTTGGGAGAGCTTTGAACCGGTTGGATTTTGAAAATAAAACTATATAAATAAAAAAAAGTTAAGTTGAATTTATCTTTCTAGAAGCATGAATATTTCCTTTCTTTCACATGAATCCGTTCTATCCTTATGAAAATGAAAATTTTCAATTTTTTTACACTATACTACATAAGTAGTTGCGGGACGATTCGCTTATTGTGTTTTCAATTTTCCATAGGCCTTTTTCACCACAGTTGTGATGATGATGAGATCTTTAGCTTTTATGTTTGAGCAGTTTCACCATCATTTGCTTTTATGTCTAAGCAGTTTTACCATCATTTTAGAGAAAATATTTTACTAGTAAGCTCGCTAGTATTCATGGATAAAAAATTGAGCTGCCTCCCTGCACGTTGCTGAGAAACATCGATCCTGTTCTTATTTAATGACCAAGGAAGATAGTTAACCTCTAAACGCTGCAACGAATTTTATTTTTAGCGATGGAATTTGTTGCTAATTTGGTTACCATTGTAGCAATGACAACCAAATTAGCCATTTCTTTTTCTACAGAGATATCAATACTAGAAAATACATTTCTTCACCTTAGCAAAGGGAAAAAAAATCTTTATTTAGCAAAAAAATGCATATATGAAAGAAAATTTTCTCGCTTATAATGATACTTTCTTGAAATTTTTTTAAAACTTATGTTAATGCTTATAATAATATTTTGGTAATCCAATCAAAAGTTTGCCCAAATAAAAAATCATAAACGATTGATAACCAAATATTTTCTTAATGATTACTCTATAGAATACGCCATAAATTATTGACAATTAGGTTTTTTAACAACTAAATTTTAACTTTTCATAACAAATTTTCTTTGTGTATACATCATTGGTAAAAATAATTACCAATGAACTTTGTTAATTTCCTTTCCAAAAATAAAGTTTGTTGTAAAAATATAGCACAGGGAGAGCATAATTGTTTCTATTAAATCAAAGCAAGCAACTGCCTTTCATATATGAAAAAAGCAACCAACTGCTAGCCACCTAGTATCGAGGATTACTCATCATCATGCTTATATAGACAAAGTTTTTTTTTTGGGCTTATGGTAACATTTTTATAAGTTTTAAGACCTATCACATTATGTTTAAACTTAGATACACTTTTAAATTCTCAAAAACTCTTCATTTTAGATGAAGGATTTAGTTCCGGGCTGTTGGTGGCATTCAATCCAATCGATCAGCTTAATGGGGCCGTAGTGTTTTCTAAAATTGACTTGCAATAGGGTTATCATCAGCTTAGAGTGAGCTCGCAGGACATCTCAAAGACAGCGTTCAGGACAAGATATGGACATTATGAATTTTTGGTAATGCCTTTTGGGTTAACCAATGCCCCTGCAGTATTTATGGATCTCATGAACAGAGTATTTCGAGAATATTTGGACAAAATTGTAGTGGTGTTCATTGATGATATATTAATTTATTCTAAGTCAAAGGAAGAACACTGTGAGCATTTGCGGATCGTATTAAATCGGTTAAGGGTAGAAATGTTGTATGCTAAATTAAAGAAATGTGATTTTTAGCTAACGTAAGTTACATTTTTGGGGCATATCATCTCTGTTGAAGGAATCAGAGTGGACCCACAGAAAACAGAAGCTGTAATGAAATGGCCAAGGCCAACCACAGCAACTAAAGTACGGAGTTTCTGGAATTAACTGGTTATTATCGGAGATTTGTTGAGGGATTTTCTAAATTATCCGCACCACTCACTAAGTTAACTCGAAAAAAAGTTAAATATAAATGGACCGATGATTGCGAGTCAAGTTTCCTAGAACTTAAACAAAGGTTGATTCAATAACCAGTGTTAACAATTCTGGATAGTAGTGAGAATTTTGTGATTTATAGTGATGCATCTCATCAGGGTTTGGGGTGTGTGTTAATGCAGAAAGATAGGTTAATTGCGTATGCTTCCAGAAAACTGAAACCCAATGAACTAAATTATCCAATACATGATCTGGAATTAGCAGTTGTAGTATTTGCTCTCAAAATTTGAAGACATTACTTGTATGGTGAGAAATGTGAAATATATACAGACCACAAGAGTCTCAAATACATTTTCACACAAAATGAATTAAATATGAGACAGAGAAGATGGTTGAAATTATTGAAGGATTATGATATAACCATTCACTATCATCCCAGAAAGGCTAACGTGGTTGCAAATGCCTTAAGTCGGAATGTGAGCCTTGCTCATTTACTTACATCAGAAGAAGGAATACTTCGTGAATTGAGGTAAATGGATTTAATTGTTAGTATGTCAGGATTACCAGTGCGATTATCTCAATTGCAGCTGCAGTCAACTCTATTCGAACAAATTAAAAGTGAACAACAAAAAGATACAAAATTGCAAGAATTGATGAATTGTATGAAAAATAAGAGAAACCTGGATTATACTGCTGACGAGCAAGGAATTTATAGGTATAAGGGTCTTTGCATTCCAAATTCAAGGGAAGTGAAAGATTTATTGTTGAAAGAAGCTCATTTTCTCCTTTTTTGATGCATCCAGGCAGCACAAAAATGTATAGAGATATTAAGCAAGGATATTGGTAGAATAATATGAAGAAGAAAATTACAAAATATGTTTCAAAGTGTTTAACTTGCCAAAAAGTTAAAGTGGATTATCAGAAAATGTCTGGAAAATTGCAGTCCTTAGAAGTGTTGGTCCCGAGTTAATGGCGATTACCCAAGAGGGGAGGGGTGAATTGGGTATTTAAAAATTTATAACTTAAACAGAAACTTTACCCCGGATTAATCTAATCCCCTTAATGAAGAAACAAAATGGAAAGCAATATAATGTAGAGAACAGAAATATAAATTAAGCACATAAGATTTTTATAGTGGTTCGGGCAACCTCCCTACTCCACTCTTCCAAGCTCACACTCCTTGTGACTTGGGTTCCACTATTGTATTCCTCAAATACAATTTGAGCCACTGCTCTCTTCTAGATTCCAGCTCTAGGGGGTATCAACAAATCACAGCACAAGTAGGTGATGAGTTATACTCCAATCACACACTACTTTGCTTACACTTGATCTTAGTTCCTCAAACTAAATCAAGTTCAACACAGCAACAATAATAATAACAAAATAATCTACACGTTACAGTTGTGTAGAAGCAGTTTGGCGCAGAGAAGAACTTGTTGAGTTGGCTTTGAAGGATCAGCAGTTGAGCTCTTGCAGTTTGAAGCAAAGTTCTTCTTCTAAGGATTTGCTTAATCACTTAATGCTCATGAAGATGGTAGTTATGCACACTTAATGATTTTCAGCTACTTTCTTCGTCCACAATGAATGCCTTTTATAATTGTGGAGGGAATCCGAACGTTTGAAGGTAGGTGGTGCGCATTTAATGCGCCAACGTTCGAATATTTTCCGACCGTTGGGACCCAAGTCGCAGGTGGAGTCGACTTCGGATGCGACTTCACCCAAGTCGCAGATGGAGTCGACTTCGGGTACGACTTCGCCTTCCGTAGCGACTTCAAGTTCCAGGTCGGGTCGACTTGGGTATCGACTTGACCCAAGTTGCAGGTGGAGTCGACTTCGGTATGCGACTTCACCTCGTAAGTTATCTTGATGAACTTGAAATCTTTGGGATGCTTTTGTTTTCTTCATCCCTTGTTGTTCTTCCCTGATTGAGTTCTTCTTTGAGTCATTGTCTTCACTTTAGCTTGTTTCTTTTGGCTCCATGTTTTGCAAGCCTTGAATCCATGAGTCTTGAATCATGTAATCTTGAACAAGTTCTTGGTTGAGTTTATGCATCTTGCTTGGACTTGGATTAGTCTTCATATGTTTGTCTTGAAATCAGTTAATCCCAACTTGTCTTCTGAAATCTCTCCTCTGTCCGATCGAAGTCGATGCCGGAGTCGACTTGGTCTGCGACTTCACCCAAGTCGCATGCTGGAGTCGACTTGGTCTGCGACTTCAGTGCCCCCAGATCTTGGTTTCAACTCTGGACGGAAAACGACGCCTCCAAGTCGCTACTGGAGTCGACTTGGCCTGCGGCTTCACCTCAAGTCGCAAGTGGAGTCGACTTGGGGTGCAACTTCGGCACTTCGGGGTCTTGACTTCAACTCTGGAAGGAATTGTCATTTTGAAGTCGATGCTGGAGTCGACTTGGTCTGCGACTTCGCCTCAAGTCGCATGCGAAGTCGACCTCGTTTGCGACTTCGGCAGTTCATCTTCCCATTTTCAACTCTGGAAGGATTTGGCGTATTGAAGTCGATGTTGGAGTCGACTTGGGGAACGACTTGGCCTTCCATGCTCTATTTTCTTCAAATGCATATGCCTTAAACATTTTCACAAACATGTTAGTAGCCAAGACTTACTCAAATTGATTTGTTAATCATCAAAACATAAATTTAGCTTATTTTTCACATATTTTCAACAAGAAGTACCCGAGTGGAAGTGAGATGATATTACCATGGACTTTATAGAAGGATTGCAAAGGACCCAAGGCGGACATAATTCTATATGGGTAATTGTTGATCGATTATCAAAGGTGGTACATTTCCTTTCAATTAAATCAAGTTTTACGGCTGAAAGATTGACTCGAATTTACTATAGAGAAATTGTGCGATCGCATGGGGTACCTAAGACCATTGTGTCAGATAGATATTCCACATTTACTTCTAAAATTTGGAAGAGTTTAAATAAGACAATGGGTACACAATTAAGGTTTAGCACTACATTTCATCCACAAACAGACGGACAGACAAAAAGAGTCAATCAAATTTTAGAAGATATGTTAAGAATGTGTACACTGGAATTTGGAGGAGCATGGGATGAATATTTATCTATTGCAGAATTTGCATATAATAATAGCTATCAAGCAAATATTCAAATGGCTCCATTTGAAGCGCTGTATGGAAGAAGGTGTAGAACACCTCTGAATTGGAATAAAGTGAGTGTAAGAAGTTTAGCCCCTGATTTATCTCAGAGGATGGCAGAGAAAGTCCAAGTAATTCGCCAATGTATGAGGACAGCGCAAAGTAGACAGAAAAGTTATGTAGACTGCAAAAGGAAGAATCTGAATATTCAAGTGGGAGATCATGTATTCATCAAATTTACTCTAATGAAAGGGGTTACCAGATTTGGAAAGAAGGGAAAATCGAGTCCCAGGTATATTGGTCCTTTTGAAGTGTTAGAAAAGATTGGGAATTTGGCTTATAGAATAGCACTGCCACCAGCCCTTGTCGCAATACATAATGTGTTTCATATATCAATGCTTCGGAAATATGTGGCTGACCCCAGTCATATTTTTGCCGCTGAATCACTTCCGATTCAAGATCATTTGAACTATGAAGATAGACCCTTGAAGATTGTAGATTATAAGCAGCAAAAGTTGAGGAACAGAATAATTGAATATGTAAAGTTCAGTGGAATCGATATCCAGACAATGAAGCTACGTGGGAATTGCGAGAAAATGTGAAAAGAAAATATCTCCAATTAATTCTGGATGATTAAATGGTTTCGAGACGAAATCTTTTTAAGAGAGGAAGAATGTAAAGCCCGGTAGAAAATATATATATATATTATATGTTGCTGCATGTGCACGTTTTTAGTGCACATGCAGAGCATGAAATATTAAAGGGGTGAAAAGGGAGATCGGGCGCAGGAAGAACCAGAGAGAAAAAAAAATGGAGAGGAAGAAAGAAGAAGAAGAAAGGAAGAAAGAGAAGGAGAAGGAAGAAGAGAGGGGAGGGAGCCTGCCATCCACGCCGTCCTCGCCGCCAGGTCGCCGGAGGTAAGGAAGAGATGATTGGTTATGTTGGGTTTTTTCAATTTTTATCCCAAATAATGCATTAAACATAGGGGTTTTGCTAAAATACCTTAGATAAACACGTATGGAAGTAAATTACACCGATTTGAGTAGTAGATTTAGGTATTTTGGGATCCAAGAGTTGAAATGGATAGGATTTTGATTTTATTTCCAAGAAAATAGCAGAAAAATCATGAGGCTTTTGATAAACTCATGAATAGGAGGATATTTGGAACCCAAATCATGAAAATGGAAGGTTAAAAATCAAGCCAAGTGTGAAATCAAAAATTGAAAAGGGGTGTATCCAATTTTCTTGTTCCAAATCCTGAAATCCTGATATAGTAGCTGCAAATGCTATTAGGATGTATTAGTTACAAATTAATATGCCCAATTTTAGGTAAAAAGGAGAAAAATTAGAATTTTTCATGACCCGTAGAAATTGGGCAGCCCAAAAAACGTGGGTAAAACATGGGACTTTTGGAGTATTTGATTTAAACATTATTTATGGATAAATTTTAAAATATTTGGAGTGTTAAAAATATAAAATAAAAATTTAGGTTGTGGGTAGGGTACGGGTGTCAGAAATTTATGTGAAATCAGTGGGTAACAAATTCACATAGCATAAGAATAATTGATAAATTTTAAACTGCCTAACATATATATCTTAAGTAGGCACTTAATGGATAAAAAAAATTATTATTAGCTTTCAAATCAATGCATCCGTAGCCATTAAAATTAAAATGTAATACATGGTGATTTAAGTTAATGCTTAGCCAAAAATTGCTAATTTTGATAAGAAAAGGAAAAGAGAAAGTGCAAGACAACCTGAGATTGTAAGGCAAGCAAGCTTTTCAAATTCAATGATTTATTGTGATAAAATGTCTATTTTGTTATTTATTTTGAGATGTTTGCAACAAATGTTCATGTTATTTATTTATTTATTTCTCTAGAAATATGTGCCAATCAAGTCATTTTCATAGGTATTCTAATTTAAATTTTTATACAAACATTGAACAAATCCTTGGGAATGGCCATTACCCTATTTTTCTCTTATATATATTTATGTTATTAAGGTATGTTTCAGATTTGATTTTTGGAAACAACCCTTCTTTTTATGATTAACCGAGCAAACTTTGTTTTACGTCATAAATGCTCTTGACCATTTGTGTGGATGTGACTCATGCATCGAAATGAATATAAGGTTTCGCCAAGGTTGTAATTGGACAGGTAGTCCATCCTTGACGTTGCCTAGTCGGTGTGCCCGACGTATGAGTGTGAGTGATCACTTGATAAGTGTCACCTGCTAAAGAGAAAAACTATGTCATTGAATGATGCATGTTGTGATTGCATTTCATCTTCATGCATACATGATATTTTATGGAGACGTTAGCGTTTTCCTTTTAAATAATGCTTGCTTACTGGGTTATTTGAACTTACCGATTTTATTAAATAGTTGCAGAATGTACCGATTTCAAGAGCTATGGAGACTTCACTGGGTAGAAAGGTAGTGAAGTGAAGAGTCATATGAGACTCTTGAGGATGGAAAGATATATATCAACTCTTAAATTGCCATAACCACTAGAAAACTAATATTTTATAACCAAAATTTGAAGATACTTAATATTTTTGTGTTAAAAAAATTATTTAATAATATAAATAAGTTTTTTTGCTAATTTTTTTTATTTCATATGTTACATCATTTTAACTTGATATTATAATCAGACTCTGAGATATTCTTACAATTTTTACTGTTTTTTTACAAATGTCTTAACAATGATCCAATTTTTCCTAAAAACCCATTCAAAATTAACCATTGTTGCTAACAAGTGTTAGATTAAATAATTGTTATTTAGTTGAAAAAACAAACTTTAGATTTGTTGCCAATAATGGTTGCAAATGTCAACTTTTGTTATATGTAGTGAAGGTATGTGTGAATCCCGCTTTTGCAAAATGAATATTCTTGAAATTCCTTTCCTACAAACTGGAATTATCCAATCATCTATAGATATTTGCCAGAAATTTACTTTATCCTTGTTTTTCTCTTGTGCACTTCATTATTAAGCAGTATTAATTAATTTTTTGCAATTTGAGTTTATATATCTAATACTTAGACTAGTGTTTTTAGGTTGGGAAACACTTTAGTGCTGCAAAATGCACCAAGTCAATTGGTATTTTGTTATGTTTGGTCCTATCTTAGTGACTAAAAAAATGGAGCATGATTATATACATCATGATGTATTTTAAGTTAAAATGCAAAATTTATTTATTTTTATAACTAATTATATTTTTTAATTTTTCTTTATAAGCATATTTTTCTTAGTATATTCTATCTATGTACCAAATTTTTCCATTTAAAAATAGTTTATGCATTTGTTTTTTATTTTTAGAAATCAAGTTTTAAGGGGTGAAAAATGACTTAAATGCCTTCGAAATTGATAATTTGTTTAAAATAAAAAACAAATATGTACAAGTATTCTAAAATGGCAAAATTGGTATATAGATTAAATGCACTTAGGAAAGCATGCCGACGAAGAAAAAAGCAAATAAAAATAAAATAAATGAATACTGTATTTTAGCCTAAAATATATCATGATATATATCATCATGCTAAAAAAAAATCTAACCGTTCATTAGTTTCAACATTATGTATACAGCTAAGTACCAAAAATCATCTCAATTAAAATTTGCGTTAGTGAAAAAAAACAGCTTTCTCAAAACGAATTTTCTAGCGTTACCGTGTGTTATTCTGCTTTACTCTGATATAGTTATAGGTTGGGAGTGGACATGTGTAAACCAAGTGACCAACAAACATTGTTTTCATCTTCCTATAATTTCAATTACTTAATCCATGCATTAATTAACAGTTGCTACCAATAGGCAATAGGCAATAGGCAATAGGCAATGTATTCCATAGTAGTAGTTTAAGAAGCGGAAGCGGCTTGAATCATAGACGGCTTTTGCCGGACTTTTTCAATTTTCACTCTAATAAATAAATTGAACCACCAAATATATGTATTAGACCACGCGCTAAGCATCTGACCACTTCAACAATAATAGTAAACGTCAAACTACTAATGAATTAATCAATCTGGCTACCATGTGTGTACGCGTCTATAAATATGTGTTCTTTGCAGCTACTTTTCCACACAAATCCATATTCTCATTTCTTACTTGTTCTTCTTCACCTCTCAAGCTCGAGACGATAATGTTGCGGATTATGGCTTCTGGCGTCGTCCTCGTGTTCGGCCTTGCCCTGCTTTCCTTATTTGCATCTCACGCTTACGCTGGGGACCCTAGTCCCTTGCAGGACTTCTGTGTAGCCATCAACAAAAATCCTCCAGGTAATTATTTAATTAATTAGGACGCCCTTAATGTCAGAAACTTAGGACTGATGGACTTCAAATCAGTTCACAATTCAGAGATTGGCTTCGGTGATTGCCGTTGCCCATTAGGATTTGATGACAGCCCAAAATGCATGCATATACGTGGAATATTCGAGAACTTAATTTTGACGTGCTTAGTTACCTTAATGCAGTGCTCGTGAATGGGTTTATCTGCAAAGACCCAAAACAAGTCGTGGCCGACGATTTCTTCTTCCCGGGTCTGAACAAACCTGGGAACACAGCAAACAGAGTTGGGTCGAACGTGACCCAAGTGACGGTGAACCAACTAGCTGGACTCAACACCCTCGGCATCTCTCTCGTCCGAATCGACTACGCCCCATATGGCCAAAATCCTCCCCACACCCATCCTCGCGCAACAGAGATATTGACAGTCATTGAGGGAACCCTCTTCGTTGGCTTCGTCACTTCCAACCCCGACAATCGACTGATAACCAAGGTCCTCCAGCCGGGCGATGTCTTCGTCTTTCCCATTGGACTCATTCACTTCCAGGTGAATATAGGCCACGGCAATGCAGTCGCTATCGCTGGTCTGAGCAGCCAAAATCCTGGGGTCATCACCATCGCCAACGCTGTCTTTGGTTCAAAGCCGCCCATCTCAGACGATATCCTGGCCAGGGCCTTCCAGGTGGACAAGAAAATCATTGATTTGCTGCAAGCTCCGTTCCAGATGGGCAGCTAGTGATGAACTCGCAAACAGCTATCTGTTGACGTATTTGATTGTTGGTCTAAATAAAGCAATATCATGCTAAGTGGTTGCTATGAATTCATGATACTTATAATAATTGTACGTGGCCAGCTAGTGATGGACTTGCAAACAGCTAGCTAAAAGCCTAAAATTGATGTATTCTCTAATTGCATGAATATGGGTATTTTCTGATATTTGAATGAAATTAATGTCAGCCAAAATCAATTTTTGGGAATTAAAAAAACACTGAAAGTTTCCTGGAACAAGTGGAGGCCTATGCGGACATGGTTCCGTGGTATTGATAATCAAAATAATCTCTCTAGGAGTCCTACTGAGCACCTGCTTGGGAGATTAACTAGATCACACGAACTCCATTTCAGGAACCAGTCTATACATATGGAATCAATTACTTCACTTTGGATTGGAATGATTGATCGCATGGGAAGTGATTCAGTGAAAGGTTTCTCACTTCTCCAAACTTGGAGATGCTCAGTTTATGAAATCACTGTCTCTGTTGCTTGAAACGACATTTTATATAAAAATACATGCACATGGACCAAACTTGATTTATATTTTTTTTAATGTTTAAATATAGTGTAAAATGATTTTCACTTTATTTTATAGTGTGATCATTTCATGGTGTTTATATATAGTGTCAGCCATATGACAGCTCCGAATGTATATCCGAAACGTTAAGATCACAACGTAGGTGTTTAGATGTATATAAAGTTGTTTTTGCAATGTTATTACTTTTTTCTACCATTTTTACATATTCTTAAATTTACAAATTAGATTTGTTAGGGCGTTTGTTTTTAAATGATTTATTTATCACAAATCAACCAACCAGAGAAATTCGGAGCCTATTCGGCCTGCATCTTCATTAGCAAGGAAAATATGTATACAAGAAAAATTTTCTTGTTTAAACTGCTACTTTTATAGATAAAAAATATTTCTTTTCTTCCATTGATACTTTCTTTGATAAGATTTTTAAAATTTATAATACTGTTTTGAAAATCAAAACTTTTTTACTTAAACACAAAAATCATGAACTATTGACAGTCAAGTTTCTTCTTAGTGGGGCTCAAAAAAAAATTTCTTCTTAATGGTTAATATGAAATATACCACAAATGATTGACAACCAACTTTTTCTTTAACAATCAAATTTTACCATTTTGCAAGGAAATTTTTTGTTTAGCAGTAAGTTAAGTAGAAGAGAAGGGAATATCACAGGAAAGTTACGCCAAATGTGCTTGATTCACCATCGCAAAAAGCAAGGTTTTGTTTAGCAGTACGTTAAGTAGAAGAGAAGGGAATATCACAGGAAAGTTACGCCAATTGTGCGTGATTCACCGTCGCAAAAAGCAAGGTTTTGTTTAGCAGTACGTTAAGTAGAAGAGAAGTCCGTTTCCGAATTTTAAATTTTAGTGAGTATTTAAGATGACGGTTACACTTAATAGTAAGCAAAATAAATCTGTTTCTTCGCAAATGGCCAGCATGTTCGACGCCTTCTATAGAACTTACGACGACGCCCCCAACTGAACTTGGCCGTTGATACAGAAATGGCCCAAGTGTTCAATGGGCACGTTGACACAAATGGGCTAGTAAAGCCCGTAGCATTCAAGTCATTTCCCAAGTTACTTCCCACACATTTCTCTTCTCTTAATTAAGAAATAGAAATTCGGTAAAAAAAGGACTCCCTCCTTTTACTTTTTTAGCAGAAGATATGTACATATATGTATGCCGAACGTATAATTTTATTTAAATAAACAACCCGATTGATATTTGGAAGGTCAGGGGCAAATTTTGGGTTCCCATCCACGACTAACTGCTAGTCTGGAACGGAGTTTGCAGCAAATCGATGATTTTTCTTGTCCACTTGGAAAGCCATCGCCAGGGTATCATTCGAGATAGGTCCTCTGCATAACTGAAGGAGGCAAATTACAAGGAGGTTAGCAGCCATCTTGATGCCCACAAGTTGAAAGAAGATGAAGACAAAAGATGGAGAGTAAGGCAATGACACATATTCATAGCGATCGATAGGAGTTTAATTTCTAGACGTTGTTGAAATGGTCTGCAATTAGACGTACTCTTAGCTGTGGACGCAGTCATCTAATGGCCATAAAGCTTGCTTATGGTTTAAGCTGTCATCGCTTCTGATTAACTACTGCAATTTTTGGTAAACTTAATATATCGTTGAATGCATCCCAGGAACGAGTTATGGTTATCTAGAAGCATATGCCAGAACAAATTAAAAAGATGAAGTAAGAAGGAAACCATCCCCCTTCTAAAGTTGGCAGGTTCAATGCGTGGACGAGAAATATATATAAGCTCTCAATTAATAAAAAAGCTTTACATAAAAAATAAAAAATAAAAAAGTTTGGTTATGTATAATATACAATTAACTTTTATTTCGGGGGTGTTTGTTTATTCTAAAAATATTTCAAATAAAAATTTTTAATCTAGAACTTTTTGCTCTATGTAGTTACCGTATTTTTTAATTATTTTTTAACTTTTTTCTGCACAAGCGCCCTACTTTTCAATTATTTATATGCAACAACTCATACATTTAACCTATCTATTTTAACTTTATTATTTTTACTCTTTGTTGTTATTCCTACCATATGATATCATTTTCTGTAATTTCAAAAATTTTTATGCCAAAAACTTTTCTGTAGAAATTTTAACTATTTCCAAACACATCCTTAATTAAAAATTCTCAAAGAAATAACAAGTGAATGGTCCTATCACAAGTAGTCATGGTCAATGCATGTTGTGTTCATACGCTTGTAACTCGCTATGACAAATCTCATTAACTAAAAACGATTTTGGGCGTCAATATTCGAGCACATAGTTTGCATTAGGGGTAACTCGACATTAACAACAACATGGGGACGTAAAGTGTTTGTTTAATGATCATAGGGTTACACTTGTATATAACGGGGTGCATTTAATCAAAAATTTAAAAGTTTTTTTATACAACTGCTAATCTAAATATATTTAATGTGGGTATTAATTTTTACAATTTTTGTAGATTTGTAGATATTTTTTTTGAGTTTTTAAAAATTAGTGGTACTTTTAGTAATATAAAAGTTTGAAAAAAAAGTTAACAAAAATATTTGCATCAGCGTGCATCAAAACTATGTGCACCCAAGTGTATACGATTAAAACCCATGATTCATAACCTTGGTGGTCAGGCAGGCTTTGTGTAGGCTCTCGGATAAAAAATATTTGTGTAGACACCGTTAAATGGGTCTGGCTTATCATACATAATATACATGTATGTGCGTGTATATATTTATGGATATTTTACAATCTTTCCAACTGGTATTGCAATCAGGATCGGAGGCATTTTTACACTTTTTTTATAACATTCCAATAGGCATCTAAACAATATTCTAATTTTTCTTATTTGGTTGGACACTTCTACGAAAATCAAGGAGACTTTGCTGCCACCCACTCTTAAATCCATGTTGGCATCTGTTCTAGCCATACGGGTTATCACGACGCTTGAAGCGTCGTGGCAAGATACATATATATTTAGTTGTCTTTTGAGTCATCATATTTTACATCTACGTCAAATTTCATGGCCCATCATATATAATACCAATACATATTAAGTCATGACACCGTACAATATATCGTATATTAGTTTATTATATAATATTCAATTTTTTCATTTTATTTTTCTTCACAAATATGTTTTCTTAAGTGTATTTAATTCATATACTAAGTTTTGCCATTTTATAATATTTTTACATATTTATTTTTTATTTTTAAAAATTGCATGTTTTAAGGGATAAAAAATGACTTATATGTCCCTAATTTTTTTAAAAAATAAATATGTAAAAGTATTATAAAATGGCAAAACTTAGTATATGAATTAAATACACTTAATAAAATATGTTTATAAAGAAAAAATGAAAATAAAATGAAAAAATACGATAAGCTAATATACAATATATTGTATAGAGTCATGAATATACTTATCAATTATTTTTCATTTTATACGGAATAAATACATGACTTATTTTAAATAGCCCATCTCAAATATCTATCAATCATTTTTTACTCTCACGACGCATAAATTATTATTATTTAGGTGAAACCATCACTTATACGCCGATTAGTATTTTCAAAGAACGCCTAACAGTTCAAATTAGCATCAGGTATACACGGTGTGGAAAACAATGAGATCAAGCATATCCAAGACGAGTTGGGGGCGTCTACTGGGTTAACAAGATTAAACTAATTATGCTACAAGCTACATCAATGGTTGTGATCATCCAAATATATATGGTTCGTAGGAAGGTTTAGTGTATTGCCAGAGCACCATAAGTTAATTAGAACTTCATCTTCCTGCCAGCGACCTTCTCGGCTTCTCATCATCGACGTCATCCACTCATCGAAACTGCACCTCCTGGTTGGTGTTATGTTTTGTTGCTGCCACCAGAAGAAAACTTCCTACCTCTGGTTTCCTTAAATTCGACCTCCCCACAGCACCAGATTCGATGACCAGCAACATCCCGTGCCTAACTCTGGGGTGCAACTCTTGTCGTCCTACTTAGCGTGGATGGGCTAATTTTCTATTTTTATATCTAGGTAGGTAGGTAGGTTTCAAATTTTTTTTAAAAAAAAAATCTTCCATCAGAATAGAATAGGTCTCAAAGGATATCTAAAACAAATCCGAATTGTTAATATAGATTTAATTTATCTTTTATAATAAAAAGATATAAACATATTCTATAAATATATCTAATCTATCAAGTGCACTCTAGTGCACTTAAGCCTTATGAGAAATAGTTTATCTTTTAGTTTTTAAAATTGAAAATAAAATACTAAAAACAATCAAAATAATGTAAAAACTATATATATGGGATATTCATGCTTGGAACCATATATGAATTTTTTTTAAAAATCAAAAATAATTTAAAAAAAGGGTCATTCGTTAGTGTACTAGATCCGAACTCTTAAACATATAGAAATTTGTTTAATTTATTTATTATTTAATAAATTCAATAAATGTATTTCAAAAATTATATTATTATCATCTTGAGTATTAGTTTTAAGTAAGACTTATAATAAAATTATAATTTTTAAATATAATGCAAAGACTATTCTAAAAAATAAATTCAAAATCAAAATTGGAATTGAGCTGATTTTTAAAAAATAGGGTAAGGTAGGCTTAAAAACCGATTTGACCTAAAATACAATAATTTTTTAGAATAAAGTAAAAAAAAAGTGTACCCAAACCGAACTTTCTCGACCCTATTTGCACACCAAGCTCACTTCTATAGAATCTAGTAGAAATTCACCCTTTTTAGCCAATTATTCACTGCTACCACTAGGTGTAATATAGGCCAGTGAAATTCCGACTAATCTCAACCTTAACTTGACCTTATTTATAAAAGTCTTAATATTAAATCTAATTTTAATTTTATTTGTAAAATTTAAACTCTAGATACATTTATGCAATGATAATAAAAGTGATCCTTTTTCCTATTTTAACTATCAACCTTGCAGATTATAAGCGAGCTGCATTTGATTTACTTAGATAAGTTTTGAGAAAAAATGGGGTTCGTAAAGTGATTCCTGAGCTTACTCTAATTTCGTGGTTATCTTACCAATAGAATACTAGTGGGAGGGTGGTTTATCATTTTTTTTTTGCAAAGTGGGTGAGTAGTTTCTGGGATAAAGGAAACGATGATGAAAAAAGATTATATGATATTATGCTGGGAAGATGTCAACTCTCAATTAAATTGCTATGGTGATCGAGCAACGTTGCTGGTACTTGCCAAAACTTTGTTTGCAAGAATTATGTAATAAACTTTGGAAATATTTTTTAATAAAAAATCTATCATCTATTAGGGACAAAATAGGGAGACCATACCCCCTCCACAAATGGGGTCAAAATTTCCCCACGCTATGGTTCGAACCCCTGACTCCTTTATGCACAACTGCCTTTTTGGCTATGGTGACCAACGAGATAGCCTAGGTTGGTATATTTTTAATTTTTTTAAAATTTTTTCCCATTTTTAAAATTCTTTAGGAAAAAAATTTAATAATAATAATAATAACAGATCTAATATACACTAGACATAAATGTGCCCATTATATATATATTTTGGGAATGTAGTGCTTCAGTAAGATGTATCAAAGTCAATTTTGCATATTTGTCATATTTGGTCCCCGTCTAGGTGACCGTACAAAAATCTAACATATTTTATTAGTTTTGAGATTATGTACTCAATTAAAATTTTCATCGGTTGTTGCCTAAAAAAAATTGCATTGGTTAAAAAATAAAATCATTTGGGAGTAAATTTTAATCCGTTTAAAAATTTTCTAGAAACGCGTCATAAATTGTAAGTCAAATATCTAAACATTTAATAGTGCTTATCTCACTTAAAATAATTCTTGTATATACTTTCATAATATGGTATTCAAAAAATTTATGTAAATTTCAAAATTTCAAAATTGTTTTTTGGACACTACAAGAGAATTAATATTTTGTAACACACATTTGACAATGCTTAAAACTTATTATAGCAAAAGCTCTATTTAGTGACATTAATAATTGTTGTCACTAAAAATCAGCTTTTAGCGATAATAATACAACATATGTTGCAAAAGTAACTTTTTAATGATGTAACGCCCTGGCCCAACTATTGCAGGTATAGTCCGCTTTGGGCCTTTGCCTGCACGGTTTTGTCCTTCTAGGTACCCTGAATGTACCCCAAAATGACAAAACCGTGCAGGTCAAGGCCCAAAGCGGACAATACCTGCGACGGTTGAGCTAGGGCGTTACAAATGGTATCAGAGCCGACTCCCGATATCCTGCTGTATGTCTAGCGAGATGTAACATCCCACATCGGTTAGGATGAAGAAGAGAGCTTGGGCTATAAGTGGAGACCACTGGTAACTCTGTCGAGGCGCTTTTCGGGGTACATTCATGGTACCCAGAAGGACAAAACTGTGCGAGCTAAGGTCCAAAGCGGACAATACCTGCGACAGTTAGGTCGGGGCATTACAAATGATATCAGAGCAGACTCCTGGTGTCCAGCGAGAACTCATCTAGTGAGGATGTTGGAGCCCCAAGGGGGGTGGATGTAACATTCCACATCGGTTAGGATAAAGGAGGGAACTTGGGCTATAAGTGGAGGCTGCTAGTAACTCTGTCGAGGTATCTTTTGGGGTACATTCAGGGTACCTAGAAGGACAAAACCGTGCGGGCTAAGGTCCAAAGCGGATAATATTTGCGACAGTTGGGCCGAGGCATTACAAATAATGGTATCAGAGCCGACTCCCAATATCCTGCTGGTGTATCCAGCAAGGACGCTAGAGCCCCAAGGGGGGTAGATGTAACATCCCAAATTCTTTAGGATAAAGGAAGGAGCCTGGGCTATAAGTGGAGACCACTAGTAACTCTGTCCAGGCACCTTTCGGGGTACATTCATGGTACCCAGAAGGACAAAACCGTGTGGGCTAAAGCCCAAAGCAGACAATACTTGTGACAGTTGGGCCGGGGCGTTATAAATTGTATCAGAGTCGACTCCCGATATCCTGCTGGTGTGTCCAGCGAGGACGCTAGAGCCCCAAGGGGGGTAGATGTAACATCCCACATCGTTAGGATGAAGGAGGGAACCTAGGCTATAAGTGGAGACCACTGATAACTTTGTCGAGGCGCCTTTCGGGGTACATTCATTGTATCTAGAAGGAAAAAACCATGCGGGCTAAAGCCCAAAGTGGACAATACCTGCGACAGTTGGGTCGGGGCGTTACAAATGAAGAAATATGACTTTTTATTTTATAGCAGCCTAGAACTAAATCTCAAATAGAAAAGAGGATAAAGTTCATAGGAGTTCATGGGTAGGTTAAAGCTTGAAATATCACATTTTAAAATTTCGTAGCTGACCTGTTAGGCCAGAGCTAACAATATCACACTATAAGGCTGACAACCACAAAGTGGTTCAAGCATGAACCGAGTGGAAGCTGGTAGGTTGTAACGACCTAGAATTGATCCCTACATTAAAAAGGAAATATAGTTCATGAGAGATTATAAGTAGCTCTAAGCTTGAAGTATCGTATGATGCATTTCAAAATGATGCATCTGAGCTACAGGTCAAAGCAGAAAATATCATACTGTGGGACCCAAAACCCACAGGCTTAAAATTATTTTTCTGTGTCTGGATGTTACACTTTTAGTGACGAATTTTAAAAAGCATCCCAAAGCCTTTTTGTGATGGTACATAGTCTTGTGGTGGGTGCATTGGGTGCTTCCCTTTAGTTGTATCAGCGTGGATGATGTTTCTAACTAATTAATACCAATTAAAAATGGAAATGCTTCTATGAAACTCCTCTTCTATATAATCCTTTCAATTTTTAATATTTTGATAATTGATTAAGAAATTCACCTATCCATTATATTTAACATCATTTATAGCCATCACGCGTTTTTAGCATGGTGGTACTTAGTCTATCCCTCATGTTGGGGGCCAATGTTTGAGTCTCAACAATAGTAGAAATTAAATAGGTTGGAGTAGGTGGCAGTTGTCTACCCAGTTAAGAAGAGGCGTCTACCACAAGAATAAAATTAGAAATATTGTTAGATGTATGTTAGAATATTATAAGAAATTTGTAGGAATATTTTAGAACTTAGTTGAAAACTTACCCGTTGAGATGATTGAAAATACCCATAAAAACCATTTATAGACTCTTTGAAAACTCTTTTATTTATCTAATATCATCATGCACAGAACTTATCTACAAATATGTAAAATGATGTAATAAAATAGTTTAATATTAAATATCAATTTTAAAGTTGTATTTTCAGCATCTAAACCGTCTAAAATATTATTTCTATCTAAGAAATGATTCCGTAAAATATTAATACATCCTAATATATATGTAAATAGATTTAAAATTTTTTCATAATTAATACATAAATATATATATTTAGAAAATGTGGTCTTTAAGTATATTTGATTTAGATAAAATTTGATCTCTTAATTAAATAAATGATATTAAATAGAACAAATACATTAAATTTTCTATTAAACATTAAAATCTTAAAATTTAAAGAGTTATATGTAACTTGGTTACAAAGAAGCAACCAGATTAAAAAATATAATGGACAATACAAAAGACAGCGTCATCAGTTGACGTCTTCTTCTACGTCCCATTAAAATTCATTTACCGTTTCCGAGGAACCCCGTCTAACTTCAATTTATTCAAATGTAGTAGTTTAATGAAAGCAACTCAAAACCAAACCGCAAGCACATGACTATTTCTATCATCTGTGGCATGCTTTCGTTAGACACAACATGGAATTGGTAGACATCATTAGACTTCAATATTCTGATATCTTGGTCAAGGCTAAATTCAACTGTTTTAATAATAATCACTAAATGTCTATAGTAACCTACCATCTACACTTGTCTATGAATGTGTTATTTCCAGCCACGTATCCCCACAACTCTATACTCTCTGCTTTGCAGTGTTCTTCCTCAGCTATCTTGAGAGAACATTCAGACCATGGCTTCTAGCGTCCTTGTGCTTGGCCTTGCTCTACTTTCCTTATTTGCTTCTGATACTTACGCAGGGGATCCCAGTCCCTTGCAGGACTTCTGTGTAGCCATTAACAAGAACCCACAAGGTTAGTATTCTTTCCCTATCAATGATGAGGAAATTTCTGAAAAATGAAGCGTGCAGTTAGACAAGCGATAAAGTTTTATCTAGCCATTTAGTTTTACTATAAAAAAGCTTATATATGTTAATTATAAGATGTAACCGAAACGATGTTGTAATTGCTTATTTATGTTATGTTATGTTATATTAACTACATGTAATCATTCAAACGCATCACAAAATGCATGTGGAGTTGGAGACAGTAATTAATTCAAAGTGTTTGTCTTAATGCAAGCAGTGTTCGTGAATGGGTTTATTTGCAAAGACCCAAATGAAGTCGTGGCTGACGATTTCTTCTTCCCGGGTCTGAATATACCTGGGGACACAACAACAAGTAAGGTTGGATCCAACGTGACCCAAGTGACGGTGAACCAGCTAGCGGGACTCAACACGCTTGGCATCTCCCTTGTTCGAATTGACTATGCACCGTACGGTGGCCAAAATCCTCCCCACACCCACCCTCGCGCCACTGAGATCTTGACAGTCCTTGAAGGAACCCTCTTCGTTGGCTTCGTCACGTCTAATCCTGACAATCGTCTCATAACCAAGGTGCTCCAGCCGGGCGATGTCTTCGTCTTCCCCATCGGCCTCATTCACTTCCAGGTGAATATTGGCAAGACAAATGCCGTTGCCATTGCTGGTCTAAGCAGCCAGAATCCAGGTGTCATTACCATAGCCAATGCCGTCTTCGGTTCAAAGCCACCTATCTCGGATGACATTCTGGCCAGGGCTTTTCAGGTGGACAAGAAAATCATTAACCTACTGCAAGCTCCGTTTCAGACGAGCAGCTAGTGATGGACTCGCAAACAGCTAGCTATTCATGTATTTCATTGTTTGTCTAAATAAAGCAACATACACTTAGATGGTTGCTACGAATTTAATATAAACGTGGGCACGTTGCTAGTGATGGACTCACAAAGTGCTACAAGTATAATATCGATTGGTTTTCTTATCTTGCATGAATGTGGGTATTTTCTGAAAGCAATGATATTTGAATGAAATTAGTAGAAAGATCTGAAAATCCTAAAATATTGCAGGCGATCCGGACACCATATATTCTCTGCTAAGATGGTAATTTCTGCCAAGTTTTTTATTGATTCCTGGTGCCCTCCTAAGGATAATGCAAGCACGTAGTTCTAATGTTGTATCTTGAGGGTGAAAATGTTAATTAATATTGATTTAAAAGCTGATAATCATGTTAAAAAACAGGTTCGTGGAATACAATGAGCGGAGTTGATTCTTGCTCATATATAAAAATAGCACAATCATGAGGACTTCCATGTTGGATGTAAATGTCATGAAGTTTAATCCACACCCAAAATGTCACGCAGTAATTGTTATTTTTTAACAATTGAAACAAAATGTTAGAATAACATATAATTACTGAAGATTTTAAAATTATCTCTAAAAATATAACATATACTAATGATTCTAAAAAATAAATATTCATAAAATTGGGGTAATGCAAATATTTGCATTGAAATTAAATGCAAGCGTTTGCATTATACTGGTCCCCGTAAAGAAATGAAGAATCCAAGTTGCTATATATTAATCTAAGTGCCCGTGGGTAAAAAGAAAAAAATTCTACCAAAATTTCACCAAATTTTCTGTTATTTGACATTGTAACCACTTAATAATCATATTTTTATTAATTATTATCTTTATTTTTAATCATTATTTTACATTTTCTGTAAAACTAACTTACATATTTTGTATTTATTCATAAAAAAATAAGTATCCACGTCAATCGTTGTTAGTAGCAAAGTATCGGAAACTGGATGGCATTAGGAACGCCCTCTCCACGGAGGCCATGGCCTCGTTGGGGACAGAAATGAAATTAAAACACTTGAAATTGGAGAGCACTCCCTCATTTTGACCAGCTTTTCTCAACAGTGAACTCCTAGTTTTGTCCCTGTGGGCGCTCTAATTCATGATCTGGTCACACTCCTCACCCTTTCTATCTATATATAATATAAGATGTCTTCACGTGCTGCGAACAGGAAACTGGACTGCACACCATTTGGCAGTTTTCGCTTCTTCCATTGTCTGATACTACAACGTCCTGGTGGGTTATTCACCGAGAATCATTGTAAATCAACTTTAAATAGACTCTTCTGATTGTCTGTAGCTTTTGTTCATAAAAAAAATAAATTATTCCTTTCATATTACAACACCCTTTCATTTTTTAAAAAAAAGTTTCCGAATTTTTTCTTATTTCTTACTCGTTAACAAAAGGACCCTAAAGTTAAAATAATTAATTAATTTAATAGGCTATTCCTTATCGGAAATTAAAAATCCATGCACACAGAGCTTTGCAACCAAGAACTTCCGTCATCATCCGCAAAATGGTTCTTGAGGCAATGGATGAATAAATACCTAATTGGACAACAGGCTATATTAAGCAATGGATAAATACATCGTTGAAAGGTCTAATGAATCCACGACTTATGGAAACTTAATGGAGACGGACAACGTGCATGGTATGCCCTCGGGAAATAAATTTAGGCATGTTGGACCTTTCATCCACGTACGTAGATTCCTCAGACATGGAACTCAACACTACCAATGCTTGTAACAGAAGAATAGATGACAATATTTTCAGCGCAAACACATAACTTTGCTTTATTAATAAGACAAAAAAATCTAGGAAATATGCGTGATAATACGCGGCTAGCTTGCCAGCTAGCTAGTTGTTTGTGGGTCTGTGTATTGCCATGCATCACTAGCGAGTCGTCTGGAATGAAGCTTGAAGCAGATCAATCATTTTCTTGTCCACCTGAAAGGCCCTGGATTCCAGCTGCTCAGACTAGTGAGTGCAACGGCTTTATTTTTTATTTATATACAAACCAAAACCCATGCAAGGCATTGGATTCGAAACCAGGTTGCGATTTTGTCCTGGCTATGGCTAGGGGTGCAACTCGGGCTCATGAAACCCGGGTTCACCTCAACCCTAACCCTAACCCTATTTATAAAACTTCAACCCTAACCCTAATCCTAACCCTATTTATAAACCTCAACCCTAACCCTATTTTTGAAATTCGGGCTCGGGTTGAGTTTCGGGTTGAATTTCGGGTTGATATTCTCCTATTAATATATCTTTGTTACTCATACTATTATAATTTTTATCACAAACCTATTGTATAAAAAAATTTTAAAAAAAATTTATTATATGAAAGCAAGAAAAATTCAAATACTGCTTAAGAATAGAAAGAAAAATTCAAAAATCAAAATATAAACCAATGCATATCAAGTTATGAACAATTAACATAAACACAAACAAGTGAAATAATTTTTCAAATTGCAAAAATATTTAAAATGTAAGCATTCAAGATGTAAGAATACTTTTTCAAAAATGCAAAACAAGTGTATCTTTTTCAGTACTAAGCACATATTTCTAAATTGCCATTTATACAGTTTTTATTTACTTTATTTCTAACAATTAATTCTTAGGTAATTACTAATTAATGATGTTTTCATTTGTTTATTTCTAAAAATTTATTCTACCTATATATAATCCCATTACATAAATGTTTCCTCCTCCCTTTTGCTCTCATTTTCAAATAGGATTTCATTACACCGACTTTAGTTTGAAAAAAGACTAAAAAACAGTTTTTTTAAAATGGGTTTTAAAGGATCACGACACCCTGTTAGAAATGATCGTTTTTGTCCAAATTTTATCTATTTTATTTTTATTCAATTTAGTGTTGATAGTTTTATACACGACGGGCACAGATTTCTTTTTATTTTTCTTAAATTTTATTAAAATCCCTAAAAGCCATTTATTTTATAAAAATGTGATAAGTAATCGTAACTGGATATATGATTCAGAATCAAGTCATTCTAAGTTCACAAAATCACACGTTAAATGGTAACTAGCCACGATGAAGAGGCATCAAACACAACTGTCTTTCACCTCGCACCACATGCATCGGATGTGAGCAAAAGAAACAAAGCCACAAATTTTAAAAAAAATATATCAAGAACAAAAATGTTACCGGGACAGGGACAGGGGCAGCTGAGCAGGTGGCGATGTCGGCGAGAGGCGGACGGACCAGGCGAGATGGCGACGAGGCGAGTAAGATGAACGAGCGGCGACTTCGGCAGTTTGGTGAGAGGGAGGCGGATGGACGAACCAGGTGGGCAGATGAAAGCTGCAGCCTACGCAGAGACTGCTGAAAGCGGAGAAGAAAAGGCCGAAACTTAAGCTTGAAAATGCGAGCGCGAAAATGGAGAGGAGAGCTTGCGGCTTGCCTGGACTCTGGAAGTCTGGATGTAGAAGCTTAAGCTCGAAAATGCGAGTGCAAAAATGGAGGTGTTGCAGGCTTGTGGCTTGCCTGGAATCCGGAAATGTGGATGCAGAGAAGATGAAAGGAAGAGCAGTAGAGCCGTAGAGGCAGAAACGAAAGGAATAGCAGTAGAGGCAGACGCTGTTGCTGCAATTCTGCAACAAAGCAAGCTTGGCAGTCGGCACGTTCTGGGCTGGCAAAGTTGCTGAAGCGATGTGATGTTGAGATGATGTAATGACGTTGATGTGTATATAAAATAATAATATTTTTTAAAATTAACCTCGGGTTCGGGTTTACAGGGTTCGGGCTTGCCTGAACCCGAGACCGATTTCTATTTGAATTCGGTTCGTGTTCGGGCTCAAAAATCGGGTTCGGGCTCAAAAAACCAAGGTTTCAACACTGCTGTTTGTCGGGTTCGGCGGGCCGGGTTCGGGCTGAACCCGGCCCAAGTTGCACCCCTAGCTATGGCATGTTGGAAGTGAATGAGGCCAAGGGAAAAACCAAAAGACGAAGACATCGCTAGGGTGGAGCCGTGGCGGTTGGTTATGAGATGATTGTCAGGGTTGAAAGTGACAAGCCAGCTGTATTTTACTGGTTATAAAGCCATGTGATGCCCAAACTCCACCTAACTTAGATTATGCGACAGCAGTACTATTCTTTTGGGTACCCATTTTTATGTCCTTTATAGTAATTCATTAGTTAATTAAGATCAGGTCTGCTTCATTAATTAAATTAAGAAATAGATAAAGAGAATCAGTGATTTGTTTCCAAAGGAAATTTGGGAAGTTAGATCAACTAAACTGGGACCCGGGTCGGGTGTAGATTATCTTAACCCAGCTAAGCACAGTTAAGAAATGAAGATCTAGCACGCATGTAGAAGTGAGATTCGGATGCGTTGGATCAAAGGAAGAGTTATGGCTGTTACAACAAAATAGACAGATCGCTATACATTTTTTTTGAGCCACTTAACGTAATACACTTAACATAAACGGGTTACGTTGCGGGATATTAACAGGTTGCTAATTGGTGGAAATGTGTTGAATAATAAAATAAAACTGATACTATTTAGATATAATTGTGAATAATCAACAAAGAATTCTAATGTTAGTAACTCCAATTTAAAATTTCAATTTTGATATTTATTTTTAATCGGAATATTGATACTCTTTTACCTTTTTGAGTTTATATGGGTTGTCGAGTTTAAATGGATTGGATAATCGTATTGATGGGTTCGACAAGCTCAACTCATAATCAATCCATTTATTTAATGTGTTAAACATGTCATACAAATGAGTTGGAGTGCTAAAAAGTTTTAATCCCAGGGTGAATTTAGATAAACATAAAAATTTTTAAATTAAAACATTTCACTCTTTGCAATTATACTATTTTAAATTATTTATTCATATTTTCCTATACAACTATTCTACTTTTAAATTATTTTTAACAACTACACATATAACTAATCTATTTATTTTTACTTTATTCGTTTTACTCTTCATAATTACCCCTATCATAAATTTTATATTATTTCAAAAAAATTTATACCAAGAATTTTTTGTTCAAAATTTTTCCACTTTCCAAATACACCCTAATTTGCCTCAAACTAATTTCAATTCGCCAGTGGTTGTTTGGATAAAGGACAAGATTATAATGAAAAAGAATGTATATGATGGAAAGATATATATCAACTCTTAAATTGCCATAACCACTAGAAAACTAATATTTTATAACCAAAATTTGAAGATACTTAATATTTTTGTGGTAAAAAAATTATTTAATAATATAAATAAGTTTTTTTGCTAATTTTTTTGATTTCATATGTTACATCATTTTAACTTGATGTTATAATCAGGCTCTGAGATATTCTTACAATTTTTACTGTTTTTTTACAAATGTCTTAACAATGATCCAATTTTTTTAACAATATTTCCTAAAAACCCATTTAAAATTAACTATTGTTGCTAACAAGTGTTAGATTAAATAATTTTTATTTAGTTGAAAAAACAAACTTTAGATTCGTTGCCAATAATGGTTGCAAATGTCAACTTTTGTTATATGTAGTGAAGGTATATGTGAATCCCGCTTTTGCAAAATGAATATTCTTGAAATTCCTTTCCTACAAACAGGAATTATCCAATCATCTATAGATATTTGCCAGAAATTTACTTTATCCTTGTTTTTCTCTTGTGCACTTCATTATTAAGCAGTATTAATTAATTTTTCGCAATTTGAGTTTATATATCTAATACTTAGACTAGTGTTTTTAGGTTGGGAAACACTTTAGTGCTGCAAAATGCACCAAGTCAATTGGTATTTTGTTATGTTTGGTCCTATCTTAGTGACTAAAAAAATGGAGCATGATTATATACATCATGATGTATTTTAAGTTAAAATGCAAAATTTATTTATTTTTATAACTAATTATATTTTTTAATTTTTCTTTGTAAGCATATTTTTCTTAGTATATTCTATCTATGTACCAAATTTTGCCATTTAAAAATAGTTTATGCATTTTTTTTTTATTTTTAGAAATCAAGTTTTAAGGGGTGAAAAATGACTTAAATGCCTTCGAAATTGATAATTTGTTTAAAATAAAAAACAAATATGTACAGGTATTCTAAAATGGCAAAATTGGTATATAGATTAAATGCACTTAGGAAAGCATGCCGACGAAGAAAAAAGCAAATAAAAATAAAATAAATGAATGCTGTATTTTAGCCTAAAATATATCTTGATATATATCATCATGCTCAGAAAAATCTAACCGTTCATTAGTTTCAACATTATGTATACAGGTAAGTACCAAAAGTCATCTCAATTAAAATTTGCGTTAGTGAAAAAAACAGCTTTTTCAAAACGAATTTTTCTAGCTTTATCGTGTGTTTTTCTGCTTTACTCTCCGATAGTTATAGGTTGGGAGTGGATATATGCAAGCCAAGTGACCAAAAAATATTGTTTTCATCTTCCATTAATTTCAATTAATTAATCCACGCATTAATTAACTGTTGCTGCCAATAGGCAACAATAGGCAATAGGCAATGTATTCCATAGTAGTAGTTTAAGAAGCGGAAGTGGCTTGAATCATAGACGGCTATAGCCGGACTTCTTCAAGTTTCACTCTAATAAATAAATTGAACCACCAAATATATGTATTAGACCACGCGCTAAGCATCTGACCACTTCAACAATAATAGTAAACGTCTAACTACTAATGAATTAATCAATCTGGCTACCATGTGTGTACGCGTCTATAAATATGTGTTGTTTGCAGCTACTTTTCCACACAAATCCATATTCTCATTTCTTACCTGTTCTTCTTCACCTCTCAAGCTCGAGACGATAATGTTGCGGATTATGGCTTCTGGCGTCGTCCTCGTGTTCGGCCTTGCCCTGCTTTCCTTATTTGCATCTCACGCTTACGCTGGGGACCCTAGTCCCTTGCAGGACTTCTGTGTAGCCATCAACAAAAATCCTCCAGGTAATTATTTAATTAATTAGGACGCCCTTAATGTCAGAAACTTAGGACTGATGGACTTCAAATCAGTTCACAATTCAGAGATTGGCTTCGGTGATTGCCGTTGCCCATTAGGATTTGATGACAGCCCAAAATGCATGCATATACGTGGAATATTCGAGAACTTAATTTTGACGTGCTTAGTTACCTTAATGCAGTGCTCGTGAATGGGTTTATCTGCAAAGACCCAAATGAAGTCGTGGCTGATGATTTCTTCTTCCCGGGTCTGAACGTACCTGGGGACACAACAACAAGTAAGGTTCGATCCAACGTGACCCAAGTGACGGTGAACCAGCTAGCAGGACTCAACACGCTTGGCATCTCCCTTGTTCGAATTGACTATGCACCGTACGGTGGCCAAAATCCTCCCCACACCCACCCTCGCGCCACTGAGATCTTGACAGTCCTTGAAGGAACCCTCTTCGTTGGCTTCGTCACTTCCAACCCCGACAATCGACTCATCACCAAGGTCCTCCAGCCGGGCGACGTCTTCGTCTTTCCCATTGGACTCATTCACTTCCAGGTGAATATAGGCCACGGCAATGCAGTCGCTATCGCTGGTCTGAGCAGCCAGAATCCAGGGGTCATCACCATCGCCAACGCTGTCTTTGGTTCAAAGCCGCCCATCTCAGACGACATCCTGGCCAGGGCTTTCCAGGTGGACAAGAAAATCATTGATTTGCTGCAAGCACCGTTCCAGATGGGCAGCTAGTGATGAACTCGCAAACAGCTAGCTGTTGACGTATTTGATTGTTGGTCTAAATAAAGCAATATCATGCTAAGTGGTTGCTATGAATTCACTATACTTATAATAATTGTACGTGGCCAGCTAGTGATGAACTTGTAAACAGCTAGCTAAAAGCCTAAAATTGATTTATTTTCTAATTGCATGAATATGGGTATTTTCTGATATTTGAATGAAATTAATGTCAGCCAAAATCAATTTTTGGAAATTAAAAAAACACGGAAAGTTTCCTGGAACAAGTGGAGGCCTATGCGGACATGGATCCGTGGTATTGATAATCAAAACAATCTCTCTAGGAGTCCTACTGATCACCTGCTTGGGAGATTAGCTAGATCACATGAACTCCATTTCAGGAACCAGTCTAGAGTTGAATTTGTCGCGATAGACTAGAGTTGAATTTCGAGACGTTGTTGAAATGGTCTGCAATTAGTCTAATGGCTGTAAATCATTCTTATTGTTTAAGCTGCTATGGCTTCTAATTAACGACTACAACATTTGGTACACCTAATAGATCGTTGAACCCATGCCCAAGAACGAGCTATGGACATCCAGAAGCATATGCCAGACGCGTGGTCAATATATTTGGTACACCTTTAAAAAAAGGAATTTAGTGTCCCATCAAAAGTAGGCATGTTCAATGCTGGTATCGTTGGAAAGGAAAATTATATAGGCTCTCGATTAATAAAAATATTTTGAATATATAATAGATTAAACTTTATTTAATTGGAAAGATTAAAGAATTAAGAAGCGAGTGGTCCTATCACTCTTAGGTGTGTTCAATATTTGCGCGCATAGTTTGCATTAGCGACAACATGACATCAGCAACAACGTAGCTAATGTAACCAAAATGATTGTTGGAATGACGTAGTGTAACCTTGAGGGACGGGCAGAGTATAGGCTGTCGATAAAAAAAAATATTTGAAAATTTGATGGGGTCTGTTAATTTTGGTAGCATCGCATGGATTTAATTCCCACCCAAAATGTTGCAGTTGGAAGTCTCCTTGGTCCCCCTTCCCACCCAAATAGAAGCCTATGTGATCTGGCCGGCTGCATATGTTATTGGAAGATGGACAGAGCAATGCATATCCCCCGTTGAGAATGGGTGAGAGATGTTGGTTGTTTGCTCTGGATCTAGGAGGTAGACGACTTGTGGCAATGGCTAATTGTTACAAGGCAAGACCATCAGACATTCTCTCTAGTAATCTTATCTTACACTGCCCTATGCTATGACTCAGTTGAGCAGTGACAAAAGAACAAATCCTTAGAGCTGGCAAGGAGGTCTTCGATCCATTGATCTCCCCATGCGCTTACTTCTTTTTTGCCTTTTATGATTGGAAGTGATCCAGTGACAGGAGACACTCAGTTTAGACCATGCCAACGTCGTTTTGTGAAATCTCTAACGACATTTTGTATAAAAATACATATAGATGGACCAAACTTGGTATAAAAATTTTTAAATGTTTATATATAGTGTAAAATGATTTTCATTTTATTTTATAGTGCGATCATTTCATATGGTGATTTTTTTTTTTTTTTTTTTTTACTTTCTAACTAAATATGATGCATTAAACACATTGGATGGTTTAGATCTAATAAAATCAGATTAGCGCAGCCCAAAATAAGCATTTCTTCAGTTGGGATTCAACTGAGCACAACACTTCTATAATTTGCCTTCACGTGTTTGTTGACATGGTGTTTAGCTCTCTACAACAAATCTAACTTAATGTAGTCAACTTTTGGCTACATATAATGTATATTTAGTTTCATTATATATACATTTAATGTTTCCTTGTAGATAATTGGTTGCTTTTGAGTAGTTATATTTGGTTAAACACAATTATTTTTTAAATCACAACCAAATAAATTTTAAAGTAGTTACTAAAATTTGACTGCAAATAATAATAAACTTTTGGTTGTAGTTAACATGAGAGTTAGCTACATTTGATCAAATGTAGCAAAATCTTTGGCTGCAAAAAGTTGTTACATATACTGCATTTTCTTGTAGGTAGGGGTATTAATGGTCATGGTCAACCCATCAACTCGCTCGGCTAACCCATTTATAAATAAGTTTGGATTGAAATTTTTCAATAAATAGTTTATGAGCTACAAACTTGTTCAACTATTTAATTAAATAAATGAATTAGGATTGATATTTTACAATCTGTCAACCTATTTAGTAATCCGTTTAACCCATTTAACATGTTTCACGCGTTTAACAGATTGACGTTTAATATATATGTAAATTCTTTAGTTATTTCTCTCAATGCCTAATTTCCATTTTCCCATTGCTGTATTGATTTCATTTTTTTGTTGTTACCATATTTTTATTTTCCCTACACTGAAAATACTCTCTTGTCTTTCTCTGTGAGATCATTATCTGCTGAAGTCTAGGCCTTTCAAGTCATCTTAAATGGATTGTAAATGAGTTTAGTCGAGGTTTTTAAATAGGTTAATAAATGTATTAGGGTTAAGATAGTTTAAATATGTTAGAATTAGAATTAAACTCTAATTCGTTTAACCCGATCCATTAACACTCATACTTCTAATGAGCTAGCCCTACATATGGCTGCATTTAATGGAAAAGTGGAGTCTGCATTGCCAATTTCTGCCATATGACAACTCTGAATATATCCAAAATGTTAATGGTACAATGTAGGTGTTTGGATGTATATAGAGTTGTTTTTCCAATGTTATTACTTTTTTGTACCATTTTTACATATTCTTAAATTTGCAAAGAAGATTTGTTAGGGTGTTTGTTTTAAAATGATTTATTTAACACAAATCAACCAACCGGAGACATTCAAAGCCTATTTGGCCGAAATCTTTATTAGCAAGGTAAATATATATAGACGAATATTTAGGTGCAGTACAACTGTACTGTAATGACGGTACAGTTGCACTAAAATGGGATTCACATGATCATAAAATTATAATCTACTCTACCCATTATATTTAGAATGATGTATTATATTACCACACCAATTTTCATCCCAATCGGATATGTGTATGTACCCCATCTGAAAATGGTACAAATTCAACATAATAAAATAGCTTGATGTAAATAACAATTTTAAAGTAGTTTTTTCAACGTATATACTATTGTTTATAAAATTTTTATATAGATAAATAATTGTATAAAGTTTAATTGTATTCTAATCTGTGTGAGACTTATTTTTGGCCAACTGCACTACTATTCAGGTGCAATTGCGTTCCGGTGCAAATGCAATAAAATTTTATATAATCATTTATCTATATATAATTTTGTAGCAAATATTGTACATATTGAAAAAACTATTTTAAAGTTGTTATTTACATCAAACTATTTTATTACATTAAATTTGTACAATTTTCAGATGGGGTCTATACATGTCCGATTGGGATGAAAATTGATATGATAATAGAATATATTATTTTAAATACAATAGGTGGAGTAGATTATAATTTGATCATCATGTGGGGCCTATTTTAGTGCCACTACACTGTAATTACGATGTAGTGACGCTGTACTTGAAATAACCCCTCCCCCCACACATATATGAGACCTATCCTATGTAGACGGGCCCCACATATATTAAAATGTAATGAAACTTTATAAAATCATTTATCCATATAACAATCATATTTTAAACAGTTTAGATGTTGAAAATGCTACTTTAAACTTGATATTTATATTAAACTATTTTATTACGTTCATTTTGTACCATTTTAAGAAAGGACGTATACACATATTGGATTTGGGTGAAAATTGAAATGTTAATAAAGTGAATAATTCTAAATACAATTGGTGGAGTAGATTTCTCATTCATGATGAAATGGGTCCCATAGTGCACAGGTCCGAATACACTTGATTATTTTCTCATATATATATAAGAGCTGTTCCAGTGCAGCGCCTCTGCACTGCACCAGACAGTGGTATATTTGCCCATTTTTAGGCTCTATACATATTAGAATGCGATAAAATATTATACAATCATTTATCCATATATAAATTTTATAACAAATGGTTTACATGTTGAAAAAATCACTTTAAAGTTGTTATTTAAATTAAATTATTTTATTACCTTGAATTTGTACCATTTTTAGATGGGGTCCATACACATATTCAATTGAGATAAAAATTGATATGGTAATATAATACATTATTCTAAATATAATGGGTGGAGTAAATTATAATTTGATTACCATGTGGGGCTCATTTCAGCGTGGCGTTGCACTTGAATATTCCTCTATATATATGCATGAAAATTTTTCTTGTTTAAGCTGCTACTTTTATAGACAAAAAATTTTCTTTACTTATAGTGATACTTTCATTAATAAGAATTTTTAATTTATAATAATGTTTTGACAATCAAATCAAATTTCTTTGCTTAAATACAAAAATTATGAATTATTGGCAATCAAATTTCTTCTTAATGGGGCTCAAAAAATTTCTTCTTTATGATTGTTATATGAAATATGCCACAAATTATTAACAACCAACTTTTTAACAATCAAATTTTAACATTTTGCATGGAAATTTTTTGCCAAAAATCAAAATTTTTATAGTGAAACCTAAAATATATCCGCTGTAGCGAATGAGTGGAGAATTACATTTTTAATAAAAAAAAATAAGAAAAAATCATTCAAAATTTGAGCTCTGTGCATATAGTATATCTCACTGACTTCGAATTTTATCCGATTAAAAGAAAATTCTGAATATCACTGGAAAACTACGGCAACTGTGCCCGATTCATCATTACAAAAGGCAAGGTTTTGTTTAGCAGTACGCAGAGGATAAGTCCATTTCCGAATTTTAAATTTTAGTAAGTATTTAGGATGACGGTTACATTTACGTAAGCAAAATAAATCTGCTTCTTCGCAAATGGCAAGCCTTCTATACAAATTAAGGGCATGTATGGTAAATCATAAATTTTTTCCAACTAAAAATTTTTAATTTAAAATTTTTTTACTCTTTACAACTACTATATTTTTAAATTATTTTTTTAAAATTTTCTATACAAGTACAATCATTTCCACACAATTATTTACACAATATATTTATCTATTTTAACTTATTCACTTTACCCCTTGTCATTATTTTTATCATATCAAATTATTTTCTACTAATTTCAAAATTTTATATCGAAAACATTTTTTTCAAAAATTTTATTACTTCCTGTACGCTACCCCCAACTCAACCTTAAGCTCGAAGTAGGGGTGTTAATGGTCATTGTTAACCCATCAACTCGTTCGTCCGACCCGTTTATGAATGAGTTTGGGTTGAAATTTTTGAATAAATGTATTATGATCCGCCAAACCGTTTAACCATTTAATTACATAAATGGATTAGGGTTGAGATTTTATAACTTGTCAACCCGTTTAGCAACCCATTTGTAACAGCCATCCGTTTCTGTTCTAAGAAACGGATTGGATTCATGGCTCATGCAAAGGAGCAGTTTAAAAAAAATAATAATAAATAAATAAACTGTGGGACTTATAGCATTTAATCCTAGCCGTTTAGCATATAGATTAGTATAAAAAGGGGCACATGTGAGATGGTTTTCGGCCAATTGAAGAAGAAGGTGCGCAGGAACAGAGAGACCGACGAGAAAGAAGGAGTTTTTTTTTTTGTAAGCTGCGTCTAACCATCTTACGGTAAATCTCATTCATTCTATATTATACGCAAGTTATTTCATAGATCTAAACCATTCACGATGTTTCTAGCATGACTAATTAGTCACAAAAGTATTATTGAAATGTTTAATGTGGAAATTTTACTTATTTAAATGAGAAGTACCAAATAAAGGGTATGAAATGATATATGATGAAATAAACGCACTTCTGAGCATAATCAGAGAATTGTGACCGTACAATAACAAGATAATTATATGATTAGCTTGCCTGCAAAATTTTAGATTGATTAGACTTATAGATTTTTAGACATAGCGATTTTTACACATAATATAGAGTGGTAAATATGTATTTTAAGAGAAAAACACAAAAAAAATAATTACAGGAAAATATAGATGCAAAAAGAATAATCCGAACCATTACAAACATTATTTGAGATATTTTACAGTATATGTGATGAATTAATTCTGTTAAAAATTAGTTTATATGGCTATTTGAAGTGATATTTAATATTAACCCTTTATTAAACCCTTTATATTAAATCTGATGATAGAGATGTTATTTTGAAAAATGGACCGTCCAGATTATAAAACATAATTTTATAAGTTTACCCCTAAAATTTCAAATCAAACAGATATGTATATTGAGAGATATAAGCCATTTTATTTGGAAAATATGGACCGTTGAAAATAAACGCATAAATGAATAAGCTTCTGGACTGGTGGGCTAAGCCCATCTGAACAGGCCCAGTGAGTCAGAAGCCCAGAAACCAAGCTTAAGCCTACAGAAACAAAAGCCCAAGAGCTTAGTCCACGTAAACAGAGCCAGCCCACTATCCAGTTTGGCCCAACTTCCAACAAAGGATCCGGCCCACTAGCCTGGCCGACTGTTCCGGCCCGCCAGCAGCAGCCCACCGGCGGTGGAAAAAAAAACTCAAATAAATACCGAAAAATCTGAAAAAATACAGAAAATTATAAAAAATACCAAGAAAATTAAAGTCAATATTTAGAAGCTTAAATGAGTTTAAAATTATAAATTTATGAAGAATGAAAGTTTATAAAGGTGTGATAAATGGAAATATATATATATATATAAATTATAAAAATATGAGAAAAATTAAAGGAAAATATTTAAAGAAGCAGACGTCCAAATTTATTTTTATATATAAAAATAAATTTGTTTAAAAGTGAATTAATATAAGAATAAATAGAAGAAAATAGGATTTTGACGATTAAAATTATGAGAAAATTTGGAAAAGTTGTAAATGGAATTTTAAATAATATTTGTGAAAATCAAAGTGAAATAATGAACATATTGTGATGAAAATTAGGAAAAGAGACTTGAGGCTACTACAAAAAAATTGGAAAAAGAGGAGTTTTAAAGTCTACTCAGAGGTAAGTAAAATTTTACCAAATCATGACTTTGAAAATATTATTTGAATATTGTGATTTGCTATGAAATGTGATTATTTATTTAAATTGAAATTTTCTTTCAAGTTGGTTTATTCAAATATGAGCATTATTGTTTCAAAATCATGTTTAGTAGTGAATTTAAGTGGTGCGTTAATTAAAGTTCATGAGCATGATGCATAATTTCATATTGAGTTTGCCGCCAAGGAGCAAAGTAGTATGGTAGTACTTGGGTAGCGACCTCAGGACTACCAAAGGAGATGATTTAGCTCACGAATGTGTAGCACGGCTGCACGCGAGCACAAATAGATGACAATACCCACAGTATGAATGCATGATTTAAAATTGACATATGTGTGCACATTTATTAAGATGTTTTTATTACAATTTGTTGTGCATAAAAGATAATATAGATATTCTATTTGTTTTTGAAAAAAAATCAAAATGATTGAAAATGAATTTAGAAAAAAAATACATTTTTACTTATTGAGCTTTCAGCTCACATAGTTTTTGTTTTCAGTGGAAAAACAGGGATACAATGCTATACTAGAGCCTTTATCAACATGGGAAAAAGGCAAACCTAGCAGAGGAAAAGACACAGAAGTTTAGAACGTTATTGAAATTATCTTATAATGCTTGCTTATTTTGATTTTAGACACTGGAAATTGTATAATAACTCCATAAGGAGCAAACTTGAGATGTGATAGTTAAAAGTTTTTTTGATTTTGCACATTGGTATCTATTTCTATCTTGGAAGATCTTATTCTCAGCTTTGACATAGTAGACCTCATTCACAACACCTCAAGGGTGGGGTGTTACACTATTTAACCCATATAACCTATTTAACTCGTTTAATTCGTTCAACCCATTTAACTTTCTTAACTCATTAAAGTTATATATATATAAACCCCTTGGTTATTTTTACTTTCTAAGTCTTCCTCAAATCACCTAATATTCATTTTTTTACTGCTGCTCTAATTCCATTTTCCCCATACTGCCCTATTTCCATTTCCCCTATGCCGAAAACATCCTCTCGTTTCTCCCTGCAAGATCATTATCTACTGGAGTCTAGGCTTTTAGGTTATTTGTTATACAACTTGTTAACAACCCACCAACCCGTTTATTAAATGGGTTAATAAACGGATTAGGGTTGAGATATTTTAAATGGGTTAGTATTAAGATTAGGCTCCAACCCGATACGTTAACAACCCTAACTCGCAGGGAGTGAACTGGGCCGTTGATAGAGAAAAGGCCCAAGTGTTCAATGGGCACGGTGATAGAAATGGGCTAGTAAAGCCCATAGCATTCAAATCATTTCCAAGTTCCCACACATTTCTCTTAATTAAGAAATAGAAATTCAAAAAAAAAAAAAAAACAGGACGCCCCCTTTTACTTATTTAGCAGAATATATGCACATGTATGTATGCCGAACATGTAATTTTATTTAAATAAACAACCAGATTGATATGTGGAAGCTCAGGGGCAAATTGTGGGTTACGATCCATGACTAACTGCTAGTCTGGAACGGAGCTTGTAGCAAATCGATGATTTTCTTGTCCACTTGGAAAGCCCTGGCCAAGATATCATCCGAGATCGGCGGCTTCGAACCGAATACAGCATTGGCGATGGTGATGACCCCTGGATTTTGGCTACTCAGACCAGCGATAGCGATAGCATTGCCGTGGCCTATATTCACCTGGAAGTGAATGAGTCCAATGGGGAAGACGAAGACATCGCCCGGCTGGAGGACTTTGGTTATGAGTCGATTGTCAGTGTTGGAAGTGACGAAGCCAACCAAGAGAGTTCCCTCGAGGACTGTCAAGATCTCAGTAGCGCGAGGGTGTGTGTGGGGAGGATTTTGGCCGTATGGTGCATAGTCGATTCGGACCAAAGAGATCCCCAATGTGTTGAGTCCAGGTAGCTGGTTCACCGTCACTTGGGTCACATTCGACCCAACCATGTTTTCTGTGTTTCCGGGTATGTTCAGACCCGGGAAGAAGAAATCATCAGCCACCACCTGGTTTGGGTCTTTGCAAATAAACCCGTTTACGAAAACTGCAAGGTCCATTTGTCAAAGTCAGTCTCTTTGTCCACAAGCATAATAAAATACAAATGAGTCAACACTAAAAAAAAAGAAAGTACGAGAGATGGATGATTGACTAGAAATGAAAGGATTAATCAGCAACCTGGTGGGTTGCGGATCGCAACACAGAAATCCTGCAGGGGACTAGGGTCCTCTGCATAACTGAGGGAGGCAAGCAGAGAGAGAAGGAAAACTACAACGAGGTTAGCAGCCATCGTGATGCTCACAAGCTGAAAGAAAATGAAGACAAAAGATGGCAAAAGGAGCTGCGGGGAAAAGAGCAAGGAAGTAACACATATTTATAGCGATCGACGGGAGTTTAATTTCCAGACGTTGTTGAAATGGTCTGCAATTAGACGTACTCGTAGCTGCGGACGCAGTCGTCTAATGGCTGTAAAACCTACTTATAATTTAAGCTGCCATCGCTTCTGATTGACTACTACAATATTTGGTACACCTAATATATCTCGTTGAATTCATCCCAGGAACGAGTTATGGATATCCAGAAGCATGTGGCAGAACAAATTAAAAAGATGAAGTAAGAAGGAAACCGTCCCCCATCTGAAGTTGGAATTCAATGCAGTGTATTGGTGGACAGGAAATATATATAAGCCCTCAATAAATAAAAAGTTTGATTATGTATAAGATACAATTAACTTTTATTTAATTAAAAAGATGAACGAAATAAGAAGTGAATGGTCCTATCACAAGTAGTTATGGTAAATGCATGTTGTGTGCATACGCTTGTAACTGGCTGCGACAAATCTCATTAACTAAAAACGATTTTGACCCTTATCAGAAAAAAAGATATTTTGGCGGTCAATATTCGCGCACATAATTTGCATTAGGGGCAATCGACACCAACAACAAGCTGGAGACGTAAAATGTTTGTGGCAATGACCATAACCTTGGTGGACAGGCAGAATGTCGAATAAAAAATATTTGTGTAGTCACGCGTTAAGTGGGTCAGGCCTATCATACATAAGATACATGTATATATATTTATGAGTATTTTGCAATCTTCTCAATTGGTATTGCAATCAGGCTATGTGATATTTTTACAATTTTCATATAACATTCCAATAGACAGCTAAACAAGGTTGTGTTTGACAATGAGAAGAAAATATTAAGTTGAAACTTTTCAATCTAACACTTTTCCCTTTCTATAACTCCAATATTTTAAAATTATTTCCTTATATCTTTCAAATACAACTGTCTTATTTTCTAATCATTTCTACACAACTACTCATAGAACTAGTTTATCTTTTTTAGTATTATTCTCTTTACACCGCGTCAGTACACATGTCGTATCACATTATTCTTAAACTCGCGTCAGCATCTGCTCTGGCCATACGTGGCAAGACACATGTACATTTAATTGTGTCTTGACTCATCATATTTTACATCTCTAACAAATTTTCATTGCCCATCATTTATATGACAAATACATAAATATACATATCAATTATTTTTTATCTTACACGGAATAAATATAACAATTATTTTAAATAGCCCATCTCAAATATCTACCGGTAATTTTTTACTCTCACCACGCATACAATATATATCTATATCAATGATTGTTATTTAAGTGAAACCATCACTTATATGCCAATTGCTGTTTTCAAAGAAAATCTGACAGTTCAAATTAGCATCAGGGATCCACGCTGTGAAAAACAATAAGATCAAGCATATACAAGATGATTTGGGGACATCTACTGGGTTAACTAAGCTTGAACTAAGCTATTCTTTCAAAAAGAAGAAGAAGATTGAACTAAGCTACAAGCTACATCAATGGTTGTGATCATCCAAACATATATTGGTCGTAGGGAGATTTAGTGCATTGCCGGAGCACCATAAATTAACGAGAGCATCATCTTCCTGCCGGCGACCTTCTCATCATCCACGTCATCGAAACTGCAACTCCTGCTTGGCGTTGCGTTTTGTTGCCGCCACAAGAAGAAAACTTCCTACCTCTCTCGTCTTCCTTAAATTCGACCTCCCCACCGCACCAAATTCGATGACCAGCAACATCCCTTGCCTACCTCTGGGGTGCAATTCGTGTCGTCCTACTGTAGTACCCATAAGTTTTAGATTTGCAACCCATAAGTAGGTGACATATATAAATGAAAATTTTGGGTCATGTAATTAATAAAATTAGAATTTTATTAATGGCCTAAAATTATAAAGTAAGAAAGGGAGAATTAATAAATAAATAAAGATGAGTTAGAGTGTTAATGTTGAATAGAATAATAATAAAATGTATTATTTAATTTTAGATTAATTAATGAATTTTTGTCAAATGGTTTAATTTAAGTAATTAATTTATTTAAATTAATAAATGACCATGATTTAATGGCTTAAATGCATATGGTGGGTATAAGTTATAAAATTTAAAATATTATGATTCATGACATATAAATATATACATGGACATATATAAGAAAAATAAAAAAAATACGAGGGGTAGCTGCACGTGTGTACGTGTGCACTACATTAAGTGGGGCCACATAAGGCAGCCCCTTTCTCTCCCATCACATAAACAGAGAGGGGAAAACAAGCAGGGGAGAGGAGAAAAAAAAAAAGAGAAAGAGAAGGAGAAGAAGAGAAGGAGAAAGAGAAGGAGAGGAGGGAGAGACGAGGAGCCGGCTACATGACTCCGATGTCGTCTACACGCCGTCGCCGGTGCTAGCCATCGCTGTCCAACCCGTCTCCAGCCGTAGGTAAGGAAGATGGGTTTTTGTTGATTTTCGAAATTTTCTTTCCAATCTTTTGAAAGTCATGGGAATTTTGTTAAATAGGAGTAGATCTATAAGAATGAAGAGAAGAATTATAGAAAATGGGATGAAAAATTCGGATTTGTGGCTATGGAATGGTGACTTAGGGTTTTGAAATTTCTTCCTAAAATGGGTAGGAATCATGAGGGTTTTCGTAGATTCACGTAGATCTTCATTTTGGGAGGCGAATAATGTATATGGAATGTGAAAATCGAATCCTATGCATAAATCCAAAATTTCAAGAGTTAAAATTTTTTAATATTTTTTCCCCAAATTGCTATATAATGTATTTAAATGATGTTGGGATGTATTATTTGCAAAAATTATATGTATGATCTTGGGTTGGAAAGAAAATTCAAAATTTTCATCATACCTTGAATATGGGGAAACCCTAAAATCATGGCCTAGGCATAGGGTTTTTATACTATTTATGTATGGGATGATTTATAAATAATTTTGAACCCATTTGGATGTGGAAATTGAGTGAAAAAAATAGGAGCAGGTGGATATATATGTTACGGGTATGTGTTGTTGCTTGTAAACATTAAGTTTAGTAATTTGATAATATATGAATATGGATTTAGATTAAAATGTGCAAATCTTGAAGCCAAAATCTTGACATATATGATAAACAAAATTGGATAGTTAGGAAATTTGTATGGAGGTATATGATTTCTTTTAACTAAATGTGTACGAGGTGAATTTTATATCACTTTGGTGTCAAATAAATATGAAAAAAATGAATGAATGGGTAGCAGTAATATGACATGTATATGAATTGTTGGCAATTACTAAAATGATTTCAAAATATTAAATTTACTGAATTTATATCATGTGAAAATGAAAGGCAGTAAAATCCCTAAATTTTAAAGCTTAAAACTCTCTCATCAGTGTACGGGTGATGAATTTAGGTTTAAAGATGACTCCTAAATAATTAATTTTAATTTTAGAAGCATGATATATAATTTATTTGTGATAAATGGGTGGTTAAGAAAAATTATAATTATTAAAAATATATATGTATATAAGAATTTCAGGTAAGCCTAAATGAATGTCAAATTTAGGCAGGAGCATATATGATGAATTTGGCTATACTAAATGGGTTATAATTATTATTTTTTAAAAAAGGTATAATACATATAAATGATGATGAAATGACAAATTATAAGTTAGATAAATGGAAGTAAAGGAAAGTTGGGGAAAATCTAACAATTAAATTGAGGTTATGAGCTTGAATATTAATTTTTAGGCATTTAATTATTGTATTTATATAATTATGATTATTTTAATGATTAGATAATGAGGTATTATATGTTAAGCTATGAGTGTTGAGATTTAAGTGAAATGACCTAGTTAATAGGTTGTTTGGCTATGAAAACAAATTTATTAGATTAACTCATATGCTTTATTTAGAAAAGAAATAAAATTGAAATGAAGGGAAAAAATGATGCATTTTAAGCAAGTGGGAGAGTTAAATAAGAGTAAAATGGAATTAATTATGAAATTGGTAAGCATGTTGGGTAATTTAAAATATCAAGTTAAGTTATTTTTATATGGGTAATTAAGGTTTGATGGTTATGTTTTGAAGGAAAGTGGAAAAAAGGCTATAAAGGCTATCTTAAGTTCAAATGACCTTACAATATGAAAACATCAATTATATATCGAGTGAAAGGTCTATTATTCCATATGTTTTAATTTATATATTAAATGCAAAGTTTATGCATATATGAGTTATCTCGGTGTATTTTTGAATACAAAAGGATGAAGAGGCTTTAATAGCCTATAATACATGAAATTTCAGATATAATACAATTTAAAATTTATAAATCATAAGAATGAAAGACTTAAAGATTAAGATTAACTTAATTTTTATGATGTCACTGTGTTGAATTTCATGTATTGATGTCTTAAATGAGGATAAGATGTTTGTCCAAGTGTGGGATGATTCCTTAATGTGTGTAAGTCATATTAAAAGGACTAAATCAAGATTTTAAATAAAATGGAAGGAAATAAGATATATTTTTTGGGTAAAATAAGGTTATTAGTTAATATATCAAATGATCTCAGTTGTTATTAGATAGTTAAATTGAATTAAATGATTGAGATTTTAAAGAAAAAATGTAAGTAATTGGGAACCCAATGAATGCGTCAATGTGGGTAATCCTATTATGTGTAAATGAGATTTAAGTTGTAGTAGATGAATTTACTGTTTGAAATATAAATTTTTATGAAGACAAAATGAAAATGAAATATACTAACTTTTAAGTTGTATAAATAATGGCAGAAGCTCTACTAAGCTTATATTTTCATTATGTGTTATATATAAAGTTAAAACTCGAATTACAATTATTAGTTAAGTGTTAAAGGCAAAACTAATGCAATTTATAAACTTATTCAAATGTAGGTTAAATGTGGGATGGTATAAAGTTTAAATAGCTTAGAAAGTAAGAAATTTCAGATTCAGTTCAAGTTTGAGTATTAAGGGTATTTCAAGGGTAGTTAACTTGTAAGGCTATGATTCATCTAATTTGAAAGTGTAGTTAAGTTTAAAAGGAGTTAGGAACTTCGGATAAGGAGATTTCAAGTTCGTGAATACTTGAACTCCATATCCAACGATCTCGAAAAAGTATGTAGTTAGATGCATAATTAATCATGAAATAAGTATGTGTATCAGGCGAAATAAATGCTTAAATTTATTCTTTGTTGGCTATAATAGGAAGGGGTAAAGGAAAGATGAAGGAAAGTGTAAAGGGAAATGGAGGAATATTAAAGGGAAGAAGTAAGCAAGTACTTCAAGATTTTTTTTTTTCAAAGAATTTTATGGTAAGAAAATTCTGTTATTGCCTTTTTATTTTAAGAAAGGTTATTTGCTAATGAGTTTATTTTATTTAAATGTTTCTTTAAATTGACATGCATTGAAAATATACTTAGGGATGACCATTACCCAGTGCATAGGTTTTACAAAAAGAATGTATACTTGAAATATTTTTACAACTTGATTTTCATGTATAAACCCTATTATCATGTTGAGTTGGCAAGACTCAATTCATGCCATAAATGCATAAAATGCACGTGTGAATAGAACTCATGAATGAGGCTTTGTCAAGGTTGTAATTGGACAGGTAGTCTGTCCTTGACGTTGCCTGGTCGGTGCGTCTGGCGCATGGGCGGGTGATCACTTGATAAGTGTCATCTGCTAAACGAGGAATAAGTTATGGAATGATGCATGTGTGTGCATTCATCTCATTATCACACATGCATAATGAGATTTTAAGAGTTTTATGATTTCAGTTAATGCCATGGAATTTGAAAATTGTTTATCTCTAAATGTTTGCTTACTAAGTATTTTATATTTATTGTTTTCAACTAATCAGTGAGTGCAGATGATGCAGATTTGATAGAAGAACCTTACTGCTAGTTGAACAGTGAAGATATTGATTTTTAATATTTTTGATGAATTTGGATTCATGAGATTGTAATCATTATAATTGTGAGTATGTATTATATTTAACTATTTTATGTTGTTGTTAAATATAGTAGTTAGTTTTTCATATGAAATATGATTGTATAAAGAATGAATTAGTTTGAATTGAAGTAAATGTGAGTTAATTAGTAGAAAATGTTGGAATTGTATTGACTATCAAGTTTTGTATCGCCCAAACATGCTAGTATAAACGATATGCTACTAGATTTTAGTTAATAAAATAAAACCAATATAGGTTCTAAAAAGAAAAAAAAAAAATTCAGGCTGATTTCCCAACAAATTAAGAAAAGCTTCCGCTCGTATAAGCAATGAAACTTTGGTTTCATTCATAAATTTCACTAACTAAAAAGATCAGTGGAGTAAGGTACCACGACGCGGTGGCGCACTTGTGGGTTGGGGGTGCTACACCTACTGAGCTTGTATAGGATAATTTTCTATTTTTATTCCTAGGTAGGTAGGTTTTAAATAAAAAAATATCTTCCATCAGAAAAGAATAGGTCTCAAAGGATATCTAAAACAAATCCAAATTATTAATATAGATTTAATTTATCTTTTATAATAAAAGATATAAATATATTCTTTAAATATAGTTAATCTATTCAATGCACTCTGGTGCACTTAAGGCACATGAGAAATAGTTTATTTTTTAGTTTTTAAAATTGAACATAAAATATTAAAAACAATCAAAATAATATAAAAACCATATATATGGGACACAACAACAAATAAGGTTGGATCTAATGTGACCCAAGTGACGGTGAACTAGCTAGTTGAACACAACACACTCGACATCTCCTTGGTTTGACTTGACTACACACCGTATGGCGGCCAAAATCCTTCCCAAACCCACCATGGCGCCACTGAGATCTTGATAGTCTTTGAGGGAACTCTCTTTGTTAGCTTCGTCACTTCCAATCCTAATAATTGTCTCATACCCAAGGTGCTCTGGCCGGGTAACATCCTAGCTTTTCCATTGGCCTCATTCACTTCCAGGTCAATATTGGCAAGACAATTGCCATTGCCATTGCTAGTCTAAGTGGCCAGAATCTGTCATTACCATAGCCAATGTCGTCTTTGGTTCGAAGCCACTCATCTCGAATAACATTCTTGCTAGGGCTTTTCGGAACCCGATCATCTGCACCCGGGTGCATTTAGCTTCAGTGCACCCAGGTGCATTAGACCCATTCTAATCTTTTTTTTTTAAATTTTTTTTATACAACTGTTAATCTAAGTGTATTTAACATGAGTATCAATTGTTACTATTTTTGGAGTATTTTAATATTTATTTTTTATTTTCGAAAATTAGTGGCATTTTAGGTAAAAAAAAATTAAAAAGCTAAAAAAATAGGTTAATGCACCCGGGTGCACATGGTCAGGATCCGGGCTTTTCAGGTGAACAAGAAAATCACTTACCTACTGCAAGCTCTGTTCCAGACAAGCAGCTGGTGATGGACTCTCAAACAGCTAGCTATTGATGTATTTCGTTGTTTGTCTAAATAAAGCAACATACCTTTGGTGGTTACTATGAATTCAATATAAATGTGGGTACGTAGCTAGTGATGGACTCGTAAACAACTACCCATATAATATCGATTGGTTTTCTTGTCTTGCATGAATATAGGTATTTTCTGAAAGTAATGTTATTTCAATGAAATTACTAAAAGGATCTGAAAATCCTAAAATATTGCAGGCGATGCGGACACCATATATTATCTGCTAAGAGGGTAATTTCTGCCAAGTTTTTTATTGATTTCCTGGAGCCACGTCCTAAGAGGATAATGCTAGCACGTAGTTCTAATGTTTTCTCATGAGGCTAAAAATGTTAATTAATATTGATTTAAAAGCTGATAATCATGATAAAAAAGAGGCTCGTGGAATACAATAAGCGGAGTCGATTCTTACTCATATTTAAAAATAGCACAATCATGAGGACATCCATATTGGATGTAAATGTCATGAAGTTTAGACATCCATATTGGATGTAAATGTCATGAAGTTTACTCCACACCCAAAATGTCATGCAGTAATTGTTATTTTTTTAACAATTGAAAAAGTGTTAGAATAATATATAATTACTGAAGATTTTAAAATTGTTTCTAAAATTATGACATATACTAATGATACTAAAAAAATCAGCATTCCTAAAGTTTGATATATAAAATAAAGGGGGCTGGCCCAATGCAAACATTTGTATTAATTTCAATGCAAATGTTTGGATTACGCTTTTATTATTATTTTTCTTGCCTTTTGGCACTAATATGCGTGCTTAAACACCTATTTCTTATGTATAAAATTTAATAAAATTTGGAAATTTTTTTATTTAAAACTAAATATAAAACATTCTCCAAACGTTGTAAAATTTTATATATGAAATAGGTGTTTGAGCCTATATATTAGTATCAAAAATAAGAAAAAATAATAAAGGATAATGCAAATATTTGCATTGAAATTAAATGCAAACGTTTACCTTATACTGGCCCCCGTCAAGAAATGCAGAATCCAATATGTTAATCTAAGTGTCCGTGGGTAATCTAAGTGTCCGCGGTTAAAAAGAAAAAAAATTCCACCAACCCTTCACTAATTTTTGTGTTAGTTGACATTGTAAACACTTAATAATCATATGTTTATTAATTATTACATTTATTTTTAATCATTATTTTACATTTTCTATAAAACTAACTTATATATTTTATATTTATTCATAAAAAAATAAGTATCTCTGTCAATCGTTGTTTGTAGCAAAGTATTGGAAACTGGATGGCATTAGGAACGCCCTCTCCATGGAGGCCATGGCCTCGTTGGGGGCAGAAATGAAATTAAAACACTTGAAATTGGAGAGCACTCCCTCATTTTGACCAGCTTTCTCAGCAGCGAACTCCTAGTTTTGTCCTTGTGGGCGCTCTAATTCATGATCTAGTCACAGGCCTCACCGTTTCTATCTATATATAAGATAAGATATCTTCACGTGTTGCGAATAGGAAACTGGACTGCACACCATTTGGCAGTTTTTGCTTCTTCCATAAGTCTGATACTATAACGTCCTAGCGGGTTGTTCACCGAGAATCATTGTAAATCAACCGTACATGGACTCTTCTGATTCTATGTAACTTTGGTTCTTCAGGAAGGGATGAATAAATACCTAATTGGACAACAGGCTATATTAAGCAATGGATAAAAACATAGTTGAAAGGTCTAATGAATCCATGACTTATGCCTCAACTATATATGTTGGTTACTCTGTCGATATTTCTGCCGAAATTTATATATGACGAGTCATAAAAGGGCCATGGAATCTTAATGGAGACGGACAACGTGCATGATGTGCCCTCATGCAATAAATTTAGGCACGTTGGACATTTCATCCACGTACGTTGATTCCTCATGCATGGAGCTCAAATCTAAAAGTTCTTGTAGTAGAATAATACACTACAGAGAATCTACATTCTATGACATGCTTTTTGCGATACTTAATATTTTTTGTCACAAAAAAATTTAATTTAGCAACATAAATAATTATTTTCAGATATTTTCAGAGCAAACACATAGCGTTGCCTCAAGTACATAATATTTTTTTTTGCTAAAAATTTAATATATAGATAACAATATTTTCAGAGAAAGCACATAGCGTTGCTTGACTAATAAGACAAAACAATCTAGGAAATATGTGTGGTAACACGCGGCCTAGCTGTTTGCGGGTCCTGTATTGCCATGCATGACTAAGGTTGAAGAAGATCAATCACCCACCTGAAAGGCCTTGGCTAGAATATCATCCGAAATGGGTGGGTTTGAACCTAAGGCGGCATTGGATACAGTGATAACCCTTGGATTCTGGCTGCTCAGAATAGCGAGCGCGACGGCTTTGTCTCGCCTATTTTCTGTTGCAAGTGAATGAGGCCAAGGGGGAAGCCAAAAGACGAAGACATCACCGGGGTGGAGGTGCTTGGTTCGACTTCTTCATCAATGTAAGCCTTATTTCATTAATAGTTCGCCCTAACAGTGTACATGTAGCATATCCCATCTAACTCCAATCACTTTCCAATGCTTTACAAAGGACCAATCACCCCCTAAGAACTTTCCTAATTAATGTAACACCCCACCTTTTGAGGTGTTACGAATAAGGTACTATATCAATCTGAGAATAAAATCTCCTAAGGTGGACATAGATACTAAGATGCAAAATCATAAAACTTTTAACTATTACATTTCAAGTTTGCTCATTTTGAAGTCATTATACATATTCAGTGTCTATAATCAAAAACAGTAAATATTATAAGATAATTTTCATAAAATCTAAACTCCATTATCCTTTGCTATGCTAGTTTCGCCTTTTTCCTATGTTGATGAAGGCTTTAATTTATCATTGTATCCCTGTATTTTCACTGAAAATAAAAACTATGTGAGCTGAAAGCTCAGTAAGTAAAAATATATTTTTACAAAATTCATTTTGCAATTACTTTGATTTTTTTAAAAAACAAACACAACATCTATATTGTCTTTTATGCATAACAAATTCTAATTAATAAAAACATCTTGATACATGTGTACACATATGTCAATTTGAAATCATGCATTCACACTATAGGTATTGTCATATACTTGTGCTCGCGTGCAGCCGTGCTACACATTCGTGAGCTAATTCATCTTTTTTGGTAGTCCTAAGGTCGCTATCCAGGTACTACCATACTACTTTACTCCTTGGCGGCAAACCCAATATGCAATTATGCATCATGCTCATGCATTGTGATTAATGCACCACCTAAATTCACTACTTACATGATTTTGAAATAATAATGCTCATATTTGAATAAACCAACTTGAAAGAAAATTTCAATTTAAATAAATAATCACATTTCATAGCCTAAAGTCTCTTTCCCTCATTTTCATCACAATATGTTCATTATTTTACTTTGGTTTTCATAAATATTATTTAAATTTTCATTTATGACTTTCCCAAAATTTCTCATAATTTTAATCGATCAAAAATTCTATTTTTCCTATTTATTCTCATATTATTACACTTTAAAAAAACTTTATTTCTTATATAAAAATAAATTTGGACTCATACTTCTTTAAATACTTCTTTAAATTTTTCATATCATTTTTTTTTTTGTAATTTTTCATAATTTATTTATTTATTTTTATAGCATCACACCTTTTAGATAATTTCATTTTTTAATAAAAATTATAAGTTTAAACTCATTTAAGCTTCTAAATATTGACTTTAATTTTCTGGGTATTTTCATAAATTTATGTATTTTTTTCTAATTTTTCTGTATTTATTTTAAATTTTTTTCGCTGGCCGGCCGGCCGGTCGGTCGCCAGCGCCAGCAGTTGGCCGCCGGTGGGCTGTGGGCCAGACCTGTTCTGGGCCGGCGCAGGTGGGCTGGGTCATTTGCTTGAAAATTGGGCCAGGCTAGTGGATCAAGCTGGTGGGCTGTGTGGGCTAGGCTTGGTTTCTGAAATTAGTCTTAATTTCTGTGGGCTTGGGACTAGTGGACTTGTTTCTGGGCTTTCTGGTTCACTGGGCTCGTCCAGATGGGCTTAGCCCACTAGTACAGAAATTTTTTTATTTATTTCAATGGTCCGAATTTTCCCAATACAATAACTTATATCTCTTAATATAAATGTCTGTTTGATCTGAAATTTTTGAGGTAAACTTATAAAATCATGTTTTATAATCTGGATGGTCAATTTCTCAAAATAACATCTTTATCATCAGATTTGACATAAAGAGTTTAATAAAGGGTTAAAATTAAATATCACTCCAAATAGCTATGTAAACTAATTTTTAACAAAATTAATTAATCATATATGCCGTAAAATTTCTTGAATAGTGTTTGTAATGGTTCAGATTATTATTTTTACATCTGAATTTTTCTGAAATTATTTTTTTGTGTTTTATCCTTAAAATACATATTCACCACACTAAATCTTGATAAAAATTACTATGGGTGTGTTTGGTAATGTATAAAACTTCTGATGAAAAATTTTGAAGAGTAAAAGTAGTCAAATGATGTGATATGATAGGGATAATGATGAGTAGTAAAGAGGATAAAGTTAAAATAGATAGGTTAGTTGTGTGGATAATTGTGTAGAAATGATTGAAAAGTAGGGTAGTTGTATAAGAAAATGTGAAAAAATGATTAAAAAATATGATAGTTGTAGCGAGTGAAAAGTTTTAGATTGAAAAGTTTTAACTTGACATTTTTTGTTAATCGCCAAACACACCCTATATCTAAAAATCTATAAGTCTGATCAAGTTGAAATTTTGCAGGCAAGCTAAAAATATAATTATCTCATTACTGTATGGTCAAAATTCTCTGATTATGCCCAGAAGTACGTTTATTTCATTATATAGCATTTTATACCCTTTATTTGCTACTCTTTATTGAAATAAGTAAAATTGCAATACCAAAGCTTCTAATAATGCTCCTGTTACTAATTAACCATGTTAGAAATATTATGAATGAATTAGATCTGAGAAATAACTTGTGTATAATATAAAATGAACTAGATTAACAGACAAATGGTTCAACGCAACTTACCTACAAAAACTCTTTCTTCCTCCTTCGTAAGCTCCTTCTGTGCTCAAGTTCTCCTTCAAATGGCCGAACCCACATCATGTAATCCAATTTTATACTAATTCATTTGCTAAATGGCTGAGATTAAGGCTATTAATCTCCACCGTTTCCTGTGTGGCCCATTATTTCATCCGTTACCTGCATGGCCCATAATTCATAGAACACACGGCTGTTACAATTAATTATTGTATTTTACTTGTTATAAGACCATATGGTACTAAACATTCCACCTAACTTAGCAAGGAAACTTGGGAAGTTAGATCAACTGTAATGGGACCCATGTCGAGTCTAGGTATTGCATCTTCATCTCCTCCAACAGTGGTAAGATATTACATCCATCAAGTTTGGTTGCCTCTACCTTGCTCAGATCTAACTCTTCTATAAAATCTAGCAGCAACACTCGGACGACCAAATTCGGCCCTCTTCAATCGTGACATGCCTTTGGTTCAACCAAATACCCCAAGTCTTGTGTGTTGAAAATGGGATAGTTCTATTCCAAAATGACTAGCTAAGTTGGGAAGCTTATTCTCATACATATAAATTAAGAACTCTTCAAGTCTCTTTACAGTGTGAGATTTTCTTACCACTTAACACACCCTTTCAGTCTTGGGATAGAGATGTAGGCATATATCTGGGGATAAACACAAACAGGCTTGGGTCTGACTTTTATACCATGTTGAAAATAGGCTGGTTCTATCCCAAAATGACTAGCCAAGTCAGGAAACCTATTTCTATACATATAAATTGAGAACTCTTCAAGTCAATGTAGGATTTTCTCACCATTTAACACTAGATCTTTATTATCGACATGCGGAGCCTCAAATCCTCCAACATCAAGATGTAGGTGGAGGAGGAGAATGTGCTCACCATTAATGGCAGCTAAAGTGGGACAAGAAGAAGGAGGCCACTAGTTTCATGAGGATGGAATGCGAGGTTGGCAAGTTCATGAGCAAATTGCTCAAATTCCAGCTCTTGTTTTCAAATACCCAAATTGCCTAGAGATGGAAGAAATAGAAAAGGTTACCAAATCAACCCCTAATACGTCATCTTCTTATCCTCATTACTGCGCCTTTCTTCATCTCCGTTGGACATCGTGGATTCATTCTTCTAATGAATAAATAGAAATTATGCGGAGAATTCATGAATGTGTTCTGCGTGAGAAGATAGAAAGTATATTTTCATGGAAAGGATTCATAAATCACCATGATGAGTGCCATGATGGCCTATTACATGTGATGCATCAACTAAGAGAAGCTATTAGCTTTCTTTAGTCCATATAAAATTTTATCATTTCTTATAATTCATGAGAAAATATTTTATGCATGTGCCAACTAGTAAGAGCTATGCTTTCTATGTGCTTGGGTTGAGGCGCTGTTTCAATTTTACTATTATACTAGAACTCCAAACTTCTCTGATCTAAATCGTTGATTTTGATGCTACACAAATCATTGAATTTGACGTTGGGTAGCCACAACCCAATGCAGCAAATGGAGGAGAATGCATTGGGCACCCACAACCCAATGCAAAAAATGGAGGAATAAGCTTTCAAAGAGAACTTAGAGTAGACAATCTCCTGAGAGAATAAGGACAACTGAAGATGGGAGGGGAAAATCGTAAGAGTAGTTGTAACATACCGGTCCAGAAAGGTGATCATGGGTCATGTATTTAATGCAAATTCCCAAGATCAATCACACATTTATGGTAAAATTAATTATTATAATTTCATAAGTAAATTTAAAATTTACTTTCACTAGTCATGTTCCCATTATTACATCTAAGACACAAATAAAAAAACTTGTCCATTATTTGCAAAACATGCCTTTAAATAATTTTGAATAAAATAAAATAACTGTTCTTGAAAAATCTTCAAGCAAATCTCTAGTGTTCCACTTGAATTGTTATACCTATAAAAATAATAGGTTAGTCCTAACATGACTAGAAAGTAGACAATTATTTGAAAATGGATAATGTCTCAATTAAAACTTAACTAAATGATAAAAATAATCATTTAATTTGATAACTTAAAAATAAAGCCTCAAATGCAAAATCAAACCCTTCCATTGAGTCCAAAAGCATAAAAAATATAGAAATAAACTATTTAATCATAAAGTTAGAATTAAATCACCTAAATAAATTAGAGGATCCACAATATCCCACATCATCACTACTCTCACCGTGAATGGGCCTTGCATGGCCTCTGACAGCCAGCCAACATTGTTGCTGGATCAAAATTTTGAAAATTACTTTGGCCTATTACTCTATTGTTTTTCCCCACAACTCCTTCAAGGAGCAAAAGAAATAAAATAATAAAAAAAATTCCTATCATAAGTACATTTGTGTGTCAGTTTCAACTTTTCCAAAACCGAACTTCACAAAAGCAACCAACATGCTTGTTGCTTTTATTGGGAATTTCGTTGAAACCAAATTTGAAGCTTCAGGACTCCCGACATCTGATGAATTCTCAACAGCGCATAACTTCATAAATAAAAAATCAGGCACCCTTACTAGAAATAAACGATAAAATCCTATTACTTTAACCTAAATTCAATTTGCAATCACATCTTATTAGATATGATATTTATCTTATTTTATCTTGCAGGGCCCACAAGCCTTGGGAAGACAAAAATGTAAAAATTAATTATTTTTCTATGGAATTTTTTATTTGAACTCTAGACCTCTAAGGCTATTGAATCACCTGTATGTCAACCGAGATGCATGGATTACTAAAATAATATCTAAAAATATAAATATAAATATAACTCGCGACTAATATAAATAATAATTGAGCAAAACACATTATTAACTATTTAGCTTAGTTGGTCAAAAGGTCAATCGTTGCTACGTAGGATATCTTATGTGGATTTTGACCAGTCAACTTAAATATTTATTATTATTTTTTAATATTTTATAGTAGCAAATAAAAGAGAAGGGAAAGAAAGGGGAAACGTAGTTAGGATGTTGTAATGATTTCAATAGGAAAATTTTCACATGTAGATGATCATTTAGGCTATCTATTATGATATGCACATGTAAGAAACTAGGGGTGAAATATTATGAGTATTGAGAAAATTTCTAAAATATTGTACGTGTAGAAAATGTAGGAGTATGATTATATACATCATAATGTATTTTAGGCTAAAATACAACATTCGATTATTTTAACAATTAGTTATATTTTTTTGATTTTTCGTTATAAATATGTTTTCCTAAGTGTATTTAATTTATATAGAAAATTTTATCATTTTACAATAATTTCACATATTTATTTTTGATTTTTTAAAAAATATCAATTTCAATGGAATTTAAGTCTTTTGCACCCCTTAAAAACCTTGATTTTAAGCTAGTTATTAAAATAATCGAATGTTGTATTTTAGCCTTAAATACATCATGATGTATAAATCATACTCAAAAAATATATAGTCAAATATTGTGGTTTTAAGAGGAATTTACCTTTAAAAGTAATCATTACATATTCTTATCTTTTCTTCTTAAAATACACATTCACCATTCTAATATATAGTCTTAAAGTTACTAGACCTAAGGTTCTTAACTTAGATTGAGCGGAAAATGTAAATCCTTATATTACATTTAAGCTTAGACTATATTTAAAACACATCACATTATGTTTAACCTTAGACCACATTATGTTTTAACCTTAGACCCACTTATAAATTTTTAAAAAAAATTTTCTTTTCAGTGTGCGATTCAATTCTAAGCCATTATACAAGGAATTTTTCTTTAATAAGTAGAATGGTCGAGATTGTTAGAATAATTAAAATGTCACGTGAATTTAAAAGATATGTAGATGAGGCAGCTGTTGGCCCCGAGTTAATGGCAAAACCCAAGAGGGGAGGGGTGAATTGGGTTCTTAAAAATTTCTTTGGTAACTTAAAAACTTAACCCCTTGAAAGTTTAGTCCCCTTGATAGAAGAAATGAAGTTGAAAGCAATTATAATGTAGAGAGCAGAAATATAAATCAAACACACAAGATTTTTATAGTGGTTCGGGCAACTTCCCTACTCCACTCTTCCAAGCTCACACTCCTTGTGACTTAGGTTCCACTATTGTATTCTTCTGCTCTCTTCTAGATTCCAGCTCTAGGGGGCTTCAACACAACACAGCACAAGTAGGTGATGAGTTTCACTCCAATCACACACTACTTTGCTTACACTTGATCCTAGCTTCTCAAACTAGATCAAGTTCAATACAATCAAAATGAAATAACAAAAGAAGTCTACACTTTACAGATGTGTAGAAGCAATTTGGCACAGAGAAGAACTCGTAATGTAGGCTTTGAAGATTTAGAAATATAGCTCTTGCAATTTGAAGTGAAGTTCTTCCTCTTTGAATGGCTTGATCTCTTTAGAGCTCTTGAATATAGGAGTTAAGCACACTTAATGATTCTCAGCTACTTCCCTCGTCCACCATGAATGTCTTTTATAATTTTGGAGGGAATCCGAACGTTAGAAGGTAGGTGGCGCGCATTTAATGTGCCAACGTTCGAAAATTATCCGACCGTTGCGACCCAAGTCGCAGGCGGAGTCGACTTCGGATGCGACTTCGCCCAAGTCGCAGATTGGAGTCGACTTCGGGTGCGACTTCGCCTTCCGTAGCGACTTCAAGTTCCAGGTCGGGTCGACTTGGCTTCAGACTTGAACTCAAGTCGATCTTGGAGTCGACTTGGGTTGCGACTTGACTTGTTCTTGTGCTGAAATTTGTTTGGTCCTTGCTTGATTTCTTCTAGCTTGCTTAGCTTTTCTTCTTGAATCATTTATTTCTGAAATGGCTTCTAATATTTGCAAAACTCCTTGAAGAACTTGTCTTAGTTGCTTTTGATAGTAGTCTTCATGATTTGAACTTCTTTATCTTTAATTGCGTTCGAAGCTGTGCCTTGGACTTGAGAGACTTGAGCTGATAGTGAGCTTATATTCTTGAATGAGAAGTCCCAAGTTGATCTTCAAAGTGAGCTTGAAATTGTGTTTTGAACTTTGAAAAACATCAAGTCGAACTCGGGGGTCGACTTCATCTGCGACTTCGCCCAAGTCGCAACTGGAGTCGACTTCGTTTGCGACTTCGGTATCTTTCTTTCCCAATTTCAACTCTGGAGAGATTTTGGCATCTGAAGTCGATGTTGGAGTCGACTTCGTTTGCGACTTGGCTTCTCAAGTCGCAAGTGGAGTCGACTTGGTCTGCGACTTCACATGCTCTTCTTCCCATTTTAACTCTGGACGGTTTTGGCACTTTCAAGTCGATCTTGAAGTCGACTTGGGGAACGTCTTGGCCTTCCATGCTTTATGTTCTTCAAATGTATATCCCTTAAACATATTCACAAACATGTTAGTAGCCAAGACTTACTCAAATTGATTTGTTTAATCATCAAAACATAGATTTAGCTTGTTTTCCACATATTTCCAACAATCTCCCCCTTTTTGATGATTGACAAAACCGATTTGAGTGGATACCTTTCAATTTCTTAAAAAATAACATGCTCATTTTTGCATTTTGAAATTTTATCATACTTAAGCTCATGCAAGCATATCCTACTCTTCTCCCCAAACTTATCCTACTCTTCTCCCCCTCAAGCGTATTCCAGAACAAAATAAAAAGATGAAGGACGTTGGAAACCGCCCCCATCTGAAGTAGGCAGGTTCAATGCAGTGTATTGGTGGACAGGAAATACATATAAGATCTCAATTAATAAAATAGTATGATTATGTATAAGCTACAATTAACTTTTATTTAACTAAAAAGATGAAAGAACTAAGAAGTAAATGGTCCCATGTACAAGTAGTCAAGGTCAATGCATGACATGTGTATATACTCGTAACTCACCGTGACGACAAATCTCATTAACTAAAAACCCCTGTATCATCTTTTACGAATCCATTTAATTAGATAAGTGCTGGAGAAAATGGGGTTTGGAAAGTGATTTCTGAGCAACTCCTTTAATTTCGTGGCTATCTTTGCCTATAGAACACTAGAGGGTAGTGCAGTTGCTTGCATAAACTGCACCTCCTCGTTGCCGCTGTGCTTTGTTGCTGCCACGAGAAGAAAACCACCTGCCTTTCGTCTTCCTGAAATTCGAGTTCCCCACACGCACCAGATTCGACGACCAGCAACAGCCCGTGCCTACCTCCACGAAATCCATCCAACTTGGATTTATCTCAACCTTAACCTGAACTTATTTTTTTGATTGAACCTGAACTTATTTTTAAAAAGCTAAGGATTAGCTCTAATCCTGATCCTATTTTTGTCGCATCACGTTGATTTAATTTCCATCTAAATAATGTATTTGCAAGAGTCTCGTTGGTCCGACTTCCCATCCAAAATATATATGAGTCTATATCAGGCCAGCTGTATATAACCTTCGAACTGATCCGGATCAGGACGGCCGCGTATTTGCCAGCAAAATTCAAACCCTCTATCATCTTTTTCCTATCAGTATCCATTTACTTAGATACGTTCTTAAAAAAAGGGGGTTGGCAAAAGTGATTTCTGAGCTTACTCCTTTAATTTCGTGATTATCTTACCAATAGAATACTAGTGGGTAACGTGGTTGCTTGGATAAAGGAAAATATGCACTCAAAAAAGATGTCTATGATCGGAAGATGCAAACTCTCATTAAATTGCTATGGCGATTGGCCGATGGTGATGCTTTTTTTTCCTGAAGAGCAACCGACGGTGATGCTTGTCAAAAAAAAAATTTCTTTTTATGAAAATACTTGCCAAAAACTTTGTTTGCAAGAATTATGCAATAAGCTTGGAAATATTTTTTATTAAAAATCTTGCAAAATTTAATTGTAAAATTTTTGGCAATATCAATCAACTATTCGTCGCTAATAGATGCTAGATTAAAATAACTGCTATTTGCCACTGAGGGGTCATGCGTGGGTGGCTTCGGTTCTAGTCTCGTCTCCATCATTTCTTGTAGAGCAGTAACTGTTGGTATTATTTTTCCCGATTTTCTGTGAAAACAAACTGCTCCGTTTGGTAAAATGAAAAAAGGGAAAAAAAATTTAAAAAAATGAAGAAATAATGTAATGTGATGCTGCAACAGTGATTAGTAATAAAAGGAATTAAGATAAAATTGATAGAACAAAAAATGTGAAAAGTAATTGAAATGGTTCACAAAATAGGATAAGTAATTAAGATGTTACATTACATCAAAAGGACATAGAAAATAGAAGTTCCTTTTATCCCTTATTATCCATGGAAATCTTAGATTTGTTGCCAATCATGGTTACAACGTCAACTTTTATTGCAAGACAAGAACATGTCACTCCAGCTTTTGCAAAATGAATTTATCCAAAAAAAAAAAATCCTTTTCTGCTAAACCAGGTATTCTTTATCACTTTCAGAGCTTTTCTACTTCAAGAAGTCCTTTGTGATGTTGTCTCCTTCACCGTCTAACATTAGGGGTGCAACTTGGGCCATGTTGAGCCCGAACCCGGCCCGCCGAACCCGATTTTGAACGGTTTTGAAACTTGATTTTTCATAACTCGAACCCGAGGAACTCGATTTATAAATATGATAGCGTTAGGGTTCAAGTGAGACCAAACCCGAAGAACCCGAGCCTGATTTTCTATTTAATATTTATTATAAAATATATTATATACATACTATTTAAATAATATTTCTTTATATTCTTCATATTTTATGTTATTATATCTATATTCGAATACATATTTTGGCATATTATAATTTTATTGTAAATAAAGTATATTATTTCATTTATATTTATCTTTTATTTCTATCATTCACTTTTACATTAATTAATTTTTTTTCTTTATCTTCGTTTTATTGTTAAATTTTTTCTAAAAATATTCTTTATATTACTATTTTTAAAAAATATTAGTTTGATTATATATTATTATGTTTACCTACATAATTTATTATTATTATTTATTCATATGAAATTCTAAACTTATCACTTTTAAATAAAATGTAAATTCGTCAACATAAATTCCAACCCGAAACTCAACCCGAACCCGATTTTCAAAAATAGGATTAGGGTTCAAGTTTTACAAATAGGGTTAGGGTTAGGATTAGGGTTAATATTTTATAAATAGGGTTAGGGTTAGGGTCGAGATGAACCCGAGTTTCATGAGCCCGAGTTGCACCCCTATCTAACATCAATTCATTTCAAATGTAGTAAGAAAGTCAAAGCAGCTTATACCAAGCAACAAGAAAATGACAATTTCAATTATATGGGGTAAAAACTTAGATTTAGTAGGCATTGTTAGACCTCAATATTATGACATCTTGGCCAAGGCTTAATTTGACTATTTTAATAGTAACCGGTAAATGTCTATACTAACATATCAATAGTGACATTATCAAAAAAAAAAAAAAAAAACCAATAGTGACATGCCATTTATACGTGTCTATAAATATGTATTGTTTCTAGCCACTTAACTCCACAACTCTATATTAATCTCCGCTCTGCAGTGTTCTTCCTCAGCTAGCTTGAGAGAAAATTGAGGACATGGCTTCTAGCGTCCTTGTGCTTGGCCTTGCCCTCCTTTCCTTATTTTCCTTCCATACTTATGCCGCAGACCCCAGTCCCTTGCAGGACTTCTGTGTAGCCATTAACAAAAACCCACCAGGTTAGTATCCTCTCCCTATCAACGGTAAGGAAATTTCTGAAAAATGAAGCATGCAGTTAGACATACAATAAAGTTTTATCTAGCCATTTGAAGTTATTATGAGTTTTACTATATGAAAAAGTTTATATTTAGTATTAGTTCTAACAGAAACGAAGTTGTAGTTGCTTGTTTATATTATGTTATTTTAGCTATTATATGATCATTCAAATGTATCCCAAAATGCATGTGGAGTTGGAGACAGAGTAACTAATTCAAAGTGTTTATCTTAATGCATGCAGTGTTTGTGAATGGGTTTATTTGCAAAGACCCAAATAAGGTTGTGGCCGATGATTTCTACTTCACGGGTCTAAACAGACCAGGGGACACAAGAAACGGGGTTAGGTCGAACGTGACCTTCGTGACGGTTAACGAGCTACCTGGACTCAACACGTTGGGAGTCGCCATGGTGCGAATCGACTACGCTCCGTATGGCCTAAATCCTCCTCACTTTCACCCTCGTGCATCAGAGATCTTGCTAGTCACTGAGGGAACCCTCTTTGTTGGCTTTGTCACTTCCAACCCTAATAACCGCCTCATATCCAAGATTCTTCACCCTGGTGATGTCTTCGTCTTCCCCCTTGGCCTCATTCACTTCCAACAAAATATAGGCAAGGGAAATGCAATCGCGCATGCAAGTTTTAACAGTCAGTTTCCAGGGGTCATTACCATAGCCAATGCCACATTCGGTTCAAAGCCACCCATCTCGGATGACATTCTGACTAGGGCTTTTCAGGTGGACAAGAAAACCATTGATAAATTGAAAGCTCAGTTTCAGACGAGCGGCTAGTTATGGAATTGCAAACAGCTTGCTATTCATGTATTCGTTTGCTTATCTAAATAAAGCAACATGCGTTAGGTGGTTGCTATGAATTCACCATAAATGTACGTAGCTAGTGATGGACTCGTAAATAGCTACGTATATAATATTATGTCTTTTCTTGTCTTGCATGAATATGGGTACTTTCTAAAAGTAATGATATTTGAATGAAATTTCATGATATGAAAATCCTTAAATATTGCAGGCGATGCGGACACCACATGTGTTGTGCTTCTCGTTTCCATCTCTTGCTAGGATCGATGCATGACTTTCTTTCACCAGCTATTTTAATTAAAAAGTCCATGTCATCTATCACTTACCCAATTTAGGTGGATTTAATATCTTCCAAGTTTTTTATTGATTTCCTGGAGCAACATCCTACGAGAGCAGTAATGCAGGCACACAGTTCTAATGTTTATCATTACGGTATAAATGTTAATTAATTGATTTAAAAGCTGACAATCATGATAAAAAGGGCAAGTGGAATAAAATGAGCGGAGTCGATTCTTACTCATATAAAATTAGCACAATCACTAGGACATCCTTATTGCATTTAAATGCGATGAAATTTATACCACACCAAAAATTTCATTCAGTGATTGTTATCGTTGTGGTAGCAATTGAAAAAGTGTTTGAATAATATATAATTACCGAAGATTTTTAAAATCATCTCTAAAAATACGACGCATACTAATGATTCTAAAAAATCATTCCTAAAGTTTGATATAAACGGGATTCATCCAATGCTAACACTTTTGGATTTATATTTGTATTTCTCCTTTATTATTATTTTTCTTACTTTTTAGTACCAAAATTGTGGATTAAGTTCAACTCTCATATTTCAGCACTTTTGCTAAAAAATGGGAGAGAAACCTCTACCTTCATTAAAAAAAAACATGATTGTCCTTAAACAAGATAAAAAGAATACATTGAGGAAATTGTCTCCACCATGAATAGATTCCTAAACCTTGCTGTAATGCAAACTTTATAGTAATACGTGCAGCTTTATTACCAATGCGAGAAACATGTGTGAAATCACAATATCTGAAGCGGCTACTTCTTTGATTTTGTCGACCAAAAAAAACCAGAGATAATATCTTCCCATAATTTCAATCATGGCTGTTAGAATGAGAGAACCACTCTCACAAATGATCTATGAAAATTTTAAATCTTTCAACTACCATTTACCGAATAACATGACATGGGTCTCTTTCTATGGTGGGTCCGCCATTGATAATTGATAATTAATAAAATATTATGGGTGTATTTTAAATCAATTTTATAGAAAATTAATTGGGATTAATGTAAAATTGATTGTAAAAAGTGTCTTGCAATAATTGGGTATATTAATTTAAAGTTATTTAGAACAATTTTTGTGATGTGTTGGCTTGAAATTCAAATTTTTTGCTGTGATAAAAATAAATGATCTTGAGATTTAATTACTTGGGCAGAATTTTATTAAGATTTAATAGCTAAAATTATATATTTTACAGGTAATTATTTCATCCGAATTTCAGTGTCATGGAGATTTTCAATTAGTTTACAACATCAAGTTCCAAGCATTGAATGCCGTTCAAAGAATTTCAAGGCTAAAGATCCTCTAGATTTTTTTAAAATTCGTGCAGAAAGATCTAAATTTAGCAATTGCTAAATTTGAGCTGTCCAAGTGCAAAATAGAGGAGCGGCCCACCAGAATTTTCAGCCATTTACAAAGCAGGAATTTGGCACCAAAGCTGTCAAGTGAACCGTCCAGGCCATAATTCAGCACCGGATTAAAACCTCAAGCTGTTTAAAAATAAATAATGGCCAGAAATAATGTATTTGTCCATTCACGTCTAGCATGCATGAATAAGGTTGTCAAAAATTCATCATTGCTGCCGTTAATATCTGTCCATCACCGAACAGCTAGAGAAGTTAATTTAGCAACAGAATTTTTTTTAATAAATTTCATCACTTCATATGGGTCCACCGAGTATCACAGCATGCTTGAGAAAATCGCATTGCTGGTTTTATTTGGTACTATCCAAACGCAATACAAATTGTGTAAAAGAGAGGAAAGTTGTATGAAGGCGTGACAAGGATAGAAGTTGCGCAAGCAAACATGGAAACGGGAGGATCCACCTCACATAATTCAGGCGGTGACAACTGCAAGTTGCCACAGCAATTCTCCTATGCGTAAGCACAATTGCAGCAGTACGAATAGGTGGAAAGGCCGGAGAATTTGAAAATAACACAATTTCAAGAAGAGAGAGGTGGAACGTGCAACAGGATTGAGATTTTAAGCTGGAAGCAGAGATTGAAGGTTAAAGGAGTAGAGTTTTTCTGCTCTTTTATTTTTGATTTTCTGTTTATTTAAGATGGATATTATTTCTAATTTTTATTTTAGCCTTGAGTCCAATGTAATTATGTGTGACTAAAAACTTCAGTCTAGAGTTGTGATGAATCTTGTTTTTGAACCATGATTAAATTATAGTTTGCCTTTAGTTTTATGTTATTAATATTGAATTATTTATTTAACATTTTCTTAATGTTTCTATAAGATTGGCCACATTATAGATTCATTTGAAAATTTTGTATGATGCTTGAAAGAGATAACATGAAATTGGACTAAAGGTTAAATAGCACATGATCTATACATAATCGTGAGATGAAATTGTCTCGTGGGATATATAAGATTTGCTAATATGGATAGAAATATCTATTAACCATGTGTAGTCACTTTTAAGGATATAACTAATACTGCTTGTCATTTTAAATTTTCGAGGATTACATTGAAAGTTAAATTAATGGGTTAGATTTAGGCAACCATCGAAAGAATAGTATAAATAATATTGCCTTAGACTAGTAATCCATATTAATAAAATAAATTAATAAATTATAATAAAATCATGGGGATAAACAAGTAAAGTTGTAATCCTAAACTCATCCGTATGAGTTTCCTGTTTAATTTACTCTCGTTCATTCCAATCTATCTTTTCTCAATTTTCTCTTTCATCTTTTCTATTTCACTTTATAGATTTTAATTTTTTCATTACATTAAATTCTAATTTTTAGTATTTAGTAATTAGTGAATATTTAGCATTCAAGTCTCTGTAGGAACAATAACTCTATTCATTTATATATTAATTGTGTGACCCGTACACTTACAGAAAAATAGGCAACAACCATCCCGTCCCACACCTAATTTTCAACAACTAGCAACTCCCCATCCCAACCTTTGAGCACCACCCCTCGACATAAATTCATCTTGCTGCAAATACCAGCATCAACATTTAGCTTAACCTGCCAAAAGGAGGAGGTTTCCACTTAGCTTGAGATATCTCGACACCAAAATTCTTTTTCAGTAGCCAACGGGACGAATTGCATTGCTAAATATATTTTCTGCTCCAGTTGTGATGGCTGCAATGGATGTTATTACATCTCTAGCCCTACCTGCATTTCGATAATACCATAGCGTCTAATAAGACACCAGAAATAGATCAAATTCAGTCTTTAAATCTACCTTTGCGAACTCATACAATAAATCTGTCAAATTGGTGGGATTTTTAAGAGCAAGCAGCCTAACCAGTTGGTGATCAAAAGTCTCCTTCATTTTTTGACATAGCCATATCAGGTAAAACAAATCCTTAGCTTCGTTGAGACATAATTCACACATAACGGCAATTAGATCCGTCTTTTATGCAAACTGAGTTCTTTAGGCAATGAATTCGAAAATTTGCTCTATAAACCCTATAACTATGTGTATTGGTATTTTAAATCCCAAAGTTTGCATACTAATATTTTAAACTCTAACAAGTTTTAGCCTTTGCATATTGAACTTCTTCCCTCATGTCATCATTGAAGCTCTGTTAGGGTATGTGCAATGATGAAAATACCCCACTTGAATCCGAAAAGAAGAAATGGGCAATGATATTGCTGATGGATTTAGGGATTTTAGAGATGACGGCTGAAGCATGGATCTATTCTTCATCTGCAACCTCTGATGAACAACATGGCTTGTTATGAATGGCCCAAAATGGTGCATTGTAATCGATGCACATATGTCCATTACCTATATTGGAAGATGAAAATTGCTTGTGTGGAGCTCTAACATTGGCTGGGATTTAATGCGGCCACTATAGATCAGGATGATGAATAAGAGAGCTACTGTCCTGGATTGAATTTTATCACCTTCAGTTGTCGAAGTCAATGGAGAAGATTTTCTGTAAATGGACATCATTAAAACCTAATTTACACCAAAAAAATCCAAATTGAATGCCCAAATCTCCAAATTAGAAACTTAAAGGCATTAGAATTCCATAACCGAGCTTGGTTGAAAATAGAAATAATCTAGTTTCTAGATTTTAGTTGTTCTCAAAAAACAAAACAGAAGGGCGAAAAATAAAATAAAAAAAACACTTTTAAGTCTCATTCTCAATGTAATCCAACATCTGTCGATGACATTCTAAGAGAAACAAAAGCGTACCCTTTTCTGATTTGAAAATGAAAAAGTGCTCACGAATCCTCTGCGACTTGGATTGAAATGTATCTTAGAATTTTTTTTGCTTTTGGGAGGGAAAGATGAATTATTGCAACAAATAAGCAGATGGAAGGAGCTCATCTCTCTTTCCACTACTATCTATAAGTCTCAACCAAAACATTAATCCTTACATGTGCAATAGGTACAACCCATGTATTCTAAATGCAGATAATTCATCGTAATTGCATGGCCCTTCACTTCTCCCCTTCAATTTTGGAACCAACTTTGTTCTGCGACTTTAGGGAAATTCGCGCTATAAAAGCAGCAAGTTCTCAGGATTTGGTAAGTGAGGAAAGCATGGCAAATGACAAATTAACACAAGTGGTGACGATAACAAGAGGCGATGACAAGAAAAGTAACGATGGTGGCCTATTGGGGGGAGACGAGGCCAGATTCGTTATTTTTGAAAATATATGCATGAAACCACTGGCCTGATGGAGCTTTAGTGATGGCATGAGTGAAGAGGGTTTAATATACAAACGTTGAAACTTGATAGGGTCTAAAATGCTAACACGCAAATTTTGAAGTTTGAAATACCAATACTCACAATTAGAGGGTTTATAGTGTAAATTCCCCCAACGAATAATTAATTAGTCTACACCCAAAAATTAAAAATTTTAGGGGAAGTTTAAGCCTCCATATCAATCTGAGAATAGCTAATTCTTCTCTGTTGATTAGGATTCAATAATTTGATCCCTTTCTTGCTCTTCTTATAAAAGGCAATGGGCTGATTTAACTATGAAGCTGCCATCCTTTTCAGCACTCCAAAAAAGTTGTCTTTAGATTCTTGAGACAGAAGAGGAACCCATTTGATTATATCCCAACCACTTACCCTAATAGCCATTTTAAATTTTTCTTCATTCTATGACTAATTCTCTCTATCAATAAAAGAAGCCATTTAACATCATCTAAAATTTTAACAGCAACGATCCAGCCTTCTGCACCATCCCGTCAAGCATCAAACCATTTGTCTTTTAAAAAAACAACTTTAATCTTATTCCCGATACGTTACCTACACCTTTGTTAATAGGTTCCTATCTTACATGATGCTTCTCTAGGTGTGAGATGCAGTTTATAATTCCAAAAGCCGCAATTTCTAAAATATCTTGCTTTGAGAACCTTAAAACACAATGAATCTTGTTGGGTTGTCAACCTCCATGCTTGTTTAGCCAAAAGTGCTATGTTGAATAGGGACTCAACTATTGAGTCACTTTTATATTATATATTTTGAATATTAATTGAGAAGAATTTGAGTATTTAAGATATTTTGAATTATATTTTGATTGATTTAGCTTTAATTAACGTAAAACACTAACAATTGATTGGTATTGTAAATTCAAGTGAACTTGGAGTAAAACTCATTCAATTCTTGGAGAGTTAGAACATGATGACAAATACCCGCTCAATTGGATGATTTTAAAGAATTAAAAGGAGGTAAAACAGTGACCAAATCTTTCACACGAGACCTAAAACTTTCTTAAGTTCAATACACAAAATTTGAAGCAAATTGAGCACTCTAGAGGCTCACACAGTTTGAACGGTGAGAGTCTAGGTGTCACACAGTTCAAACCGTGTGAACCCTTGTTATGCAAAATCATGCATAATTCAGACTCTATGTGCAAGAGACGGTGAGATCTCTATATAAACACCTCCTAGGAATGTTCCAGGATATCTTAAAATATCCTTGGAGCTTGGGTTAAGGTCTAGGAGCAAAAGGAGTGAAGAGCATGAGGTGAAAAGCGAGGCGACGAGTTGCTTGGAGTGGTCGAGACACCATCGGGGTTTCTGATCAATAAGCTTTTCTGTTTCTTTCTTTCTTTTAATTTTAATTATCTTGTTTATGATGGAGATTGGATACATTATTATTTTGTGCTTGATTTTGATTATAAATATGCTATGCTAAACTTATTGTCTAGGGTTTAAGATGTAGTATACTTCTAATGTAACGGATATTGTAGTTTGACTATTTAAGATATTTTATATTAATTTAATATCTTGTGACTTAATGCTTGTCTAGTATTTGAGCTCCTACTTTGGCTATTTTCATATATTAGGTGATGGAATTGACAGATAGAAATTTAATATACGATAATCAAAATATTAAACATGAAAATCTAAGACCATGAAAATAGGCATGATGAACTTGGGGAATCCCATAAACTTCCATAGAATTTGGTAGATTCTAATTGACTTAATTCCATAAAAATAAGTGGTTAAGAAGATTAAAGTATGTCTTATAGATTTCAAAAGAAAGTGCAAATATAATATAGGGATTGTTCTCCTTTAACACATAATATCTGGATTAAATAAGTATTCTACATATCCATTATAAAAGTCGCATGTGAAACCCTACATCCTAGATACTTGCGTCCCTTGAATTTTAATTTCTCATTATGTGTTCTTAAGATCAACATTTTTTTTGTTATTTCTTTCCTTTCACTCTATTCTCTTTGTGATTAATATAAGTTTTTAAATCCAATATCTTAAGTCCCAAATTCCTATTTATTAGTATTTTATATACTACAATCTACGACTTGTATACTTACGATGAAATTGCGAACAATAACTCAGATAGAGTTCCTATGAGTTGACCCATCAAATCTCCTAAAATAGGTAAGATAGGTTCTAAATAAAAAAAATACCTTATGTAATGAGGGTAGGGTAGGTTCCAAGGTCCAAGTATCCAAAGTCGACCCAAATTACTAATATATACTCAATATCTCTTTTATGAAATATATTATATCTTAAATATATAAAATATATATATTAAGATATAGAAACTTGTTTAATTTATTTATTAATTAGTTTATCTAATAAATACATTTTAAAACTATATCATTATCATGTTGATTATAAGTTTTTAAGTAAAATTTACATTAGGATTATGATTTTTGAATAGAATATGAAGATTAATACAAAGAATCAATTTGGAACTAGAATCAAAATTAAATCGACCTCTAAAAATTAGGATAGGGTATATCTATAGTTGACTTGTCTTAAAATAGGACAATGTAGAAGTTTTTAAAAATAGTATGAGGTAGGTTGAACTCCGAACCAAACCTACTCGAAGCAATTTGTACCCTTGATATTAAAATTTTCCAAGTCCCAAAACCACATTCCCCCTCTTGCTTTGGGTTTACACATATTTGACTAGGAAGTCTAACTTATTTTCTTCTTATCATTGCTCTTCCTCACTAAAACTTATTTTTCATTGCATTTAAGTCTGCACATATATTTTTAGAAAGGAGAAATAATTGTATGGTGTAGTTAGGTATTACTTGTGCTACTACTTTATTGAGTACTTCCTTCCACCTATTGATAGAAATTTATGTTGCTAACCTTGAAGCTTGTTCGACACTTGTTCATTGAGACCTTGAAACACTTGCAATTTTGACCTTCCAAGCCACGTTGGCAAGCTAAGATATATTTGGATTTTTCTATCCTGTGCTCCAAATAACCTTTCAACCTCTGCCTTTGTCAACTCCTTTGTATTTCTATTGTAGAAGAAGGTTGTTTTCTCCATGTTAACTTTTTGACAAGTGCATCCCCCCACAAGTTCTCGAAATATTCTTTAGATGTTGGATTTTATCTCTTGTAGCTTTAATACAGAGGATGCATCATCCGCAAAAAATGACAAAATATATGTAGCGCCCCGACCCGCGAGCGCGCTACCCACTCAGTCGCGGTACCTTACTCCAGGATCTTTTCAGGTGGTGAAACTCGTGAATGAAACCGAAGTTTCATTGCTTACATGAGCGGAAGCTTTTCCTAATTTGTCGAGAAATTAGCTTGAATTTTTTTTTCTTTTCTTCGGAACCTACATTGATTCTATTTTCTTAACTAAAATCCGGCAGCATACCGTCTATAGTTAAGACATTTGGGCGATTACAAAACCTAATAGACATTAAATAATCTAGCATTCTCTATTACATTCATTCACAACTACTTAATTTCATCGAATCTCTCACATATAAAATCATACTTCACATAGGAAGCTAATTATTACATTTAACATCCATATAAAACAATTCAAATATAATACACTCACATTTATAATAATTACAATCCTATGAATCCAAACTCATCAAAAATATTAAAAATCATACCTTCACTGCTCAGCTAGCAGTAAAGGCCCTTCCATCAAATCTGCATCATCTGCACTCACTAATTAGTTAAAAACAATGAGTATAAAATACTCAGTAAGCAAGCATTTAAAAATACGTACTGTTCAAAACCTGTGGCAGTAACCAAAATCATAAAACTCTTAAAATATCATTATGCATGTGTGATGATGAGATGAATGCACACACATGTATCCTTCCATGACTTATCCATCGTTTGGCAGATGACACTTATCAAGTGATCACCCGCCCCATACGTCGGACGCACCGACCAGGCCACGCCAAGGACGGACTACCTGTCCAATTACAACCTTGACAAAGCCTCATGCATGAGTTCCATTCACACGTGCATCATATGCATTTATGACATGAATTGAGTTTCGCCAACTCAACATGATAGCAGGATTTGTACATAAAAATCACATTGAAAACAAATCTTTCAAGTACACATTATTGTTGTAAAACCTATGCACAGGGTAATGGTCATCCCTAAGTACCTTTTCAATGCATGTCAATTTAAAGAAACATTTAAATAAAACATACTCACTTGAAATAAAAAGGCAAGAACAGATTTTTCTTATTATAAAATTCTTTTGAACAAAAAGAATTTTGAAGAGCTTGCTTACCTCTTCCCTTTAGCATTCCTCCATTTTTCCTTTTTACTTTCCTTCATCTTTTCTTTACCCGTTCCTATTATAGCCAACAAAGAATACATCTAAGCATTATTTCACCCATCACAAATACTTATTCCATGATTAATTATGCATCTAACTACATTTTTTTTTTCAAGACATTTGGACATGGAATTTAAGTATTCATGAACTTGAAATCTCCTTATCCAAAGTTCCTAACTCTTTTTTACTTTAACCACACTTTCAAATTGGATGACCCATAACCTTACAAGTTAACTACCCTTGAAATACCCTTTACACCTAAACTTGAACCGAATCTGAAATTTCTTACTTTCCAAGCTATTTAAACCTTCATACCATCCCAAATTTAACACGCATTTGAATAAACTTATAAATTGCATTAGCTTTGCATTTAATACTTAACTAATAATTGTAATTCAAATTTTCACTTTATACATAACACAATATATAAGCTCAGTATAGCTTCTACCACTATTTATACAACTTAAAAGTCAGTATATTCCATTTTCATTTTATTTCCATAAAACTCATATCATCAAACAGTAATTTCATCTACTGCAACTTAAATCTCATTTACACATAATAGGGTTACCCACATTGACACATTCATTGGGTTCCCTATTACTTACATTTCTTACTTTAAAACCTCAATCATATAATTCAGTTTAACTATTTAATAACAACTAAGATCATTTGACATATTAACTAATAACCTTATTTTACCCCAAAATATATCTTATTTCCTTCCATTTTATTTAAAATCTTGATTTAGTCCTTTCAATATGACTTACACACATCAAAGAATCATCCCACACTTGGGCAAACATCTTATCCTCATTTAAAACATCAATCAATGAAATTCAACACAATGACGTCATAAAAATTAAGTTAATCTTAATCTTATAGATCTTTCATACTTAGAATTTATAAATTTTAAACTATATGATATCTGAAATTTCATGTATTATAGGCTATTAAAGCCTTTTCATCCTCTAAACTTACATTTACTATATAACTTAAAACACATGGAATAATAGACCTTTCACTCGATACATAAATGACAACATGAGGCCATTTGAACTTAAGATAGTCTTTACAGCTTTTTTTTTCCACTTCCCTTCAAAACATAACCATTAAATCTTAAACACCCATTGAAAAATAACTTAACTAACTTGACATTTTAAATTACCCAACATGCTCCTCAATTTCATAATTCATTTCATTTTACTCTTATTTAACTCTCTCACTTGCTTAAAATGCATCATTTATTTCACTTCGTTTCAATTTATTTCATTTCTACATAAAGCATATGAGTTAATCTAATAAATTCGTTTCATGGCCAAACAACCCATTAACTAGGTTATTTCACTTAAATCTCAACACTCGTAGCTTAACATATAATACCTTATCATCTAATCAGTAAACTAATCATAATTATATAAATATAATAATCAAATGCCTAAAATTTAATATCCAAGCTCATAATCTCAATTTAATAGTTGGGATTTCCTCAACTTCCCTTTACTTCCATTTATCTAATTTATAATTTATCATTCCATCATCATTCATATGCATTATACTTTTTTTTAAATAATAATTATAACCCATTTACTATAGCCAAATTCATCATATATGTTCATACCTAAATTTAACCTTCATTTAGGCTTACTTGAAATTCTTAAGTATATATAGTTAATAATTACAATTTTGCTTAACCACAACCCATTTGTTATAAATAAATTATATATCATGCTCCTAAAATTAAAATTAATAATTTAAGAGCCACTTTTAAACTCAAATTCATCACCCATACATTGCCCAACTTTGGCAAATTAGATGAGAGGGTTTTAAGCTTTAAAATTAAGGAATTTTACTCCCTTTCATTTTCACATGATTTAAATACAACAAGTTTAACATATTTTTTTAACCCTTCAACCACTCATATACATGTCATATAACTGTTACCCATTCATTTTTTTTCCATATTTATTTGATACCAAAATTATATAAAATTCACCCCGTACACATTTACTTAAAACAAAACTCATACCTCATACAAATTTCCTAACTACACAATTTCATTTATCATATATGTCTAGATTTTGGCTTCAAGATTTGTACATTTTGATCTAAACCTATGTCCATACATTATTAAATTACTAAACTAAATGTTTACAAGCAACGGCACATACCCATAACATATATATTCACCTGCTCCTATTTTTTTTCTACCCATTTCCACATCCGAACGGGTTCAAAATTATTTATAAATTACCCTATATATGAATAATATAAAATCCCTATGCTTAGCCCACGTTTTTAGGGCGTCGCCGTGTTCAAGGTATGATAGAAATTTTTAATTTCCTTTCCAACCCAAGATTATACGTGTAATTTTATAAATAATACATCTCATCATCATTTAAATACATTATATAGCAATTTGGAGCAAAAATATTAAAGCTTTCAACTCTTGAAATTTCGAATTCGTGCATAGGATTCAATTTTTCGCATTCTATATACATTATTTGGCTCCCAAAATGAATATCTACATGAATCTACGAAAACCCCCATGATTTCTACCCATTTTAGGTAGAAATTTCAAAACCCCAAGTCACCGTAGCTATGGATTCGAATTTCCTCCTCCTTTCTTACAATTTCTCCATTCATTCTTATAGATCTACCCATATTAAACAAAAACCCCATGATTTTTTTCATGATTGGAAAGAAATTTCGAAAATAAACAAAAACCCATCTTTCTCTCTTACCTCCGGTCACCGGCGACGGTTGGATGGCGACGGCGGCGACGGCGGCGACGGGCAGCAACGACGGCCGGCTCCTCCTCTTCTCTCCCTCCTCTCCTTCCCTTCTCTTCTCCTCTCCTTCTTCTCCTTCTCTTCTCCTCCTCTTTCTTTCTTTCTCTCCTCTCCCCTCTCTCGTTTTCTCCCTCTGTTTGCGCGTGGGAGAAAAGGAGCTGCCTTTTGGTGGCCCCTCTTAAGGTAGTCCGCACGTACACACGTGCGGCTACCCCTCATACTATATTTTTTTATTTTTATTTTTAAATATCCATATTAAATATATGTCATAAATCATGATATATTATATTTTATAACTTATACCCACTACATGCATTTAAACCATTAAATCATAGTTATTCACTAATTTAAGCAATTTAAATCCATTAATCACTTAAATTAAACCATTTGACTGAAATTCATTAATTAATCTAAAATTAAATAATACATTTTATTATTATTCCATTCAACATTAACACACTAACTCATCATTATTTATTTATTAATCTCTTTTCTTACTTATAATTTTAGGCTATTAATAAAATTCTAATTTTATTAATTTCATGGCCCAAAATTTTTATTTATATATGCCACGTACTTATGGGTTGCAATATAAAAATTGGGGGTATTACAATATACAAGGCTCAGATTTTCCATCAATCATCCCACTAATTTTCCGTTGAATCTGCACTGCTCTTAGTACAGATGAAAGGCCTTCTACACAGAAGAAATAATTATGGAGACAATTGATCATCTTGCCTTATTACGATACTTGCCATGAAAGAGTCCATTAAGAAAAACCATTAAGCACTATTTGATAAGTGACTATTGAGATAAATGAGAAAATCCATTCTATCCAAGTAAAGCTAAGCTCCTAGCTTCTTCGTACTCCTTCGTCATATCAAATTGGATAGTCTCTTCCTCTAAGTCTCCTTTATTCTCCTCCATAATGTGTGAAGAGTTTCATAGGCAATTAATATATTTATCTGTTATAAGTTTGCTATAACAAAGGCTCTTTGATTTGCTAAAATAAGCTTTGAGAGACAAATCTTCAATTTTTGCACAAAGAGTTTTGCAAATATCTTATATATAAGATTATACAAACTAATCAGTTAGAACTCTCTCATACTACTTGTACTTGGCATCTTTGGGACTAAGACAATGTCTGTTTGGATCCATTCATGCCCGACATTAAAATCTCTGGGTTTTTGTGAAGCTCTTATATCCCCTGTATATCTTTTTCCCAGTCAGTGACCAACATTATTAAAAGAATCTTGCTGGCCATCCATCAAGACCTGATGCTTTCTAAGGGGCCATTTCCTTTATTTGTTTTGTGCACTTCCTCTCTAGATAAGGAGTAGTCAATAATTTGTTTTTCCGGTGTAATGCATTACTAACTAGTTGATGTGATTCTATCGACATTTTGTACTCCCTCGAATTTAAAAAGAAATTTAAAATAATGAGTAGCAACACTTCCTATCTCGCTTGATCCACCAATCCAAGCATTTTGGTCATCCCTCAATTGCATATATTATGTCTTCTTCTATCTATAGTAGCCTGATGAAAATACCTTGTGTTTCTATCTCCATGTTGTAGCCAATTAATCTTAGATCTTTGTTGCCAAAGAATCTTTTCATCCTCTAGAAGACTATTAATTTGATCTTCATTGATTTGATTTCCACATTTGTAGCATCTGAGGGATGATAGGAATGAAGCTAATTAGAAGGCCCTGGCTTTTCCAAATCCTCCTCATAATGTTAACCCCTAATTTGTGATTCCATTTTTGTAAAGTTGTTTCACAACTTAGCAATTTAAATCTGCTATTTCCAAATGATGACTCATCAATATACAAATTTGCTCTTCAAACCTTATAGATAATCTAACATGCTTGCTTATCCTTTGACTAGAATGCTTCATCCCTAAAACTCTGATGATTTTTTTTAAGTTATAGCTAGCCAGGTTATAACCAGTGAGTTATGGTCAAAGGCATTCGCTACAAATGATGATTTTGGGCTAAAGGAAAGAGATCAAACCATTCTGTTGTGGCAAAGGCTCTATCTAGCGTAACTTTGACCCTTTCAGATCCTCGTCTATTATTTGTCCATGTGAAATGTTGTCCAACATAGCCCAGATCCTTCAATTCATACTTATCGATCACATCTCTAAACAACATCATTTGATGTTCTGCTTTAATGTAATTACTATGATATTCTGACACTCACATAACTTTATTGAAGTCTCCAATTGCCAATCAAGGGCATCTACTTTGACTCTTGGAGTTCATAGAAAATTCCACGATTCTTCTCTTTTATGAACCTCAGAAATGCCTTAAAACTTTATGATCCGCCAGCTAATGTGAGTAGCAATCCTTACCTCTGCATCAATGTGGTAATTAGGGTATAATTTGATATTTACATATTGATCCTTCTTCCACATCATTTCTAGACTACTCCTCCTCTCCACACAGCTAACTGATATACAATAATCGAACTTCAATCTTCTTCTAATGACATCCACTTCTTTTTTCCTTTTCTTTGGCTTAGATAAAAATATCAAAATGGGCTCTTTGTCCTTGACTAAATCAAGGAGATTGTGAATTATCCGTGGGTTCTCAAGCGATGGCTCTCAGCCTACACCCTCCTACTGATGTCCTCCATAACTTCTTCTATACCTCTATGCCATTTTAATTACCCTATTTCTTGGTGATCCTCCAATTCCTCTCAATCTCTGTCTAACTTTATAATAGTTCTATTCAATCCCAACCTAATCATCCTTCTGATATATAATTTGTCTTCTTAATCTGGCCAACCTCTTCCATCATCTTGTAGTTTCTAATTTCCCTAGTTCCTAGTTAGAGGGGAACTACTTGGTCTTGCCTATCATTTGTCGTGTCCATGATGCTTCTACTTTGCTGGACAAACAATTGCTACTTCCAAGCTTTCTGTACTGCCCATGCCCATTTTGCATCATTTGGGAGTTTGGAGTTTTTCTAGCATCTCACTTACCTCATCAACCCTATCAACATTGTAAGTTATTGTTTACTCTTTCCCTCTACATATCTGTTATATTCCACATTTTCACACTCCTAGCATTCATCCCTTCATTATTTTTACCTTGTATTCCTTCAATATAGAGGTTCCCTCTTTAATCCCCTCCTCCCACAATTCCTTATTATGAATAGTTGTATTCTCTGTTGAAGTCATGTCTTTCTCTGCAATAATTGGTAGTTTAGTCACCTGCATTTCTCCTGCTTTTCATCATTCAACTCCATTACTTGTCTCCCATAAGTCTTATTAGCCCCTTCAATTTATTTCTTTGGTTCCACAGTTAAACTCTTTTTTCACTCTTTTTGAAACCCAACACCCTTATTTTCCATCCCTAGGTAGTTGCCATAAGGTAAATTTACCTTCTACCGGTTCTTTCTCCCTTATGCTAACGTAACTACACACCTTGAAACCATGACTAATTTGGCCACACTAGAAGCAGAATTTTTCTTACTTTTTTAGCACTAATATGTGGACCAAATAACTATTTCTATATAAATTTAATAACATTCAGATAATGTTTTATATACTTTTTACTCATTAATTACCAAAAGGCTCCAAGGGGGTGTTATTTTTTTACTCATTTACCCTAAAAAAATTTTAATTTAAAATTTTTGACTCTCTATAGTTATTCTATTTTTAATTATTTTTCACTTCTTCCTATATAACTATTTTATTTTTGAATCATTTGTACATACTATCCATACGACTAACCTATCTATTTTAATTCTATTCTTTTTACTCTTCATCATTACTTATAACTTATCATATCATATCATTTTCTCCTATTTCAAAACCTTTACACTCTTTACAAAAAATTTTATTGCTTCCCAAATACACCTTAAAATTGAAATTATAAATTAATCTAATAGGTTTTTCCTTATAAGAAATTGACAAAAAGGCTATTTACACATACATAACTAGGCAATCAAGAGGTCGTCTTATCATCTTCAAAATGATTCTTCGAGTAATGGATGAATACATTTATGAAAGGTCCAATGTATCCATAAGTTACATCTTAGCTATGGTACGTTTGTTTATATTCAAAAATTTTCAAACAAAAACTTTTCAATCTAATACTTTTTAACTCTCTGTAATAAGCCTATTTTTAATTATTTCTTCACGTCTTCATATATAACTATCCCACTTTTTAATCATTTCTATACAATTATCCATATAATTAACCTATTTATTTTAATTTTATTTTCTTTACTACCCCTATTACATTCTTTTCTTCTATTTCAAAAAAAATTTCCATCAAAAATTTTTCATAAGTTTTATCACTTCCCAAACACCTCCATAACAAATTTATAACGAAATTTATGACGAGACGCGAATGGGCCATGGCAGCTAGATGGAGATGGAAAACATGCATGGTGTGCGCCGCATGCAATTAATTATGGTCCACTGGACCTTTCATCCACGTACGTAGATTTCCTCACACATGAAGCACCTAATGATTGTATTTTTTTATTGGTATATTTTACATTCATCTCAACACATATTATACTGAAGTTCAGAGACATTCTTACAAATTTGGAGACACTCAGCTCTCCCAAGGAAATCTGGAGACACAGCTCCGCCAAAGAATAAGGAAGATACAACTTCCAACAACTAGACACAGGAGACCACAGCTCCTGCTTACTTCTGGCCGAAATCCCGAAATCCCGTATGCGGGATTCGAACCGAACACCGCAGCCAGCGCCTGCACTGCACAGCTTTATCAGAGCTGCGGTGACCAACCGAGCACCCACTCAAGTACCAAATCAAACTACCAATGCTTCCAACAGAAGAATAGATATCGATTTTTTCAGAACAAACACACAGCGTTGCTTTATTAATTACAAAACAACCTAGGAAATATAAGCTGCTAGCTTGCTGTTTGCGGGTCCATGCAATGCGTCACTAGCGAGTCCTCTGGAACGGAGCTTGAAGCAGGTCAATCAATTTTTTCTCCACCTGAAAAGCCTTGGCTAGAATATCATCCGAGATGGGTGGGTTTGAACCGAAGACGGCATTGGCTATGGTGATGACCCCTGGATTCTGGCTGCTCAGACTAGCGAGCGCGACGGCATTTATCTTGCCTATATTCTGTTGGAAATGAATGAGGCTAAGGGGGAAGACGAAGACATCGCCAGGGTGGAGAATCTTAGTTATGAGGCGATTGTCAGGGTTGGAAGTGATGAAGCCAGCCAAGAGAGTTCCCTCAATGACTGTCAAGATCTCTGATGCACGAGGATGGGTGTGGGGAGGATTTAGGCCATATGGGGCGTAGTCGATTCGGACCATGGAGATCCCCAATGTGTTGAGTCCAGGTAGTTGGTTCACCGTTACGAAGGTGACATTTGACGCAACCCTATTTTTTGTGTTGCCAGGTTTGTTGAGACCCATGAAGAGGAAATCCTCAGCCACGACTTGCTTTGGGTCTTTGCAAATAAACCCATTCACGAGAACTGCAAGGTCAACATATTCAAAGCCGAGTCATATATATATACGGAGGAAGAGAAACACTGACAAACGATACGGTTAAAATAAAATAGGCACTCATTGGTTTACCACGAAAGAATTGGGAGACAATTGTTGTAATGGGACAATGAAGTTGAAGTTTCGTTGTTTTTCAGTTGTCCAAAATAAAAGAGTGAAAGAGGCCTTTAAAATGGTAAGCAAATTTTGTCCACTAATATAAAATTTTGAAAAAAATATATATAAAAATACAAATGGCTCAACGTACAATTAAAAAAAGGAATTCTGGAAAATGGACGACTAATTATTTAGCAATTACCTGGTGGGTTGCGGATCGCAACGCAGAAGTCCTGCAGGGGACTAGGGTCCCCTGCATTGCTAAACGAGACAAGCAGAGAAACGAGGACAACTACAAGAAAGTTGGCAGCCATCCTCATAGTTCTTACAATCAACTACGCTAGGAGATGAGGTGAGGAGAGTCTGGAAACAATACATATAGAGAGATGTGGACAGCAGTGTAGTTTCTAGAAAAAATGAAAAAAAATGAAAATGGTCTGCAATTAGTTAGTTAGTCATAGCTCAGGACAGTGTAATGGCTGTAAAATTACCTGCTTTTGGTTTAAGTTGCTATCACTTATTAACAACTGCAAATATTTGGTATACCTAATCGTTGCAAGCATGCATGAACAGGAACGAAGCAATTAGTAATATTGCAGAATATATATGACTAATGGTATAATATTGCTGTAAGAATTGTTGGGTCTGTGCTTATCCTTATTTTTTTAATATTAGTATTTTTAAATCCAAACTATTTATTATCTTTACCAACGTGTATTTATTTATAATTCTAAAAATTACTTGCATTGAAATTATATACCATAATATATTACATATTTTTTCAAAATAATAGTTATATTTTCAATGCTCTCGGGTGCATATACCTAATAAAAATAAACAGATATATGCACCCGGCAGCATAAGATCATATTCTATATATACAATATTCCATATATAAAATGTTATTTTTTGTATTTGTGTTTATAAGATTATATCCCAAGGAGGAGAATAAACGCTCTCCACTTGGGAGACAACTGCTCTCACCACGGGATATGAAACTCCCCTAGTCGATACCACGCCATCTTCGCTCGGGCCCGGGGCTATTATCAACTGGGTAACATTCAGTTGGGTGAAAAATGTTAATCTTGTAAAAAGTATTAGTTTTCAATGGAAATTATTCTTGATTGCATAATAAAACGACATGCGTTAAACATGATAAATAGTCTAAATTTTAAAAAATATTTTAAAATTAAAAGATCAAGGCAAGCATGAAGCTTCTACGCTTATAGTAAGTATTGATTATTATCCTACATATATAGGCCCCTAATCATATGCGATTAACCGCGCACATGCTGCACTGCTTGTGTTCGGCCAACATATATATATTTGCTTATTTTTTGACTTTTTATACATATGCAGATCTCATTTAAATATTCAGTTTGGTAAAGGTTTGGCAATTTTTAAAATTTATTTGGTATTTTATTTTAAATTTTAAAATAAATAAAATAAATATGGATTCATGCATCTTATCCCACATATGTATTTATATGTTTTGGCTCGACACAAATAAACAGTCGACTGCATATGATCAAGTGCCATATATATAAGATGACAATCCTGTAGACCTTGTTGTTACTTCATTAAATAATAACCTCATGTATTTGTATTTTATATTTTTATGTGGTCCAAAATGTATTTAGTTCGAATACAAATATTATCTTTTTGTATTCATATGTATTTTTATAAATTTTTAAAAATAAAAATTTTACCATTTTTCATATGTGGAGTATGAGATGGGTGAAAATGTTTATTTTTTGAATTTGTATATACAAGAATTGAAAGTGTAATAGCTGTAAATATTTAATAATATAATATAATTTAATTTATGAACATTAATGACGATCGTTAGCGACAACAAGCTCTTTTTAAAGAATGCGGGAGTAGAAGGTAGGAAACGGACGCTATCGAGTTAATATTTAGAAGAAAATTTATGTAATTCTCAAATCTATTCTAGTAAATCCCTCCGTGGGTACGCCAATTAGTAAGTGGAAATTTTCATATTTTATTGTTGAAGATTCAATAAGAATTTTAAGTTTTTATAATTCATTAAATTTTTTCTCAAACTCCATAGATTTGCTAGATTTACGAAAAGAAAAATATTTAACAAATCTATATTAAATAAGAAACCCAGATATGTGCCCAGAGGAAAATTCCGGGTTCATTTGGGCAGTTTACGTAACTGTCGAATGTTGACAGAGAGCGGAGAAAACGGAGCACAGAGAAGGAACTGTTGACGGAAATTTTACAAAAAACCCCAATGAATTTATGATTTTACAAAAAGGTATCTATTTTGAGGAAATTATAGAAAAACCTAAATTTTGCTAGAAATTTTGCAAGAGATATTTTTAGAAAGATTATTACAAAATAACCTCTTGACTTGTGAAAGAATTTCATAATAAAAGTTTTAGAAAAATTACGAAAAAGCCCCTTTTGAATGAAAGAATTTTCAAAAATGCCTTGTATTAGTTAGGAATTCACAGAACAAATAGAAAAATATAATTTTGACCAAATAAAATTATGAGATATTTTGAAGAGGTCATAAATGAAATTTTAAATAATATTTATAAAAAATAATAAAGTGAAATAATAACATGTTTTGGTGAAATTAGGAAGAGAGATTTGAGGCTACTTCAAGAAATTAAAAAAAAGAGTTTAAAGCTTTATTAGAGGTAAGTAAATTTTTACCAAATTATGACTTTTAAAAAAATATTGTGCTGAATATTATGATTTTCTATGAAGTGTGATTATTCAATAAGTTTGGAATTTTCTTTTAATTTGGTTTATTTAAACATGAGCATGATTATTTTAAAGTTTTCTTAATCATGTTAAGCAATGAATTTAAGTTGTGCATTGATCATAATTAGGGGTGCAAGTCGGTCCGGGTACCCCCGGGTATGGATGGAACCTACCCTTACCCATTTTTTAAAAATGTCTACCCTACCCTATTTTAGATCGGGTCGGTCCGGAGTCTACCCTACCCAATTTTTTCAAGTGCGGGTAGGTTCCGGTTCGGTTCCAAATCGGTTCCTAAAAACGTCATGCATCCAAATTAGAGACATTGATATATGTAGAAATTTTCACAATCAAATAGCAATTGATATGCAAATAACCTATTTCACTTGATAAAATTTCATAACCAAGCACAAAATTAATATCCAAACAACCCATCAAACATTTGCACAACCTTCTAAATTGAGAAATTTTCAATCAAACACAATATCAAGATCCAAACAACCTGTTTCAATTGCTAAATTGAACAACCTGTTTAACATTTTGAATATTTGAAACAAAGACAAATAATATCAAAACAAGTTAAAGTAAAAGCTGCAAATGCTTAAGTCCTTGCCTTAACTCTTCAATGCATCACACCTGTTCCATGTATTTTCTTGGAACAATATCAAGTTCGTTCAATCTAATAGAAAATTTGTTTGAAAGTCATATATATCACAATGAATATAACATAAACACAATTCAAATCAAACATATCTTTCAAACCTCATCCTTCATTTAGAATGTCTTTTCCCTGAAAGTAGAAAATATAAGATTTAGTAAGAATCATCTGACATTTAAATACAAAGACTAAATAATGAAAACTCCTATTTAACACAACCTTATTAGGAATGGTGGCAACGGTAGCAGCATTGGAATGAACACTTGCACTTTCTGCAAAACAATTAGAAAATATATATAAATGAGCAATTTATCATACAAGTTATGTTTCTGAACTTATTACCTATGACATATATTTAATATATGTAAAAAAGAAAATAAAAATGTAAAATGTTACCTGATGTTGAACAATTCAAATTGGTACCTGGTATTGCAATGGAAAATTATCCAAATACCTCTTCAATGTCGGATGGCTTGGGAGTTGTCCTTAACCAATCTTGACAACATTTTAATGATTCCACAGTATTTGCAGATAAAAAACTTTTATATGCATCAAGAACTCGTCCACCAGTACTAAAAGTAGATTCAGACGCCACAGTAGAAACATGAATAACAAATATATCACGAGCAATCAAAGATAATACTCTAAATCTGGATGCAGTAGCTGACCACCATTCTAAAACATTAATCTTGCTAGTTGGCAACAATCCAGGTTCTTGAAGATACATATCAATTTCTATTTTTGACCATTGCTCATCATTCTCTTCACAAAATGATAGAAAATCACCAGTTGCGCAAGTCTCAGCATCGCTTTCACTACACTCTCCCACCTCATTTGAAGCTTTTCTTGGAATAGAATGAGATTCATAAAACTTGAACAATTTATGCAATTCAGACGTGACCATTTGAGTGGCTTCAACAGATTTGCTTTTATCAGATAGCTTAGCATAAAAATAGCTTATAAATCTAAGCTTATATCGTGGATCTAATGCATTTTCTATCAACAAGATGATATTAATTTTGTCTAGGCTTCCCCAATACTTATTGAATTTGTCTCTCATTCTTTTACTCATATCTTGAAGAAGATAATTATCTGATGTTGAACTCATGAGTAAAAGTTTTTCAACCTCATATAGTTGGATTAAAAGCATTGAAGAAGTAACATAAGATGCGCCAGACAAAGCCTTTGTAATTTCAAAAAACTTTTTCAAAAATAGACACAAAGCCTGTGCATTATCCCAATCAAACACTGATGGAGGTCCTTCCTTAGCAACAACTGCATCCTTTTCCCCTAATTTATCAAATATTGCTCTAAACTTTAAAGCACTTTCCAACATAAAATATGTAGAATTCCATCTAGTTGGAACATCTAAGCACAAGCCACCTTTTTCTTTGATCTCTACTTTCTGACAATATTTCTCAAATTTATCTTTCCTAGCAGGTGAAGCCCTCACATGTTTAATCACATTTCTAATTTGACTGATTGAGTCTTGAATTTCATCTACTCTATCCCGCACAATTAAATTAAGAATATGTGTTGCACATCTAATATGAAATGTGAATCCATCCCCAATGAGTAAACTTTTCCCCATTAATAATTCTTTTAATTTTCTGACTGCAACATCGTTGCTAGATGCATTGTCCATAGTTATAGAACAAATTCTATTGAAGTTCCATTTCATCAAGCAATCAAAAATAACGTTAGCAATGCATTCACCAGTCTGTGGAGGTGGGCACAAACGGAAGTTAATAATTTTCTTATTTAACTTCCATTCGTCATCTATATAATGTGCAGTGAGGCACAAATAACCTTCATTTATCTGTTGTTAAACACACACTATGCACTTGGTTATGGAAAAAACTCATTAGTTTAGTCTTTTCACTTTCATACACCAAAGCAACATCTTTAGCAACTGTTGTTCTAGACACAAATTTCACAAGTGGTTGAATTTTAGTAATATATCTTCGAAACCCCTCACACTCAACCAACTTAAATGGAAGTTCATCGATTATTATCATTTCAGCAACAGATCTTCTACTTGTAGTTTGATCAAATTGTCATGCAGTCAAGCTACCTACTTGGCTACTAGAATTGATTGTTGGAGATGATAGACTTAACAATTTCTGCCTCTTGTCACCCTGCCCACGATCATAATAAGTGCATTTATCTAAATGTTTCCTCATTGAGCTAGTCCCATTCTTGTTTGAATAAGCTAAAACCTTCTTGCAGTAATTACATGTCACTTCCTGTTTATCCTCTTTCTTACCATTCTTTGAAATGTGCTTAACTTTCTTAGTGAAATGCTGTCACACACTTGAAGAAACTTTATATTGCAATTTCGGTTTTGGAGGAATACCTTCATTTGTAGTTTTCTCATCATCTAGAACCTTCTCACTCACACCCACTTGTCCCATTACATTATCTTTCATCATGTTCTCATCTTCATTATCAACCTCTAAGACCTCTATTATGTTAACTGTGTCATCCATATTTAAATCAACACAATTGTTCAAGCTACTACCATCTTCCATAATTAATATTACAGTCACTCCTACAATAGTATCATTACAACATTGATTAAAATATTTAACTAATGATAAAAATTTAGAATATAAGTAAGGGACAACATAATTTTTTTACCTCAATGTTATGTGAGAAATAGTCGCCCAAGGTATAAGTCTGGAATATGTGTATAATGCATACAAAAAGAGCAACAAACCGTCATTAACAAACCATCCATGCTCAAGCATTAATCCAAATGTTATTAAACAAGCTGTTCATACCTTTGTTTCATAAAATATAACAACCATATTTAGTTACATAAGCCATCCAAGCATGCATTTTGAAATAGGAGATTATAATAACCCGCAGATAGTTACTCAATTAGTCAATTGATTTGTGATCAAAAGTTACTCAATTAGTCAATTGATTTTTCTTCTTATACTCATTGCTTCAAGCTTGCATCTAGTTCTGTCCAAATTTAATGTTCTTACCCCCTCTCTTAATTTGTATTTGCAGGAAAAATCGCTTGCAAATGCCTGTGATGAATTGAGCAGCTTAAAGCTGGCATTGCTATGTGATAAGTCTAAAAATTTTTATTTAATTTCATATTAAATTCACACCGTTAAATATTAAAACATTAATTAAATGCATGTTTTAAGCGAAATTTCATGAAAATCATATTTTTGATAGAATCTTTAATTTTGCTAAAAAATGGGTCATTTTGCAACATTCTTAAAAATTTAAAATTATAACTCAATCCCCTAGACAATTTTAATGTTGAAATGTGTATTAGCTTATTAATATAATTTGGAAAATGTATAAAATCATTTAATTGGAAAATCATAAATATATAACTATAATTATATTTTAAAATATTAGGAACAAAGTAAATTATTATATTTAGATAATATAAATTAAAAGATTAAACTAAGATGATACGTGTCATTATTGAAATTATTTACTATAAAAAAATTATATTTAAACTCGTATTTTACGCTGCATAAGTACACGCGATTGTGCACCGCCAGAGCACCATTTCTGGTGCTCAATCTTCCCCAAATCGATTTTCCAGCAGCTGCTACTAGGGGTGTTAACGGATCGGGTTGAACGGGTTGGAGCCTAATCCAAAACCTAACCCATTTAATATATCTCAACCCTAATCCGTTTATTAACCCATTTAAAAAACTTCAACCCTAACCCATTTACAACCCATTTAATAAACGGGTTAACGGGTTGTTAATGGGTTGTGTTTGTTACTAATTTTCACGCTAAAAATCTTTAATAAAGTCTGTAAATTTAAATAAATTAAATAATTCGAAGCTAACATACCTGAATTTAATTTATTTTGGCTTGAAAACATCAGCTCCAATCTCAAGTCATCTCTTTAAAGCCAATTTCTGTTATAAATATTACACATATATATTATAATATATTATATTAAATGAGTTATACGGGTTGAACGAGTTAAATAAACGGGTTGGACGGGTTAACGGGTTGCGAAGCCTCAATCCTAATCCGTTTATTTAATTAAATGGTTGAACGGGTTGGCGGATCATAACCCATTTATTCAAAAATCCCAACCCAAACCCATTTATTAACGGGTTGAACGAGCGGGTTAACGGGTTGACCATGACCATTAACACCCCTAGCTGCTACCCATGAAAAACGAAATCGACCAAGAAAGCAGCAACCAATCACCATCGAATCCGAAAAGCAGTAGCTCTCTTCCTCAAATACCATATGTCGTCAACAGTCATGACATCCAGCTTTCTCCTCTGTAATCACCGGCCTTACTTCAGGCAGATAGCTCGAAAATTTCGAGGAGCCCTCCTCTTCAACCCGCACTTCTCATTTCCGGCCAGCCATGGAAACATCAAAAACTCAAAATCCGGCCAACTGCAACCGCCGATCAAAGCCATGAGTGCTTCGCCCCGCAAGCACCAGCAGCACCGGCCTGATCGTCTCCTCGTCTCCGTCTGCCCCACGCCAAGCAACCAGCATTTGATCGGTTTTCTGCAACTGGAAAACTCACTATCACCGCCCAAGCAATTGCCTTCCCTAAATTCGACGGCAACCACGGCAGCACCTCCATCATTCTCGAACAGCAGCACGGAAATCCTGGGTAAATTGCATCCAGTCGCACCAAGTTTCCAATCTTCTCTCCAAATTGAATCACTTTCCATCTGCCACCATCAATTGGAACATTGCCCCAATTCGCAAGCCACGATTTTGCAACCCATCTAGCAGTTTCGTTGACTGCTTCAATTCCATTAGATCAATCTATAATTCGCCCCAAAGTAGAGAACCCAATTTGCATCACCGCCCCTACTTCTCTAAACCGACAACTATTTTTCGGCAGCTTCATTTCCATTTTTTTCCGAGCACCCAGCCAGCCAAAAATTCAAAGCCACAAATTTTCCCCTTGTCAATCAAAGCAGACAACAACCATGGCAGTCCATGACAGCCCTTCTCAATCGCCTGCTCAATACAAGCACGATCCGTCTGCACTGCATTGGTGGCAGCTTGTTTTCCACAGGCTAGATCTATCTCGTGGCAAGAAAATACTAAAAACGGAAAAATCCAACCACTTTTGAGCAACAAGCGTCCGTTCACAGTAGCTTGTCAGCCAAAATTGCAGCTTCCATTGATCTCCGTCCACCAGCATCGACCATAGCAGAAGGTAAAGCTACGGCAAAAAGGCAAAGGGCAACTGCAGTCGAAGACAAAAGCAGAAATCCCACATCGATTTTTTCAAATGGAGAGTGGGCTGCCCAACACTTATAAAAGGAGGGTCCCTCCTACCTTGAAAAGGACCCCACACACAACCGGCACTCCTCTCTTTCCCTAGGGTGGGACCCATTTTGTGAGACCCTTAGCAAGGAGGTGGGGCCAAGCAATAAAATTTCTATTATGTGGAGATTTGCATTCGGGTGATGTAAATTTTATTGTTTTATGCTTTGTAGTGTTTCGTAGTTATTACTTTTCAATTTGTAGTTTTAATTATTAGATTAGATTTACTGCTTTATTTTCTGCTTTGTAATTTTTAGATTAAAATTAATATAGTTCTCTTTCCTGTTTTAATAGTTAAATTTCATAGCTTTAATTGCTTTCTTAGAATAACTTTAATTCAGTTGTTAAGGAATTATAATTTCTTTTATTTTAGCTTTTTTTTCTAGCTTTCTTTCCACCTCTTCTAATCTTTTCTCTTTCTTTCTAATTTCTTCTATTTTCTCTTTTCTTCTATCTCTATCTCTAACGTCTTTCTCTCCTCTCTCTTATTCCTCTAATTTCTTTCCTTTTTCTCTGACTTCTTTCTCTCTCTTCTCTCTCTTCTCTCTCCAACGTCTCTTTCTCTCTTCTCTCTATCTCTCTCTAATTTCTTCTATTTTCTCTTTTCTTCTCTCTCTAACGTCTCTTTCTCTTTCTTCTTTTTCTCTCCAATTTCTTCTATTCTTTCTTATCTCTCTAATTTCTTCTCCTTTCCCTCTAATTTCTTTCCTTTTTTCTCTAATTTCTTTCTCTCTCTTCTCTAAACCCTCTATTCCTCTTAAAAACAATTCAAAACTACATCGCCTCTCTGTGGATTCGACCCGACTCACCGTTATTCTACACTATCACCCGCATAGTGGTAGCTTTAATGTGTTTCGGTTAATTTTAATTAAACTGGTGATCACAGTTCTCTTAACGACAAGCACTTGGTGCGCATCACTATGAAAAAGGCTGAAATGACAGCAGATCTTTTTGATCACTTAATGCCACAGGAAACAGATCGTCTGTTACATTTCAATCCCGAAATTAAGAAGTTCAAGAAGCAGGTAATTGAATGCAGAAGAAACTGCATGGAGGTTTTCTTGCCGAACAGATGCATGTTCTGTTAAACTCACCTATATCTCATGGAAACAAATTTGAAACAAAAAAAAATTTAAACTCCCCAATCAGCCAATCTTGGCCAATGTTCAGCAAACACAGATTCTAACCCCAGCTACGAGAACCTAAATAGTGTCACAGTAGCACGAGAATGACAAAATGTCCACGAGGTGAAAATGCTGCAGTTTGGAATGAAGCTTACCGACGGCGAAGGATGTGCTGGCAGCGCTGACAGGGCAGCGGCTGATGGGAATGGAGGACAGCGGCGTTCGAACGACAGGAGGACAGCGTGTGGCTGTGCGCTGATCGCTCGAAAGCGATGGATCTAAGTCGGAGATGTCGTGGTTTGGAGGCTGGAACGAAGGGAGTCGACGACGACAGTAGCAGCTTACGAAAGCAAGGGGCGATGGCTGATGGATCGAAGACTCAAAGTTGCATTCTTGCAAAGGGGTACTCGGAGCCGGAGAGCAGAGGTTAGGGCGATGGATCTTTTCGAGGTCGAAGGCAGTGAGGGACAAGATCGTCGTCGAAGGTAGTGGCTGAGGAACGAGATCGAGATCGCCGTCGTTTGGCTGTGGGATTAGGGCTAGGGCAAAAGGGCACTAAGGGCAGCAACTATAAGATATATATATTTAGTATATGCAATCCGGGTCGGTTCCGGGTACCCGTCACCTAGAACCTACCCTACCCAAATTCTTATGGATATTCCAGAACCGGAACTGAACCGACCCGGTGGGTAGCAAAATGGGAACCGAACCGACCCTATTCAGGGTACCCATTGGGTCGACCCGTGGGTACCCGGACCGACTTGCACCCCTAATCATAATGCATGACCATGATGTATATTTGGGTTTGCCGCCAAGAAGTAAAAGTAGTATGGTAGTAGTAGCGATATTAGGACTACCAAAGAAGATGAATTAGCTCACAAATGTATAGCACGAATGTACGTGAACACAAGTAAATGACAACACTTACAGTGTTGGATGACTTAAAATTGACATATGTGCGCACATGTATCAAGATGTTTTAAATTTTTCATTAACTACAGTTTGTTATGCATAAAAGATAATATAGATGTTGTCTTTGTTGCTGAAAAAAATCAAAATGATTGCAAAATGAATTTAGTAAAAATATATTTTTACTTACTGAGCTTTCAGCTCACATATTTTTATTTTTAGTGGAAACACAGGGATAAAATGCTAAACGAGAACCTCTATCAACAAGGAAAAAAGGCGAATCTAGCAGAGCAAAAGAGAAAGAAATTTAGATTTTTATTGAAATTATCTTATAATGCTTACTTGTTTTGATTATAGACACTGAATATGTATAATAACTTCATGATAAGCAAACTTGAGATGTAATAGTTAAAATTTTTATGATTTTGTATCTTGGTATCTATTTTTATCTTGGGAAATTTTATTTATCATAGTATTCCCAGCTTTGACATAGTAGATCACGTCTATGACACCCCAAGGGTGGGGTTTTACAGAAAGATTGGTAAAATTTTTATATATGAATTAAATACATGTGGGCCACATAAAAATAAAAATAAAAAGTAAATATTTAAAATAGAAGCAAATATACAAGATCATTTTTCATCAAAAAAGATATACAAGATCATTTTTTTGATGTACAAGATCAATTTTTGTATCTGTCGGTAATAATTCAAAATTTCTTGGTTCTAATTTTTAAATAAATTTAACAATTTATCATGTCTATCATCACTTATGATCACAAAAATTACATATCGCATACTTTTATACACTATATTTGTATAATACTTTTTAAAAAATTTTAATTATATATTCAATCTGAAAAAAAATATTATTATTATAAAATATAAGTCTCCAATTAAAATATTTGTGACAATATGAAAAAACAAATCATGTTAAACATGATAAATAGTCTAGACTTAAAAAATATTTAAAAATTTAAAAATCAAAGATAAGGATCGAGCCTCCTTGCTTGTAATAAAATTCGAATAATTACCTTATAACAATTCAGTAGAACAGGAACCATCAAAATTTAAAATAAAAACAACCTAACTAGGGCTTATCTTAATGATGAAATCAAATTAAATTGGTAATATTATTTAAAATCATTTGTTTATTCTAAAAATAATTTGATGAAAGTTATTTTTTTAATTTTACTATGATACAAAAAATTATTTCAATTGCCAATTGGGCGCTATCCCAGTTGGTAGGAATGTTGGCCAAACCGCCATGCAGTTCCTGGTTAGAGTACTTCTACGGGTGGGGGTATTGGGTTAATGACGAGCTTGGTCTACCATGTATAGGTGGAAGCTTAGTCTTCCTTAAAAATCCATTCCAAAGTAAACTATGCATACAAAGACGTGGAAGTTGTAAAAAAGCTAGGCAGTCGCTAGATGAAAGGGTAAGGAATTGAAAATGTAAGGCGCCAGATTCAAGTTCGTCTCCGAGAGGAAACGTGGGTTTAAATTCCAATTTCTGATGTTTATGATTATTTTGTAGATTTCAACGTTCATGACCAATTTTATATATTAAAAGATATTTGTTTTTGTAAAACCTTTTCTTCATGTTCATCATTATTGTCATAGATAGAAGATCATTTTCTTGCTTTTCTAGAAGTCCCGAAGGGTCTTTTTCTCATGCGACAACTGAGTCATGCATTCGGTTACGTGCATGCACCTAGCTAAGTGGGTCGCATTTTCATAATGGACATTTTGAATAAAGTAATGTAAACTTATATATATCCTTTTGCTTGCACTAGTGATCTAGCGATAACTAATATTATGGCAGTAAATAAAGTTATCATTGCTAAAATGGGTGTGTTTTTTTGTTAGATTAGAACAGGTGTGTTTAGGATTCTTACAAATTTGTCAATTTAAAACTTTTCAATCCCTATAATTATTTAATTTTTAATCATTTCTTCACATCTTTATATAAAACTACCCTTTTTAATCATTTTTTGTAACTATTCATACAACTACAGACGTAGATGCCATCGCGAAAGACTTCCTTTTTGGAATGAGTGGATCATTTTTGAAGGGTCCATAAGTGGTAAACAAGCGTGACATCATAACATAACAATAGAAAGCATTTTTCGAATCCATTGATGTGACAACTTAGGTGAACCAATTTGAGCACTTTTTATGTTAAAATCCACTATTTTCACATTAATTCAAGTCTTTGAAGTTTTATGCAATTTTATTTATTGTTTATAGTAAATTGTGTGTTTTATTATTTTTAGTAAAACATGCAAAGTATAGACTATTAGCATTTTACGTGCATATGGACACACATGTAGATAATTGGCATAGCGTTTGTTTTTCCTCTTTATAAATTTGTAGCTTCTATTGTTTTTAGGGGTAGATACCTTAAATAATATTTTAGAAATTGTCTTTATATTTTGATTTGAGTTTCAATGTTGAAACTTGACATCTATCTTGAAAGTGTAATTTTGTACTAGTCTTGTTTTCACGATTTTCTTACCATGTCATTTACCATATTTATTTTAATTTTATTTTTTTACTCCTCATTACTATTCCTATCATATCAAATTACTTCTTTCCTTTCAAAAAGCTCTATTCCAAAAATATTTTCATTAAAAAAAATTTAAAAGTTCTATTAAATACCAAGCTCACCATGCCACTGAGTCTTTGTCTCAGTGGTCCGACAGACTGCCTCATTGGTTGGGCGTCCTCGGTTCAAGGTCTGCTAGCAGTAACCTTGCCAGCAGCGTTGTGGAGTATTATTGGTGGAATTGTCTTCCTAGAAATTTGGTGGAAGTGTTCACCAGTAGAATGTTGTTAGAAACACAATTAGAAAAAATAGGATACTAGTCAGTTGATTGTAGATGATTGTAAGAATGGCTCAAAAAGCTTAATTGTAATACTAGTTGAGATGATATAAAAAAATACCAAGCTCACCATTAGTGATAATATTGTCGTCGAATTACACTGTGCAAAAGCCTGCACCATATTGTTAATGTATCTTCCAATAAATGAAAACTAACTACAACATGTTGATTTTTGCAATAACATGTACATGTGTAACTAGTTGATTTTCATACACCACAATACTCTTTCATAATCCACTCCATCAACCATGTTATTAACTTTTTCAGTTAAGATATGAAAAATCATCATATATCTAACCAGGATAAATTTTTTTATCTCAAAAAGAAATATAATGGATGGATTGAATCCTTAAAAAAGCAATATGGAGGTGAACAAAACCACTACTCCATGGGAAAATGGATTTTTTTATTGGTGTTATACGCTGTGACATCTAATATTACAAATCAAATTCATTCACAATCCTCATCATGGAAGGACATTTTATAAATACCCCTACCACCAGGCAGACATATACAAAGAGATATAAAATCTCACCCAACTACCAGGAGTGAGTTTCAAACCCTGATTAGACAGCAATAAAAAATTATGCTGCCACCAACTGAGACAACCCTAGCTGGCTATGGGAAACAAATGTAAGTGAACATATATAGCCCCTTTTGTAAATATATAAAATTGAATAATTAATTATCGTGATATCCGATCAATTGACAAGAAGACCGTCACAGTGAGGATAATCTTTTGCAGAGAAATACTTTTACGGATTGTATTGAAGACTTTAGCATATTGTTGTTTAGTTTGACTTACTTCGACAGTTAAATCAAAATTCCATGCACCTATTCCATCTGAAAATATTCGTTAACTGAGGAGCAAAATTTATATAATGATGTTGTTATAGATAAGGAAAAATTTTCATGCGTATAGTAATGCTTTTATATGCAAAATTGTTTTGTTTATAATAATGTTTTGGCAACTAAATTAAAATTTTATTACTTAAATACAAAAAGCATGAACTACTGATAACTAAATTTCTTTTTAAATAATTGCTACATACAATATGCCACAATTTATTGGCAAAGTTATTCTTTAATAGCTAGATTTTAACCTTTCGCAAGAAAATTTTCTTTGCCAAAAATCAAAATTTTTGCAGTGGGAGTACCAAGGGGTAACGGACGCATGTAATTGTGTCATGTAGTTTAATTAACGTAATTACGTTTAATTCAGTGACTTCTTCTTAGAGATTAATTTCAACTTGGTCTTTTCTCTCTGTTACTTAAGGATCAGCTGGTGAATTTGTCAAAAGAAACGGTCTTCTCTATCCGTTCCAGATTTCAAGGTTGGGTGAATGCGTCAAAGGCATGGTTTCAAAATTTTCGGACTGTAATTTTCTGATCTGGATAAAGACGGAATATATTTACTTACAACCGGATGAGTTTATTTATAGTAAAAGAAAACTAAAGCTTAAACGGTCCCTGCTTCTATGAAATCCTTTTTTATATAACTTCCTTCATTTTAAAAATCTTAATGATTGAAGAAAAATTCACTCTATCTATTATATTTAGTATTATAAATATAGTATTTTGAAAATTCTTTTATTTTTTAATTTTACTATATATTGCTCCCATCTATAAATGAGAAAAATCAATATAATAAATAATTCAATTCTAAAATATCAATGTTAAAGTGATTTTTTCAAATTTAAACTATTTGAAATATCATTATTATGTAGATAAATGATTCTATAAAATATTATTACATTATAATCGATGTGTGAATGGATCTAAATATTTTCAAGTAAATGTGACTCACACACATGCTTGATTTGCATCAAACTTGATCTCTTAGATAGACAAATGATGTTAAATACGATGAATGGATTAACTTAAATTTAAGAAGTTACACGAAATCGCTTCCATGTAACCAAGCTTAAAAGCTATAAAAGTTAGAATCTTTATTTAAATAAAAAAAATCTTTAAGAAGCAACTGAAGAAAAACTTCTGAAATAGATGTGAGTTTCTGAAAATCCAAAGACAGAGTATGACTGAATTTGACAATACAATTTGTGCAGTAGTTCTGCTCAAAATATAGACACATTGAAACTCCAATTACCAGTACAGGAGAGAGAAGAAGTGATTGCATTTTACTCTGAATGAAAGTTCCGTGAAGCTCAAGCGAGCAATATTCCCCTTGAAAACAATATTGGACAGATTTTTACGGCGGTAGCCTCCCATGATATACCATTCATTGGACAAATTTTGATGGTTATCTATTGACATGCTTTGGTCCACCTGAACTGACATATGATCTCACCCAACTAAGGAAAACGATGGTTCACTATTTTTTTCTTTATTATAAGAAGTTTTTCAAAACCAACTTGTATGCAACTTTTTGTTGCAAAAGATTTTTTGCTAGATATATAACTATTAACAATAATTTTTAAACAGAATAATTTTTTTGTAGTGATAAAAAATGGAAAAAATAATTAATATAGAAGATTATACATATATATTGTCAAATCAAATTTTGAAAAATGAACTTTTCTTTCCACTACCCATTCCATCTTGCCAACTCATCTACAGTGATTTTCTATGCAAATATATAGAGCTGTCCGGGTGCAACACCATAGCGGTACATTTGCCCATTTTTGGGCCCATACATCTTAGATGCAATAAAACTTTATACGATTATTTATCCATATATAAATTTTATAGCAAATTATTTGCATATTAAAAAATGACTTTAAAATTGTTATTTACATCAAACTATTTTATTACATTGAATTTGTACTATTTTCAGATGGGGTCCATACACATATCCAATTGGGATAAAAATTAATGTGATAATAGAACACATTATTTTAAATATAATGGATGAAGTAGATTATAATTTTATAATTATGTGAGGCCCATTTTGGCACAGCTGCATCGCTATTATGGTGCATTTGCACTGCACCTAAATATTTCTCATATATATTATATGATGAGTAATCCTGTTAGTTCGTACTAAACAAATGTTTCACTTAGTCTACCTCAAAAAACTAATTTATAACAATTTTTTTACTTTTTTCTTTATACACTTATTTATCTAAGTGTATTTAACATATAACTAGGTTTTACCATTTTTTGATGTGCGTATATATTTTTTAGATTTTTAAAAATAGGGGTAATTTAAATACATATATATATATAGATTTTTAAAATTCTCAAAAAAATATATACATACATCCAAAAATAGGAAAACTTAGTTTATATGTTAGATACATTTAGATAAACAAGTATATGAAGAAAAAAATTAAAAAATTATTGTAAATAAATTTTTTGAAGTGGGCTAAGCGGGGCATTTACTTAACCCAGACTAACGGATCATTACTATGTATATATACACACACGGAGAAGTACTCCACACCAATTAGAATCCATGATAATAAGATTTTGTGCTAAATTTTATGTCCTGTATATATTTTTGTTAAGTGCGTGTCTGCTAGCTCATATAATTGAGAAATACCCAAACAGAAAGCATGATTTATTTTAAGAGTTTGATCAAGTTAGATAAACTAAACTGGGACCCACGTATTGGTCCAGATTAAGTCAACGGTGGGAGCGGATTAGAGCAGGATGGTTGGAACTGCTCCAGCGGGGCAGTTCACCTCTGGCCCGCCTGTTGAGACATCAGCAGTGCATGTTTTCCGGAGGGGGACCTTTGCTGATGTGTCATCGGGCAGGGAGCAGTCAAGGTGGCGAACTGACGCCTACGACCATTCCCAGGGACGCAATATAATGGGTGGCGCGAAAAAAAATGTTCGTGCTTATGGTAATTATTTTATAGGTGAGGAAAATTTTCCTTACTTCTGATGATGCTTCGTAAGTAAGGAAATTGTTTTCTTTTGTAATAATGTTTTAACAACTAAATAAAATTGCGGTATCTAAACATAAAACTATGACTTATTGATAACTAAATTTCTTCTTAATAGTTGATATGTGGAATATGCCACAAATTATTAGCAATTCAGTTTTTCTAACCAAATTTTAAACTTTTGTAAAAAAAATGTAATTTTCAAAAATCAAAAATTTTGAAATAATTTAATTTTCCGCTATCCAGTGTTTCGCATGAGCACTAACTCCACGTGAATTTATTTGTACAACAATGGAAATAAGCTAGCCTAACTCGCATGGATGGGCCCAGCACGCTTCGAAGAATAACATTAAAACGTGAATACACAATAAAAAACTGAAAGTAATAAAATTTCAAATTGGTCAGCAAATTGGGTTTGGTGCAACCGAAACCCCGCAAGTAAATTTCTCTATTCCAGTGTTGACAAAAATATATTTTCCATTCCCATAAAAATATATTTTTTCTAATTTTAAAAGGTATTTGACATAAAATATTTAATTCTAATGAATTTATAATAATATTTTAACATATAATGAGAACCAAAATTTTATCTAACAGAACCTGTCTTCTTCTTCTTTTTTTTTTTTTTTTTTTTTATGTAAGGTTTGTTTAAAGGGGCTTGACCATATACAAGCGGTTGTAATTTTATGAAAACTACAATCGGTGTTACTTCTTATATTTCAAAAATAATTTATTAAAATTTGAACCACTTAAATATAAATTATTATGCATAATTATGATTGAAAAAATTTAGGAAACTTATGTCTTCTAAATATTTAATACAATTAAAGTCAATATTAAACCGTTAAAATTTTGAAAATCCATAGATTACATGCAAAAGCTTTCAAAATGTGTGATTTTTAGAACAATAACTAAACATATTCTAATTTATATATTGAATGGTCTAGATTTATAAAATATAAAAAAGCTGTGGTTTGAATGTAAACTGTACATAACCAGTTGTATGAGATGATAATTCATAGTCCATATTAAGGAAAAAAAAAAAAGTTGTTATCCTTGTCGGAGAGAAGCATCGGGGTCTCAAATTAAAAATTATTATTTGAGATGCTTCCCCATCTGCCACGAGGATTCTGGATATGGATACTCATCCATTAGGCGAAGTTTAGTTAGAAGGGCTGGGTTGAAATCTTCAATTTTCTTATTCCTTAATTAATTAATCCTGCGGTTTGATTATTGGCGAAGCCACCTTCTCGATTGCTCAGCAGCGTGTTAAGAGTCTTAAGACTAGACTATAAGCAAAAGCAAAGACCATGTCAGGAGACGATATCATCGAACTGGAACAATTCATGAACGTGTTAAGAACTTGAAAACTAATAATAATAATTAGTAGTAGTAGTATCTAATTAGTATATTCAAATTCAACCAAAGAAATGGCTTACGGATGGGTCAAATTAATTCCACTAAGGTAGAAATTGCACTGGAACGAGCGTATTTATGTCTTAGTTTCAAATATCGCCCTATTAACAGTTTTTCCATATGCATGCTTCAACCAAAAATAAAAAATAAAAAAGGCTTATATTTTACTGAGAGCTTAATTAGTATTGATCTTGTAAGAGTAGCCGGTATTGACATTGGGAGCCTCGCTAGCTGGGAGAGGTGGTTAGAAGACTTAGAAGCCTGACTTTTGTGGCAATCTCTTTTAATATATTTGACAATTTCAAGCGTTACATTTTACAGTCTAACAAGAATCTATACTATTGCATCAACGTGATTTGGTATATTCTCTATCTATAAATACCGATGCTGTCTGTCCTTGTTTCTCATCCTCGTAAGCGCTCGAAAATCGCATCGCTTCATTCCTTTTCTTTCTCATTCTCCTCCATTTTTAGGCGTACGACAACAACGATGGCTGCTCACATCCTTGCAATTGCCCTCCTGGCCTTTGCTTCCTTTACACATGCCTATGACCCAAGTCCCCTTCAGGACTTCTGCGTCGCAATACTCAAACCACCAGGTATAACTCTCCCCCATTTACTTAGCTCACCCATCGTTTAATACGTAGCCCACTACATAGATTACAAAGCATATAATACTTCATTTTACGTAAATAATATTTCTATTAGCATTGATCATCTAATATTATTTGTTTCATGATTGATTAATAATGATCGAACACACTGCGTGATCTAATTACTTGATCTTCTTGAATTCTAACTTCTGTTTTTGATCAGTATTCGTGAACGGGTTCATTTGCAAGGATCCAAAAACGGTAACGGCAAATGACTTCTTCTTCACTGGGCTAGACAAACCCGGTAACACTGCAAACAAAGTCCGGTCGAATGTGACAGCAGTGAACGTGAATCAGATACGGGGACTGAACACCCTCGGAATTTCCCTTGTCCGCATCGACTTCGCATACGGTGGTTTGAACCCCCCTCACACCCACCCAAGGGGAACTGAAATCCTTACCGTCCTCGAGGGAACTCTCTACGTTGGCTTTGTCACTTCCAACCCTGACAACCGCCTCTTCACCAAGATCCTAAACAAGGGCGACGTCTTCGTCTTCCCTATCGGCCTCATCCACTTCCAGCTTAACATCGGCAAGACCAACGCTGTCGCCATCGCCGGCTTGAGCAGCCAGAACCCTGGAGTCATCACCATTGCTGACGCCGTCTTTGGCTCCAATCCCCCCATCAAGGATGATATTCTTGCCAAGGCGTTTCAAGTGGACAAGAAAATTATTGACTTGATCCAGAAACAGTTTTAATTAAATTACCAATAGCATCGTTGCAAATTAAATAAATCAATATTCATCATGCACTAGAACTTATAATTGTTGGTTTCAAATAAGCAGAGATCATTACTTATGCATTTCAATTTTCAGTTCCTGCTCAAGGACCAGCACCGGGTTGGCTGGTTCTTTCTTTTATGTAATTGTATGATTATGTTGTAATAAAATCTCTGTTTAATTTTTATTGGAAAAAGTTCAAAGAAATGATCTTTAAGACTTTCCATTTTACATAAAAGACTAGACCATGTCACCATGCGTATTCCATCAGCAGCAAATGGCATAAACTTGAGGAGAACACAACGTCATTTTGAAATATAATGGATCAGGCGATCAGGCGTGTTATTTTGAAATTAGATAAAGCTAGCAGACGCTTTAAATTCAAAGTAGCAATTATAAGCCTGGCCAGCGGCTCTGACGGTGCCACTGGAATTGCAGAGCCAAGGGCTGCTGCACCGACAACAAGCATGGGAAAATTCAATGTCCAAAAATAATATTGCAAGCTGTAGGTGATAATAAGTCTAAAGGCCTTAGCAAAAGTCCACATTATGATGATACAAACAAATAATAAAAAACTGATTGATCTTCCAAATTTACAGCTGCATTTGCACTGATGACAGAATTTTCTACGTTATTTATGTTACATGGGATGTACTAGGTTAAGTTACATCATGATTACATGAGACTTATCTTGAACATGAAATCAAAATCTATTATAAATATTGCATTTACTAGCATTGATTTAACTAGGGTACAGATTTTCAACTTTATATAGTGCATGAGTCCCATCTAAAAAAGGTGTAGAATCAATGTAATATAATTATTTAATTGATATCTATATCAATTTGAGGGTCGGTAATATACAAATTTAAACTATCTAAACATTATTTTTGTGTAAATAAATAATTTTGAAATATACTGTACTGATTTAATGCATCTATGAATTTATTAAGTGGTTTTCATAATGAGGTATGATCTTATTAGCCCGAACTAAGTAATGGTTACTTAACCCACGCTAATAAACTTATTATTAATTATTTTATCTATTTTTTATAAATTTTTTAATCTAGATATATTTAATGTATAAATCAAGTATTATCATTTTAGATATATGTATATTTTTTTACATTTTTAAATATAGTGACATTTTAGCCATTTTTAATAATTAAAAATTACTAAAATAACCTTAAGTTTAAAATTCTAAAAAATATATACTTATCTTTAAAAAGGTAAAAATTGGTTTTTATATTAAATATAGCTAGATTAATAAGTTTATGAAAAAGAAAAAAAATTAAATTAAATTTTTTGAGTGAAATTTTTTGCAAATATACCTACAAACTTTAACCAATTTTGCATCTATATCCTTAAGTTTGTCAAAATTATAAATTTTTCTCATAAAGTTTGCATAAAATTGCAAACTTGTCTCTTTCGTTAGGACGCCATTAAATTTTTCTATAAAACAATGAAAATTCTCTTTAAGCTAAGTGATACACTTGCGATGTTTGCAAATATTATAAGCATATTTGTAAAAAAATAAAATAAAATAGTAAGAAAAGTAAATATATGTAAAATTATGAAATAACAAATATATTTATAATATTTGGAAACATTGCAAATATATCACTTAGTTTAAAGGGTATTTTCATCATTTTACAGAAAAATCTAATGGAAAAGGACAAACTTGCAATTTTATGGAAAGTTTGTGGGCATATTTACAATTTTGGTAAACTTATGGATACAATACAATATTTGTTAAATTTTGTAGGCATATTGCAAAAATTCATTTAGACTGAGCTTAATAAGCTATTACTTAGCTTGGACTAATAAGATTATGTCTCTTTTATAATTTACATATAATTATTTTTTAAGCAAATATGGCCTGCTGAAGATTTTGATTTTACTAATTTTTAGTATAATCATAAAAATGATATTAAACTATGTGACCAAATGAACCTAATTCTTCGCCAATTTAAGCCTTATTTCATCAATAATGCGCCCTAGCAGTACATGTAGTATTTCCCATCTAATCTCAGTCATTTTCCAATGTTTTCCAGAGGACCAATGACCCCCTAATTAAGGACTTCCCTAATGAATGACTGTCTTTTAAAGGTTATAAGGCCATATGCTAAGGTTCCACCTAATTTAGATTATATGACATCAGTACTATTCTTATAGCTACCGATTTGTTTGTCCTTTATATTAGTTAGTTAATTAAGATAATCAGGTCTGCTTACTCCATCAATTAAATTAAGAAATAAATAAAGAGAATCAGTGATTCGTTTCCAAAGGAAAATTATTCGTTTCCAAAGGAAAATTGGGAAGTTAGATCAACTAAACTGGGGCCGGTGTCGGGTCTTGGTTGTCTTAACCCAGCTAAGCACCATTAAGTAATGAAGATCTGGTGCTTCCAGTACTCGACGGTTCGACCCTCTCCCCCACACATCATACATACGAACCAACATAGTCATTTATCAACCACTTTCGAGATTACTGTGAGGCTCATAATCTGACGTCGAAAGGCATCATTTTGACATGATTTAAGGCCATATTTCATAGGGACTAGGTGGGCCCCACATTCGACCAGCGAAGCGGGTTCCATATATTTTTTATTGCCTCTTAGAAGCCCACATAACCTCTGAAAATCATTCCAACAGGTTATATTTCTTGCAATCAGCTAACTACATCAATTTAGGTGATCTAAATTCTTCAGATTCACAAGTCTCTTGACTGTGTTACAAAGTCATCAGATGTCATACTCACTTGTCTAATGTTTCACGTAGATGGTTCCACTACATCGCTAACTTTAATCCATTTTTGAAGCCTAAAATTTTCAATAATATATCGAAAAACTACTGATGTTGAGAGTAAGATGTTTCTACTTTAGAATGTTCTAAACTCTCAAAAAAATATATGAATTTTAAGCTTCGCGTCAAGGTAATCGCATAACTCATAATCACAACATTCATTATATGCAAGTGGGGCTGATCTAGCAATAATGTTTAATTTCAAATATACCAACTACATTTGTCTTTAATTACAAACATACCCACTAAGTTTGAGAACTTTCATATTTACCCACTAAGTATGAGTGAAATTTCAAATATATCCATTATGATAATTATAAATGTTTAATCATTTTAAAATCCCAACATTTATTGTAATTTGTGCAATATCTACACCGTTAAAACTCATTCTGTCTGGCTTTTCTCTCATATTAGATGTGTTACCATTATATTATTCAACTTCTGCCATAGTTGAATGACTATTATTATTAAATAATAAATGACATTTTGGACATTTCATATGATGGATTACGGTGATTTTTAATCGTACTTGACGGAATTGGTATATTTGAAATTTCAAACATACTTAGTGGGCATATGTGAAAATTTTCAAACTTTGTGGGTATATTTGTAATTAAAGACTAATATAGTGGATATATTTGAAATTAACCCAACAATAATTGAATGACTTAGGAAAAAAGACTTTCAATGCCATATTTCAACAGTTGCTACTAAACGTCATAACAACAAAGAGTTTAGGTGTCATTGAACGTCCACAATCATGAGCTGATAGTCATTGTTTGCCGTATTTGACCATCCTGTTTTAGGGTTTCAGCCATCCGAGGTAGGGGTAGAATCTTCTTAGATGTAGGTACAACCCGAGTTTCAGCTTTTCTTTTCTCAGGCTTCTCATCCTCTATGAGTTTTTGAGTATGCAGTCTTTTACTTTTATCAGCTAGGGTTTCATTATCTAGATCAATTTTTGGGTCAGTCATTACTTGGGTTACTGGTTTCTTACCCTTTTCCCTACTTAAATTTCTAGCCCAAGGCTTAATCAGTTAGGTGGGGTGGCAGCATCCATAGCCTCTAGTATCCTATCTAGCTTTTTATTTAGGGTTTGATACTGTAGATAGGATTCCTTTATCCAGGTTAAAACCTACTTTTCTAGGGTACTTAACCTTTCACAGGTAGCAGGGACAGTCTTTCCTTGGGTTTTAGGATTAGAGTATACCGATGCACCCAAACTGACCATTTTCTGGACTCAAAAAGAAAATATAGGGTTAGATTTGCAAATCTATTTCAAAATTCTTTTTTTGAAAAAAATTTATATAATAATTAATAAGTCATATTTTATATGTGTGACCGCTTTGATACCATCTATAAGATACCGGTCCAGAAAAGCGATCTCAACCGTGTATTTAATGCAATTTTTCAAGATCAATCACACATTTATGGCGCATAAAAATTTCAAATTTTCATTTCCACTAGTCATGTTCCCATTATTACATCAAGGCATAAAGAAAAAGAAATTTTACAAGTCTATCATTCTTAATACATGCCTTCAAAATAAATAAATATAAATAATTATTCTTGAAAATCTCCACATAAATCTAAAATGTTAGTGTCCCACTTGATTTGGTACACCTATAAAAATAATAGGTTAGTCTCAACATGACTAGCAAGTAGAAAATTATTTGAAAATGGATAATGACCCAAATAAAACTTAATTAAATTATAAAATAATTATTTAATTTAATATCTTAAAAATTAGACCTCAAATATAAAATCAAACCCTTTCATTGAGTCTAGAAGCATCAAAAACATAGAGATAGACTATTTGATCATTTAAATCGGGGTTAAAATAGACAAATTAGAGCAAAACTAAATGAACGGTTCACATTAAACCACGTCATTAATACTTTTCCTGCAGATGGGACCCACCCAGGCCTCTCTCTCTTAGTCTGTACCACTATGATGACTACACATCAATTTTTAATCCAGAATATCTGAACATTATAAGCATTAAAGTAATCAAAGTCATCAAATGCATCAAATGCAAACAAAAAAACTGGTTGCATAAACACAAGAAAGGCACATCTCTTCCGCCGGTCCATCTCTGGACATTTTTCCGTTTGCTCATGCCACCAAACAAATAGCAACCAATTCTTGGTTGCTGATTTGAAATTCAAATCCAAATAAAACTACCCATCTGACGTGTTTGACTTTAACAAAAGAATTTCTGTTAACGAATTTGGTTTTAACAAAAATTCCAATTGTGAATGTACGTCTTATTAATTTAATTTATTGCTATGCCAATTGTATATATTTTTCAATATCCACAATTAATATATTTAAACTTATACTAATGCTTTTATAAAATAAAATGCATAAATAAATTACCATATGTACTAAGCATAAATTTGAGGCATATTTTATCCGTATAATTTTATATTCTTATAAATTATGCCTTTCATAAAAAAAGTATTACATATGTGCTTTATACAAATAATTAAAATAACCTAATTATTATATCATGAAATACATAATTATCGAACCAAAAAAAATTCAATCTTCAAACCAAATCCCACTTGCCTACGAATTCCTCCTGGAGTTTTCTTTTCTTTCCCGTAACTCTGGCTCCCAACTCTTATGTAAACTTTTCCCTTACGGAGTGCTTTTTTCCAAAATTCGTCAACTCCCCAAATCTTTTTATAAAAGCTACTGTAGCTAAGGTAGGGAATAAGAGATAACTCTTTTAAACTCAAATTTTGATTAAACTAAATCTTATCTCATTCTAACTTATCCTGTGCGACCCACACGCCGGGAGAGGCAAAAGTGCAAAAATTATTTATTTTTCTGCTAAACCTCCCATTCGAACCGTAGACCTCTAAAACCACTTGGACCACCTGTATGCCAACAGAGCTGCACGGGTTGCTGTAATAACATTCAAAAATATAAATATAAATATAACCCATGGCATATTTAAATAATAATTGGTCAAGGCCCATTATTACTCATTTAACTCAGTTAGTCAAAAAGTCTACCTTTGCCACGTAGGACACCCCACGTGGATTTTGACTAGTCAACTTAAATTATTATTATTATTTTCAATATTTTACAATCGTGCTCATTCTCCTTTATGTATCTGACCTGTGTTGTTGTTCTTAGTCCCTTTTAAGACTAAGGGGTGTAACTTGGTGCTAGGTAGATCTGAACCCACCTAACTTGACCTTGTTTTAAAATTAAATTTGTATTTTTTAAACTTTTTTAAATTAGACCAGTTTTAACTTGATACAAGAAAACCCGAAATCAATACCATTTGCATCAATCCTATACCAAAACCTGACTCTGTCCAAACCCAATATTCTTCCTAATTTGTTAAAATAATTATATTTATTTATGTATTACATATTTCAATTATAATGTGATAAAGTTATTTCATATAACCATAACCTAGTTAAATTATAAAATGTTTATTTTATAGTCTAAATGTTATATACATTGTCCATAAAAGTTGAATATATTACATCTACATAACTTTATTTACAAATAACTATAAATATATCAACTCTTTAAAATTATTGTATATACTAATTAACTACGAGATATATAAGTCTCACTTTTATTAAACTTTATATAGTGATCTCATGTAATCTCATTTATTTTTTTATCTTGATTGTTATGTATAAATTTATTTTGTTCATTGTATTTAGAATTATCTTTTAATTAAAAGACCAACTTTCATCAACACTAAAGATATCATAGGTCATATAAATATATTTAAGTGTAAATTATTCACGAGTGAATGCAATAATGTTTGACAAATTTATTATATCTATCGGTAATTTCAACTTCTATTAGTTTAAGAGTAACCTGAATTTCAACTTGAAACCAAGATCGAAATCAATATCAACCCAGTCTGAATCTGACCCAAACCCAACTTTTAATTTTTGAATTTATGATCATCTAAATTCGATAGGCTTAGGATATGGGTTCACCGAAACTCGGCACAAGCGACGTGTGTTGCACCCCTTATTCAAGACTTCCACGTCGCTGATCCCAAGTCTCTAAGTACGTTGTTATGTTTTCTCCATCAGTGTTTCTCAACTTGATTGCAACTTCTCTTATAGTGAGACTTTTCTATTTGGGCTAACTCAAAGCATTCCTTTTTTATATAGTAACTCAAATCATTCCTTATTTTGTCATTTTTCTGCTCAATTTTGGTTGATAGGCATGTGAGCAAGGATCCCCAGCAAAGTGAAGGCCAATGATTTCTTCTTAAAAGTGCTAAACAAGCCCGGAAACATAGCCAACAAAGTTAGATCCAACATCACCCAAGTGAATGTGGCGCAGATAGTGGGGTTTAACACTTCGGGAATCTCCTTGGTTCGCATCATCTTTGCTCCCTCTGGCATCAATGCTTCTCATATGCGCCGATGTGTAATAGAGATCGTAACAGTGCTGGAGCGCACCTTCTACATAGGTTTCATCACCTCCAACCCTGAAAATCATCTCATAACCAAGGTTCTCAACAAGGGTGACATCTTCGTATTCTCCATGAATCTCATTCACTTCCACTTCAATCTTTGGAAGACTAAGGTAGTTACGATTGCAAGCTTGACCAATCAGAACCTCAACACCATCACCATTGCTAATTTTGTCTTTGAATCCAATCCGCTCATCTCGAACAATGTTCTTGTAGAGGATTTCCAAGTGGATAAGAAGATCATTAATTTTATCCAGGCTCAGCGAGAAGTAGTGCTTTACAAGGTAGGTTTGGATATTTTCTTAGATATTCTTTCTAAATAAGCAGCATCTCTATGCATTCTAATGTTGTTAGCTTATACTCCATTTTACATATCTAATAATATAAGCAGCATCTCAACTCAATGAGTTTTTATTTTGATGATAGAAGTGTAATGTTGTGTGGTTGAATGAAGGCGGAGCTAACTAGTTTTGGAGTATTGTTGGTCCCAAGTTCCATGATGAGTTGCGTTAAAAGGGTGAGACCCTACAAGATAGAATTAGACGTTGCCTGGCTCCCAACTACATGATGAGTTTATTTTAATTTTAGAAAATTTCTGTAGTACTCGTAATTTTTAGATTGCAACTCATAAGTACGTGACATATATAAATGAAAATTTTGGGCCATGAAATTAATAATATTATAATTTTATTAATGGCTTAAAATTATAAAGTAAGAAAAGGGAGAATTAATAAATAAACAATGATGAGTTAGAGTGTTAATGTTGAATGGAATAATAATAAAATGTATTATTTAATTTTAGATTAATTAATTAATTTTAGTTAAATGGTTTAATGTAAGTAATTATAAATTTAAATTGTTTAAATTAATGAATAACCATGATTTAATGGCTTAAAATGCATATTGTGGATTTAAGTTATAAAATTTAGAATTTTATGATTCATATATGTAAATATATATGGATATATATATATATAATAATAATGAGGTGTAGCCACATATATACATGTGTGGAGTACCAAAAGAAAAGGGGCAGCCACTTGTGTATGCGTGTGACTACCAAAATAGAATTAAAACAAAAACGAAAGGGGGCATTAGCCCCTTCCAGTGCTGAAACGGGAGAGAAAACGGGAGGAGAGGAGAAAAAAAAAGAAGAAGAAGGAGGAAGAGGGAAGAAGGAGAAGGGAGAAGAGGAGGAAGGGAGAGGAGGTTGCTTGTCGTCCGCCGTCCACTGCCCACATTACCACCGCTGCCGCGGTCCAACCCATCACCGGTAGAAGGTAAGGAAGATGGGTTTTTGTTAATTTTCAAAATTTTCTTTCCAAGCTTATGAAAATCATGGAGATTTTGTTAAATATGGGTAGATTTATAAGAATGAAGAGAGGAATTATAGAAAATGGGATAGAAATTCGGATTTGTGGCTATTGTAACTTAGGGTTTTAAAATTTCTTCCTAAAATAGGTAGGAATCATGGGGATTTTCGTAGATTCATATAGATCTTCATTTTGGGAGCCAAATAATATATGTTGAATGTGAAAATTGAATCCTATGCATCAATCCGAAATTTCAAGAATTGAAAAGCTTTAATATTTTTGCCCTAAATTGTTATATAATGTATTTAAATGATGTTGGGATGTATTATTTGTAAAATTACATGTATAATCTTTGGTAGGAAAGGAAATTCAAAATTTTCATCATACCTTGAATGTGGGGAAGTCCTAAAATCGTGGCCTAGGCATAGGGGTTTTATATTATTTATATATGGGGTGATTTATAAATAATTTTGAACCCGTTCGGATGTGGAAATGAGTGAAAAAAATAGGAGCAGGTGGATATATATGTTGCGGGTATGTGTTGTTGCTTGTAAATATTACGTTTAGTAATTTAATAATATATGAACATGGATTTAGATCAAAATGTGCAAATCTTAAAGCCAAAATCTAGACATATATGATAAATGAAATTGGGTAGTTAGGAAATTTGTATGGAGGTATGAGTTTTGTTTTAACTAAATATGTACGGAAATTTTATATAATTTTGGTATCAAATAAATATGGTAGAAAATGATGAGTAGCAATTGTATGACGTGTATGAATGGTTGGAGAGTTATTTGAATTGTCTTAAAATATTGAACTTGTCGAACTAAAATCATGTGAAAATGAAAGGGAGTAAAATCCCTTAATTTTAAAGCTTAAAACCCTCTCATCTAACTTGACAAAGTTGGAGAGTGTATGGGTAATGAATTTGGGTTTATAGGTGGCTCTTAAATGAATAATTTTAATTTTAGAAGCATGATATAAAATTTATTTGTAATAAATAGGGGTTAAGCAAAATCGTAATTATTAAAAATAAATATGTATATAAGAATTTCAGATAAGCCTAAATGAAGGTTAAATTTAGGCAAGAGCATATATGATGAATTTGGCTATAGTAAATGGGTTATAATTATTATATTAAAAAAAATATAATACATATGAATGATGATGGAATGATAAACTATAAGTTAGATAAATGGAAGTAAAGGGAAGTTGGGGAAAACCCAACTATTAAATTGAGACTATGAGCTTGGATATTAATTTTTAGGCATTTAATATAGCGCCCCGACCTATGAAATATTTATACATAAGTTTGTCATAGGAGTTCATGCCAGGAATCTTTTGAAAAGTGGTGAAGTCCATAATCTAACTTACATTTATACGCTAAGAAAAAATAAATGGGGTGTTTGGCAATTGAAAAATAATGTCATGTTAAAACTTTTCAATCTAAAACTTTTCAATCTCCACAACTATCATATTTTTTAATCATTTTTTCACACTTTCCTATACAACTACCCTACTTTTCAATCATTTCTACACAACTATCCACACAACTAACCTATTTCTTTTAACTTTATACTCTTTACTACTCATCATTACCTCTATCACATCACATCATTTGACAACTTTTACTCTACAAAACTTTTCATCAAAAGTTTTATTCATTACCAAACACACCCAAAGTGATCTAAAATTTTTTTATATACATATTTATAAAAATTTCGGCAGCATCCTGTCTATAACTAGGATGTTTCCTAAATACAAACATTCACCATATAATTCTTTACATCAAGAAATAACTTGTAACACTTCATCATAACCACAAACACCCTCTTTTCTTCACAAATTCATTATAGTCACACCAAACACCCATACTCCAATATTCTTCATCTTACATCATCCAAACATCCATACAATTCACACAATATAAATGAATTAATGCTACAAATATCTTTCATGCCATGCACACAAATTATATATATTTTACACACGTCTCAAAATCAATAGAAAATCTAGCACTTCTAAAATTTTTCTTATTACAAATCACACTCAAATATACACGAGAGCCTCATATGGCTCTTCACCTTACTGCCCTTCTACTCAGTGAAGTCTCCATTGCTCTTAAAATCTGTAACACCCCACCTTTTGAGGTGTTATGAATAATGTCTACTATGCCAAGACTAAGAATAAATCTCCCAAGATGGAAATAGATACCAAGATCCAAAATCATAAAACTTTTAACTATTACATCTCAAGTTTGTTCATTTTGAAGTCATTATACATATTCAGTGTCTATAATCAAAACCAGTAAACATTATAAGATAATTTCTATAAAATCTAACTTTATTGTCCTTTGCTATGCTAGTTTCGTCTTTTTCTCATATCGATGAAGGCTTTAATTTATCATCGTATCTCTGTATTTTCACTAAAAATAAAATTATGTGAGCTGAAAGCTCAGTAAGTAAAAATATATTTTTACAGAATTCATTTTGCAATTAATTTGATTTTTCAAAAACAAACATAACATCTATATTGTCTATTATACACAACAAACTCTAATTAATAAAAACATCTTGTTACATGTGTACACGTATGTCAATTTTAAATCATGCATTCACACTGTAGGTATTATCATCTACTTATGCTCGCGTGCAGCGGTGCTACACATTCGTGGGCAAATTCATCTTCTTTGGTAGTCATGAGGTCGCTACCAAGGTACTATCATACTACTTTACTCCTTGGTGGCAAACCCAATATGCAATTATGCATCATGCTCATGCATTGTGATTAATGCACCACTTAAATTTATTAATTAACATAATTTTGAAATAATAATGCTCATATTTAAATAAATCAACTTGAAAGAAAATTTACATTTAAATAAATAATCACATTTCATAGCAAATCATAATATTCAAATAATATTTTCAAAGTCATGATTTGGTAAAAGTTTACTTACCTTTAAGTAAACTTTAAAACTCTTTTTTTTTCAATTTCTTATAGTAGCCTCAAGTCTCTTTTCCTAATTTTCATCCCAATATGTTCATTATTTTACTTTGGTTTTCATAAATATTATTTAAATTTTCATTTACGACTTTTCCAAAAAAATTTCATAATTTTAATCAGTCAAAATTCTATTTTTTCCTATTTATTCTCATATTATTCCACTTTTAAACAACTTTATTTCTTATATATAAAAATAAATTTGGACTCATACTTCTTTAAATACTTACTTTAAATTTTTCATATTTTTTGTAATTTTTCATAATTTATTTATTTATTTTTATAACATCACACCTTTTAAATAATTTCACTTTTTATAAAAATTATAAGTTAAACTCATTTAAGCTTGTAAATATTGACTTTAATTTTATGGGTATTTTTCATAATTTTCTATAATTTTTTCTAATTTTTCTGTATTTATTTTGATTTTTTTTCTCCGGGCGGTCGCCGGCGCCGGCAATTGGCCGCCGATAGGCTATTCCGATAGGCCAGACCTCTGCTGGGCCGTCACAAGTGGGCTGGGTCCTTTGCTTGGAAGTTGGGCCAGGTTGTTTATTTGGGCTAGGCTTAGTTTCTATAACTTGGGCTTAGTTTCTGTGGGCTTAGGACTAGTGGACTTGCTTTTGGGCTTACTGGTTCACGGGACTTGTCCAGATAGGTTTAGCCCACCAGTCCAGAAATTTATTTATTTATTTATTTATTTATTTCAACGATTCGTATTCTCTGAATATAATAGCTTATATCTCTTAATATAAATTTCTGTTTGATATGAAAATTTAGGAGTAAGCTTATAAAATTATGTTTTATAATCTGGACGGTCCATTTCTCAAAATAACATCTCTATCATCAAATTTGACATAAAGGGTTTAATAAAGGGTTAAAATTACATATCACTTCAAATAGCTATGTAAATTAATTTTTAACAAAATTAATTCATTATATATACTGTAAAATATCTTAAATAATGTTTGTAATGGGTCAGATTATTATTTTTGCTTCTGTATTTTCTTATAATTATTTTTTTGTTTTTTATCCTTAAAATACATATTCACCGCTTTAAATCTTCATAAAAATTACTATATCTATAAATCTATAAGTCTGATCTTGTTGAAAATTTGCAGGCAAGCTAAACATATGATTATCTTGTTATTGTACAGTCAAAATTCTCTGATTATGCCCAGAAGTATGTTTATTTCATTATATAGAATTTTCTACCCTTTATTTGCTACTTCTCATTGAAATAAGTAAAATTTCAACATCAAACATTTCAATAATACTCAGGTGACTAATTAGACATGCTAGAAACATCGTGAATGGTTTAAATATACCAAAATGAGTTGCATATATTGTGAAATGAACGAGATTAACTGAAAAATGGTTATATGTGACATACCTTCAATTTCCTCTTCTTCTTCTTCAGTCCGTCGCTCTGTTTCGTTTCTTCCTTTCTTTTTTTTTCAAACAAAGAAATCATCTCCTATACCCCCCTTCTTATACTGATGCATTTGCTAAACGGCTGGGATTAAATGCCATAAATTCCACTGTTTATTTATTTAATTTTTTTAAAACGGCTCTCTTCCCCTTCAAGTGCTGGCCGTTACAAAATCAGAATACTCTGCAACTGTTTAATAAAATCGGTGAGTTCAAAGAACCCAGTAAGCAAGTGTTGTTAATAGGAAAAAGTATGAAAACCTTCATAGATCATCATATATGCGTGAGGATGAAATGCAACCACAACATGCATCATTCAATAACATAGTTTCCTTTGTGGCAGGTGACACTTATCAAGTGATCACCCACTCTCATATGTCGGACGCACCGACATGGCAACGTCAAGGACGGACAACCTGTCCAATTACAACCTTAGCGAAATTTTACATTCATTTTCATGCATGAATTATATTCACACCAATGATCAAGTGCATTTATGTCGTAAAAAGAGTTTATTCAGCTAATCGTAAAGAAAAGGTTCGTTTCCAAAAGTCAAGTTCGAAAGCATTGCCTTAACAACATGAATATATATATATAAATAAACCAAATAGGGTAATGACCATTTCCAAAGATTTTCTTAATGTTTGTATAAAATTTAATTAGCATACCTAAGAAAATTAAGTTGATTTGCACATATTTCTAAGGAAACATATAACGACATAACATGAAGATTTGTTGCAACAACCTTTCTCAAAGTAAGTAACAAAACAGAAATTTTATCACAATAAATCATTAAATTTGAAAAGCTTGCTTACCTTAAAGTCTCATGTTGTGTTTTGCACTCTCTTTCCCTTTTCATATCAAAATTAAAAATTTTGGCTAAGCATTGACTTAAATTGCCATGTATTGCATTCTAATTTTAATGGCTATGGATGCATTGATTTGAAAGCTAATATTTTTTTATCCATTAAGTGCCTACTTAAGATACATATATTAGGCATATTAAAATCTATCAATCATTCTTATACGGTGTGAATTCACTATCCACTAATTTCATATAAATTTCCGACACCCTTACCCTACCTACAATTTAGCATAACATCTCTATAAAAAAAATTTATATTTTAACACTCCAAACATCTTAAAATTTATCCATAAATAATGTTTAAATCAAATACTCCAAAAGCCCCATGTTTAACCCATGTTTTTGGGGCTGCACAATTTCCACGGGTCATGAAAAATTCTAATTTTTCTCCTTTTTACCTAAAATTGGGCATATTAATTTATAGCTAATACATCCTAATAGCATTTGCAACTATTATACCATGATTTTGAACAATAAATTTGGATACACCACTCTTGAATTTTTTATTTCACACTTGGCTTGATTTTAGCCTTCCATTTTCATGATTTGGGTTCCAAATATCCTCTTATTCATGAATTTATCGAAAGCCCCATGATTTTTCAGATATTTTTGGAGATAAAAATCAAAATTCTATCCATTTCAACTCTTAGATCCTTAAATAACCAAATCTAATACCCAAATTGGTGTAATTTACTTCTATACATGTTTATCTAAGGTATTTTAGCAAAACTCATATGTTTATTGCATGATTTAGGTGAAAATTAGAAAAATCCAACCAAAAAACTATTTCTTCCTTACCTCCAGCAACCCGGCAACCGCTGCGTGGACGGCGTCGTGGGCAGGGCGACGATGAGCTTCTCCTCTCTTCCCTCTCCTTCTTCTTCCTTCTCCTCCTCTTTCTTTCTTCTTCTCCTTCTTCTCTCCTAATTTTTTTTCTCCCTGATTGTTCGAGCGCCCGCTTGAACTCTCTTACACCACTTATATTGTTTGGTGCTCTGCATGTGCACCAAAAATGTGCACATGCAGCAGCATATTAATTTTTTTTAAAAAAGGACCGGGCCCTACATTTAATTATTGTATTTATATAATTATGATTATTTTAATGATTAGATGATGAGGCATTATATGTTAAGCTATGAGTGTTGAAGATTTAAGTCAAATAACATAGTTAATAGGTTGTTTGGGTATGAAAACAAATTTATTAGATTAACATATGGTTTATGTAGAAAGGAAATAAAATTTAAATGAAGTGAAATAAATGATGCATTTTAAGCAAGTGTAAGATTTGATGGTTATGTTTTGAGGGGAAATTGAAAAAAAAAAGCTGTAAAGGCTATCTTAAGTTCAAATGGCCTTACAACATGAAAATGTCAATTATATATCGAGTGAAAAGTCTATTATTCCATATGTCTTAATTTTTATATTAAATGCAAAGTTTATGCATATATGAGTTATCTAAGTATATTTTTTAATACAAAGGGATGAAGAGGCTTTAATAGCTTATAATACATAAAATTTCAGATATGATATAGTTTAAAATTTATAAATTCTAAGTATGAAAGATTTATAGATTAAGATTAACTTACTTTTTATGATGTCACTGTATTGAATTTCATGTATTGATGTCTTAAATGAGGATAAGATATTTGTCTAAGCGTGCGATGATTTTTTTATGTGTGTAAGTAATATCGAAAGGACTAAACCAAGATTTTAAATAAAATGGAGGAAATAAGATATATTTTTGGGTAAAATAAGGTTATTAGTTAATATGTTAAATTATCTTAGTTGTTATTAGATAGTTAAATTGAATTAAATGATTGAGATTTTAAAGAAATAAATGTAAGTAATAGGAAACCCAATGAATGCGTCAATGTAGGTAACCCTATTATGTGTAAATGAGATCTAAGTTGCAATAGATGAATTTACTATTTGAAAATATAAATTTTTATGGAGACAAAATAAAAATAGCATATACTAACTTTTAAGTTGTATAAACAATGTAAAAGCTATACTAAGCTTATATGTTCATTATGCGTTATGTATAAAGTTAAAACTTAAATTGCAATTATTAGTTGAGTATTAAATACAAAGCCAATGCAATTTATAAGCTTATTCAAATGTAGCTTAAATGGGGACTCAATATGTTCCCAATACATGATATATGGATCATCAAGCATTGATGTACTACTTAGAACTGAGCTTGGATCAAGTCATTCAATTTTTTGTCAACGTGGAATGCCTTTGCGAGAATATCATCATAGATTTTGGGGTTGGAACCGAGGACAACATTAGCCATGGTGATGATGCTAGGATTCTGGCTGCCCAGATCGCTGCAGCCCCATGAAGTAGAAATCATCGGCTGTGACCATTTTGGGATCCTTGCAAATGAAGCCATTCACGAACACCGGAAAAAAAAAAAAAAAAAAAAAAAAAAAAAAAAAAAAAAAAAAAAAAAAAAACATTGCAAGACAATATATACTGGCGTTAGCTTTCAAATGCATAGAAGGGCTATTCACCGTTATCTCTCAGTCATTTACAAGTTTACAATTTTTACTGATCAACCATGGTTAATATTGCTCCTATGAAGTATGAATTTTGTCCGCAATACAACTCCTTTTTGAACGATTAGTTTTTATCAGTTGTGGCAAAACATGATTATCAGCCATGTAGTAGTACTCTTAGATGGTAAAATTATAAAAAACCCACTGATATTTAAAAATAAAAAAACCTAAAAATATTTAAAAAGATAAAAATTGATATGTATGTTAAATACACTAAAATTAACAATTGTGTAAAAACATTTTCAGAAAAATGGATATTTGTACTTAGGTGCACCTGATGAGGCTTCATGTTTGGAAAGTGATAAAAAGTTTTTGGTGTAAAAGTTTCTTAACCGAGAGAAAATGACGTAATATGATATAGATAATAGTAGAGAGTAAAAAGAATAAAGTTAAAATAGATAAGTTAGATATATTAATAGTTGTATACAAATAATATAAGGTATGATAGTTGTGTAGAAAAAACTAAAAAAATAATTAAAAATAAAATAATTATAGAGAGTGAAAATTTTATATTAAAAAATTTTAATTTGAAAATTTTTTTATGTTAACAAACACCCCCTAGGTTTAAATGAACTGTGGATCGAATGATGTATATACATGGATCTTGAAAATTGAAGATCTAAGAGAAATGTGTCCTTAAATTTATTTGCCAGATCTTCAATTTTTCGTCCATTCTTATCATATGACATGCAAGTCATTAATAAAAGTATTGGGCGAGGCATAATCTTAGATTAACATTATAAGGATTATCTGAATGAGGCTCGCAAATTAAATTCAAAGTTAGCCAATTAATGCGATAAAATTTATAAGATGGGGAGGTAAATGCACTTAAGCATCATTATTAGATGAAATTTTTTTTCAAAGGAGCTATAGATATTCAAATCAAATATGGTAAAAAATGGTAAAACTTGATTTATAGATTAAATATAACTAGATTAACATGTTTATAAAAAAGTTTTAAAAAATAAAAATAAATATAAATATTTTTGGCCCGGTCTGAAATCACTAGATTTCATACTGGTCTAAAATAATCATCTGTTGAGTACAATGATGATTAAAAAAAATTTGATAAAGAAACTCTTTAGTCTTTATCGATCATTTGATCAAAAGGCATGGACGGGTCTAATGGCTGAGGCCTTTTGAAAGATGCAAAAGTCTATATCATGCATTGACTTAGCTGAGATCAATTATATCAGATCAAACCTGCTTAAACTTATCGAATAGAATTAAATCCATTAATGAGGGCCTGGTGATCTTTCAGATTGATCTGAGATCACCGGATTTCAGACTCGTCCAAATACATATTTTATTTTATTTTGTTTAATTTTTTGTATAAACGTGTTTATCTAGTTGTATTTAATCTATAAACTAAATTTTACTATTTTTGAATATGTGTAAATATTTATTTTAAATTTTTAAAAACAGAAATATTTAAATCATTTTTTACCGGTCGGTCTAAAAAGATCCGGGCTCTTAATGTGGATCAAACATATATGTGCACTAAGTCCATGTATCAAAATCCTGTAACTAGATAGGCTATATCATTAGAACCAGATAAGTTCAGTCAAATTTATAACATAACACAAAGCATCGAACCATCTAGGTGTTGGTTGAGACTTTGGCGTAGCCGCCAAGTGGTCTTGTATTCGAATTTTTCCTTAGTGGGAGTAGAAGGTTTGTCTCTCATATATATTAGTGAGAGCCTAAGGTCTCCCACAAATAGGTAGAAGCTTGTTGTCTTTTATATAGGAATGCGAGAACTTGTTATCTCCCTTATGCCAAAACGTAATATGATTTCATGAGATGTAATATTGTACCAATAAAAAAAAAAAATACAAAGCATCAAAGAGTAGCGAAAATGTAGAAACAACTTAGATCTCAAAAATCATAGACCGAGCTATGTGGAGTGGAGAGGTTAGAGGGATTTTAAATTTGAGGTTTCTGCACCCATATAATTTGGGCGAAATTACGAGCGTGTCACAAATTTTCAAGAACTTATGTCTATACTTACATAATTTGCTTAATTTTAGAGGCGTTATACTTTCGTTAACAGTTCATGAACGGTACTTACAATTTTTACAAAATGAAAATACCCGTGTGAAATTCAATGTGCCACTATGTTTACAAAATTCATTGCGCTTGCCATGAAAAAATGCAAGAAGATCTTGTGCAATGCTTAGTCGTGGGCAAGGCATATATGGTGGACAGATTATTGGTTAGTATTGGAAACAAATCTGCGAAATCCTTCATCATCTTATCACCTTTGGCCAAGTAACCACCATTCGCAATAGATTCGACAATCCACTCGCACCGAGAACCACCATCTCTATAAATTTAACATCTTTTTCAACCATGAAAATCCATCAACCAAGAACAGTGCCATCAATCAACGCAGCTCCAGGATCCCCATATTGAAGAAGAAATGAATTTTTTTTTCTCATAGATAATGGAGAAGAAGCACCGACTAGCAATGGATTTTTCCTCTTGAATGGACAGATGCATCCATGGATTCTCCGCATCCATGGATTCTCCGGCATAGTTGCCAACATTAGCAATCCATCTCCATCATCATCCAACTGCAAAATCGAGCCGCTGCCATTAGTCCACAAGTTAGGTCACTGGAGTTCATCTACATGGATCAATCATCCCATGCTCACCGGGGCATTTTTCATCTTTTTTAGAAAGTTAATCGCCCTCAATGACCCCTAACGTAAGTGATACGTTTCCATTTTTTGGCAAATTATGTAGATAAAGATGAAATTTTTTTTTGAGAACTTATGACATGTTTGCAATTTTGCTCGACTTATATAGGTATGGATGCAAATATTTTCAAAAATTTTGAAATATCCACCTTAAAATGTTTGAAGAATAGTTTCATCGTAGTTGTATTTTAAAACGGTATAATCGTGTCCCTTCATGTCAATAGGTCCCTCTGAAGCTGAAAGTCGTCGCCACTATCAAAATATAAGTGATCTCTAATAGGAATTAATTGAGCTAAAATATTTCTGATTGACATTCAGATGAGAATAGCAGCAAGATTTACAATTTTGGAAGCAAACAAAGCCTCATCCAACCATACAATATCTTGTGCTAATGGAAAAATGAAAGGAAAATGAAGAATAATGAAGAATAACGAAAAAGAAAAGGTAAAGACAAGACAAACTCATAACAGAATTCTCCAACCTAAACTTATTGAAAGTAGAGAATACGTATATCTACTAATCTCACCAGATACGAAGAATGGCATGGAAGGGTGATAGTGAGGAGGATCAGGGGCTGCTGAGTTAGGATTCTTTAAATTTACTAAATACTTGATAAGTTAAATAAATTTCTATACATTTAAAGAATATATTTATATCTTCGATTATAAAAGATATTTTATAACATTTATATTAAACATATATTAATAATTCAGTTCAATTCTGAGGACCCGGACCTTAGAACCTACTCTACCCTAATTGAACCAGCTTTTTTTTTTAACTTAGAATCTACCCTACCTGTTTTAGGGTACGTAACAGGTCGACCCATGGGTACATTACTCGAATTGCACCCCTACCCGTGAGAGAGAAAAAGGAAGGGCAAGTAGAAAGAGAGGAAAGATAGTGAAAGATAAGTGAGGTAGATGGCCAGAAGGTGCAGCAGGAGAGAAAGGTGTTTGCGAAATTTCCACAGCATTAAGTGTCCTATCAGTGCTACATTTGCAAAATAGCATCCAACGACTATCATAAATTTTGCCGGGTCCAAAAGCCATCACAAGCGGTTGAAAATAGAGGTACTAAACGACCGGTCGTGAAAGATCAATATTCTTTTTAATAGCTAGTATAAAATTAAAATGAATATGGAGTCTGTATGTGTCCCCCCTAAATCATTGTTGTACATCCTTTAAGACATGTTTATTCGGACCAAGGAAACTATAATTTTTCTACCATTCAAGGATCCGAATATATATATATATATATATATATATACCATGAATGAATTGGATTTTCCATCCATGATCAATATTTTGAAATTTGAAAGAGTTACATGGGACTGCTTCTATGTAATTTGGTAACATAGAAGTAGGGCCTGTATATATATCTACTAATCTGACCAGAGATATGAAAAATGGCATGAGATGGAAGAGTGATAGTGAGGAGGATCAGTGGCTGCTGAGCTAGGAGGGTTGGATAGCTGCCCGTCAGATGGATCGGGTAGGCAAGTGGGATCGGGTGTAAGCATGGAAGTTGAGTATTTTCATATAAAAGGGAGAAGAACATGAAGTGTGTAGAGAGTATATTCCTTGTTGTTTTTGGTCTGTAATTCAACGAGATGTTACCTCCTCGAGTGGGACCTTGCTGAATCCCAAGGAGGATATCAAAAATTCAAGATTTCCGTGGTTGAATCTGTCTTGATCTGCACAGTCAGTTCACAATAAAGAGACACGAATCGAGGTTTCATATGGGTTAGGCGGAACGAGGCAAGGAAGTTACGACCAACTACCGTGAGAACATGCCGTTGCTATATGTTATTTACAAGACGGTTGAATGACTTCAATTTATCTAACTAATCTGACTAATCCTGTGTCCGAGGACATGATCGCCGTGGCGGATTTTCATTTTCAGCCGATCAAATAATTATGTTTTCTATCTATCCAATGAAACTACCTATTAATAAGTTGAATTTGGAGAATGACGGGAAAGAGACGTTTAGTCGGAACAAAGAAACTGCCACTCGTTTACTAATTAAGGATCGGAATACATATATCCACTGATCATATCAGAAATATAAAGAATGGCATGGAAGAGACACTTATCAGGTTTCAATTGGGTTAGGGGGAATTATGGTAGGAAGTTACTGTCGACTGTTGTGAGAACATGCAATATATTATTTACAAGATAGGGTTGAATGACTTCAATTTAACGATAATCTGACTAGTTCCGTGTTCGAGGACATATGATTGCCATGGATCGATTCCACCCATTTTCAGCCAATCAAAAATTTTTCTCCATGATCCTTCATCAGGAAAAAAAAAATTTCCATGATCGATCCAATGAAACTACTATTAATTAAGCTAAATTTGAAGAGAGACAGCGAAAGGGACGCAAGGTGTTGAATGGTTTCTTAGAACTGGGGAAGGAAGCTATTGTTAGCTGACTTGATCAGGGCCGTCATAACATTCGGCACATACATGGAAGTCCGTTATGTTAACTTGGTAGACTATCAAAGGAGCATAAATCTATATTAAGACTAATTTCAAGGTAATTTAATTATTTTATCTTCCTTGTATATTTTTATCATTTCAAAGGCTATATATCACATGCCCACATATTCCATGGGTACTGATTGAATACAACCTTTATTTTTTAAATCTAAATTATTTATTTCGTTTAACACTATTTCTTTTATTATATTGACAACAAAATCACATCATTAGAACTTATATGTTACTAAAAAATAGCAAAATAAATTTGAAGGTAAATTTATAGTTATTTAACTTTTTCAAAAATATAGAATATATATACATTATATAAAATTTTTCAATATATTTTTTTGTAAACAAAAAAATTCACATGAATAAGCATAATAAATGGTTTAGATTTAAAAAATATTTCAAAATAAAAAAAGAAGAGAACCGTTTAAACTCCATGCAGACCAAGTGCATTGAGTCATAGCCCGTGTACGAATTGCCATTTCGACGTAGTTATCTCCACATCTGCCTTATAAATAGGCCAGACTTCCTTTCTTTTTTCTCATCCGACCGCACTCGAAAATTTTATTGCTTGCTCCTCTTCGTTCTGATTCTTTTTCGGCTTGCGAGAGTAATGATGGCTGCTCACATCCTCGCACTTGCTCTTCTCGCCTTCTCTGCTCTAACCCATGCCTATGACCCAAGTCCACTGCAAGACTTCTGCGTCGCCATACTTAAGCCGCCAGGTTGTCTCTGATATTGAACTCCTTGAGGTGCCAATGATTATATATCATAAGCAAAACATCCTAGCATGCAAGGCCCACCGATCACTACAAGAAAACCGGCACAGCATGCATGATGTAGCTAGTGATCTCCTTTATTTTCTTACTTATCGATGCCAGCTAACGAATGCCATACGATTATATTTTGCAGTTTTCGTGAATGGGTTTATTTGCAAGGATCCAAAAATGGTCACAGCCAATGATTTCTTCTTCACCGGGCTGAACAAACCAGGTAGCACTGCAAACAAAGTCGGGTCGAATGTCACAGCAGTGAACGTAAATCAGATAGCGGGACTCAACACTCTGGGTGTTTCGCTTGCCCGCATCGACTTCGCACCCGCTGGCCTGAATCCTCCTCACACTCATCCAAGGGCAAGTGAAATACTGACGGTCTTGGAAGGGACTCTCTTTGTTGGGTTTGTCACCTCCAACCCCAACAACAGGCTCATTACAAAGATCTTATACCCGGGTGATGTCTTCACCTTCCCAATCGGCCTCATCCACTTCCAGCTCAACCTGGCAAAGACCAATGCGGTTGCCCTCGCTGGGTTTGGTAGCCAGAATCCTGGTGTGATCACCGTTGCTAATGCGGTCTTCGGTTCAATGCCCAAAATCACTGATGAGATTCTTGCCAAGGCATTCCAAGTTGACAAAAAAGTGATTGACTTGATCCAAGCTCAGTTCTAGACAGCACGTCCATCCATTAAAATAAGAAGATTGATCTCACTCTTCATATGTATGTGCTAGCTTTGTGTTGTTACTATTAATGTATAAGAGCTACTGCTCGATCGTGTGTCTGGTTTGAAGGTAAAACACAAATTACCCTATAATATTAAATAAAGATGTGAATCAAAAGACAACCATATACACAACCCCAACATTCAAGACAAACAATAACTAATAAATTTTCATCCCCAAATCCAATATCACAACCTTATAACACAATCACACACACAATTAATTAGTTAAGCCGGTGAATCACTCGAAACAAATGCAACTAAATGAAGAACAATGTTGAAACAGGCTAGCTTCCATCAATTACTGCGGTTCATTTAAAATTGGGACTGGAGAAAATCAACTACGTTCTTGTCGATCTGATAGGATTTGGTAAGCACGTCAGCGGGTATGGAAGGCTCTGATCCAAAGACAGCACCGGCTATGCTGATGACTCCGGGATTTTGGCTGTTGAGGCTGGCAATAGCCACAGCATTTCCATGTCCGACATTCTTCTGGTAGTGAATAAGGCCTTCTGGGAAGACGAACACATCACCCTTCTTGAGGACCTTGAAGATATGACGGTTTTCTGGGTTGGAAGTGACGAAGGCTGCAAGCACGGTGCCTTTCAGAACCACGAGGATTTCGCTGGCCCTTGGGTGGGTGTGGGGAGGGTTGACACCTCCTGGTGCAAGGTCGATGCGGACCATGGAGAGGCCGAGCGAGTTCAATCCTGCAATTTGGGCTACGTTGACTGCAGTGACGTTCGCGCCGAACCTGTTTGATGCGTTCCCTGGTTTGTGCAGTCCTGAGAAGGAGAAATCATCGGCTTGTGCCATCTTTGGGTCTTTGCAAAAGAGCCCGTTCACGAAAATTGGATTTACTTGAACTGCAAATCCAGTTCATAAAGGGAAACAGATCCATATGAGCTGTGCTAGATATGCTAGATGGACTCAGATTTTCACATTGCTCGTAACTCGAAGACAATGAGCAGACATTGAAATTATACTGTTGTAAACACACAATCGAAATAGTACCAGCAAATTGCTTCTGATAAATATCTATAAGCGCGCGCGCTATAAAAAGGCACAAGATCAGTAGTTAATTTCCAGTAGTGCTCACCTTCGGGTTTGGGTGCTGCAATACAGAAATCTTGCAAGGCATTAAAATCAGAAGCAAATGCAAGGGTGAAAGTGACGGAAAGGAGTGCTAGGATGAGACAGGAGCTGGCCATTTGTGCAGGAAAATGCTTCGAATGTAATTTGTAGGGAAGAAGTGGTTGTGGGTTTGGAGGGTGAGTTCTAGCTATTTATACAAGCCATTTCTCAGACGTTGAAATGTTCTTGATCCGTTTATTTTTAATTCCTCTGGACCCCGTCTTTGGTCCCACACATCTTGGTCGGCATCTCACTGGATGTGTTGGAAGACGCCGGCCTTCATATATTTCAGATAATGCATGCAATTTTTGAGGAATTAATTCCATCTGCATCCCTTTTCTCCCTTTTTTCGGGAAACGGAAGAAGTGTGCGCTTGCATTTTTGCTTTCCTTGTCCTTCTTTACCAGGACAGCCTAGCAATACATTGCCATGGTATTGCCATATATAAAAGCACAAGAAGTACATATCTACGATATTTCTAGAAGCATGGCATCATGATCAAGCATTGGCATAGAATGTGGACGATGTAGATCCACAGTTGACTTGCCCATTCTTTAGAACTAGGTGTCCGTAGTTCATGGACTTGCAGCAAAATACAAAGGGAGGTGACAAATGGCAGGAACTGCGTACGTTCTAGCTTTTACGATGTAATCATCATCACATGCACGGGCAACCGGCGTACTTAATCCTTGCCTAATGCGAGCTGTACCCGTGACAGCGAGGACAAAAAAAATATATTAGTTAGAATTTTTTAATATAAAACTTTTTACTCTCATAAACTATTCTATTTTTCAAATTTTTTTTTTACATTTTTTATATAAACAATCCACTTTTCAATCATTTCCACACAACTACCTGTATAACTGCAGCGCCCCCGACCCGTGGGCGCGCTACCCGCTTAGTCGCGGAACCTTACTCCAGGATCTTTTCAAGTGGTGAAACTCGTGAATGAAACCGAAGTTTCATTGCTTACATGAGCGGAAGCTTTTCCTAATTTGTCGAGAAATTAGCTTGAATTTTTTTTTCTTTTCTTCTGAACCTACATTGATTCTATTTTCTTAACTAAAATCCGGCAGCATGCCGTCTATGGTTAAGACATTTGGGCGATTACAAAACCTGATAGACATTACATAATCTAGCATTCTCTATTACATTCATTCACAACTACTTAAATTCATCTAATCTCACTCTTATAAAATCATACTTCACATAGGAAGCTAATTATTACATTTAACATCCACATAAAACAATTCAAATATAATACGCTCACATTTATAATAATTACAATCTCATGAATCCAAACTCATCAAAAATATTAAAAATCATACCTTCACATAGGAAGCTAATTATTACATTTAACATCCACATAAAACAATTCAAATATAATACGCTCACATTTATAATAATTACAATCTCATGAATCCAAACTCATCAAAAATATTAAAAATCATACCTTCACATAGGAAGCTAATTATTACATTTAACATCCACATAAAACAATTCAAATATAATACGCTCACATTTATAATAATTACAATCTCATGAATCCAAACTCATCAAAAATATTAAAAATCATACCTTCACTGCTTAGCTAGCAGTAAAGGCCCTTCCATCAAATTTGCATCATCTGCACTCACTGATTAGTTAAAAACAATGAGTATAAAAATACTCAGTAAGCAAGCATTTAAAAATACGTACTGTTCAAAACCTGTGGCATTAACCAAAATCATAAAACTCTTAAAATCTCATTATGCATGTGTGACGATGAGATGAATGCACACACATGCATCCTTTCATGACTTATCCATCGTTTGGCAGATGACACTTATCAAGTGATCACCCGCCCCATACGTCGGACGCACCGACCAGGCAACGCCAAGGACGGACTACCTGTCCAATTACAACCTTGACAAAGCCTCATGCATGAGTTTCATTCACACGTGCATTATATGCATTTATGGCATGAATTGAGTTTCGCCAACTCAACATGATAACAGGGTTTCTATATGGAAATCAAGTTATAAAACATAATTCAAATACACATTCTTTTTGTAAAACCTATGCACAGGGTAATGGCCATCCCTAAGTACCCTTTTCAATGCATGTCAATTTCAAGAAACATTTAAATAAAACAAACTCATTAGCAAATAACCTTTCTTGAAATAAAAGGCAAGAATAGATTTTTCTTACCATAAAATTCTTTTGAACAAAAAGAATCTTGAAGAGCTTGCTTACCTCTTCCCTTTAGCATTCCTCCATTTTTCCTTTCTACTTTCCTTCATCTTTTCTTTACCCCTTCCTATTATAGCCAACAAAGAATACATCTAAGCATTATTTCACCCATCACAAATACTTATTCCATGATTAATTATGCATCTAACTATATTTTTTTTTCAAGACTTTTGGACATGGAATTCAAGTATTCATGAACTTGAAATCTCCTTATCCAAAGTTCCTAACTCCTTTTTACTTTAACCACACTTTCAAATTGGATGACCCATAACCTTACAAGTTAACTACCCTTGAAATACCCTTTACACCTAAACTTGAACCGAATCTGAAATTTCTTACTTTCCAAGCTATTTAAACCTTCATACCATCCCAAATTTAACACGCATTTGAATAAGCTTATAAATTGCATTAGCTTTGCATTTAATACTTAACTAATAATTGTAATTCAAATTTTCACTTTATACATAACATAATATATAAGCTCAGTATAGCTTCTACCACTATTTATACAACTTAAAAGTCAGTATATTCCATTTTCATTTTATTTCCATAAAACTCATATCATCAAACAGTAATTTCATCTACTGCAACTTAAATCTCATTTGCACATAATAGGGTTACCCACATTGACACATTCAATGGGTTCCCTATTACTTACATTTCTTTCTTTAAAACCTCAATCATATAATTCAGTTTAACTATTTAATAACAATTAAGATCATTTGACATATTAACTAATAACCTTATTTTACCCAAAAATATATCTTATTTCCTTCCATTTTATTTAACATCTTGATTTAGTCCTTTCAATATGACTTACACACATCAAAGAATCATCCCACACTTGGGCAAACATCTTATCCTCATTTAAAACATCAATCAATGAAATTCAACACAATGACGTCATAAAAGTTAAGTTAATCTTAATCTTATAGATCTTTCATACTTAGAATTTATAAATTTTAAACTATATGATATCTGAAATTTCATGTATTATAGGCTATTAAAGCCTTTTCATCCTATAAACTTACATTTACTATATAACTTAAAACACATGGAATAAAAGACCTTTCACTCGATACATAGATGACAACATGAGGCCATTTGAACTTAAGATAGTCTTTACAGCCTTTTTTTTTTTTTCCACTTCCCTTCAAAACATAACCATTAAATCTTAAACACCCATTGAAAAATAACTTAACTAACTTGACATTTTAAATTACCCAACATGCTCCTCAATTTCATAATTCATTTCATTTTACTCTTATTTAACTCTCTTACTTGCTTAAAATGCATCATTTATTTCACTTCGTTTTAATTTTATTTCCTTTCCACATAAAGCATATGAGTTAATCTAATAAATTTCGTTTCATGGCCAAACAACCCATTTATCATAAATAAATTATATATCATGCTCCTAAAATTAAAATTAATACTTTAGGAGCCACTTTTAAACCCAAATTCATCACCCATACATTGCCCAACTTTGGCAAATTAGATGAGAGGGTTTTAAGCTTTAAAATTAAGGGATTTTACTCCCTTTCATTTTCACATGATTTACATACAACAAGTTTAACATTTTTTTAACCCTCCAACCATTCATGTACATGTCATATGACTGTTACCCAATCATTAATTTTTATTATTATTATTTTTTTTTTTACATCTATTTGACACCAAAGTGATATAAAATTCACCCCGTACATATTTACTTAAAACAAAACTCATACCTCCATGTAAATTTCCTAACTACCCAATTTCATTTAGCATATATGTCTACATTTTGGCTTTAATATACACATTTTGATCTAAATCCATGTCCATATATTATTAAATTACTAAACTTATTATTTACAAGCAACAAGACAAACCCGTAACATATATACCCACCTATCTCATTTTTTTTTCCACCCATTTACACATCCGAACGGGTTCAAAATTATTTATAAATCATCCCATACATAAATAATATAAAAGCCCTATGCTTAGCCCACGTTTTTAGGGCATCCCCACGTTCAAGGTATGATGGAAATTTTGAATTTCCTTTCCTGTCCAATATTATACATGTAATTTTACAAATAATACATCTCATCATCATTTAAATACATTATATAACAATTTGGAGCAACAATATTAAAGCTTTTCAACTCTTGAAATTTCGGATTCATGCACGGGATTCAATTTTCACATTCCATATACATTATTTGGCTCCCAAAATGAAGATATACATGAATCTACGAAAACCCCCATGATTCCTACCCATTTTAGGTAGAAATTTCAAAACCCCAAGGCACCGTAGCTATGGATTCGAATTTCCTCCTCCTTTCTTATAATTTCTCCATTCATTCTTATAGATCTACCCATATTAAACAAAAGCCCCATGATTTTTTTCATGATTGGAAAGAAATTTCGAAAATAAATAAAAACCCATCTTTCTCTCTTACCTCCGGTCACCGGCGACGGTTGGACGGCGACGACGGTGGCAGCGGCGGCCGGCTCCTCCTCTTCTCTCCCTCCTCTCCTTCCCTTCTCTTCTCCTCTCCTTCTTCTCCTTCTCTTCTCCTCCTCTTTCTTTCTTCTCTCTCCTCTCCCCTCTCTCGTTTTCTCCCTCTGTTTGCGCGTGGGAGAAAAGGGGCTGCCTTTTGGTGGCCCCTCTTAAGGTAGTCCGCACGTACACACGTGCGGCTACCCTTCATACTATATTTTTTTTTATTTTTTTTTTAAATATCCTATTAATATATGTCATAAATCATGTTATTTAAAATCTTGTGATTTGAATTCATAATACTTATTTAAAATCATTAAATCATGGTCATTTACTAATTTAAGCAATTTAAATCCATTAATCACTTAAATTAAACCATTTGATTGAAATTCATTAATTAATGTAAAATTAAATAATACATTTTATTATTATTCCATTCAACATTTACACTCTTAACTCATCATTTTTTTTATTTATTAATTCTTCCTTTTCTTACTTTATAATTTTAGGCCATTAATAAAATTCTAATTTTATTAATTTCATGGCCCAAAATTTTCATTTATATATGCCACGTACTTATGGGTTGCAATATAAAAATTGCGGGTATTACAATAACTAACCTATCTATTTTAACATTATTCTCTTTAACCATCGTCATTACCTCTATCATATCACATCATTTTCTATCAACTTGGACAATTTTTATACTGAGAACTTTTTATCAAAAAGTTTTATTTCAAATCAAACACACCCTTTATCCAAACATAATACAAATGCAATGACAATTTTTTGTCTCAACCCTATTGCGGATTTGATCCCCCTCAAATCTCTTGCACACCCATATACACACTCGTCTCAATTACTTCATCATTCAAATGTTAACGTTCTTATAGTGAACACTAATACCATTTTTGTTCCACGCACTCCAAGCTATGCACCAATAAATTAAGCAATGTATGCATGCCACATTGATCTTATCGGTATATCCAGTATGATCACAATCAAAGAAAAGAAAAATCTTTCACTAAACATCTAGATATTTATCTTACTTGCTTTAATTGCCTATTCGCACCTAGCTAGCTATGCAACATTAACCACCTTCAGGCTTCGATAGAGTAAAATGGATAAAACCAGATTCCTTAAACTGGATAAAACCAGATTCCATCACCTTTTAATAAATCGATTGAGCCCGACCTCAGCCTAATGAATTTTACCCATCAGACATGGGAAGATGGGTAGGCGAAATTACATTCAACCAATTTGTAAACAGGATTGATTTGGGTTTTCCGAAATAAATCTTACGCCCCATAGTTTTTGTATTTGGAGAAAAAACATCCAAGTTTGAATTTATTGCAAAATAAATTTCAAATTTAACATTTACGAGAAATTTTTTAATACAAAATAAGTAAAATATGTTTTTTAATATTTTTACTGCATAAAATACATTTAAGCAACCGTTGTGAGTAACTAAAAAATCTTTATTAATAAAAATGCGTGTGTAAAGAAAAAATTTCTTACCTATGATGATGTTTTGGCAACTAAATCAAAATTTAGTTGCTTAGACACAAAACCATGAACTATTAATAACAAAATTTCTTCTCAATGATTGTGCAAACTATTGTCAATTAAGTTTTTCTTTAGCAATAGAAGGTTAACTTTTAGCAAAAAAATTTAGTTGTCAAAAATAAAAAAACAGTTAAAATGGGATTTCGAATATTAACTTTACGTTACTACCTTTTGAAATTTAAAATTTATGTTTTGCAAATCTCCAAAGTGCAGCGCTTAATTTAGCAATTCAGTAACATTATGGGGTTTATTTTGCCAAAAAAACCATCAAGGTCAAACCGGTCAACCCAATTTCAAATATTCTTCAATTATCTTTGGCTTTGGAATACCTACTCATTAAGCTGGTAAATTATGCATATATTAACAATTATCAATTTCATTCCACAATTCGATTACAAATTCATTACACAAGAATCATGCACACAATTGAATTAATCAAACAACAAAGCTTTGGTAATTAAGTTTGCAAACAATTAAAAGGAGAACATCCATCCCATGACAAATTAAAGCAGACAGTCAAGGCAATAATCTAGCTAGAACTGGGATTAGAGATAGTCAACCAGGTTATTGTTCATTTGGAATGCCTTGGTAAGAACATCGTCAGGGATGGATGACTCCGCTCTGAAGACCGCATTGGTGATGTTGATGAAACTGGGATTCTGGCTACTTAGAGCAGCAACAACCACTGCATTTCCATTTCCCATGTTGTGTTGGTAGTGAATGAAGCCCTGTTGGAAGACGAAGGCATTGCCCTTCTCGAGAACCTTGGCAATGTGGCAGTTGTTTGGGTTGGAGGTGACGAAGCCAACTTAGAGGGTTCCCTTGAGAAGAAGCATGATCTCGGTGGCCCGCAAGTGGGTGTGGGGCATGTTGAGGCCCCATGGTGCATAGTCTATATGGACCAACGAGATGCCGAAGGTGTTCAGGGATGGTATTTGGGCCACATTTACTGCAGTCACATTCAAGCCAAACCTGTTTGATGTCGTTCCTGGTTTGTCCAATCCTGAGAAGAAGAAATCCTCTGCCTGGGCAAGCTTTGGGTCCTTGCAAACTCGGCTATTCACTAGCACTGCCATGAGAAGTTAGCATGTGTAAGTGCTTTAAACTAAAATATAAGTAAATGATAGAAAGACTAAAAATGAAAGAACACCTTGGCTATTGGGATGTGCCACACGAAAATTGTTGGGGCAAAATATAAAATGAGAGAATGTTAAGGAAAGTGGTAAAAGTGAAAATAAACTCAAGTTTCACTTCAGGCGTGTTACGACGTTACTTTCCTTAAAGCAATTTTACTACCTTTATTTGCTACTTTGGATAATTTTAAGGTTGCCCCCAAGACACAAAAAGAGAAATCTGAGCTAGAACAGAAAGCAGCACCTTTTCTAAGCACACGAACATTTGAAATAGGATTTTTGATTGAATAGAGAGAATTTTAAAACGATATGGTAAAATTGCAAAAACTTGATTAAGACAACAATATCTGAATCAAGACAAGATATAAGATGTCTGAATGGAGACAACACAATGTCTTGAAGAAGACAAGATGTTATGAAGGAATGCATTTGAGTAGGAATGATCCAATTGTTTCTTTAACCTATATTTATAGATTTTCAATAGCTGTATTTCACAAATATTCAATTAATGGACACATCCCAAATTGAATTGAATGCATCCCTAGAATTTTGCCATATTAGCTATACCCTTTCACTTTTTTGCATTGCCAATTTAAAGTTTGAAATTCAAACTTCAACCATTGCATCCCTTAGTGCAAATTAAAAATTCAAAAAAAATAGTCAAATGGTAGATTTGCCAACGTCCCTTGCCAACTTAGCTACTTTGCTTTTGTTGTTAATTTATTAAATTATATTATAGTTATAATAATTTTGAAAATCCTAACATTCCCAGCCATTTTCAAAATTTAAATCAACTTCATTCAACCAAAGAAATCTCATTAACTTGATCAAGTATTGATTTATCATCAGACATAGTATAATTAAGAAAATCGCTTACTAGAAATCGTTTGATGCTTGCATCATTAGTACTGTATTTGTGTATAAGCAAATCTCAGATTTTTTTAATAGTATTTGCATCTTGGTACACTTCAAACAATGAGTCAGACAGCGCTCCAATAATGTGTCTTTCGCAAATATAGTTGTTAATGTCCCACTTTGCTCGTCAGCGTTGATCTTCCAACATTTCATCTTTTTTTCTCCAGGTCTCAGCATGGTGAGAACTTACACAACTTCATTTCAAGTTAAGAAAAGATGGAGTTGTTGTTTTCATCTCTTGAAATTAGTACCGATACATCAGTCCAATCTTCAGACATCAGGCTTTGTGAGTAGAATGGATGATTGGGGGGCCATTTATAAATAAAAGAAATGGGACAAGATCTGAAGAAATTGCCTTAAGATTGTTGAGGTAAAATATAAAAAAGAGAAAAAATAAGGAAAATGGTAAAAGTGAAAATAAAATCAAGTTTTACTTCAGGCGTGTTACAATGTCACTTTCCTTAAGACAATTTTGCTACCTTATTTGTTGCTTAGGGTAATTTTGCAGTTTCCCCAGGATACGAAAAGTGAAACTTGAACTAAAACAAGAAACAACACTTTTTCTAGGCACACGAACACTTGAAACAGGATTTTTTGTTGAATTGAGAGAAGTTCAAAATGATATGGTAAAACTATAAAAAATTGATTAAGACAACAATGTTTGAATCAAGACAAGTTATGGGATGTTTGAATGAAGACAATACAATGTCTTAAATGAGGCAAGATGTATATATTAGGACTGTTATTACAAGCAGTACTATACCTTTGATCGTAAAATGTCGATTGCTTGTTGAACTCTGCGAATTGTACGAAAGTAGGATCCGCCAAATTCAAAGGTCAAAGAGTTTCAGAAAACTTTCGTGATGGAAAAAAATGCAAGTGAAGGGTCCCACTTAATCAAATTTTGTCCCTGAATCAAAGAGATAGTGAGAATTCTTATTCTTGATCTCTCTCAATATATCTTGCAATTCGAGTTGAAGTACTCATGCTCTTTTTTTTATTGATTCGATCCCCTAAAAGCTTCTTTTAGCCCCTTCAAATTTTTTTGTTCATAGATTTCGTTCCTCCTATTTGATTTTTTTTTTTTTTTTTTGATGAAATCCTCCTATTTAATTTTAATATAGAATTGGTGTGATTTTATTTCACTAAAGATTGGATGTAAATTGGAATTTGTTTATTTACAAAAACTAATTCCTGTTAAGCATTCAGAGAATTTATGTTTCTTTAACCTGTATTTATAGATTTATGTCTCCTACCGACTTAGCTACTTTGCTTTTGTCGTTAATTTATTTAATTATATTGTACTTATAATAATTTTGAAAATCCCAACAAAAATCTTGCCAAGTGTTGTGATCGACAGCAAGGGCAATGGTGAGGAGTAGAGAATTGCTGGCCATCTTCTCTGTATATTCTGCAATCTCTCTTTTGAATATTGCGACCGCTTTCTGCTATAGATGGTTTTGTGGGAGTGGTCTGAGAAGCTGTATATTTATAATGGAGATTTGTGATGATATGGAGCTTCAGAAATGAAATGGTATTCTAACTTGTTGGGACTCTTTCTCATCCAATGCTTAGCCTGCAGTTCATGTTGTAATGGGTTTTTTTCCACTGCTGAGGATGTGTGAAGCTTGCAAATTTTGAGTCTGTTACTTAGCCGTCTCTCCACCGTTGTATGCGGACAGCAGATAGTTATTCATAATTTTGAAGAAGCTTCTCTTGTCAAGACCGTTACAGTGCGCTATAAACGGTTTCTCCACATATAAATAACCATTTTGAATAAGGCCTAACCATTGAGAACTAGATTTGTAACAAATTTCCATAAAATATCTCAATCCGATAATTTGTTTATACGATTTGGACCTCCCTGTATTTAATTTTTGTTTCGTATTTAATGCATTTAAATATCTTGTACTGAATACGGTTCAGTTATTTTATAACTTTTATGTTGAATTAAAGATGGGATGGTAAGGCCACGACGGCAGTGTTGTTGTGGTAACTTGGCTTACCCTAAATGAGTTGGGTGCCAAGTTTGATCCTCCACAGCCGCATATTATAAAAACAAAAAGAGTATAATTGTGGCATTGGTCTCTCCTTGGTGTGTGGGAGTGTCCATTATAGAGATAAATTTAGGAATATTGTTAGTAATTATTAATTGTACCTTAGAATATTGTAAGAAATTTATAACAATGTCTCAAGAGCTTACTTGGAAAATATCGGTTGAGATGATTGTAAAATACCTATAAAAAATGGGATGATAAGATGCGTAAGATTTTCTCGAAAAATTCCAGCCTGGTTGAAGGAATTTGTGAGGTCATGGGAAAGAAACAGGGAGATCCAGCCAACAAGAGTATAGGACAGTGGTTGGGAAAGTGACAGATGGTATACGTACCGCGAAGGGAGGATCTTTCAATGGTAGCTGGGTTTGACTCTGTTTTGGATCAACCCAAGCCTACCATTATCGCAAATATCTTAACTTGAACCCAACCTGAACTTTTATCGAAAAGCTCAATCCCATCCTAATTCAATCTTTAAGAAATGAGTGGTCTGGATTAATTAGAGTTGATCATGGGAACTAAAAAACCAGGTTTGCAATTTCATCTATGGTAAAAATAATTTTTAATTTTTTCTTATTTTAAGTGAACACTTTATGATAATTGCCGCATAAAACTACAGAAAATTTGTCTCCGGTCCTCAAATACAAGAGTAATTGGAATTCCTTACAAGGAATGAGTAAGCATTGGAATGCCCAAGATGAATTATTCGAAGTCCGGTTGACTGCGGTGATTGAGTTCAATGTAGTTTCTCTCTAATGGATTGAGTTCATTGGTTTGGGTTAATCCCAACCCAATTTAGACCCATCCACCATATATAATGGTGGGGAGACGGCCAAGTGACAGGCTCAATTTTTAAAGTCTTCACACATCCTCAGTAATGTATAGCTGCATTTTCTCTCTGTTTTTTTTAGTTCGTGGCAAAAATCTATCACAACATCCACTGCAGGCCAAGCATGGTATGAGAAAGAGTCCCACAACGTCTACGAACATTTTATTTCTGAATATGGCTAGATCCATCTTATCAAAAATCTCAACTATAAATAGCTTCTCAGACGACTCAGACAAAACCATCCACAGAAGAAAGCAGTCGCAATATTCAAAAGAGAGGTTGCATAATATACGGAGAAGATGGCCAACATTTCTCTCCTCCTGCTGGTCTTGGCTCTCGCCTGTACCCTTGCCTTTGCAGCTGATCACAGCCCTCTGCAAGACTTTTGCGTAGCACATCCTAATAGCCAAGGTATTCTTACATTTTTGTCTCACCACCATTTCAGCTTCAGCATTAACAGCATTAATGTGAAGGCTGTCGCATTTTGTAATGGTCTCAGTGGAATAAAATGCATGATCTGCTCCACGTTATTTTGATCTTTTCGCACTCTGACTTGCAATGTTGCATGATCATAACGATAACTTCTCCTGGCAGTGCTAGTGAATGGAAGAGTTTGCAGAGACCCCAAGCTTGCCGAGGCAGGAGATTTCTTCTTCTCGGGACTGGACAAACCGAGGAACACATCAAACAGGTTTGGCTCAAACGTGACTGCAGTCAATGTGGCCCAAGTACCAGGGCTAAACACTCTCGGCATCTCATTGGTCCGTATCGACTTTGCACCATGGGGCCTCAACACACCCCACACCCACCCACGGGCCACTGAGGTCCTGCTTCTTCTGGAGGGCACCCTCCAAGTCGGCTTCGTCACCTCCAACCCGGACAACCGCCACATTTTCAAGGTTCTCCGGAAGGGCGATGTGTTCGTCTTCCCACAGGGCCTCATTCACTACCAACACAACATGGCACATGGAAATGCAGTGGCCATTGCTGCTCTGAGTAGCCAGAACCCTGGTGTCGTCAGCATCGCCAATGAAGTCTTTGGCTCGGAGCCATCCATCCCCGACGATGTTCTTACCAAGGCGTTCCAAGCGGACAAGAATCTAGTTGACTATCTCCAGTCCCAGTTCTAGACTAACTTTAGAATATGCTTTGATTTGTTGTGTGGTTGATGTTCTTTTTTATTGGAATTCGTTTGTTACGTACAGTAATTCAGCTGTGTGCGTATTGTGTAATAAATTAGTTACTGGATTTTGGGATGACAATGATAATTGCTTGTGCATAAGAGCTCTGGCATTGGTGCAATGCTGAATGCAGCAATGAGGGTGAACTAGGAGTATGAAATTAAACATGGAACCAGGTTTGTTGTAACAGCGAAAAATTAAATCTCATAGAGTTTCTAAAGACTTATAAGGGTTATTATTTTGTACACCCAGGATTATGAAAAGCTGCTAATTTTTAAAAATCCAAAAAAAATCTACAAATCTCCAAAATTGGTAAAAACTTAATACACATGTTAAAAACACTAAGATCAATAGTTATACAAAAAAAAAAAAAAATTGCACTCATATGCACCGAAGCTTAGTGCTTCTAGATGTATAAAATCAATTGTCGACTTATAAGTGGGTCCAAGCTTGAAATATAATGTCACGAGTTTTAAAACCATATAACTAAACCGCCAAGTTAGAATGGACAATGTTACACTGTAAGACCTTAACTCACGGTCTCAAGATAGTTTTTCTGAATATGACTATTACAAATGGTATCCAAACAAAGCCCAAAGTTGAGTTGAGTTGAGTAGGATCTGGCCAGAGCGAAAAATATCATTCTATAAGACTCATAACTGATAGGCCCAGGATCATTTTTCATTTTTCTGAGTATGACGTTATATTTTGCGCCTTTCAAAAAGCTCTATTCCAAAAACATTTTCATTAAAAAATTTTTAAAAGTTCTATTAAATACCAAGCTCACCATGCCACTGAGTCTTTGTCTCAGTTGTCCGACAGACTACCTCATTGGTTGGGCGTCCTCGGTTCAAGGTTTGCTAGCAGTAACCTTGCCAGCAGCGTTGTGGAGTATTATTGGTGGAATTGTCTTCCTAGAAATTTGGTGGAAGTGTTCACCAGTAGAATGTTGTTAGAAACACAATTAGAAAAAATAAGATACTAGTCAATTGATTATAGATGATTGTAAGAATGTCTCAAAAAGCTTAATTGTAATACTAGTTGAGATGATATAAAAAAATACCAAGCTCACCATTAGTGATAATATTGTCGTCGAATTACACTGCGCAAAAGCCTGCACCATATTGTTAATGTATCTTCCAATAAATGAAAACTAACTACAACATGTTGATTTTTGCAATAACATGTACATGTGTAACTAGTTGATTTTCATACACCACAATACTCTTTCATAATCCACTCCATCAACCATGTTATTAACTTTTTCAGTTAAGATATGAAAAATCATCATATATCTAACTAGGATAAATTTTTTTATCTCAAAAAGAAATATAATGGATGGATTGAATCCTTAAAAAAGCATGGAGGTGAACAAAACCACTACTACATGGGAAAATGGATTTTTTTATTGGTGTTATATTACAAATCAAATTCATTCACAATCCTCATCATGGAAGGACATTTTATAAATACCCCTACCACCAGGGAAATATATACAAAGAGATATAAAATCTCACCCAACTACCAGGAGTGAGGTTCAAACCCTGATTAGACAGCAATAAAACATTATGCTGCCACCAACTGAGACAACCCCAGCTGGCTATGGGAAACAAATGTAAGTGAACATATATAGCCCCTTTTGTAAATATATAAAATTGAATAATTAATTATCGTGATATCCGATCAATTGACAAGTAGACCGTCACAGTGAGGATAATCTTTTGCAGAGAAATACTTTTACGGATTGTATTGAAGACTTTAGCATATTGTTGTTTAGTTTGACTTACTTTGATAGTTAAATCAAAATTCCATGCACCTATTCCATCTGAAAATATTCGTTAACTGAGGAGCAAAATTTATATAATGATGTTGTTATAGATAAGGAAAAATTTTCATGCGTATAGTAATGCTTTTATATGCAACATTGTTTTGTTTATAATAATGTTTTGGCAACTAAATTAAAATTTTATTACTTAAATACAAAAAGCATGAACTACTGATAACTAAATTTCTTTTTAAATAATTGCTACATACAATATGCCACAATTTATTGGCAAAGTTATTCTTTAATAGCTAGATTTTAACCTTTCGCAAGAAAATTTTCTTTGCCAAAAATCAAAATTTTTGCAGTGGGAGTACCAAGGAGTAACAGACGCATGTAATTGTGTCATGTAGTTTAATTAACGTAATTACGTTTAATTCAGTGACTTCTTCTTAGAGATTAATTTCAACTTGGTCTTTTCTCTCTGTTACTTAAGGATCAGCTGGTGAATTTGTCAAAAGAAACGGTCTTCTCTATCCGTTCCAGATTTCAAGGTTGGGTGAATGCGTCAAAGGCATGGTTTCAAAATTTTCGGACTGTAATTTTCTGATCTGGATAAAGACGGAATATATTTACTTACAACCGGATGAGTTTATTTATAGTAAAAGAAAACTAAAGCTTAAACGGTCACCGCTTCTATGAAATCCTTTTTTTATATAACTTCCTTCATTTTAAAAATCTTAATCATTGGAGAAAAATTCACTCCATCTATTATATTTAGCATTATAAATATAGTATTTTGAAAATTCTTTTATTTTTTAATTTTACTATATATTGCTCCCATCTATAAATGAGAAAAATCAATATAACAAAATAATTCAATTCTATAAAATATTATTACATTATAATCGATGTGCGAATGGATCTAAATATTTTCAAGTAAATGTGACTCACACACATACTTGATTTGCATCAAACTTGATCTCTTAGATAGACAAATGATGTTAAATACGATAAATGGATTAACTTAAATTTAAGAAGTTACGCAAAATCGCTTCCATGTAACCAAGCTTAAAAGCTATAAAAGTTAGAATCTTTATTTAAATAAAAAAAATCTTTAAGAAGCAACTGAAGAAAAACTTCTGAAATAGATGTGAGTTTCTGAAAATCCAAAGACAGAGTATGACTGAATTTGACAATACAATTTGTACAGTAGTTCTGCTCAAAATATAGACACATTGAAACTCCACTTACCAGTACAGGAGAGAGAAGAAGTGATTGCATTTTACTCTGAATGAAAGTTCCGTGAAGCTCAAGCGAGCAATATTCCCCTTGAAAACAATATTGGACAGATTTTTACGGCGGCAGCCTCCCATGATATACCATTCATTGGACAAATTTTGATGGTTATCTATTGACATGCTTTGGTCCACCTAAGCTGACATATGATCTCACCCAACTAAGCAAAACGATGGTTCACTATTTTTTTCTTTATTATAAGAAGTTTTTCAAAACCAACTTGCATGCAACTTTTTGTTGCAAAAGATTTTTTGCTAGATATATAACTATTAACAATAATTTTTAAACAGAATAATGTTTTTGTAGTGATAAAAAATGGAAAAAATAATTAATATAGAAGATTATACATATATATTGTCAAATCAAATTTTGAAAAATGAACTTTTCTTTCCACTACCCATTCCATCTTGCCAACTCATCTACAATGATTTTCTATGCAAATATATAGAGCTATCCGGGTGCAACACCACAGCGGTACATTTGCCCATTTTTGGGCCCACACATCTTAGATGCAATAAAACTTTATACGATTATTTATCCATATATAAATTTTATAGCAAATTATTTGCATATTAAAAAATGACTTTAAAATTGTTATTTACATCAAACTATTTTATTACATTGAATTTGTACTATTTTCAGATGGGGTCCATACACATATCCAATTGCGATAAAAATTGATGTGATAATAGAACACATTATTTTAAATATAATGGGTAAAGTATATTATAATTTTATGATCATGTGAGACCCATTTTGTCACAGCTGCATCGCTATTATGGTGCAGTTGCACTGCACCTAAATATTTCTCATATATATTATATGAGGAGTAATCATGTTAGTTCGTACTAAACAAATGTCTCACTTAGTCTACCTCAAAAAACTAATTTATAACAATTTTTTTACTTTTTTCTTTATACACTTATTTATCTAAGTGTATTTAACATATAACTAGGTTTTACCATTTTTTGATGTGCGTATATATTTTTTAGATTTTTAAAACTAGGGGTAATTTAAATACATATATATATTTTTTTTTAAAATTCTCAAAAAAATATATACACACATCCAAAAATAGGAAAACTTAGTTTATATGTTAGATACATTTAGATAAATAAGTATATAAAGAAAAAAATTAAAAATATTATTGTAAATAGGTTTTTTGATGTAGGCTAAGCGGGGGCATTTACTTAACCCAGGCTAACGGGATCATTACTATGTATATATACACATACGGATAAGTACTCCACACCAATTAGAATCCATGATAATAAGATTTTGTGCTAAATTTTATGTCCTGTATATATTTTTGTTAAGTGCATGTCTGCTAGCTCATATAATTGAGAAATACCCAAACAGAAAGCATGATTTATTTTAAGAGTTTGATCAAGTTAGATAAACTAAACTGGGACCCACGTTTTGGTCCAGATTAAGTCAACGGTGGAAGCGGATTAGAGCAGGATGGTTGGAACTGCTCCAGCGGGGCAGTTCACCTCTGGCCCGCCTGTTGAGACATCAGCAGTGCATGTTTTCCGGAGGGGGACCTTTGCTGATGTGTCATCGGGCAGGGAGCAGTCAAGGTGGCGAACTGACGCCAACGACCAATTCCCAGGGACGCAATATAATGGGTGGCGCGAAAAAAAATGTTCGTGCTTATGGTAATTATTTTACGGGTGAGGAAAATTTTCCTTACTTCTGATGATGCTTCGTAAGTAAGGAAATTGTTTTCTTTTGTAATAATGTTTTAACAACTAAATAAAAATACGGTATCTAAACATAAAACTATGAATTATTGATAACTAAATTTCTTCTTAATAGTTGATATGTGGAATATGCCACAAATTATTAGCAATTAAGTTTTTCTAACCAAATATTAAACTTTTGTAAAAAAAATTTAATTTTCAAAAATCAAAAATTTTGAAATAATTTAATTTTCCGCTATCCAGTGTTTCGCATGAGCACTAACTCCACGTGAATTTATTTGTACAACAATGGAAATAAGCTAGCCTAACTCGCATGGATGGGCCCAACACGCTTTGAAGAATAACATTAAAACCTGAATACACAATAAAAAACTGAAAGTAATAAAATTTCAAATTGGTCAGCTATAAATTGGGTTTGGTGCAACCGAAACCCCGCAAGTAAATTTCTCTATTCCAGTGTTGACAAAAATATATTTTCCATTCCCATAAAAAATATATTTTTTCTAATTTTAAAAGGTATTTGACATAAAATATTTAATTCTAATGAATTTATAATAATATTTTAACATATAATGAGAACCAAAATTTTATCTAACAGAACCTGTCTTTTTCTTCTTCTTCTTCTTTTTTTTTTGATGTAAGGTTTGTTAAAAGGGGCTTGACCATATACAAGCGGTTGTAATTTTATGAAAACTACAATCGGTGTTACTTCTTATATTTCAAAAATAATTTATTAAAATTTGAACCACTTAAATATAAATTATTATGCATAATTATGATTGAAAAAATTTAGGAAACATATATCTTCTAAATATTTAATACAATTAAAGTCAATATGAAACCGTTAAAATTTTGAAAATCCATAGATTACATGCAAAAGCTTTCAAAATGTGTGATTTTTAGAACAATAACTAAACATATTCTAATTTATATATTGAATGGTCTAGATTTATAAAATATAAAAAAAGCTGTGGTTTGAATGTAAACTGTACATAACCAGTTGTATGAGATGATAATTCAGAGTCCATATTAAGGAAAAAAAAAAAAAAAGTTGTTATCCTTGTCGGAGAGAAGCATCGGGGTCTCAAATTAAAAATTATTATTCGAGATGCTTCCCCATCTGCCACGAGGATTCTGGATATGGATACTCATCCATTAGGCGAAGTTTAGTTAGAAGGGCTGGGTTGAAATCTTCAATTTTCTTATTCCTTAATTAATTAATCCTGCGGTTTGATTATTGGCGAAGCCACCTTCTCGATTGCTCAGCAGCGTGTTAAGAGTCTTAAGACTAGACTATAAGCAAAAGCAAAGACCATGTCAGGAGACGATATCATCGAACTGGAACAATTCATGAACGTGTTAAGAACTTGAAAACTAATAATAATAATTAGTAGTAGTAGTATCTAATTAGTATATTCAAATTCAACCAAAGAAATGGCTTACGGATGGGTCAAATTAATTCCACTAAGGTAGAAATTGCACTGGAACGAGCGTATTTATGTCTTAGTTTCAAATATCGCCCTATTAACAGTTTTTCCAGATGCATGCTTCAACCAAAAATAAAAATAAAAAAGGCTTATATTTTACTGAGAGCTTAATTAGTATTGATCTTGTAAGAGTAGCCGGTATTGACATTGGGAGCCTCGCTAGCTGGGAGAGGTGGTTAGAAGACTTAGAAGCCTGACTTTTGTGGCAATCTCTTTTAATATATTTGACAATTTCAAGCGTTACATTTTACAGTCTAACAAGAATCTATACTATTGCATCAACGTGATTTGGTATATTCTCTATCTATAAATACCGATGCTGTCTGTCCTTGTTTCTCATCCTCGTAAGCGCTCGAAAATCGCATCGCTTCATTCCTTTTCTTTCTCATTCTCCTCCATTTTTAGGCGTACGACAACAACGATGGCTGCTCACATCCTTGCAATTGCCCTCCTGGCCTTTGCTTCCTTTACACATGCCTATGACCCAAGTCCCCTTCAGGACTTCTGCGTCGCAATACTCAAACCACCAGGTATAACTCTCCCCCATTTACTTAGCTCACCCATCGTTTAATACGTAGCCCACTACATAGATTACAAAGCATATAATACTTCATTTTACGTAAATAATATTTCTATTAGCATTGATCATCTAATATTATTTGTTTCATGATTGATTAATAATGATCGAACACATTGCGTGATCTAATTACTTGATCTTCTTGAATTCTAACTTCTGTTTTTGATCAGTATTCGTGAACGGGTTCATTTGCAAGGATCCAAAAACGGTAACGGCAAATGACTTCTTCTTCACTGGGCTAGACAAACCCGGTAACACTGCAAACAAAGTCCGGTCGAATGTGACAGCAGTGAACGTGAATCAGATACCGGGACTGAACACCCTCGGAATTTCCCTTGTCCGCATCGACTTCGCATACGGTGGTTTGAACCCCCCTCACACCCACCCAAGGGGAACTGAAATCCTTACCGTCCTCGAGGGAACTCTCTACGTTGGCTTTGTCACTTCCAACCCTGACAACCGCCTCTTCACCAAGATCCTAAACAAGGGCGACGTCTTCGTCTTCCCTATCGGCCTCATCCACTTCCAGCTTAACATCGGCAAGACCAACGCTGTCGCCATCGCCGGCTTGAGCAGCCAGAACCCTGGAGTCATCACCATTGCTGACGCCGTCTTTGGCTCCAATCCCCCCATCAAGGATGATATTCTTGCCAAGGCGTTTCAAGTGGACAAGAAAATTATTGACTTGATCCAGAAACAGTTTTAATTAAATTACCAATAGCATCGTTGCAAATTAAATAAATCAATATTCATCATGCACTAGAACTTATAATTGTTGGTTTCATATAAGCAGAGATCATTACTTCTGCATTTCAATTTTCAGTTCCTGCTCAAGGACCAGCACCGGGTTGGCTGGTTCTTTCTTTTATGTAATTGTATGATTATGTTGTAATAAAATCTCTGTTTAATTTTTATTGGAATCTTTAAGACTTTCCATTTTACATAAAAAGACTAGACCATGTCACCATGCGTATTCCATCAGCAGCAAATGGCATAAACTTGAGGAGAACACAACGTCATTTTGAAATATAATGGATCAGGCGATCAGGCGTGTTATTTTGAAATTAGATAAAGCTAGCAGACGCTTTAAATTCAAAGTAGCAATTATAAGCCTGGCCAGCGGCTCTGACGGTGCCACTGGAATTGCAGAGCCAAGGGCTGCTGCACCGATAACAAGCATGGGAAAATTGAATGTCCAAAAATAATATTGCAAGCTGTAGGTGATAATAAGTCTAAAGGCCTTAGCAAAAGTCCACATTATGATGATACAAACAAATAATAAAAAACTGATTGATCTTCCAAATTTACAGCTGCATTTGCACTGATGACAGAATTTTCTACGTTATTTATGTTACATGGGATGTACTAGGTTAAGTTACATCATGATTAGATGAGACTTATCTTGAACATGAAGGGTGTGTTTGTTTGGGGCCAAAATACGTCAATTAAAATTTTTCAACCCAAAACTTTTCACTCTCCATAACTACTCTATTTTTTAATTATTTTTTCACATTTTTCTATACAAACTACTCTATTTTTCAATCATTTCTACACAACTTCCCATACAACTAACCTATCTATTTCAACTTTATTCTCTTTACTCCTCATCATTATCTCTATAATATCACATCATTTTATATCAATTTGACAACTTCTACCTCCAAAACTTTTCATCAAAAGTTTTACCTCTAACCAAACACACCCGAAATCAAAATCTATTATAAATATTGCATTTACTAGCATTGATTTAACTAGGGTACAGATTTTCAACTTTATATAGTGCACGAGTCCCATCTAAAAAGGTGTAGAATCAATGTAATATAATTATTTAATTGAGGACCAATCACCCCCTAATTAAGGACTTCCCTAATGAATGACTGTCTTTTAAAGGTTATAAGGCCATATGCTAAGGTTCCACCTAATTTAGATTATATGACATCAGTACTATTCTTATAGCTACCGATTTGTTTTTCCTTTATATTAGTTAGTTAATTAAGATAATCAGGTCTGCTTACTCCATCAATTAAATTAAGAAATAAATAAAGAGAATCAGTGATTCATTTCCAAAGGAAAATTGGGAAGTTAGATCAACTAAACTGGGGCCGGTGTCGGGTTTTGGTTGTCTTAACCCAGCTAAGCACCATTAAGTAATGAAGATCTGGTGCTTCCAGTACTCGACGGTTCGACCCTCTCCCCCACACATCATACATACGAACCAACATAGTCATTTATCAACCACTTTCGAGATTACTGTGAGGCTCATAATCCGACGTCGAAAGGCATCATTTTGACATGATTTAAGGCCATATTTCATAGGGACTAGGTGGGCCCCACATTCGACCAGCGAAGCGGGTTCCATATATTTTTTATTGCCTCTTAGAAGCCCACATAACCTCTGAAAATCATTCCAACAGGTTATATTTCTTGCAATCAGCTAACTACATCAATTTAGGTGATCTAAATTCTTCAGATTCACAAGTCTCTTGACTGTGTTACAAAGTCATCAGATGTCATACTCACTTGTCTAATGTTTCACGTAGATGGTTCCACTACATCGCTAACTTTAATCCATTTTTGAAGCCTAAAATTTTCAATAATATATCGAAAAACTACTGATGTTGAGAGTAAGATGTTTCTACTTTAGAATGTTCTAAACTCTCAAAAAAATATATGAATTTTAAGCTTCGCGTCAAGGTAATCGCATAACTCATAATCACAACATTCATTATATGCAAGTGGGGCTGATCTAGCAATAATGTTTAATTTCAAATATACCAACTACATTTGTCTTTAATTACAAACATACCCACTAAGTTTGAGAACTTTCATATTTACCCACTAAGTATGAGTGAAATTTCAAATATATCCATTATGATAGTTATAAATGTTTAATCATTTTAAAATCCCAACATTTATTATAATTTGTGCAATATCTACACCGTTAAAACTCATTCTGTTTGGCTTTTCTCTCATATTAGATGTGTTATCATTATATTATTCAACTTCTGCCATAGTTGAATGACTATTATTATTAAATAATAAATGACATTTTGGACATTTCATATGATGGATTACGGTGATTTTTAATCGTACTTGACGGAATTGGTATATTTGAAATTTCAAACATACTTAGTGGGCATATGTGAAAATTTTCAAACTTTGTAGGTATATTTGTAATTAAAGACAAATATAGTGGATATATTTGAAATTAACCCAACAATAATTGAATGACTTAGGAAAAAAAGACTTTCAATGCCATATTTCAACGGCTCCTACTAAACGTCATAACAACAAAGATTTTAGGTGTCATTGAACGTCCACAATCATGAGCTGATAGTCATTGTTTGCCGTATTTGACCATCCTGTTTTAGGGTTTCAGCCATCCAAGGTATGGGTAGAATCTTCTTAGATGTAGGTACAGCCTGAGTTTCAGCTTTTCTTTTCTCAGGCTTCTCATCCTCTATAGGTTTTTGAGTATGCAGTCTTTTACTTTTATCAGCTAGGGTTTCATTATCTAGATCAATTTTTGGGTCAGTCATTACTTGGGTTACTGGTTTCTTACTCTTTTCCCTACTTAAATTTCTAGCCCAAGGCTTACTCAGTTAGGTGGGGTGGCAGCATCCATAGCCTCTAGTATCCTATCTAGTTTTTTATTTAGGGTTTAGTACTGTAGATAGGATTCTTTTATCCAGGTTAAAACCTACTTTTCTAGGGTACTTAACCTTTCACAGGTAGCAGAGACAGTCTTTCCTTGGGTTTTAGGATTAGAGTATACCGATGCACCCAAACTGACCATTTTCTGGACTCAAAAAGAAAATATAGGGTTAGATTTGCAAATCCATTTCAAAATTCTTTTTTTGAAAAAAATTTATATAATAATTAATAAGTCATATTTTATATGTGTGACCGCGTTGATACCATCTATAAGATACCGGTCCAGAAAAGCGATCTCGACCGTGTATTTAATGCAATTTTTCAAGATCAATCACACATTTATGGCGCATAAAAATTTCAAAATTTCATTCCCACTAGTCATGTTCCCATTATTACATCAAGGCATAAAGAAAAAGAAATTTTACAAGTCTATCATTCTTAATACATGCCTTCAAAATAAATAAATATAAATAATTATTCTTGAAAATCTCCACATAAATCTAAAATGTTAGTGTCCCACTTGATTTGGTACACCTATAAAAATAATGGGTTAGTCTCAACATGACTAGCAAGTAGAAAATTATTTGAAAATGGATAATGACCCAAATAAAACTTAATTAAATTATAAAATAATTATTTAATTTAATATCTTAAAAATTAGACCTCAAATATAAAATCAAACCCTTTCATTGAGTCTAGAAGCATCAAAAACATAGAGATAGACTATTTGATCATTTAAATCGGGGTTAAAATAGACAAATTAGAGCAAAACTAAATGAACGGTTCACATTAAACCACGTCATTAATACTTTTCCTGCAGATGGGACCCACACAGGCCTCTCTCTCTTAGTCTGTACCACTATTATGACTACACATCAATTTTTAATCCAGAATATCTGAACATTATAAGCATTAAAGTAATCAAAGTCATCAAATGCATCAAATGCAAACAAAAAAACTGGTTGCATAAACACAAGAAAGGCACATCTCTTCCGCCGGTACATATCTGGACATTTTTCCGTTTGCTCATGCCACCAAACAAATAGCAACCAATTCTTGGTTGCTGATTTGAAATTCAAATCCAAATAAAACTACCCATCTGACGTGTTTGACTTTAACAAAAGAATTTCTGTTAACGAATTTGGTTTTAACAAAAATTCCAATTGTGAATGTACGTCTTATTAATTTAATTTATTGCTATGCCAATTGTATATATTTTTCAATATCCACAATTAATATATTTAAACTTATACTAATGCTTTTATAAAATAAAATGCATAAATAAATTACCATATGTACTAAGCATAAATTTGAGGCATATTTTATCCGTATAATTTTATATTCTTATAAATTATGCCTTTCATAAAAAAAGTATTACATATGTGCTTTATACAAATAATTAAAATAACCTAATTATTATATCATGAAATACATAATTATTGAACAAAAAAAAATTCAATCTTCAAACCAAATCCCACTTGCCTACGAATTCCTCCTGGAGTTTTCTTTTCTTTCCCGTAACTCTGGCTCCCAACTCTTATGTAAACTCTTCCCTTACGGAGTGCTTTTTCCCAAAATTCGTCAACTCCCCAAATCTTTTTATAAAAGCTACTGTAGCTAAGGTAGGGAATAAGAGATAACTCTTTTAAACTCAAATTTTGATTAAACTAAATCTTATCTCATTCTAACTTATCCTGTGCGACCCACACGCCGGGAGAGGCAAAAGTGCAAAAATTATTTGTTTTTCTGCTAAACCTCCCATTCGAACCGTAGACCTCTAAAACCACTTGGACCACCTGTATGCCAACTGAGCTGCACGGGTTGCTGTAATAACATTCAAAAATATAAATATAAATATAACCCACGGCATATTTAAATAATAATTGGTCAAGGCCCATTATTACTCATTTAACCCAGTTAGTCAAAAAGTCTACCTTTGCCACGTAGGACACCCCACGTGGATTTTGACTAGTCAACTTAAATTATTATTATTATTTTCAATATTTTACAATCGTGCTCATTCTCCTTTATGTATCTGACCTGTGTTGTTTTTCTTAGTCCCTTTTAAGACTAAGGGGTGTAACTTGGTGCTAGGTAGATCTGAACCCACCTAACTTGACCTTGTTTTAAAATTAAATTTGTATTTTTTAAACTTTTTTAAATTAGACTAGTTTTAACTTGATACAAGAAAACCCGAAATCAATACCATTTGCATCAATCCTATACCAAAACCTGACTCTGTCCAAACCCAATATTCTTCCTAATTTGTTAAAATAATTATATTTATTTATGTATTACATATTTCAATTATAATGTGATAAAGTTATTTCATATAATCATAACCTAGTTAAATTATAAAATGTTTATTTTATAGTCTAAATGTTATATACATTGTCCATAAAAGTTGAATATATTACATCTACATAACTTTATTTACAAATAACTATAAATATATCAACTCTTTAAAATTCTTGCATATACTAATTAACTACGAGATATATAAGTCTCACTTTTATTAAACTTTATATAGTGATCTCATGTAATCTCATTTATTTTTTTATCTTGATTGTTATGTATAAATTTATTTTGTTCATTGTATTTAGAATTATCTTTTAATTAAAAGACCAACTTTCATCAAAACTAAAGATATCATAGGTCATATAAATATATTTAAGTGTAAATTATTCACGAGTGAATGCAATAATGTTTGACAAATTTATTATATCTATCGGTAATTTCAACTTCTATTAGTTTAAGAGTAACCTGAATTTCAACTTGAAACTGATGAGGTAAATTTTTAACTATGAAACTACTACAAGTAGATGATTTCTCATCTAGAAAAAAAAAAAAAAAGAAAAAAAAGAAAAAAAAGAGAGAGAGCAGTCATCTGCTTCTCCATCTCTTCCTCATATTCATCGTTTTCTCGTGTCGAGCCCTCGCCTCCTCGGGCAACGACTTGGTGAATCCCTCAGCAGTGCTAGTCTGCGTGCCGAAGGGAATAGTGACTTCCTTCCTTCATCAGGCCAGACTGCATGGTGTCACCGGACCGTCGAATGGTGAGACGAACAGCTGAAATGGAATCCCTGAAACTAGGGAGAGGGGGGGGAGCCTCACTCTTCTTCTTCTTCTCTGCTGGAGCCGAGCTGTAGACTGCTGTAGCAGTAGAAGAAATGGAGAATGCAAGAGAGACCATTTCCGTCGACTGTGACATGGCGCTCGTCAACACGTCTTACGAATGGGTCGAGCGCGCCATCGCCTTTCAGCCCGATGTCCGGAGCTGGCAGTCGGCCGTTCTCGATGCGCTGTTGGAGACGGATTCACCATCAAGCATGCCGTGGGCACCAAGATCGGGGCCACCACCTTCGAGTTCAACGACCGGCGGCGCACCGCCGCTGATCTCCTGCGCTACGTGCGCGACGCCAAAATTGCTCTCCATACCAGTATAGAGAGGGTTCTTTTCCGCAGAAGTCTCGACGGAAAGTAGTCGGATTTTGGCATCATGAACAGAGACCGCAATGGGAAGTCGCGCCAAGTTCCGACTGAACGGCGAGGTGATACTTAGCGCCGGCGCATTGGGCAACCCTCAGTTCCTTTCTCAGCTCCACATTCTTCTTTCGTTGCTTTCAAACCATTGCGTTAAACGAAGAAGAGCTTGCTTGAGGTCTGAGCAAGAGATCGTCGTGGTGGGAAGGCGGAGACATCGCGTCTTTCCATCCAGATGTTTCACGAATATCTGGTAGATGTCCGCCATCGATCTGTTGCTGGGTTGAAGCAGTACTGGACGAAGAGAATGCGTCGGCAACCGGCAGCGAGTCGTGGCCTTTGAACATTAGCTCCGATCCCATCCCGCTTCTCGTTTCCCCTTCGAGGTCCCTTGACAGATTAAGTCTCCCACGTGGGAGAATTGGCGGAGAATCTCCAAGCTTTGCTGTGGTGTTTCAGATCGGGAAGAGATGAGATTCCGAGGCAGAGAAAAACGGATCCAGTGGTGCATGCAAGCCACAGAGAGAGATTCTCTGCCTACGGAGAAAAAAAAAATGCAAAAGAAAGAAGCCGGAGCGCAGGAGGATTTCGCACCGGGAAAAGCGGTCGGCGGCAGCACAGTGGAGGGCCGTGGCACCGTCGGAACCACAGGCTCTGATCACTTCCGCCGCACCACCTCTGGAGAAGCTCCCAATGCAGGTGGTTCTTTAATCCCAGCCGTCGAACGATGTGATCGATGAACGAAAGCGGCGTCACGGGATACATCTTCCATTTCAGCGTCGAGAGCACCAGCAGTTCCATTCTCTAAATCATCTTTGCTTCGAACACGAACCTGGAATCCTCTACCTGCAAACCCAAGAGAAGGGGCACTTGGGTCTCCTCAATCTTGGCCGCTAGAGAAATGCAAGCGACAGCAGCAAGCTGTATCATCCACGACTTGTCCTTCTGGTAATGGACGCTGGAGAGGAACCTATGGAAATGATCAATGGAGAGTACTTCCGTCAGCGGCGTGAATCCATAGTAGGCATTGACCTTGAGCATCCATTCCACGGCCTCCCTCCGAGCAGAAGCCAGAAAAAAGGTCTGGTTCGAGTAGAGAGCATCGAGAAGGAAGAAAGGAGAAGGTTGGTGCTGCCGGGTCATCTTCTTCGGAGAAGACAACAAGATGGGTTCTGTTCATGATATGAAAGAAACAATAGAAGAGATGGGGCTGAAGGAGAGGAAGGAGAAAAGCCTCAAAAGCAGAGGCATCTCCTTTTTCTTTCTTTCTCTTTCTTTCCTCTCCCTCTTTCTTTCTTCCCGCAGAAAGAGTGTAGTGCGCAGGGAGAGATGGAGGAAGAGCCAAGGGAATCGGATGAGAAACTGATTTGTTGCGAATCTGATTTTTCCTCGTCGCTGGTTCTTTTTGGTCGCCACCAACTCTGGGACGGAAGCCTGCTGAGGCGAAGCGGGCGTCCTCCGCTGTCCCTAAAGATTTTCGCCCGTTTTCAGCATTGCTCTCGCGGAAACGGAGATAGCAGGACTATCAATCTAGAGCTACAGCACGCATGCGCCGGGCCGCTGATCACGCTGCCACCGATCGGCAACTACAGGCTACCAGCTCTGGAGTTGCAGGAGATAGCGTGTTTCCATGCAAAAGATATGTCAGGGCATCAACGGTCGGATTCCGTCACTGAACGATCGTTCCGCGGAAGCGAATGACTGCACCAGCTCGAGGTTCCGCGGATGCATGAGTTCCGCGTGAAGACGGTCCCAACAGGCACCAGCTCGAGGTTCCGCGAGATAGAATGTGCTGGTTCCGCGTGATGGAATGTGCTAGTTCCGCGGAAATGCATGTCGCAGAAAAGAGTTCCGCGGGAGCGTGGTTCCGCGTGGACGCAGTTCCGCGGCAGGCGCATGAAGACCAATTGAGTTCCGCGGAGAAGAGGTTCCGCGTGAATCCGGTTCTGCGGGAAAGCGGTTCCACGGAGAGGAGGTTCCGGGTAAAAACAGTTCCGCGGGGAAGACGGTTCCGCGGGAGCTTCCGGTTCCGCGGGGTCTCGCACCAACCCGGCAGAGCCTATAAATACCCCACTCGGCTTCTCAAAAAAAAGGGAGAGAGAACTTCGAGCCGAGAACGAAGACAGCTCTCCCGTGCTCAAAGAAGAACGTGAGTTCTCCGATATATATTTTTGAGTTTCTTTAATATATATATATATATATTATATATAAATATATATATACATATATATATTATTTTCGAAAACTACTTTTCCCAACGTGGATACTCCCCGACTGGCGGGTTGAATTGACACACGGGTTAAGTATATTTTCTCCTATAAAAATATATATATGTATATTATTTATATATAAATATATATATACATATATATTATTTTCAAAAACTACTATTCCCAACGTGGATACTCCCCGACTGGCGGGTTGAATTGACACACGGGTTAAGTATATTTTCTCCTATAAAAATATATATATGTATATTATTTATATATAAATATATATATACATATATATTATTTTCAAAAAAAAAAAAAACTACTTTTCCCAACGTGGATACTCCCCGACTGGCGGGTTGAATTGACACACGGGTTAAGTATATTTTCTCCTATAAAAATATATATATGTATATTATTTATATATAAATATATATATACATATATATTATTTTCAAAAACTACTTTTCCCAACGTGGATACTCCCCGACTGGCGGGTTGAATTGACACACGGGTTAAGTATATTTTCCCTCTTATGAAAATAAAAATAAATATATATGTATTTTCTATAAAAATATATCAGAATATACATATATATTCAAAGGCATCCAAAAATTAAGATTTTGACTTCTAAGATTATATAAATATATATATACATATATATATATATCAAAAAAAAAATGATGACGACTTCTTCGCTCAATCCGAGCCAAAAATCTCTAAAAAGCCCAAGCTGGCTCAAAATTTTCCAAAAAAGCCCAAGCTGGCTCAAAATTTTCCAAAAAGCCCAAGTTGGCCCAAAAATCTCCAAAAAGCCCAAGATGGCTAAAAACTCTCCAAAAAGCCCAAGCTGGCTCAAAATTTTCCAAAAAAGCCCAAGCTGGCTCAAAATTTTCCAAAAAGCCCAAGCTGGCCCAAAAATCTCCAAAAAGCCCAAGATGGCTAAAAACTCTCCAAAAAGCCCAAGCTGGCTCAAAATTTTCCAAAAAAAGCCCAAGCTGGCTCAAAATTTTCCAAAAAGCCCAAGCTGGCCCAAAAATCTCCAAAAAGCCCAAGATGGCTAAAAACTCTCCAAAAAGCCCAAGCTGGCTCAAAATTTTCCAAAAAGCCCAAGATGGCTAAAAACCCTCAAAAAAGCCCAAGCTGGCTCAAAACTCTTCAAAAAGCCCATGATGGCCCAAAACTCTACAAAAAAGCCCAAGATGGCTACCAACCCTCCAAAAAGCTTGAGATAGCTCAAAAATCTCCAAAAAGCCCAAGATGGCTCAAAAATCCCCCAACAAGCCCAGTTGGGCTCAAACCCTTTTTAATGGTCAAAGTTGACCTAAAAATACTTTTAAACCCGGTTAAATCCATTTCTTGGTAAAACCACCCAATTATTCAATCCAGAGGCTGAAAGCGGGAGACGCTGGTTTCTTGTACAAGTACAGAAGCTGAAAGCGGGACACGCTGGTCTGCTGTGTAAATCCAGAAGCTAAGAGCGCACTTAGTTTGCTGTGTAGGGTCACTAGTGTAGCCGACGGGCCCCTCACTAGTTCCCAAACCGAGTCATCGCTGGTCGACGGGCTAAGCGTAAACTCATATTTATGTCATGGCGCGTGGCGTCATGTACCTCATATTCAAATTATGGCGCGTGGCGTCATATACCCCATATTTAAGTCATGGCGCGTGGCGTCATGTACTTCATATTCAAGTTATGGCGCGTGGCGTCATATACCTCACATTCGAGTCACGGCGCGGGGCGAAGTGTACTCATTTATCTTTATATTTTTGTTAGACACGATTTTTCGTGCACTTGTAAAGACGTAGAAGGATCTTCTACGCACTTCATTACTATTAAGCATTTTTTTTTTTGGACCATTGTATTCAGCTCTTTTAATCAAGGGTTTTCTCGTTAGAGATGTAAAATCAGAATGTAGAACACAATGCAAAATATTTCTGTGATATACTTTTCGGACTCGGTTAAAGAATTGGATGCTTTAAAATTTTGCTGGGAAATTAATTAAGCATTTATTCTCAAAGCCACAGGGAAACAATTTTATCTTTAACCAAGTGTATGAATTATGATATGATTTTTCTCACGAACGAGGCCGGAACAGAAACCAAGATCGAAATCAATATCAACCCAGTCTGAATCTGACCCAAACCCAACTTTTAATTTTTGAATTTATGATCATCTAAATTCGATAGGCTTAGGATATGGGTTCACCGAAACTCGGCACAAGCGACGTGTGTTGCACCCCTTATTCAAGACTTCCGCGTCGCTGATCCCAAGTCTCTAAGTACGTTGTTATGTTTTCTCCATCAGTGTTTCTCAACTTGATTGCAACTTCTCTTATAGTGAGACTTTTCTATTTGGGCTAACTCAAAGCATTCCTTTTTTATATAGTAACTCAAATCATTCCTTATTTTGTCATTTTTCTGCTCAATTTTGGTTGATAGGCATGTGAGCAAGGATCCCCAGCAAAGTGAAGGCCAATGATTTCTTCTTAAAAGTGCTAAACAAGCCCGGAACATAGCCAACAAAGTTAGATCCAACATCACCCAAGTGAATGTGGCGCAGATAGTGGGGTTTAACACTTCGGGAATCTCCTTGGTTCGCATCATCTTTGCTCCCTCTGGCATCAATGCTTCTCATATGCGCCGATGTGTAATAGAGATCGTAACAGTGCTAGAGCGCACCTTCTACATAGGTTTCATCACCTCCAACCCTGAAAATCATCTCATAACCAAGGTTCTCAACAAGGGTGACATCTTCGTATTCTCCATGAATCTCATTCACTTCCACTTCAATCTTTGGAAGACTAAGGTAGTTACGATTGCAAGCTTGACCAATAAGAACCTCAACACCATCACCATTGCTAATTTTGTCTTTGAATCCAATCCGCTCATCTCGAACGATGTTCTTGTAGAGGATTTCCAAGTGGATAAGAAGATCATTAATTTTATCCAGGCTCAGCGAGAAGTAGTGCTTTACAAGGTAGGTTTGGATATTTTCTTAGATATTCTTTCTAAATAAGCAGCATCTCTATGCATTCTAATGTTGTTAGCTTATACTCCATTTTACATATCTAATAATATAAGCAGCATCTCAACTCAATGAGTTTTTATTTTGATGATAGAAGTGCAATGTTGTGTGGTTGAATGAAGGCGGAGCTAACTAGTTTTGGAGTATTGTTGGTCCCAAGTTCCATGATGAGTTGCGTTAAAAGGGTGAGACCCTACAAGATAGAATTAGACGTTGCCTGGCTCCCAACTACATGATGAGTTTATTTTAATTTTAGAAAATTTCTGTAGTACTCGTAATTTTTAGATTGCAACTCATAAGTACGTGACATATATAAATGAAAATTTTGGGCCATGAAATTAATAATATTAGAATTTTATTAATAGCTTAAAATTATAAAGTAAGAAAAGGAAGAATTAATAAATAAACAATGATGAGTTAGAGTGTTAATGTTGAATGGAATAATAATAAAATGTATTATTTAATTTTAGATTAAGTAATGAATTTTAGTTAAATGGTTTAATGTAAGTAATTATAGATTTAAATTGTTTAAATTAATGAATAACCATGATTTAATGGCTTAAAATGCATATTGTGGATTTAAGTTATAAAATTTAGAATTTTATGATTCATATATGTAAATATATATGGATATATATATAATAATAATAAAGAGGTGTAGCCACATATATACATGTGTGGAGTACCAAAAGAAAAGGGGCAGCCACTTGTGTATGCGTGTGACTACCAAAATAGAATTAAAAAAAACCGAAAGGGGGCATTAGCCCCTTCCAGGGCTGAAACGGGAGAGAAAACGGGAGGAGAGGAGAAAAAAAAGAAGAAGGAGGAAGAGGGAAGAAGGAAGAAGGAGAAGGGAGAAGAGGAGGAAGGGAGAGGAGGCTGCTTGTCGTCCGCCGTCCACCGCCCACATTGCCGCCGCTGCCGCTGTCCAACCCATCACCGGCAGAAGGTAAGGAAGATGGGTTTTGTTAATTTTCAAAATTTTCTTTCCAAGCTTATGAAAATCATGGAGATTTTGTTAAATATGGGTACATTTATAAGAATGAAGAGAGGAATTATAGAAAATGGGATAGAAATTCGGATTTGTGGCTATTGTAACTTAGGGTTTTAAAATTCCTTCCTAAAATAGGTAGGAATCATGGGGATTTTCGTAGATTCATATAGATCTTCATTTTGGGAGCCGAATAATATATGTTGAATGTGAAAATTAAATCCTATGCATCAATCCGAAATTTCAAGAATTGAAAAGCTTTAATATTTTTGTCCTAAATTGTTATATAATGTATTTAAATGATGTTGGGATGTATTATTTGTAAAATTACATGTATAATCTTGAGTAGGAAAGCAAATTCAAAATTTTCATCATACCTTGAATGTGGAGAAGTCCTAAAATCGTGGCCTAGGCATAGGGCTTTTATACTATTTATATATGGGGTGATTTATAAATAATTTTGAACCCGTTCGGATGTGGAAATGAGTGAAAAAAATAGGAGCAGGTGGATATATATGTTGCGGGTATGTGTTGTTGCTTGTAAATATTAAGTTTAGTAATTTAATAATATATGAACATGGATTTAGATCAAAATGTGCAAATCTTAAAGCCAAAATCTAGACATATATGATAAATGAAATTGGGTAGTTAGGAAATTTGTATGGAGGTATGAGTTTTGTTTTAACTAAATATGTATGGGAATTTTATATAATTTTGGTATCAAATAAATATGGTAGAAAATGATGAGTAGCAATTGTATGACGTGTATGAATGGTTGGAGGGTTATTTGAATTGTCTTAAAATATTGAACTTGTCGAACTAAAATCATGTGAAAATGAAAGGGAGTAAAATCCCTTAATTTTAAACCTTAAAACCCTCTCATCTAACTTACCAAAGTTGGAGAGTGTATGGGTAATGAATTTGGGTTTATAGGTGGCTCTTAAATGAATAATTTTTAATTTTAGAAGCATGATATAAAATTTATTTGTAATAAATAAAGGTTAAGCAAAATGGTAATTATTAAAAATATATATGTATATAAGAATTTCAGATAAGCCTAAATGAAGGTTAAATTTAGGCAAGAGCATATATGATGAATTTGGCTATAGTAAATGGGTTATAATTATTATATTAAAAAAATATAATACATATGAATGATGATGGAATGATAAATTATAAGTTAGATAAATGGAAGTAAAGGGAAGTTGGGGAAAACCCAACTATTAAATTGAGACTATGAGCTTGGATATTAATTTTTAGGCATTTAATATAGCGCCCCGACCTATGAAATATTTATACATAAGTTTGTCATAGGATTTCATGTCAAGAATCTTTTGAAAAGTGGTGAAGTCCATAATCTAACTTACATTTATACGCTAAGCAAAAATAAATGGGGTGTTTGGCAATTGAAAAATAATGTCATGTTAAAACTTTTCAATCTAAAATTTTTTAATCTCCACAACTATCATATTTTTTAATCATTTTTTCACATTTTTCTATACAACTACCCTACTTTTCAATCATTTCTACACAACTATCCACACAACTAACCTATTTATTTTAACTTTATACTCTTTATTACTCATCATTACCTCTATCATATCACATTATTTGACAACTTTTACTCTACAAAACTTTTCATCAAAAGTTTTATTCATTACCAAACACACCCAAAGTGATCTAAATTTTTTTTATATACATATCTATAAAAATTTCTGCAGCATCCTGTCTGTAACTAGGATGTTTCCTAAATACAAACATTCACTATATAATTCTTTACATCAAGAAATAACTTGTATCACTTCATCATAACCACAAACACCCCCTTTTCTTCACAAATTCATTATAGTCACACCAAACACCCATACTCCAATATTCTTCATCTTACATCATCCAAACATCCATACAATTCACACAATATAAATGAATTAATGTTACAAATATCTTTCACGCCATGCACACAAATTATATATATATTTTACACATGTCTCAAAATCAATAGAAAATCTAGCACTTCTAAAATTTTTCTTATTACAAATCACACTCAAATATACACGAGAGCCTCATATGGCTCTTCACCTTACTGCCCTTCTACCCAGTGAAGTCTCCATTGCTCTTAAAATCTGTAACACCCCACCTTTTGAGGTGTTATGAATAATGTCTACTATGCCAAGACTGAGAATAAATCTCCCAAGATGGAAATAGATACCAAGATGCAAAATCATAAAACTTTTAACTATTACATCTCAAGTTTGTTCATTTTGAAGTCATTATACATATTCAGTGTCTATAATCAAAACCAGTAAACATTATAAGATAATTTCTATAAAATCTAACTTTATTGTCCTTTGCTATGCTAGTTTCGTCTTTTTCTCATATCGATGAAGGCTTTAATTTATCATTGTATCTCTGTATTTTCACTAAAAATAAAATTATGTGAGCTGAAAGCTCAGTAAGTAAAAATATATTTTTACAAAATTCATTTTGCAATTAATTTCATTTTTCAAAAAACAAACATAACATCTATATTGTCTTTTATACACAACAAACTCTAATTGATAAAAACATCTTGTTACATGTGTACACGTATGTCAATTTTAAATCATGCATTCACACTGTAGGTATTATCATCTACTTATGCTCGCGTGCAGGGGTGCTACACATTCGTGGGAAAATTCATCTTCTTTGGTAGTCCTGAGGTCGCTACCAAGGTACTATCATACTACTTTACTCCTTGGCGGCAAACCCAATATGCAATTATGCATCATGCTCATGCATTGTGATTAATGCACCACTGAAATTCACTAATTAACATAATTTTGAAATAATAATGCTCATATTTAAATAAATCAACTTAAAAGAAAATTTACATTTAAATAAATAATCACATTTCATAGCAAATCACAATATTCAAATAATATTTTCAAAGTCATGATTTGGTAAAAGTTTACTTACCTTTAAGTAGACTTTAAAACTCTTTTTTTTTTTATTTCTTATAGTAGCCTCAAGTCTCTTTTCCTAATTTTCATCGCAATATGTTCATTATTTTACTTTGGTTTTCATAAATATTATTTAAATTTTCATTTATGACTTTTCCAAAAATTTTCATAATTTTAATCAGTCAAAATTCTATTTTTTCCTATTTATTATCATATTATTCCACTTTTAAACAACTTTATTTCTTATATATAAAAATAAATTTGGACTCATACTTCTTTAAATACTTACTTTAAATTTTCATATTTTTTGTAATTTTTCATAATTTATTTATTTATTTTTATAACATCACACCTTTTAAATAATTTCATTTTTTATAAAAATTATAATTTAAACTCATTTAAGCTTGTAAATATTGACTTTAATTTTTTGGGTATTTTTCATAATTTTCTATAATTTTTTCTAATTTTTCTGTATTTATTTTGATTTTTTTTCTCCGGCCGATCGCCGGCGCCGGCAATTGGCCGCCGATAGGCTGTTCCGATAGGCCAGACCTATGCTGGGCCGTCACAAGTGGGCTGAGTCCTTTGCTTGGAAGTTGGGCCAGGTTGCTTATGTGGGCTAGGCTTGGTTTCTATAACTTGAGCTTAGTTTTTGTGAGCTTAGGACTAATGGACTTTCTTTTGGGCTTACTGGTTCACTGGACTTGTCCAGATAGGTTTAGCCCACCTCCAGAAATTTATTTATTTATTTATTTATTTCAACGATCCGTATTCTCTGAATATAATAGCTTATATCTCTTAATATAAATTTCTGTTTGATATGAAAATTTAGGAGTAAGCTTATAAAATTATGTTTTATAATCTGGACGGTCCATTTCTCAAAATAACATCTCTATCATCAAATTTGACATAAAGGGTTTAATAAAGGGTTAAAATTACATATCACTTCAAATAGCTATGTAAATTAATTTTTAACAAAATTAATTCATTGTATATACTGTAAAATATCTTAAATAATGTTTGTAATGGGTCAGATTATTATTTTTGCTTCTGTATTTTCCTGTAATTATTTTTTTATTTTTTATCCTTAAAATACATATTCACCGGTCTAAATCTTCATAAAAATTACTATATCTATAAATCTATAAGTCTGATCTTGTTGAAAATTTGCAGGCAAGCTAAACATATGATTATCTTGTTATTGTACAGTCAAAATTCTCTGATAATGCCCAGAAGTATGTTTATTTCATTATATAGAATTTTCTACCCTTTATTTGCTACTTCTCATTGAAATAAGTAAAATTTCAACATCGAACGTTTCAATAATACTCAGGTGACTAATTAGACATGCTAGAAACATTGTGAATGGTTTAAATATACCAAAATGAGTTGTATATATTGTGAAATGAACGAGATTAACTGAAAAATGGTTATATGTGACATACCTTCAATTTCCTCTTCTTCTTCTTCTTCAGTCCATCGCTCTGTTTCGTTTCTTCCTTTCTTTTTTTTTTCAAACAAAGAAATCATCTCCTATGCCCCCCTTCTTATACTGATGCATTTGCTAAACGGCTGGGATTAAATGTCATAAATTCCACTGTTTATTTATTTAATTTTTTTAAAACGGCTCTCTTCCCCTTCAAGTGCTGGCCGTTACAAAATCAGAATACTCTACAACTGTTTAATAAAATCGGTGAGTTCAAAGAACCCAGTAAGCAAGCGTTGTTAATAGAAAAAAATATGAAAACCTTCATAGATCATCATATATGCGTGAGGATGAAATACAACCACAACATGCATCATTCAATAACATAGTTTCCTTTGTGGCAGGTGACACTTATCAAGTGATCACCCACGCTCATATGTCGGACGCACCGACTAGGCAACGTCAAGGACGGACAACCTGTCCAATTACAACCTCGGCGAAATTTTACATTCATTTTCTTGCATGAATTATATTCACACCAATGATCAAGTGCATTTATGTCATAAAAGGAGTTTATTCAGCTAATCGTAAAGAAAAGGTTCGTTTCCAAAAGTCAAGTTCGAAAGCATTGCCTTAACAACATGAATATATATATATATATATATAAAACAAATAGGGTAATGACCATTTCCAAAGATTTTCTTAATTTTGTATAAAATTTAATTAGCATACCTAAGGAAATTAAGTTGATTTGCACATATTTCTAAGGAAACATATAACGGCATAACATGAAGATTTGTTGCAACAACCTTTCTCAAAGTAAGTAACAAAACAGACATGTTATCACAATAAATCATTGAATTTGAAAAGTTTGCTTACCTTAAAGTCTCAGGTTGTGTTTTGCACTCTCTTTTCCTTTTCCTATCAAAATTAAAAAATTTGGCTAAGCATTGACTTAAATTGCCATGTATTGCATTCTAATTTTAATGGCTATGGATGCGTTGATTTGAAAGATAATATTTTTTTATCCATTAAGTGCCTACTTAAGATACATATATTAGGCATATTAAAATCTATCAATCATTCTTATATGGTGTGAATTCACTATCCACTAATTTCATATAAATTTCCGACACCTTTACCCTATCTACAATTTAGCATAACATCTCTATAAAAAAAATTTATATTTTAACACTCCAAACATCTTAAAATTTATCCATAAATAATGTTTAAATCAAATACTCCAAAAGCCCCATGTTTAACCCATGTTTTTGGGGCTGCACAATTTCCACGGGTCATGAAAAATTCTAATTTTTCTCCTTTTTACCTAAAATTGGGCATATTAATTTATAGCTAATACATCCTAATAGCATTTGCAACTATTATACCATGATTTTGAACAATAAATTTGGATACACCACTCTTGAATTTTTTATTTCACACTTGGCTTGATTTTAGCCTTCCATTTTCATGATTTGGGTTCCAAATATCCTCTTATTCATGAATTTATCGAAAGCCCCATGATTTTTCAGATATTTTTGGAGATAAAAATCAAAATTCTATCCATTTCAACTCTTAGATCCTTAAATAACCAAATCTAATACCCAAATTGGTGTAATTTACTTCTATACATGTTTATCTAAGGTATTTTAGCAAAACTCATATGTTTATTGCATGATTTAAGTGAAAATTAGAAAAATCCAACCAAAAAACTATTTCTTCCTTACCTCCGGCAACCCGGCAACGGCTGCGTGGACGGCGTCGTGGGCAGGGCGACGATGAGCTTCTCCTCTCTTCCCTCTCCTTCTTCTTCCTTCTCCTCCTCTTTCTTTCTTCTTCTCCTTCTTCTCTCCTAATTTTTTTTCTCCCTGATTGTTCGAGCGCCCGCTTGAACTCTCTTACACCCCTTATATTGTTTGGTGCTCTGCATGTGCACCAAAAATGTGCACATGCAGCAGCATATTAATTTTTTTAAAAAAAGGACCGGGCCCTACATTTAATTATTGTATTTATATAATTATGATTATTTTAATGATTAGATGATGAGGCATTATATGTTAAGCTATGAGTGTTGAAGATTTAAGTCAAATAACATAGTTAATAGGTTGTTTGGGTATGAAAACAAATTTATTAGATTAACATATGGTTTATGTAGAAAGGAAATAAAATTTAAATGAAGTGAAATAAATGATGCATTTTAAGCAAGTGTAAAATTTGATGGTTATGTTTTGAGGGGAAATTGAAAAAAAAAAGCTGTAAAGGCTATCTTAAGTTCAAATGGCCTTACAACATGAAAATGTCAATTATATATCGAGTGAAAAGTCTATTATTCCATATGTCTTAATTTTTATATTAAATGCAAAGTTTATGCATATATGAGTTATCTAAGTATATTTTTTAATACAAAGGGATGAAGAGGCTTTAATAGCTTATAATACATAAAATTTTAGATATGATACAGTTTAAAATTTATAAATTCTAAGTATGAAAGATCTATAGATTAATTAACTTACTTTTTATGATGTCACTGTATTGATGTCTTAAATGAGGATAAGATATTTGTCTAAGCGTGCGATGATTTTTTTATATGTGTAAGTAATATTGAAAGGACTAAACCAAGATTTTAAATAAAATGGAAGGAAATAAGATATATGTTTGGGTAAAATAAGGTTATTAGTTAATATGTTAAATGATCTTAATTGTTATTAGATAGTTAAATTGAATTAAATGATTGAGATTTTAAAGAAATAAATATAAGTAATAGGAAACCCAATCAATGCGTCAATGTAGGTAACCCTATTATGTGTAAATGAGATCTAAGTTGCAATAGATGAATTTACTATTTGAAAATATAAATTTTTATGGAGACAAAAGAAAAATAGCATATACTAACTTTTAAGTTGTATAAACAATGTAAAAGCTATACTAAGCTTATATGTTCATTATGTGTTATGTATAAAGTTAAACTTAAATTGCAATTATTAGTTAAGTATTAAATACAAAGCCAATGCAATTTATAAACTTATTCAAATGTAGCTAAATGTGGGATGGTATAAAGGTTTAAATAGCTTGAAAAGTAAGAAATTTCAGATTCAGTTCAAGTTTGGGTGTAAAGGGTATTTCAAGGGTAGTTAACTTGTAAGGTTATGGTTCATCCAATTCGAAAGTGTGGTTAAGTTAAAAAGGAGTTAGGAACTTTGAATAAGGAGATTTCAAGTTAATAAATACTTGAACTCCACGTCCAAAAGTCTCGAAAAAATATGTCATTAGATACATAATTAATTATGAAATAAGTATGTGTGATGGGTTAAATAAATATTTAGATGTATTCTTTGTTGGCTATAATAGGAAGAGGTAAAGGAAAGATGAAGGAAAGTATAAAAGAAAATTGGAGGAATGCTAAGAGGAAGAAGTAAGCAAGCTCTTCAAGATTCTTGTTGTTCAAAAAAATTTTAATAGTAAGAAAAATCTATTCTTGCCTTTTTATTTCAAGTGAGTTTGTTTTATTTAAATGTTTCTTTAAATTGACATGCATTGAAAAGGTACTTAGGGATGGTCGTTACCCTGTGCATATGTTTTACAAAAAAAATATGTATTTGAAATATTTTTACAACTTGATTTTCATGTACAAATCTTGTTATCATGTTAAGTTGGCAAAACTGAATTCATGTCATAAATGCATAAAATGCACATGTGAATAGAACTCATGCATGAGGCTTTGTCAATGTTGTAATTGGACAAGTAGTTCGTCATTAACGTTGTCTGGTCGGTGCGTCCGATGTATGAGCAAGTGATCACTTGATAAGTGTCATCCGTCAAATGAAGAATAAGTCATAGAATGATGCATGTGTGTGCATTCATCTCATTATCAAACATGCATAATGAGATTTTAAGAGTTTTATTATTTTGGTTAATGCCATAAGCTTTGAGCAGTACATATTTTTAAATGCTTTCTTACTGAGTATTTTATACTCATTGTTTTCAACTAATGAATGAGTGCAGATGATGCAGATTTGATAGAAAAGCTTTCACTGCTAGCCGAGCAGTGAATGTATGATTTTTAATATTTGTGTTGAATTTGGAGCCATTGGATTGTAATTATTATAATTGTGGTATGTATTATATTTGAATGTTTTATATAGTTCTTAAATGCAGTAGTTAGCTTCTCATATGAAATATAATCATATAAGAAATGTATTAGTTTAAATTGAAGTAAATGTGAGTGAATTAGTAGAAAATATTGAAATTATATTGACTATTAGGTTTTGTATTGCCCAAACATTCTAAATATAGAATGTATGCTGCCGGATTTTAGTTAATAAAATGGAACCAATGTTGGTTCTAAAGAGAAGAAAAAAAAATTTAGGCTCATTTCCCGACAAATTAGGAAAAGCTTCCGCTCATATAAGCATGAAACTTTCTATTTCATTCATAAGTTTCACCACCTAAAAAGATCCGTGGAGTAAGGTATCATGCGGTGTGACGCGCCCACAGGTCGAGGCGCTACAATTTCCGACAGAGTTCTTGAGATATGTGAGCAACATGGACCTCTTTATAGGTGCAATGTTCCTTCCCTTGTTTTGTTGAAGTAATGGAAAGTGGATCGTAATTGGGATGATGAATGCGTCTATTATATGTATTACATATGGGGTCGTCAGTTCATCTTTCTTCATATTCCACGATGAATTTTCTTGGAACTGCGATCCAAATCTCAGCATCATTAGGAGTTGAGGACCATTGATCTGCAAAGCAAGAAGGCAAGTTCCAAGAGGCAGGGGGGACAAAATCCGATAGTGGGTGATGATAGCTATGCCACAAAGCTCATTGGCCCTCATCGCTATCCATGGCAAGAAGCTAGATGACCAAGACAATAAAGTGATTACTTCATAGAAGAATGTCATGATTGGGTCACCATTGGTCATGTATCCCAGAAAATGCATGGACCGAACAAAACGTTCGATCAAGGCAATCTACATCAAACAATTGGATCAAAAAGAGTTCCAAGTACGGATCGGGCATGGGGACTCAGTAAGGGTATTGTTTCTGTGATCTTCAGGCCTGTGAGAGAGAGAGAGAGAGAGAGAGAGAAAGAGAGATTAATGGCTGCGATGAAGAAGAAAGTTTGCCCATGGACGCGGCAATTATTTAATTATAATAACGACGCCGCCGATAACAACAATCTCAAACCCGCATGAACTAAATACAAGCTTTCAGAACACTACAATATAGACTACAGGTTATTCGGTCATTGGTAGTAGGAAATGCAAAGTGAACTCTGCTTATTTTAAACTAACAAATGAATATGTTCCCAATACATGATATATGGATCATCAAGCATTGATGTACTACTTAGAACTGAGCTTGGATCAAGTCATTCAATTTTTTGTCAACGTGGAATGCCTTTGCGAGAATATCATCATAGATTTTGGGGTTGGAACCGAGGACAACATTAGCCATGGTGATGATGCTAGGATTCTGGCTGCCCAGATCGCTGCAGCCCCATGAAGTAGAAATCATCGGCTGTGACCATTTTGGGATCCTTGCAAATGAAGCCATTCACGAACACCGGAAAAAAAAAAAAAAAACATTGCAAGACAATATATACTGGCGTTAGCTTTCAAATGCATAGAAGGGCTATTCACCGTAATCTCTCAGTCTTTTACAAGTTTACAATTTTTACTGATCAACCATGGTTAATATTGCTCCTATGAAGTATGAATTTTGTCCGCAATACAACTCCTTTTTGAACGATTAGTTTTTATCAGTTGTGGCAAAACATGATTATCAGCCATGTAGTAGTACTCTTAGATGGTAAAATTATAAAAAAAACCACTGATTTTTAAAAATAAAAAAACCTAAAAATATTTAAAAAGATAAAAATTGATATGTATGTTAAATACACTAAAATTAACAATTGTGTAAAAACATTTTCAGAAAAAATGGATATTTGTACTTAGGTGCACCTGATGAGGCTTCATGTTTCGAAAGTGATACAAAGTTTTTGGTGTAAAAGTTTTTTAACCGAGAGAAAATGACGTAATATGATAGGGATAATAGTAAAGAGTAAAAAGAATAAAGTTAAAATAGATAAGTTAGATATATTAATAGTTGTATACAAATAATATAAGGTATGATAGTTGTGTAGAAAAAAGTAAAAAAATAATTAAAAATAAAATAATTATAGAGAGTGAAAATTTTATATTAAAAAATTTTAATTTGAAATTTTTTTTATGTTAACAAACACCCCCTAGGTTTAAATGAACTGTGGATCGAATGATGTATATACATGGATCTTGAAAATTGAAGATCTAAAAGAAATGTGTTCTTAAATTTATTTGCCAAATCTTCAATTTTTCGTCCATTCTTATCATATGACATGCAAGTCATTAATAAAAGTATTGGGCGAGGCATAATCTTAGATTAACATTATAAGGATTATCTGAATGAGGCTCGCAAATTAAATTCAAAGTTAGCCAATTAATGCAATAAAATTTATAAGATGGGGAGGTAAATGCACTTAAGCATCATTATTGGATGAAATTTTTTTTCAAAAGAGCTATAGATATTCAAATCAAATATGGTAAAAAATGGTAAAACTTGATTTATAGATTAAATATAATTAGATTAACATGTTTATAAAAAAATTTTAAAAAATAAAAATAAATATAAATATTTTTGGCCCGGTCTGAAATCACTAGATTTCATACTGGTCTAAAATAATCATCTGTTGAGTACAATGATGATTAAAAAAAATTTGATAAAGAAACTCTTTAGTCTTTACCGATCATTTGATCAAAAGGCATGGACGGGTCTAATGGCTGAGGCCTTTTGAAAGATGCAAAAGTCTATATCATGCATTGACTTAGCTGAGATCAATTATATCAGATCAAACCTGCTTAAACTTATCGAATAGAATTAAATCCATTAATGAGGGCCTGGTGATCTTTCAGATTGATCTGAGATCATCGGATTTCGGACTCGTCCAAATACATATTTTATTTTATTTTGTTTAATTTTTTGTATAAACGTGTTTATCTAGTTGTATTTAATCTATAAACTAAATTTTATTATTTTTGGATATGTGTAAATATTTATTTTAAATTTTTAAAAACAGAAATATTTAAATCATTTTTTACCGGTCGGTCTAAAAAGATCCGGGCTCTTAATGTGGATCAAACATATATGTGTACTAAGTCCATGTATCAAAATCCTGTAACTAGATAGGCTATATCATTAGAACCAGATAAGTTCAGTCAAATTTATAACATAACACAAAGCATCGAACCATCTAGGTGTTGGTTGAGACTTTGGCGTAGCCGCCAAGTGGTCTTGTATTCGAATTTTTCCTTAGTGGGAGTAGAAGGTTTGTCTCTCGTATATATTAGTATAATACCCGCAGCAATTTTTATATTGCAACCCATAAATACGTGGCATATATAAATGAAAATTTTGGATAATAAAATTTATAAAATTAGAATTTTATTAATGGCCTAAAATTATGAAGTAAGAATTAATAAATAAAAAAAATGATAAGTTAAAGTTTTATTATTGAATGAAGTAATAACAAAGTGTATTATTTAATTTTAGATTAATTAACGAATTTTGGTCAAATGGTTTAATTTAAGTAATTAATTGGTTTAAAAGTATTTAAATTAATGAATGACCATGATTTAATGATTTTAAACATGTATTATGTGTTCAAATTATAAGATTTAAAATAATAGGATTTACCACATATAGTTAATATGGATATTTAAAAAAAAAATTAAAAAAAATGTAGAGAGGGGTAGCCGCATGTGTACACATGCGGATTACCAAAAGAAAAGGAGAATGAAATGGGCGCACGAACAGAGGGAGAACGAACAGGGGAGAGGAGAAAGAAAAAAAAAAAAAAAAAAAAGAGAAGGAGAAGAAGAGAAGGAGAAAGAGGAGAAGAGGAGGAGAAGAGAAGGAAGGGGGAGGGAGGGGAGGAGCCAGTCGTCCACCCCCACGCCGCCGCCGCCACCATTGCTGCCGTCCAACCCATCACCGGCCGGAGGTAAGGAAGATGGGTTTTTTTGTTTATTTTCGAAATTTCTTTCCAATCATGAAAAAAATCATGGGGCTTTTGTTTAATATGGGTAGATCTATAAGAATGAATGGAAAAATTGTAAGAAAGGAGGAGGAAATTCGAATCCATAGCTACGGTGACTTGGGGTTTTGAAATTTCTACCTAAAATGGGTAGGAATCATAGGGGTTTTCGTAGATTCATGTATATCTTCATTTTGGGAGCCAAATAATGTATATAGAATGTGAAAATTGAATCCTATGCTTGAATCCGAAATTTCAAGAGTTGAAAAGTTTTAATATTTTTGCTCCAAATTGCTATACAATGTATTTAAATGATGCTGGGATGTATTATTTGCAAAAATTATATGTATAATCTTAGATAGGAAAAGAAATTCAAAATTTCTATCATACCTTGAACATGGGGACGCCCTAAAAACGTGGGCTAAGCATAGGGCTTTTATATTATTTATGTATGAGATGATTTATAAATAATTTTGAACACGTTCGGATGTGGAAATGGGTGGAAAAAAAAATGAGGTAGGCGGGTATATATGTTACAGGTATGTGTTGTCGCTTGTAAATATTTAAGTTTAGTAATTTAATAATAGATGGATATGGATTTAGATCAAAATGTGCATATTAAAGCCAAAATGTAGACATATATGCTAAATAAAATTGGGTAGTAAGGAAATTTATATGGAGATATGAGTTTTGTTTTAAGTAAATGTGTACGGGTGAATTTTATATAATTTTGGTATCAAATAAATATGGAAAAAAAATGAATGAATGGGTAACAGTTATATGACATGTATATGAGTGGTTGGAGGGTTACAAAAATATGTTAAACTTGTTGTATATAAATCATGTGAAAATGAAATGGAGTAAAATTCCTTAATTTTAAAGCTTAAAACTCTCTCATCTAATTTGCCGAAGTTGGGCAATGTATGGGTGATGAATTTGAGTTTAAAAGTGACTCCTAAATGATTAATTTTAATTTTAGGAGCATGATATATAATTTGTTTATGATAAATGGGTTGTGGTTAAGCGAAATTGTAATTATTATATATATATATATATATAAGAATTTCAAGCCAAATGAAAGTGAAATTTAGACAGGAGCATATATGATGAATTTGTTTATGATATATAGTGGGTTATAATTATTATATTAAAAAGTATAATACATATGACCGATGATGGAATGATAAATTATAAGTTAGATAAATGAAAGTAAAAGGGAAGTTGGGGAAAAACCCAACTGTTAAATTGAGATTGTGAGCTTGGATATTAATTTTTAGGCATTTAATTATTGTATTTATATATTTATGATTAGTTTAAAGATTTGATGATGAAGCATTGTATGTTAAGCTACGGGTGTTGAGATTTAAGTGAAATAACCTAGTTAATGGGTTGTTTGGCTATGAAAAGAAATTTATTAGATTAACTCATATGTTTTATGTAGAAATGAAATAAATTGAAACGGAGTGAAATAAATGATGCATTTTAAGCAAGTGAGAGAGTTAAATAAGAGTAAAATGGAATGAATTGTGAAATTGAAGAGCATGTTGGGTAATTTAAAATGTCAAGTTACTTAAGTTATTTTTCAATGAGTGCTTAAGATTTAACGGTTATGGTTTGAAGAGAAGTGGAAAAAAAAAGGACTATCTTAAGTTCAAATGGCCTCATGTTGTCATTTATATATCGAGTTAAAGGTCTATTATTCCATGTGTTTTAAGTTATATAGTAAATGTAAGTTTATGCATATATGAGTTAAGATATGGATGTAGAGATTTAAGTGGAACAGCCAAATTAATTGGTTGTTTGCCTATGTAATTTAAATAAAATTGGTAGATTACAAATTCCAAATGTAAAAGTTAGTGAATTTGAAGTGGAATGTAAAGTTTTAACGATTGAAATCAAGGAAATAAAGTAAAATAGTTCTGTTGTATAATTCCTTTACTAAATTACTGATTTTAAAGTATAAATTATGAATGCTAAAATTATCGCAAGTAGCATAATGAAAATCCTATGATATGATGTTAAATACAAAATAAAAGAGAGTTTAGCCAGGCAGCCATGCGGATAGGCTGTGTGGACTGAATTTTTGGGTTGAGGTTCAAGTGTGGTGATCACACAAATATAAGAAGTAATATATGATATGAGTTTGAATTATTCAGTGTTGGAATAAATGAATTCATAAGTCACGAGGAAAGTATTCTTATATATATGTAAAAGAATTTGAGTTGTGTTTGATGGTGATGATTTCTAATCATCTATCTTAAACGAGTTAAGATTTTGTATGAATTAGTCTGTGTTATGAGATTTTTGTTAGTAAACTTGTTTTATGTGTAAGAAAATCCCATACCTTTTATATGAGTTATTTAAAGTAATATATACAAAATATGTAAGACTCGTTAAGAACATTTCATTTACAGAATGATTAAAAGACTAGGATAGTCTAGTCTATGAGTTTCCCAATTGGTCTACGTTTATAAAAGATTATTTTTGAGCATATTGGGTTTATGAAACCCTATGAAATCTAATTTTATGATGCTATGAAATCTAATTTTATGATGAACTCAAGATGGACTCCATATTGAAAGTCTAGAATGGGAATAGGAAGTTTATTCAAGTGTAGGATAAAATATATTTAAATGAGATTTTCAAGCAAGGAAATGCTTGAATTTCTTATTAAAAGTCTGTAAAGAAAAAAAGGGAGAGGGGGCACGTAGGAAATAAGTAGGCATGTAGATTGGCATGCATGGTGATGAGAATGATATGTTTAGACATTTTTTCCTATTGATTATGCTAGGGAGGGGTAAAGAAAAGATGAAGGAAAGTATAAAGGAAAAATGGAGGAAAGCTAAAGGGTAAAGGTAAGCAAGCTCTTCAAAATTCTTTTTGTTCAAAAGAATTTTATGATAAGAAAAATCTGTTCTTGCCTTTTTATTTCAAGTGAGTATGTTTTATTTAAATGTTTCTTTAAAGTGACATGCATTGAAAAGGTACTTAGGGATGACCATTACCCTGTGCATAGGTTTTACAACAATAATGTGTATTTGAAAGATTTGTTTTCAATGTGATTTTCATGTACAAACCCTGCTATCATGTTGAGTTGGCGAAACTCAATTCATGTCATAAATGCATATGATGCACGTGTGAATGGAACTCATGCATGAGGCTTTGTCAAGGTTGTAATTGGACAGGTAGTCCGTCCTTGGCGTTGCCTGGTCGGTGCGTCCGACGTATGGGGCGGGTGATCACTTGATAAGTGTCATCTGCCAAACGATGGATAAGTCATGAAAAGATGCATGTGTGTGCATTCATCTCATCATCACACATGCATAATGAGATTTTAAGAGTTTTATGATTTGGGTTAATGCCACAGGTTTTGAACAGTACGTATTTTTAAATGCTTGCTTACTGAGTATTTTATACTCATTGTTTTTAACTAATTAGTGAGTGCAGATGATGCAGATTTGATGGAAGGGCCTTTACTGCTAGCTGAGCAGTGAAGGTATGATTTTTAATGTTTTTGACGAATTTGGATTCATGGGATTGTAATTATTATAAATGTGAGTGTATTATATTTGAATTGTTTTATATGGATGTTAAATGTAATAATTAGCTTCCTATGTGAAGTATGATTTTATAAGGGTGAGATTAGATGAATTTAAGTAGTTGTGAATGAATGTAATAGAGAATGCTAGATTATGTAATGTCTATCAGGTTTTGTAATCGCCCAAATGTCTTAATTATAGACGGCATGCTGCTGGATTTTAGTTAAGAAAATAGAATCAATGTAGGTTCAGAAGAAAAGAAAAAAAAAATTCAAGCTAATTTCTCGACAAATTAGGAAAAGCTTCCGCTCATGTAAGCAATGAAACTTCGGTTTCATTCACGAGTTTCACCACCTATAAAGATCCTGGAGTAAGGTACCGCGACTAAGCGGTGTGGTGCGCCCACGGGTCGGGGCGCTACAATTAGTGAGAGCCTAAGGTCTCCCACAAATAGGTAGAAGCTTGTTGTCTTTTATATAGGAATGTGAGAACTTGTTATCTCCCTTATGCCAAAACGTAATATGATTTCATGAGATGTAATATTGTACCAATAAAAAAAAAAAATACAAAGCATCAAAGAGTAGCGAAAATGTAGAAACAACTTAGATCTCAAAAATCATAGACCGAGCTATGTGGAGTGGAGAGGTTAGAGGGATTTTAAATTCGAGGTTTCTGCACCCATATAATTTGGGCGAAATTACGAGCGTGTCACAAATTTTCAAGAACTTATGTCTATACTTACATAATTTGCTTAATTTTAGAGGCGTTATACTTTCGTTAACAGTTCATGAACGGTACTTACAATTTTTACAAAATGAAAATACCCGTGTGAAATTCAATGTGCCACTATGTTTACAAAATTCATTGCGCTTGCCATGAAAAAATGCAAGAAGATCTTGTGCAATGCTTAGTCGTGGGCAAGGCATATATGGTGGACAGATTATTGGTTAGTATTGGAAACAAATCTGCGAAATCCTTCATCATCTTATCACCTTTGGCCAAGTAACCACCATTCGCAATAGATTCCACAATCCACTCGCACCGAGAACCACCATCTCTATAAATTTAACATCTTTTTCAACCATGAAAATCCATCAACCAAGAACAGTGCCATCAATCAACGCAGCTCCAGGATCCCCATATTGAAGAAGAAATGAATTTTTTTTTCTCATAGATAATGGAGAAGAAGCACCGACTAGCAATGGATTTTTCCTCTTGAATGGACAGATGCATCCATGGATTCTCCGCATCCATGGATTCTCCGGCATAGTTGCCAACATTAGCAATCCATCTCCATCATCATCCAACTGCAAAATCGAGCCGCTGCCATTAGTCCACAAGTTAGGTCACTGGAGTTCATCCACATGGATCAATCATCCCATGCTCACTGGGGCATTTTTCATCTTTTTTAGAAAGTTAATCGCCCTCAATGACCGCTAATGTAAGTGATACGTTTCCATTTTTTGGCAAATTATGTAGATAAAGATGAAATTTTTTTTTGAGAACTTATGACATGTTTGCAATTTTGCTCGACTTATATAGGTATGGATGCAAATATTTTCAAAAATTTTGAAATATCCACCTTAAAATGTTTGAAGAATAGTTTCATCGTAGTTGTATTTTAAAACGGTATAATCGTGTCCCTTCATGTCAATAGGTCCCTCTGAAGCTGAAAGTCGTCGCCACTATCAAAATATAAGTGATCTCTAATAGGAATTGATTGAGCTAAAATATTTCTGATTGACATTCAGATGAGAATAGCAGCAAGATTTACAATTTTGGAAGCAAACAAAGCCTCATCCAACCATACAATATCTTGTGCTAATGGAAAAATGAAAGGAAAATGAAGAATAATGAAGAATAACGAAAAAGAAAAGGTAAAGACAAGACAAACTCATAACAGAATTCTCGAACCTAAACTTATTGAAAGTAGAGAATACGTATATCTACTAATCTCACCAGATACGAAGAATGGCATGGAAGGGTGATAGTGAGGAGGATCAGGCGCTGCTGAGTTAGGATTCTTTAAATTTACTAAATACTTGATAAGTTAAATAAATTTCTATACATTTAAAGAATATATTTATATCTTTGATTATAAAAGATATTTTATAACATTTATATTAAACATATATTAATAATTCAGTTCAATTCTGAGGACCCGGACCTTAGAACCTACTCTACCCTAATTGAACCAGCTTTTTTTTAACTTAGAATCTACCCTACCTGTTTTAGGGTACGTAACAGGTCGACTCATGAGTACAGTACTTGAATTGCACCCCTACCCGTGAGAGAGAAAAAGGAAGGGCAAGTATAAAGAGAGGAAAGATAGTGAAAGATAAGCGAGGTAGATGGCCAGCAGGTGCAGCAGGAGAGGAAGGTGTTTGCGAAATTTCCACAGCATTAAGTGTCCTATCAGTGCTGCATTTGCAAAATAGCATCCAACGACTATCATAAATTTTGCCGGGTCCAAAAGCTATCACAAGCGGTTGAAAATAGAGATACTAAACGACCGGTCGTGAAAGATCAATATTCTTTTTAATAGCTAGTATAAAATTAAAATGAATATGGAGTCTGTATGTGTCCCCCCTAAACCATTGTTGTACATCCTTTAAGACATGTTTATTCGGACCAAGGAAACTATAATTTTTCTACCATTCAAGGATCCGAATATATATATATATATATATATATATATATATATATATATATATACACCATGAATGAATTGGATTTTTCATCCATGATCAATATTTTGAAATTTGAAAGAGTTACATGAGACTGCTTATATGTAATTTGGTAACATAGAAGTAGGGCCTGTATATATATCTACTAATCTGACCAGAGATATGAAAAATGGCATGAGATGGAAGAGTGATAGTGAGGAGAATCAGTGGCTGCTGAGCTAGGAGGGTTGGATAGCTGCCCGTCAGATGGATCGGGTAGGCAAGTGGGATCGGGTGTAAGCATGGAAGTTGAGTATTTTCATATAAAAGGGAGAAGAACATGAAGTGTGTAGAGAGTATATTCCTTGTTGTTTTTGGTCTGTAATTCAACGAGATGTTACCTCCTCGAGTGGGACCTTGCTGAATCCCAAGGAGGATATCAAAAATTCAAGATTTCCGTGGTTGAATCTGTCTTGATCTGCACAGTCAGTTCACAATAAAGAGACACGAATCGAGGTTTCATATGGGTTAGGCGGAACCAGGGAAGGAAGTTACGACCAACTACCGTGAGAACATGCCGTTGCTATATGTTATTTACAAGTCGGTTGAATGACTTCAATTTATCTAACTAATCTGACTAATCCTGTGTCCGAGGACATGATCGCCGTGGCGGATTTTCATAGAGGCTTCGATCTATTCCAACCATTTTCAGCCGATCAAATAATTATGTTTTCTATCTATCCAATGAAACTACCTATTAATAAGTTGAATTTGGAGAATGACGGGAAAGAGACGTTTAGTCGGAACAAAGAAACTGCCACTCGTTTACTAATTAAGGATCGGAATACATATATCCACTATCAGAAATATAAAGAATGGCATGGAAGAGACACTTATCAGGTTTCAATTGGGTTAGGGGGAATTATGGTAGGAAGTTACTGTCGACTGTTTGTGAGAACATGCAATATATTATTTACAAGATAGGGTTGAATGACTTCAATTTATCGATAATCATATTGTTCCGTGTTCGAGGACATATGATTGCCATGGATCGATTCCACCCATTTTCAGCCAATCAAAAAATTTTCTCCATGATCCTTCATCAGGAAAAAAAAAATTTCCATGATCGATCCAATGAAACTACTATTAATTAAGTTAAATTTGAAGAGAGACAGCGAAAGGGACGCAAGGTGTTGAATGGTTTCTTAGAACTGGGGAAGGAAGCTATTGTTAGCTGACTTGATCAGGGCCGTCATAACATTCGGCACATACATGGAAGTCCGTTATGTTAACTTGGTAGACTATCAAAGGAGCATAAATCTATATAAAGACTAATTTCAAGGTAATTTAATTATTTTATCTTCCTTGTATATTTGATCATTTCAAAGGCTATATATCACATGCCCACATATTCCATGGGTACTGATTGAATACAACCTTTATTTTTTAAATCTAAATTATTTATTTCGTTTAACACTATTTCTTTTATTATATTGCCAACAAAATCACATCATTAGAACTTATATGTTACTAAAAAATAGCAAAATAAATTTGAAGTTAAATTTATAGTTATTTAACTTTTTCAAAAATATAGAATATATATACATTATATAAAAGTTTTCAGTATATTTTTTTGCAAACAAAAAAATTCACATGAATAAGCATAATAAATGGTTTAGATTTAAAAAATATTTCAAAATAAAAAAAGAAGAGAACCGTTTAAACTCCATGCAGACCAAGTGCATTGAGTCATAGCCCGTGTACGAATTGCCATTTCGACGTAGTTATCTCCACATCTGCCTTATAAATAGGAAAGACTTCCTTTCTTTTTTCTCATCCGACCGCACTCGAAAATTTTATTGCTTGCTCCTCTTCGTTCTGATTCTTTTTCGGCTTGCGAGAGTAATGATGGCTGCTCACATCCTCGCACTTGCTCTTCTCGCCTTCTCTGCTCTAACCCATGCCTATGACCCAAGTCCACTGCAAGACTTCTGCGTCGCCATACTTAAGCCGCCAGGTTGTCTCTGATATTGAACTCCTTGAGGTGCCAACGATTATATATCATAAGCAAAACATCCTAGCATGCAAGGCCCACCGATCACTACAAGAAAACCGGCACAGCATGCATGATGTAGCTAGTGATCTCCTTTATTTTCTTACTTATCGATGCCAGCTAACGAATGCCATACGATTATATTTTGCAGTTTTTGTGAATGGGTTTATTTGCAAGGATCCAAAAATGGTCACAGCCAATGATTTCTTCTTCACCGGGCTGAACAAACCAGGTAGCACTGCAAACAAAGTCGGGTCGAATGTCACAGCAGTGAACGTAAATCAGATAGCGGGACTCAATGATGGGATAAAACCTGTTCTGAGAACAATAAATAATATTTATCCTCTCTTGTGTGAACCTAACAGGAAGCAATTCTGTAGAGCAGCAATAAACACTAGCACAATTTCAATCACAATCACAAGAACACCAAGAATTTTACGTGGAAAACCTCCTTGACTTAAGGAGTAAAAACCACGGGTCCTCTGAAATCTCCACTATCAAAATATAATGGGAATACACAATGTTCTCTTTAGCTAAGCTAGAAGCATATAATGCATCAATCTCAAGATTAACTAATCTTGACAACACATGTAGAATCAACAAGAAGAACAAGGGAGTTAGGATTACACAAACTCGAATCCTCTGTTCTGGGTGTGTATCTCTCTCCTGAGATTCCTGTTCAACGATCACAATGGTCAGATTGTAGAACCACGAGTGAAGAAGGACCTGTCCAAAAATCAGCTCAATCGGACGGTAGATCAAAGAGATATCTCTCTTTGAAGAAAACTGCTCGAAACCTCCCTGTTTCTGTCCGGCTCTGTGTGTAACTGCAAATCTTCTTACCGCATCGTTCTCTGATGATAGATCTCACCGAAGACGACGAACAGACGAGATAGATCTCGCCGAAGACGACGAACAGACGTTGCGGAGAGAAAAGAAACCAGAGAGAAAAGGACGGAAAGGAAAACGAGAGAGAGAGAGAGAGAGAGAGAGAAAAGACGGGCGCCGAAAGAAAAACGGACAACCACCATAAAAGAAAGATTTTTTTTCTTTTCTTGTGGGTCATCTCCACGTGGGAGGAAACCCAAAAGTCAACAAATCTCCCCCTTTCCGACTATGTGGAGGAATTCGTCATCCCGATGATTGAACGACAAACTTCAAGTTTCTCCCTCGGTAGAGCTTTTGTTAACATATCAGAGCCATTATGATTGGTATGAATTTTCTCAAGTTCAAACAACTTATCATTAATAGCTTCTCTTATCCAATGATACCTCACATCAATATGCTTTGATCTTGCATGAAAAGAAGAATTCTTACCAAGGTGAATTGCGCTTTGACTATCGCAAAATATGATATATCTTTGTTGCTTGAAACCGAGCTCATGTAGAAACCTCTTCATCCACAACAACTCTTTACATGCTTCAGTTGCTGCAATGAATTCCGCTTCGGTTGTAGAAAGTGCAACGCATTTCTGTAGGCTTGATTGCCAAGCTACAGCTCCCCCTGCAAAAGTAATCAAGGAACCAGAGGTAGACTTACGAGTGTCCACATCTCCTGCCATATCTGCATCCGTGTAGCCAACTAGTAATGGTTTCTCATTGCCAAAGCAAAGTCTCAAACTGGAAGTACCTCTTAGATATCTCATAATCCACTTAACTGAATTCTAATGCTCTCTCCCAGGATTGGACAAGAACCGGCTAACAATACCAACTGCATAAGCTATGTCTGGCCTTGTACATACCATTGCATACATCAAACTTCCTACAGCTGAAGCATATGGAACCCTTTCCATGTCCTTCTTCTCTATGTCTGTAGAGGGACACTGCTCGATGTTTAGCTTAAAGTGAGTAGCAAGAGGAGAGTTAACCGCTTTAGCTTTGTCCATGTTGAACCTCTGAAGTACCTTCTCAATGTAGTTCTCCTGTGACAGATATAACTTCTTGGCATTCCTCTCACGATGAATGCTTATGCCAAGAATTTGTTTTGCTGGCCCTAAATCCTTCATAGCAAAAACTTTACTTAGCTGCATCTTCAACCTGTCAATCCTCAAAGAATTTCTGCCAATAATCAACATATCATCGACATAAAGCAATAGTATAATAAAATCATCATCAGAGAATTTCTGCACAAAGACACAATGATCAGAAGTTGTTTTTCGGTAGCCATATTTCCCCATAACTGACTCAAACTTCTTATACCATTGTCTTGGTGCTTGCTTCAAACCATAAAGGCTTTTCCTCAGCTTACACACATAATCCTCTTTTCCTTTTTCCACGAAACCCTCTGGCTGCTCCATATAAATTTCCTTGTCTAATTCACCATGGAGAAAAGCAGTCTTTACATCCATTTGTTCAATCTCCAAATCAAGACTAGCAGTGTAACGCCCCATTCATAAAAATACTCAATAACTAATCAACGGCGCTACACAATCATAGAAAAATTCGGCAGCATCTCCCCATAACATACAAGGGGTAATATGGAATACATGACCTGATATTCATTACATTTCCATCTGTAACATTCAATCCTATTTATATACTTGCATCTTCATATAATAAGAACATTTATATAGAAGGAAATCATTACATATTTTCCTTACACAACAAACAGATATAATAGTCATGCATATGTGCATCAACAAGGATTATAATCCAATCTGAAATACCAAATACATTATAGTTGTCAAAACGAATCCGCCTAAGTAATTGTCTACATATATGATTATCAAAAGAGCACAAGTCTAAAAGAACTGGAATCAACATATTGTGCTAGGGTCTCTCATGTTTGATCTTCAACTTGTCCCATCCTTAAGTTCTCCTTCTGACCTGCGATCTAAAACCACAATAACAATGATATGAGTCTAAATAGACCCAGTAAGTAGATAGTGGTTAGCACAAAGTGCAAATAAGCATAATGATGGATACTCATACAGTGATGAAGCTAATACACATGGGTCCAATACCCACTCCCAAGATCGTATACATATAACCATACACACAAATTGACCAACACAACCAATCATCTACTCATGTCCATCAAGGGCCATGAACAACCCTCTCCTCATGTCAATCAGGGGCCATGAACAACCCTTACAACCAACTATTTGAGATAACGCATCATACATAACAGACAATGAAACACATCGCAAACCACGCATACAACATCAACACAATTCAGATACAACACGTAGATCTGTCACACAAGCATTTTATCAAACACATGATAGGTGCGAAATGAAAGAACCTTCAATTCATACTCTCGATTGGGGCAAATCAATTCACGTCACATTTCAACAATATAACAACTGCTAAGAAGTCTTTTACATCATAGAAATCACGCATTCAAAGTAAATTCACCATGAACCCTAACTGTTACAAACTCTACGCCTAATATCATGGAGTCGTTAGAAGCTATACATTCCCTCTAGCCTCGTATCGCGTTTAACGTAAAATTTCATCACTAAATCGAGAAGGGGCGACATCTACTTACCTTGACCGTGATCCCTCCCAAGACAGCGACCCTAGATGTGGACTGCAGAAATTCGGAGCCTTGGAGCTTCCTGAACTCGGATCTATGACCTTCAAGGTAGTTGGTATAGTTCCCCTCAAGCGATCACGGGTGGTTCGAACTGAGTGGAAGAGAAAGTAGAAGAGGAACGAAGAACCAGAAGAGAAGGAGAAGAGAACGCGGTCGGGCGCGAAATGGGAATGAAACCCTAGAGCGCGGGCCGCTTATGTTAATAGAATCCATTGAGTCGGGTCGGGGCTCGGGTCGGGTCCAGTCGCAATTAGTAATTTAATTCCCCTCTCCTACAACTTAATAATTTAAATTTTCTCCGGGGGCGCTGCCCCCTTCACCCCCGCGACCTGACCGGTCAGGTCGAACCCCGTACCTACTCTGCGAGGGAAACAATAGTCATAGAGCCCATCAATGGAACGCTAATCATACATGCACATATGCACTATACATCTCCTAAATGTCGTGTCCATGTATGTTATTGTTGACACCCCACCCTCGGGGCCCGACGATGGATAATTGGACACAAGATTCAAACACAACCAAATTTAGTACAAAAGGAAATTCAAGCAACTAAGCGGGTCATCCCGCACTCAGCCCATACGGAGCGAAGCTCCACTAAGCCTCGAAGCAGGCTTCTCAACGAATCAAATCCGGCCCACAAAGGCAAATCTCCTACAGGCCACCCCCAACGGGCTCTACAATGCAGCCCAAGCCTCAAAAGCAGGCTTCCCTACAACTTTGGGCCCCTACAACGGCCCACCCAAAGCCATGGGCTAAGCCAAGCTCTAGCCCACCAAGCCAAGCTTATGGACCAAGTCCAAAACCAATCAAGAGGCCCAAAGCCGATGACTCAAACTCAAGATCAAGTCCATGGACCAAGTCCATGATCCCACTCAAGCCCAAGCCCATGGACCAAGTCCATGACCTCAAGGGAGCCCAAAGCCCACTCCACCATCTATAAAAGGAGGAGCTCCCCTCTCATTCCAACACACTTGAAGAGAGGCATCCCAAGGGGAGGACGGGAGTCTGCAGCAACGCCCCCGGCATCCCGGCTTCCATGCTCTACGCGCTCCACGCCTCTCTTCCCATTTCCCCCTTTCCATCTCTCCCGTTCTCTTAAACCTTTTTTATTTTCCCCCTTTTACGCCGTGTAAACCGCCTCGGGTTGGCAGATTTCTCCATATTTGCTTCAACCCGTAGGCCGGAACCCATACTCTGTATTGCTAGTGCCTTATTTCTTTAAATAGGGGCCGATCTTCCTTTAAAGATCGGTGGCGACTCCATTTTCATTGTTTTCTTGTGTGCGTGTTTGAGCTAACGCCCCGGCAAGGTGGGTGCACGCGGGTCCGCAGATTCCAGCATAGTACGCTGCCGTTATGCTGCCGGATTTGTGACTTGACCCGTGTACGGAAGCCCCGTCTTAGCCGTCATGCCGCCAAAATCACGAGAAAACGCCTATATGCCCATTTTTCTAAAACACGTGAGGCCTAACTCATTTTACCCCATTTGAATGCAGGAAATCCAAGCCCACGTCGCTTTTCAACACGATCCACATTTTTAAGGCCCAGAAAACCATTCCGAGCCCACCGTAGCGCTCACGGCGGGTGCTACAGCTTGGCGACTCCGCTGGGGACGGCATTGCAAGTTCACATCGGCACAAGGGGGTCAGAATCTGAAGAATCGAAGCATTTTCCTCGCTGAACAGCGAGTTGCAGATGCATTTCCGTCTTCTGGCAGCGAGTTTCTGAAGTTTCTGCCCAAATCGCGCAGAAACCTAAAAAGTTTTTAGGTCCAGAGGCGTCCAGCTCAAAAAAACGAGCAGAACTCGTGAAGACCTGCTGGATACTGCCTTGTGACTGTTAAGGCACCTAATACGAGCCAAAATGAACAACTTCCAGCAAGAACGAAATTGATTAATGTTAAATCCGGCGTAAAAATCACTTCTTTTCCATAACTTGAGTGTTTTCTGGTCACGCTTCCAGACACGCTTCAAGCGAACTGGTCTTTCTCCAGACACTCTTCAAGCGAACTGGTCATTCTTCCAGACACGCTTCAAGAGAACTGGTCCTTTTCCAGACACGCTTCAAGCGAACTGGTCATTTCTCCAGAAACACCTCAGGCAAACCCGAACCCGTGGACCTCGAACATTCTCACGCGTGGAACTTAAAACCTTTAAAATTTGCAAAGAACACAAAAGGACTCGAACCTCCAAGCATCCATCCAAAGGTTGATCTCCTTATTATTCGCTTACAAGTACTAATCTCCTTTTTTTATTGATTACTCAGGTTCTTCACCATAGCTCGGGGGCAAAACCAATCAACTGTGGATCGAAGCCCCGTGGTTACCAGATCAAGAGCGGCTAGGATGGAGTCCGAACAATCCTCACATCACGAAGATCGGGATCACCAGTTCAAGCAGTCCATTGAGGCCTACATGGTGGCAATGGACAAAAGGATGCAAAAGCTAGAGGAAGTCCTGTCAAACATGGGACAACCTCTTATAGGCGGTCAGAGCACGGCTACACCACCATTTTGTTCACAAAACCCGAATCCGGAGCAAGACGGTGGACCTCAACCATCTTCCCATAAATCCCGGATTCCAGAGCAAGATGGTGGACCACAACCATCCTCCCGCAAATCCCGAAATGATCACTACAAAGAAGAGGAGGTGGTCTTAGAACAAGGCCGTAATGAAATCCAAGACCTCAAGAACCAACTTCAAAACCAACTAAAAGAAATGGAGGATCGAATCCGACAACATCAAGGGGAGGGCCTACCTTCGGCCAAAATCGAAGACTTATGCCCGTTCCCCGACACCAAGTTGCCAGAGAAGTTCGAGATACCGGCTCTACCCGCATATGAAGGAGACTCATGCCCGAGGGCTCATCTCAAGGCCTTTTGCGGCATCCTATATCCCTTGGTGAAAAGCGAAGAAGTCTTGATAAGGCTATTCCAACATAGCCTAAAGAAGGACGCCTTGGAATGGTACATATCGTTGGATTGCCGGTTGATCAAAACATGGGAACAACTCTCTTTGGCTTTCATGGACCGCTTCTCCTACAAACTAAACATGGCTCCCAAAAGGGCCGACCTCGAAGCGCTCAAGCAAAAAGGGGACGAAACATTCTCCGAGTACATTGCTAGATGGCGGGCATTAGCGGCAAAAATGAAGAGCCCGTTGCCTTTGGATGAGCAAATCTCTATCATCATCAACTCCGCACACCCGAGCATCTCGGGTTACCTCATTTCTCACCCCTACGTCAACTTCACTCAACTTCTCCAAGCTGGGGACCAAGTGGAGGCGGGAATTAGACATGGCACCATCTCTCCATGGCCTTACCAAGGGAACGCAACTCGAAGGAAACAAGAACCAAAAAATGGTAATCCCTCGAAGAACCCGGATGTAAACGCCATAGACACCACCCCCAAGCCTTTTCAAAGAAAAGCATACAGAGATTTTACACCTCTCACCCAGTCATACACCGACATCCTCAACATGCTCATCCAAAAGAATATGCTTGCACCTCTAGCTCCAAAACCTCCACCTAATCCCCTTCCTAAGAACTACCGTGAAAATGAGTTTTGTGCCTATCACCAAGGGAGAGGCCACACCACCGAGAGATGTTTTACCCTCAAACATGCCATCCAAGACTTAATAGATGATGGGAAAATCAAAATTTCATCAAACTCCCATGAGGATGTGATCCAAAACCCCTTACCTATGCATGAACCAAGGAATCCTAATGCAACAAACATAAACTTCATAGAAGTTGCAAGGGAACCCGCAAAGCCGAGTCATGAAGCCTATATGATCACTCTACAACGGGCTAAGCAAGAAACTATCACACTACAAGGAGCCGCTCCTCGGAATGTCCGTAAACCTCAAGAAGCGCATGGCCAAGACTACCTCATATTGCCGGGCGTGAGCAACTTGAAGATTGCTCCTCCTCATCAAGAACCCGTGATACTAGCGGCCAAGCCAAAGCCAACATACGACTCGCACAAGGTTCCGTGGGAGTATCCTCAATGCTCGGAGATAGGCAACATCTATCCCAATGGCCGAGTCTACCGACGGGAGCCGGCTCGCAACGTGATCACCAACCCGGAGAAGGAACCGCCATACGATGTGGCTTCACAACTCAAGTCCTTGCCGGCTCAAATATCCATATGGGAGCTATTATGCACATCAACAAAGCATAGGGAGGCTTTCACTAAAGTGCTAAGCGAAGCTCACATAACCACGGAGGTGACTCCCGATGCGGTGGCTCACATGATCGGGCAAATAATGGCCCCTAACGCCATCACATTCACCGATGAGGAGCTTCCCGCGGAAGGACGCAACCATGGACATTCTTTGAGCATCACGGTCGGGTACAATGGCTTGAAGATCCCCTTGGTAACCATTGACAACGGAGCAAGTCTTAATGTTTGCCCATTGCGAACCATCAAAAGGCTTGGAATCCCGACGGATCAAATGAGGCCGAGCGACTACCATGTAAGAGCCTTTGATAACTCTCAAAAAACGGTCTTGGGTGAACTAGACATAGAAATCCAAGTGGGACCCGACACCATGGTCATCCCTTTTCAAGTCTTGGACATCCCCGCATCTTTCAACATGCTATTGGGAAGACCTTGGTTGCATCAAACCGGAGCCATCCCGTCCTCTCTCCACCAAAAGCTCAAGTACATATCGGCGGGAAAGCTAGTGGTCATCGAAGCCGACCCCGAGATCATCATCCCGGTGGAATTTGAGAACTGTCATGAAGTTCCACTAATTGAAGTGTATGAATCTTCGGATCCTCTCCCTTTCAAGATGGATGACATGCATGAAGTCCATCACATCCCTTCAAAGCAAAGGCTTCCGCTCCACTATGTTATATCTCCAGCCGAGAGGCAAACAACAAGGTTCAACATCAAATACCGAGGAAAGACGGTGTTACTCAATCCTCAACAAAAGAACAATAAATGGGGACTTGGGTATAAGCCCGAGGAAGATAAATTCAAGGAGTCGAACAAAGCAACTCGGTTTATAAGCGCGGGACACATACTACCCGAGGCATTGGAGACCCAAGAAGTCTTAATGATAGCTCATGATGACCGGCATGAAAAAAAAAACGCCATTATGCAAATACAAGCCAAAAATTGGTATGCGATACCAACTTGCTCGAGACCCGGCTCTAGCAGTCATATCATGCATCCGGTACCCATTCAAAAGAAAAAGAAACAAACGGAGCCGGATATGTGGGCCAGCATTCGCTGGTCCCACGAGTTGCTAGAAATATCAGAAGATCGTGGAGTTGATGAGGAGCTGCGCGGCAACATAGAAAGACATGAAAACAAAGACGCAGCTTTAGACTACGAGATCGTCAATTTGGGAACCCCGGAACTACCCAAATGTCTTCGTATTGGAAAGAACTTATCCGCCGAAGAAAGAAACCAAATGCTCGCTTTTCTCAAGCCTCGGCTAGTCAACTTCGCCTTTTCCTACGAAGACATGCCCGGACTTGACGAAAATCTCATTACTCATCAACTCCCAATAAAGGCCGGTGTCAAGCCGGTAAAGCAAAAATTAAGGAGGCTTAAACCGGAATGGATACCCAAGATAAGGGATGAAGTGATCAAGCAATACAATGCCGGATTCTTGGTAGTATCTCACTACCCGCAATGGCTAGCTAATGTTGTTCCCGTGCCTAAGAAGGATGGAAAGGTCCGAGTGTGCATTGACTATAGAGATCTCAACAAGGCTAGCCCGAAGGATGACTTCCCACTGCCTCACATCGATGCTCTAATCGACAACACGGCGGGCCATACATGGTTCTCCTTCATGGATGGGTTCTCCGGGTATAATCAAATCAAGATCGCCGAAGAAGATAGAGAAAAGACATCCTTCATCACTCCTTGGGGGACATTTTGCTACAAAGTAATGCCATTCGGTTTGAAAAATGCCGGAGCTACATATCAACGTACCATGACGGCCATCTTCCATGACATGATGGGCAAAGAAATGGAGGTCTATGCGGACGACATGATAGTCCGGTCTTGCACCTTTGGAGAGCATCTAAGAGACTTGGAAAAACTATTCAACCGGATGGAGAAATTTCAACTAAGGCTCAACCCGCAAAAATGTGTCTTTGGAGCTCAAAAGGGGCGCTTGCTCAGATTCATCGTTAGTGGAAAAGGAATTGAGGTGGACCCGGCAAAAGTCAAGGCAATACTAAGCATGCCGCCTCCCGCAACCGAAAAAGAGATAAGGGGCTTCTTGGGCAAACTTCAATACATTAGCCGGTTCATAGCCCGACTAGCATGCACTTGTGAACCGATCTTCAAATTGCTAAGAAAAGACTCTCCCAAAGAATGGAATGAAGATTGCCAAATCGCCTTTGATAAAATCAAAGCCTACTTGGTTAACCCTCCCATCTTGGTGCCACCTAGAGCGGAAGGTCCCTTGCTGCTGTATCTCTCAGTCACTCCAACGGCATTGGGGGCGGTGCTAGGACAACCGGATGATTCGGGACGGAAGGAACAAGCCATATATTACTTGAGCAGAAAATATACCCCTACGGAAGTCAGATATCCGGAGATTGAAAAGGCATGCTTGTCTCTTGTATGGGCCGTGCAAAAGTTAAGGCAATACATCATGTCCCGAACCATACTGCTCATCTCAAAAATGGATCCGTTAAAGTATCTTTGTCAAAAGACCGTATTGACGGGAAAGCTAGCGCGGTGGCAATTGCTCCTCACGGAGTTTGACATAGTGTATGTCACAAGAAAAGCTGTCAAGGGACAAGTGGTAGCGGATTACTTAGCCGCACAGGCGCTCCCGGACTACCAACCGCTACAAGAAGACTTTCCGGATGAAGAAATACTACTTGTGGAGCAAGATGAAGAAAATGATGCTTGGACCTTGTACTTTGACGGCGCGTGGAATGCTTCGGGTAACGGAATAGGCGTTGTCCTTTGCTCCCCCAACCAAGCCCCAATCATGATATCAAGAAGGTTGATTTTTCCGTGCACAAACAATATCGCCGAATATGAAGCTTGCATAGCCGGAGTACGGGAAGCCTACAAGCTGGGGGCAAGAAAACTTCAAATCTATGGAGATTCACAGTTGGTAATCAACCAAGCTAATGGAGAATGGGAAACCCGAGATGAAAAGCTAAAGCCTTACCACACGGCATTAACTCACTTGGTTTACTCATTCGAAGAAGTCACTTTCACCTATGCGCCACGGGCTCAAAACCAATGGGCGGATGCACTAGCAACCTTGGCATCCATGGTTGAAATACCATATGGGAAGGGAACTCAAGAAATCACAGTGCAAACATCTCAACAACCCGCATATTGCTTGCAAGTGACGGCCGAAGCTGAAGAAACTCAAGAGGAAGAAAAGCCGTGGTATCATGACATAAGACAGTTCTTGGAGCACCAAGCATTCGATGATCATATCACACTTGCGGAAAGAAGAACCATCAAGAGACTAGCCTCTACCTACATAATACAGGGGGCAACATTGTACAAACGGTCTCACAACCAAATGCTATTACGTTGTGTTGACCGGCAAGAGGCAAAGGAAGTCATGACCCAAATCCATGATGGGGACTGCGGAGCACATATGAATGGGATCGTGATGGCAAAAAAGATAATGCGCCAAGGATATTATTGGATCTCAATGGAAAAAGATTGCTCGGAGTATGTGAGGAAATGCTTCAAATGCCAAGAGCACGGGAACTTGATACACTCACCCGCAACGGACTTGCATTACCTATCTACCCCATGGCCCTTCTCAACTTGGGGAATAGACATAATCGGCAAGATAGCTCCTAAATCCATCGGCGGGCATGAATACATATTGGTGGCAATAGAGTATTTCACTAAATGGGTTGAAGCAACATCCTTTCCAACTATCAATGCAGCACAAGTCATACGCTTCATCAAAGGAAACATTCTATCAAGGTTCGGGCTTCCGCAAGCAATCATAAGTGACAACGGAACAGTCTTCGTTAGTAAGAAAGTTCAAGACTTCTTAGCCCAATACAAAATCCAACATCACAAGTCAAGTCCCTACCGTCCTCAAGCCAACGGAGCCGTAGAAGCCGCAAACAAGACCTTAATCAAGATCCTTAGCAAAATGGTGGAGAACTACCGAGATTGGGCGGAAAAGTTGTCATACGCTTTGTGGGCATATCGAACTTCTATCCGGAGAGCCACGGGATTCTCACCCTATGCTCTAACCTATGGCATGGAGGCGGTCTTACCTATTGAGGTAGAAATCCCAACTTGGAGGATATTAAAGGAAAGTGAATTAGAAATGGAGGAATGGATGCAAACACGCCAATCCCAACTGGATTTGCTTGATGAAAAGAGAATTCAAGCTCTTCACCACACCCAAGCATATCAACGGCGAATGGCACGGGCTTATAACCGATCGGTAAGAGCTAAGAACTTCCAAGAGGGTGACCTCGTCATGAAAAGGATCCTACTTGTTCATCCTTCAGATAAAAGAGGCAAGTTTAGGCCTAACTGGGAAGGCCCGTGGGTTATAGCCAAAGTTTTATCAAATGGAGCATTAGCCATTTCAAAACCCGAAGGCAATGGGAAGGCCGAAATCATAAGTTCGGACCATGTCAAGAGGTTCTATCCATAAAAGGGCTTACCATCAACATACTAATGCGACTGCAAAGCACGGGGAACGTTCAGAAACCGCCTCTCTACATCCCTCGTGAAATCAGTGGCAAAACTCGAGTGCAGAACTGCTGCTGCTGGAAACAAGCTCTTAGACCTAAAAAGTTTTTAGGTCTGACAGCGTTGCTCGCATAGCAGAACTCCAGCAGCACAGCAGATGCCCCAAAACGCAACCAAAAGGGTCCGGAACCCAGAAACAAGGGGCAAACAGACCGGAGACGAGCTACAACTCATCTTGAACAATTCCTTAATCCATTCAAGGCAAAAACACAAGTCTTAGTGAAAGATTCATGAAACCCGTAATGAGGAATGCAACTCAACGGCTCAACAGACAAGATCCGGATTTGCCGGGAAGTGCAGCAATACTATTCATAGAAGACGACAGATTTCTTGAAGCTCATAAAGTTCAAATTCAAAGCAAGGAGAAGAAACATCAAGACATGGCCAAAAAGCCTTTCATTTCATTTATTCCCAAAGATGCAATTACAAGTCAAAGGAGAAAGATCCCTCAAAGTACATGGCTTTCCCAAGAGAAAAGGAGAAAACAATACATGTGACGGCTATACAATCCACTAACCCACTCCTCCAACATCCACAAAAAGAATAGCGCTTAGCATTTAGAGGTTGGTTGAAGGCGGCTTCATGATGATCTAGCATTCCTTCTATGGCGGCTAAGCCATCGGATTGATGCAAGCAAAAGGAAGTTAAAACCTCCAATTGGGAATGAAGGGCTCGCATGTTCCGATAAATCCGCCGGAACCCTCCACCAAAGCCCAAGGCACGCCTATGAAAGCTCCCAAATGCTCCAAAAGCCATACCTACAAAAGAAAGAACACCAAGAGGGTCATCCATGGACGGAAAAAGCAAAGGAAAGAGAGATCCATGTTATACCGGAAATATGGATAAACAACCTTGTAAGGGAGTTTTCTCTAAGCGCCTTAAGGTTAATCCTTCATAGATATGTGCCAACACCAAAGAAACAAGAGATTTATGCCGAATGACCATGGAAACTACGGGAAGCAATTCGGGCCTAAAGCCGACGGCCGGACAAAGAATTAACTCTTCAGTGAGGATGGCAAAGATCAAGTCATTCCTACAATGGACCCATCTCAATCCGTCAGTCCATCAGTTATATGAAAAGAAGGAATAAAAGATGTCCAATGGCATATGCATGTCAAAGTTCACATAATTCAAGGCAATGGTGGAAGCCCGTAAGCCAAACAGATCAAGCAAGAGCTCTCCCACGCCACCAATGGGGCAAGGCGCATACATGGCGCTAGACAAAGGCAGCCCGGTCAATGCAGCAACTTCCTCCAAGGAGGGAGAAAACTCTACACTCCCAAACCGGAAAACACATAGGTCGGGTATCCAATGCTCTACAGCCATGGTCAAAAGATCAAAGTTCAGTGAGACTCTAGCCAAATCCAATACGTCCAGAAAATTCAGATCCATCAGCACCAATCTTTCTTCTTCACAAAGGTCATTTATCCACTCCAACAGAATCTCTCCCGCACAGGGACCTTGAAGAAGGGAAACAGGAGAGGAAACGGGGTCAACAGGGGGCAGGAGGTCTTCCATGAACAGGCCCCCGTTTGGCAGCATTGTGCCCCCATTAACAGGTGGAAAATCTCCTTCATTTCCCATGAATTCAGCCATCAAGCAAGGAAAATAAAGTCAGAAACAGAAGCACAACAGAAACGAGAAATCAAGAGGCAAAGAGAGAGTAAATCGCATAGCAGAAACAGCAGTGAATACAGCCACAAAAACGCCATTAAAGGGGCTTAAAAAGGAGACGAAATACCCACCCACCTGCTGAAACAGATGCAGAGATTGCAGCCCTCTCCACGAAATGGGTAGCCATGAAAATCTGAGGAAAAGAAGGAAGAAATCAGGCACAAGCTAACGAGAAGGATGGAAGCTATTAACGGAGAACCCATATTCTTTGCAGCAGCAAAACTCGGATCTGAGGTTGCTCCAATGCTCAAACCAGCGGATGCTTAGTCAATCCAACGGGAGAGAAGAAATTTCGGGAAGAAGACAAACAAGCAACAGGACAAATCACGGGTAATGCGCTGACAGTAACCCATTCAAAGGAGTAAAGGCACGGAGACTTTGGGCAGCTGCAAATCCGGGTCAAAGGATTGCATCCGTACCCGAGCAATCTGAAATTTCATAGTACCATGAAAGAGAAGACGAGCCGGAAGAAGTCAACAAGTGAAAAGGGAAAAATCCCTGAAAATGCGCTGCAATAGCTCATTTGTAGTGAAGGACGAGTGTAGAAGAGGCACGGAAGGAAGTTTCGACTCGCCCGGAAGAGAAATCGTGCAAAAAGGGGAAGAAATACGGATAAACGCGTAAAAATGGGTATTTCTGCCCGCTGGTCGCGAAAATGAAGAAGGACGTCGACTGACCTAAAAAGTTTTTAGGTCTATATATATAAAATCCTTGCAACGCCCCTATGCAGAATTTTCAATGGCCAAACGGCCTACAAGTGATCAAAGCATTACATGGGACGTCAAGAACAAAGATTTTACAAGATCCGTGTCCTGCAAAAGCAACAAATCATACAAACACGTTCTCTAAAGAAACAAGCCGGTATTCACACGGCTTCACAACCAAAAAATGAGCATACAAGCATTCAGATTTACAAAAATACAATTCGGCCAAAAAGAGAAAGGATGAAGAAAGCTCTTCGAGACATCCCGTTGATAGCTCTAGTCCGAGCAAGAACGTCGCCACCCGAAGCCTTGTGGCGACCGGACGAGGGGGTACCCGCGACCGAAACTCTAGCCGTTGAAGATGAAGTCTTCTTGCCTTCTCGTGTTGCATCATCGGGAATCTTGATGGGCATGTTCGTCGATCCACCCGGCTCATTATGTTTGAGCCGTACTGCTCTATTTCGAAGACGCAAGTCGTACTTCTTTCTAGAAGACATCCTTGCAATTGCAACATAAAAAGGCGACAGGTCAATACAAGGCACACAAGCAACATGACAAGCATCATGCCCCGAGAAAAATTATATAAAGTCAGTTTACATCTCCATTTCAAGCTTGTAAAAACAAAAAAAAACAAAAAAACAAAACCAAAAAAAAAAAAAAAACAAAAAAAACAAAAAAATAAAAAAACAAAAAACAAAAAAAGAAGAAGAGAGAAATAAAGAAAAACAAAAAAAAAAAAAAAAAAGGAAAAGAGAAGAACCTTACTGAAAACTCAGCGGCGGCAATGACGGCCCTTGCCGGCGGCTACCACGGTAGCTCGAAGGAGAAGACGGCCAGACCCTGGTAGCAGCCCCGTCACATATGTCGGCCACGATGACGGCCGGGAGCGGAGAGGATGAGCCGGCAACACTCATCAGAGAAGAAAGGGCAGTGGCAATCTAGCAGCAGCGACACCAATCCTCGACAGCGGTAAGGCCGGCGGCCAAACACGAGAGGGGAACCACACAACAGCGGCCGCGACGATTTCAACTGCTGGAGACGAAGAGGAGAAAAGAATACCGCGAAAGGGGCAGCACCCCCAACAACAGCAGCAGCGTCGAGAACAAACGGCGCCGGAAACAAGGAAGAAAACCCCAGCCGGACGTGGCAACGGCGAAGCTAGTCAGCGCCGGAGAAGAGAAATAGAGGGCGGCAGTAGGCGATCCTCGACGACCCCGGCGGCTGGAAGGAAAAAGCCGCAAGGACGGGCAGACTCCGGTAGTAGCCGCGACGGCCACGATAACGATCGGAAGCAGAGAAGATGCTTGGACAACGGCGATTCTAGCGGCGACGACGAGCAGATCCCTCTGTGACTATCAGAGAACTCGACGATGGCAGCATGACGGAGACGACCGTACGATGCAATGGCAGCAGTCGGCAGCAGCAGCCGGACGAGAAGAGCGTCGGCGGCGACAGGGAGAGAAGAGAGAAGAAACCAGAAGAAATGGGGCCCACGGCTAACCCTAAGGGCCAGAAAATTTGCAAGCAGCCCCCGCGACTTTTGAGAAATTGCAAGGTTCCCAGGCCCAGGAAAAAGGGTGGAAAGAGCCCACAGACCTTCGAGTATTCGCAAGGCAGCCCACAACGGCTTCCTTTTTGCAAGAAAGCCACCTTCAAGCCACATTTGCAAAAGGCAGCTGCAAGTTTGCGAAATCACAGAAAAGCACAACGACTTGAAGACTGCTTAGGTCAATGGGGTGTCTGTTACTTTGCCATTCACCGTCAAGACGTCTCTGGCAAAGGGGGGCAGCTGTTGACACCCCACCCTCGGGGCCCGACGATGGATAATTGGACACAAGATTCAAACACAACCAAATTTAGTACAAAAGGAAATTCAAGCAACTAAGCGGGTCATCCCGCACTCAGCCCATACGGAGCGAAGCTCCACTAAGCCTCGAAGCAGGCTTCTCAACGAATCAAATCCGGCCCACAAAGGCAAATCTCCTACAGGCCACCCCCAACGGGCTCTACAATGCAGCCCAAGCCTCAAAAGCAGGCTTCCCTACAACTTTGGGCCCCTACAACGGCCCACCCAAAGCCATGGGCTAAGCCAAGCTCTAGCCCACCAAGCCAAGCTTATGGACCAAGTCCAAAACCAATCAAGAGGCCCAAAGCCCATGACTCAAACTCAAGATCAAGTCCATGGACCAAGTCCATGATCCCACTCAAGCCCAAGCCCATGGACCAAGTCCATGACCTCAAGGGAGCCCAAAGCCCACTCCACCATCTATAAAAGGAGGAGCTCCCCTCTCATTCCAACACACTTGAAGAGAGGCATCCCAAGGGGAGGACGGGAGTCTGCAGCAACGCCCCCGGCATCCCGGCTTCCATGCTCTACGCGCTCCACGCCTCTCTTCCCATTTCCCCCTTTCCATCTCTCCCGTTCTCTTAAACCTTTTTTATTTTCCCCCTTTTACGCCGTGTAAACCGCCTCGGGTTGGCAGATTTCTCCATATTTGCTTCAACCCGTAGGCCGGAACCCATACTCTGTATTGCTAGTGCCTTATTTCTTTAAATAGGGGCCGATCTCCCTTTAAAGATCGGTGGCGACTCCATTTTCATTGTTTTCTTGTGTGCGTGTTTGAGCTAACGCCCCGGCAAGGTGGGTGCACGCGGGTCCGCAGATTCCAGCATAGTACGCTGCCGTTATGCTGCCGGATTTGTGACTTGACCCGTGTACGGAAGCCCCGTCTTAGCCGTCATGCCGCCAAAATCACGAGAAAACGCCTATATGCCCATTTTTCTAAAACACGTGAGGCCTAACTCATTTTACCCCATTTGAATGCAGGAAATCCAAGCCCACGTCGCTTTTCAACACGATCCACATTTTTAAGGCCCGGGAAACCATTCCGAGCCCACCGTAGCGCTCACGGCGGGTGCTACAGTTATGTATCCATTAATATCGTAAAATTCTTACTAGCATGTTCATAAGTTACCTCATAAATAGAGAAAAGTTATAATAAAAATAGAATAAAAATACCTGGTCCTCACAAGCAGCTAGACCCAAAACCACACGAATAGAAGACATTTTAACAACCGGAGAAAAAATCTCATCAAAATCAATACCTTTCTTTTGATTGAATCCCTTGACGACCAATCTTGCTTTGTATCGAGGTTGTGTGGTATGTTGTTCTAGCTTCACTCTGTATACCCACTTGTTCTTCAAAGCTCTTTTGTCCATAGGTAACTTTACCAACTCAAATGTATGATTTTCATGCAGTGACTTCATCTCATCTCTCATGGCTTCAACCCACTCCTTCTTGTGTTCATCTTCCATGACTTCTGCATAACATTCGGGCTCTCCCCCGTCAGTCAGTAACACATATTCATCAACAGAATATCGTGTAAAAGGATGGCGATCTCTAGTAGACCTCCTGAGTGGAACATCTGGTGGAACTTCTGGTACTGGTGACTGCTCAACAATGTCATCATTAATCTCAACCTGTGTATGAGTATCAACATCAACTGTACCATCCTGGTCATCTTGAACTTCATCTCTAACCTGTACTGGCACATGTGTCAGAGGAATTGGATCTAAGTCTATTAAATTATCATAATATTGAGAAACCGTTTTAACTGTTTTCTCAATATCTTGTATGGTTTGGTCTTCCATAAAGACAACATCTCGGCTTCTTACAAGCTTTTTCTGCACTGGATCATAAAACCTGTAGCCAAAATCATCTTGGTCATAGCCAATGAATACACACTGTCTTGTCTTGACATCAAGCTTAGACCTCTCATCTTTGGGAATATGCACAAAGGCCTTACATCCAAAGACACGCAAGTGACTGTAGGATACATCTTTTCCCGACCAAACTCTGTCTGGAACATCAAAATTTAAAGGAACACAGGGTGTGAGATTTAACACATGTACAACGGTACTCAAAGCCTCACCCCAAAAGGATCCTGGCAACTGTGCATGTGAAAGCAAACATCTCACCCTTTCAACTAGTGTCCTGTTCATTCTCTCAGCTAGCCCATTTAACTGAGGAGTCTTCGGAGGTGTCCTTTGATGCCTAATACCCAGCTGTTTGCAATATTCATCAAAAGGACCACAATACTCACCTCCATTATCAGTTCTGATACACTTTAACTTCTTCCCAGTCTGTCTCTCAACTGAGGTCTGAAACTGTTTAAACATATCTAACACTTGGTCTTTTGTCTTCAAGGTATAGACCCATAACTTCCTTGAATGATCATCTATAAAAGTCACAAAATAGAGAGCACCACCAAGTGTTTTTACTTTCATGGGACCACAAACATCAGAATATACTAAATCAAGTATACCCGGCTTTCTTGAAGGAGAGGACGTTTTAAAGGCAACTCTGTTTTGCTTTCCTGCCAAGCAATGAGCACATTTCTTCAATGTTGTATTCTTCAATCCAGAAAGAAGATTCTTCTTTGCCAAAACCATCAAACCCTTCTCACTCATGTGACATAGTCTTCTATGCCATAGCTCTGTTGTACTTTCATTCTCCGGATGTATAAGATGTAAAGAAGTCTCTTCGTGATGTAGCATGAATGGAGGCACCATTATCAATCACCCAACTAGTGTCATGGCATGCAAGGTTGACAACATCATCATCATCATACACAACAAGGAAGTCATCTGTGATGGCAGAAACTCTATCAACATCATTACTATCATCAGTTTCTTTTTCTATCCCTTTTTCATTTTTGTAGTCTCTTTTGAGTTGTCGACAATACTTCTTTATATGCCCCCTTTTACCACAGTGATAACCTCAACATTGGCAAACCTGTTTGACTTGCTTTTGCTTATGTCTCTGTTCTTCGGACCTTTACTCTTGCTCCTCCCCCTCTTTTCCATGACTAAGACATCTGACTGTGATGGACCCTGTGACTTTCTTCTCATCTCTTCATTTAAAACACTACTCTTAGCCAAATCCATAGTGACTACACCATTTGGAGCTGAGTTAGATACCGACATTCTAAACGTTTCCCACGAGTCCGGTAATGTGCCTAGAAGCCATAACCCCTGCACCTCATCTTCAAACTTGATATTCATCCCAGCCAACTGATTAAGAATTCCCTGGTAAGCATTCAAGTGATCTGATAAAGGAGTTTCATCCCTGTATTTCAAGCCTATCAACTTCTTTATTAGAAACAACTTGTTGTTCCCTATTTTTCGAGCATACAGTTGTTCAAGCCTGTCCCATAAAGAACGTGCATGTGTTTCCTCACTGACATGGTTTAAAACATTATCATCTACCCACTATCTGATATACCCACATACTTGACGATGAAGCAAAGTCCATTCAGCATCAGTTTTTTCTACGGATTTTTGTTCCGCAAACACAGGCAAATAAAAATCTTTGACATATAGCAGGTCTTCCATTTTTTCCTTCCACACATGATAATTTGAACCATTCAAATTAATCATTCTACTTGTATTAACCTCCATCGTTCAACACAAGGCACAAGATTACTAAAATCTCGCTCTGATACCACTTGATGGGATAAAACCTGTTCTGAGAACAATAAATAATATTTATCCTCTCTTGTGTGAACCTAACAGGAAGCAATTCTGTAGAGCAGCAATAAACACTAGCACAATTTCAATCACAATCACAAGAACACCAAGAATTTTACGTAGAAAACCTCCTTGACTTAAGGAGTAAAAACCACGGGTCCTCTGAAATCTCCACTATCAAAATATAATGGGAATACACAATGTTCTCTTTAGCTAAGCTAGAAGCATATAATGCATCAATCTCAAGATTAACTAATCTTGACAACACATGTAGAATCAATAAGAAGAACAAGGGAGTTAGGATTACACAAACTCGAATCCTCTGTTCTGGGTGTGTATCTCTCTCCTGAGATTCCTGTTCAACGATCACAATGGTCAGATTGTAGAACCACGAGTGAAGAAGGACCTGTCCAAAAATCAGCTCAATCGGACGGTAGATCAAAGAGATATCTCTCTTTGAAGAAAACTGCTCGAAACCTCCCTGTTTCTGTTCGGCTCTGTGTGTAACTGCAAATCTTCTTACCGCAGCGTTCTCTGATGATAGATCTCGCCGAAGACGACGAACAGACGAGATAGATCTCGCCGAAGACGACGAACAGACGTTGCGGAGAGAAAAGAAACCAGAGAGAAAAGGACGGAAAGGAAAACGAGAGAGAGAGAGAGAGAGAGAGAGAGAGAAGACGGGCGCCGAAAGAAAAACGGACAACCACCATAAAAGAAAGATTTTTTTTCTTTTCTTGTGGGTCATCTCCACGTGGGAGGAAACCCAAAAGTCAACACTCAACACTCTGGGTGTTTCGCTTGCCCGCATCGACTTCGCCGCTGGCCTGAATCCTCGTCACACTCATCCAAGGGCAAGTGAAATACTGACGGTCTTGGAAGGGACTCTCTTCGTTGGGTTTGTCACCTCCAACCCCAACAACAGGCTCATTACAAAGATCTTATACCCGGGTGATGTCTTCACCTTCCCAATCGGCCTCATCCACTTCCAGCTCAACCTCGCAAAGACCAATGCGGTTGCCCTCGCTGGTTTTGGTAGCCAGAATCCTGGTGTGATCACCATTGCTAATGCGGTCTTCGGTTCAATGCCCAAAATCACTGATGAGATTCTTGCCAAGGCATTCCAAGTTGACAAAAAAGTGATTGACTTGATCCAAGCTCAGTTCTAGACAGCACGTCCATCCATTAAAATAAGAAGATTGATCTCACTCTTCATATGTATGTGCTAGCTTTGTGTTGTTACTATTAATGTATAAGAGCTACTGCTCGATCGTGTGTCTGGTTTGAAGGTAAAACACAAATTACCCTATAATATTAAATAAAGATGTGAATCAAAAGACAACCATATATACAACCCCAACATTCAAGACAAACAATAACTAATAAATTTTCATCCCCAAATCCAACATCACAACCTTATAACACCATCACACACACAATTAATTAGTTAAGCCGGTGAATCACTCGAAACAAATGCAACTAAATGAAGAACAATGTTGAAACAGGCTAGCTTCCATCAATTACTGCGGTTCATTTAAAATTGGGACTGGAGAAAATCAACTACGTTCTTGTCGATCTGATAGGATTTGGTAAGCACGTCAGCGGGTATGGAAGGCTCTGATCCAAAGACAGCACCGGCTATGCTGATGACTCCGGGATTTTGGCTTTTGAGGCTGGCAATAGCCACAGCATTTCCATGTCCGACATTCTTCTGGTAGTGAATAAGGCCTTCTGGGAAGACGAACACATCACCCTTCTTGAGGACCTTGAAGATATGACGGTTTCCTGGGTTGGAAGTGACGAAGGCTGCAAGCACGGTGCCTTTCAGAACCACGAGGATTTCGCTGGCCCTTGGGTGGGTGTGGGGAGGGTTGACACCTCCTGGTGCAAGGTCGATGCGGACCATGGAGAGGCCGAGCGAGTTCAATCCTGCAATTTGGGCTACGTTGACTGCAGTGACGTTCGCGCCGAACCTGTTTGATGCGTTCCCTGGTTTGTGCAGTCCTGAGAAGGAGAAATCATCGGCTTGTGCCATCTTTGGGTCTTTGCAAAAGAGCCCGTTCACGAAAATTGGATTTACTTGAACTGCAAATCCAGTTCATAAAGGGAAACAGATCCATATGAGCTGTGCTAGATATGCTAGATAGACTCAGATTTTCACATTGCTCGTAACTAGAAGACAATGAGCAGACATTGAAATTATACTGTTGTAAACACACAATCGAAATAGTACCAGCAAATTGCTTCTGATAAATATCTATAAGCGCGCGCGCTATAAAAAGGCACAAGATCAGTAGTTAATTTCCAGTAGTGCTCACCTTCGGGTTTGGGTGCTGCAATACAGAAATCTTGCAAGGCATTAAAATCAGAAGCAAATGCAAGGGTGAAAGTGACGGAAAGGAGTGCTAGGATGAGACAGGAGCTGGCCATTTGTGCAGGAAAATGCTTCGAATGTAATTTGTAGGGAAGAACTGGTTGTGGGTTTGGAGGGTGAGTTCTAGCTATTTATACAAGCCATTTCTCAGACGTTGAAATGTTCTTGATCCGTTTATTTTTAATTCCTCTGGACCCCGTCTTTGGTCCCACACATCTTGGTCGTCATCTCACTGGATGTGTAGGAAGACGCCGGCCTTCATATATTTCAGATAATGCATGCAATTTTTGAGGAATTAATTCCATCTGCATCCCTTTTCTCCCTTTTTTCGGGAAACGGAAGAAGTGTGCGCTTGCATTTTTGCTTTCCTTGTCCTTCTTTACCAGGACAGCCTAGCTATACATTGCCGGAGTATTGCCATATATAAAAGCACAAGAAGTACATATCTACGATATTTCTAGAAGCATGGCATCATGATCAAGCATTGGCATAGAATGTGGACGATGTAGATCCACAGTTGACTTGCCCATTCTTTAGAACTAGAAGGTGTCCGTAGTTCATGGACTTGCAGCAAAATACAAAGGGAGGTGACAAATGGCAGGAACTACGTACGTTCTAGCTTTTACGATGTAATCATCATCACATGCACGGGCAACCGGCGTACTTAATCCTTGCCTAATGCGAGCTGTACCCGTGACAGCGAGGACAAAAAAAAATATTAGTTAGAATTTTTTAATATAAAACTTTTTACTCTCATAAACTATTCTATTTTTCAATTTTTTTTTACATTTTTTATATAAACAATCCTACTTTTCAATCATTTCCACACAACTACCTATATAACTAACCTATCTATTTTAACATTATTTTTTTTTAACTATTGTCATTACCTCTATCATATCACATCATTTTCTATCAACTTGACAATTTTTATACTGAGAACTTTTTATCAAAAAGTTTTATTTCAAATCAAACACACCCTTTATCCAAACATAATACAAATGCAATGACAATTTTTTGTCTCAACCCTATTGCGGATTTGATCCCCCTCAAATCTCTTGCACACCCATATACACACTCGTCTCAATTACTTCATCATTCAAATGTTAACGTTCTTATAGTGAACACTAATACCATTTTTGTTCCACGCACTCGAAGCTATGCACCAATAAATTAAGCAATGTATGCATGCCACATTGATCTTATCGGTATATCCAGTATGATCACAATCAAAGAAAAGAAAAATCTTTCACTAAACATCTAGATATTTATCTTACTTGCTTTAATTGCCTATTCGCACCTAGCTAGCTATGCAACATTAACCACCTTCAGGCTTCGATCGAGTAAAATGGATAAAATCAGATTCCTTAAACTGGATAAAACCAGATTCCATCACCTTTTAATAAATTGGTTGAGCCCGACCTCAGCCTAATGAATTTTACCCATCAGACATGGGAAGATGGGTAGGCGAAATTACATTCAACCAATTTGTAAACAGGATTGATTTGGATTTTCCGAAATAAATCTTAGGCCCCATAGTTTTTGTATTTGGAGAAAAAACACCCAAGTTTGAATTTATTGCAAAAAAAATTTCAAATTTAACATTTACGAGACTTTTTTAATACAAAATAAGTAAAATATGTTTTTTAATATTTTTACTGCATAAAATACATTTAAGCAACCTTTGTGAGTAACTAAAAAATCTTTATTAATAAAAATGCGTGTGTAAAGAAAAAATTTCTTACCTATGATGATGTTTTGGCAACTAAATCAAAATTTAGTTGCTTAGACACAAAACCATGAACTATTAATAACAAAATTTCTTCTCAATGATTGTGCAAACTATTGTCAATTAAGTTTTTCTTTAGCAATTGAAGGTTAACTTTTAGCAAAAAAATTTAGTTGTCAAAAATAAAAAAACAGTTAAAATGGGATTTCGAATATTAACTTTACGTTACTACCTTTTGAAATTTAAAAGTTATGTTTTGCAAATCTCCAAAGTGCAGCACTTAATTTAGCAATTCAGTAACATTATTGGGTTTATTTTGCTAAAAAAATCATCAAGGTCAAACCGGTCAACCCAATTTCGAATATTCTTCAATTATCTTTGGCTTTGGAATACCTACTCATTAAGCTGGTAAATTATGCATATATTAACAATTATCAATTTCATTCCACAATTCGATTACAAATTCATTACACAAGAATCATGCACACAACTGAATTAATCAAACAACAAAGCTTTGGTAATTAAGTTTGCAAACAATTAAAAGGAGAACATCCATCCCATGAAAAATTAAAGCAGACTGTCAAGGCAATAATCTAGCTAGAACTGGGATTGGAGATAGTCAACTAGGTTATTGTTCATTTGGAATGCCTTGGTAAGAACATCGTCAGGGATGGATGACTCCGCTCTGAAGACCGCGTTGGTGATGTTGATGAAACTAGGATTCTGGCTACTCAGAGCAGCAACAACCACTGCATTTCCATTTCCCACGTTGCGTTGGTAGTGAATGAAGCCCTATCGCAAGACGAAGGCATCGCCCTTCTCGAGAACCTTGGCAATGTGGCAGTTGTTTGGGTTGGAGGTGACGAAGCCAACTTAGAGGGTTCCCTTGAGAAGAAGCATGATCTCGGTGGCCCGCGAGTGGGTGTGGGGCATGTTGAGGCCCCATGGTGCATAGTCGATATGGACCAACGAGATGCCGAAGGTGTTCAGGGCTGGTATTTGGGCCACATTTACTGCAGTCACATTCAAGCCAAACCTGTTTGATGTCGTTCCTGGTTTATCCAATCCTGAGAAGAAGAAATCCTCTGCCTGGGCAAGCTTTGGGTCCTTGCAAACTCGGCTATTCACTAGCACTACCAGGAGAAGTTAGCATGTGTAAGTGCTTTAAACTAAAATATAAGTAAATGATAGAAAGACTAAAAATGAAAGAACACCTTGGCTATTGGGATTTGCCACACGAAAATTTTTGGGGCAAAATATAAAATGAGAGAATGTTAAGGAAAGTGGTAAAAGTGAAAATAAACTCAAGTTTCACTTCAGGCGTGTTACGACGTTACTTTCCTTAAAGCAATTTTACTACCTTTATTTTCTACTTTGGATAATTTTAAGGTTGCCCCCAGGACACAAAAAGAGAAATCTGAGCTAGAACAGAAAGCAGCACCTTTTCTAGACACACGAACATTTGAAATAGGATTTTTAATTGAATAGAGAGAATTTTAAAATAATATGGTAAAATTGCAAAAACTTGATTAAGACAACAATGTCTGAATCAAGACAAGATATAAGATGTCTGAATGGAGACAACACAATGTCTTGAAGAAGACAAGATGTTATGAAGGAAAGCATTTGAGTAGGAATGATCCAATTGTTTCTTTAACCTATATTTATAGATTTTGAATAGCTGTATTTCACAAATATTCAATTAATGGACACATCCCAAATTGAATTGAATGCATCCCTAGAATTTTGCCATATTAGCTATACCCTTTCACTTTTTTGCATTGCTAATTTAAAGTTTGAAATTCAAACTTCAACCATTGCATCCCTTAGTGCAAATTAAAAATTCAAAAAAAATAGTCAAATGGTAGATTTGCCAACGTCCCTTGCCAACTTAGCTACTTTGCTTTTGTTGTTAATTTATTAAATTATATTATATCTATAATAATTTTGAAAATCCTAACATTCACAGCCATTTTCAAAATTTAAATCAACTTCATTCAACCAAAGAAATCTCATTAACTTGATCAAGTATTGATTTATCATCAGTCATAGTATAATTAAGGAAATCGCTTACTAGAAATCGTTTGATGCTTGCATCATTAGTACTGTATTTGTGTATAAGCAAATCTCAGAATTTTTTAACAGTATTTGCATCTTGGTACACTTCAAACAATGAGTCAGACAGCGCTCCAATAATGTGCCTTTCGCAAATGTAGTTGTTCATGTCCCACTTTGCTCGTCGGCGTTGATCTTCCAACATTTCATCTTTTCTTCTCCAGGTCTCAGCATGGTGAGGACTTACACAACTTCATTTCAAGTTAAGAAAAGATGGAGTTGTTGTTTTCATCTCTTGAAATTAGTACCGATACATCAGTCCAATCTTCAGACATCAAGCTTTGTGAGTAGAATGGATGATTGGGGGGCCATTTATAAATAAAAGAAATGGGACAAGATCTCAAGAAATTTCCTTAAGATTGTTGAGGTAAAATATAAAAAAGAGAAAAAATAACGAAAATGGTAAAAGTGAAAATAAAATCAAGTTTTACTTCAGGCATGTTACAACGTCACTTTCCTTAAGACAATTTTGCTATCTTATTTGTTGCATAGGGTAATTTTGCAGTTGCCCCAGGATACGAAAAGTGAAACTTGAACTAAAACAAGAAACAACACTTTTTCTAGGCACACGAACATTTGAAACAGGATTTTTTGTTGAATTGAGAGAAGTTCAAAATGATCTGGTAAAACTGTAAAAAATTGATTAAGACAACAATGTTTGAATCAAGACAAGTTATAGGATGTTTGAATGAAGACAATACAATGTCTTAAATGAGGCAAGATGTATATATTAGGACCGCTATTACAAGCAGTACTATACCTTTGATCGTAAAATGTCGATTGCTTGTTGAACCCTGCGAATTGTACGAAAGTAGGATCTGCCAAATTCAGAGGTCAAAGAGTTTCAGAAAACTTTCTTGATGGAAAAAAATGCAAGTGAAGGGTCCCACTGAATCAAATTTTGTCCATGAATCAAAGAGATAGTGAGAATTCTTATTCTCGATCTCTCTCAATATATCTTGCAATTCGAGTTGAAGTGCACATGCTCTTTTTTTTATTGATTCGATCCCCTGAAAGCTTCTTTTAGCCCCTTGAAATTTTTTTGTTCATAGATTTCATTCCTCCTATTTGATTTTAATATAGAATTGGTGTGATTTTATCACTAAAGATTGGATGTAAATTGGAATTTGTTTATTTACAAAAACTAATTCCTGTTAAGCATTCAGAGAATTTATGTTTCTTTAACTTGTATTTATAGATTTATGTCTCCTACCGACTTAGCTACTTTGCTTTTGTTGTTAATTTATTTAATTATATTGTACTTATAATAATTTTGAAAATCCCAACAAAAATCTTGCCAAGGGTTGTGATCGACAGCAAGGGCAATGGTGAGGAGTAGAGAATTGCTGGCCATCTTCTCTGCATATTCTGCAATCTCTCTTTTGAATATTGCGACCGCTTTCTGCTATAGATGGTTTTGTGGGAGTGGTCTGAGAAGCTGTATATTTATAATGGAGATTTGTGATGATATGGAGCTTCAGAAATGAAATGGTATTCTAACTTGGTGGGACTCTTTCTCATCCAATGCTTAGCCTGCAGTTCATGTTGTAATGGGTTTTTTTCCACTGCTGAGGATGTGTGAAGCTTGCAAATTTTGAGTCTGTTACTTAGCCGTCTCTCCACCGTTGTATGCGGACAGCAGATAGTTATTCATAATTTTGAAGAAGCTTCTCTTGTCAAGACCGTTACAGTGCGCTATAAACGGTTTCTCCACATATAAATAACCATTTTGAATAAGGCCTAACCATTGAGAACTAGATTTGTAACAAATTTCCATAAAATATCTCAATCCTGTATTTATGTTTATGTTTCGTATTTAATGCATTTAAATATCTTGTACTGAATACGGTTCAGTTATTTTATAACTTTTATGTTGAATTAAAGATGGGATGGTAAGGCCACGACGGCAGTGTTGTTGTGGTAACTTGGCTTACCCTAAATGAGTTGGGTGCCAAGTTTGATCCTCCACAGCCGCATATTATAAAAACAAAAAGAGTATAATTGTGGCATTGGTCTCTCCTTGGTGTGTGGGAGTGTCCATTATAGAGATAAATTTAGGAATATTGTTAGTAATTATTAATTGTACCTTAGAATATTGTAAGAAATTTATAACAATGTCTCAAGAGCTTACTTGGAAAATATCGGTTGAGATGATTGTAAAATACCTATAAAAAATGGGATGATAAGATGCGTAAGATTTTCTCGAAAAATTCCAGCCTGGTTGAAGGAATTTGTGAGGTCATGGGAAAGAAACAGGGAGATCCAGCCAACAAGAGTATAGGACAGTGGTTGGGAAAGTGACAGATGGTATACGTACCGCGAAGGGAGGATCTTTCAATGGTAGCTGGGTTTGACTCTGTTTTGGATCAACCCAAGCCTACCATTATCGCAAATATCTTAACTTGAACCCAACCTGAACTTTTATCGAAAAGCTCAATCCCATCCTAATTCAATCTTTAAGAAATGAGTGGTCTGGATTAATTAGAGTTGATCATGGGAACTAAAAAACCAGGTTTGCAATTTCATCTATGGTAAAAATAATTTTTAATTTTTTCTTATTTTAAGTGAACACTTTATGATAATTGCCGCATAAAACTACAGAAAATTTGTCTCCGGTCCTCAAATACAAGAGTAATTGGAATTCCTTACAAGGAATGAGTAAGCATTGGAATGCCCAAGATGAATTATTCGAAGTCCGGTTGACTGCGGTGATTGAGTTCAATGTAGTTTCTCTCTAATGGATTGAGTTCATTGGTTTTCCGTAATTTTAAATTACCGAAAATGTCACTGAGTTTAAAAAATCTAAAAAAAAATATCTAAAAGTCTCCAAAAATAGTAAAAATTGATACATATGTTAAATAAACCTAGATTAACCATTTTATGAAAAAATTTTAAAAAATAGGTGCAGTGCACCCGGGTGCATTGAGGTTGAATGCACCCGGGTGCATAAGATTGAGCTCCGGCTGGCTCAAACGTGACTCCAGTCAATGTGGCCCAAGTACCAGGGCTAAACACTCTCGGCATCTCATTGGTCCGTATCGACTTTGCACCATGGGGCCTCAACACACCCCACACCCACCCACGGGCCACTGAGGTCCTGCTTCTTCTGGAGGGCACCCTCCAAGTCGGCTTCGTCACCTCCAACCCGGACAACCGCCACATTTTCAAGGTTCTCCGGAAGGGCGATGTGTTCGTCTTCCCACAGGGCCTCATTCACTACCAACACAACATGGCATATGGAAATGCAGTGGCCATTGCTGCTCTGAGTAGCCAGAACCCTGGTGTCGTCAGCATCGCCAATGAAGTCTTTGGATCGGAGCCATCCATCCCCGACGATGTTCTTACCAAGGCGTTCCAAGTGGACAAGAATCTAGTTGACTATCTCCAGTCCCAGTTCTAGACTAACTTTAGAATACGCTTTGATTTGTTGTGTGGTTGATGTTCTTTTTTATTGGAATTCGTTTGTTACGTACAGTAATTAAGCTGTGTGCGTATTGTGCAATAAATTAGTTACTGGATTTTGGTATGACAATGATAATTGCTTGTGCATAAGAGGTCTGGCATTGGTGCAATGCTGAATGCAGCAATGAGGGTGAACTAGGAGTATGAAATTAAACATGGAACCAGGTTTGTTGTAACAGCGAAAAATTAAATCTCATAGAGTTTCTAAAGACTTATAAGGGTTATTATTTTGTACACCCAGGATTATGAAAAGCTGCTAATTTTAAAAAATCCAAAAAAAATCTCCAAATCTCCAAAATTGGTAAAAACTTAATATACATGTTAAAAATACTAAGATCAATAGTTGTATAAAAAAATTTCAAAAAAAAAAAAAAAAATTTTGCACTCATATGCACCGAAGCTTAGTGCTTCTAGATGTATAAAATCAATTGTCGACTTATAAGTGGGTCCAAGCTTGAAATATAATGTCACGAGTTTTAAAACCATATAACTAAACCGCCAAGTTAGAATGGACAAGTTTAGTTAGAATGGACAATGTTATACTGTAAGACCTTAACTCTGGGTCTCAAGATAGTTTTTCTGAATATGACTATTACAAACGGTATCCAAACAAAGCCCAAAGTTGAGTTGAGTTGAGTAGGATCTGGCCAGAGCGAAAAATATCATTCTATAAGACTCATAACTGATAGGCCCACGATCATTTTTCATTTTTCTGAGTATGACGTTATATTTCGCGCCATTGATTGGAAGATCATTCAAGAAAATATCATCCCACGTGAAAGGCCTTGAATGCATTGAAAACTATCTGAAAGGGAGTGCCTACCTTATACTGATACTACTCCCTACTAAAGGGATTGCCACAAAGAGACAAGGGCTCTTGGCGCCGTAGTTCTCACATGGGCTTTCATGCATCGAATCCCAGGTGGAGCATTGGCTCCATGTACTGTTGATGTAATCAAACAAAAAAAAAAAAAAGGACTGCCACAAAGACGCATGGCATTACCACAAGCCTTTTCTACCCAAAATCTCTGGGAAATGGTATTTTTTAATGGTTGAATTATCATCCAAATATTGTTTGTTGGTCAGCTCATTTTTAATTAAATACATAAACGATGACTCATAGTAGCAGGAATCGTACCAGTGTATTTTATGCATCTAGCCATCACAAAGGAGAAATGCAATCCCTCCATTTCAAAACTTTTGGCAACAAGGAAAATATCCTATATTGAAGTTAAAAGATAAATCCATCAAATCAGCCAGGGAAGAATTCTAACTCTAAGATCATCACAGATGATAGCCAAATATGTTAAAAACCGATGGACGCAGAATGTTAATAACACTAGAAATTTAAAGCTAGCAACCATAAAACTCAACCACTTCGTACAAACAGCTCACAAACATGCACACAGTGCTAATCTCCAATCGCTGAACACAACAACATACAACCGACTTCAGATCAGGGAGCAGTCCCTCAAATGGTTGCCTCTTGCTCCTCTTCCTCCTCATACTCTTCTTCATCATCCGCTGTCGCATCTTGGTACTGCTGATACTCAGCCACCAAGTCGTTCATGTTACTTTCAGCTTCAGTGAACTCCATTTCATCCATGCCCTCACCAGTATACCAGTGCAAGAAAGCCTTCCTCCGGAACATAGCTGTGAACTGCTCACTGACTCGCCTAAACATCTCCTGGATCGAGGTTGAGTTGCCAATGAATGTCGAAGCCATCTTGAGCCCTTTGGGTGGGATGTCACAGACACTGGACTTCACATTGTTCGGTATCCATTCAACGAAGTAAGAAGAGTTCTTATTCTGAACATTGATAATTTGTTCATCAACCTCCTTTGTGCTCATCTTCCCACGGAACATAGCTGAGGCAGTCAGATAGCGGCCATGTCGAGGATCAGCTGCACACATCATGTTCTTTGCATCCCACATTTGTTGGGTAAGCTCAGGGACAGTCAGTGCCCTGTACTGCTGGGAACCCCTTGACGTCAAGGGTGCAAATCCGACCATGAAGAAGTGGAGACGGGGGAAAGGGATGAGGTTTACTGCAAGCTTCCGCAGGTCTGAGTTTAACTGGCCAGGGAACCGCAGGCAGCATGTGACACCACTCATTGTGGCAGAGATAAGGTGGTTAAGATCGCCAACTGCAGCAGGGTGACAAAAAACAGAGTACAAATTAGGCTAGCTGGAATTTGATTCAGTCACATGGGAAGCAAAAGGAACACCAGAGCTAATAGATATCATATGCCAACAAGTATATTGTGCAGAGAATTTGACTCACAGGTAGGAGTGGCTAGCTTAAGGGTGCGGAAGCAGATATCATAGAGAGCCTCATTATCAAGGACCATACACTCATCAGCATTTTCAACGAGCTGATGAACAGAGAGAGTGGCATTGTAAGGCTCCACAACAGTATCAGAGACCTTTGGCGAGGGAAAAACAGAGAAAGTCAGCATCATGCGATCCGGGTACTCCTCTCTGATCTTGGAGATGAGAAGAGTGCCCATGCCAGATCCAGTTCCTCCACCCAAAGAATGGCAAACTTGAAATCCTACAAAATTTCAAAAAATGAAAAAATGAAAAAAAGCAATTGGTATGACCGAAAATTTTACCCTGGAAGAGAATAGAAAATAACAGTCTAAATAATAAGAGTATTCGCAGGTTCACAAATAGCCAACCAAAGATGGTGCAGGAACATAATCAAAATGAGAAACAGCAGGTACTGTCAACTCTCAAAATAGAATTTCATGGGAAATTTTCCTCTCGAAACACGGGCTAGGAAACTACATTAACAAAATTCATTCGCTACATTCGACAAAACAAAATTCAAATACAGAAATTAAACCATGTCACAGGATCCAATTTTGTTAATAACATAGGGCAATCCAAAATGGATAATAACAATGCTAGGTCCTTTAGTCACGTTACCAGTATTGTCAGGTCGAGCATTCCAGCTAAGATAGACGTAAGAGCTACATCAGGCCCTTCCTGAGGATTCAAAATCTGCCTGCACGAAAATCTAAGCAGGCGGTAATGCAGTTCATGGGATCTAATGCAAATCATGAGTAGGATTTTGTATACACAGGCTGCAAATTCATAATAGAGAATCCCGATGCAGCATAAGGATGGAGCATATGAAAGGCACAAGTTTGACAAATGTTGAGGCATTCAAACATAAGCATTTGTATCAAATTCACTACTTAAAGCTCAGTAGCATAAAAAAGAGGACAGAGCTAACATATCCACGCCATGCACTGGGATCCAAATAAACAAACAAAAAATTTCATGTCGTCGTATGTTGTCTCACAGATTAGCACTTCCTTGAACATAACGAAGTGATAAAAAAGATAGAAATGGTTTCGCGAGGGAGACAATATCATTAGATGCCTACAATTTCAGCCGAATCAAATCAAACCACCGTAAATTCTACAACACTAATAACTTCCTTTCCAATTAATGCTGCCAAGTTGGACCATTCCCTTCCAAAATCGGCACTGCGATTACACAAACCTCTTGACAGTCCGTATCCATATCATAGCATTTCCAAGTTCCCCCCATCTCCCCATTAAAAGATGTTAACGGCAAAACCCGGGTGCAAGATCAGTCCACTAAAGGATATTTGGACAAAAAGGTGGACTAATCAGAATGTTGGGCTGCGACTGATACATAAATATTCCCATCTAACAAACGGATCAGATCCACAACTGTTCGAAATGATCGAACACGAAAAAACCACAAAATACAACAGAAGTCCACCACGAAACCCCAAAAGGCGAAAACTTTTAAACAAAATCCAACAACAGAAACGAAAATTTTCAAACCTTGCAAGCAATCGCAGTTCTCAGCTTCCTTCCTGACGACATCCAGCACCGAATCGATCAATTCAGCGCCCTCCGTATAATGCCCCTTTGCCCAATTGTTCCCCGCCCCCGACTGCCCGAACACGAAGTTGTCCGGCCGGAAGATCTGCCCAAAGGGGCCGGAGCGGAGGGAATCCATCGTGCCGGGCTCTAGGTCCATAAGCACAGCGCGGGGAACGTATCGGCCGCCGCTGGCCTCATTGTAGTAGACGTTGATGCGCTCGAGCTGGAGATCGGAGTCGCCGCTGTACTTGCCGGTGGGGTCGATGCCGTGCTCGTCGCAGATCACCTCCCAGAACTTGGCGCCGATCTGGTTACCGCATTGGCCACCCTGAATGTGAAGGATTTCGCGCATTTTGGCGGCTGAAACGAAGAGATCTGGCACGAAAAAGCGGAGCTTTTGGAGACACCGGCTTCGCAGCAGAGAGAGCGGCGCAATTGAAATGAGAAAGAAGAGCGCCGCTGTCGATGGGTTATTTATAGAGGAGGGGAAATTACCAGAAAAGGCAGGGAATCTACTCGCGCGTGTGTTATAAGTTTAGAGCCGCAGCCGCTCCGCTCCTATACGGCCGGCACGCGTGGCAAGGCTGTTCCGTACAGATTGATTGTCTGGTGATCATTCTTCCTATAATTAGACAATCTGGTCCGTGCAAACGTTGTCTCGGGCAAGAAACTGCCAAACAAAGCGAAAAAATGCTGGGCTTTACTTGCCAAGTTGCCCCAATTTTGTCATAACCGAACCGGTGATTGAACCGGTAAAAGAATTGGTCTGGTTCGAACCGGTTCGACCGGTTAATCAAATCGGTTCGACCGGTTAAGTACATTAACTGACCTGAAAGACTTAAACTTATAATAAGCTACGACCGTTGTTGCTTGATTATTGGTTCTTGAATTCTTCATCTTTATCTCGGTACCTTGATGAATTACTATAAACATACCTGAAAAAATAAGAAATAAAATAGATCAGCAAGTGTTCAAAATTTGTATAATTAAATAACCTTTTATAATATGAAAATTAAGAATATCTCTTATGTTTAGCAAAAAATGAAAATTTAGAAGTTTATAAACCATTAAATGCATCATTCTCATCAAACATAAATTTTAAAAGTATATAAATCCTTCATTTCAACCAAATATAACATTTTAAAAGTCTAACAATACATCATTCCCACCAAACATAAAATTTTAAAAGTCTACAAATATTCAAACACACATTCTTGTCTGAAAATCCACCATTTACATCATTACAAATATTAAATATTAATTATGAGACTGATATTAATTACATGAGTTGTATATTATGATACGTATGATTAATTAGAATGGATTGATTATATGAAGTATTTTTGTAAGTCCAAAATTTCTTAAAATTTTGAATGTATGAGAGTTAATAATCATCATTCCTATAGAGATTTTTTTAATAATTACGTAAGATTTTAGATTTATTTAATGACATAATTGATATTATAGGATTGTTTAATAGCATAATTGAATCATTGATAATTACTAATTCATAAGATACGCAAGCAAAAAAAAATTAGGCTAAATCAAAAAGGGCTAAATAAATAAATAATGAGTACTGTTTTTTGATAATTGCTGTTTTGAATTTTGATGCTGCCGGCGCCGGGAGAGGAAGCAGCACAGAGCGGCGGGAGAGGAGAGTAGGAGACAGCACAGAGCTCCCAGTCGTCGTGCGGGCTGCGGCAAGACGACGCCGGCGCCGGGAGAGGAGACAGCACAGAGCAGCGGCAAGACGGCGTGCGGCAAGGCGAGACGCCAGAATGGCAGATCGTCTGGCGAGGGCGAGGGTTGCCAGACGACGACGAAGGCGAGGGCGACGACGACGAGCCGGCTGCGGGACGACGACGGCAAGATCGTCGGGCGAGGAAGGCGATGCCTGCTGCGGCTGCGGGACGACGAACAGAGTCACAGACGAAACAGAAGATCGTGTTTTTTTTCCTTTAGTTTAGGGTTAGCTGTTTAAGGATATCCGTCCGACCGGTCGAATCCGGTCGAACCGGTTCGACCGCCGGTTCACCGGTTCGGACGGTTTCATTTGATCAAACGAACTAGTGCCAACCGAACCGAAAACTGGACCGGTTCCCGGTCCGGTCCGGTTCTGATAACACCGGTTGCCCGTAGGTTTACAATTACTGAAAAAAAATCTGACAACACTCTTGTTGGCTCAACTGCCCGAGCATGTCTGAATCCTGCCCAAGTAGTTAGCGGGACTGGATAAGTGATAACCATTTCAAGGATTTGTTAACGTAAGAAATGGAGGACCGCGAGTTACAGATTTACAGTGCGCTGTACATGCAGAGCGAGTAGTTGGCACTTTGCTGTCCAAGAGGCAACGCTAATCTAGTGGCGCGCGTGATTTGATAAGAAGGAGATATGCAATCTTAAAAAAATGTATACAGGATCCAAGCCTTCTATTCTCTGATATATCATTAACGATAATTCAATTTGTAATTAAATTTAATTTTTAATGCTTTAACATGCTATGGAACTGAAGTCAAATGGTTAGGATAAGGAAATTGACGGTGGACCCAATAAATCGAAGAAAATTACTCGTTCAACAGTTGTGTGTTCTTATGAACGAAAAGAGGCATTCCCAGCGAAGATAGCCGCTGAAGAAGAGAATTTGTCCCCCAGCGGCCGCTTCACAGCTAGGGGTGCAACTTGGGCCGGGTTCGGCCCGAACCCGGGGATTTATAGTGCTAAAACCCTGCCCTTTTCGCCCCCCGAACCCGGCCCGAAGGCATACGATGCACGGGTTTGGGTTGATGTGAGCCCGAACCCGAATCTGAAAATATTAATATTTTATTTTTACCCAATTTCTAATACCCCATTTCGCCATTCGTAATCGTAAGCCCGCAGCGCCCTGTGCCCATAGAGTCTTCCTCTCGTCTCCCCTTTCTGCTACACCGGTCGCCGGCTCATCGCCGGCTCGTCGCCACTCGCCACGCCCTACGCCCCTCTCTCTTTCTCCCCTTTCTACAGATCTGCTTCGTCGCTCGCCGCCACGCCCTGCGCCCCTGCCTGAACCCTGCCTTCTTCCTTCCGGACGCCAAACGATCACGCCCTGCGAATCTGCGACCTCTTCTTCCTTCCTTTTAATTTTCTTCTTATCTCTGTCAGTTGCCCTTAATAATTTTTTATTCTTTTTTTCGTGACCTTCTCGTGGTCCTTCCGGCGCAACTCTAAGATCGGCAGGTATCATTTCTTCTTTTCTCTGCATCAAGGTGCGTAATGCGCGCTCATGGGCTTACTCTCTCTATCCTGCTGATCGTCTGTTCTCTGTTGTGATTTCAATCTCAACCGTTAACTTGATCTGTGAGTCGGCTAGCAAACTGGATTTGGTGAGGTCATCCTAATATATGGAGTAGATTGGTTGAGCTCGCAGATTAATGGTGTTGTAGTTTTTTTCTAGAGAAGAACGGATAAGAAATCCATTGCCTTCCATCTTAGCATGAAAAAACTGCATTTTTGCTGGTCCTTTTTCTCTGTCTAGCAGCATCTTGAATTTCTGTTGCTAGTTGTACAGTCGATACATGCTGCATGCATTTAACCATTTCTACTAAGCCTAAATCACCATTGCAACATGCACAAAAGCCTTAAGTGATTACTTCGTTTGGCATTACATGTGAAGGGGAAGGTTTGATTATGTTCGGTTCGAGCATGTTTTCGAATTTATTGTTTGTTTTTGTTTTTTTATCTTTTTTTACCATGCACTACTTGAAATTGCGTGTTTGTAGAACGTGAAAAAAATCAAGTTTTTGGTTTTAGTGCTGAGATGAACTCAAAATGGGGTGGTGGCAAGGCCTCCTTGGCTGCTGCTACTAGGTCATCCCCTAAGGGTAGAGGCGCTGGCCCACACTACGGGCATGCTTCTGCTGGCTCGGGCTCCGCCAGCTGTGGCCTGAAACTCGATCAGCCTAGCCATGATTCTGCAGATCCCAGTATGGATGCTGCTCAGGATGGCGATTGGGAAGTCTATGGGAAAAAAACCAAAAATCGAACTGGTAGTGCTGCTGTAAAACCACGGGGATCCTCTAATAATTTTTTATTCTTACTTGCATTTTCAATCATTAATATTCGTGTTTATCATCAAATCTTATGAGCCATTATGTTTTTAGTCAATTTTGTTATTTCATCTAAGGCCCCTGCCCATTATGTATCTGCTGTTATTTGTTAAAAAAACCCTTAAGTATACATTTAAGACTTTAAAGGTCTTTTGGAAAATATAATATAATAGTCACATATTTTTTATTTTCCTTCCAAAAAATATTATTTTTAAGGTATGTTTGGCAATGATCCTATTAAAAAGATGCATTTGTCTGCGACAAAACACCAACTATTTTCATGGAAAAATATTCATTCAATTTGTCAATAAATTTCATTAGGATCAAAATATTCCTAAAAGTTTGTGGTGATCTTGAATGTGCTATAATCTTGACTAGCTTTGTTTTTCAATTTCTCAGGTGGGTAAGAAACTATCAGAACTAATTCGGGATTCAGGTGTGCAAGCATCACTGCATCAAGAATTGAACACGACAGCCCACGCTGCCCACCTCTGTAATTACCTTTCCTTCTATAAATGTCATTTCGTTTCAGTCCTTAAATTAATTTTTTCCATTTCGTAAGTTAGAACATGATTTGGTTTGCATGCTCGTATGAAACACCTCATCTTAGTAAATTCATGAAATCTTAGATATATTCCTTCTTCATATGTGCAACAAAATGAAGGAAAAACTTGCAAAATATTGGGGTTCTGTTGACAAGTTCAACATTTACTTGCTCATTGCGGTAGTGTTTGATCCACTGTACAAGCTAGGCTATTTGGAATTTTATCTTAGTATTTTCCTTCCTGCGGATCAGGTTTCTGCATTATCAAAGAAAGTGTATGATAAAATGATTGAATTATATGGAACTTATAAATTTGGGTCTACTAGTAGTACTACAAGTTCTTTGTCTGAAGCGAGCGGGGCATCATCCGAATCAAAGAATTCAAAATGGAAGCTGTGGCAATCTATGAATAACAGTAATGTTGGAGTTATCACAAATGAAATTGATGCCTATTTAAAAGATCCAGTTGAGAATGAAGTAGAACCATTTGATATTTTAGCATGGTGGTCAACGGCTACAAAATACAGGATTTTATCTTCTATGGCAAAAGATATTTTGGCTATTCCTGTTTCAACAATTGCATCAGAATCTGTATTTAGCACTGGAGGACGTGTTCTTGACCAATATCGTAGTTCATTAACACCCATGTTGGTTGAGTGCCTAATTTGCTCTCAAGATTGGTTGAAAGCATCTCCAGTCGATTCAAATTATGAAGAATTTGTTGATCAACTAGACAAATGCGCAAGAGGTAAAATATATTTTTCTATGTTTTAATCCTATACCTTACTCTTAACATTATTTTTAATGCCAATATTTATTTTTTTCAGATGAAGTTTCTCAAACATCGGGAAATGCTGCTTCAGGATCGTTACCACCTATTCCACCAAGAAATTAATTTACAGGAGGTATTATTTATACATTTGAATATATATGCATATATATGCTCTTTAAGTGCAATTGTACAAAATGACGTCGATTTTGTGCATTTGTTTTTTAGGGAAAAAAGAATTTGGCTTAGCGGATGAGAATAATAGAAGACAAGAAGAATGAAGACTGCGTGGAAAATTAAAATGTTTCATGTTGTTATGTTGCAGTAGGCAATTTAAGTTAAATGTTGTAATTTGGTTATTGGAACTTAAGATTAAAGTTGTAGACTTGGACTTAACTTGGATGTTGTGATTCGAAGTTGTAGTTTTGAACTTATTATAATCTTATTTGTTTTGATATTATTGTATTTTTGGGATTATTTTCTTTTCTTATGATTGATATTATAAAGTTTGTCTTATGATCGGATGCTAATATTTCTATATATGATTGTGATATTCATGTTAAATTGCAGGACGGACAAAGGTTGTACTTCTACATTCATCAAAATATGGTTGTTATTCAACTTAATGCGAAGAGAATGCTCAAAACAGGTTTTTCTTCTTAATACTCTTAAATGGTATTTAAATTTTTTTTGCTTTCTTCTAATAAATTGTTATTTTAGATTTTTTTAGCAATAGATTTGTGATTAAATGAGTATAGGATATATATTTATAGTAACATGTCAACCCGAAACTCAACCCAAGTCCGAATTTCAAAAATAGGGTTAGGGTTGAGGTTTTACAAATAGAGTTAGGGTTAGGGTTAGGGTTGAAGATTTACAAATAGGGTTAGGGTTAGGGTCGAGGTGAACCCGAGTTTCATGAGCCCGAGTTACACTCCTATTCACAGCTGATATAATAGTCGAGCCAAATCCCGGCTGGAGGGGCACAACCGCATGAGTGCTGATGCCTGGTGATCCCAAGATCCTCCGCCACCGCCATTCTTCCGCGCTCGCTAGCTTAATAAAATACAATGTCTATCCTACAGTTAGTTTTTATTTTACAAAAATATGAGATTCTATTTGAGAGCGGCTAATAAAACAAGGCAAATTCGTTTTACCACTCTTTCCAACGGTTATAGTTGGTAAGATTCAGGAAGTGTTTTGGCGGGAATGAGATGAAATAGAAAGAAAAAGTCAATTAAAATTAAATGTATAATTTACCTTTTTATTTTTACTTTTATATTCTAATCATTTTTCATATTTTTTAATAATTATCATATTTATTCCCACTTTATTTCTATCATATTAAATTCTTTCCTCACTTTTTAAATTTATTTTCACTATTTACTAATGCCAAACGCTTCCTTGAAAATAACACTTTACGATCATTTCTGCATACTGTTCAGAGATTATTTGATAAGATATAAAAGGGGGAATGAAATTGAATAGAATGAATATGATAAATGTGAAGTAAAAATAAAGTAACAATAGATAAGGTAACTAGATAATTATGATTGACTGTTTATATTTTTATCATTCTCATTTTATTTTCAACTTCACAAATCATTCCTTAATTAAATTACTTTTTCTATTATTATTTCTCTATTTTACTCATTTTTTATATTTTTTGTGCAGCTACATTGTCCATATAGTTTTCTTTATTCCTAATCATTCTTCTTACCATGTCACATTATTTTCTTAATTTTTTTCAAAAAATTATTTTCTACATTTTTTACCTCTTTCCAAATAAACCCTTATTGTTGGTAGTCCATAAAAGTCATATTGCATAATAAGTCAAATTGGTGTTATTTTATTATTATCATCAACGTTATTATTAAATAATTATTTTTATTTTATTTTTATTCACTCTTATTATGAATAGGATTCCGTGTCTGAATGACCTCATTTAGTCATTTTCATTTTATGTTATTTTTAATTAAAACAAGTTCTAAAAAGCAGCAATACACTTATTCATGGTAACATGCTGTTTTAAATGTCAATGCAAACTTGAGAACATTCGCAAGATAAACCAATCCTATCTTTCCTAAGTTGAATTGAGGGAATATTTGTTTAATACAAAAACTTTTCAACCAAAATTTTTCAAAATGAAACTTTTTACTCTTCACAATTATCTTTTTTAATCTTTTTTACATATTTTTATACAACTACACTACATTTAAAATTTCTACACGACTATCCATACAACAATCCATTTCAATTCATACAAATTCTTAAATGAAATCTGTATCTAGGATAAGAATGTAATGATGTGGATTGAGAATGGAAAAAAGTTGTATTGAAAAATTTTTCTTGAGAATTGAAAAACTGTCTTGGTAACGAGAATATAGATTTCATACAAGAATCTTATGTCCTTTGAAACAAGCCTAACATATCTATTTTAACTTTAGATCTTTGTTTCCATTTGAATCTAATAAACTCCTATTGAAAAGCTCTGAGATAATTTTTACAATTTTCCGAAAAGAGACTACAAGCTTTTAAATAGCAACGGAAAAACTACAAGCTTGCAAATATTAATAATTAGATAAGAAGCTCTCATCTATCATCAAAGGGAGACCAAGCTCCCACCATTATTTTTCCTCAACATGGGTTTCGGACGTGGATGGCTAGCCTATTGGCCATCGTCCATCACCAACTAGGTACAACCCAGTTGGCTATAAGAAACAATTGAAATATAAAAATAAGAATGAAAAACAGTTAAATAATTAAAATTATAATTATAATTAATACCTTTAACTTTTCATTTTTCATTCCATTCTCGTCAATTACAAAAAGCCAAATGCTTGTGAAGTTAAAACTAAAATCCATTTAAAAAATGCGATGAATCCTAATAACATAACCATGCAAACGTTGGATGTTAATCCCCGTTAATGAGTATGCCGAATCAATTCCATTGATTTTGTTTAGCATTACTTGCTAAATTTCAGATGGCCTCAATAATTGAATAATTGGGTCAGGGACAAAGAACAATTTTTCATCTCGGCGATGACTGAATGTATTCTTGGTCAAAGCAGCCTACAAATAGATCATTTACGTACTGTAAATTTTCATAATAATAACGTTAGTAAGGGATCGTCTAACTTCCCATATTAATTCAATTCACTTAATTAAGCTCTCCAATATTTTTTTTATTGATGTACAATATTACACCTCATTCATATTATAATGAAGGTTAAAAATTCACATAGAAAACAATAAGTTATTACCTATCTACAGGCAAGCACCACCACAAACCATATTCCCAAGGGAGAGGACAGTCGAACCCAAATTGGCTAAATATTTGCCATTGCCTTAGACCAACAAGATGACATGGGGTTGGTTAGGTTCACCAATACTAATAGTAACTGCTCTTTTCAAAATGAAATAAATAACGTTGTACATTGAAATTTAGTAATTTTGTTTGAAACATTCACTTATACCCTGCAAAACATACGCCCCTTCATTATTACTTGTAAATTTGACAGTTAATCATAGTTGTTTGGGCTCTTGTTGATTGTTGGCAAGCTAGGCTCTATAATCCCACTCCTTACCATATCTTTTCTTTGATGGATACCATATCTTTTTTACATATACTTAAATCTTAAATTTTCGTTAGATCATGTGTTCCATGTGTGTTTCCACATAAAGCCATAATTTTTGAAATCGACAATCTAACCACTTAAAGCAGGTATTAAAATATGAATAGAATTAATGAAAAAGAGATTTTTATATGATCTTAACTTCGTTTCATAATAATATTTCAATATATTACCATAAATTATCATATTTTGATTATGATTTAATCTATATTTGGACATTATAAGATTTAATTCTAATGAAAAAAACTTAACTATCTAAAATTTATGTACATATGTAGGATTGCAATTCCGTAAGTTCGCGTCATTTTAGCCCACAATAATAACAAGTTCAGTGAGAAATCGATGGGTGATTGTGAGAAATTAATAAAGGATTGTAAGTGAGAAAGCTCTTTGAGAAAAAAGACCTTCGAACTAATGTCTCAACTGCATGCGCTAACCTCTTCGCGAGGTTGCCCTTTTTAAGGTGGAAGACGAATAACTAGGCGAGCCAGCTGATAATTGAAGGGGTCGTCATGGACCACCACCAATTATGAGGATGGGCCATGCATGGTGGTTTGAAGTTTTAACAGGAATTATGAGAATGATAGAAACCAACATTTTAGCTGCCCTTTTTGTTTCTGTGCGTTTGATTCTTAGCATGCATGAGTAGGAAATATCTGAATTTTGCGCCAAAAGATCCAATTTTCCAGTGGCCCACCAAATGAGAAGATGGAATCATGTCAAGCCAACTGTACCGACTAGTCTTTTTAATCTAGATGGGACAAGTCACACTTTCTAAGGTTACTTGTATTTTAGTCTCTTTAGCTATATGTACTTGTTTTTTAAACCTTGTAAATTTGCCTTCTTTTTAATTTAATTTGTATTGTTAATACATGTTGAATGGAAAATTTTTTTAATAGCTACCAGTATGAATTTTTTAATGATAATATTGTCCTCAAAGGAGTTAACTCATGAAATGAGTGGACTTAACTTTTTTTTTTTTATTAGAGGATATTTTACATAATATCTCAATTCGTATTACATTCAAACCCTAAGACAATTCTAACAAACTTGCAATGGAAGACGACAACAAGCTTCCACACATCAAGTGGAGAGACCGCTAGTTCCCATCAAAGTATAAAGGGGGAACACATGCCCTCACCCATATTTGGGTTCAGAATCCCACATGGGATTCGAACCACGCATCGGCTGGGAACGGAAATCCCGTTCCGCAGCCGATGACCAGACGAGCACCGCTCGTCTGGTAGAGTGGACTTAACTTAGTTGTAATAAACATTGCACTGTTTGAAAGTTTAAGTCAATTCATTTCATAAGTCGCCTGATCGTGAGTTCACTCAATTAGGCAACATAAGATTATTTAGTCTTCATATATGAGTTGACTCATAAACATGTCGACTCAACTAAGCTATAAAGTTATTTTAGATTTTTTATTTACAAATAACGGCCATTAATTTGATGTTTTAAAATGCAAAGAGGCAAACTTACATGATTTAAAAAGAAAATATGTGAAACTCAAGAATTAAAAAGCAAATACGCATGATTTAGATAAACCAAAATGCAAAAAATTTACTTGGTTGAGACTAGTATAATAACAATAGTACCAATTGGTTGAGACTAGTATAATAACAATAGTACCAATTGGTTGAGACTAGTATAATAACAATAGTACCAATGGAACAACCATGGTCAAAGAATTAGGTCGCGTTTGGTAATGTTTGTATATGACGTGGGATGAAAAATCATGGGATACACATTCTCACGAATAATTTAAAAATATAAAGATAATTAATGGGTGAAATAAAAGAATACCTAATAATAAATAGCATGTAAATGGTACATGATTGTCCATTGTCAAATGAAATAAAACCATGGGGGTAAAAATATTCACCTGTTCTGATCACATTGAACATTTTCACACAATTTAAGAAGTTGTTTTTGGTAACTAAAACTAGAGCAAGAAGTTTAATTGAATATATTTGCAAAATTAATCCATAAATCATAATTGGTACAATTTATTTAAAGTTTTTTAAATTAGAACGCGAATTTATAAAATTTTAAATATGACCATATATTTTCTTCATATTTTCAAATGTGACATGTTATTGCTCCAGTTTTAACAAAATATTCTAAGCTAGAACCTCAATCCATCTACTACGTCATTAGATAAAGAATGATCTTTACTATATATTGCTATGAGCCACGATCTTGTTAGCCATTGCTTGGCTCGGAGCAAAAAAATCTATTTTTATATTTTTTAAACTTTTTATAAACTTATTAATCTAAATATATTTAATATATAAATCAAATTTTACTATTTCAGAATTTGTGAAAACCAATATAATTGACTTGATAAGATATTCTCATCATTCTTCCTCTGAATTCGTTCATGAAATCTGGTATTTGGAGATGCATGCATATAGATTTTAAATATAGAGACATTTTAGTCATTTTAATCATTAAAAATAGCTAAAATATCCTTATATTTAAAATTCAAAACAACTGCAAAAATGATAAAACTTAATTTACATATTAGACACATTCAACATAAAAAATATATCTAAATTAATAAGCTTATTTTATCAAAAAAAGCTTATTGAAAAAGCAAAAAATACTTAAAGTAAATTTTTTTGGCCGGGCTTTTAATAGCACATGCTAATAAGAGTAGCTTTCCATTATTATGTCTTCATATTCTTCCATTATTATGTCTTCGTATTCTTACAACCATATACATCAACGACGACTAATTTTTTGTTTAGGTATAGGTTTTCTTTATCTAATTTAGTTTTAGGTGTTAACTTAGGGTATTTTGACAAAAATAAATGGACAAAACTAATGATATTATTGTACTTGGATTTTTTGTGGTTTTAGTTTTTTTTTATTATTTTATCAAGTACAAGGGGTGAGAGTTTAACCCTCAACCAAGTGGCATCATGCCACCATGTATTACCATTGAGGCACGCCCATGGACACGCGTATGTAGTTATATAGAATTGTAGGTGTATTCTAAAACACTTTTTCATCTTTTGATGAAATTTTAAGCATGTTACTTTTATTATATTTTCATTGATGATAAAATGATAAAAATGCCTCTATTAAAAATATTATTTTTTTTATTACTAAATCTTTATTTATAAATATAATTATTTTTATGATATATTTATTGTTTTCAATAATTTTTACAACAATAATAATGAAAATAGTTGTTACAAATAATAAATTATATTGTAATATATATTAGTAGGAAAATTTTCATCGTTTTAGGTTTGTTGGGTAACAAAGAAGAGGAAAAAAATTTCATTAATTTTTCACCTCTTTTAATATCATTTGACATTTTAACTACTTCAAAATTTTATTTTTAATCATTACACTTATACTTACAATAATTATATATTTCACAATTTTTCATACAAGTACTCTATGTATTTTATTTTTATTCACTTTACTCATGATAAATATTCTAATCACGCCACTCTCTCACTTCTTTAAAAAACATTTCCATTTTTCTCATTACTAAACAGACCTTGGTCATAAATTTTAACTAACGTCCCTATATCCTTAATAAAAAGAATACACTTATAATTTCATATAAACATTGTGAAGCATTTTGTAATTTGTAAAATGAAGAAATACACTTGAAATTTCACCTAAACTATTTAGGTACCAGAAGAAAAAACCTTTATAATTTTTATAAATTGTTGTCCTAAAAATAAGAAATAAAATTTATGGTCATATTTTGAGTCATCCTATTTATTTAGTTAAGATCAGGTGAACCATCCTTATTTGAACCCAAGGCACATACAATACAAGGGGATAGATTTTTTCAAAAGCATATATTTTCAAATGAGTGTTAGGATATGTTAAGGAAGTTGGAAAAATAAAAATGAAAAATAAGAATGGTAAAAAAATTTTAAAATGCAAGAGGATGATACATATAATAAGACAGAGGTAATGATTAGAAATAAAGAAAATAAAATTAAATAGCTAGAATAGTTATATGAAAAATTATTAAAACATAAAAATAATAACAACAAAAGTAAAGTAATTTATTAGTAAAGATATCACGTCATGTAAAAAGATGCGGAGGAAGAGCGAAATTTTTTACTCATACATGTTACCACACAACAAGACATTTTATTTTCACCCACAAAAATAGAAACAAATTTTTTTTAAAAAAAATTAAACAGCAGTTAGTATAACCCTCCCGCGCAACAGGCGCTCCCCAAACTTTACAAAAATAGAGCAAATGTTGTTACCATAATTGCTTGGCATTTTTCTTCTAGCAGTGAAATAATTGCAACTTTTGTTGCCTATAAAATAAACACAACAGAATGTCAACAAAATGGAGATTTTCGTTCTCAAGGTAAAATGCTAGCTGCCTACGTTCCAACTGTAACAAAATTTACAATAAGATATTGCAAATTTTGTTCATAAAATGAAATTCTATTGCAGTGACAAACGAACCTTTAGATTTTTATAATCCCTAAGTTACTCACTAGAATAATCACCAAATGATTCTTCTAAACACGGTCTCTTTTTTTAGGCAAATTTATAGGTGTAGTTTATTTAACGTTAATTTCCATGTAAGTAGCACAACCTACTGACTAAATAATTTGTTAATTATCTTTCATGTAGGTGGTGGTCATTCACAGGAAGGTGGGCAAGTTGGACAGGCTGGACTGGATTTCTTCACCACTACGGATTTTTATTAATTAATTATTGTTAAACTAGCATCATGAACTGAACGTGGGAGTCTTATCTCACTAATCACTCACTAATCTCTAAATTCCGTCCGATACAAGTTTCTAGTTGTCTCCTGGGTTGGCATCGGTTGCTAACAACCACTCCACGTTTATGTATCTTTTGGGTCTCTAGTGTTGTCATTGCTTCTGAGCCTTGGACTTGAAGAAATGAATCGCGTTGTGTTTATTCTGTCCTACGCCAACAGTCATTGGTGCTGCCTGTTGAGAGTTGGATGCTCTTAAAATAAAATATTGGATATAAAAAATACAACAACAAATAATACACCCAAAATAATTTGGACACTTTATAGGCTCCTACTCTTAATAGTAGCACTATCCGTACAAATATTCCCTTCCTTACAATCACTCCAACTCACATAAAAAAACACCCACAAATCTACACACACCCTTCACTCCTTCGTCGCTCACCTGCTGCTCATCTTCACTTTTTTTTCGTTTCGAAACATTAGCCCCTTATATAGGCGAACGGGTGCGGCGGGCGACGATTCTGGCGCTTCGGCGTGAGCGGGTGCGGCGGGCGATGATTCTGGCGCTTCGGTGCATTTGTTTTATACGGCGCAGTATTCGGCACGGTTTCGGCGCCGTTTGATTTTGTTTTATTAGGCACCGTTTGTCTTTTTTTGAATGCCCTTTTTTATACGGCACGGCATCGGTGGTGCTGACTTTTTAATTCTCCCCCTCAGCACCGACTTTCTTCTTTGCCTCTATTCTGTTTGTCACACCAATCTGACTTCTGAATTTTTCAAACTTTACTCTAGTTAGCCCCTTGGTAAATATATCTGCAACTTGATCTTCTGTGTTGGTGTGCTTCATTCTGATTTCTCTATCTAGCACTTTTTCTCGTATAAAGTGAAAATGTACTTCGACATGCTTAGTTCTGGCATGGAATACTGGATTCTCTGCTAAGCGTATAGCAGATTCATTATCGCAGTATAGGGGCACTGAATAATCAGTAGGCTGATGTAGATCTTTCATGAGCTGCATCAGCCACTTGGTTTCTTGTGCTGCCATAGCTGCTGCTCTATACTCTGCTTCTGTAGTTGATAGAGACACAGTCGGCTGTCTCTTGCTACACCATGAGACTACCGCTGATCCGAGAGCAAATATATATCCAGTGGTTGATCTCCTCGTATCATGGTCTCCAGCATAATCAGCATCACAATACCCTGCTAATTCGCATATTGTATTCTTCTTATATAAGAGACCAAGATTAACAGTTCCTTTTACATACCTTAGTATGCGTCGAACTGCATCTAGATGCGGCTTCCTTGGTTTCTCCATATAGCGACTTGCTATGCTGACAGCGAATGCTATATCTGGTCGTGTAAGAGTTAGGTAGATTAAACTACCCACTAGCTGCCGATACATCGTCGAGTCTGCTAACTCTTGTCCTTCTAGTGAGCATAGCTTGGTATTAGGCTCCATGGGTGTAGATATGGGCTTACAATTAAGTAGCCCATACTTCTTTAATAAGTCTTGAGCATATTTCTGCTGACATAGGAATAGTCCTTCTTTTGTACGCTCAACTTCTAGCCCAAGAAAATATTTCAATTCTCCAAGGTCTTTCATCAGAAAACGAACTGAGAGATTGGCCTTGGTTTGATTGATTTCTCTTTCATCATCACCAGTAATTATTACATCATCCACATATACTAGCACTATTGCTAGCTTTCCATTTTTATTTTTCACAAATAGACTTGAGTCAGCTGGTGCAACAGAATACCCACTTTGTAGTAAGAATTCAGCAATCTTACCATACCAGGCTCTCGGCGCCTGCTTTAGTCCATATAAAGCCTTTTTCAGCTTGCAAACGTATTCTGGATGGGTTGTGCTCTCGAACCCTTTGGGCTGCATCATATATATTTCTCGATCTAGTTCGCCATGCAGAAATGCATTCTTGACATCCGTTTGCCAGAGCTTCCATGACTTGCTAGCTGCAAGTGCCAGTAATACTCGAACTGTTGTAATTTTTGCCACTGGGCTAAATGTTTCATCATAATCTAGCCCATACTTCTGAGAAAACCCACGTGCTACCAGCCAAGCTTTATATCTTTCGACTGACCCATCGAGCCGTAACTTTAATTTGTACACCCATTTGCATGATATGGGTTGCACATCTCTCGGTTTTGGTACCAGGTCCCATGTCTCGTTTTGCTTTAAGGCTTGAATTTCTTCTTCCATAGCCTTCCTCCAGTATAGACTCTGGGATGCTTCCTCGTACGTAACCGGTTCCGCTTCTTCAGTTGCTTCGAGCACTGCTGCATTAGCATATTTTGGATTCGGCTTCCGTTGTCTGCTGGATCGCCGTGAAATAGGTCTTGCTATTTCTTGCTCATCGAACTCTTCGATCTGGCTCGGTCTTTCTTCTTCTATACTCCTGTGATGCACCCCTATTTGCCATGGGCTATCTGATTCAAGTGATTTGGACTCCTCTCTACTTGGTGAGAGTTCGTCCTCCTCAATATGCCCTTCTGTTGACTGGGTTTGACTTGGCTCGATTTGCTCCTGCAGTCTTTCTTTTAATTGTTCTTCCATTTCATTAGAGTCAGGTAATAAGACTGCCTGTGGTGACCACCAAGATGATGCCTCATCGAAAATTACATTTCGTGAGACATGGCATCGGCCTGTGGTTGGATCACAACATTTCCAACCTTTTCTTTGGCTATCATAGCCAACAAATATACAACGAATGGCCTTTTTATCGAACTTACTACGGAGATGGTCAGGAACAAACACATAGCAAATGCATCCAAACACACGGAAATGACTTACCGTTGGTTTGATGCTCCACAATTTCTCAAAAGGAGAAATATACCCAAGTCTAGGTTGAGGAAGCCTATTTATGACATGGGCAGCAGTCTTCATGCATTCAGCCCAAAATTTAGGTGGCACATTCTTGGCATGTAGCATACTTCTGCATATCTCTGCCAAGTGTCGATTTTTTCTTTCTGCCACTCCATTCTGTTGTGGCGTGTTTGGGCAAGTCAGCTGTCGGCGTATCTTACACTTTTGTAGATACTCTGAAAATTCAGCTGACGTATACTCTCCCCCATTGTCTGTGCGTAGGCATCATATTTTTCGGCCTACTTCACTTTCCACTTTTTGCTTAAATTCTTTGAATTTAGTGAATGCCTCAGATTTTTCTTTCATAAAATCAACCCAGACGTACCTTGAATAGTCATCGATGAAGGTTATCATGTACTGGTAGCCGCTAATGGATGGCTGCTTCACTCGTCCAAATACATCTGAGTGTACTATCTCGAGAGGCACCTTGGTCCGAAATTTTGACTCCTCATACGGTAGTTGATGTGCCTTTCCGAACTGACATCCGGCACATACCGTATCTTCTTGAACTTCGAGTTGGGGAAGACCTCTGAGCATAGACTTTTTCATCATCTGCTTCAGCTTATGATAGCTTACATGTCCCAGCCGCGCATGCCATAAATCTGCAGTTTCATTTCTCCTTGTCTTGTCTACGTATGCTGTCTGTGCAGACATCACATAGACAGACTCAAGCCGACGCCCCTTCATGATCGGCTCATTTGTTATTTTTAATTTAGGATATACTCTTACATCACTTGGACCAAACACCACATAATTTCCAGAGGCGGTGAGTTGTGAGACAGATAATAAATTTTTCTTCATACCTGGTACATGGAACACATTTTCCAATTGTACCTTCTGTGAGCTGAACCGAAGAGTAAACATAGTTTTGCCGATATGGGTGATGGGCAGCTTCGAGTTGTTAGCCGTTACGACCACTCGTCCTCCTTTGTACTCAGACGTGCTAGTCAGCTTCTCATAGTCTCCTGTCACATGATTGGAACATCCAGAATCGACAATCCAATCATTATTATAGTTTATTAAATTTTCACTTACTGATATGAGAGCCGTCTCCTCTTCTGTTTTGATAATGCAAGGTGCCGCCATCTCTTGGAGCTCTTCCATTGCAAGGGATGCTTGAAGATCACATTCTTCTTCATTATGGATAGAGGTCGCAGTATTTCCCTCTATTCGCTTGAACCAGCAATCTCTAGCAAAGTGGCCTCTTTTGCCGCAGTTGTAACACTGGTCCTTCTGCCGTCGGAATTTGGTTTCTCTTTTGTCACCATTTTGACGAGCTCCCCCTTGCTGTGAGCTTTGTCCTTGCTGCCTCCTTTGTCAGCTGCCTTCTTGCTTTCTTGTGTTGCCTCCATTTGACCTCGCAGCTAATCGATCTCTGTTTTGGAATTCTCTCTTTTTGCTAAAGAGAGCATTCTCCTCATCTTTTAACGAAACTTTAGACATTTGCTTGTCTAAAGCTTCTTGGTTGGCCAATATATTTTCTAACTCAATTAGAGTTGGTTCTTTGGCCCATCCACGGGTAGCAATGATAATCCCGTGGTATTCTGGTTTTAAGCCATGGATGATAATCCTCCTCATCCTAGTCTCAGAGATCGAATTTTCTGGGTCTAATTTTGAAATTTCTCCACAAAAAAATTTAACTTTGGAGAAATATTCACTTACCGTCATATTCTGCTGCGAAATGGATAACAACTCATTTTCCAACTGCTGGAGCTTTGCATCATTTTTCCTTGTGTAGAGTGCTGCGAGGGTGTCCCATGCCTCCTTGGGTGTTTTAGCATCCTTAATCTTCTGCAGTAACTCGTCTTCAATAGTTACTGTTAGCACGTACATGGCTTTGCCAGCTTTTATCTTCCACTTCTTTGATTCCTCGTCATCTATGGGTGGCGCAGTATTATTGCCGCCAACTATATCCCACAGATCTTGACCAAGCAGATAAAACTGCATACGCAAACACCAAGTATTATAGTTATTATAGTTTAGCTTCTCAATGGTGCTTACCGAGGTAGAAATATCTGCCATCGTGACTTGGTATGCCCAGCACTTTGCCAAGTAAGCTGATTTTAGCTCCACAGTCCTAGACTGCGCACGTGCAGAATCTCTTCGTACTTTGTCTTGCTAGCGTAGCCTTCACGAACCACGGTCCCCGAACCTGGCTTTGATACCATTTGTTGAGAGTTGGATGCTCTTAAAATAAAATATTAGATATAAAAAATACAACAACAAATAATACACCCAAAATAATTTGGACACTTTATAGGCTCCTACTCTTAATAGTAGCACTACCCGTACAAATATTCCCTTCCTTACAATCACTCCAACTCACATAAAAAAACACCCACAAATCTACACACACCCTTCACTCCTTCGTCGCTCACCTGCTGCTCATCTTCACTTTTTTTTCGTTTCGAAACATTAGCCCCTTATATAGGCGAACGGGTGCGGCGGGCGACGATTCTGGCGCTTCGGCTTGAGCGGGTGCGGCGGGCGATGATTCTGGCGCTTCGGCGCATTTGTTTTATACGGCACGGTTTCGGCGTCGTTTGATTTTGTTTTATTAGGCACCGTTTGTCTTTTTTTGAATGCCCTTTTTTATACGGCACGGCATCGGTGGTGCTGACTTTTTACTGCCTCAGCCACTCATTCTCTTACACTTACACACATTAGCCTGCGTATATGAGGAGGCATCCTTCCTATGGTAGGGACATGGCTATTGCAAGAAGACGGTCTTCACACTGTCATAATCCTTTTCCAGAGGCCTTTGGGTCATTCTTCGTCTGCTGCTCGTGGATCGCACAATCGGTAAGCATCCTTAATGGTAGGATACATTCTTATTTTTTTATAAGTAACTTAGGACAAGTTCTAAGTAAAAATTATCAATACTATTAGGATATGATAAATTCTAAAGCCCAAATACCTAAAATCAATCGACATTACTAATATGCCTTTATCAAATATATTACGATTTATGATAACATATTATAATTAAAGTAATAAAATATAAAATTCTTTAATTTATCAATTATTTAGTACATCTTATAAATGCATTTTACTTTTATATTGTTATCATGTTATAGATTTCAAAATAAAAATTATGTTGAATTTATAATTTTCAAATATAACATGAAAATTGTTATGAAGAAGCAATTAGGAATCTAAGGGTGTGTTTGTTAATAAGAAAAAGTTGTTTTTCAATCTAAAGGTGTGTTTGGGAATGGATAAAACTTTTGATGAAAAGTTGTAGAAAGTAGAAGTTGTCAAATGATGTGATATAATAGGGATAATGATGAGGAATAAATAGGATAAAGTTAAAATAGATAGGTTAGTTGTGTTGATAGTTGTGTAGAAATGATTGAAAAGTATAGCAGTTGCATAGAAAAATGTGAAAAAATAATTAAAAAATAAGGTAGTTGTGGAGAGTGAAAAGTTTTAGGGTGTGTTTGGTAATAAACCCGAATTTTAACAAATAATAATAAGTCGGAAAGGCTTGGCTAGAACCCAAACTGAGTCTAGCGGACCCAAGCCAAACCCTTGCCAATGGCTACTATTGGCACTAGTATACATTACTATGGCCCTAGTAAGGTGCATGACACAAAAGGTCCAATAATGGTGAATGTGGTATGCATCAATTCCAAAGTCCAAGACAATTTTAGGGTATTTCACATTAACTACTAATATCAGGTCTTTTCGTAATTTCGAAATCTTAATATGGTCACTTTTTTTTTTTTTTTTAACAACGAGCACTTGCTATGGAAGAAGGGGATCGATCGAGGAGAAGCTCCAGATTCATTCGTGACAGAAATTATCCATAGAAAGATCATTCCCTACAGAGATAGGGGGAGTTTGCTCCCCGGCTCCTCGGCTTGAAAGGAAAGAGCCAGTCTTGCTAATGAGTGGGCTGGCTTGTTTCCCAATCAAAGGACATCAGAATACAAAACTTTAACAAAAAACTCGTCATAGCTCTTGATTTCTCGGATCAGGATGAATAAGGAATATCTTGCACCCATAAACCAATTAATGATTACCATAGGCTTGCTTTTGATTTCCACCTCTTTATCCTCCCCTTTGAGAATAGCGCTTATATCCATCACAGAGCCAAGGGAGTTGCACCCTGCATCGACATTTAGCTTTAGTCTTTCGACCACGTGTCTTCTCCAATGGCCCGGGTTGTTCAGAATGTTGAATTCACTATGAGCGATCAAACTGGCAGACCTGAATTGGTGGAGGAAATCCCCATACCAAGCTGCGATGTTGCTGAGTTGTGGCTTGTCCCCTTGATCACAAACTGGTTCCGATATAACCAAATTTTTCAGCAGATAACAATAAAAAAGGACAATGATATGATTTTTTTTATATTTTTTTTTATTTTGAGATTTAAACTTGATTCCGCAGCCTCCTCCACAAACCCCTCCTCACCACAAGGGAGATAACAGGTGGGACCGTGGGAAGGGGCACTTATACATTCAAAAATAACAACAACATCTTTACACAATGATTCTCCATTACATCTAGAAGGTTTCCCTATCGCACATTTCTTTCCTAGTCGACATGACCATGCATATCTAGCTAAACCATGAGTTGCCTTATACGGGGCGTACTTGTATGCATTCGGGTGCATACACTCATTTTTAAAAAAAAAATTGAAATTTTTTTTACACAACTGTTAATATAAGTGTACTTAATAAATGTATCAATTTTTACCATTTTTAAAGATTTTTGAATTTTTTCGGATTTTTAAAAATCAGTTGCATTTTAGTAATTTTAAGTTACCAAAAATATCATTAATTAATATCTAAAAGTTTCCAAAATATAAAAATTGATGTACATGTTAAATACACTTATATTAATATTTTCATAAAAAAAAGTTTCAAAAAAATACAAAAAAGGTGAAATAGACCTGGCATATAATGGGCTCCTGCCTTATTCCACTCCTGAGCACATTATTAAACCGAATTTGATTAAATGAAACTTCATACCTTATGATTTCCTCCACCACAAAAGCAAGGGAAGATTTCCTTTAGCTACTTCACCAAGTTCCGGGAGCCGCTTTCAACCTCTCAATACAAATCAAGCCTCTTGAGCCACTTGATTCTAAGTCAGCATATTGTGCTTCCATCCATAAAAGGTTTGTTGCTCCCAATCTTTCCAATAGTACCCTTTAATGAATTTTCCTCTTAAAGTCTCTCAAAACAGCCCCCGTTACCTGCAATTGGCAACCAACATATTTAATTACATCAGTAAGGGTAAAAGGATCGATGGAAAATTTTACCCTCTCCTTTACTCTAGTTTCACCTTTGTCAGTATTATGTGACACTTTTTTTATAAAGAAATATGTGACACTTTAATTCTCTAATAATTATATATTTTAAAGATTTTTTACATGTATTGTCAATGACTATATTTTACTTTTTATAAGAACAAGATAAAGAATTCAAACCTGTTTTCTTGATTTGATGATGCCAAATACAGTAAAATGCAGTTAACAGCCTTCCTAGGTACTTATATGTTGTTGTCACACACCCACTCTCTTCTTGCTTGTATAGTATGATCACAAAAAGCAAACAAATGATGCACATCCTCTTGGCCTTTTCCGCATAGAGTACATGCAGGAGTTATCTCTAGGTCCCTCTTCGCAAGATTCTTCCTAGTGGGCAGAGCATCTAGGATAAGTCTTCATCCAAAAACTTTTACTCTATTCGGGAGCTTTGTTTTCCACAATTTCTTCAGTAGTTTTCCTTGTTGCTAGTTGACAGCCTTTTGGCGTCTTGATTCATGACTTGCAAAAAAGAAAGGGAAGCAATGATCATCTTGTAAGCAGATTTCACCGTAAATTTTTCATCTACTTCTAATGCCCAAAACCAGCCATCACTGCTCCCCCCTGGAGGCATTGGGATGAGGTTTATTTTCCTCCACGCTGATTCCCCTGCTACTACCTTGATCAGATCATATTTCTAAGTGTGACTCTGCTGCTCAATGAAGAACCTGACAGGAAAATCATCTGGGATACCTCTTGGGAGAAGACCCGATTCCTTTATCTTCTTGTCCAGCCGCTTGCCGTGGAAAAACTTGATGGAATTGCTGTCTCCTACCCTCCATTTTCCTCCCTCCTCCAGGATACCCCTAACCTTTTGGATGCATCTCGACGTAGATGAGTCCTTTCCACTTGTCCTACTACTCCATATATTGCCATTTGGGAAATGCTTTACTTTCAGAACCTCACGGCAGAAAGAATTTTGATTCTGAAGAAGCTGCCAAAACTGTTTTGCAATAAGAGCATAATTAAATTCTATAAGTTCTCTAAATCCCAGCCCCCCTTCTGCCTTTGGTTTACACATTTTATTCCAGGCGATCCAACTGATTTTCCTTTTGCTTTCATTTCCCCCCCACCAGAAGCAGCTTAATAGACTATTAACATTCTTGCAGAAAACTCTTTGGGAGGATAAACATACTTATGGTGTATGTTGGGATAGATTGAGCAATCACCTTGATAAGCACTTCCTTTCCCCCAAGCCAATAGAAGTCTCTCTTTCCATCTTTGTAGTTTTTTTCCGAATTCTCTCTTTTAGTCCCTTGAACACAGCTGCATAAATACAAAATATGTACAATTTTTAATAGGAAATTAAGTGATGCTAGTTGAAAGCTAAATAATAAAAAATAAAACTATTAGAGCTAGAAATTACGTTCAAGATACATATGAACGTGTTTGAAAATTAATATACTACTTTTTACATCTTTGATAATTTGAGATGAGAATAGAGCAACTTGCGAGTTACAACTGCCTCAACTTATTTTTTTTTTTTATTGGTGTATATTTTATATCATATCTCAACTCATATTACAATCAAGTACTAAGACAATTCTTACAAATTTTTCAAAGGAAAATGACTGCGAGTTTCCAAATATTAACAAGAGAGATCCTATCTTTCTTCTTCGTATTGTTATATATTCTTAAGTATTTTTTCTAAATATACTCACTACATTTTACTCCAATACCAAATATACTTATAATGTTTCCAAAATCTCAAAATATACCAACTACATTTGCATTTAATCCCAAAAATGTTCATTCCGTGAGCTAATGTCATTAGTAAATATGCGAAATTGCTAATATGCTTTTCAAATTTATGACAAATTTGAAAAAATTGAATATCAAAACTCACTGATAGCATGATTATACATGAGTTCTAAATTTAGAGTCTTAATTTTATTTCATTTCTATTTCATTTCATTACTTATTATTTTATAACATGGGTATTTTGGGCATTTATAAAATTTAACTGAAATTTTTTTTATAGAATAGGTATTTTTGGGATTAGATGCAAACATAATGAGTATATTTAAAATTTTGAAAATATTATAGGTATATTTTGGATCAGGCCACATGTAACAGGTATGTACAGGAAAAGCCCCATTTTTAATTATTTTTTATAATGACGTGCATGTATTTCACATACGTTTCTAATACACCCTTTCTAATTAACGTCTAGACATACTCTGAGGATTTAATTATGACCTTCCGATCAAATGGAATGAGATTAGATTTCTCGTTTTTAAAAAAAAACCTTATTATATATATAATAACTCTATTTTTTCCATTAACGGCCTCTCAACCAATTTCTTCTTTAAGTTCCTATTATGTTTCATCTAATTGGGTTATCCTGAATACGCCGTAGGTAATTTCCATCAAATTACTATTAGCTAGGTGGGTACTCGTCATCCACCAAAGATGAACGGAGTATGTAGGGTTTTTTCGTTACCAATTTATTCGTTTGTATCAGACATGGCCACACATCTCACTGGCAGTGATAATCTGGACAATATTAAGATATTATTCGACCCTTGGAAAAAGGAAAGAAAGTAAGATTCTTAGTACACGTGCCACGTGACGCATCCGGGCCACATAATAATATTGGTAGTTTATTTCTGCTAATTGGCCTGCATTTTTGTCCGCGCATTCGAGAAGGTTACGTTTGGCAATAAAAATGTGTACGGGATTTTAAGGAGCACTGATCTTCAACGACCGGACCGGACACCGGTACAAAAATATTTTTTTTGTTTTTTAAAAATTTTTTTATAAATATGTTAATCTAGTTATATTTAATCTATAAATCAAGTTTTATTATTTTTAACTTTGTGTATATATTTTTGTTGCACTTTTAAATACAACACTCCTGTATTTTTGGATATTGAAAAATCCAACATAAATATATACATATATCTAAAAATGGTAAAGTTTGACTTATAAATTAAATATACTTAGATTGACATGTTTATAAAAAATTAAAAAATTAAAAATATATTTTTGAACACCGGTTGTAAATGATCGTTCGGCGGATTTTAAGATGGAATAGTGAATGGAAAAAGAAATATTTTAAAATTTATATAATTGATATGAAATGATAATAATAAAGTTGAAATAAATATAATAGTTAAAAAAAGATTGAAATATAGGTATAAAGTCGAAAAAATAGAATTACAAAGTTATTAAATGATTTATAGTAAAACATATGGTTTTCCACACTTCACCCCCCACACCACCCCTTACCCATTCCCAAACATCACTTTATTAAAAGTTGGTATGGCTGCGATAAGCGAGTAGGTAGATGCTTTCATCCAAAAATTATTGACCATGAGTTTTACTGCACACGATAGTTGGCTAAACAGGCCTTAATATCAGTGTACCAGAAATCCAGACATATATATAAGTCGTAAGTTGTAATTGAGCCGTCCACCAATATAATATTTTGATTTATATTATATTTACATCAGAAAACACTTAATGAATGCCCTGGATCATTTTTCAAAAAAAAAAAAAAATGAATGGCCTGGATCACTCATATGGTTATCCGTGGACTCTAATTACAGGGATTTGTGTTGATGATACCAAAAGAGTCCAACCTGACAGCGTGCAGAGGAGCAAGGCATTTTATTAGCCATGCAGCCACGGTGGCCAAGCGCTTAATTTTTTTTTTTTATTTGGTGTAAAGTATTATGCCTCATTTTATATTATAATAAAGTTTAATAATTTACAAGAAAGACAACAAACTCCTACTTATTTACAAGAAAGACAACAAATTCTTGCTTATCTAAAAAAGAGATAATAAACTCTTATTTATTTACAGAGAAAACAATAAACACTCGCTTATCTGTAGCAAAGACTGCAAACTACCACCGGAAATTTAACAATACGGAGGTCGTGTCCGTGGCATCAATGGTCACGTCCACAGCCAACTAGGCTGCGCCTTGGTCTAAAAAATTAAAATAACCAAATAAGCACTGGCCAGCCAACCCAGCAGACACATCATGCGCCTAATTTACATTAATCCTTTGTTTCTCCAACCATTTTCATTACATTCCTAAAAAAGAAGGAAAGAAGACCTTGATATATTGATGGATGATTTTCAATTTTTGTGTCTTGATATATTGATGGACGATTTTCAAATTTTGAGTCTTGATAAATGATGGTTCATTATATTCCTACTCAAAGATGTAGCTTGTTGGTTTTCAAAACCTCCGCCTTTTACATTTCACATAAGCCCTGCCTACGATATCCGATTCTCCATAAAATAAGGGATACGCTTATATGGGTAACAATTCAATTCATTAATATGCGTGTGTACTGTGCGTTGGGATAGGGAAGCCAGAGTTCTTAGCTTGGTAGAGACAATGGCCACCCTTTCTTCGAATACACTTATAATCAAATATCACCATTCTAAAGCAATTTATTGTGTAAGTAAATATCCAACTATAATCAAAATATATCTAATACAATAAATGTATAAATGTTGTATACAGTAAAAAAATAGCAATGTTCAACGAAATTTATTGTAAATATAAAATCTAATCTGTTGTTGCATTTATAATGCTGGACATCTACACATACATGTTAATAACCATAATATTCAATTGTTGGAACTGGACCTAGGCACGCCGACATGAGTTACCATTCCTTGACAATACTATTGTAATTCGTAATTTCTCTGCCGACAAATACGGGCATTCAGCAACTAAATATTGAAATCATTATATTATTTTACAATATTACAAACCAAAATTGTCACATTTGTGTCTTCCTCATTCTTTTGGTGGAACTGTGTCTCCAGATTTCCTAGAGGAGCTGTGTCTCCCGATTTGTATGAATGTCTCAGAGCTTCAGTGTAATATGTGTTGAGATGTATGTAAATATACCCATCATTAAAAAATTGTCACATTTGCAAAAAAGCGGACCATGAAGTCTGCCAAATCCAGATTTTTCTCCCTGCATGTCACGTGCAATCCCATAGCACCGACGAAGCAGCCTTTTATTGCGAAAGGTTAGCCCTCCCTCCATTATCCACATTCGTCTGCAGTGTGGGCCATACATTGATGTCGTTCTCATCCATCTGATCCTCCCGCAACCCACACATTCTAGAAAGAAAATTTTAAAATAATAATAACAAAAATAAATTTGCAGAGAGTACGTGCTCTCTACCTTTCATTATAAAACCCAACAATCCTTATCTGTTTAACACACTTCTCTATTTTTTATTTAAGCGGTTCAATTTAAGAATTGCTCTAAGAAACATTAAAAAAAATCACAAATGATACATTCAGATCATTGATGGAAACCTTAGTAGAACTGAAATCTAAAAAGGTATATAATAAGTGGGTAGTTGCGGGTAAGAGTCCAAGAGATGTTTTCTGTTGGGGTAGAGTGAAAATGGATCAATTGCTCAGCATGTCGCCAACAGCGTTGGATATGATGCTGTAACTCAGTTAATTATTCAAGAAGACTGAATGCTTGGATCTTACTTCAAGTTCCCAGTTCCCACTGAAGTTCGTTGGTGCATTAGGTCCCACCAAATTCCCGATGCAATTCTCTTCCTAAAAAAATAAAATAAGATTCCAATTCCATTCTCACTAGAGAAATTAATGCAATTATGCAAAGCGCTTTCCGGGTTTCTGTGGTTGTCTATCCACCCTCGCAAGAAATGGTGGAGGAGAAAAGAAAACGACCCATGGGCTATTAAATTCTTGGATTTTGTTTTTCTGTGATCGTCGACCCTCGTGGAATCAATTGTCCACTCCAAATTGACTCCTGTTAGAATCTATGACGAACTAGCATAGTGTCAAAACTGAATCTCTCTCTCTTTTTGAAAAATACAAAAGGAATGTAATTATAATCAAAGGAAAAAAAAAAAAAGAAAAAATAAGAGAAATAATTTAGATGATGCTTTTGTCTTCCCAAATTAGCGAGTTTATGTTGGCTATTTAATTTCTGTCCTCATCCGACAGCGGTAAGATGGAGTCAAACTGTGATAGGGTCCAGTTAGCGCAGCTACATAGCCACAAACTGTCAAGCAAAAAGAGCTGCCTCTAAGATGCACTCGAGCCGCTCCTCCTCTCCCTTTCTTGGATCCAATGACCCTCGGCCAGTTTGAAGGATTTCCAAGAAATCCGATTCGATCGTGTTGCCCGAGTAACTATCAACCATTCGATTACACATCAATCCGAATTTCCAATATTGAGCGGCCAAACGACAAGAACTTTTTGGAGAAGCTAGAAATGCGCGAACAGGTTAAGCAGCCCCTGCCATTTTTGTTTTCCAATCTGAGTTAAAATGATAGTGGGTTATTATCAGGAAATTAAAAATAATAATAATTAGAAAAAGAGAGAGAGTGGGATGGGCTTGCATTCTTATGAATGAAGTTTATTAGTAGGAAAGACCAGATGAGGGTATTGATAAGAGATTTGAAGGCAAAAGGAGTTTTTAAGGACAAATACTTTGTCCAAAGAGAACCAAGGTTGCTGTTTTCATCATTTCATTTGGAGTCTAAACTGGATCCTACCAAACTGTTCAGCGGGTTTCAAGAGATTAAATTTGAGTGTGGGTCTTGCGGCCCAGGCTCTGTGAACCCAACCCAATCCACAACCTGGTGCACCCACTTTGCAAGATTCTTGCAACTAGGTGGATGGTTAGGCTAGTTGGGCTTGGAGAATTTTAAATGGGCTTCTTGGTGGTTAAGGGTACAACTTGGGCTTATGAAATCCGAGTTCATATAACCCTAACCCTATTTTTAAAACCTCAATCCTAATCCTATTTTTGGAATTCGGGCTCGGGTTGAGTTTCTGTCAATATATATATTTGTTATTCATCCTATACTTATTCAATCACACATCTATCACTAAAAAAATCTAAATCAATAATTTATTATAAGATAACAAGAAAAATTCAAAAAACTCATAAAGAAAAAAAGAAAGTAACCAAATTTAGACCTTCTCTTTTGCAATTAACCACCTAAATATCATTTTCATAATATATAAACACAGTTAGAGATTCATGTATAAATCAAAACATTAATCAATGCAACATAATATAAACATACGCTGTTAATAAATTATGTCCCACTCAAGCAATGCATATCAACAGAAACATACACAATATCAAAGTGGCATACATATCCGTGGAATGGGAACCATTTGATCATCCGATGAAAAAGGTGAAGAATATTACCTTGCCGTAAATTGTATAAGAGAAACAGCCCCAAGCTTGTTGCAATAGAGCTGGATATGTGAAGAAGCTTGTTGTATTTAGAATGACGGCTCACGAATCACTAGATATGATGAAGAAGATAAAACAGGGCGGAAATAAATGAGGAAGAGGGCAAATGGGATTGTCGAGAATTTGCGACTAGCGACCAGGGTGCGGCTGTTGGGCACGACCAGTTAACATGGCTGAATACATGATTGTCGGCTTCTAGATCAAATTCGGCCACGAGTAATAAGCTAGAAAATTCCCAAAATAGGATTCCGTAGTAGAACCTGCAGTCGACGAAATCGAAATCGAAGAAACAGGGTGCGACACAACCTGCAGCCGACGAAATCAAACCTCTAAAATAGGGTGCGGTACAACATGCAACCAACGAAATCGAAGAAGAATGGAGCTGTTAAAGCTATCGGCTTCTAGGGTTCGAATGGAGAAGACGAGAAGAGAGGGAAATGGGGGCTGTTGGGAACCGAGGTCGAGTACCGAAAGTGTTGCACCTGATGATGATGGATTTGAAGAATAATGGGAGAATTGTCAGAGCTGGAAAGCCTGAAATGGAGAAGATGAATAGAGATCATATTCGGAAGATGTGGCAGGGAGTCGAGGTCAGCCGCGACCAGCCTAGCGTTCCTTGGCGACGGAGGAGACTTTTACGGGTGTGTTTGGTAATTCTCAAAAGTTGTAAGTTTAAATTTCTCAATCTAAAACTTGTTACTTTCTATAACTATTATTTTTTAAATTATTTTTTACACATCTTTCTATACAACAATCTTACTTGTCAATCATTTCTACATAACTACCAATACAACTAACCTATTTATTTTAAATTTATTATCTTTATTCCTCATCATTATCCCTACAATATCACATCATTTCTACTAATTTGACAACTTTTACATTAAAAACTTTTCATCAAAAGTTTTATAACTTTCCAAACACAGCCTATATAAGGTATGAATATAACTTACAAAGGGTGTGTTTGTTAATAAGTAAAAGTTGTCAAGTTAAAAACTTTTTAATCTAAAATTTTTCACTCTCCACAACTATCCTATTTTTTACTTATTTCTTCACATTTTTCTATACAACTACCCTACTTTTCAATCATTTCTATACAACTACCAACACAACTAACCTATCTATTTCAACTTTATCTTATTTATTCCTCATCAATTCCTCTATCATATCAAATCATTTGACAACTTTTACTTTTTATAACTTTTCATCAAAAATTTTATTCATTCCCAAACACACCCAAAATTGAAATTGGATGATCAAACCAAAACTGAACACAATTACAATTTGGTCCGAGTTCGGACTGGAAATCAAGCTTGGGCTCCAAAGCATACAATTTCAACGCTGTCCAATTCTGGGTTTAGGCCGAACCCGGAGGGAGTTGCACCCCTTAGTGGTGGTTGATGGATGGAAAGATACATATATCAATTGTCAAACTTATCAAGTTTAAGACAGGATACAGAATCTAGAGAGGAATACGCAAACACCCCACTTCAAGGACCTCAACCCAGATGTCTTTTCTGGGTAAGTTCGTCCACTCGACCTCAGACCTCAAGACCTCAGACCTCAGACACATCCCCATCAATATCAGATCATGCATCGCATTTCTCCATTCCAATTGCGTCGCAAATTCTTCCCAGATGCAACGTGGAAAAGACGGCACATGTTTCTGTCCGACACTAACAAGTTGTGCTGCGCATTCTTCGGAGACGCTCCCAATGATGAAGCGCAGAAAAGACATACCGCGTGTCACCTTCTAATCTCGCGTGTGGCCCCCAAAAGGTCCCAGCACTTGATACGCTGGCGCGTCTCGGTCAAAAATTTGGCTGGTCTGATCATTTATATGGTGGGCCACGCAGGAGTACGGGTGCATGCATCATTGGATGACTACAAAAGTGGGCCGCGTGCCATAATAGATATTTCGCAGTAGAAGCATCATTTGGAAGGAAGCGTGGGAAGCAGCCTTTTCCTTAGGACCTAGCTACCAGAGAGCTAGAGACGCTTGAATATAATTATATATAATTCACCATGTGGCGCTTGCTTTCTATGGCTCATCAATTGCTGACAGAGCAGAAAATGCAGCGCCTAGTGTTTCAGACGAAGTATTTAAAGCTGTTTATTTCCTTGGGTTCACTGCAACGGTGCTTTATTTGCAGGGTGGTTTTGAAAAGTTATAAAAAAATTTGCATAACAATGACGAAGAATAAAAATAATAAAATTAAAATAGATGAGTTACGTATATGTATAGAGAAGTATATATAAATGATTAAAAAATAGTATAATTATATATGAAAAAAGTGAATAAATAATTAAAAGATAATGTATGCGTGAAGAATGAAAAGTTTTGGGTGCAACCTAACACCTCTTTAGCTTAAAAATGTATTCACATAATTTCATTTTGTACTTAAATTTGCTCTTCCAATCGAGATTACTTCAGAATTTTTTAAATTGAATATTTCAGTTCGTTGCAAAATTTATTTCGTTTAAGAGAAAATAGGGTCTTGTAAAAAAGCCATCTAGTTGAATCATATTTTTTTAAAAAAGTGAATAACTTTTTAAATTACTAAAATTTTAAATTATCAATATCTACATCTTACAATGAATTTGATTAACTATGTAAATTATAATAAATTCTTTATAGAATTCGCTGCAAAGTATCCATCTTCATTTAAAAGCTAATTTAGTTATCAATATTTATATTGAGCTCTGAGACAGTGCACCCTAGTGCTTTAACTCTTTTTTTATTTTTTTTTATTTTTTTTATACAACTATTATCTAAGTGTATTTAGCCCGTATATCAATTTTTATCATTTTTGGAGTATTTTAGATATTTATTTTTTATTTTTGAAAATCAGTGGCATTTTAGGTAATTTCACTAATTTTCAAAAATCAAAAATAAATATTTAAAATACTCTAAAAATGGTAAAAATTGATAACCCCAACCGATTTATATTTATGTTTCTGTTGCAATTAATATATAAAGATTATCCTAATATATATGATAAATAGTATCAAGTACTCATTTTTAACGTACTCTTTCTAAAGTACACTCTATTTCCGCACCATGGTTATAAGAAACAACTCGTGCAATAGATACGTAGGAAACCCTTTTTTAACAAAATATGTAGGAATCCATCGAAAAAATATTTAAAATGTACTTTTTAAATCCTCATTTTGAATGATATGTTAGTTTAACTATCGGGCACTTAATAAGTATTTTTGAAATTCAAAGGAATCTTTTGATTAATTACTTAATGATATTTTTATTCAAATTTCCTTAATGATTTAAGTTATCAAATATAATTATTTTATTAACAAAATTTTAGTCAACTATACAACTAAATCAACCAAAGAGAAACATTTTAAAAGTAAAATATTTATTGTTTTTATGACTCATCAAAATTTTTATTAAGCTAATAGCGATATAAACTATTTTAATTGCCTGGATCGTTTACGACTTGCGAGTTGCATATGCGGGGCTCCACTTGGATCTTCTTCCAACATATATCTAGATCCATTTTATTCGTTTTTTAAATTGTACGATAAAATATTAAATAAATTCTAAAATTTATCAAATTTCATAGGAAAGTATAAGTGAAGCTCGCTTATTAACAAAAAAAAATCCAAAAAAGAAGGGTTCCACAGCTAGTCGCAGCTCATCAAGAGTAGCTCTTGGTCGTAAATAATAATGGTGCTTTAACAATAGAACCACGATGCCAAGATCTCCTATGATAATGGAACAGGTATCCTAATAAGTCTGCAAGAATCCTTGTAAAGGAAGTCACTTATGACATCAAGTACGCTAATTTGAATCCTAACTCTCTCTAACTATGCATATCAGTATATGGTTATTACCCGTGTTAACTTACGCGATTGCATAAGATTAATAACTCTCCAGCATAATCCTATCAACTGGTGTAGGTTGGGTTGACCCGTGTTAGGGTAAACATAATTCTAACCCATCTTATAAAATTTTAATTTAACTCTACTTTTAATCATATCTTTTTACACTTCAACCCAATTTTATGTTAATCCTGTACAAAATCAGTTTAGTTCGAGTTAGAAATCGAATTAATAAATAGATAATATTTAAAAATATTTTGCTTAGTTAAATCCATTTTAAAATATAAATTCATACGAAAGAATAAAAATTAATCCTTTTATAGAAATACTCTTCAATTTATGACTTATACAATTTATGCAACTTATACAATCGAGTTAATCATTTTACAGGGATACTCTTCTATTTATGACTTATACAATGATATTGTCACTAACTAATTATATTTTAAAGCAATAATGTCTAGTTAATTTTTATGTATTATATGTTAATGTAATATTATTTATTAATAATTTAGTATATTGTACACTAATATATAAAAATTGTGTTAGGTTGGATTGATAATTATCCAACCCAAACCAACTCACTTTTGAAATTGAGCTGGTTTAAATTGGATAACATAATTTATTTTTTCAAAATACTTAACCCAACTCTATTATAAATCGGATAAGGCTAATTAGGTTCAGGTTAAAATCAACTCATACCCCTAATCCTGTCGACGTTTTTGTCCTTTAAGTGACACTTCCCCTTTAAACTTCAAAGATTGGTTATAGCCATGGGGATCGCATAATGGACTATACTTTATCAAGCAAACTAGGAATGCTTGTGTGAAATCCCAATTTTGTGGAATTTTTTTCATTTTTAACATCCACATAATTGATGAAAAATCTACTTCGTCTATTATATTTAACATTATCTATATTATTATGAAAATTATTTCATTTGTCTAGTATCACTACTAGGTCTTATCTATAAATGTGCAAAATTAATGTAAAAAATAATTTAATGCTAAATATTAATTTTAAGTAGTACTTTCAACGTCTAAAATGTCACTAATATGTGAATAAATAATTATATAAAATATTACTACATTTTAATATATATATGTGTGTGTGTGTGTGAATGGATCTAAGCATTTTCCTTAATTTTACACGTAAATGAACATATTTTTGAGCAAATGTGGTCTATGCACATATTAAATTAAATAAAATTTTGGTCTTATAGTTAAATATAATGAATGGATTAGATTTTACATCAATTTTTATAAAATTATTTGTATGAAATTCAATTTTATAGAAGTATTCCTACAAGTAAAAAGTAATTATATATAGCTCGGTTGGTCGTCAGCAACGGCGCGACACTGGTTTGTGCGGCTGGCGGGGGATCGAATCCCATACGGGATTTCGGTCCCAAATTGATGGGCGTGGGAGCATGGTGGTCTCCCGGAGGGGAAAAAGTGTGGGAGCAAGGTGGTCTCCCATGTGGCTGTTGGAAGCTGTGTCTTCCAGATTTCTTTGGGACGTTATGTGTCTCCTGATTTGTAAGAATGTCTCAGATTTTCAAGTATGATATGTGTTGAGATACATATAATTATATACCAATAAAAAAAAAAGTAATTATATATAATATAATAAACATCCTTATCAATTATATCTTTGTGCGAAATCGTGGAATGATTTAATTGGTTTATGCTTGTATTTAATAATAATTGAACGCACATTTTAATTATTGAAGGCTGCGTGTGGTGGAAGGTTAATTTGTCTTTAGCCCCACATTGATGTTATGCAATTATTGCACTAAAAAGGCAAAGCGAAAAAAAAAATGTCTCTTTCACATAACAATGACCAACTTATTTATATAATATTGCCAAACAGGGGAGATGCCTATCTATACCACTCTGCATGCTAACTCATGCGTAATGAGCATACTAGCGTGCTGCGTATACAGAGTAGTATATTATTCGAAACATATGAAAAGGATAAACAGATTTTATCAACTCATTTATATAATATTGCCAAACAGGGGAGATGCCTATCTATACAACTCTGCATGCTAACTCATGCGTAATGAGCATATTAGCGTGCTACGTATACAGAGTAGTGTATTAATCGAAACATATTAAAAGGATAAACAGATGGAAGACCAAGCATATCTTGCTAATATATTAATATATGTCATAGTCATCTTTTTAACTTATTGAAAAAGAAAATTTTTTCCATTTTCTGCACACTTTTCAATACAACTTTCCTACTTTATAATATTTTTTATATTTGTTTTCACTTTATTTGTTTTACTAATAATCATTATCTCTTGTACATGAGAAAGTGCCTTGGTAGTAGTGCCGATCCATCCCTGCCATTTGGGGTATTCATTCTCTCCTATAGGGCAAGAGTATTTATATGTTCCTTTTGAGTGTGGATGTATGTATAAAAAAAAATTTCAATTGTGTAAAAGTTGTGAAAGTGTTTGATTGTAATAGTAGTTATAATAATATATAAATAGCAATAAAAATAATCATTATATATTGTCATATTCAGTGTTGTTAAAACCGGACCGGACCGGCCGGTCGAACCGGTCCGACCGGGAACCGGGCATGCATCCGGTTCGATCTCATACGGTTCGGTCTGATAGTATTAAACCGCATGAACCGTTGAACCGCCGGTTCAACCGGAAAACGCGGTTGAACCGGTTAGACCGGTTCGCGAATAAACGGAGAGAACACCGGCTTAGGGCTTTGATGATGCTGCTGTCGGGGGCAGCGGCTGCTCGTCAGGGCGTTGACGAGGCTTGGCCGTCGGGACTAGGTGGCGGCACCAGCGATCTAGTTTCCAGCGGCGGCGACGCCAAACCCATCTGGTTTCAGGCGCCGGGTTTCCACCGGACTGGATGCCGGCAACGCGTCGTGAGGCTGCTGGCGGCTTCAGCGGACGGCTGGACTGCTCCCGGAAACGGACAGCTGCTTCCGGCGACTGGGCAGCATCGTCTAGCGGGGGAGCAGCACTACGTGACGGAGGTGGCTTGACGTCGTTGACGGCGAGGAGACTGCTGGCGGCGGCAGCAGGTGGAGGCTAGTTGCCGGGGAAAACCCCTCTGGTTTGGGCAAGTTGCTGCCGGAGGAGACGCCGTTAACGGATCCGAGATTGCTACCGAAGGTGGGTTAGCCGTCCATGGGGGAAACGGGAAAAGGAAGGTGATGGAGCACCAAGTTTGGTGCTCCACTAGCATATTTTTATTTGTGCACATGCGTTCCCCAAAAAATAAAATACGGCCATTAAATCTCTTAAAAACTTACAAAATCTCACCAAATCTCAAAAGTATGTTTTTGGAACAATTTTCATATGAAATCTATTATAAATACAATTTTAAATATTTTAAAATATGAAAGTATTAGATAAAATGAAAATTATCAATAAGCTAAGAGCTCACATAATTAGTTAATATTTTTAATTATAACTTTATATATTTATTTAGTTTCAAAATTATTTAAAGGTTTGTATAGTTTTGAAATATAATTAATATTTAGATTTAGGAGTTATATATATAATTTACCAATATGTTAATTAAAAATAATTAAATATTTATAACATCATAAATATGTCATGCTGACGTCACCGGTTCAAACCGGTTTGCTTAACCGGTCAAACCGGTTTGAACCAGACCAGTTCCTTTACCGGTTCGATCACCGGTTCGGTTCTGATAACATTGGTCATATTACCTTAATTTGTAATTTTTTTAACTTCTTATCCAAAAATTCTCCTATTTTTTAATGCCAAACACACCAATTTTTCACTCATACCATGCTAATATAATTATTATATCAAAATTAGTGTGCAACATATATAATATATATTAGCATCTCCCGTGATATAGATATGCATTAGTAATTAGTTACTTTCGAATTGAAATTACCAATTATTCGACTATATAATACGCGTTGGAAGGTATTTTTGCTTAAAACAAAACTTTAGAAATAATTTTCGTTTAAAATGACGCTTTTAAATTAATTTAGTGAGTGCATATATGGTTTTAATCAGTTAGCTTTTAGAAGCAAACTTGCATATGTACATTTGATGAAGTCTTTAACGATGTTGGATAATTGATTTTACCTTTTGTATTTAGGTGATTATTTTTTACTGTTATTCTGTTTTTCCTAAAAGATGATACATTCTAATCTTTGCCTATAATATTTTGAATCTTGGCCTAAAATAAGACACTGACCACAATAATTAATAAATTAGATTTATAATTATATGGTAGGAGGTTTTAAGCTAACATTTTCACAATGCGAATGGTGAAAATGTTAATGGAAATTTATACTTGCCTCCCATCATTTTGGCAATTTTCAAATATTAATTATATTTTTGTGGCATCAAGACTAGGAAGGACATACACCAACTGAGCCGTGCTCAGTTGGTGGCCACAGCGGTAACAGGGCATTTGCGGAGCTGTGGTCGGGGGTTCGAATCCCACGTTGGGATTTCGGCCCGGAAAATGTTGTGGGAGCTGTGGTCTCCCTTTGGCTTGGTGGAAGCTGTGTCTTCCTAATTCTTTGGTGGAGCTGTGTCTTCAAATTTCTTTGGGGGAGTTATGTATCTCCGTATTTGTAAGAATGTCTCAGAATTTCAATGTAATATGTGTTGAGATGTATGTAAATATAATCATAAAAAAAAAAGACTAAGAAGGACATGATTTAAGGATATGATAAGACGAATTTGGTAAGTTTAGGTGAGCATGAGTTATAAAATTTAGTCAAATCGATTGCATAAATACTTTTAAAAAGTTATAAAATGTATGAACTTTTATCAAATTAATACAAATAAAAATATAAAAATCGCAAAAAGATGGGAAGGCAAATGCAGAACTTCTAAAAGTTTTGCGGATTGATTTAAGGGTAATGCTTCACAGCATTGACAACATTAATGGAAATATTTGGATATTATCTCCCTCACTTTTGATATTTAAATCATCATTTGATCTATTCATTTTTTTTATCATTATTTATTTATCATAATATTAAAAATTTAAACATGCATTATATACTTAAAATATATAATCTTGTGTGAATTCTTAAAACATATTAGTCTATTGCATCCGATCACAAATTATGTTTTTTCATAAACCTGCTAATATATATGTATTGATTTATAAACCAAAATTTTACCTCTTTAGATATGTAAATATTTTTAAAATTTATATATAGGTCTTTTAGTTGTTTTTAAAAGTGAAAATGATTAAAATATTCCTATATTTAAAATCTAAAAATAAATATACATCTCTAAAAATAGTAAATGTCGTAGATTAAATACACCCATATTAATAATTTTATAAAGACAAAATTTTTTAAAATGGGTTATGTGGTCGTGGCCGCATATGATCATTGGCCCATATATACATTAAAAGATTATAATATTTTATAAACTCATTCATTTATATAAAAAAGATGCTTTAGTGTTGAGTTAAAAACTTTAAAACAATATATAAATCAAAAAATGATTATGTTCATTTTAACTTTTATAATTAGATGGGAGGTATGAACACATTTTGATTTGCTTGAAATTAAATAAATAGTTTCAAATGTAATGAGTGAATTGTATTTTTCTCTTAATAATTAAAGTGGCAAAAAAAAGTGATAACACCAAAATATTTTGACATTCTCGACGCCATCGAGTAACCATATCAATATAAATAAATATAACAGAGGTGGGTGCACCTTCTGTTGGAAAAGGCGAGGAAAGTGTTATAATTTAAGAAAATATTCCTACCGTTGGCTGTTGTATACTCCCCTGCAACTTTCCAAAATTTCACATATGCAAGCAGTGACCTCGCCGATGGAATCAATCAGCAATTCCACGTCATTTCATGAATAATTACAACAGTGAGGGAGCTGATGAGGACTGCATTGGCACGTGCCCTGATCGACGTGAAACTTTAAAATATTTCTTGGCTTTCTGGAAAAGCATCGTGAAAGAGAATGCCAACATTCGATGAACTTTTTCCCTGCTTGGAATTTGGACTTGTCGCCTCTCTCCCTTCGAGTTTTGGTGTCACTTTCACACAAACTCAATTGCTAATACCAAAATATCTTTTTAGGTTCTTCGGGAATTAGTAATCGCCGGTCCGTGTTATATATATATGTGTGTGTGTGTCATTTCGTGTGCAGAACAGAGGCAGGGCACCGTATATGCTGATGGCAGACAAGAACCTTAAAAAAATTTCGTGGATATATTAAAAATGAGAGAGTGAGAGACGCGGAGTGGGTTGTCTGGGAATCCATGTTCGTCCATATATGGAAATTCTTTCAAGCAATTGGCCAACTTTGAAAGGGCTACAAGAACCCAGTAATTTTTTAATGAGAGGATTCAAATGACATGTCGGTACTGTGTTCATGACTAGCTATTGAGTGGAAGGGAACTCGGAGGACAATTGAAGGCATGCTCACTTGCTCAGCAGCCCATTTGCCACTCACGGATGCTACAGTTTGTCGTCTCTGAATTCTTGCAATTTTTGTCAATTGCTCAATTTAACTTCTTTTTCTATAATTAATTATTGTATTTTATGCAAAAATATATCGGTTTTTGATTTTTTTTCCATATTAGTTTATCCGCTGCGCCACCATCGATTGGATGAAAAAAAAAGGTCGAAGAAAGAGGACGCTGATCCTATGCGCTCTCAATGCTTCCGGGCGCATACACTTTTTTTTAAAGTTTTTTTGAAAATTTTTTTATAACACTATAAATCTAAGTATATTTAATATATGTATTAATTTTTACCATTTTTGGAGTATTTTAGATATTTATTTTTTATTTTTGAAAATCAGTAGAAAATTACTAAAATGCCACTGATTTTCAAAAATAAAAAATAAATATCTAAAATACTTCAAAAATGGTAAAAATTTATACATATATTAAATACACCTGGATTAACAATCTTGTAAAAAAATTTCAAAAAAAACTTTTAAAAAAAAAGTATATGCACCCGGGCACATAGGATCAGCGTCCCAAGAAATTGAGAAAAAAAGGGGGTTTTTAAAAGCAAAATTCATGATGGACACAAAATACGCATACATAGGATTGCTGGAATTTCTCGTAAATGCGTGTCTGAAACGGACAGTACAACATTCCTGGATATTGAATTAATCATGCCACGTGCTTGAACCCAGAAAAAGAGGAGGATAGAGAATAGGAACGAGCTGAATTCTATGATCCTTGTACCCATTTAAGGTCTAGTTGTTAATACATGGAGGGCTTGAACAAGATGCAGATGAAATAGGATTTTTCATGTAAAAAATTCTTATTTACAGTATTATCTGCTATTTTTAATAAATAACAATATTTATTTAATCATTTTTAATATTACTTTTCTTATTCTTAATGTTATTTTAATTTCTCAATAATGCAGAAAATTTTAGTAGTATTAAGATATTATTTATCAAATACAATACTTCTTGTCTGATATAAATATCTTCAATTTTTTAAGAGATATAATCTTGTTGGCCCCGTCTAAGTAATAATTTGCTTAATTCACACTAATAAACTTATTTTTACTTTTACATAAACTTGCTTATCTAAATATATTAAATGTATAAATTAAGTTTTACTTTTCTTAGAAATATGTATATATTTGAAAAATTTTAAACATAAGAGCATTTTAGTTATTTGTAATAGTTGAAAATTATCAAAATAACTTTTTTAAAAATTAAAAAAATATATACACATCTTCAAAAAGGGTAAAACTTAATATATATATATTAAGAGTGTGTTTGGTAATGAATAAAACTTTTGATGAAAACTTTTAGAGAGTAAAAGTTTTCAAGTGATGTGATATAATAGGGGTAATGATGAGTAGTAAAGAGGATAAAGTTAAAATAGATAGGTTAGTTGTGTGGATAGTTGTGTAGAAATGATTGAAAAGTATGGTAGTTGTACAGAAAAATGTGAAAAAATAATTAAAAAATATGATAATTATGAAGTGTGAAAAGTTTTAGATTGAAAAATTTTCAGTTGACGTTTTTTATGGATTGCCAACGCACCCTAAATACACATAAATTAACAATTTTATAAAAAAATTATTATCATAAGTTAAGTAAGTCATTGCTTAACCCATTTAACAAAATCATGTCTTGATTTTTAAAAGCATGGCTTATGAGCACAAAAAACGGTCAAATCACCTCATCCTCTTAGAATCTCTCCCTTTCTATCCTTTTGACTATTAATGCCACATTTGTTAATATACAAATATGGTTTTCTTTGTTCTACACATTTTTTATATTCTTATATTTTAATCATTTTTCTTATAATTATCATATTTATTTTAACTTTACCTTTATTATTTTACATCGATTACATAATTTTTAAAAAGTATTCTCTTTTTCTTTTCTCACACCATGCTAATATTACACTAAAATACACAATCCCCACCCCACCCCCACATCTTCACGGCGTGTGAACTTACTAAGGCGATCTGCTAGAGGGTAGCAAGAATCATCACGTCATGGGTCACGGTACAAGATATTTTGAGAACTCTCTCCTTGACAAACGAAAATGATGATCTTGCCCTTTTTATCTTTTGTTGTTGGAGAGTGTGGTTCATGCAGAATACGCTTAAAGAGGAAGGTGTCCAACCGACTTTTTCTCATATTCTTGAATGGTGTGTAGACTTTTTTGATCAGTATAAGAGGGCAAAATTCTTTATTAATGCTGACATGGTTGATGGGTCGCTCGTGGCAATATGGACTAAACCGCCAAACAGTGCTTTCAAGATGATGCGGATGCCCGAAAACACATTAATAAACAGTACATGGGGTTTGCTACTGTCATCCGTGATTCTCGATATTTCTTCATTGCAGCAAAGGATTGGAAACGGAGTGGTTTAATGGAGCTTTTGCTTATGGAGGTTACTGCCTTTCTTTTGGAAGTTAAATAGGCACTTCTCCTTTTCAACTTTCTGATGCATAATTGCCCCATCCTCTCCTCGGTTGGAAATGTTATTGGAGAGATCAAATCTTTTCTCTCTTCCACCCGTGACATTTCGTTCTATCATGTTTTACGGCAAGGAAATGTTGTCGCACATTCCTTAGCAGATTTTGTTTCTTTGTCTTTTTTGGAAAATCATGTATGGTGGGATAATCCACCACAAGCTATTGTGAAAAAATCTGTACAAATAATTTTTGGTAATGAAGTATTGGAATTACTCCATCCCTTCCCCCTTACATGTGCTAAGGGAGTTGGGATAGGATCTTTTCTTTTCTCAAATATATATATATATTCTTTTTTTCTTTTCTCACACCATGCTAATATTACACCAAAATATAGGTCCCCAACCCACCTCCCAAACCGCCCACCACAAGACAAGTTAAACGTGAGATAACCTGAATCACAGTTCACATGTGCACTAAACCATTTCATGGGCTAGACACCAAACCATTCATCCATCACATGAAGCAATCAAACCATTCGGCAGATTAATTCACGGCACATTTGTTACAATCTTTCTTCACGGTGTCTGATGGCCTTAAAAAATTTTATTTTTTCAACTTTATTTCTTATTTTAATTATTTTTCTTACAATTACTTTATTTATTTCAACTATATCCTTTTTTCATATTAATTACAATGCACTCTTTTGTTTCCTTTTTTTATTATTATAAGTGTGTTTGTGAAGTGATAGTTGGGAAGTTTTTTATATAAAAAATTTTAAAATAAGAGAAAATGGTGTAATATAATAAGAGTAATGATGAAGAATAAAGAAAATAAAATTAAAATAAATTAATTAATTGTATTAATAGTTGTGTAAAAATAATTAAAAAGTAGGATATTTGTATAAAAAGATGTGAAAAAATAATTTAAAAATAATATAATTTTATATAATTTAAAATATAAAATTTAAAAGTTTTAAGGTGAAAATTTTTCTCTTTTAACAAACACACATATACAACAACAAGCTATTTGATATTATAAATAAGCACATGCATAATCTTCATAATATAAAAGAACCAAGTAATACCCCACTATTGAGGAATTTATACCCGAACTGTTGGAGAGAAAAGTAAAATTCGGGACCTAAGGAGCACTAAGCTTGCATTTTTTCCGATACGCTGATACCGTTGGAGGCCTTCTGTTCGGTTTCTTAACCTTTTCGTTTGGTTATCACAATGATAACTCCATGAAATTCAATTTATCTATTATTTTCATTTCTAAAATAAATATGTGGCTTATCGCTCAATTTTGAGCCCGAATAACTAAATAAATATTCGATATAACTAGTTTACTTAAGTATCCGTTTGAAAAGAAATAAAAAAATTGAAAAATATAAAAGAAAAGTTTTTTGAAAAAAAAGCGAAGTTATGTGACGTGAAAAATAATTAAAAATAAAGAGAATAAAAATAAATAAGATAATTATATCAAAATACGTTAAAAATAATTAAAGTATAAACGTAATAACGACAAATAGAATATACTAAATAAAGATTACAAAAATCATATAAAAGGTGCAGGAACGGGAAAATTTTTACAATTTTTTTTAAAAAAAATCTTACATGGACTCAGATTTGATATAAATTAATGACTAATTTGGATAGATCCAACAACAGGTGTAGGCGTAGAAGTAGGCCAGCTGCCGCGGCCCCTTTGCCGTTGTCTTGTCACGCGTCGATCGAGCGGATCGTGCTTCCGTACACTGATCTGCCCGTCTTCCACGCGATTTTCGGTTAGTGCGAGCAAAAAGGCCTCGCTATTTTGTGCGCTGAGATTTTGACGCTTCCCGTCGCGCTTCCCCTCCACTTTCAAATACAAACCATCCAACCTTCCCAACATCCGCCGGGCCGAGAAATTTTACCAAACCCTCTCTAATTCCAGTAAATTTTCTTAAACCCCTCCTTCCTCCAACCCCCAACGCCCTGTCCCCACCTCCCCGCCCTGGGATTTTATCTCCTCCTCCTCCCAATCCCGAGGGTTTTCTTCTCTTTTCCACTCTTTCCAGTTTTCCTCTTCTTCTTCCAACAATTGGCCTCGATTTCAGCGGAAATCTGCGTTGCTTCTCTCGCGCATGATCCGCGATCTTCGATCTGCGCCGTCGAGGTGACCATCAGTCATGTCTCCGCTTCTCTGGAAGAAGGCGAAGACCGGTAAGATTGCCCGCCTGGTCTGCGATCTAAGGCGGAAGCGTAGCCGTTCGCCGCTTGTCGTCCAGACCGGATTCCCCACCTCCCTCGCCGACATCGTCATCAAGAACAGCTCCCGCCTGAAGAAGCCGCCGTCCACCAAGAATGCCGCCTCCGATCCGTCGTCTTCGTCCACGGCGTCGACCGATTCCCAGGGCGCGATTCCCGATTCCGTGCCTTGCGACGACGGGCGTCGACTCGTCGAGGCCGGAAAGCCGTCGACGGCTCCGCTGGTGCTCGCCGGAGATGCGGAGGAGACTGAGAGTTTTGGGAATAAAGGCGTCACGGGGCCGGCTTGCTTTACGGCGATAACCAAGGTGTTTATAGTGGTGATTCTGGCGTTGGGGACGAAGGAGCTGGCGGTTGCGATCACCGCGTCGGCAGTTGTGCTTTTCCTCTTGGAATTCATCGGAAAGCGGTGGTTTTTCCCGCCAAATCCCACCGATGTTGCTCCACTGGCGTTGGATGCCGGGGTCCGATATGGCAGGGATACAGAAGAAGCCCGGAAGAACTTCATTTCTAATTCGATGAATCGACAGAGGTGTTTAGAGCTTCCAGGGACGGAATTGGAAAGGAAGCATTCTGGTGTTCGTTGCATTGATCGAGCGGTGCCTTTAAAAAAGGTCGCGCATCGTGATGGCAGGACTAGAACCGAAATACATCGCGAAGGCAGCACCGAAATCCAAGCAAGTGAATGCGACGTGGGTCTCCACAGGAACCCGAGTTTGGGATTAACTCCATCGGAATGCAAATGGAAAGGAGAGGCTTCACCATCCAAGGATGACCCACATTTGGCAGGAGGGAAAAATAAAAAACCTGAGAAGATGGGTAATAAGAAGTTCGTGGAGAAGTTCATGGAGAAGATTCGCCGTAAGAAAAAACATGGAAAATGTCATAAGGTGGCGAATGATGATATTCCCAATTGCAAAGGCGAGGAGGAATGCGAGGAGGAAGTGCCAGATGATGAGGATGAATCCTGTAGCTCCGAATCGTCCTGTAACGAAGTTATGGATGGTGAGGAGGAGGAAGAGGACGACGTGGCCGAAGAAAGTATTTTTAGAAAGATTCCATTGAATGCAGGCCATCTAGCTTTCTTGTCTATCATTCTTCTTGGGCTTATTGGAGGTCGGGGTGTGGCGCTTACACTGACCATCTCGTCATTCGTGGTGTTGAAAGCAGTTCAAGCCACTTGGGGAAGGTTGAAGATGTCCCTTGCTAACAACCAGCCTTGTGGATAGATCCTGGAGTGCATCACTAAACTGATCTGCTTCGGTTTGCCAAGTTCAAACTCCAATTGTACTCCCGATAATTAAAGTGTCATTGGAGTTGGTTCAACGTTTTGTTGGCAAATTCAACGCCAAAGTAAGTTAATGTATTTGTCTGACAGATGGAAATTTTACAATACAAAGTATAGCTGCTGGATGCAACCATTTCTTTTGTCTACTTCTCTGCTGGATGCTGGCAATTATCAACGCCTGTGGCGCTTTGAACAACCCAATTGGCACATTGGTTCATAACATTGTCGACTTTGCAATGACTAACTCGGTTACATTGGATGAATAATTGCCAGGAAAATTAATATTTGACGGCCCTACGTTTAAGTAGGTTTTTGCAGAACATTTCTGATGAATGAGTATTGGCCTCTTCTTGTATGGTATCGGAAGCTGCTAATTGCTTGGTGTCCGAAGCTACATTCTTCTCTCCTTTCATGGTTATCTGAAGCTATATTGCACAGAAGGCAGTTCTTTTGCTCAAACAGGGTACGCAAACAGCCCAATGTTTAACAGAGAAGTAGCCCGAATCCGATAGGCTTGTCATAATTTTTTTGCTGCAGACATCACAAACCTTCCGGTCATCCTTTTGTGCTGCTGGCCCCAAAGAAGGCAAGTCGTATATCAGTTGGGTATGCGTGGATTAACTGTCCAGACTTTATATGCTCCATGAACCCATCTCATAATTGATGGAAAAGCTGTAACTATATCTCAATATCTCGCATAAACGTCCATGGAGAGTCCCTTGAGTAACCATAAGGTCGATCTGTCATTCAAAAGATGTACCTATGAGATCTTGGCATCTTCTGCAATTGAGATCTTCCCCTCAACAGAACTTATCCCTGCTATCTTGCTCAGATCCAGCTCTTTCATCATCCTTCTTGTCTCTGCAACATTGTCCCATTGACCCGCAGAAGCATAAAAGTTAGATAACAAAACATAAACTCCCTGGTTCTGAGGTTCTAACTCCATTAATTTCCTTGCCGTCTTCTCCCCAACGCCAATATCAGCGTACCTTATGCAAGCACTGAGCAGAATCTTGTAAGCTATCATTCTATCCTGAGCTTTTATCATTCCAATCAATACCTCTACCTTGCACAGCAAGCCAGCTCTGCTCAAAATATCAATCATGCACCCCAAGTGCTCTATTTTTGGAGCTATCTTGTGAACTTCGACCATTTGGTCAAACCAATAGCATCCCTCATCAATCAACCCAGAATGACTACATGCTGTTAGGACGGCAACAAATGTAGCTTCGTTTGGCTCTATGCCCTCTTCTCGCATCTTTGAGAAGAAGCTCAAAGCCTCTTGCCCACGGCCATAGTTGGCAAGCCCTGCAATGATAGCAGTCCAAGCAAATTTATCTTTGTGTTGCATTCGGTGGAATGTATAGACAGCCTCATCCAGACTTCCACATTTTGCATACATGTCAACCAGTGCCGTTCCAACGAAAGTATCTATCCTTATATTTTTCTGATGAATGAGCTGATGAACCCATCTGCCGAACTGCAAATTGGATAGGCTGCAGCAAGCCGAGAGCACACTTGTGACTGTGATCTCATCTGGTCTATCCATCTCCATTTGCATTGTCTGGAAGAGCTCTAGAGCCTCCACAGGACGCTTGACCTTCACATACCCATTTATCATAGAATTCCACAAGACCACATCTTTGGAAGGAATTCCATCAAAGATTCGACGAGCAGCGTCTACTAAGTTCAATTCAGCATACAAATTAATCACAATAGTATTTGAAACCACATCCTTCGAAACCATCTCAGTAAACAGCCCAAATGCAGCATCAGCATCTCCACTCTTCGCATACAATCCCAAAAGCGCATTATTCAACTTCAAAATGTGACAGAACCCCTTCTTCATTAAGTAAACATGGATCATTCTTCCATAGCCTGGGCACCCCAAATATGAGCTAGCCGACAGCAGAACTAGCAGAGTAATTTCATCAATTTCAAGTCCATCAATCACCAGCCTCCTAAACAAAACTAAGGCTTCATGCTGTGAGCTGTGACTCGTAAAATAGGCTGCTAGAATTGAATTCCAAGTTGCAACGTCCTTTTGGGGCATTCCATCAAATAGTTTACGTGAATCACTGAGTTGGCTCATTACACCATACATGTGTATCAGAGAGTTCTGTATATAAACATCTAAATCAAGGCCAACTTTTACGACAAATCCATGAATTTCTCCCCCTTTAGAAAGAGATAATAATCGACCGCAGGCTTTCAACAGACCAGGAAAGGTGTGATTATCCGGACGGAGAGAGCTGCGGTGCATAAAATGATTGTATACTAGAATGGCTTGGATGGGTGTCAGGCTTTTGGCATAGGCTCTTATGACGCAGTTCCATGGGAGTGTGGTGTGAATGAGTCCTGCTGTGATGGTTTTGGCAAAGATCTGATTAAGATGTTTGATGTTGTGCGTGGACAATTTGAGCAGAAGGGAAATATTATGGTGCGCATTCATGGGGTCATGCGTCACCGTGGCCTGTTTCGAAATCGGACCTAAAATGGTTACCCCTTTATATGCTGTGTGGGTTGACCTCAGTCGACCCAACCCTATTTGCAATCCTCATCGAACTCTGAATCCAATTCTCCGATTACAAATTAGATTAATAGATATTATGAAAAAGAGAAAATGAACATAAAAAAAATACCAAATCAATTTTATCTTATAACTATAGTAAGAATTTACAAAATATAAAAATACCAAATCAATTTATTTAATATGAGGAATATAAAAAGAACTTTCTATTTGAATAGTTGACTTAAAAGAGTTTTTCCGAAAAACGTGAGGTAATTTCATAAAAAATTACAAATAATAGTTTTTTTTTTTACCAAGGTTAGTACTTTTACAATTTTGCAAAGCTAGAGGGTTAATTCTATAAAATTAAGAATAAATTATAAACATGAGGACATAAGGAATCTTATCAAAATAAAAAAATCTAATGGCCATAAAGGGCTAAAATTGTAAAACTATTTAGTTTAAAAAGGCTTATTTTAGTAATATTCAAACTTTTAGGGTGTTCAGAGCTTAGGGAGGATAAGAATGAAATTAAGAATTTAGGATGAAAATGGATTAATAGTAGAAAAAGTAAATTAGGATTAGAAAAAATTGTATTGAGAATAAAAAGGAAGGCTATTATTTTTTGAAAATGCAAAAATTATTTTCGAAAAATAGTGAATTTCATTAGGATCATCTTGATTATAAAATTAGGAAATGTCATATAAGTGATGTATTAGGTATGTATGAGCTGAAGGTCAAACCTTTGAAACAATAATAAAAAGGGAAAATTCCTACCAAACCCACAACATTTGGTTACGATTCCTTTCATACTTACAGTATTTTACAAAAAAATTTGATACCCACAACATTTCACTCTTAATTTCCCAAATACCCGTATTATCAATCTCGGCCTAAGTGCATATAAAAATGTCAATTTTGCCCCATATTATTTGTAAACAAAGATCCTAAGTGAAATCCCTACCATATATTTTACAAAACAAATCTAATGTATTTTTCATTCAAATAATAACGAAAACAAAGTGGTAATTTTATCTTTGTTTGCATAGTGGTGTGGAGGCAAAATCTACATTTTTGCATGCACTTAATGTCCATATGGACTGAGATTGATGACATAGGCGTTTGCAAAAGAATTTCGAAAATATTGTAAGTACTTGAGGAAAATTTATCCTAATAAAAATATAGGGGATGTTTGTTTAACCTTAAAATTTTTCAATATAAAACTTTTCACTCTACATATTTACTCTATTTTTCAATCATTTTTTATATCTTTATATACAACTACCATATTTTAAATTATTTCTATACAACTACTCAATACTCATACAACTAATCTATTATTTTAATTTTATTATTTTTACTTCTTATTATTAACTCTATTATATTATATCATTTTCTTTCATTTTAAAATTTTTTACAATAAAAGTTTTGCATCTAAAAGTTTCATTACTTTCTAAACACACAAGAAAAAAAATAAAAGGGGTGTTTGTTAAAATACAAAACTTTTCGAACTAAAAATTTTTAATCTCAAAGATATTTAGCAAACATAAAAACTTTTCCAACCAAAACTTTTTAATATATGCAACTACCCGTTTTAAATTATTTTTTATTTTTTACATTTTTCCACATAACTACTATACTTTTTAATCATTTTTACACAACTAACCTATCTAATTTAACTTTATTCTCTTTATTTTTTATCATTTTCTCTATCATATCATATCATTTTCTACCAATCAAAAACTTTTACACAAAAAATTTTTCATAAAAAATTTTACCACTTCCCAAAAACACCAAAACTTTTCACTTTTCACAAATATCTTATTTGTAATTATTTTTTAATTTCTTTCTATACAAATATTCTACTTTTTAATCATTTCTATACAACTACTCATATATCTAACATATCTGTGTGTTTGGTAATGAACAAAACATGTTAAACTAAAACTTTTCCATTTAAAACTTTTCACTTTCCATAATTACTCTATTTTTTAATTATTTCTTCACATTTTCCTATACAACTACCATACTTTTTAATCATTTCTACACAACTATCTATACAACTAACTTATTTATTTTAACTTTATTCTTTTTACTCCACGTTATTGTCCATATCATATCATGTTCTTTTATTTTCACAACTTTTATACCAAAAAACTTTTTATACAAAAGTTTTATCACTTCCTAAACACACTCATATTTTAATTTTATTCTCTTTACTCCTAATTATTATCTCTATCATATTACATTATTTTCTCATATTTTAAAGGATAATTTGCATATATACCCATATAGTTTCACCGATAGTGCAGATATACCCACGTAGTTTCACGAAATGCATATTATCCCCACATAATTTCACCAAAATTGTGTATTATCCCCACACCGTTAACTGCCGTTAATATTTGTTGTTATATTTTCAAAAATGACGAGAATGCCCTCATCTTCATGGGGGTAATATGCAATTTTAGTGAAACTATGTGCGGGTGATATGCAATTCATAAAACTATAGATGAGGGCATTTTCACTATTTTTGAAAATATAACAGTAGTTAATGACGTGTGGGTAATATGCATTTCGTGAAACTACGTTGATATATCTGCAATTAGCGTTAAACCATGTGGGTATATATGCAAATTACCCTTAAAAACTTTTATGTCATTTCCTTAACCCACTCAAAGTCGGATTCTGATCCTATGCGCCCGAGAGCATGCAGCACCCCGGGAGTGCTCCCTGCTCTCGGGCGCATACATCTAATTTTTTATTTTTTTTTGAAATTTTTTTCATAAACTTGTTGACCCAAGTGTATTTAATGTATGTATAAGTTTTTACCATTTTTGGAGATTTTTAGATATTTATTTCTTGTTTTTAAAAGTTAGTGACATTTTAGTAATTTAAAATTACCTAAAATGCCACTGATTTTCAAAAATAAAAAATAAATATCTATAATACTCCAAAAATGGTAAAAATTTATACACAGATTAAATACATATAGATTAACACTATTGTAAAAAAAAATTTCAAACAAAAATAAAAAAAAATAGGTGTATGTGCTCGGAACATAGGACCAGAATCCCTCAAAATCAACAACAAAAAACTTGCCGCGAAAACTTCTGTTTCAAAAACTTTAATTATGCACATGACCCCTAGAGATATATTTCGGCTATTCCACTTGATATAATTTCCTCCCTCCTGCGACTGCGGTTTCCCTTGCATCTCTCTCGAGTGTCGATCTCTCCAGCTTCAAGCGCCTCAGCGCCGCTGCATCCATCGTCTCCGGTATTTCGGGCTTCGGAGCTCCGCCTTCTCTCACCTCTGCTCCTCGCTCATCGAGACGGAAGGTGAATTTCATAGCTCAATTATTATTATTATTATTATTATTTTGAACTGAATGATCGATTCAAAGTGAATTGGTTGATTTGCGCCGAAATGGTGGTTTTGTTAATGAATTCGGCAGGGACTCTCTTTGTTGCTGCTTGACATTTAATGTTAGGCTGTTTAAGCGTTCATGGTGCAGCAGCACTCATTGCAACTTGTTGTTTATACGAATCTACAACAAGAGGAAACATTCAACATTTGCACCGGGTATTTTATTGTTACATCTTATTGATTTCAGAGCATAATGGACAACCTCACATATATTTTGCCAATTTATATTTTTCTAATGCCTTTTTTGGTTTTGCATCACAAGACGCATTAGTTCCATCGTGCTTGGATTGTCTTATGTTTAGTCAACTCATTCTTTTGACTGCGAATTGGGTTCTGCTATCCTTTCTAGTTTCAGGGTTTCTTATGTTGTGTTCACATATTAGTTAGGCATGCGAGATGAAAGCCTGAAATATCACTCGTCAGGAGAGTTGAGTTTTTTAAGATAGACTACTGTAAGAGAATGACAAGAAAACCAAAAAACATGGATAGAGTTAATTAAGCAAGATATGAAGATGATAGAGATTATTGAAAATGATAGTTCATGATCGTAAAGAATGATACAACAAGATCCATATAGTAGGCGGGAAACAACTTATGATGCAGCTGAGATCAACTTTTGGATTGTTATGAGATTCTATTGTGAGAATGATACAGGCATGATATGTGTCAATCTTCATCGGGAGAATTTGGCATGCAAAATTTTTTTGATGAGCTTGCAAATGGCAATGGATTGTTCTTAAGATTTTATCATTGTCATGAAGCCCGAAAAGAGTACTGTGCATTTCACATCACCGTTCAACTAAAAATGTCATGGAAAGTAACATTCTGTCCTTAAACGAAGTATTAAACTTGGCAATACCCTGAGAATTTGTCTGCTGAGGCACGAGTCTCCTGACTCCTCAGCCCAAGCTTCAATTGGGAAAACTTGGCAACACCAATGATTGCAATAACAATAACAAGATGGAATTTTGGTAATTTTAAGTCCCATGCAGCTTTGTTTTGATTTATATTCTAGTTAAATAGTAATATGGGAATTCATATTTTTAACCAATATTCATTGTCAATTTCTTTACAGACAGGATTTGGCAGATTCAAAAATATTCTTTCCAATGGTATCACTGTTTGGTTCCTGTCGACTTACATTGCTCATTGCTGAAAGCCTAATGTTTCAAGTTAGTTGTTAGTCTTCATGATGGTCTTTATGGGTTTGGCATCTGTTGGGGAAGAATTGTTGTGTGCTTAGTCATAATTGTCCTGTTTATGAGGCTGAAGTGAGATTGTGCAGTTTATGGGTCATATTAATTTAATTGTTTTTGAAGATAAAAGGGACCAAGTTGGTTGCATCTAATTGGACAAAGCTATTGTTTTCGAGGCCAGTTCCTTATTCCACTATGATTTTTTTAAGGTGCCATATTCTTTTAAGGTTTTATCTTTTGTCTTTCAACAAAATTCTTTACAGGTTGGCCATCTTAGGGAAGGTTACCAAAAATGGGTTCACCAACCTATTGTCAGCGAGGAAGGTCCACATTTTTTGGCAAATGACTTTATGGAAGTCTTACTTCATAGCCTTTGCAACATGTTACTATCACAAATGTTTCTTCATTGCACATGCCAATCCTGCCTCCCTTAGCACTTCAGGTGGCTGCACTGTCTTTTGGTTGGTTTAGTTATCAAGTGGGCCAAGATTCATGCATTGAATTTTCTTTGTGCATATGATTGGTGGAACCCAGATGATTCAAAGTGTGGTTGTAGGTGGTGCTTATGGATTCTGGCTTGTAGATTGCCCTTCTCCAGCTTTTCCACAACTAGTAGATGATTATTCTGTTTACAACCAAGCAGTTTTTCACCCGCACGGCATGGTGGGTGGTGCCAATTGTCTGGTTGCCAGTTTTGTGTTAGTCTGTATCAAAAAGTCTACCCAAAAGGGCCGTACAATTCCTGGGGTAGCTATCATGGTGATTACTGGGATCTTTATATGAACCTCCATCAAATATAATTTTTACCTTTTTTTTTCCACATCAACACAACGAGTTACTGGTATTGCTCCTCCCTATGTTTGTACTCTGTTCATAGTCAAACTATTTAATTTCAGTGCCTTCTATGTTTTCGACAAACACACATTGAAATTCAAGTAGCAGATTTACTGTGTCTTTACTTGTTCTATGTGCTTGCTGCAGGGGAAACACTTTTCATTGTCTTCTTCTTGCTGCAAGGGAAACACTTTTCATTATCTTCTTCATGGCTACCATCATAAGCATCCCATGGATGTGTTCGTCTTGTTTTCTTTCCTGCTGGAACTGCTATCATCTGTATACCAGTGTGAATTTTGTCAACTCTACCGGTTCCATCTTCCCTTCTCAGACATTTTCAATTCAGTAACGGATGATAATAGCTGTTATTTTGATAAGAAAGATGGTTGTTCTTCATGATAATGATCACTGGTCTCGTTTTTCTTCTTTCCTCTGCTTCTACGGCTTATTCCACATTGAGTGTCCACCAATTCAGGAACCTTTTCAAATTTGTATTTTTGGTGGATTGTTGGGCCATGTCATGTATGACATGACACATTATTATTTACATCATGGCAAGCCTTCTCAGGAAGTTGCTCAAAATCTAAAGGTGAGGAGGAAAAAAGAATAAAATCACTGTGTTTTTGTGTTAAAAAAATCTGCTTCATCCTTGGCTCTTTCTATGGTTTTTGCTTTTTTTATTTTTTATTTTCTGTTTCTCTCCTCCTTTTTTCAATGTTCATTGCATATTGGATTCATGAAATTCTACGTAGAATATCCAGAATCCAGGTGTATGGACGACAAAAGATATTTATGCATCACTGACCTTTAGTCTCATAATCCCGGTGCCTAGAAATATTGTTTTATTTGCTTACAGGTCTTCTGTGTTTACCAGAGATATCATCTGAACCACCATTTTAGAATTGAGATAGAGGTTTTTGGTTCACCTCTTCTCTATGGGATAAAGTATTTGGGACACTTCCCGCACTAAATGTTATTGGTAAGAAGTCAGAACAGATGATTCATCTGCCAAAGAAAAACATAACAGTCTTAAAGATGTCACGCGTAATTGAAGTAATCTATTCTTTCCTCAATGAATGCACTGCATTATTTCAAATTAAATCGCTTTTGCTGTCGCTATTGCTTGGGAGGTTGGCTTTTACTTTTGCTGAGCTTCCACTTTATTTTTTGCCCTTTATCTATCCTTCATCAAATTATAGTATTCCTCAATCGATTCGAAACTAATATCTGATTAGTTCTTTTAAGAAGACTACAAAACTATCAAAATTACTTCCGTGCTACTTAAATTCCCAAGAGATGGCTTGAGACATTTCCCTTGTTGTCCCGCAAATCGTTGGCTTGGAATTTTGAGGGTTAGGGTGGAAGACACCTCCAAAGTTTAGGGTTGAGGATGTATTCAACCTATCAACGTTAGCTTATGAGGTCTATCGACGAGCTCTTTAACATGATTAAAATTTGGGTCTTCATGGCTTTTGCAACTCAAGCTTAGCAACATGATCAACATTTGTGCTTTGGAATGGAAAACATGCAAAATCATCATCATGTGTTTTCCATAGAACACACATGCGAAGCCTTTTCCTCTTCTAATCTAATCCATGTAACGTTTAATTAACTCAATAAAACTACCTTTTCTTTATTATCAATTATATTTTTAAACATATTTTTATTATTACTTTATTTGAGGGAGGATCCCATGCATCCGGCCACATGGGACCCCCCATGCGTTTGGGAACGGGACTCTTCCAAAAAAAATTTTAAAATTTTTTTAATAAATATGTAAAGTTAGGTGTATTTAACCTAAAAATTAAGTTTAACTCTTTTTTAATGCTTTTAAGTATTTTTTATTTTTAAACACAGGGGCATTTTCATAATTTTCTGAGATATAAAAAATCAAAAAATAAAAAAAAGAGTCCCACGACCGACTGCATGGGATCATGCCTCTACTTATTTTGTAACTAATATCTTCAAGTACTTTTTTCAATAATTACAGTATATATTTATACAATTTTTTAAATAGAAGGCTGCAATGAAATTATGAAAACAAGAGAAAAACCAAAAATGCATGAGCAGAGGTGACTAAGAAAGGTATGAAGGTATAGAGACTAATGAGAGCACAATTCATGATTGTAAAGAATAGTATAAGAAGATTGGCGCAGCCAACCACATATATGTCAGAGATAACTGAGGAAGATGCTGATAATGATGACTCTAGGGACGAAAACTTATCTTTATGATGGTGATTTTTTTCTTATTTTGGCTTTTCTAAAGTAATGTTTTCCTTTGCATTCCTCCCTATTTTTCTAATTTATAAATAGCTTGGTCCTACATCAAAAAAAAAAAAAAGGTTGGTCCTAGCCATCTCTCTTATTATAGTCTATTTATCCACCCAATGTGTAGTGTTTCGAGACACAAGAGAGTACGAAGAATTATCTTATTTTAGAAATCGGTTTATCGCAAATATTAAATTGTCACCTTAATTTTTTTCTTTCCAAAAAGATACACTTAGGTTCATACATACATATTTTTGTTTTTTGAGTAAATACTACAACTCATTTTAGACTCATCAAAAAATTATATGTCATGGTTTACATAAAACTAATTAAAGCATTCAAGGAACTAAAATAATGGAAGTAGATTTCTCCTTTGATTGTACTCGGATGCTTTGTTATTTGGGACTTGCATGACTATCTTTTAATTTTGAAAGTTATGACTATATTACTCACTGACTAGGCATATAGGAACAAAGGTGCCCAATTATGTTACATGCTTATCGCTGCATTGCACGAATCATAATCATCCTGATTAACTCTAGAAGATACTTGAAACGTCTCTGGTACCACTTTAGGACCTCATAGTCAAGTGATTGAACTCAATTCCCTCGAAAATGTCACTTTTGTCTTAATAAAAAATGTCACTTTTGTCTTAATCTCGTAGGGTTATTCAATGCATTACACGCACATAATAAATCATGATTATTGCAAAGAAATATATGTCATCGTAAAATAAATTAGAAATCTCTATTTCAAAGTACAGAGTTAAACACATCAAACATTTACAAGAATCCATAAAATCCATAAAAAAAAATATGGTTTTAAGGATGGAAAGCATTACTAACTTACCTTTCACAATGATTATTTAGCAAAATTTTCTTCATAAATTTTTTTTCCTTTCCTCCTTCCTACAATTAAAATAGAAACATCGGTTTCTAGAGTTTGGGTTACAACATGTATTATTTATTCATTCTATTTTAAAATCTAGCGATTATTTGTTCAAATTATTATTAATAATTTAAAATTTGTACTAAAAATCTTTATATAACACATCTTTTCTCAACTAACTGTTCCATTATTTTAATTAGTGTAATTATACATATTTTTTAATAAAATTAATGTAAAAAATTATTTTAAAAAATATATATTTTTTTTAAATGGTAGCACGGTGGTTCAAACCCACACGTTGACCATAATAAGCGACGAGTTTACCATCCAAGTGATGCTAGTATGTGTGTAAAAGTTTAACATTATAATTTATATATTTAAGATAAAAGAAGTGTTTTAAATTAAAAAAGTGTTTGAAGTATGTCACATGTGGTTTGAACCCACACACCATACCCTATGTTGGAAGCCATCATCTTTACCATTTGGGCGAGAAGATATCTGAATTGGATAGCCGGGGTCTGAACGTAGGACCTCTAACTGGAATCCTACATCTTCTACCACGTAGCATTGAGAATTTTTTTTAAAAAATTTTTATTTCTTTCTATCAATGTGATTACTGGATTATTGCTCCACCTTATAAAATATTCATAATAAGATGAAAATTCTTACATGTGGAAAGCCGGTGTTTGGGCTGTGCACTTTCTTCTTTCTATCTCGTTTTTTTCTCTCTTTCAATCTAACTTGCAGTGGCTTTAATAGTGTTTGCCTGCTATTTATATTAGTCTTGGTGATTCTCTCTTTTCCTTTTCTTTTTTTTTTTCTTTTAGTTTATATTTGCAATGCACCGCAATGCCTGAATGGACACAAGTTGGTTGAATGAAATATCCACGTGCTTGGTTTTCAAGCAGCCAGCCCGTTCTCAATTTTTTTTAAAATATATATATATAACCGCATCATATTTTTTTTATTAGAATAACCGCATCATATTAATGGAACTTCAATCGGTCAAATAGAGATATTCCATTTAGCTTGTTTTCAGCTGGCCAACCTTCCTATTCAGCCACCCTGCTTGCTAGGTACCAGCGTATTTTATTTCTGATATTAATATTTATTATTATTATTATTATTATTATTATTATATAAATATAATATGCGTGAATTGCATGCATGAAGGGCGTCCATGCATATTAGCTTTTTTTTATTTTTATTTCTGGATCATTGGTTGGTTCAATGGCTTTGTCATCGTTCATTTTTTCGCTGAACTGTTGGTTGATCCAATGGCTCCGTCATTTTTTTAAAACCACCTGCTATCATTCCTTAGTTGGCCCATTTTTAAATTTTTTTTTATAATCAACTGTTATTATTTCTTCAGTGGCCCATCTTTGAAGTTTTTTATAATCTCCTTTTATTAATCTTTCGGCGGCCCATTTTAAATTTTTTCACCGATTAACATTTATATATATGTTCGGTGGCTATTTGATATATATTTTTTACCCGATGGCATTCATTTGGTGGCCCACTTCATTATTTAAACGTATATACCCGTTAATATTTGGTGGATATACTTGATGGTCCACCTTAAAATATATTTTTTTCTTTTAAAATTCACCCGTAGACACACGTATTGGTCTACCTTAAAAATTTTTTTTTGTTTTAAAAATTTACCGTAAACACACGTGTTGTTCCACCTTAAAATATAATTAATTTAAATTTTTTAAAAATTTACTCGGTAACACACATGTTGGTCTCGGCGTTTTAAGAACTGGACCAAACCGGCAGTCGGACCGGTCGGACCATAAACCGGTCATGTCCCGGTTCACTAGTTTTTTCGGTTCAACTACAGTTTGACTGTTGGTTTGCACCGTTGAACCGGAAAAATCAAAAATCGGTCACAAAACCGGTTCATTGCCTGGTTCGGTTATTACAACATTGGTTGATCTCTGTTAAAATGTGAATTTTTAATAAGTTATATATATTAGAGGATTAAAAATAAAAATAAGAAGTAATATAATTTTGTAATAAAATGATGAATGGTATGGTTTAGACCCTTAGCACTTTTGAGAGAAACTAAGCTTTATCTATCGATATTATCTAATCTTATGTATTTTACTTTTATTATTTTATACTTCTATTTTATTGTCACTATTAAATATTTTTATAAATGTAATAATATTTATATTGAATATAAATAATGAATTGAAATCCGAACCTACCCAAATTCAGTCTCATTATTTATTTTTCTACTTTCAAAATCGTTATTTATTTCTTAAAATTATACATTCCCTTATCACGTATCTAAATTAAATTTGTAACCATACCACACGTTGTCAACAATTATGTAGATTAAAAAAGACCGGAGGCTAATTTACCTTATTTTACACCGCGACTACACATTACACAACCATACTATCTGTAATTGATCACACACCCACACCCACGACTTCAGTTGACTAACCCGAGTCAATTCCACAAAGACTTAGATTGCCCGCAACTCACGGATAATCCAAGTCTACTAAGAAAATTCGGGGAAACTGCCTTCCGTTTATAAGAGGCATGTATGAGTCAGCAATAACATGGTGAAGCAAATAAAGCTTGTTTCCCTTCCTTAATAGCAGGAAATGGCTGTCTTTGGAATACTTCCTCTCATCTTCCTAATCCAACCATGCATGTTTGGTTTTGCATCCCCCACAACCATCGAGATCCACAATCAAGTCTCCTACATAGTGTGGTCGAGTGGTGTTGTGTTAGGTGGTTTCCTCCCACGTGAAATCAAAGTGGGTGGGGACCACCACGTTTTGGCAGCATTGAAAAAAAAAAAAGCCACCTGCCCTTTTGTCCGTTCTTTGCTTTCGGCGCGGAAGGAGAAGAAATAGGTGAGAGAGAGAGAGAGAATGAGACACACGCAATTGCTCTTCTCCTCTCTGAAGATATCCATCTTCGTCTTTCTCTTCCTGTCTCGGTTTTTCAAAGAAGCAGCAGCAGCTCCGACGGACGGAGGAGGATTCTATCCTCACATACTCAGGGCTTCTACGGCAGTCATCTCTTTCGGCCATCAAGAGATAAAATTCTGCCGTCATCTCAGATTTGGTGAGATCCATCCGTAATTAATTTCTATGTTGAAATCCATTCTTATTGTGATGATGAAATCCTCTAGTTTTAACTAGAGAAGACATTGCATTGTAATCCCATTATTCTATAGTGGAAGTTTTACCTGGACTGGGTCCCGTGGTTTTTCCCCTTTATTAAAGGAGGGGTTTTCCACGTAAAACTGTGGTGTGTTTTTCTGTGGGTTTTGATTATTTATTATTTGTGATATTTATTGTCTGAGATAAATTATTCCTGTTTAATCTACACAAAAGGGGATAGCCTAAAATCCCAACAAGTGGTATCAAAGCCTGGTCTATTTTTACGTAATTTCTTGTGTGGATTAGATGGAAGAAACTTCATTCACAATGGTCAAACTCACATCATCAAATTACTCAATATGGAAAACAAGGATGGAAGATATTTTGTATTGCAAAGAACTTTACCTGCCTATTAAAGTGAAAGGAGTGAAGCCAGTGGATAAATCTCAAGATGATTGGGATGTGTTAAATAGAAAAGTTGTTGGGCATATCCGACAATGGGTTGATCAGAGTGTTTTTCACCATGTTGCTAAGGAAACTGATGCATTCAAATTATGGGAAACATTAGAAAGCCTATATGAACGCAAATCAGCTGTAAATAAGGCTTTTCTAATTAAAAGGCTCGTTAATATGAAGTATAAAGATGGACAAAAAGTTGCTGAGCATTTGAGTAATTTCCAAGAAGCTTTAAATGATTTATCCAGCATGAAAATTATATTTGCTGATGAAGTGCAGGCATTACTTTTGTTGAGTTCCTTGCCAGACAGTTGGGAAACTTTGGTAATTTCACTCAGTAACTCTGCTCCTAATGGTGTTGTATCAATGGATGTGGTGAAAGACAGCATGTTTAATGAAGAGGCAAGACGAAGAGAACAAGGTACATCCGTCAATTCTGAAGCACTAGTTACAGAAAACAGAGGGAGAAATCAGCACAGATATTCTCGCAATAATGATCATGACAAGTCTAAATGGAATCGTGATCAATCGAGAAGAAGATCAAAGTCAAGAGGAGTCAAATGCTATCATTGTGGTAAGCCTGGACATGTAATTAGAGAATGCAGAAAGTTGAAAAGAGAGGAAGAATATAAAAAGAAAAATGAAGAAAAGAAAGATGACACAGAAAAAGCAGCAGTTGCATTTGAAGATGACGTTGTCATAGCTTGTGATGTTAATTGTTTTGCCAATGATGTGCCTACATGGGTAATAGATTCTGCAGCTTCTTCACACGTTACTCCATGTAAAGAGTTCTTCTCATCTTAGACTAGCGGAGATTTTGGCTATGTAAGGATGGGAAATGATGGCAGATGCAAGATTCAAGGTATTGGTGATGTTTGGCTAGAGACAGACATGGGATGCAAACTGGTGTTGAAAAGTATCAAGCATGTTCCAGAACTTCGATTCAATTTAATCTCTGCAGGACAGTTAGACAATGATGGATACTGTCATCAATTTGGTGGTAGTAAATGGAAACTGACGAAAGGTTCTCTTATTTTCGCTAAGGGAAATAAGACTGACACTCTTTACAGATCTTATATGAAGATTGCTAAGGGAAAAGTGAATGCAGTGGAGCATGAATCCTCCTCAGAGCTATGGCACAAGCGACTTGGCCACATGAGCGAGAAAGGTTTGAATATTCTTGCTAAAAAGCAATATTTGCCTAAAGGTTCACCTCTAAAATCATGCATTGATTGTTTAGTTGGAAAACAACATAGAGTTGCATTTCATAAATTCCCTCCACATAGAAAACATGATTTACTTGATCTGGTACATACTGATGTGTGTTCTATGGGTGATAGAACTCTTGGTGGTGCTATATACTTTGTTACTTTCATTGATGATCATTCCAGGAAAGTATGGGCTTATGCAATAAAGGCCAAAGATGAGGTTCTAAGTATCTTCAAGCACTTCCAAACTACTGTTGAAAGAGAAACAGGAAAAAGATTAAAATGCGTTCGTGCCGACAATGGTGGTGAATACAGAGGACCGTTTGAAAGATACTGCAGTGAACGTGGTATCAGACTTGAGAAGACAGTTCCCAAGACGCCTCAACAGAACGGTGTGGCAGAGAGAATGAACAGAAGTATTTGCGAAAGAGTCAGGTGTATGCTCTCTCATGCAAAATTATCAAAGTCCTTCTGGGGTGAGGCAATGAGAACTGCAGTTGATTTGATTAACCTGTCTCCTTCAGCTCCTTTGGACGGTGAGATTCCAGAAAAGGTATGGAGAGGAAAAGATATTTCTTATGAACACTTACGGGTATTTGGTTGCAGGGCATTTGTTCACATTTCTAAGGATGAAAGATCCAAGTTGGACAGTAAAACTAAACAGTGTATCTTCCTCGGCTATGCACATGAAGAATTTGGTTATAGATTATGGGATCTTATTGACAAGAAGATTATTAGAAGCAGGGATGTAATCTTCTTCGAAGATCAAACAATCGAAGACTTTGAGAAAACTGAAAAGGCAAAGTCTCCAGAAGAAGGCCCAGTTGATTTGAGGTCGTGTACTCCACCTGTTGCGCATACAGGAAATGGGGGAGATATACCAAATGCTACACCAGAGCAACCAGATGAGCAAGCTGCTTCACATCCATCAGTTGAAAATCAATTGAGAAGGTCTGTACAACAACGTCGGCCATCAGAAAGGTATCCTCCTCATGAATATGTGATGCTTACTGATGAAGGTGAACCTCAAAGTTATCAGGAGGCAGTGTCCCATGAATGCAGTGAAGAATGGATGGACGCCATGCACGAAGAGATGAATTCCTTGCATGAAAACCATACGTATGATTTAGTAAGGTTACCTGCAGGCAAAAGAGCACTCAAGAACAAGTGGGTTTTCAGATTGAAAGCAGATGAAAATAGCTCACAACCAAAATACAAGGCAAGATTGGTTGTGAAGGGATTTGGTCAAACAAAAGGTATTGACTTTCATGAGATCTTCTCACCCGTGGTGAAGATGAATTCAGTCAGAGTTGTTCTAAGCCTAGCAGCTAGCTTGGATCTGGAGATTGAGCAGCTTGATGTAAAGACAGCATTTCTTCATGGTGATTTGGAGGAAGAGGTATATATGGAGCAGCCTGAAGGTTACAAGGTCAAAGGAAAGGAGGATTTAGTGTGCAAATTAACAAAGAGCCTATATGGACTTAAGCAGGCACCAAGACAATGGTACACAAAATTTCAGTTCTTTATGAGACAACACGGGTATAGTAAAACTATGTCTGATCCATGTGTATTTGTTAGAAAATTCTCCACTAATGATTTTATTATCCTTTTGTTATATGTGGATGATATGTTGATTGTTGGTCATGATGCTAACAAGGTTCAGAGATTAAAATTGCAGTTGAGTAAATCCTTTTCTATGAAGGATTTGGGACCGACTAACAGAATACTTGGCATGAAAATTATTCGTGATAGGAAGAACAAAAGGCTTTGGCTATCTCAAGAAAGCTATATTAAAAGGGTGTTAGAAAGGTTCAACATGGGCGAGGCGAAACCTGTTTGTACTCCACTTGCAGGTCATTTCAAGTTAGGCTCTCATCAATGTCCTACAAGTGAAGAAGAGAAAGAACAGATGAAAATAATTCCTTATTCATCTGCCGTCGGTAGCTTAATGTATGCAATGGTGTGCACAAGACCAGACATCGCCTTCGCAGTTGGTGTAGTGAGTCGGTTTCTTTCAAATCCAGGAAAAGAGCATTGGGAAGCAGTGAAATGGATCCTCAGATATTTCAAAGGTACCTCCAAAGCCTGTTTATGTTTTGGTTCTGATAGACCTGAGCTTAAAATTTACACAGATGCGGACTGGGCTGGTGATGTAGATACCAGAAAGTCCACTTCAGGTTACTTGGTAACATTTGCAGGGGGAGCAGTGTCATGGCAATCTAAATTGCAGAAGTGTGTTGCATTGTCTACTACTGAGGCAGAGTATATTGCTATAACAGAAGCAAGCAAAGAGCTTCTATGGATGAAGAAATTTCTCAAAGAATTGGGAATGACTCAGGAAAAGTACATCATATACTGTGACAGTCAGAGTGCTATTCATCTCAGCAAGAATCCTACTTTTCATTCAAGATCTAAGCATATTCAGGTGCGTTATTGTTGGATTCGTGATATATTAGAGTTGAAGATGTTGCAACTTGAGAAAATTCACACAGATGACAACGGATCAGATATGATGACTAAAACTGTAACTAGCGAAAAGCTAAGAGTATGCAGAGAAATGGCAAGTTTGCTAGAGCCCTCCACGTAGTCGGAAGGGGGAGATTTGTTAGGTGGTTTCCTCCCACGTGAAATCAAAGTGGGTGGGGACCACCACGTTTTGGCAGCATTGAAAAAAAAAAAGCCACCTGCCCTTTTGTCCGTTCTTTGCTTTCGGCGCGGAAGGAGAAGAAATAGGTGAGAGAGAGAGAGAGAATGAGACACACGCAATTGCTCTTCTCCTCTCTGAAGATATCCATCGTCGTCTTTCTCTTCCTGTCTCGGTTTTTCAGAGAAGCAGCAGCAGCTCCGACGGACGGAGGAGGATTCTATCCTCACATACTCAGGGCTTCTACGGCAGTCATCTCTTTCGGCCATCAAGAGATAAAATTCTGCCGTCATCTCAGATTTGGTGAGATCCATCCGTAATTAATTTCTATGTTGAAATCCATTCTTATTGTGATGATGAAATCCTCTAGTTTTAACTAGAGAAGACATTGCATTGTAATCCCATTATTCTATAGTGGAAGTTTTACCTGGACTGGGTCCCGTGGTTTTTCCCCTTTATTAAAGGAGGGGTTTTCCACGTAAAACTGTGGTGTGTTTTTCTGTGGGTTTTGATTATTTATTATTTGTGATATTTATTGTCTGAGATAAATTATTCCTGTTTAATCTACACAAAAGGGGATAGCCTAAAATCCCAACATGTTGGTGGTGAACATCATGTAGCAGACCAGTCATGGACCATGACCGTGGCGCCAGCTGCTCCCAGTGCCATGGCCCCCATCCCGAGCTGTTCGAGCCGCATCTTTCATGGGCGCGGCCAGGGCAACTACCCATTAAGCTTCGGCGACGGCCGATACCCCTGCGAAGGCCACAGAAAGCCATCCAAACTGATGGTTGATCTCAGGGTCAGCAAGCCTGATCAGTACCACGGTCTTTCGAAGATGACGGACGGCTTGAACATCCCAAATTTAGTGTTCAGCCCAGTAACAGATAGTGTTCCAATGAGCTATGTGGGCCCTGAAGCTTCAGCAGTGTATGCTTATGCTCCATCTTTCAGGAAAAAGACTGATGCCTGCTGCACGCAGCCAGCGGGTGTTCAAAAGATGATCAGACAGCCTCAAACGCCTGTTGCGTGGTACTAAACTCTGGGTTTTGGTTCTCTTACATAAGATATATGTTAAAATAAGGCCTTTGACTCCACTTGGAATGACCTATGCAGAGGCCAGTGAATTAAATAATGACGTAATGCATATGTAGGTGTGCTTGAGCACTTGCTGTACTATTTTCTGGTTTTCGAGGCATTTGGCGAATGTCATATGGGGTGTCAATTTCAGTAATTTCAATGTAACTAAGGTCGCCTTATGCAAGTAGCGTTGTGTCTGCAAGATTGCAACTTCCTTGGCTGCCTTTTTATCCATGCTCATGATGCAGTATCTGTTAGAAAAACAACCATTGATTAAATCCATAATCAATGCAGGATCTGTCTCATGCTAGAATTATCAAGAAATTAAAACCATAAGCGGAAGCGTACCTGAATCCATGGATGCTAATGATCTTTGGCTTAGGGTCTTCCAAGTTAGTGCACCCAGGTTTTGGAGAGTGTAACTCCTCTTCCTTTCTGCTGATGGATGGCAGAGAGAAAACCAACCGGTGCATAACTCGGGGACCACAACCCATTTTATAGGAAGCCTAGTTTCCTATTTCCAATTTAGTCCATCATAAAACTAGAAATTGGAATTTAGGCTATATGGTTTCTACGCATAGGAGATCAATGCTCTATTAAATGATTTAGGTCCATAAATCCTTATAAGATTACTTTTATTATTTGGACCATTAATTTATGATAGCACATATATATAAATAATATATGTATGTCCAGAAATTCCAACAATCTCCCACTTGGACTACATGTATTTTATAATTATATATATGACCTTATGAGCTCAAAACCTTATGCTATCATACCAAAATCATTTCCGAACAATCTCGTCCATTAATTATGCCAACATAGAACCAAGGCGGCCTTTGTTACATTTATCGTAACTAGACCCATCCAAGATCACATATATCAAACATAACTAAACGACATAGATCAAGCATGGATGCGTAGCATGGAAATTACATGTAATGTGATCTAACATGCCTATTTCCAACTGGTCCACTTTATTTGGTGAGATCAAACCAATACCAAAAGTACTGAAAAACTAAAATTCTGAATGCTTTATTTCTGCAGAAAATATCCATAACTGTAATATACAAAAGTGTGTCTGCCAAATAAAAGCACAAAAATACAAACTCCCACTAAACCAGAGTATCATCAAGTGATACAACACCCATGTGAGCAGTATGCTCATGAAAGACCTTGGGTGGCAATCCCTTAGTCAGCGGATCCGCAATCATAGAGTTTGTTCCTATGTGCTCTATAGACACTTGACCTTCCTGAATTCTTTCCTTTACAACTAGGAACTTGAGATCAATAAATTTTGACTTCGTCGAGCTCCTGTTGTTGTTGGAATATAAGACTGCTGAGTTATTGTCACAATATAACTTGAGTGGTCTTTCAATTTCATTCAAAATTTGCAGCCCCGTGACAAAATTTCGCAGCCATATAGCCTGATTGGATGCCTCAAAACATGCTATAAATTCAGCTGCCATTGTGGAAGGAGCAACGAGTGTCTGCTTAGCACTTCTCCAAGAGATTGCTCCTCCAGCAAGCAGATAAATATAGCCCGAAGTGGATCTAAGACTGTCCTGGCATCCCGCATGGTCGGAGTCTGAATATCCAATGATCTCTATATTATCCGACCTCCTGTATGTGAGCATATAGTGTTTTGTTCTCTGTAGATATCTAAAAACTCTTTTGGCTGCTTTCCAGTGATCCATTCCTGGATTACTTAAATATCTACCCAACATGCCAACAATGAATCCTATATCTGGACGTGTGCAAACTTGGGCATACATCAAACTTCCCACTACTGAAGCATAAGGAACCTTTTGCATCTCCTTGGATTCAAAATCATTTTGAGGGCACTGTTGGAGACTGAATTTGTCTCCCTTGGCAACAGGGGTATCTGCTGGTTTACAATTCTGCATGCAAAATCTTTCTAGTACTTTTTCAATATAGGCCTTTTGTGATAATCCAAGAATACCTCGAGAACGATCTCGATGTATCTGGATTCCTAATACAAAAGTTGCCTCACCAAGATCTTTCATTTCAAATTTTGTTGATAGAAATCTCTTAGTTTCATGCAATAAACCTATATCATTGCTGGCAAGCAATATGTCATCGACATATAATACTAGAAAAATATGCTTACTCCCACAAAACTTATGGTATACACAATCATCAACCATATTCATCTCGAAACCGAATGAGATGACAACTTGATGAAATTTGTAATACCATTGACGGGAAGCCTGCTTGAGCCCATAGATGGATTTATTTAATTTACAAACCATTTGTTTTGCATCTCCAGACACAAAATTTTCTGGTTGTACCATATAGATTGTTTCATCAATGTCACCATTGAGAAACGCGGTCTTCACATCCATCTGATATAGCTCAAGATCAAAATGTGCCACTAAAGCCATTATTACTCTAAAAGAGTCTTTCGATGAAACTGGAGAGAAAGTCTCTTTATAATCAATGCCTTCCTTTTGAGTAAATCCCTTTGCGACAAGACGAGCCTTATACCTTTCCACATTACCCTTTGAATCCCTTTTGGTTTTAAATATCCATTTACAACCAATGGGTTTTGCACCTTCGGGCAATGGGACAAGTTCCCAAACGTCATTGTCTTTCATGGACTTAATCTCTTCATCCATAGCATTAATCCACTCTTGAGAATTTTTACTTTGCATTACTTGACGGAAGTTGATAGGATCATTTTCCATCGTCGTAATGTCATCCTGATGTTCTTGGAGAAAGATAATATAATCATTAGAAATTGCACTTCTCCTTTCTCTAGTGGATCTCCTTAATGGCATTAGTTCTTCAGGTTGTTGAGCTTGATCAGTAGGAATATCCTGTTGACCTTGATCAGGGAGGTTGATAACAATGTCTTGTGGTTCCGGTATTGTTGTTTGAACTGAGTCAGGAACAACAATCGAAGGAAAAGTTACCATTTCCTCTTCAAAGACATAGTCTCTAACCTTATCTTCCCCCCCAAGCTCAATATCCTCGAAGAACTGGGCATTTCCCGTTTCAAAAAAGGATCTGGATGTGGGAACATAAAATTTATACCCCCGGGACCGTTCAGAATATCCAACAAAATAGCTGCTAATAGTTCTTGAATCCAGTTTCTTTTCATTTGGCCTATAAGGCCTTGCCTCAGCTGGACAACCCCAAATGCGTAAATGCTTTATGACAGGCTTTTTGCCCGTCCATAATTCATAAGGGGTTTTAGCGGCTGCCTTAGTTGGTACTCTGTTAAGGATATAAGCTGCAGTTTTTAATGCCTCTCCCCAGAGTGAGTCTGGTAAAGTAGTACGACTAATCATACTCCTTACCATGTCCTTTAAAGTTCTGTTTCGTCTTTCAGCTACACCATTCATCGTAGGACTACCTGGCATGGTGTACTGTGGGACGATACCGCACTCTTCTAGGAATTTGGCAAAAAACCCTGGACATTGTTCACCTGATCCGTCATATCTACCGTAGTATTCGCCACCACGATCAGATCTAACGGCCTTAATTCTTTTGCCAAGTTGATTTTCAACTTCGGCCTTAAAAATTTTAAACACGTCCAGTGATTGAGACTTCTCATGGATGAGATATAGGTAGCCATAGCGAGAAAAATCGTCTATGAACGTAATAAAATACTGTTGACCATTCCAAGAAGCCGTAGGGAATGACCCACAAATATCCGTATGTATTAGTTCTAAGACGTCCAAAGACCTATTGGCACCGAATCTCCTTATGTTTGTCTGTTTCCCCTTAACACAATTAACACAGACTTGAAAATCTGATAAATCAAGAGGACTGAGAATTCCATCTGACACAAGTCTTTCAATTCTTTGTTTAGAAATATGTCCTAAACGTCTGTGCCAGAGCGAAGCAGAATTCTCATCAGTTAATTTTCGTTTTGTACCATGTGAATTCACATGCAAGGATTCCATAAACGAGACAACTGTATCAAGCAAATAAAGGTTATCACAACTGGATAAAGAACCGGTACCCACAATATTTGAATTTAAAGAAAGATGAAACCGACTATTTCCAAATGAACAAGAATAACCAAATTTGTCCAAAACAGAAATAGAAACCAAATTCCGTCTGAAAGACGGTACAATATATGTTTCTTTTAAATCCAAATAATAACCAGTCTTTAATAATAACCGAAATGTGCCTATTGCCTCGACTTCAACTGATTTGCCATCGCCTACGTAGATGAATCTTTCAGCATCATTTGGCTTTCGGCAGCTCAGGCAACCCTGCATAGACATACTTATGTGAGTAGTAGCACCAGAATCTATCCACCAAGTATGTCCAGGTACAGAAGCTAAATTAACCTCAGAACAAACCAAAATGAGAAGCATACCCTTCTTTACACGCCAAGCGTGATATTTGGTACAATCCTTCTTTTGGTGTCCAGGAGTGTGACAGAAGTAACAGCCTGATTCCTTAGTTGATTTCTTTTGCTGTTTCTTATTTGCCACTCCTACCGCAGCTTCCTTATCCTTTTTCCTTTTCTTGGTCTTTTCCTTAAAAGTACTTGCCAAGTGTGCACTTTCGGGCTTATCTCGCTTCATTCTTTCTTCTTCTTCCACACAATGTGAAATGAGCTCATTAAGAGTCCATTTCTCTTTCTGGCAGTTATAACTGATTTTAAACTGGCTGAATTGTGGAGGAAGAGATATCAAAACTAAATGCACCAGCATATCATCAGACAGCTGTAACCCAAGTGTCTTTAGTTTCGAAGCAAGATTAGACATCTCAAGGATGTACTCCCTTATGTTTCCTTTGCCCTTATACCTCATTGAAACCAAGTTTGACAAAGTCGTACTTGTTTCAGTCTTATCGCTTTTTTCAAAGCGTTTTTTCAATTTCCTCAAGGAAATTCTTTGCAGTGATATCCTGGTCAGATACACCACCCCGAAAAGCATCTGGAATTGATTTGCGTATGATCATAAGACACATGCAATTTGAACGATCTCACCTCTCAAAGTCCCGTTTTTCCTCAATGGAACTTGCAACCGTAAGAGAGGCGGGTTGTTTAACCCTTAACGCAAGGTCGAGATCCATACAACCAAGAACGATCATCACATTCTCGTTCCATTGCTTGAAATTGGTTCCGTTCAGCATGGGAATTGAATTTATGTTGGCAGTTATGGTAGAAGCAGATGTGTTAACTGAAAATAGAACAAAACAACATATTCACATGAGATATATACATAAAACCATAGTTAAAATTCAAATAATGGCAAGACCCATCACAAGATACCTAGCACAACATTAATATCTAGTCTTTGGACAGAAATATTAACTTGTAAATGGTACTCTTGTTGTAGTAATCAAATATTGATAATAAAATCCTGTCAGATAATAAGCCTTTCTTTGGACCGACTTATTATTCACATGGAAAACCAAATAATTATCACATATTTATTACCACATGTGTGAATATAATTCGGCCAAAAATTAACCTTCCTTTGGGCCGATTAAAAATTCGCATGAATTACATCACACAATCATCTTAATATTTCAAAAATAAATTAATCTACACAATAGAGGCTACTTTGGCAGCATGTTGTTTCAATTAATTTATTTTAAAATATCAGACATTCATAAAGAATATTTATACCATTATTTGAAATTTTAATTCCAAAAGATCCAAAAAATAAAATTTTGCATGACAATTGGTTAATTTAAAATCTTAATAGAAAGCAATAAATTATAAACATATGCATTTATACATAATTTGCTTTCTAAACATTCATAAACCAACCACATGAATTAATTGTAATTCAAACATTCGTATGCATATATGTTAATTTCACAAAAATAATATTTCTGGACCTATTTAGGTTAATCTGACCCTTCCATTCAATCCAGAATGTCCAAAAATATAGAAAACCACTATTGGATCGTCCAAATCGGATAAAGGGATCATAAGATATGTGCATTTTAATTTGGACGGTTATTGGGCTGCCACGTGTCCTTTTCTGGTGGGCTGTACTGTGGGTGGGCTGAAACGGGCTTAACTGAATAGGCTGGGCTTTTAGATCTGGGCTGACTCTGCCTGGGCTTGAAAACAAGCCCGTCCAGACACAAGTGGGCTTAGCTTACTGGGCTGATTCTGGGCCTGCTTGAACTGGGCTGTTTCCACCTGGGCCCGTTTCACAGGCCCGCCCAGGTATAAAGGAGGAGTTTAGCTATGGGCCTGATGAACTGGGCTCAGGCCTGGCCCAGATCGAAAATTTCTGTGGCCTGTTTGTAATTTCTACAAAGGGGGCAGTTTGCAAATTTCTGCAAAGGGGTTTTATACAATTTATCTAGCCAGGGGGTTTTCTGTAAAAGTTCATCTCCTCCCTTAAAAATAAAAAACCCTAACCTTAGCTACCATTTCCCCATGCCGCCGCAGCCTACACAACTGCCCCTATGCCGCCGCAGCCTACACAGCCCACCCCACTGCCCCTATGCCGCCGCACACCGTGCTGCCTTGCAGCCGAACCCACTGGCCAAGCCGCTGTCGCCAGCAACAACCGCTGCCGCTGCTGTTCGCGGCTAGCCCGGACGCTGCTGCCGGCTGCTCGTCTGCCGTCGGATTGTCGCCCCTGCCGGATCGCCCCCTGCCGGATCGCTGCTGCTCGCCCGCCAGCAGGAGCCGCTGCCGTTCGCCCGCGGAAAACAGAAACCCGACGACCAGCGTCCACGACCAGATGGGTTTCTTAATCCAACAATGCTATTGGTTTGATTTTATTATTAAACAAAGATGGCTTTCGTCCCTTCTGGTTTTCGTCCCTTTCATCAACCACTACTATCGTTTGTTTATTATAAAGGAAAGAGGAAAACGATAAAGCATGATTTCAGATTCTGTCATTTTGCTTTTGGTTTTCGTCCCTTTCATCAACCACCAGTAGTTTCGCGGCTTCAAGGGAGCGTACTCTTGCTCGTTCGCGTGCAGCATCTCAGGGAAGTCGCACGTCAAATGCGCCAGTCCATGCACCGCAACGCCAACCGCAACCCAGATCTGGCATCCCAGCGGCAAACCCAATCTCGGCGGCGGTGGCAAAATCCAAGCAGCAAGGTTTTCCAATTTTCAGTTCTGAATCCATGGATAAATCCATAACACGAATCCAACAGCATACATGAATTCGTAAATCTGAATCTCAATAATCTAACATGAAGATTAGGCTCTGATACCACTTGTTAGAAAAACAACCATTGATTAAATCCATAATCAATGCAGGATCTGTCTCATGCTAGAATTATCAAGAAATTAAAACCATAAGCGGAAGCGTACCTGAATCCATGGATGCTAATGATCTTTGGCTTAGGGTCTTCCAAGTTAGTGCACCCAGGTTTTGGAGAGTGTAGCTCCTCTTCCTTTCTGCTGATGGATGGCAGAGAGAAAACCAACCGGTGCATAACTCGGGGACCACAACCCATTTTATAGGAAGCCTAGTTTCCTATTTCCAATTTAGTCCATCATAAAACTAGAAATTGGAATTTAGGCTATATGGTTTCTACGCATAGGAGATCAATGCTCTATTAAATGATTTAGGTCCATAAATCCTTATAAGATTACTTTTATTATTTGGACCATTAATTTATGATAGCACATATATATAAATAATATATGTATGTCCAGAAATTCCAACAGTATCATCAAGAAACTTTAATCCGCAGACGTTTCCACTAGAAAGTGAAATTGGGATGTCCCCAGCATTTCTTTAGAGGAACCATCTTCCAAGGCAGAAAGCATTGGTCATTTATCAGAGGATGATCATCAGTACAAGACCCAATCCTATTTCCTGCATCTTGTAATTAATGTTTAATAACTAACTAGTAATTGTTTAATTAACAAATAACGTTAGCATGATCAGAAGCTCACTTATAATTTGGCCAGTGCCTGCACATGGCTATATACACACGTACGGAAGTTTTTGAGGTTACATGAAATAATTAATATAAGAGTCAGCAGGGGTGTAATTCTGTGTTAAATACCCTAAATAAGATAACTTCGGCTCTGAATAAAAATTACTCAATTTGGATATAGTTGGTTCCAAGATCCAAGTGTCAGGTACTCGAAGACGACCCGAATTTCATATACAATATAATATATAAGTATAATATAATATATGGTAGACAATAAAGCTTTCAAACAATGTGCTCCCTTCATTTCAAATTTTCATTTTCAGTTTTCCTCTTTGCAATTTCCCTATCCTCTAACTTTTGCCGTTGTCTCCTACCGTCTGATTAAATCTTCATCTTCATCATTCTTCTTCTTTTTCCCTTACTTCATCGTACCAATTTACTTTCCTTTATTTTTATTTTTCTTCAAATCCCCGACCCTAGTGCGGTTGTTGTCATTCTAATCATTGCTCATCATGTTTCGTTGTGGTTCTTACTTGGTATAGATTCTAGTCCACGACAAAAGGAAAAATTGAAAGCTTTCAATCCACTCTTCTGAGTATCTTCTTCATTTCATTTTCTTTTCTCTCTCTTTCCCTCTGCATTCAAATCTATTTATTCTACCGATTTTTGCATCCCTTTCTCATTTCTATATCTATTGATTTCATCTCTCTGCATGGATTCAATGCTTTTTCTGCTTCATATGTGGAGAATGATTTCGATAAGAAAATTAGATTGCAAAATCAGCCCCATTCAATGCATCTAGTGATCTTCACCATGGGAGAATAATGCAAAGCTTCTGCAAGTAAAAAGAAGACAACAGCATAAAAAATGACACATAAGTATTATCGTAGTCATGATCATTTAGTTTGCAGTTGTTGGCATACGAGTATTTCTAGTTGCAAAGGTTTACATGTGGATTGTGGAAGGTCTCACTAATATTTGATGTCTAGTGTAATATTTGTTTAGAGTCTAAACAGAATATATTTAGATGCTTAAAAACTGTTGAACCTGTAGTTATCTATTTGGATGTTAAACTATTTGATTGGATATTTGCCTATTTAGTACTATTTGTATACAGCAACATTTATTGGGAAGATATAGGTTGCATGTGTTGAGTAGATGATGATTTATGTTCGAAGATTTTTGGGCTCCTATTTGAATTCCGAGTCAACTCAACCTTGATAAAGTAGGTTATGGTAGGCTTTAAACTAATTTATCTTAAAATAAAGTAAAGTAAAAAAATTTGAAAATATATAAATAAGGATAGATTATATCTCTATTTTTTGAAAGGCAAGCATTACCTAAAATCTTTTGTTATTCAAACCTCAGGCTTCACGTACATATGCTGTGGTGCCTACCACTGGGGCATTTGCTTGACCTAAGTTTCACTCTGGTAGATTTATAGAATTCAATGAGTGCCTACCTACTACGTGTACTAGTAGTTTGTGACCTATCAGCCCAGGTTGACACCGACTACCTATCATAAAACTCATTAAAATACCATTAAATTTTTTCTCGGATGCGTTTGTGAGTAAATATGTGTCTCTGGAGTCATTAGAAGATTTAGTCATGTACAATTTAGTCATAGCCTTGAATAAACGGATCGCGTGGCCTAATGGATAAGGCGCTCGCCTCCGGAGCGGGAGATTGTGGGTTCGAGTCCCATCGCGATCGTTTTTAATTTTTCTGAATTCCTCCTCCCCACCCAAAAATAACCTGAAATTTTTAAAAAATTTCGTGAATTATGCAAGGACAACCAGGATTTCGAACAGCAACCCAATCCACCCAAAAAAATCAGTTTTTTTTTAATACTTTTTAAATTTTTCGTCAATTATTAATTATGCAAAATTACCTGGAACTTTCTAAATTTTCCCTAAATTATGCCAGGACGTTTCTGATTTTTCCCTAAAATAATATGACAGGTTTACCGTTTACGGAAAGGGAAAGAGACCACCTGGATTTCGACCAGCATGCTGAATTGCCGATCCACTTTTTTCATCTTAAATGACAATCAGCTTTTTTTCCTGATTTTTAAATTTTGGCGAATTATTAATTATCCCAGGATTCTTGCTTGTTCTTTTCTCAAAAAATGAACAGGATTTTGTTATTTTTTTATTTCCCCCAATTATTAATTATGCAAGGATTATAGTAACCTGGATTTGACCAGCACACCGGTCCACTTCTCCCAAAAAATAATCTGGTTTTTTTTTTTAATTATTTCAGGATTATGTTAAAAATAACCTGGATTCGCGTAGCATGCCAGTCCACACGCAATGTGAATCTCACGTAACCATGCAACTTGGGTTAGGTCAATTTGGTTAAGTTACTAATGTGTCTTACCTGTGTTCTATTTATAAAATAAAAAAAATATCATGTTAGCCTAAGATAAGTAATAACTTATTTAGCTCATTTTAAAAAAAGATAATTTGCCTATATCTACATAATTTGACCGAAACTGTAAATATACTTACCAAATTCCATGAATTATATATTATTCCAAGTAGTTTTATCTGAATTACATATAATCTGTATGGTAACGGTTTCTGTCAAACAAAACATTAGTAAATTATTTAATTTCCCAAAACACGCTAACATGTAAGCTTTATAAAAATACAAACTAAAATTCTGCTCGATCCCCGTTATGCGTGTGCATTCCCCACCATCACAATCTCCCCGACCACCTGGACTCTAACACCATGATCTCCACCGATGGCCGCTCGGTCTTCTCGTGCACCCAATACACTGCATTCACCATTGCGTCATCCAATGGTGAATGCATTCGCCATCGTGTCGATCTCCCCATCCACGTTGAAAACCGGACCGGACCGGACGGTCCGACCGGTCGAACCGCGAACCGGCAGCTTAGCGGTTCGGTTTGGGTCCGGTTCTTGGATTTTGAAGAAAACCGCGCGAACCGTTTGAACCGGGCGGTCGAACCGTGAAAACCGGTTGAACCGCGGTTCGGTTCGCTGGTTTTAAAAAAAATAAAATAAAAAATAAAAATAAAAATATCACGCGGGGCCCGCTCCGTCTCGTCCAGTCCCGTCCTGCACTCCCGCTCTGCCTAGCGCCCTAGCCCCTGTTCCCTCTTCTCGTTCCCGCTCAATCTTCTCTTCCACATTAGGGTTTTCAGAACCCATCGCCGGCGGCCTTTCCCCATCCGTCAGCCGGCGAGAATCGACATCCGGCAAGGTCCCGCACTCCCGCTCTGCCTGGCGCCCTAGCCCCTGTTCCCTGTTCCCGTTCCCGCTCAATCATCTCTTCCGCATTAGGGTTTCTAGAACCCATCGCCGGCAGCCTTTCCCCATCCATCAGCAGCGAGAATCGACGTCCGGCAAGGTCCCATCTCTCCCGTCCCTACCTCCCGTTTCGATTCCCGCTCACTCAGCCCCTCTCTCACAGACCGTAGGTTTTGAGAACCCATCGCCGGTAGCCCATTTCTCCATCTTTCCGTCGGCGAGAATCGTCGTCCGGCAAGGCGGCAACAACTACAGTGGCCTCCACCAGTTCATCCACAGTCCAAGGCTAGTTTGCGCTGGCTCTGCCTCTTCCACTTGTTACGCCTCCTCCTGTCCTGCACTGGCTCTGCCTCATCCTCATTGCCGGATTCGACTGTAGAAGAAGACAGCGTCGACAACATCATCCATTTCAGGGGAAAAAAAACTCATACCCAATCCGAGGTACCACCGTACCAGACTACTAGTTTGCCATGTGCGCGTGCATGTGCATGGGTTTTGATTAAATGCTAGCAGTGTGCATGATTTGAATTGAATGTTGAAGCTTTGCATTTTTTATATAATTTCATTTTGGTAATAAAAAAGCCTGCATTTTGGTAATATTTTGTAAACTTCTTTTTTAATTATTTAGTTTTTTTTTACTTTCATAAAAATTTATTTCAAAGACTAATATTTGATTGTAATATCCATTAATAGGGTCAATGCTAATCCAAGAAGATCAAAAACAAAATAGAGAAGGTTGAGGAAACTCATGAAGATGCAATTGTGGAGATGCTTCTTTTTGGATATTTTGAAGATATCAACTTTGAAGTTTTTTTTTTGAATTAGATATCTCAAATATATTTTTATTCAGTTTGTGTTTTGTACTTACTTTAAACCTAAATCGTAGTTAAACTTTGCTCAAAATTGAACGATGATGAGCAATTTGAACATTTTCAATTATAGTACAATTTTAAATGCTTTTTTCTTATTTTTAGGTGGTTAATTTCTTCAAGTAAAGTAAAATTAATTTTTTTCTAAATATCTTATGTCCTTTCACTAATATTTGAAATTTCATTGCAGATATTCTGATCAACCATATAGGAAAAAAAAAGGTTAAAGACTTGCACCTATTTCAGGTTAGTGTACTCTTATTTTTTTCTTGAATTACATGATGTACTTGAATGTATTGTTGATGCCAAGTGTAATTTTTATATTACATAAAATTTATATATTTAATTTAATTTTGAAATAATTAAAATAAATTAAATATAATTATTACGTCATAATTATGTCATACTGACGTCACGGTTCAAAACGGTTTGAACCACGGTTGAACCGGTTGGACCTGAACCGGACATAAAAACGGTTCAGTCCCCGGTTCGGTTTTTAAAACATTGCGTTGAACCCGATTAGAGGCCTCACAGCCCACACGAACGCCGCCTCGCTCGCCTCCATCCCCTTTGCCAACTCCACCATCTGCACCGCTCCGATGCTGCCCTGCATCCCGAATGACATGTGGATAACCGAGTTAGGCAGGAGCAGGTCTCCAGCCGCTCCTCCACGATGGTCTCCAGCAGCTCCTCCACCGACCCGGCAACGGTTAATGCCAGACGGGCTTCCCCGAAGATCTGGCCCACTGGTCGAAACTCGACCGATCGAGCATGTCGGTGGTGTTCCACAGGGTGTCGTCGGCCATCCGGCAGAGCTCCGCCTAGCATCGTACTAAGACGGAAAACACGCTATTCGGGGATGCTTTCGGCATGTCGCTGGAGAGCTGGGAGTGGTGGATCTCGACGCTACGGCAAGCGGTGAAGGAGGTGGGTCCAGATGTTGTTGTAGATGGCCATGGCGTAGTGTCCAAAGGTGTAGAGGGCGCGTGGAAAACACCAAAGGAGCGTGAGACTTCGACGGTCCATGCAAGGAACATGTCGGCAACAATGCAGAGAAGAGGCAGGGCAACGTCGGAGACACGGGAGGAGATAAGGTGGTGGAAGGCGGGCTGGAGGGATTGGGCAGCATGGTATAGTGCAGAGATTTGGGCACGTGAGAGGGAGCGGGTGTGGTCGATGTTGGGGGGAAGGCCGTGATCAGAGTTGTTGAAAGGGAAGGAGGGGAGGCGAATGGCTGGGATTGAATGAACGCGGGGGTGGAGGTTGAGGAGTTTGGCGGCGGTTGTGACGATGGCGAGGGAGAGGGAAGGGTGGCGAGAGGAGAATAGGAAGGCGAGGTCAAGAAAGGGGTTGAGCTGGTCCTGGGCCATGAAGGGGAAGAGAACTATAGTACCAGCTGCTGCTTCTGCCATGGTGGTGGGCTAGGGTAAAGCGAGGAAGGGAGCACGATTATGAATGCTTTTCTTAGTCTGGTGGGAGAAGGTGTTTGATGGTGTGGCGGGAGGCATCACACCGCAATTAGGAAGAGGGTAGGGAGGATGTGTTTGGATGGGTGGGTGAGGGGGTGGGAGGAAATAAGGGGAAAAGCTGCGTGAGATGTGTCAGACTTGAAGAAGACATGCAATATGGGTTTGATATGACACAGAGCTGTCCGTCAGCTCCATGAACAAAGCACTGAATCTCAACGGGAACGGCTCCGGGCACACCACCAGATCCCCCTTCGATAGCTCCTCCCGAATGTGCTCCGCGTCCACCTTCCAGTCACGTGTCAGCCTCACAGTCAGGATTGGGGACAATATCTCTGATAGCCTGGAGATGGAGTAGATCATCGCCGGCACCCACCGCCCCAGGACAGTTGCCAGGCAGCGCTACCACGTACATCAGGGTGAGGTGGGTGCGGATGAAGAGGACGCCTGCGTTACAAGTGGATGTCGGTGCTGGGGGCCGTCCCTTGACGATTACAACCTTGCCAAAGATTTTGACTATGTAGGGGATGAGCCAGAGAGGTTGGATGAGGCCCGTGGTGATGCGGATGGCAGCGAGGAGGATGCCAATGGGATCTAGAGGAGGATGAGAAGGGCGATGGAAGGAGTGAGACGAGGAACGAGACGGCCGTCTTGGAAGTTGGAAGATGACGGCGAGGCTGGATGTCGTGGCCATTATCGTTGGCTTCAGCGATCAAGAACGGGGATTTTGGACTTCCTGTACACATATTTGCATGTGTGTCATGCGGATGTCGTTTGTAGCTTGCCGCCAATGCCACTTAACCATGCAAGGGTGATTTCGAAAATTAAATAATTCACTAATGTTTTATTTGATGGTAATAGTTAACATAGGGTTATATGTAATTTGGGTGAAATTATACGGGATAATATACAATTCGTGAAACTACGTGGGCATATCTGTAATTTCGGTTAAACTATGTGAATATATATACAAATGTACCATTTAAAAAATTTATTAAATTTTTTTTTTACTTTTTTCCTCATAAACTTGTTAATATATACAAATTTAACATATAAACAAAGTTTTACCATTTTTGAATATGTGTATATATATATATATTTGATTTTTAAACATTTGGTCATTTTAGTCATTTTTAACCATTGAAAATGGTTGAAATACCCTTATATTTTAAATTTTTTTAAAATATATACATATATCCAAAAATGATAAAACTTGATTTATATATTAAATACACTTAAATAAATATGTGTATAAAGAAAAAAGTAAAAAAAAAATTAATGGAGATGGTCGAAGTAAGTCATTACTTAGCCTAAGTTAATAGGATCGTTTCTCAGTAAATAGTCTGTCATACCTTATACAAATGTTGATTTAGTTTTCATCAAACCTTATCCTATCTATCAGATTTTATTCCTTCAATATCCCAAGAGCAACACATAAATATATATTAAAACAAATACATGTTAGTAAAACAATGCCAACAATATGACAATGTTGATAAAATAATGCATAATTATATATTAAAACAATTACACGTTAAGTACTAGTAATTTTGTTTTTCTTCTTTAGTTTATACATATGTATATCGACGATAATGTAACTTTATATTCCAGCAAATGGGTTATTTGCATTTTGGTATTTCTAACTATACATATTTGCTTTTTAAATCTTGTAAGTTTGACTCTTTTGCATTTTAAACCTTACCATTAATGCATGTCACCAAATAAAAGAAAAATTTGTCAACAGTAATTTTTTAATGATAATATTGCCCTTAAAAGAATCAACTCAACTTGACCATTAAACATGCACTATTTGAAAGTTTAAAAAATGAGTGAACTTATGTTTATGAGTCGACTCAACTGAGTCATATAAAATTGTCATGTCTGTGTGTATGAGTCGATTCAACTAAGTCACAAAATTATTTTGGACTTTTTATTAATAAATAACAGTTTTTAGTTTGGTGTTTTAATGGCAGAGTTTAACATGCAAAAAGGGCAAACTTACATGATTTAAAAAGCAAATACAATATTTTCATGGATTAAAAAGCAAGAGGGCCAAAATATTTTTATTTTATTTTTTTTTTTAAAAAAAACCTTTCTCAAAACTGAGGAGTTGGCCACCCAACACACAAACAACGACGAAATTTTGCCCGCATACTGCATGTTGAATTGAACGACAGGCCCCTATAGTCGGCCCTACTGAGTAACTGACTCATTGTCACTGAGACCAAAGTAGCATGCTTCTTCGGAAAGCAAGTTACGTGTGTCCTTATAGTAAGCTCTGCAGAGTTGAGTGCTGAATCATCGAATTTAACAAGAAACTCCAGATATGTTAGATAATCATCTATTATGTATGGCATGCTACCAGCTAGTCAAAATCTATATGAAGATCCATTAATAAATTAACATCTCATGTATTTAGTGTTATTAATATCCATTACATAATTTTTTCAAGGTTTATCATACCAAATATATTAATGAAGGTTCAGTTCGATGACATAATTTATATGGGAAACAACAAGCTGCCACCTATCTCTACAAGAGACTAAATACTCCCGTAACAGGACGGAGTTCAAACTCAATATTTGAATGAGCGTATAAAACTAGGAGTGCAACTTAGTAGCAGGTCGGTCTGAACTTGCCCGACCTGACTTGGTTTCAAAACTAAGACTGGATTTTATTTTTAAATTTTTTTATTGGATCCAGTTTCAACCTGATCCGAGAAAATCCGAAATCAATTTCAAATTTTCATCAACTCGGTACCAAAACTCGACCTAGTCAGAATCCAATATTCTGCTTAATTTATTAAAAATAATTATATTTTTTTCTGCATTAAGTATTTCAACAACAAGTGTAATAAAATTTATTCCATATAATCATAACCTAATTAAACTGTAAAACGTTTATTCTAAAACCTGAATATTATATACATTTGTCCATAAAAATTGAATATATTATATCCACGATAATTTTATTTGCAAATAATTGTAAATATATCACTCTTTAAAATTATTGCATATATACTAATTAATTACAAGATATATGTATATATTTCACTTTTATTAAAAATAGTGATTGTATGTAATTTTATTTATTTTTCTTACATTAATTGTTATATGTAAATTCATTATATTTATTGCGTTTAGAATTATTTTTTAATTAAAAGACTAACTTTCATCAAAATCAAAGATATCATAAGTCATATAAATATATTCACGTGTAAATTATTCATGCACAAATGCAATAATATTTTAAAAATTTGTTATCTTTATCGGTAATTTCAACATTTATTGGTTTAAGAGTAATCCAAATTTCAACCCGAAACCAATGCAACCCAACCCAAACCTGGATTCTAATTTTAGGGTTTGCCAAACCCGGTACAACTAATCCCAAGTTGCAACCCTACATACAACTCATATATGTTTATTAAAAGCTGTGAGTAATTGAGCAGTTGAAATGAAACCCATTGATTGTCAAACACGCACAAATTTTCAGCAGCCCATAGCAACAGTATATATCTAAAATCTTTTTTTATTGGTATATATACACACTATAACGCCAAATATTGTACTTAAACACAGTCAACTTTCACATAATGAAAAAATTTTCTATAAACACATCCACTTTAAGAGGAAACATTAAATGCCCTCACCCATAGAGGGAATAATAACACCTACATGTAACAATGGAACTTGAGGTTTGCACCGACGACCTAAGAGCATATGAGTCCATGGTCGTTGGTAGCCTCGTGGCAACAGTATATCTAAAATCGATAACCTTCGAAAGCAGCTCATCAACTAGTACTCTCGGCCTAAAAGTAAATCACGTACTCATGGAGGTAAAATGCATAAAATGCTCATCATGTGTATATCTCTCATTGCATATGCTTGTTTACTGTGGCGAGGATCAAGAGGAGATAACTTAGATGTCTAACTAAAATTATTGATAAAGCATGTGTATATAAAACTAATGATTTTAGGCCGAAAAAGCTTTCGGGCCTTACATAATAGCTCAAGCGGATAACGTAAGTGGTACCAAAGTGATAACTTTACTCCTGGAGGGGACAACTTAAAAGCCAAATCAAACTACTAATAAATGTAGTTGTTCTAATGCACGAAGTTCATTGAGGCTGGACTAAATTTTCTGATTAAGGTTGTGATTAATATTTAATAGGACCGAGATTGCAGATGGGTTCAAATGATCCTTGATTCTTAAGAATTCGTTAACCTGAAATGAATTTACCTGCAGCCTTCAAATGAGGTGAAAGAAGAAAGCATGGCGGGAAAGAAGGGAAAAGCCCCCAAATTGGAAATGCTTATAGTCAAAAACTAGAATTACATTATCACAAAATAGTCAAAATTTCCAATTGGATCAAAATTGACATTACGGTAGTGCAAAACAACTAGCAGATTCTGCAAATCGAGCTCTGTTTCGCAAGACATATTTTCTTCTCACTGCCACACTCCCAATCTTGCCTGAAAGGAAAGAATGAACTGAACTAGTCCCCCTTTCCCGAAAAACTATAATGACCACATGCAAATATAGTAGTGTTACAAATGATTTTCTCATTCTTAAGGGGAATTGGTTGAAATAATTTATATATATATCAGGTGGCAGACAGGATAAGTTGTCGCCCTCTTTCTTCTTAAGAGGAGGCTAACTGCTTTTCACTTCCTTGTATCTGTATAGGATCCTCTTCCTCTTGAATGTGCTATTTTCAATTGTCAAAACAAGCTTGCCAGGCTCCTTGTTCTTAAAAGTGTTTCGGATGGGATCATTTTCGGCGTGCATCTTCCTACCCTTTTTAACGATAAGGGTATATGATTTCTCATCAGTTGGCACGAACTCTTCCTTGTAGTACACATCCCAGCCTATCACAGTCAGGTCCCAAAGGAGAGTGGTTCCCACCTGTTTTAATACCAAAGACAGATTTTTTTTCATTGTGTCCAAGCAGTTTTGATTGGATTCACAGAGGAAACCCAACATGTGATATGAACAGTAATCCATTCTACATTGCCCCAATCAGCATTGGCATCCTGAAAATGAGAAATCAAGGCATCTGAAGGCAGCAAATTATATTGCAATATTATTTACCTCTGGTGCAGAAATTTCAACGACTTCCAGACCTCCCGATTTCACAAAGCACTCAGAAACACCGCTATTCTCAGAGTCGAACGCAGTATCGTTCTCCCGTTTTAGACCCCCATAGCAAATTGGGATATCTTCAGCACGAATATATCTATCAAAACCAGGAGCAAAACACGCTTGGGTTAACCACATTCATTCCTTTGCAGCAGGAAACACCCTTCAGTCAAAATTTGTAAATGCTTATTTATGCAGGAGCAGAAATATTATTAATGGCATCATAGAAAATCTTACCTGAGAAGAGTTTCAGTGACCCTGGATGGCCGAGCAAAGACGAACTTGCTCCTGGTTCTTTGAGTCAGGAATGGAGTCATCAGAGCATTGAATGCGTAATACCATAAAGGAACGTTAATGAAGATCTGCACCCAGCGTTATCCAGACCCTCCAAAATCAACATCGTATACCCAATTCTTGATTTTCCATTTCCAAAGGATTAAAACAAAATTTGAGATGAAAATATTTTCACCACAGTTGGAGTGAAAATACTCTGTTTGGGGGGCAAAAAACTGTATACTTTATGAGACAAACAAATCACATTAAAATGAGTGGACAGAAGTGAGAAAGGGTGGTGAATTTTTTTCCCTTCTGCCCAGATGGCCCATTTCCCGTTTCAATATCATTTCAAAACCAGCAGCCTAAAGGATAAAAAGAAACAACGAATTTTGGCAGAAATTCTTACATTTTTTGCGATAAACTCTGGGTAGTTGTCTTGCAGCACGGCTACAGTCTGCTTGGCTGCGAGCCTGATGTCCCTCTTGGAAGGTCCGGGTGTGTTTTTCAGATCATTGATCTGGAGAACGGAGCAGATGCCTCCGGGCTCCAAGTCCAGCTCCTGGATGCTCTTCTCCATTTCCCTCACCCTCCACCTCAAGAACCTGCCATGCTTCTCCTCTGTCCCGAAAGTCTTCTCGCAAAGCTTCTCGTTCTCAAACAAACCATAGATGTTGTAACAGATGGGGTGCCCCTCGGCGTCAACGCCTTTCAAGTAACAGGTGGAGCTGAGCTCGGGGTCGAATTCTTCGTCCAAGATCATATCAGTCTTGAATTCCTTTCGCCATTGGAGGGTGTTCTTCAGCATCAGAAATGCATCATTGACCCTGAATTCGCGGGCCCGTAAGAATTTCATGAGGACGACGTTGGTGCTGCCTTCTTCCTTGCTGGGCAGCAGTGGAACACCCCAAAGCGATATGTCCTTGTCTACTTCTGGATTCTGTATCTCCTTTTCTTCACCTTCTTCAGCAGATTTTTCCTGCTCCTCCGTCTCTGTTTTTCCATCTTCAGTTGGTTTTGCTTCCTCTCCTTTTTTCCTTTCGGCCGCTGACTTATCTACATCCCCCTCTCCTGGTTTTCCCCCTTTGACAGAGCTCTCTCCGGTTGCCTTTTCTTCTATCTTCGGTTCTTCATTGCTGAAGAGCGTGTTTCCTAGGATTGCTTCCTCCAGCTTTTCTTTCAGCTCGTCCAACGCCTTCTTCTCAAGCTCCTTCAGATCACAAAGCAAAGTGCTCTCTTCTCTGAATGAGGAACTCATCATATCCCTGAATTTTGAGCTCTTCATTCCCTTGAATGTGGTCGTCTTCCCAACGGCTGGTGAAGGCGCCTGACTATCGCCTTCCACATCGTTCTTCTCCTCTCCCCTTTTCGGTTCCTCTGTTTTCTTCACCTCTGAATCCTCCGCCTCTGCCTTCTCAATTTCGAAAGTTCTGTTTGTCACCCCAGCCGTCTTCTCCTCGTCTCTCTTCTCTGTCTCCTCTAATTTCTTCGTCTCTGCATCTTCCGCTTCAGTCTTCTCATTTTCCAAAGCTCTGCTGGAAATTCCAGCTATCTTCTCCTCATCTTTCTCCTCGGACTCCTCTAATTTCTTCGTTTTCTCATCTTCCGCTTCAGCCCTCTCATTTTCAATGCCTCTATAGGTAATCCCGGCCATCTCCTCCTCCTCTCTCTTCTCGGATTCCTCTAATTTCTTCGAGTCAAAATCTTCCACTCTACCAATTGCATCTTCTACGGATCTGTCAACTATTCCAGCTATTTTCTCCTTATTTCCGTTATTAGGCTCCTCTAATTTCTTCATCTCTGCATCCTCGACTGCCATCTTCTCGTTTTCAACAGCTCCATCAGCCATTACAGCTACCTTCTCCTCGGCCTTGTTCTGCTCTTTTTTAGGAGAAACCACAATGTCTGTCATTACCTCCCTCCTTTCTTTTCTTTTCTTTCTTTTTTTTTTTTTGCTTTTTTAAAAAAAAAAAAAAATAGGAATCAGAGCTTCTCCAGCAGAGTTTCTGAGAAATTGTATGCAGGAAAAGCTCTGATGGAGAAGAACGGAACTATATTTTTCCTTCTTCCCCTTTCTCTCCCTCTCTAGCTCCCTGTTTTCCCGGTTTTTCTGTTTTGTGAATGAGAGTGCTGGGGGAAGGCTGGGACAGTTATATGCGTCTAGAGGAAGCTGGGGTTGAACGTTTCAAAGAGAGACAGCAAAGGTCCATCATTTGGCGCCAACTCAACGGAGCCGTTGGGATTTCTTTCCATGTTTTGCATGGCTGGAAGAGATCAGTGGATCCACTTCCACTTCCCTATTTTTGGCTTTCCATCTCTACCAACCGTCAGATTCTCTCTCTCTCTCTCTCTCTCGATGGTTGCCCATATCCCGCAAAGTTGCATTATTGCAATTAACTCCACTCCAGTTATTTGGAAATGTGATATTGAAGAGTTCGACTGTTAATACTTCATTATCATGAACAATAGTTGCAGATGGTATGCCCCATCAATGGTTGCCAAAAGTGAGTCAGCCATTTATTAATTTTTCCGTAGAAAAATCTTGGGCCGCATATGATAACTCAAATAATATAAATATATATATATATATATATTTAAAATATCCTTATTTTTAAAAATCTAAAAATAATATGTACACATATTCAAAAATGGTAAAACTTGATTTATATATTAAATATACTTAAATAAACAAGTGTATGAAGAAAAAAGTAAAAAAAAAAATTGTTTTAAATAGGATTTTTGAGTTGGGCTAAGTGAGACATTTACTTAGCCGGGCTAACAAGATCATCCCTATATATATATATATATATGGATTATATTCCTGTGCAGCATCGCTGTAATGGGCCCCACATGATCATGAAATCATGATCTACTCCACCCATTGTATTTATAATAATGTATTCTATTACCATACCAATTTTCATCCCAATCAGATATGTATATGGGCCTCATCTGAAAATGGTACAAATCCAACGTAATAAAATAGTTTGATGAAAATAACAACTTTAAAGTACCTAATTGGGATGAAAATTGGTATGGTAATAGAATACATTATTATAAATACAATGGGTGGAGTAGATCATGATTTCATGATCATGTGATGCCCATTTTGGGGCCACTGTACCGTTGTTCCGGTGCAGTGACGCTGCACCGGAACAGCTCTCTCTCTCTCTATATATATATATATATATGAGAACCGATCCTGTGCAGTCTGCTGTAAAATGGACCCCACACATATTAGATTGTAATGAAACTTTATACACTCATTTATCAATATATAAATCATACTTTAGACGGTTTAGATGTTGAAAAAATCACTTTAAACTTGATATTTACATTAAAATATTTTATTACGTTGATTTTGCACTATTTTAAGATGGAGACTACACACATGTTGGATTTGGATAAAAATTGGTATGGTAATAAAGTGAACAATTCTAAATACAATGGGTGGGGTGGATTTTCTATTTATGATCAGGTGGGGCCCACAGTGCATGGACTGCACAGTGCAGTCGCATGTGTATATATATATATGCATGTATGTATAAAATATTCTAGGGCATACAACTACATTGTGTAAGTCCTAAGTCCTAAGTCCTGTGCAAAACGGGGCTCGTTTGATCATGAATAGGATACCTACCCTACTCACTTCATTTAGAGTTATGTCTTTTTATTAGCATGCTAATTTTCGCCTAAATCAAACATGTGTATCAAATTTATCTTAAAATGGGACCAGATTAATTTATAAAATAGTTTAATGTGAACATTAATTTTAAAGTTATATTTTCAATATCTAAACCGTTTAAAGTATAATTTTATTATGGATAAGTGATTATATAAAGTATTATATCATTCTAATATATGTGAGGCCAATTTTACAACGGACTTATTGTAATTATGTTGCAGTCCTATTGCACTTGATAAATTCTGATTTATATGTATGTGTTAGTGTGTATTCAACTCTTACCATTTGTTATTATTATTATTTTTTATTAAAAAAAAAAGTCATCACCCAAGATCTGTCCTCGAAGTATGTTTCACACGAACTTTTCCAAATGTTGAAATTATTGAATTTGAGGACACTTTTGCATAGACATGAAATGAACAACATTATAATAGAGAAAAGATAAATAAATACAATAAAAATATCGGAACGCGTTGAGAATGCAGGGGTGTCATCCAGCAAAAGGCACTAAAACTCAGTACGTTTTTTATCCCAAAAAAAACACACCCATATGTTCGTTGATGTATTTTGTATGCAATCGGGGGTAGAGAGATCAGTCAGAAGCGATTGTTGGATGGCGTTCGCTTGCCTGCGCACATATCCTACTCCCATTGGAGATGGCAAAGATTATCATCGCATACGAACACTGTTGGTTGGCAATTCAGGGAATCAACTATGTCTGCATAATTATTTAAAAAACACAACGTTGAACGTGGAGCATCCATCCATCCGTCTTTGCTGGGCATTTGTACAAGTTCAACTGGAGGAAGATATGATCCAGAGGAATACAGTGATGACAATATTGTTTGTCACCTATTATCTTGTCTTCATGATCCGTCTCTTGAATTTGTAATTAATGGTGGATAGTGGGTAGATCTTAATGCATTTTATACGTTGAAAAGTGATGGCACCGGCGACGACAGTTTTTATGGCACCGGCAGGCTATGGATTCCACAAGCAAAACCTAGTGCTTAGTGTCTGGTCTTCGCACATGCCATGAAATGTCGTATAGTCACTTTCTTGCCTCTGTTTTTGAGGATTGATCAGAGCAAACAATTAGAGACGCATACTTGAAATGCATGCAGATGCCACATGATGGGGGCGACGTCCAAATCAGAAGAACAGGATTTTCAGTGGGAAAAAAGAGGCGATGATTGAAGTGCAAATAATTCTGAAAAATAAATAAATAAGAATGCCGAGAATATTTATAGTGCCTTGCACCAGACAGAGGTGACCAATACACTCCATTTAAAATGCAACCTTCACCTCCTTTAAAGGAATCTGTTCGGCTCTCTGAATAGTTTCATTCACGATATTCCTAAAATTGATGAATGTCGAACGCAATGGGAAAACATGTGTTACAAAACTGATTTCTCACTTGGTCTGAAGCCCGGCAGCAACACGCATAGTTGCATACAACTTGGAGCTCCTAAGCTTGGTATTGAAGCACAGCAGATGCAGTGAGACATGCTAACTGATTGCTAAGGTCAGGATATATTCCTTTGGTTCGCCAGTAAGAGACGCTACTGACCATTGCTGGGAGGAGCTGCAACAGATGTGCTTCATTAAGCTCTTTTCCTCTGTGAACAGCTTCAAGGGGGACCATCTGAACAGAATCTGTTTTTCATGCAGATGAAATTACAGAATTTTCATGTCTTCTCATCTTTTTCGACGTCCATAAATTCTCCTGTAGCCCTGCATTCAAACATTGAATTATAGCAGTGGAAATGAAAAAAAGAATATTTTAAGAATTGTGTGATTGATATGAAATGACAGGAATAAAGTTGGAATAAATAGGTGCGACGGATGACAATAGTAAGAAAAATGATTAGAATATAGGGGTAAAAGTGAAAAAATATGATTATTAGTTGATAAATGATTAACCTCGAAAAATGTAATCCCACCCCACCATTTATCATCGCACTCATTGTTCAAAAGCTGAGTAGCTGACATCCATCCATCCATCTTTGAAACCTTGGGACCAAATATAGGAAACACTTGTGCTTTATTTTAATAACAGGATACTTTTAGGCGATCTCTATTCATAAAGGCAATTTCTGGATAAAACGTACATCAGTTTGAATCCCCCGATCCCCCAACACAACTTTTAGATTATATGACTAGGTCCTCTAGGGACTAGTGGTACCTATGTAACTTGAATATAATGGCCACAGGCCTGTATAAAGACAATTGTAAACTCATAAGAACTCAACTCTGATATATTCTCTTCTCTATCAGTAAATATCCTATGATATGTACCAATACTGGAAGCCATTGGGAGGAGGGCGACATACCTATTATATCTCAGCAATGCATTCCCTATATTCCCAATGACCTTATTCCGTACTTTGCGCACACAAACCTGCAAATACATAGTAAGCGACTCAAAAGGGAGAGGGGAAGATTTCTTTTGAGTAAAGTGAATGCAACGTGAAACAAGACAGGATGAGCTAACCTAGGAAAATCAGATAAAGAACTTGTGCACATTTCAAGCATGTATCCATCGGCAATGTTAACAAATTATATTTAAAAGAGAGAGAGATTATCTAGACAATTCTGGAAGTGGGTGTGGTCAGAAGATAAAGAACCATATAATATTCTCTATGTGAGTAAAGGGGCAAAAGGGCATTGAAGAAAACAGGAAGGCTAAAAGAAAGTGGCTAAGAGGTCGTTACAAAAAAATATAAAGATCCATCAAGAACATAAGATAAATAGCTGGGATATTTATATGATTTATCCAAAACTCCAACCCCTAAAGAAAAACAAAAAACGTAAATATCAAATGGTTTATTATGACAACTACATTTCGCACAAGGAATCTGTATTATCCTAATCCCAGCAACCACCCAATTAATTAACAAAAAACTCCTACCCAGCCACAGTAGAAGAATTGTGGCCACATCCTAACAACAAACCTGTACTTGATCAAGGGGACCAGCATTAGCATCTCGATTCCGATGAATAACAATTCCGTTGTCACATTTGTTTATGAAATGTGCACTTCCACTTATATCATACAGGTTAGGAGGCCCTCCTACCCAATGCTGCAGCTGCAACAAGTTTTCAAGTAGGATGTAAATGCTTAGGAGTAGAAAGAAAGAAAGAAAGAAAGAAAGAGACTGCCTGGCATATTTGAATTTTAATTGTCATACCTGTCTAGGGTGTGCCACAAACCAAACATGACAAGCATGATGCTGAGCAAAGCGCTTGATCTTAGTAAGCATCTGGCTGACGTACTCAGTCTCTGTCCTGTTGTACAAGGAACGAAAATTGAATTAATTACTGTGATATGTACTGACTATGTTAAATAAAAATTTAGCAGCTAGACAAATAAGATTCAGGCCATGCAACAAAAGACAAAAATGCTGATAGGAGGCATTCGTAAATAAACTTACATGGAAATTGATCATATCTTAGGATATAACCATAGTAGATATAAGGTGCACCGTGCATGGGCTACAAAAGCAATGAAGGGAGCATGCAGATATTTTTGTACATGGTTCGTAATCACTGACAGGCGTTCAACAATGGAAGTATATCATGATGCAATCACTAACATGGTGTTGTGCTGTATGGATACAACCTGATGTTGTGTCAGTTCCAACCTCATATTACATGCTAAAAGGCTGCTAAGCACAGTCCACCAAAGCCAAAAACACATGAGCAATACCCATCGTAACAACTGAGAATAGTAAACTAACCATTAAATCCTTCAAGACACTAATGGAGCCTACCATGGCTGTGTATACACCAACATTCAACAATTATTTGTGCAGACCAAAGGCTAGAAGCGACTATAAAAGTTGTGTAGATACACAGCCGAGCAACATCCAGCAGGTCCAGCATAACCACAAATTTTAATTCAAAGCTTTCAATAATGGCTTATAAACATTCTTTTAGAGATGGCATATTAACAATAATTATTGAAAATGAAACGAGGCCTTGAATTCATGAGTCGGGAAACAACACATAATACCAATCATGAAAAGAAACACAATTCAAATGTATGGCATACATGCTTGATGGACGTTGATGATCAAGCTCATTGTAGGGATCGATCACAAGCCCACGTACTCCATGTCTTAGAACAGCTACTTTGGCAAGCTCAAGAACCCATTTAATAGATGGGAGACAGTCATCTTCACACCTATTACCATATACAAAAGTAACCCAGCAAATGAGCCAGATTATATTAACAAAAACTGCAGGTTAGTTGTGTTTCAGCGAATTTGTAATACTTGAACAACCAATCAGTACGTTCAACTTCATTAATAAATCCGCTTGTAGTTACCTTGGGATTTTTTAAAAGTTAGAAGTATGGGAGGGTTAAGAAATAACATGTGGGTGATGCATTTTACCTCCCTTCAGTTACATGCACCAAAATATCAACACCATATTCATAGTCCCCTAGGAAATCCCCAGTGGAATCTAAAGTTAAGATTCTCACAGACGTTAATGCAATACAACTGGTACAGTTTCATTGCTTGTGATTTTGTGAAGCAACATTCAACAGCCTCCAGAGTAGCTATGAGATGGGAAGTTGAAGTCTTGTGGTCCCCAAGACATACTAACTTGCACTTGATTTTGAGGTCGTCTGAATTTTCTTGGAAGTTAGAACTAATTTTCATTAGTAGTCCATTTTGATGATTGTTGAAATGACTAATATTGTCAGGACGTTATAAGAGTTAATGATAAGCAAATAATAAATGGAAGCATATCTCAGGGATTGGAGTAGTGACTCACCTTATCAAATAAAAAGTGTCATTTAGCCACTTTTTTCCTTCTTCAAATTCTTTATCACTCATTCTTTCAACACCATCTCCATATCTATGGCAGAATAATGCAAACATATTTGTTAATTTTCAGCTACAAAATTCTACAGCAAGCCAAATAAACAAAATGGTATCAGCAAAGATTTTCTGTAATCCTTGTTATGCGAAAGTGTACAAGAGATTCATGGTGAACAAAGTTCATTTATTGTGAAATAAACCTTTCACTTACTCATTCAACCAATACACTCAGAGAAAGTCCAAATAATCTAATGTCTCAAACACATCTACCTATTCATCATATATTCACCAGAAATTTAAAGCTAGTGAAGAGTAGAACCATAGACAAAGCTATATCAGACTAACAAACTGCATAAAAGAGTCAATGGACATCCTAATTCTCAAATTCTCCGTGTAATGACACTACCAGGCCTGACCACAAGTAGACCAATGCAGTTTTACGGCACAAAGAGGTGAGGACTAAACAGTCCAATTTAAGCAACATGCATGCCTCCTAAACTTGCTTAATTCAGCATACCAAAACCACATACTGGAGCTTGCAACAGATAATCCTTTTATGCGAGCAATGGGTACCCTCATTCATGTGACTTCTGTAGCATTCATCCAGCACAGTCGCACAGAGAAAAAAATCTTTGGGGCCTATTGCATGCTTAAAAAAGTGTTTCTCTTTCATATTAAGATAGCAACAACCTCTACCATTTTTGCTAATTGCTACTCTACAGGTCTCTTCATTTCATAAGCAATTTCAGGACATTGGAACTCCATGTGCTATAAAAAGTATTTAAAGGAATTAAGCCTTCATGGTCAAAAGGCTTTTAAAGTGAATTGAGTCACTGTGGCGGAAATGTGTGGCATCTATTTTCAAAAAAGTACTAGGGTTTGACAATATTGATAGTAGTTTTTTTATGAAAAAAATCTAAAATGAATTAACAAATCCTCTGTGGTGAAATTTTCTATCACCTAATAAAAAAAAATACTAAGGTCTCATAGTCTTCACAGAAGTCATTGATTTATGTCTTTTATGTGATGTTGCTTTCAATTCAAAAAGAGATTTTAGGCCAGGCAGTATACTTCTTGATCACAGAGCACCAAAAAACTATGATATTTTTTATCCAATGTTCGGTTTGTCAGTGACTAAAAGATCTATTTTAGATCAGTGACCCTGGAAAAAGTATTATCTTTTTTACTGAAGATAACTTCCTTTTTTCTTTTTGAAATTTTCTCATAAAATAGAAAAAAAAAAAAGAGAAATTTCAACAGAATTTACAATGAATTAAGATAATGTAAATAAACATTTAGAACTTACTTTTAACTGCTAATATTTGATAAATAGTTGAAATATATGAGAGATGTATGGATTATCCCTTGTCCAACTACCCTAGCTAATGCTCAAGTATCTGCATTCATGAGCATTGCACAAATGCAGGATCTGCCTTGCATCCACATGTGAGTACAAACAGAGCCTATAAGGAACTAATGTCTACAGAGAAGGCATCCGGACATAAGGCAATAAATTAACTTTTGAAGCACAATAGGTTGAGTACAGGTGTGTGTTTGGGAAGTGATAAAACTCTTGGATGAAAAGTTTTTGGTGTAAAAGTTTTTAAATTTGTAGAAAATGATGATATGATAGCATAATAATGAAGAATAAAGAGAATAAAGTTAAAATAGATAAGTTGGTTATATAAGTAATTATGCAGAAATGATTGAAAAGTATAATAGTCGTATAGGAAGATGTAAGAAAAATGATTTTCTCACATCTTTTAAAATAGAGTAGTTGTGAAGAATGAAAAGTTTTAAATTAACAAGTTTGAAAGGTTTTTATTGTAGCCAAACATCCCCTAGAATTAAAAAAACCCACCCATATGCATATTTGCTAGAATAAGAATGCTGATATACACCGAAAATGGCACATTTACTTGGCATTAAAGAATGGCTTCTTTAAGTGCTTCTCCAAAAGCTTCCTTGCATGTTCGCGAACCTAGAAGTCAGTTAAGCTGTGGTTAGGGTGTTAGACAAAGCATTTATAGAAAGTAAAATTTTCAATTGTTTAAGAGCTTGCCTTGTTTTCCATGGAACAAAGAGCAAATGACCACTGTTCATTCGCATTGATGTTGCACAATAGGGCATCAATCCACTCACTCTTGCCAGAATTGGGAACCCCAGTTACAATGGTTAGTTCCCCTGGTACAACCTGCATAAAAAAGAAAGGAGAAAATTGAGATAATTTCACTGACAGAAAGCCAAAAAGCATGCAAACTAAGCTCACTAGAAACACTTCAATGGATTGCTTCACCTACACCTGCATATGGAAATATGTATGCAACTAGGTCATTCATACTTCACATCTAGCTGAAAATTCTATGGATTGTTATAGCATTTAAATGCTCGAGCAGATAGGTCCAACTTTAACAATACAATTTTGATATCATAGTTACATGTGCTCCAACCAAAATGATTTATACTGCATGTATGTATGCACATATTCTTAACCATCAAGCACTCAGCCTCATAACAAAAGTTTTAACAGCCCATCTCCACTTCTTCCAACTAGCTTAAATTCTATGACAACATCCTCCCCAATTTCTTCACAATATATACGGACTACTTGGTCAACATTCCAAATTAAGTCCTCATATTTAGCTTTTGTTTTCTTTTGGGGGTTAAAGTTTACTTCATGTGCCCTATTGTAGTTCAGCTCATTCTACAACCCTTTGATCTCAATGAATCCCATCGTTTTTCTAATTTTTTTTTTATTTACAACCTTTCTCTTCTCATCAATCAATCAAAAGCAGGAACAAATTCTAGTCAATTCATCCACAACAAGGCCAAAAAGAAAAGAAAAAGGCTTATTGATGGCTGTTGTGCAATCTTACCACAATTGAGAGCCCAATTTCCCAATTTTCTATGTAGCACGGTCCTCACATTTGTTATTATTCCCTCTCTTAATTTTAATAATAACTACTTGCCTATTAAGATTCCTTTCTTTCCCAAAGAATGCCAATAATTTCCTTGAAACTCTGCACAATACACTAGTAATAAATCCAAGGAGACTACATATAATATATTTCCCATTATCTTTCTCCACCAATCTGCATCCAGAAATGCATGTATACATTTCACAAAATTCGATGACTTTTTATATTAATAACAAGACAAATGTTAGTGAAAACCATAAGCATTTTTAGTTATTCATACGTGCAAAAATCCCTGAAAACAAACCCCACCAACACAAGAAAAATCATCCTGTTTATAAGTTGTTTCCTAATTATGAAAGGTTGGTTACATGAAACATGCAAAGTCAATCTTGTAGATGCTGAACCAAATCCTCTATTTACCAACTTGCTTTCATATGTCCTCCAACACTTCCATACATATTCCTTTTTTCCTTCTGTGTTCACTTATGCCCTTCAAAAAGCTCCTAAACACACTAGTCCCTGGTCTCCATTTTAAATCAATGAATAACCTTCAATTTCTTAAACAATGTAGTCCCTGATCTCCATTGTAAATAAACGAATAACCTTCAATTTCTTAAACATTGTAGTTCCTGATTGTTGTTACACATTAAAACAACTTTCACATTCAGCAGGTTCCATTATTTCTAATCTTTCTTTCCAAGTCCTACCAGTTCAACACCTCAATATCCTGGATTTCAGCTGAGGACATCTTATTGACATCTTGCTCCATGACTGCTGAAAATTCATCTCCAGAGAGCATGGATAGTGTTACAATCATCCTATAAAATTTTCCCATTAGCATGATTCATACCAAGTGATACATAAAACTACTAAAGCCTAACATCAAAAAACTGAATTTAGCAGACCAATTATGAAGATATTGTAAGAGAGCATAATCAACAAACTTCCCAAAGAGAGAGGTACATATATATCTCTTTTTAAATCTTTTTATTAAACAACTATTGAATTAAGAAACACCTGAAGTTCTATCTTGAGACAAGTTGAAGTGTCATCAAGGTCAATAAAACTGTGATGCAGGCAGAACTGCATTAGGAAGCCAGCAATCATTCTTGGGCCAGTAATAACCTGTTCGCAAGAGTTACTCATCCCACTGGCATTGGTGAATCATGTTTCTATCAAGAGAGACATGATTAGCAATATAGTGAAACTAGATCATATCTGCATCAGAAGTGTCAACATCGAGACAACAAAATGAAGACATCCACAACATTAGACGAGCAGGACTCAGGAATCTTTGACAAACTAAGAAGGAAATCAGGAACTGCGAATTACCTTATAAAGATGGTCCACAGTCTTCCAACCGGTTGAGACACCAAATTCATACCCTAGACTGCAATAAAAATATGCATCAATGTCATCAAAGTAGTCGCTGAATCTGAATAGACCCCGTATAGGGTACAGCTCAGCATTCTCAATCACTTGTCTCAGCACCTCTGGTCCTAAAAACATGAGTACCTGTAAAGGAAATATTACTAGGAATGTCGGTAACATGCAAAGGCAAGCAGGTAAATGAAGAGGAGCAATAACACTTATCTAGAATTATATTCAATAGAAACAAATTTCCCATGAGCCTCTCTGTCATTCTCAGCATTCCTTGTAACTAATTGAGATACAAAGAAAATAATAACAAAATTTTCCATGATGTATCCTTCCTCCCCCTTCTGTGCAGCTTGTGACATTGAGAGATACAAGGAAAAGATAGTAACTATCTCCAAAAAATGTAATAAAAAAAACCAAGCCTCCGATGTCCAAAAAAAAAAAAAAAAACACCAAGAAGTGGAAGGAACTGAAACATTGGGCTTCCAATCTTTTACTAACCGAAGGGTGCAAATCTAAAGCATATCTTAGTTCTAGAGGTTCAGACACTGAAGTTGTATTTCTTCTTAGGCAGTATTATTGGTTCAATAAAAGAATCCTTTCAAACAAAAAACCTGTTGGAATAACATAATGGCTTTAGTCAAATAGAAATTAATATTCTTTAAACGGGAATGCTTGCATGAAACCGGGTTTCATGGAAGTGATTTCATGGAACCCCCTCCATTTTTTAGATGTTGATGATTGATGCAAAATCCAATTCATTTAAATCATCATTTGTTTATCTAGGAGACCAAGTTTCATCCAAATCCAATATGTGCATAGGCCACATTTGCTCAAAAATAGGTGTGTTCATGTGTAAGCTAGGGAAAATGTTCAAATCCATTCACATATGTATTAAAATATAATAATCCTTTATAGAATCATTTATCCATACAGTAGTTATATTTTAGATGATTTAAATATTGAAAATACTGCCTAGAACTTGATATTTAGTATTAAATCATTTTATTATGTTGATTTCACACGTTTGTAGATGAAACACATATACAATGATATGAGACAAATGAATGGGTTTCTATGATAATATAAATGATGTTAAACATAATAAATTGAGTGCATTTTCCATCAACCATCCAGATGCTAAAAATGGAAAGGGTTCCATAGAAGAGGAGTTTCATAGAAATATCTTCATTCTTTAAATAGAACATTCAGATGAATTTTACTTTCACCTATGGTTGTAAGAGGCACAAGGCATAGTGGGCAATCCTAGGGCCTAGAAGCAAGGTGCACTTTCAAGGCCTGGGCTTAACTGAAGTAAGGCGCATCCCGTAAAAAAAATTTCTAAAAAATAGTATAAACATTTAACAATCAAATATAGGCATACCTCTAGTTATTGAGTAAAAATACAATACAAATCTACCAAATAATTTCAGCAAAACTTCAGAATATTAACCAAAAAAAACACTTTTTATCATATAATTTCAGCAACATTTTTATGTAGCATCAATTAAATGGCATTGAAAATATATTTTGCAGCAGCAATTCAAACTATTAACAAAAGATCATTTTTATCCAGCAGCAATTAAATGATACTCAAGACTATAATATCAACAACCATATTTTAGACTACTAACAGAAAAACATTTAAACAGGGACGTGGAAATATAAAAAGATCAAAAAACAGCAAAGGATGGGATGGTGTGAAAGGGGTGGGCTCATGGGAAGGTGAAAATGGGGGGTAAAAAACAGCAGCAGGGTCATGGGATGTGCTAAGTGCCACCTGTCAACTGTAGGGAAGGTGAAAAAGAAAGAAACATAAGGAGGACAAGAAGGAAGGGAGAGTCGTCAGACCACTGGGTCTTTTTTAAAAGGGAAAAAAGAGAGAACGAGAGGAGAATGGGAAAATGGGCAGCAAGAAGGGTGAGAAAACTGGGGGGTGGGGGGGTTCTTTGGTAAAATATATATATATATATATATAAACAAATCTACCAAATAATTTCAGTAACAATTCAGAATATTAACGAAAAAACTTTTTTTATCATATAATTTCAGCAACATTTTTATGCAGCATCAATTAAATGGCATTAAAAATATATTTTTCAGCAGCAATTCAAACTATTAACAAAAGATCATTTTTATGCAGCAGCAATTAAATGATACTCAGAGTATAATATCAACAACCATATTTTAGACTACTAACAGAAAAACATTTAAACAGGGACGTGGAAATATAAAAAGATCAAAAAACAGCAAAGGATGGGATGGTGTGAAAGGGGTGGGCTCATGGAAAGGTGAAAATGGGGTGTAAAAAACAGCAGCAGGGTCATGGGATGTGCCAAGTGCCACCTGCCAACTGTAGGGAAGGTGAAAAAGAAAGAAACATAAGGAGAACAAGAAGGTAGGGGAGAGTCATCAGACCACTGGGTCTTTTTTAAAAGGGAAACAAGACAGAACGAGAGAAGAATGGGAAAATGGGCAGTAAGAAGGGTGAGAAAACAAGGGGGTCTTTGGTTAAAAAAAAGAAGAAGAAGAACAAGCAGCAGCAGTTGGAAGGTGGGCCGATAGACAGAATAATGCCGACAGATGAGGAGGAGAAGAAAAGAAAAAAAAAAAAAAGAAAGACGATCCCAACATACCTGAATTGGCAGCAACAAATTCACCTATGCATTTTTTTTTTTTTTCAGGTTTTGGGTTTTGTTGTGGGGGTGTCTCTGTCAAATGATTAAATTGGCAGCTGAAACAAAGGCTTTATAGCCGAATGAACTAAAAAGAAATCATTTTTTATTAAGGGTGTGGTTGGGAGATGATAAAACTTTGGACAAAAAATTTTTAGTGTAAAAACTTATAAAATGGAAGAAAATGATGTAATATGACAGAGATAATGATGAGGAGTAAGAGAATAAAATTAACATAGATAAGTTAGTTGTTTGGGTAGTTGCGTAAAAATGATTGAAAAATAAGTTAATTATATAAGAAGATGTGAAAAAATAATTAAAAAATAAGTTAGTTGTGAAGAGTGAAAAGTTTTAAATTGAAATGTTTTTTGTGTAAATAAACACACCCTAAGAGGAAAGGGGGGGAAAAACAAACTGCCCTTTCAGTAGGCACGCACGTGTGCGCCTCTTATGTGCCTACCAGGAGCACGCCTGCTTGCACCTCATCAAAGACATGCACCTGCCCTGCGCCTTGCACCTATGTGTGCGCCCGAGCGCACTTTTGACAACTATGCTTCCACTGATGGTCATCTGATATAGGACAGAATTGCAAAGGGAAATAGGGAAAAAGGGACAAGAAGAGAGTTGATGAGGGATAAACATGGAAGAGAGGTAGAATCCATATTTGTTTAACTCAGAATCAGATGCCTTCTTTGGCTTATAGTGTTTCTTTCTATATAGCTCAAATAAGTATTTTTTGAATATTTATTTCCACCTGATCCCCCTTTCATCACCTAATCATCCTCCAGTAAATTTGCAACAAGTGATATAAAAATCATACAAGGTGGAAATCTTTCTTGCAGAAAATCAATCAAGAAGTTAGGCAAGACAAAAGACCCTATGAGTATTTCACTTCCCTTGAAAACTTGTTGCACAATGGATGAGCTAGAGCAGAATTTTCACCGTGGTCAATGGCCTAGAAGTAATAGAGAAACCATCATTTGACTTAGGTTACATTTGGCGTAGCTTCCGCTTCATAGAATAATGGTCTCAGCTTAGCAGACGCAACCCAATTTTATCTCATGTTTGGTAAAACATCCAATAGCATCCTGCAAAGAGATGCAATTCATAGAGCTACTTTCCAGGAAGTTTTCAAAACTAAGCTTCTTAAGGAGCTACTGGAATAACAAACTTTTTCTTGGATGTCCACTGATAAAATCTGGTCAAAATATCCTTCTATCGCATTGATAGAAGTTTTGATGGGCCAGAAAACTATATCACTTATAGTTGAATAAATATGTTCAAACATAATGAATGTTTAGATCACAGAAATTAATTCATTAAGCCATTAAACGAAATTATAAGGAATCAATTCCCTTAGATTGGTTCTGTACAGTTATTGAGAATCATCTGAAAATATTAGCCCTTTTCAGTTCCTCTAACACAGTAGTATGTACAATACTTGAATCCATAAGACATCAAAAGCATAAAGGCAAACCTCATTTGCATCCTTGAAAACAGTACTGTCACTTCTGTTTGGCCATCTAACTCTCCAACATCTGCTAGTTCACACAACCCATTGGTCAAATAGTATGATACAGGAAAGAAATAATTCAAGATACAAGCTTTCCTCCTAGAAGCACCACAAGAAAATTAAAATCAGAGTAATATGATCAAACCTCTCTCTTCCAAGACGACGAGCCAGCTCTTCGGCTAAGGCTTGACCAGGTTTATCAGCATCAGTAGCAAGGATAATCCGAGATGCCTAAAAATATTCACAAAAAACCAGAATTTGTTCAGAGAAAGAACATAATAATAAAAGGAAAAAATATGGAACCTTAAAACACAGAGATTCATCTCATGAGTTGCAATAGCCAGTAGCATCAACATCTTAATCTTCTAAAAATTTGAAAAATTTTAAGCTGACTTGCAAAAATGAAAGAATGCTCAGAATTGCATATACCTTACTGAAATACTCTTTGCAGTTCCACAGATATTGATATTTTGTGTCCTAGCTTTACAAGAAGACAATAGAAACATTAAAGTCTCATTCAAATATATTCCCATATATATGTGGAAGATGATAGATGCTAAAGAAAACAACCCTTAAAAAAAAGTGAAATCCATTTAGTGCACAAGCTATTGCAGCAAGGGAAAAAATTTAGGTGGAAATTTTTTTTTAAAATAGATAGGATAATAATTAGGAATAAAGGGAATCAAGTTGAAACGGATAGAGTTTGTACGGAAAGTTGTGAAGAACTGATTGGATAGCAAGGTAGTTAGTTATATGGAAAAGTATGTGGAAAAGTTGGGGGTTGGGGAAGGAATTACTTCTTCCTTTGCAAACTACACCCTTATCTGTGTTGTCCATGTCTTGGCTTCCGCATGAAAGGAAGAGACATCCCCTCAGTCAAGGGGATCAGGTGAACCTAATGACATGACCACTGTCACATCATAATATTAGTTTTAAATTTCCAACAAATTTTTTTTCTTGGCATCGATGTCCCAGTACGTGTAATTTATAGGACGATAGCACAAATAATAGATTCCCCATGGCACCATAATCATAACAAAAAAACATTGGGATAAACTTTCCCATTTGCAACATCACCAAATACTAAAGGCGGCGCTCAAAACAGTAAAGTGTTACCCAAAAAAATTAAAATGAGATACTTAGAAGTAAAGCTAAAATATGTTTGAGAACCTTGTCTTCATCTGGTACTTTCTCAGAAACTTTTGAGGGTGCTCCATCAGGGACACTCACACAATTGTGAAAGCCTGCTTCTTCCATTGAGAGCTTATCTATTTCACCTTCAACCTATGTAGACATACAAATGATTACAAAAGATGAGAGAGTGTGTGACAAAGGAGAGAGATCCAAAGATAATGGAATACAGGATATGTTTTCTTTCTTAGTAAAGAACATGGAGATATTACAATGATAATATCGGAGGCCTCCTTTATGTCATCCAAACCATATAGTATTTTCTCAGTATTCTTTTCCTGCAAAGCAAAGATAAGTGTAAAAACCATAGTCAATATGCCACAATTCTTGTAACTCCGACACAAAAAGCATGATGTTCAAAGGATGCCATTCAGGTAACATGCAAAATCTTTATTAGATAATAATGATCTCGGTGATGCAATTTATCTAAGAACCTGCCAGAACTTTTTGGAAATATCCCGGTACTTGCAATTAACAAGCTTTCCACCTCGTCTGTAGGTAAATGCTATAGCAATCTGCAAGAATTTGATAGATAATAGTCACATAAGAAAACTTAGATCAAATAGTTGATTGCTAAAAGGCCATTTTGCCAACCTGATTATGATCACATCTACGCTGCATGACACCATTTCTCCGTAATGTTGCAGCAGAAATCATTCGCTCTTTGAAGTACTCAATCAGCTAAAACAATAGGCATGAGAAACAGTAAGATCATCCTTTCACAAAACAAGAATTTTTAAAAAACATAGAAATTCCCGTAAATGCAGGAACCTGTCCTACTATTCAATTATGGAGAGAAAAAAGAAAATATATATATATAATAAAAAATATTTAAATTTTTCTTCAATTAAGATGAAGCTCGAGATTCATGCATCCGCGTAGAATCTGCTGGACAAGCTAAAAGGTTAGTGGTTAAAAGTACCCAAGAAAACACAGCCCAAATGTTTCAGTGCTTAAGGCTGCCACTGTATAGAAATTAGGGGATGTTTGGTAACAAGTAAGTTGTGGGAATTGTGGGATGGAATGGGAAGTCGGAAATAGAATATTTTGAGAATTGTGTGATTGATATGAAATGATAGGGATAAATTTGAAATAAATAGGTTTGTTAGGAGATATTTATAGGAAAAATGATTGAAATATAAGGATAAAAGTGGAAAATATGATGATTGGTTGTGAGATGATGGATCTCGAAAACCGTGTTTACCATCATTTTCCATCCCATGTTTTCCATGAACATTACCAAACGTGCCCTTAGTTTCTGCATGTATCATCGGCGTCATTAAGCAAAGGGAAAGCATTTTGTGCAAATAATGACACTACCAAGCAGCACCATGGCATTTTGTTCCAACAGTGCACTAGAACCATGTTCCATATATCAAGGTCAACGTCCTGGTGGGATTTCATGATGGTGATGATGATTAATCAATTTACGAAATTGCAGTAGGCAAAGGTTACAAGTGGCACAATTGTCACTCCAGAAATAAATTGGTGAAATCCAAATCGTAACACAGACCATGCCCTCCTCTCACATTTCGCTGGCTGATACAGCAGCAAACTCTTCCACATCAGATGTTACTTTCATCCTTTTCTTGTTTCTCTCTTTTATACTAAGCTAAACAAAAATTTAGGAAGGGCATGTTCGTTTTGAGGTATAAGTAGGGCAATAATCTCTTATGAGAAAAGGAGGCAAAAAAAAATTTCTTTAAAAAAAAAAAAAACTAATTTCCTCCCTTTTCATACTGATGCAAACTATTTTTTTTTAAGATTATTACCCATTTTTTCTTCAAAAACACTTTTTCAGATTATTCTCACTTTTTCCTTCAAAAAATTTTACTTCTATTTCATCTCTGTTGACATTGAAATACAGCATCATCCGTTAGAACATGCCAGCCAAGGTAAGAACCATTCTTCTTCCTCCCATCCCACCGCTTTTTTTTTTTTAAAATGCTTGAAAGCCAGTTGAAAGACTCTTTTTTACCCAAACTGCACCTGTCCAATCTAATTGGAAATCATCCTTCAATTCACATTTGATAGAAAAAATTTAAGGAGAGTCTTTACTTTTTCTATTTGATGGCTGGATCAGCATTTTTTTTCCCTTGACAATGATTGGCACCACTGAAAAGGACCTACAGAAAGCATGGGTGTCCCACAGGAGAATGGAACTCTAAGCAAGGAATTCTACAGATCAGTGACCAATCAAATGACACCACTAAAATTTCCAAACTGCAAAGTTCCAACTAATATGATTCTCTACACTGCATTTTGAACATGTAATTTGTGTCCCTGATTCACTGCTAGTACAGAAATATCATACCTGCATCATTCAATCAAGAATCTTGGAACATAGCTAAAACAAGAATATAAATCATAAAACATCAAAAGATGAAAGCTATTCAAGCACCTGATCTCCCAATGGTTCCAGCTGAAGGCTTTCCTCTGTAATTACTCTCAAGGGTTTAGAACCAATACTTCCTTTGGCATTGTTGTATTCATTCCCGCCATCCGAGGCCTAAGAACAGCATCACCAAGTGATTTACAAGCACAATCACATTTACATTTGATTGGAAGAAGAAATGTTGGGAAATGAAAAAGACAAAATATGTTAGTCCTATATTTAAAAACCAATACCTGTAAATAACCTCTCCATCCACATTTAGCTCTAAAGCAATTCCACATGGCTAGATCCCTGCAACACACATGAACTTTCAAGTTAGTAAATACCAACAACATGATGGCAAAAATACAATAAACATCAGCAACAGTTCCATTTTTCTATAAAATCACTTCTTTGAACATGAAATAAACACTACAAAATAGCAAGCCAGTCCACATAGACAGACATGCCAAGCTAGAACATGTAGAATTAAACAGGGCCTTACATCATTTGGATGCGATTGCACGAACTCCAGATTTTATTTTATATATGAATTCTAAAACAGCCTGAAATTTTTTTTGGTGCGGATCAACTAGTAAGTGGATCTCAATTAGGAGAGGTCTGAAACCCAGCCATCACCACACTGCCACTTTTAGAGGGGTGCAGAGCAGTTTTAGTCTTGATAGGAAGAATAACACAATTACCCATCTTCTCGAATGAAAAGAGATAAACTCCGCTCCATTGAATCACCTCCATTGCACTGCAAAATCAAAAAAAAATTTTAAAAAAAAAAAAGAGAGTCCATTAAAGATATGGCTGCAGTATGCAACAGCGATGGGAACACAGGACATGAAGACAAGCATTGCTAAAAGCACAATTTCAGCAGCTACAAGGGGCATGCATGCGATTAAAGTGAAAGAACAAAAGTGTTTCAGTCAAAAGAGAACAGGTCATCGTCATTTTTAACCATCAATTTGGAATTTGGATGAAGACAATGGAGCCAACAAAATTCATTGTCGATCTGACACAATATACAATAGCCAGCTGCAACATCTGCCAAGGATTGGATGTTCCAGATACAAGTCCATGAATACCATATGTGCATAACTAAGATCCAGTCAATTTCAAAAATGGTCACAGACAATGATGAAGAAACCTACTGGGGAAAACCCACATCACAAAACATTTAAAGCAGCTAGAAAAATACCATAAAGGGAGAGGAGAAAAAAAAACGCCCAAGAAGGTGGTAATATGGCATAGCTACTTTCTATTTCAAAAATGGCAACAAACATGAAAGGAATAGCCTGCCTGCATCTGTGATGGAAAGCCCATATACAAAAAATGGAAAACAGCGGAAAGTGATAGTGCTACAGAAAATCAAGCACGCAAAAAGCCGGTAAAATGACAAAACTAAGTTGCTGCCAATTTCAAAATGATGGGAGAAAATAGAAAATTAAAGAAGCAGCTTACCAGCGTCTGCAGTGGAAAGGCTCACATCATAAAACATGGAAAAAGAAGCATAACAGAACAGAAAAAGAAGTGCGCAAGAAGATTACGACTGGGCATAACAGTCTGGTGTACTGCCCCGGCACGCACGAACCGCACGCAATGCCTTCTTTCTCCAGTTTCATTTTCAACGCTGCTAGCCGCTCTCCAAACGTCGCCAGAGCTTCCGCACTCGACGAATGAACTGCGAAAAAGGCCACAAGCTTGTCAGAGGGGCGGGAATACGCTTGTGTGGATACAAGGCAAACGAAGCAGAGAACATATTAGAATAGTCAACGATGAACGAACCCGTTTGTGAAAGCACTGGAGGTCCTACGGAGTTAAACCGCGATTTTTTCATGGCGCACAGCTGGAATTTCGAGAAAGGTCTTCGGCGAGTGGTGGGAAGGAAGTGAAGGTAGGTACGGATGAGGAGGACGCGGGGAAAGAGGAAGGGAGGCGTGGTGGGGAAGCATTTCAGCAGGTTTTTGGAGCTCATGAGGAAGCGGTTGCCGGAGAGAAGGGTGTGGAGAGGACGGTGAGGAAGAGGCATGCTCCTGCTGCTCCTGCTCCTAAGCCTGCCTCTCCCAACTCACACGCCTTGGCGCGTTTGCGGAAGCAAAAGAGGAGCCAGGTATTTAAGGAGGGAAATGCAGGGAGAAAGGTTTTATCCCTATCGGATTCGGGTTCCACTTCCAAGCCCTGCGATCGTCTACGTTTTTATTTCAACAAATCCTCCTTTCTTACCAGGAATTTCAGAAATCATATTTAACAACTGAAATAAAGTAATTATATAAACAATGTCAGAATATTAAAGTATGAAAATAAAAATTAAAAAATAAAGTAGCTAGATAATTACCATTCTTTTTGCATTTCTTTTATACTTAGTAGTTTCAAGAACATTATCTATACTTTCAAGTAGACAAATCATTCATACTTACGTAAGTATAGAAGCTTGCTTGTTTATTCCTTTTTTAATTTTAAAATATTTTTTGAAGAATCTAAAACATTTATCATGTTTATCCATGTGTATTGATTTATGCTTCCAAAACCTATATGCATTGAAAACTTTATATACTATATTGATAATGTACATTTTTTAAAATTTTTAGTGATTAGATATTCTCTCTTAATAGGTATATTTTTTCCAAGATATAAATTGTTAATAAAAATTATTTTTAGTCGAATGATAGCACGGGATATATTAAAAATCATCATTGATTTAGATTTTAAAATTTATATTTTAAAATTTAAAAATGAAAAGTAAGTATGAAGGCTTCCACACTTACACAAGTATCCAATCATCCCCTTTCAAGTATTATCTTACAAGAAATTTGTGTTTTAATCCTCTTAATTTTGCATGTTAGCATTTTAGACTTCAAGAATGTATTAGCTTTTTAAATTTTATGAAGTTTAGTTATTTGCCTTTTAGACCCGTGGTCGTAGCAGCATTAAAAGCCACCGCTAAAAGCTTGTCAAATTTCTAAAATGCCTTTGCAAATGAATTTGCAATTTAAAGCTTTTAACCTTGCATATTTGTATTTTGAACCTTGAAATTTACATATTAGCATTTTAATTTCGTGAATTTAGTTTTTTTGCACTTTAAACCCTTGGCCATCACAGTATTAAAAAATACATTAAGATCTTGTAAAATGTCTAAAATATCATTTACATTTAAAACTTTCTGATTTTACATATTAGTATTTCAAAAGAAATGAGTTGAATTGTAAAATTAATTGGATCAAATATTGTAAAAATCTACCTGCATGCGCACAAAGTGTAGTAGACCATTGGATTACCAAAAAATTTAACTTTCTTCATCATTTGTGGAATCAACAATGATTGCCAATAAATTAAGGAAAAACAATTTCTTGTTGTCCAAAACTAGAGAATGTGTTGATACTAAGATCTACTACTAAAGCTTTGGTTAATGCTTGATTTGACCGATCTTTAAAAAAAAGAATAAGCTGTGGTTTTTTCTTGTTTTGTTTTGTAACCATCATTGATTATATGAATGAGAAATAAGGTTAAAATTTCTGATAATCCAATTGCCTACTGTAATTTGTTAGCATGTAAACTAATTTCTGTAGTATGGAATCTAATTATTTCTACAATTTAATAATAGTATTTTTTAAATACAAATATGTAAAACTAGAGTGTTTAAAATGCAAATAATATTTTAGACATTTTAATAGTATTTTTAATGTCACGAGGACAAAGAATTTAAAACGTAGAAAACTAAATTTTACAGAGTTTAAAAAGCTATTTTGCAAACTTTGAGGCTTAAAATAAAAATATGCAAAATTAGATAGTTCGAAATGCAAATTCCCCAACAAAAGGAATTTTAGACATTTTATAAGATTTTAACGACGTTTTTTAATGTCGTTAAAGTTAAGGTCTAAAATGCAAATAATTAAATTTTACATGATTTAAAATGCTAATACACAAATTTCGGAATTTAAAATACAAATATATAAAGTTAAAAAGTCTAAAATGCAAATTCTTTGTTATCTCCTATACTTTAGTTTCTTTTAGTTTATAATTTAATAGTATTTTTATTATATTTTACTTAAACTTATACTTCACCATGGAAAATTACTTATAACAAAACAAATATTGTTAAAAAAAACAATATAGTTGTTATTTTCACTCCATCATATAAATGTGTTAATGTACATGATATGGTGTTATTTGACGATTTAATATTTGTTATTATATTTTAATCATTTTTTATTTTTCTAGATATGTAATTTTATTTTGTTATTATTTGTTATTTATAATTATCTTTATTATTACTATTTACTTTATTTCTACATCGTGTCAAGCATCAATGGCAGTTAACGGGCTGGCCCGCCCAAACATGGACCCACAGCCCATGAGGCAGAGTGGGCTCCTTCGTTTGAAAGCTTGCAACCAAAACAACAGGCTTTTGTACGTCACTGGCAGACCAGCAACGGTACATGTGGCTGTGGCGGGAAATTCTTGGCAGAGCGTACTTCATCCCTCTAAATTTCGTTTTATATCGATGGAAAGCAATATTAGACATGCGAAAATCACCCGCATTGCTGGCCTCTTGCAGTCTTTCATTAACAAGAAAGCCCATGTGCAGGGAAAAATTCTCCATGCTCATATTTTCAGAAATGGCTTCTCTCGTGATGTCTTCTTATCCAACAAATTCATCGAATTCTACTCTACATGCGGTTTCCTAGAATGTGCCCGACATGTCTTCGACCAGATGCTGGAGAAAAACGTTTACTCATGGAACGCTATTGTAGGGGCCTGCTCAAAATCAAATAAATTGGATGATGCATACGACTTGTTCCTGAGAATGCCCGAGAGGAGCGTTGTTTCTTGGAACACGATCATAGGGACTCTGGCACGAAATGGTTATGAAGGAAAAGCGTTGAATTTGTACTACATGATGAATGGGGGGGGATTTAAGCCATCCCATTTCACGCTTTCTAGCGTCCTTAGTGCTTGTGGGAGCTTGCTAGAAGTAGATCATGGTAGACGATGTCATTCTCTATCCTTGAAAATTGGTCTTGATAGAAACATGTATGTTGAGAATGCCTTATTGGGAATGTATGCCAAGTGTGGGAGAACCGATGATGCAATCAGCACATTTGATGAGATGTCTCTTCCCAACCAGGTTTCATTCACCTCAATGATGGGTGGGTTGGCACAAACAAATCGTTATCACGAAGCTTTTAAACTTTTTAATAAGATGCATAGAGATGGAATTCGAATTGATTCTGTGGCATTGTCGAGCATACTGGGTGTTTGTACCAAGATGGAAGACAGTGAACATAGATTTTCAAATCAATGCTTCAGGTTTCAAAGAAATGCCACTGGCCAACAGATACATGCTTTTGTTATCAGATCTGGGTTTGAGTTAGATCTTCATGTAGGAAATTCATTGATTGATATGTATGCCAAAACTGGCAATATGGGCCATGCAGACATGGTTTTCTTGGCATTGCCTGAGCTTAACGTTGTTTCTTGGAATGTTTTGATTGCGGGCTATGGCCAGCAAGGCAATGGTGAAAAAGCAATTGAACTCTTGCAACGGATGCAATCTTATGGTTTCCTACCAGATAATGTGACTTTTGTCGGTATGCTTGGGGCATGTGTCAAATCTGGGGATCTTGAAACTGCTCATCAAACGTTTAATAAGATTTCAAACCCAAGTGTTAGCTCATGGAATGCTATAATCTCTGGGTACTCCCAGAAAGGATGGCATGAGGATGCGATAGAATTATTCCGAAAAATGCAGAATATGAATGTCTGGCCTGACCGAACAACCATGGCCCTGATCCTTAGTTCATGTGCAGGAATAGCATTTTTGGACTGTGGAAAACAGGTCCATTCTGTTGCAATACGGCATGTGCTTCATCATGATGTTTTCGTTGCTAGTGGGATTGTCGACATGTATTCAAAATGTGGGAAAATTGATTTGGCTATTCAGGTTTTCAATAGAATGGAGGAAAGAGATGTGGTTGCTTGGAATTCCATGATTGCAGGTTTTGCTCTTCATTCTCGGAACAAGGAGGCTTTCTGTTTCTTTAAGCAGATGAGAGAAGAAGGCATGCATCCTACACAGTTCTCTTATGCCAGTGTAGTTAGTTCATGTGCTCGATTGTCTTCTTCATCTCAAGGGAGACAGATGCATGCACAGATTATAAAAGATGCTTATGTAAATGATGTTTATGTGGGAAGTGCATTGATTGATATGTATGCAAAATCCGGCGAGGTTGAAGAGGCACGCAGCTTTTTTGATGGCATGCCTTTGAGGAATGTAGTTTCATGGAATGAAATGATACATGGGTATGCACAGAATGGATCTGGCAATAGTGCTGTTGAACTTTTTGAGGAAATGCTTTGTAGGGGTGAAAAACCAGATAGTGTAACTTTCATTGCTGTTCTAACTGCTTGTAGCCACTCAGGATTGGTGGATGCAGGAATCAGATTCTTTGATTTGATGGCTAAAGAGCATGGGTTAGAACCATTGGTTGATCACTACACATGCATCATTGACTCTCTTGGCCGAGCTGGTCGTTTCAAGGAAGCAGAAATACTAGTAAATAAGATGCGATACAAGGATGATCCTATTGTATGGGAGGTCTTGCTTAGTGCCTGCAGGCTTCATGGCAATGCTCACCTGGGAAAATTGGCTGCAGAGCAGCTTTTCCGGCTTGACCCCCAAAATGCATCACCCTATGTTCTACTGGCCAACATATATGCTTCGTTAGGAAGGTGGGATGATGCGTCAGCTGTCAGGCAGCATATGATTGATGGTAGAGTTGCAAAGGATCCGGGTTATAGTTGGATTGAATTTAAGGATGGGGTTCAAGCTTTCATGGTTGATGATGATCTGAGGATGGTTGATGATGTTGCAAATGACTGTTAGAAGTGCGCAGCCTACTTCAAATACGCAGCAAAACATGCCACGCCAGGATTCATTCGCTTCGACGTGGAATAATTTTCCACAGTTGCAATGCTCGTCTTGTTCAGCGAGACAAGAATTTTGTCTTGGGGGCAGAACAAAAGTGCTTTTTCTTGAACGCAACTCATGATGCAGGATGATGCTTGCAGAAAGGAATTAGAAATGCAAATGGAAGAGATGGACAAGGAAGCCTATTCCCAGTTATTGTATTTGGCATGGAAGATTCATACAGCTCAGTCCATGTCTGCCGACCCTGCATGGAATGTGCAGAGGAAAGAGTTACATATCTCATTATCTTTGGCACATTGAATCATCGTTTACATTGACAGGTGGGATTCTGTCAAGTAGTTTACTCCAGGCTCTTCAGATTACAACGTATCTAATGCACATCCCCTCTGGCAGCAATGCACGCCATCCTCCTTTCAGCCCAAAAGCATACAACTACAAGAGGTGGAATTGGTTAGTTGTAAGGAGGATTTGGGAGTACGGCCTTGTAGTTAGTGCAGCGTAGTGCGCAGAATAACCCTGGGTCGGTGATTGCAGCAGCCATGCGACGCTCACAAATAAGAACGTAATGACGTCTACTAAAATGAAAAAAGTGATATTGAAAATGTAATAAATTAGATTAGAAATTAAGAAATTGTAATTGAAAACTGAAAAAAAATATCTATGGAAAATCTCATCTCATTCAAGCCATGTAAATACTTTGGAACAGATTTCTCATATTCCAATATCACTTTTTTAAATTTTCAAAAACTACGTTCCTCGTTCCGAATATACATTGTGACATTTTTTTTTTCCATTTCTCTATCTCAGTCAAGCCCCTTGAATACTTTGGAACAGCCGCAAGACGCCTGTAGCCCGTTGGATTGCTATACAGAAGAGGTTTGAAGAGAATTTCAGATATTTATCCATGTATCATTTTTTATAAATACCAACTCTATCTTTGCTAGATTTTCTTATTCATTCCTGGATCGGCACCCTGTTATTCACTCGCGTAGGGTCATTCTCCCCTCCGCCAGTTAAAAATACTGGTCTGACCAGGGATCGTGCCACATTCCTAGCACCATTCAGACAAATCCGAATATTTAGAATCCTCCATGAGGAGATGCAAGGTTAGATGAAACGCCAATTACCAATTACCAAAGCGCGCATGACTCATCAGATGAGACCTGGATGACTCTACGAATGCTCCCATGGAATCCCGCTTGAACATATATATGATCCAAATCACCGTTGCTACATTTAGAAGTATGCAGAGATCCTCTCCTAATCACATCCAAAATGCTTCCAAGCTCCATGATCCAAATCACCATTGCTACATTTAGAAGTAGCAGAGATCCTCTCCTAATCACATGCAAAATGCTCCCAAACTCCAATATCAAGCTTTAGGTTCGATATCATTTTTAAGACGAAGAAATACGCTGTAAGAACAGACCATCGCAGTATGACTGCAGAAAGTCAAAACTGATGCTTTTTTGGATTGGGAATATGCACAACAATTTCCACAATGTACGCGGCAACCTCAGTCCATTAAAGGAATACCATCAAATAACACAAAGGAACAACTAGATTGCATTCTATTTAACGAATGCATTTCAATCCTCGGAAATATCTGATCTGGCAAATACATTAGCTCCCAGTGCTGTGCATGACAGAACCTTTCAAGTCAAAGATGGAGAAAGTCAAGTCGCAGTTGCAACGGGCGTGTCAGAATGTGCCCCCCATTCAGTCCATGAGCCATCATATATTGGAACATCAGTCTTTCCCAGTCGATGAAGACCCTGCAACCAGAGGATTAGCTAAGCCAAAATAAAGTAAGAAATACATGCCCAGAATTGACATATTTGTGACATTAATGTGCTTGGTTGGGGGTAAAACTTGTTGATGAAAAGTTTTTGTGGTAAAAGTTGTCAAAATTGAAAAAAAAAATTGATGTGATATGATAGAAATAATAATGAGGTATAAAGAGAATAAAGTTAAAATAGATATGTTAGTTATATAGATAGTTGCATAGAAATGATTGAAAATATGGTAGTTTGTATAGGAAAATATGAAAAATAATTAAAAAAATATGGTAGTTATGAAAAGTAAAAAGTTTTTTATTGTAAATTTTTGTCGACATTTTTTTAGCCCAACCAAGCACACCCTTAATGAGCAATGTCAGAGATACGAAGCCAACCCGACTCAACCCAACCCAATTTTAAAACCCTCTAACCCTAACCCAACCCACTACAATTACAGATAAATTCAAAAAAATTTCAACAAAATTATATTACAATCGTCATTTTGTTAAAATTATATTTAAAATATATTCATATAATATAATTTCCTAATTTTCTTACGTATACTAAAAATATTTTCAATAAAATTTTCAATAAAATAGAAAAACTTCGCTTTTTAAATGATATGGCTATTATTTTTATTTTCAACTAGTACTTTCTGTTTTTACCTATAAAATCTCTAAACACTAATATAACATCCATATGTTCTCCAAACACCGATCTCAAGAAGGAATGGTTGAAAAAGAACCTTTAAAAGCAAACTACAAATAAAAGACATAACATCATACTTACATCTCGAGTCTTAAAATTCTTAAAATTGATGAAGAACCTTGGGAGAAAACATTGTCAGAAAATAACTATTTATAATTTTGAATGGATGGAAATGTCAAAGGTTATTTTTGCACAAGTTGAAAACTTCAGAAATTATTTTTATAAAATTCAAATCATCAATACAAAAAATAATAACCATACTTAAAGGATTATTTTTTGTAAATATCTTTAATTATTTTAAAATATTTCTCAAATTGAATAGATTAATTTCATGTATTTTAGATTTCGAAAATTCCTACAATAAATAATTGTAAATTTTAATTCTATCATATTAACATAAAATACAAGAAAATATCTTTTATTTTATTTTTATTTAGATTAAGTTATTAATTTCATGTCTTTAATGTCAGAAAATTCTCGCTATAGCTGATATTAAAAAATGAACTTCTAATATTATAAAAGGGATTTCCTAGTATTAAAACTAACTTTTCGTGGAAAATATATAAAAATACTTTTAAAACATAAAAATGTATCCTTTAAAAATTTTTCTTAATTTTTCATGTTCTAAAGATATTTTCTTGTGTTTTTATTGTAATATTGTAAACTCAACAACTTCAAAGGTATTTTTTCAAATATTCAAACCAAAAATTTAGACATTCAAATGGTTATTGGGAAATATCTGATGTTAAAATGATGCGAATTTTTTTATTCAAAAGCATTGCAAGTTTATTCAATAAATAAATGCCACAAGTTTTTTTTATCGGAAAAGAACACCGAGTTTTTTTTTTGGGAGAACTGAAAAGGACATTGAGTTTTGATTCAACATAAATACATGAGAGTGAACTTGTGAATGTCACTCCACGTCAGCAGTGGCGGCTTATCATATTCACAGAAAAACGGTTGAACCAACCCGTTTTCTCCAACCCAAACCCAAGCTAATATAAAACCAGGTTGAACCCAACCCTAACTCAGTTTAAATGGATGTGCATATGAGTATTCATTTCAATTGTCATATTACCTTTGACTGTTGGGCAGAGATGCATGAGTCTTAAGCATGTAGTGGGTCAGAAGATGGGTTATAGATTGCTACTATTGACAGAATATAACGCAATTACGAAAAAGAATTATCATCTTACCAATGCTAGTATGCAGGCTGTAACACCAGTGCCACAAGAGCTGACCACAGGTTGATCCAATGAGATGCCTGTAACAGGGCATTCAAACAACTTTGTCAGAATTCCATGTGAGGATGCTTGACTACTTCTAAAGAAAGTAACAGGAATGTCCCCAAAAGAGAGGTTGCTTGTGGAACTCTTTCACATATGGGCATGAAATAATCCAAATACGTAAACTAGAAAAACATGGTGCCAGTGAAGCTTAGTGCAAGTTGAACCATAGGATAATAGCTTCTTGCCATGTAAGGCACAATTAGCACAGTCATTAACAACTTCAATACTTCATAGATCTATAACAACATTGAAAATATTCACTTTCCCACATACGGACCCGATTATATGCGTCCGGACAACTTTGTCCTCCCTTTGCGCATGCATCATCGCCCGTTGGATTGGGCAGAACAGCATTGTGTTGTTAGATAGGAATTGAAGGAAAATTTTCAAAATAGCCCCAATGAGTTGCGGCAGAAATCAAAACCCAAAAAATCCCCAAATTCGAAATCACGCACAAGAGCCCCAAATCACTAGCTTCGACGCCACTCATCTATATCAAAAAATAATGGCTCTGTTCCAAGTATAGAACATCTAATTGCAAACACAAGGTGACTTGATGAATGTGTCAAATGGGAGTTAGCCCCTCATTTTTATTTTCATTGAATCGGCACGATTGTTGTGCAAGATTAGGCATCTTAGATTAAAATGGAAGGGTTCTTCTTTAGAAGGAAAGATCAACCGTGATGTTGAAGTAGAGTTAGCTAGTAATTTCCCAGGACTTCTAGACCCATATGAGTTCAACAAGCGATGAATTTATACAAAGTGGGTAGGATGTCCTTTAGTCTGCAAATCCATTAGATTTGTGCAAGATGAGGGTTCAACTTGAGCTGATTGGGTAGATTTTTGAATGGAGGCCACAGAAATGGGTGTTGCTTGAGAAGAATGTGTGAGCACGCAGATGAGGAGAAGTAAAGAAAGTTTAGATGAATAATACCTAAGACACTTGATACAACTTCAGTAGCTGAAATCTTTAAAAAATGCACTGTGATTGGGACACTTGGCTTTCTCAATCGGTCCCCCACACTTGTTCAACACCACTGCAGAGCAATCCTTGTAGGGGTAATAGTTCTTCTGTAGCCCGTCAATGAATGAATCACACAGTACGTCACACAACAGCTCAAACACTCACAACGGCTGCAACGGCTAGCGTTGCCTCAGATCCAAGAGCTTCTCGCACCCGGCATGGGGGAAAATGATGGTGGCCATGTTGTCGCTGACCTTGGATTCCATGTAGAAGGGATGAGCGCAGGTGAGGGTCCTGAACCTCTGCTCCGCAGTTGTTTCTTCCAGGCAAACCTTGCAAGTGAAGTCATCACTGTTGCTGCTCTCAATTTTGACTGAATCGTAGCTGGAAATTCTCTCATTGTGACTTCGAATTTGGGGATTTTTTTGGGTTTTGATTTATGCTATAATGTGCAAGGGCTATTCTGAAATTTTTCCTCAATTCTCATCCAACGAAGTAGTGTCGTTCTGCCCAATCCAATGGGCAACAATGCATGCACAACAGATGAACGAAATCGTCCTAATTTTGGTCCAGACGCATATGATTGAGCTTGTCCCACATATGTAGTCCCATGATAGCATCACGTGCAGTAAAAAATGCTATAAAATATAACATGAGCATAAATAAAATATTCCATTTATTGTGGAGCTTTTCGCATGAAAACTTGCAACCTAGCCAGTAAATAAACTGCAAGTTTAATCGAGTCAAACAAGCTACAATTAAGAAGTCCTCACTAAAACAATATTGTGTGATTCTCTAAAATCTTGTTTGGAGTAATGCTTTTGCACGAAATCCGATACACCGGATAGCCTGCGAAAGCAGTACAAGCGGAAGCAATTTGAAACTGCTTTCCTCCAAACACTCTATTCCATTGGCCAAACTTCCAGCCTACCACCCACCCGAACGAACCCTTAGCAAGGTAGATTAAAAGCTATTTAACTGGCCTATGTTGGATAATTTTTTTAAACTCACTGACACGGAGAAAATTCCAGAATTTAACAGTCCAAAAAGGGTACACAGTGATAGTCTAAATCCACTCATAAACTCAGCTACCATCTTCCAATTCTCAACTTAATAGGATCGATCACACAGTCAGGATTACGAACATATGCCCGTGTCACATATCCCTAGGTCACAGCAAACAGCCTTAGAAACCTTTTCCTTTATTCCCAGTACTAACCAATTATGTGGAATAAATCATTGGAATTTTGCAAAAAAGCAGCAAGAGAACATCCACCTCAAGCCTGCAATAGGTAATTTTTTTTTCTTTTAGCATAGCACAGGTAAATTTCAATGACATGAATGAAAAACATGGAATATAATATTATGCATAGAACACATTAACAGATTCTTGAATGACTGTAACATAGATACATGTGGGTAACAAAAATGGCCCGTGGTTCTCACCTGCTTGTTCAAATCTCTTTCTGAGCTCATCTGTGGGTAAGAGGGTCTGCGAACAGTCCAAAATCTGCAAGGATCAATTATTGAAAATATGCCAAGTCAAAGCCTTAACAAGCCTTATTTGAGATGGCAAGTGGAGAAAAATGGAAAATAATTATGCTACAAGGATTAGATCTTGACCAATAATGAATACCATAACAAAACCAAGCAATGACAAATATGGGTTCAAAAAAGGAAGAAGAAAACCACAAGCCCTTTTTCACATGTGGACCAAAAGAATAGAGCATATAGATTTGTATGCAAACATGCAGATGACCGTGCATGGTAATTGGTCTTGTCTAGGCCTGAGTTCCAAGTCTGGGATCAACATGATCATAGCAATAAACATGCCTGGATTCACACAGCTAGTGCGACCATCCCAAGTATAAGGACAGCTATCAGTTCTAATAAAATTGAGGAAAAAGTTAACCATGCAATTTCTACTCTGTTTCCTACCTGTCCAAACGGAATGCATTTGCTACCAGGCACATGACCACTTCTAATTCCCTTTCGGGGCTCAGGAGCTGCTCCATCAAACCTGGCATTCAATCCAGAAATTAATTAGTAAAAAGAAATTGAACCATTTGAGAAAAAATAAATTTCATAGAATGACAATACTTCAGCATTTAACGCTTAATACCTGGCCTTTGATCGGGCATCTATCTGCTGGTGTGTTTGGGCTTCAATATTTTGTTTAACCTACAATGACATGGCAACAGAAACTTGCATATGAAACAAACCAACCAACAGTCACACTGAGAAATACCTAAGAAATGAAGAGAAAGTAGGAGTAAAGATGGCTTGCATTTTTATATGAAGCTGTCATGCAAAAGTCAATCTGATGAATACTTTTTAGATAAACCTTAATTCTTGAATCAGAAGATTGCTACCAAATAAGAAACTCCTCATCATAGAATTTGAACTTGCTTAGTGTTGTTTTTCCATCATGATATCAAAATAGATGTGGAAACATTACCTGTTCTAGTGTCCAAACGAGGTGTGGCTGAAATTTTGTGTGGAATGTGGTTGGCCCAACCTATAAAGACAAGCACCATATGGTTTTAGATGATACCAATGACTGGGTTGAGTATTCGCGCCCAAAGCAAAAAATGGCCATGCGCGTGCGAGAAAGAAATTTAAAATAACAGTAGCATATAATGGGAAATGAATCAAAATGTTCAGTGATATTTCATCCATAAGGTTATTAGACATACACTTTGTCCCCGATAAACTTTTTCTATTGCTTCACTGGCAGCACTAGATTTCAAAATTGCATCTCCAGAGGCACTAGATTCAACATCATATCCTGAAGCACGCCATCTTGGCAGTCCTCCATCCAGCACCCAAACTTTATCATGACCAAAGACTCGAAACATCCTTTTGATCATTGAATTAGACAACCCATTAGGTGATTCTTTAGCAATTTTACAAAAAAAATAAAAAAAAATTCCAACTTTGAGCAACCCATTTTAGCAAAAGTAGCATCATATGAAAGATCCTGGATTTCACACAAGTCGATATAGAAGTGCTAAGACCTCAAAAGCAGGCTGGTCCAGTAAGTATGCGGACTGAAAACCAGCACAAAGAATATTTTACTATTTCTGGGTAACAACCATCCATATTCGTAATGTGAAGAGCCAAGCAATCATATTAGTTCAAATGTCCATGACTCCATCTAGGTCATATTTGAAGGGGCCTGCTTAAAATCAAATTGCTTTTATACAGGTATGACTAGAATCAACATTCCTCCTGGGGGATATTCTTAAAGTCACACTGTTTTTCTACAAGTATGACAATGACAGATATCCTTATGACATTGAACTTACCACCAAACACGGGCTGCACTAAATATTCCCTTCCCATCATAAACAACCACCCCATCTTTGTTCTGAATGCCAAGAGCAGAAACAGCAGCTGCAAAACCTTCTTCTGAGGGCAACATATGTGGTAACTGATTCGAAGTGGTGATGTTAAAAACAGCATCTGCTCCACAAATCAAATAACAAGTAGATGGAAACGCAAGGAAAACTGTAGACATCTAAATGCCAATTGGAAGCAGCACAGAATGAATTTAGGAAATTGACTGTTTCTTTTCAGGCTGGTGGTTAATTTCCTTTAGAAGTTAGTGACTAATTACTCCTGAAAGGAACAGTGAAAAAGAACCCCCGCAACTGACCCTTATAGGTGATGGTCACTGCCTATCACCAGTGTCCCCACTCCCACAGCAGTGCGACTCAATTAATGATGATACCATGCACGTAAGGGTCTGAAACTTCTCCTTAGTCATGCTACCTAACTTCAAAACTCTTATTACATCAGTAAATAAGATTTTTTTTTTTAATAAAAAAATTTTCTTTTTTAATAAAAAAAAATTTCTTTTTTTAGTTCGAGAGCATCTGTTGAGGTTACTTGCATGAGTAGGACTTATAATTCAACATCAACAGAGGACCTTATTCCAGAGTACCTACTTGGCCTACCATGAAGACAACTTAGATGCGCAAGAGCCTGCATTGGCATGCAAGGAAAGTAAGAGTAGAAGTTAGTCTGGCCTTTGCATCTAGTACTGATGGGATTTGCAAGTGGCAAAATTGTAGCCAGGGAGGAAAAAGAAAGATGAATTTGGAAAAAGCATAAGAAGGGCTCGCCCTTATAAAAATTCAATGGATAAAAAACTAGTAGCAAAACTAAAACTGAAAAAGCAGATAGCAATATGAAGCAACTATCATGGATGCCTCTGGACAAGCAGCCCAAATATGTTCCAAAAAGATTTATGTTGATGCTGCAACCATGGCCCCTCTCAAAATACAACACATCAACAACGAACACCTTTCCTTCTGCAAATGGAATTAAAGCACTGAACAACTTGGTTCGTGAATCATGTTGCACTGGAAGGTCAGTCCAATGGACCAGAAGCACAAACCACTCACTTCATGAATCTTGTGATTTCAAAAGGTAACTCAGAAGATTTCATTCTTCTGCAAACTCTATTCTGCTGACTAGAATTTGAGCTTTTCAATACTGAACGACATGCAATGCAAAACACAGAACCACTCCCACAATAACAAAATAGGCACAACAACGAAAGAGTTAAAACCAATTAGATGCAAGAAAATAACATAAAGATAAGGAGATAGAGAGAAATCTCACATTGCTACTGCGATCTGATATACCATCAACATCAAAGAAAAGGGCACCTGGAATGTGTGCCACCTACATGGAATTAATGAAGATGGATATTAGCACACAATGGACTTTACTGACCAAGAAAAGATGAGATCACATTAGACAGCAAGAGAAAAAAGAGTGTGATGATGACTGATGGTCTGTTTGGTGACATGAAAAAGTAAAAAAAAATTCCTATCCACACATTTTGATGTGATTTGATACCGTAGTTACCTAGCTACCCTACTTTTTCTATTTTTATCTTTACATTCCAATTATTTTTTTACATCTTTCTATACAACTACCTTATTTATTTTGACTTTATTATCTTCACTCCTAATCAATCATATCACATCTCTTAAAAAGTTTTCCCATTCCCATTTTCCCACTTTTACGTTTACATCTTCTCAAATGGACCGTTAAGTTGGAAAATCTCAAATTAGTTTCCACCAAATATGACTGAAGCCCTCTGCAAACGAAAGCTTGTTGTGGTTTATGTGTATCTAGAGATAATTTTGTACATCTGAAGCTACTTTCACATTTACCCCCTTTCACACTTTGTCTACTGGTTAGCGATGGAATATGAATTTCTCCTATAAGCTGTTAAGGTTCAGAAAAAAGTGGCAAATTTAACCATCAATGACAGCTTAACAATCCACTGCTAAAAATTTCTCTCATTACACCTCAAAAGAAGCTTTTAAAAACACCTGAACATTGACTGATGGCAGCTATTGCAAGTTATACACCAATGAGCAAGCATACATTTGAGAAAATTAAAACATTCACAAGATAGAGAAAGTAAGAAACACCGAGAACAAATGAAATGAGCAGTCATCACCTGATATTCTTGAAAGGGATTTCGCTGCTCATCTGGCATGTACCATGAGGCATCCAACACCTGATGAAGGGGAAAGAAAGCCAGAAACCAAAATTTAGACAGCAATGAATTTGATGCATTTTTTCGCTTGAAATTCCAATATGTCTTTTTTTAAAATAAAAAAAAAATCATCTATTCCATCTTTCATAGAAGTTAAGACAGATATGAGTACTTTTCCATGCATTGATGTCAGATACATCTCAAAAGCATTGCTTATTTCTTTTCAGCTTCAGACGAGAAAGTGAAAGTTAGTGATTAATGTTATTTCACAGCAGAAACATCTGACTATCATGAATATGCACCAAGTTTATAGGTGTAATACTAATACTTGATGATGAACTTAATCACCTATCAGAATTCAACTCTATTACATACAAACCAGAAAACTGTAAGGAAAAAAAGGCTAAATCTAAACTATGAAAAGAAAGTGGTTGCTACAGGTAGGCACCTTCACATTGGGGTCTTGAAGATTGGAGTGTAGCCAATCAACAGAGATAACAGGCTCAGAAGATGTCATGGATTGAGTCCCGAAAGTTCTTGTTTTAATTGAAGAGTTCAGGCTGCAATGAATCACACGTGCTGCTGGAGTAGCCAAAGAGACAAAGTTGACACGATTATAAAATCGTATCACCTGCAAAACATTGTTACATTGGCAAGGGAGACAAAAAATCACAAAAAAAAAAAAGAGGAATAAATTTCAAACAAGTGAACTCACAGAAAAAAGATAAGCTGCTAAGAGACGGGTGCTAAATTGAAATTTGCTATGCTACAACAAAAACCAATATATCGACGTAGGAAAAGTCCAACTTCATCTCGAACAACTACGAGAAGAACTACATGAAAAATAATTGGACCGAGTCGGTGACTTCCGAAAGTATTGCACTCCAGTCTACGAATTCAGGGCAAGATTAGCAACTTTAAATTTTCATGCAACAATGCCATTAATTGCCTTTCAAAAATACATTTAAACCTATTATCAGACTTCCAGCTAAATAAACCATCATAAATTCCTAACATAAGCGGTCATTGTAGTTTCCGCAACACCCACAATCGGGATCAGGCCAGTAAGATTGATCACAGAGTTAGTCTCCGCGAGAAAAAAAACAAATATCGATCGAGAACCTGTCGATTCAATAGTCAATACATCTACCACGAAAACAATCACCAATAAGGGAATCCGTATCGGAATTCCCATCATCCGAACGTAAAGGTTATCCAGAACCTAAAATAACGATCTAAGAATTTAACCTTTATCAATCATCTAAATCGAAGCTCCAGTTCACTGGCAAAGCTCCAGTAAACGGATCAAAAATATCCACAGAAAAATGAAACTCGACAAAAAGAAACACCAAGGCAGCAGAGAAAGAGAGAGAAGGGACATACCTTTAAGAAGGAGGTGGAGATTGATGGATACTGCGAGTAAGAGAGGGAAGATCGAACAGACCGGAGTCCTGTCAATGTTCTCGACAGAAAAGCAGATGCCATTTAGAGAAGGCGAGATTGGAGAAAGAGAGGGAGACTATGCTATTGCCTTCTTCAATCAAAGGGAGAGAATTCGAGCATTGCTGCTGCGCGAGAGCAAGAGCGAGAGCAGCCAGAGCTTGAGCTGATGGAGAGAAACTTGCAGGGGTTTAGACGGGTTGGAGAAGGACGATGTGCGTCGGTTTTTTTGCGGCCCGAACAATATGGGCCTTGTCATGTGGGTCGCATCTTGTACTTGGACCCGTTGGCCCGTTTTTACCCTCCCTCCGGCCCAACCCATTACAGTTGTGGTAGGGGTGTTAACTGATCGGGTTAGACGGGTTGGAGCCCAATCCTAATCCTAACTCATTTAAGATATCTCAACCCTAATTTATTTATTAACTCATTTAAAAAATTTCAACTCTAACTCATTTACAACTCATTTAATAAATGGGTTGGTGGATTATTAACGGGTTGTATAACAAATAACTTAAAAGCTTAAACTCTAGTAGATGATAATTTTGTAGGGAGAAATTAAAGGGTGTTTTCGGCGTAGGGGAAATTAAAATAGGGCAGTATTGGAAAAATGAAATTAAGGCGGTAGTGGAAAAATGAAAATTATGTGACTTGAGGAAGACTTAGAGAAGAAAAAATAATAAAGGGGTTTATACGTATATATATAAACTTTAATGAGTTAAGCGAGTTAAATGGATTGAACGAATTAAACGGGTTGAACGGGTTATATGGGTTCCTAAACGGGTTGAGGAGTTATAAAATCTCAACCCTAATCCATTTATTTAATTAAATGGTCAAACGGGTTAGCGAATTATAACTCATTTATTCAAAAATCTCAACCCGAACTCATTTATAAACGAGTTGGACGAGCGGGTTGACGGGTTGACCGTGACCATTAACACCCCTAGGTCTTATAGACATATAGCCCAGTCCTTCAGGTTGTCCTCTAAGCCCCAATTTAGCACACACGGTACGGAAAGTTGTTAATATTTCAAACAATTATTACTAAATGATTAGATCATTAATGAGTATTTATATGCACCATATTTTACAATGTATCATGCTCAAAATGGGTCATACATGTACTTAAATGTATTAATATTTTATACAATAAATTATATAGAAACTAATTTACATGTTGAAAAAATAGCTTTAAAGTTGTTATTTACATTAAACTATTTTAATACGTTGATTTTATACCGTTTTAAATGAGGCACATAAACATATACAATAGATGAAAATTAGTATGATAATAAAAAAAAACAATTCTAAATATAATAGGTAGAGTGGATATACATTTTTAGATCACTTCAGACCCATTTTGATGTAAATGCAACGTAAGTTATGGTGCATTTACATGCACTGCAATATATCTATGTATCTATGGCTTTTTTAAATCGATAATATTCATGAGTTTTTTAATTTACGTGGATATTTTATTTCATTCGGAATTGCCGTTTAATCTTATTTCCATTTAAGACATTACATGATTTTTTAATTAGATTTAGTCCATTAGAAAGATCGAACTTTAAAATTTTTGGATTCAAATGAATTTATAATAATTTACTTATTTTATCTCCAATACTTGTGTCTGAATGTAAACAGTTGCATTTGTTTAATTTAACAACAATAAAAAAGGAACGTGTTATTGGGATATTAAAAGTAAGAGTCTTAAAAACTCGTACTGTACTTTTACATTACTAAATTTCTAATTTGGATACAATTCCAGAAATTAACTTAAATGTTCATCTACATTTATATTTACTTGAATTTACATTGAACTTTTGCTAAGACTAGTACCCAAGTCAGTCGTACCGCTAATTTCTAAATTGTATCTGTTCTTTGAAATCGAATTTAAAAAAACTCATCTTACGTCTACGAAATTTTGCTGATTAATAGATTTGATTTGGGCGCGTTAAAACGAACTCAAATTGGGCCTGTCTTAAAATTTTGCTTAATGTATGCTTCGTTGCCCCCTTTTCAACTGACTAGGAATAGAATGGAAGGAAAATAATTTTAGGCCAATAGTTGGTATTTATTTAACAATAGGTAAAAATCAAAAGCTATAAGAAAAGGATAAAATTGTTATGCAGTGTATAAGTAATTAACTATCCAGAAATATATTTCAGTTAAATCCGTTGTAATTTTTATACGTGGGTGCTCATGGCTGATAGTTTGGATTTTTATTTTTAAGGAGTAATCCTATTACTTCTGGTTAAGCAAATATCTCATTTAGTACATTTTAAAAAATTTATTTACAATAATTTGTTTTACTTTTTTTGTTTATCTAACTGTATTTACCATATAAACTAAGTTTAATATATATATTGTTAAATATATGTTAAATACACTCATAGAAAAACAAGTAGATGAAGAAAAATATAAAAATTATTGTAAATAAATTTTTAAAGATAAATTAAGTAAAATATTTGCTTAATCCAGACTAACTAAATCCTTCATCTTTAATTTTTTTTTTATTTTTGTTTGCTGGGAATCTTATCCACGCGCGTAGTGGCCCACGAGCTGTATGCTGACGTAGACGATAGTAGCAACAATATAATTAAGAGAGAAAATTTCTTACACCAGCCAAAAATAGATAATGTCTTCGCGCCCGTTACAAAATCTACGTCAGCAGCAAGCGACTGGCAAGTCGGCGACTGCCCAGGCGGACAATCCCACGCGCAATCCCAATCAACACACTCGAAACTTGCGGCGGAGATCAGCAAATTCACAATCACTGGACACGTGTCAACCATCGATAACTGGGCCACCTCGGCTTTTATGTCTAGGCAAGCTTTCTCTGTAAGATCTGCTTTTCCGGAAAAAAAAAAAAAAAAAAAAACTTTGAAGCATTGAAACATGGCGGATGGTAGTACGCAGGCACCGCACCGCAAGGTGAGCCTGAACCACTTTCCAGACGTTTCGATGAAGTGGTGGGCCACTAGACGGATCATCTCGATCATCCTTATCTAGATGCGAAGAATTTCAGGGTGTTTGGTAAGTGATAAAATATTTTAGATAAAAAAAAAAATTTTGCAAGAATTTTTGAAATAGAAGAAAATAATGTAATATAATAAGAGTAATAATAAAAATTAAAAAATAAAATTAAAATAGATAGGTAAGTTTTATAGGTATTTGTGTAAAAATGATTTAAAATTAGGATAATTACATTTAAAAATATAAAAACTAATTTAAAAATGATTATTGTTGAGAACTAAAAGTTTTAATTTGAAAAGTTACACCAAACATACCCTGAAAAAATTTTAAATCTATCCTTAGTTTAGAAACATTGGTCCCTCGAGACTATGACTTGGACATGAAAGTTATACATTGCCTAGCAGTCATATGTGGTAAAATCTAATTGTTATCTATTTTTGGAAAGCATGATTCAATAAATTTAAACAAACTTAAAAACTTCTACCAAAATAATATATTTTTAGAAGATGCATTACTTCTTGATACACACAAACACACTTAGAATTAGGTCATGCTTCTACAAAACTCATTCTTGTATGTAACCCATATATTTTTATACCTTTGATCATTGATAAAAAAAAATCTATTTTATTCGCAATATTTAATATCAATTACATTATCATGAAATCGTTTTCATTTGTCTAATTTTATTGTGCATAAGTCCATCTACAAATATGTAAAATCATCACCATCAGAGTCGGTGCCCTAGTGGCAGTGCCACTTATTATCATTCCAGGAGGTCATTGGTTCAATGTTCAATCTCGTTAGTTTACGAGGGTTTTCATTTTCCCGTAGATTGTGTGAGTTTTCATTCTCTCCATGTATGACAGTACTTACAAATGTTCTTCTATGAATGGTTGTGAAAGTGTCTGATAATAACATTAGTTGTCGCTTTGTATAAATGCCAACCAAAAATATGTAAAATCATCATAATAAAATAGTTTAATGCTAAATATCAATTTTAAATTTATATTTTTAATATTTATATTACCTAAAACATAATTTTTGTGTGAATAAATGATTTTATATAGTATAATTACATTTTGATGCATACAAAAATAGATCTAAGTATTTTTTACGAGTTACGTGTAAATGTATATTTCCACAAATATAGCCTATGCATATCTTTTTTGATGAAACTTAATCTCTTTGTTAAACAAAAATGCTAAATATAATGGATTGAGTGTATCTTCTATTCATTATTTATATATTAAAAAATGAAAAGAATTCCATGAAGTCCCCGAAAATTCAAAAAAGTATTAGCGGCTTGAGATCTCCTAGGGTCAAACTGATCCTAAGTCGATGCATCGACAAAATTAGGGGCTGTTTGGATACCCATAAAAGTCCGTGACATTTATTTTCTTTTATAAAATCTTCATACACTAAATTCCCATTGACCATGGCAAGCTCATTAAACTTGCCAAACCGGCCATTTTAATTATGGACAGGTTTGGTTGAGAACAGTTGAAGTGCATGTTCAATTGCAATTGCATGATTCCGAAGCTCGCCCGCCTTCCCCAAGTATGGCATCGTAGACCCTTGCTCAGTTGTCGAGAGGCACAGCAACGCATCACTTGACCACTTTGCTCACAACTCCCTCCTTTGTGTTGAACGCTGGTACACCCCTTCTTTGTGAACAGTTTTACACACGCATAAATTTTTCACTTATCCAACACAGACCCTTAATTTGACTTCAAAATTCAAAGCTTTTACTCTAAACAAAATCCTATAATATAAGTTACTCATGAAGCCTTTTTTTTATGGATAAAAGTCACTTATGAAGCTTTGATAACACTCAATACAACAAGCTTTGATTTATCACCAAGTCCATATGTCCTCTTGATCTAAGTGGCCCTCTTTATAAAAAGTAAAAACTGTTAAAATAGTTTATAAAAATTCATTTTATACAATTTTAATGTTATTTAACATTTTAGTTAGCTATAATTTTACCATTTCTATTATTATTTGTGCTTATTATAATTATTTTTCATAATTTTATATAAAGCGAATTTTTCTATTAAATTTATTTGTAGATAATAATTTACTTTTTTTAAAATAATCTGTTGACATGTTATCCTATCACAATATATTTTGTTTGATTGTTTGATTCTGGAATTGTACTACTACTGTTACTTCTACTATTATTATTTTGCTTTGCATTTACACATTTTTAATTACCTTAAGTGTGTTTGGCAAATAATAAAAAATGTCAAACTAAAATTTTTCATTTTTTATAATTATTTTATTTTTTAATTATTTTATATATAATTAATTTACTTTTCAATCATTTATATACAACTATTCATATAGCCAATATTCTTTGATAACTATTCATACGCACTGTAGCACCCGCCGGGAGCGCTACGGTGGGCTCGGAATAGGTTTTCCGGGCCTTAGAGATGTGGATCGTGTTGAAAAGTGACGTGGGCTTGGATTTCCTACATTCACATGGGGGGTAAAATGAGTTAGGCCTCATAGTTTTTAGAAAAACAGGCATATGGGCGTTTTCTCGTGATTTCGGCAGCATAACGGCTAAGACAAGACGTTAGCTCAAACGTGCACACAAGAAAGCAAAGAAAATGGAGTCGCCACCGATCTTTAAAGGGAGATCGGCCCCTATTTAAAGAAATAAGGCACTAGTAATACAGAATCTGGGTTCCGGCCTTCAAGTTGAAGCAAATATGGAGAAATCTGCCAACCCGAGGCGGTTTACACAGCGTAAAGGGGGAAAATAAAAGGGTTTAAGAGAACGGGAGAGATGGAAAGAGGAAAATGGGAAGAGAGGCGTGGAGCGCGTAGAGCATGGAAGCCGGGATGCCGGGGGCGTTGCTGCAGACTCCCGTCCTCCCCTTGGGATGCCTCTCTTCAAGTGTCTTTGAATGAGAGGGGAGCTCCTCCTTTTATAGATGGTGGAGTGGGCTTTGGGCTCCCTTGAGGTCATGGACTTGGTCCATGGGCTTGGGCTTGAGTGGGATCATGGACTTGGTTCATGGACTTGGTCTTGAGTTGGGGTCATGGGCTTTGGGTCTCTTGAGTAGTTTTGGACTTGGTCCATAAGCTTGGCTTGGTGGGCTAGAGCTAGGCTTAGCCCATGGCTTTGGGTGGGCCGTTGTAGAGGCCCAAAATTGTAGAGAAGCCTGCTTCCGAGGCTTTAGTGGGCTAGAGCTTGGCTAAGCTCGTTTGTTTTGTCTGGTGGGCTGCTTTGTGGAGCCCGTTGAGGTGGCCTGTAGGAGCTTCGCTCTTTGTGGGCCGGATTTAGTTTATTGAAAAGCCTGCTTCGAGGCTTAGTGGAGCTTCGCTCCCGTGGGCTGAGCGCGGGAGGGCCCGCTTGGCTGGTTTGAATTTCCTTTTGTCTTGAATTTGTTTGGGCTTGAAATCCATTTCAATTTATCCATATTTGGGCCCAATGGTAGGGTGTCAACAGCTGCCCCCCTTTGCCAGAGGCGTCTTGACGGTGAATGGCAAAGTAACCGACACCCCGCTGCCCTTGAGTGATTTTTCAAGTCTTTTGGGTCCTTTTTGTAATTCCTATAATCTTGCTGTGCCTTTCTGTGAAACGTATCTCGAAGGCGGCCCTTTTGCAAAATTCCCGTTGGTCCTGTTTTGAAAGATCGGAAGTCCTGCCGGGCCTCCTTGCATTTTTCCTCGAGCGGGGTTTTTGCTAATTCGTGGAGGTCACGGGGGGATTTCCGCAAAATCTCCGGTTCCTAGGGTTGGTTGCGGGCCCCTCCCTGTTGGTTCGTCGCTCTTCCTTCTCCCTTGTTGACGTCGCTGTCGTCATCACCGCCGTCGCCGCTGCTGCTGCCGTGGCCGCTGCTGCTGCCGTCGTTGCTGCTGCTGCCGTCGAAGAGCTGCTAGGGTCGTCACCGCTGCCGTTCGCAAGTGTTGCCGCCGTTGCCTCTGCTGCCGTCGCCGTTGCTGCTACTGCTGTCGCCGCTGCCGCTGCCGTTCGCAGGCGTTACCGCCGTCGCCTTTCTCTTCTCCGGCAGCGACTGGGGCTGCTGCCCCCGCCATTGGCAGGTGTTACCGCCGTCGCCTTTCTCTTCTCCGGCAGCGACTGGGGCTGCTGCCCCCGTCGTTGATTGTCTCGGCGGTCATCCTCCTCTTCTCCGGCGGCAGTCGGGGCTACTGCCCTCGTCGTCGGGCGGCTACTTTTTCGTGTCCGGCCGACCACCGCTGCTGCTTCAGGCGGTCTTTCCCCTCTGTTTTGGGCTGCTGTCGTTCATCTTCGGTGAGGTTTTTTTTTTTATCTTCTGCTTGCTTTCTGTAGTTCGCTTATGCCAAGAATTCATCTTCTGATGTGTTGATTTGTCATTGCCAGGATTTTTTGAGTGTTTTCAACAGACTTGCTCTAGAAAGGTATTTTCTCTTCCTATTTGCTCGGGCAATTGCTTTCCTTTCTGCTGGTTCTCCCTTGCCTTGCTGCTTTGTGAAAATGCTTTGAAGTTGTTTCCAACACTAGAAGAAATTGCTAGGAGATTCCTTCCCATCATAGTTGAGGTGGTAGGTGGAAGTGGTTGCTCCCATCATTAAAATTTGATGTAGGCGTTGCTTTTGCATTCCTTGTGGTGGGCCTATTGCTGGAATAAAGGATAGCCTTGTGTATGTCTTTATCTTTCGTCATATGTGCGGGTATCCTTTATGCGTGACTGCTTGCCTGCTGCCTTTTTGGATTGAAGCACTTCGTAGTCTTGTTTCTTGATGTCGTCGTCATGGTGTCTTCTCTTTTGTGCGTGTTGATCATTCCATTGCTTCATGTCGCTTGAGTTTGCCCGGGGCAACTGCCTCTTTTGGTTGTGTGACAACCTTTCCATTTTGCTTGAGTGGCTGCGACCTCTATCACACCCTCTCCTTTTTTCTCTTTTTGGTTTTTTGATTTTTTTGATTTGATTTTTTTTTGTTTTGATTTGATTTTTTTTCGTTTTTGTTTTCTCTCTTCTTTTTTGTTTCATCTTGTTTTCTTTTCTTCTTTTTTTTTTTGTTTTTTGGTTTTTACAAGCTTGAAATGGTGGTGTAAACTGACCTTATATGATTTTGCTCGGGGCATGATGCTTGTCTTGTTGCTTGTTGCCTTGTGTTGATCCATCGCCTTTTATGTTGCAGTTATCAGGATGCCTTCTAAAAAGGAGTACGACTTGCGTCCTCGGGATAGAGCGGTGCGGCTCAAACCCAACGAGCCAGGCGGATCAGTGAACATGCCCATCGAGATTCCCGATGATGCAACATGAGAAAGCAAGAAGACTTCATCTTCAACGGCTAGAGTTTTGGCCGCGGGAACACCTTTCGGTCGGTCGCCACAAGGCTTCGGGTGGCGATGTTCTTGTTCGAGCTAGGGCTGTCAGTGGGACGCCTTGAAGACTTTTCTTCATTTTTTCCTCTTTTGGCCAAATTGCATTTTTGTGAATCTGAATGCTTGTATGCCCCATTTTTTTGTTGTTAAGCCGTGTGAATACCGGCTCATTTTTGGAGGATGTGTCCATATGATTTGTTGCTTTTGCAGGGCATAGATCTTGTAAAATTCTCCTTCTTGACGTCCCTTGTAATGCTTTGATCAATTGTAGGCCGTTGGCCATTGAAAATTCTGCATAGGAGTGCTGTAAATTTTTTTTATATATATAGACCTAAAAACTTTTTAGGTCCACGAGCATATTTCCAGCAGCATCAGTTCTGCACTTGTGATTTGCCTCTGATTTCACGAGGGACGCAGAAAGACAGTTTCTGGATGTTCCTCGTGCTTTGCAGCCGCATTAGTATTTCGATGGTGAGCCCTTTTATGGATAGAACCTCTTGACATGGTCCGAGCTTATGATTTCGGCCTTCCCGTTGTCTTTGGGTTTTGAAATGGCTAATGCTCTGTTTGATAAAACTTTGGCTATAACCCACGGACCTTCCCAATTAGGCCTAAACTTGCCTCTTTTATCTGAAGGATGAACAAGTAGGATCCTTTTCATGACGAGGTCACCCTCTTGGAAGTTCTTAGCTTTCACCGATCGGTTATAGGCCCGTGCCATTCGCCGTTGATATGCTTGGGTGTGGTGAAGGGCTTGAATTCTCTTTTCATCAAGTAGATCCAATTGGAATTGACGTATTTGCATCCATTCTTCCATCTCCATTTCACTTTCCTTCAAGTTGGAATCTCTACTTCAATGGGTAAAACTGCTTCCATGCCGTAAGTCAAGGCATAGGGTGAGAATCTCGTAGCTCTTCGGATAGAGGTTCGGTATGCCCACAAGGCGTATGACAACTTTTCCGCCCAATCTCGGTAGTTCTCCACCATTTTGCTAAGGATCTTGATTAAGGTCTTGTTTGCGGCTTCTACGGCTCCGTTGGCTTGAGGACGGTAGGGACTTGACTTGTGGTGTTGGATTTTGTATTGAGCTAGGAAGTCTTGAACTTTCTTACTGACGAAGACCGTTCCGTTGTCACTTATGATTGCTTGCGGAAGCCCGAACCTTGATAGGATGTTTCCTTTGATGAAGCGTATGACTTGTGCTGCATTGATAGTTGGAAAGGATGTTGCTTCAACCCATTTAGTGAAATACTCTATTGCCACCAATATGTATTCATGACCGCCAATGGATTTAGGGGCTATCTTCCCGATTATATCTATTCCCCAAGTTGAGAAGGGCCATGGGGTAGATAAGTAATGCAAGTCCGTTGCGGGTGAGTGTATCAAGTTCCCGTGCTCTTGGCATTTGAAACATCTCATCACATACTCCGAGCAATCTTTTTCCATTGAGATCCAATAGTATCCTTGGCGCATTATCTTTTTTGCCATCATGATCCCATTCATATGTGCTCCGCAGTCCCCATCATGAATTTGGGTCATGACTTCCTTTGCTTTTTGCCGGTCAACACACCGTAGTAGCATTTGGTTGTGAGACCTCTTATACAATGTTGCCCCCTGTATTATGTAGCTAGAGGCTAGTCTCTTGATGGTTCTTCTTTCCGCAAGCGTGATATGATCATCGAGTGCTTGGTGCTCCAAGAACTGCTTTATGTCATGATACCACGGCTTTTCTTCCTCTTGAGTTTCTTCGGCTTCGGCCGTCACTTGCAAGCAATATGCGGGTTGTTGAGATGTTTGCACTGTGATTTCTTGAGTTCCCTTCCCATATGGTATTTCAACCATGGATGCCAAGGTTGCTAGTGCATCCGCCCATTGGTTTTGAGCCCGTGGCGCATAGGTGAAAGTGACTTCTTCGAATGAGTAAACCAAGTGAGTTAATGCCGTGTGGTAAGGCTTTAGCTTTTCATCTCGGGTTTCCCATTCTCCATTTGTTTGGTTGATTACCAACTGCGAATCTTCATAGATTTGAAGTTTCTTTGCCTCCAATTTGTAGGCTTCCCGTACTCCGGCAATGCATGCCTCATATTCAGCGATATTGTTTGTGCACGGGAAAATCAACCTTCTTGATATCATGATTGGGGCTTGGTTGGGGGAGCAAAGGACAACACCTATTCCGTTACCTGAAGCGTTCCATGCGCCATCAAAGTACAAGGTCCAAGCATCATTTTCTTCATCTTGCTCCACAAGTAGTATTTCCTCATCCGGAAAATCTTCTTGTAGCGGTTGGTAATCCAGAAGCGCCTGTGCGGCTAAGTAATCCGCTAGCACTTGTCCCTTGACAGCTTTCCTTGTGACATAAATTATGTCAAACTCTGTGAGGAGTAATTGCCACCGTGCTAGCTTTCCCGTCAATACGGTCTTTTGACAAAGATACTTTAACGGATCCATTTTTGAGATGAGCAGTATGGTTCGGGACATAATATATTGCCTTAACTTTTGCACGGCCCATACAAGAGACAAGCATGCCTTTTCAATCTCCGGATATCTGACTTCCGTAGGGGTATATTTTCTGCTCAAGTAATATATAGTTTGCTCCTTTCGTCCCGATTCATCCGGTTGTCCTAGCACCGCTCCCAATGCCGTGGAAGTAACCGAGAGATACAACAACAAGGGACCTTCCGCTTTAGGCGGCACCAAGATGGGAGGGTTAACCAAGTAGGCTTTGATTTTATCAAAGGCGATTTGGCAATCTTCATTCCATTCTTTGGGAGAGTCTTTTCTTAGCAACTTGAAGATCGGTTCACAAGCGGATGCTAGTCGGGATATGAACCGACTAATGTATTGTAGCTTGCCCAAGAATTTCCTTATCTCTTTTTCGGTTGCGGGAGGCGGCATGCTTAGTATTGCCTTGACTTTTGCCGGGTCCACCTCAATTCCTTTTCCACTAACGATAAATCCGAGCAAGCGCCCCTTTTGAGCTCTAAAGACACATTTTTGCGGGTTGAGCCTTAGTTGAAATTCCTCCATCCGGTTGAATAGTTTTTCCAAGTCTCTTAGATGCTCTCCAAAAGTGCAAGATCGGACTATCATGTCGTCCACGTAGACCTCCATTTCTTTGCCCATCATGTCATGGAAGATGGCCGTCATGGTACGTTGATATGTAGCTCCGGCATTTTTCAAACCGAATGACATCACTTTGTAGCAAAATGTCCCCCAAGGAGTGATGAAGGATGTCTTTTCTCTATCTTCTTCGGCGATTTTGATTTGATTATACCCGGAGAACCCATCCATGAAGGAGAACCATGTATGACTCGCCGTGTTGTCGATTAGAGCATCGATGTGAGGCAATGAGAAGTCATCCTTCGGGCTAGCCTTGTTGAGGTCTCTATAGTCAATGCACATTCGGACTTTTCCGTCCTTCTTGGGCATGGGGACAACATTAGCTAGCCATTGTGGATAATGCGATACTACCAAGAATCCGACATTATATTGCTTGATGACTTCATCCCTTATCTTGGGTATCCATTCCGGTTTGAGCCTTTTAAGTTTTTGCTTTACCGGTTTGACACCGGCCTTTATTGGGAGTTGATGAGTAATTAAATCTTTGTCAAGTCCGGGCATGTCTTCATAAGAGAAGGCGAAGTTGACAAGCCGAGGCTTGAGAAAGGTGAGCATTTGGTTCCTCTCTTCTATGGATAAGTTCTTTCCAATACGAAGACATTTGGGTAATTCCGGGGTTCCCAAGTTGACGATCTCATAGTCCAAAGCTGCGTCTTTGTTTTCATGCCTTTCTATGTTGCCGCGCAGCTCCTCATCAACCCCACGATCTTCTGAGATTTCTAGCAACTCGTGGGACCAGCGAATGCTGGACCACATATCCGGCTCCGTTTGCTTCTTTTTCTTTTAAATGGGTACCGGATGCGTGATGTGTTTGCTAGAACCGGGTTTTGAGCAAGTTGGCATAACATACCAGTTTTTGGCTTGTCTTGGCTCAACGGCGTTTTTTTTTCATGCCGGTCATCATGATCTATCATTAAAACTTCTTGGGTCTCCAATGCCTCGGGTAGTATGTATCCCGCGCTTATGAACCGAGTTGCTTTGTTCGACTCCTTGAATTTATCTTCCTCGGGCCTATACCCAAGTCCCCATTTGTTGTTCTTTTGTTGAGGATTGAGTAACACCGTCTTTCCTCGGTATTTGATGTTGAACCTTGTTGTTTGCCTCTCGGCCGGAGGTATAACATAGTGAAGCGGGAGCCTTTGCTTTGAAGGGATGTGATGGACTTCATGTATGTCATCCATCTTGAAGGGGAGAGGATCTGAAGATTCATATACTTCGATTAGTGGAACTTCATGGCAATTTTCAAACTCTACCGGGATAATGATCTCGGGGTCGGCTTCGATGACCACTAGCCTTCCCGCCGATATGTACTTGAGCTTTTGGTGGAGAGAGGACGGGATGGCTCCGGTTTGGTGTAACCAAGGTCTTCCTAATAACATGTTGAAAGACGCGGGGATGTCCAAGACTTGAAAAGGGATGACCATGGTGTCGGGTCCCACTTGGATTTCTATGTCTAGTTCACCCAAGACCGTCTTTTGAGAGTTATCAAAGGCTCTTACATGGTAGTCGCTCGGCCGCATTTGATTCATCGGGATTCCAAGCCTCTTGATCGTTCGTAATGGGAAAACATTAAGACTTGCTCCGTTGTCAATGGTTACCAAGGGGATCTTCAATCCATTGTACCCGACCGTGATGCTTAAGGAATGTCCATGGTTGCGTCCTTCCGCGGGAAGCTCCTTATCGGTGAATGTGATAGCGTTAGGGGCCATTATTTGCCCGATCATGTGAGCCACCGCATCGGGAGTCACCTCCGTGGTTATGTGAGCTTCGCTTAGCACTTTAGTGAAGGCCTCCCTATGCTTTGTTGATGTGCATAATAGCTCCCATATGGATATTTGAGCTGGCAAGGATTTGAGTTGTGAAGCCACGTCATATGGCGGTTCCTTCTCCGGGTTGGTGATCACGTTGCGAGCCGGCTCCCGTCGGTAGACTCGGCCATTGGGATAGATGTTGCCTATCTCCGAGCATTGAGGATATTCACATGGGACCTTGTGCGAGTCGTATGTTGGCTTTGGCTTGGCCGCTAGTATCACGGGTTCTTGATGAGGAGGAGCAATCTTCAAGTTGTTCACGCCCGGCAATATGAGGTAGTCTTGGCCATGCGCTTCTTGAGGTTTACGGACATTCCGAGGAGCGGCTCCTTGTAGTGTGATAGTTTCTTGCTTAGCCCGTTGTAGAGTGATCATATAGGCTTCATGACTCGGCTTTGTGGGTTCCCTTGCAACTTCTATGAAGTTTATGTTTGTTGCATTAGGATTCCTTGGTTCATGCATAGGTAAGGGGTTTTGGATCACATCCTCATGAGAGTTTGATGAAATTTTGATTTTTCCATCATCTATTAAGTCTTGGATGACATGTTTGAGGGTAAAACATCTCTTGGTGGTGTGGCCTCTCCCTTGGTGATAGGCACAAAACTCATTTTCACGGTAGTTCTTAGGAAAGGGGATTAGGTGGAGGTTTTGGAGCTAGAGGTGCAAGCATATTCTTTTGGATGAGCATGTTGAGGACGTCGGTGTATGACTGGGTGAGAGGTGTAAAATCTCTGTATGTTTTTCTTTGAAAAGGCTTGGGGGTGGTGTCTATGGCGTTTACATCCGGGTTCTTCGAGGAATTACCATTTTTTGGTTCTTGCTTCCTTCGAGTTGCGTTCCCTTGGTAAGGCCATGGAGAGATGGTGCCATGTCTAATTCCCGCCTCCACTTGGTCCCCGGCTTGGAGAAGTTGAGTGAAGTTGATGTAGGGGTGAGAAATGAGGTAACCCGAGATGCTCGGGTGTGCGGAGTTGATGATGATAGAGATTTGCTCATCCAAAGGCAATGGGCTCTTCATTTTTGCCGCTAATGCCCGCCATCTAGCAATGTACTCGGAGAATGTTTCGTCCCCTTTTTGCTTGAGCGCTTCGAGGTCGGCCCTTTTGGGAGCCATGTTTAGTTTGTAGGAGAAGCGGTCCATGAAAGCCAAAGAGAGTTGTTCCCATGTTTTGATCAACCCGCAATCCAACGATATGTACCATTCCAAGGCGTCCTTCTTTAGGCTATGTTGGAATAGCCTTATCAAAACTTCTTCGCTTTTCACCAAAGGGTATAGGATGCCGCAAAAGGCCTTGAGATGAGCCCTCGGGCATGAGTCTCCTTCATATGCAGGTAAAGCTGGGATCTCGAACTTCTCCGGCAACTTGGTATCGGGGAACGGGCATAAGTCTTCGATCTTGGCCGAGGGTAGGCCCTCCCCTTGATGTTGTCGGATTCGATCCTCCATTTCTTTTAATTGGTTTTGAAGTTGGTTCTTGAGGTCTTGGATTTCATTACGGCCTTGTTCTAAGACCAACTCCTCTTCTTTGTAGTGATCATTTCGAGATTTGTGGGAGGATGGTTGAGGTCCACCGTCTTGCTCTGGATTCGGGTTTTGTGAACAAAATGGTGGTGTAGCCGTGCTCTGACCGCCTATAAGAGGTTGCCCCATGTTTGACAAGACTTCCTCTAGCTTTTGCATCCTCTTGTCCATTGCCACCATGTAGGCTTCGATGGACTGCTTGAATTGGTGATCTCGGTCTTCATGATGTGAGGATTGCTCGGACTCCATCCTAGCCGCTCTTGATCTGGTAACCACGGGGCTTCGATCTGCGGTCGACTTGCCTTGCCCCCGAGCTATGGTGAAAATCCTGAGTCAATAAAAAGAGATTAGTACTTGCAGACAGATAATGAAGGAGATCAACCTTTGGATTGATGCTTGGAGGTCTAGGTCCTTTTGTGTGTTCTTTTTTGTGTGCAGATTTTATTTATTTTAAGTTCCACGCATGTTTGAGGTCCATGGGTTTGAGTTTGCCTGAGGTGTTTCTGGAGAAATGACCAGTTCGCTTGAAGCGTGTCTGGAAAAGGACCAGTTCTCTTGAAGCGTGTCTGGAAGAATGACCAGTTCGCTTGAAGAGTGTCTGGAGAAAGACCAGTTCGCTTGAAGCGTTTCTGGAAGCGTGACCAGAAAACACTCAGGTTATGGGAAAGAAGTGATTTTTACGCCGGATTTAACATTAATCAATTTCATTCTTGCTGGAAGTTGTTCATTTTGGCTCGTATTAGGTGCCTTAACAGTCACAAGGCAGTATCCAGCAGGTCTTCACGAGTTCTGCTAGTTTTTTTGAGCTGGACGCCTCTGGACCTAAAAACTTTTTAGGTTTCTGCGCGATTTGGGCAGAAACTTCAGAAACTCGCTGCCAGAAGACGGGAACTCCTCTGCAACTTGCTGTCCAGCGTGGACAGAGCTCCGTTCTCCCGATTTTGACCCCCTTGCGCTTGATGTAGACCAACAACGCCGTCCCCAGCGGAGTCGCCAAGCTGTAGCACCCGCCGGGAGCGCTACGGTGGGCTCGGAATGGGTTTCCCGGGCCTTAGAGATGTGGATCGTGTTGAAAAGTGACGTGGGCTTGGATTTCCTGCATTCACATGGGGTAAAATGAGTTAGGCCTCATAGTTTTTAGAAAAACAGGCATATGGGCGTTTTCTCGTGATTTTGGCAGCATAACGGCTAAGACAAGACGTTAGCTCAAACGTGCACACAAGAAAGCAAAGAAAATGGAGTCGCCACCGATCTTTAAAGGGAGATCGGCCCCTATTTAAAGAAATAAGGCACTAGTAATACAGAATCTGGGTTCCGGCCTTCAAGTTGAAGCAAATATGGAGAAATCTGCCAACCCGAGGCGGTTTACACAGCGTAAAGGGGGAAAATAAAAGGGTTTAAGAGAACGGGAGAGATGGAAAGAGGAAAATGGGAAGAGAGGCGTGGAGCGCGTAGAGCATGGAAGCCGGGATGCCGGGGGCGTTGCTGCAGACTCCCGTCCTCCCCTTGGGATGCCTCTCTTCAAGTGTCTTTGAATGAGAGGGGAGCTCCTCCTTTTATAGATGGTGGAGTGGGTTTTGGGCTCCCTTGAGGTCATGGACTTGGTCCGTGGGCTTGGGCTTGAGTGGGATCATGGACTTGGTCTTGAGTTGGGGTCATGGGCTTTGGGCCTCTTGAGTAGTTTTGGACTTGGTCCATAAGCTTGGCTTGGTGGGCTAGAGCTTGGCTTAGCCCATGGCTTTGGGTGGGCCGTTGTAGAGGCCCAAAATTGTAGAGAAGCCTGCTTCCGAGGCTTTAGTGGGCTAGAGCTTGGCTAAGCCCGTTTGTTTTGTCTGGTGGGCTGCTTTGTGGAGCCCGTTGAGGTGGCCTGTAGGAGCTTCGCTCTTTGTGGGCCGGATTTAGTTTGTTGAAAAGCCTGCTTCGAGGCTTAGTGGAGCTTCGCTCCCGTGGGCTGAGCGCGGGAGGGCCCACTTGGCTGGTTTGAATTTCCTTTTGTCTTGAATTTGTTTGGGCTTGAAATCCATTTCAATTTATCCATATTTGGGCCCAATGGTAGGGTGTCAACAGCACCCTTATGTGTTGGTAGTTGGTACGAATCAACTTGCCACATTTACAAGTATTTATGGTCGACGGGATTTTGCTTGGAAGAGGGGGTTGAAAAAAGGGCCGAGGGCGCGCCCAGAAATCCAAGAAGGGGCCCATCAGATGAGCAATCGAGATCACTCATCCATGGGGCCCTACCTAACCACAAAACATAAAAGCCGCCTCTGCTACTGGAAGGAAATCTCAACACTCAAGGTTCAAGCTGCGTGCGTTGCATCCCGTGACGCAGAACCATTCCAAGAGCTCCATTCCATGCGCAGTGTGCCGCGGCCGTGCGCTTCGTCGTTATCCACCTACTCCCACATGCATTCTATTCAATGCCTGCGGAAGTGGAACTAGAAAGTAGAGGAAAACAAATGAAGGCACCCACCTCCGGCTCCCACCACATCCGGAGGAATCTTCATCCCTCTTCCCTCCTCCTTTTCCCCCCTTTGCTAATTCTCGTCGCCATCCTCTACTGGCAAGATCTCATCTGCATTTTCAGCCACCCATATCCCCACCCCCAACACCCTCGCCCCATATTACTGAAAGGTAAGTTGCTTGCTTGCTTGCTGCTCGCAAATCTCATTTCCAAATACCCAATTCACAAGCTTTCCCTTTGCAATTTGCTAGCGAGTAATAATGCATTTATTTATTTCTGTTTGGGTTTTGAATTAGAGAAGGATAATCGGGAGGCGGCAGTTGATGGGGGAGGGTGCAACATCTTCCAAGGGAAGTGGGTGTGGGACGAGGCGGCACGGCCGCTCTACAGGGAGTCGGACTGTCCGTATATCCAGCCCCAGCTGACTTGCCAAGAGCATGGGCGGCCGGACAAGGCCTACCAGCGTTGGCGATGGCAGCCTCATGGGTGTTCCCTACCAAGGTAGGCATGCATGTTTTTCTCGCATTTATCGTTCATCATTATTGGACCGCTAATTTCCCTTTTAAAGTTGATATACTCGAAGGCTTGTTATTATTTATTACCCTGTGGAGCGGCCTCGATTTTATCTACCTGGACTTAATTTGGAGGTCGCCTGGGGGGACCAAAAACTAATGTTGTGGGTCAGCAGACCACCCGCATTGTACCGGGACGTAGATTCGCATGGTCCGGACCACATTTCAATAGTAGATTCTAACTTATAGGGAAATCAATCATACAGTAAATAAACATACAATAATAATCAACACGAACTTCCTCCTCAAAATTTGGGATGGAAATAGAAAATGAATGCAACCTCGTAGAAAGTGAAAATCATGGGATTTCCTCCCGTTCCACTTGGGTTTTAGCGTGGACAGGAAGGATCAGAAAAGGGTGGTACATCACAGTAACTCAAACTGCAGCTTTCACTGTGGATGGTCTGAAACTAGAGAGCTTTTTTTCTTCTAGTTGAAGAAGGTTAAGGAATCAAGCTTTTCCTTAGCCTTCGTTCTTACCTACTGCAAAGAGGGAAAGCTTGATTACTTACACAGCAATTGAATGAACTAGCTTTCCTGCTTCAAAGAGGGAAGGGTAACAAATACGAAATTACGTATACCATCTGCAACCACCAAAAAACGGATGGTTGGCTTCTAAAGAAGGCAAGATCTGTGACTCTTGAGTAAAGTGAGGTCCTAAAGCACTTTGGCTTTATCTGTCACCGACAAGTTGCATCCACTTTCAGGAGAAATCTTCTCCTTTTTTTTTTTTTATTATCATGTACATCACATATATAACGGTCCCATATAACATTCTTAAATTTCAAGATATTGATCTTTGATAAAAAATACAATCCGTTTGTTGTATTCAACACTATTTGTTTTGCTAAAAGATTAAATTTCATCCAAATCGTATGTGCACGGGCTACATTTACTCAAAAATATATATATTCATGTGTAAATTATGAAAAATGCTTAAATCAATTCATATAAGTATTATAATGTAATAATACTTTATAAGATCATTTATCCACATATTATTGATATTTTAGATGGTTTAAATATTGAAAAAATTACTTCAAAGTTGATATTTTAGCATTGGACAATTTTATTACATTAATTTTACACATTTATAGATGAGACTCATATACAGTGAAATTAATAAAATAAAAAGGTTTCCAAGATACTATATATGATGCTAAATACAATGGATGGAATGAGTTTTTCATTAACCATCAAGATTTTAAAAAATGGAGGAGAGTTATATAGAAAGAGAGTTTTATAAAAGTCGGATTGATAAATAATTAGTATATATTTTACATCTATCTTACATCTATTATAATTAAGTCCCAAGTCATCTTTACAATTTTTTCTTATAATTTTACTAGTCAGAGGCAACAACAATACAACCCCTTTTAACAACTTGGGACACCCGCCACCAGTGGCATCTGACGGAGTTACCATAGGGATGCAGACTTTGCGGTATATATATTATAGCGCGTTGCTTCTATGTAACCTATACAACTACGTTATATAAAATTGATTCCACGTGATCCTCGTAATTTTTAAGTTATTGATGATTAATTTAAAATTCAATCCATTTATTATGTTTAACATCACATGTTTATCTAAGAAGCCAAGTTTCATACAAACCAAGTATACGTATGCGCTGAGCCCAAAGCCGTAGTGCAGTTGGTGCTCACTTCTGGCAGTATGCCAGGATGTCCCGATTTTGATCCGGGTTTGGGAGCATGGTCTCCCATTTTCAGGAGGCGTTGCCCTGTAGGAAGGCTTTAGTTTACATTTGAGGAAAAACATTGAGAAAAAATTAAGATCAGATGAAAAGAGTTGTAATATATGAGACATCAAAAAAAAAAAAAAGTATACTTATGCGCTACATTTGCTCAAAAATATATATTTATGTGTAAATTATGAAAAACGCTTAGATCCATTCACACATATATTAAAATGTAATAATAATTTATAGAATTATTTATCAACATAATAATGATATTTTTGATGATTTAGATGTTAAAAAACTATTTTAAAATTGATATTTTAGCATTGAACCATTTTATTATATTGATTTTACACATTCGTAGATGATACACATATACAGTGAAATTAAAAAAATAAAAGAGTTTCTAAAATACTATAAATGAACTAAATACAATGGATGTGGTAGATTTTCCATCAACTATCAAGATTTTAAAAATGCAAGAGTTTACTTAGAAAAATGATTTCACAGAAGTGGTACCGTGTATCATATATTTGAGTCTACGTCAATCCGGACACCTTGATCTATTTACTTTACTAGACCATAAAAATGAGCTCAATACAAAAATCTTATTTGACTTATTTAAAAGTGGAATCTTTTAACAATTGTATGAGCTTTCATTTATTAAGCTATCTAAAAATTTAGATAAAAGTACTTTTTGACATATAAAAGTTTTACAGAGACCAAGATGACTATCAGCTTATATAATATTGTTGCAATATCCGATGTTTGACAGGGACTGAATAAAAATGGAAAAGCGAATAATGCTAGCCACGAAAGTGAATATCTTAAAATTAACAAAAGATAATACTGAAAATATAAATAATAGACAACAAGATGAGGATAATAATAGAAATAATATCTGTCAAACTAACATTAGTAGGCACTAGGTTGATATTTTATGATAATGACCGGTCATATGCGCCAGATAACAGTTTTTTTTTTCGTTTTTTTTTATTTATATAAATTTGTTAATTTACCTGTAAATTAAGTTTTACCATTTTTCTTTATAAAAAAAGTTTTACCATTTTTGATTATATAGGAATACTCATGTGTTTAAAAATCCGAGAAACATGTATGTGAGCAAAACTTGATTATTAGATTAAATATACTTAGAATAATAGATTTATAAAAAAATGAGCTTCACTTTTATGTAATTGGCTACATAAGTAATTTTATGTAGCTCCCTTAATTTTTAAGATGTTGATGATTGATGTAAAATTCAATCCATTTATTATATTTGACGTTACTTATTTAGTTAAAAGACCAAAATTTATTCAAATTATATATTGTGATATTTGCTCAAAAATAAATATATTCATATGTAAATTAGGAAAAATGCTTAGATCAATTTACATATGTATTGGAATGTAATAATATTTTATAGGATCATTTATCTACTTAATAATGATATTTTTGATAGTTGAGAGGTTGAAAATATTATTTTAAATTTGTATTTAGCATTAAACTATTTTATCACGGTAATTTTTCACATTTGTATATGAGGCCTATGCACATAGATATGAAATAAAAAGAAGTTTATATGATAATATAAAAGACGGTAAATATAGTAGATGAAATGAGTTTTTTTTATTAACTGTCAAGATATTAAAAATAAAAAAATTATATAGAAGAAATTTTCATAGAAGCAGAGTCCTGTAAAAATAATGAAAAGTAAAAATAGGATTTGCAAATGGAGGCATATGGGAGCCAAGATCACACCTTTTTTATGACAGAGGATATTTCGACCATCAAAATTATTTTAAAATCATTATTGAATTACAGCTATGTTTAGCTTGTAGTAAAAGGAATATCATTTGGTATCTTAACTACTTAATTATTTTACTTTTTATATTATTATTTTACATTTAAATCATTTTTTACAATTTTATTGAAGAATTTTCCTCGGCTCCTTTTTACCCTACTTTTTACTTGGTAAATGAAAGTCATTTTGAATTCTTAAAATTGGACCATCTTATAATGCCGGAAGCGAATGCATAATGTCATAACTTTGATTCAATGCTATCTATCTTCGCATTTAATTCAATATTTAAATTAAGGATTTAATTATATACAATAGTGTGTAAGTTATTTAACTTACATATTAGGCCCTACATATATGATTTATTTTTTATATTTTAAAAAATTTTCAATTCATCTAGATGCATCTTTTGAATTTTTAAAATGAAAATTTTGTTTTAAAAATTGAAAAAATGTATTTAGATAATATAGAAAATTTGAAAATATTTTTGATGAATATTTATATGCATCCTGACAACTCATATTATATTCAAGCATATTCATAACCTTTAGAAAGTGAAGAAAAATTTTCAATGACACCCTCACATAGGGAGAAAAACTGCAAATACTTCAATCAAAGGGAAGAAATAGAAAAAATCCTATACCACCTAAATGGAAGAGGAAAGAGTCAAATTCATGACTAACCAACAATGGGCCAACACAAGTTACCATCAGAGTACACCTCTGGTAAATTTGAAAATATTTATATAGACATATCTAAGTGACACTCACAGGTATACAAAAAGTTTCAAAAAATAAAGTACATGTGGGGCTTACATCATTACAACTTAACTTAACCAACTTACAAACACTTGCAGTTAACGCATGTGGTAGAAGACATTTTCTCTTAGGCTAGTGACATGGGTTTGAAACTTGGTATAAGAGCTTTGTCTTCACTTTAATATCTGAAAGTATGAAGTCTCCCTTGTTGATATTCTCTCATGACTATATGCAACTGGGTGCACTTAGCCTTGGTGCAGTTGGATTATTTAACTCATTTTTAATTTTTTTGAAAATTTTTATACAACTGTTAATATAGTGTATTTAACATGTGTATCAAGTTTTACTAATTTTGGTGATTTTTAGATTTAAAAAAATCTAAAAATCACCAAAATTAGTAAAACTTGATACACATGTTAAATACACTTAAATTAATAGTTGTATAATTTTTTTTTAATAAAATATAAAAAATGAGTTTTTGCACCCAGGTGCACTAGATCTAAAGTCATTAATATTTGTGAGATTGTGATCTTCTTGTTAACACTTATAAGAATTGTCTCAAGACTTGATTGTAAGATAAATTGAGAAATAAAGAAAAAAGTTAACCAACTTACACACACAATTATATATAATTATATCCCTTTAAATTAGGTAATAAGTTGATGAGGGATGATTGTTTACACATGACCGCATGGGGGTAGTCATGCGTTCGGCCATAATATATATTTTTAAAACTTTTCAGTTTTTTCCATAGACATGTAAAGTTAGATGTATTTAATGTATAAACTAAGTTTCACCATTTTGGGATATTTTAAAGTATTTTTTTTATTTTCAAAAATAGTAACATTTTCGTAATTTTCTAATTAAATACATATAACTTTACATGTCTATGAAAAAACCAAAAAAAATAAAAAATATATTTTTTAGGCCGGCCTAACTAAATCACCCCACTAATTTGATTATGGGTGTGTTTGGTAATGAATAAAACTTTTGATGAAAAGTTTTGGAGAGTAAAAGTTGTCAAATGATGTGATATAATAGGGGTAATGATGAGTAGTAAAAAGGATAAAGTTAAAATAGATAGGTTAGTTGTGTGGATAGTTGTGTAGAAATGATTGAAAAGTAGGGTAGTTGTATAGGAAAATGTGAAAAAATGATTAAAAAATATAATAGTCACGGAGAATGAAAAATTTTAAATTGAAAAGTTTTAACTTGATATTTTCTATTTAAAACAGTTTTTCTACGTCGTACCAGTTAATATTCCCAATTTGCCTGGAGATTTGCGTCCATGGAGTGCAGGTGCACAGCACGTGCACTGCTTTACAATTGCCCGTTGATAACCTTCACAAATGTGCGTGAATATGGTGCTCGCCAGCTACTTTTGTCTGCATTTCTGTTCCTGTCGGCAGACAAATGGCAGGAGGCAGGAGTCTACTGCCAGCGCCAAATCAGAATATCTACAGCTTGGCACACTAGCAAGCTGTGGATTCCATGAGCCACGATTCTGACCTGCTATTTATTTTAAGGGCTTTGCTTCCATGTAACAATTGCAACCAGTAATCTTTGAATTTTTGCATTTGTTTTTATTTTTTATTTACATTCTCCATTAACATTTTCATGATATAAAAATTATTTTAATTAAACTTATATATTATTTACAGAAAATTCAAATGCATGGGAATTTTTAAAATTATAGGTAACAAAGACTTTCGATTAAGTTGATTTTTTATATTTAGATTAAACCAATAGTTTAGAATACGATGCATAAATTGAGTCTAAATAAAATAAAAATAAAAAATGTAGGACCCAAAGAGGTGCAAGTTGCATTGGTCTTATGTGAGAAAATTAAAGCCGTTATTAAAATATAAAAAATTCTTTCCAACTTTCTACGTAAACCCACGCACACAAGAGCAATAAAATTATTATGTCATCACTAAGCACTAAAAAATTATATAGGGGCTAATTGGTGGAAGGGAATTTGAATGGAAAGAAAATAACAATAGAAATTATAAGTAATGCGAGAAAAAATAAAGTTATTATGGAAAGTATATGTTGAATCACTGTTGGGAAATAGATTTTTTTTTTGTAGAGATGAATTCTATAGAATTGAAATTTATTCAATAATTTGTTTCAAAAATTACAGCTTTAATGCAACTTTCATGTGGGACATGCTCCGAGGGAAGAGGCTGATGTTCGTAGGTGACTCCTTAAATAGGGGCCAGTTCGTATCAATGGTTTGCCTTCTGCATTCTGTCCTCCCGGAAAATGCCAAATCAATGAAGAGCCTTGACTCACTAGCAATCTTCAAAGCTGAGGTAAATCGCTGATGGAAGGTCCAAAGGACTAGCAAGCTCATTTGTTCATATGGAAATGGATTCCTTGAATGGAACTTGGAACAGGAAATGAACAGATTTAAAAAAAGAGCATATGAAAATTTGGACCATTTGTTATCCCTCCCAATGCAATTCTCATTTATTGAAATCTTTGTTTGAGCTTGTGCCGAGGAAATTTCTTTTTCCTATTGAAAGCTTTCATTTTGAACCTGCTAGGAATTCAATGCTTCAATCGAGTTCTATTGGGCCCCCTTTCTTTTGGCATCCAATGCAGACAATGCGGTAATACATAGAGTCACGGACAGAATTGTTCGAGCAGGGTCAATCAACAAGCACGGCAGAAGCTGGAAGGGTGTCGATATTCTAGTATTCAACACCTATCTTTGGTGGATGACTGGCTCGAAAATGAAGATTCTGTAACATTCTTGCCGAATCACATCCATCGCATACATAGTCTTGGTTCACCTCTTATTTCTTTTTCATTCAGGGGCATTGATTCATGGACTTCTGACAGGCGAGGGAGTTTTAAAGATGAAGCAAAGAACATTACTGAGATGGAAACAGATGATGCATATGGAATGGCACTGAAGAGTTTGGTCAAATGGGTGCACAAGAATGTGGATCCCCACAAAACTAGAGTCTTCTTCGCCAGCATGTCGCCTTCTCATTTCAAGTTAGTGATTTCCCTTCGCATGAAAAGATTCTTCGAATGTCAATCACACGGTTTCCATCTCAAATTTGCAATTAGCAAGTCTAAAATGAGGCCCATCTAGTGTTCAACATTCCATTCATGCCACATGGTGATCAAACGATGTTTGTTATCTCGACATTCTCAACCAATGGAGGGCCTACTAATGGATGATACTTCATCATGCACATACGCAAGTTCTCTTCATGGTTGTCAGATGACAAGAATGGCGGGTGGGGGGCTAAAGAGCTGTGTGTCTGTGACTGATCTTCATCGCTTCTGCAGGAGCAAGGAGTGGGGAGGTGATGAAGATGGGAATTGCTACAATCAGACAACTCCAATTGAAGATCCAGAATACTGGGGAAGTGAATCTAGCAAAAGTCTGATGGGAGTTGTCAGCAAAGTGCTTAGTAAATCAAAGGTGCCAATCACATTCCTGAATATCACCCAGCTCTCTGAGTACCGCAAAGATGCACATACGTCTATCTACAAGAAGCAATGGAATCCATTGACACCTGAGCAATTGGCCAAGCCCACAAGCTACGCTGACTGCATCCATTGGTGCTTGCCTGGCCTTCAAGATACATGGAACGAACTCTTATACACCAAGCTCTTTTTCCCTTTGTGATGTCCTTGAAAGGGTTCTGTTTTTCCATTGTATTATTTACGTTCTTCTCGTGTATGAATTAACAAAAAGTGTAATTTAAGAGAATTGCCAGGCGGGGGCGCAGGGCTCTTTTTTTAACAGCATGTTTAACTTTCATTTTTTTAAATTTTTTTTTTTTTTTTTAAAAAATCCATCATGCATCTGAAGTCTAAAATGAGATGGTGGGAGGTTGTTTTCTGCAGGGAGAAAAGGTGGCTGCTTCTATCCCCGGAGAAACGAATGCCATAATCTGTTACATCAAGCTAGTGGAGGTCGATCGCTCTTTATTAATTTCATGCCGGATGCCTTTGCTTGCACTTGAAAATAATCATGTAAAACAAGGGTCTTGTCCAAGAATTTTATTCAGCATTTTGAAGTAATTAAGCAGTTAATCCGGCTTGGGGTTTCTTAGAAAGGTCTGCTGGGATGGGCCTGTTTCGAGCTAGTCCACGGGTTGGTTATGTGATGAAATCCACAAAGGAGCCGGTTTCATTTTTTATTTTATTTTGATTTTTCAATTTTTTTCTTATAAAAATGTTTGCTTAAGTATATTTAATTCATATACCAAGTTTTGCTATCTTATAATACGTTTCCATATTTATTTTTGATTTTTCGAAAATAATTGATTTCAGGGGCATTTAAGTCATTTTCACTCCTTAAAGAACTTGGTTTTTAAAAAATCAAAATAAATATTTAAAAGCATCATAAAATGGCGACAATTGATATGTGAATTAAATACACTTTGAAAAAAGATGTTTATGAAAAAATAAAAACAGAACTGATTGTAAAAAAAAAAAAGGGTAATGTGTGTTAACTTAAAACACAACTAAATCTATATAATTGGGCTCCGTACAAAAATGGCAAGTAGTCTCTTAGTTCTTCTAATGCTGGTTGCCGTTTGATAAGAAGTTTATATTTAGATTTTACTCTAATTCCATTATTTCTGCCATAACATTCATATAATTTATTTTTAGAGCACACTTTTATATAATCGAGTTACATAGAAGTGATTTCACGTAAACCCTTCTATTTTTCAAATGCCGATGATTGATACAAAATTTAATTCATTTATTATAATTAATATAATTTGTTAGCTAGAAGATCAAGTTTCATCCAAACTAATATGTGCATAGGTTGTATTTACTGAAAAAGGTATATTTTAAATTAAGAAAAATGCTTAAATCTATTCTCATATTTTTTTTGATAAAGTATTCCCATATATTAGAATGTAATAATACTTTGTAGGATTTGTAGGGTCATCCACTTAGTAATGATATTTTTAGACGGTTTAGGTATTGAAAATATTACTTAAAAAACGATATTTAGTCTTAAATCATTTTATTATGTTGATTTTAGACATTTATAGATGAGGTCTATATAGTGATACTAAGTAAATAAAATTTTTTGATGATAAATTGATAATAATAATAATAATGTTAAATATAATAGATGAAGTGAATTTTCTATCAACGATTATGAAATTAAAAATGAAAAGTTAGAGAAAAGAGAGAAAATTAATTATGTTGTGTTACAATTGATATCATGATTAGAAATAAAGTAAAACAAAAAATAACTTTTTAATAGAAAATATAAAGAAAGAGTGTTTGGAAATAATTCGTGACGAGAAAATATATTATTTGATAGTTAAGGGGGGCAATGATCTTCTTAGGTGGCCTAAAATCGTCCAATTTAAAGTCGGCCCAACATCAAGAAATCCTTCCAACTGGCCTCGAATTCATCACTTGACCACTTCAGACTCCGCTTAAGTTCTAACACCAATGATGATAACGAAAATCCTAAAGCCACGAAGGACCAGTTGTAGGATTTCGGTAGTATCATTTGACTCCCAACATTCTACGCATGCGGGTTGTTTATATGGACTCCAGGCTCAGCATTAGAAGTCCGACCAAATTTTAGACGGCATGTGCGCTTTGTATTTGTTGGCTTAAATGATATATAATATAAGACGCTGCGTTGGCATTACTCGGCAGACAATGGGATCATATCCGTGGTTGAAAATGTTAGTGCAATTTTCTTTTCATGTATTTGAGCTTTAAAATATTAAAATTTGAAAGGAACACTTAAAAAAAATTTGATGCTTACATACTTAGAATAAGGTTCCATTTTATACCATGTAAAAGTAAGTGGGAAAAAAAAACTTTCCCACCGCACCTGCACGCTTTTTTTTTTAAAACTGATTTGAATGATTAACTACTTTTATCTCCCCTAATTTTTCTATTATTGTCTTTGCATTATTATTATTATTATTATTATTATTATTTTACATTTTTCTACGCAACTACTCGATTTATTTTAATATTATTCTCTTTAATTTTAATCACTACTTTATCGTATATATTATTTTTCACTTTTTAGATATTTTTTTATTTTTGCTTTTGCGACAACATGTGTTGATACAATTTGTTCTCCGAACGCGGTGCCAACTTAGGGATTAAGCCCACGTCTGTTTTTGCAAGGTGAAGTTTTCACGGCTTGGACAATTTTTAAAGATAATTTCAATTCCAACATGGTACCAGTTAATGATTGCATGAAAAAGAAAGTTTTTACAGCCTGCATTAGCATCCAGAGCATTTAATAAAAAATTAATAAACACTTGTTTAACAATTCTCTTATTTTAGAAACACTTTGAAGTTGCATGTAGTGCACCAAGTTTGTAACTCATGGCATCCTAAATAAAGAAGGACATTCACTCATACCTTTTAGTGAGAAACTAAACGATGCAAGCTCTTGGATACCTTTTTTTTTTTTTTTTTTTTTTGATTTTCCGCTTGGATTTTTGAGGCACTATTTGTTACCTCATGAATATGCATCATATTGTGATCATAAAGCTTAAGGTGTAATTACAATCATACCGTAAACTTTACGCTCAACCTGCGGAGTAAATTTTCTCCACAAGTACACATTTCTTTTCAAACGCCATGACGGTGTAGAAAGTAGACTTACGGATGCTCTTAGTTGGGTGGTTGCTTATATTCTAACCATAGGTGTTAATGCTCTAGGATTAGAAAGATTTAAAAAGTATTATCTACGTCCAAATTTTAGAGTACTCTCCCACGAAATTCAGAATTAAAACTGTCAAGACCATCTTGATTTTGTAATTCATAACGATCATCTTTTCAAAGAGTCTATATTGTCTGTCGGGCAACACTTCATCACGTGACCTTTTACTTGGGAATTAGGCACTGGAGTGAACAATTGCATTGGATAGACTTTTATTGGCCTTCAAAGGGGGACGTCTCTAGAGCATTATCTCAATATTGAACTTGCTAGCTTGCTGAGGTTGGAAAAAAAAAAAAACGAGATTATACGAACATCTACTTATACCACACGCCCCTTGGAGAAGATGCGAGCCTGAATTTTATTCTTGGTTTACTGAAGACTTTAGGGGAAATGATTCAATTTTTGTAATAGTGGATAGATTTGCCAAAATGGCTTATTCTTCCCTTGCTCTAAAACCATCAATGCTTCCTACATTGCAAAATTGTTTTTAAGGAAATTATGAGACCAATAGTTACCAACATCCATAATCTTGGATCAGGATATTAAATTTTTAAGTTAATTTTAGAAACCTTATGGAAGACTCCATGTACAAAGTTGAAATTTTCTTTGCATTTCAACCACGGACTAATAAACAAAGTCACCCATGGAAGTATGGGAAATTTACTCAGGCGCGGTTGGCGAACATCCATGATATTTGTATCTTTGTTTTTTTTTATTATTCTTCTGATCAACATATTCATAATTTACATGTTGGTATAAAGCAAAAACTGCATTAAAAAAATGAAAATATAAAGCTTACTACGTATCTAAATCAAAGAGATCAAGAATTCAATGTGGGAGATCATTGCACAATCCGCTGAACTAAAAAATTTCCTAACCACTTTTTAAGAAATTACATGCAAGAGCCGATGGTATATTTTGCATCAATAGAAGGATGGACATTAAAAAAATATAAACTTGACTCGAATATGGAGAGTTATTCAATTTTTCATGTGAAAGATTTTTTTTTTTTGGTTACAAAGATACTTTTAAGTCACTTTATTTACTTGTAGGGGTTCCTATGGTCCACACTTTTTCATCATGATCACTATTTTCTACATTCTCAAAGCTCATTCTTTTCATCGCACAGCATATTGAAAGTATTTCGAGACACAAGTTTATACTTTCAAGGATAACTAACCTCAATGCTACCTCGTCAAATGAAAACTTAGCTAGGCACTAATTGCTCATGGATTTTTGAAAAAGAGCTTTAACAAATAGATTCATCTCCATTAAAGTAGTCCAACGGTCATAACTCTCTAATAGCAAATTCCCCTAAGCCAAGCAGATTTGATAGGGGAAACATTGGGAAATATTCAAATACACTTGTACTGGGCATAAGTGGGGTACTTAGTAACTAAGGTTGTTACACTACTTAGTAACTAAGGTTGTTACACTGGAAGTTGGAGCATTTAACAAGTTTTTTGTTCAAAGCAAAAATGCGTTAAGAAAAGTCAAAATTGTCGCACAAGAAATGCATGTGTGCCTTGGAAAACAATGTTCGTTCTATAAAAAAAGGGTTTGCTAAGTCAGAGCAGGGTGATGATTCATCTATATCAAGCATTCTCTCTTTCCCTTGATTCCTTTCCCATTTTATACCACTTAGTAGATTAATTGTTTTAAATCTTTCTTTAGAATTAATGTAGTATTAGTTTGGAAATGAGGAGAAATAAAAGTAGAAAAAAAAGGAATACGGAAAAGTGGAGAGAGAGAGAGAGAGAGAGAGTTGCTGATGATTAAACTAAATTGAATAAAAATAAAATATTCAGGTTTTTTGTGTGAAAAGATAGGAAATAATGATTGAAAATAAATGTAATAATGAAGAAACAAAGTTCTTGGTTAATTAAGATCTTATACCACATTAAAAGGTGAGTAAAATTTTGGTAGCAAGGGAAAGAAAACTTTTGCCCCTCATTACCAAACGTGGCCTAAAGTTGTAAATTTTGAATAATCTAACCTTTCGAGCTGAATTATCAACTCAAGTTCAACCCAAAGTTTTGCTAATACAGTTATAATTAGGTTGAAGTTTAGACATAGAGTTGGGATCATGTTGGAGATTACAACAGGGTTAAGGCTGGCTAGACCTAACCCGATTTGAGATGCATCCTTATGGGTGGATGTATTGAATAAACTTTAGTAGAAAAGGGGGTAAAAATATAAGATCGACTGTGAAAAGGTAGAATTGATAAAGACCATAAATACTCTGCTTCATTGAATGTATTCGCCAAACTAGAGACAAAGTATGAGGAACTAAAACATGAGCAAAGGGATATTATTACAACCTGAAGGACTGGAGGGAGGAAAGAGAATGAAATAAAGGACTGGATTGCACAAGGTTTTGATGTTGATTTTGTTCACTTGTTCTTGGAATAGAATCATGATCTCAAAAGTGTATTAATCATGCATTGCTGAAGAAAGGTTTCTGATAGTTTGGCTTAAGTCATATGGCTGGAAGAAATTAGCTTGAGGTTGAGGTTGATTCTGAAGTCAGTTGGAGGTAAAAATAACTCCTTTTGGCTGATTGTTTTCCTCCCAATTCTGAGGTTTGTTCAGAATAAGGAATGATTCAGTTTTCAACAATGGCTTCCAAGCAACAGCTCTTTTCCAATGGGATAAAAGAATAAATAGGTGTGTTTTTGTTGGTTTTTGGGGGGTTCTCAAAGTCAGATGCCTCCTGGTGTTTGTAATACTTGATTTTTGTATTTATAGATGAACCATATTAAACAACTGTAACTTAGCAAACCCATTTTCCTATGAAAAAAAATCACTTTCCAAGGCACATTCATTTCCTATGCAATAAATTTTTGACTTTTACTAACTCATTTCTACTTTCAATGGAAAAACACATTACATGATCCAACTCCTCATGCAATAACCAAGTTCCTCAATAACCAAGTTCCTCAAGTACATAGTACACTTACCTTAGGCACAAGTATTTGAAAATTTTCCTAATGTGCCCCAATCAACTCTCTCATGTATAGAAGAACTTACCACTAAGAGTTATAAGTGTTGAAGCTCCTCCTCAAAAATACATATGTCATCATTGCCTAGTTGATCCTTATGATTGACAAAGTAGCATTGAGATTTATCATCGTTGGAAGTAATAGCATTGTGTCCCAAAATTATTTCAATATCCTTTAAATAAAAAGGATACACTTTGGGAATAATAGAAACTGATGATTGTGACGAAGAAGTGTAAACTATGAGAACTCTTGCAAGTAGTTAAGTGCCTCAAAAGTATCCATAAGAAAATAAATCTTTTACACTAAGGGTGTGTTTGGGAAGTGATAAAATTGTTAAACGAAAAGTTATTGGTGTAAAAGTCTTTGAAATGAGAGAAATAATGTGATACGATAGGGTCATAGGGTAATGATGAAGAGTAAAGAAAATAAAATTAAAATAGATAAATTATTTGTATGAGTAGTTGTGTAGAAAGATTGAAAAGTAGGGTAATTATATAAGAAGATGCGAAGAAATGATTAAAAAATAGGACGGTCCTGGAGAGTGAAAAATTTTAGATGAAAAAATTTTGGTTTCAAAAGTTCTTGGTGTAGCCAAACACACCCTAAAACTGAAGTAATTTCCATATCTGAAGGTAGATCAAGTTCATATGCATTATTGTCTATCCTTCAAAAAATGCATAATGGAACATTAGCGCTAGTATGCAATTCTCATTCTCAAAGGAGTACCGAAGAAACCTTCCACATCATATGTGAACTATGACATAATCTCCCATATTGAATTCTTCATGCCTATGATGTACATGCGCATAATAAGCTTAAATTTTCATTGTTTGATGCAATTTTCCATCTTATATCAACACACAAATCATGGACATATTGAGCAAAGGAATCAGCAAAAAATAGATATACAGATATCAATTAGTAAAATAACAAGATCAATGGAATTTAGTGGAGTAAAAACCATGGGTAACACAAAATCCCCAAGCTTCAACTCAAGGCGTTCACTGACAAAGCTTCTAAGCAGATTCTCCTGACTTCTATTGATGACTTATGCACTGTCCACTAATTTGTAGGTGAAATGCAGAAAAAAACTTCAGTTTTGTACTTGAAATCTTTCACAAAGTTTTCCAAAAATAACGTACAAATATAACATCCTGGTTTGACAAGATGGGTACAGATAATCCATGAAGTCTCATAATTTCTTTAAAAAACAACTTTGCAATGTATTTAGCATTAACTATTCAAAGCAAAAAAGGAAAATAAATCAGTTTTGGAAGTCTATCTACTATCACAAAAATTGAATCACGACCGCTAGAAGTCCCAGTAAAAGCAAGAATAAAATCTGCCCATGTATCTTTTCAAAGGGTGTATGGCACAAGCAAATGTGTGCATAACATGTACTCCTTTTTCTAACCTTAACAAGTTGATAAGTACAACAATGAGATACTACTCTCAAAACAGTCCCCTTCAAATAATGCCAATAAAATCTCCATAAACATAATTGTTTAATCTCTTTCAAAATGTCCAACCATTCCCTCTAAAGTGCAAAGTAAAAAGTCAATGTCATGAAGCATCAGGTAGATACAATTTAGACCCTTTGAAAAGGTTACTGTCATGAATTAAAAAATCAAAATGGTATTAGCAGTTTCCATTCTAAATTTTGTGAAGGATTATTCTAAAATCTAGACATGGATTGTACCCTTCAAATTTTCAAATCCTAAAAGCTTAACACCCATGGAAAAGAAACGACTCAACCAAAAGCATCTACAAGTTTATTTTGTACACCTGCACAGTGTTTGAGAACAATCGTATACTCCTAGAGAAACTCAATCTAGCATGTTGAGCACTGAATTTACGTTGACTGTAAATATATTAAGCTTGATGATCATAGTTTTACCCTCGATTATATGTGGAATGCCTTTACTTTGCATCATTGAATTTCTCATTAAAATATACCATCTTGAGCTTCTTGATTAATGATACCACCAATTCCAAGTCACAGACAGTGCATCATATGCAAGCTCAACAACTTTTGTAAAATAGGGAGTTCGAAAACACGCGTTTAAGTCATTTTCTTTTTAATTTCATTAGGTGCTCTAAGTGCTCATGCAATCGATAACAGGCTCATCATAGAACTAAAATTCTTGTTGTAATGCAGAGAAAAGAATCACCACAAACCATAAAAGCTTCACCCTTCAAAGATGCAGGTTTAGGTGAATCTCTAATAGTCATTACCTTAGTGACATCCATAACTAGTCTGATAGCGAATACTATAATCCTTAAAAAATCACTTTATCTATCATTAGGTAACATTTTTTGAGATGGATATACAACTTTTTGATTTGAAACGTTTCAAAAATCTTTTTCAGGTCAGCGAGTTGTCACAAGCTGGGACTTTTCAATCCTGAACTTGTGCGGCACTTAGCTTGCTCACACCCTTGTGAGGACTAAGTCGGCCTAAACCGGACCAAACACTTGAGAAAGTGAGGTAGAGGGTAGTGGGCAAAAGAGGAGAGCACTTAGGAACAAAGAAACTTGTATTACTTGAAGACTTTTTACAAGAAGACTAGAAGACTACAAGGTAACTCTCTTTTGGGAGCTTGGGTGCTCTTGAGTTGGTGTGTGTGGGGTTTGGTTGATGTGTTGGAGCAAATGAGCTCTCTGCCCTTTTATAGGCTCATTCCTCCTCTTGATGCTCCCCGGATTTTGACATGTGTCCTTGAGTAGACGGTCATGATCACTTTCTAGAATCTTCCCACCTCCTCTTTGGAATTCTCTAGAATTCTCCTGAAGAGTCTTGAACTTCTTGGAGCTCTTAGAGGATTCAAGAGAAGTCTGGAAGGTTCTAGAATTCTCTACACTTTTCTTTCTCTAGAACTTTCTAGAGAACTCTGGTACCTTCATGATTTCTCTATCGTTTTCTAGAACTTTCTAGAGAACTCCGGCACCTTCATGATTTTTCTACGATTGTGTAGAGGTTTTCTTTAATAACCTCTACTGAAATATTTAGGACGTGACATCCTCCCCCACCTATTTCCGCAACGTCCTCGGTGCGGCATTGTAGAACTCCTGTATCTTGTCTTTAAATTGCCACAATGAGTCTTCAGTTTCCCAACTTGCCTCGGCATCTGGCAAGCCTCGCCACTTGGCCAAATATTCATAATAGGGAGGTACGCCTCGTCTTCTAGTGTCTTGTTCTGCAAGAATGAACTCCGCCTCTTTGTCGAAGGAGGTGATTACCGCCATTGGTGCACGCTTCGACTTTCCTCGAGTTGGTTCCTTTAACTGCTTCCTCGGTTTATCCAACTCTTTCGGAAACATCCGATATGGTACCATGCCTGGGGGCCTTGCTCCAGGCTCCAGCTGAATCTTGTGATCCACCTCCCCTTGAGGTGGTAATTTCTTCGATAACTTGGGTGACATCACGTCCTTGTGTTCCTCAAGGACTGCACATATCTCCTTAGGAATCTCAAGAGGAGTGGGATTATCATCCATCTTCAAGGTTTTAGGTTCCTTTCTCTTGAGACCCTTAGAAAATTGTATGACTGACAAAGTCTTACCCTTTGATTCGATTTTCCTCCTCAAGGGTACCATGCATGCCTCTTTGCCACCCATGATGCATAAAGAGTTGACGCAAGGGAGAGGAAAAGCTCGTACCTTATCTAGGAACTCCAGTCCTAGAACCATAGAAAAGTCATCCATGTGTACCACTGATAGATCGACCTTGCCCTTCCATTCTCCAATAGTCATCTCTACGCCTCGAGCCGTACCCACACAGGTTTGGCTATGACATTCACAGTCTTTAGCCACCCTCCCTCCTTTGTGATCTTAAGGCCCATCCTCTTGGCCTCATCCTCGGTCACAAAGTTATGTGTTGCGCCTGTGTCAATCAAGGCTTGACTTTCCTTATCATTTACCTTCACAGGTGCGTACATTAGCCCCTTGGCTAATGGCATTGGTGGCTTGACGCTAGCAACTGCGTTCAAGAATTGTAGAGATCCCATCCTGATCTCCTTATTCGGGTCTTCTTCACGGGGCTGTTGGGTCCCGAATTGATGGCAAAACCCAAGAGGGGAGGGGTGAATTGGGTTCTTAAAAATTTATAACTCAAATAGAAACTTTACCCCGGATTAATCTAGTCCCCTTGAATGAAGAAACAGAATGGAAAGCAAAGTAATGTAGAGAGCAGAAATAAAAACAAGTAGACAAGAATTTTTATAGTGGTTCGGGCAACCTCCCTACTCCACTCTTCCAAGCTCACACACCTTGTGACTTGGGTTCTACTATTGTATTCTCTCAATACAATTAGAGCCTCTTGCTCTCTTCTAGATTCAAAGCTCTAGGGGGCATATACAACTAGAGCCTCTTGCTCTCTTCTAGATTCTAGCTCTAGGGGGCATCAACAACTAGCACAAGTAGGTGATGAGTCACACTCCAATCACACACTACTTTGCTATCACTTGATCTTAGCTACCCAAGCTAAATCAAGTTCAATACAAACAAATAATCAATGAAAGAAATCTACACTTTACAGATGTGTAGAAGCAGTTTGGCGCAGAGAAGAACTTGTGGTAGGCTTTGAAGAATCTGAAGTGAAGCTCTTGCAGTTTTGAAGTGTAGTTCTTCCTCTCTTGATTGGCTTGATCACTTTAATGCTCTTGTAGATAGGAGTTATGCTCACTTAATGTTTTCCAACTACTTCCCTCGTCCACCATGAATGCTATTTATAATTTTGGAGGGAATCCGAACGTTAGAAGGTAGGTGGCGCGCATTTAATGCGCCAACGTTCGAATTAATTCCAACCGTTGCGACCCAAGTCGCATGTGGAGTCGACTTCGGATGCGACTTCGCCCAAGTCGCAGATGGAGTCGACTTCGGGTGCGACTTCGCTTCTCCGTCGCAACTTCAAGTTCCAGTCAGGGTCGACTTGGGTTCTCGACTTGACCCAAGTCGCAGGTGGAGTCGACTTCGGGTTCGACTTCACCTCGACAGTTGGCTTTCTGAACTCCGGAACTTTGGAAATCTTTCTCTTTTGTTTAGTCTTCTTCATGCCTTTAGTTCTTTTGTATTACTTTCTGAATCCTTGTGCCTTGATTGTATTAGCTCCATGATTTGCAATCCTTAGAAGCTTGACTTTGCTTCTTCTTGGTTTTGCTTGATACTTTGAATCATTGGAGAACTTGCTTGCTTTGGAGACTTGAATGTTTGAAGCAAGCTTATGTCTTTTGCCTTTGATTTGATAGATTTGTTCTTCATTTTGAGTCCTTGGACTTGATAGGCTTGACTTGATCTTGATCATGCTTGAAGCTTTTGAGCCTAGAGTGAAGAAGTCTTTTGAATGATTTGAAACTGCAGCTTTGATCTTTGACAAACTCAAGTCGCGCTTGGGGTCGACTTCACCTAAGTCGCACATGGAGTCGACTTGGCTTGCGACTTGGCAGCTCCGTGTCCCAACTTTCAGCTCTGGACAAATTTGCACTTCTGAAGTCGATAGCGAGGTCGACTTCGTCTGCGACTTGGCTACCCAAGTCGCATGTGGAGTCAACTTGACCTGCGACTTCACTTGCTCTTTCTCCCATTTCAACTCTGGACGTTTTAGGCACATTGAAGTCGATCTTGGAGTCGACTTGGAGAACGACTTGGCCTTCTAACTTGATTTTCTTCAAATGTATATTCCTTAAGACATTTCACAAACTTGTTAGTAGCCAAGACTTTCTCAAATTGATTTGTTAATCATCAAAACATAGATTTAGCTAGTTTTCCTCATGTTTCCAACAGGGGCTTCTCATCAAATTGTGTCACCAGGGCACTCAGGGATTTCCTTTTTGGGCACTCAGCCGCATAATGGGGACCGTCACATATAAAACAACTAACTGGTTTGGAGGATCCCTTTGCCTTGCCCTTGGTTTTGGGGTCGAATTATTTACCATGAGTTAGGGCTCTTGGCTTGTCACCATTCTCTCCCCCACTATCCCTTTTATATCCATTCTTATCCTTGAACTTGGAGGGTTCTCCTCTCTTGAATTCAACCAAACTTTCGGCAGCAGCTATGGCCGAAGCAAGATCTTGTACATTTTGGCGTACTAGTTCCTGCTTTGCCCATGATTGCAATCCATCCATGAAGAAGAACTTCTTAAGCTCCTCAGGCAAATCAGGGATTTCAAGGGATGTCTTAGTGAACTCATCAACGTAGTCCCTGATTGTGTCTGTATGCTTAAGCCTTCGAAGTTTGGCTTTTGCCTCATCCTCCGCATTCTTAGGATAGAATTGGGCCTTAAAATCTCGTTTGTATTCTTCCCAGGTGGAGATACGAACCGTACCTTTTTGGATGTCTTCCCTTCGGCGTCTCCACCAAGTTTGGGCTGAATCGGTGAGGTAGAGAGTGGCAGTGCGGATCTTCCTCCCATCATCCTCTATTCCCAAATATTCGAAATATTGCTCTAGCCCCCATAAGAAGTTGTTTAGCTCCATAGCATCCCTCTTCCCACCATAGGATTTGGGTTTAGGAGCATCCACCATTACCAAGTCTGGTGTCCCCGTGGCTCGTGAGGCGACCGCCGCCTTACACAACACCATATCCTCCTTTTGAGCCTTCATGTCGGCCTCCAAGCTGGACACCCGAGTGTCTAGGTCCTCTAATGCTTCAACCCGTTCAAGTAACTGTTCAAGCTTACCATCCATCTCCTGACGCAACATGTCAGCAGTAGAGTTGATGCCTACCATCATGTCTTCTCGGAGCTCTCCATCATCCCTCATGGATGTAAGCTCGTCGAGACGTGGAACAATACGGTTGAGATGTTCGGCCATCACCTTGATAGCTTGCTCTACCCGTTCCATCCTTCCCTCCATGGCTGCGATAGCGTCCTTGGATGATGACCTCTTGATCTTGCTTGCTCGGGTTTCTACATCAGTAAGGCTTGAGGGGTCCATGATCTCCTCTATGTAACCTTGGCTCTGATACCAACTGTCACAAGCTGGGACTTTTCAACCCTGAACTTGTGCGGCACTTAGCTTGCTCACACCCTTGTGAGGACTAAGTCAGCCTAAACCGGACCAAACACTTGAGAAAGTGAGGTAGAGGGTAGTGGGCAAAAGAGGAGAGCACTTAGGAACAAAGAAACTTGTATTACTTGAATGCTTTTTACAAGAAGACTAGAAGACTACAAGGGAACTCTCTTTTGGGAGCTTGGGTGCTCTTGAGTTGGTGTGTGTGGGGTTTGGTTGATGTGTTGGAGCAAATGAGCTCTCTCCCCTTTTATAGGCTCATTCCTCCTCTTGATGCTCCCCGGATTTTGACATGTGTCCTTGAGTAGACGGTCATGATCACTTTCTAGAATCTTCCCACATCCTCTTTGGAATTCTCTAGAATTCTCCTGAAGAGTCTTGAACTTCTTGGAGCTCTTAGAGGATTCAAGAGAAGTCTGGAAGGTTCTAGAATTCTCTACACTTTTCTTTCTCTAGAACTTTCTAGAGAACTCTGGTACCTTCATGATTTCTCTATCGTTTTCTAGAACTTTCTAGAGAACTCCGGCACCTTCATGATTTTTCTACGATTGTGTAGAGGTTTTCTTTAATAACCTCTACTGAAATATTTAGGACGTGACAGAGTGCTCTTGTTTAGAACTGTTATAAATTAAAATGTCATAAAAATAAACTATCACAAACTTTTCAATGAATAGTTGTAAAATATGAATCATAAGTCTCATAGAAGTAGCCAAACGATTGGTCGATTCAAAGGGTGGGATGATCAATTAATACAACCCATCTTTGGATTTCAAAGCAATCTTCCATTCATCACCTGTTCTAATTAAGATTTGATAATAACGAGTTCAAAGATCAATCTTGGAAAACCATTATGAAACCATTGTGAACCAGCCATAAGATCCAACATATGATCCAATCTAAGCATGAGAAACCTTCATCTGATTGCAATTTTGTTAATTACACAAGTATCAATATATATTCTCCAGGATCCATCTTTCTAAGGAGTTAACAAAGCGTACATTGCATAAGAACTCAATCTTTCATAAACAAAGCCCCTTTGTTAATAGTTCATCAACTTGTCGTTTTGATTTAGTATGTTCTTTGGGATTCATCTTATAATATGGCGAATTTGTAACTGAGATCCTAGGATCAAGTCAATGACATGTTATATGCCTTCATTGGAGAAAGTTAGTCAGGTAATTTATTTAGAACCACATCGTTAAACTCTTTTAATAAGATCTCAACCTCTAGCAAGTTGGCATTTGATGCTTTAGAAACGGAAAAATTTATTATTCAAATAAAGACCAATTCGTTGCGCTCCTTTTAAAATTCTTTTTTGGTTAAATATGTAAGGACCTTTTCATTAATGGATCAATGAGAGATACATCTATTTAAGGCCTATCCTTTTCCCATGGTTTAGTTGTTTCAATAAGATAGACTGTCTATTTGGTTCATTATGTATCATTTAGGGCCTGTTTGGCTATGTGGTATCAACATAACACCATGCGCATTATCAAATAAGCTATGAATCTAAGTTTTTTCAAATCCGCACTTTTTTCACTTAGTCTTTCATAATGAGTCACTGTGAAATCATAAAGAGTGACCAAGCAAAATATGTGCCACATCCATAGATAGAACGTCACAACAAACTTTATTTAAATAGTTACCATAGTGATTGGTACCTAACAACTCTTGTTTACAGGTTTAAAAAAAAAAAGGAGCCTATCAAAGCTACCCAATATAGCTATGGATGATGTTTAAGTTTTAATTTTAGCATGGGTATAGCTATGATGAGGTTCGAGTTTTAATTTTAGCATAGGTGTAGCAGATTTTGAAACAATATCCATAGAAATATCTCCATCGACAACAATTTTGCAGATTATATCTTCATAATTGAAATATTGATGAAATATATTAGTACATCATCAATCACTAGCTTCAAATAATAGTAAAAATGTAATATACTATATTTAATTGCTAGTCGTTATTAAAATTATGGACTTTGTAAAATTCATTTCAAGTGATTCGTCAAAAATTTCAGCAACTAGGTTTACGTTTTACCTTCATAAAATTCTTCTCTATCCATATTTATGTTTAAAGCATAACTAGGACACTAAGATGGCACATGACCTAGACCTTTATATTTGAAGCATGAAATTTCTTATGCTCTCCAATGTGGACTAAGAGTAGCATTTGTGGAAGTGCTCATGTTGACCCATAAAATAGCATTATCCACTAAATACTATAAGCTTATATGGTATTTTATAAAGATGTTAGCTTAAATTTAGTTTTAATTGCCTTGCTTTCTCCATCTTGGGAAGTCAAAATTTTGGTACTCGAGAAACTAAGCAAATTTACATGCAGATAAAAAAAAAATGCATCCCAAATAACACAAAATCAGGTCAGGTAAATATAATAGAAGCAGGGTATCTAATTATAAATGGGAGGTAGGACTGCTGTTATTATATTGCATATGGCGCATCAAACATCTGGAGCTCCTCTAGGACAGGGAAGAATGGTTCCTGCACCCACTAACAAGCTGACTCTACATACCTGCCATTGCAGACAATTTAAACCTTAATTATGAGTATAATTGATGGAAGATGAATAAAGAAGCCTTCAAAAAGAACATAGTAAGGTAAAAAAAAAAAAAAAAATTGCTGATGGCTTTACTTTTTCCTTAACAATGGCGAGGTAAAAATTGCTTCAAATAAATACATTAACTCACCCGGTTAATGGCAATAAAAAAGAATGCAAAAGACAATACAGATTATCAAGGAGCCTATAAAGCAACCTCTTTGAAAAACAACGCTGTTGAGTGCTTTGGTGCAAAACAGTATCATGAGCTGGAGGAATAAGTGGATCTTGGTGCATCAGTTCCAGCCAAATGGGAACCCCTACAACATGTCCATTAATGTATTGGTTATCTCATTAAAAGACCATAATCTAATGCCTCCAAGTACTGACCATAAAAAACAAACCATAAAAACAGTTCTTAACTACGGGGCATATATTTACAGGCCTCTCAAGCTATCTTTATATAATTAGTACCTATATTAGGACAGAAAGCTGAATGCAAATGACAGAACCTGACTTACTAATTCCTACAATTACCTAACAGACAACAGCGAAAACGTAGGCATGATAATACACAGGACCTGCAGCGACTATTTGCCGATCGTAGTTTCAAGTATCAAACACACTGTGAATCATCATCAGGAATTTAGGTACGCCAAATTGCTAGGGACAACTTGAGACAGAAGTCATCCGCCACAGCCCAACACATCAGCAATAGCTGAATTTTCTTTCAAACAGACAGCATGGAATAATACCGCAGATAACGAAAATTAAACCAGGAAAGTTCCAACTAGAAGCATGGAATTGCCAGATACAGAACTATTGCACGGCAAGCCGGCCACTGAAGATGATAACTCCTACCACAATGATGCAGTCGAGATCGTCCCACCCAACCGTCAAAAACCAGACCCAGAATTCGCAACGAGGGTGAAAGTGTGAAAGAAATGCACAGAGTAAGAACGAGAAGATAGCAGAATTCAACAAATATTTCACGAGAATTACATAAAACCCCCGCATTTCGAAGAAATGAAGAATCTCAAAGCCCAAGTGTTTCAAGAGTCTACCATTCTAGATGTAATCGAGAAGTTGCCTCCAAGAAACGAGAAGATAGCAGAATTCAACAAATCATTCATGAGAATTACGTCGTATTTCGATCGGAGGAGGATGATCAAAAGCCTAAGAACTTAATATTTCCCAATTCCCGAAATGTAATCAAGGAATCGCCTCCAAGAAACGAGAAGAACACGACAGAAATGGCGGCTGGAATTCGCTGAAAACCCTCCGACATCCGATCGACGCTAATTCAATGACAATGAAATACGTACCTATCTCGGAGATACGAGGAAAACGCAACAGACTTGGCGGCTGGAATTGGCTGAAAACCCTCCAGGATCCGATCGACGCTAATAAGTCAATGCAAACGAATCGGCCATCCCTCTCCGAGATGAGAGAAAAACACAGCAGAATCGACGGGTGGGATTCGCCAAAACTCTTCGGAATCCGATCGACACTAATTCAATGTCATTGGTCGCAATGCGTACCTCTGTAAAACCCTAGAAAAAGTGCGTGGAATTCCTTGAACGAGAAGAGGATTAGATTTTTTCCCCCTCCTCTCTCTCGAAGAGCGAAGAAGACGGAGGCGCGAGGTTTTCTTTGGGGATACGGTAATTGTTTATGACCGTTAGAAGAATACGGCGCAGACCTTCGTCACGCCTGTTCATTTTTATGGGATTTGATAGGACGATTATTTTTCGGCTTCCCAATATCTATCAGCCAATTTTTCTCATCGTTGATGCAACTTTGCGATTTCTAATATAATATTTTCTTAAATTTTAATAGACAATAATACCTCTTAATCTCTGATTTCACCACACTAAATAGGCCACAGAATGCCCGCCGATTTTGCTGGGAGGGACCGTCCTCCGCCACTCGCTGCAGCATGTCATGGCACCCATGTACATGATTTTGCAGACCATATTTGCCAGCAGCAGACAACGGGTTCTAAAAACCAAACTTAACACTGATGTCCCAAATCCATTTTAGTCAGGACAGAAATTCCGAAATGCAACGCTGACATCCATATAAACTAAACAATTGGGCTGCTTCTCATCAATTTAAAAAGAAGTTATTTTCAAATATACACAGTACGTCACCTTAATTCTAAATGTACTTGTTATATTTCTAAAATCACAAATATACCCGTTACGTTGTTATTTAATCCCAAAAATATTCATCACGTAAGTTACCCAAAAATATTCATCACGTAAGTTAACGCCGTTAGAAAATATGTTAAATTACTAATATGCCTATCAAATTTATGACATAATTGAAAAAAATTAATGTTATAACTCACTAATGTCTTAATTGTATATGAATTCTAAATTTAAAGTGTTTTAATTTCATTTTCTTTTTATTAATTTCATCATTTATTATTTTACAGCACGGGTATTTTGGATATTTAAAAAAATTAACAAATGGTTTTTTACGAAATGGGTAAATTTGGGATTTTAAAAATATATTTGAAATTAAGGTCAAATGTAGTGGATATTTTAATAATAACTCATTTAAAAATAAAAAAATAAATTGGGCTACCGTCCTTTCTGGTCTGTAGTGTGATGCGCCCAGTATTCGGCTTGAGGGCCTATAGTAATTTCATGTTGAATTATCAAATGCCTTCGGTTTAGGTTAGGGCATAAACCATATATTCCTTTTCAGGGTTTTCTTTCTTTATAAATATCTTCTTAATATTTGCTAAAATCCCCCTACCTTCTTTGATATCGGTATAATAATAAATATTTGTTTTAACAAAAAAATGACTTGTACTCATTCATATATGAAAAATAAACATATATCTATCATATTTGTCTACAAAATATATCCCTATCTTATAACTTGCATAAGTAAAATGCAAAATATTTTCAAAAATCAAAATATTTGGCTAATCGAAAGCGTCGCTGTGTACCTATTTTTAGTTTATGTGATTTATTTAACTCAAAATTTTTATTTTCTACTTATAATTTAAATCACCATCCTTTATCTTTAATCAAAAGTCCCGTTTTTCAGATTTTATTTTTTCTCTTTTTAAATTTCTTTTGCTAGTTCTCCAAGTCCATTTTAGAATATGCGGAACTTAAAAAAATTTACTTCTTTCTACACATCTTTTATTATGATTTAACATTTCAACTATTGTATTTAGTGTTGTTATCTCATTTTTAACAACTTTACGTACAACTAATCTTTTATTTTTTGATTTATTTTAACTTTATTCATTTTACTTTTAATCATGATTTCTTATTATATTATATTACTTTCTCACTTTTTCGAATTTTCAATTTCATTTTTTCGCTTATTTCTTTTACATCTTACCAAATGTGCTAAATTTTGTTTTAAAAAAAGAAAAACATCTTTTATGTAGTGGAAGAAAGCACTAAAATGATCAACGAATTAGTTAAGGACTTAAGTTCTTAAATCGTTTTAGATGCTAATGAACATTTGACCATTAATTATCCTCAATCCCAAAGTACTTGTGGCCAATGATTATATGCTAATTAAAATTATAAACATCATGATTCCTCATTTTTTTTTTAGGAATTTCGCTGAGATCCATTTCAGAAGGCCGGTACTTTTTTTTTTTTTTTTTTTTTCCAATGGCAATTTAAATGTGTTTGGAGATGGGAGGAAACTCCACTTATCAAACTATGAATTAGCTAGAATAGAATAGACAGATCCTTGATAGATGTTAGCCAGTTAACTCGTCATTTTTTACATCCAAATACAGCTAATCATGCTACACTAATTATGAATAGAAACTGTTCACGGAAAAGCTGGGTACTTTCAACTGATTGTTCTGAACCATTTGTGGAGTTGGGCTGTTGTTGATAGGAGATGCCAACACAAGCAGAAGTTGCAAGGTGGGATGCTTCATTTGTGTGTGCAAGAAATGGGAAACAAAAAAAATCCCACTTTTGGTAATTTCTTGACAAAAAATTAAGTTGTCCCTTCTGATCCCATAAAATTAATTTAGATTTATCCCATGAATTTCTTCGATCAAGATTATTAGAAGATCAATTACAGGCTCAATGAAACTAGACATATATACCACTTGCCGAGACACTAATTAACTCTTTCCCTGATTATTTCCCGCTTCTCCTTAGATCTTATAAATTGCATCTGAAATGGAATTGACGGGAGGAAATTATTATTTTCTGAAATTGTCCTCGATTAGAAAAAAAGAAGAAATTGTTATACATAGAATCAACATTTAAATAACTCTTATTTGATCTTGATCTGAATAGACAAATTAATGGAGCATAGAGGACAGCTACCGACGAAACTGAAAGCCAAATGCATGTTCTACTACATTGGTATGCTTCCTTTTTCGCATTATAGGAGAACATGAACGAATTTAATTGAATTGAATGCATGAACAAGTGGACGAAGATCATGGAACAGGAGATCATATATCATGATGGGAGGGCAATAATATCTACCACATTAAGCTCGTTAATTAATTTGGACTTGGTCATCATACGTGGATGGACCTAAACAACTGCTTCAAGATGCATAGAGCTCTGCCAGCTCCTCCAGTGAATCATTGGTGAGATTTGGATCGGCATTCTCTAGCATCCACAGAAGGTGGTCGAAGATGACTACCTCGCACTTCACCGAGATGCCATTGCCACGGTCATGACCGGCCTCCTTACAGTTGTGCTTGGACTTGTTCTCGATCAGGGCGTTTATCAGAGGGTGATCCAAGAGCTTAGCGTCGATCATGTAGAGCCTCCGCGAGCTGCCTACGAAGACAGCCTCCCGTCTCTCGTCTTCGCTGATCATGTCCCCCCAAATCTCATCTCTTGTAGATTTGGACCTCAAGCTACTGTAGGATGAGGATCTCGCCAGCTGCTTGGACAAGCTCTTGCACTTCTTTAGTATCAAATTCATCGTCTTCATCTTGAGATCATGAGAAATTAAGACGGATGGAGAGAGAGAGAGATGTAGGTGAGAAGGAGTCGGAGCTTACAAGTAACACAATTTGCTAGCTAACCTTGATATACACTCAGGCCCTCTCAAATGTCAAGGTGGGTGAGCCATCGTTATTATTCCATGCATAGAGTGTACAGTGGAGCCCACCACCCTTTGCTGCCGCCCAGCAGATAAAAACCATTGAATAACACCAGCATGATCAGTCATCTTTTCAATCAGGTGGGCCACGCTAATTATAGGTTGCAATATTCAAGTGGAATATTACATGCACCACCACCCAACACAGCTTGTGAATGATATTTGATATTCTGATAAGTAATACGTATGAATAGAAGGGATGCTGTCTTAATTTACATTCCCTTTCTTTTAAGTCTGGACTTTCTCTGCAGATGCTAACCTTTAACGTAAAATGAGTTAATTAAATAAATATATATGAGAGCCCTTTTGATAAGTGTAATGTTAGCACATATATATAGATAGTGTAAAAGATTACATGATATAAAAAATATAAATAGTAAAAGTATAAATATGTAGCCATTTTCGTTTTTAATACATTAACGCTCGAATAAGGAGTGCTTAAATTCATTTATATATGCATTATAATACAATAATATTTTATAAAATCAACTTTTATAATTATTATTTTTGTTTTTCCTCTCATGCAGCACTGATACACTCCATCAAGCAAGTGCGCCATCCATCCAAATTAACGCACGCACTTCTGTCGTTGCCCATGCATCCATTTTCCGAAAACCTAAAGATGTTGTGCAGTGCACCTATGTTCCATCGAATATGCGATGGGCCCGTGGAATTAAGGTGGACCAATCAATCAGTCCCTCGTTGCCGCACCGCCGAGGATTACGTGACAAAATGAATGCACGTGCATGCATGCCCCATTGTTTTTGTCACTGATGCCGAACCGCTCACATGCAGCCTTCATGGGCCTTGGTCCTGGTATTAGGAATGGGTCCCACTCCCATATATCCCTCCCTCCAATGATTTTTGAACGTCGCACTCTCACGTTGGCGCAGACGTCGTTCCCCGGCCGGGCCGATTTTGATTATATGCTATGTACATGCATGTCTCGATCATTAAGTTTTAAGGTCATGGCCCCACGCGTGGCCGAATTTCCCAGCTAGCTAGCAACGATTCACATGTTTATATGCTCCCCCAACATCCACTCAATGCTCGTGGCCCGAAATAGCATCCGAGGCATATTCCCAAAAACTTGCCTCTTACTAAAAATATACATACTTTCAAATCCTATTACAGCTAGATTCTATCGTTCAACGTTGAAATGTTTCATGGAAATCATCGCATGAATGATGTTCATAATATCATATAAAATATTAGATTATGGTATAATGATACTATACATCCGGTTGTTACTGAGTTATCTTGCATGTTTCATATTTTAAAATATTTTCCTTAGTTTTTTTTTTCATTTTAATGTGGGGGTTACTGCTTAGGATCTTTTTGGTATAATAAAAATAGTAAGGGGAAAGGAATGAATATAATAAGAGTAAAGGAAATATGTATAGCATAGCTGTGGAGAAAAGTACGAGAAAACGATTAGAATATAGAGATAAAAATAAAAAATAAGATAACTAGGTAATTAATATATTACCTTTTTGTCATTCTTGTCTCTCTTCCCATTGAATTTTCCTTCAAACAAACGGACTCTTAGTTCATATATATAATTTTATAATTTTATCTGTTTTTATATATTTTTATAATTTTTTTAAAATAAAAATTTTACCTCTCTCACATTCCCCTTCCTATAAAAATGGTAAATTTTTTCATTTTTTTTTTAAATTCGTAGAATATATGTATAAGAATCTAAAATTGGTAAATTTGTATATATTAACTAAATACACTTTTTCTTACATAAACTGAAAAGAAAACAAAAGAAAATAATCAAAAATATGAAATACACAAGATTGCTACTTTTTTTTTTTGATAAGGGATTGCTACTTAGATGTACAATATCATTATGTTATAATAGGTACATCTCTATGTTATGAGACTATAGCTATAGCACTAGTCACTCCATTCGACTGCGAAAAATGTCAATATTATAGATATATTGGTTAACCTTGATCTTCTGTTATGGTAAAATTTGACGATTTTTAAATTTATTTAGTATTTTATGTTTTATTTTTAAAGATCATCAAATGGAGCTTTTTTGTTATTTTTAAAAATTAAAATATAATGCTAAATAAATTCACAATTTTATCAAGTTTTACCGGATGAAAATCTAGATAGAGACAAGCATTTATTAAAAAATAATAAGAATTATTTTTCGGCTGCGCATATAGCGCCCCGCATAAGATCGACTCCCACAGCTATAAATACTAAAGAATACAATGAAAAATGTATGACAATAACGGAAAGTATACATCAAATATTCGAGCCTCGGAAATGAATTTTCCACGAAAGTTCACTCTAAGAGAAAACAATTTCATGCTTACAATAATATCTTTCAGACTAATTAATGTAGCATTTTAAATACTTTTAGTGATCTTATTTTTTCATCATCAATTATATCAATACTTACAATATTTTTTTTTCACAACTTCGCCGACATCAACACATAATTATTATCAACACACTATGGGAGCAGACCTTTAGAATTTACAGGTCGTGAGACTTATTTTCAATCGGTGTGCTCATCAGCAACTTGCAAATAATATTGGCAGCAAAGAAACAAGCTCAGCTCTCCCGGGTTAAGTTGGGGTTGAAAATTGATAATTCGTGTTAGACCGGGCTAATGGCCGATTGGTCGTGTTGGGTTTCTTCCGTTAAGTGGATAAATGTTGGGTGCTAGCTGTTGAACTAATTAACTTACAGAATATGGTCATATGAAAAACAGATGAGAGTTGTTATACACTAGCTAATTACTGTTAATCAAGTTAATTTAGATCTGTCGTTTTTGGTCTTAAGTTAGCTGCATGTGTGACATTGACACACACACACGTATATAGCAATTTATGGAAAGCCATGTCTGATGTTGTACACTCCAATCATATTATCACACCATCATGACTTGTTTGCCTCAAGGCAGAGGTTGCACCTACTTGTCACTATTTAAGGAATACCTCCAATTAATGGAATGTCCAACCATCGGCACTGGACAAAGAATATATTATTGGATTTTAAGATGACTCTAGAAAAATGCTTACTCCCCACGTCATTGTAGTCATGAGGGGATGCCAGCGTTCTTTTGGACTAGGAACTTTTGTGGTAGATCCCACCTCTGATTAATTAGCTTGGCTCGTGTATGAACTTTGAAATGGGTCGAAGTTGTGGGTGCACATGAATCCGCATGCAGTTATGAGATGAGTTGAGATTTTCTAATTATTTAATAAACTGAAAAATTGATCTAAATTTTACATAAATGAAATGAATGTTTTTTTAATTAGGTGTATATATTATAATTTATTTCAGATATTACAAGCTTAAAGGAGACAACAAACATTTATCATATAAGGAGAGAACGTGCTCTCACTTATTTTTACATGGGAGACAAAGCTAGCTCTTATAAATGACTTCTCCCACATCAGGGATAGAAATGTTATACTCCCACATTATGGGGAGTAAAACACTGACAGACAGTAAAGCTGCCTTCGTCCATGACCACTCGGGTGGCGCCTGGTTGATGGATTAAATGAATATTTGTATTAAAATATAGCCCCTTGTTTTGGACCAGTACCACACTGATAAAGGAAGAATGCCATCTGTCGTGGTGGGAAGCCAGCCAGCCCCTCTTACCTGCTGAAAAAGCACTACATTTGTACATTTGTTGCACTCGCACCAGTGTAAGCACTGAGGTTGCCATCAGGTGGGCCGCACTTTTGGATGTTTTCGCTCTTGAAACAGCTGCTTGAAACTACCTCTTGGTTTTTGCACACTGCTATTGCATTCATGAAAGGAGACCCATCACTGACTATTTTGGGCATTAACGATGTCCGTCGTTAATTTCCTTTAATTAAATAATGCTGATGGTGACCTTTCATCTTTAATTGGCATTCACATAGATGGTCCATAGTATGGATTATATTGTGGTTGGTATCCTGTAAAATGAATAGAGGTCCACAATCAATGCCAAAAATGGATTTAGTACCATTAATTTTCTTCTTATCTTGAAGATGATTATGTTAGGAAATCGTTTTCAAATGATCTTGCTCCGCGATCAACTCTAGCGTTTGAACTTTTTTAGAGGATGAGCTGAAGCCCCAAATTCTTGATAGACCAGGATAAGTTGGAAAAATAAAACCAGCAATCTAGCAACAAACGATGGCTTGAGAGGGACTTGCATAAGCGAGCGAATGTTTTCTTAGCTTCGAAGAAACAAAGACAAGTCGAAAGCTTGTTTTCGCTTAGAAGCAAACGCATCAACTTCCTTGTCGAAGTCGCATCCGTGTAAAATGCCTGAAGAAACCTTTCATACCAGCGGACCTTTGCACCAATCCAGCTTGGACACAGGCTCCCATTTCGTTGCGAATATCTGGAGACTGGATCATTTTGCTTGGCGTGTTTCTTTATATCTTTTTTAACGACTAGGAATTTGGTTAGCCACCATTGATGAAGAACGTTACTTCGAATCCACTCCTGTTCTTGAAAGTCCATGGACCCCTTGACCTCGAGGCGTTTTTACTTTTCGGGAGCAAAGGAAGTCACACCCGTCAATGGAATACTGATAAAGACCAGTTTCTTCCGAACATTCTTCTAAGATAGGAGGATCCCTCTAGAGGGAAATAATATATTATTATTTATTTTTCTTTTTACCCCATGCAATCCTTTTGGATGCCACGGTAACAACATGAGTCCCAAATTGTTTTTAATTCTTGATGAAGAATTAGAGCGGCTCCAGTGCTTCGGAAATATCTTTTTTGAACTGTACATTTGTTTTTTTTTTTTTTTAAACACAGAAATTTAGCCGCACATAGCCTCAAACCACACAAATAAAGAAAAAAAAACAGTAGCAGCCTGCAGAGGGCTAAAATGAACTTTGCTTGATTTTATGGCCGTTGGAGCTATTGGCTGATTGCCACCATACGTTTAACTTCCATCGTATTGCAAAAAAAAGAAAAGAAAAAAAATGTAGAGCAAAGAAATGAAAATCATCTAATGCCCCTTGATATCCAACTTTCCATTTGACAGATAAAAGAACGGGGTAAAACCGCGTCTCAGTATCTCATTAGATAGTGGCCACCCAACCTCTTCCTTGGGTGTACCAAATCAATGAAAACAGAATATCTATAAGAAGCGGATCGACAATAGCAATGTACACTCAAGAGTGGTGCAACACCAAACGGGATTACAATATAAAAAAATCAAAAATACCTGCATGTGAAAATGGTTGATCTGATCAGATATTGAACCGAAAGAGCATTATATCACCTTCCTGTACAACGTAGTCTTTCCCCTCTGACCTCAACTGCATCAGCACAAAAGGCCGCATGTCAATTGCACATAGTAACATTTGTCTTCATGAAGATCACTGTTAGCTGCAGGTGCCAGATTTATGAAACCAATGCATGTTCTGTGCATTAGAAACTTGAAAACCAATTCTCTTCATATTTAATACTATTTGCAATATACGCGAAACCAAGGTCATAGGAATAGTGCAGGAAACCTGCCAGCACAACAATAAACTTACGAGTCCTTTCTCCCTTGCAGCTGCCAGTGAACCAGATGCAACAAAATCATCATAAGCAACCTAACAAACCCACACATCAGAGACACTGATTAGAAGTCAAAAGATATCTAACTCCTAAAGAACAAGGACATTAAAATTTGTCATTCCTAGTTGCATCATTGACAGGACACTTCCGATAACAAAAACCTTTGGTAAATTAGGTGTGTAATAAACCTTTTGCTTCAACCTTATTTTTGGTCAGTAAGGATCTTTGAGTTTTTCATTCCTAGTTGCATCGCTGAAAGGACATCAGGGTGGGTATAACCCTGAAGCCTTGCTCAGATGTCATTCTCATTTTCTCAGCAACAAAGAATACCACTGCTGATACAGCAGTGGCTGTGTAAGAGATTCAGGTAGTTCACTTCATAGGGGGTCGCAGGTAATTCCAACTCAATAACACAAAGAATAAGATGGTCTACTAATCATGCGGGCCAGTCATAAGTTGAAGATAAAATACTGCATGCATTGCAAATCTTCCCTTGCAGAAACACCAACAAAAAAAAAAGAAAAAAAGAAGAAGAAGCATGTGTTCATCTAGATGAGTTTACACCAATATGAATCCCCAGAATTTCAAGTTTAGTTACCCATTCAGATCTCACGGATGTTGGAATAAAACCTACTTATAATAAGTCAATGATTGACATTTAACATAAAAAAATCCAATATGCGATGTTTGTTTCAAGTTGGATCTAAAGAGAAGAGCAACGACAATTACAGTGCTTTTTCATTTGGAATATTAGGTAACATCATAATTAGGCATTTTCTTTCAAAACAAGTGGCTCTAATATATTTAAACTGATGCTAACATGAAAATAAATGGTATTCTGATGACCCTTACAGTCTCAGCTCGAATAAAACCTTTCTCAAAGTCAGAATGAATTACTCCAGCTGCTTGTGGGGCTGTCATTCCTAAATAATTAGGAAAACAAAAGTCATGTTATAACAATATCATAAAATCAACTATGGATATATAGGCAACCATTGGAGGGTCTGGGTTGGCCAAATTCAACCGAAACAGATCAGACTTTAAAACAATAGGACCCATTAGGCAATATCTAAATTTAGAGCTTTGTCAAGTTTGAGCCCAACCTAATACATAATGTCCACAAGCAGATAGTCTCTTTTCCCCTAATCTCTTTCCTTTTTTCGTGAGTCATATTTTCAAAAGAAAGAGGCATAGGCCTTATTTATTAGCATGGTACACTCTGACTTGAGCTAGAAAACAGAAACCTGAGATCTGCTCATGGAATCTCAACTTTCAGACTTGACCAAGAAAAAAGTTAGCAACTTATTCTTAATTGAGAACAAAGACTGACCTGCATGTATGGTCCATGCTTTTGTTTCCTGCAAAAAATCATGAAGAATATTCGGCATTTCAAACTTCTTCATGAATTGCCGTACAAATCAGATAGTGTTTTTTTCCCCCTTCCCCTTAGATTGGATATGGTCTCACCTTCTCTCCAGATGTGAAGTATGTGCGTAGGCCCAAAAGCTGGTATGTGGCTCTTATAAGGTTCCCAAGTCCACTTTCACTGACACCAAGCGATTTCAGGTATTCATCTCTTTCTTCAGGTGGAAGTTCAGTCAGCTCAGATTCAACCTGCGCGACATATTCATGCATGTTAAAATAACATCAGTAGTATGTTGTATCATGAGCACATTGTTGTATCATAAGCACACATTGATGGTGAATCTGTCGGAATGGCATAACATGTATTACACAGGCTAGTATATGTTTGACAGAAGGTGAAAGGTGAAAATTCCCAAAGAGAATGATAAGAAATCTGAGCAAGGACATGTGTAGCAAGAATTTGGTACTTTTGAGCCATCAAACACTCACATTCACCAGTCTTAAATGTTTTATAGGGAACCAAGCAACTTTTTTCGATTGATGGAAAATTCTACTCCTGTATGTGCATGTTTATGGATGGAGTTTCTATAATATTTTCCCAATTATAGCTCTGAATGAAAATACAACTGATGGAAGATGGCAATGACCCACCTGTGCAGAGATCGTCACTAACCCTGATTGTAATTCTGATGCCAGACTAACCACATCTTTGATGTGAGGATTGTTACTGGGTTCAACAAGATCAGATTCTGCGACATTGGCAACATAAATGACTGGCTTCATTGTGAGTAAACAAAGATGGCGTATAGATTCCATTTCAAAATCAGTTAAGGCAACTGATCTGGCTGGTTTTCCATTCATAAGCGCCTGTTGAATTCTTTCCAGTGCAGATTTCTCTGCTTCCTCCTGAAGTTCAACAAAAATTGTAACCAATTGTCAAGAAATAATTGAATACACTTCAAAAGAGACAAAAATAAAGGTTTTACTGCTGACAAATGAAACTTGAAGAACAGAAAATAGAAATCACAAATAATAGTTACAAATCCAATAATCCAATCTTCATGACAGTAGAATAAAATCAAAGGATGTGGTATTTAAGGAAATTTGCACTATAATGCAATACAGATTCAAAATCAACAAATGAAGAACAATAATCTTTTGAAACTCAACAAAAAAGACACTCCAATCTTTGAATCCAGAAGCACCAGAATGAATCACCAAACTTCATCAAACTCAATCAACTAAATCATCAGTAAGTTTTGAATTAAATATTGAAGTCAAGCAAATCCAGCCCAAGTTCAGAGCTATGTTAAATATAATACCTTCAGTTTTGATTGAGAGTCTTTTGGTTTACTCTTCTTAAGCTTCTCCATTCTTTTCTCAATCTGCGTTTCTTGAAAAGACAACTTAGTCACGTTAGTTCATCTCATTCCTAGCACCACTGCTGTTGATGCATGGACAATGATACAAACCTGTTGAGCCTTTTAACAGAGCAGATATTTATTATTTTTCAGGGAACTTCTATGGAAGGAACCCTTTCCCCCTGAGTTAGTGTGAAGATTTATCTTCATAAAGGATCTTTTCCCTTTTAAATCATTTTCAATTTTCAAAAGATCTGACAAAATGGGACCTGCACTCCAAGACACCATGATTTTATTTATTTTGGAATATGACCACAGTTTCATTTTTTTTCAAAAAAAAAACTTTCCCTCAGCTCAAAGAAAACTATGCTACAAATAGCATGTCAATGCAGAGGCACAGGCCTCGACACTCATTGAAACTTGACTATGAAGATACTTCTAACGTCTGCAAAATAAAAGATAGACCTCCAAATAATAAAGTGAAAATACCATTAATTGTAGACAAGTTCAAGCTTTCTTACCTGATCTAAATCAGAGAAAACCAATTCCAAGTTGATTACATCAATATCAGATTTTGGGTCGACTTTCCCATTCACATGAACAATGTCATTATCCTCAAAACAGCGAACAACCTGAAAGGAGAGTGCCCATTAGAAATGCCACTATTTCCCACTATGCAATGAAAGACAGAGATCCAGACAGTTTCGCAATTGGTCCATGGAATACATCAAAAATCAAACAACAGAATCCCATCAATAAGTGCAGGCTCCATTGCACCCTCCTGGGGGAAGCCCATTGAGAACAAGCCCAAAACCAGTCTCACTTTCTGCAGGATTGAAAACATGGTTTTACATTTGATGATTTCAATTCAAGTCCAGATCCTGAAGCATGCAAAATATGGAGTATCCAATGAATCCCTTAGAAACTTTGGTACATCTATTGCTTGAGTTCATTTATGAGAGAAGAAAACAAGTCCCTGAGCATACAGGAATTTAACCAACAACAAAAACCTACCAGAATTTTAGAGATACAATGTTAAGGGGCAGACCTGAAGAATGGAATCTACTTCCCGAATATGTGCGAGGAACTTATTCCCCAAGCCCTATAATGCAAAAAGAAAAATGATAGTGAGCTAATGCATAAGTAATTAGTTATTATAGTTTGTTATGGAAATAAAGTCCAATGGGAACCTGAAGGATTATCTTGTGCACCAACCAACAGAATTAATTCAAAAAATAAAATGTTACAGTATGCAGTTACCTTCTGGCATCATGCAGCAGTGTGCAAGGAAATGGAGGTAAGTACTGAGAAACTAAAATGATTGGGATTCATCAACATCACCATAAAATAGGATTCCATGCAACTGGAAGTTATTTTTTTATTCTTATTTAATTTTAGTTAAATAAATGGGCTTAGCAATATTTTCCATACATACAATAAACTGGTCACAGATTTGCCTTCTTATAATAAAGAGTCAGCTCTTTATAATATATTTGGATTATCTACCAACCTCCAGTTATGTGGTAATTGAAAAGTATGAGACAATATGGGTGTTTTATTATGAGTGCCGTATCTTATTTTTCCCATAATCACATAGTACTGGACATTCATAATAAAAATGCTGATATGTTATCGATCTATTGGGGCAAATCACTGATATATTGCTGAGAATTATCAAAATATCAGAACAGCTGATCAGTATAATGCCAAGATCTTAAATTCTAATCGATAAGAAGGTATCAGCTATTACCTCTCCTTGACTGGCTCCTTTAACAAGGCCAGCAATATCTACAAATTCTATAGATGCTGGTACAGCACGCTGTGATTTACTGATATCACAAAGCACATTCAAACGCGGATCTGGAACTGCAACAATACCAACATTGGGTTCTATCGTGCAAAATGGAAAATTGGCAGCTTGAGCTTTTCCGCTCTCAACCTACAAGAGGAGAAAATTTCCCTATGTCAAGGATCTTGTTAGTGCAACTTAGAAGCAGCAATCACCTATAAGTATTAAACTGGACCTATGAGTCGGTACAGAAAAATACAATGAATCAGTGCCAGTGGTGGTCCAAAAGGAGCACAACTTGAGGTTGAATTGAACTGGATTGAAATAGTTCAATTGAATCAAGAATCAAGAAATGTTGCAATTCTCGCTTATCTAGACCTGCATGATTGCAGCAGAAGCATACTGACACAGCAAGCATGTGACAAACGTGCAAAATTGAGATAACATGAATGGAAAGATAAAACTAGAGGCAGTATGTTTTCCCTCCACAACATGCAAGGAAGGGACTTGTCCCCGAAGTAGAGCACAAAACACACACATAGACTCAATTCTAAATCTCCCAGTAATCGGCAGAAATGGGTGGGAACAGATCACCAAAATCACACAAATAATATTGGCTTAGCTGTTTGACAATTGTCTTTTCCATTGAACTTCTGAAATTTCACTTTCAAGCCGTCAATTCTATAAGCCAAAGTATCTAATCAGCAGAATTATGAGGGAATGCTTAATCATAATAAAACTTTCATTGCCACCTTCGTGACTGAAGTCACTGAACCACATACGACATACGACCTACTATTAAAATGAATGTGCTAACCAATCTCAAAAATACCAGAAACGAATGCACTAGACTCACATCTAGCTCTTCAAGAAATGATTTTGCAGAAAGATACGGAATCTTTTTTTTAAATTTTTTTAATTGCGTATGCATAAGCAACTCAACGAACAAGTAGAAGCAGGCCTAAGTAATGACTAATGGAATTAAGAGGCACTAAGGATGGAGATGTCTCACGACAGAATTGAAGAGGGTGGATTTTCCAACGTTGGGGAGGCCAACGATGCCGGCTTTCAAGCTCATGCTTATCCTGGAGGACGAGGAAGAGAAGGGGCGGCCCCTGTTGAACGCCGAATAGTGAAATTGAGGGCACAGGATTCTGCTGCCGAAAGAAAGCTCTTGCTGGAAGCCTAATCCTAACGTTGGGAAGAGATGGCGTAGGCCGAGCTTCGCCATTTTCTGCGATGACCGCAGCTGCTGCTGTGTAGACGGAGTGTGCGCGGGTACTTCTCCTGGAGGACGTGGAGGGAAGAGAGTCTTGCCGTCGTAAGATGGATGGATGGATGGATGAGGCCCGGCACGTGCGACCTTCCCAGCCGTTCATCAGGCGATGGGGCAGAACTGCGTAGTTTTACTTTATGGATATGGGAGACGAATGAACGGCAGGGAGTCAGTGACTCATAGCCAGTAGGTGAACCGCAGCTGCGCGTTAGATTTTGGAAGTGTTTAGTACGAGATAAATGGTGGGAATAGAATAAAATAAATTTTAAATTGAAAATTAATGTGATACTAAAAATTAAGTGAGAATAATGTGGAAATAAATGAGGTAGACTGCTAGAGTTGTAAGTGAAATATGAGAAAATGTCATGATTGGAATTATGGTACCTAGGGTCAACAAAAAAGTAGGATAATTATATAATTAACGTTATTAACTTTTGTAATAAAAAATGTTATTGATTTTCAAATTACATTGTATTCTATTCTATTTAATTGTTGTCAGAATGTTAGATACCTCATGGTTTTCCTAAAACATTCAATAAACTTACGCAAGACGTGAATGTAATGAGATTTTTTTTATCATTGACACAATCTTTACAATGTCTAATACAATTTTTTTACATTTTTGATGCCATTTTTTCATTTTCAATATACATATTATATTTTTAACTTATTTCTACATTTAAGCTCAGCCAAATAGCCCCTTCCTTAATTAGTAATAAAATAAATGACCTACATTTAATGGGCATTTTTTTCCTTAGTGGCTAATTAATTAATGGTGACAACACATATGATCACAATGTTGATTAGGTCGTCCATAACACCAAATTTAGGCCAAGATCTATTTATATCTAATGAATAGGTGGAGGATCTTAGGGCCACATGGCAACCGGCCCATTATCCTCTTTTGTTGGAATTTCGTGGGAGCTTGCATTACTCTTTACTCTTTAGTACCATCCACTTTCAAAATGAAATTTATTAGCTGGTGGTCAAATCCCATATGATTTGCTCACCCATTGATATAGCACAACTCCTTCGCAATGCGTTTGTCTCCGGTTGCAATAATTAGCAGAGATACATACTCCGTAATGAACTTGCCCCTGCCTTATCTTCTTTTCACTACTAGCAACAAATATTAAAATGTAAGCTATATATTACGTGTCGTTTAAAGTTCTTTAGCTATGTAATATCACGGAAATTGAGCCATGAAAGATTTAAATTGCGAAGCGAAACTTTTCAAAGCACTGTGCGACAACTTGCTTGTCTGGGAATCAGATGTAGATACATATGCATATGCATGGACGGGAGATTCGCCACTGCCACTGCCACTGCCACTAAGCCGCTTTCTTTGTATGGACGAACCTCAGAAATCTTTACGCTAAGAACGTAATAACTCGACGAACAGTTACAGACTATTACAGACTAAGAACCTCAGGATATTCGGACGTTTGATCGTATCTGTATGGCCTCGGATTTCGTACGATTTCTTGGTCCATCTTTTAACAGGCTTTTAAAGGGTTTGTTAAGGTGCTTTATGGGGTTTGGTAAGGTGTTTTTTTTATTAGGAGTGTGGGATGAGATAGAAAATGGAAGATGAAATATTTTGAAATTTGTGTAATTAACATGAAATGATAAAGATAAAGTTAGAATAAATAGAATTATTAGAGTATAATTGAAAATAAAAATAATTAGAATATAGAAGTAAAATTAAAAAAAATAGGGTTGTTAATGTATGAAACGATTTGTGGAAAATTGGGGAAGATGGAATGTTTCCTACCTAACCCTACCCCACATATGCACGTTAACAAATATCCTCTACGTTTTCTTAAGGGCTTGAAATCTTATTTCAAACCATACAAGATTCCTGAATGTAACTTGTATATGAAATGAAACTATAATAATGTATATTGGGAATGAGAGAAGTTGTATTGAAAATTGAAAAAATTATTTTTGAAAATGAAAAAACTATTTTGAGAATGGAGATATAGATTCAATTTAAGAATCTTATCCGGCCTAAACAACTCATAAGAAGGTAGAACTCACTACAAACTTGCAAGCCTTTTATATTCTTCAGAAATGGGTTGGGTTATAAATGAGCAACTAGAGGCTTTAACTTCCTAATTTGAATATCATATTAGATTATATTAGAGGGGTGTGTTGATATTAGGGGTGAGAATTAGGGCAAGTTGAATTGTGACCCGACCCAACCTTATCTTGTATTAGGGCGGGTTATGATTTTCTACCCGGTAGGGCAGGTTGGGTTAGTCAGAAACAAAATTTTGAAATTCTGGGTTGGGACATGGCTACCTACTTCCAGACTTGCTTATATTGTGCTGACTGCATACACACACACACACACACAAGCCATTCAAAACCTTAACCTAACATCCTCATTCGTCTTTGCCTCCCATCCAACGTAGAGACAGAAGTTGCAAGCAAGCATTTCATCACCAAGTTAGCTTTTCAATTTTGTTGTCCATCTCCGGTGATGCCTCAATCCTTGCTCCATTTCTTGTGAAGATTGCTGGTGTTGGATTTCATCTCCGGCCGCTAAGAAGCTCATCTAGAGTTGATTTCAATCTCCATCTCAAACGTTGTCTCAATCTCCGGCATAAGCAACGTGTATTTTGCAGTGAGTAGATTTTCCCTCCTTTTATTTCAATTTCCCTTTTCCCCTTTTCCTTTCCCATACATCCATACCCCATTCCATGAAGCCCAATTGGATGAATCAGCTTGACATAAAGATTGACAATGAAAGTGTCTTCATTTTCTTTGCTACAATCAATGCATTAATCAATTTCAGAACTAAAGTATAAATCATGTTTATCATAGTACATCAAAGGACATGGGCCAAGAGAGAAAACTTGTGGTGGCTAGTCATCACTCCTCATCCGATGAAACCCCATTAGATGAATTAACTTGCCGATGTTGCTTGTTCTCACAGTCTTACCCAAACAATAGCGGATGTTGGAGACGTTTGACTTTTGCTTCCTAGAATGGTCCCTGTACACTTATTTGAAAAAGCCATATTTTTGAACATTATGACCTTTAACTTGTTAAGTTTGTTGTAAAAAAAATATTGAATTATTTGTTGTTGTGAGTGTTAAAAGCTATGAATCCATTATGTTTGAGCTTTGAATTTTAATTATTTGTTATTAGAATTATTTTTAGGAATTGCATCGGATCCAACAGAAGATAAGAATGCAAACTTCAATGTGAATGGGAATGAGGATGATAATCAGGTATAACTACTATCATATTATATATTTAAATAATTTTCATTTTAACTCCAAATGTGACATTCGTATTATTTTTGCTGAAGGTAATCAACAAAGGACATTGAATAAGTTCAAGAAATTAGTAGCTCAAATGTTCAAATTGTGAATATAATTTTGAATGAGGTATGATTCACTAAATTGTTCTAATAAAGTTGAATAAATAATATTATTATAATAAAAATTCATGTTTTATTTAATTAATGATGTTTTACTTTGATTAATTAGTAATAAGTCGAAGCATATAATATTTTAATTTAGTTCAGATATATCTTTATACTTGATAGGTTTATAAATTTTTTCAAAACATCTTACTTGATCAGCATTTTTTACCTGACCCGTTATCCCAAAATCGACCCGAAATTTATTTCGAGACCTATTAAAAAAAAATAAGGGGTCAAACTGATATTGTCCTGATCTAGTATAAAAATAAGGGTCGAGCAAAAATTTTAACAGATAGGGTCAGGGTTGAGCATACACTGATCTATCCCGACCCACCCCAATTCTGACCCATAGTTGATATAATATCATCACGCTACTTGACATGACTCCAATTAAGAAAAATAATGTTGGCAAATCCCAAATATACTCAAAAGTTTTGCCTATAATTCCAAACATATCCCATCGTTTCAATAATTTCAAATATATTTGTGTAGATTGCCTAAAATTATATTAGTATTCACATCATTGCCTCTATGAAACGACAAATATACTAAAGTCCTAATTATGACTTTATAGCTAAAAAATTTACATTTAAATGATATATAGTTCTTTAGGTATAAAAGTATAATTATATATTTTTTTACAATCTCTTTTTTCTATTACAATTCATGCCTAATTCATCTTACAATTTTGATTTTACATTTTTTTCAATTGATAAGGACCAATATACATGAGCAAAAGCGGAGATCAATGCTCCTCAAATGGGAGACACAAAGCTCTCTCAGTAGGGATCGAGATTTTGACATTTAGACACAAGATCAGAACTTTACCTACTAGTTGATGCTGATGTTGACTATATAAGTATGATTTTATAGCTATAAAAGTATTAAATTTATATCTTAGAATCATAATTAAAATTTGAACATATTTGTCATTTCACAAAGATGACAAGTATAGATGAGATTTTAAGCAAATTACGTAAGTATATGTATAATTATTGAAATATCGTAAGTATATTTTGAATTAAGTACAAAAGTTATGAATATATTTGGAATTTATCCTAATTATGGAGTGGCTGCTGATAAGTTGGCCTCATAAGAAACTCATGAAACTGATTTGGGCAGAGAAGTCGGCAACCAATTGGAATGGTGTTTAGAGAAGTCTCATGGCTGTAGGTGATGGGCTACTCCAAACATTCTTAGCCCATGACTAGAGTCTGACAACAAAGGCATGCAGTGGGCTTTTGAAATGTGAGAGTCTAATGCCCAATTGGAGGTAACCGATAGTATAAGTATGTAACCATACCACTTCCCCTGAGTATCACACGGTACCACCGCTGTACTGCTTGACATGACACTACTAAAGCTCTAGTGGGCCATGGCATTAGTACGTGGCCTCTCGGATACTCGATCCACAGCTTCTCTCCCCAGCCAAGTTTGTAACTGTAGACACCACCATATTCTCCATAAGTGGTTCCATTAAGTGGGGTTATCTTTTCCAACAGCACTTCCCATCATTGATTGCCCCACAGTCTCCACCTTTCTGTATTAATTTGCGCCGCATCACACAAGAATATAATTACCATCCCTTGAAAAATGAGATGCAGATGAGCTCTGAACCATTGGTTGATTAAAACCATCAAAAACCTTTGATGATGGTAGTGCTCACAAATAGCATTTGAATTAAAGTCGGCCAATAATTAATCGTCCTACTTAAACTGTGCGATTTTTCTTCATGTTCACCTAATTAAGTAGCCCTGCCCACTTCCATCGGACCATTGATTGATTAAAACCATCAATGTTTTGGTTGGAGGAATGAAATTGCCCCCTTTTTAATCACAAAAGAAACAAATTAGCCCTGCCCACTTCTCCAATCCGGCAGGGCCAAGATTAAATCAAGCGGGCTTTTTGCAGGTTAGTACTTCGAAGTTTATGAAATTTTCACTTTCAAAAATCGCATGCAAGTACAAGTGTATGGATTAATTATTTCACATCACAAGTTCAATACCACCAAGGTTTTTTTTTTTTTTTTTGATAGAAAAAGATCACCAAAGCTAAATGGGAGACACAACACTTGCGAATTTATGACACTTGAAGCCATTTGACGCGAATATAAAACTTAAGAGGGTGTGGCTTCAATGTAACTAGCTACTTACATAAAAGTACATTCATATATGGGCTCCCATTGCGAGAACGAAATCATAACCACGTGAAAGGGCCCCCATTGCGATAATGAATTCAAAATCAAATTGGTCACTGTTTAACATTATTAGTTTTATTATGGCACCAAATATAATTTCAATCGGAGTCTTGGTTGAAACCTATTTCTTAAAAATTTATATTGAATATTGAATTAACAACTTTAAATTTGGTATGAATTAAATTATTTTATTATATTGATCCTATAATCTAAATAGATGAGGCCATGTAATGGTTTGATTTCGATGAAATTTAATGCCCTAATTAAGCAAATCATTCCAAATGCAATAAGTAAAGTGGATTTGAATTTCATCATGGGTCCATTCATGCAGTTATATGAATCCTCTGTTAAAGCGGAACCCTAACTTAAAATTCAAAAAGTGTAAATTAATTTGACAAACGGAAAGGAAAAAAAAACCTATATGCAGAAAACCCCAATCAAGTTCGCACATTAGTTCCTTACAAAATCATTTCTACAGTCATACCATGAATGTAGTTGCCCACATCTCCATTCATTCCACAACAGACATGATGTCCCATCAATCACAGGGGAAGTCCTGGATGGATTCCAATAGATGAGATAACTTCAAGGGAAGTGACTTCAATAATGGAGTAGAACATTAATTTCAAAGTTGCAACTTGCAAGTGGATTCATTTGGAGAGCATCCTCTTCTAGTATATAGGGGGTAACAGACAATGCTAGATCTCTGTAAAATATCTGATTCATGGAAATGGTGGGCCACATGGCCATGCAAGTGTGTTTAGTATTTAATAAATTTTTTAAAAGAAAATCTTTTAGAGAATTTTTTTAAATAAAAGAAAGTAATGTGATATAATAGACGATGAGTAAAAGAAATAAAGTTAAAATATAATATAGCCGTATAAAAATTGTAAAGAAATAATTAAAAATAAATAGTTATATAAAAAGACGTAAAGAAATAATTGAAAAATAAAATTGTTATACAGGAATTTTTTTATTTTAAAAAAACAATCCACAAAGTCTGTCAGATCAGTGAGTCGGGTTATCCAAGTAACAAACATAAAATCAGTTATATAAAGAGGTCTTGATATAAGCAGGTTTTTGACGCGGTCTGTTATTACTCGATGAGGCCATTAGTCTAGTTTCTCTAATTTACGTAAGTTTAGAATCCAATCAGACATGCTTTTGAATAATGTTTTATTTCAGTGGATCCGGATACGGTTAGTGATTTTTTAATTAATTTTATGAGTTTATATCAATTTATTGCAGCCCATCCAATCATGATGATTTTTAATACTGTAACTAAATAAATATATATAATGAGTGAATTTTTTTATTTTGTATTTAATCACAACTCAACCCAAAAATTATATATTTACAGCCTTTTAATTTCAGGGGTGTAAAATCAACAATGTTTTTAACAGATGTATAATGAGTGACTTGAATCAATTAAAAAAAAGAATAATATGCGAAAATCAAGAGTTTCCACTTGGGACCGCTTCCACCTTCGAAGTGTGAATATTATACATTTAAATTAATAATTAAGTGATGCTTAAGCACGTGATGAATGAACTTGTTTATGTGGTCCCCCAAAAGGATCTTGTGCATGGAAATTTCCGTGAACATAGAATTATTCTTTTAATATTTACAGCCATAGAGCATCTATCTACTTCCAATCTTTCTTAAGTATTTATTATTATTATATCCTCTTCTCTGCCGACGTCGGGCATATTTCATTATTGTAACTTTTTTTTTTTATTCTTTGAAATTTGAAATTAGAGCCTTTTCATTTATCTTTTTCCTCACTGTCATCATCAATTACCATGAAGGCCACCATGATTAATGCCACTCGAGGAAAAAAGAATCTCCTCTGTCATTTGAATTTGTGGCGAAGGTAGCTGTGCAAAGAGACGGTGGACTGGATGGGTGATGATCCAAGGGATCTAGCATTCTAGCTACTACATTCGATGCACGTTTCAAAGCCAGTGAATAGACCTCCCTTGCTACATATTTTTGTTGGGATGGGACGCTGATATTGTGCATCATGAATGCAACATTGACTAACATATCTAGAGCATTTGTGCATTTGTGCTTGGAGTTTTGTAGATTGGATTTCTTTATGGTACTTTGAAAATGCCATCACACGCCATTCCAGATTTAAGACCAAGGAGCGGCGAGGTGATTATTTTGACATTATTAACCACAAAGGCCAAAAAATTCCACCAAACCTCGAATCTTCATTGTACATAAATGCTCTAAAAGGGGGAGAATGCATAGATAATATTATTGCTGTGGCAGTTGGCCACTGCGGAACTTGGTGGCTAATGAGCTAGACGAGACAACTTGAAATCATTAACAGGGTGAATATTAGCCATTGCTTAAAGTGTGCTTGTAATGGATGGCCATGCAGGATTAATGTTCTTGAGTCAGACCAAAGCATTTTTAGTTTTACGCCAGTAAAAGTGCACCTCATGATAGGATTGATATGATCTCAATACGAATGAGCGCAACCTGTTTAGATTTGGAAGTTCTGCTTCATTTTGTGGGAGCATTTTTGAGGGCCTGCTTGTAGAAAGTAGAAACTCCCTATCATGCCCAATGTTTTAAAAACCGAACCGGGAACTGAACCGTTTTTATGTCCGGTTCAGGTCCAACCGGTTCAACCGTGGTTCGAACCGTTATGAACCGTGATGTCAGCATGACATAATTATGATGTAATAATTATATTTAATTTATTTTAATTATTTTAAAATTAAATTAAATATATAAATTTTATGTAATATAAAAATTACACTTGTCATCAACAATGAAGCCAGAAACGGTGAAGACGGGCACGGCAGTTAAACTTGGTTTCCTTGGGAGAAGTGCTGCCAGCAAATGAGATCTGATCGGTGGTGAGCGATGCTTCCTGTTTTAGAAGAAAGAGCTGCAGGTCGGTGATTGCATTGCTTGGTAGCTTACCGCAACCTGGAGTGTCCGCTGTTTGCTGAAATCAATAGCGGGGCTGCAGATGGCTGAAATGTTAGGCTCCTACTTGGAACTGCTACTTAGACAGCTGCAGGAATAAATAGGAACCAAATAGTAAAAACAGGAGGGAGAAGGAAAAAGAGAAAGGAGAGAGAAGGGACTACCGTGAAGGGAGCACCAGCAATGGCGATGGAGAGCTCTGGCAGGAGAGTCGACGGCGACAGCAGGATTTTGGGCGGGAGAGGAGAGGGCGTACGAAATCGATTTGGGAACCGATGAGGACCGGCTCCAACTCACCTACATGACCTCTGTTTTAGAATGACTGTGTTCCGGAATTTCTGAGGACCGATGCTGCCGGAACCGATGAGGACGAAAATGGGTTTCTGTGTTTGCTGGAACCGATGCTGCCGGAACCGATGAAGACGAAAATGGGATTCTGTTCTGCTACGAGCCTACGACGAAAATGGGTTTCTGTGTTTGCTGCCGGAATCGATGACGACGACCAGGCACTGCGACTGTTGCCGGACGTCGATTCCGGCAGACTACGACCTGGATGCGCTGCAACAGGTGGCCGACGGCGATGGTGGTTGAACTCTAGCTCGGCAAGAAACGAAGACGATGGGAGGAGCCGCGGGCGCGAAGTCGCGAACAGAATGAAATGCGACATTTTATTTATTTATTATTTATTAATTTTTAAATAAAAAAAAAGGTGCGAACCGAGTCGCGGTCAGACCGGTTTTTACGGTCCAACCGCCCGGTTCACACGGTTCGAACGGTTTTTGTCAAAACTGAAGAACCGTAGCCGAACCGAACCGTTAAACGAACGGTTCACGGTTGGACCGGTCGGACCGGACGGTCCGGTTCGGTTTTTAAAACACTGATCATGCCTGGTCTTGTGGTGCAGGGTTCGCTAATGGCTGCTGGCGCTTAATGTGGAAGGCGAAAGATGTGGGAGAGATGGGCTTCTATTTTTTTTTTTTTAGAAAAAAAAAGTAAATGGACTTCTTACATTAGTTGTTAGATCAATGTAAGAAAATAAATATTCGGCATTATAGGTTTTAGCGACAAATTGACTTCGTCTTTTGTTGTAAAAGACATTAGTTAATTACTTTAATAGTTTTTGTTCTTAAAATAACAATAATATAATAGTTGTAAAAAACAACCTTTTCGCAATAATATTAAAAATATTATTACTTCACTTCAAAAAAAAGTATTATTACTCATTTAGTGATAATTTTAGAAAATATTTCCAAGTCGTAACCCTTAGATTCAAGTGAGTGGCTACAAATAAAGTGTTAAATTAAAAATTTTAAATAAATGAACAATACCTTAGTACTCACCACCAGTGTTTTGAAAACCGGGCGGTCGGACCGTGAACCGGTCACGTTCCGGTTCGTCACTGTTACCGGTTCAACCGCGGTCCGACCACCGGTTCGGTCCGGTTGAACCGGAAAAACCGGGAACCGGTCACAAAACCGGTTCAGTGACCGGTCCGGTTTTCAAAACATTGCTCACCACTCAACAAAGTCTGCGGTTGTAACAAAAGTCATTTTTTGAATTAAATTTTACAAAATTGAATTGATCCCTTTCAAGCGTAGGTCTTGAACAACATCCAAAGAGATTTAGATGGGAAAATTAGGAATTATATAATAGCCTTAGACTCAATTTTGACAGGATGTGTACTGGAATAATGGATTACTAATTCTTTTGTTTATTTTTAACTGATGTAATGGATTACTAATTCTTTTATTTATTTTTAACTAATGTGATCTTTTCACCACTTAATTATAGTTTGTTCTGGCCAAAAAGTCTTATCACTAAATGAACTCTAACTTTTTGAAATGGTAATTTTGGTTTCAAAAGATTATATTTATGTTGCTAAAATGTTTTTAGAAAACCTTTTATCCTAAGAATTTCATGATAAATGGGCTTTGGCAACAAAATAGAAAAAATAAACTTTTATTTGGTTGTGAACCTTTACTTTAGTAATCAGACTCTATAATATTAATAAGCACTAGATGCTACCAGCCAATAAACTAACAGTTTGTCGTTGAGATTTTAAGCTACCTCTCTTTACCTATGATATATTGTTAAATGTATATAGAAGTAGATATATTCATACTATATTAGGAGATTGATGAGTGGTGATTGATTTTGTAATGAGTTGTTTACAGCTTTATTAATTGGTGAACAAGTTTACAATAGTAGACTATAGAGACTTACAAAAAATGAAAAAATAATTGGGTTTCCACTGTGGAGTAGGAGTTAGAGTTGAACTACATAAATCTTGTTTTGCCTCCGTTTTTCCATTATCTTCTTTCTTGTGCTCTTGATTTCAACATATATAGCTGCTAAAAGTAAAATTTTTGTTCATCACGTCCTTCATGTGGAATCTGGATTTGAAAGTGTCCTACTTCGAAAATGCAAATATATAAATTATGTTTGATACTCATTTTACAATTCCCATATCTGTGTATTGAATTCCTGAGCGACTTGATTACGAGGGGTTTTTAGACCTTGGAAAGTGCACGTGCTTTTTCTGCATGCGAAATCAAATGGCCAACGTGATTGTTGTCGCGACATGATATATTGCAATCATACTCTTTTTTTTTTTATGTGCTATTGCAATTAAACTATTAACATTGCACATATATGATAGACCACGGATAAAAAAAAAATACACCGTACAAAAGAAGAGACTATTAAGGTAGGAAAATAGAAAAGAAGCAAAGAGAAATGAATTAATGACAGTGCCAAGGTATTATTGTCAGGAACAACCTTCAATAGCTTATACATTGAGTACTCGAATCTCCAACATGTGTGATGTATTGGAGATGGGTCTAAGAAACACAAAGCTGAGGAACCCGCAAGCTTATTCGCTCTCCACATAAAAATCCAACTTCCATCTCTATTAACAACACTAGTAACTAATCAAGATATGTATCAAAGTGGCCAGCCGCTCTCTTTCCTCATAAGTGCCGTGCGACTGCTAATTAATCAACAGCATACTCTTCTCCCAGAAAATCGAACTGGTTGGATGGCCCTTTTCTGAGTAGGTTGTCATATATGACTGACATCTCTCAGGATGATCATCATCTATCCCAATTTTTTTGCTGCAAGCTACATCCCAGATAGGCCCATAATTCCGACGGTCTAGATCTGCATGCATCCCTAACAACCCCAATCTAGTTCTTATCTTGTATCGCTGTAGAATTCGCAAGCATGAATGATTCTCCAGCTTTAAAAGATAAGAGAAAAGACAGCAAAAGGCCCATCTCATGCATCAACCTCAGCCACACTGGCGTGCTTTTAAGTCACATCTCCCACTCTCTCAGCCACATGTACGTTCGAACTATTCAAAGCTTCTGTTCCTCAGCTTTCTGTCCCATCCCCTAATATTCCAAGAATGTGGGTCTCACAGGGGTCTGCTCCCAATCAACCAGCAACATCCTCTTCTCTTTTCTCTAATCTGCATACTCTTCTTAGTAAACACCCATAAGTAAATTGAAGAGAAGAAAAAGAAAAAAAGAAAGAAAGAAAGAAATCAAATATCCAGTCCACCCCACTTCGACATTAGACCTTGGATGGCACTGCAGAACCAGGGCCTTGCCTCAACTGGTGGTTTTTTTTCCCCCCCCTTCGCTCCAAGGTCTAGCTATAAGCCTTTTCCGCCTTCAGCATATGGGCTTCCTCCTCCCCAGTCAAAGATATTGAATGGGTCCAAGGCCCCCTTGTTCTCTCTATCTTCATCCGATTTATCTCCAGCAAAGCCTTGGGAGAATATGAGATTTAGTGGGTCAGGCTCCAATTCTCCCAAATCAGCAAAGAAGTCCTCCGATTGATTTGAATCCAGTGCCACATGTCTGTAGCTGTTGTGGAACACCTCATCGAAGTCTTGGGAAGCCGTTTCTTCAACTGGCTTCTCCTTCTCTGCTATATCTCCGATATTCTCCTGTTTGATGGTCCTAGCAGTGGGTCCCGGACCACCTGCGGCGCCAGCCAATGTTGCATTCTCGTTGTCGCGCTCTTTGTGTTCTTCCTTCATATTCGTTGCGGGTTTTGCAGGGGTTTGTGTTGACGGCGAGCTCTTCGAAGCTGCATTGTTCTTCATCGGCTGTGATCGAGTGGATCCCGCAAGAGCATTTCGCTGCGTGGGCCATGGATGATTGTGTTCGGAAGTGTATGTGATGACTAGCATGTTCGGGTCCGTTCGGCTCCGCTCTACTTGTTTCCTTGCCGAGCAACCCTTGGAGCTGCTACATCTATAATAGCCCCTGCATTTGTATATTATATATGTTTTAACTTAATTAAAATCATTGGCTAGAGTGGTAAAGACAACAGAATCAATTTTTTTGATTCAAAAGCAGCAGCAATAGGAAAAGAAGTTTCCTTGCATTTGGAATTGAAATTTCAATTCTAACTTTATGCAATTTCGAAATCAAGCTGATAAAGTGATGATGGAAGATACCTTGGATAGGGAGAACCTTTGATAGGTTTTTGCCCATACTTTCTCCAAGCCCAAAGATCAGATGGAACAACCTCTCCACTAGGTCTGCTATTGGCAGCAGCTGGTGCTGGTATGCAAACCACCTTCTTCGCTTGACTCTTTCTGCATGCCCAACAACAACGTTAATTTCTTTCCAGGAAGGATGAAGACTTTTGATGAATCTCGGATCGATGCATCTTCATTTCAGATTATTGGCCAAGTTCATTCTCAGCACATGATTCTTCCTTAATATCGGGGGAGTATTTTTATTATTTAATTCTTGGTTTCCATGTTCTTTTATTTTTTGACATTTTAACAACGTTACCATTTGTTATTTTTATTTTCCCTCCCCCTTTAACACGACTTGACAGAAGAAAAGAAAATTAAGGATTAACAAGGATGGAAGGGGAAGAAAAGAAAAAGATGAAAGGTCTATACCAGTAATAGAAGAAGAATAAATTTCTAGGAATCATGGACTCTTTCCTTTCTTTCAGAGTATTTAGTAAATCTTTTTTAAAATAAAGCAAAAGAGTGCTGGCATAAACATGAAACCAGAGTGATGCAGATGAGGCCAAAAGACATGAGAGAGAGAATGATTCCTTTTGGGGAGAGCTAGGCAGGAACAGTTCCACATAACTGCATGAAAAGCTATGTCTATGCCTATTAACATGACAGGCGAATTAGCGTCCATTTCCACATGTTGATGTGAGACCTGATGGAAAACAAAGTATGTGGTTGTCATCCTGACAGGAAGAAGCCTCAACTTTACAAAGCACATATCCTCTCTCTCTCTCTACATCCATCCATCACTGTATTCAAATGAAGTCCTCTCCATCACTGATGAAGTCCTTTTGCATCAATTCCATCAACCTAAACATACTAAAAAGATTCAACTTGTATTATTATTTTTTGAAACCCGATATCCTAAAAAACCTTGTTTTCAAAAAAGAAATACACAAAATTTCCAAAAATTTGATATATGATTTGGGTTTCCAAGAAAAACAATCCCACTTACCTAAAATTTGGGTGTTATCATAAAAATATGTATGAAACTGCACCAACTCCTATGAGGTTGAGTAAATTTTTTTGAGTCATGACAACCATTATATTAATTTAGTGCGTGATGCAATCCTCACCGTCGCTTGATCCCAGGGTTGCGCGGCGATGGAATCTGGACTGCACCATTATCGATCGTAGAACTGCTCGACTTGACCACGTCGTTCGCGGCCGGCGACGCCATGGCTGCCGACGGGCTGAGCCTCGGCGGAACCGGCTGCTTGGGACTCGGCGAGATCTGCAGCATCCTAGAGAAGATGTTGCAAGGCCTTTTCATCTCATCCCCCAAAATCTTCGGCGCATGGAAATTAGTCTCCTCCTCGTTAGCATTCATCCTCACCACGCCCGCCGCAGATGAATTTGAGCACCCGAAGAATCCCGTGCCAGCCAAGTCCAGCTCGTGCAGCAGCGGGTCTCGTATGTGGGTGAAGGGATCCCCAAACTCCTCCATGGGCTCTTCGATGGCGGTCGACGATGGCAGGGCGATGGGCTTGTCGGAGGAGAATTGCCAGTCCGTCATGGAATTGGCAGCGGCTGCCGTGCTGCCCCCGCCGCTGGCTCTGACTATGTCCGCGAGGTCACCTTGATCGTTTTCCACCCTCTCGTAGAAGAAACTACACATGCCTCTCGAATCAATCAGGAGCGAAAAGCAGAGAGATTTATATGCTGCTTTGACTTGTGTTGTGCCTGAAAAGCATCAAAGCCATGCATTCATGTTTGTTTGCGGAAGGAGCTGTTGTGGGGGGTGGTGTTTCTTGGGAAGGAATTAAGGGGGAAGGGATGATGTGTGAGAGATGGCTCTGATGATCTTCCCAGAACAAACAAAAGGCACCGGTTTTGAGATAAAAGAGAAAGTGACAGAGAATTTTTTATTCCGTAATCTCCACACACGCTGACTTTTCATATCCAGCTCTTCTTCTCACGCTATGAGAAGAGAGAGAGCAGCGAAATGGGTGTGGGGGGTTGGGGATTTTATTACATACGATCTCAATCTGATGGTAATTTCATGAAATGGATGTGGTCCAAAATCAAATTTTGTATTCGGATTATTTCTTTTTAACCCTTTTCTTTTCTCTTTTCTTCTCCCCCACCTTCAGTGATGTGAAGACATTTCAATGTCTATTCTTTAACGGGGCTTTGGCAACGAGGGGCGCACACACACACCCAACAAAAAAAAAAAAGATAAAAAGATAAAAGGCGGCAAGCAGCCGCATTTCCCGGCATACGTTTCCAAACAGTTCTCCCTCTCAAAATATAAATTTCTTAATCTCTTCGTATAAATGACCGCGTACAACTGGTGTATGCCAACTCCCCAAATGTGCACGGTGCATCTGATATGCTGATCAGTGGGAATGAATATGCAGCACTTTTATCAGCCGTCCAATAATGGGTCGAGTTTGAGTTCGCATGCGGCGGCTATATCTGTACGTACGTGATCGGTTCTTTATCTTTTTTTTTTTTCTTTTGTCTTTTTTGAGGGAACACTCCATTTCCCTACGCCTTAAATGCTGTCTTCCCAAGCCTACTCATGTGGAACGTATCGTAACCGTTCAGATGCGTGACTCTTTTTACACTAGAATTATATCCATTTAATAAAATCTTGGGGCCCACATCTCGGACGGCCACGATGTATAGGTTGTCTGTGAAATCAATTTTCCGTGAAGATGCGAGTGCACTGTTCGAGTTCATGCGCAGCTTTTGCCGCGGTGCTGAAAGGTACCGTTAGCGAGTTTTCTTTTTTTTTTTTTTCGCTGCTGAGAGGTACCTTTAGGTTAAGGTTGTGTTTATTAAAGAATAAAATTTTTGATAATAAATTTTTTTAAGTAAAAATTGTCAAATTATATGATATGACAGAGGTAATGATGAGTAGTAAAAAAATAAAGTTAAAATAGATAAATTAGTTGTGTGGATAGTTGTGTACAAATAATTAAAAAATAAGATAATTATATAGGAAAACGTGAAAAAATAATTAAAAAATATGATAATTATAGAAAGTAAAAAATTTTAACTTGATATTTTCTATCAATTATTTTCTATCAATTGTCAAACACACGATGACAACTAATCTCACGAATTCTCCGGGAAACAGAAGAGCTACCCGAGTACCCAGTGCATGGCGGGTGCTCCTAGGTCTTGTTCCGGCACACAAATTACTTGAAATTATGGATATTTCATAATGATCCAAACCGCTTTATCGTATGTTAATATTAACATTAGCGTAAAAAATTTATTTTAGGGGAATAATGGAAATATATATAGGTTTGTATGGTAAGTTTTGTAGAGTCGTGGGATTTCGGGCCATTTAACAGTGCTTCTTTTGGACATTTCGTATGTTCTGTTTGTCAGCACATGAAATTCAACGCTTTTTATTTACGAACCTGAGGTTTGCTGCCACACTGTACAGTTTCCCTCCGTGCCACATGCAGCTGAGCTGAGAATCGAGTCGTCCATCGCGTGGCCCTCAATGACAGAAGCAATGATTTTAATGCCACAAAGAGTAATAATTCACTGTAAGAGATCTAGGCCATTCATTATCCTGTGGAAAAACGAACGCCAGATAAGCCATGAAAAGCTTTTGACTAAATTATATTTAGACAGCTTAAACATATAATATAGTAAAATTTTGCGAGGTGATAATTCAATGTACCTAGATTATATCATGCACTTTTCTTCTTCTTCTTCTTCTTTTTTTTTTTGCAAATTATGTTGTTATGGTAAATCTAAACCAATCACTTTACTTAGTATGATTTTATTTAGTTTAAATACTAAAATTTATTCGAATCAATAAACTTGGTATGCTTCTACATTCGAAAAGTGATTTCTAAGCAATTTTACAAAGTTTGTTTTATTGTTATTTTTCTAAGTTATAGTTAATAATTAAGAATTTTTTAGATAAAAGAAATATGTACTAGAAGTTGGGGAGAAGTTATTTGGATCCCATCCCAAGTTATAGTTTGCAGAAAATTGGGTACATTGAAGAATTACCAGAATTATTTATAGGGAAAATATTTATTTCATTTTAATTGGATCAAAGACAATTATAATAATGATTTTGTATTCTTAATTATGATCTTAAAAATTAATTATATTCTCCAAAAAATAGGTCAGTCATACTAAAGAAGTAAAGATACTATGTATTCCTTGGAGGTTTTTATTACTATCATTTATTTCTGTTTTCGGTAAAAATGATTAGAAAATAAACCAACATAATTTGATCTGATCGAATTAAAAAGAGTTCTCAAATGAAAAGATTAATATCGAAAAAAAATTCTGGTCAAATGGGGTTTCACATAAATCATTTCTCTATTTTTAAGGCCAATATAAATTAACTCGATCAGTTCGACAATGATACTTAATTAACCTGTGGACCTCAGACGATTGAACAGCAATGTTGCCACATCCTAGAGCTACATGTAATTAAGTTAATTAAGATCTTCCAAATCAAAGATGGCTGTAACACAACCCATTCGCAGTCGTGCTGCAATATCATTGCATATTTGCATTGCCTTTCCATCGGATGGGAGGAAAATATGCGGCGTGATACAGGTCTGCCTTTGCTGTTTGCAAATATCTGTTGCTACATATAAAGGAATTATTGGTACCGGAAGCTAGTTTTGCTATAGTTTAGGTCTGGTTCGGATGACGTGCACGGCCACGCCATTTGGCAGGTCAAGATCTGCCAAGAAGTCCACTGATGAGGATGGCCAAAGAACTCTAGACACGTGGCCCACTTTGATTTTCGGGGGATTTTTCCAAGGAACTGTATTAATTTCAGCCCTTGGATCTCATGCATCATCCCTCCTGCATGGCTAGCTTCTAATTAGATTATTCCCAGAAACCCAATTCATCACGATCCAAAAGATTTTCAGGGATTCTCCAATCCGCGGCATTAAAGAATGAGAGTGGTGCTGATTAATTAGTTCTGTTGGCTGGGAACTGGTTTTTTCTTCAAATGACGCGCGGTTGATTTGCAAAATTTCAGTTTCCAACGAAAACATGCCATAGCAATCAAGTCGACGTGCTTGTATGTCACCGACGGCTGCTGTGCTGTGTGTCAACACAAATAATTAATGCAACTGCCCAACGTAATCTTCACTGCATACGTGCATTTCGTAATCTGGAAAAAAGCATGAATAAGAAAGTTTAAAAGAAGGGGGTGGGGGATGGAATATATGATAAAGGATAGGATGATAAAAATGAAGTAAATGAGGGAAGAAATAAATAAAATTTAAAAAAATTAATAAAAATGTAACCACGAGATACTTCATTAATGTGCCAAAAAGATAATATATAATAGTGAAATATGATTTTAGATGTGTATGTCATTAATTTTCTTGATCTTTCCTCAACCCAACTTTCTTTAATTCATTGACAAAACTAGTTAAGTGATCCAACTTAAGTTTAATAAAATATAACAACAAAATACTTCACTGACGTACCAAAAAGATAATATACAGTAGTGAAATATGATTTTGAATGTGTATGTAATTCTTTCTTGATCTTTCCTCAACCGAACTTTCTTTAATTCATTGACAAAACTAGTTAAGTGATCCAACTTAAGTTCAATAAAATATAACCACAAAATACTTCACTGACGTACCATAAAGATAATATACAGTAGTGAAATATGATTTTGAATGTGTATGTAATTCTTTCTTGATCTTTCCTCAACCCTACTTTCTTTAATTCATTGACAAAATTGGTTACGTGATCAAACTTGTCGATCTTAAGCTTTGATATAATCATTTTAATGCCTAAGAAAATTAATCAAGTCTTGATGCATGATCATTAAAAATAATATTAAAAAATAACAAAACAATGCATAAAATAAGAAAAAAAAAACATAGATGTACATGAAAATTCCTTTAATAGGAAGGAGAAGATCACAATAAGAAAAGAGAAATCCACTGTCACAAAGAAATTACAAAAGATGATGTACTCTTCTAAAAAGAAAAATCTTGAAATCTAATACACTTAAATACTAAAATTTTCAAAAAAAAAATCTCACAAAGTAGAATAGAAGAAATTTTTAGTAAAAAGAAATAATGCTTCCACCAAACTATGGAGGAATTCTCTATTTATAAAATATTTAGAAGGGGTTTTACACTTATATAAATGAAAACTATATGGCATCACATAGAAATCTAGTTGAATTGAATGTGCAACATATGAGATATGCAAAAACTTATTTCTAAAAAAACCTTATGGATTTCTATAAAAAAAAACTTATTTCTAAAAAGTATGTTTTTTGACAAAATTCAAGTCACTTCCTAACAATACTTATGGATTAAACATGTGAAAGACATAAAAGGATAAGGGTATTTCTTCATTCTCAAATGGTAAAAGAAGATAAAATCTACTTCATTTTATGACTAGTTAATATTGTTTTTATCTTTAACTTTTCACTATGAACAACCTGGTTCTTTTATTTATTCATAGCTATGAGCAAATTGTAGAAAGAAAACAATATTTTTATTAAAAGATTGCCAAATATCAATTTTATTGTAGTATGGATTGACTATAAATTTTATTTCGTTATAAGGAAATAAACATTTAATGACACTAAAATTTGCACTATATGTATTAATTTAGCAAAATGTCATTATAACCAAGTCACTACAAGTCAATCACAAAAGACTTTAGACATGAATTTTTAAATTGTCTCCAAAAGTTCATCTTTTGTGGCTCAAACTTTACTTTTTGGACCATTCATTATATTATTATCATTAAAAAGCTAATTTTAGGGACAATAATTACTTATGTTCCAAAACAATATTTTTGCACTAAAAATAGCAGGCGTAGCCAAAAGTATGATGCTAAATGTTAGTTTTATTGTATAGTTTACTTTTTAATTCTTTTCACATGTTTTCTATTTTCTATTTATTTTCGTCTCAAAACAAAAAGCAACTAACATAAAATTCCACTCAAGAACTCGACCAACGTATGTAATCAAAATAGAAAGTGGATGGAAAGATTGAATAACAACAATATTATTTCTTTATAAGGTAAAAAATTTTCGCAAAAAACAACTAAATTTTTTTAGTAATATTCTTTTCCCATTAAGTTCGTATAGATCAGTGCTGATCATAGGTGGATCCACGTGGAGCAGTGGGGGCCACAAACACTATAATTTTCTTTAAAATTTTGAAAAATACTGTTTATGTTGACATGATTGTCCCTTCTCATGTAATAATATAATCCCTTAATGTTATATTGTTACATTGGCCAAATGTCCTGAATCCGCCCGTACTGTTAATTTATGTCTATGCGGAAAAAAATGTATTGAAAAATGCAATCAGATAATATTAAAAAGGAAATACATTAAGCTTTTTTATAACAAAAACAAGAGAAAATGACTACAAATATTATTAATGATGAAAATAACACTTTTTAGAAATAGTTAAATGCCACAACACGTCATGGTAAAAATAGTGGAAAATGAGTGTAATCCAAATCATGTCAAACGTGCTCAGTCTAATCCCATAAAATGTGGCACGTTCGGAGGCTTGGAGCAGAAAGTCGGCATGCGCTCGCTGCTGCATTCGATATACACGCGACTGCGGGATCACGGAAAACGACAAGAAAAGTCAACAAACACGGGTTTGACATTTTCGTGCTTAACCGTACCCAGCTCACTACGCTGCCCGGTGGGAGTGCGAACAGGTAATAACAGGTAAAGGTCAATTTCATCTTAATCTCATTAGAAACTTTTCATGTTTAACCCGGGCATGTTTAGTAATTAAAAAAATAATATAAATTTCTTCCTACATTCTTTTTGTACTTTTACATACAATTATTTTACTTTTTAATCATTTTTAAAAAAATTTACATATAATTAGTTTATCTATTTCTATTTTATTTCCTTTATTTTTAATTATGTAACATGACTAGTGAAAGTGAAATTTTAATTTTTTATAAATTATAGTAATTAATTTTTCTTTAAATGTATGATTAATCTTGAAAATTTGCATTAAATACACGGTCTAAGATCACTTTCCTAGTTCGGTATGTTATTGATGGTATGAAAGCGGTTCCCTCTCTAGTAGATGTGATTCAGAGAGTTAAGCTAATAAAAGTTAGGGCTGCAAGTAGAAGCTCAGAGTTGAGCTGTGGTTCCAGGATAAATCAGGCGGAAACTAGTGAACTTGTAATAACCCGTAACCGAATTCTACATTGAAAAAAGAAAGAAAGTTCCTGGTGGTTTATAAATAGGTTTCAAAGTTAAACATGGTATGATGCATTTTAAAACCATACAGCTAAACTGTCATGTTAGAGCGAACAATATCACATTGTGAAACCCATAGCCCATAAGCACAATGGTTATTTTTTTTCTCTATGTGTGTTACAAATTATTACTCTTATAATATTATATCGATATATTAAATATTTTAAAAAATTTCACTTAACTTTTTCTTCTAATTTTCTCAATTTGAAATAAGGTCGATACAACTTTAATTTCATTTTTTTTGGAATTCTTTTTCTTTTTCTTTTGGAGTTTTTTAATTTCATATTTTTAAACGTTGGGTTAAGTTTTTAGTTAATATTTAATTAGGAATATGGGATGAAAGTTCATATCACCTTTAAATTTTTTAAAATTAAATAGTTTTAATCTAAATTTTGATTTATACCAAACTTATATGTTATAATTACAATCTATTAACTTTAAAATTAAATTAGAATATATTAAACCACATATACTATAAAAAATTTAAAAGCAAATGAGAATAAAATAAAAATTAGTTACAACTTTCTAATAAATGAATATATAGAAGGCTAGTCTAAGACAAGTCTATACAGGTTGGATGAAGGCCGAGTCACAAGTGGACTCATCCAATTTGCAATCCTAATCAACTGCAACTTGTGAGCCGTAGATTCGTGGATTCCACTTCCTTGTGTTGTTGGTTACAACCTACAGCTGCAGTGCAGGCCAGCATGCATTTTATTCATCAGCTTGGTGAAAAGCTCCAAGTGGGACGGACAATTAATCCATCATAATTAATCACCCATCATGGACTTAGTGGTTTTGATTAAAATCCTATGCAGTACATTGATGGCCCATCTATACATGCAATTTCTTGGAAACTACATGTTATTCTTCTTTATCTAAGAGAGATGCTGTCTATGATTAGATTAATTAAGAATTTTAAATTAAGTTTTTTTAGGCATTTGACCTTTTCATTCCTACACTAGTGTGGTCCAACCAAAGCGGGCCTTCTGCTTCGTCCATTGATTATGAAATGAGAGTGCAAAGATGATGATGCATGCTATGTAGTAAGTGCTTTATTCTCTTTGAGTATTGCTACTAGTTCTCGTACTAAGTCCAAGTGAATGTGCTTTTTAGTTTACCCGATTTAAAATAAAAAATAAAAAAACATTAATGAAGTAGTGGCCAAAAATTTAAAAATCGACGTTTCTAATTAATATATTTTTAAAACTTATAACTAATCTAAACAACTAATAGTCCATAGGAAATCACAAACAGATTACAGCAAAAAAAAAAAAAAAAAATTTGAAAAATAAGTAGATCGGAGAAATCAATGTAGTAAGATAGAGAGTACTTAATGATAACACTAAAACCAATGATTACGTCCACTTGGCTAGTAGGAGCTGTTAGTCTCCCGTGTAAGACTCTTCCCATGGAAGTTGTAAGAAAATATTTAGAGATATTTTTGTAAGGCAAAACAAGATGATATAAAAATTCTTGAGCTTGACTTAATATATGAATTAAAATAAAATAAGATGTTTACTTAAAAATAAATAAAAGCTTGCTACTTATGCCAATCATGCGAGCTAGTTGAGGCATTGCCACCACTTTCTAAGGTAATTAAATAGCTCTAAGATATTGAAAACTTTCCCAATCTCATTCCACTCAAAAGTTTGAAAATTTCTTGAACTTCCTTGTCTGCTTTTTATTAATAAATTTTCTCATCTACTCCTTTCAATATATGCTAATTTACAGGTGTGCTTGTTCAAGATTCTTTCTGTCACCTATCATATTGCGAAGTTTGCCACCTTGCATTTGAAGATGCCTTCCATCAAAAAGCTGTAAAATATTTAATATGCTTTTAAAATCCTTACTCCTAAAGTATACTGCAGCCGTACAATTAAGTTGGTGGCGTTCGGGAGATTAATGTTAAATCAGATAGCGTGGTAAGTGAAATTTGGGCAGCCAAACATGCCATTAATATTGCTCATCTCATGCATAGACTAATTCATTATCCGAAATGCCTTCCAATCCAGTAATTAATTAAGAAATCAAAACTAGCTAGATTCTAGTTAATTATATCTCTGACAATGCAAGTCACAGCCCACGATTTTGGATGTTGCATGATTCATGGCTCACATGACATGTTTACCATCCTTCTATATACGTTAATCAATCCACATACTCCAATAGAATATCTTAGTTACTATTTACCTTCTTTCGATTCATGTTCATCAATCCACGTAGTCCACTAGACTATCGTAGTTACTATCTGAAAATTATTTATAATCTTTTGGCTTTGCTTCTTTAATTAATGTGGTTTGACTCTTTAGAACTCTCTTAGACTCTGCTAACTTTTGGGTAGTTATTAAGGTTTGAAAAAGGAGATTATGATTAGTTATGGACCTTTTAGCCTTTTGGGGATGATCTTTAGAAGCATTGGTTCTTTTTTTAAAAAAAAAATCATTCAATCTCCTAAAAGTCTATATAAATGTGATGGGCTTTTTGGATCTTTATGGTAGCATAGGATAAAATAATTCAAAAAATAGCACCAATGCTGCATGCGTCCGACTAACATTTTCAGTGAAAATGGGGATCGGTTCGTACCTAAAGCTGTATAAATGGCAACAGCATTGCTTGGTGCATGAGCCTAAATTAAACCTATGGATGAAGCTCTTCATCTTGATGCATGGTGCCAAATAATGGATGGCATGTTTCAATGGATTGTGAAAAAGTAGGATATTCTTATTGTCTGGATTACTGTAAACTTTTTACACTCGAAGTTATTTTTAATCCCATATGAATGAGTAGATCCTTTCAATTAATACGGATAAGATTTATCGCATATCATGATGCAAATTTATATATATTGATTTTTTTGGCGCAGCTAACTAAAGAACATATTCATGTAGCGAAAATCGATTCAAGTGCCAGAATATTATCTTACCGCATGCTAAACATTGAATGTTTCACAAATTCTCACCAAACATGTATGAGATAAATATTGTCCACCAATCAAATAGATATCGACCACCATGAAAATTGGGCATTACTAATCCACATTCAACCTTTTTCTTAGCCAATTGGATCCTTTCTTTTACTTTAATAAACCATTATAAGAAGGGTTGATTTCAATATGACCACGATACCCTTATTTATAGATATGACAGAAATATATCAAAATGATATAAATGACCATAGATTTTACTCCAAATTTTGATATAACAACGTTATTAAGACTAATGTTAAAAGTGAAGTGAAGTTACAAAATTAATCCTGATAAAAATAAAAACACTTTACATTTTTATTCATTTACAGAGTAGATTTAACGAAATATTACAAAAAAGTAGTTATGATCACCCCTGTGTGCATATCAGGGTTGTAAGAACTGGACCGGACCGGCCGGGAACTGGTCCAATTTCCGGTTCGATTGCATGTGGTTTGGTTCAGATACATAAAACCGACCAAACCATCGAACCGGCGGTCGAACTGGGATAAACGGTCAAACCGAATTTGCCCGGTCGAACCTGATATATATTTAAAAAAACATAAAAACCCATTGCTCTGATTGCTTGCTTGATTGCCCGCCCAACTTCGTTTTCACCCTTTCAACGAATTACAGTTCGCAGGCTTAAACCCTACCAATCTCCTCACCGGCCGTTTGTGGATAATCGATCCATCGCAGGCAAAACTGTCACGCAGCAACACTGCAACAGCAACCCTCGTCCCTGCTCTGTTCACTGCCATTTTCTTCTTCTTCTCTGGTCGTTCCGTTCCCGTCCCTGCTGCTCCATTCGCCGGCGACACATAGCCACTCACCCATCCCTGCTGCTCCCGTCCCTGCTCTGCTCGCTACCATTTTCTTCTTCTCCTCCGGTCATTCCGTTCCCGTCCCTGCTACTCTGTTCTCCAGCGAAATTGTCACGGCAACAACGCCACAACAGCAGCCACACATAGCCACTCGCCCATCCTTGCTGCTGCCTTCTCTTAGTCCAGCAGATGCTATCGAATAGCGTGGTCTCCTTCTCGTCTTCTCATCCAGCCGCATCCAGTGCTTCAACAGCCTTTCTTCATTCTTTCGTCAGCCCATCCTCCCTACAACAGTAAAATTTTAAGATCACCACCAGGTTTTCCAAAGCTATGATATTATGTGAAATTTTATTTGTTATGGATTTTTATTATGTGATATTCATATTCTATAAAATTTTATGATATCAATATTCTATGAAATTTGTCTGTTATTGTTTTTTATTATGTGATATTCGTGTTCTGTGAAGTCACTGCCAGCTTTGTGATATTCCATGAAATCGCTACCGCATGGAGTTTTTATTATACTATAGTAGTGGATAGCTATTCATTGCAATGTTTGTTATTTAATTATCTATTTGAGAAAATATTGTTAGTTGCATAATTTATAATTTTTCATTATACTATTTTAGATAGTTATTTGATCATCGTGTTAGCATCAAACCCATCTAGAAGTATTATGATATGTTTGTAGAATTTTTAAATTTTATGTCTAGTAAGGATGTATTTGTAGACTTCTAGACTTTCATTTTTGTTGGGCTCAAGAGTTATTCTTAATTTTTATATTATTATAAATATTTATTTGTTCAACCTTTCAACAAGTATTGGTTTATTTTATTTTTTATTGTGCTAGATTATCTACAAAAGTGCAATTCATAAACACACCAAGATAAATAGGAATAATTCATGAGTTAAGCCAACATTCAAGGCTCATTACAAATTTTAGGTTAGTTAATGTGTCTATTTTTTTCTAATTTACTATGTTTTATTTATGTTTACTTAATGGTTCTTGAAATTTTTCTATTAATTTTTGTTGTATATTTTGTTGTGGTGCTTAGAGTATAATATATAGATTTTGGAATTATAAATATTTAATAATTAAAATATTTAAACATTTATGACAACATAAACAAGTCATGCTGACGTCACCGGTTCAAACTGGTTTACTTAACCGGTCGAACCGGTTCGAACCAGACAAGTTCCTCTACCGGTTCGGTTCTGACAACATTTGTGCATATGTTACCTCTTCTAAAAGAAATGATAAGGCTAGTTTTGTCATTTAAATTTTTTTCTATATTATCTAATATAACTTAACAAAGTTGTCATATTTAAAATTAAGGATAAAATATATAATTATCTATGTCATTGTTATAAACGTGTGGTCATATTTGTAAATATCATATTTGGATTTGTGGTCATATTTGCAATTAATCCTCATAAGAATATTAAGATTTAGCAACACACCCAACTTATAGTCAAAATTAAAATTTATTGTTAAATATAATTTTAGCAATCATACAATTTTGTTGCTGCTGTTTCATTGCTAGAAGTAAATTAAATTAGCAACTAAAAAAGTAATTCATTACTAATCATGAATTTTTAGCAAAAAAAATTATGTTTATCAAACTATATAAGAAATTACAGCTAAAAGCATAGGCTGTTCGCAACCAAAATCAAGTTAATTGCTAATAGTGTACTTTCATTGACGTGTGTACGTATAACGTGTGTGCGTATATAAGCTTGAAGTTGTATGAACATTTCAAATTTCGGAAAGAGTGTCATTAAAAAAAATTTATTTTTGAAAAGAAAATTTTCCTTTGAAAGGATAAAATTTGTTTTTTAACGAAAAACTTGGTTACCAATAGTTTATCACATATTACATATAGCAACAATTAAAAAAAATTGTTGTCAATAGTTCATAATTTTTGTATTTAGGCAAGGCCTTTTTTATTTTGTTGCCAAAATATTATTATAAGTAAGAAAAAATTTTCTTGTTATTAAAGCGTTTTCTTGTCTATAAAAGTATTATAGTTTTCCCTGTTTATAAAAGTATCATAATAAGCAAAAAAATATATGTATTTTTCTTGCTAATAAAGGTCGTAAATTATGTATTTTCTTATAGTGTGTGAAATGGGAAAAGTATGTATGCGTTTCATGTTTCTTGCCAGCACTATCAATAGTAATTAAGACTATTTGCGTTCCTCCTTGCTTTTTCGGATTTTGCAATCTTTGTCATAAAAGTACTATTTTGTCAAAAATACTCTCATTAATTTATAAACTTTCGGTCTGTTTGATAACTAAGGAAAGGAAAAAAATTCCCTACAATCTCATTAATTTATAAATATTGGGTTTGTTTAACAAATAGGAAAAGAAAAAATTCCTCTACTTTCTACATTCCATTTGATATGATTGATCTAACTACTTTACTTTTTTATTATTTTTTAGATCTTTTCACACAATTTTCTTATTTATTTTATCTTTATTCTCTCTGCTTTTAACTATTACTTTTATCATATGTTATAATTTTATTACTTTTTTACAAATATTTAATTATAATTTTCCTCCTTTTTTCCCTCAATACAACGGAGCCTTTGTGTATAGCAAATACCAATATTATTAGAAGTTCATAGTTTTCAACATAAGTTAATGTTAACCTTATAAACATTAAATCGATTGGGGATGATTTAAAGATGCTATTATCTATCCTTGGTTATATTTAACTAAGTGATTTATGAAATTCAACCAAAGTTAAAAACAATAATGCTTTTACTGACAAAGCTTATAAATAGAATAAAATTAGGATATTTATAAATATACTCACTTAGTTTAATCAAAATTATAAATATACCCACATAGTTTTAGAAATTATAAATAACATCCACATAGTTTAACAATAATTGCAAATAATTCCCACACAATTATAACACTATCTTGACATGATTATATTTGCAAAATACACGAACTATATGAGTGTAGTTGCAATTTCATAAATTAAGTGATATACTTAATTTTTTCAAATAACTCCCCATAGTTTAACCATAATTGCAAATAACTCTCATTTTACGACGATATAGTAATGTTGTCATAATGACGTGAAGTTATTTGCGATTATAGTTGAACTATGTAGGGGTTATTTATGATTTCTAAAACTATATGGATATATTTACAATTTTGATTAAACTCGATGTGTATATTTACAAATTACCCATAAAATTACAAAAACGTGTGGAGGAAATGGAGATAACACTTACTATTGGTTAGTTTTGGATAATCCAAAAATATATCCATATAATTTTACTATAATCGCAAATATAATCACATGTTCTTGGAATTGCAAGTTATCCCCATATAGTTTATAATAATTGCAAATATGCCCATGTGATTCGACTATAATTGCAAATATAATCGCATAGTTCTTGAAATTGCAAATTAACCTACATAGTTTAATAATAATTGCAAATATAACTACCTAGTTTTTGAAATTGCGATTAACCCTACATAATTTGACAATATATGCAAATATACCAACATCGTTACAACACCATCATGGATGGGTATATTTGCAATAAATTATAATTTATATTATATTTGCAAACATATCCATGCCATAACGTCAAATTTAAAAAGGTGTAGCAATGACATGACAACGTAGGTATATTAGCAACTATGGCCAAACTATATAGTGATTATATGAAATTTCTAAAATTATGTAGATGTATATTTATAAATTACCCTTTAATTTTCCATTAAAATTAAAAGGATGGACACGTTTCATTGTGGGTGATCCAGAAACATATGAGGTGTTAAGTGGTTATAAGCTATATATTTTAAGTTTGCAATTTTGCTTTTTTATGTATTTGTGCTGGTGATGATGCTGGGAGGTGAGGTTGTAGCTAGTGAGAGGAAGATGTGGGTGTTGATTAGAATCATAAGAGGTTTGAAATTGTCAACAGGCCAATGATCAACAAGAGAATCACCGACCTCCTTTCTTGGTTGACGTGACATTTTGAGAATCTCCTTCTCGGAGCTTCAGAGGCCAAATCTTTCCCCCTCCACTTTAGCACTGTTTGGGGATTGGAATGCTTCAAAGGACCCATGGATGCGCAACCAAAATCCTTAGCCTCCTTCCTTCAGGAAAAAAAAAAGTAAATAAATAAAAAAATCCTTAGCCTCAAATTTCTCACTCCCCTTCATTTTCATCCATTCACATCACTGCACTTTCCCAGAACCTTCCTGGTCATTAAGGTTGATGATGTCATCTCCATCTCCCTCAAAACATGAATATATGCTAGATTAGTATATCCATTAATTTCCATCAAAAAAGTGTATACATTAATTTTGTTGATAGTGATTGCTAAATCTACTATTAATCTCACAAAAGTTTCCAAGGCTTTCTAATCATCTCTTGGAAAATTAAATCTGTCTACTTATTAAATTGGTCGTGTTTTGAAAGTGATAGAACTTTTAAATAAAAAAATTTTAATGTAAAATTTTTTAAAATAAAAAATTATGCGATATGACAAACATAATAGTGAGGAGTAAAGTTGATAAAGTTAAAATAGATAAGTTAATTGCATATGTAGTTGCATAAAAATGATTGAAAAGTAAAGTAGTTACATAAGAAGATATGAAGAAATAATTTAAAAATATGATAATTCTGAAGAATGCAAAGTTTTAAATTAAAAATTTTAGTACAAAAAGATTTTTATTTTGCCAAACATGTCCTATATATCATGATTTCGTATATCCAATTGTTACTTAATTAAGTAATAATTTTGTATATTCTTTAATTTTATAATTTTTACATGGGATTATGTGTATTTAGTTTATATACAAAAATTTATTTTTAGATTCTTGTATATATTTTATATAATTTTAAAAATAAAATTTTTCCATCTATTTCACTTTCTCCGGTCCATTAAAAATGATAAAACTTTTTATTTTTTGAAACTAAATGCATGTAGGTTCACGTAAAAGTGAAAAAAATTAAATATGAAAGTCGTTACTCAGATAATAACAAATTGGTACTTATGATCACAACCCTACATATATGTATATAGGGAAATATTCCAATGCAACCGGGTGCAAAAACTTATTCATTATTTTTAAAAAAATTTATTTATACAACTATTAATCTAAGTGTATTGGACATATGTATTAATTTTTGCCATGCTTAAATATTTTTAGATATTTTTAAATTTTTTAAAATCAGTGGCATTTTAATAAATTTAAATTACGAAAAATGTCAATGATTTTGAAAAATCTAAAAAAATATCTAAGAATATCCAAAAATGATCAAACTTAATATACATATTCGATATACATGTAGATTAAATTTTCAAAAAAAATAATAAATGATTTAAATACACCTAGGTGCACTGAAGCTAAGTGCACCCGAGTGTATTAAATCACCTTCTATATGGGTGCTCATCCGCACCTTGCGTAGTTCTGTCCAAGCGCTGGACCGGACCTTCTTTTTTTTTTTTTTGATGAAATGGACCGGACCTTCTTATTTTATCTTTTTTTAACCAACATATAGGCACACGTAGATTGGACCCTATACTAAAATGTGTGTACGACAAATCTGTGAGTCAGAATTTACATTTGATTTGTTTGCGTATGTCTACATTAGAATGTTTTAGTACTTTAAGAAAATCATTATGGCCATATAATGCTTTATAGAATTGCTTATCTGCATAAAATGATGTTTTAGAATGTTTAGATGTTGAATTAATAACTTTAAAATTAATAAAAAAATTAAACAATTGTATTATAATGATTTTTAGATAGGACTGTATACCTATTTGATTTTGATGAAGCTGGTGTTTTTTTTTTAATGAATCAGTGCCTATAATTCTAAATGGAATTAAATGAATGACTACATGAGCATCTGTCTCTATACAGAACTAGAACTGTTATGTCTACATGAGCTAGTGGAATAAGCATCCAAAAGACCTCATAGCTCTGCTTAGCATTCTAATCTCGTACATGTGAGTTGCATTTTGCATTTGGCAGTGGTCCAAGATGAATCTATCGAGGCTAGCCAAGTTCTCCCATGTTTTTGCTCGGAAAGATGGACCACAGTCAGTTCATAAGAGAACAAACTTACACTGGGATTCTCTGATCAAATGCTCAGATCTTGTCTTCCCCCCATCTAATTTCCCCAAGATTTAGAAGCATCGCCCCATGTGATGCAACCCTTAATATAATTCTTATTGATAAACATGGTTTTAAAAAAAATCCGTTGAAAAAAATGACCCCACAAATGCCACCTTCTCACCCATGCATTGTGGCGGTAGCAAACCTGGTTTTTTTTAATCAGAAAAGGCTTCTTAAGTCTCATTTAAAGCCATGCTTAGCCCCCGCTAGTCGTGGCGATGACGCCCATGTCGATCGGCAAGCACGCGTGACACTCGCCATGGGGGCTGGGCGCTTGGGTCTTGACGTCATCGGTCCACCGTCCATCTCCGGCGGCTGCGCCGGTCATGCTTTTCCAACTGGGTGGATAAGAACAGACTACATCATATTGATGCATATCTAAACCTATCCTGTCAAAATATTAATTAATGGGGGATTGATTAATACTCTAATTAGGTAGCACCATGCATATGTAGACCAGTTTCAAGATGTTCCAGCAGTGCTGCCAACATCTTTAAGTGAGTAATGTATGAATGCTTTCTTGTAACCTATTTCATTTTGAATATTTTATTGGTTGATGAAAAATCTATTTCATCTATTATCACTGTGTATATTAGAAACCCTTTTACTTATCTAGTATCACTATGCATAGACCTCACCTACAAATGTGTAAAATCAACATAATAAAATAATTTAATGTTAAATATTAATTTTAAAATTGTATTACTAACATCAGAACCGTCTAAAATATTATTTTTATATAGATAAATAATTCTATAAAGTATTATTATATTCTAGTACATACGTAAATGAATTTAAACATTGTTTCCAATTTATACATGAATAAACTATTTTTTAAGGAAACAGTTTTCTATATAAACAAGTAATGTTAAATAAAATGAATAGATTGAATTTTCTATCAAATACAAAAAAATACAATTTAAAGAAATTACATGAAATCGCTTCTATGTAATGAGCTCATTTATATCTATATGTATATATATGTGTGTGTATTAAAGACCTTGTCCAAGACTTGAGGGTGTGTGTATTATATATATAATATATTATTATATATATGCACCTCAAACTCAAAAATCAAGGCTGAAAAATTTTAGGTAAAAAAATGAAGAGTGGATTGAAGTGTGAGGCCCACACCTTAAGCCTAGAGAAGATATATAATAAGAAATCTCTTGAGATGTAAATATATATATAGAGAGAGAAATATATATATATATATATATATATATTCAGGTGTAATGTAACTGCATTGTAACAGCGGTGCAGTTGCTCCAAAATCGGTTTCACATGATCATAAAATTATAATCTATTCTACCCATTATATTTAAAATCATATATTCTATTATCATACCAATTTTCATCTTAATTGGATATGTGTATGGATCCCATTTGAAAATGGTATAAATTCAATATAATAAAATAGTTTGATGTAAATAACAACTTTAAAGTAGTTTTTCAACATGTAAATCATTTGCTATAACATTTATATATAAATAAATAATTATATAAAATTTTATCGCATTCTAATATACATTGGGCCTATTTTTGAACAAATATAATATTGTTACCGTGCAACATCGAACAGCTCTTATATATCAATCTCTTTCGGAAACTCTTAATTTAAGCATTTCCAACCCCTTGTTTGCAAGTGAGTACAGCTAGGGGCTAGGCTTTATAAGCCTTGGGAAGCGCGGCACGTGGCCCTTCCATGTGACCTACAGAGGCTTTGCTTCCAATGACTAGTTCAAGGATCTTGAGCCTAGCTTGCTAGCTAGCTAGCTACTTAATTAAACATATGCACCCATTTGTACTCGAATATACAAATTTCTATATTCATCAATCTCATTTTAATTTTCTGCCACTGGCTGGAGAGCTATTCTTCGTGCGGAAAACAATTTAAAAATTAATTAGCACAAGCACAAAACAGTGGCTCATTATGGGCAACTAGTGGTGCAAAATAGACAGTGTTGTATGTATGGTTGTGAATGATTAATTAAAGCAGTTTTCACCATTTACAAAATAGGCCTTTCAAAATATACACCATTAACCACGGGTACAAATGAGTTGGGCCAACCTAACCACAACCTTATTTGGAAAATCCCTTGTCTAACCTTATGTATTATATTAGTTTAGATCAAAATCAATTCAATCTTAACCATAATCTTTTGAAAACAGGTTAAGGTCTAGTTTGCCCGGGGGTCGGATTCAAGCTGATAATACGAATAGAAATGTAGGTTAAGTTTTAAAATATTTCTTATTGCATGCTCATGTTGCATACTAAAAACAAAGATGGGAAACAAATATATTAACTATTAAAATATCTAAAAGTTTATTATGGTAGGAATTGAGAGTAAAGTATTTAGTTTAGGATTCTCCTTTTTTATAAAAAATATTACGTGTGGGTTGAATTGGGTTACATAGGGTCAAAATATGATTAACTCTGACCTTATTTTTAGATTATCCAAAATGTTAACTCACCTTAGTCTCAATTTAGCCAAGTAGCCGTTCAACCAAGGTAAAATTCAGTCGACCCAAGTAAGAGTCATCACAAGAGATTATCTTAGAGAATTTATTTGCAAATTAGACTTTGTAAGTATAATACTTTTGCATATGAGATCCTTATATGTCAATTTGCTGTTACCTCCAACTCCTTCACTTTTCTTTTTGTTTAACATCATTTATTTTATCATAATACTAGAAATTAGTCAAATTACTATAATCAAAGAATTGAGTAGGTGTCAACTAGAGCATAACTCAATAGTATGACTTGTTGGGTATATGAGTTTGATTTTAGCTTTGAGTGCCAGCAGGGGAACTACGATCATGTAGAAATTACGAAAATTATTTTTTGATGATATTTTACAATATCGCTCATATATTTTATTACAATTCAAGCCTAATTCAATTTACAATTTTTTCTTCTACCAATACTTGCCAACAATATACATCAGTAGGGGAGGAGATCAGCACTCTTTAAATGAGAGACACAATGCTTCCAGTAAACTGAAACCCCAACTATCTAGGCACAAGTTAGGACATTTACCAACCAGGCTATGCCTATGTTGGCAATTATGAAAAACATTTAGATTCACTCATACACATTAGGATGTTATAATAGTTTAAAAATCATTCATTTATAAATAATGTTAGATGGTTTAAATGTAGAAGAATTTCTTTTATACCCACAACATATATTTGCACTTAATTCCTAATATACCCACACTGTTTCACAAATTTCTCTTATATCTACAATTTTTCACAATAAATTCTAAGTATGCTCACGTTGTTGAAACAACCTTTATTTACCTCGTTAAAAATATAATTTTGCTCATCTAAAATTTTTAAATTAAAATAATTTAACTTTAATATGACTCTTAAATTATTTAACACTGCATATTAATGATATACGATCATCAAGTGAGTCATATTAGAATTGAATTGTCTCAATTAGAAAATTTTGAATGGGTGAAATAGTCTTTCTAATAAAATAGATAAATGTGATGTTGAAAGCATGAACATGAGAGTAATTTAAGATGAAATGTTATGGACACGAAAGAAATTTATGGAATGTGAGTATATATAAGGAATTATGGGCATGAAAAAAAAAATTCCTTAAATATTGAATAACAACTTTAAAATCAATATGTAAATCAAAAAAAAATTATTACTTTGATTTGCACCTTTATTGGAAGGGGCGAATTTTTTTTTATCAAAGCCTATATACATATTTGAATTGCAAGAAATCTAATTTCTTTTTTCTGATGAAATTTTTCTTTTTATGGGAAGAAATCTAATTTCTTAATTAAGTAAATAATTTTAAATGCAACAAGTGAATTCCATTTTGATTAAATCATCGAAATAGGCTAAAAGAGGGGAGGAGAGTATTTAAGTGTTGTCATCATCGAATTAAGCAAAGCAGATTGACAAAGTCTACTTTACAACGTCCTAAATTTTTTCAATAAAGTACCAAAAAGACGGATCCAAAAATTGTCAAGGAAAGAAAACGTGTTGGCTACTATATAAATGTAAAGTCTTGCAGGCCTATCGTGTAAATAGCCAAAACGCATACGCTAATTCAAAATCATGGGATCACGAAGTTGCCAAAAAAAGAGATGATTTGTTCTGGTCAGAGGTGCAACTGGGTTAACTTCAATCCTAACTTTATTTATAAAACATTAATTCTAACCTTAACTCTAACTTATTTGCAAAACTTAAATTTTAACCCTATTTTTAAAAATTGAGTTCAAATTGAATTTCGAGTTAAAATTTAAGTCAATGAGTTTATATTTTATTTAAGAGTGATAAGTTTACAATTTTATATAAATATATAATAACAATAAATCATGTAAGTAAACGTAATAATATAATCAAAAGAGATTTTTAAAAAATATAGCAATATAAAGAAAATTTTAACATTGCAAACAAAATAAAAGAAGAAAATTAATTGACATAAAAGTAAATGATGGAAATATAAAGATAAATAAAAATAATATACTTTATTTATAAATAATTACAATATGCCAAATATGTATTAAAATATAAATATAACTAATATAAAATAATAAATATAAAGAAATATAGTCGATATATTATGTATATAATATATTTTATAATAATACAAAATAAGAAATTGGGCTTGGATTTACTTGAATCATAATCCTCTTATATTTATAAATCAGGTTCCGGGAGCTCAAGTTGCAAAAAGCAAATTTTACACTGTTGAAAATTCGGGTTAAGCGAGTCGAATTCAGGCTCAACCTAGCACAAGTTGCACCCAAAGGTCTAAGTATATATGGAGATGATCCAGTACAACTAACTACACCATAAGTTACAGTATAATTGGCTTAAGATGATCCACCATAATCATAAAATTATAATATACTTCATTTATTGTATTTAGAATTATTTATTTTATTAGCATATTAATTTGCATCCAACTTAGACATGTGTATTAGCCTCATTTTAAAATGGTATAAAATCAATGTAGTAAATTTTTTTTTACGTTGTAAAATATTTTAACATAAATATCAATTTCAAAAAATAACATTGGGATATTGTGATCACTATGCGTGCTCAAGATTGTTGATTAAATAGTATCACAGCTTCTTTTTTACTCTCATGCTCATGCTTAATCTAATTTCTTTTTTCTGATGAAAATTTTCTTTTTTATGGGGAAGAAATCTAATTTCTTAATTAAGCAAAAAATTTTAAATCCAACAAGTGAATTCCATTTTGATTAAATCATCGAAATAGGCTAAAACAGGGGAGGAGAATATTTAAGTGTTGTCATCATCGAATTAAGCAAAGCAGATTGACAAAGTCTACTTACAACGTCCTAAATTTTAAGGGATCAATTATTTCAATACAGTACCAAAAAGATGGATCCAAAAATTGTCGAGGAAAGAAAAAGTGTTGGCTACTGTATAAATGTAAAGCGTTGCAGGCCTATCGTGTAAATAGCCAAAAATATGATTTGTTCTAGTTAGAGGTGCAACTTGGCTCATGAAACTTGGTTCACTTCAATCCTAACCTTATTTATAAAACATTAATTCTAACTTTAATTCTAACTCTATTTGTAAAACTTAAATCTTAACCCTACTTTTGAAAAATTGAGTTCAAGTTGAATTTTGAGTTAAAATTTAGGTTGATGAGTTTACATTTTATTTAAGAGTGATAAGTTTAGAACTTTATATAAATATATAATAACAATAAATCATGTAAGTAAACGAAATAATATAATCAAAAGAGATTTTTAAAAAATATAGTGATATAAAGAATATTTCTAGAAAAAAAATTTAACATTGCAAACAAGATAAAAGAAGAAAATTAATGGACATAAAAGTAAATGATGGAAATATAAAGATAAAGAAAAATAATATACTTTATTTATAAATACTTACAATATGCCAAATATGTATTAAAATATAAATATAAATAATATAAAATACATAAATATAAAGAAATATAGCTGATATATTATGTATATAATATATTTTATAATAAATATAAAATGAGAAATTGGGCTCGGGTTTACTTGAATCATAATCCTATTAAATTTATAACTCAGGTTCCTAGGGCTCGAGTTGCAAAAAGTAAATTTTACATTGTTGAAAATTCAGATTAAGTGAGTTTGATTCAGGCTCAACCTAGCCCAAGTTGCACCTCAACGTCTAAGTATATACGGAGATGATCCAGTACAACTAACTACACCATAAGTTACTGTATAATTGGCTTAAGATGGTCCACCGTAATCATAAAATTATAATATACTTCATCAATTGTATTTAGAATTATTTATTTTATTAGCATATTAATTTGCATCCAACTTGGACAATGTATTAGTCTTATTTTAAAATGGTATAAAATCAACGTAGTAAATTTTTTTTGCATCTGGTAAAATATTTTAACATAAATATCACTTTCAAAAAATAACATTGGGATCGTGTCTTACAGGTTGTGATCACTATGCGTGCTCAAGATTGTTGATTAAATAGTATCACAGCTTCTTCTGTTGTATATCCAAATTTTTTTAAAAAATTGGAATATGAACTTTGAATCAATGGTCGAAAAACAGTCATATTCAACACTATCATTTCTATCAGAGAAGAAAAGTTAATTAATCAATGCCTTGAAAATTCAAATTTACCACATACTTTTTTTTTTTCCCTTTTGGACGACCGTGATCACATCTGGCCGCATACAATTTGAAATGCATCGGGTGGGAACTTACGCTTGAAGCCAGCGTCACTTTCGATTGTCGAAAACCATTCAAATCGTTGAATAAAGACGAAGTATAATATTCTATAATTTTCTGACGTTCCAGAGTGCTTATTGTTTACGTGATCATCGAATGCCAATTAAATTAAAATTTGTTTTGAAAAAAAGACAAGTCATACACTTTGTTAGGAAGAATATATTGGGTTATAAATATAAAACAGATGAATGTAGTTGAAACAATTATTGAAGCAAAATGAGTGAAATAGTAAGAAGAATAAAAGTTATAAGTGAAGTAATTGATTAAAAAAACTAATTAATGATGGAATTTATAAATAATCAAATAAAAGAAAGTAAATATATAATACAACAAAAGTTCGTATATGGAGCCACGATTTTACAGATAAACACATACGTTCTATATATTTATAGTAAAAAACTCTATGACTATTTACAATCAAATATAAACGACCACATTAAATATTATTTTTAGTTAAATACAATGAGAAAACTAGCTTCATTTGAATATAATTGTCACAGCCCCCTTCAGCAAATTATATGTATACATAACCAAGTCCATTTATATTAGTAAAATTAATATTATATTCAACAAAGAAACTAGCTGCTTTTCATGACATTTGTTGTCCTGACAAAAACTGATGATTTAGTAAAATGCCAATATCTGAGGTTTATGCGTTAATTGAGGTATATGTTGGAAGTAAAATGCATTTTCCTAAGTCTTGGCTGACCGAATTAGTGATGAGATTTCATTTCATGGCAAACGCAATTTAATTTCTACTCTACAAAAAAAAATAAAAATGAAATAATTAAATTAACTTGAGAAATAATGAGGTGGACTATAAAAATTAGAGGGGAGAATATGGAACAAACGCAGGTTGCAAGAAATTTATTAAGACCATCATATCACTGGTTCTGTCTTAATCTAATCAGTTGATAACAATATTGATAAGAAATATGTCTTCATTTTTTTTAATTTGTCTATATAGAATGATTAGCATCCAACTAGGGAGGTTAGCTTTTGAAGACATGACCAGGATACATGTGTGCCTCTGTGGACTGTCAAAATCAAATACGCTTTGGATTACTTCCATCAAATGATCCAAGTCAAATCATGCTTACTGCATACCTCGCGCTAGATGGGAATCTATGGATGAAAAAGGAAGCTGTTAAATCACATTTAATAGAGAGCCTCCTTGGACATTTTCTCTTTGATTTTGGACAGACTAGCTACTTACCATGAAGTAATGAATTGACATGGACATTCAGAAACGTGATTAGTTCTTCCCTTTTTTTTTTTTTTCCCCCTTTCGACATAATCCTATTCACATTCTGAGGTGAGCAGGCTTAATATTGTATAAAATTGTGTTTGGCGATTGATACCGATGATGATCCAATAGCAAAACTCTCATATTTTATGACAGTAAGCTGGCATGTGTTGTAGCGACCTCCTGTCAATGATCAACAGCTCAGCTCATGCCAAAATCTCAATTGCGATTACAACAACCGCAGCCGATCAGAGATCCCTTCAGATTTTGAGGGGTATTTGTGCTATTATCTATATATTGCCAAAATCATACTTTTAGCACATTTTCAAAAATATTCATAAAACTTGAACCGATTAACAACCTGACAAAACGTTGTATTTACATCACATGTTAACAATTTTACGAGAATTAGTTTTGATAGATGCAATTTCAGCAGACAAGTAGAGATAAAAGCGCTAATATCTTACGTTTTAACACATTTGTAAACCATATTTTTTTCTTGTAATTAAATTCTAGTTTATGATATTAAGCAGCAGCATCGAGATTTCACACTAATTAACATGACAGTAGAAATGACCAGTGTTTTAAAAACCGGACCGGACCGTCCGGTCCGACCGGTCCGACCGTGAACCGCCTGTTCAACGGTTCGGTTCTGCTACGGTTCTTCAGATTTGACGAAAACCGTTTGAACCGCGCGAACCGGGCGGTTGGACCGTAAAAACCGGTCTGACCGCGGCTCGGTTCGCTGCTTTTTTTAAAATAATAATAATAATAAAAAGTCGGATAATCCTTTCTTGCGCTGTTGTTCGCGACTTCACGCCCGCGAAACCGAAACCCCCTTCTCATCTTCCTTTCTTCCGCTGCTAGGGTTCGCGGTGTTCGCCCACCATTGCCGTCGGCCACCTGCTGCAACGCTGCGGGAATCGACGTCCGGCAACAGACCCAGTGCCTGCCTGGTCGTCCTCATCGGTTCCGGCAGGAAATACAGACCGGCGCAATCCGCATCTAGCTTCGGCGACGATCTTCGGCGCAAGCTTCGGCGACTAGCTTCGTCGACGATCTTCGGTGCTTCCGGCAGCACGACAGCGAGATTTGGAGCTTCCGGCAGCACGGCAGCAAGATTTGGAGCGTCCGGCAGCAAGATTTGGCGGTTCCATTCGGGCCGTCCGGTTACTGGCTTGCTGCTCGCCGGCTCGCCCGCATTCTCATCTCAGATTCTCTGCTCCGCCGACTGCCCTCATCTCTGATTCCACATTCTCATCTCTGCTCCGTCGGCTGCCCTCAGAAATTCCGGCAACCTCTCATTCTAAAACAGAGGTCGGTGATTTATACAACCTCTCATTCTCTCTCCTGATTAGTGCCATAAAAACAGAATTTATACAATATTCAATTGTCTTAATACTCTTCTTTTTGGATATTTTTAAGATATGAACTTTGAAGTTTTTTTTTTTTTGAATTAGATATCTCAAATATATTTTTATTCAGTTGTGTTTTGTACTCACTTTAAACCAAAATCGTAGTTAAACTTTGCTCAAAATTGAATGTTGATGACCAATTTGAACATTTTCAATTACAGTACAATTTTAAATGTTTTTTCTTATTTTTAGGTGGTTAATTTCTTCAAGTAAAGTAAATTTAATTTTTTCTAAATATCTTATATTTTCCATTTATATTTGAAATTTCATTGCAAATATTCTGATCAACCATATAGGAACAAAAAAAAAGCTATTTCAGGTTAGTGCTCTCTCTTTTTTTATTTGTATAATAATTTTAATTTGATGTACTTGAATGTATTGTTGATGACAAGTGTATTTTTTATATTATATAAAATTTATATATTTAATTTAATTTTAAAATAATTAAAATAAATTAAATATAATTATTACATCATAATTATGTCATGCTGACGTCACGGTTCAAAACGGTTCGAACCGCGGTTGAACCGGTTGAACCTGAACCGGACATAAAAACGGTTCAGTTCCCGGTTCGGTTTTTAAAACATTGGAAATGACTATGCATCTCTGAATTTTTCGAAGAGATGACAAAAGAGAAGGAACTTGTCACTGAGATTCCCAGCCACCTAACATTGCTAGCTGTTAGTTTAATAGATAAACTAATATTTCTTGGTACTTGTTTAGGCCGAAGAAAGCGTTAAGTAAGAGAAAATTAATAACGTTTAGAAATTCCTGTTTTGATATTGCCTGTCATTGCCTGCCAGTGCGACACATGGATCAATCAACAGTATTTTGATAGAGGGAAAAATATACAGTTGGATACACCTAATGAACTACATTCCAGCGTATGTCTCGTCACATGTGTGTGTGTGTTGCATGTTATCATCGCTTGTGAAGGACGCTTGGAATGTTGATCAGGTAGATTTCCACACAAGGCCAATAAACAAATGATGCATCTTAAGCAATGACTTGTGATTATTAACAAAGTTAGGTGTGCCCACAGCATTCACACTCCACCACATGTTTCCTTGCGTATGCGAGTACGTTTTTCATCGTATACCATTTTCTCTAGCGATTTATATATAAGCCATGCAGCTTGTTTCTGAGAAACAACAGTCAACTATTTTATAGGAAGCCAAATTTCTACAACAGCAGAGCTAAATATGCCGATGGACTAATGCCTTGCAAATGATTTTCACTCTCCAAATAGATAGAAATTTTATGCTTTGCAAGATAGGTCCTCATTCGCCTCATCTTGACCACCTCTCTTTAAAAAGGACATGCATTCACCATGGGGTCCCCCCATTGCCACACAGGCAAAAAGGGCAGAAAAGAGAAGGCTTCCAAAGAAAAAGAAGCATTTATCTGTAAGCGTAGCTGTAGGTTTTTACTTTTATAGCTAGGTGTGGACTTCCTTTTAATATGGATTGTTGAAGGATTCATCAAACAAACGACAAGCAAAAACAACAGTTAGGAACTGGGGCAATGACAAGAAACTAACGAGAATAATAATGATTTAAGGCCATGGCCTTTCGGTTTGGTCGGTTGGGTCACATCATCCAATCCATCCTCATCAACACAAACATGAATTTGTTTGTTGCTCATTCTTTTTTTTTTTTTTTTTTAATGAGTTGTTTGTTGCTAATTCTAAAAGCGAAAGATACAACACTAGAACATCTTCTCACACCAAGACTCCACTACCAAAAGGCATTCTCCCTTTCTTGCTTACAAGAATGTGAGCTATGCATCACATTCGCGAAAAAGAGCAAGCTCTTTGCAAAAAGGTTACATGGGGACAAGGACTTGGTGGGCGATTACCATCTCCACCTCAACTTAACATCGTGCGGCTATAGACCTACCTAGCAAAGCCACACACGCTCCTCCATGGTTTGACAGATATGATTGTCAACCTGTCAGCCAAATCCTAATTCTATGCTTTACAAAATTTTCAACTCCATGTTAACCCTAATTCTGAAACCCTGCCTAGAACCATCAAAATCAGTTGGATTCACGTTGAAAATTGGAGATAAGATGAATTTTGGTGGGCAATTCCAATTCTAGTAAATTCGATCGAACTGAACTGGAGTTTGTCTACTCCTTTCTCTCTAATTTTTTCCCCTCCAAAGTTGATTTGAATCCAGTCCCAATTTACCCATATACTGCAAATGTTTGCCTTGTCTTGGGAGGTTTTGCAGATTGATACCTTCCTACTTCCTGGTCACTGCAACACCACAATACATGCATTTTCCAATTTAAATTCTCAACCTGAATAAAAGAGAATTCTTCAAATTTATGGTTCTAGCCGAGAGTTCATTTTGATTCATGTTTAAGCAAAATAAAAGAGCTTTTTCCAAATATACCCACTACAATTAATCCTAATCTCAATGATACCTAATACGTTTAATCCTAAAGATACTCAATACGTTTCCAAAACCCCAAATATACTCACTACGTTTGTAGATAATCCTAAAAGTACTCAATCTGTGAGTTAACATCGTTAGTTAATATGTAAAATTACTAATATGTTCATTAAATTTTGAACACAATTGAAAATTTAAATGTCATAACTCACCAATGCCTTAATTTCATATAAGCTCTAAATTTGTAAAATCCTAATTTCATTTTTTCTATTTTATTTCATCTTTTAATTTTTTATAACAAGAGTATTTTGGACATTTATAAAAATTTAACTGACAATTTTTAATGGAATAGGTATTTTTTGGATTAAATGTAAACATAATGGACATATTTAAAATTTTAAAAATGTAGTGGGTATATTTAAGATTATAGTTAAACATAACAGGTATATTTGGAAAAAAAACCCTAAAAGGACAAAATAAATTTATAGATCATACACACTCAACTAATCCCCTTTACGATTGCCGTCTTAAACTGTTACTACGCACTCGGCTAGGCTTAGAAAAAGCTCACAGCATAGTAACATATACCATGAGGAAGGCAAATTCATTCTAGATCATAGACGTCCCTCAATTGGGTCACGTCTAGATGCCAAAATCATGAAATTGGTGGCTCAACGACAACGAAAAGTAACTTTGGTTATGATTAGGCTCATTTCGAGCAACAGCACAACCGTAATGGACCCACTCGCATTGTGTTGGGTTGTGCGGCGGGGTCCACGGCAGCCATCACTCTCTTCGGAAGGAAGGTTTCTTTGTTGCAATTACGCGCTTCACCCAGCATTTCCATGCAAAATGCGTAAAAAACAAAAACCGAAAAACGAAAGAGAGAAAATAATAATAATATTTGAGAAAGCAAAACGTGTCCATGCATTGCAGCCCTTTTGAGGGAAAGAGCCACGACTCTCAGCGTCCTTGGCCCTGTTCAAAGTGCTCATAGACCTCATCCTCCACACATCGCTCGACCCCCTGTACAGTGTTTGCTACTAGTGCTTGTCCTTTTCTCATCATTTGTTTCACATGCACAATGTTTTCGTTCAATTCTAATATTCTTTTATTACCACTCAAGCATAAAAGAATAATAGTTTTACATTTTCATAACAACAAATTTCGCATGAAAAGAAGAGCAGCGGTTGCACAGAAATTTTACAAATCAGAGAGACGGTTATTTTATTGGCATTTCCTTGGTCAGCATGGATGCGACCAAAGCCTAACATCAAGCCAGGCAAATGTCCTAACAACTTGAGACTCTGGAGGAAAGCTAAGAGAGCTTGCAGTCAATTGGCAAATCAGCAGCCAGGTTGATCCATCAGATTTTGCAGAATACGTTCCACCAGCAGTGCCTGGTCGATAATCAAATTTTATCTTACACATGGTCCTTCAGTAAGATTTGACGAAGAGATTAGCATTTACCTTTATAATTCCTCACTGCCCCTTTCTGCTCTTGATCTATAGAACAAAGAAGCAGGTAGTACACTTGTACTGCAGAAACAACAAAAAGCCTGGAAAAGATCTTCACTTCCTACTCTTTTTCTGCTCTGAATCCTTTTCGTTTGACTTAGCAATAGACAGTACTGGAGAAGCTTGGTCTGTTATCTGTGTCGAGATTGATGATGATAAAGAGGTGGTCGACCAGAGCAACGAGATGGCTCAGGTCTTTTAGGGACCTCCTCTTGCACGGGCAATAGGTTGAGGAAGCTGCCTTGGATGGGAGTTTGATCTGGAGCAGCATCTGTTTCTGTGCAATGGCCCACGTGTAATAGGAATGATTTAGAACATGCAAATGCAGTTGCCAGAGAATAAAATATAGAACATTGAATAATTGAGGATCATACCAAACAGAGATTTGATGGACGGCCTCTTTGACCTTGTATTCTTTTTCCTCAACTCTGCTGTGGCAAAAAGAACAACAACAGTGTCAGTAGATTGATAAGAAGATGGCCTTTTTTCCCATGGTCAGAACAGTAGCAGAGAGAGAAAAGTCAAATAGCCATGTGCTTTGTTTGAGAGAATAATTGTGCTCTTTCGTAGTAAAAAGAGCATTTTTCTCCCCTGTTCATGCAAAAAAAAAAGAAGGCATAACATCTGGCTATCACTGACCGCATATTCAGGTTGACAAGAAACAAAAGTCACAAAATCAGTTCAAAAACCAAACTAAAATTCAAAGAGCCTGCTGTGCTAAATGGCCTATTGCAGCAAAGAATGGGTGGGTGTGTATGTGGAGAGAGCATGCGCATGCAGGCAAGCAATGAGGGCAGTGGGCAGGATCGAGCTGAGAAGAAGCTTTCTGCTACGCCCACCAATGGGGCGGGCAACAATAATTGAAAAAGCCTGCCCACTCCACTAGATGTGCTTTTCTATGAATAAAAGGAGAACACTGATAGGTGTGCATTAGCATGGGTGGGGTGAAGGGAGAGAGAGTTACCAATGCCATTCATAGGCGGGTCATTAACAATTTCAAAATTCTTGTAGGTATAACCAACAAAATTTACGTCCTTGGAAGAAAGCATCTGCGGATATTAGGAAAAGTTACATTAGTTGCCAAAGCAGATAATCATACAAAAAGAACTAAATGCAGGAAAACAGTGTAAACTAATCATCACAATTTTATTTATTTTTTTAAAAAAAAGATTGAGAACATAGCCGAAATTCTTTTTTAAAATAAAAAGTTGAGAACATGGCGTAATTAAATCATTTTGACAGAACAATGACCCAAAAATTCATAGCATTCCATAATAAAAACTGGAGTCTCAAGATAAAATCAATGCCAGAAGCAGAAAACACATGACACAGAAGCTACTAAGGCATTCCTCATTGGAAGTTTGAATATTTTTCTGGTAAGTTTTGCTTAGAGTATAAAATCAAATACAGACCAGTTCAACAAATTAATTTTGGCAGTTTAATTGGCCATTCTTGCGTTGAGCAACCAGTGTTAAGAAGACATCCCATTTTCTCCCAACATCAAGGAGTTAGTTGTCACAATAAGATACTGGCAAGACTGATGGATGGTACACATGCGCTTAGCCCTTAGGACTGCATAAAAGGCATCCAAGTAAATGTTGACCATTTTAAATAATGGGTCCATGTAACCAGAAATCCTGCTGTCTTAATCCAAGTACCTGATTATAAGCCATAAACTGGAAGATTAAATTTGCAAAACTCGTAGGACCTACTTCAATGATTGCCACAGAATCATGGTAATAAGCAGGTCACATATCCAACCAAGCCCAACCAAAGATTAGTACCCGCTGGCCCTTTGACAGGCCTGGCCTGTGCATATTCACTAAAGTTTTCGGCTGGGCTTAGGGAAATGGTATTTTGGACCTGGTAACATCAAAATCATTATCCTGATAGCGCCCATGACAACACGTCTTGAACCTGCCTGCTAGACAACCATGCCCACACATTCAGTCAATTTTCTATTTGGGCTTAGGGACACTATTTTAGCCTACAATTCAGACCCAGTGTATTCACTAACGTCAAAATCATGATTCTGATGTCGTCCATGACAACAAAGTGACGTCTGATGTTGTCCATCATAACAATCATTGATCCTGCCAGCTAGACCATTAACCAGGCCCACTTGTTCAGTCAATTTTTGGGTTGGGCACACTCAGGCACTCAGGCTTAGGGACACTAGCCTATGACTCAGACCCAGCGCATTAACTTACACTGAAATCATGATTTTGACATCATCCAAAACAGCAAAGCAGCATTTAATAAATAAGATTAAACAGTACACACCACGGCTTAAATAAATAATATAGCATAAACCTTTAAATAATTCCTGAAATTTAAGTTATTTCAAGTATTGCCTGATTTGTTGCCTACATAATCAGACTGCACCTTAATCAGGCATCACCCAGTCGTCATCGTATGTTACCTATCTAGTTCTTAGAATGAATATCTGATCCCAACTCTTATCATACTTCGATCATACACAAGGGACACCCCTCTATGACATGAAAATGCATTGAATGATGAGTTTTCATCATATGAACATTAAACAATGTAAGATGTTAGGATGCAGCAACATCTTGGAGAAAAGATATGCAAAACTTACTTTCCTCCATGGCCCTGATTTTGATGGGGTTTGCATTGATGTGGCTGACTGCATTCACAACAGGAAACAATTACTAATACTGACATTGATAATACATACAACTCAAAAGTAGGGAGGAAAAAAGAAAAGAAAAAAGTAAAACATTATAGTCCATGGTGATAAATGGATGGTAGGATAGTAGAAGATAGCATAAAATCACAGGGTCAGTGAAACAAGAGAACAAAGAATGAAGACACCAAAAAGAAAGAATGCATAAAGAAAATAAAAACACAGTAGGATTCTTTCAATTTACATGCTTCAATAGGTAAAATTTTCAATTAAGTCTATTGAATCACCAAGTGCGATCAATAGAAATCCATCTAAAATAATATAAAAATAACTCCTGGTGTAAGTTGCAGTGAACTAGCTTTTGTCTTTTGTGGCAACTATGGAGTTTGAAAAAGTTTTAAGGAATGCACTGCATGCCATGTGATACATTGAAATTAAAGATTTCAATAGGCTAAGTGGTACAGGTTGTTCTAGATAGTGTGCAGGCCATCTAATGACTAGTTGGATCCCATTCTTAGGGATTGAATTTACGGGTTTCAATAGGTTTCCTAGTCCTCTAGGTTGTGTTTGGTCCATCCAATGATTTGATGGATCTTATTTTGGGAGACGGACGGAGTACTCTTGATTGAGTTGCTTAATAGGTTGAACAGCACCAATTAGCATTCACAAACAATAGGAATGGGAACCAAACACCTAAAACTACACAAGATTTGTAGTCATCAAGGAATATATGGAATTAATATCCTACAACTGTTCACCAGAGAGTTTAAGGCAATTAACAAGAACAGGTATAAGCTCACAACCTTTGCCACATAAGCACACACATTACCATATTTGCAAGTGCACATTACCACATTTATACAAAGGCACTATGTCACCAACAAATCAAGAACTATTTACCAAATCAACAAGAACAAATACCTCCTCGAATTTTTCGAAGTTTTGAGTATCCAGTTCATCATTAACTTCTGGTGTAAAAGCAGCTTCCATCTGGTATAATTTGTCCCACTGGATACCTTTAAACCACGGGTGTGCCTACAGCCATGATTATCATCAATTTTTGTGATTCATGAACCTGTTATTTGGGTTGTAATTCAACTAGACATAGCAGTCAGAAAATTCAAACCTTTATTTCATGAGCTCCTTTGGTGCCAAGCCTCTGCTCCACATTGCATAATAGTTTGCTGATGAGGTCTTTAGCTTCAGGGGACAATTTTGCTTCTTCAGGAAATCTTAAGTAAGTTCTCCAGTTTACAATCTGCAGGGATAAACTAAACAATTAACAAAGAAATCCCAGATCGAGGTATAGAAAATTGATTTAATTGCATGCACAAATTTTTAAAGCCATAGTGCTTAAGTTAACAGTGGAATATATTCATTGAGTTAAATATGGCTGCAAAGCACATTCAATAATTGGGACGAGAAGATTCCTGAATTGCTCAAAGTGGACTCACGAACATATACTAATCCAAAGGTAATAAGAAAATCTAAAGATAGGATCCGTATGGCGTAAGATGAAAGAAATTTGCCTTAGGTCGTTTGATTACGTGCAATGAAAACCAAGAACAGCACAAATTAGAAGTGAGTATATGCAAATAGAATGCCAAGAACAGGACAAATTAGAAAGTGAGTTTATTCAAATAGAAGGCCATAAGAGAGCAAGGATAAGGCTGACTAGATTATGGCTTATGGATTGTTAACAGAGACCACAAAAAAAAAAACACAGGCTTACAGAGGACAGAGCTCAACATTGAAAAGAGTAGCACAACAGGATCATGGCTATGGATTGTTAATAAAGAAACAGAAACACTCAAGCTTCCAGCAGACATAGCTCTTGATCGAAAAGAGTTGCACAACAGGATACATGTAGCTGGCTTTGGTTGCATGAGAAATAACATATGAGGATCCATGATCATCAAGTTTCAATTTCCGAAATAACATGATGATTAATTTCCAAAATGTAATTGCAAGTAGTTTGTGAAAAAGAAGTTGCTGCTAGAAAAGAAAGTAGGGCCAGTTGACCATTCGTCTGGAATGTTATCTGCTCATTTTCTTTATGCACGTACCTTTCTGCAGGTTTGCATGGGTTCCTCAGAATAAAATGGAGGATAACCCACAAGCATCTCATACATTATTGCTCCCATTGACCACCTACAAGAAAATCAACATTAAGATTTGGAAACCCACTGGAGTAAAAGAAGTGGTCAGAGGGTAACCAACCAATCACATTCCATTCCATATCCTTTCTTCAGTAGAACTTCAGGAGCAATATAATCAGGAGTGCCAACTGTAGAATATGCCTGTATTTGAAAGACAAACTCTATTAACACTATAAGTTTATAATCAAAGGGCATAATACTTACAAAATACATAACAACGTGTCCATGATTAACTACACACAGTCATCCCCCAAAGGTTTGATGAATACATGCATTTTAACCAAAGAAGTACCAAAGATGCAAGTGGAAGCATAAAACAAACATGCACGCGAATTCTTGAATGAATGCTTATGCGTTCTACTCCCTACATAGTTCATGGCATGGAGTCCCTGGTACCTAGTGCAAACAAATTTTCCTCTACTCATTGAACTTCTTCCCCTCTCTTGTAGCCACCATGAAGAGAAGAGGGGTGGGGATGAGCAACCAAGCACTCCAAACTCCTAGTTAAAACATATGAAGCCTGGAGTCATTGGTTACAAATAGATAATACAACAGCCATAGATTTTCAATATTACCTCTGTTCAACCATTTCCAACTAGTAATTTTCCCATTTCAAAAGAATTTTGGTGAACATTTTTTGCATGCGCTTTGATAATTTCAGTTAAACATACACTCTACCTCAAGCAAACTTACAACAGCACCAGTCCAGCTGTTAAAACCAAGTTTTGGAAGTAGCAAAGAACAAAAATGAAGGGCACCAAAGAATAGCTCACCAATGTTCGCCTGTTTTTCTGCCAATGGAGTAATTGTTCCTGCTGTGTGCGTTTGGGTGTAAGGGGAGTAGTTGGCTGCCTATCGCTCTCCCTTGATGGTAAAGAATTTCTCCCCAGTCCAAAGTCATTTTCACTAAGATTTGGAAAACTACTACAGTCCAATGGTTTACACAGCCCAAAATCAGAAAGCTTCATGTGGCCATACCGATCGAGTAATAAGTTGTCTGGCTTGATATCTCTAAAAGAAGAAATAAAAAATTTCATGTTATTTTGGAGAAGTTAAAGGTAAGCCCTTTACATTTAGGTCCGTCTTGTAAAATGTAAAATCAGACAAAGAAAAGGCCCACCGCTCCTTTATACATAGCTTTTTGATATGATTTGATGTCTTAACTACCTAGCCACCTTACTTTTTCTAGTATTACTTCTACATTTCAATCATTTTTTCATATTTGCACATATAACTAACCTATCTATTTCATCTTGATTCACTTCGCTCCTAATCTTTCAAAACATTTTCCCACAAAATTTTCTCCATTTTTTTATCTCTTATCAAATGGACCCTTTACCTCAAAGAAACTCAATAAAGTAGTAATAGTAAAAATAAAAGATCAGAAACCAACAAAACAAACCTGTGAATATAGTTATGCTTGTGAATTGATTCAATTGCCAAAACTGTCTGTCCAATATAAAACCTTGCCTCATCTTCAGTTAAAGTATCCTTGCGCATAAGTAGTGTCATCATATCCCCACCAGGAAGATACTCCATGATAAGGTACAAAAATTCCTCATCTTGAAAGGAGCAGTAAAGCTTGACAATGCATGCACTGTCAACTTCAGCGAGAAGGTTTCTTTCAGCTTTAACATGCTCCACCTGAAAAAAATAATAACTGCAACAATGAGCATAAATCAAAATAAGCAAGAAATAAATAACCTACAGTTCTGCAATAATAATACCTGTCCCCTACGAAGCATCTCTGATTTCTTTAATTTTTTCATTGCATAAACATGGCCTGAGGTTTTTTCTCTACAAAGTCTGACCTGCAAAATTGCCAAATTATTATTAGTACAAAACTGATCAAATGTAATAATCAGTGCTTTCCAAGAAAATATGACATATAAACCCAGGTAAAGCACATCTAGTTTGGATGACTTCACATATTCAGAGTGGAATAAGATTAATGAAGTTAAGAAAAGATATAACGAGCAACAAACCTCTCCAAATGCACCCCTCCCTATCATAGTCAAGAGTTCAAAGTCATCAACACCCATTTTATGTCTCTGAAGGCGCATATATTCAGTTTCCTTTTGCTCCAAGTATTTCAGAAGATTATTCTGGTCTTCCTCAGAGACATCAGCATCAGCAAGCTTCCTCTCTAAGATCCAACGCCTGAAATTAGCAAAATGATTTCATTGCTATAAGCTTATCTATTTTTTGACAAAAGCTTGTCCTACGTTAGCCTGGCTATGTATGTCAGGATAGCTATAAGTTTATCTACAATCTGACACAATGGAAAAACTGTCATAAGCCTGCTGAAAGATACAAATCAACATTTGAAAAGATGTGCATCTCACAAAAGTGCTTTTCATGTTCTATTTGAGATTTGGGCCCTGTTTGGCCAGGTGGTAAAAACATCGCACAGCCAGGCTTGTTCTTGTTATCAAATGCACAAGCATTCCTACCTTTTGAAGCTTTTTGCTGAGTGCATTTTACAGCTTTTTCTTGTATATATATTAGAAACAAAAGCCAGGCCAAACATCCACTAAAAGCAGATAGTACCTGTGCTTTCTATTTTAAAAAAAAAATGGGGCCAAACGGGCCCTTACATGAAGTCAGAAGTGCCTCAAAGCCAATTTGATAGGTACATACCGCTCCTTACGATCTTGCAAATTCTTCATCTGGGCCTTGTAATGGTTCTCAATATACTGTTTTGCAGCAGCAACTTTCTGTTTTGTAGTGTTTGAAGGTGCCTGATCAACAGAAGGTATCTGTGCATGTTTCCCATTCTCTGTTTCTTTGCTTTTTGTTGTTGTAGGCTTTGATTTGTCTCTGGGTTGGAATTTTTGAAACCAGCTCCTTGCCGAATCCATTTTATAATCAGAATAACATTTAGGATAGACCACTTTCTTTTGAATGAAAGAACAATAAACAAAACCCTTGTGTCAATTTGATCTACAGATCTGCATCAGCATCAACCAGAGAAGTGAGAAGTCATGACCAAAAGAAGGTAAAGCCTAGACTTATCAAGAAACAACCTACATAATTCTGAATTCGACACCCAATGGAAGAAGATAAGGAACACGCTATAACCTGAATCCCAGGGAACATGCATTTTTTGCGTTTTAAGTTTTCATAGTACCTTTTGGCACTCAGTTGTATCATGCAATTTTAGTAGCCCAATTCTATTGATAAAAACGGCCTATATTCTTCAATGGGCCCTGTTAAATTGATAGAATCGAGTTTTAGCAGATCATCCAATTCAAATTTTGCATTTGGAGAATGGAAACTTCACTTCAAAACAACAAAATTCCAATAGTGATAAAACCTACGTATCAAAACATATATGCATCCACATGCAAAAGCATTCCTAACTATCAAAGGAAAAATAAAAATTATCACCAGATTGCTGCATACAAACCAAGTAAGCTGTTTCCCAAGCCAAATTAAACCACGGGGAACTCCACGGTTTATTTGCCTCGATTACTTTGGGGCCGCCAACGACAAGTCTCCGAAACTTCAGTAACACACACCGACACACTCGTACAAACAGAAAGCACTACTTTCAGAATACCCAGTACACCTCGGAAGATAAAAAAAAATTTCATCGCCAAAACATCAGAAAGTGAAGAAAAAGGGAAGTTTTCGACCCCGAGAATTCGTTTCTCACGAAAAGCTCGAATTTTTTCTCACAATTTTCAAAGAACGACCAGAAAGACAAAAACTTGAAACCAACCGAAGTTAAATGTAGATGTAACCCGTCAATGCGTAAACCCAACAGAAAACCCCCAATCTTATGCTCAATACTTAGTTCGTGCAGGAAAATTAAATCTCCAAAAGACGCCAAACATAACGCCAGCACGGAATGCAGACGATAAAAAAAAAAACGAATCTACAATCACCTCAAAAACCCATCCGTACAACTGAAAATCCTGACAAGGAGATCGAATTAAAGCTCAAAGAACCAGCAAAACACAGAAACTCCCAAAACAATCCAATTCTGGAACCAAATCCAAGGTCAGAAATCTCAAGATGATCCCCACACACCTCCCGAAGAACCGAAACAGGACAAAAGCACGGAAACTGCAGAAAGTGAACAATATTCACTTGCACGCCGAATTCAAGCTCGCAACCCTCAAAATAGGACATTTCGAGAAGCATACAATTGCTGAGCTAAATCCTCGGCTACAAATTTCACGATGATCGTTGCAAGCGGAGGAATCCGTACCTGGATCTTGAAATGATGGTTACAGAAATCCAACGAGCTGCAGCAGAAGACGGAAAACCTCCAGCAGTTTGGAAAAGCACTGCACGCAGGCAACGGTTGCTTTGACTTGCTAGAGCGGGATATAGTCTATCTCTCCGTATTTCAGCCAAAAAAAAGCAACTCTAATCATCCATCGGGTCTTAGAAACATGTGAAGTTACCAAAGTACCCCTTTATTATCTCGTGCTGCGTGCAAATGCCTGCGCGATTGCTAACACCACTGTATGTTAGTCTACACTCTCCGTTGCATTATTGTTTATCTCAGTATTTTTCGTTTTAAATTATACAAGCATCTTTTTTCTACCTAAATACATATTAATTACCACTTAGCAATTTAGGAAAAGAAGGAAAATAGACAAGTAAAAATTATAATATGAAAAGGTGAAAAGAAAACGAATAAAGAACTTCATAAAATAATTAAAATCTTCCATAAAATGAAAACCTTTCTGGCCACGCTAGAAGCACACGCTGTTGGTGGGTCGAATGTTAGGTATGCAACACTACCAGCGTTGTTTCTTGCATTGGAGTGGAATGGATGCATCATGCCGTTTTAACTTTCGACCCCACCAAAACACTAAAGCTAAATGTTACTGGGAAAATAGGAAACTTATTTTTCACATATTTTAATCATTTTATGTCTTCTGAATATTTTACTTTTCTATTATACTTTTGTATTTTAGTAATTTTCTCATATAATTATTTTATTTATTTTCATTTTTATCTTTTTTATATTACATCGTTATCTTGTTGTGAAAATTTTCCGCACTTTTTAGTGACATTTCCAAACGCACATAAGATGGTTAAAATTAGTGGTGGGAATCGGGGCGGGCCATACCAGGTTAAGGTCGGTTTGGCCTTCACTTTTTTTAATAGTTTCCGAGATAAACTTCGGGTTAGTATCGGACCAGTTTCGAAATAGCGGATCGGGTCAAAAATACGGGTCAAATAAGATGATTTTAAGAATTTATATACCTATCAACTATTAGTATACATCTATTCTAAATTTAAATATTATATGCTTCAATATTTCACTAATTATTAAAAAATATATAATTAAAAAATAAAATATTTGAAAATATAGTATAAGTTTATTAAAATAGGTTAATATACAATTACACATGAGGGTTATTTATGTACAAAATTTTTTTATTGATTCTTATATTGCTTTATGAATAAATTGATTCTTCTATTATTAATAGAGTTGAATATAAAAAAGTGAGAATTTTGAAAAAAAAATATATTTAAATATAAGCTTATAATTTTTAATAAATTAGTATATGCGGGGGCGAGTAGGACTCTCCGGGTCAGGACATGGTTGACCCACCCGCCCCTATTTTCGTATTCGGGTCAAAATTCCGACTCATCCCTATACGGGTCAAAAATATATTAATTTTAACGGGACCAAAAACGAGTCGGGTCAGAGCCGGGTCATGAGTCGACCCGCCCCTGGTTGAAATCCAATTCCGAAAGCTCATTGATCAAAACCCAAGGTTCAGGCCTTCGGGTCTTGCTAAACAGCCCTAAGGGTATTCCCGGAATTACGAAAAAGCAGAGTTGCCAAAAATGGAAACCGCGCTGGTACATCGGGTTGGTAAACCGACGTTTGACGATACGCGTAGCATAAGAACCGTAGCCGTCGGATTTACATCATGCCCAGTGGTCCAACGGCTATGACCGAGATAGATATGAAAATCAAAAATCGAGATTAGATATCATTTTTGAGTGTGGTCAAGGTAACACTCGATGAGCCCCTAGACGGTCGAGATCGCCCAAAATTCCAATGCGGCAGCCATCGATGTATCCTCGTAGAAGACTATCAGCGATGCCTACGATAAAAACAACTACCGGGTCTGGGCGTTGATCGTCGTGCATGTCGCATTAGCGTAGGTAGCTTTCGCGCCATAACTACTGCACTGCAATCCAATAGCCGGCGCCTTTAAAAGGACGGCCCGTTCCATCCAAAAAAAAAAAAAAAAAAAGGACGGCCCGAAAGCGTGAAGACATGGAAAACACACACGTACTCGCGCGGCATTAGATGAAAATCCAAGGTCATGTAAATCAATCCCATTTTGCAAGATATTTTTAAATCTGAACCGTTAACATTATTTATTTAATATCTTAAAGTCCATTTAATAATTTTATTAAAAAAATTTCTGTTAATCAGGTTGAAGATCCTATTTTGTATGTGGATGGTTGATATTTTTTAACAGATTTTGAAGGTTTTGAAAAATACTATAGACTGGGCGCATGAAATTAGAAATATAGGATGCAAATGGACGGCTTAAAGGGGTGGGATTAGGATGCGTGGCATCCCTGCAGAGAGAACGTGAAAGCACGACTAGTGTTGGAATGGCAAGTCGAAGGAGGGCGAGGACGGCAAGGAAAGTGCAACATGAGAACGCAGCTTGAGGACTTCAAGTCAGGAGCCTACGCGTGGCGATGTCCAGCGGTTGAGATTGCCGTGCAGCCTAACCATGGTTAATCCGGGATCGGAAAGCGCGTGGGAGTTGTAACCGGAGTTGGGGACAGGATCACGTGCTGGTCACGAGCGAAATAGAGGAGGTTTTGCATGGAGTTATGATTAGCAGGCCAAATTGAAGTTTAACTAACGATGCATGGGGTCGTTGTCACGATCAACGCACGTAGAAATTGAATCACCCAAAGATTGTGGCCGTTGGATTCCGTTGGGTTGTCATAAATGGGATCAAATAAGTTTTGACAAGAGGGGCATGATTTCATAAGGCCGTCCCTTTGGGAACAATCATGACTAGACTATACTGTTGTTTAAAATTTTTTAAAAAGATATAAATAACTTCAAAACTGGTAAAAGTTAACATACGGATTAAATATATTTAGAATCATAATTTTATAAAAAAAACAAAAAATATATAAATCGGCTGTATACATGGGATCAATTCTTTGATAAAAATATAAAATATGGTCATGCTCCTATGCTTGCATAAGCATTGAGCAATACTTAAGTAAGTTTTACTTTTTTAATTTTTTTAATTTCTTCATGAATACGTAGGCCTTGGCAAGGCCTTTTTACATAGGAAATTTTTATCTTTTATTTTTTAAAATATTGTTATTTTCTCGAAGGAAGAAATAAATACTTCCGTGTGTCGCTTTTAGTGCGTTGGTGTGTGAAAAGATTTGATTTTTTGGAATTTTAATAAATCAATAAATATAAAATTATATATAAATTAATTCACTCCCACGTATTCATAAAAAATAATTAAAAAATAAACAAGTGAATAAATCTTATGCAAGCATTGAAGTATACCCTGAAATATATGTTCACGAAAAAATAAATTACAGGGATAATATTTTTAGTGAGTGAGTTAGTGATAATATATAAACCAAAAATGATTAATATTTAAAAAAATGAGACAGAACAATCCAAAAAGATAAATAATTTTTGTATAACATTCATTTTTAAAATTTAAGTAGCAATTTATTGAAAAATATCAGAAAGAAAAATTCGATGAGAAAGTTGTAATTTTAATACAGAAATAACTAAATTGGATAATGATATATATCCATGACAAATGAATCAAATTATGTTAATGCATTCTAAAATATTTAGAAATAAACCAACAAGGCGTTACGTGGGGAAGGATTAGAAAAGAAAAGGTTTTTAAACCGTGACCGCGAGGAAGGCTTTCAATTCTTTGAAATTTCAATGACTAGTCTTATTTGTTTGGATCCATTGAGGGACACATACTAGAGTAATATCATAATGCATCCTGATTCAATGCATTTAGATGCAAAACTCTTTTTTAAATTTTTTATAAAATTATTAATTTAGATATATTTAATTTATAAACCAAGTTTTGGTTAGTCCCGTTATTTTAAAAAATAAAAAATATATATACACATCTTCAAAATAATAAAACTTAAAATAAAAGTTAAATACATTTAGATTAACAATTTTATAAAAAAAATTAAAAATGAATATTGCGCTTCATGCATTAAAATTTGAATGTATCTGAATGCATTGAAATTTGAAACATGACTCCATGTATTAACTCGTAAACTTAACCATTGGATGGCAAGTCCGGTTGACATTAGTCTATCATTGATTGTGTGTTGAGAAGATTGAGCTTTCGTCTCATAGCATGGACTAAATGATCATATTTGTGTGGTCTATGATGAGAAATTCAATTTTCAAGGATTGGTTTAACACATATCCTTCATAATAATTTTTCTTATTATTATATATTGTCAAACATTACTTTATTGATGCTAACCTTATCCAATTGATCGTCGGCATCGTTGTTGTAATGCTGATATCAAGTTTTATTCTATTCAATACGTCCCACCACCTTTAACGTCACTAATATTGAATTTTCGCCCACCATTTGCTATGTTACATAGATACTTGGCGAACCAGTCTAGATTCATGATACAAACACCTAACCATGGATATTTTCCCTTTGTTCCCATCAAGGATTTGGCATGCAGTTATTTGTCTTGACATCCTAATAGCAGCAATCTGTATCCACGATATAAGATCTGAACTGACCTTTTTCACGTTGGTTCTATCAAGGGCCTGTTGTCGCACTTGCGACCTAAGAAAATCCATTGGTAGCGGTGTGGGAATATCCCTGCCTTCAAAAGTCTGCCATTGGGAAGGCAACGTGCTCGTGAAGAATAGATTGGTTTTAAGAAAGGCGGCTAATTTTTCAACATTCAAATCTCAATATAGCAAAAGGTGAATCTCGATTCATTCAAATCTCAATATGAGCAAAAGGTGAATTTTGATTCTTGATTATTCAAAACTTGTGATGTGACCCAGTCACTACTACCTCTATTTAATGTAAGATAGAAGAGAATTGATCTGGATTTGCCGAGCCCATATTGAGGTACCTCAACATAGCTTAAGGTACATGGGATTTTTGAGGTAGATAAACATGACATTCACTTAGCCCAAATTAACAAGATCATCCTCAAGATATAATACATATCAGTTAATTCTGTTTTTCTTGAATGGAAGTTGAAATCTCTATTGTCACTAGGCGCATGACCTGGTGGTAGCATCCATCGCTGCCAACGCAGCAGCAGGTGTTCGAATTGTCCCACGGCATTTGGGGTGTTTTAGTGACTCTCCTGTGTTGGAATGTTTTTACAAGTTCCCCTAATATCAGGGTAGGAAAAAAATTATCTCCATAATACAAGGTGCTTGATTATAATATCGAAAACCACGTTGTAGTATAAATATAAATAAAAAAAAGTTCAAATCTATATTTATTCATTTGTAAGTCTATCTTGTTAAAAAAAAAAAAAAAAGCTAAAACGATTTATTGACTGACAATATGTTTCGCTTCGGTTTCAAGTTTCAACACTTCCATAATCTGCCGACCTCTGTCTTCGCGAGCAATCTGAGGTTCCATTTCAACCAACCCCACAATGACTACAGCTTTTGCTTCATCGCAGAGTAAAGGCAGCCGGAGCCTCTATCCACGAGACATGCTACAGCAAGTGAAAGCACAATCGAAATCGAGCATTGCCCAAAAGCGTTTTGGATTAAAACAACATCCCCCGCCCCCCACACCAACCGACCCACACAAAAAAAGATCTAGTTGCCTTCATGCCATCCGTGGTTGAGAGACCACAATCAAATCAAAGTCGGTGAACGAGGGTGATTGTCCAGCCTCTTTGCGAGAACAGGAAAATTGGACCACCAATCAAACCGGATGTTACACCAGCAGAATCTTTTGCTGGCCAGCTCCACAGCCCTCATTTTCAGTCCCCTACTCGATTGCTGTCCTGGAACTAAGAGGTTTATTATAGATTCTAACAGGCCTTGGTTCAGCCCTGAAACATAAAAGGCGCCACTAGTTGAAAATTGATCTTCTGGATTTTCAAACGGTGAGTTATGTCTTTTGAATTCATCTATGGAGCACTTTCAGGTACGGTGCATGTAACAGTAAAACTTGATATTGGTTGAAATCAACCATGATGATCCCTTAAAAATGCATATCCAATGTAAGCTAGGGTCGGATTACGGTCAAGTAGAATCCAACAGTAACTGAAAGCAAGACCAAGTTTACAACATATATAGATGAACCATCGATGCTGGGGTTAGGGGCTTAGGGCTAGTATCAAGGTTTTAAAAATTAGTTAGGGTTATAGTCACGGTAGACTGAGGGAAAAAAAAAAAAAAAGAAGAAGAAACCCCACCAAAGTCCATGGTATGATGGTTAAAAGGAAAACATTCAACATCCACTACTTTGTTTAAGCAGCAGGCCCGATAACTTACAAATACATGCAAGACCACCTGCAACTGCAAGGCTTGCAGTTAATCTGAAAAGTATGGGACCAAGCCCTGGTTGCCCAGCCATGCAAGAACGAATTTCAACTGTAGTCAAAATGAAAGTCTTCATATAGAATGTCCATAGGATAATTCCTACAGAAATAAATAAACAGAAGTCGCTTCTCAACCTTTGGTCCACTTGTCCCATGAAATTTATAATAAAAAAAAAAAGCCAAACATTCCACTTACTTACCACCGTTTCATGCCTGGAGACAAGCAACTAGCTGCCGTTAGTAACTCGGACCAATCAAAATATTCATGGGCAGATAATTAATCTAATACCACGGACTGGCTACAACAAAAGAGTATATTCCCAGAAGCCCCTGGCCATCTGCCAAGAAACTCTGCATTATCAACCAGCACAAACAGCAGCCCAGCGTTGTACGTGAGGGTCACAACGGAGGGAAAGTCCAGACATCAGAACAAGAAAATTAAGTTACCTTAATCGACCTTCTTACTGCAAGCAGAATTAGTGACTCTTGATTGAATGAAGATAGCAGAGAATCTATGGTGTCTGATGACCATGATTAAAACCCATGTGTTTGCAGCTAAGAAAAAGATGCTTGCCAACCACAATGGAATGAAGACATTCTTGCCCTTAAACTCCAGGAGATAGCCCCATATCAGCCAATGGATCTGAGCCCCTACCCATAACAGGATGCAAGTGAAGCCTTTCCATCGAAGCTTCATGCTGCTCCAAGGAAGAATTAGAGGTAACAGACAGAAGAACCATACAAAGTATTGCGCAGTGATAACCTGTCAATGGATATGAACTGCAAATGAATGCCAACTACAAAATAAAGGATGAAAAGGATTAACCGTACAAATACTGAATCATGGACATGGCATCTAAAGACTATGGAAAACATAGAAATTTGTTGATTAGCAGAAGCTTGATGCCCACAACCATTCTGCTGTATAACAATCAAGGATTTTGCAATAAGATGAATCCAATCCAAAAGAAAATAGAAAGGAAGCATCCATCACAAAACAAGATCGGGTCTCTTAAAATAAGCCCCAAAAATTCAAACAAATTTTCTGTGACAAAATAAATTTTCTTGATTCATTAAAAGATAGGGTTTTTACTGCCAGATATCCTTTGCTTACGAAACTTTAAACCCATATAACATATATAGACCGAACATGATTCTAATGGTCTATATAGTTAAATCGAATGGGTTTGATCTGGCAAGAGGAGATAATTTATTGTTACTTTGTCAATTCCAGTGCTCAAATACTTGACTCTTAACATCTGTGCACGCTACTGTCCTTGGAAACAATTTTTGCTAACCTTCCTTGAATCAAAATGAAGTAAAAACCAAAACACTTTAATCAAATGATGCACAAACCTTATTGAATGCCACAAATGCCACGGTCTGAACAAAAAGACAAAAGGGGATGTCTTGCGCAAAACTGAGTGACAGGATAAGCTGCACCATCAACTGAGGCAAGAAAGAGATGAGCTTCTCAATCACAGAGAAGCCTTCTTCATGATGAAGATAGATATGGTAGAAATAGATAGAGAAGTTGTGTCTTGGATCAGTACGTGTGAGATGATACATCAATGCCTCATTCACAAAATCATATCCATAGAGATAGAAGAATAAAGCAGTGCAGGAGAAGAATACAAACCCAGAAATAAATCCGAATAGTATTCTTTCTCTTGTTAACATGCTTTTGAAAAGAACCCATGGACAACATATCAACCTCCTGAATGCATTTGAAGGATTAACTGGTTTCGCCTTTGAACTGTTGAATTCCTGTTGTTTCGAAGGGCTCCAATTTGCTAGGGTCGGCTTCTGACCACATCCAAAGTAACGAGAATCAAGAACTAAGATAATAGGAACAGAATAGATGATGGGGTAGATTCTAAAGTGGACTAGAAGCCCATACCAAACTGCTGCTCGAAAAACTTCACCTGCAAACAGAAAGAGCATCAGATCAAAGATGATAAGCAAAATTATACAAGTAAAACCAGTCATACCAACTGAAAAACCAAAATGCAAAATGAACAGAAATCAAGGAAATGTACAGCCCAGAAACATCAACGTATTATTGTTGCCTGGGAAATGTACAGCCTGGAAATATCAACAGAAATTTGTTGCCTGGATTTGTTCTCTCTCTGTACATGCTGCAAGGAATCAGACCTAGACTGTTGAGTATATTTCTTAAACATATGCTTGCAGATAATCAACTGAATATTTAGATCTTTTAAGTTATCGGGTACAATGACAATATAAAATAGAGGACAAATTCCTCAAATTTTACTCCTAAGTTCACTTATGCCCATAAACTTTCAAAAATGTCTTCCTATGACTTTTCATCTTAATTCGACATATACTCATGCCATTAGGGATCTGTTAGAGAAGTTGTTAACTTCTTATAAAATGACAAATATGTGCATCCATAATTATGATTTTATAGTAAAAATTTATAGTAATTTTATAATTATAAAATAATATGTTATTGAAATATGAATCTTTAACTTTGAGCAAAGCAACTTCAAATTATATTATGGCTTGGGCATATTCATCATTTCACATGAGGGATAAAGGCTCATTTAACGGATCTCTAACGACATAATTTTATGCGGAATTCGGATGAAAATTCGTGGGTATGGAAGGCATTTTTTAAAGTTCGTTGGTGTAAGTGGAATTAGGTATAAAATTCGCTGGTATATGTGAAATTTTCCCTAAAACAGAACATGTACATATATTAACTCAGCCATGGGTAAGCATCCTATATATATTACATAAAGGACAAATAGACTAAATAATTTGCAAGTATTACAAGGAAATGAATCAAGAAGATATATATAATTTTAGCTTGAATACACACCAGTCTCACAAAAAAAAATGTTATTCAACTATCTTTCACCTAGTTTTGCGGCTTCTTTCTTGTACAGTTTACAATGTAGAGATGGATCATGGAAGAGCAGAATGAAAAGTATGGTTCATCTAGATGCTTGGCCCCAATTATTTGCTATGAGAATTTGGTTGCTAGTCATCCTCATACATCCCTTGGAGGTTCATGTTTCGTCTCACTCACCCAGTTAAAGAAAGTCTTAGCCATAAACAAGCCTGAAAATGGAGTATGTCTTTGGCAAATTCACAGGTTGGACTTGATTGCATTGGAACAAAAGGGAGCCACCTTTTATTCCTTCTGAATTACAAGGAATCTTTGGAATAACATATTAAGGCGACTAGTGAACACAATATGCTGATTTTAGGAATTGTTGGAGGATGGTACTGCAAACCACTATTCAAACTTAGCAAGATGGCATCGCAATCCCTTAGTCACATAACATGGGCTGAGAGGAAAAAACAGTTATTTTGAGGGACATGTTTTCCAGCATACGAATAGGTAAGTAAATAAACAAAGCCATTGCTGGATTTGATTCTCCCCTTTTCACTTACGGTGGAACTGTTCGATGCAATTTACTTTCATCCGTAAGATTTATTGGTTATCACCCACTGCTCAACACGTTTAAATTAACTCCATGGGTTCTGTTGCAAAAATTCGTGATTCTTTGGAATGAATTGACATGGCAGGAATCACCAGCACGATTTCTGAAAGAATTTTCAGGGCTTCAGATTCAGATGCTATGAGTACACTGAGCTGGCTGCTATATGGTAAACAGTCTAAGCAATCCACCCAAAAGTAACACATACAATAATTACAGAAAGAGATTTCAAAGTGATCATCTCTTAGCTTTTTTAACAAAACAAAACAGAACTCCATCGGGACTTGGGATGCATAAGCCTCTGCAGTACATGAATTTGTCAACATCAATGAGGATGCTAATGAGATTCCTAGGGGTTCAGTCTATGATGACAATCCCTACCAACAGCTTTCCAACTAACAAAGCTACAAGGATATTACCATTGTACATTACGAGATTCCTTATCTACGGAGAATCAGGCAAAGGAAATGACAGATCCTCCAATATGCCCAGAGGCCATGCACCATATTCATGAAAATTGCAACCCATTCCCCGTTCTCCAATCAGGAATAAAAGCACAAAGGGAGTAGAACTTACACCATTCATGAGAGAAATCATGACCCAAAGAACCATTGCACAGACAACAGGCTCGCAGTTCCCACGGGTGCCGATAGTGAATGTGAAAGGGTTGAAGAGCCAAGTTGCTATGCTGTATAACTGCAACTTCTCAGGAACATGGCGCTGCTTCAAAATGGTATGCAGAAATAGACCCACAAGCAAATCTGAGATTACAACTACAAAAATCATTGATGGAGAAATTCCAGTGATGGAAATCAAGATCACCAAAAGCCAAAAGGAACGCCCACTCACCAGCAGCTGAGAAGATGAACTTCCCCCATGAGGGATGAAGAACGGAGTTGGGCACAAGAAGGTATGCGAGAAGCGGCGAATAGCGATACGTCGAGCGGTCGTAGGGGGATTTTCCTGCGACGACAAGGGACGCAGCGTCCGAGAAAACTATGTAATCGACGTCCGTGTATCGCACCTCCATATGGGCATCTTGCCATTCTCCGTAGAGTATCAAGAAGAAGCGAAGAACAGCTGATACAAGGAGAAGAAAGCGCAAATTCATTCGGAACGGGATTCTTTTCTGAATATAAACTGCTGCGAGCCGAAGGGAACTGGGAGTGGAAACGGGCAGCGGGAAGACGGCGGCGCAGAGAGGCAGCGGAGGAGGGGGGAAACCGGAAAGGACGCAAGCCTTTTATTGTGGGTTATTTGCAAAAATAATCCAGTAAATTTGCGTATTTATGATTTTAGCCTCGCAGTTTAATATTTGTGAATATAACTCTTAAATGTTTCATATTGTGCAAAAAATCCTACAAGCTTGACTGGGTTTCGAGAATGGCAGTTAAGTGGACAACAAACATATGAAAATTTTAACATACTCGAAAATTTGTATGATATAGATATATTTGATATATAAAATGCATGCTCATAAGGTTATTTTTGCATAATTGAAAATTTTAAAGAGTTATATCTACAAATATTAAAATTATAAGATTAAAATAATAAATAATCAAACTTAGGGTTATGTTTGCAAGTAACTTTTTTCAAAAAGAGTTAAATTCTAAATATGACTATAATTTATATTCATGTTAATTGAAATAATTATACATTTAAGAAAAATAGCACAAATAGTCTTATATTCATTCTTAATTTCAAATATAAGAATGTCGCCAGGGGTTAATGATAAAAATATGTGAAGTTATAGATTGCGCATTGTAAAAGTAAAATCGTCATTAGTTGCATTAATTAAGGACTCTGATACAGTGCACCCTAATGCTTTAACTCATTTTTTTATTTTTTATAAAAAAAATTATACAATTGTTAATTTAAGTGTATTTAGCATGTGTATCAATTTTTATCATTTTCGGAGTATTTTATATATTTATTTTTGAAAATTAGGTAATGCCACTGATTTTTTAAAAATATAAAATAAATATCTAAAATAATCCAAAAATAGTAAAAATTAATACACATGTTAAATACATTTAGATTAATAATTGTATAAAAAATTTAAAAAAATGAGTTAAATGCAACCAAGTGCACTGAGAGCCCCAATCAATTAAAATTAAATATCAAAAAATCAATAAAATGATTTAGAAAAAAATCTAGAGTAGATTCTACTTTAGAGTTTCGGTGGACTCAAATTTTCTTACATGTACATACTGCCTATTTGAAAAAAGTAATGAGAAAGAAAAACTGATTATTTTGAAAACAATTTACCCCGAGTATTTTCATATTCAAAAATTAAAGTAGAATTTATAGCCATCTAAGGAATTTTGCTAAAATACATGATCGAATGCATAAATATAAATATAAATTGTAGCATCATTTGGAATTAAACCTTGAAAATCAATCAGATAATTGGATCTATTTTCTTATATATTGAAACATAGAGGGGTTATTATGCTAATATTCGAAACATGTATGCTAATTCACAATGTACACAATTAGGTTCTATTTTTTCGTCCTGAAAATCCGGTATCATATTCTTCATATTTCCATGGGAATATCTTCTTTTACTAATGGATCAGTTAAGTCCCCTTTCCTGCAGAAGTTTTACCAAATGCTTTTGTTGGTAATGTAGTATGTATTGTTATAAATGATTTCAATTTGAAAAATCTCAAACTTAGAAAATAAACACATGATATTCATTATCTCTTTATATTGATGGGTGAAAGAATCAAAGGGATGGACGGATTAAAAGACAATTGATAAAAAAGGCTAGCGAGCAAATGTTGAGACATAGTTAAAATTGTTTGCATCCTCCATTACTATGGAAGGTACTCATGGATGCCTAATGTTTAAAGGTATTTCTTTTCAACAAATTGTGTAGACAAATTCTTTATGAAACAGCATCTAATTGAAAAGTATTGAGCTGGGGAAAAAGAAAACGTTAAGAACTTTAGTTAATATAATGGGGAATGCCTAAATACACCGGGTGCACTTAGGCCCGGTGCACCCGGGTGCATTTAACTATTTTTTATTTTTTAAAATTTTTATAAATTATTAATTTAAGTATATTTAACATGTGTATTATTTTCTATCATGTTTAGAGATTTGTAAATATTTTTTGGATTTTTTAAAATCAGTGATATATTTAATAATTTAAAAATACTAAAATACCACTGATTTTAAAAATTAAAAATATCTATAAATTTCAAAAAATAGTAAAAATTGAAACATATTAAATACACTTTGATTAACAATTGTATAAAAATTTTCTAAAAAATAAAAATGGGTTAAATGCACAAGGGTAGGAGTGTTGATGGTCATGACCAACCCGTTCAATCATTTAATTAAATAAATAAATTATGATTGAAATTTTATAATCTATCAATCTGTTTAGCAACCTATTTAACCAATATAATCTCTTTAATCTATTCGGCTCATTTAACTCATTTAATCCATTAAAGTTTTATATATACAAATGTAAATCATTTGGTTATTGTTTTTTGCTAAGTGTTTCTTCTGTGACCTAATTTTTATTTTTCCGTCGTGGCTTTAATTATATTTTCCTTACTGCTCTATTTTCATTTTTTTTGCACCGAAAACACTCTCTTACATCTTCCTACAAGATAGTTGTCTACCAAAATTTAAGCATTTTAGTTATCTGCGATACATTCCATTAACAATTTGCCAACAAATTTATAAATTAGTTGTAAATGGGCCAGTGCTGAAATTTTTTAATGGATTAATAAATGAATTAAGGTTGAAACATTTTAAATATATTAAGGTTAGAATTAACCTTTAACTTGTCGAACCCAATCCGTTAACATCTATACACCCAGTGCACCAAGCCTCAATGCAGTTGTATGCACTGGATAACAACCCTAATATAACATGCTTTATCTTTTCTTGTAATTTTTTAGGATGCTTAAATGGTAGATTGGTAATAAATAATTTAGATTTAAAATTCTACATTTTAAAATTTAAAAAGCTAAGGTAAAATACTTACATAAGTATATCGAATCCATGTTCGTTTATTTTTTGTATTATCAAAAGCCAAGAATATTTTTGCGTAAAATCGTCCATTTCAACCATGTCTACGTTTCTTCGACCTTTTTAGAACCCTCACTTGCAAATGAGGGGTGTCATCCTCTCTATTTCATATTATTACAGGGTAATTCCGGAATTATAAAAGAAAAGGCAGGCATAATTTTTCACGCCGAATGCACGTGATACTTGCACTTCTATTCGAGGTATCAAAATTTTATATTTTTGAACCTTGTAGCCATCTGCTGCAATTTCCATACAAGGGAAACAAGAGCTCAATTCAGAGAGTCGATGTAGCAATATGCAAATTGTCCCTGGGAAACACGCTCCCGTCTAAACGCCAGCTAACTGGTAAATAGTGTTTTCCGGCTAAGCAGGTGAAAGCTGTGCAGCAGGACGATCTCCTCCGGTTCAAACAACAGCTAATCGGGTCTCCACCACATCAACAATTCCGACGTCCGTATGACTTCAGGCAAACAATTCAGACCGGGTTTCTGTGAATCGATGATAAATGCATATTCAAAAGTCAGCAATGGTTAATGCCTTCAGAAATTTTATTTCTTCGGTTTTGGCTACGGTGGCGGCGGCAGCAGCAGCTGCTGCAGGATAAGGTTATCTTCCACCTGATTTTTCTCTCTCTCTCTCTCTCTCAGTTTTGCTGCTTTCTTTCTGTGGTTCCCTCTCTTTCTCTCTCCATTTCAATCAATCCCCCTCACTCAAGTTCTCGCTATTTTCCTTCTCTATTTTTCGGCAGCTGCAGAAAGAAAATTGGGGAAGAGAGCAAAAACCCTCTTTACTACTCCAGACTGGCTGGAAGATCACGTGACTCGGACAGAGCTGACTCGACTTGACCGAGTTACTCGACTCGACTGAGTTGGACCATTTCAAATATGCCCGCCAAAAATCCTCCGGCCTTGCAACCTCTCGAAAATCTCTCTATCAATGCCGAAGAAGAATCTTTTCCCATTCTCCGAGTTTCTCTCAATCATCTCTACATCACCCCGGAGACCCAATTCGTTAATCGCCAGAAGTCTATCAAATTCGGCTCCGAATCGTCGGGATTCCAATGAGTTCTGCGACCATCTGAATCGAACTTCCGCCGGCTGGTTTTCTTCGATGTTGCAGGATTTTTCTACTGTTCGTGATCTTCGGAAAGGGCGCCAAGTCCATGCCCAGATTGTTGCGAATGGACTTACAGACGCGGGTTTCTTGGGGACAAAAATTTTGAGTATGTATGTGCTTTGCGAAAGCTTTCTAGACGCAAAAAGCGTGTTTTCTGGGATCGAGAAATGGCATCCGTCGCCTTGGAATTGGATGATTAGGGGATTTACCATGATGTGTTGCTTTGAGTTAGCTTTGTTATTTTACTTTAAGATGCTGGGTTGTGGTGTTTTGCCAGATAAATATACCTTCCCATATGTGATTAAAGCTTGTTCCGGTTTAAATGCTGTTAACTTGGGTCGATTGATTCACGAGAGTATGCATTTGATGGGTTTAGATACGAATATGTTTGTGGGTAGCTCGCTGATCAAGTTGTATGCAGAGAATGATGCCATTGATGATGCACGAAGTGTGTTTGAAAGATTGGGTGAAAAGGATAGTGTTCTGTGGAATGTGATGATTAATGGGTATGTCGAAAATGGCAATATATGTGAGGCCTTGAGATTGTTTCATGTTATGAGGAGAACACAAACGCGGCCAAACTCAGTCACTTTTTCCTGCGTATTGTCCGTCTGTGCCTCTCAAGGTATGATTAAATATGGCACTCAACTTCATAGTCTTGCGATTAGATGTGGGTTAGAGTTGGAAGCATCTGTTGCTAACACACTGTTGGCCATGTATTCAAAATGTAGGCATTTACCTGACGCACAGAAGTTATTTGATATGATGGGCCACACCGATCTAGTGACATGGAATGGGATGATTGCAGGATGTGTGCAGAATGGGTTTAATGCTGAGGCTTTAGGTTTGTTTTATGAGATGCAATTGGCTGGTGTGAAGCCAGATTCTATAACACTTTCAAGTTTTCTTCCCTCCTTCTCAGACTCAGCTTGTCTGAAACAAGGTAAGGAAATTCATAGTTATATATTCAGAAACGGGGTATTTTTGGATGCATATTTGAAGAGTGCACTTATAGATGTATATTTTAAATGCAGGGATGTTAATATGGCTCAAAAAGTTTTTGATAGATCAGGCACAGTAGATGTTGTCATTTGCAGTGCAATGATTTCTGGCTTCGTGCTTAATGGCTTAAATCTTGATGCCTTAGAAATGTTCCGTTGGTCACTAAAAGAAGAAATAAAGTTGAATGCAGTGACATTGGCCTGTGTTCTACCTGCTTGTGCTAGTTTGACTACGTTGAGTCTGGGTAAGGAGTTGCATTGTTACATTTTGAAAAGTGCATTTGATTCACATTGCCACGTGGGGAGTGCCCTGATTGACATGTATGCTAAATGTGGAAGGCTGGATCTCAGCGGCCATGTTTTTGAAAATGTATCTGAAAGAGATTCTGTGCTGTGGAATACAATGATTGTGAGTTGCTCTCAAAATGCACGGCCTGAACAGGCTGTCTGTCTTTTCCGCAAGATGGCTTCAGAACAAACCAGTTGTGACTACGTAACCATATCTGCTGCTCTATCAGCTTGTGCAAATATACCTTCACTGATTCATGGGAAAGAGATTCATGCTTTTTTGTTGAAAGGTGCTTTGAGATCAGATATCTTTGCTGAGAGTGCCTTGATAGATATGTATGCTAAATGTGGAGATTTGGTTTTAGCACGTCATGTTTTTGACTCGATGCAAGAAAAAAATGAGGTGTCATGGAATAGTATCATTGCTGCATATGGAACTCATGGTTTGGCTAAGGATGCACTCAGTTTATTCCAAGAAATGAAGGAAGAAGGTATTCAGCCAGATCACATCACTTTTCTTGCCATCATATCTGCTTGTGGCCATGCTGGCCTAGTTGATGAAGGACTTAAATACTTCAATTTCATGGTTGATAAAAGTGGAATTGCAGCCCGGATGGAACATTATGCTTGCATGGTTGATCTATTTGGGCGTTCTGGACTTTTGCATGAGGCACTTGATTTCATAACACGAATGCCATTCAAACCAGATGCTGGTGTTTGGGGCGCGCTTCTTGGAGCATGTTGTATTCACAAAAATTTTGAGCTTGCAGAGCTTGCTTCAAAGCAACTGTTTGAACTGGATCCTCAGAACTCAGGATATTATGTTTTGATGTCAAATATCCATGCGGTAGCTGGTAGATGGGATGGTGTTCTCCATGTACGTAGTTTGATGAAGAAAAGAAAGGTGCAAAAGGTACCCGGATGTAGCTGGATTAAGATAAACAGCACAACTCATATGTTTATTTCAGCAGATAGAAGTCACCCACAATCAGAACAAATTTATTTATACTTGAAGAATCTAATTCTCGATCTAAGACAAGCTGGCTACGTTCCCCAACCAGCACTGACCTATCCACTGCCTGTGGCCTCTAACATCTAGGTTAGTTCCTGTTTTCAACTTTTCCTGGCCAATAGTTGCTGAGAATGAATTGCAGGGTAAATTGCTTTGACTCATTATTCTCTCTCTCTCATGCAGAATGGTTGTAATTATTCCTCAAATTAGCAGCACAATGTTGCAACAGTGCATGAGATTTAATGATGCCAGCAATTTTTCGCTAAGTAAGCTCCTAAACTTCTTTCATACCCATTTCCGAAGGATCCATATCCCATATGCCCGTTTGCAATTTTGGCAATTTACAGGCGGCTCAAAAATTTTTGTTCCCTTATATTGTCCTGTTTATAAATGTGTGAACTCTATTTAGATCTTGTCATCTGTGAAATTTAACAATTTTTTTTTAATTTATTTAGTGCATATATCCATGCCCTTTTTGTTGATTTTCAAAAATAGAAAATATCAAACAACTCAAAAAAATTTCATTTTTCATGGGAAGAAGATCTAAGTAGGGCGCGCAAATTTATTTAAAAAGAAAGTCAAAATATTGGGGCCACTACAACCATATGCAATTGCCGCTCGTTTCCCAAGTCTTCACATAAAGACTTGACTGACGTGTATGGCAACTTTTGGAAATGGTATGATTTCTGCATTATAATCACATAGATTTACTTTTCTAAACAAGATGTAGAGTAACATCAGACTTGAAGCCTACAAAACAAGTCAATCGCCTTTCCTATTGCTATTTGTGCTGTTACATGAGGCATTTCTTTATCATTTATCCTTCTTCACTTGCTAGACATCCCTCTGAATGTCCTTGTTTTAGTTGCATGTTAACATTTTGTCTTGGAAGTTTAATGGATGTTACTGTTTTAGTTGTCCTTTGATTTACTTGTTTTAGTTGCCTGTTGATGTCAGATGGGTAGGTTACATCACCGGAACAGGATTCTGGGTCATCTCTGCCCTTGGGGAACTGCTAAGGTTATTCTGCGTTGAGGGATAGCCACACAGGGATATTTATGGGGTTGTCTCCAACACTTCAGCTCCTCTTGTAGCATCAAAAGAGGGTCTTCAACGAGTGATCGTGTGCAATGGCAATTAAGCTACAGTACTATGTTCGACATCCTTGCTGATATGATGGAGAAGCAACATCTTAGTATACTCTTCTTCAACACGTGTGGTTGTAGCATTTCTATGAACATTCCCAAGATTAGATTAGACAGATTCTTTGATGTCAAGGACTAAGAGAAGCATTAAAAAAAAGTGCCCATGTGCCAAACAAGGAAATTTTTGTGGTGTAAATGCTCCTTTATGTCTACCATTTTCCTTAGTTGACCCACATCCAGATCATTTTTGTGGCCAATTGATGAGTAGATCGCCCAAATACTTAGACTAGTCTAAGTGATACTGACAAAATAGATATTCACTGATTGAGCAGGTTCCAGCATACGTCATATATCATGTCTTGCATTTGTGGGATGCTGCTTGTGTTTGCAACTGCCCTAGATATACATGTAAATATTGTATCCGCCACATCTGTGGTTTTTTTTCCTTCCTGAAGGTCAAATGGCTTGAATGCAAACGCACACAGTGGAGGGTGAATCTTATCCTCTGTCATTGTTGCTTTGCCGTTGTGCGTGAAAGCGCCCTTTACGCATGTTAAAGCCATATATCAGGGAATAGGTGTTTGGAATAATGTAAAGAAGCCAATCAAGTCATCATTTTGCTAGTCAATGCTTTCCATATCCCACATTTATAATTCTATTTCCTTGCTACTCTGCTCTTGCGTCGAGTGTTTCGTTGTTCAGTGTTTTCTTACGTCTACACGCACGCACATACTTGGTAGTTGGTAGGCGTAATCCGTGTATATGTGCTGGCCCAGTGAACATTGAGATGGACCACAAATAATTTGCTGAAGCTTGATTCTAAGAACATATACGTCAGTATATATATATATATATATATATATATATATATATATATATATATATATATATATATATATTCTTTTGTCTCATCAACGCCTTGAAGCATGAAAATTTTCTGTTTCTGCTTGCGGATTCCTCGGGTTGATAGATGTATGTCTCTAATGTATCTGGAATATTGATAACCTTTTATTCTCTACGGAGAGGCATTAAAAGATGTGGTTTCTTACGATTCCGAGCACAAGGTAACATTTTGTTTCAATCCCATTTTTTCTGATTTTTTTTATGTGTCCATTTTTCTGATTTTTATTCTGTAACAAAGATTTTGAACCAAATTAATCATGAATATTGTTGATAAATCACTAAAAAAATTGTGTTTCTTTGCGAGAGTTGGAATCATGAAACATGATCTGAGGCCCAATGCCATTATTCCAGGACATGGATGATGGCAGCGTCTCTGTTATTGCTGTTTGGGGCTCTGCTGTGGGCGCGCCTGGTTTTTTTTTTTTTCTTTTTGTTTAAGAGAGAGAAGAGAAAAGATTAGACAGTGACCTTAGGCGGCCCTAATCCACTTACTTTTTTTTTAGTTTTTCTGGAAACAATTTTTAAAATTATTTTTCCAAGTGTATTTAATTCATGCACGAAATACGATAATTTTTGTATATTTGTTTTTTACTTCCAAAAATCACCATTTTTGAGGGTGAAAATTACATAAATATTCCTTCGAAATGGTATTTTTGAAAAGTAAAAAAAATGCAAATATCTAAAAATTGAATAACTTGCATAGGAATTAAATATATTTGGAAAAACAATTTTATGAAAATATAGACAGTTTTAACAAAAAAGAGTATTAGACCCCCCTAACAAGATCACTATCCCGAAATCTTTATGATGACAATGATTGAAAAGTGGAAAAATTAGTAAGATGATGGAAGAGGCTCGTTGAGAAAAGGTGGGACCTGAAAAAGTGGAAACGTTTCTCAACCACTACTTTGTTAAAAGGAAAAAAGTTGGGAGGAGATAAAATTCCGCTTGTAAAAAGTGGGGAAATGCGGTCCAATGCAATGCCATGCATTTTATTTGACAAGCATCTGGGCCCCCAAAAAAGATGTTTCGAATAAGGGGCACCACTCAAAATAAGGGGCATCACTAAGAACACCACGTTAATCTATGCGCTAAGCTTGTTATGGTCCTGATCGTTCATATAGATAAGTACGATTTGGGCTCATGAAACTGGGGTTTACTTCAACTTTAACTCTAATTTTATTTATAAAACATCAACTCTAATCACAACCCTAACCCTATGTGTAAAATCTAAACTCTAACCCTATTTTTGATGAGTTCAGGTTGAGTTTCGGGTTGAAATTTAGGTTGCTAAATTTACGTTTTATTTAATAGTGATAGGTTTAAAATTTTATATGAATGTATAATAATAACAAATCATAGAAGTAAACATAATAATATATAGTCAAACCACATATTTTTAAAAAATATAACAATATAAAGAAAAATAGTGATCCCGTTAGCCCGGGCTAAATAAATGTCCCACTTAGTCCACCTTAAAAAAGTCATTTACAACAATTTTTTTTTATTTTCTCTTCATACACTTGTTTAGCCAAGCGTATTTAACATATAAACCAAGTTTTACCATTTTTCAACATGTGTATATATTTTTTTTGAGATTTTTAAACATTTCTATGTATTATGTATTTAAAATACCTTTACCTTTAAAAATCTAAAAAAACATATACACATATCTAAAAATTGTAAAACTCGTTTTATATATTAAATACACTTAGCTAAACAAGTATATGAAGAAAAAATAAAATTTTTTGTTGTAAACAATTTTTTTAAAATAGGCTAAGTAAGACATCTGCTTAACCCGGACTAATAGAATCATTCATCTATAAAGAATATATTTAGAAAAAATTTAACATAAAAAACAAGATAAATGAAGAAGGTTATAGAAATAAAAGATAAATGTAAATGAAAATAATATACTTTATTTATAATATAATTACAATATGTTAAACATGTATTTATAAATATAAATAACATAGAATACAAAAAAAATAAAGAAATATTGTTTAGATATCATATATATAATATATTTTATAATACATATAAAATAGAATGAAGCTCGTGTTTGGATTTAGGTTCACTCGAACATAACTTTATCGTATTTACAAATTAGATTCAACATGTTCGGTCGTAGAAAAATAAGTTCTACCAACATCATAAACGGGTTGGGGCTCGGGCTCAACTCGCCCAACTTAGCACCCGTAAGTACGAACCGTCGGAGTCTCGACGGTTAAGTCCGATCCGACGCGGCGCGGCCCGGCCCGGCCCAACCACGTCAAATTATGAAATGACGTGACTGGTGCGACACCAGATGAAGAGGCACGCTGACCTGGAGTCCGACGTCACATTGATAGACAGGTAAGATGTCCGTACCCTATCTGACGCACGTGCTACAGTTCTCACTGTCGTTTTCGCCGGGGCGTGGTAAAAATGTAGCTGTAAAGGGCGTGCGGGCGACCCCGCCCTACGCCCTTCCCTCTTCCACTTCCAGTAGCTAGATATTCTGACGGATGTGATTTTTCATATGCAGGCCCATTTCCGAGACATGCAAAATCTCCTAGTCAAATCGAGGGGCCCATCAGATGGGACATACATCCGCAATGTTCATTTTCCAGTCCGTTTACAATGCTCTTTTAGCTATATGATTTTTTAATTTTTATATAATTATTTTGCTTTTCAATTATATATATATATATGTTCATTTAACTAACTTATCTATTTTATTCTTTTTTTTTTTTTACTTTTCATTGTTATCCTATTATATCACAATATTTTCTTTTATTTTAGAAATTTTTTATCCAAAAATTTTATCATTTTTTCGTAACACTCAAAATTGACAGAACTTGAAAATAAATTTTTTTAAGTTAAAAGAAGGATATAATATGATTATAAAGTAATAGTTTTTACGGAAGTAAAAAAATAGTCATAACGTAGAAGTAATAATAGAAAAATGTTAGTTAAATACTTATAATATGAAACCATATTGAAAGTTGTAAAAAAAAAATGTTACCAAATAAGCCTTAAGGGTATGGGTGTGTTGGGTAAGATAAAAAAAAATTCACATTCTTTCCTCTTCGTATTTTGATAGGATTTGATAAGATTTTGTGCATTTTGATCTTTCTAACTTTGAATATTTACTTTTTAAAATTTATAAATTTTGTAAATTTATTTTTAAACTCCATAAGTTTGCCCCTTCTTTGTCATTAATGCAAGCTACCAAACGAACAGAAAATTTGTCAGTAGTTGCTGTAAAAGTTTTCAATAATAATATTGTATTTAAAAAGAGTCAATTTATGAAATGAGATAACACAATTTGGCCGCAACAAAAATTATATTGTCTCTAAATAGATAATAAAAAATCATTCTTATTCGCATATACGAGTCGATTGATGAAATGATTGATGCAATAAGTGCCCAATAAAAATTGTACTATTTGCGAGTCTTGTTGACTCATTACTCAACTATGTCAAAAGAATATCTTAGATTTTCATTTAAAAATAATATATGTTAGTTAGGTATATTGACAGTCTAGAAGTATGGGGTTAGGGGTTTAAAATTCGAGGAAGGCAAACTTATAAGATTTAAAAAGTAAATACGTATAAGGGGACGTTTGGTAATGTGTAAAATTGTGGAATTGTGGGAAATAAAAAAAAGAATATTTTGAGAAATGTGTGATTGATAGGAAATGACAGAGAATATAGTTGGAATAAATCGGTTTGTTGTATGTAGTTAGTAGGAAAAATGATTGGAATGTAGGAGTAAAAATAGAAAAAATAGTGTGATTGATAGAGTAATGTTTGATATTGGGAAACCAAATACCATGGAAAAACCATGATTCCCATAGTAACATGTTACCAAACGTTCCCTAACTTAAAAGTTAAAAAGTAAACTAACAAAATTAGAGAGACCAAAACGTAAAAAATCAAGTTTAATACCTTAGCTGTCCCATTGAATTTCTTTTTCTGTTGTTACATCTGCTTTTAATCATTTTTTGTATATTTTTGTACAACTGCCGTACGTTCATCATTCTTCTCATTATTTCTGATTGTACTCTGAATCATTAAGTTTTCAGTTTTTATTTTCACTTTCTCGATTTTTCTCTCCCTTCAAGATAGGAACCAAAAATAAAAAAAATTTAGAAATTAAAAGTCTTTTGATGTGATTTAACATTCTCATTATTTGAGAGCTATTTGTTTAAAGCTAAGATTTTCCAAACTAAGACTTTTCATTCTCTATAATGCCTATTTTAAATTATTTTTATACAACTATCCTGATTTTTTATTATTTATACACAATTACTAATACAACTAACTTATCTATTTTAACTTTATTTTTTATTATACATCATTAACCCTACTATATCACGTCATTTTCTCTTATTTCAAAAACTTTTACACTAAATTTTTTTATCACTTCCCAAATATATCCTTAACTTGTTTCTATCATTACTTATATATATTTAACATTGTTTATATATTTTATAACTATTTGATTTATTTTAATCTTAATTATTTTTTGGTAAAATTTTAATCTTAATATTATTCTTACATCATTATCAAAATTTCTATTTTTACTTTTCCATGTCTAGTGTGAACTCTTATCGAAAATATTGTTTGAATAATTCACAAAGACAAAAGGGACAATTGGAAATGTAAAATTTTGTGGGATTGTGGTATAGGTGGGAAGCAAAAAATAAAATATTTTGAAAAATGTGTGATTGATAAGGATAGAATTGGAATAAATAGATTTGATGGAGGTAGCTAAAAATAAAAATAATTATAAAGTAGGGGTAAATTTGAAAAAAATAATGTTGGAATGTGTATCCCGTCTGTACACACGCCGTTTCCCACATTTCCTTATCCGTTCCCACTTTAATTGTTTCCCAAACGCTCCCTTTAAAGAGCTAAAGATGTTTGGGAGTGACTATTTACAATAATTCATAGATCGAAAGCAATTGTCTATCAAATAATAATTATATTCTTTTACTTTTATCTTTATATTCCAATTATTTTTCATATATTTATATTCCTATTTACTCTAGCTTTATCACACCGTTCTTAATATATATAGGAATATATTCAGATGCAACATCGCTGAAATGGGCTCCACATGATCATAAAATTATAATCTACTTCACTCATTATATTTAGAATAATGTATTCTATTATTATACAAATTTTCATCCCAATCAGATATGTATATAGGTCCTATATGAAAATAGTATAAATTCAACATAATAAAATAGTTTGATGTAAATAACAACATTAAAGTGAATTTTCAATATCTAAACCATCTTAGGTATGATTTCTATATGTATAAATAATTATATAAAGTTTCATTATATTTTAATATATATAGAGCCCTTTTTTGAGCAACTGTCCACTATTATTGTGCAGTGACGCTACACAGCAACAACAGCTCTTATATATATATATATATATGAAAAATAATCCGGTGCATGCGACTGCACCGTGCAGTCCATGCACTGTGGGCCCCACCTGATTATAAATGGAAAATCCACCCTACCCATTGTATTTAGAATTATTCACTTTATTAGCATATTAATTTTCATCCAAATCCAACACGTGTGCAGTCCCCATCTTAAAATGGTGCAAAATCAACGTAATAAAATAGTTTAATGTAAATATCAAGTTTAAAGTGTTTTTTTCAACAAATAAACCGTTTAAAGTATGATTTATATATGGATAAATGAGTGTATAAAGTTTCATTATAATCTAATATGTGTGGGGTCCATTTTATAGTACGGTGCAGTCTGCATAGGATCAGGTCTATATATATATAGAGAATATATTCTGGTGCAGCATGCTGCACCGGAATTTTCGGTGCAGCATCGCTGAAATGGGCCCCACATGATCATGAAATCATGATCTACTCCACCCATTGTATTTAGAATTATGTATTCTATTACCATACTAATTTTCATCCCAATCAGATATGTATATGACCCCCATCTGAAAATGGTATAAATCCAACGTAATAAAATAGTTTGATGTAAATAACAACTTTAAAGTATCAACTTTAAAGTATCTGATTGGGATGAAAATTGGTATGGTAATAGAATACATTATTCTAAATACAATGGGTGGAGTAGATCATGATTTCATGATCATGTGGGCACCATTTTGGGGCCACTGCACCGCTGTTCCGGTGCAGTGACGCTGCACCGGAACAACCCTCTATATATATATTTGTTTACTTCCACCGCGTTACTATCCATTTATGATCAGGTGGGCCTCACAGTGCATGGACTGCACGGTGCAATCGCATGCACTGGAATAAATCCCATATATGAGAAGTGATTCTATTAGCCCGGGCTAAATAAATAGCCCACTTAGCCCGGGCTATATATATATATATATTTGTTTACTTCCACTGCGTCCCGTAATTTTTTACTGTTACACGTTCCGAGCATCACCTAGCAACGGAAGTGTGGTTTTCCGAACGAAGAACCTCCTGTCCCCAGGCAAGCCGATGGACGGGTTGGATTTTACCAATTCCTGGCGGTGGGTCCCACCTCACGATCTGGCCGTGCGTTCACTCTGTCACTCACACTCTCGGAGAAGTTAAGTGGACGTGCAAAAGTCAGTCGACAAAGCGGCCTGCTCTACACGTGGTCATGCACGATTACATACCTGCACCGGGCTACGATACGTCAAATCATGTCAAATCAACGGTCATTATTTAAAGCACGAATTCGGAGGAAATCTTTCCCACCATTTTGTCCGCATTGGACCAATCAGCTCATTGTCTGATTCGCTCTCATCTGCACCGTCCACTTGATATCTTATGCAAACGGATATATAAAAAATTAATAATATTATATTTTGGATTTTTATTAATTATATTTGGATCTCTTGTATTGTTTTGATAAGAAAAGAAAAAGCAGAGACAAATTCTATACTAATTCCCTTCGTATTGTATTCCACATACATAAATATACTATAATGCTATCTCAATGATACAAAAAATACTGAGCTTAGGTGTGTTTGGTGTGAACCTTTTGAATTGGGATAAAATAATAAGATATAATGTTTAACGATAAAGGATCCCCATCCTATGCATCCGGGTGCATTTAACCCTTTTTGACTCATTTTTTAATTTTTTTTAATTTTTTTATGCAACTGTTCATTTAAGTGTATTTAACATGTGTATTAATTTTACCATTTTTGGAGTATTTTAGATATTTATTATTTATTTTTGAAAATCAGTGGCATTTTAGGTAATTTAAAATTACTAAAACGCCGTTAATTTTTAAAAATAAAAAATAAATATCTAAAATACTCTAAAAATAGTAAAAATTGATTCACATGTTAAATACACCTAGATTAATAGTTGTACATAAAAAAATTTAAAAAATAAAAAATAAGTTAATGCATCCGGGTGCACAGGATCGGGATCCAATAATAAGGGGTGGAGAGAATAAAATGAAAACGAATACAGCAATTGCATATGTAATTGTGGAAAAATGAATTAAAATAGATAATTGTATATGAAGATATAACAATGATTAAAAATAGAATAATTATAAAAAATTTTAAATTAATAAATTTTTATGATTTACAAACACACTCAAAGAGTATCCAAAAGAGGTTCCAAGCAATGGATTAAAGGGATCTCTGGTATGATAAATTTTGGTGGGATAATGGGATAAGGTGGGAGAAAAAAAAAAGAAAATGTTTTGAAAATGATATCTATAAAATAAGATAATAAGGGTATTGAAATAAATAGTGTAATAAAATTGAAAAAATGGCATTGCTGTAAGAAAAAATTATTTGTTGATAAACGTGCACTCCATGTTATCCCGTCCCATTCCACATTTGCCACCGTAAGGTGTTGTTTGATAATTTACATAGGAAATATGACATGGAAAAGCAACGTGAACACTAATTCTTAAGCTTATTAATTTATTAATCAATAATCATATTTTTACTCATTTACCCTAATATTGCAATCATTTCTCTTTCCTACTATACTCCAACTATCTTATTTATTTCATTTTAACTTTTATTATTTTGTATCAATCACATATTTTTTAAAATATTTTATTTTTCACCATCTAGGAAATCCTACGATTCCTACAACTTTTACATTTTTGTCTTTTCTGCATGCAATTCAATGAAAGTGAAGTGACGATGACATTATTAAGATGAATGCAAAAGTAATTTTCTTGGCAAGCTGTAAAAGAGTCAGATTAACTTTAGAGTGTGTTTGGGAAGTTATAAAACTTTTGATGAAAATTTTTTGATGTAAAAATTGTCAAATTAGTAGAAAATGATGTGATATTGTAGGGGTAATGATGATGAGGAAAGATAATAAATTTAAAATAAATAAGTTAGTTGTATTGGTAGTTATGTAGAAATGAATGAAAAGTAGAATTATTGTATAGAAAGATGTGTAAAAAATAATTTAAAAAAGAGTAATTATGGAGAGTGAAAAATTTTAGAACGAAAAGTTTTAACTCGACATCTTTTGTAAATTGACAAACAAACCTTCCGTGACAAATAATTGTTTCGTATTTGCATCATAGCTTTACAATGCAACACCAAATGGCAAATGCACATACGGTAAGAGCGGTTGTGTAAAGGGAAGGGGTGGATACCAGTGAAAAATATGCCTGATTGCTGTTTGGCGTGAAGGGGTGATGGGACATTGATTGTTGAATATTCAGGTCCATTCGTTTCCTTTTCCCAGCATCGAAAATTGAGCTAATCCACCGGAAAAGCTACAAGACAGGGATTGACTGACTGACTGAAGTTTATATTTTTTTCCCAATCTCACTTGCATATCAACCGAGTCAATCAAAAGCAACGATTTTGTTCACCCAGGATACAAGGATTCTGATCTTATGCTCAGTGCAGCATGCGGGCGCATATATTTATTTTTTTTTGAAATTTTTTCATAAACTTGTTAGTCCAAGTGCATTTAATCTGTATATAAATTTTTACCATTTTTGGAGTATTTTAGATATTTATTTTTTATTTTTGACTGATTTTCAAAAATAAAAAATAAATATCTAAAAATCTCCAAAAATGGTAAAAATTGATACATATGTTAAATACACTTGAGCTAACAAGTTTATGAAAAAATTTTCAAAAAAAATAAAAAAATAGATATATGCGTCCGGGAGCATGCAGCATGGGCGCGTGCAACTAAGGTCCAGGATACAAAGTCTATAAAAAAGGATACAAAGTCATAAATGAAAGGAATTTTTGTTTACACTAAAAACATTTCAAATTAAAAATTTTTAATTTAAAATATTTTACTATTCACATTTGACCTACATTTAATTATTTTTCACTTATTCTCATATAATTATCTTACTTTTCAATTATTTCTACATAACTTTTCATACATTTAACCTATCTATTTTAATTTTATTTTCTTTACTTCTCATCATTAGCCCAACCATATTATATTTTTATCTTTTATTTCAAAAACTCTACACAAAAAACTTTTCATCAAAAGTTTTATCACTCTCCAAACATAACCGAAATTTATATCTTCACTTCTAAGATAGCCTTTTCAATTTTAAAGATATTTTTTTAAATTGTCAATGCAACTTTTCGTATTTTAAATACATATCATTACATTGTCAATTAAGATAAAAGTTTCATTAAGTATTTCGTATAATTTAAAACACTCCTTATGTCACCACTTGCCTCAATCTATGCAAATGTCTCAATCGTCCCATTATCAAATCTAGGTGGAGAGTTTTGTCTTCCATTCTACATGGTATCATGTGGACGATCCATTGAGCTTATAAAAATTAAAAATATATACTTTTAAATGACTGAGTTATAAATGTGCAGCTCACAAATGTAACAATAAAATAAGGCGAATATAACAATTTGTGGCGAGCGCAGGCGGCCAGAGGTGGTGCTCCTCTTGGCTTACGTTCCAATGTTGAATCTAGGAATGGAATCTTTGTCTCCTTTGCTGTTTGGGAGCTTTGATTTCACATTGATATTTGGTAGCCTGTAATTTCCTTTTTTGATATTTGAAAGCTTGTTATCTTCCTCTTAATATTGTAAGAATTGTTAAAAAGCTTGATTGTAATATTTGGTAGCCTGTAATTTCCTTTATTGATATTTGAAAGCTTGTTATCTTCCTCTTAATATTGTAAGAATTGTTAAAAAGCTTGATCGTAATATAAAATTTAGATGCCATGTAAAAAAGTATATGTACCAATAAAAAAGGTTGAATATATAATCCCCGTCAATCTTCCATCACAATCTATTCATTTTTCCAGTATTGGAATAAAACTAGTGTAGATAAATATTTTACTATGTAATATTAATAGATTTCTATACGTGTAGATACTTCAAATACACATGCGCAAACAAATTAATTGTGATAAAAAAAGTTTTTGCTAGAATTATTTGGAATATTCACTGGATTAATGATAACGTACTGACCTCGTTCGCATGAAGAAATTTAATGATTCACCTAACCAATTTTACTAAGTATGACGGATTGATTTTTATATCCAAGACATCTCCGCTCATACTTATTTCATAACCTAATCAGGAGTGTTGAGTGATCCATAATAAATAACCTCACTATATTGAGTGAAGTTTTTTTTTTAAATGGATGACCGGTGGAATGTACTTGCAAGTTGGAATTCAACTTAAAATAAATAAAGATAATAATAATGAAAAGGGCAATTTCCATACATACTAACGAATTTTACCTCAAATTCTACTTATAATCATGAATTTTAAAAAATTTCAAACATATTTGGATATTTTATCTAAAATTCCACTTATACCTAGGTCGTTACGAATCCATTAATGACCGATGTCATTATGAATCCGATAAAGGGATTGTTAACTTTCTATGAAATGATGAAAATGCTTATCCTTAATTATGGTTCTATAGTTGAAAACTCACATTCAAACAAATTTTTAGTACTTTTATGGCTACAAAGTTATATATTACTTAAATATAAATTTTAACTTTGAGCCAATCAATCTCAATCTCAAACTATATTAAGACATGGATATATTTATTATTTTACAGGCTTGGGCATATTTATTATTTTACGAAGGAACCAACAACCATTTTAACCGATCCTTAACAGTGGGGTTTAAGTGAAATTTTAAGAAAAAATGTGAGTATATTTGAAATTTTTGACAATATGTGAGTATATGTATAATTTACTGTACTTAAAATAAGATTATCGCAACTCCAAAAAAATAAGATTATAGCAGAAATTGCAAGTCAAATTCAATAAATCTATTATAGAATTCAAATCTGTTTCGCTGCTCACCCCTTCATTGGATTATTTATTGCAAGAATATTACCCATGACCCTGAGGGAATTCACACAAGGGTCCTTCAATTGATAGCCCATGAATTTATATTAGTAACTTACTCTAATTATCAGATTCTCTAGTACTCTGCTCAAGTGGATCTTGAGATCAAGAGTGATCCTGTTAGCTCGGGCAAAGTAAATGTCCCACTTAGCCCACCTTAAAAAACCTATTTACAACAACTTTGAGATGAGCTAAGTAAGACATTTACTTAATCCGAACTAACAGGATCACTTCTCGAAGAAGAGAAGGATGTACTTATATCCATATATAGGTGCACACACGTCAATCATGTAGGACCTACAATGATTATCCGTTCTCTGTCATTTGAATCATAGATGATTTCGATTGGACAGGGTTATATTAATTAGATAATCACCAAAATCTATTCACCGTAACTACCATTTTCTTGGCTGATTGGCCATTTAATTTGCATTACCTTTAGAAAGGACTCCGAGGAAGAGTAGCCTCTAAATAATTTACAAATTTGTTTGCTAACAACAAGAAAGTTGGCTTTTAGCAACAGTTTAACATAATTTATTACCGATGGTTACCTTTTTTCAGCCAAATCATTTGATAACAAATGTAATCAATTGCTCTATTAACTGTATTCATAGATTTATCACTATTAGAACAAAAAAATATAGTATTATTTGTAACTAAATTTCAATAATTTTATTAAACATTTTTTTTAGCGAACCGTATTAAACATTATTTTTGGGATGCGTTTCCAAATATTTTCACTTAGAAGGTACTAAGTAATTCTAGCTATACAATTAATGAGTGATCATGAGCACCAGATCGGCCCCAACAACGTTTGGCTGTTCAACATATTTTTTATTATTATTTTTTTAAGATAAAGGATTCAAGCCGGAAGGATTCATATAAATATGCGGAAATAGAGAAAAAAGATATTTCATTTAAAGATCTTGGACGGACACCTCCGACACAAGCTAAAATTAAGATAGTTAATCAAAATAAAGTTGAGTACTAATTCTAACAGCTCTGAAAGAGATGAAGTAGAAGTATACTAAAAAAAACTCAATTTAATTTCAGCCACCCATTATTTGCAACCAACGATCATTATTAGTAACAAAAAATGTATATTCACTATTGCAATGTACACAATGAACTACTGTTGCACATAATGACTACTAAGAGTTTTTGTTGCTAACCAATGCCTATGGATTCGGGTGGTAAGGAGCTCCGTCCTCATTAAGGTTTCAATTTCGAGACTGCAGTAATCTATACCATTTGATGAAATAGTCATCCACATTGCTAACCAATGCCCGTAAATTTGAGCGGTAAGGAGCTCAGTTCTCCTTAAATAAGGTTTCAATTTCGACCTAATGAAAAGACAATCGTTGGGAGAGTTTTCCTCCTTATGGATGAGCTATGTAGATAAAAGAATGATTTCCCTTCCAAAGGCATATAAGCCACAAAATATTTAATTTCCTTTCATGCGAGCAAATGCAAAAAAGCTTGTAACAAAATAACATCCATAACAACACATTTTTTGCAACAAAAAATTATATTTCTTGCTGTGACAAATGCTACGGAAAAGAAGAAATTATAAGGTAGATAAAGTAATACTTGAAAATAAAATGAACAAATGTCTGATAAAAAGAATAGAAGTAACAAACTGGAATAAAGCAATAATGAGCAAACATAAGAGGATAAAGGACGGCATAAGGTAAATTTTTTTTAAAGGGAAACCCTATTACCAAATAAGGTCTGCTAAGAAAAATTCTTTTGGCAACAAAATGTGTAATGGATGTTGTCGCAATGCTGTACTTAATTAGGCAACAAAATTGGCAGCACCCACGGCAACAGCATTCATGAGACTTATTGCCAAAAATAGTTTTTGTAGTAATTTTAAAATAAAATAACGAACATAACAAAAAACAAAGTTCTATTTAACATAACAATAATAAGAAAAAATAAAGTATATGGGGTTTTTCGCTTAAAGTACAATCTGGCTAGTTTTATTCAAGGCCCGTCTTTTTTTTTTATATCATAAAAAAAAAAAGACGGGCCTTGAATAAAACTAATCAGATCGTACTTTTGGGAGAAAGGAAATGACAAAAGAAAGAGAAAATTATATAGAAGATTTGCAAACAAGGCTAAAATAGATAAAAAGATATATAACGATAAACAAATGAGATTATTACGGTAGAAAGTTCATACATGCTTTGAAATTTTCAAGAAAGCCAAGGGCACATCAAGATGTTTTTAGAAAACAATGTGAATTGGAAAGAATAAGACACTTGTCAAGAATAATAACAACAATGTGATCTCACAACCTCAATTATATATTGCTTCCAATATTATGTTTTGCAAAATTATTTAAGTCGTGGGGAAGAAAAAACATGACTAATTGGCCTTGGTGGGGTCTTCTCTCGACTTTCATAAAGGTTTCAACTCCTGTGTTTTCATGGATGCACGCATACATCCAAGGTTAGAGAGTAGCAAGAGACAAGCGCAGCATCAAAAGACTGACCTGATCAATCAAAAGTGTCGAAAGGTACGGCATGCAGGCACCGGTAGTCATGGTCAACAACTCCTGCCGTCCGATTCAAATAATCCTCAAATCATCACAATTAAAAACGATTGCCCTGCTGGATCTATTCTGTAAAAAATACATGGATTGCAAGAGATTATTTGTAGTGTAAAATACTACGACATTTCTTTCTTCATTTTGCTTTCCAATTCCTCACCCTGCTATACATCGATCTAGGACTTTCTAAAAGAAGAGCACAGATTTAAATAGGAAAAACCGAATTCCTACGGTAGGAGGGCAGATATATACACCCACCATAACCAATCACTCCAAGGAGATGTGATCACGGCAACCATCCAACTTCTAAAAATAAAAGAAAGAGAACCCTCCTGATGATGTTGGCCTACCGTGATCTACCGTGATCTGTCTCGCCAAACTACAAACCCATTCCGTATCATTCTAACAACTATAACCCCCAACGAAGTATAAGATGCAAGAATCAAAACAATAAAAAGTAAAATTAGACCCTAGAATCAATGGACAGCAACTCAGATGTGGACGAACGAAACTGCTGATCGATATAACATTAGTAAAAAAAAGATGATATTCAAATTATATAACTCCCAATTTCCAACTACATAACCAGTTCATGGGTCCTTGAAATTCCAATCAAATAACCCCAGACCTTACCCTAAGTTGCACGATCTGTAGCGTTTTAACCTTGTGAAAGAAACAGACATCTAGCTAGCTGGAATATACAAAATAGAGCGAGAGCAACTGAAAAAACACTGAACTACACCAGCCATACCATTACCCACTACTTTCTATCTCATTCCATATCGTCAACCAAAAAACTGAAAAAAAATGAAGGATGCAGAGATAAGACCATCTCGTCAGTGTAAAACATGCAGTGGAATCAAAGCAGCTCCGCGAGGATCAACCACGGTCATGACAACCGTTTGGCCAGCAGCTTGATCACCCGACTCCCCACCAGGATACACTTGCCCTCGATGGACGGTCAGATTGACTGCGGCCGCCGAATTCAGATCACCCACCGGCAGCTGAGGAGGCGTCACGGGTGGGGAAGCAGAGGATGAGGTGGCGCCGGTGGCGGCCTGATTACCCCGCTTCCGTTTCTTCTTCTCGTAGGCGATGCCTCTGGCCTTGGCCTGCTGGTCTCGGACCTCGCGGAGGTAGAGGCGGACGGCGCGAGCGCCGAAGGGGTTGGCCTCCGGCTGCCCGCCGTTCTCCTCGAAGGCGGCTCGGAGGCGGCCGATGAGGGCGTCAAGGCTGCCCCAGGCCTGGCGGAGAGGGCAAGGGCATGGGGCGGGAGGGTGGGGGTGGCCGAAGAAAGGGCAGGCGGCGATGTGCACCTTGGTCTTCCCGAACTGGTCTAGGTAGCGGAGGAATTCCAGGACGTGGGCGCCGCTGCAGCGAGAAAGCGCGAGCGGCGGCCGGTGGTTCTTCAGATACTGCCCGAACGTGCTCCAATCCCGCCGCTTCTGCGATACGTAGCGGCTCGGCGGCATTGGGTGGGCGGCAGCCGCTGCGTTGCTGTCGCCGCTGCTCGAACCTGCATTTGCAGCTGCTGCAGCTGCAACGGCCGCTGACATGGTATATATGGAGCCTGAGCTGATCTGGGCTTCCTAAGAGAAAGGAGATTGAATTCTGGCTTGTTTGGTGGCTCTAGTTCTTTGGTTTTCAAGTTACTTAATTGGTGGTTATGAATTTTTCTGCCATTTATTGCTATTTGTTTGAGTATGAAAAGTTGAAAATAGTACTATATATTTTTAGGCAGAAGGAACGAGGGTTCTCTTTCACAGAAGTTTGCCTACTGCCACAATGGCTAAAACTAGATTTTCGCTTACAGATCTATTCTTCACTTCTCTGACAGAAATAAAATCATGGTTTTTTCCCCCGAATTGTAACTCTGCCACCACCAAAACTAGGCGAGACCTGGATTTTCTTGGGCTTCCTGGATTCTCACTCGGAATTCATTTCTCGAACTGAAAAAGATTGGAGATGGAAAGACACGAGGAGGAGGAAAAGGATAAATGGGTAGTGGGGAAGGAGGGAAAGATGAAAGAGATAAAAATGGGTGGGAGAATATCAGAATATGTATTTAAAAAAAATGGATGACAAGAAGGGGAGGTAAGGTCCGGAAGGAAGGGGCACGGCCCGATCTCATCTGATTGAGAATGGAGTGCTGTGCAGAAAGGAAAGATGAGACAGGGAACAAGGTGGGGGCCCGCACGTAGAAATCCACCTCTTGGTGTGATGGCTGTGATCTGACACTAGCTCATAATAAACGTCATTTCAAGGTTTCACCTGCTCCCTGTTAATAACCATGATCACCTCTTCCATTCCGAGATTCAACGTTGACGTGCACTCTGGGCCCATATTTTCTTCACAGTTTTTTTTTCTTCAAAAAATAAATAAATATATATTTTAACTATTTAATCATTTTATTTTTCAACTTTTCTTTTGTACTTTAATAATTTTTCTTCTGACTATCTTATTTATTTTTAATTTACCCATCTCATATTATATTATTCATATAATTTTCAAAATATTTTTTATTTCAATTGCCATACTATCCAAAAGTTCCAAAAAAAAACAATTCACCTTCCATAATGTCACTTTGGTTGAATTTTGGGATGATGTGAGAAATAGAAAAGAGAGTATTTTAAAAATTTTGTTAATGATTTGATATGATAGGTATAGTTTAAAATAAATAGGGTAATTAGAAGAAAAATAATTGAACTATAAAGATAAAGTTGAAAAATGAGGTTATTAAATAGTTAAAATTTCAAATTATTTATGAAAGAATGAGTAGAAGAAAAAGAAAAATCATTAAAAACCATAAATGCACAAAGCAAACGTGCCTCTTGTGTATCGCTGATGGGAGGTAAGGAGTTTGAGTCTTTTCTTAGTTATAGAAAATTTTATAAGAATTTATGGGTTTGATTTATAAAAATTAAAATAAAGAAAAATGATATCTTGCAAAGTAAGATTCCAGATGAAACAGTAAAAAAAGTCCTTGTGTATCTTTCTTTTTTTAAATGATTTTTCTACCATATATATTTTTTGTTACAATTTATGCCCAATCAACCTTATAATCAACCTTATAATTTTCATCGTTTTTTTTTTTTTCATACGGAGAATAATGCTCCTCAAACGGGATTTCCTCGTCGAGGGTCAAATCTCGATCACCTGAATACAAAAAATGTATATGTATTCTTAAAACGATTATTTCAATTTCAAAATATTTTTAATTTTTTAATTTAACTTTTTTATTTTTAATATATATTTTCTATTTTCTATAATATATATTTTCTATTTTCTATATATGATTACATTCTTGTTTCATTTCTTCATCCCATTTAAGCTTCTTAATTTCTTTTAAATAGATGCAAGGGTTTTGAGCTTGTGTCTTCTAGAAGTTCATCTGGCCTTTTGCTGCTGTTTGGGCAGGGGTGCCTGTCGGGTGCCACTAGAATGTTTTTTTTTTTTTGATAAAAGAGGAGGTCCCGCTATCCCTACTGCCTCACAACATTAGAGGGGATAGAGATAGAAGGGTCCTCGTAATTAATTGCTAAAAAATTATCTGAACAAATGTTTCCAACAATAGCACTAGGAGGGTTTCCCTGCCCACACTGATGGTCTTCACCAGAACAAAAAATCAATTCGGCTAAGGAGTGCGCTACAGTGTTACCTTGCCGAAGAACATGGTGAATCGAGAAGGAAGCATGGTTAGAGAGAATGGAAACAATCTCATCAACAATAAAGCCCACATCAGAGAAGATATGAACTGAGTTAGAGATATAGTCGTATAAGATGAGAGAATCGGTTTCCACATGGACCTGGTTAAAACTCAACTGAATCGCCCATCTCAGACCAAGGAGGATAGTCGTAGCTTCCATAAAGATTGCCTCCCTCTTGCCCCTCCGTTTCCATCCACTGGCAGCGACAAATTAACCACAGGAGTTTCTGATGACAGCTGCACAACCGAAATTGACCAGATTCACATTGCTTCGTGCGTCCACATTGATTTTAATAAACCCCGGTGGTGGTCTAGACCAGCGAGCTACTAGGGGCCTCTCCAGCAATCCCGAATTAGAAAGCCTTGTCGCCGATTTGTACTGATTCAGGAACTCCAAACACCACGGTAAGACAATCGAAAAGTTAGGTGGAGCATTCTCCCATCTGAGCTTGTTCCGCAGATACCAAATCCTCCAGCTGCAGAGAATGAAAAGAACCAGATCATCGGTTCGGCGCCTTTGCATCAGGAAATCCATAAGCTCGCGGACTGTCATGTTCTGGAATGTCACCCGAGCCGCCTTCCAACACAAACCCAAGGTAGAGCCACATCTCAGAAAAATATGATCAGCATCTTCATGGTCAGATTTGCAGAAGACGCACCGCATGTCGTGCCCAATACCTCTCAGCCAGAGATTCCGCATGGTAGGAAGAGCATTTGAGTAGATACGACATCCGAAAATAATTACCTTGCTCGGTAGTCTCAGCCGCCAGACGGCCTTAAAGAAGCCCGAGTGATCCACCGTCGAATTCTCCGAGCACAAAAATCGATAAGCCGACTTAACCGAGTAGGATCCATGCGGTTCATGCTTCCAAAACATACAATCATTCTCGCCCGAATGAGGAAGGGGAACCGATTGAACCGACTCCCAAGTAGCCTCTCCCGCCGCTGCCAGAAGGCGGTCCTTCCTCCAGGAGTGAGAATCTTGATCAATGAAGTAGCTAACCCGCACCTCCTCCGACATAGAAAGAGGGAGAGGCCCCGCCTTAGCAATCCTGGAATCCAACCAGACGTTATCAAAGAAGCGGACCCGTTGTCTGTTACCTATACGCCATTTGCATCCCCTTTGAATAACATCCCTCGCCTTCAAAATACTCTTCCAAGTAAAGGAATCAGTTGACCTCGCCTTGCACGACCATATGTCCTTGACATTGAAGTACCTCGCCTTTAGAACTCTGTGGCATAACGACGAGGTACATGAGACGAGTCTCCACACTTGCTTGGCAAGAAGGGCAATATTAAACTTCTGAAAATCTCTGAAACCCAGTCCCCCTGCCCTCTTGGGTTTGCATAAATCCTTCCAGGCGACCCAACTCACCTTCCTCTTTCCGTCCGTTTCCCCCCACCAGAACCTACTTAACATTCCGTAAATGTCGTTGCAAAAAGATTTTGGCAATAAGAATATGCTCATTGAGTAAGTGGGAATCGCTTGGGCAACTGCCTTGATGAGCACTTCCTTTCCTCCCCATGAAAGCAATTTACCCTCCACCCTTGGAGGTGGTTTCTGAGCATTAATGTTATAATGATATAATGATATACATCGTCATAAAAATTTTAATTAATTAACGTTCTCGCTTCTCAGCACCGAGCCATTGTTTGGAAGAATGATTGTATTTATATCAAAATAGTAAATAAAATACGTTGACATGCCTCGCATATAAGCGTGTAAATTAAGAACAAAAGCTACCTTTCGATATGGTATTATTAATTATGCACAGCAGTAACTTTACTTTTTATGTAACCACCTATGTTTCTTTTTATCTTTATGGATTTTATAGCTAGGTGCGTTTGGAAGATGTAAAAAACATAAATTTTTTAGCGAAATTTTTTAAAAATAAATAAGGTATGATGGTGTAATATATATGATAGTAGTGATTGGGAGTAAAGTGAATTAATTTAAAATAAAAAAATTAGTTATACAAACATATCTGAATAAATAATTATAAAATAGTGTAGTTGTACACTTGTACTTAAACAGGTAAAAAAATATTTCCCTGCTAACTAAACACACTCCATATTATTAGCATTTAAGAATAAAGTGAATAAAGTTAAAATAAGTAGGCTAATTATATAAAAATATATAAAAATGATTATAAAGTAAGATAATTGTATGAAAAATGTGCGTATTATTAGCATCATCAAGTATACGTGGATTATATGCAACTAGTGTTATATGTGGAGTAGGGGGCAAGAGAGATGCCTGTGTCAAAATTGCATATGATTCATTAGTTCTTCCGGGCACGAAGGAACAGGACTGTTTGTCTGAGTCGTCCTCTACTTCTTTGTGCATCCAGAAAATTTCACCCCCAAAACATAAAACGATGAAAGCACGTCAATATTATTTGCTTAATTTGGATTTGGCGTAATTTTTAAATACACTTACTTATGTTGACCATAATTGCAAACATGCTTACGTAATTTTAAAAATCACAAATAATCAAAATAATTTGATTATAATTGCAAATATACCTATGTCGTTATGATATTATTACTCTATCATCTTGATGCTAGTTATGCAAATTATGTAGATATATTTGTAAAAAATAAATATACCTACTTAATTTTTAAAATTATAAATATATTCATATAATTTACATATTTTTATATTTTTATAAATATACTCATGCTATAATGGTGTAATAACTGTGCTATAATAGTTGAGTATATTTGCAATTATGGTTAAATTATGTGACATTATTTATAATTTTTGAAATTATATAAATATATTTATAATTATAGTGAAATTAAGCAGGTATATTTGCAATTCACCCTTAGAAGTCCAATGACATAATACATAAGAGTATCCACAGCCCGGCCAACTATCGCCCACTCCCTAAAAGTATGACAGGGACTCAAAAGTCACAGCCCAGTATTTGCATATGGTTCCGCAATTTTGAAAATTTAGGGCCACATGAAATGGGGCTGAATAATCATTAATATTACTGATAGGCAGATTCATAAACATAGGGTCAATGAGAATCGTTGGACATCTTAATTTGTAGACAGGAATCATCAACTCTGGAAGGACCAGTGCCTTCCATAAGATCAACAATTTAGATGCTGAAAAATTGGTCACACATGTACATGGGTGCACAGCCAAACGCTGAACAGGTGAAATAATATGCATGAGTGTGTGCTAAAAAAAATGTCAACTAAAACTTTTTAATAAAAACTTTTCACTATCCATATCACATTTTTTTATACAAATCAGCTTACTTTTTAATCATTTCCAAAGAACTACCTATACAACTAACATATGTATTTGAACTTTATTTTATTTACACATTATCATTACCCCTATTGAATTACATCATTTTTTTTTATCAATTTGACAATTTTTATCCTAAAATCTTTCCATAAAAAAGTTTTACCCCCCATCAAATACACCCAACGCATGGTATAAACCAGAAAATAAAACCAAAACTAAGTGGAAACATAATAATAAAAAAAGAATGACCATGCATGACTAGGTTATATTACACTTCAACAAATTTTACATAATGTAGCTAATTTTTTGGCTACATAGAGATATATTTTAGTTACAATTAATTATTTAGTTACAAATAATTGATCTGTTTTGATTCGTGACATTTAGTTAAATGTAACTATTTTTATATCAAACAAAACTAAAACACATTTAAAGTAGCCATTAAAATTTGGCAGCAAATAGCGATAAAACTTTTGACCGCAAATAATTGTGTTTGTCAAGTGTATTGTGTGTTAGATATTTGAGAAAACTTTGAATTTTTTTATGTAAAATTTCTTTAAAATGAAAGAAATGATGTGATCTGAGATATTTAATGATGAGTAGTAAAAAGAATAAAGTTAAAATAAATATAATAATTGTATGAGTAGTTATCGAAAAATGATTAAATAGTAGGGTAGTTGTATCGAAAGAAGTGAATACATGATTAGTAGATAAGATAGTTGAAGAGAGTGAAAAATTTTAGATTGAAAATTTAAAAAAAAGTCAAATGTAGTAAAATTAAAATTTTAGCCATAAAAAGTTGAACAAGTATAATACATTCTCTTGTAGTGTTATTATTTTTTTTTTATTATTATTTAGTAATGGCTTTTGTAGTGTTATTATCCAAAACAATTCACGTGGCCGGCCATATTCATCTTTATAGCTAGAATATTAAGTGCAATGGCGACAAAACATGTAAAAAGACTATCCTAAAACTGAGAATTCTGATTTTTGACGTCTACAGACACAAATCTGGTCTTGTTTTAGTTAAGCTGAATATTTTATTAACAAAAGAAATATTATTCAAAATTTGAGGGACGGCGATTAGTTAATGTTCACATCATCATGAGGTCCACATATGTAGATTCGCCATGTCCACCTGTGAGTCAAGATGACATGAATGGCCCCAAGTGTTCCCGAAATTTATGGCTCGGCATAGGAATCATGGGAGTACGAGATGCAATAGAATTTATTACACCTGACCAGAAATTTTAATTTGGCTGAATTTAGAACCAGATGCAGCGAAGTACTATATATAAAAATTGTAGTAAAAATTCAATTACTATTTAGTGCCAAATTTAAATGCCACCGCTTAAAAATAATTTAATATTTATAGCTAAGTAGTCAATTGAACCTAAAATACATCTAATAAAAATAAATATTTGTCATGTGCTACTAATAATTAGTTATATCAAACGAAATTTGTTAAGTATATAACAATGTGGAAAATTCGCATAGGAGGAGTTAACATTAGTAATTGCTTGAAATTGGAATGCATACAAGGAATGATGTATCACATGTCTATAATTGCTTGAAATTGGAATGCATACAAGGAATGATGTATCACATGTCTTAGTATTGGTATACATATATAGCTGTAACAAAGAGAAAAAATCGCATACTTTGTTCACATTTCAGATGAATTGAGGATGGGGATAGAATTTATTATTTCTTAAAAATATTTTTTTATTCCTAAAAATAACAAATTACTTTTACTTTTGATACAACTTTTTTTAATACACATTTTCTCATTTTTGGCACACAATTATATTTTTTCCATCCCATATCTTAATCCTATGCTTATTCTCTCTAAACCGTGAACATAAGGGAGCACCACTTTGTCTATATATACAGTGGTTCCAATGAAACAAGGTGACCGATTGAATGCACCGGGTGCATTTAGCCTCAGTGCACCCAGGTATATCTCACTTATTTTTATTTATTTTAAATTTTTTATACTATTGTTATCTAGGTGTATTTAACATGTGCATAAATTTTTATCATTTTTGGATATTTTATTTGATTTTTTAAAATCAGTGATATTTTTTTAAATTTATGAATTACAAAAATGCCACTGATTTTAAAAAATAAAAATATCTAAAAGTATCAAAAATAGTAAAATTTGGTACACATATTAAATATACATAGATTAACAATTGTATAAAAAAATTTTAAAAAATAAAAAATAAATTTTTGCACCTGGGTATATTGAAGCTCAATATACCTAGGTGCACTAGATCGAAGCTTATGAAACAATAAGTAGCAACTTTGGTCACTGAAAATAAGGGTGGTTACTGAAAAATAAGGGTACACAAGATTTTATCCAACATACAAGTTAAATCCTTATGTTGTGAAGATTTCACTGAGCCAAATTGGAAAAAAATATTATTTACTTTGGTTATGTATTCTAAAAAATTTAGATCAGTCTTGTATAGTCTTAAGCTCTACAATTATAATCATTAATGATCTACATTTACAACAATTGCTGGAAAAGTCAAATATGTATTAATGTTTAGTATACACCACTGGATTCTTCGCATCTTAGATTGAATGTAAAAGAATGCGGATGCTTCTATGAAACCCATCTTACATGAAACTCTTTCCATTTTTAAATCTTAACGATTGATAGAAAATCCACTTTATCTATTGTATTTAGCATCATTTATAATATCTTAGAAACTTTTTTATTATTTTAATTTCATTGTATATGAGTCTCATTTATAAAATGTATTAAATCAATGTAATAAGATTGTTCAATATTAAAATATCAACTTTAAAGTAGTTTTTCAACATCTAAATGATCTAAAATATCAATAATATGTAGATAAATGATTCTATAAAATATTATTACATTCTAATATATGTGTGAATGGATCTAAATGTTTTTCATAATTTACACATGAATGCACTTATTTTTAAGCAAATGTAGCCTATTTGCATATTGGATTGGGATGAAACTTAGTTTCTTAACTAAACAAATGGTATAAAATATAATGAATGGATTGCATTTTTCATCAAGGATCGATATTTCAAAAATGAAAGATGTTTCGCGAAATCACTTCTATGAAACTCCAAGGTGTGGAAAGACACGAAAAAATGATTAAAAAGATAAAGAGACAAAATGATTAGAACATTAGGATAAAATGAAAAAAAGTAAAGGAGTGAGTGTTGACTTTTACATTCTTATTCTTCTATTTTCATTCTCCTCCAAACGAACATAATGTAAAATAGGCATTGACACTAGAGTGGTCATACTTAGCCCCAACAGACTCCGTTTAGAAACGGCCTTATAATTTCAATTCCTTGCCTCCGACAATGTAACCGAACATAAAAACCCCTTTTTAAGGCATAAACCTCTTGTAAACCTTAGGTAACATCTGTATAAGTTTTTCTCACTCAAGTCTAGTTGTCAATTATTAGATTATAGAGATTATAACCTTTATGTGTGACTACGTAACCCTTTACAAAGAAGAGATTTTCCATTTCCAGCATTTTTGCATATAAAAAATACCCAGAAAGAACAATTTAGAGGTTGACACCCTAGCTAAATTGGCCACAGGCACCTTATTCCAAAAATCCATACCCATTTGTCATTTGGTCAGGCCATTGCCTGACCCAATATCCATGCCATTCACAATCCATCACAGTGCTGGATCGACTCTCTTCTTCGTTTTCTCGCATTCAGCGAGCCCGCTACCATTCGATCCCAAAGAGGCGAGACGCATATATTGGACAGACATGGTTCCTCTTCTGCAATGGCCGATTACATCCATGGTCCACGATGCCATATTTATGTTGTATTGCCACCTCGCTAGTACCCGTTGTCCTCAAGGAAATTTACCCTTCCACATATATATATATATATATATATATATATATATATATATATATCAAATCCTTCGACTTCGACCACGGTTTTACTAGCCCACAATCCAGAAAACGGCATCCAAAAATTCCTTTTTTGTTAAAAGTATGCTGCATTTACACATACCCCTCGGTAAAACTAAACCCCATCTTCGAAGTCTTTGCCATTCATGGAATATTGGAGTATGGACTTAGTTGGACCAAAGAAATTTTATTACCTCATATTTGGACGGTTCATGTTGCTGGCACATGTAAAAAAATTTATTTTGAAATAAAAAACATTTAAAAAATAAAAAGGGATAAATGTTTATATATATACAAAAAATTTACTTGGGCCATTCATGAAAAAGAAAAAAATAAAACATAACAATGAATAATTCAAGCGTGAGCATTGGGTTTCAATGCCCACGGTTGTTTTGAAACATGAACTTTTTTGGATGAGTAAAGGAGGAGACTAAGAAAGACAATGCTCCTAATAGAAATTGAAGTCCAGTCCATTTAGACATAAGGCAGAACTTTTATCAACCATGCCCATATTGGCTTTTGAATCATGTCCCTTAAATAGTATGACGTATATGAATTTCAAATGAGTTCGAGTTGCCTTGATCAGCTCAAATTAATGAAAAAAAAAAAAGACAAAGCCTATTTAACCACAATAAAAAGTAGGACCGTAAATTCCGTTCGGGTTTGCTCCGAATCCAATGCATATATCGTATGTGGTAGCATATTGTTGCATGCATATTGATCCGCATGCAACGCCTGCTACCTAATCAATATGATCAGTGGCAGAGCCGCATGGAGTTTAAATATATAATTCATTTTCCCATAAAAATATAATTCATTTTTATATGATTGCCCTCTTATAGCCTGCCTTCATGTGAATTTGCCTCAAGGCCAAAGGCAAGCACCTTCAATACTACGTTCGGATGATATTTTATCATCCCCTCGTGTCCTGCATGCTTCGGAGCCTGGAAATTTAGGTCAAAAGAAATTAAAATACCATCAGGTACATACATGTGATATCAGTCGCTAGTACCATCTATTTTTGACTGAACTATTTTTTTTTTTTTAAAGAAACACGCTGTTAGATTTCCCGCCTTTCTTTTAGCACAAGCACGGTGCATCTGCGTCTATTTGATGAAAGGCAACTTCTTTTAGTAACGATTGTGTTAGTTGGGGTTAATCAAATGTCTCGTTTAGTCTATATCAAAAAATATATTTACAATATTTTTAAAAATTTTTCATGTACTTTTGTTATCTAAGTGTATTTAATAAATAAATCAAGTTTTATTATTTTTGACTATATGTATATATATTTTTTTGGAGATTTTTAAATATCAATCACAAAAGAATATATACATATATCTAAAAATATTAAAACTTAGTTTATATATTAAATACACTTAGATAAACAAGCTATAAAGAAAAAATAAAACAATATATTGTAAATGAGTTTTTAAAGTGGATTAAGCAAGACATTCGCTTAGCTCAAGCTAACAGGATTACTTCTCTACTTGTTTTTTTTTTCTATTAAGAAAAAGAAAGAATAGACACCCTCTATCCCATCTCCATTATAGCCAGAGAAATGGCAAGGGGGTGAAGGAATTTAAGGAAATGTTTGGTAATGCGAAAACTTGTGGGACTATGAGATTTAGTGGGAAATGGAAAAAAAAATATCTTAAAAAGTGTGTGATTGATATGAAATGATAAGAGGTAAAATTGGAATAAATAAGGTTATTGAAAGAAAAAAATGATTAGAAAGTAGAGATAAAAGTCAACAAATGAAAATTTTAGAGGACAAAATCATGCCTTGAAAAATATGCTGCCAGTACAAATCCCATGAATTTCCATAGTTTATCACACTTACACAATACTGAACATGCTCCGAGTATTTCATTGATAAAAAAATTATTTATACAATTTTTTTCCAAAATGACGAGAAGTGGGTTGCCCCGCCACACATGATCTTATAAAAAAGTACATGCAACAAAATTAGCTAGGGTATGTGCTACAACATTACCTTGCCTTAAGACAACCTACAGGTGGAATCTGACTCCTCAACTCTCATTAATTTTTTGACGGGTGAACGCTTCATTCGGGCTCCGGTGGGTACCACTGTCTCACAAATACGCCAAATTGCCTTACTAGCCCATTCTTTGTCTTATCACCATGTGCTACGGTCTGGGAATTCCGTGACCCATCTTCTGGCTGATTTCGCATCATCTAATTTTTTGCCTGAACAAGAATGGTGGGACAATCCACACTTTTTTCTTCAGAAAAAACTCTGTACAAATAATTTTTTGGCAATGCTATATGATGATAGCCTTATCACTTCTACCTCTGATTCTTCTCTTTCTCAGAGGTGGACGGGACAGGCGTTCATCTTTTAATCAAAAAAAAAAAAAAAAGACATGGTGAAAAGAAATACATGGGACAAAAGAAATCAAAGATTTGATTTCGTTGAGGACAGTGCCAATTAGGGATAAAATATGTCTGTCTTGCAATAAAAAGTCAATGGAAGAGAGAGACTGATTCCACTTGAATTTGCCTAAGATTTGCCTTCAAAGCCTATACTGGACTCCAAGCAAAATAGAATTGACTTCCATTACAATTGGTTCATGACATAAACCCAGCTTTTTGCGTTGAAGAATCCACTTCTTTTATGCTGCCTAGTTCTCCTCATTTTTCCTTGATTCCGATATTCAATCTTTCACACACCGGTTCTGCTATACCATTCCAATTAATTTTTATACTTCAAATGAATTCCAAGGCATAAAGTACTCGGCTTTGGATTCAGGATTCAGCGTCAAAGAAATGATCTGTTGGTAATAAATTGATGTGGGGTCACGTTGTGGACATACCATGTATGCAGAGGCAGCCGTGCATGCATGCATCGGCGCAACAGATGAAAAATGACAATTGACAAGGACATGGCAGAGGAGTTTTTTTTACATGAAGAACAAGCCGTACGCTTTTACAGTCATCTGCTTTTGTTGAAGATCTTATGATGAGGGCCCACTGGTTTGGACCGAATCTGCATGTGGGACAATTTCATTGAATAAGGCTGACAGCAGCCGTCTCGTTTACCCTTTCCAATTTTTTTTTTTTTTTTAAAGAAAAAAATAAAAACGGTATTAAGAAGGAAGATCCGATTCTAACCTCTTCCCCAAAAGGAGAAAATTGCCTTCTCACCGTTTGTTTGGTAAGGTCGAGGACTCTTATCATTTCTTTGGACTGCGATCCAACAGCTTAAAAATATTTTTAAATGGGCTATAATACTTGATAAATGCATGCACCTTTAAGAATGTAGGAAGGGTTGTATCTGTATATATTTGAAAGTGTGTGTTTTAACCACATACCTCTTCTATATTTTTAAAAGATCAATCATGTCTTATCTTTAATATTACTGTTTTTTCCGTTATTTATTTTTTATTTCTTATGTATGATACAGTGTGTGTTTTCCTTTCTCTTGTGCGTTTTCTAGTTTTTGTACTTTCCACAGAAAACTGCCACGGTGACAGAGGACTGCAAGTTTTTTCCTTAGGACAAATTACATGAAAAGAATTACTCTGACCTAGGAATATTTGTAGGACAGTGTTCGATTATAAGTTGTGTTTAGTTGGGCAAAGAAAATGTCAACAAAAACTTTTTAATTAAAAATCTTACACTCTTCACAACTATTCTGTTTTTAATTATTTTTTCACATTTTCTTATACAAACTATTATATTTTTAATCATTTTCACGTAAGTACCTATATAACTAATTTATCTATTTTAATTTTATTCTCTTTACACATTATATTACTCCTTCATATCATATTATTTTCTATCAATTTGACAACTTTTATACAAACAACTTTTCGTCAAAAAGTTTTTCCTATAACCAAACATATCAATGAGCAGTTCAAATTTAAGCAAATGTTGACCCGGTTCAAGTGGGCCCCGTTCACATCATTTTGGGAATTGGGATACATTCCATCTTTTTTAAATAAAACACCGGTAAAAATATAATTATGGTTAAAAGACAAATACATCCTCAAATGTATCATTATTTTAATTATCGCATCATTATCATCATAAGCCATTTCCTACCTAGGTGGGGTCGGTTGCATGGATTCTGTTACGCCATTCTTGGCGATTAGAGACTAAATTTTCAATATTTTCAAATCTTATTTAATTACTTTCATCTATGTTTTTTTTGGTCTTCCTTTCATTTTCCTACCAACTTTTACTTGGATAGATTCTGTTTTCCTAATCAGTATCATTTCAAGCCTCCGTTTAACATGACAAAATTATCTTAATTTATATTCTCTCATTTATCATTTATGGGTCTTACTTTCATATTTTCTTGAATTATTTCATTCATTATTTTATTTTTTCTTATTTTACCACTTGTCTATCTTAACATTTTCATTTCCGCTACGTTCATTTTATGTGTATGTTGTTCTTTAATTACCTAACATTCTGCCCCAAAAGCATAGTGAGTCTGATTGCAGTCTTATAATTTTTTTTAAAATTTAATGGGAACTCGACGATCATATAAAATTTCTGACGCACTTTGTCATTTCTTCCATCCTACTTGAATTTTATGTATTATATCTTTTTCAATTTTCTCATTCTCTTGAACTATTGATCCTAAGTACCGAAAGTGATTAGTTTTTGTTACTATTTAATTTTAAATTTTAATTGGTTCATCATCCAAGTTCTTACTATTATTAAAATTGCATTTCATATATTCAATTTTTGTATGATTAATTCTAGAATCATTAGATTCTAAGGCATCTACCCTCCTATTCAATTTTAAATTTAGTCCTTCTCTAATTTCATCTATTAGAACAATGTCATCTGTAAATAACATGCACCAAGGTACTTCTTCTTGTAGAAGTCTAGTAATTTCATCGATTACTAAAGTAAAAAGATAAGGAATCAAGGTTGAGCCTTGATGTAAACTTATTTTAACTGAAAAATATTAATATCTCCACTAATGGTCCTTATATTTGTTACAACCCCCTCATATGTATTTTTAATAACATCAATGTATCTATTATTAATTCTTTTCTTTTTCCTCACTTGTCATGTTAACTTTCTTAGTACTCGATCATATATTTTTTCTAAATAAATAAAGATCATGTATAAGTTATTTTTTTCTCCATATACTTCTTAAATACTTGTCTATGTAAGAAAAAGACCTTAGTGGTTGATCTTCCGGGCATAAAACCAAATTAATTTTCAGATATATTAGTTTTCTGTCTTACTATATGTTCAATTATTTTTTCTCATAATTTCATAGTATGACTCATTAGTTTTATTCATCGATAATTTGTACAATTTTGAATATCTCCTTTATTTTTATATATTGAGACTATAGTGCTTTTTCTTCTTTCACTTGACATTAACTTTATTTTTACAATCTTATTAAACAAATTGGTTAACATGTTGCACCTATATCTCTCATGTACTTCCATGCCTCAATTGGTATATTTTCTAGGCCTAAGGTTTTTTCTGTTTTCATCTTTTTAGAGCTTTTTTACTTCGGATATTCGAATTTTTGGAAATAACTAATATTCCTATTTTCTTCTTTATTTAAACTAACATCTAATATTAAATGTTCTAGTGGGGTATTATTTAGTGGACTATAAAAATAAGTTTTTTCATGTCTTTTTAATTTCATCGTCTGTGCTTAGAACTCTTTGGTCTTTGCTTTTAATACATCTAACATGTGTTAAATCTTTGCCTCTATTTTCTCTTAATTTAGATAACTTAAATATATCCTTTTTACCTTGTCTAGTTCTTAATTTGTCATATCAGTTGTCATAAGCTTTGTGTTTAGTATTATTAATAATCTTTTTAGTGACTTTTTAATAGCTTGTATTGTTGTATGTTTGTATCATTTTTGTTACTTTGTTAATTTTAAAACTTTTTTTATTTATCATTTATAGTTTTTTGAACATCCTCGTTCCACCATCAAGTTTTTCTATGTAAGGATCTACGATTTTTATATATCCCTACAATACTTTGTCTAAGTTCTTTTATGCTAGTTGACATTTTATCTCACGTTGATTCTACTTCCTCTTCTTGTAGGTCCTATTTTCCTTATCTATCATTCTTTTATTAAAAGGTTTCATGTTGTTTTTCTTTAAATTACACCATTTAATTTTTGAATTTATATTGCTTTTAATTTTTGTTGACTCTTTTTATATATGTATATCTATCACTAGTAATCTATGTTATATAGCTAAACTCTTATCTAGAATAACCTTATAATTTATACAAAGGGATATATCCAATTTTCTTATAAGGAAAAAATTTATTTAGCTAGAATTGGTCCCACTCTTGAAAGTTATCAAGTGTTTATCTCGTTTTTGAAATAAGGTATTTACTATAACCAAATCATATGCTATAGCAAAATCTAAAATGTCATTCTTCATTTTATTATTTATTCTAAAGCCGAAACCTCCATGAATTCTTTCACATCTTACATTCTCCTTTCCTACATGTCCATTTAAATCTCCACCTACCACAATCTTTTCTTGGTTAGGTACCATTTGCATTATGCTATCTAAGTTAACCCAAAATTATTTTTTGGTTCTATTATCTAATTCTACCTGTGGTGCATAAGCACTAATCACCTTTATGACCTCTACACGTAATACAAGTTTTATTTGAATAATTTTATCATTTACTCTATTGACGTCTACAACTTTATTTATGAATTTATTTTCTACTATTATCCCTACACTATTTCTATTACCATCCTTTTTTATATATTATAATTTGAATCTATTTACTTCTTTAGCCTTCTCTCCTTTTCCACCTAGTCTCTTGAAGACATGTTACAGTGATTCTTCTCATTCTTATAACATCTACTACTTCTATACTTTTTTCTTAGAGAGTCTCAACATTCCACAAGGCAAAATGGACCTTATGTTTTAGCATTACCTTCTTTCCTAAACTACATCCATAAAGGTGTGAGAACCTTTACCTACTTCTCACCACAATCGGATGTTGTTGTGGTTGCGCCGCTTATGGGGAAATGCCCTAGCAACCCCTGCTCATTTCTTGCTACAGTTAGGCTTCGTTGCATCACGTCGCTTACAGGAAACGCCCTACTATTAATGACTTTTAGTATATTTTTAGAATTCATAAGAGACATGGTGGTAATTTTTATAACACCAGCTACCAACCCTCACTTTTTATCTAGACATGGGATCGGTAGTAAGATAAAAACTCTTACTGGCAAGGTTTTTCATTATTTTAATCATAGATGGAAAATTATCTCGATTGTAAATTAAAATATTGTGGAAGCATTAAACTTGTTTAGTTGTTGAAGGGAATCCATGGGTATGTAATCATAAACTGTGTTCTTCGATGAGGATGACCTAGAAATTACATGATCAAATGCCCCCAATTAATTCAAAAGGGGACACTTGGATAGTGATGGTGATGTGATTGTTCTACAATGGAGGTAGCGTGGGGGCCAAAACCAGAGGATTTGGATGGCCCGGGTAGGGACACTGTTCGTAATTTTACCACAAGTGCGCGGGTCGTAGATTATAGCATATAATTATCGATCTATAGAGAATTTGGGATTAAAACTTTATTTTAAATGCTTTCTTATCAAATATCAAGTGAATAAATTGAAATAGAAAAATGGAAAAGTGAAAAAGAAAATAAAATTTAGAACTAGATAGAAAATTCGAAAGCGGGAATGCAAGTACTTAGGATTTAGGGTTTCACATGCGTTTTTTGCAATGAGTAAGTGTTTGATTATTTAATTTGGATAATGTTTGTTAAAGAAAATAAACTCTAATTTATCCTTGCACATCCTCTCGAAACCTACAAGGCATGACCCTAATCTATTCTTAACCACATATTCTCATGAGATTAAGTCAATTAGGATTTATTAAGTTCTGTGGCCGTTTGTGGATTTCTCAAGGCCATCGTGCCTATTCTCATGGTCTTAGATTTTCAAGTTTAATATCTTGATTTTTGTATATTAGACTTCTACTTATCGGTTTCATCACCTAATATATTAGAAATCATTGCTAACCTAATATATTAGAAATCATTGCTAAAGTGGAAGTTGTGTCGGCTGATACTATATTAGAAGTTCCGATATTGTGTCAGCTGTTCCACGCAACTCGCTGCTCTTCTAGTCTTGTACTCTTAGCCTCCTCTCTACCTCTTGCCTTCTCTTCTCTAAATTCTCTCCTCTAATTTCTGTTGTGTGCTCTAATTTATTTGTGTAATCTCCCGTCGGATGAATAACTGTTTATAGAAATCCTTTGCTAGTGGTTGTCCATCTTTGTGCTCAATTGCGTTGAGTGGGCCTCGTTTCTATCAAACGCAATCTGAGTTGCGTTGCATAATCTTACGCAATTCAGCTGGAGGGAGGATCTTGATTGGGCGGTGGAATTAAGCTGCTGGAAATTGACGGTGCTAATTGATTACGCAATCTGACGTGTGAATTTTGGACGGTCCAGATTTTATGGATGATGGACGACAGTTATGGGACGATTGGGTGGACAGCTTTGAAAGAAAATCTGGACGGTTCTGATTTTAAGATAGGCGGACGGTTTGGATAAATTTCTGGACGTTGAATTAATGCTGCTTGCTGTCCATTCATCATTGGATAATCTTGATAACGGTTGGAGATGCGCATCTGCTGCATGGATTATTTGGACGATCAATGCTTAATGGGCAGCTGCTGATTTGCTGATGGACACGTTGGTGGTTGGGATCTTAAGAAGGGAGCTGCATAGACGTGATCTGCTTACGTGGACGGCTAGGATTTTCTAGCTGATTTGCTGATGGACACGTTGGTGGTTGGGATCTTAAGAAGGGAGCTGCATAGACGTGATCTGCTTACGTGGACGGCTAGGATTTTCTAGCCGATGATCACGTGATCAGATGGGTGTGGACGGCTGGAATTGATTGATCTAGGCAGTTTGAACGTTATCTTGTGGTGGGCCCCAATTGCTGAAATTTATTTTCCTACATTAAATAACTAATTTAAATTATTAATTGATCAAAACAGGTTGTCAACGTATTAAAATTATTTAAAACCCAAATACTGCAATAATTCATATCAAACATAATCTTATTTAATAGCAACAAATAAAAAATGTAATTTCAAGACGAAAAGATCACAAAATTTCTTAAATAACTTGATATTAATATCTAATACCCAATTATTGCAAATACATATTTTAAAGTAAATTCCACATTAAACTCAAATAATTACCCACCAAATTATTATAAAATGCTCACAGAATATATTATTCATTTATTCATTGCCAATTATCAGACACCCTGCCCAACCAGCCATGGCCGAAAGACCAGAATCCCGAGGAGAACTTAGTGAGTTTTACTGCGCCTAACAAAAGCATTCATTCCTGTCTTTCTCAGGTGCAGACGTTCAGATCGCATGGTAATTAACTTGGCCATATTCATGAGAAAGATAAGGATTCACACGCTATTAGGGGGTTTGCTTACATTTTCGATACATCATCCATGTGCTACAAAAAGCTGCACTAAAACCCCCCATCTAATTATATTACCACGTAGTGAATATTTTGTCACACCCACTATAGTCAGAAATTCCACCCATCCAAAAGGGTCCCACAATGTGCATTATACATTTTTCAGTCCCTGCAAGGTGTGATGGACCGCTTCCATGTTGCATTGACACAATACCTGCCGATTTGGCGGCATGTGGAATCAAAAAACGAAAACGAAATGCCAAGCAAACAGCAATAGAAAATATGTTTTATATACAAAAGCAGAACCTTAGGTTACTCTCAAAACTGCTTTCAGTATCTCCATATGAAGCTTACTGAGATGGTAAGCCTGTAAACGTTTCTTTTACATCTATTTCTTGTACCGGTTGTGGGCAAGATTCCGGAGCTCCTCAAATGCATGCATTGTCTCTGCGTCGAATCCCCCTGCAAACTGCGTTCAGATTTATGAACTTCAGTAACCTGCTTGAAATGAAAGACACACACAATGGAAACCTGTGGCTGTGGGTGCTTCTTTTGCAGGGTTGTATGTCATAACAATAGTGCATAATACGTTACAACCAAATATCATCAGGTGGACCACAAAGTCCATCCCAAACAAGTGATGGCCCATTTATCAGATGCCTGCAGTCCTGGCTCTGATATTCATACGGGTGCTGCCAGATAAGAAAGCAGTCCTTATCGGTACGAAGCAAATTGACCCACCTGGTCAGCACCATTTGCTTTGCAGCCAGCATTGATGATTTAAAGTAGCGACAGGTGGCAGAAATTTAAGACTGGATCAATACTTCGTGAGCTGTTTGCTATACCTGATGTATTCTGAAGGCAAATCTAACACCTTGCAGTAGCATATACTCCAATGTAGGGTCTTTGTCCGATGTGCCCATTGATTGAAGTTCCATAGCAACCCTCTTCATGTATTTCTTCGCTAGCTTGACTGATGCAAACTTAATCTGCAATCAATTTGTTCTCCAAGTTTTCATTCACTCAGAGTGAATAACTGTGCTAAAAGATCTGTGTTATGTAAAATGCATCTGCAAATTCTTTGTGCCTATGTAAGAGATACGGTTGGGTCATCCAATCGGCAGTTCGTCTATATTGATCCTCACCGTGGAACATTTTCCAAGGAGCTATAAGGATCCACAATGCAATCCATTAGCAGCTAACACCCATTGCATGTCTGCAACCACTCAAACATGGTCTCTCATGCATTATACATAGTGATGGTTTTACTTGTGGAATAGTAACAATTTATAGGATTTGAATGGTCACTTCAGTTGCGTGGACCTGGATTACCTTTGATCTAATCATAGGTTTGGACAATATCCGTTTAAAAAATTATACCACGGCAGCGGATCCCTGTCAAATGTCATGTCATGAAACATTCATACCTTGCTGATAATCCCAGCATCAAGTATCCAGTCTGTTGGAATTCGAAACGCTTTGTAGTTGCGCATCAGACCGTCTCTTGTTCGGAGAATATTATAAACAGTTCGTTCCATCCTAAAATATTGCAATCACAAACCATACGTATTATGTAAAATGGTGACATAGAACTTGGGGAAAGAAACCAAGAGAAAATACAATCAGCAATCTAGCAAGGAAGAAGAAATCATAAATAGCAAACAAAATGAACTCTTCGAGTTGGAAACAACATTCAAATGACATTCAGGTTCTTACTTCTCAGACAAAGCTACCATCTTTTTCAATGCAATGTCACAAGGTAGCCGTGGGTCATCTTTATAATGCGATACTTCAGCTTCCAACTTCTTTAGATCACGATACCCAAATGCAGCTTCTCGTAGAGTATCAGCTTTCTTCTCTGGCCAGTCAAAGTGCTTCAACACTGCCCTCTCATCCACCTTCAAGTTCCAAACACAAAAGCAATGAATTTTAGTGGACGGATTACACATGAATAGAATAGCCTAATTATGTATACATTAATACTAAGAACAGAAATCGACTCACAAGAAAACAAAGTTCATCGTCCAGCCATTTCACAAACTTGATAACATCTTCAATGTCATCATACACTGCTCCATTCACCTCTCTTATCAATGACTTTACAAATTCACCTTGAGTCTCAACATCTGCTTTTATCTGCAATTATCACATTTGGCGTAAGGGTTATAATTGGGGAGTAGACAAACAGGCATGGGAAAATCCAGATGAGAAAATAAATACTTCAAATCCAGCGGATTCATCAAATGCGTCTAACATGCTTGCATTTAATGGAAATAGATATAACAGGACAGCTTACAGCAAGCAAATAAGAAGACCGATTCTCGATCTCCCCAATCATGCTGCTCCGGACATTTGCAACATCTGCCGCATCACATACTCCTCCAGAAGAGTCTTTTCTTGATTCTCTCTTCATCAAAGAATGATAAAACTCAACAACCTGAGGGGCTCGTTGCATTACACTCGAGTTCCTTCCTGGAAACTTGGGAGGTGGTGGGGGAGGAGGTGGCGGCGGCGGTGGAACCAGATGAGCTCCATCTTTCCTGGGTGCATCCAAAGTTGAACCTGATGGTTTTGGAGGAGGATTAGGAATTCTTAGTGCACGCTTTTCAACATCCAAAGCCATGATCTTGTTAGTTTCATGCCTACCAACAAAGAATCTTGGACTCTGGACGGTACCCAAATCAAATTTTTGAGAAACCTGAAGGTTCGAACCACTAAGTGTAGGACCATTTGTGCTGCCAAATGAATCATTTTCCATTTCTTTTCTAGTAAAACCATCAGATTGTCTTCTTGGGTTTGGTAACAAGTCTTCCATGCTGTCCTTTGTTCCGCTTACTGAATGCCGACGTCTGGGACTCTTTCCTTCTTGGTTATGCCACCAGTCATTATGTAAAATGTTCTTTCCTGCTGAAATTTGGCAATCTTCATCAGCCTTGGACCATTTCTGTAACTTCTTCATAAGACCTACTTTCTCTGCAGGGCATAAACCATCAGATTCTGATAATATCTGTCTAATATCGTCTCTTTCCGAATGTGGGGCAACATTCAAATTCTCAAGACAGTGTAGACCACCAGAGATTTGGGACTTGGGGCTTGTGGCCTCCTCAGAGTCATCTACTGATGGTTGAGATAAACTACGCAGTTCACTGCGTAGGCATGAATTGACCCACCTCAGGTACACAAGCTCCTCAACCTCATTTAGTCGGCTCATCTGTAGACCCTCGACTTGCTTGCAGAGATTTTCATTTGTGTGTCTAAGAACTGATGCCTCAGCTTCCACTTTTGCAACTATATCACTCTGCATGCATTGAGAATGAAACGAATAAATCCAAAAGAAAATTCAAAATTCAACATTATTTCTTGGGTCAAACGGGAAATCGAATTAGATGAATTTAACAAGGTAGGTATGAATCGGGTAAATACCTGAGTCTCCTTTGCCAATGAGGCTAGCTGGGATTCAGCAGTGGAAACCCGGCAGGCTAAGTTTCTCTTTTGAAGCTGTAACTCCTTGTTCACACGACGCAATTCAAGAACTTCCACCTCAAGCTTCCTCAGAGATTTCTCATCACTTTGATCCGAATTTGGATTAGCACTCTCTTCCTTCCTTGATGCTTCTCCTTGGCCCTTTATAATGGATGATAAAGAAGCCAATCTCTCAGAAAGGCTTGTTTTCTCATCTTCCAGAAAACCAACTCTTCGGATTAGTTCTTCATTTTCGCTTCTCTTCAATTCAATCTCCTTCTCAAGTTCACAGATTCTTGGGTTCTCCTTACACTCTTGCAATTCCACCTGCAATTTCAAATCTCTTTCCTTATACTCCCGAAGCAAGCTCCTCAAGTGGTCCAATTCAAGAAACAAATCACGTGTTCCAGGCAATTTCAGTCTATTGCTATCGAAGGCATGGGGATGAACTTGGGCCGAGTTTGCTGAACAAGTAAAGTCACCGATTATGGACCGCCTGACGCGTGCTTGCTGTGGCACAGATGCATTCTTCTGATTGAAAGTCTCTGAGCTAGAAAGAGGCAGCTTCTTGCTTGGGATTGTAGCCTGTGGTTTGTTTTTCTTTTCTGTGGAGAACCCTTTAACAAGATGAGATCCCCAAACAGATTTCGTCTTTACTAAATTGGCATTTTTCCCACTAGCCCTTGTGCCCACATTTTGGTCAGAGAACTTACACTTGTGTCGGCTTTCCAAAGCCATATCTTCTCTCATTTTTGAACGAAATTTAGGCTGCAATAACATACAAGGAAGGCAATAATGAGAAACCGAGATGCAGGGATCTCTGCAATGTAATACTCAAGGAATGAGATCAAGCAAACATCCTCACAGTTCCCTATGAAATATTATAGTACTACATAAGATGCTTCATTAGTGATCATCATTAAACATAAAAATGCTGGCCTCAATATAATCAGCATTTTAATAACTAACACCTCCAGATTCGGCAATTCCAACCTATGTAACTAGTCATTTTAATACGAAAGATTCAAAAGTCTTTGATTGATGTTGGACATGGAAACTGCTTGGTTCTGGATAAAGATGAAGTTTTGATCATTCAAAATCTACATCAATCATTTTTTTGGAATTTTTAATCTTCAACTCAGATTGATATATTTGTAAATATCATTGTATCCTGGTGCACAAGCAACAATGGTGCAATAGATGGAGGTTCACCATTCGCGAACCCTAAAATGAGCTTGAAATGGAGGGGGCCAAAACAATTCTTGTTTAATCAGGAATGTTCTTCTGGTCAGTTCTAACTTGGTCAAAATATGGATGAATCCACGATTTCCATTCACTAAAGCCATGTTAATGAACTGGGACAAGGAAAAAAAACAAAAAAAGGAAGTGAAAACTGTACGCAGCAGCATACCTGTTCCTGCAGCTTGCTTCTATTTAACTTTGATGAACTGGGCACATTTCAAAAAGGACGAACGTGCATTAAAAGTTTGTCCTTCCCCCCTTCAGAACGCCATGTCCTTGCACAGCTCAAAATTAATGAAACAAACAGCAGGAAGCACAGTCAAGGCTAGCAAAACACAAGAAGTTGGAGAAAGAGATATCCCTATCCAATAGACAGGGAAAAAAGGATGAGGGTCTTTCGCGAACAGCTAAAATGGTGACCAAATCCCGGCTTTTAACCTCGGAAAAAAAGCAGAAATTTCGGGAAGAAAAAAAAGAGAAAACACACGAACAGGGAATGACAACGCGCCGCTTGCAGTGGGTCTTTTACGAATTTGAATTTTTGAACTGGAGAGCTCTTGTTTCGAGGGAATGCGCTCGCGACGAGTACGCAATGTTCCTTTTTTTCCTTTTCCTCTGCCAGCAAAATCCGACCTCGCGGAGCTGTTGCTTTCACAACGAACAGAAATGTTCACCTACAGCCGTTTGTAATGAAAGCTACAATACATATGCATACTTTTCTAGAACCACGCTAAATAAACATCTAATCTCAACCGTACAAAATAGTGAAAAGCAGGAACTCATGTTACAGAAATGTGAAAATAGGGATAATCTCTCTTTCATTGGGGATACCCTATGCTTTTAATCGGAAAATCGGATTTTCACCGATATCAAACTTGTCCTATTTATCGACCAAAATTTTTCTCCATTGCAGTAATAAGATTATTAATTATCTTTTTAAAGGACGAGATGACAAACACGTGCGAGAAGAATATAGCTGTCTGATAAACATTCCGTCCACAACCGCTGCGTGTGACCCTTTCCTGGGTTTGAAATTTGAACTGGAACGCCACGTGTGCAACCGCGACGCAGACTAACGGCCGGATTCAGGACAGCGTAGTGCATTCACATGCGAACCGCACGCGCGAGCCCGATATGATCTTTACGAAGCGTATGTTAATTGAACCAACTCGTTAGAGATCAAAAGCGTGGATTAAGATGAAACCGATCTATCTATTTATTTATTACTATATGTCATATGAACCATATTTATTAAGGCTTTCCATTCATTTACTGGCAACCTCATTTATGAGGGAAAAAAAGTAAAAATATTCATGTCTTGACAGTCGTGTGCTTTCATACCAGATACCCTTCGTATGTATATGCATTGCACCATAATTATCATGTAGTGGAATGCAAAATAAGTTTCACACGTATTAAAATATAGAGTGTGTTTGACAACAATTAAAACTATTTCCATATAACTACTTTATTTTTAAATCATTTATACACAACTAATATATCTATTTTAACTTTTTTATTTTTCATCGTTACCTCTATTATATGACATCATTTTTTCCAATTAAAAAATTTTACACCAATTCAAAAGTTTTATCATTTTCCAAACACACCTACAATAATACATCTTGTAATCATTTTTATCTATGTAAAAATCATATTTTAGACGGTTTAGATATTAAATTTTTTTTTAAATTGATATTTACGTTAAATTATTTTATTATATTGATTTTGTATCATTTTAAGATGCGGCCCATACATATGTTTAATTTAGATGAAAATCTATATGATATTAAAATAAATAATTTTGAATAAAACGAGTGTGGCAAATGTTAATTCCATAATCAAGTGACCTTCATTTTGCAATAGACTGCATTATAATTATAAATTTGTATTACAGTCTGTTTGCACTTATAATGGAATTTGATCGTATGTATCATGATGTATTTTAAGCTAAAATACATTATTCATTTATTGTTACAATCAACCATATTTTTTAATTTTTCCACACAAATTTATTTTTATAAGTATATTTAATTCATATAACAAGTTTTATCATTTTATAATACTTTTGCATATTTATTTTTAATTTTTTTAAAAATAAGTTTTTAAGGGTCGAGAAATGACTTAAATGCCACTTAAATTAATGATTTATAAACTTAAAAATAAATATGTAAAAATATTGTTGGCAAAAATTAATATATGAATTAAATACATTTAATAAAACATGTTTATGAAGAAAAAATTAAAAATATCACTGATTGCAAAAATAAATGATTGATGTATTTTAGCATAAAATCATAATTTATATAATGCGGATGCTGGTTCAATGCACCCAGGAGCATTGAGGCTCAATGCTCCAAGCTGTACTTCACCTATTATTTATATTTTTTTGAAAATTTTTTTACAGAAATATCAATGTAAGTGTATTTAATATGTGCCCAGGAGCATATACACAAAAAATTTGAAAAAAAATTAAAAAAAAATAGATATATGCTCCCAAGAGCATTAAAGCTCAATGCTTCCGGGTGTATTGAACCAACACCTATGTAATGCAGCTCCTCTGATGATATGATCTATACATATTTGCGTGGTAATGATTGAAAAAGTATACTTTAGACACAAAAGGAAGAATTCATTTTATTCCCACAATATTTGCATATAATTTCTAATATACTCATAATATTTCACAAATTTATCTTATACTTATAATATTTTATCCTAAATTTCTATTATACTCATATTGTTTATATAACCGTTATCTATCTTAACGAAATGACGTTTCGCCTATTGAAAATTTTTCTAATTAAAATTATTTAAACTTAATATACCTTTTAAATAATTTAATGCAACATATTGATGGTTTCCTATCATCAATTGAATCATATTATAATTTTTTTGGAAAAGAATCATATTATATTTAAATTATCTCAATTAAAAATTTTAAATGGGACAAAATCATTTTTTCAATAGGATAGATAATAGTTGTGTTGATGGCATAAATGTAAAAAGAATTTATGGTAAAATGTTATTAATACAAGGGAAATTTATGAAATATAGTAGATATATAATATCAGGAATTACGAACAAGTAATAGCCATGAAAGAAATTTTGTCCTGGAAATTGAGGAGTTTAATTAATATTTTATTTAGTTCGAAAGTAGAGTGCCCTGAAATGGAAAAGCGTGAAGTAGTAAGCACACACTATCCAGAAATACCCGAGGTTACAATTTATTAGCCAATGAACAGCTGTAAAAAAAAAAAAACTACGATTTTCGTTTAAATAATTATTACATTATAATTGCATCATATCTGTTTCTGTTCAATTAAGTCCACTTTTCACTTGAATGGACTAACCGCTTTTTTTTTTTTTTTAATTATTTCATCTTTACACTATTATTTGACCTTTTTATATCTCTTACAGCTTAATCATGCCCAAATAATCTTTTTATTTTTTTCAACTAATTACAACTAATGCTATCAGCGATGGACAAACGCTTCCTATAACTTGAATGGACCAACCGCTTTGATACGGTAAATTAAAATTAAAGGCTTCACTTGAGAGGGAGACATGTGGAGGAGCACTTGTGGAGATGCATTACTTGGATAGCGAGGGTAAAGCTAGCCCCGGATCATATGAATGTGAGAGAGAGAGAGAGAGAGAGAGAGCAGTAGACATGCAGACCTGTGGAGGAGCACTTGTGGAGTACTGCATGAGTGAGAGAGAGAGAGAGAGAGAGAGGTCGCGCGTTAAGATAAGCTTACGAAATACAGGCCTCGTCTCGCGCATTAAGATAGGTTTACGAAACACAGGCCGGCACAGAATGGCATAGATGAATAAACTTGATGCTAGCACATCATGTAATGTTCGGAAAAAGGTAATCACTTGCTGCAGCCAGCAATGACATTAGCTATAGCTCTGGCAAAGGTAATTAATTACCGGGTGCAGCTGAATTTTCGAGAAGCAATCTCCAGGACATGGCATCAATGGCAACACAGAAGTTCTAAAAACACAGATTGCTACAAAAAGTCGACAGCAATAGATATATCTTAACACCGTCACACAGGAATGTCAATAATACAAATTACACCCGTTGTTTAAGTCCTCAGCCAAGTCAATTCAGTAATTCGCAACTGACGGCAAAACCACCTTCCATTACGACCAATTCAACAAGACTACTGATTCTGTCATCTGATGTTTGACCTTCTATTTCACTACAAGAGTCCCCACATTCAACTCATTTCCTCCTAATGGAACTTTCCCAGAATTCATGAGGATGAAAACAAAGTAGAATGATGTTCGCAACAGATAAACCTCAACACCTGCAGAACATTTCAGACTTGAAATCTAGAAGTCATCCTCCTCCCAGATGTCGGATAGAAGGGGCACAGTGCAGAAGAAAAGGCCCAATTGTGTAATTTAGATTTTAGATACAAAGAATACCCAACATCAGGTATTAGTGGTGCCCTGAAGGGAATAGACAACATCATGGTGCATAGCAAAGAATGAACAGACCTGAATGATAGCATTCCTTTTTACAGGCATTTACCAGAAACCATTTCAGTGTTATTACTGGCAGCTGCAATATTTCTTCACACCTTCACTCACCTTAAAAGGCACATAAAATTGGATTACGCTGTGGAATTGGAAGCTGTTAAAGAAGCATGAGAGAATATCAAGATCAAGATCTTCCAGCATTTGCATGCCTCTGGCTTCTAAAAAAGGTTAGAAGAGACTGAGCCTGCAAACAAGGAGAGAATCTGGAGTCAAGTTTTTCTCCTTCCATGTTTTTCCATAGCCCACGCAAGCTCAAGGGATTGAGCAACTAAATAATTCAGCAGGAAACAGTACAAAGCTTCACAACTCTAAACATGTTAACATCCAGATCCCTCTATGTTTGTGTCATACACAACTAATCATTGAGCTGAGGAGCCTGTTGAACAGTTGCCATTTTAGTTCCAACAATAAAAATCTGTTAGCATGAAGATCAGCAGGAAATCAAAACAGGTTTGTTTTCTGTTTTTTTGTTATTTTTTCAAGTTTTAACTGTCCACAAATTTGGGAATTCAAAGAGGAGAAGGTTGTTATTTTTTATGTATAAATAACTGGTTTTGAATGAAAGAAAGCAAATCATTTTTTCCAAACCTTTCAGTTTACACTTTCATTGCTTTCCTTGTTTTAATCCAACAAGTGGTATCAGAGCCACAGTTGGTCTTTAGAGGATCTGTGAGAGAAAAAAAACAGAGAGAAGCCTTATATTTTCAAACCCAATGTCAACCAATAATCACCTTTCCTTGTTAGCTCCACAAACCTTCACTGGCGAGAATTATCAAATCTGGTCAGTGAAGATGCAATCTTACTCGGAAGCCTTTGATCTTTGGGAGATTGTAGCTGAAGACAAACGTGTACCTCCGCTACCAAGAGATCCTACTTTGGCACAAATCAAAGCCAACTCTGAAGAAATTGCAAAAAGGGCCAGAGCCAAGACTGTTATTCAAAATTTTGTGGGAGATTCAATCTTCCCCAGGATTATGGCATACAAGACTGCAAAAGAAGCTTGAGACAAACTAAAAACAAAGTATCAGGGAAGCGACAGAACCAAACAAATGAAGATTTTGAATCTCAAAAGAGATTTTGAAGCACTAAGCATGAAAGAAGATGAGTCCATCAGCAAATACTCCGACAGAATTTCTTTGATTGTCAACCGAATTCGGTTGCTTGGTGAGAATTTTTCTGACTCAAGGATTGTGGAAAAATTTTTAGTGACGCTTCCTGAGAGGTTTGAATCTAAAATTTCCTCTCTTGAAGAGTCCAAGGATCTCACCAAAATTTCAATGGCTGAACTAATCAGTGCTCTTCAAGCACAGGAGCAAAGGAGGGCTTTGAGGCAAGAAAAAATTACTGAAGGAGCTTTTCATGTACAAAATCAACAAGGAAACAAAGGCAAGAAGCAACTTAACAAGAAGTTGAAAGACAAAGATGAAGGCTATGATGGTAAGAAAAAATTCTCACCTTGCAGGTATTGTAAAAAGACCACACACGTGGAGAAATACTGCTGGTGGAGGCCTGATGCAATATGTGGCAATTGCAAGCAACTTGGGCACGTCACCAAAGTATGCAAATATAAAAGCAAGGGTTCTCAAAGCAACCAACAAGCACAAGCAGCTGAGTTAGAAGTTCAGGAGGAGCAACTATTTGTTTCCTCATGTTTTCACAGCATAGATACCAGCAACACTTGGCTCATCGACAGTGGATGCACAAATCATATGACATTTAATGCAGCAATATTCAAAGATCTTGATGAAAGCTATAAAACTAAAGTGAGAATTGGGATCGGAGACTTCCTTGATGTGAAAGGCAAAGGTACAGCCAAAGTAAAAACTTTTACACGTATCAAACTTATTACTGATGTGTTATTTGTGCCTGAACTTAGTCAAAATTTACTGAATGTTGGGCAAATGTTGGAAAAGGGATATTCGCTTGAATTTAAAGACGATAACTGCATTATTTTTGATAATGATGGAAATGAATTATTTTGTGTGAAAATGAAGCAGAAAAGTTTTGTTATTGAATGGAATGAGGATAAAGCTTATGCAGGTGCAAACTTAAGTGACTTGGATTTGTGGCACAAAAGATTTGGCCACTTTAACCACAGGAGTTTAATCAATCTCAAAAGGCAGAAACTTGTTGAAAACATGGCTGAAATCACAAATGAACCTCATGATTGTGATGCTTGTCAGCAAGGAAAACAAGTAAAAGTTTCATTTCCAAAAGGCCAAGCTTGGAGAGTCTCTCAAAAGCTGCAACTTATACACACCGATGTGTGTGGACCGATGACAGTTACATCAATGAATGGTAATCGATACTTTCTTCTTTTCATTGATGATTTTTCTAGAATGTGTTGGGTCTATTTTCTCAAAGCTAGAAGTGAAGTTTATGCTGTGTTTCAGAAATTCAAAAATTATGTTGAAACCAAAGCAATTTGAAGATTAAAATGTTGAGATCTGATAATGGCGGTGAGTACAGCTCTAGCAAATTTGATAAATTTTGTAGTGATGAAGGAATTAAACACCAGTTGACTGTCACTTACACACCGCAACAAAATGGTGCAAGTGAGAGAAAAAATAGGACCGTGATGGAGATGGCTAGGTGCCTAATGTTTGAGAAAAATTTACCAAAGCATTTTTGGGCTGAAGCAATTAACACTTCGGTGTATTTATTAAACAGGCTACCTACTAAGGCTCTCAAAAATAAAACTCCATATGAGGCTTGGCATGGTGTGAAGCCATCTGTACATCATCTCAAAGTATTTTGGTGCATTTGTTTTTATCAAATTCCTTATCAGAAAAGAGACAAGCTTGATAAAAGAGTAGAAAAAGGAATTTTTGTTGGTTATAGTCTTGTCACAAAGGGATATAGAATTTATTCCTTGAAAACTCATGAAATTTTGGTCTGCAAAGATATTAAATTTAATGAAATGGCAGCTTGGAATTGGGACAATCTTGAGGATGTGTAACCTGAAATTCTTAATGATAAATAAAACCAGCCACATACTATAACATATGATGAAACTTTTGATGATGAACCTATCAGAGGTACAAGAACTTTGCAAGATATATACCAGGGGTGCAATCTTGTTATCTCAGAACCTAGCAACTTCCTTGAGGCAAAAACTTCACCAGCTTGGAGAAAAGCAATGCAAGAAGAGATTGATATGATCAACAAAAATGAAACATGGCAATTAGTTGAAAGACCTGGAGTGCAGAAAGTAATTGGAGTCAAATGGGTATTCAAAACCAAACTCAATACTAATGGCTCAATATGCAAATACAAGGCAAGGCTTGTGGTGAAGGGATATGCACAACAATAAGGAGTGGATTACCAAGAAACATTCGCACCAGTTGCAAGGTATGATACTATCAGATTTATTATTGCCTTTGCTGCATTCAAAAAATGGCAAATTCATCAACTAGATGTTAAATCAGCATTTTTAAATGGCTTTCTTGATGAAAATATTTATGTTGAGCAGCCTGATGGTTTTGTAATTTCTGGAAAAGAGAATTATGTTTATTTGTTGAAGAAGGCTCTTTATGGCCTTAAACAAGCTCCAAGAGCTTAATACAGCAGAATTGATAGTCATTTATCGCAAATTGGTTTCAAGAAAAGTGATAGTGAAGCAACCTTATACATCAAAGGAGAAGGGAGCAAAATTCTGGTGGTATCTCTATATGTTGATGACATGTTAATAACAGGGGAAGATTGCGGTCTTATTCAGTCTTTCAAAACAGAAATGAATCAAGTTTTTGAAATGACAGACCTAGGACTGATGCAGTATTTTCTGGGTATGGAAGTGAATCAATTCAGAAATAGTATTTTCATATGTCAGAAAAAATATGCAACAGATATCTTGAAGAAATTTTGCATGGAAGATTGCAAACCTGTGTACACTCCAATGCCAACAAGTGAAAAACTGAGTAAAGATGATAATTCAAAGAAAGTTGATGAAGATTTGTTCAGAAGTCTTATAGGCAGCCTATTATATCTTACAGCAACAAGACCAGATATTATGTTTGCTGTGAGTATCTTATCCAGATATATGCATTCTCTATCTGAAAAACATTTTTCAGCAGCAAAAAGAATACTCAGGTACTTAAAAGGTACCATAGATCTTGGTGTTTTGTTTAAAAGTGCAGGAAATGAAGATGTGAAGTTGTTAGGGTACTCTGACAATGATTGGGGAGGTTGTCTAGATGATTTCAAAAGCACTTCTGGAAATCTCTTCTCTTTGGGTTTTGGTGTCTTCACATGGAGCTCAAAGAAGCAAGAAACAACAGCACAATCCACAGCTGAAGCTGAATACATTGTTGTTGCTGCTGCTGTGAATCAAGCTATTTGGTTAAGGAAGCTTCTAATGGATCTTGGTTGTCAACAAAAAGATCCAACTGAAATCAGATGTGATAATCTTTTAGCAATATCAATTTCAAAGAACCCAGTATTTCATGGTAGGACAAAACACATAAAAATAAAGTTTCATTTCATTCGAGAAGTTCAACAATCCAATGAAGTGAATCCGGTGCATTGTTCATCTGAAGATCAACTTGCTGATTTACTCACTAAGGCTCTGCCTAAAGAAAGGTTTGAAATTCTCAAGCAAAAGATTGGTGTTTGTCTCAAAAATGCCAAGGAGTGTTGAACAGTTGTCATTTTAGTTCCAACAATAAAAATCTGTTAGCATGAAGATCAGCAGGAAATCAAAACAGATTTGTTTTTCTGTTTTTTTGTTATTTTTTCAAGTTTTAACTGTCCACAAATTTGGGAATTCAAAGAGGAGAAGGTTGTTATTTTTTATGTATAAATAAATGGTTTTGAATGAAAGAAAGCAGATCATTTTTTCCAAACCTTTCAGTTTACACTTTCATTGCTTTCCTTGTTTTAATCCAACAGAGCCAACAAGGTCATAGGCCAGTTGGAAAAAGTCTTGTATTATGTCTAAGAGGTCGGGGTTTCAATCCCGCTGGGAGTATTGCATCTCCATTTAAGGAGTGTTAGTCTCCTCCCCTGCTTATGTATATTACTGGCAGTTATCGGCAGAGAAAATATGTAAGATAATAATTGCAAGGTGAATTAGGCTTGAATTGTAGCAAAATATGAGTGATATCATAAAAAGAAATTTTTTTTAAAAAAAAAATCATTGAGCTGAGGAAGTAATTGCATGTGACAGTACGCCAAGTTGAGCATGTGCACTTATACAGTTGCATCACGCCTATAATCAACAATGGATGCGCACAACCATCCCAAAGCTAGGCAGGTTCTGCAACACCTAAAAGATATGATACACCCAAGGAATGCCATAGATCTTGTCATGAGATCTCGACAATATTGTGGCAGCAATGGTGAACAGAGTGAACAGACTTCACAAATATTCTTAATTTTTTGTGAAAAAACAAGGCTTCTCAAAGGATAGACATTTTTAATAAACAGCTATATTCATCTTGTTAAAGGCTTCTAAAAAAAAAAAGCTATATTCTTAATTTTTTGATAAACGACAATTTTTCCCTATTCAAAGGAAGAAGAAGCACCCAACAAGCCTTCTCTGCATAAAAAGAATGGACAAACAAAGAAATCCCAATAATGAGGGTCTGTTTCGTAAAAAGCAAAGTGGGGAAAGTTTCTTCCCACTTTTCCTTCACACGCTTATCAAAATTAATTTGATATCTTAACTATCCAACTAACCTACGTTTTCCATTTTTACCCCAATAATCAGTCATTTTCTCACATAGATACCTTTGTTATTCCCATTTTACCCTTATTATCTCATATCAACCTCACGCTTTTCAAAAACATTCTCATCTCCACCTCTTCACTTCCCTCTCTACCAAGTACCATACCAACCATTAAAAGATGATCAATCTATTCATCCAAGGAACCTGCATAGATCAGCCAATCTTTTGGATACCAAATATTAGAGCCGTTCGATCTTGGTTATTTTCCTCAATACCATTATACAACTGGTGTAGTCAGGTCTGTAGCATGACTGAAAATACCATTATCCCTGCAAGCTATTGCACTGCAGTCCCTACTACCTCTATCCAAACAAGAAATTGATGCATGTCACATCTGTTTCTTTTTCATAATTATCTCTATCTTTTCCATCATTTTCCACTTATTCTTTAAAAAAGCTTAATTTATCACACCATTACTTCTAATCTTTCAAATTATCAAGGCACTAATTTTTTTTTATTTTTTTATTTGTTATCATCTACTATGTCTTATCTATCAAGCTATTTTATGTTTCCGCAGTACTATATATCACACTGCACATCCCATTACACCTTTTGAGACAAAAACCCAAGCATGTCATAATCATAGGGTCAGGATAAAAAATTCACTTAAAATTTTGTATTGTTGCATGCTCGTTCACAGTGAATAGAAGACATTGCTTAGGAAGATAGGCTCAGCATGTGAAAGGGCATGTGTCCAACCCTTCCTGAAATAGTATGCAAATCAACATGTAAGTAGATAAAATCTAGTAACTATACCTTCTCTTTGGCTCTTGGAGTTCCTGACTGTGATAAAGCAACCAATGGTGGAACAACACCTTCTTGAAGGACCAGACTGCAGAATTTATTGCTGTTGGTACAAAGTTGTAATAGAGCAGCTGCGGCATTCTCCTTCCCTCTTGCTGACCCCAATTCAACAACCTCCACAAGAACTGATATCCCTCCTTCTTGGCCGATTTCTACTCGCCCCTCATGTATAGTTGAAAGGTTCGACAAGACTGCAACTGCTTTATCAACCATTCCTGCCGCAGGATCCATCAGCTCAACAAGGTACTTCACAGCCCCAGCATACACAATCCGTGCTTTATTCTCATGTAATATTGACAAGTTGAACAAAGCTGTCGCTGCGTCCTTCTTACCTCGTGGAGTCCCATGGCCTAACAACTCCACAAGAGGCTTGATTGCACCAGATCGACCAATCCGAGCCTTGTTCTCTTCAAGGACTGACAGACTGAATAGGGTAGCAGCTGAGTTCTCTTTTGCTTCAGGGCCTCCTGTCTCAAGGACATGGATGAGTGGGTCAATGGCTCCTGCATTTGCAATTGCAGACTTATTGTTGTCACTGATTGATAAGTTCAACAAAGCTGTAACAGCATTCTCTTGTGTCTTCAAATCCGTAGAGTGCAACAAATTAACCAGATGGCTGATTGCTCCACAGTGAGCAATCACAATCCGATTCTCCATGTTATGCTTGGCAAGAAGGCGCAGTTCAGCAGCAGCACTTCTTTGCACCTCAACTGAACTGCTTTGAAGATCTTCAACTAACTTCCGAACTTGGGCCTCTACGCCAGACAGATCGGTTCTTGTGTCCAAAGCAGGAGAAGAAACAATCCTGGCAACCAACCGTTCAGGTGTCCGTCGCCAAATTTGACTTCGAGAGCGAGTTTCTGTCAACCTTGATGGAAATTCAACTTCCCTTTGCAAGATTGACGGAGTGGTGGCTCCTGAAGTCAGCTCGCCAGAAGCATCACTGACAGAAAGGTGTGAAGCATCATTGGCATCTATGCTGGAAACTGAGGCACTTCGGCTATGGCCAGATAACTGTTCATCAACCAAGCTTGCTTCAGAATCCTTCCGTGATGATATAGATGCTAGGCCATTTTGACGCGCCTTTCTATCATCTGAGTTCACTGCCATCTCTTCAGAACTTGACAATGAGACCCTATCGATATCGACCTCTGACACATTTCCTGCATCTAAAGCTGAGCCTGAAGTTAATCCATTAACCCTCATACCTTCCTTCAATGAATTTACGTGTAATGGCTCCTCACTTTGATGTATCCCATTGGACCTTGCAGATTCAGATGATCTAGGGCCATTCGTCCTAGATGCATGATCCACGTGAGGGACGATATGAGGATCTCCAACACTAGAGTCTGCATGGAAAAGGGGAATTGTGGGCTGGTTCAGACTCACCAACTTCACAGGATCAGGAAGCTTGATATCATTTGACTCACACCAGTTTGCAATAAGTGCCTTGACTGTATAATTTGGGATAAGATTAGTGTGAGAAAGAGTTTGCCAAGTCTTGGGACAAACTGTCAGGCCCTGATCAAGCCATTTCCTGATGAAAGCTCGTTCATATGTCTGTCCAGATGCCACAATCACTGGGTCTGACATCAGTTCGAGGGAAAGTGGACAACAGAAATCTGCGGGAATTGGCATCCCATTAATTGTCAGAGATTGTTTTACTTTCAAGAGGCCATCATGCATGTGGGTGACCAGGACAATCATATGATCAATGCTCTTCCCTATCACATTATTATCATGGTCTATCTTTGCTTTCAACTTCTCAAGAGCCACAGCCTCCAGCAGCAATTCCTGGTTTGTGTTCAAACTCAATGAGTCTGCAATCTTTGCCAGGATCTCTGAATTAGGCATAGTGTTCTGTTGCAGATTCTCCATAGTTTCTTTGATGGCACCAGATATTTGTTCAGGCCCGACATTTTGAATTTTCTCTAGACAATACTGATTTGATTTGAGGAAAAACAATAGATTATGCCCGGAGTCAGAAGAAAGAAAGAAATTTACTTAATTGAGATATAAAGATGCATGATTTCTATGAGAAAACACATGCATGCACACACGCACACGTACAGACGTGCGTGCACATGCGAGAGAGAGAGAGAGAGAGAGAGAGAGAGAGAGAGAGAGAGAGAGAGAGAGAGAACCTGATCAGAAGTTGCATCTGACACTTCCGACGGGGATCGAAGCAAACATTTTGCTTGCTTAAAAATCTCTAACCCAGATGTCTGAATCTTTGCTATCAGTGTTTCAATTTCCAGAACCTGTGAAGAAAGTCAAACTAGTAATTCAGGTACCAAAGTAACAAACTATGGAGCAGGAATAATAGAGGCATTTTAACGAACTCTACTAATAGAGACAGAACAAACTCTGACCTTATCAGACCCAAGAGCAGAGAGAACGGATCTAAACAGATAAATCCCACTCCAACTAACCTAAGCAAAAGGAGGAAGATGCAAAGATGGGGCAACAATGAAGTGGATAAATATCCATAAAATGTAGAGCCTGCTGAAGTAGCACATTTGCTTCCCGAAATGGTGTTGTGTCCCTATAATGTGGACCTCAAAGTAAGATCCTGAGCCATCCATTGATGAGAAACAGGTCTAGGTATTCGCAGCTGTCAAATGCATTACACAATATTAAGAATTCAGAATCTCGTGACTTGAGAACAACCTAACTAGGACAGTTGGCTTTTAACAGTGTCCCAACATTCTGTAACCTAATTCATCTTTGATTGGACCCTCCATTGGTTTAAAAAAAAAAAAAAAAATTGGTTCAAAGGCACATGGAAGTCTTTGGTGCACCATGTCATTTTCAGCACTCAAAACCTACCAATAAGGGCGCACATAGATGGTGACACTTGCATTCCAGGATGTTTCCACACGTTTAGAAAAGGAGGAGAAGGAGGAAGGTAAACTAAGAGAGAAACATCGTCTTGGATGGCTGTTTCCCGAGGCTTTGCTAGTGAACTCTCTACACCCTTCTCTGTTCCTTGCCCACATCCTCTTCATTTTTAACTCTTCCCCTCTTCACACACAGCCACTCTCTTTCCTTTTCTCCTCCAAAACAAAACAACTACTCAAGATTTTCCAAGACCTTTGCTCACCGAGATGGCATCATCTCTCTTAGGTGAGAACTTTTACAGTTGTCTAGATTCTATGAGATCTACCGTTTGCTGACGTCAGGCCCACTTAAAATTATTAACCAATGAGAGGAAGAATCATATTGTGATCCAGCCTATATAAATATACATGCATACATATATAGAAAGTCATTTATCCTCTTAATGAGTTATCCATATGCAGATTTTTGACAAATGGGGAACTAATTATAAATGGCAAAGATGCACCAAATACATTTCAGAAGTCGCCTGCAGACAGAGCATCTAACAATAGCCGAAAACACATGACATATGTGCAACAAGGAAAGAGTTGTGCTCACAAAATACACTTTGCTTGTCATTTGGTTCCAGCCCTCTACAAGTTTTGCAGCTTCATTGATGTTTGCATTAAACTCTTCCAGCAACTTATTGAACTGTCCATTCAAATCTATCTTTGAATCAACAATTTCATTGATGATAGGTTTCAAGACATTCAAGATGTCATCTATCAACTTGTAATATTTCTGGACAAGATCAGCATGAACACAATTACGTGATGACAAAATGTTGAACCAAGAGATTCTATCAAGCAGCGCCATTATCCATGATATCTCCATCCCACCTGTGTCAAAGCCACTGTCATGAACATAAGCTACAAAACACCTACCAATGCAAAAAAATAAAAAAAATAAAAAAAAATACTCATTCCTCAAAGCCAATCGGTAATTTCCTTCCTCGTCAATACAAGAACCCCTGCAGGTAGAAGCAATTATGTTTATCACAGTTTTTACTCTTCTTTTTTCCCCTCCTTTTTCTACGTTGGGATCCAGATACAAGATATTGAATTCGTTTTAGATCTCCCTCCTATGTGATTTTGTTATTGAAAAAAGATTGAATTGTTAGGGATAGTAATATTAAACAAGGAGGGAGAAAAAGAAGGGGGGAAATATCTTCCTCTGCCCTTTCCCTCTAACCAAAGTACCAAACACCCCTTGAAATGATGGCACCAATCGTGCAACCAAGATTCAAATTACTCACACTCCTCTAAGAAATTGCAATAAAGATGACAAAAGACTGATTACCCAACCACAAAGACCTTGCCAGTCAATACATTCTCAGTCTGGAAACGACAATATATTCTCATGCGAACACAACATTTTATCTTTTTAATGGTGCCAAAGGGAGAAGATACAAACATCAGAGCTACCGAAAATCCGACAGGTGAACAATAAAACAATCTATTACTGGAAGAATTCTCATTCCATGCCCGCCCCGGTTGAACCTTCAAGCTACTTAATGCACAAAATTTTCAAAAATGAAGCTAAAATGACAGAAAGAGATTGTCTTTCTTTACCATACTAACAAAAAGAGAGTAATAGTTCTCCCAAAAAAAAAAAATTTAAAAAAAAAGAAACAAAACACAAAAAATAGAGCATTTTAACGGCGGAAAATCCAGAAACAACAGGAAATTCCGCACTTAATCTAATTCGGTGCACAAATCCGTTATATCTTCTGATCTAGCTCAAACTAAAACAGGGGAACCTAACAGAATGAAATCATGCAGCAACCACAAAATCAGAAACCTAAGAAAAAAGAAAAAGAAAAAATCGAAATAAACACATGAAGTGAGAAGATTCAAATGAAATGCACGTTTATTACCAACCAACTCTCTTCACATCGGTCGCCAACAGAACCAACCGAATCGAGCGAATCCAGGTCAAAGTACACACTTTGGATTTTGCCCAGTAAAACCCATATGCCAAATCTTCAATTAATGACTTCCAAGACGATAATTCCAAGCTGATTTTCAACTCCTGAGCTAGTTTCAACTGGCGAGAAACGGGTTCTTCCTTTTCAATCCCTCGATTCGAACAGCAGCGCAGCTCCGCACCGGGGGATTGATTATACAGCTGAGTTCCTGATTTGAGAAAGTGATATCCTGTCGATGAATTCGATGTATTTCGAGCAGAAGAGAAATCGAGGTTGGTGAGAACAGCGAGAAACGGGACAAAACGCAGCCATCTGATAACAACATCAAGAAGAGAAAGAAAGGCAGCTGGAAAAAAACATCAAAACAAAAGGCGACATTCTGGCTTCTACTCTCTAATGCTCGTCTACAAGATACGCGACCCACAGCTTGACACGCCGGTTTTAGAATTTTAAAACATCGGCATGCTTTACGAATAATCCGTACCGTTAATATGCTTTCCCCAAAATAGATGGAATCATCCATAAGAAAATATACTTTTGAGACCATAGTAAGTCCTCTCTTTCGGAATCTGAGAATGGACGGTCGATTAGAAACGTTGGTTGGCACCTGGGATTCTTATTTCGGTAATCGAAATGAAAGCCCGAGTAGCGTTTGCTGCGCTGCACGGCCTCGGGCTGCGGGCTCATGATTGTTTGCTAATCCAATCAACCGTTTTCTTTTTCAATTTAAACCTTTTAATTTTATATATTTGTATTTCAAATCCAAACTCCCTTTGTACTTTAAGGGTGTGTTTGACAATTGATAAAAAAATATAAAGTTCAAACTTTTTGATCTAAAATTTTTAAATCTCTATAACTATTATATTTTTTAATCATTTTTTCACACTTTCCTATATAACTAGGGTGTGTTTGGTTGGAGGTAAAACTTTTGATGAAAAGTTTCTTGAGTAGAAGTTGTCAAATCAATAGAAAATGATATGATATAATAAAAGTAATGATGATGAATAAAGAGAATAAAGTTAAAATAGATAGGTTAGTTGTATGGGTAGATGTATAGAAATGATTGAAAAGTAGGATAGTTTGTATAGAAAAATGTGAAAAAATAATTAAAAATAGAGTAGTTATGGAGAGTGAAAAGTTTTAAATTGAAAAGTTTTAGTTGACACTTTTTTGCCCTAAACAAACACACCCCTAGTATACTTTTCAAGCATTTTTATACAATTATCTATATAACTAACCTATCTATTTTAACTTTATCCTCTTTACTACTTATCATTATCCTTATCATATCACATCATTTGACAACTTTTACTCTCCAAAACTTTTTATTAAAAATTTTATTCATTACCAAACATACCTGAGCCTTAAAAACTTTAGCACTTTCTCTTGTACCCCGAGCCATTACGCCATTAGAAAACACGTAAGATAAGGCCATTCACATAGGGGTGCAACTTGGGCCGGGGTTCAACCCTAACCCGGCCCGCTGAACCCGAAATTTAGCAGTGCTAGAACTGGCTATTTATGAGCCCGAACCCGAGCCCAATTTGAAATCGGTTCGGTTTCAGGTTGATAAGAACCCTAACCCGCTCAACCCGAACCCGATTTCAATACCCCTTATAAAAGGGATTTTTCATGTGCCCTAACCCCTAAATTCGAATTTCCCCCCAATTTCAGGCTTCGAGCTCCAGCAATTCGCTCGCCGGCAATTCTGCTCCTGTGTCCTGCCCGCGCGCCCGCACATAGCTGCCGATCGTCTTCCCTGTCGACGAGGGACGACTGAGTGCTCAGTGTCGACAAGACGATGACTCAGTCACTCAGCTCGGTTCGTCTTCTTCGGTGCCGTCTCCTTCTGCCCGTCGTCGACAGCTCCGACCTGCTCCAAGTTGCTCCGAGCCTCATCCCCTGCTCCGACCAGCCCACGCGATCGATGATCGATCGTCTTCCCTGTCGACGACGGGACGATAGTCGACTGATTGTGCAGTGTCATTGTGTTGACGAGACGACGATTCAATGACCTGCTTCGAGCTTCGTCCCCTTCTCCGACCGGCCCGCGCGATCGACGACGAGTCTGCTCCCTGTGCCGTCGTGCGATTTCCGACCAGCGATGAAAAATTTTCCCCATCAGCAGTCCGTGTTGAAAAAATTTTCAAGTTTGCAACAAACTTTCAAGCCATTCAATTTTTTATTCAAGTATGGACGCCATTTTCTCTTTTCTTCTCGTTTAGGTAGTTTCCACTTTTTTATTATTATATATGCTGCGGGCAATAGCAACTGCTGATCACCATTTTTATTTCCATGACTTGGGGTTAACTTGGATATTGTGATTTGGAGTTTGATGCTTGAATTAATATGATCTTATTGGATTTGATATTTTGTGCTTTTTTGGATGATTTTATTTTATTGATATGATAAAATTTATCTTACAATTGGATGATAATATTAATGTATATTGCTGTGATATTGGCATTAAATTACAGAATGGAACGTGGTTGTACTTTTACATTCACCAAAATACAGCAATTATTCTACTTGATGCAAAGAGAAGGCTCAAAACAGGTTTCTTTTTTCTACTCTTAAGCGGTATTTGAATTTTTCTTGCTTTCGTGTAATAAATTGTTTTTAAAACTTTTTTATACAATAGGTTTGTGATAAAAACTATATACATAGGATGAGTAACAAAGACATATTAATAGGCGAAACTCAACCCGAGCCCGAATTTCGAAAATAGGGTTAGGGTTGAGATTTACAAATAGGATTAGGGTTAGGGTTAGGGTTGAAGTTTTACAAATAGGGTTAGGGTTAGGGTTAGGGTTGAAGTTTTACAAATAGGGTTAGGGTTAGGGTTGAGATGAACCCGAGTTTCATGAGCCCGAGTTGCACCCCTACATGATTCACATGCTATTTTTTTCCAAAATGACTCATATAACCCTCCTTGCATGGTTATAACTCTGCTGAGGAAGGTATTCGATGCATCCTATTGTGTAGACGAGCCTGCGACGACGAGATTTTCATCCCGCTGCCACTGCAACTGACGATGGACTATAACAGGTATCATTTTATCATTTTCTTTTTCTTTTTTTTCCTTCCGAAATTTGTTTATAATATCTCATTCTAACCGTTTTTTTAATATTTTTTTGCTGAATTTTTTTTACCCTTGAATATTTATGCGTTGAATCTTGTTTTTATGACCCCGTAATGGAGAAGATTAGTGACAGTTTAATTAATGCATCTTAAGGATACTCATTTCCCTTAAATCCATTGGATTAAAGTTTGTGAACGCAAGAACAATGGACGGAATTCGTTAAGTAAAATATCATTGAACCTCACCTTAATTGAAAAATTGTACATGCTTCTTTCATTGCAGAAAAGACAAATGCTTAAGTCCCCATTTTGTGTAGGCTAAAATCTAATGATAGAATATTATTTCAGAGTTTATATTCCATGTCAATAACATTTTCTAGTTGAATAATTTTTTTAGACTTGAGATCTACAATGTGCAGTTTTTTAAAGAGTATATTTTTGTAAGTTGAAAATACATAATTAGTTGAATGCTTGCTACATTTTGTCTTTCGATTGGGAGTTTATTGACTGAAATATTTTATGTTTGTGCCACAGTAATTGTTGATTTTTTTGTTGAGCTTTGGTGTATTTTTAGTGGATTTTTTTGAACTTGGATGTATTTTTACCGGAATTTTTTAATTGGTTTTGTTAAATTTTTTGTCACCTCTTTCGCGTTTTTGGGTTTTGAAAATTTTTCTCAATGGCTTTGTCCGTGGTAATGGGCTTCCACTTTGGTAATTTGGGTTTTCACAGAAGAAGGCATTTACGGCATTTCACCACCATTAACGGTAATTTTGAACAGCTTTATGGCTCAAGGTTCAAAGTAAAGTTTACGGGTTTAAAGTGCAAACTACTAACTTTGGAGTTTAAAATACAAATAGATAAAATTAAAAGGTTTAAATGGCAAAAAATCCTCCAACTAACCCACCCAGAAAATCAAACGGAAAGACTATTTCGGGCGTAGCAGAATAGGACGTATTACGGACAATTAATTTTAAATCATTTGGACAGCCTGTACAACCACTTTTCGTGGCCTAATTTTTTACATCTCCTTGAATGCCCTCGTACGAATGCATTCAAGAGAAGGGACGAGAAATTTTGGTTTTCCTTTTTATTTTAATAATTTACATACTTAGGTATATCTGCAAATGAATAAAATTTTGGATGAAAAATTTTAAAAAGTAAAAATTGTTAAATGATAAAATATGATAGGGATAATAATGAAAAGTAAAGAAGATAAAGTTAAAATAGATAGATCGATTACGTGGTTAGTTGCGTATAAATGATTAAAAAGTAAAGTAGTTATATAGAAAAATGAGAAGAAATGATTAAAAATAGAATAATTACGGAGAATGATAAGTTTTAGATTGATACGTTTTAACTAGACATTTTTTATATGTTGTCAAACACGGCTTTTAATTACCTTATTTTTTAACTTGACATTTTTTACATATTACCAAACATACACTTTAATTACCTTATTTTTTACATTTTTATCTTCATATTCTTATCAATTTTTTATATAATTATCCTCGGTATTTCTATCGTATCACCGTATTATCATATTTTTCAAAAATTTTCTTACTTCCCAATTTTCCTTTTTCTCATATATGTCACGAGACACTTTTCCAGCCACATTTTCCACCACATTTTCAAAAGTTGATTTGACATTTAATAATTTCATCACTCTGTTTTTTTTATTTTTACTTGCATATTCCAATTAATTTTTTTCGCAAGTACTCTATTTATTTTCATTTTACTTCTGTTGTATCATATCTCATATTACCCTTCTCATTTTCCGATTCTGGGCCTTCTATTATCTAAGTGATAAGGTATTTAGTTATTCCCATAATTTTATTTCTATTCTGATTAATAAAAATTTTCATTCCTGTCAACTCATTTCGAGAGTACTCTTAGAGTGTGTTTGAGAATAAATAAAACTTTTGATGAAAAGTTTTGAAGAGTAAAAGTTGTCAAATGATATGATATAATAGGGGTAATGATGAGAAATAAAGAGGATAAAGTTAAAATAGATAGGTTAGTTGTATGGATAGTTGCGTAGAAATGATTGAAAAGTAAAGTAGTTGTATAGGAAAGTGTGAAAAAATAATTAAAAAATATGGTAGTTGTGGAGAATAAAAAATTTTAGATTGAAAAGTTTTAACTTGACATTCTATACATATTGCTAAACACACTCTTATAGTCTTATTAATATTCTTGTTTTCGTTTTTTCTAATTTTTACAATAACGTTACATTTTTATCAACGGATATTTAATTACTAATATTTTCTTTTTCATATCAATATCAACTTTTCTCAAATCAAGGTTTCTTAACTCTATTTTTTTTGAAAATATATATTTTAAAGAGCACTGATCTAATGCACCTGGGTGCAAAAACTTATTTTTATATATTTTTGAAAATTCTTTTATACAATTGTTAATCTAGGTTTATTTAGCATATATATCAATTTTTACCATAAATTACGAAATTGTCACTGATTTTAAAAAATAAAAAATATTTAAAAATTATAAAAATCGATATACATGCTAAATATATCTAAGTTAACACTTGTATAAAAAAACTTTAAAAAAATAAAAAAATAGGTTAAATACACCCGGGTGCACTGAAGCTAAGTACACCCGAGTGCATTGAAAAATGCAGATGAAAAAATGCCTTTATTTTAAATTGGATTGGAACAAAATTAGTTGGACTCTCTCCTCTCCAGAAAACTTTAAGTAGATATTAAAAAAGGGGGTTGGGTTGGGTAGGTCAAATATAGTAGTTTTATTTATTTTAAATATGTAGTCATATTTATACTAAATTTAAAGCTTGAATATTTTAACATTTGTTAATTAGTGAGAGTAAAATACTTTTAGTTATAACAAAAAAAAATTTAAACATGAATAGTGCAATTGTGTAACAAATTTATTGAAATAATTTAACAAATTATATTTTGTTAAAATTTAACTCGTATCAATATTTTAAAGAGGAATGATCCTGTTAACTCGGGCTAAGCAAACGTTTTCCTTAACTCACCTTAAAAAATCCATTGATAATACTTTTTTGTGTGTTCTTCATATATTTATTTATCTAATGTATTTAATATATAAACTAAGTTTTGTCATTTTTGGATATGCGTATATGTTTTTTGAGATTTTTAAACATTTATGTGTGTATATATATTTAAAATACTCCTATCTTTTTAATATATATGTATTTTTGGACATATATTTTCATAAAAAATACTCTTATCTTTAAACATTTCAAAAAAATAGATACGAATATCCAAAAATAGTACATCTTAGTTTATATGTTATATGTTAAATATACTTAAATAAATAAATGTATAAAGAAAAAATAAAAAAATATTGTAAATGAATTTTTTTGAATTGGGCTACGTGCTAATAGGATCACTTTTCTATTTTAAGTTGACAATTCAAGTTGATTTAAAATTTTTTGATTTTTTAAATATTTATTCAATCTAAAATCTCATTTATATCAAACCTACAAGTTAATTATTATAAGACATAATTTTAAAAATTAAATTTGAGTATATTAAATGAAAATAACATTGAAAATAACATTGAAAAAATGCTTATACTTAAAATAATTGAACATATGCAGGGCCGGTTGAGATTCTTCAAGCCAGAAAATGTTCGACCTATCCTAGCTCGGGTCAAAATTTGTAGCGAGCCCTTTTAACCCTACAGAAAAGCTTTGTTTATGTATGTTTTATGAACACTCTCCTTTATAATATTACGAAATATTGCCACAGCAGCTTACCGCTAGCAAACTCAAATGTTAAGGGCAAGCTATGGACTTATGGAGCACATAAGTGGTGCAGCATCTTGAGTTCATACTATAAGCCAGCCCGTACATTTTTTCTGTCATTCGCATTTGCTGATACTTTTATTCCCAGTACATAATAATATCTTTATTTCTCATCTTCTAATATATAAAGCCCTTTTATTATCATTATTTTTTAATATCCTATTATATGCTGCCATATTTCCTTAAGTTTCTAATTGGGTAATTTATAAATATATTCACATAATTTGGCTATCATTTTAAGCTTATTAATATAAATTTAAAAATTACAAATAGCACTTATATAACTTACACTCCATTGAAGAAGTAGGATTTGGGTTAAGAAAGCCCTGATCCAATGCGACTAGGGGTGTTAATGGTCATGGTCAACCCGTTAACCCGCTCGTTCAACCCGTTAATAAATGGGTTTGGGTTGGGATTTTTGAATAAATGGGTTATGATCCGCCAACCCGTTCAACCATTTAATTAAATAAACGGATTAGGGTTGAGACTTCGTAACCTGTCAACTCGTCCAACCCGTTTATTTAACCCGTTCAACCCGTATAACTCATTTAATATAATATATTATAATATATATGTAATATTTATAACAGGAATTGGCATTAAAGAGATGACTTGAGATTGGAGTTGATGTTTTCAAGCCAAAATAAATTAAATTCAGATATGTTAGCTTCGAATTATTTAATTTATTTAAATTTACATACTTTATTAAAGATTTTTAGCATAAAAATTAGTAACAAACACAACCCGTTAACCCGTTTATTAAATGGGTTGTAAATGGGTTAGGGTTGAAGTTTTTTAAATGGGTTAATAAACGGATTAGGGTTGAGATATATTAAATGGGTTAGGTTTAGGATTAGGCTCCAACCCGTTCAACCCGATCCGTTAACACCCCTAAATGCGACTCATCCTAATTCCCACTCTTTTCATAACCTACACCAATTTACTTTTGAAATCGGTTCAGTTTAACTCGACTTGTTGTTGACACTCCACCCTTGGGCCCAAAAGATGAATAAATGAGAATGAGATCCAAGCCCAACAGAGACAAACAACCGAAGAGCAATCACCAATGGACTTAGAACCCATGACCCACTCCAAAGCAAGCCGAAGTGGATTCAAGCAAAACCAAGCTAGACTCTAGCAAACGGGCCTGTTCAACTTGGCCCACAGGAGCAAAGCTCCAACAAGCCTAAGAAGCAGACTCTTCAACAACCAGACCTGGCCCACAAGAGCAAAGCTCCTATAGGCCACCGAATGGGCTTTACAATCCAGCCCACCAAGCCTCAAAAGCAGGCTCTTCTACAACAGTCCATCAGACCTTCACAACGGCCCACCCAAAACAACGGGCTTAGCCAAGCTCTAGCCCACCAAGCTCAAGCCCCAAGTGCTACAAGTCCAACAATGATCAGGCTCATGGACCAAGTCCAACAACTCAAGCGCCCAAAGGCCCATGCTCTCACCTATAAAAAGAGGTGCCTCCCTCCTCAAGCCGCACACTTGGAGAGGGCATCCCAGATGAGAGGACGGGAGTCTGCAGCAAAGTCTCAGCATCCCGATTTTCCCGCTCTTCGAGCTCCAAGCCTCTCTCCCACTTTCCCCTTTTCATTATCTCTCATTCTCTCAAATCTTTCGCTTTCCCCTTTTCATGCCCGTGTAAACCGCCTCGGGTTGGCAGATTTTGCCATATTTGCTTTAATTCGAAGGCCGGAACCCGAGCTCTATACGATTAGCGCATTATTTCATTAAAAACAGGGACTGATCTCCCTTCAAAGATCAGTGGCGACTCCATTTTTTTTATTTTTGCGCGCGTGTTTGAGTTAACGCTCCTGCAAGGCGGGCGCACACGAGTCCACATATTCCAGCATAATACGCCGCCGTTATGCTGCCGAATTTGTAACTCGATCCATGTACGAAAAAGCCCCGTCTTAGCCGTTATGCCGCCGAATCTACGAAAAAACACTCATATGCTAAATTATCTAAAAAATCATGAATCCTAACGCGTTTTACTCCATGTGAATGCAGAGAAACTAAGCCCGCGCTGCTGTCTCGGAGGCGTTGAGAACCCATCCGGCATGACCCAGATTTTCAATGCGATGAAAAACCATCCGAGCCCATTGAAGCGCTCGCGGCAGGTGCTACAGCTTGTATAACTTTTTTTTTTTAAAAAAAAATGACAAACCCAACCCCGATATATATTAGGTTAGGTTATTTTGTTTTCCTATTTACACTGCAGTTGTAGCTACCATTGTTAAATTACTCAATTGGATCAGGGCCGGGCCCGTGAAGCTTTATGGGAGAAAGACATGTCTTGAATGTGATTCATCCACCCTTCAAGGGCTAGTTTAGAACTTTATATCCATGCAAAATAACTGGTCAGCTGAAAGGGAAATAAAACTTAACATTAATAAATTTAAATTTTATCGATTAGATATTTATTTAACATTTCTAAAATTGTTTTCTAAATCGAAAAATATATTACATTAATTTTACTCCTACATAAGAAATTATCCATCATCAAGATGGGCCTCATTTAAGCATGTTACACGCACCGATGAGACCGGCAACCAGGTCTCAAGTGGCGATGAAGAGAAGGCTAGTGATGGACTTCGCGCAGCTGAAGGGTAGCTGGGTCAAACAAGTATGGACTTTGGGCCCTACTGCAAAGACCAAGTGTTGACACCCCACCGTTGGGCCCAAATATGGATAAATTGAAATGGATTACAAGTCCAAGCAAATTCAAGACACAAAAGGAAGTTCAAGCCAGCTAAGCGGACCATTCCACACTCAACCCACAGGAGCGAAGCTCCACCAAGCCTCGAAGAAGGCTTTTCAACAACCAGACCAGGCCCACAAAAGAGCGAAGCTCTTACAGGCCACCTCAACGGGCTCCACAATGCAGCCCAAGCCTCAGAAGCAGGCTTTCCTGCAATTCTGGGCCCCTACAACGGCCCACCCAAAGCAAACGGGCTTAAGCTAAGCTCAAGTCCACCAAACTCAAGTATATGGACCAAGTCCAAGCCTTCAAAGGGCCCAAGGCCCACAACCTCAACCCAAGCTCAAGAATGTGGATCAAGTCCAACTCTTCAAGAAGCCCAAGCCCATGGACCAAGTCCATGACCTCAAGAGGGCCCAAAAGCCCACGATCCCAACACAAGTCCAAGCCCATGGACCAAGTCCATGACCTCAAGAGGGCCCAAAAGCCCACGATCCCAACACAAGTCCAAGCCCATGGACCAAGTCCATGACTCAAGGGAGCCCAAAGCCCACTCCTACATCTATAAAAGGAGAGGCACCTCTCTCATTTGAGGAGACTTGAAGAGAGGCATCCCAAGGGGAGGACGGGAGTCTGCAGCAACGCCCCCGGCATCCCGGCTTCCATGCTCTACGCGCTCCACGCCTCTCTTCCCATTTTTCCCTTTCCACCTCTCCCGTTCTCTTAAACTCTTTTTATTTTCCCCCTTTCACGCCGTGTAAACCGCCTCGGGTTGGCAGATCTCTCTATATTTGCTTCAATCCGTAGGCCGGAACCCATACTCTGTATTGCTAGTGCCTTATTTCTTTAAATAGGGGCCGATCTCCCTTTAAAGATCGGTGGCGACTCCATTTTTATTGTTTTCTTGTGTGCGTGTTTGAGCTAACGCCCCGGCAAGGTGGGTGCACGTGGGTCCGCAGATTCCAGCATAGTACGCTGCCGTTATGCTGCCGGATTTGTGACTTGACCCGTGTACGGAAGCCCCGTCTTAGCCGTCATGCCGCCAAAACCACGAGAAAATGCCTATATGCCCATTTTTCTAAAAAACGAGAGGCCTAACTCATTTTACCCCATGTGAATGCAGGAAATCCAAGCCCACGTCGCTTTTCAACACGATCCACATCTCTAAGGCCCGGAAAACCCATTCCGAGCCCACCGTAGCGCTCCCGGCGGGTGCTACAGCTTGGCGACTCCACTGGGGACGGCATTGTTGGTCTACATCAAGCGCAAGGGGGTCAAAATCGGGAGAACGGAGCTCTGTCCACGCTGGACAGCGAGTTGCAGGGGAGTTTCCGTCTTCTGGCAGCGTGTTTCTGAAGTTTCTGCCCAAATCGCGCAGAGACCTAAAAAGTTTTTAGGTCCAGAGGCGTCCAGCTCAAAAAAACGAGCAGAACTCGTGAAGACCTGCTGGATACTGCCTTGTGACTGTTAAGACACCTAATACGAGCCAAAAGGAACACCTTCCAGCAAGAATGAAATTGATTAATGTTAAATCCGGCGTAAAAATCACTTCTTTTCCATAACCTGAGTGTTTTCTGGTCACACTTCCAGTAACGCTTCAAGCGAACTGGTCTTCCTTCCAGACACTCTTCAAGCGAACTGGTCATTCTTCCAGACACTCTTCAAGCGAACTGGTCATTCTTCCAGACACGCTTCAAGAGAACTGGTCCTTCTCCAGACACGCTTCAAGAGAACTGGTCCTTCTCCAGACACGCTTCAAGCGAACTGGTCACTTTTCCAGAGACGCCTCAGGCAAACCCAAATCTGTGGACCTCGAACATTCTCACGCGCAAAACTTAATATAAATAAAATTTGAAAAAAAAAACGCACACAAAAGGACTCGGACTTGCAAGCATCTATCCAAAAGTTGATCTTTTTTATTATCTGTTTACAAGTGCTAACCATTTTTCATTGATTGCTCAGGTTTTTCACCATATCTCGAAGGCAAAGCAAGTCAATCACTGATGTGACAGGTGCTGAAAAGCGCTGACAAGACAACTGACATGACATAAAGGTGCTGACAAGACCATTGATGTGACATAAAGCTTACATGCCTAGAAGTCAACTGTTGACCCAAGAAGTATGCTGACAAGACAACTGACATGACATAAAGGTGCTGACAAGACCATTGATGTGACATAAAGCTTACATGCCTAGAAGTCAACTGTTGACCCAAGAAGTATGCTGACAAGACAATTGACATGACATAAAGGCGCTGAAATGACCATTGATGTGACAAAAGGCACTGACATGGCATAAAGGTCCAGCAATGTCCAGAGGCATCACGGCGACGCGGCAGTAAGCTAGCAATGACTTTTCAAGTTCGAAGATGATTAATCAACCTTTCTACCCTTAGTTCTGAAACCTGGGGGCATCATATCATGTTTTCATAATTTTACTTTGACTTCCTACTTAAAAAAAAAAAAGAGCAAAAAAAAAAGAGTTTAAAAAAAGGAGCAAAAAAAAGAATGTTAAAAAAAGAGCAAAAAAAAAAAAAGAGTTAAAAGAAAAAAAAAGGGGTAAAAGAAAAAAGAGTGAAAAATTACATATCTTAAAGTTCTAGTTGCCTTCAAGCTGAAGATCGCATACATGGAGCCGACAAATCATCTTTCAAAGGAAAATACTGCATTCCCATTTGAAAAATGTGATCGAATGATGCAACGAATGCAACGGATGGAGGACATGCTCTACAAAATAATAGAGCAACGTCAATCAATGGCAAAACAACAACATCAAGCGTCATCCTCTTCATCACAACATCAACAAACAACGAGTTCGAGCTCACAATCCATCCCAGTTCAAAGATCACATGGCCTAGCGAAAGTGCAAGGCGAAATAGAAGAGGTCAAGATACAGTTTCAAAGCCAACTCCAAGAGTTGCACAGAAAAATCGAGCGACAGCAAGAGGAGGACCTTCATTTGGTAAAAATTGAAGACTTATGCCCATTTCCAAATGCACAACTACCTGAAAATTTCAAAATGCCAACCCTCCCTATCTATGAAGGAAATTCATGCCCACATGCCCATATCAAGGCCTTTTGCAGTATTTTATACCCTTTGGTAAAAAAGGAGGAAATTTTGGTCATGCTATTCCAACATAGCTTGAGAGAAGGCGCCCTTGAATGGCATACGTCGCTCGACTGCAAGCAAATCAAAACATGGGAACAACTCTCCTTAGCCTTCATGGACCGCTTTTCATATATGCTAAACACGGCTCCCAAAAGGGCCGATCTCGAAGCACTCAAGCAAGAAGAGGATGAAACGTTCTCAGAGTACGTGGTTAGATGGCGTGCCTTGGCGGCGAAGATGAAAAGCCCGTTGCCGTTGGACGAGCAAATCTCCATCATCATCAACTCAACACACCCGAGCATCTCGGGCTACCTCATCTCTCACCCATATGTCAACTTCACTCAACTCCTCCAAGCCGGGGACCAAGTGGAGGCGGGAATCAGACATGGCACCATCTCCCCATGGCCACAACAAGGAAATGCAACTCTTCTTGAACAAGCAAGCCCGAAATCTCAAATAGCGGACATCGACATGGAAGTCAATTTTATCAAGGGTAATGCCAAAACCTTTGACCCCTCTATATTCATAACAAAAGTCCAACCCCATGATGCTCATGTCATTTTACAAGGCCGAAATGCCAACCCGATCACCCTTCAAAGAAAATGGGTTGAGCCGGTCATTTTATTGGGAAAACCTGTCAAGCCTATGCGAGAGAATCCTATTCTGCATAAAACCCCTATTGTTCAAAGAGCATCCTCCAATACTTTTTCTACAAACCCGGGAACTCCACCCAAAGTAGCGAGTCAACCAACTTTGCCCCACTTCTCTCCAGAAAATGTCTTCATTCCAGTCAACCAACCAACATGCCCGCAGTCTAAAGATGCAAAAGAGAACCTCAAAGCTCCTTACACCTCTACTCCTAGAATTCCTCTAAAGCAGTCATCGTCATCATCATCTGCACAACCATGCCCGGCCACGGAAGGTGAAATATTAATCTTATCAACAAAGCAGACAAGCACCTCAAAAGAGGAAACGCTAACCAAGGAGCACAAATCTCAAGAAATTCCTGCACAAGAAAAGCCAAATGGAAAAGACCATCTACAAGTCACAAATGAAGTTATCCCTCACACAGACAATCAAGCAGAGGCATTTAAAAGGCCTCAACCAACCATCATCAACACAGGCAATGTCGACGAAGTCGAACAGCCAACAAGGTTAGCCCCGGAAGCCGCAGAATGCGCAGGGCACACAACCATCATCTATCAACCCACCATCACAAATACATCTCCGTCAACACCTCTACAAGGGATATTTCAAAATGGCTACCAGACAGTCTTTCCATCAAGCTTGGCAGGAAAAATGCCAACAACCAGTGAAGACAATATTTCACAAGGGGCAAAAAGCGCACAAAAAGCAAAAAACTGGGGGCATGCCAGAGAAGCATGGGGACAGCCTACCAAAGCCGCACGCCATAGAAGCATTAAGTTCAAGATACAAAGAAAAAATTACAAACGAAGGCTGAAGAGGAAAAGGTGGAGAAAAATGCATCTACATCATCCCGAAGCATGGGGGCATGTGGTTCTAAAGAAAAATGACACAAATTACTTTTATATCATGTTCCATCCTACAACAAACAAAGTTTGGGACCCGGGAGGCAAAGCTACATGAGGAAATGGTCCCACAGCGCCGCTCGCAAGGCTACCACGACAGCAAGCAAACCCCGAACGGCGACATCAAGCAACGGCGGCGGCGGCGGCGATGAAAAGAGGAAAAGAGCAACCGAAAGAGGGAAACCCCCTATCGGATACCCTAAAATTTGGTAAAATTGCAGAAAGCTCCTCGCCATCTACAGGAATTGCGAAATCATCCGGATTCAAGACTAGTGCAAAACAAGCCAGCAAGTCCACAAAATTTCAAAAAGGACCACTCTCCCGGAAGAAACATCTTGAGTTCGTAGAAATTGCAAAGTGACCCAAAACAAAAAAAAACAAAAAAAAAAAAAAAAAAAGAAAAGAAAGAGAAGACAAAAAAAAAAAAAAAACCAAAACAAAAACAAAAACAAAAAAAAAGAGAAAGAGAGAGAAAGAACGAAAGAAAAAGGGAGAAAGAAAAAGAGCGAGAAAAGAAAGTGTTCAGGTCAATGCCAAAAGGGATGTCAAGTACTTTGCCATTCATCGTCAAGACGTCTCTGACAAAGGGGGGCAGCTGTTGACACCCCACCGTTGGGCCCAAATATGGATAAATTGAAATGGATTACAAGTCCAAGCAAATTCAAGACACAAAAGGAAGTTCAAGCCAGCTAAGCGGACCATTCCACACTCAACCCACAGGAGCGAAGCTCCACCAAGCCTCGAAGAAGGCTTTTCAACAACCAGACCAGGCCCACAAAAGAGCGAAGCTCTTACAGGCCACCTCAACGGGCTCCACAATGCAGCCCAAGCCTCAGAAGCAGGCTTTCCTGCAATTCTGGGCCCCTACAACGGCCCACCCAAAGCAAACGGGCTTAAGCTAAGCTCAAGTCCACCAAACTCAAGTATATGGACCAAGTCCAAGCCTTCAAAGGGCCCAAGGCCCACAACCTCAACCCAAGCTCAAGAATGTGGATCAAGTCCAACTCTTCAAGAAGCCCAAGCCCATGGACCAAGTCCATGACCTCAAGAGGGCCCAAAAGCCCACGATCCCAACACAAGTCCAAGCCCATGGACCAAGTCCATGACCTCAAGAGGGCCCAAAAGCCCACGATCCCAACACAAGTCCAAGCCCATGGACCAAGTCCATGACTCAAGGGAGCCCAAAGCCCACTCCTACATCTATAAAAGGAGAGGCACCTCTCTCATTTGAGGAGACTTGAAGAGAGGCATCCCAAGGGGAGGACGGGAGTCTGCAGCAACGCCCCCGGCATCCCGGCTTCCATGCTCTACGCGCTCCACGCCTCTCTTCCCATTTTTCCCTTTCCACCTCTCCCGTTCTCTTAAACTCTTTTTATTTTCCCCCTTTCACGCCGTGTAAACCGCCTCGGGTTGGCAGATCTCTCTATATTTGCTTCAATCCGTAGGCCGGAACCCATACTCTGTATTGCTAGTGCCTTATTTCTTTAAATAGGGGCCGATCTCCCTTTAAAGATCGGTGGCGACTCCATTTTTATTGTTTTCTTGTGTGCGTGTTTGAGCTAACGCCCCGGCAAGGTGGGTGCACGTGGGTCCGCAGATTCCAGCATAGTACGCTGCCGTTATGCTGCCGGATTTGTGACTTGACCCGTGTACGGAAGCCCCGTCTTAGCCGTCATGCCGCCAAAACCACGAGAAAATGCCTATATGCCCATTTTTCTAAAAAACGAGAGGCCTAACTCATTTTACCCCATGTGAATGCAGGAAATCCAAGCCCACGTCGCTTTTCAACACGATCCACATCTCTAAGGCCCGGAAAACCCATTCCGAGCCCACCGTAGCGCTCCCGGCGGGTGCTACACCAAGTCAAGAGTACAACTAACTTGAGGCCTGGCAGCAAGGTTAAACCCAGGCCTCGTTGGGAGTAAGGGCTGAGTGGTTGACTTAAGTTCCTCGGGCTCATTCCATAAAAGAAAGAAGATACGTGATGACTCTACCATTTCTTCTCGACTCGTCAAAGCTAAATCACTGGAACTGATCTGGTGTCCAGGCCAGCCCTTGCTTCGGAGGCTGTTTGAAATTTGTTACCTTCTCTTTTCTGTAGTAGAAGTGCACAGATATTGGATTATTGTTTGCATATAATAATAAAATGAAAAAAAAAATATATATATATATATAGGGATATGATCGTGTGCAGTCGCATATATATGACTGACATCATTTATTTATTTATTTATTTTTAAGGGTCGAGTCCGGAGAACGCTTACTGCAGCTAATAAGGAGAGGAAACTAGCGTTACTCTCACCATGAATGAAGAGAATTCTAGTAGAGTTGGCAGCGAGAGAACCGAGACAAGCAACCCCACCGCGAATAGCAGTGCTGATGCAGCGGTGACAGCCCAAAAGGCATCTGAAAGTGCTAAAGAAGCTTCAAATACGGCAGAGCCACCGTCGGTTAACCGCGAAGGAAATGAAGGAGATTGAGAAGCCTCACGAGGAGATGCAGAAGGAGGAGTCGAATTAAACAGGAAGAACAGGGAGAGAATCATCCAAAGGCGGTAGTCGCCCAGCAGACGAGACGGTCTAATCGAGGAAATAAATCAGTTTTTAGAAAACCATAACTAATTAAAGAAGATTTCTCCACGTAGCTAACTAGCTAGAATTCCCTGCTATTTTATGCTTTTACCGTTGTGCATGTCTGTGCTTGTATTTTTGTTTGTAAAGGACGTCGATTGCGTATTTGTGTGTAGTGGGGTGTGCTAGCTAGCCAGATCTCCACGGAATACCGAATTTTATTACAATTGTATATTTTGCTGCGCATTAAGTTAAAATTCGGTTGCCAATGCTGGGTGACGTACACTATGATTACCAATTCATTAGAAATGATTCATAGCATATGTGCTTATAAACATTTTCTAATTAAAATGATTCAATCTTAATATGACTCTTAAATTATTAATATCACATACGAATTATTTATTATTATCGATTGAGTCATATTAAGGTTAAATTGTCTCAATTAAAAAATTTTAAAATGGTAAAATTATCTTTTCACTAAGATAGATAACAGTTGTATTAATGACATAAGCATAAGAAAAATTTAAAATAAAATATTATAGATATATGAAGAATTTATCAAATATTGTAAATATATAAGGAATTAAAGACAAATATTATGGGCAATAGAAAGAATTGTCCATAAAACAAGATCATGACTGGTTTGATGGATGCCCTGCCCATCAAGTTCCGCCTCCTAAAAATTAATCAAATAACTTTTTATTATTTTCAAAATTCAGAAAAATATATACACGCCATATCTAAAAATATAAAAATAATAACCTGTAAATATGTATACATATAATTTAACCATAAATAAAAAAACATCTACATAATTTGTATATATTTGTGCTGTCAAAAATCTGTATATATTGGTAAATATACAACTGCCGTCACGGCGCTGTTCTGTCCACCGTGATTATGGAACCGATGCATGCACGTGGTTCGTGTCGACCGTGATTCATGTTTCTGCAGGTTCGTGCGCTTGTACTCTGCAAATAATTCACAGCAGATTTGCTATTTTAACAAAATTTCATTGGATTACAAAAAGCTTATCATGTACAACAAATTCATTAAAGCATATTTATTTTCTGAAACAAAATTAATTTATCGGATAGATATAATCAACACGTCAATAGACATAATCAAAATCCTTCCTTGCTAATAGTTACAACAACAAACTCTATAGATGATCAAAACTAATTGTTAGGCTTTTTTTTTGCTATCCTGAGTAGTGCCGGAATGGCAAGTTTGCCTTTTAACATGTGGGAGAAATTAATAATGATATAATATGACAGAGATAAAATTAAAACAAACTTAATAGTTATATAACAAAATGATTGAAACATAACAGTAAAATGAAAAATGTCAAATTATCTTTGACAAATGTGCAGAGATGAGTGAAAAAGTTTACTTCCCACCACACCTTTCACCAGACCGAGCCTTAATAAGTATTGCAACCAAACATATAGTTTTGGTTGCTAAAAATGAATCCAATTAATTTTGGATAGATGGTCGGGACGGCAACCTAACATGAAATAAAGGCCAATTAGGAAACACGTTTTAGGCAAGCGAATGTAAGATGGTTGTAACTGGGGTGCGCTTGGCAATTGGCATTGTGTTGAAGCTTTTTTTTTTTTTTTTTTTGGGTTGAAGGTGGCATCGTGTTGAAACTTGAAAGTCAGACTTGGTGAACTGCACGTTTCCACTAGCTGAGTCTGCGTAGGTTTTTCTTTTCATAGAGAAATATGCAAGTGGATGAGCTAAGTGGATTGGTGCCGACGTCGAAGTCTCTCTGATCTTTTAATTATCACACGCTTATCTTTCCAAGCTTCTTTTTTCTTCAACATGGCTATAAAATATTTACGAATTTGATACAATGTTTTACGTATGGATTAATTGCCCAATTACGGAAGCCGCAAGCATTTAAAATAAAACTGGTAATTTCCTATTTTCAAGGTTTCTAGTAGGACTTGTTTCACTACAATAAGATTAATTATATGCAATCATCTTTTGCAACTATATTTAGCTACATGTGGCGCCAACAAAAATTTTAGTTGCTGTATTAAACAGTACTTTTGGTTCTATTGAAGTTAAAAAACAGTTTTATTATGTTTGGGAAGTGATAAAATTTTTGTATGGAAAGTTTTTGTGTACAAAATTTGAAAAATAGTATAATATGATAAGGGTAATAAGTATGAGAAAAAATAAAAAAATTAAAATAAAAAGGTTAGTTACATGAATAATTGCGTATGAATAATCAAAAAAGTAGGATAATTATATAACAATATATAAATAAAAAAACTGTAGTTTTAAAGAGTAAAAAAATTTTCGATTAAAACTTTTTATTTGAAAATTTTATATGTAGCCAAGCATGCCTCAAGTGTCATAACTTTAAACCAACTAGATATTTATAGGTAAAATACATCTAATGTGTCCATATCATATAGAGTTTTGATCTTTTGAAGCCGGCTTCACGGTGGCTTCCGTAAAGCCAGCCCAAAAACCTATTTTTTAAAAAAAAAAATTTGATTTTTTTCATGGGTAAGTAAATCTATGTGTGTTAAATCTATAAACCAAGTTTTACCATTTTTGGATGTTTTTAAGTATTTATTTTGTATTTTTAAACACAGTGGCATTTTCGTAATATTTTGAGATAAAAAATTACGGAAATGCCACTGTGTTTAAAAATCCAAAATAAATACTTAAAAACATCCAAAAATGGTAAAACTTGGTTTATAGATTTAACACACCTAGATTTACTTACCCATGAAAAAAAATCAAAAAAAAGTTTTTAAAAAATAGGTTTTTGGGCTGGCTTTACGGAAGCCACCGTGAAGCCGGCTTCAAAAGATCATTCCTCTATCATATATGCAATGAAAAATTAACTGCATCGAATGAATTTTGTTGCATTAGCCTAACTAATTATAAGATTGAGTTTGAAAATTCAAAGATAAAAGATATTTGGAAGTGATAAAATTTCAAGAAGAAAAAAATTTAGATGTAAAATTTTCTAAAATTGTTTAAAATATGTGAAATGATATGAATTATGTTGAAGAGTAAAGAGAATAAAATTATGTTATATAAATATTCGTGCGAAAATAATTAAAAAATAGATAGTTGTATATGAAGATATAAAGCAATAATTAAAAAAATTAATTGTGAAGAATGAAAAAAGTTTTATATTAAAAAATTTTGATTTAAAAAGTTTTTTATTTAGGCAAATACACACTAAAGAGGCATAGGGCATTCATATGATAGTAGGTAGTTGCCCCCCTCAGTTTTAAATCTTATTTGCTTTGTTACTAACATTAGAGTCATTCATTTCCATTCTTAGTTCTTTTTTCCCTCTCCTTCCAATTAACATATCTTTTAAGAAGGTTATTGTGTGACGGTGATACACGCTGCAAAAATAGGCCACCAACATTCGATCAGAAAAAATTAAATTTTAATTGCTAGCGAAAATTTTAGGTACCAATTATTAATTGATTAGTAGCATAGGAAATTAGGAATGGCGCAACAATCCAAACGAATATTGGCCGTGAATAGTTCTTGGCTTATGTTCTTTGACGCATGATCTTTTCAGACCGGTCGGAAATCCGGTGATTTCCGACCGGTCCAAAAATTTATTTTTTTTATTTTTTTTTTGAAAAATAATTTTATAAACTTGTTAATCTAGTTATATTTATTTTATAAACCAAGTTTTATCATTTTTGGATATATCTATATATTTATTTTGAATTTTTAAAAACAGGGGTATTTAAGTCATTTTAAGAATATTTAAAATGACTTAAATACCCCTGTTTTTAAAAATCCAAAATAAATATATATACATATCTAAAAATGATAAAACTTGATTTATAAATTAAATATAACTAGATTAACAAGTTTATAAAATTATTTTTCAAAAAAAAGTAAAAAAAATATATTTTTGGACCGGTCGGAAATCACCGGATTTCCGACCGGTCTGAAAAGATTCGTCCTCATGTTCTTTAGTACCCAAATAAGAAGTCAAATAAGAGCGTGTTTGGGAAATGAAAAAAAATTTATGTAAAAATTTTTAAAATGAAAGAAAATAATGCGATATGATAGGATAATGATGAATAATAAATAGAATAAAATTAAAATAAATAAATAAGTTGTTTAGATAGTTACGTAGAAATAATTGAAAAGTAATGTAATTGAATAGAAAAATATGAATAAATAATTAAAAACGTAAAAGATGAAAAGTTTTAGTTAAAAAAAATTATTTAAAAGGTATTTTTTGTTGCTAACCATGCCTTCCATGTCTAGCAGCAAAACTGAGAAGATCCAGCACCATTACCGTTTCACTAGCAGTTATCAAGGACGCATTTGAGATTTGCAGAGCGGTGAAAATCGAATGGAATATACATTTTTCACTTCCTCTTACTAATTTTTTGATACGATTTGATATTTTAATCGTTTAATTATTTTTCATTTTCACCATTATAGTTTAATTATTTTTATATTTTTCTACACAACTGCACAATCTATTCCCATAGCTCTTTTCATTCAAATTCTCAATTCCCAAATTGACCTTTAGATGCAACCAAAAATTTAATCGCATGTGACTAAATTAAGTATATTTCTACGGCTAAAGTGTCTTTTATCACCAACGGTAGCTGCCAAATGCATTTTACAATGCTGTATGAATTATTAAAGGAAGCTTCTTGCTGCCGCATGTCACACACGTTTATTGGATACCTGGCTCTTCCATCATTCTGCCGTAACTTTCTAGGCAACTTGCTGCGCTGCACTTTCAAAGTATCGCGAATATGTCAAAGAGGACGTGGATGAGATCACAATAAAAGCATACTAATTTGTAATGTTAGTTAGCATGTTAAGCTGAATAGTACGTTAAATAATATTTCTCTTATATGTCGTGATAAATAAACTAACCAGTTTTGTCTTTTAATCAACACTCACCACTGTCGCCTGTGGACAGTGTATACACAGTCATAATCCGTATCCCTTAAAAATGGACACATCTGTAATTTTAATCTCTAATTCTATGTAATTTTATTTTTTTTATTTCCTTTAATTCAATAGCCTCGTCCGAGATATCTGATGTCGAGATCTACCCAACTTGTTTTTTTTTTGTTTTGTTTTTTTTTTTTTAATACAAGACCCTACTTGTTTTTTTATCCAAAAAAAGACCCAACTTGTTTTTTATTCCAGCGACTTTTTAGTTGTTTCCCATTCCATTCCTCCAGGGAATCGAACCAAGTTGTAGACTTACTACTTAACGCGCGTGATCTATTACTTGTATCTATTGCCAAATAATATCCGAAGTCCTGTCTTTGAAATATGATCAGTCAACCCATTTCCTGTATTATTTTTATAAATTTTTTTGATATTTATATATATATCATGATATCTCAATGTTACAATGAAATACATTCGCACCCTCACATATGAAAATAAATTTTTCCTAAACTTTCAACACAAGGGGGGAAATTCTAAAACCCTCACAATAAAGAGAAATTGTAAAATCCTCATTATAGATGGACTAATCTGCAAAATATCATATTACTATACCTGCAACCCTCATTATAGAGGGATTATTCTGCAAAATATCATATTACTATACCTTCCATCAGCAGGATTTGAAAAGCCTCCGACTTTACATATTTTTATAGTTAATCTAATGTAGAGAAGTCTTTTTTTTTTTTTTTAACCATTACATATTTGTCTACATCCTTTTCTTTAATTTGCATCAAACCAGAAGTCTAGCCTGATGGAAGACAGAAACTGGACTAAACCAGAGAATAAAGTCATCGTAACTGAAGGTAAGAAATGGTCGAAACGCACGTGTATTTATGCCTAAAAAGCACGGTCTGAGGACGGATGTACTGGATTAAGGTGGGGATGAAAGCTAAAGGAAGACTCGCCGCCTTCCTGACCCGATTAATTAATTAAAAAATCCCATTCACACAGACGGAACCAAGACTCTTGATTTCTTCTCTGACTACCATCATGCACGGTCCACCAGCAGACATTATAAAAGAAAGAAGATGATGGCTCTAGCTACCATCTCCTCGCCTCACAGGCAACAGCTAGCTGCCCAGCTGGTCGATCTTGTTTTTAAAGGTTGTTAGGAGCAAGCTTGTTGCTCTCTGATCGTTTCTATCACTGAGCTTCAGTGAAACGGGTACTTAATCTCCTTTTTTTTCAATTTCATATGTGAGTTCAATCATTATATTTTTATTTACATTTTTTGATATTTTAAAGCATTTTATTTAGAACTTTAAAAATAAAAAAGTAAAGCATTTCTCATGCAAGAACATATTTCTTTTTTATTTTTAAAATTCAAAATCAAATATTTTAAAAATTAAGAGAATGTAAAAACTACACAAGCGAAGTTTTCATGTTTTTTTCATGAGAGAGTATCGTACTCAAGAAACAGAAACATCTATATATACACGAAATATCTACAATGAAATTCGGTGGGACAACCCACCACATCATCTCAGCAGGCGTGTTGGTGAAAAAATGATAAAAATGGGACGCTGTACAGGATCGCGTCTGATCTTCTATCACACCATACACAAACCGATACACATGTTAAGTTTGCATAGATAGAGGGATAATCATTAATAAATTAAAACAACGATATTATAGAAGCTCTTATATATGCACAGTGTTCTTGATTCGTATTCAGAAATTTGGCTCCAGCAGTGGTGATGACCATGGATGAAGAGAATTCCACAGCTTCCAGCAATATAAGCAACCCCACAACAAGTGACGACGCACCAGTGACAGCCCAAGTGCCACCTGATGAAGAAGCATCCAACAAGGCGTTGAAGCAGCGGTCATCCGGCACTGGAAATGAAGAGGAAGGCAAGGAAGGCGCATTGCCAATTGAGGACGCAGAAGCCTCATCAGGAGCAGCAGCGACAACACCAGGTGCCAGCGGCGGCCGCGATGGAGCACGTGAGAGCGTAGGGGCGAGTCAAAGCGGCAAAGGAGTCGTTAAAAAACCATAGACATGATGCTCTACTATATTGACAGAACGTCATCTGAATTAATGACTGTGTCGCTGCTTAATCTTTTTATGTTCGTAATTGTACTTTTCGTTAATTTTTTTTTTTTTTTGATGAAATACTTTTCGTTAATTTATAAAGGGCATCATCATACATATCGTGTGCCTAGCTAGCTAGAATCAGCCTCACACTACTTCAATAATAGATTAGATATCTCGCTTGGCACGCACTTTTAATTATTTTGGTTTGATCTCCTCCATTTGCGATTTAATGATTTATCCCCATTTCCCTGCTATTTGAATAAAATTTTCGAATATATATATATATATATTCTTGTCAGTTAGAATGTTCTTCCTAAGATAGCCAGGAAAGATGTCGATCGATACCGTCTGCTGGACCAGAAATTGAAATATCAATATTTGGCGGTTTTGATTTTAAAGAAGTGTACCACAGATGGTACCAGCCCATAAAAATATACTAAAAACGTTGTTTAGAAATAATTTTAAAATACTGTGGATTATATAAATTTCTGATTAGTAAGATTTAACATCATTATTGACAAGCAAGGTATATATGTAATTAATTTGGATTTTATGTGTGTTTGGGAAGTGATAAAACTTCGGATGAAAAGTTTTTTATGTAAACGTTTTTGAAATAGAAGAAAATGATGTAATATGATAGGAGTAATAATGAAAAATAAAGAGAATAAAGTAAAAATAGATATGTTAAATATATAAGTAGTTGTATATATGGTATTCGTGGAGAGTGGAAAGTTATTAGGGTACAAAGACATACTCTTTCTTAAAAGAGTAAGCTAGAGTATACCCAATTGTCATATAGTTGGGCAGATGTTTCAAAATCTAGGACCGTTTCATTTGTTGTGTAACGAAGGAACATTTTAAAAAGAGTTGAAAAAAATTATAATCTTTTTTAAAGTTTAAAAAGTTATCGCACGTCAGCATGAAATTTAACCGTGTTAATAATAATATACTTAACAGGGGTTCTGAGCAGGGTATGGAAAGTCAAGGGGTTAATTTGGGCATTTGGCATGCACAGTTAAAGAATAATAAATTCCTCGTAACCGAGTTAATTAACATTGGGCTGTTTCAGGCAATATTATTTCCCGTAAGTAAACGTCACAAACCATTGGCACCAATTACATTGTAATGAATTTTCCTACTAATAATAAATCTTATTATTGTAGTAGGGTTGACTGTTGGGGCAAGAATCTAGGATATGAAGGAGTTAATTAAAATAACCTTTTTTAGAAAAAGACTCCCATTATTAAAAGGACACAATTGTCAGCACAAACTCATTCAACTTTATAAAAAAAATATATACATCTAATAAAAATTAACTATATTCATAATTTTATAAACAAAAGCCTTCAGAATCTAAGCCATTCATTGGATTTGATCTGTAAACGGTGGAATTCTCCTGCAAGGAGTATTCAGTTCTCTTTTTAACTGATGATATCATCTCGTGTGCGATTGCTGTTCCAATAGAGATGGAAGAGCAAGAGAGGTGCAGAAGAGAACTGAGCAAGAGGAAGTCGATCGAGTTGGGGAGAGGGAATTATGATTTTTGTTAAAATTTCAATTTCTTCCTCCACTCCTCTAACACGTATAAATGATCCAACGTGCCAAAATTTTGCCGCACGATGCAACAGCCAAAATTTAGACGAAGTGCATATGTTCACAGTTCTATAACTAAACTATTTATTTTAATTTTATTCTCTTTACTTTTCATCATTATCATATTAAGTATATCATTTTCCACTAATTCAAAATCTTTTACATAAAAAACTTTTCATCTAAAAATTTTTAAGCATCGGATATTCGTGAATTGGTATGACCGTACATAGACATAAATTGGTGTTTATTTCTCTTCTGTTGTTACTTCTTCTCCTCTGTGGGAGTTTAATTGATGAGAGTTTGTTATCTCTCTTAGAAAATTATAAGAATATTTTGAGGCTTAAATGTAATATGAATTAAAAGAACTATAAGTATATACATAAAAAATACTTAAAGTTGCGAAAATACAAAACTAGCTTCTACGTGTACGTAGTAAATTTGTTCTCTAAGTGATTTTTTTCCCAAATGTGTGACTTAGAATTAACCTCTTATTTTATATAAAAGAAAAAAGTGTCCGGTTGCGTTGACTCCTGGAAAAAAATTAATTGTCATATATATATGTTCGATGTATGCTGGGTAATTAAAAAATTGCTCTATCATGTCCAACTTTTCTATAGATATTGTAAGAGGATAAATCTCACAGAGGATCTGTCAGAAGGGTGAGTAGAACTCAACAGAATCTCGACAGAAGATTTAAACAAGTTTCAATGGGTTAACTGGGAACTCAAAGGGTATGACTATGTTCCCAAAGGCCCTCAGAAGATTCCCAAAAGGTCTTCAACTATCCCAGAAGGAGTGAGATAAGCCTTTGTATGTCTAGCAATCTTAAAAACGGAATAGCGAAGGGGTTATGGTTCGAACAAAGGACTCTAGGAGGTATTTTTTGGGGTTTCGTGAATTTCTAGTGGATATCCGAGAGGAATGAAAATAGGGCTCGATGAAATTAACTTTCATCCCTTCTCTAATAAGAGAGTTGTGCTTTTAAAATAATGATTGGGCGCTTTTGATATTTGAGGAATGTGAGTTAGTGCTCCTGTTTATTATGAGATTATGTGAAGTAATGGCGACGGACTCATCTTATGCCTCATTTCGCACCATGTGTCTGTAGTTTAAACCGAATGGTTTGGTTGAGACTCATGTGGTGACACATGCTTTAAGGGTGTATCCCTACAGATATCAAGCAGGGTTGTTGGGTTGAGATAAACAATAGCACTCGATTCAAACCGAGTTCTGGACTTAGTCTACGATCGCAAAATCAAATTTGAAATTTCTGAGTCTCTGTATTTACCTTCTTATTTTAACAAGTCATCTGTCTAGTCACTAGTGACGGCTTTTTATAGAAATAAACAAAAAATGAAGGGAAGGTATAAGATGCCGTCAGTCATATTAATGATAAAAAATAGTAGATGTACTATTTTAAGGGCCAGGTATCTAATGCAAGTGGAATTTTTTTTTTTTTTTTGAAGAGTAATGCAATTGGATTTAAACGAGAAGAATCCTTATGGATTCGAAAATAAGAAATTGTGTGGGGAATGGAAAAAGTAATATCAGAAATAGAAAAATTAAGTTATTATGTATTGAAAAATGAGATGTTATAATATATAGGACGGAAAAGTAATATTAGAACGGGCCCGCTGCGGTTTTACCAAACCCTTTTAAATTTTAAGATTTTAATATTTGATCAAAAAATTTAATTTATTTATTATATTTAACATCATTCGTTAGTTTAGCCGGGAGACCAAGTTTCATTCAAATCTAATACTTTATAGAATCATTTATCTATATAATAATGATATTTTAGATAGTTTAGATATTAAAAATATTACTTAAAAATTGATATTTAACATAAATTATTTTATTATATTGATTTTACATATTTGCTAGATGGGGTCTATCTTAAGTTATATTAGACAAATGAAAAAAATTTCATGATAATATAAATAATGTTAAACATAATAGATGAAGTAGATTTTTTTATCAACTATTCAGACGTTTAAAATGGAAGGAGTTACATAGAAAGAAAGTTTAATAGAAGCATCCCCATATTGGAAAATCATGACAAACAATGTTGTCCCATAACATCCACTCTAATGGAACCCCAACATGCCTAACACGACCTATTTTTGGAATATCAAATTTTCTTAGAATTCCTAAAATTAAGGTACTTCCAGTAAATGTGTTTGAATATATCTAAAACTTTTAAAACAAAATCCGTTCAACTTAAAACTTCTAATTATCTATAATTATTCTATTTTTGAGCAAAATTTCTAAATTTACCTATGTATTTTACCCGAAATTCCTCTTATATCAACGAATTTTCTAATATTTTTCTCATACCGATAAATTTTACTCATTATTCCTCCATACCTATGTTGTTACTAGCTGTTTGCTACTCTTTGGGTTTTTTTATTTTGTTTACTATTTATATTAAATAAATACCAAAACTACCTACCTATGTATTTGCATATGCATAAACAGAAATCTGGATCTTATTAATGGAGGATATAGAAAAGAGACGGTCAGAAAAACACTAATGAATCACTGTTGAATGATAGCATATAATCTAGAAAGGAAGCACACCATTGCCATAGTTGCAATGATTTCATGCTTTGCAATGATCTTTTTGCATTTTTGAAACCCTCTCTATAATGATCTCTTTGAATTTTTGAAACTCTATACAAGCAAAGGATATATGCATAAATGGCTAAAAAATTGCATGTCTACAATGACTGTAGTTTTAATCACACGTTCTGCCGTGAGATGAGTTGTCTATGTGAAAATTTGTTTTCACTATGGACATAAAACATCATTGTAATTGAGAGTTAACATCTATAACTTCTCATTTTTGTGACATGGGTATGGGGAAATAATGAGTAAAATTCTTGGGTGTGATAGAAATATTTGAAAATATATAGGTATAAAATAAATCTTGGGTAAAATATGCAAGTATATTTAGAAATTTTTCTATTTTTAATTATTTTTTCACATCTTTTTATAAGAATACCTTACTTTTTAATTATTTCTATATAACTACTCATAAAATTGACCTATTTATTCTCTTTATTCATCATCATTATTCATATTATATTATATTATTTTCTTCCATTTCAAAAGCTTTTCTAACAAAAACTTTTCTTTAAAATTTTTTATCACTTTTCAAACACACTTAAATGGCTTAAATTTCAATTTCCATCTGATCACATGCCCACGAGCAATTGGGCCTTAATGGCTCTGTATTCTTCATGCGACCGGGATCATAAGTCAACCAATTAGTCTTAATCGGTCATTTGTCATTTGTATATTTTATCCTCGTTTAATTAATGATGTTTGGTAAGAGAAAAAGCTCTATAAAAGAAGAAGAAGATGGCTCTCCTATCTCCATCTTTTCTCGCTAAATCATAAGAATTCCTGAGTCTTCCAGCCCTTGTTTTCCCCAGCTTCCTTGAAGATTTCTATTTGCAGGGAATTCTCATTTTTCAAGGTATGAATATTTAACATATATCATTAATTCTGCTTTTTAATCACCATCCTTTCCATCTATTAATATCTTAAGCTTACTGGCTATACTGATTTTTGGTATGAAAAACATAAAAAATTGAAAATCAAGCAATAGAATCCAATGACTTATAGCGTAATTAAATTCAGTACTATATATAGTTCTTGACTGGTATTTTTTTTTTTTTTTTTTTTAATATCGTCAGGAGAATGCTAGCGACAGCCAATAACGGAATGAATGAAGAGAATTCCGGCAATAATATTACAGAGAAACCAGCTTCTAAAGGTGATGAAGTTCTAGAGACGACAGGCGAAGTGGCATCTGCGGGAGTCTCATCGCCAAATGTTGATGGGCAAGCGTCCTCAGCAGGAGAAGATGGAAAAGATGCTACTGCATCAGCAGCAGCAGGAAAGGATGGATCAGGATCTTCGAAGGCCGACCCTGGTCCTCGCAGCGGTGATGTAGGGCCGAGTCAAGGCAGTAAAGGACCAATCGTAAGCCGAGGATCAGGATCGACAGGCAAACCTTAATTCAAAACACCGAGATACAAATCATATGCAGATTTTCTTCATATATATACATACATACATACATATATGCAGATCATGTGATCTTGTTTGATTGTCAATTAGCTTAATTTCATGTTTTGGTGGATGTTTACTTCAGTACCAGACAGTCCGGATTAGTTAGATATTCTTGTTGGCACTCATGATCGAGATCAACTCGTTATTATATTCGTTATCGGATTATTATCCAACTATCCGAGCAAAATTTTGGATGTGAATAGTTCTTGGTATCTGTGCTTTACTAACCAAAGAAGCAGCCAAATAAAACCAAAGTTTACAGTATCTCCCACGCATAGGCTATCAAAGATTCCCATCCAATAGTAGAGACAGGGAAGCAGTAATTGTTATCATCCACCCAATGGCAATAGTTATTAGCATCCAGCACCGCTACCGTCTCACCAATATTTGTTAGATCGAACCAAAAATTAATTGCGTGTGCCTAAGTTAAGTATATTTTATAGCTAATCATGTCATTTAGTTGCAATAATAGTTGTCAATTAATTGCAGTCTACAGTCCTGTCTGAATCATAATTTGCTTTGTCGAAGTTCCGCGGATATGTTGGGGCTGGCTTAATTCAAAGAATTCAATCAAAGATGTTAGGTGTCTGATGACAAGATATACTCAACTCTTTTTTTTATTTTTTATTTACATTGCAACTTTACATAAAAGTGATAATATTCCCACCAAACATGTGCCCAATGTGATTAGGAGTGCAACTTGGATGAAAGACCTATAGGTCTCCTCATCGAACATCCTAAAATGAATAAGGAGGGTTCTTATTTTCCTATCCATTGGGTAAGGTACCTAGTATAATTAAAGTATGGTTGGTTCCAAGGTACAGATAGTAGAAAATGGCTTAAATTATTAATACATATTCAATATCTTTTTTATAAATATATTAGAGGTGTCCTTATCAATATATATATGAGAACATTTCCTGTGCAGTGAAGCTACAACATAATTAAGAATACATTTAGCCTAAAATGGGGTCTATACACAAATAGTTTACATGTTGAAAAAATAATTTTAAAGTTTGTTATATCAAACTATTTTATTATGTTGAATTTGTACAATTTTTAGATGGGGTCTATACATATATCCAATGGGATGAAAATTAATATGATAATAGACTACATAATTTTAAATATAATTGATAAAGTAAATTATAATTTTATGATCATGTGGGACCTATTTTGAAATAACTGCACAGTAATTGTGGTGCGATGAAGCTGCACTTGAAATTTTTTTTTTTCTCTCTCTATATATCGGTTTCACTTCTATGTAACCAGGTTACATAGAAGTGGACCCATATAATCCATTTAAAAACTAAGATTTTGATCCCTAATAGAAAATCTAATCCAATTCATTGCATTTAATATCATTTGTTTATCTGGAAGACCAAGTTTCATCCCAATCAAGTGTGTTTATGGGTCACATTTGTTCGAAAATATATATTCATGTGTAAATTACAAAAAATGCTTAAATCTATATACACATGTATTAGAATATAATAATACTTATAGAATTATTTATTCACATAGAAATGATATTTCGGATGGTTTAGATGTCAAAAATACTACTTTAAAATTAATATTTTAGCATTTTTTATAATTTTACATATGAATATATATATATATATATATATATTTTTTTTTTAACAAATATGACTCATAAACATACTTGATTAGAATGAAATTTGATCCCCTAGGTAAACAAACGATTTTAAATACAGTTAATATATTAGATTTTCCATTAAAAATTAGAATCTTAAATTTTGAAGAGGTTACGTGAGCCCGCTTCTACGTAACCCAGTTACATAGAAGCGGAGTGCTATATATATATATATATATATATATTAGAAATGTGATCATGTTAGCTGCGCAAAATAATGTGCTTCTTAGCCTATGCTAAAACATCTCCGTAAAAATTTTGTTTATTTTTCTATAAACTTGTTAGTTATATATTTAATATAAACCAAGTTTTATCATTTTTGAATATATATATATATTTTTAGATTTTTAAACATATGAGTAATTTAGCTATTTTAATGGTTAAAAATTATGAAGATAATCTTGTGTTTAAATTTTTTAAAATATATACATATCTGGTAAAACTTGGTTTATATATTAAATATACTTAGATTAACAAGTTTATGAAAAAAGTAAAAAAATTAAACACGTTTTTCGAGGTGGGCTAAAAAATTCATTACTTAGTCAGGCTAACATAATCATATCCCAATATATTATATCTTTAAAGATATAAATATATTTTTAAAATATAAGAAACTTATTTAATTTATCTATTATTTAGAGTATCTAATAAATGCATTTTAAAATTATATTATTATCATATTGATTATAAGTTTTAAGTAGAATTTATATTATAATTATAATTTTTGAATATAATATGAGGACAAATAAAGTAATTGAAACAATCTTAAAAAAAACAGATATAGTAAGTCTAGAATTAACCCTACCTAAAATAGAATAAGGTAAGAATTTTTTAAAATAGCATAAGGGTAAAGTTGACTTTAAATTAAACCTACCTAATTTAAGTTGCACCTTAGTATGTGTTGCGGCTAGTCCAAACCTTGGTTCAACAACCTAACTCATGTTTCATCATTCCAAAAGAATTCAACAAAGTAGAATTAACACAAAAGGTCTATCTACTCTTATCTGACTTTAAGAAATTTTTTTTTTACAACTTATATTAGCAATAAAAAGTCTTTATTAGAAAGAAAGAATATATATTTGCTTATAATGATATCGTTATAAGTAAAAACATTTTTATTACTTATGACAATGTTTTCATATGCTAGAAAAAAATTTCTTACTTATAATAATGCTTTTGCAACTGAAATATAATATGTTTCTATACGAAAATAATGAATGATTTGCAACTATATTTTAACTTTTTTGCAAAAAAAATTTAGTTGCCAAAAATTTAAAATTTTTAAGCCTATTGCCAAATACTTTTCATAGTTCTGGCTTTGAAGTCAATCCATTTCCTATTTTATTTAAATAATTAGTCTAATATGCACAGGTCCTTTTTTAGCATTAGTTGTTTTTGTACGCTCTTTAAAACGAATGGAAAACGTTGCCATCCCTATCATAAAAAAAACAAAACTCTAGGCCAATGGCAACTGAACAACCCATTCGCCACACATGCGCTGCCCCGTGTTACCATCTCTATCACATGCGTGGTCCCTGTTTATGGTCCCTATCACAATGACATTGTCAAATTTAGAAGACAAATGGAAATGTTATTTTATTTTATTTTTTTTCGCAAATGTGTGACCTTATTTAACTATGAGTACAATTTGTGGTCAGTTTTAGAATTAACACCTTATTTTATGTAAAATTAAAAACATTTCCGTTTGAGTTGACTCCTTGAATAAAATTGACTGTCAAACTTGTTAGATGTATGTTGGGCTAATTAAATATAAAGCAGGGGTTGTTGGATTGAGATAAACAATAATACTTGATTCCAACCGAGTCTACCGACGCTCTTCTATTATTAAATGCTCCATCAGTTGGCCTAGTTTGAAAACTGTCAGTCTGCCCATTTACCTTTTCATTTTTTCGAAGGCATTTGCGTTTTCATTTTAATTAATGGCCAATCTAGAGACGACTTCTCATAAGATGCCGCGAGTCACTTTAAAATTAATAAGACTAGCAATAAAAAAAAAATGTGCAATGTTGATAACAAAAAGTAGATTTCATATTCTAAGGGTGGTGGATAGGGAGAATGGTTGTGTATTTGAAAATTAAGAAATTGGTTGGGAAATGAAAAGGCAATATCAGAAATAGAAAAAAATAATAATAATAAGTTATTATACATAGTGAAAATCAGATGTTTTAAGACGTGGAATGGTAAAAGTAATATTGTAAAATGAGAATTGAATTCTATCCAATCCGATGAAACCCGACATGTATTCTACTTCGTATTTTTGGAAAATAAAATTGTCTCGGAATTCCTAGTATCAAGATTAACTATAGCAGACTTAAACAAAAAAAAAAAAAGATTAATTATAGCAAGTTAATTGGAGGAAGGTTTCGAATTTAATTAATATCCATCTGATCACATGCCCGCGTGCAATTGGACCCAACTACGTGCACGTGCCCGAATCCTAATGCAACTGGGTTCATAAATAAACTATAATTAGACTCAAGGGGTCATTCGTACATTTCATCATGGTTTAATTAATAGTGTTTAGTGGGACAAATGCTCTATAAAAGAAGAACATCTATAGATCTACCATCCCCATCGCTTCTCGCTAAATCATAAGATATCCTGAGTCCCCTCAACCCTTGTTTAGTTGTTTCCAAGTTTCCTTGAAGATGAAGTTGATAGCTTTCTCCTCTCGAGCATGTATGGTTGCGGAAAAAGCAAAATGGAAATTTCCATTTGCAGGAAATTCTCATTTTTCAAGGTGTATATAGGTCTAGTTCTATTTTTATATCGTCATCCTTTCCATTTATTCATATCTTAGGCAATAGAATTTAATGTTTTATTGCCTAATTAACTTCAGTGCTATATATATATATAGTTCTTGACTGGTCAATGTTTTTTTTTTTTTTTTTGGTTTAAATCAACAGAAGAATGCTAGCTACAGCGAATAATGGAATGGATGAAAAGAGTTCCGGCATTAATAGTAATGCGCAAGCCTCCTCCGCAGAAGAAGATGGAAAAGATGCTACTGCTTCATCAGCAGCTGCAGCAAGAAAGGGCGCATCACACCCTTCCAGACCTCACCTTAGTCGAAGGCCTGAAGGCACAGACAGCGGTGCTGTAGGTTCGGGCCAAGGCGGCAAGCGACCTGTCGGAGGCCCGTGATCAGGATTTGCCGGCGGACCTTAGTCTAAAAAAAAAAAAAAAGCAAAACAAAACAAAACACGGCGATATTTGCAACACATACAGATCATAAAATCTTTTATGATTGTAAGTTAGGTTAATTTCATGTTTTGGTTGATATTTGCCAATATCTATTCCCTCACACTTCAGTATTAATAGTCCGCATCGGTTATTTTGTTTGGGACTCATAATCTACTTGTTATTAATTAGTGTACGCGTTATCTCCATTTGGGGAATATTATTATATCCCCCTTTCTATTTAATTAAATAAATTGTACGACTTTATATATATTCCTGTTAGTAGTTCTCTTCCGTCCTGAGAGACGTCAATCGAGCCGATGGACTAGATATTAAGTAGCCGTTGGTAATGTAAAAATTTGTGGGATTATGAGAAATTATAAAAAATAGAAAAGAAAATATTTTAAAAGATGCGTGATTTATGGAAAATTGTAGGAGTATAATTGGAATAAATAAATTTATTAGAGATTGTTTGTAGGAAAAATAATTGAAGTGTAGAAGTAAAAATAGAAAAATAAAATATTAGGAAGTGGGAAACGTACTCACGCACTGCACCTTCTCACAAATTCCGCTATTTCCCATTTTGCCCGTTTACAAACGTCGCCTAAAGCAGAATATTTTCTGGTTTAATTTTAAAGAAGATTAATTACCAAAATAATGGCATCTGTCCACAAAATTACAGTATTATAACATATTGCGTAGAAATAATTTTAAAATATTATGCCTTATATAAATTTCTGATTTAAGTAATATTTGATCTCAATCATAAATAATTAAGGGGAATGATTTAATACTTATGTAAGTAATAAAACTTCCATGCTTGTCCTTTATTTTTTAATTTTAAAATATTTTAAAAAAATTTAAAATTTTATTTATCACGTTTATCCGAATGTTTTTATTGATAATTTCAAAAACTATATACATTGCAAACTTTTATATATTATAATCACGTTATATATTTTTCGAAAATTTTAGTGGTTATAAATTCACTCTCAAAAGATACTATTTTTTACAAAATAGAAATTTTCAATATTATTTTTTGTTGAATGATAAAATAAGAGGTATTAAACATAATTAACAGCTCAGATTTTAAAAAATATATTTCAAATTTAAAACTTAAGAGTAAGTGCGGAGTCTTCTATGCTTGTAGAAGTATTGAATCGGTCCTCAATAGGTAATGGACCTTACTTCTATGAAATTCCTCTTCTTTATAACTTCATCCATTTTTATGCATTTGATGATTAATAGAAAATTTATTTCCTTTATTATATTTAAAATTATTTATATTGTCCTAAAAACTCTTTAATTTTTCTATTATTATTATTATTATTATGCACAGGTCTCATCTAAAAATAGATAAAATTAATATAATTAAATAATTTAGTATTTTGTTCTTGATGGAAAAATTGGTTTGATATTAATACATAAATTTCTGATTTAAATAATATTTGATGTCATTAATAAATAATTAATAAAGAGCGAGATATGGGCAAAGCATCCACCTCTAGTGCATGCGGAAGGTTCGGGCTTCTAGTCACAGTTTTAGAAATTAATCTTCTATTTTTCGATATAATGTGTTACTAATTAGATTGAGTTGTAAATGAAAAAGAAAAAAGGTGTAGATATGAAGTAATGCGTAACGTAAGAGGGTTTGGCAAGCCTGTGTTTAACGGGCCACGCACCGCAACAAGTTTTATTGTCAAGAACGGAATTCGAACTAATTTGGTTACCAATGTTATTGCCGAGGGGAGTGCTACAGGCTAATTAAGTTTAGGTAATGATACTGCTGATAAATTTCTGTTGAGTGATGGGTTTGGTTCGTTACCTCAATATTTAGTGAGATTTGAAGAAGTAAATTACAAATTTTAAATAACTCAAGTTTTATCTCAAACTAAATGGACTTAACAACAATTAATTATATAAATTCACAACTTACAAAAATGCTTTCATAATATAATTAAGTGGATCCTAGGGCTTCATTTCGCCGGGCAGTATGCTCAACTCCCTACCAATTGACTACTTTTCTAAGCATCAAGCCAAGTTGGATATATTAATAACATGAATAATTAAATCAAAGTTTCAAACCTCGATGTAAGTTTACACATTCTCTGTCAAAAAAAAAAAAAAAGTTTCAAACTATTGTGTAGCCTTGTTTAGGTCTACGCTTTTCTTTTACTAAATGCTCAAGTTGGGGCCTAATTAAATTGAATGATTAAAATTGAATAGATTTTATCGTCCATTGCAAAAATTTTGTTTCCAATCATTATTGTAGTGTCAATCACTCCATTCACTTTTTATTTTACTGGGTCGTCACTACAAGAAGAAGTAGTATATATGGCCAACTTTTTGCTATCAAAATTTTAATTTGGTTTCATTTAATCAAATGAAGCTATATCCTATGTCAATTGTAACAAAAAAATTTTACTACTATTTGCACCAAATTTTTTTGACTACATTAAATATACTTTTTATTACATTTGAGGTAGAAAATGACTACATTCAACTAAGCGTCACCACTAAAAAGCAACCAATTATTTATACTCTAATAATTAATTATATTCAAAATATATCTAATGTAACCAAATATGCTATATTAGCAAAAAATTTAGCTATATTTAAGGTATGTTTGTCCTTCATAAAAACTTTTCTTGATAAAATTTTTCATCTAAAACTTTCCTATCTTTATAAGTATCTTATTTTCTAATTATTTTTTCATGTTTTTGATATAATTATCGTACTTTTTAATCATTACTCTATACTTTTCATACAACAACTCTATTTATTTTAATTTTTTTCTCTTTACTTATCATTATTACTCTTACTATATTACATTATTTCTTCAATTTCAAAAATTTTTCTCACTAAAAAATTTCCATTCAAAAGCTTTATCAAATACCAAACACATCTTAAGTAAAATTTGTTGTAGTGAGTCTAATGATGTCTTTTATTGGAAAGAAAAATATAAAGAAAATGAATTAAATACTAAGTGATGCGAGCTAGAGTAAACAAAATTAAAATAAATAAGGTATACATAATAATTGAAAATACAGAAAATGGTGATAAGGGCATAATAATTGTTATTAATTCTAAATGTATGTCCCATCATATTTTTTGGAAAATAAAACGTTTCTACATTTCCTGAAAATAAAGCATCTCTAGCAAATTAAAGGAAAGTTTCAGTTTTATTTGATCTCACATGCCTATGACATGAGCCCAATGACATGATCGTAGTTAGAAGTTAGCTAGCTGACTAGCGTAGGTGCAGCTAGTGAAGGTGAAGAAAGAATTAAATACTCATTTATATCGTTCGACGACTATTATATATAGTATAATACAGTTTTGTTGCACATAATCTCCCCGTACGTAAGATGAAGTTCATTGCTTTCTCCTTCAGGTCGTGTTTGGTTCGGGAGAAAGCAAGATGGAAATTTCCATCTCCTGAAAATTCTTATTCTCCAAGGTATGATTTTCCTATAACTATCACAGTTTATTTTTTCATTACTGTCGTGCTAATTTTTTTTTATGTTAGATTCTACCTATTTTCTGATTGATTTACTTAACCCTAAAATCATCTCGATCATTTACTTTTTATTTCTACTTGTGGGTGAAATAAGTCTTTCTATCGCATTAATTACGAATTTGTTATAAAATTGATTTCTGACATTTACCGCAAGAAATTTTATATATGCAACCATATATTTGCAACAAACTTAACTATAAATAATGGTACAGGTAGCCAACTTAAGTACATTCATAGCTAATCCTTGCAATAGTTGCAGAAAACATCAGAACTTGTTGCATAAAATGTTATATGCAGCAAAATTTTAAAGCAAATAAATCTCAAAGAGAGAACTTTATTTATTTACTTAATCTTTAGGTCAGATGTATATTTTCAGTGCTATATATCTATGGTTCTTGTAATCGGCAAATGTCTTTTTTTAAAAATATATATATATCGTTTTCTTTTTCCCCTTGTTGTCAGGAGAATGCTATGCACCGCAATGAACAGTGAGAACTCACGCAATACAGACAAAGCCGCTCCCTTCTCTGAATCCTGTGATGAAGAAATAGTAGTGACGGCGACAGCCCAAGTAGCAGTGCTGCCATCTGAATCTGATACGACTTCGGAAGCTTCTTCAAACAGCCCAATTGTAGAAGCCTGGCCGGGAGAATTCGGACAAGGAAGTGTTCCAGCAGGAGCTGCTGCTACTGCAACAGGCAGCGAAGGGTCTTGTGAAGGAGGACGAACAGCAGCAGCGTCGATCCATCCTCGCCAAGAGGAAGTGGGGCCGAGTGAGGGGGACAAAGGAGTCGTTACAAGACCAGGACCTTCCCATCATCATAAATGAATTGTTAAACCTCGATCGGTTAGAAAGAGCACGAATCCGGTAAAATCCTAAGTAATTAGCTTTAGTTAGCTTGTGCTTTGAGTTTTGAATGTTTACAGATTCACAATTAATTGGCCTTGTTTGTGGCCTTAAGCTACGGGTTTTTATGAAGGTCTGTTTGAACCTGCTTATTACATGTATAATAAGCACGAGAATCCACCGCTTTTTGGAATTGTTTGAGAAAGCTAATTTGTTAAGCTGCTAGATTTGTATTAAAAAGTCCAAATAAGTATAGAATCCTTAAGCTAGGAGTCGGGTGCTTTTAGATGACGCATAAGTTGCAGTATTTATACTGAGGGTAAAATAAGTCCTAAATCATCTTGGATGGGGGGATTGATTGAAACGTTAGTTCATCATCACCAGGAACAAACGTTAAACCGTATGCATGATTAATCTTCTGAAAGGATTTGTAATTGGCACTATATTAATTAATTAACCCGGATGAGATATTTATATTGATTTCATGAAATCCTTTTGATTTTTGAAATGTTGATCCTTGATGAAAAATTCAATCTATTCATTATTTTTAACACCATTTGTTTAGCTAAGATCATCCCCATCCAATATGTGGACACGCCACATTTGCTAAAAAATGAGTACATTCACGTGTAAATTACGAAAAACACTTAGATCCATTCACATATATATTAGAATGTAACAATACTTTATATGATCATTTATCTATATATTATCGACATTTTAGATGGTTTAGATGTTGAAAAAACTACTTTAAAGTTGTTATTTTAATGTTGAACTATTTTATTACGTTGATTTTACGCATTAACAGATGAGACCCATGTACAGTAAATTTTAAAAAATAAAAGGATTTCTAGGATACTATAAATGATGTTAAATACAATCGATTGAGTGAACTTTCTATCACCTATTAAGATTTTAAAATGAAGAGAGTTTCATAGAAGCGTCCCGTGCATATATATATATATATATAAGGGCTGTTCCGGTGCAGTGGCCCCAAAATGGGGCCCACATGATCATGAAATCATGATCTACTCCACCCATTGTATTTAGAATAATGTATTATATTACCATACTAATTTTCATCCTAATCAGATACTTTAAAGTTGTTATTTACATCAAACTATTTTATTACGTTGGATTTGTACCATTTTCAGATGGGGCCCATAAACATATCTGATTGGGATGAAAATTTGTATGGTAATAGAATACATTATTCTAAATGCAATGGGTGGAGTAGATCATGATTTCATGATCATGTGGGCCACATTTTGAGGCCACTGCACCGGAACAGTTCTCTCTATATATATATATATATGAGAGCTGTTCTGGTGCAGCTGTGCTGCACCGGAACAACGGTATATTTGATCAAAAGTGGGCCCCACATATATTAGAATGCAATGAAACTTTATACAATCATTTTTTCATATATAAATTTTATAGCAAATGGTTTACATGTTGAAAGAACCACTTCAAAGTTATTATTTACATCAAACTATTTTATTACGTTGAATTTGCACCATTTTTAGATGAGGCCCAGATACATATCTGATTGAGATGAAAATTAGTATGGTAATAGAATACATTATTCTAAATACAATGGGTGGAGTAGATTATGATTTGATGATCATGTGGGGCCCATTTCAGCGATGCTGCACAGGAATAATTCTCTCTCTCTCTATATATATATATAGGGCTGTTCCGGTGCAGCATAATTGCACCGGAACAGCAAGTACATTTGCCCAAAAGTAGGCCCCATACATATTAGAATGCAATGAAACTTTATATAATCATTTATCCATATATAAATTTTATAACAAATGATTTAAATATTGAAAAACTACTTTAAAGTTGTTATTTACATTAAACTATTTTATTACGTTGAATTTGTACCATTTTCAGATGAGGTCTATATACATATCCGATTGAGATGAAAATTGGTATGGTATTATAATACATTATTCTAAATACAATGGGTGGAGTAGATTATGATTCGATCATCATGTGGGGCCCATTTCAGCGGTGCTGCACCAGAATATTTCTCATATATATATATATATATGGAACGGCGGTACATTTGCCCAAAAATAGGCCCACGCATATTAAAACATAATGAAACTTTATATAATCATTGATCTATGTATAAATTTTATAGCAAATGATTTACTTATTTAAAAAACTACTTTAAAGTTATTATTTACATCAAACTATTTTATTACGTTAAATTTAGACCATTTTCAGATGGAGTCCGTACACATATCTGATTGGGATGAAAATTGATATGATAATAGAATACATTATACTAAATACAATGGGTGGAGTAGATTATGATTTAATCATCGTATAAGGCCTATTTCAACGGCACTGCGCCTGAATATTTTTCATATATATATAGATGAGAACCGATCATGTACAGTCCGTTGTAAAATAGGCCCCACACATATTAGATAATGAAATTTTATACAATTATTTATTTATATAAATATCACACTTTAGACGGTGTAGATGTTGAAAATACTACTTTAAACTTGATATTTATGTTAAACTATTTTATTACGTTGATTTTGCACCATTTTAAGATGGGGACCATACACATGTTGGATTTGAATGAAAATTAGTATGTTAATAAAGTGAACAATTCTAAATACCATGGATGGGGTGGATTTTCTATTCATGATCAAGTGGAGCCCACAGTGTATGGACTGCATGGTTTAGTCGTATGCACTGGAACATATATATCCCACTTATATGAAACCTTGTTTACATGTAATCTCTTTCATTTTTAAAATCTTGATAGTTGATGCAAAATTCACTTCATCCATTATGTTTAACATCATTTCTAATATTATGGAAATGCTTTTATTTTTTTAATTTCACTATATATGGGTTCTATCTATAAAAGTGTAAAACTAACATAATAAAATGGTTCGATGTTAAAATATCGACTTTAAAGTAATTTGTTTACAGCTAAATCATTCAAAATATCAATAATATGTGGATAAATGATCCTATACAGTATTATTACATTCTAATACAAGTGTGAGTGGATTTAAGTATTTTTCATAATTTACACATTAATGTACATATTTTTAAGCAATTGTAGCCCATGCACATACTTGATTTATATAAAACTTAGTTTCCTAGCAAAAAAAAATGGTGTTAAATATAATGAATGGATTAGATTTTTCGTCAACAATCAATATCTTAAAATTGAGAGGATTACATAGAAGCAGAACCCATATTCGGTGTGTATATATATACACACACATAAGATGAATATACATAGAAAGAATAGCCTGAAATTTTCTGCCACATAAAAAAATTGATAATTAATGTTAGTAGGAAAGGTAGATATACATGTAAAATATGTGGTTTCACATTATCCAATAAGTGACTGCTCCATACATAATTATTTCTTCTCGTGAAGTTAAATAGCAGATACTTCCCCGTACCAATTGCAATAAAAAAAAAAGTGACAAAGTCAACCACTAGATGCCGGTACTTCCTCACCAATTGCAACATGAAAAGGGTTGAAACCATATCTATTTTATTTTCATTTAAAGCCACTCAACTTCGAGTTTCCATGCGACACGGAGGTCTTACCCAGGTGATAACATCGTTTCGAACGGTAGCTGGCACAGAGTCTGGTAAGTTCGGTGGCAGTATTTTGTGCCTGCTGTAATGTCTTTCTGTTAAATCATGGGAGTATCTAGTATCTACAGTATTGTTAGACACTTGGTTTCGTCCAAGGATATATCATTTTGTTGATGATTGATGTAAAATGTTATCCATTTATCATTTGCTTAATTAGAAGATTAAGTTTCATTCAAATATAATATGTGCAGAAGTTACATTTATTCGAAAATAAATATATTTTTGTGTAAATTAGTAATATTTTATAGAATCATTTATTCGCATAGTACTCATATAATACTATTATCACTGTACAAATGAAAGAATTTTTATAATAATATAAATAATATTAAATATAATAGAAAGAGTATATTTTTTATTAACCATCTAGATATTAAAAATGAAAAAGTTCCATAAAAAAAAAAGTTTCATAGAAGTATCTCCATATCAAAATATCATGAGACATTGGCTCAAGAGTTCACTCACTCAAGATGTTGAGCGTTAACAATTACTTATCAGAATTTCGAGGTACATTAATACTATGAATTAAACTTAAGCTAATTATCATACAACAACTTAATCAAGTAGTATTATGATTATTTATAAAAATTAAACATGGGGCATGTTTGATGATGGATAAAAAAAAGTGGGGAAAGATTATGGATAAAAAATTTTAAAAATTAGAAAATGGTATGATATGATAAGAATAATCATTATAAGTAAAGAGAAGAAAAATAAAATATACAAGATTTTTATTTTTCACCAACTAATAATAAAAATTTTAAATTGAAAATTTTGAAATTAAATACAAATATAGAAGGTATATTTGAAATTTTAAAAATATTGTACTTATGTTTCGGTTTCATGTCAAAATTAGAGACAATACTTAGAAAAAAAAATCTTTTATTTTACACTGACAGCATTTCAAGCATTTATAAAAATCTAACCAGCACTTTGTGATCTAATAAATATTTTTGAAATTAAATACAAACATAGTAAGTATATATGGGATTTTAGAAATTTCATAAATATGTTTGAGATTAAGGTAAAATATGATGTATATATTAAAAAAAAAGCTATTATTATATAAAAAAAAAAATCTGTTGGGCTTTAAGTGACCTTCAAGCTTCGGTCACGGAGGCTGCCCGTGCTCCTTCCTCTCTCTCATAGGAATAGACGTATCAATTTTTTTCTGAAAAAAAAAAAAAACTAGTCGACGGTAATATTGGTGGCTAATATTGCTCACTGATTCCTAAAATCTAAACCGTTCATCAGAGGGGCCCACATACCGAATGCCTGCCTTTAACATGAGGCAAGCCTTATGGAATGTGGACCCCATAAGCCGTTGGATGCATAGTTCATCGGTCCCGATTTCCCCCGCATGTCTACTCGAGACATCAGTGGTTTACGCGGCTTGAAGTGGCGCCATCATGGGTAGAGGTGAAAGTGGGTTGGGTTAAACCTCTAGCCCATTTAAATCAGATTGAGTTGGATTGGGTTTTGAAAAATGGGTTGTTAACCAAGTGGGCAGCAGAATGGAGAGATGCAGTGCAAGTTGGCTTAAACCCGTCTTAACTTAAGCCCTGTTTGGCTGTACATTTTTGAATGATGCCAGCATTTTTACAAGTTTTGGAAGGGTTTGATCTTATATAGAAGTGCTGCAAAACTCTCAGAAAAGAGCTTAATTTTAGTAAAAGTTGGTACAGTTTTAGGAAGCTGATAATTGATGCTTCCGCCAAAAGCACTTGCAATATTATTTTGCGGCAAATGGACCCTTGGCCAAACAGGCCCTTAATTTACATGACCCAACCCTCCTAATTGAAATTAATACTTTTATAATACAGTACAAAAATGGTTTAAAATTTTCAACTTGAATTCGGAAATAAGTATGGAATAAAGCAACTATGTTTTCAACCACCCCATGGCACAGTCTGATCAGCTGTAATTATGACCCCTAGTAGTTGTAGACATTTCCAATAAAAGTCCCGATCACGTCACAAAAAAAGATTATTATTCCTGGCATAAACAAAATTAATTTTTTTCAAAATCAATCTTCAAATCTATTTTCTTTTATTTTCAATATGTACAACTAATCATAAAGTAAATAAATTTTATCTTTTCTAAAAATTTGAAAATTACTTATAATATTAAATATATTCTTAATTACAACAACATTTTTAGCCACTATAATTATAAAAAAAAAATTATCAGCATCTAAGAGCTGTAGACAATTAGAGACAATTTTTAATCTAGTTGTCCAATCAAATGTGCTATGAAGCCTGTTTTCCATGTGTTAAAATATGATAATACATTATATAATCATTTATCTATATAAATATATTTTTTTAAAGATTATAAAAGTTATATTTAGATGGTTTAGAGATTGAAAATACAACTTTAAAATTCATATTTATATTAAATTATTTTATTACGTTAATTTTATACTAGTTTAATATGGAGTCCATACACATATTCGATTTGGATGAAAATAAATACCGGTATTAAAGTAAATAATTTTAAATGCAGTGGATCAAGGTGATATAAATTTTATGACCAAGTGGGCCCTCTTTTACAATGGATTGCATTGTAACTATAGTTCAGTCCAATTACACTTTAATATTTTTCATTTATGTAGTAACAGAAATGTATATAATATCGATAATTTAGAAAAAGTAGATTTCATATTCTGGGAAGGAAGAATGGTTGTGTATTGCCACATTAAAAAAAAAAAAAATTCTTGGAATTTCTGAAATCGATGTTACATCCAGCAAATTAATTAGAGGAAGGTTTCAATTTTAACGTCAATCTGATCACATGCCCACTTGCGTTTACATTGGATCCAGCCAAGTGCATGTCCCAATGCAGCCTCGAAAGCGAACAAATTGGACTTAATTGACCGTTCATGCAATTTATCATGGTTTAATTAATAGTGTTTGGCGGGAGAAATGCTCTATAAAAGAAGAACATCTATAGATCTATCATCGCCATCTCTTCTCGCTAAATCGTAAAAATTCCCGAGTGCCCCCAGCCCTTTTTCTCAAGCTTCATCGAAGATGAAGTTGATCGCTTTCTCCTCTCGAGCATGTTTGGTTGCGGAAAAAGCAAAATGGAAATTTCCATTTGCAGGAAATTCTCATTTTTCAAGGTATATATAGGTCTAATTCTATTTTTTTCATCATCATCCTTTCCATTTATTCATGTGTTAAGCTTGCTGGTTACACTGAATTGTTTTATGCCAAAAAAAAAAAAAAAAAAAGAATATCAAGCAATAGAATTTAATGTTTCATAGCGATGTACATATCTATCTAGTTCTTGATTGGTTGATTTTTTGGTTTTAATCATCAGGAGAATGCTAGCTACAGCCAGTAACGGAATGACTCAGGAGAGTTCTGGCATTAACAGTGACGCCCAAGCCTCATTGGCAGAACAAGATGCAAAAGATGCTCCTGCTGCATCAGCAGCTGCAGCAAGAACGGGCGGATCGCGACCTTCTAGACCCCACCGTAGTCGACGTCCAGGCAGCCGTGCGGTAGGGTCCAGCCAAGGCGGAAACGAAGTTGTCTCAAGCCGACAGTGAAAATCGACCGGCAAATCTTAATTCAGATCACAGCGATATCTGCAACCTATACAGAATTACAGTTCATGTAATCTTGTACGATTGTAAATCAGCTTAATTTCTTGTTTGGGTTGAATATCTATTCCCTCGCACTTCATGTAGTCATGTTCGACTTATTATTCTACTCTGTTCTCTCCGTTTGGGATTATTATGGGTGCGTTTGGTAGCGTCATTGGGAAAATGAGAAATGTTGAACTCATTTTTCGATGTATTTTAATCATTTTATCGCCTATTTTTCGTTTTATTCTTCTATTCAAATCATTTTCTTACACAATTTATTTTTTATTCCCGCTTTACCTCCAATATGTCACATTAATCTTGCAATTTTTAAAATTTTTTCCACTTTATTCTGTTCCCTTTTCCTAATAACATCACCAAATGCACCCTATATCTTCACTGCTGTGTTAATTAATAGTATGTTTGGCATTTGATAATTTTTTTAAAAATTTTAGTATAAAATAAATTAAAAAATGATTTGATATGATAAAAGTAACGATGAAAAATAATAAAAAAAAAAATTAAATTAAAATAAATAAGTGTGCCACAGCAAATCAAATTTAGGCATTAATACTGTTGATAATAAGTTTGTGTTAAGTGATGGGTTTGGCTTGTTACCTCAATATTTAATGAGGTTTGAAGGAGTTAACTAAAAATTTAAATAACTCAAGCTTAATTTTAAATTAAATGGACTTAACAAGAATTAATTGTATAAATTCACAAATTCCCCAAACTGCGTTCATAATGTAATTAGCTAGTAATAGGATTTGAACAATTTGAATAATGAATTAAATTCTTCTTTAAATGGAGAGTCGGTTCCCTTTTATTTGATCAAGTGGATGGTATGTATACTTAACACCCCCACCAATTGAGTAGAGTGTAATACTTTTCTAAATAACAAGCAAAGTTGGATATATTAATACCCTTGTTTACATTATAATCATATATTTATAAAAATAGCATAAATAGCCGTATATTTTACCCCAAAATTCTAAACATGACAACATTTTTATATTCTAGAAGTAAACTTTTTTCAAATGATAAAAATGGTTTTATCATTTCTTTTACTTATGTATGCATATGAGTGGTTGAGTTCTCTTTTACTTTGTATTTTTCTATTATTTTATCAAATTTTTCATTAATATGAGTAGCTTCTTTTTACTTTTACGAGGAGCAGTATTGTAGCTTTACGTTACTTTTGAAGTCAATTTTAACGGTACTATCATATTTCAATTAAAGGTAAAATATATCATTTTTATAAATGTGTGATTATATTTATAAATATAAATATAAGTTATGAAAACATTTGGAAATAATCCTAACCAAATTAAAGTTCCAAACCTAGTTGTAGACTTATTTAGGTCTACGCTTTTAAATGCTCAAGTTGGGCTTGATTAAATCGAATGATTAACATTGAATAAATTTTCACCATGCGACAAATGTTTTTGGAATTTCTGAAATCGAGGTTACTTCCAACAAATTAATTAATAGCGGAAGCTTTCGATTTTAATATCCATCTGATCACATGGCCACGTGCAATTACATTGGATCCAGCTAAGTGCATGTGAACCAATTAGACTTAATTAATTAGTCATTCATTCATTTTATCATGGTTTAATTAGTAGTGTTTGGTGGGACGAATGCTCTATAAAAGAAGAACATAGATCTACCGTATGTCGCCATCTCTTCTTGCTAAATCATAAGAATTCCTGAGTGCCCCCGTTTAAGGTATATACAGGTCTTATTCTATTTTTCGTCATCATGCTTTCCATTTATTCATATCTGAAGTGTTACTGGTTACACTGGTTTGCAGTATGCAAATATATATATATATATATATATATATATATATATATATATATATATATATTAAGCAATAGAATTTAATGTTTTATAACCTAATTAAATTCGGTATATAGTATATATGTCTAGTTATCGATCGGCTGATTTGTTTCAAATCATCAGGAGACAGCTAGCTACAGTCAATAACGGAATGAATCAAGAGAATTCCTGCATTAATAGTAATGCCCAAGACTCCTCGGCAAAAGAAGACGGTAAAGATGCTACCGCTGCATCAGCAGCTGCAGCGAGAACGGGCGGATCACGACCTTCTGGACCCCGCCGTCCTACCCCAATCAGTGCCGGTTCGAGCGAAGGCAGCAAAGTAGTTGTGGCAAGCCAATCGGCGTCAGGATCGACCGTCAAACCTTGATTCAAAACACAGCGATATTTGCAACCAATACAGATCATGTAATCTTGTATGATTGTAAATTAGCTTAATTTCATGTTTTCAGTTGACATTTGCGGAATATCTATTCCCTAGCACTTCAATAAAGTTTGGCACTCATTTAGCATGTTCGACTTGTTAGAGCCTGATCTTTTGCTGTGTGGCCGAAAGGCCAAAAAAACATATATTTTTTATTTTTTTTTATTGTTTTATGGGCAAGTAAATCTATGTTTATTAAATTTATAAATAAAATTTTACCATTTTTGGATGTTTTTAAGTATTTTTTTAGATTTTTAAATACAGTTGCATTTTTGTAATTCATGGGGTCACAGAAAATTACGAAAATGACATTGTGTTTAAAATTCAAAAAAAATACTTAAAAACATCCAAAAATGGTAAAACTTAGTTTATAGATTTAATACACCTAGATTTACTTGCCCATGAAAAAAATAAAAATATATATGTTTTTGGCGTCCAATTGCAAATGATCAGCCGACAACTTGTTGTTATACTCGTTATCTCCATTTGTTATTATTATGTGTCTCTTTGGTAGAGTCGTTGGGAAAATGAGAAATGCAAAACTTATTTTCAATTGTATTTCAAGCATTTTATGTATGTTTACTCTGTAACGATAAAATCAAAAACGACTTTGCTTTTTATTTTAGGATAATTTGCATAATACCCACAAAGTTTGACGCTAACTGCAGATATACTCACGTAGTTTCACAAAATGCATATTATCCTTACGTAGTTTCACCAATATTGCATATTAGCCCCACATCGTTACCTGTCGTTACCATCTGACATTATATTTTGAAAAAAGACGAAAATGCCCTCATTGGTATACATAGTTTCATGGGGATAATATGCAATTTTTGTGAAACTATGTGGGAGTGATATGCAATTCATGGAACTATGGTTGAGGGCACTTTCGTTATTTTTTAAAATATAATGTTAGATATTAACGGCAAGTAACGGCATGCAGTAATATGCAATTTTTGTGAAACTTTGTAGGGGTAATATGCATTTTGTGAAACTACGTGGATATATCTGCAATTAGCATCAAACTATGTAAGTACATATGCAAATTACCCTTTTATTTTAGGGGCTTTTTCAAAATATACCTACTATGTTTCTAAAATCTCATATATATCCACTACTTTTGCAGTTAATACCAAAAACACTCATTCTGTAAGTTAACATCATTAGTTAATATTTAAAATTACCAATATGCTCATCAAATTTTGGACATAATTAAAAACTTGAATGTCGTAACTCATCAATGTGTTAATTATATATGAGATCTAAGTTCGAAGAGCTATAATTTCATTTTTCTTCTATTTTATTTTAGCTTTTATTATTTTATAATAGGAGTATTCTGGGCATTTACAAAAATTTAATTGCGAACGTAGTAAGTATATCTGAGATTGGAAATGTAATGGGTATATTTGAAATTAGGATCAAACATAGTAAATATATTTGAAAAAAACCCTTATTTTATCTTTATATTTTAATCATTTTCTTGTTCAACTATCTTTTTTTCCCATTTTACCTTACTCATATCACATCACTAATGCAATTTTCAAAATTTTCTACTTTTTAGTTTTCCCCTTTTCCTAATTACGTTACCAAAGGTATCGTATATCTTCATTACTGTTTAATTAAGAGTGTGTATGACATTTGATAAAACTTTTGAAAGAAAAATATTTGATGTAAAAATTTTTAAAATGATATAATATAATATGGAGAATTATGAAGAGTAAAGATAATAAGGTTAAAATAAATATTGTAGTTGTGAATAAATGATTAAAAAGTAAGGTAGTTGTAGAAGAAGATGTGCAAAAATGATTAAAAATAGGTTAATTATGTAGAGTGGAAAGTTTTGAATTGAAAAGTTTGTTTTATTGACAACTTTATATATAATGTTGATTATGTATCATTTCAAGATAGGACATATACACATGTTTTATTTGGAAGAAAATTAGCACATTATTAAACTAAATAATTCTAAATACAATTAATAGAATAGATATTAATTGCAAATAAACCCGGTCACAACAATTCTATAGGCAATTCAAGCCTTCTATAGGCTGCTCAAGCCTTTTTTTTCCTTGTCATCCCATTTACACAACCATTTCCAATTCAAACTTATACACTATACATTACATTTGTATCTTAACTGGCACTTGAACTTAGAATTAACTTCATGCATGACTTTTAATCATGTTTGGATCCTATAAAAGGTATTTATACTGAAAATAGCTTCTACCACTCATTTAAATAGTCTTAAGTAATATGTATCTCGCACGTTGTTCATCCTTAGTTACTGTGAATCTGTCGCGCATGTTTAAAAATAATTTAAAACACATCCCACCTTGCCAAATTATAGCCGCATACTCAACATAGATACATATATTCCACCTTCATAGTTTAAACAATTGGGTTATCCTTCCAATTTCCATAATTTTCATCTTTTAAATATAAAGGAACCTTTATTACAACTTACATTCTTACCAAAATAAATATTCAAACATTAAAATAAATACATAAGGTAAATTTATCTCATAACGCAGCCGTCATAACTATTTTAGATTTTTTACATCAACTTTATTATTAAAATTTCGGTGTTTTTATTCTAATTTACTTCGATTTATTCCATAGTTTATAATTAACATGATTAGGGCAATGTATAAAATCAAAGAGCATTCTGAACTTGGCTGTCACACTAAAATTCGGTGTTAAACTGGCATTTTAACATCCATAACATAGTACATCTGTATAGTTTGGCATTCCAAAATTAGATTACTCATTTCATAGCTATACATCACATGGATTAAATATTCGAACATCATAATTAATATCTACGACCTCTATAATAACTACAAATATGAGCTTCCCCGTTTCCTTGCATCTTTCCATCACTTTTAACATAGAAATCATCATTCTATCATCATGTATATATAAAAACAATTAACAACTAGTACTTAAAAATCGATATATGTAGTCCACACACGTTACTCACTGTTAGCCTCACTTCGGCTAGATTTCATACATTTAAATTCGTGATTTATTTTTTAAAATAATTTTAATATCCTAATAATTTTCATTAGTTCAACAATATATAAACCACCATTCATGTGGCTGCTCACCTCCTTCCCCATTTTTTTGACGAAATTCCTTCCCCACTTAAACTTGGTTTTATTTATAAAATTAAAACCCAATAATTTAAACTATATTAGCTTATATTCATATAGAATATAACATTGGCATTAAGAAATAGAATATACATAGCTATTGAGGTGGCCCTACGTGGCTATCTATCGTCTGCATTCCATCAACACATTTTTTAGACATAGAAATTTAGAAGTTTTAATCTAGAATTATTCCTATCAACACAATAAAATTAGCCCATCACCTACAAGGTCGAATGACCTACTATGCATGGCTACCTCCATTGCCTAGCTCAATTATGAGCTCTATGCTGGATCATAATGTAAATGGCATAAAAATCCCTTAAAAATCATCTCGAACTTGATCTAGGCAAAAGCCCCTTGCCTAAATTGTTGTTCACATACGAACCCAAGTCTAAGGTTTCAATGGAATCTAATAACTTCTCTGCCTAGCAAGATCTAACATTTACAAGCTCAAATCCATAAAAAACCAGCATGAATGCTGGATATGCATGCTTTGATTTCAGAAAAATATAGAAAAACCTAACCCTACCCTTACCCTGTTGATAGCAACAACGACAAGCACCTCCTCCGGCATATTTTTTGCCTCATCTACAGTTGGAAGATGAAAAGAGCTGGGAAAAGCAAAAATGCTAGAAAAATATAGAATACTAGGAATTTTACAATTTTAAATAGAAAATTTTATAAGAAGGTAAAAGGTGTGTTTTTTTAACAATAAAATTTTTTAAACTAAAATTTTTTAATAATGAACCTACAAATAGGAAGCTTTAGAAAAATCTTAGATCCTAAATCATTGAAAAAAGGAATAGGAAGTTTTTTAAAAAATCATAGATTTTAAATCATTGAAATTTTTTTCAAAAAATGCAAAAAACTGGAAAAAATCTAAATGCCAAAATACTAGAAATTGGTAATGGAAAACAAAAATCTGGAAAATATTTATTATTATTATTCTTTAAACAAATATTCACTAGATTTGACCTAAACATCTCTGAAATTCAAATTGCACTTAATCTAAAATGTTTCTAAATTTCAAATTTTTATATGTATTTACAATCATCTTGATTTTTATTACATTAAATTTTCTAAGACATCCTTACAATTTTTCAATAGGGATACTAAGCTCTCATCTATCTATTTGAGGAGATACATTGCTACCATTTTTTTTTTTTTTTGGGGAGACACGTTGCTAGAATGACGCCTCACTGATCCTACCCAAAATCTGCAGAATGGCAGCAAGCACCATTACAAAGGTCACAGACATGTGCTGGCTTTAAAATTCAAATTGTATTCACTATATTTATATTTAATCCCAAAAATATTTATTTTGTCACATATGATTAGATTATCATAACTACCCGAAATGCTCGTAGTATAAAATAAAAACATTTGACTAATGCACTTACTATATTTTGCTTTAATTCTAAGTATACTTAATATTTTTTTAAAATTTCCAGATATATATACTATATTTGCATTTAATCTCAAAAATGTACATTTCATGACAACCAAAGCAGCATCATGGAGATCATTTGGTCGAAGGATATATCAACATATTATGAGATGTTGACACAAAAGTCTACTCGCCCTAGATGATGAGTGTTTACAATTGTTTGTGATAGTTTTGAGATAAGTTAATCCTATGAATTAAATTTAAGCTAATTATCATACAACAATTTAATCAGATGGATAAAAATTAGAACGTGGTGTGATATGATAAAAGTAGTCACTAGAAGTAAAGAGAAGAAAAATAATATATACAAGATTTTTATTTTACATCAGTAATAATAATAATAATAATATTAATAAATGTTAATTGTTTAAATTGGCATTTTTGAGATAAAATGAAAATAGATAAAATGAAAATATAACAAGTATATTGGAATTTTGGAAAATCGTAGTTATGTTTGCAATTCAGCTTAAATTAGAGAGCATATTTGAAAAAATGTTTTATTTCGCTTTAAAGGAAATAATGTTTTATTCTACTCTAAAGGCATTTCAAGCATTTATAAAAGTATAACTAGCAATCTATGATATAATAGATATTAGAGATGCAATTTGAGCTTATGAAACTTGAATTTTCCTCAACCCTAATCCTAATCTTAGTTCCAAGACCTCAATCTGAACTTTAACTCTATTGATAAACTTAAACTCTAACCTTGTTCGTGAAATTCAGACTTGGATTGAGTTTTGAATTTGAATTTGGGTTGACCAATTGTTCTACCAATATTACAGAAATAAGTAAAACAAATCAAAATATTTTATCGATTATCACACTAGTTTCAATTAATAACTCATGAAAATCAACACTCAAACACTTGACAGTGGCATTTCTAGCTATAGAATAGGTCATTAAAATTATTTTAGTGTTACTTGGCTGAAGATGAAATATGGTAACCCAATGGCCTGAGAAGAGCTAAAAATCGATGGTTGATGGAAGAAATATGCTCTAATTGAGCAAAATAGAAGAAATAAATTGTCAACGCTAAAAATTGATTTCACAATGATAGGAGATTTGAGAAGAACGAACAAGAATTTTATAAAAATAAAAAGAAAATCAAACCTCTTTAAGAATAATAGTAGCGGAAGAGGCATCATGACAGTAATGAAAGGAGAAAAAGAGTGGAAACTAGCAACAGCAAGTCAACGGTGAAAAGAGAAGAAGAGTAGGAAGGAGAATAAGGGGCAAAAACTAACAATATCACGACAAGAGATAGCAAAGGAGGCAGCAAAACTGTAGCGAAATGAGAAGAAGAGAAAGTGATATGGGCACACAGCAGCGATGCTGCTAGCTAGGTTCTATTGTTAGAGGGAGCTTAGAGAAGAAAATCTGCAATCAAATAGGTTTGGAGCTGTGGCAGCACCAATTATAGCTTGGAAGAGTTGCGACGACAATGAGAGTTTGACGAAAGTGAGAGGGGGAGTTAAAGATTTAAGGTAAGGAAAAGAGATGAATTTTATGTGTTATAAAATCAAGTTCGGCTTCTCCTTGTTCGGGTTTATCTTAACCCAAGACCAAACCGATTTTGAAATCAATTTGAATTTTAGCTAGGGAAATCTGGCTTAAGCTCAAAAATGGTAGTTCTAACACTGCTGCAACTCAAGGTTCAACGGGTCACGTTCAATTGAACCTAGACCAAGTTACACCATTAATAGATATTTTTCGAATAAATTCAAATATAATAAGTATGTTTGGGACTTTGAGAATATCATGTATATATTCAAATCTAATGGGTATATTTAGAGGTGCACATGAGTTGAGTTCAATCGCAACTTGTTGAACCTAACTCAAGGTTGGAAGATGGGTTGGGAAGTTCAGCCCATTTTTGAATTGGGTTGAAGACGAGTTTTAAAGTCAGACTGTAATCAACCTATCTTAAAAAACCTACCTCATTTGTTCATCTCAATACATGCCGCCCCTCTTGTTTAGATCTTCTCTATTGCCGTTTGCAGAACGAGGAGATGGGGTTTTCCACCCATCCTTGGTGCTGATGAGAAAATCAGCGGTAAATGAGAATTTTCCATCAATCAGATGCAAGAGACGGACAACAATCGTGTAGATGTTGTGAAGCAGATCTACGGTTGCAATTTCAGATCGTGTTATGTGATGATGGACATTCGTTGGCGACGACGTGGGTCCAAACTGCAGACCGGTGGCTGTCAGTGCTGGCAGCAATGGCGATGGGTTGTAGTGGATACTTTTTGCAATGGATTCTTGCCGGATGTTTGGTTAAGAAGAAAGCTTTTCACCGGATTGGGTGCTTGGTGGTGTACTGAAGTTGTATATACATGCGCTCAAATTGGATGATCTTAGATTCAAATTTTGGTGTTCTAGATATGATCTTTATGTCTTTGAGTGCTATAAATACAATGGTGGGATCGATTTGGGTTTATTTTGCTTTGGTTATGCAGATTTGATGGCTGTACAAAGTAACAAACGTGTGATGATCAAATAGAATTTGATTTATGGATGTAGAGTTTGGAGGTGTTATGCTTCACATGAACATTGCATATCATGAAGTGGGCGTGCATATTTTGTCAATTTTTTATAATATAATTTTAATTAAATGGATGATTGTAATATAATTTTATTGAAAAAGTGTTCATTTATTTGTAATTGGGCAAATTAGGTTGGAAAGTATGTTCATAGTTAGGTTGGGTTGGGTTGAGTTAGGTTAGGATAAATTGGGTTAGAGTCGAGTAAGGTTGGATTGGATTGGTTTGAACAAAAATAGGTTGTATTTGGATTAGGTTGTGTTGGAAGCCAACCGAACCCATATGCACTCCAACTGCCCATTAGTCACGTTAATTAAGTTGGGTTGGGTTCAACCCAACTTGCACTGCATCACGCCATTCCGCTACTCGATATATTTGAGAAAGGCTATCATTCTGTTGGAATCGACTAATCGACCCTCAAGCTTCAGTAATGGAGGAGGATCATGAATTTTGCATGTGCACGCTCTCTCTCTCTGACAAGATTCAGTATGAATAGTCTCGCATCAAAGTTTTTTGAAAAAACCTAGTGGACTTACCTTAAAAAAGAAGAAGAAGAAGAAACCAATCGATGGTAACATTGTGGCAATAATCATTCATTGGTTCCTAAAATTTAGATTGTTCATCAAAAGGGGCCCACGTGTTGAATGCCTGCCCTTAACGTAAGGCAAGCCTCATGGAATATGGACCCCAAAAGCCCTTTGACACATAGCCCATCAATCCTCATTCCCCTCATGTCTACTCAAGGCATCAACGGTTAGCATGGCTTTAAGTGGAGCCATCATGGCTAGAGATGCAAGTGGGTTCAGTTAAATCTCAGATCTATTTAAAAACAGGTTGGGTTGGGTTGAGATTAAAAAATGGGTTGTAAAAAAGTTGGGTTGGTATCAACCCAATTTAAAAGTAAGGTTGAACTAACCAAACCTAATTGCCCTTGCAATTAGGCAGTGGTGTGGCGCCTGATGTCTTCCTTGCAATGCCTTGCCTTTCTTTCAACTAAGAAATATATATATATATTAGGAATGACATTGTAAGTAAAGGTTAAACAAATGTCCCTCTTGGCCTACCTCAAAAAATTAATTTTTTAAAATTTTTTAAAATTTTTTCTTCATCCACTTGTTTATTTAAGTGTATTTAACATATAAACTAAGTTTTATTATTTTTTGATATGCGTATATATTTTTTATATTTTTAAAGATAAGGGTATTTTAAATATATATACACGTAGATGTTTAAAAAATCTAAAAAAATATATAAATATATCTAAAAAGTTAAAACTTGATTTTTGTATTAAATACACTTAGATAAATAAGTATATGAAGAAAAAAGTAAAAAAAAAAGTTATCGTAAATGAGTTTTTTTAGGTGGGCTAAGCGAGACATTTGCCCAAAATAGGTCACACACATATTAGAATGCAATAAAATTTTATATAATAATTTATCTATATATAAATTTTATACCAGATGATTTACATGTTGAAAAAACTACTTCAAAGTTGTTATTTACATCAAACTATTTTATTATGTTGAATTTATACCATTTTCAGATAGGGTCCATACACATATCCGATTGGGATGAAAATTGGTATGGTAATAGAATACATTATTCTAAATACAATGTGTTGAGTATATTATAATTTTATGACCATGTAGAGCACATTTTAGCGCAACTGCACCGCTATTATGGTGCAGTTTTGCTACACCAGAATATTTCTCTGTATATATTTAGCGACCAAAATTGGTTGCAAACTTTCATAATATGGATAGGAAAAAATCATTGGGTTGTCATGCCTGGATTTCATATGCTATTCATACATTAACATTAATAGTAATATGATATTTATACAGATTTTATTGCGCACAATTTATTTTAAATAGATACTATTTAATACTTTGCCATCAATAGTGTCTCGTCACCATTTTTATAAATAATATTTAAACTTTTGGATATTAAATTTAAATATAGTGTAGAAATTATGGGTGAAAATTGGGGTGGATTAACCTATGACCCACCCCTTACCTTATCTGTCTTAACAAGATAAAATTAAATTTTTTTGACATGATACAAGGATAGTTTCAATCTAACCAGCTATGATTATGACCCGTAAGAGTTATATGCATTCAAATAAAAACCCTAATCATATCACAAAAAAGATTATGATTCTTAGCATAATCAAGTCATTTTTCTTTTATTTTCAGTATGTACAACTAATCATAAAGGAAATAACTTCTATTTTTATAAAAAAAAAATTGAAAATTACTCATAATAATAAATTTATTTTTAATTACTAAAATAAAATTCATTTTCAGCCACTACAATTATAAAAAACCTTTATTAGCATCTAAGAGTTGTAAACAATTTTTAATTTAGTTGTCCAATCACACGTGCTATGAAGTATTTGGAATTAAATATTTTGGCCAATCATGCATATGACATGAAACATTTAGTCAACCAATTTTTTTTCCCTAAAAATTTATTTGCAACGAAAAATTGTGATTGCTAAAACTATTATTTTTGTTAGGGAGATCATGGCATTAAGAACCAACCGTAGAAGTACAACTCAATCTAGGTTCAACTCGAACCCAACTCGCAAAACCTTAATTAGAAGTTAAAAGTTAAAACTGCCTATTTCAAAACTCCAAACCAAATTGAAATTAATTTGGTCCCGAGTTCAGGTAAACTTGAACTTGAATTATGTATAATATATATTATGTTTAATTTATACATCCAATACATTTTCCTTATATATATTATATTTATTTTATATCTCGTGTCTGTAAGCATTATTCCTCCTTAGGTCTAACTATATTATATTATATAATATTAGATATTTGCATTTTTCTTCTAGGAAAAAAGTTTGGCTTGGTGGTACTTTTAATACAATAAGAATGAAAACTACGTTCGGAACTTAGGATGTTTTATTTTGTTATGTTGTAACTTAAGGACCTATATTGGATGTTATAATTTGGTAGTTTGAACTTGATACTAATGGTTAAATGTTTGTCTTACCTAAAATAAATTTGTTATAATCTTATTTGACTAAATATTGTAATTGTTGTCTCATCAAAAAAAATTATTGTGATTGTTGTTCTATCAAAAAAATATTAAATTGTTGGATTTTTTATTATGATGGACATTATAAGGTTTTTCTTATGGTTGGATATTAATGTTTATGTGTATAGTTGTAATATTAATGTCGGAACAAGATGTACCTTTTCGTTCTTGAAAACAAGCTGTTAGTCTACTTTTTATTGGTGTATATTTATATCAAATCTTAACTTATATTATGAAAAAAAAACTTAAGACAATTCTTATAATTTTTTTAAAAGTGGGACAATAAGCTCTCAAATGTCAACAGAAGATATAACAAACTCCTAAATATAAATGAAGGGACCACCTCTCCCAATCTACATGCAGGTCAAAAAATCCCACCCGATGAGATTTAATCCCATGCACACAATAATGACAACTGCTTCGTGATCAACTGAGGCGGCTACTAGTCTACTTGGTATAAAAAGAATATATAAATGAGATTTTGTTTTCTATACTCTTAAGTACTCTTAAATTTTCTTGCTTTAAAATAGAAAATTATCACTTTAGATTTGTTTAATGATGAATTTGAAGTTGAATAAGTATAAGATAGATAACAAATATATATTGACGGATGAATTCCAACCCAAAACTCAACTCAAGCCAAATATCAAAAATAGAGTTATAGTTTAAGTTTAGAAATAGGGTTAAGGTTGAGATTTTAGAAAAAAAGATTATGACCTAGACAAACCAAATTTCATGAACCCAAGTTGTACCCTTATATAATAAATTGTCATTGACTTTTAATCAACTCCTGGTTTGATGTTAAAAGATGGGTTCTACTAGGCTTAGATTGGGTTTCAGAAAATTAGTTGGGCGAGAATGAAATGGGTTATTTGCATTTTCGTCTTTCTAACTATTCGTATTTGCTTTTTAATCAACAAGTTTCATATATTTACTTTTTAAACCCGGTAAGTTTATCCTGTTTATATTTTAGATTTTACTGTTAAAACTTCACTATTAACTACATATATGAGTCGACTCATAAACATAAGTTGAACATGAGTCAACTAACCTTGTTGTTAATTGCATATATGAGTTAACTCATGCTTTGAACTGACTTTCGAACATGAGAACAGAAGTTGATTTATGAGCATAAGTTGACTCATACATGCAATTAACGATAGGATTTTAACGGTAAAAACTAAAATGTAAATAAGGTAAATTTAAGCAAATGCGTGAAACTCATTGATTAAAAAATAAATACACATAGGGGTCGTTTAACATTTTGAAAAAGTTTTTGACAAGTTTTAGCCTCGTTAGAAACTCTGCATTGACCCATTATGTATTGGACCAGACAGGCTCATTAAATGCGCGACTGCTATGAGAGGAAGTCGTCGCTGCATGGAACCAATGCATGGTTCCGGGTAATTGAAATATGCCCGCATGTATTTCAAAAAATAAAATTGCATGTATATGGCACGCTCAATAATTTAAAAATCGTCTGGTTGAAATGACAACTTTTAGCCTTTTCCTCCAGCTACGAAAAGTTTTACCGATTTTTACAAATTTTCCAAGATGCCAAACAGCCCCTAAATGCAAAAAAACTCAATTGAAGTAGAAGTGTGTTAGAACTTAAAAGTCCCGTTTCATCGCAGGCGTTGAAATTTTCGGCTAGTATCTTTGACAGCGGCGTGCACAGCTCCAGTCTCCCACCACTATTTCTACGTAGCTTTTTGCATTGATTTGCCGAGCCCTCTGATCGACTCTCACCCTCCATGCGCCAAACTTCCGCTTTAATAACTATATAACCATAGTAAAATCTAAACCGTTAATATTTAGGGACACCAAAAATAAAAAATTTCTTTTTTCGCCAACCTCAAACAAAAAATGCATATACGAATTGTGCGATTATTTTTCTGTAGATTCGTCACAAATTGGATTAATAAAGGAAAATTTTTAAACAATAAGCATACATGCAGTGGGGCCACTATGATGAACGGTTGACATTGTCCACTTATCTTTCCGATCTGGTGGAGTTTGAGTTTCGAAGCTGGTGAAATAATTGGACTGCGAGGCAATGATTGTTTATACGCGGTCGGTGAAGCAAATCGAAAAGCAACAGCGCCTGGAAAGCAGAAGGATGCGGAAGAAATGGAATCAGGACATTTCACAAACTGCTTGCCGCCACTCTCTCTGGCAGCGCCCTTTCACGGCCGAACGCGTGGCTCTTCGACTCCGGTCGGAAATCGCAAGCTTCAGCAGGAGAACAACGTTACCAGTTATTCGACAGAACAAAAACAACAGCAGCACCAGCAGCAACAAATAATTAGATAAATTTTATATAAATTTATTAATTTTATTCATAATTTCACATCTGCCAATAAACTTTCAAATATTTTAAATAGACTTATATATTTTGTCCAAATTTTCATTGATACATAATTCTTTGTTCAACAGTGCATTTAAATTTTAGTGCACCTGGATTAATACACTTTGTTGCAAAACCAATTCTTTATTTTTTCGTATTTTATAGAATTATTAATATAGATATATTTCACTTGTTTATCAAAATTTACCATTTTGATGTATTTTTATTTTTATTTTTTAAAAATGACGATTTTAGTCATTTTAAATAACTAGAATACCCCTTACCTTTAAAATAAAACAATACATATATGCATCTAAAACAATAGTAAAATTTGATTTAGAAATTAAATATACCTGGACTCAATTTATAAAAAATATAAATAAAATAAAATAAACGAGTTTTGCACACGGGTGCATTAAATCGAGACTTTTTATCCCATGCTGTAATGTGAAATAATGAATATGTCCAAAACTTAATTACGAATTTATAAATAAAGATTGCATACAAATGATAAATGATAAATGATTCTATAGTGGTAAAAATATTTTTTTGTAGTTATAAAAATATTAAAAATTATTTCCATGTGAAGTTTTAGCTTAAAATTATAATTAGAATATGTGCATATTCATTATTTTGCAAATGATTATAAGTATGAATGAAATTTTGGAAAAGATATATGAGTATGGTGAGAATTTTTGAAAAGTTTATAAGTATTAGAGGAATTAAGAGAAAAATTCATAAATATATATGATCGGACTAGTGTGTGTTTCGCAGTAATAAAAATATGTCATCCTAAAATCTTTTATTGTTCTCAAATACCCTATTTTTAATAATTCATTTGTATTTTTTATATAACTATCATAGTTTTAATTATTTTTCCACAATTACTCGTATAACTATATTATCTATTTCAATTTTATTCTCTTTGTCATTACACTTATCATATCACATCATTTCTCACCGTTTAAAAAAATTATACTAATAGCTTTTTTCAAAGAGTTCATCAAATGCCAAACACGCTCCTAATATTTATGCTTATAAGACAAAGCAATGAATTTTAGAGTACATTGGAAAGATGAAAAATAAAAGCGAAAATGATAAAAAAAAATTAAAACGTATAAGAATGATGTGATTAGAATGATGAAAAAATAATTCAATAATGAGTTTTTTTAAATATACTCACTACATTTGACTTTAATTTCAAATATACCTATTAATTTTTAAAATCTCGTATATACCCACTATGTTTGTAATTAATTCGAAATATCCACTTGGTTAAAAAACATTAGTTAAATTTTTATAAATACTCAAAATACTCCTATTGTAAAATATTAAAGGATAAAATAAAATTATAGCTTTTCAAATTTAGAGTTTATGTGCAATTAGGGCATTAGTAAGTTATGACATTTTATTTTTCAATTATGTCCAAACTTTGATAGGCTTATTAATACTTTTATGTATTAACCAATGATGTTAACTCATGAATTGGGTATTTTTGAGATTAATTGCAAATGTAGTGAAAATATCAAAATTTTAAAAATGTAGTTGGTATATTTGGGATTACGGTCAAACGTAGTAAGTATATTTGGAAAAAGTCCTTATTTTTTACAAATATATTTACATAGTTTGACCATAATCATAAATATATCTATGTAATTTAAAAAATTGCAAAGGATTCCATATAACTTGACCATATTGCAAATATGCATTTTTCATTATGAAGTCATTACCACGCCTTCACATGTGAAGATATTTATAAATATATACAAATTATGTGGGTATAACTGTAAATTATTCAAAATAATAATTGAAATTATATATAATAATAAAATTTGATAATTAGATAAAATTAAATAATTGAATCTGCACATTTAGTAAAGCAAGGGGAAAAGGATGATGGGGTAAAAAAATTATAATTTGTGAGAATGACGTGATGTCAAGTTAAAATAAATATGGTAGTTGTATAAAAAACTTTAAATATAAAAATCAAAATAAAAAAGCTAAGTAATTAAAGTAGTTAAAATGGTTGAAATTCATGAAAAAATATTTTTTCCTTTCCAAAGTACTTTTTTATTTGTGTCATGTGATAAAACTTTTGGAAGAACATTTTTTAAATGGAAGAAAAATGATATAATATTATATGAATAATGACGAGGAATAAAGCGAAAGAGAATATAGTTAAAATATGTATGTTAGTTATGTAGAAATGATTAAAAATTATTGTATTTGTATATAAAAAATATGAATAAATAGTTAAAAATAAGATAAGAAATGATCACAAAGTATTGTATTTGTATACAAAAATACTAACAAATAGTTAAAAATAAGATAATCATAGTGAGTGAAAAATTATAAACAAATTTTTAGTATACCCAAATAGACTTTTTTTACGCTATCACTAAATGATTAAAAAATTGTATTTGTATACAAAAATATGAATAAATAGTTTAAAATAAGATAATCATAATGAGTGAGAAATTATGAAAATTTTTTAGTGTGCCCAAATAGACTTTATTTTTTAAGTATAAAAATAAAAATAGAAAAGCTAAGTAATTAAAGTAATTAAAATGGTTGAAGTTCATGATAAAATATATTTTCCTTTCCAAAGGACTTTTTTATTTGTGCCATGTGATAAAACTTTTGGAAAAACATCTTTTAAATGGAAGAAAAATGATATAATATGATATGAATAATGACTAGGAATAAAAGGAAAAAAAATATAGTTAAAATATATATGTTAGTTGTACAGATAGTTATGTAGAAATAATTAAAAAGTATTGTATTTGTATACAAAAATATGAATAAATAGTTAAAAATAAGATAAGAAATGATCAAAAAGTATTGTATCTGTACACAAAAATATGAATAAATAGTTAAAAATAAGATATTCGTCGAAAGTGAAAAATTATGAAAACATTTTTAGTATACCCAAATAGATTTTTTTACACTATTCAAGAAATAATTAAAAAGTATTGATGTTAGTTGTATAGATAGTTGTGTAGAAATAATTAAAAAATATTGTATTTATATACAAAAATATGAATAAATAGTTCAAAATAAGATAATAAATTATCAAAAAGTATTGTATTTGTATACAAAAATATGAATAAATAATTAAAAATAAGATAATCGCAGTAAGTGAAAAATTATGAAAACATTTTTAGTATACCCAAATAGATTTTTTTACTCTATTCAGGAAATAATTAAAAAGTATTGTATTTGTATACAAAAATATGAATAAATAGTTAAAAATAAGATAATAAATAATTAAAAGTATTGTATTCGTATACAAAAATATGAATAAATAATTAAAAATAAGATAACCATAATGACTGAAAAATTATGAAATTTTTTTTAGTATACCCAAATAGACTTTTTTGACGCTATTCACCTCCCTCCGGCTGTTGTTTTGCATTCAAAAACATTCACACGTCTTGCGCTTCGACACGTGTGAAGTGAAACCCGCCCGCCCCGCTCGGGAGATGCACGTTTCCTGCCAACCTCATTCTTCTTATCCATCCCGGAGGCTAATCCTATGCTGAAGCGAAGTGAGAATAAGAGAAGTTAAAATAGTCACGTGATTACTGATTTCTATAATGAGGACTTTTTTTATAAAAAAATAATAATAATAAAGGTAACGGTCAAGAATTCGGTGAAATTTCTCATGTAGCCATGAATTTTACTTCTAGTTTCATGTATATTTATGAACTTTTAAAAATGTCTCTTATACTTTCAAATTTCATTTAAAATGTCATATACGTCTGTGTCATTAGGGATCTATTAAAAGGCCGTTAACCCTCAAAGAAATGATAAATTTGTTTATCCTTAATTATTATTTTATATTATTTTATTACCAATAATTTGTATTATAACGAATCTTTAGTAATTTTATAACTATTAAATAATATATTATTTGATTATGAATATTTAATTTTGAGCAAAATAATTTCAAATTGTATAAGACTTTGACATATTCGTCATTTTATAAAAAAAATTAATGCACGATTTAACATATTTCTAGCAGCATGAGTTTATGTAGAATTATGATGAAAATTTGTAAATCTAAGAGGCATTTTTGAAAATTTGCGGATATAAATGGAATTAGATGTAAAATTCACAAGCATATATGAAATTCGCTCTTAAGGATATAAAGAATATGTGTGAAGTGTTTTGATGCATGTAAACTTTTAAAATTGAACCGAATAAACTCGATTGATCCACAACTACAATGAGAATAAAGTAAAATATATTTTGGTCATGTTTGTTTAACAAAAAAACTTTTCACTCTCTGTAACTATTTTTTCATATATTTAACTATCTTACTTTTCAATTATTTTCATGTTCTAAATGAATTTTCATCTTAAATTTTCATCTCGTATTTATTCCATCTAGATTCTGAACAAAAGAGTACTTATACTGGAAAAATGACAAAATAATTGAAATATAGGATGGAAATGAAAAAAATTAACGGTGTCGATTTTTAGCTCTATTTCATTTAAGGGTGTAAATGAGTTTCATTATTTAGGTTGAAAGTTAACATCAACCTCAAACCTACCCATTTTAAAAACTCTAACCTCAATTAATTTATAACCTATTTATAAAAACTTCGCACTGACTTAAGGTATACACTTTTAATAAAATAATATTTATAATATTAACCAATCACAAATTGATATGTAGAATTATGTATAAGTTAAAAACCAATTCAAAACTACTTTACACAAAAGGAACCACATTCCTTAACCAACTATCACTAAATCCTATAATATTTCCTAAAATTAAGGGATATTGGTAAAAAACATGGGCATGCTTCCACTTTAATGGGACATATAAAGTTTTTACAAATAAGAGATCATTTCTCCTACTTGGACGGGAACTTTTATCAGGTATTTAATACCAGTAAACTTTTACCAACTTTATACTTCTCATCTAACTGTTTAATCTCTCTCAATACTCATACTCCTTTGACAAACCATTGGAGGCTCGTCTCATACCTCTTTTGTTTTATCTTACCCTTCTAGGGATTGTCCCATACTTTTCAAACTTATCTAATATTTATTGGATCTAGACCCTCTCGGAATTCATTAAGCACTTTAGGAATCTTTCCGAACCTTTTTTTAGAATTCCATTGAGCCTACTTCAACCATCTGACAGACCTTCTGTAAGATTCACTATATACACTAACCATAATAGCTTAACATAAACAAATCATGTTGTGGATGTGTGCTAGGGACACAGGTATTGGCAGGTTGAATATAAAAAATAAACCATTTGAAACGGAAATATAAATGAACAATAAAAAGTTATAATACTAATCATCCAATTAAATTTTAAGGTATCCACTTTCATGTATATACATACGTACATATCCTTTATTAAAATGTTGATTTCATCATTAATAAGTATGTATAATTTACGAAATAAATATTAAAAAAGGTAACTATTTATGGATTATAACGAGTTTTGCAAGTTGGGAAGTTGGACAAAATAAACTAACGACAATATATTTTTTTTTTGAGGAACTAATGACAATATATTAATTAAATAAAAAGATATAATACTAATCATCCAATTAAATTTTAAGGTATCCACTTTCATGTATATACATACGTACATATCCTTTATTAAAATGTTGATTTCATCATTAATAAGTATGTATAATTTACGAAATAAATATTAAAAAGGTAACTATTTTTGGATTATAACGAATTTTGCAAGTTGGGAAGTTGGACTGGGAACCGGTCCCATTCCCGGTTCAACATATCACGGTTCGATTATTTTGAGTAAAACCGCCCGAACCGGCGAACTGGTTCAACCGGGTTCACCCGGTTTGCAAGCCATAGTATATATTTAAAAAAAAAAACGAAGGAAAAATCGAAAAAACAAAACAACGCTCGCCCTCCTCATTTCCCCCTGCCGACGAATTTCGAATCCTTGCCCGCCGCTCCCATGAAACCAGCCCGCCCACCACACCCGCTACCTCGCCGGCCTCACCCGCCACGCACGGGCCTCGTCCTTGACGCCGACAAGCACTGCCGCCCGCACTTGCCCGTACGCGTCGCTGGCCTCGTCCTCAATGCACGCCCGCTGATAGCTACCGGACTTAAGGGATTTGCATCTGATTTTGATTAACCAACTTTAATCTGCAATCCAATGACTCAGATAGCCGGATCTGAAAAATAATAGGTCGCCGGAGATGGACTTTTTATGGCTGTTCGCTGCCTGAAATTGAAGAAGATGAATGCAATCAGATGAGATCTCTTTTAACTTGATTTGGCTGGCCGTTGAGATAAGGAGTCCAAAGCAAAGACAGATGAGTTTTTTCGTTTTCCACTACGCGCGGCAGCCATGAAAGACCTTGTGAGGAGAAGGGGAAATTTTTTTTTTGTGGTCCGGCGGACCACTGAATTCGTGTATACATAGATTGTTATTTGCAATATAGGACATTCAAAATAATTTTATAAAAATTCTTCAAGAATCTAATAGAATCTTCTAAATTATGTAAATATAATTTTTGTGTAAAAAATTTAAATATTACTAAGTATTGCATCAAAACCTCAATTTCAATATAATTTCTCTTAAAACGAAGTGAAAATGATATAAAATAACTACAAAATTATGTAATTTTTAATAAAGTTTTTATTTAATAAAAAATATTAATTCAATTAATAATATTCTATTTTTAAATTGACATTATCTTCCATAAAATATGAATTATTATAATCACATGCATCTTCATACCGACGACATAACAAATAAGAAAATTAGATTTTAGGTGAATTTCTTAGTACCTAGGACAATTTACGTGCAATCTGAAAATTTATTTTTAATATTTTATTTATTTAATAAAATTTGAGTATCCCTTAAATGTCGTTAGATGCTATTAGATGTCGTTAGATGCTGTTAAATGCTATTAGATTAAGATGGATTTTATTAAATCATATTATCTGGGTTTCAAATTCTATAATTAAGGTATAAATAATCTTATAAGGAGCTGAGAATTATATTACATGTGTTGAATTATGATTAACTTATTAATATCAAAAGTTAGATGTCGTTAGATGCCGTTAGATGTCATTAGATGCTGTTAGATGCTGTTAGATAAAGTGAATTTTATTAAATCCTATTATCTAGGTTTCAAATTCTGTAATTAAGACATAAATGACCTTATAAAGGGCTTAGAGTTATATTACAAGTGTTAAATTATGATTAACTTATCAATATATTTACTTAAAATTTAAAATTAATTTAATATTTATGATATCATAAATATGTTATATTGATGTCACCGGTTCGAACCGGTTTATTTAACTAGTTTGAACCAGACCAATTCCTTTACCGGTTCAATCACCAGTTCGGTTCTAATAACATTGGGGTTGACCTGATACGGTTATAGCCGTTATGTCCAGATTTCACTCTAATCATGTGGCCAAAGTCCAAACACTGTCCCATTGATGGACCGGGGGATCAGAGTAATTTTTTTTTTAAACAAAGAGAGAAAAAGGCAGGTGGTGATGTAAAATATGAAATAAATAAGTAACATTTTGAAAAATTAATATATTTTGTTTTCATTCATTTTTTTTAGACCAGGCTAAGGTTTTTTATACAGCAAATGAGAGCTTAGCTTTAAAAAAATACAACCGTACTTTTTCTTTATTGAAAAATAAAAAATACAACCATAATTGTTAGTTTAAATAAAATTTAGGCAGATTTAAATAACTGATAATATGTACTGATATATTGGGAAAATGCAGTTACAGTTGGATCGGCTTTCTGGTAACACTGTAGGTGTGAATTAAAAAAGGGTATTTCTACCGTTATTCACAAATCCTGCTATATATTATATTGAAAATATAATTTGGAGCTTTCGTAACGAAAATTATATAAATCCGACGGTAATATTATTCTAAATAGGTAACATAGAAAATAACATGCAATATTTTAGCAGCATGAAAAAGATTTTTTTTAAATTCATCTAGTTAAAATATATATGGAACTTCTCCTACCATACAAATAATATCATAAATGTTAATTATAATTTATGAAGTGTTGCAAAGAATCTACCGTACTCGAATGAAATCTGTAACCTTATTTCAAAGAGAACTTTTTAATTTTTAAAATTTAAGATAATTCTTAAAATTTTCGATACTAACTTTTTATATTTTTATAAAACTTATTTAATCTTTAATACATATCATCACATTCTGGTCCGATTTGCCTCTTCCATCCGAGCTTTTGAATTCTCCCGTAGACACTAACATACACAAGCAAGCCGTTAAAATTCTCATATTAATAGTTTATTGAGGGTGTGAACTTGATAACTTATACTTCTAAAAGTTTTCATAAAATAATTTTATCAATAAACCAAACGCACCCTGAATAATATTATTTGATTTGCATGAGCTTTGGATCCAACGACCCATTACCGCTGCAATCTCCATAATCGGCGATCCTGGTCACGCGGGGCCCACTTTTTCAATGAACATGATCGAATCCACGGACAAGAACTCGCGAGTCAGGCACTAAAATGTTGCACAGAAAAGCAACGTGTACAATAGATGTAGGCGTTACGTTCCGATCTGTATATATTCCTTCTCATCCTAGGGTTCGCTTCCGACTGCATCAATCTCGGAGGGATACAAAATCTCTCTTTCTTTCGTTCTCGCTCATGCGCGCGCGCACATACGCACCTCATCTTCCCCGTATTATCATGAGGAGGAGGAAAAAACACTAAAATCGCACCAAAATTACGATTTTGCTTCTTTTCCTCCTCTTCCTTTTCTATCTATAAAGCGTAGGTTTCAGATTTTCGCGTTCGAAATTGCCAGGGTTTTAGCTGATCGAGGAATAGGACGGGGAGAGAGATGGAAGGATACGTCCGTGACGGGGGTGAGGTCGACGGGAACCCTAACCCTAACAATTTCCGGGAATTCGGCGATGGGTCGTCAGGTTTGTTCGGATCCTCTGCTTTTTTTCTGTGGATCGGCTTCTTCGCTGCTTCTTCTGCAAATCCTTTGATGAATTTGGGGAATTCTCGGCTATTGGATCTTTCTTCTGTCTGAAATCTCATTGCTTGACTGGGAATGTTGTTGGTGGATGGCGTTCTCGGTGATTGTGAGGAGTCGACGGTGTAAATCTGACAATTAGAAACGTGAATATTTCTTTTGCGTGCTCCTTCCTTCCTTTAAAAAATTTGCGCGAATTTCTACTATAAATTATCTAAATTGTTATTATTATTTTTTTGAAGTTTCAGTGTCCGAGATAATCGCTTTTATTATGAGTGTCCATGCAGCTGACCACACTTAGGCGGGAAATGGCTTATGATGATGATGAGTGTCCGAGATAAATAAAAGTCTAAAACTGGAATTCTCTTCTTGTTTGTATTTTTGAGGGGATTTTTTTTTTGTATTTTTCTTCCTTTCAATACGGCAACCTTCTTACTCCAACGATAAATGCAATATGTTTCGTCTATTATGGGGATAAAAAATCTGTGGTGACTGGCGAAGACATTCCTGAAGAATTTCTAGATCCACTGCATGCTTATTGTTGGAGCTAGTGTCATTCCGTGGGGTGCTTTACCTGCGTTTTCCCCCCCTTTCATGTAGTGTTATAATTATTAAAAACTTCTTGAGCATTTCGCTTAGATCATTCGCTGTCTCTATAGAACAATAAGGACCTTCTTTTTAGAATGTGAAATTGTGGGCACTCTGGTGTTGGTATTGGCAGAGTGGATATTGGTTCAGATATGACCCTCAGGTCATCTTAAGAACTCTTTCCAACAGTGTATGCTCCAGGTCGTTACCCTGCAATGAGCTTAGGACGGCAGCAATCACTGGTGGTTAGGACAGCATTACCATTACCCCCTTTTTAGCCAGAGTCGGATAGCGGTATAGCGATCAATCTCATGGGGCCAAGCTGTTGGCAACACTCGTGTCTTAACGATTGATCCAAATATAGGCTGGGAGTGTGTGCTATCTGTTGCCTTACCTTTTTGAGAAGTAGCTTGACAAGCAGCCATGTTACTGGACTCTCTGAAGATAACTTAGTTGATCCTCAACCTCATGTTACCTGATAAAGTTATCTTGAGAAGGTTTATAAATTCTTTGGTTTTCATCATGCCTGTTCTTGGTTCATCACTCCATGACTTGTTGCATGATCTTTATTTGATATTTGTAATGGTTGATAAATTCGACAGAATGCCCCACAGTTTAGGATGCATGAGAAAACCTCCTTTCTCACTTGCGCATGTGCATGGATTATAGGTGCAACTCGGACTCATGAAACTCGGGTTTATATCAACCCTAACCCTAACTCTATTTATAAGACCTCAACCCTGACCCTAGCGCTAACTCTATTTATAAGACCTCAACCCTATCCCTATTTATAAAACCTTAACCCTAACTTTATTTTCTCAATTCGGGCTCAGGTTGATGTTCTTTTATCAATATGTATTTACTATTCATTTTGTATTTATTTAATCATAAATCTATCACTTAAAAAATCTCAAATGACAATTTATTATAGGACAACAAGAAAAATGGGAGAACATCAATACAAATAGTTCTACTCGTATAACATCAATACAAATTAAATTAATATGTTGACTAATGCATATCAAAACAAGCATAGACAATGGCAGTATGACATAGATTTTTGGAATTGCAAGCAATCGAACATCAAATGAATAAATGAGATGACTATTACGTCAGTAGAAATCCTAACAACAGGGAGGATCGGAGGGTTGTTGCTTGTTGCCGGCTTGCCACGGTGCTATTTGCAAAAGAAATCAGTTTCCCGTGGATTAGAAAAGATAAAGCGTCCGGAAGATATGCCGGAGCTGGAGGAGAAGATAGAAGCGGACGCACCTGTCTCACCTTTCGCTGGAGCTGAAGAAGAAGATTCGCGGAATGTAGATGCCCCTGTCACCGAATGCAGATGCCGGTGGATGAATCGGCAGTTGCTGGCTGGCTTGCTAGCTCTAGGGTTTCGACAAATGGCAGCAAGGAAAAGTTTAGGGAGGACAAACGGAGCTAGAGAAGAAGATAGAAGCAGACACACCTATCACACCTTTCGCTGGAGCTAGAGAAGAAGAGTCGCTGAATGCATATGCCCCTGTCATCTTATGCAGATGCTGGCGGATGAATCGGCCATTGCTGCCTGGCTGGCTGGTTCTAGGATTTCAACAAACGGCAGCAGGACGGAGAGAGAAGTAGCTGCTGGCTCCAGCAAACGGTGAATGAAGGCAGTAATGCGCCGACGAACATAGAGGGTCTGGCGAATGATAGCAAGGGCTAAGAAGGAAGATTGGTCGAATGTGGGCTAGGGTTGCTGGCAAACAAGGGTTTTATGCGAGGCATTAAAAAATACATAAATATCGAAATTGGGTTTGGGCTCACAGTGTTTGGGTTCCCCTCAACCTGAAACTGACTAGGTTTGAAATCAGCCTTGGGGTTCGGGTTGAAGATTCGTGCTCAGGCTGAAACAAAGGCAGTTTAAACATTGCCGCAACTTGGGTTTGGCGGGCCAAGTTAGGGCCCAGCCCGGATTGAGTTGCAGCCCAACATGGGATGCCTCTTAATTTTAGGAGTGAGTCATTTCATGGCTTAGGATGCTATGGCCATGTCATATTCTAGGTTTGATGCCAGTGTCTTCAATGATGTTTGTTATAATAGTTGTCGATGTTATGTATAAATTTGAAAAGGATTTCATCAAATTGTAAACTCTGTTCTATTTATCAGAGTTTGATGTTTTAGATTGAGGGTGTGTTTGGAAAGTGATAAAACTTTTAGATGAAAAACTTTTGGTATAAAAGTTTTTGAATTTGAAGAGAATAATGTGATATGGTAGAAGTGATGATGAGAAGTAAAAAGAATAAAGTTAAAATAAATAGGTTAGTTGTATATGTAATTGTATGTAAATAATTAAGAAGTAAGGTAATTGTATAGGAAGATGTGAAAAAATGATTAAAAAATAGAGTAGTTATGGAGAGTGAAAAGTTTAGATTGACATTTTTTCTTATTTCCAAACACCTGAATTGAATGCTCATTGATTCACTTATTCTATTTAGGAGGAAATGCTAGATCTTCCATACCAATTATGGATTTTTATTCTTTCAAAATCATATGATGATTATTAATGTGACAGTGGAGAAACCGCTTCCATGTGAAAACAAAAACCAATCCAACTAGATGGTCCCCTCACCAATTGGAAAAATGATACACCTCCAGGCTTTCCTACTGGAGAGAAAACCTATATTCCTTACGATAATCTTACACTAGTTTCCTAAGATCGCATAAAATATTATCTTTTTTGTTTATTTTTTCTTGAAAAATGTAACTGTTCCTTTATTCTGTTCATAGAATTCCATGATTATTTTTTTGGCTTCATTCTTCTTTCTTAGTTTAGATTATTATGGTAAAATTTATTTGTTGCAGCTTCCTGGTTGAGGTATCATGGTTTTTGACTTCTTTTTTGGTGTGTTTCAGACAATGCACGATTCGATGCATCACAGTATGCATTCTTTGGTCAAGAGGTTTTGGAGGAAGTAGAACTGGGTGGATTAGGAGATGATGAAGATGATGCTGCACTAGCTGGGATTGAGGATGATGATTATCCATTTTCTTCCCTCGGGGACCGAGAAGAGGTACTGGACACCATGAATTTGTTTTTAGAGGCTGTAACATGTCTGAGCAGAGGTTTTTCAAAGACTAGATTGTAGTGAATATTGAGTCAACCATAAATGATAAGAATTTCCTAAAATTTGAAAGCAGGTTTTTCTTTTTTGTGTAAATGGAAGAAAGATTTTGACTGACTATGTGGGGATCAATTGGGACGGTTGGATGCTAATGGAGATGACAGGAAGTAATGAAGCAGTGCCATCTGTGAATTACAAAAATGAAAAAAAATTTCAATGTTTTAACCAGGTGACGCATGTGCTAAATAGCCTTTTGGTGTAAAAGGTGCTGCAAAACTACCTTTTGGTATTAAAAGTTTACTAATTCCTTTTCCGTTTGAAGAGATTCATGTTGGATAGACATTTTTAATCAAACATTTGCATGAGCTCACAGACTTTTTTTCCCTTTGTATAACCCTCGGTGCTGTAATACTGATCGAAATTGATTGTGGCTGTCTAAACTATAGGACTTGATCTTAGCCAGTGTTAAAACTTATGCATCCATTGTGTGCATCCATTTTGAAGCTGGCTCTGTAAATACTTCCATTCTATAGTTTGGAGGTGCGTCAATGTATGAGTATGTAGGCTTCTTTCTTTGGTACCCCCTGGTCATCGGAGGAGTTAAGAAATGAAAATATACTTGTGGACCAGCCAGTATCTATTCCAGAAAAGTTCATGCTTATCTTAATTTGTCTATTACCGATCCATTGTGTCTTGAACACGCTACAGAAATTTGAGGTGATAACTGTGGTTTGTTTGTGTTTATGAACATGAACATGAGAAAAATAGTAATTCCTTTTCGTGATCTAGTGATTGTAGCTTAAAGCGCTTTGTTTTCTAGAATAGTCTTGAGGATTGCAGCTGTTCTACACATTGTACTGAAGTCAATGGGTTTGTATATGTTATAAGTAACACCTGTATGCATTCTTGTTGGGGCTTTTATATATTTTCATTGAAATAGAGATGGGTGAATGTAGTTTGTGTGAACTTTTGTCTTTGCTGACTCTTCAGCTTGCAGAATCAGCAAGCTGGACTTTGGTTCACTCATTTCTTTACTTTACAAAGTTGCATCTATTGCGGTATTTCATGGTGTTTTCTTGTCAATATAACTGAACTGACAGCATGCTGTTATGTCATTGAAAGTTTTTTGGATCTTCTTTATATGTTTTTCTGATGTGACAGCATGTATGTATCTAGATGTCTGTGTCTCATCGAGAGTTGTTCTTCTCCCCTCTCTCTTCTTGTTTTTTTTACAATCACCAAACATCATTTTAGGTTTTCCTGTGTTGGGTCAGTGCATGATTCCTCTAGTCACAGATCATATAGCAATTTCTCCAAATCCGTAATTACTAATTTACTACGCCTTTTTTTCAATTTTGTTGCTGCTTGGATAGTGTGAAAAAACTTGTAAACAAGATGGAAAAAACTAATGAAGTGCAAAAAAGTGTATGTGATTTGATCAAAATATAGGTGGTGATGCTAACCACAAATAAGTCAAAATAGATAATCAGGAAGTAATAATTGGAAGTAGGTTGTAATGGGCAGTTAAGGATTAATATATCTCACTTTTAAATTGTGGGATTAAAAATGTGGCTCTCTTCACCTCTTACAACATTTTCACTGTTGCTTTTACATCCTCATCAGTATTAATACTCTTAGAAACTACAGCAACAGTGATAGTACCATTTATTTAGATGATGGTGCTGTCCCTATGATTTGCTTAAGCCCTATATCAAAACTGGGTACCTGAGAATGTTCAGGACTTCCCAACACAGATTTGGTTGTTTCTGGTAATTTCCTTGATCTAGACCAGTATCTTTCATCCTTGTGATGTCAATGAATGTGAAGACAATTTCATTTTCTGTTGGTGTTTAAAATGATATGTGACTTTTTTAATTCATGGTTTGGCTGCAAGATTCACTACAATAACCAAGTTCGGTTTTGGCTTGTTTCATCTATGTGTCATTTAGTTCATCAATTGCTTGGGTGGGATTTTAGTCTTTCCTTCTAGAGGCATGCTGAAGTTTCCTTTGATCAGTTGGAAACTGCAATAGTCCTTACAAGGACCAATGTCTTTGAATTGCATTGGACTGGAGAGTCCAAGTTTGACCTTCTATCGGTTGCTGGTTGCCCGGTATGGTCATGGTAAAAGAAATCTATGTTGGGTAAGGATCTACAATTTGATGCTCTGCGTCACACGGTTTTATGCTTTGTTTGGCCCAGCTGGATGTTCCGATTTTCGCTTGGTAGTGTAGGGCTCTCCCACTAGCCGAACTAAAAAGCACTTCTGCTAAACAGTTCTTTGGCTGGTTTTCGTGCAATAACATTATGAGAATCTCTTATTTCAAACCAAATGAGATTTTTCTAGAAGCATGATTATACCTGTAACCTGCACTTTTCTCTCCCACAGCGTGGCCAAACAAAGCCTTAAAAAGGTGATCTAATATTCTAATCAGTTGGTGACTGTTTGTCATCATGTACAGTTTTCAAAATACTCGTATCTTTGTGTTTGCCATTCAAAGCTTTATTTCCCTTTCTAATTGCTTCATTGAGGATTGTTAATTATATTTGTTCACAGGATGGTTGTGAAATTCATCCTGGCAAACACAACCTATCTCTCTGATGAAAATCATGCACTGGTTTTGTAGGTCGAAGGCTTGGGGTCTTTGTCTGAGGTGGATGATCTAGCAAATACATTTGGGAGGGTCAGTTTCTCTATTCTATTTGTCACCATTTTCTGTGCTGCATAAATATTCATTACGCAATTGTCTTTGGATGTTAGATTGCCAGATGCTTAGTAGCCCTGTTCATACAAAATGTTTTGAGCACTTTACTGGCAATACATATGTAAGGTGATCTTCATGTGCATTACATGTGCCAGACTGACGCGTGGTTGTGGTTGCCATCTTTGAGCTGTCCATACATGTTGTTTGATTGTCCTTGTTTTCATTTATTTTTGATCTGTGGTTTTGAGTTCTAATAGTAAAATGGCATTCTGTTTTAGGTCTGATGTCCTGTCATTTATTTGTTTTTCCTTCTGCTGAGCCCATAAATAATGAAAATTTGAGCTGCATTGTTTTAGCTTCCTGCATTCTTGCAGATTATGTTAACATGGTTCGCATGATACCTGCAGATAAACAAGTTAGTAAGCGGACCAAGAAGTACGGGAAATGTTGGCGAGAGGGGATCCTTTTCAAGGGAAAGTGAGTACTTTAAAATGATAGAATTTGCAATTTTTATTTACCATAAAACTCATTTGGGAAATGTTAAATTTGAAGTTATCCTTTCTGAAATTTCTTTTATATGTATCTATGGGTTTGTTCTGTCTGCGTATCTTGAATTTTTTTACTTTAAATTATCACACAATAAATCGTGCTATTATAGCTGTACAGCTCAATGTTGGCTGATGTGGTCAGCTTGGGGAGCTTCTGTGGTTGTCAAAGGTGACAAAAAGAACATAAATAAATGAATAAATCCTTTCCTTTTTTTCATTTTCTTCCTATCTTTGATGTAATTACTGATTAGCGGCCAGAACAGTTTTGCATGTCCCAACTGGGGAAGATACTTGGATGGATCACTTGGCTGGGGCTTGTGGGTTGCTGCTTGCCTCAGCTTTGCTTCTGCCATGTGTGCTGCACTGGACCAGCTTTGCGTTCAGCTCCTTTATTTTGTCATTTTGCAACCCCTTGAATAGGCTTATCCATTTGCAGATACTAAGTTGAAATAACTGCCGCAGGCCATGTACAGGGAATTCCTGAATGCCTTAACTAGTGAAGGCTTGAATGATTAATGATGATGATCTGTGCTGCCTTAATTTTTATGTATATTTCTTGAATTCTTCGGGTATTAGTCAGCAATCTTTTTCAATGTTGACTGGGTACATGCGGTAGAGAAATTCTGTCAATCAATTGAAGGCACTTTGTTTCTAACACCCAAATATGGTGTCTTTCAGATTCTTCCACTGCAGAGTGGTCACAGGAGGCAGACTTTTCTAACTGGCTAGATCAGAATATATTAGATGGTGAAAGTATGCAGGAAGTTAAGAGATGGTGGTCACAGCCGCATTCATCATCCCCGCGTGTTACTGAATCCAAGCCATTGTACAGAACATCTTCATATCCCCATAATCCTCAAGAACTACTTGGCTCCAGTGAAACTGTTCTGGTGCCAAAGGCAGTGCATACTTCATATCCTCCCCCTGGCCGTTCTCAACCATCCCCAAACCATTCACCCCACCTGAACAATTCATCCATTCCTCCAGGTCTCCAGATGCCTCTATCTGCACCAAACCTCTCTCCTTTCTCTGGTCCACAGCTTAACTTGCCTGGCCCCCCTCATGGGTTACCATATAGTGGAAATATGCCTCAGATGAACCCTCAAAACATCCCAATTAACAATCGACCACACAATCCATGGCTGAATCAGCCAAGTTTGTACTCTGGGGAACATCCCAGTCTCTTGCCTGGCCTGTTACATCAACAGTTACCCCATCCAAATGGGTTGATGCCTTCACAGCTGCTAGCACAGCAACAGCAGAGTAGGCTGCACCAAGTTCCGTCGTCATTTCCACATTTGTCTGCCCTGCAACCCCAGTTATTTGGCAGGCATCCATCACCCCCGCATCTGGTCAAGTACGAAATGCTTGGGATGACTGATCTGAAAGACCAGAGGTCTAAACCATTGCAGAGAGGTAGAAACAACCTCCGGTTTCCACAACATGGTTCAGATTCAGTTAGCCATAAGGGTGATAATGGATGGCCTCATTTTAGGTCCAAGTACATGTCAGCCGAGGAAATTGAGAGCATTCTGAGAATGCAACATGCTGCTACTCATAGCAATGATCCTTATGTAGATGACTACTATCATCAAGCTTGTCTGGCCAAAACGTCAGCTGGGTCCAGAATGAAGCATCATTTTTGCCCGTCAAGAGATGTACCTAATCGATCCCGTGCAAATGCTGAGCCACATGCATATCTTCAGGTTGATGCTCTTGGACGAGTTCCTTTCTCTTCCATCCGCAGGCCTCGTCCACTCCTCGAAGTTGAAACTCCGTCTGCTCCTGGTGACAGTTCATTTGATCAGAAAACCTCTGAGAAGCCCCTTGAGCAGGAACCAATGCTTGCGGCCAGAATCACCATTGAAGATGGGCTTTGTCTTTTACTTGATGTGGATGATATAGATAGGTTTCTGCAATTCACTCAGCCTCAGGATGGTGGATCTCAGATCAGGAGGCGCCGTCAAGCACTGCTGGAAGGCCTTGCTGCCTCACTTCAGCTTTCAGACCCGCTTGGACCAGGCAAAGGTGGTGGGAATTCTGTTGGCTTGGGCCCCAAGGATGACCTGATCTTCTTACGTATAGTTTCCCTATCCAAGGGTCGAAAACTCCTGTCAAGGTACCTGCAGCTCCTTTTTCCTGGAAGTGAGCTTACACGGATTGTCTGCATGGCAATCTTTCGGCATCTTAGGTTCTTGTTTGGTGGTCTTCCATCTGATCCAAGTGCTGCAGAGACTACAATGTGCCTTGCAAGGACAGTTTCTTCATGTGTTCACAGTATGGATCTTAGTGCACTAAGCGCATGCCTGGCTGCTGTTGTCTGCTCTCCCGAACAACCACCTCTTCGTCCAATTGGAAGTCCAGCTGGTGATGGAGCATCTATGATTATAAAATCTGTTCTTGAAAGGGCAACTGAACTACTTACTGATCCTCATGCTGCTGGAAATTACAGTTTACCCAACCGTGCACTTTGGCAGGCATCATTTGATTCTTTTTTTGGGCTAGTCACTAAATACTGCCTTAACAAGTACGACACTATCACACAATCGTTAATCATGCAGACACCAAATTCAGCAGTCATTGGGGCGGAGGCAGCTAGGGCTATAAGCAGGGAGATGCCAGTCGAGCTCCTTCGGGCCAGCATTCCCCACACGAATGAGCATCAGCGCAAGCTGTTGGTTGATTTTGCCCAAAGATCCATGCCTGTATCAGGATTCAATGCCCATGGCGGTAGCCACATGAACTCTGAATCAGTGCCTGGTTGATATTTGCATAGAGTGGTTCCATTCAACGAGGCAAGGGAATACTATTGTGCCAGTGAGTTTTCTATGTTGCAATCTTGTCTTTTGCCAACCCAAAATGGAATGTTGCTGGTGTACAGACCAGGAGCATTTTCTGGGGTGCACGCTGCTAGTAGAGCAGTCTAGATTTTACGGTTCTCATTTCTTTAGTATCTTCTATTCTTGTCTTCTTCTTTCTCCTTTTCTCTCTCTCCTTATTAATGGTGAACCTATAATAGCTCTATGGCCAATGTGTATTATTATGCTGGCATTTGTGTGGGAGGAGAACTTGAAGCTGGTGGTTTTCTTCAAAGGGAGCTTGATTTTGGTATGCTCTGAATGAAGATCTCCAGATGGATAGTAGGTGCTACAGTGTACAGGATGTTGCTGGGAGCCTTTTCGTCCTTGTGTTTTTTCATATAAAAGGATATCGGTTGCCCGCAATTGGGAAGGATTTTTCAGTTTTTTGGTTTTGTCAGGTGAAAGAATAGGTGGGCGAGCTACTTTGTACTGTTTCTACCAACTGTAATAACCACTTGTACTTTTTCTCCGTATGGACAGATTGGGGGGTTTCTTTTTCTTTCATCTTTCTACTTAATTTTTATTGTTGTCATTGAATATGAAGGGCCTGTAAGTTTTTTTTTTTTTTTTTTCCCTGATAAAGCTCTACATCTCTGTAGTCTTAAGCCTTTATTCTATCTATCTTGGCAAAGATGTGGATCCTTTCTGCTTTCTCCCTGTCCCAGCCGTGTGCTGTTTTGAGTTGTCTTTGTATTTGATGCTTCTGCTCTGTGTAAAAAGCCTATGGATGATGTTATGGATGATGTTATAAGCGTATCTTGAATTTTTAGCAATAAGCGTATCTTGAATTTTTAGTACTTGTGATCTTCATCAGATAATCTTGCAGAGGGTAGTTTTTGCTGTCTGATGAAATTGACCATTTTTTACATCATATGTACTTCCTGGCATTCCCCTCAATGCTTCTACATTTTTGCAATTTTATTTTCACTTTTTCCCAAGTATACTCACAATGTTTGACCTTAATTCTAAATATATTTATTATTTTACTAAAATTTTAGATATATATCTAATATGTTTTCAGTTAATTTCAAATACACTCAATTTGTGAGTTAACATGGTTGGTTAATATATGAAATTATTAATATACCCATCTAATTTAGGACATAATTAAAATTTTGAATGTCCACACTCACCAATGCTTTAATTGCACGTGAGCTCTAAATGTGAAAAGTTTTAATTTTATTTTCTTTTTGTTATTTTATAACAAAGGTATTTTGGGTATTTATACAAATTTAACTAATTGTTTTTAATGGAGTGAACATTTTTGAGATTAATTGCAAATATAATAGTTATATTTGAAATTTTAAAAACTTAACGAGTATATTTTAGATTAGGTTCAAATGTAATAGGTATATTAGGTAAAAGTCCTTTTATTTTTCAAAGCTCTTTTTCATAGGGAAACAAATGTGGCTTCTTTGTTGTCCAACTTCTAATGGAGGGTGTTTGTGGTATGAGTTTATTTATCAGTTGAGGCTGTGCATTTAGTCTCGGTACATCGAGATGTGTTTAACCTACTTTTAAAAATTTTTTGAAATTTTTTTATATAACTGGTAATCTAAGTATATTTTTTGGCTATGAATTGCTCGGGCTCTCTTATCCCATCCTCCCATCATAGTAGTGGGGAGAGGGGATAAGGCGTGACCGTTTTCAAAAAAGTATATTTAATATTTATATTAAAATTTACCATTTTAGGAGGTTTGTAGATTTTTTGAATTATTAAAAGGTTACTATTTTTAAATATTCAAAAAATATTTATAAATATTCAAAAATAGTAAAATTTGATACATAGTTGAAATACACAATATCATGATCCTTTATTTGTTCTTTCTTCTAACTTTTACCACCTCGCTGACTCACTTCTTCAATTGGGAAAAGGAGGATTATTTTGTGGGAATGGGAAAATATTTTTGCAAAATTAGAAATTCTGTCTGATCCTTGTCTTGTCAAGTTATGAATATGAGTTCAATATACATTACGGTGTCCTTTTTGAGATTTATTTCTTTATTTATTTTTTTAATCGATTCACGGGTGCCTGCTGCATACTTTTGTGAATGCAATATTAAGGCAATAAGCCAATAAGATAAAGACAATACAATAAAGTACATAGCACATGGGCATAGTTTTATTTTGACAGGAGAAACAAGCAGAGTTGTATTAAAACAGAACTAAATTATAGTCAAATTATTTCTAGTCTTATGGTCGTTTTATTTCAATTTCGTCCTTCATGTGCTTATTTACACTTAAGATGTTATAAACTTGGGTAACTATTCAAAATTGAAACACAGCCGGGCTAGCTGCATTAAGTCTTTTTTAATTGAGAAAAGATCCTATTAGCTTTCTGCATTCAATTTTTTTTTTATCGGAAAATGATTTTGTTGGTCTGATTTAAGTAAATGACTTATTTATCTTACCTTAAAAAACTCACTTAAACTATTTTTTTCTTCGTACACTTGTTTATCTAAGTGTATTTAATATATAAATCAAGTTTTACCATTTTTGGATATATATATATATATATATCTTTTGAGATTTTTAAACATAAGTTTATTTCAACCATTTAAAAATACCACAATGTTTAAAGATCTAAAAAAATATACATATATTCAAAAATGATAAAACTTAATTTATATGTTAAATATATTTACATTAACAAGTTTATGGGAAAAAAGTAAAAAAAAAAAATATTTTAAATGATTTTTTGTGGTAGGGTAAGTAACTCATTTACTTAGCTTAGGTTGATAGTATCATTTCTTTTTATTTTAAAATATTTTTAAATCTAAACTATTTATCATGTTTAATCATATGTATTTATTTATGATACTAAGAATCATGTGTACTGAAATTTTTTTTTTTTACAAAAATTAACTATTTAAACGTGTATTTATTTATGATTCTAACAATCATACTATTAAAAAGTTTTATATACTATACATTTTCTAAAAATATTAATATTTATATATTAAATCTCAAAAGATGTTAAATTTTTAATTTAACTTTTCAACTAACATTATTTTTTGATAGCATAATAAAACAAGTGGTATTAAATAAAGTAAATAATTTAGGTTTGAAGAAATCTAAAATAAAAAATAAGGGCCACATGGATTACCAAATTATATTAAATCATTACTCAATAAATTGTAAACACTATGTTATGGAAAGTACTTTATTGTCGTTTTTTTTATTATTTTATTCTGTGATACCATTGGGTAACTAAATAATTGACACAGGGCAACTCGGCGATGGAATAACGAAACAAATGCCCTATTTTAACGAAACAAATGCCTCTACCAATTTCAAAAGGACCTCTGACGTGACATATTCTTGCACACATTCACATCAACCAAGTGGGGATATTTGATATTTCAATGTTGTTGCCCTATTTTAACTCGTTTGATGTTTAAAATCAAATTCTAATCTACTTATTTTGTTTAAAATATATGTTTTATTAATGACCCTAGAAATTATTTCAACCATAGTTTTGACTAGGAGTACTTGGTTAGAATATTCATAATTATATATACAATATAAAAATCATTTATATCATACACAGACTTATTGAAGCATGATATTAATTTATATAAACATATATCACATAAGAATAATGTTTTATATGGTATCGATGCTGAATTAATAGCTTTAATACAGATATCATCAGTTGGGCCCCACAAAATATTTAATTTAAAAATTAATTTTCTAGCTAAACAAATAATTTTAAATGCAATGGGCACATTTATTTATTTTTATTTAACCTTCAAGATGTGCCCAAATAGAAAGATTTTACTTATCATTGCAACTTCATGGAAACATCTTGGACTAAAAAGTATTGGTTAGCGCAAATAATACCCTTAAAAAAAATAAAGAGAAGTTATCTTATTAACCTAAGCTAAGCAAATGACTTGCTTAGCCTATCTTAAAAAATTCATTTAAAACACTTATGTTTAAAAATCTAGAAAAAATATATATACATATTCAAAAATTATAAAATTTAGTTTATATATTAAATACATTTAAATAAACAAATGTATGAAGAAAAAAGAAGAAAAAGCATTTTAAATAAATTTTTTGAAATAAACCAAGCAGGTCATTTGCTTAACCTAGACTAAGAAGATCGTTACTTAAAGATGAAAGAAATAAAATTTTAAAAAATGAAATCGGCAACTACTAAACTATGTCCCTTTTCATAAGTTAAAACAAGATCGATGATGAGAAAGTTAAATTTTAAAAAAATGTGTTGAGGTCGTTAAGGATAAATAAATCAGGCCAACCACTTGCTTTCTGCATAGATTCATAATAATCAATTGATATGTGCCATCGAATTCAAAAGTTAAATTTAATAACCCAAAACATGCATGAGTGCGACCACGGCATGGACCTAGCAAAGAGAATAGAGAGATTGGGAAATCATCTTGGCAGAGCTCTGGCGCTCAACAGCTACTGCATCTGAAAATTACAGGGACTTTGTCCTGTAATCTCCAAACATGACCTAACAGCAAGCAATGGGGTGGGGCCAACGCTCACATTTTAGGTCAGGCATTGAAAGTGGTCTTTCCTTCACATTTACTCCACCAACGTCCATGGCTTCTAATTTTCAGCAATTTTTCTTCACACTTGAAAAAAAAAAAAAACGTATTTTCTAGAGATGAGACTCTCAATTTTTTTATTTTTTTTTAAAATCATTATCTCATTCTTACTTGTTCACGGATTGGATGAGGTGAGAGTGAGATGAAATCTTCAATTTCAAAAAATAAATTTTAACTTTTAGAAAATAAGAACCAATATTTTCATTTGCCATAAAATTCCCATCCAAGCCATGAACCGGTAACAAATCAATTTTTTGAATTTCGATACAAATTTTCACCGTGTCGGCACGAGTCAAAATCCTCCCATTTTCAACGTCCAAAGACACTTTTCCCGTCGCACCTTTTATATCCCATGCAGCGACTGTTATCAACAGTGAGAAATGAATTATAAAGATCCAACGAACTGCACCGCACATCACGCATGCGCGCATCAAAAGGTAAAAAGAAGGCAGCACGTCACGTGAACTTGGGTACGAGTACGGTCGGTAATAGTAGTCTATTTTCTCGACCGACCGACCGACCGAGTACGTAGCCGTCACAATAATTAAAATTCTTGTGCAACAGGTGCAAAAAATCATCCGCATCGCATTCCATAAAATTCTAATATTAGTGGTATTTGCAGGGAGGGCTAAAATGATTTGAGACGGATCGTATAGCTTTTTGTGTGTTGTTAAGATACGTGGTGGTTTTGATGGTAATCGGGGTTAGATTAGCAGCTATGTTCCCAAGCAAAGTACGTGTATCCATGCATGCATGAGGAATGATGTGGACAACCTAACCCACCTCCGGTTGATCAGATGTCGTTTCTCAGACCAATTAAGACCACATTTTCTCAAGCCATAATATCGTGTCCGGAAATTCGGGATGACCGAACTGTCATAACCGTCCATTTTATATCAGCCAGAAGGACATGCATACATTCAGACCAACAATTTAGTGTATTTTTATGCTTTTTATAAGGGCTTGCATGTATACAGTTCTTATCACTTTAACCGGTTTTTATTCTTGTATATATATATATATATATATATTATAAAGATAACGTTTTTTAAAAGTTTTATTTTAGAATTTTGTTAAAAATATATACAAAAATATAAAAAAAGTAAATATACAAATATATACACTTGAACTCATGTGCAAGTGAAAAATGTACATTACTCCCATGAAGAATTTCTGGATTCTTGGATATAAAGTTCCCTCAAATGTTACCACTTCTAAATTCTTGTACAAATTTGATAGAAAATGTCGAAATTTTTTTTTAAAAAAATTCACCCATCTCAGTGTCCTCTACATGAAAAACATATATGGATCATGATTTTGTTTATTTTACATTTTTTATCCTCACCGTTTAATATCTATAGTTGAAGGCTTTTTGTTTCGAAAATTGACGTGCTTTGTCCCTCTTATTGAGTGAAGTCCTAGTCATTATGTAAATGACCCAGTGGGTAACTTGAGTGTATGTAAGAGTGTTAAGATGAGAGATGAGATTTGAAGTAGTGTAGAGGCAGTTACATCGTTTACTCTTTTCCTAAAGTTGCCCTCTGTTAATTGTTTAGCCATCCAAAACGATAATACCATCTAGGAAAAGGTGAGTACTAACAATTACAATTCGAAACTACCAAATTGACCCTATCTTTTTTTATATCTTATATGTAAATGAAGGCCACTTTTTCATTAGAGAATTCTTGATTTGTAAATATATTTATATAATTCGATTATAATTACAAATATATCTAAATAATTTTAAACATTGCAAATAATCCTACATTATTTGACCATAATTGTAAATATATACATGTTATTGCGATATTGTTACTACACCGTCATAGCTATGCAAACTAGATGAGTATATTTGCTAAAACTAAATATATTAACTCATTTCTAAAATTGCAAATATACTTACATACTTCGCATATCTTTGTAAATATACCCATGTTGTGACAGTGTGGTAACATCGCCATAACAGTATAGATATATTTGTAACTGTAATCAAACTATGTGAAAATAATTTGTAATTTCTAAAATTATGTGTGTATGCAAGTATGAGCAAACTATGTGAGAATTATTTAAAAATTATCCTAACAAAAATTTAAAACTTCAAAGGGATTATTCCACATCCCTAGGTATTGGAAGGCCATTTTAATGATCTCACATGATAAGTCAGCACTAAGTTTCCACGCAACAGAAAGGCTTTGACGTGCAAATTTCGTAAAGTCATTCTATAAAACTCTGGTCCAGATAAGCAATTCTAAGGCATGCAACACGTACGACTCTACCGACATTCACCTTTTCTTCAAAGTACATTTTAATTTTCCTTTAAACAACTTTTTCTATCGAAAAACTTTCTTATAGTCCTTTTTATGGCAAAACTAAGGCATCTCATTAGAAAAAAAAAAAAAAAAAACCATTAATCACGTCAATAGTAAAGAAAAAGATAGCTGATGGATGATAAGGTTGGCGATGATACAGCTTGCCATGAATATTTATTAGGTTCTTTTTATGTAGGTGCTTTAAGAGGTTGTTTAAGAGGATACAAGATTCTTAAACAGCATTTGTATATATGATGAGAATATAATGATATTGTTAAAAAATATAAAAGTTGTATTAAAAATCTGTTCTCTCTTCCGGAATGCGGTTGCACTTAGCTGTCATCGACATTAATGCAATGAATTATGCAGAGTGAAAGTGAAGGCGGGAAAGAAACGTGAGGGAGTGTGAATGGCAACTTTTCCTTTCGGTTTAGGGGCTCTTTTTCACGCATGGAAATGGCCTCCTCTTTTCTCCCCCGGCGGTGAGGTCCACGTCGCGGATCCCAATAGCTTTTCTTCAAAAAAAAAAAAAAAAAAAGCTCCCTTTTCCAAGGATCCTAACCGCCCAAATTCCTTATTCTTTCTCACGTGAACTGAACTCTCACTCACTGAGTCACTCTTTCCCTTGACGTAAATAACTCCACACCTTTAGGCCTACATCGGAGCATGTGATAGGAATAAGATGGGACGCGAATGTGATGAGATTTAATCATCCCAAACAATTTTCTTTATTTTCAAGGTGTATTTGGTAAGTTACAAAAAAATTTGAAAAGTTGTTATATTTAAATTTTAGGGTAATGATTAAAAGTAGATGGTAGTTGTATAAAAAAAATACATAGAAATATTTGAAAAAGTAGAATAATTGTACATGAAGATGTATTGAAATGATTGGAAAGTTAGTTCCCTGGGAAAATATGTTTTTTTGGGGGGGGGGGAGGGGGGATTTTTTTTCATATGTTACCAAATCCACCCTTAAAATAGGTTGTGTTTGAAAAGTGATAAAAATTTGAATGAAAAATTTTTAGTATGAAAAATTTTTAAATTGGTAGAAAATGATATGGCAGAGGTAATGATAAAGAATAAAGAGTACAAAGTATTCAGAAATAATTGAAAAGTATAGTAGTTGATAGGAATATGTAAAAAAATTTTAAAATATGATAATTATGGAAAACGAAAAGTTTTAAATTGAAAAATTTTAGTTTGAAAAAGATTATTGTAAACAAATATATTTATAATTTTTTATTTTTAATATATAACAATCTTTACTTTTTTGTTTTTAATTCTATTTTTTCGTTGTGAGTTTGAAAGAGAAAAACTAGAGGCCAGTTAATCAGACCTTTTGCAGCAGATGTCCTCTCAAAGCGAAACGCCTACTCTGATGGGATTTGTATTGTTGTGCCGGATGATCTGGCATTTTTGAAATCTCCATAAAACTGCAGGTGAATCCCCACCATTTTATGAAATTCCAAACTGATGTGCTCTTTTGCTCCAGCAACTACAAGAGGCCAACGTTTTCTCCAGATTCCCCGCACACATCCATGAGGAACAGAGATTTCCCGTGCACATCCATGAGCCGTTATTATTCGTGATTCCTCAGGTTTCTTTTTAGGCACAAAATGTTGGTCTTGGAAGGGGCGGGAAGATCCACTTTAGATGAAAACCAAGTGTTTACTCGTTGGGATCACTTGGGTGGTGGAATCCCATTACACCAATGTCATTTTCAGAACGGATTCCCTTACTCTTGCTCACTTCCTCACGGAGAACCACCTCATCTATTCATCCATTGGTCATCTCATTTATAGAATTAAAGACTGCAGTTTCAGCCTCAAAAAATGTGAGTTTTCCATGTCCTTACGGGTGGTAATTGCGTAGCCCATGCCATAACAAAGTTTGTTTTGTCTAAAGGGGTATCTACAATTTCCTGGGTGGACCAGTCTCCCGTATGTATTTCAAATGCTATGTGTAAGGACCGTCATTTGTTTTCCTCTAAGGGGTTTCCTCCTCATCCTCTCCAATAATGTTCGCTACGGGATGGGCTGGAGACATCTCCTTATATCAATATATATATATATATATATAGGGAAATAATCCAGTGCATGCGACTGCAAGGTGCAGTCCATGCACTGTGGGCCCCACTTGATCATAAATAGAAAATCCACCCCACCCATTGTATTTAGAATTGTTCACTTTATTAGCATACCAATTTTCATCCAAATCCAACATGTGTGTAGTCCCCATCTTAAAATGGTGTAAAATCAACGTAATAAAATAGTTTAATGTAAATATCAAGTTTAAAGTGGTTTTTTCAATATCTAAACCGTCTAAAGTATGATTTATATATGGATAAATGAGTATATAAAATTTCATTACAATCTAATATGTGTGGGGTCCATTTTACAGCGGACTCCACCGTAATTACGGTGCAGTCCGACTGCACAAGATCGGATCTCATATATATATATATATATATATATATATATATAGGAAAATGATCCAGTGCATGCGACTGCACCGTGCAGTCCATGCACTGTGGGCCCCACCTGATCATTTCCCATAAATCCACCCCACCCATTGTATTTAGAATTGTTCACTTTATTACCATACCAATTTTCATCTAAATCCAACATGTGTGTAGTCTCCATCTTAAAATGGTGCAAAATCAACGTAATAAAATAGTTTAATGTAAATATCAAGTTTAAAGTGGTTTTTTTAATATCTAAACCGTCTAAAGTATGATTTATATATGGATAAATGAGTATATAAAGTTTCATTACAATCTAATATGTGTGGGGTCCATTTTACAGCGGACTGCACCATAATTACGGTGCAGTCGGATTGCACAGGATCGGTTCCCATATATATATATATATATATATGGGATTTATTCCAGTGCATGCGATTGCACCGTGCAGTCCATGCACTGTGGGCCCCACCTAATCATAAATGGAAAATCCACCCCACCCATTGTATTTAGAATTGTTCACTTTAATAGCATATCAATTTTCATCCAAATCCAACATGTATATAGTCCCTATCTTAAAATGGTGCAAAATCAATGTAATAAAATAGTTTAATGTAAATATCAAGTTTAAAGTGGTTTTTTCAACATCTAAACCGTCTAAAGTATGATTTATATATGGATAAATGAGTGTATAAAGTTTCATTACAATCTAACATATGTGGGGTCCATTTTACAGCGGACTGCACACGATCGGGTCTCTCTATATATATATATAAGCAAAGGAAATAAGTCGAATTATAAAAGATAATTGTAAGAAAGAATGTAAAAAAGTAACAATTTTTTTTTTTTCTCTTTCAGTTTACCAAACACTATCAATATAAATTTTCATTTTCGCTGCACAGCTACTTCTCCTCGTCGGATCTACATCTCATTACATCCCTTCTTGTATTCTACAATTTATTTTGTAGTTATTTTAATTTTTGGAAATGAATAAAATAAGCCCAAATTCCAGTGTTGTTAGAACCGGACCGGACCGGCCGGGAACCGGTCTAGTTTCCGGTTCGATTAGGTGCGGTTCGGTTCATATATGAAAAACCGTCCGAACCGGCGAACCGGCGGTTGGACCGGAAGAGGTTCGACCGGTCGGACGAATAGTCGCCTGCTCGCCCGCTCGCCCGCTCGCGCCGCCGCGCATACGTCGCCCGAAGATGGAGAATAAGGTTTGCGTCTGACAATCTTGCGAAGGCCAAATGATGCACGACTGTTGAGACTGTGCTCCATCCGAATTCTGAACTAAAGTCATCCGCATTCCAGGCAATTTGGTTAAAAAAAAAAAAACGTTCCATTGCATGTTTCATCATATACCGTAGTACATGGTATAGGTAATCTAAGTACGGGACTTATCATTTAAGATTGGTTGGAAATGTCCCAATTGAAATATCCAATTTGATTAGTGACTAATTATAAGTGGAAAAATTTAACCCAGTTTAGTCTAAAAAAAAAAAAAAAAACTGAAAACATGTATGAAACTTTTTATTGATGAAATTCAATGTTATCTATATTATCTAGTTTACTTTTCGTCAAAAATCCTCTTTTCGCGGGACATGTACATAATCATTAATACATAATTTTTTCTACCTAATTTTTTGCGTGCGTCTCTTATAATATCAAATTATCAATAATTCAATTATGCTATTAAACAATCTTATAATATTAATTATGTCATTAAATAATCCTAAAATCTTACGTAATAAAAAAAGAAATCTCTACATGAGGATTATTGACTCCCATATCTTCAAAATTTTATGAAATTTTGGGCCTTCAAAAATACTTCATATAATCAGATATTCTAATTAATCATACGAAAATAATATGCAACTCATGGAATTAATATCACTCTCATAATTAATTATATAGCACAAAATTCTGCACATAATTAATGTAGTAAATAAAAACTATAATATAATTAATAAAATATTATAATTAATTAAATGATATCTAAATTTAATGGTTTATAGACTTCTAATTTTCATTTTTTGCTGAACATAGGAGATATTCTTAATTTTTATATTATTATAAGTTATTTAATTGTTAAAAATTTTTCAAGCATGTTTTGTACTTATATTGTGGTTTTTAAAATCTAACATATATATTTAGGATTTAATAAAAATATAATTTTATCAATATATTTATTTTAAAATTTAAAAATATAATATTTATGACATCATAAATATGTCATGCTGACATCATCGGTTCGAACCGGTTCGATTAACCAGTTGAACCGGTTCGAACCAGACCAGTTCAATCACCGGTTCGGTTCTGACAGCATTGCCAAATTCACGCTTAGGTATATAAAAAAAAAAATTAAAAAGAAAAAAAATGCGTATTTTAATGCGCCGCACGAAAGGCAGCGTGCGGCCTGCACCATATTTAATAACGTTCTTTTACTTACTACGTATCTGGAACGGGGCATGTTTGGACCGGGGCGAAACTGTACGGTCCAAAATTCGGTACCGTGCATTGCTGGTACAGTGCCGCATCTATAGTTTTGAAGTCAAATAATAAATGGGGGTTGGCCGAGCCCACCAAATACGAAGATTTTTGAGAACTACATGCAGCCACTGTATTGTATGGTGTGGCCGCGTAGACGGGTGGGTGGGTAGCTGTCACGAATCGGAAGGTGAACCATCAAAGCCAAAGGTAACAAAGAGCCAAAAAGAGCATCAAGCATGAAAGAGGAGGGGAGGGTTATCTTCTAAGCAAGCCCAAAGAAGCACCTAACGATATTAATTATTATGGAATATGTTAGTTTTTGGTTTCATTTGAACGTCTTATTCAAGCTGTCCTTCAAGTGCGACATTTCTTCGGATCTCACTCAAAAATCAAAAGGTTGTGGGATCTCGTATATCAGTAGCTTGGAAAATGGCCAAACAAAGCGAAAATTTCAACAGAGGCCTTAGGTCGCTTCGGCCAGAGCCATAAAAATCCCACCAAATGCCTCTCCATTCCACCTCAAGGGCTGGTGAGATCGGCCCTCTTTGCTTTCATGCTTGTTTTACTTAGGGTGTATTTGAAAAACGATAAAATTTTTGATAAAAAATTTTTAGTATAAAAGTTTTTGAAAAAAAAAAAAAAATGATATGATATAATAGGTGTAATGATAGAGAGTAAAGAGAATAAAATTAAAATAGATAAGTGAGTTATACGTATAGTTGTGTATAAATGATTGAAAAATAAAATGATTATATAGGAAAAAGTGAAAAATTAATTATAACGTAAAATAATTATAAAAAAAAACAAAAAGTGTCGGATTGAAAAAGTTCTGGTCGAAAACCAACACCCTCTAGTTAAAATTATCTTAATGGATGGCCTAACTTGCCACAACTGGTGCCGGTGCTGACCTTGGTGTTAGTCATCCCGTTTTTATCGGGGCAAGGAGAGTTTTGTCTCTTACTTTCAGGGTGCAGTGTCTTCTGTAGATTAACAGTTAAGTACGCATTTGTTAGAAAATTTTTTTTGAAAAAAATGTACTTTGATGATTAAATTATAAGATAAGAGATATAAAAAAAATCTAAATCGGGCTATTATATAAACTTCCGTATCAACAAATAAAACCAGGCTGTTTGTTTTGTTAAGATTAATTTCTAGTATCGGTCTCAAATGTGCACAAACAACATGCATTATGCACGATGATACTGCATATTTGCTTTCTCAAAATTTAGAGCCATTGAGATGATGCATGTGCGAATTATGATTTTAAAATGTATTCAGAATTTCGGATTATATGTTTACCTACTGTGTCAATTAATTGGTAGTTTCCATGATATGCGACCCAACCCAGTTACTCAGCTGTATGACCCACAACTGACGGTTTCCTGTCGCATTTGATATATATATATATATATATAGACGTAAAGTGGACAGAGATGCCGTGAGAGCGAAAGCTTTTGGTTTATATAAATGTAGTTTGGGGAACCAAGTCTACGATGTTAGCTAAGCATCACTAATTAAGAAATAGACAAAGCTATGGGCGACCTTTCAGCGATGCAAAATGGCACATTTGTTTGTGAGTGGGGCTAACCCCAGCTCGAGTACCATTCAAAGCATTGAGTAATCTCTAGATATGCAGGAGAAGAAAAAATGTCCACGATGTACGATTGACCACGTAGCTAATTAATGATCTCCATTCAAATTGGGCCCACCCACAAAAATTTTCTCTTTCCTTTTCCATTTTTTATATATTAATTATTTTTCAGGTTATTAGCGGTCAATAAATTGTTCAGACTACAATATTGTATTTCACCTAATTTCTATTGGAACGACAAAATTAATAAGTAATTGATAAAATTATTCCTCTTGAGTTGAGTCGAGGGTAAGAATTTTTGGAGAGCCCGCAGAGAAATGGAGTTGTAATGGTGAATATCCATTTTTAGGCTTCTACAAAATGAAACGGGTATATTCTCAAATGTGGCCTAGAGGAGTACACTTATTTTTTATATTTAGGTGGTATATAATAATGAGAGCGAGTGCCTAAGGATTCTGTGAAGAATTTTACAGATATTAAACTAGACAATCTACAATATCTTCAAGCCTTAAATTTTAATCAAAAATAAAATATTAGTTATCGCTAAAATAATTTGATGGCAATTTTGGGGAAATTAAATAAAGTGGCTAGTATTTTTATATGGCGTGTTATCTTTATTTACAAACAAAGAATTATTTTCTTAATGAGAGTGTGTTTGGGAAGTGATAGAACATTTAAATAAAAATCTTTTTGTATAAAATTTTTTGAAATATGAAAAAAATGATATAATACAATAAGGATAATGATGAGAAGTAAACAAAATAATGTTAAAATAAATAAATTAGTTATATAAATAATTGCGCAGATATAATTAAACAATATAGTAATTATATGGAAAGATGCAAAAATAATTAAAAATAAAATAATCATACAGATTAAAAAAATTTATATTGAAAAGTTTTTATTTTGAAAGGTTTTATTATTAAACAAATACACCTTGAGGCATCATTTTCAAGCGACGAGTGAAAATAAAATGGTTTCCATTGTCTCCTTGGATGGCATACTTGACCTAATTACTAATTTTTATTGTTATAATTGAAATCTTCACTTTAATGTTACATTTTTTACTATCTCATATTTCAAACAAATCGAAATCATGAAACTTTACAAATTTCAATATCTACATACATCGTTAAAAAGAAAACCAAGCTCCTCACATGGGTTACTCACAGCTTCCACACATAATACAGATTACAAAGAAATTTCAATACAACTCTTATTTTTTGATATTTAAAATATTATTTGAAATCTAAGCCAATTACCTTACTTACAGTCATTTATTTTATGATGTTATCAAAAATCCTTTTAATTGAAAACTTATATTGGTTAAAAATTAGTTTTTTTTTAGATTGGGTATATAACTTTTAAAATTTTTATAAACGCAAATAATATATAATATATAAATTTTTTTAATATATGTGATTTTTAGCATCGTAATAAAATAAAAATAGATAATGACGATAAATAATTTAGATTAGAAAACGACATTTTAAAATAAAAAAGGTATTGCATTGGCTCGTTGTTGTACTGAATCATCACCCTTTGAGAGGGTGGAATTGTGTGAGAAATATAAAAATATATCATGCAGTCATGGAGACAAATTTTCTTAAAAAAGGGCCAACAGGTAAATTATTCCAATGCATTGGATTACAGTTCATAAACCATAAATTCATATGATTATTATTAATCAAGAGCATTGGCAATAGAAACATCGGCCTGATGCTTACGGTAAACTAGTAACGATGAAAATATCGGCTTGAAATGGACGTTGACTGATATAAGATTTTCTTTTAATCTATTCTGTTTCTTTTTATAATTCTTTAAGTTTGTTTTTCTTTATTAATATTTTTAATTATCATTTTAAAGATTTTTTTCCGAATGAAACTTATTACACATTTTATCTCTATTCACTCGATTAATTTATGACCATTATTTTCTGTAACATCCCTTGTACAAGATTTAGTTACTGATGAGCGATTGAGATTGCATGATTAAAGATGCAGATGGGCGCCTTTGTGGCTGCTAAAAAAGATCAGGAAAGGAATCAAACCCACCCCATGTGGGGAACCAAAACGTAGAGCCATGAACCAAATTTTCAAATGCAGCCCATGTGATGGCATTAGCGTGGGAGGAGAACATTACTGTGGAGGTGTGATGAGGGGGCCAGCATTTTCCTTGCATAGAAGAACCAGGCACGCATTGTGAGAGGAGACGAGAAAGAAATCAGAGCCGTTAAAGCAAGCTGAGCAATATGATTGACATGACATCATGTTTTGTAAGGTATTTTTTTTTTATTGGTATATATACATATTGGAATATCTGATATTACAATCAATTACGTTTCATATCACTCTCACACATGGAGGAAAACACAAGGGAAAATTTGTAAACCTTTATTATCAGTGAAAATGCAACACCCAACCACACTGGCAGGATTTCGAACCCATGCCTCCAACGCATGGGCCACCAGGGCAGAGCTTGATGAAGAAACGAATTTTCATTTTTGTCGTATATTTTAATTAATTATATTTAGTTTTTATTTTGGTCTTTATATTTTAATCATCTTCACGCACAAGTCACGTCACTTTCATAATTTTAAAATATTTTTCCTCTTTCTACTTTCACATAGGTTACCAAACGAGTGAAAGACGCCCTAACTAAATGGTCAAGAAAATGAAGAAATTCAGGATCCGACTTCGGCCCTTCAATCGGTTACAGCGCCGGCCCATGCAATGCACCGCATCGCTGTCGTGGCTGGCTGCCTCCCATTTGCTTCCTTTTCTGCAAAAAAATAAAATAATATAAAAGCAGTCAACGCATATGGCCTACTGAAAAATGACGTGATTTGCTGTCCGTAGCATTTCTGTATCTATGAAAACTCCCGACTTTCTCTGCAGCTGTCACATTGCGTCGGTCCAACACGGGTGAACAAGTCATCATTTCTATTTTCAGCTATTCATAATTTTTGTTAGTGTAAATTTTATTTTCTATTGCTACACAATTGGCATTGGCGAATCCGGCAAGAGTATATTAGAATTTGAACGGGTAGTTTTTATTTTTTTAAAAATTTCTTCGACGGAGATGATAACTGATAAGAAATCGATCCTTGCCTTATTTTATGTTTGCATATGCATTTATTAAAGGATAATGATCGTATTCAGTTACTTAACTAAACTTTTTACATTTAAAAAATATATTTTAAAATCTTAATTGCTTAGGTACCAAAATTCATTTTGACTGCCGCTTATGGCCATGCGATCGAGCCCGGAAACTTTGTGCGACCGACCGCCGACTCTCTCGCCGCCGCGGCACGTGGTTGATCGCGTCCAACTTTCTCGTTGACGATGACATCCATTCGGCAAACGGTTGAGATCGATGGATCGCACGCGCCATCGAAAATCATGGCCTGTGGCTCGGACCCCATGAGTCGTTCCTTGCCTCCACGTCATTCCCGCGTGATCGGAGAAGATCCCCGCCGTCCGCGGACGTGGAAGAAAACTCAAATTATCGCATGCCAGGCAATGGCTTGACACTCAGAGCCTGATAATAACTCCATGTGCTCTTGCAGGCACTAATTCTTAATATTAGAAAATAATAATAAATAGTAACTCCGTAGCTTCAGGTGGAACTCGTCTGGTGAGTACTTTTCAAAAATTATATTTTTTTAGATGATTTTAAAAAATTAAACTATACATTAAACTTAATATGCTATTTCGACATTGATAGTAAAATTCATTCGAATTAGATGTTAAAAATGATATTAAGCAATAAAAATTATAAAAATATACTTATTATATAAAAATGACATGGCATAATTTTAATAAGATAAGAAAACTTTTCTACACAATCTAGTTAACGTTTCGGATTTTGTAAACTTATACATGTTATTCATATCTAAAATTATAGTTACCGTTGAAATTCTTTAACTGCATTTTATTAATCAATATGGTAATCTGATTTTTATGATTTTTCACTATCAAATGTTAATTTTTTTAAAATTTAGTGTATCATTTTTAAGAATTATTAAAAATTATATTTTTTAAAGGGGTTCCCATAGGAAAGTTCTCACTAAAGCATCTCTCCAAGCAAACATGCTTTTTAATAGGGAAATGAACTTAGTATTTGGCGTAATTGCAATTAAAAATTCAATTTTTAGATATTTCTAGCGTGTTGACTCATCATTTACGACCGGTCAAATTGGTTTGAAAATATAATTTTTTGAATTTTTTAGAAATATATTAATCTAGTCAAATTTAATCTATTTATCTAAAATGACTTAAATACTTATGTACTTGAGTATTTAAGTCATTTTAAAGAAATAGATTAAATATTATTAGATTAATATATTTATAAACAAATTTTCAAAAAATGTTTATGAACCGATTTGAAATCACCAGATTCTCAGTCGCAGATGATCAGTGCTCTTCTAACATATCCTAAAGTAAGAACAAAAATTTATAATTTTTTCAGAGATTTTGTAAATAAAAAATTATGACGGTGGGTGTCGATGTTGAATATGATTATTGTGGGTTCCGCATGAGAGGCTTTGTGTGCGAGTCTGTCGTAATACTCAGTGAAAGATGGAGAGTTCCATTGCAACTTGCAATGAAGATTGTCAGGGTTGGGGTGCCATATATATTTTAAATCTTTACTTTTAGGATGTGGGTGAAGTTATAAAATTTTTGAATAAAAAAATTTTAAATGATAAAAAATGATGTAATATAATCAAAATAATGGCGAAAAATAAAAAGAATAAAGTTCAAATAAGTATACTAGTTGTATGAATAGTTGTGTATAAGTAATTAAAAATTACGGTAGTTTTACATGAAGATGTAAAAAATGATTAAGAAATAAAATAATTATAGAAAGCGAAAATTTTAGATTAGAAAATTTTAATTGAAAAGTTTTAATACTAACCAAACACTCTTATTTAATCTAATAATATATTTATAATAAATACTATTTTTAAAAACTGTAGATAAAGTTCCCACTTTGTGTGAGCAAATCGATGGAGGTGCCATTTGTGTTCATGTAATAAAATTTGAGTTTTCCTCTGTGCTAATTCTAACATTATTTAAAAATTAAAAGGCTAAACTTAATTGAGTTTTAACTCAATTTATATAACTATTATACTCTATTTAAATAAATCTAATTTAAAACTCAGGTTGAAATTTATTTTATCGTCAAGTTTTTATTTAATTTAAGAGTGACAAATTCGAGATTTCACACAAATATATAATAATTACCTATTTTTTAAATAAAATAATAATAATAATAATAATAATAATATGTAGCTTAACTATTTGTTTACAAACATTAGACGTAAATATAACTGAAAATAATATAATTTATTTATAATATGGTTTCAACCAGACAAATATATATTCAAATACAATAACATGGGATACATAAATACGAAGAAATGTTATTTATATATGTTATATAATATGTTTTATGTTAGATATAAAGGAAAAAAATGGAGCTTGGGTTGATCAGATTCGAGTTTGGTTTAACAGCAGCGCTGTTTATAAATCGGTTTCTCGGGTTCGGGTTTTTTGGTGCGGGGTTTGCTTAAAAAGAAAACGGAAAAGTGGGTTTGGCGGGCCAACTTGGGATGCAACCGGCCTGAGTTGCCCCCTCACCGGGAAGGACTGGGAGGTGATTTTCTCTCGTCTCATTCGCTGGTTTAATGATTTTTATTAAAAATAATTATTTATTTTCTTTTTTGTTTTCCTAGGAGAAAAACATTCATACGGGGAACGTGGAGGGAAGAAGCGCAGATAAGAAATTGGAAAATCTGCTAAAACCCGCGACCTTCGCCTCCTCCTGTCTTGTTCTCTTCCTCCTCCTCCTCTCTGTCTACCAATCTTCTCTCCCACCAAAACACCATACAAGGCTCGGTCAAGCTTCAAGTCTTCTCGCTTCTCCTCTTCATCTTTGCAAGGTATCCCCACCCTCTCTCTCTCACATAGGGTTTTCTTGCTCGCTTTCGTTTCCTCCCTTTTGATCTCTCTCTCTCTCTCTCCGTGGAGTGCTTTACATCGTCTTTTTGGCGCATTTCCTTTGATCTCGGCGGTTCTGGTTTTGTAAACGGGGGTCGTTTGTCGTTTTGTGTTGCTTTGGTAATTTTTGATCTGGATCCTTCTGATTCGCGGAAACTTCAGTTAGTTTCTTTCTAAACCTCTCGTACTTGCTCCTTTATTTGAATGTGGTTATGGGGTTGTTTGACAATCGTTCAGTTTCAATCTCGTGTCTGCTTGTTGTTTCGTTTTGCCTGCATCAGGAACCGAGACGTGCATTTTTGGGTTACGCTACTTTTCTACTTCCGTTTCTGTTTTTGGCCCCCCTTTTATTTCTTCCTCATTTTAAACGGGGAATCTAAATTTGTCGTGGTGTTCGTTGCAATGCCTGCGTCGAGATTTCGCCGTCTGGTTTTTGGTTCCTTGATCCGTGCTGTTGCTGCATGTCTGTGAATCTATGATGGCCAATAGCCCGAAAATCCATCGGCCTGTATCAATTCCTCGTTTATTTGCTTGTCAGTTTCTGGGCAGGGGACATTGAGTGTCGGACCCATTCCACTGGGTGTGTCAGCCTGCGTAGAGGAACTGAAAATGCAAATATCTCTACGCTGGCTCTTCAGCGTCATTCTCTATCTTTTTGTTTTAAAATTTCATCGTTATTCATTCATCCGTTATCTGCAATTTTTTTCTGCAGTTTTTTTTCCGGTTTTGTTTGGTTACGTGCCACTTGATGAATTCAGGAAAGCAATAGAAAAGTGAATTTTTGTATTAATATGCTTCAGAAAATTTGATTTCTGATGGTTGATCCGCAACTTGCATTTTTTAGCTTATAGGCCTTTCTGCTTGTTTGGGCGGAGCACTACTGGTGGTCCCTTTGAGACGGATGATCGGAGATTGATTTCCGTAAGTTTGGTTCACATGCTGCCTCTCAGCAGGAGTAGAGCTCAACCAAGGGCTAGCAGATCTTGGAATTTTTCAGGTGGGTCCCACGTGTCTACCCAGTTCAAGCGAAGATGTTTCTCACTTTCTCCCTCACCACTAGTTTTACAGAAGTATTCCTTTTTTTTGGTTTTTGTTTGTTGAACATCATGGTTTAAGTAAGCTTTATACCAAGTTCATTTGTTATTTTAGTCTAAATAAATAGTATGAAGGGTGTTTGGCTAATTTGCTTGAACATTGTAGTTTATGAGAACTTGAGAACTTTCACCAGGCAACCCAACTTCATTGAAGATTTTTTCCTAATTCCTGATGTAATGGGATTGCAAGGTCTCTTAAAAATCACAATGTCTTTTAACACAATTAAGTACAACATTTTGGGCTAATTCTCCTTTTGTTGGTCTGAAAGCGTCTAATTCATTATAAGTTGCTGTTAGGCCTGCGAGAGGTATGTATAGTATCTCTGGGTAGTATTCATATAAAACCTCATCGAATCTTCCCCAAATATAACCGATAATCATATCTTCCTCTTCATTATCTAAACGAATTCGAAACATACCGCCTCAAAGTGATTCAGGAACTAAACCTTCATAAATCCTTTTTTTCCCTCTTTCATCCTTTTCTAGCATGTCAGTTCACCTCCTTCCTGATTCAAAGGATAAATCCATTCAATATTTTCTTAATTAAATAATTGATAATAATGAAATAATTGAGAAATTGAAAAGGCGTCAAGTGCTGGATGATATTAAATACCCTTTCTTTTCTTTATTTTTTTTCATAAATAGATGAATTTAGGAATCCTATTTGGTCAGATATCAGAAAGACTATGTATTCTTGAGCTAGGTTTGTTCTCCAGTTGTTGGTCTGAAAATGGTCAATTCCGTTTATGTTGTTGCTAGGTTTATGAGAGATCTGTATAGGAATTATTTTGTTGATTCTTATACCAACTATTGTAGCCTTCATTTCTTGTTGATTTGATGGGAATGGATGTTATGCTGGTGTATGGGTATTGATTAACTCTAGCGTTTCAAAAAAGCATCTAATAATATATGACCACCTATAAAGGGGCTGATCATGAGCAGCCAAAAAATATTTTTTACTGTTTTGTTTTGTTTTTGTTTTTATATGAAAGTATGGGCACCACCTAGCTTGCATCCTCTGTAAAATTTGACAAATTTCTGAGTTTTTTGGGTACTATTTATTCTCGAAAATAAAAATGTGCATGGATACATGTGTCGGAGTACGTAAAAATCATAAAATCTCATAGGGAGTGTGATTTAGGTGGGGCCCACACTTATAAAAAAGTAAAAATTTTTTGGCAGCCCATAAATTGGCCCCTTTATGGGTGGCCATATAGGATATTTACACTTCAAAACAATGTTGCATCTTTTGTCTTGAATCTTATAACTTTTTTATGATCCTAACAGTCTTGCACATGCAGGAATGGACTATTCAGATGTTAGGAGAAAGCCACAATTTATTGGTAAAGTTGTTTTGGCTGGTATATTGATCTCCCTCTGTGTCATCATGGTGAAGCAGTCCTCTGAGTTTAGTGGCACAAGTCCAGTAAGTATTCATTCTTGAATTTTCATTTTGAACTATCAAAATTGCCGTCAATTATTATTGCTAGGTGACAAAGTTTGATTGTGTCATAAATGGGTAAAATCAGGAAAATTTTTGACAGCAAACTTTGTCAACAGTTTTTGCTGTTCAGTTTTCACGTATGTTTTACTGGATTAATCTTAGCAGTTGTTTTCAAGACGCATGTATCCATATCGCAATTATTTCTTGGTTTGTTTGTTTGTTTGTTTTTTTTGTTTTGTTTTCTCTGATGAGAATTTCTTTGGAGTTGTGAATTTGTTCTGCTTTTTTCTTCTATTTTTTGTTTGTTTTTTCTCCCAATTTGTTGCATCTGCTCAGATTTTGACCCTATTTTTATTTTGTTTCCAGTTCTCCATCCGTGAACCTGGAGTCATACATGTCTTAGTAACAGGTGGTGCCGGTTACATTGGGTCGCATGCTGCATTGCGACTGTTGAAGGACTCATACAGAGTGACTATTGTGGTATTTCCTCTCTATATCTTGTGATCAGCTTTGGTGATGATTTGGTGTCTAATATACAGCATTGAAGAAAAAATTGATGATTACTAATCAGAGACCAGCCTAATTCTTGTGTTGTACTTTGACAGTGATGATATTCTAATTAATATATGGTATTGATGATTACCAATTGGAGACCAACGGGTCTCACTCTAACTGTCCTAGATTGATTTCTTCATGGTGTAAGTGTCGGGCACTTGACTAGTGCTAGCATTCCGTTTGGTCATCCCTATGTTCCACATTGTCTTTTTTGGCTAGTTAGGAACAAAGGGGCAGAAAACTGGAAAGGCATTGCTAAGTTATATGCATGTGATGCTCAAATAAGGGGAGGTAAGGGATTTGTCCTGATTTTTTCCCATAAGAAATTGCTCAGTTGAGCTTCCCCTATAGTCTCCCCAGATATCTTGCACACGGGCCCCGTAACATGTCTTGTCCCGTATCTGTGGAAATGCTTTCCTTTGTTTTTTGTATTTTTTGTTATTTGGTCGTAGTTTTTGTCGCTCTCCTGTCACTTAATCTTCAACCATTTTTAACAGGACAATCTTTCTCGAGGAAACATTGGTGCCATTAAGGTTCTTCATGAGAAATTTCCACAACCTGGAAGACTTCAGTTTATTTATGCTGACTTGGGTGATGCAAAAGCTGTATCCTAATTTTTCACAATAAAACCCTAAATATTGGATAAAGTAAACCTCTTTGCACATCAAAATGTCCAATTAAGTGTGTATACCTTGACAACAATTCAGGTGAACAAAATATTTTCAGAAAATGCATTTGATGCTGTAATGCATTTTGCAGCTGTTGCATATGTGGGGGAGAGCACCCTTGAGCCTCTCAGGTATGCTGACATCATTACTTGATCCCTGCTTATTTTTTCCTCTGCACTTGCTATCCCTTTACTTTCTTTTCTTTGAATGATTGGTAAATAAGAGAAAAGTAGGATGAATCTTGCTGGATTGATTGTTTCAAGTAATTGTATTAACTGTTCGCATAAAAAATATAGAGGCTAGGTCACTACTAGCATCTGAACTGCTGATTGGAGCAAAATAAGCATTCAATTTCTGGTAACTTTAGTGTGATATAGATCTTTTACACCTTCATTGATAATAAACAAAATATTTGATCAATTAGAAAGCTGCTCTGTTGTTTCAGTAATTCTCAGAGGGGAAAATGACTGGGTTTGTGCAAGAAGAATGAGAAAGATTTCTTTCTGTGTCTATTGTAAATGGAAGTTTAAAATGCCTAATCCTTAACAAGATCCTGAAATTTATGTTCTAAAAGAAAATGTTTCCGAAATGACTTGAAAATTTTGGTTTCATGGAAAAAGCAGAACTCCATTTCCAATTGTGTGAACATGCTTTGTCAAACTTTAACGCTGCCAAAATGTATTGCAGGTATTATCACAACATCACAGCTAATACCTTGGGGGTTCTGGAGGCTATGGCAGCCCATGGTGTAAATACTTTAATTTATTCTAGCACTTGCGCTACTTATGGAGAGCCTGAGAAAATGCCTATTACGGAAGGAACTCCTCAGGTGAGTGCATGTTGCCAGTCAAGTATTCTGGGAGATGTTCTGATTTCATGATGGTTGCTGGGGTCATGGTTTTATTGATTGTAACTGGTTCTTGGCTTTAACCTGCAACAGCTATTACATTTCTGGATAGCACCTTTACAGTTATATGGAGGCCATTCATATGCTTAGTTCCATTGTGGGCACTGCTATAGCCATTAAATATGCTGAAATTGGCTCTTGTTGGACCTGAATTGTCCTGGATTTGAATGGAAAGATTCTGATATGGAATGTTCTGATACATGATTTGGGTGTAAACTTGCATTCTTGTAAGTTGTGACTGATCTCTATAGTGTATAAATGCAGGCTCCTATAAATCCATATGGGAAAGCCAAGAAAATGGCAGAGGACATCATTTTGGATTTTTCAAAGAGATCAGACATGGCTGTCATGATTCTAAGGTTATTTTATCTTATGTTTTTCAAAGTTCAATGCTTGTCACATTGAAATCCTTATTCCTGGGGTTTTGTTTGATATGAATTTCTGTATTTGCCTATGTGTAATTTGAATTTCTCTGGCATTCTTTTGTTTAATTTGGAGGTGTAGTCTGTTCATTATCCTCATAGATGAGTAGCCCTGATGTGCAATTTAGCACTTTATGTATTTTTGTTCCCTCATGTGGAATGTATCCTCATTGAAGGCTAATCTATAGTTTTAGTGGCAGTTGTTATTTTTTTCTTTCTTAGTTCTCAGTGGAAATTTGCTGAAAAGTACTATAACCTGGATTCTAATAACTGTTGAACACTATTGCTGCCAGTAGCGCCTGAAACCCACAGTGTGCATTACCTAAGCTTCTCATTAACTAGGAGTGACCAGATGCAATAGCAGAAACTCAGGCCAACTGTCCATCATTCATGCTAAAAGTAGACTGTTGTGTCTCCTACATTTCAATGCGCAACATCTGAAGACTCAGTGATTGGTTTCTGGGGCAATGCAATGGCATCTGCTAGATCAGTGGCTTCAGTCCAGAATTTATGAGCCCTGTGTTGTTAAATATGGGAATTCCATTGGCTTTTTAATGTTTAATGGATAGTGTGAAGTACAGATTCATGTTATTGGGGATCATGTTTGAGTGTATAAATACTTGCAATGCCAACGTAATTATTAGCCTTTCAAAAAGAACGCTATGGCTAAAGCATTCTGAAGGCTGTTACTTCACCTGTTAGCAGATACTTCAATGTAATTGGATCAGATCCAGAAGGAGCTTTAGGGGAAGCACCAAGACCTGAATTACGTGAACATGGCCGCATATCTGGTGCGTGTTTTGATGCAGCTTTGGGGATTATTCCGGGGCTGAAGGTATTGATTGCAACCTTTTGTATTCATTCATATTCACTGCATCTTTACCAAGTCTTAGTTGGCCTCCTGGTTCGATGGTCCCCATAAAATGTTACAATAGAAGCAGCACATCATTGACTCATTTTCCAATCTTCTGGGTCCTTCATGCTTTGATCCATCTTGGGGCTTTTTCATTTGTTTGTTGCCCCTCTTATCTGTTTATATGCAAGTGATCCAGAAGATTTTTTTGTATGTCTACAACCCCACTCTGAACACTAACGCAGATCCTGTTTCATCATTAGTCTTGAATTTCCTATGTAGAACCAGTACTTCTTGACTGATTACTATGACTATTACTGTTGTTACTGATGTTATTATTAATGTTTATTGTTAGAATTTTAATATTAGCGGCGATTTCTTGCATTTCTTGGTAAACATGGTGTCTTTCACACTTCATAGGTGAAAGGAACGGATTACAACACACCTGATGGCACTTGTATAAGGGACTACATAGATGTCACAGATTTAGTTGATGCACATGTTAAAGCTCTTGCCAAAGCAGAACCAAAGAAAGTCGGTATATACAATGTTGGCACAGGAAAAGGTATATGACTTTTCCATTTTCTAACTTTCAAGTCATGCTCCACAAATTTCTTTGCTAGGTGTCATGGCCATGATTGCATGCGGACCATATTCCAATATCCTTACTCTTTGAACTCTACTTTTGCATTATAAGCTTGAAGGATCTATGTTTTGTGTAATTGAGTCTCACCAAAGTTGAACATTGACACAGTGCACCCACACACATTTATGGATCATTATTTATTTTCTACTTCCATCCATGTAGGGTAAATTCTTTTCAATGTAATTCATTCACCCAAAACCACCGGCACCCCCGCCCCGCCACCATCACCACCCACCCCCAATCAAGTTTCAATTAAATTTAAAAATTTTTATATGACAACAATAAAAACAAATATGCTATATGGGAAAGAATGTTAGGTAGTTAAAGAACAACATATTTTCAGTGTAATAGAAGTAAGAATGTTACGGTGGATGAATGACAAAACAAAAAATGGAAAATAAAAATACAAATTTAGCAGTCCAAGATAATCTAAATATGATGCCAATAGGTAATAAAATGAGGAGAAACAGACTGAGCTGGTTTGAGCATGCTAAATGGAGGCTTGAAATGATAGTGATTAAGATAGTCGAGTTTATTAAAATGAAGGTAGTAGTAGGATGAGAGGAAGATCAAAAAAAGAAAGAAAGAAAAAGTGGATAGACGTAGTTAAACAAGATACGAGAATGTTAAATATTGCAGGAAAACGTAGTTCATGATTATAAAGAATTTTACAACAAGGTCTATGTAGCTGAACCCACATAGGTGGGAAACAACTTATGATAATGATGATGATTAATCGTCTATTTTTTCATCAGTTAATGGGATTTTCTTAAATACAACTACTATGCTGTTCTTATAGTTGTGCAGTTCCTTATTTTTTCCATAGCATTTAATTCATGCTGGCAGCCTATAGGATCTGTACTTCCATCATTAAGGGTAACGAAGGTACCAGCCACATATTGAAGGCTCCTTCTGGTCTAGTTGCGGGTAGGGGTGGGAATTAGAGCGGGTCGACCCGTGACCCGGCTTTGACTCAACCCATTTTTGGCTGGTTAAAACCAATATATTTTTGACCTGGTATAGGGATGAGTCAGAAATTTTGACCCGAATTCAAATATAGGGTCGGGGTGGGTCGACCATGTCCTGACTCGAAGAGTCCGACCCGCCTCGCATATAATAATTTATTAAAAATAATAAGCCTATATTTAGATATTATTATTATTTTCTTTCAAAATTTTCACTTTTTTATATTTAATTATATCAACAATTGAAGAATCAATTTATTCAGAAAGCAATATAAGAATCAATAAAAAGAATTTGTACATAAATAATCTTTATGTGTAATTGTATATTAACCTATTTTATAAACTTATACTATATTTTCAAATGTTTTGTTTTCTTAATTATGTGTTTTTTAATAATTAGTGAAATATTGAAGCATATATTATTTAAATTTAGTATAGATGTATACTTATGTTTGATAGGTATATAAATTCTTAAAATTATTTTATTTGACTTATATTTTTTACCCGACTCGCTATCCCGAAACCGGTCCGATACCAATCCGAAGTTTGTCCCGGAACCTATTAAAAAAAGTAAAGGTCAAACCGACCTTGTCCCAACCCGGTATAAAAGTAGGGTCGGGGTTGGGCAAACCTTGATCCGGTATGACTCGCCCCGATTCCCACCTCTAGTTGCGGGTATTAGGTTGGGAGTTCACCGTGTGTCCAAATTTCTTGTTTGATTCACTAGTCCTGATTTAATGGATGCATTTGCATCATGCAACCATGGTAAAAGAAGAACCTGGACTCGTATTCATATTCCATTACCTGGAACATGCTGCCAGATAAAAAGGCATTCTATGAAATTGAAATGTTGATTCCCACTTGGTATTCCGTCTTGCTTCAATATATGGCATTTCTTCGTAGATTCAACCTGCAAGAGGGATTTGAGCTTTCTCAGATCTGAACCCACCTAAATGCTGGATTTTTATTTATTTATTTTTTTAAAAAGAGAGAGATATCCAAAGGTCCTTTGTTTGTGATGAACAGGTAGATCAGTGAATGAATTTGTGGAAGCTTGTAAGAAAGCCACTAGAGTGAACATTCAAGTTGAATACCTTCCACGGCGACCTGGTGACTATGCCGAAGTCTTCAGCGATCCTTCCAAGATTAACCGTGAACTGAACTGGTCAGCCCAGCATACAGACCTTCAGAAGAGTTTAGAGGTTGCATGGAGGTGGCAGAAGTCTCACAGGAATGGGTATGGTTCACCCTTGGCTGTGGTTTCTTGATATATACAAAAGCCATAGACCGATCGCGGAAGAGTTGGGTGGAGGGCGATGTTACTATTCCATTTATGTTAATTTTGCTTTTGGGGGCGGCGCGTAGGTGGGGGGTGTTGTTGTGCAGTTACTTAGGAAGGGTGTAGAGGGCTCCGATCTTTGCATCTTCTTTGATGGCTGTAGTGGGAGCTAAAGCCCGGCCGGGGGTGTCTGCAGTTACTTAGGCAGGGTGTAGAGGGCTCCGATCTTTGCATCTGTTTTGATGGCTGTAGTAGGAGCTAAAGCCCATTTGTTATTATATTATATAAAACAGATGAAAGGAAGCGTAATAAATTCATGCAGCATTTAGCTCATCTTTCCTGCATGGTTTATAGACAACATAGCCTCGTGATCTTGCCTTCTCTTTACATCCGAGGGAGCGAATATACTTGGAACTTGCTCTCCGATTGAGCCTTGGCTAATGGATTGGAAGTTTCTTTATAAGAACTTCTAAATTGAGTGTCTAGGAAGTGATAACACTTTTGAATTAAAATTTTTTTGTTCAAAAGTTTTTAAAATAGTGTAAAATAATGTAATATTATAAGGGTAATGATGGAGGGTAGAAAGAATAAAGTTAAAATTTATAGGTTAGTTGTATGAGTAATTATATATAAATGATTAAAAAGTATGATAATTGTACAAGAAGATGTGAATAAATAAGTAAAAAATGGTGTAGTATGACTTACAAGGAATGAAAAGTCTTAGATTAATAAGTTTTAGGTTAAAAAGCTTTTATTTTATCCAAAGACACCTGCAATGAATTTCTTGATAAAGGACAGTAGATAACACTTAATAAAAAATGGGACCTTATTTGGTGTACTAGGGTGCAATAATTTACTTTTTAATTTTTTTGAATTTTTTATGCAAATGTTAGTCTAAACGTATTTAATCATGTATCAAGTTTTAACATTTTCGGAAACTTGTAGATATTTTTTGGATTTTTGAAAATTAGTGACATTTTCATAGTTAAAAATAATGAAAATGCCACTGATTTTAAAAATTTAAAAAATAAATATCTACAAATCTTCAAAGATGGTAAAATTTGATACATATGCTAAATATATTTAGATTAACAGTTTTATAAAAAAAATAAAAAATAAAAATGAATTTTTGCACTTGGTTGCACCGAAGCTTAGTGTAACCGGATGCATGGAATCAAATACCAAAAAAAATAACTATAATGTTTTTGTTTTTTTTAAATTTATAGGTATGTTACCTAAAAAATATGAAATATATCAGTATATTTGCTAAAAATCATATCAGTTATCCTTCATCCAAAAAACAAAAAAAAAACAGGTATCATATTCGGAAGGAGTCCTTTCCATTAGCGATGGAATTTGATTTTTTGGTATTAAAGGGAGTTAGAATTTTATGAAAAAACTTTTCAAATTTTTTTTTTTATATAACTACAAGATTTTGTCAAAAAATGGTAACAAGGTGTTCGATTCTTTACAGCCGGATTTATCGAGTCTTCGACATTGGTTGATTATTCAATCCTATGGCCAAGACATAAGTTAATGATGATTGACTCTCATGCCCATCAAAGTCTCTGATGGTCCCTATGTGTTGTTCTAAGATGGGCTATGCTTTTATATAACTAAGTTATATAAAAGTAATGTAACTTCTTTAATTTTTAAGATTTTGATTTTTGATGGAAAATTTAATCAATTCATTGTACTTAACATCATTTGTTTATTTAAAAGACTAAATTTCATACTGATCAAGTATGTTTACGGGTCATATTTGTTGGAAAATATATATTCTTGTGTAAATTATGAAAAATGGTTAAATTCGTTTGTACATATATTAAAATATAATAATATTTTATAGAGTCATTATCTATGTAGTATTAATATTTTAGATGGTTTAAATGTTGAACAAATTACTTTAAAATTGATATTTTAGTATTTAATTATTTTATTATGTCACCTTTTACGGATTGCGATCCTGTGCACCCGGGTGCACTTAGATTCAGTGCACTCGGGTGCATTAACCCATTTTTTATATTTTTAAATTTTTTTATACAAGTGTTAATCTAAGTGTATTTAATACGTGTATCAATTTTTTTCATTTTTGGAGTATTTTAAATATTTATTTTTTATTTTTGAAAATCAGTGACATTTTACGTAATTTAAAATACTTATTTTTGAAAATCAGTGACATTTTACGTAATTTTAAATTATCTAAAATGTCACTGATTTTTAAAAATAAAAAATAAATATCTAAAATACTCCAAAAATAGTAAAAATTGATACACATGTTAAATACACTTAGATTAATACTTATATAAAAATATTTTGAAAAAAATAAAAAAATAGGTTAAAATGGGTTAAATGCACCCCGGGTGCACTGAAGCTAAGTGCACCCGGGTGCACAGGATCGCAATCTGATTTTTACACATTTACAGATAGAATCTACATATAGTGAGACTAAACAAATAAAAGAGTTTCTAAGATACTAAAAATGATGTTTAATATAATGGATGGAGTAGATTTTTCATCAACTATCAAAATTTTAAATATAAATGGAATTACATAAAAAGTGGTATCATAGAAGCAGACTAGTACAAGATTAAGGGGGGTTTTTAGCAAACAAAAAAACTTTTTTAACAAAAACATTTCAATCTTTATAACTACTGTATTTTTTAAATTATTTTTTACATTTTCTCATACATCTAGTTTTTTGTTCAATCATTTATACATAACTACCCACACAAATAACATATCTATTTTAATATTATTTCTTTTACTCATTATCATTACTCCCATCATATTATATCATTTTCGACCAATTCAAAAATGTTTATAATTTTTTTTTTTATCAAAAGTTTACCACTTCTCAAACACACCTTAAATATAAAATAATACAGGGGCTTACTTAGTGCTGTTGAGTTGGACAAGGCCTGCCCTTCGACATTACAAGAAGGGAATGGTAAATTTAAGGTATCTTTAGAAAGTGATAAAGTTTTGATGAAAAATTTTTGATGTAAAAGTTTTTGAATTGGTAGAAAATGATGTGATATGATAGAGTAATGGCGAGAAGTAAAGATAATAAAGTTAAAATAGATAAGTTAGTTGTACGAATAGTTGTGTAGAAATGATTGAAAAAATAGAGTAATTGTATAGAAAAATGTGAAAAATTAATTTAAAAATATGATAATTATAAAAAGTGAAAAGTTTTAGTTGAAAAAATTTTGTACTTTCTCAAACACCCCTCAGAATGCTATCTGTAAAGAAAATGGCTAAACAAATTAAATTGCCTTAAACTTATATATTTTTTTGTTTCAATGCAACTGGATGCATTAGAAATTTTATTTTTAATATTAAATTTTTTTTTATAAAACTCTTAATTTATATGTATTTAAATTACGTATTAAGTTTTATTTTTTAAAAAATGTATATATATTTTTTGAAAATAGTAGTATTTTAGTCATGTAAAAAGTATTAAAACCTTTGCATTTTAATAATAAAAAATGTATACACATATTTTTAAAAATGGTAAAACTTAATACATAAGTGAAGTACATATAAAGTAAGAGTTTTATAAAAGAAATTTTAAAAAATTAAAAACGAAATTTCTAGTCAGATGCATTGAAATTTTAATGCATTTGGTTGCATTGAAACATATGTACAATTTCATTGCATTGAAACATATGTACAATTTCATTTCAATGCAACAAGATGCATTGAAATTTCAATGCATTCGGCTAGAAATTTTATTTTTATTTAAATTTTTTATAAAGCTCTTAATCTAGGTGTATTTAGCTTATGTATTAAGTTTTATCATTTTTGAAAATTTGTACATATATATATTTGATTTTTAAAAATAGGGGTATTTTTATCATTTAAGAAGTATTAAAATCATCCATTTTTAAAATTAAAAAATTATATATAATTTTTAAAAAGGTAAAATTTAGTTTATAGATTAAATAGATTAAGAGTTTTATAAAAAAAATTTAAAAAAATTAAAAAAATGGAAAATTTAGTCGGTTCAATGCATCCTGTGCATTGAATGTTATATAGGCTTTTCATTCTTTTGGTATTTACACCGGAAAAAATTGTACTTTTAGCTAAACTAGTCAGAGGAAGAATGATGCGTGGCTAGTTTGGGAATGGACAAAAGAAGTGGGTAAAATAGCTATCAACAACTAGGGGAAAAAAAAATGAAGAAAGTGAAGGTTCGCTTTGTAACATGTAAAAGTTAAAAAAAAATTATGCTTTTTCTCATATTACTTTTGATATAATTTAATATCTTAACTGCCAATCACTTTTTCTATTATTACCTTCATATTTCTATCATTTTAAAAATATTTTCTATCCTGACTATTCTTTTGATGAACAAATACTTAGGCTTCCAACCCACCCTTACTAGCCCGGACTATCTTGTTATTTTAATTCTATTTCCATTTACTCCTAATCATTTCTTGTGTCATATCACATCACTCTTTCATTTACAAATTTTTTTTTTTCCTACTTTCAAATCTTTCAAAGGAGACCCTGATTTAATAATAATAAAAAGAAAGTAGACTCATCGTCCCATAACCCAAAAAAAAAAAAAAAAACTAAAAGAATAAAATTAATTATTAGACATTAAGATGGAAAATCACATTAAAAAAGATGTAGCTATCACAATCCAATTGGCAGATGATCAACGTACTTGCGACATTGTACAACTTGCACAATACTCTCAAGAGTCAAGAGCAGATGAATGATAGCCTCTGAAGCAGAATCAGGCGACGAGGAATTTCGGTTCCTACTTTAAAAAGGCTATCATTTCATTCACCAATCTTCTCATTTTGAGGTGTCTTCGTAGCGGACGGATGACCGCCAGCGAATACGCCTTGTTGTAGGCAGCAGTTTTGTAGCAATCATCCCAATACTCGTATCTATTCAGTTGCAAAGCCTTTATAACTCGTTCGGCATGACCGCAGGGGTGTCCATATATTTGCCACTCACCACAGGAGCAATTCCGCATATAAATATCCACTTCCACGGAATGATCATTTTTGGAAGAAGAAAGTCTAAACCTCGTCGCCGGAGTAGTAGACTCTAAAATCTTTAGATTTGAAACTGGATCGAGGTGGAGAGAAGCATCTTCAAATTCCGGCAGTAAGATGCTCGTCCACTTTGAACTCCTCTCAACCCGTCCTGTAAATGTCTCCATCATCAAACCATGCAAATGCTCCACCAACTCATGAATCAACACGCCTTGTTTATGACTGCACTCTTTTATCCACCACGGATCAAAAAATATACCACTACCGAAAGCCCCTTTAAAGTGAGATACAGCCCAGTACTCAGGGTTGACATTTCTCAGAAATTCCCATGCTTCTCCACATTGCCTCTTTATCCCACTCATCTCTTCGTCGAACACAGACTGTTTCAATGTAGCCCTTGCACGAGATAAAAGAGAAGGCGTCAGAGCATCGAACTTGTTTCCCATTTCCCTTGCAAATGAAAGCTGATCGTATCTGCAATGCGAGTGTGGAAAGATAGATCTCACCACTTCCAGAAGCCGTCCGTCATGGGTATAATCCACCATAAATACCAGATTATTTATCTGGCCCAAAATATGGAACAGCTCCCTGCAGAGCCATTTATAATCTTCAAACAGGTCCTCCCCCAACTGCTCATCCAACTCAATAAACCCACACGCGAGTAAAAGGCATTCGGCGCGTGTATCTTTCCCCATGGCCATGAGCCAAACAAATGGCCTTTTTCCTTCTACCTTTGCAGAAACAAGTCTAACAATGGGTCTGCATGTCATCTGAAAGATAGGAATGACAGCAGCCTCATATGAAACGAAGAGTTTCATATTATTATTGTCTGTTGATTTGCTCTGCATAGTTATCCTACTCCCGGGATTTGTTCTCCTTATATCTTCACAAAGTTTCTCAATAGAAGTACTCTTCCAAGCCAACTCTCTGCCTCTCCAAGCTTTGTGATAACCTACTTTAATCTTATATTCTTTCTCAATCACGTCAGCAATAACTTTGGGAGTACATTGGAAGTAATTCCGACGTTCAACAATATCAGCAATCCATTTCCTTGTTGCTTGATAGTGGGACGTCACTTTCAAATGTTTGTCTACGTTGCTGCACGTATGCTTTCCTTCTAAAGATTTTATCTTGAAGGTGGACTGGTTAGAGAGCCGAATAGCCTGAATCCTCCATGGGCAATCCTTTTTAATACATTTTGCAGCAAAACGGCCATGTCCCGACCTTGTCCTCTTGTATTCAAAATTTAAACGTATGGCGTACTCCCTCAAGAACTTGTGGAAAGCATTTGCGTCTGGAAATTCTTGGCCCTCGTCTAGTTCCATTCTTGGCCGCAGCGGCAACGCCATATTATTATTGGCATAACCATATTCAGTACTGCTGTTAGTAGGTAAATTATGAACATCCATTCCAAGTTCCATTGGCAAACCTGCAGTGTCGGCATTAATATTCGTAGGTTGGAGTTGCATTTCTTTACTCGCCCGTTGATTTTCCTCCGTTGCTTTAACAATTTCTTTATCACTGCTCAAAGTAAGACTCCCAAGGAACTCAATTAGAAAAAGAAGCAACAGAGATGCACATGACTTGTCTAACAAAGATACCTGGGGATTGTATTGCGGATTGCAAGTGTGTCTTGAGCTTTAAAGATGAAGAGATGGATCAAGCCATTGTTTTGATTTTGAAATGCTTGTATCATATTGCATAGATCTTCATCATTCTCAACAGAAATAAGGCAGTCCAAGCCTAATTCTGGATGTTTGAACTTGATGCTGCCAATCTGAGTCCAGTTGCAAACCTCCAACAATTTAGATAGAAGACCCGGGTAGTTGATTTCTTGAGTCCTCAACAGGATGATGCGGTTGGTGCCATCCTTATAAGAAACCTTACCAGATTCTTCAATGATATCGCCTCCATATCGGCAGAGTATTGGCACCTTGTTTGGGGACATCATTTCCGTGAACCTTGACAAGCCGGAAAACTTTTAAGTTGATCCAACACGTGCAGTTTATCAATCATGCTTTCGTGCTCATCACGTTGGAGAATTAATGAATTCTCAGAAGGGTTGTCAAATGAATTCTTTCTCAGAAGGCGGAATTGATTCTTTTTAGGCTCTATTCGATTCTTGACATGTCCATTCCTATTATTACCCTTAATATAGTATTGCTTATGCAGTAAATGTTAGCTCTATGGTTACACAATTTCACATTTTTGCCCAAATTTTTTGTTTTGCATTAAAAAAAAAAATCTAATGTACCAATATAATTTGTGGCTTTTGCTTCTCATGCAACATAAAATTTAGCTACAGTAATGTGGTATAGTATAATAGTCCTTAGTCAAATATAGTAGTCTTTAAAATTCAGCGCAAAATCTCAGAATAAATCTTCTACTGGAGGATGAAGAACAGCTATGGAGATAACGCGCCAAAATGCACTGGCTTCACGAGGGAGATAGAAACATGGGTTTTTTCCACCGTGTGGCATCCAATAGAAGAAGGGCAAACTATATCGATGCACTACAAGATTCTGAGGGTCAGTGGATTCGAGATCAAGGAAAACTACAGGACATGGTAGTGGCTCATTTCTCAAAGGTCTTTTCCTCCTCGAATCCGGGAGAGGCTACTTGGGTAAACGACCTAATCACGAGAAGGATCTCGGACCAGCAAAGGCATCTTCTGACCAAAACTCTGGAGGTTGAGGATGTTTTAAAAGCGATGAAATCTATGTGCCCCACAAAGGCTCCGGGTCCGGATGGATTGTCGGCAGGGTTTTTCCAGGCACACTGGAAGACGGTGGGACATGACATATTCCAATGGTGCAAAAGTTTCATGGAGGAGCATAACAGGGTTACTCAATGGAGTCACATTGGGGACTTAAATTCCACCATTATCATATTGATTCCGAAAAGGTCTGGAGCTCAATGTCTATCCCAGTTTAGACCTATTAGTTTATGTAATGTAGCTTACAAGATTCTGGCAAAAATCTTGGCAAACCGTCTTAAGATTTCACTTCAAGAAGTCATTAGCGAGCAACAAAGTGCGTTTGTCCCAGGAAGACTAATTTCCGACAACATGCTCATTACTTATGAAGCGATCCATGCATTACGGAGACGAAAAAAAGGCAAAAAACATGAGATGACAATCAAGCTGGATATGTCCAAAGCCTATGATAGAGTGGAGTGGTCCTTTCTTAAGCAGATGATGGAAGCAATGAATTTCTGCCCCATCTGGATAAATTGGATCATGGCATGCGTCACAACTGTACAGTACCAGGTGAACATTAATGGATTCAAGTCTGATTACTTTCATCCTTCCAGGGGACTTCGACAAGGTGACCCTCTCTCTCCATACTTGTTTATCCTATGTGCCGAGGGGTTATCTACTCTAATCACAAACGCGGTGGTTCAGGGAAGCATCCATGGTATCAAGCTGAACACCCGGGGGCCGACACTGTCTAATCTATTGTTCGCGGATGATGCGCTCATATTTCTTCGGGCCGCATGCTATGATATTAACAACTTCATGTCCATTCTCAAGCAATACACGGATGCGTCGGGCCAGATGATAAATTTTGATAAAACATCTACTTTTTTTAGCCCAAATGTGGGAAGCAAATCTAGAGAAGCGATCTCCTCTCTGCTCGGCTCCTTCGGTCAGGATTTAAATCAATATCTTGGGCTTCCAACATGGCTTGGGAGATCCAAAAGGGTGATGTTCAAGGGACTCAAAGAGCGCATTTGGAAGAGGATTCAGGGTTGGAAAGGAAGGTTACTCTCTTGGGGAGGAAAGGAGGTGCTGATCAAGGCAATCGCGCAAGCTATCCCGACATACGCAATGAGTATTTTTTTACTGCCCAAATCATTTTGTAGCGAATTAAATGGAATGCTAAGCAGATTTTGGTGGGGAGAAAATGGATCGAAGCGCAAGATGAGTTGGGTTGCCTGGAAAGACATGTGCACATCAAAGCGGTCGGGTGGCCTCGGTTTCCGGGACTTGCAAATTTTCAATATTGCCCTCCTTGCAAAACAAGTCTGGAGGCTTTCTACCTCCACAAACTCACTGTGCTCGAAGGTTCTAAAAGCCCGGTATTTCCCAAACGCTGACATCTGGTCTTGCGAGGCAAAGCCATCCGACTCTTTCACTTGGAGAAGCATACTAAAGGCAAGAGAGGTCATTAAAAATGGATGCAAATGGCGGATTGGCAATGGCAAACGGGTAAGGTTTTTCACGAACAGTTGGACGGACACCATTCTTCTAAAGGCGGGACCCCTTCCATCATCAATCTCGGACAGGGTGACGGTTAATCACTTCATTAACGCTGAAACAAAGATTTGGAACCAAGATCTCATCACAGCGGCGGTAGGAGACAAAGGTTGGCAAGACATCTGTTCCATCCCTATTTCACATAGTGCTGAGGAAGACTGTCTTTTTTGGAAACATGAACCAACTGGAGTCTTCTCAGTCAAGTCGGCATACAGAGTCCTTCGATCAGGTGGGGGGGGGGGTTTTCAGGGACGCAGATTTTTATAAATCTATATGGCGTACGAAACTTCCAAGCAAAGTCCTAATATTCGGGTGGAGACTTTTCAAGAATGTGTTACCCACTTTGCAGAATTTGTGCGAAAGAGGTATTGCGGTGGATCCTTTTTGTTTGTTTTGCAGGTTAGAGGTTGAAGACGCTAACCACCTTTTCTTAGCTTGTGGGTACACTGGGGGGACGTGGACGGAGGTGGCGAGGTCGGTCTCACAGCCGCGGACCATTCAGGAAATTTTGAGAGCATTAATTCAAAACAACAGGTCTCTTCATCTAGCTTCATTCATTCTGGGCTGCTGGAGGGTGTGGTTCCTTCGCAACTCTTTCACGGAAGGTGGAGCTAGGCCAGTGTTTAATGATGTTCTCGACTGGTGTGAGAATTTCTTGGAGGCACATAGGAGAGCTAAGCCCATCATTATGAGTGGTTGTTTGGACCGACCACAGATACCGCGCTGGACCAAACCCCCTTGGGGGACCCTCAAAATTAACGTCGACGCAAGGAAGAGGACGGACAAAAATTCAACGGGCTTTACGGCGGTGATTAGAGACTCAAGGGGATACTTCATTGCTGCTCAAGGTTGGAGGCAGGGGAGAATCATGGAACCAATACTCATGGAAGCTCAAGCATTTTTGTGGCAGTCAGGTGGGCGACCCAGCTCAGATTGAGGCGCGTAATGATCGAGACGGACTCTCTCCTCCTGTGGAATTTTTTGACCATGGATGAACTAATTTGTGCACTGGTTGGCGCCATCATCGACGAAATTAAGGCTTTGTTTTCTCAGGCGCCCTACATTTCTGCTCAGCACGTGTTAAGGCAAGGAAGTGCTGTTGCCCATGCCTTAGCGGACTTAATGTCTTCTTCTTTGTGGGATCAGATTTCTTGGTGGGGCAACGCCCCACAAGAAGTTTTGACAAAATTATGTACAGACTATTTTTTTGTTAATGATACCCCGGAAACCCCTTATCCTAGTTCCCTTCCATTGTGAAAGGGAATGGGGATAGGCGGCATCCTTTTTCTCAAAAAAAAAATTCAGCACAAAATTATTACTACTTAAATGACAAAGTGGTTGATGTGAGTATAAGTAAATGTGTATATTGTAGAAGGCCCAGGCTTCGAAGTTGAGTATAAGCATTTACCTTTCTACCTTTCTCTTAAAGTTGTACTTTTTCAGTTGTTTTGTCATCTAAGTGGATGGCATGATGAAAAGAATTTCCAGTACAAAAGTGAAAATATGGTATTTGAATCTTCAGATGGTTTCATAAGATTCTCACATAACATACATTTCTTATTTCATAATTGGATCTTATATGCCAGTAAACGAAAGGCAGAAGAGGAGGAACAGATCCATACCTGTGGACGAGATCAATCGAAGAGGCTTAGATTGGGTAGTGCATATGGAGTAATGAACGAGAGCAGATCGAGATGGAGACAGAGCGTTCGATTCACGGAAGTCAAAAGGGAACGGAAACAGGGCAACGATATACATGGGTAGTCTTAGTCAACGTTTCGCTCACCAAACAAAGTCGGCAGATTATTAAAAAAAGTTACGTGCTCATATCAACCACAAAAAGACTTGGATTTCAAATAATTTTATAATTTTTTGTTGGCCTCATTCATCTAAAATTTCTAAATTTAAGTATGATGTTTAATGAAAAAAATATTTCCATTCAATTAACGCAAGAAGTGATCAGATTAATTTTTTTTGGTTTAAAATTTTATACAGGCGTTATACCAAGATGAAATTTTTATTTATTTATTGTCTCAACTTGTTTTATGAAAAAAATCTTCCAGATAGTTTCCGCAATCGGCCATTTTTGTTTAGTGGCAGGAAGAAGAAAAAGACTATGTAAAACAAAGAAAATTATAAGTATGATATAACATAGGAAACAATAATTAAAACTAAAATAAATAATTCTTAATTTTGAGAAAATTCTTCCTCTTTTAAACTGTTTTGAGGTTCATCCTCGACATATAATTACAAGACTAAATGATCGTCCACGGAGTCGCAAGATTCAATCCAAGTATGGAAAATGTTGAGAAACGAATGCTCTAAAAATAACTTCTTTATAAAATATTACAACGAAATAATACAGCTACAAATATGTTGGACACCCACAATTTACAACTTGTAAGTTTCTACTAATAATACTAATTACTAGCACTACTCACACTTTACCCCTTTCTCTCTTACTTAACCACTAAGCTCTCACACCATCCACTACACCAAATGCACATACTTGATATCTCACATATTGGGATTTTCAAAAATTATAATAAATATTATATAGTTTCCTAGATAAACAACAAAATTAATAGTTATAGAATGGGTTTTGGGTTCGAGTCTTGCTATGTACAATTTTTTGGCAATTTTTATTACAACGCAACTGGTCATCAATGGATGTAACGGTTTGAATTCAAACAATTTAAACAGATATGACCATCAAAATTAGTTGTGATTTCTAAGGGTGCAACATATTCTAGGGATGCGACGAATGAAATGTGCTATTTCAAAAGCTATAAATATGAGTTCATTCAATAGATTTATTCAATCAAATCACACTCTTTTCCTCTCATCCTCTAGTGTATCGATTAAGACATCATCTTGTCTTAATTCAAACATAATATGTCTAAGTTGTTGATTTGCAAAATTGCCACATTGATTTGAAATTCTTTCCATTCAACCAAAAATCATGTTTTAAGTGTTTGTGTACCTATAAAAGATACTACTTCCTATTCTAGTTTACACTTTTTGTATTCTGGGGATAACTACAAAATTAACCTAATCAGAAATAGGGTGGCAAAATTTCCTTAAAGAAAATGACATCGTAACACACCTGAAGTGAAACTTAATTTTAATTTTACTTTTCCCACTTCCCTTAATTTTCTCAATTTTATAATTTGCCCCGACAACTCACCATCTCACTATCAACTCCGCACATACCCCCACAGGCCCACACTCACGCTATACAACCTTGCACCTTAACTCATTCCTTTCATTCACGTTGCACAAGGGAGGGCTGCTACCCCCTTTCATAGCCAACTGACCATCATATGAATTTAGTCGGCAGCAGCATTTTTTGATTTTTCATACAAGGCAGCCGCAATTTTGGAATTTTTCACCCAGTCGGTGATTTTTGCAACTGGAAAAATCCAGATTATGAGAGAGAGGTGGTGCGGATTACTTTAGAAAATGATGGGTATTTTAGAAAAATTAATAGCTTTGCTTGCATCCAGTCCAAGCAATTGCATCCATTATTGGCGGATGGCTTCGAACATGGTGGATGGAAGCCGTTTCAATTGGAGAAGATGGTGGATTATTATATTCCGTGCTCCAGTGGTGCGGCTTAATCTACACCCAAGAAGCCTTTTTTTTTTTTGTTTTTATGAAAGCATGCAGCCCATTTTGATATCCATACAATTGAAACACCTCGGAATTTTGATCCACTTATGTAGGTAAGCAAATACCAAAATTCAGTCCAAAATATGACCATATGATATACATGTTATTTTCAAATGATATATTTTCAATAGATGAAATTAGAGAGTGATCCATGCGTCCGGTAGTGAGACCTTCATAATTATTTTAAAATTTTTTTTTATAAACATGTCAAGTTAGTTATACTTAATTCATAAATCAAATTTTAATAATTTTAGATATATTTAAATATTTTTTTAATTTTGAAATACAAGGATATTTTCATAATTTTTGTAACTTTCTAAATGCAAGGAAAATTTAGCAAGTTTTCCTCTTGCAAACAAGTTGACAACGAAGATAAAATCTTTTAAGTTGAATCATGACCATAAACATAAGATAGCAGTGATAAAAGATTTGGACGACTATGGCACATCAGCTGTTGATCTCATGAAGGCTCCACTACATAAACATTCAGCTATTGTCACGAAGAGACTGATCAGGAGATGAATGGGGGGTTGGGACTGTCCACAGACCATTGTTAACCTTTTGACCTATTGCCCGGAAATATGTAGATCAATCCAGGAAGTGTGGTGATTCATACTGCAGGTACTTTTGGGAGCCTCTTGTTGCTGATTTTAGTGAAAAATTTGGGCGTTTATGCTCTTGATTTGGTATCCCTGTTACACATGCACTCATCGTGAATTTAATGCTCTGATGTCAAAATTTTGTGAAATATGCGGAGATGCTCCCGAAGGGATAGATAGATTCGAACCAAAGCAATGGGGCTAGGTCGCACTTGGACGGAGAGGATTGGACTTCAATTCTATGCTCCCGGGAGCATGTAGTGCTGCATGCTTCCGGGCGCATACACTTATTATTTTTGAATTTTTTTTTATAAATTTGTTAGCCTAAATGTATTTAATGTATATATCAATTTTTACTATTTTTGGAGTATTTTAGATATCTATTTTTTATTTTTGAAAATCAGTGGCATTTTAGTAATTTAAAATTACCTAAAATGCTACTGATTTTCAAAAATAAAAAATAAATATATAAAATACTCCAAAAATGGTAAAAATTTACAAAAAGATTAAATGCACTTAGGCTGATAATTTTATAAAAAAAATTTCAAAAAAAATAAAAAAATAAGTGTATGCGCCCGGGAGCATGCAATGCAGGAGCATAGGACTGAAGTTCGAGAGGATTATGATGGATATGATGATTTTGAGCGGGTGTTTGATACTTGGATACACACTGACCAAGGTTTATCCATGGTTTCACATTTTCATGGTGGATTTTCCCAGCATCAGATTCGAGAAAGATGATAATGACACCATTCGTTGAAAAGTATAGGTTTAAGGAAGATTTCATGCCTGTTTTTTGGAAGAAGAACAATTTGCGGACCTGGAACAGAGAAAATGTTCATGTTGTGAATGCGAGGTATGCAAAAAAAACCATGTAATCATGCTGTGGCAGTAATTCCTTGTTGTGGACTTAATGCCCTTGAATGCTTTGGCATGTGCTGTAAGGTTCTTTAATATGAAGAGGCCTATCCGGAGGCTGTTCATGCATGCATAGGACATCCTCCAATTATGTGACGAATCTGGCACCTGACTTGCACTGAGTTGTAACCTTATTTCTTTCTTGTCATTTGGGCAGGAAATACTTCCAAAATGACTAAAGCCAAAAAGACATGTACCTGCACTGCACGCCTGTATCTATCATAGATCTTTTGGTAAAATTTTCCCATTATTGGATTCCGTGTCAGTTCTTCATGATGGTCGCACTTTCTTAAAATAATTATAGACAGGTCGCAAAACGCAAATTGAATTGGAGCAAATATTCATAAATTTGCAAAAATTCGATGAATAGATCAACTCGTATTCTTGATTTTGTTAGTTTAGAATTCATTTACTGCTCAACCAGCTTTGATTTCCATCCGCAGGAAGACTTGCTACCATCGCCATTACACATTCCTTGAGATGCGCATATGAAAATCCTCTGTGGTGTGTTATCGTGGAATTTTAATTTCTTATATCTGTTTCTGTTCAAGTCCACTAAAAGAAAAATATTAAAAGCTTCCGAAAAATTTCGTAAATTAGAAATATTGATAGAATAGTTGTTATATGTGAGAGTGATTTGTTAATTCAATTAACATAATAAATGCCAAATTTTTTAGATGTTTCTTTAAATATAAATTTTTTTAGCATCATCTTATATTACACTAGTATTTATTTACATAATATTTTTAGAAAAACTAAAATTGTAAAAAAAATATGTCCATATTATCCCTCATTATCTTTATTGGATCATCAATCAATTGAATAGAAACCCCATCAAAAAATTGAATAGAAAGGATTAAAATTTTCTGTCAATTAAATAGAACTTCCACAAAACCTCTAAACGCTCACATTTCGAACTAATTATACACATAATGCAATATTCTAAAAATAACCTCAACGGTATTTTTCTTTTTGCTATAAAGGGAATTTGCACATAGGTCAATAAAATTACTGAAATTTACGCTTTTTTTAAGTTTCATATTTGCAACAAATGGCTTGGAGTTTTGAAATGTATTGTTTTGGTTCCTTCACTAACGTAAAACCCTACTAGAATTATTTTTTTTAACTTGAGAGTTAATTTTTTTTAACTTGAAATGACCATAATTTACTTTTTATATTCCCTACTAGAGTTAATTTTTTAAAACCTGAAACGGCCATAATGCTCTTTTATATTCTAGTAAATATTTTATTTTAAAATTGAAACTATTTTCTAGAAAAAAAATCTATAAAAAATATCCCAAAAAATTTCAAGCAAATAAGACAGTCCATTATCATTCAATATAAATTTAAAAAAAGGGTATTTTATTCATTTCAAGCAAAAAATTTACGGGTTTCACGTGAGTCGGAGGACCAAAATTATACATTTCCAAAACTTCAAACCATCTAATGTAAATATAAATTTCGAGGGCTAAAAGTGCAAAATTCATAAACTTGGGCAGCTAGCATTAGCAAATCCCAGCCGTTAGAAGGGCTTTCAATGTATCATTACAAACTCAAGCGTTTCTTTCATTTTGGGGCGTCTTTGGTAGCGGATGGATAATCGCCTGTGAATATGCAGTCCCGTACACAACAGCTTTGTAGCACTCATCCCAATACTCGTATCTGTTCAGTTCTAAAGCCTCTATGACATGTTCTGCATGACAGCATGGGTGTCCAAATATTTGCCAAGCACCACAAGAGCAATTTCGCAGATGAATATCCACTTCCTCAGAGTCATGACTCCCAGAAGAAGAAACTGCAAACCTCGCTGGAGTGGCAGGATCTACAATCTTCACATTCGAAAGTGGATCAAGGAAACGGGCTTCAAATCTGGGTACTAAGATGGTCCTCCAGCTTGAAATTATCTCAGCCCGTTCTGTAAATGTCTCCATCATAACATTATGCAAATGCTCCACCAGCTCAACAATCGACACGTCTATTTTATGATGCCTAATCCGCGCTTCCATCCACGCTTCTATCCACAGAGGATAAAAAAGTGGACGGCCATTAAAAGCCCCTTCAAAGTGAGATGTGGCCCAGTACTCAGGCTTGATATTGGTCAAAAGTTGCCATGCTTCTGGACATTGCTTGTGGATCTCATTCATCCGTTCTTGGAACACAGACTGTTTCAATGTGGCCATTGCATCGTATAAAAGATCAAGTTCCAGAGTATCAAACTTATTTCTCATTTCCCTTTCAAACGATCCTTGATCATATCTGTGACGCGAGTCTGGAAAGATAGCTTTAACCACCTCCACGACTCCTCCATCATCAGTATAATCTACAGCAAACACCAAATCCGATATTTGGCCCAAAATGTGGAACAACTCGCTGCAGAACCATTGATAACCATCCTGCAGGTGCAGATGCAGATCCAACTCAATAAACCCACATGCAAGCAAGAGGCATCTCTTGTCTGTGTCAAGTGCCGCGGCCACGAACCAAACATATGGTCGTTTTCCTTCAAATTTCTTAGTAGTAAGTCGAACAACTGGTTTGCATGCAATTCGAAAGACAGGAATGATAGCAGCCTCATATGAAATGAAGAACTTCGTATGGTTATTGTCATTCAACAACTTCACCCTACTCTTGGGATTTGTTCTCCTTATGTCTTCACAAAGCTGGTCAATGTTGTAACTACTAGCATTGCCTTGACCACTCTTCTGAATACAAGTACTCCTTTCTCGAGCCAACTCTCTGCCTCTCCAAGCTTTAACATAACCTACGTCAATCCCATATTCTTCCTTAATCATGTCAGAAATAACTTTGGGAGCAAACTGGCAGTAATCCCGACGCTCAACAATATCAGCAACCCATTTCCTTGCAGCCGGATAAGACGTCAATTCCCAATGCTTGTCCAGGTTACGTGCATGCTTTCCTTTGAAAGATTTTATCTTGAAGGTGGGCTGCTTAGAAAGCCGAAGAGTCCCAATCCTCCTCGGGCAGTTCTCATTAATATCATTTGCACAACCATATTCATTACGGTTGTTGGTAAGTTCATTTTCCACTCCAAATAGCAAGCCAACAGTTGACACAAATGCAGTCTCAGCATTGATATCTATATTGGAATTAGGTTGAAGTGGCATTTCTTTGCTTCCCTGACGATTCTCTGTTGCTTTCACAATTTCTTTGTCACCGCCCAAAATAAGGTTCCTGAGGAACAGAATTAGAAACAAAGTAAAAAAAAAAAAAATCCATTAAGCTGCAGAATCAAATGCCAAGTTCATATGTTACCTGGGGATTGTGTTGTGGATTGGAAGTGTTTGTTGAGCTTCAAAAATAAAGAGATGGATCAAGCCATTGTTTAGTGCCTCAAATGCTTGCATCATATTGCATAGATCTTCATCATTCTTAATTAAAATAAGGCAATCCAATCCTAATTCTGGATGTTTGTACTTGATGCTATCAAGCCTAGTCAACTTGCAAACCTCCAGCAATTTAGATCGAAGATTAGGGTAGTTGATTTCCTGAGCCTCCAACAGGATCATGTGGTTCGTGCCGCCCTTGTAAAAATTTTTATCAGATTCTTCAATGAAATTGCCTCCATATCGGCATAGTATTGACACCTTGTTTGGGGACGTCATCTCTGTGAACTTTGACAAACCGAAAATTTTTTAAATTGATTCAACAAATGCAGTTTACAAGTCATGCTTTGGGAATCAATGAATTCTCAAAAGGTTCTGTAAAATGAGTTCTATATCCAAAGGTGGAATTGATTTTTTTTAACGCTTCATTTGATTTTTGATATGCACATCTCTATTATTACCTTTAATTTAGTATTGCTTATATTGCAGACATAATCAGTCTATTGTTACACAATTTTTTTTTTTACATAATTCCCACAAATTTTGGTTTTGCATAAAAAAAAATCTTACGGACCAAAATAATTTGTGGCTTGCTCCTCACATAAAATATGTCACAGAAATTAAGCGTTGTTCGTGCTTCTTCATTGAATTCTCTCAGGCATGTTGTTTGGATTTTCAGATGGTTCCATAGATTGCGATGAAATTGGAATTGGATCATATGCTAGTAAAGAAGAAGAAGAAGAAGAAGAACGCAGGAGAGGAAGAACAGATCCATACCTGTGGACTTTCAATCGAAGAGATAAATTGGTTACTTGATATGGAGTTATGGAAGAGAGCAGAACGAGATGGGGCCTGAGATTTTGATGCGAGGAAGGCAATGGGGAGGAAGCACGATAGGGATGCATCGGTCGTCTAAGTCAATATTTGTCTCATCTAATAGTCTACGAAGGTTATAGAAAAATATGCATTATATCAACCGCATATCATAAAAAAGGGATTTGGATTTTAAGTTATTTTATAATTTTTTGTTTTTTTAATATTCATCTAAAATTTATAATTTTTTATTGTATCTAAAATTTGAGGTTTAATGAAAAAGATTATAGTGCATTCACAGACATACAATTAGCGCGGGCAAGAAGCGATCAGCTCAATTTTTAAGGTTTAAAATTGTTATAGGTATTATATCAAGATGAGTAATTTTGATTTATTTTAATATTTTGTTCTACGAAAAAAATCTTCCAAAAATAGTTGGCCCAATATACCATAAAGGTGGAAATTGGGGCATACCATAACGGGTTAAGATTTGCCCAACTTTAACTTTATTTTTTAAAAATTTAATTTAACCTTATTTTTATTTTTGGTTGGACCAATGTCTATTTGACTCTTACTTTTTTTAATGAGTCCTAAGATAAACTTCGGATTAGTATAAGACCAGTTTAAGACATCAGGTGGGGTAAAAATGCGAGAGTCAAATAAGATAATTTTAAAAATCTATATACCTATCAAATATAAAAATACATCTGTACTAAATTTAAATGTTTCATGCTTCGAGGGCTGCCCAAATTATTAAAAAATACATCATTTTTTGACCTACAAAAATATATCATTAATCAAAAAAATGAAAAAATATAGTATAAATTTATTAAAATGGGTTAAGATACAATTATACGTAAGCATTATATATATATGTAGAAATTCTTTTTTTTAATTGGCGTATATTTTTTACATCATATCTCAATTTATATTACAATCAAGCATTAAAATAATTCTTACAAATTTCTACAAATTTTCCTAGTAATAATTTTTAAATATCTACCTAGAATCCCACAAAGCTCAAAGAGAATAAATGCCACCACCAAAGCATATGTAGATGCTGGGGGTCAAACCATAGACGCAAATACTATTGGCGACGTCTTTAACCATTAAGGCATTTTCTTAGTGGCATAAATTCTTTTTATTAATTCTTATATTATTATCTAGATAAATTGATTCTTCTATTGTTGAAAGCAAATAATAATAAGTTTTAAATATAGGTTTATAATTTTTAATAAATTAATATATGCAGGCGGGGTGGGTTGGAATATGGTCAAACCCACCTTGACTTTATTTTTGAATACAGGTAAAAAATTTTGACTTGGGGAAGAAGAAAAGACTAAGGATAAAATAATAATAATAATAGATGATATTACAAAGGAAATAATAGTTAAAACTAAAACAAAGGAAAAATTTCTTGCATATATACAACATTTGATCATAATTTCTTGATACTCATGATATTTTAAAAATTTCTTAGACACCTATAACATTTTACTCCTAATTCTTCTCATCTGCATATAGTTATAGACTATCTCAACGTTGTTAGCTACATGTGGAATTGATGATTTTGTCCTTGATGCCAAGCTTAGAGGTAGAGAAATCGTTGATGCAGTAGGCGCCATAGGGACGAATCGTTCATCGACATTGATGAAGGTCTTCAAAATGTGAAGAGGATGACGGAGTATATGAGAAGGCCTTTGGGGAACATAAGGGCGACTGATAAATCTCAAATTTTTCATATAATTTCACACTTTAATTATAAAACAGCTAATTAAATATCGATTTTATGTGAAATCTCAAAAAAATTATATTTTTTGTAAAATATCTATATTTTTATAAAATGGGTTATTTTGCATTATCTAATTAAATTAGATTTGAGAAAAGGAATTAAATGGGCTAGAAATGATTAAAAATATTTTGAAAAGTCTATATAAAAATTTGATTAGGAAACTTATAATATGAAAATTTTTAATAAGAAGTACATAAGTGACCCATTTGTGTTAATTTTAGAAATATAAAATACTATAATTTTATTATAGATAGGAGAGATGTTTAGCAATGATAAAAACTTTTCACACTAAAATTTTTTAATTTAAAACTTTTTACTCTCTACAACTATCTTATTTTAATCATTTTTTTTACATTTTCTGTATAATAATTCTACTTTTCAATCATTTTTACATAATTACTCATGTGACCAACTTATATATTTTAACTTTATTCGCTTTACTCTACATTATTACCTCCATCATATCATATTATTTTTTTCAATTTAAAAAGTTTTACATTAAAAAATTTTTATTCAAAAATTTTACCACTTCTCAAACACACAAGATAGTTTAAAATAAATTATATAAATATAGGAGGAATTAAATATACTAAAAGAATAACTTTAAAATATCTATTATTCTTTTAATTTAAGTTTGGACAAATTTATAAAATTCTTTAATGAAAAATCATATATATAAATATATTTTAAAAGAGGAATGATCCTATTAGCCCGGGCTAAGTAAATGCCTCACTTCGCCCACCTCAAAAATTTATTTAAAACAAATTTTTTTTCTTTTTTCTTCATACAGTTGTTTATCTAAGTGTATTTAATATATAAATCAAGTTTTATCATTTTTGAATATGTGTATATATTTTTAAAATTTTTTAAAAATAAGAGTATTTTAAATACACATATACACATAGATGTATAAAAATATAAAAAAATAGATAAATATATTCAAAAAATGGTAAAACTGAGTTATATGTTACATAAACTTAGACAAACAAGTGTACAAAGAAAAAAAGTAAAAAAAAAAATTGCTGTAAATTAGTTTTTTAAAGTTGGCTAAGTGGAACTTTTACTTAATCCGGGCTAACAAAATCACTCTTCTTTCGAAATATGAAAACAAAGTAGGCCAATGTATAATTTTTAGCTCACCAAGCAGCTAGCCAAGCTCGATCGAACGCCCCCGTTAAAGATCGGCATGGCAGAAAACCCACCTCTGTTTTCCCAAACCCGGTCAGCCCTCTTCTTCAGCATCCGGTTGAGTTGGCAATTACCTGCACCTACCCAGCCGGCAGCACTAAATCCAGCGCCTCCATTACACCAAAAATCACCTGACAGCCAGCCCTCCTCAAGCTAACCATGCTTCTAGCAAAAAAACTCACCGAGCCAAGCATTCAATCGGCTGCTGTCAGCCACACGACCAAGAAAGCCTCATTAATTTGGGCATTCTTGAATTTCGTTTCAGGCTTTCAGCCAGAAAAATTCCCACATCGAAAATATAGCAGTCAGCTTCCGTCCTTGTCTTCTCAAATTCTAGCTGCCGAAACAGAACCCATAAAGGCAACCCTCATGCCACAAGAAGCTTGTTACAAATTTATCTGCAACTGCTTCCAGGCCATCGATTTGATCGATGAAGTCAGTCAGCCGGGAAAACCCTCTCCATCGTGAGCACTTTTGTAGATATACACCTCTAATAAAATAATATTTATAATATTAAGGTTAACGTGGGCAACAAACATGGAGAGAGCCACGTTTCCTAACCAATTACCATTAAGTCTTATAATATCTCCTAAAATCAAAAGATATAGACAACAAACATGGGCATGCTCTCATTTTAACTGGACATATAAAGCTTCTACAAATACGAGATCATTTCTCCGAATGAGACAGAAGCTCTAGGGGTTACTACTCCCACTTATTCTACATCTCTCATTCATTTATCTAATTTTTCTCAATACTTCAACCCTTTTGACGAAACCCTCTGGAGTTCGTCTTACGTCCCCTTTTAATTCATCTCACCCCGCTGGGATTTATCCTAGACCTTCTAAAACTCACTTGTTCGTACATGACTTCTTCCTAGACCCTCTGGGAATCTTCCCAGCCGTTTGTTGGAAACGAAGTCATTCTCTCATTTTCTCACGCACTCGATTTCTTTCCGGCAAATATCTGAAATGGCGGCTTCAGCATTCCTCAATCTCCACACCACGAGGGACCCTCTAGAAGTTAAGCTTATAATCAAGATATTCTTGTCTCTTATGGAAAGTTCAAAACATTCGTGGCTACAACAACAGCTTGGATGGAGAGATCCTCTTTCAATTTTGGACATATGCTCCTTTGGAAGCCATCATCCTAAATAATGGTTATGGAGACAATAATGTCAGTACTTTTGGTATGGGTAATACTTCTTTTCAAAGATACCAATTTATTGTATTAGTTAAGTATTGAATAATACTGCATTAAATAATTAGTATTTGAAAATAGCTACCTACTTTATTTTACCTTCAAAGAAGCCTTGATCCTATTTTTAATCTCATGATATTATTATCTACACTAACAATTCAAAGATTGCTTCAGAGACCAGATACTTTTGGTTGCCACCTGAAATGGACAATCAATTTTTGTAATTCGAAATTAGGTTCTGCAAGCCATAAAAGGCTAAGTTCTTAGTTTATGTTTTAATAAATTTTACAAAAATAAAAACCCAACAAGCAACAAAAACCCTATGTCTACAATTTTCATATGAAAGTTTTTCGCAAATGGATCCTCTAACAAAGGCAGTAGCGGAGCCAGGATAGTCCTTCATGATCAAGAGAGAATTTGTCTAATATCATACAATTCGACTTCTATCCATCCAACAATATAGCCGAATACGATAGTTAAAGCTCCTTGAATACTTTCAGGTAAAGATGTGATTGAAATTTTCAATTCTAATTTAGTTATCAATCAAATGCTAGGTACTTATAATGCTAAAGATAGGGACATGATCAACTACTTGATCATGTTGTAAATTTTTTCCAATTTCTATCTTTCACTAGTCAAAAAATCCCAATAATAGAAAATAGTGAAGTTGATATCTCGACCAAACTAACTTCTAGCCTCTATTTTAATAAACCAATACCTATTGGTAAACTCTCACAATCAATTCTACTCTATGTAAATACAAACTGTCACTGAAATTAAAAACTACTATACTACTCATTTTTTATTACACACAATATCTTACCCTCTAACCCAATCTAAGCCCAAAAATGATCTAACAAAGCCAAAAAGGTTACCTTTTACTGAGGACTCATCTATTGAAAATCTTTACTAACGATTCAAAAGGATACAAAATACTATTTTCAAATATGCAAATAGTGTCAAAGATACCCCAACGCCTTCTACTCCTTTATTTCATTAAACCTTATTTATGAGATCCGACCATTCCAAAATGAGGCATAGACCTTGTAGGCTCTTTTGCCTCCTGGTCCAAAATAATCGAGATTTATATTAGTGGTTGTTGACTACTTCTCAAAATGGTTAGAAATAAAGCCTTTTTAAGTAACATCTCAACAAGTCAAATCATTACCTTTGTATGGAATCAACTTGTATATAGACATGACATATCCAAAACCGTCATTTTTGACAATGGAAAACAATTTGATAGTAAATAATTTAGAGAATTTTGTCAAAATAATGGTATAACATACAAATTTACCTTTGTAGCCTGCCCATAATCTAATAGCCATGTTGAATGAACCAATAGAATACTAAAGGAAGCAATCCGAAATCAATTAGAAAGTGAACAATATAAATGGGCTAATATTTCACTTAGTGTCATGTGGGCATACAACAACACTCTTAGAATTGCTACAAAAGAATTTCCTTTAATTTATTCTTCGGTACTAAAAATGTGGTACCCATTGAAATTACAAATGAGAATTTCAAAACCATTCATATAAGTGAAAAAGATAACAAAAAAATTCATTTGAAATCTTTAGATTTCATTGATGAATTTAGGGGCAAAGCAGCCAAAAGAATGCTATTTTCTCAACGATAGATAGCAAATCAATATAAAAAAAAGTTAAACTATGCTAGTTTTCAATTGATGACAAATATTGTCCTCTAAAAATTTTCCACAAATTGAGATGACCCTTTTCACATCATTTGTTCCTATAACAATGGGACATATGAATTAGAAACCTTGGACGGTATAAATACCATGAACATAGAATATATAATACTTACTCAAATTCTGCAAGTAATGAACTCTTTGAGTCCTCCAAAGGCCCCTCTGTGGTTGCCAAACAGACGAACCCTCTAAGTCTTTCAGAGGTCCCTTTATGGCTGCAAAACAGATAAACTCTTTGAGTCTTCCAAAGGCCCCTCTGCGGCTTCCAAAGAAATGAACCCTCTGAGTCTTCAAAAGACCCCTCTGTAGCTACCAAATAAATGAACCCTTTGAGTCATCCAAAGGCCCCTATGTGGTTGCCAAACGAACGGACTCTCTAAGTCTTCCAAAGGCTCCTCTACGACCATCAAACAAATGGACACTTTGAGTCCTCAAAAGGCCCTTGTGCGGCCACTAAATAAACAGACCCTCTGAGTCTTCAAAAGGCCCCTCTACGATCACCAAACAAATAGAACCTCTAAGTCCTCAAAAGGCCCCTTTTGCGGCCGCTAAACAAATAGACTATCTGAGTCCTCCAAAGGCCCTTCTGAAGTTACCAAACAAATAGATCCACTAAGTCCCTTGAAGACCTCTTCGCGGGCTCTAAATAAACAAATATGGTAAGTCCTTTCAAATGGCCCATGTTTGGTCTCAAACAAATGGACCGTGTTCCCAAAATGGCCCCCTATGTGGCCCTACTTGTTAGCATTTAATAGTGATTCAAGTGTTATACTTTGCAGTCATTGGTAATATTGATATTAATTATTCTAGAATATTTTGTTAGAAAGGCTAAACAATCTTCCATATATATATCCAATGCATCAGAAAATAGGTTATTGGGAATCTGGGATACAAGAAGAGGAAGAACGCAGAATAGGAAGGATAGATCCACATCTGTGGAATTTTCAATTGGATAGACGTAGATTGGTTTGATATGGGTTATGGACGAGAGCAGATCGAGGTGTAGGCAGAGCTTTCAATGTGAGGAAGGCAAAGGGGAAATAGCACTGTGGGGATACATGGGTACATGGGTTGTTGTTGGAATTGTGTTTTTTTTATTTTACTTGTTGGTTGTGCATATGTTCGCATTGATGTCAGTCAAAATACTTCACTTATAAACTGTTCCCAAACCTGGTTTGCCAAATTTGAAAATTTTCATTATTTAAACTAATTCTAAGTTGTGGGCTGTAATTGTTAGGTGGGTTCCTCCCACATGAAGTCAAAGTGGGGGACCCACCCATTTTGGTTTATATGAAAATTTCCTTACCTGCTTTTGTCCTCTTGCCTTTGCTTTCGGCGCATGCGTGAGAGAGAGATATCATCTCTCTCTTCTCTTCTCTTCTCGGCCCTCACAGCAGAGACGATTATATTCGTCAGAGAGAGTTTTCCCGTCTCGGTTTTTCAGAGCAGCAGCATCAGCAGCTTCGACGGACGGAGGAGGATTTTATCCTCATATGCTCAAGGTTTCTACGACAGTCATCTCTTCCAGCTAGAGAGAAAATTCTGCCGTCATCTCAGATTTGGTGAGATCTACCTTGATTAATTTCTGTATTGAAATCCATCCTTATTGTGATGATGAAATCCTCTAGTTTTGACTAGAGAAGACATTGCGTTGTAATCCCATTATTCTATAGTGGAAGATTTACCTGGACTGGGTCCCGTGGTTTTTCCCCTTTGGTAAAGAGGGGTTTTCCACGTAAAAATTGTGGTGTGTTTTTCCCGTGGTTTGATTGCTTATTATTTGCAATATTTATTGTCTGTGATTAATCATTCCTATTTAATCTACACAAGAAGGGGATAGCCTAAAATCCCAACAAGTGGTATCAGAGCGAGGTTTTAGTAATCTTGTGCTTTGTGTTGAACGATGGAGGTTAATACAAGTAGAATGATTAATTTGAATGGTTCAAATTATCATGTGTGGAAGGGAAAAATGGAAGACCTGCTATATGTCAAAGATTTTTATTTGCCTGTGTTTGCGGAACAAAAACCCGTAGAAAAAACTGATGCTGAATGGACTTTACTTCATCGTCAAGTATGTGGGTATATCAGGCAGTGGGTGGATGATAATGTTTTAAACCATGTCAGTGAAGAAACAAATGCACGTTCTTTATGGGACAGGCTTGAACAGCTGTATGCTCGAAAAACTGGGAACAACAAGTTGTTTCTAATAAAGAAGTTGATGGGCTTGAAATACAGGGATGGAACTACTTTATCAGATCACTTGAATGCTTACCAGGGAATTCTTAATCAGTTGGCCGGGATGAATATCAAGTTTGAAGATGAGGTGCAGGGGTTATGGCTTCTAGGCACATTGCCGGACTCGTGGGAGACGTTTAGAATGTCGGTATCTAACTCAGCTCCAAATGGCATAGTCACTATGGACTTGGCTAAGAGTAGTGTTTTAAATGAAGAGATGAGAAGAAAGTCACAGGGTCCGTCACAGTCAGATATCTTAGTCATGGAAAAGAGGGGGAGGAGCAAGAGTAAAGGTCCGATGAACAGAGACAGAAGCAAAAGCAAGTCAAACAGGTTTGCCAATGTTGAATGTTATCACTGTGGTAAAAAGGGGCATATAAAGAAGTATTGTCGACAACTCAAAAGAGACTACAAAAATGAAAAAGGGACAGTAAAGGAAACTGATGATAGTAATGATGTTGATAGAGTTTCTGCCATCACAGATGACTTCCTTGTTGTGTATGATGATGATGTTGTCAACCTTGCATGCCATGACACTAGTTGGGTGATTGACAGTGGTGTCTCCGTTCATGCTACATTGCGACGAGACTTCTTTACATCTTATACATCCGGAGACTTTGGGGATGTTAAGATGGGTAACAATGGTGTAGCTAAAGCTGTCGGCATGGGAGATGTGTGCTTGGAAACCAACAATGGTACGATGTTGCTTTTGAAAAATGTTAAACATATCCCTGATATTCGCTTGAATTTGATTTCAGCAAGTAAGCTTGATGATGAGGGGTTTTGCAACACCTTCAGTAATGGTCAATGGAAGCTTACTAAAGGTTCTATGGTTATGGCTAGAGGCAAGAAGTGCTCCTCATTGTACTTCATGCAGGCAAAGGTTTCTGATTGTATTATCAATACAATGGAGAATGAAAGTACAACAGAGCTATGACATAGAAGACTAGGTCACATGAGTGAGAAGGGTTTGATGGTTTTGGCAAAGAAAAATCTTCTTTCTGGATTGAAGAATACAGTATTGAAGAAATGTGCTCATTGCTTGGCAGGGAAGCAAAACAGAGTTGCCTTTAAAACATCCCCTCCTTCAAGACAGCCGGGTATACTTGACTTAGTATATTCTGATGTTTGTGGTCCCATGAAAGTAAAAACACTTGGTGGTGCTCTCTATTTTGTGACTTTTATAGATGATCATTCAAGGAAGTTGTGGGTCTATACCTTGAAGACAAAAGACCAAGTGTTAGATGTGTTTAAACAGTTTCAGACCTCAGTTGAGAGACAGACTGGGAAGAAGTTAAAGTGTATCAGAACTGATAATGGAGGTGAATATTGTGGTCCTTTTGATGAATATTGCAAACAGCTGGGTATAAGGCATCAAAGGACACCTCCGAAGACTCCTCAGTTAAATGGGCTAGCTGAGAGGATGAACAGAACACTAGTTGAAAGGGTGAGATGTTTGCTTTCACATGCACAGTTTCCAGGATCTTTTTGGGGTGAGGCTTTGAGTACCGTTGTACATGTGTTAAATCTCACGCCTTGTGTTCCTTTAAATTTTGATGTTCTTTGGTTGGGAAAAGATGTATCCTATAGTCACTTGCGTGTCTTTAGATGTAAGGCCTTTGTGCATATTCCCAAAGATGAGAGGTCTAAGCTTGATGTCAAGACAAGGCAGTGTGTATTTATTGGCTATGGCCAAGATGATTTTGGTTACAGGTTTTATGATCCGGTACAGAAAAAGCTTGTAAGAAGCCGAGATGTTGTGTTTATGGAAGACCAAACCATACAAGATATTGAGAAAACAGTTAAAACAGTTTCTCAATATTATGATAATTTAACAGACTTGGATCCAGTTCCTTTGACACATGTGCCAGTACAGGTTAGAGATGAAGTTCAAGATGACCAGGATGGTACAGTTGATGCTGATACTCATACACAGGTTGAGATTAATGATGACATTGTTGAGCAGTCACCAGTACCAGAAGTTCCACCAGATGTTCCACTCAGGAGGTCTACTAGAGATCGCCATCCTTCTACACGATATTCTGTTGATGAATATGTGTTATTGACTGACGGGGGAGAGCCCGAATGTTATTCAGAAGCCATAGAAGATGAACATAAGAAGGAGTGGGTTGAAGCCATGCGAGATGAGATGAAGTCACTGCATGAAAATCATACATTTGAGTTGGTAAAGTTGCCTATGGGCAAAAGAGCTTTGAAGAACAAGTGGGTATACAGAGTGAAGCAAGAACAAGTTACCACACAACCTCGATACAAAGCTAGATTGGTCGTCAAGGGATTCAATCAAAAGAAAGGTATTGATTTTGATGAGATTTTTTCTCCAGTTGTTAAAATGTCATCTATTCGTGTGGTTTTGGGTCTAGCAGCTAGTCTTGATTTGGAGATTGAACAAATGGATGTAAAGACTGCTTTTCTTCATGGTGAACTAGACAAGGAAATTTATATGGAGCAGCCAGAGGGTTTCATGGTAAAAGGAAAAGAGGACTATGTGTGCAAGCTGAGAAAAAGCCTCTATGGCTTGAAGCAAGCACCAAGACAATGGTATAAGAAGTTTGAGTCAGTTATGGAGAAACATGGCTATCGAAAAACAACTTCTGATCATTGTGTCTTTGTGCAGAAATTCTCTGATGATGATATTATTATACTATTGCTTTATGTCGATGATATGTTGATTGTTGGAAACAATTCTTCAAGGATTGATAGGTTGAAGACGCAACTAAGTCAAATTTTTGCTATGAAGGATTTAGGGCCGGCAAAGCAAATTCTTGGCATAAACATTCATCGTGAGAGGAATGCCAAGAAGCTATATCTGTCACAGGAGAACTACATCGAGAAAGTACTTCAGAGGTTCAACATGGACAAAGCTAAAGCGGTTAACTCTCCTCTTGCTACTCATTTTAAGCTAAACATTGAGCAGTGTCCCTCTACAGATGTAGAGAAGAAAGACATGGAAAGGGTTCCATATGCTTCAGCTGTGGGAAGTTTGATGTATGCAATGGTATGTACAAGGCCAGACATAGCTTATGCAGTTGGTATTGTTAGTCGGTTTTTGTCCAATCCTGGGAGAGAGCATTGGAATGCAGTTAAGTGGATTATGAGATATCTACGAGGTACTTCCAGTTTGAGACTTTGCTTTGGCAATGAGAAACCATTACTAGTTGGCTACACAGATGCAGATATGGCAGGAGATGTGGACACTCGTAAGTCTACCTCTGGTTCCTTGATTACTTTTGCAGGGGGAGCTGTAGCTTGGCAATCAAGGCTACAGAAATGCGTTGCACTTTCTACAACCGAAGCGGAATTCATTGCAGCAACTGAAGCATGTAAAGAGTTGTTGTGGATGAAGAGGTTTCTACATGAGCTCGGTTTCAAGCAACAAAGATATATCGTATTTTGCGATAGTCAAAGTGCAATTCACCTTGGTAAGAATTCTTCTTTTCATGCAAGATCAAAGCATATTGATGTGAGGTATCATTGGATAAGAGAAGCTATTAATGACAAGTTGTTTGAACTTGAGAAAATCCATACCGATTATAATGGCTCTGATATGTTGACGAAGGCTCTACCAAGGGAGAAGCTTGAAGTTTGTCGTTCAATCGTTGGGATGACGAATCCCTTCATGTAGTCGGAAGGGGGAGATTTGTTAGGTGGGTTCCTCCCACATGAAGTCAAAGTGGGGGACCCACCCATTTTGGTTTATATGAAAATTTCCTTACCTGCTTTTGTCCTCTTGCCTTTGCTTTCGGCGCATGCGTGAGAGAGAGATATCATCTCTCTCTTCTCTTCTCTTCTCGGCCCTCACAGCAGAGACGATTATATTCGTCAGAGAGAGTTTTCCCGTCTCGGTTTTTCAGAGCAGCAGCATCAGCAGCTTCGACGGACGGAGGAGGATTTTATCCTCATATGCTCAAGGTTTCTACGACAGTCATCTCTTCCAGCTAGAGAGAAAATTCTGCCGTCATCTCAGATTTGGTGAGATCTACCTTGATTAATTTCTGTATTGAAATCCATCCTTATTGTGATGATGAAATCCTCTAGTTTTGACTAGAGAAGACATTGCGTTGTAATCCCATTATTCTATAGTGGAAGATTTACCTGGACTGGGTCCCGTGGTTTTTCCCCTTTGGTAAAGAGGGGTTTTCCACGTAAAAATTGTGGTGTGTTTTTCCCGTGGTTTGATTGCTTATTATTTGCAATATTTATTGTCTGTGATTAATCATTCCTATTTAATCTACACAAGAAGGGGATAGCCTAAAATCCCAACAGTAATGCCCTTGAATACTGCAACAATGTGCTAGGCCGGTTCTTTTTCTTTTTCACCATGTCACGCACCTTGAATGATCAGACGAGGACAGCTCTAGGAGAGGAATACTAAGGCAAATGCATTTAATACCTTAGACTTCCCACCTCCACACACTCTTAACTTGCATTGGCCCTTTCGAGAAGCTATTCATCCATGCATACGACATCCTCAAATTATGTGAAGAATATGGCACCTGACTTGCACTGGCTTGTAAGTTGTAACCTTGCATTTTTCTTGCCATTTGGGCTGGGAATACTTCGAAAATGACTAAAGGCGAAAAAAAGCAAATGCGCAGGAAGCCCTTCCACCATGGCCGTTGCATATTCCCTGAGATGCGCATATGAACATCCTATTGGATGTGTATTATTCTGGACTTTTTAATTTCTTGTAGTAATTCTATTTTCTTACAGCTGTTTCTGTATCCTTCCTCTTGAGGCGATTATAAAAACAATGGATTTTTTTTTTTTTCCCTGCTTTTTCCTACATCTCGGTATCATGATGAGGTGTGAGACAGCCGGGCGCTGCTACCGAGCAGAGATGGAATTACGCAGAAAGAGGAATTTATTTGTCATTGCAAGGCCTCAATATTCATGGCCTGCAGTTCGTCCAATTTTGGAACAAAATTTCATTTGTACTCTAGTTTATTTATCCTCAACTTAAGAATGCATAAAATGGACTTGCATCGAGCCAAACAAAGCTTTTCAGTTTAAAGATAAATGGACTACTCGGTTGCGATGATCTCTTTTCACATGTAAAACAGAGCGAGGACCATAAACAAGTATGAAATTGGACAACATTTAACTGATCCAAGTAGAGGGTAACCCGAACATAGTTCTAACTAATCCACTTTCAAGTGAAAGAACTGAAATTACGGAAACATGAAAGCAGTTAACATATAAGTAGGCACAGGAACACCCTTGGAAGGAAGATTTGCCATTCAAAACAACTTATTGAACTTCTATCAAGCATTTCTCAAGTAGTAGGTGACTCCAAAACCAACAGCCAAAGTAACTGATCCTATGGCAGCAAGGATAAGAATTTTAACCGCAACAGTTGAACGACTAATGTTTGGGCGAAGAATATTGAACACGAGTACGCAACTTCCGGCAGCAAAACTGACACACAATGAAATCATGGATGCTTTGAAGAAAAGCTTATGTGTTGAAGTTGTGCTCTGATTTCCAATAAACCCTGCTAAAACAGCAATAACTCCAGCTGCTGAAATCCCAGTCGCCCAAAGTGCGACCGGCCGTGTTGTTTGCATACCCTCTGCTCTTGTTCTGTTTTGTGATGGTGACGATCGGGTACTCTCCTGATCAGCTTCTGCCCCATTTTGTGATTGCGCTGTTGACGGGCCAGCTTCTGAATCCACACTTCCTGCTTCTGCATCATTGTGCATCCCTCTTGGGACCTGGGGGCTAGTTTCATGGCTCTTCTTCACAGTAAAAAAGGGGTATACGTTTGTCGTTTCATTAAACAAGTGTGGATTTTCAGACAATTATAAGTAGAAAATAAGTTGTCATGACTTTTTTATGGGCAGAAAAATAGACGATGGTCAATGGTACTTTTACAAATACTGATCCAATAGGGCAATTGCATCCTTGGATTCAGAAACTGGAAATTTTCAAATTATAATGTCAAAGACCATCTTCAGTGAGGAAATTCGGTTAAAGGCAGCAAAAACCGTCCGTGTTTGAATGCTTCTTGCAGCAGTTGTCCCCCTTTCTATGTCATTTTTTTGGCTAGCTAGTTAAATTGGTGAGAAAAGATCCAATAAAAATGGCCGGTAGAACGTGAATCTACATATCAAAGATGTAAAATTCCAATACCTGAACTTGATCTTCTGTCTGGTTTAAGCTTTGCAAATCTATTTGAATTTGTAGTCTAGTATCAACAGCTTCACTGGGATATATATGCTGCTGCGAAAACGAAGAGTCCCGGGATAATAAATATAAAAAGAAATATGACTGCATTTTTAAAAATATCAAATCAGTCGAACAGTAGCCTATCATCAAAGGCGAAAAAAGATACGGAAAATCTAGGCAATTTTCTGGTACCTCTGTGGTTGCACCATTCCTCGCACACCATCCAAACAATGAGCTGATGTAATTTGCAGTTAGATGAAAGATTTGAATTCCTCCCATTCGGAACATAACTTATTCCTGAATCGAAAGCATAACCATTTTGAATTCAGAGCAGAAGGTGCCGTTCGTATAATTTATTTTATGAAAAATCAGAAAAGAAAAACGAAAGAAGCCACATATTTCGATTCAAGACGACTGTATTCACCATGCTCAAAATGAGAAATGATCTGGGAAGAACGTTAATGTTTGGACGTCAAGAAGAAAGAAATGCAATGCTAAAGCAGGAATTACAGAGTTTATCACTAACCCAATGCAAGTATTGAGAATCACACGACCCATACAAGTATTAGGACTGAAGGAGGAAAGATACACTTACTTTGGTGTCTTTACAACTCTGCTTATGGGTAACAGCTGATCTTTAGGATGTATAAACCAGAAATGGAGAAGGCGAATTTGTATGAAATAAATGAGCGAATGAACTCGAGAAGCTTTATAGATGTGGGCGACAGAGACAAAGAAAGATAGCGGGGTCCAACATATTGACTTAAGAAAGTTAGTAATTTTCATTTGGCTGATTCACCGGTGGTTTTTGCAGAACTAGACGGCGAGAGAGCGTGGATGCAAAAAGCCTTCTCAAACAGAGGGTCCTCCTTGGTTAACCAACTTATGATGTGCATGAGTGTGACATTTGGCCATCCTTTTTTTTAGTTGCCATGTAGAAATAGGCATATCAAAACTAGAGGTGCTTGCTTGGGGACCAATCAATGGTAGTACCGTAGGAAAGCTTGAATTAGAATTAACAAGAGGAATCCAAGTAGTTTTAACTATTGGCTGATGCTGTATCTTGTATTTGGCGAGTGGGTTTATTTGTTAGTAGGCCTAGTTCATCAATATACTTCATGCCCCATTCTAATTATACGAATCGTTGCCAAAACTCAACGTTTTTAATTTATAAATTAAAAATCATAACAATCCAAACCATCCAATATCATATGAGTGCTAAAGACGTGGGATGATGATTTTGCCCTGGTCTTCCCGCGTTTCTTTTTCTCTCTCCGCTACAATTCCTTCGGCTTCGTGAGTGCAAATGGGTTTTGCATATTTGAGCGGTGGACCCAGCCGTTGAAATTTCATCTGCAGTTTTGCACTCGTCGGTTTTGTTTGCAAACATGAGTTGGCGGACGCACGAATACGCAGGGGTTGAAATTGAATTTTAGGCGGGTTGGAAGGAAATTGTAGACCATCAGCCTTCTGGGCCCACGGCTAATGTATTTTTAAATATAATGCAGCGTCACATGAAGCTGTCGGTGTTGCAAAAGTTAGAATTATCCCACCTCGATACATCTCTTTGATGTCTTATCATCAGCATCAACCATTAGCTTCCTCTAAAAGATCTTTTTTCTTTTGAATCGCAAAGTTTAATGAACACATATAAGTAAATTTCTTTTAATTTTTTTTTTTAAATCTTAACGCCCCAGGCCTAACAGTAAGGTATTGTCCGCTTTGGGCCTCGGCCCGCACGGTTTTGTCCTTCTGGGTTCACGCGCATCCCGTCCTTTCCCAAAAGGCGCCTCACTAAGGTACCTGACGACCTTCACTTATAACCCAGGCTCCCCCCCTAATTCTAACCGATGTGGGATATCACATTCACCCCCCCTTGGGGCTCCAGCGTCCCCGCTGGACACAATCGGCAGGAGGTCGGGAGTCGGCTCTGATACCATTTGTAACGCCCCAGGCCTAACAGTAAGGTATTGTCCGCTTTGGGCCTCGGCCCGCACGGTTTTGTCCTTCTGGGTTCACGCGCATCCCGTCCTTCCCCAAAAGGCGCCTCACTAAGGTACCTGGCGGCCTTCACTTATAACCCAGGCTCCCCCCTTAATCCTAACCGATGTGGGATATCACACTACCCAACGGTATTACATTACTGGGAACTTTCCTATCATAAAGAATATTAATTTCTGATTGTATTTGCCTCCGATCTTTTCATAATTTGGTTGCTGTATCCCTAAGCAGTTAGCCCAATTAATGTCCTTGCTCTCTCTCTCTCTGTAGCTGTAGCTGATTACCACTGGCTAAAACCAATCATATATATGGCTTAAATGCATAAAATCAAAGGCTAATCACCCCGCTTGGGCTTCTTCTCTTGACCCTTCAAATGGTGGGCCACACCACATCTTAGTGACAAAGAAACTAAAGCCCTCATGCAAAAACTTATTCTATTACAAACAAAGTTAGCGTGCTGCTTTTCGCGATTTTGAACTAAATCATTCACCTTTTGACGTCCCATTAGATAGCGGATGGAATGCTGTAATTATTCTACTTGGAACCAATTTAACTGATCTAAAACTATCCATAAAAATTTTAACCTAACCGTATTTCTAACTTTATCTCGAGAATCTTAACCCAGTTTGGACGATTAGAGTTGAACTTTTCGATTATGGTTGTGTTTGTTTGGGGCTAAAATATGTCAACCCAAAACTTTTCACTCTCCATAATTACTCTATTTTTTAATTATTTTTTCACATTTTTCTATACAAACTACCCTACTTTTCAATCATTTCTACACAACTACCCATACAACTAACCTATCTATTTTAACTTTATTCTCTTTACTTCTCATAATTACCCTTATTATATCATATTATTTTTTATCAATTTTATAACTTCTACCTCAAAAACTTTTCATCAAAAATTTTACCTTCAACCAAACACAATCTGTCATGAGTTTTGATTTGGACAGTTTTGAACTCAACAGTGACACTTAAGAGAATGTCAGTTGCTGCGGGAAGTATTGAGGCCGTTGGATCAGATTTTGAGAGCGCAGTTGCTGCTGTCTAATTAATGCACTAGAAAATAAAACGCAGGCCCCTGTTAGAAATTGCAATTTGCAAAAAGACACCTTGCTGCTTTTTCTCTTTCTCAGCAACTCTTTCGTCCACCTTGCTCTCAGAGGCGGTGTTCTCCCTTCTTTGCTCCGACGACATTGCTATTAGTCTCTCCCCTCCTCACGCTGGTTGTCTATACTCTCTCCTTTCTTCTTCCTTCTCCCTCCTCCCTACCCTCTTCTCTCTCGTCTTCTTCCTTCTTCCTCCCCCTCTCTCTTTCTCTCGTCTCCCTTCCTCTGCTCATTTTCATGTCTTATTGAAAGAAATTCAGTTTCCTCTACTACCAACTGCACTTGATAAATTAATGAAATTGACTACAACAAAGGACTGACAGGAGGATCAACATACTACAAAGGCACTAGAATCATAAGAGTATAGAAATTTTCCCATCCATTCAAGAATTCTCCAACGCCGAACCCTTTGATAATAAGTCAAATTACAGCAATCCATTAAAGAAGTTTCTAGCATTATATCCATTCGATAATAATAGCAATTCCACCTCATTGACACTACCAGGACATTCATCGAGAATTACATTCCCATCTCTGAAATTTTCTGTCAAGAGTAACAATAAGCTATAATGGATAATTCCAAACAGCTTAAAACACATTGTGGACAGAAGTCTGAAATTCTCTTTGGAATTGTATCGCCCCATTGATAATCAGTTCCTCTCCATCTTGCTTCAAGTCTAAAGAAATCCGGAATTCACACTGGTGCACATAGCATATATATCTGCCCCAATTTCTGGTATAGTTGTTATATAACAAGATGCCTTTTCCTAGCCCCATGAAAGAAACATTGATAAATTGTCACCCTTATGTCTCCAACTAGTTGGCATCTACTTCAATGAACATTGTCCTATAATGTCTTCAGAAGTGGCATCTGTTGTCAAAATTAAGTAACAGTGATGTAAAATGCTTGCTGTGTGATGCACAAGATAAATCGCCAAAACTAGAGAAATATGGCAACCAAAACACACACGCAAACATATGTACATTCATACAAGTAAACAGGTTGGAGCCAGAAACATTTACATGCCTTGGTGGAACACGATCCAATGCAACAGTTCAAATATACAAATGTATTTTACCCGAAATTCCTTTTATACTCATAGATTTTTAAATATTCCTTTTATACCAACGAATTTTACCTATTATTTCTCTATACCCATGCCGTTACCGGCCATTTGCTACTATTTGGATTTTTTAATTTTATTTAATTTTATATTAAATAAATACTGAAACTTACTCATGCATTTGCATATACATAAACGGCAGTCTAAATCTTACCACTGAAGAACACAAACAAGAAATGGCTAAAAAAACACTAATTAATCGTTGCTGAATGATTGTATGAAATTCAGAAAAAAAGCGCATAAGTGTCGCTGCTGTAACAATCTTATACTTTACAATAATCTTTTTACATTTTTGAAACCCTCTTTGTAATAATGTCTTCAAGTTTTTGAAACCTGATGCAGACGGAGGATATATATACAGAGATAGCCAGAAAAAATTGCGCACTGGTGATGCTTATGGTTCTTGCCATATGTTCTGCCGTGAGATGAATTGTCTTTGTGAAAATTCATTTTCACTAGGGGCATAAATTTTATTGCAATTGAAAGTTAACATCTGCACGGCATAAGTATGAAAGGAATAACGGATAATATTAGGAAGTATGAAATGAATTTTTGAAAATCTGTGAGTATAAGAGAAATTTGGGGTAAATATATGAAAACATTTGAAATTCTCCTTGTACTTTTCATCTTTTATCTTTACGGTGGTTTTCCCTTTTATTCATCACATTTCCCACGTAATGTTACTCTGCATGCGCGCGCGCGTTTTTTTTTTTCTGAATTTGGTTGTACCTTCGATTTTTGCTTGTAATGGTTTCACTGTCTTTAACAGTGTTATCAGAACCGGACCGGACCGGCCGGTCGGACCGGTCGGACCGGGAACCGGTCCTGGTTCCGGTTCGGTTCGCACTGGTTCGGTCTGATCATATAAAATCGTCTGAACCGGTGAACCGGCGGTCGAACCGGAATTCCGGTTCAACCGGATTCGACCCGGTCGGACGGAAAAACCCTTAAACAGCTAACCCTAACTCATAAACTAAACGGAAAAAATAAAATAAAAAACGATCTCTGCGACTCTGCTTCGTCTATTCGTCGTCCCGCAGCCGCAGCAGGCACTGCCCTCGCCGGCTCGCCCTCGCCCTCACCTGCTCGCCCTCGCCCGACAATCTTGCCGTCGTCGTCCCGCAGCCGGCTCGTCGTCGTCCCCATCGCCCTCGTCGTCGTCCCGCAGCCGGCAACCCTCGCCCTCGCTCTCGCCCGACGATCTTGCCGCAACCCTTCTCGCCGCACGCCGTTTTGCCACAGCGGCGCCGACGATCTGCCGCACGCTGTCTTGCCGCTGCTCTGTGCTGTCTCCTCTCCCGGCGCCGGCGCCGTCTTGCCGCACGACTGCTATCTCCTCTCCTGGCGCCGACGACGACTGCTGTCTTGTCTCCCAGCGCCGACGACGATTGTCTCCTCTCCTCCCGCGGCCGACTCGCCGGCAGCATCAAAATTCAAAACGGCAAAAAACAAAAAACAGTACTCATTATTTATTTATTTAGCCCTTTTGATTTAGCCTAATTTTTTTTTGCTTGCGTGTCTTAAGAATTAGTAATTATCAATGATTCAATTATGCTATTAAACAATCCTATAATATCAATTATGTCATTAAATAAATCTAAAATCTTACGTAATTATTAAAAAAATCTCTATAGGAATGATGATTATTAACTCCCATATATTCAAAATTTAAAGAAATTTTGGACCTACAAAAATACTTCATATAATCAATCCATTCTAATTAATTATACGTATCATAATATGCAACTCATGTAATTAATATCACTCTCATAATTAATTGTATGATACAAATCTCTTCAAATAATTAATGTAGCAAATAAAAATTATAATATAACTAAAAAATATTATAATTAATTAAATGGTATCTCATGTTGCGTAAATATACAGTCACTATTGCGATTACTTGTATGGTTTATGTTAGCATTGATTTTCTGTGTTTATAAGCTTCACCTATAACACTTATAGCATTGATTTATGAAATTCATTGCATGATTTATTGTTGATTGTTTATATGCTAATATTAGGAAAATTATTTTAATTGTCTATTTGAGAAAATTTTGTTAAATGCATGGTAAATGAATTTTTCTTTTTTACAATTTTAGGTAACTATTTAATCATCATGTCGACATCAAACCCATCTGAAAGTGGAAACTCGCTATTAATTTTTTCCTGCATGTTTTGTTCTTATATTGTGGTAATTAAAATCCAACATATATATTTTGGATTTATAAGAACATAAGTTTATCAATATATTTATTTAAATTTTTTAAAAATTTAATATTTATGATGTCATAAATATGTCATGCTGACGTCACCGGTTCGAACCAGACCAGTTCCTTTACCGGTTCAATCACCGGTTCGGTTCTGACAACATTGGTCTTTAAGCGCGTTTCTCATATTTGCGGTGGGCAAAAATATAATTTTTCATTTTTTGAAAAATTTTTCTTACAATTGTGAGGTATTTAATTTATAAACTAAGTTTTATTATTTTTGAAAAAAATATATATTTTTTGTATTTCTAAACAAAAGGTTATTTTAGTAATTTTAAATAATAAATACCATTGTATTTAAAACACAAAATAAATCTATACATATTTTTGAAAATAATAAAACTTAGTTTATAGAGAAATTTTTTTAAAAAAAATATGTTTTTGTCCGGTCATAGACGGCCTCATTTGCGATGGGCCACGACTGATCATGCCCATTCTAATGATATGTATCATTGCCAAACTCGACGTCTTATAAATTAAAAATCATAACAATCCTATCCAACCAATATCATATGTGTGCTAAATAAAAGTCATGCGAGATGCTAATTTTGTCCTGGTCTTGCCGTGAATTCCTTCGTGAATGCAAGTGAGTTTGCATATTTGAGCGGTGGACCCAGCCGTTGAAATTTCGGCTGGTGCGTCCGCTGCTTCTTTTGCAGTTTTGCAACCGTCGGTTTTGTTTGCAAACATCAGCGGGTGGACGAACAAATGCCAAGGGTTGAAATTGAAATCTAGGGCGTGTAATCTAGGGTGTGTTTGATTTGGGGTAAAACTAGGGGTGCAACTTGGTCCGGGTAGGTCCGGGTAGGGGTCTACCCTACCCTTACCCTATTTTTAAAAACCTCTACCCTACCCTATTTTAGACCGGGTCGGTTCTTGGGTTACCCTACCCTGTTTTTCAAGGTCGGTTTCGGTTTCGGTTCCGGTTCTAAATCGGTTCCAAAAGTAATATGTAACCTGCTCCATCTACTTATATAAATATGTACAAATAAAATATATAAGCAGTTGAGTATGAGTCAGTAGTTAATCGGCACAGTTGCCCAGCCACACTATACAATGTGTTACATGCAATGCAACAATCTGTTGCTATCTGTACATGCAATCTATTGGAAATTGACATGGAAATTAGTCTAAATAAATGTACATAAGAAATAAAACATACCCTTTTGCCGTTCCCAGACTAATATGCATTCGAATCTCCCATGTGAGGTGCTGCAAGGCCCAACATCTCCATGAAAAAAGCCAATGCTCTAAGTTTCCATGGTTGAGATACTCATAAACGAGCATCCTCAATAGGGGAAGATGAAACCTTGAATCATCGACGCTGCAACGAAAGATGAAGAGAGAGAGAGAAACATAGAGACTGGGAGAGAGAGAGAGAGAGATAGGCCTGGAAAAATCGATCGAGAGACAGAGAGATAAACAGAGAGAGATCGAGATTGAGAGAGACTACGACAGAGAGATTGATCGAGAGAGAGAAACAGAGATAGAGAGAGATCGATGAAGAGAGAGAGACAGGGAGATTGAGAGAGAATGAGTGAGAGAGAGAGAGAGACAGAGACAGACAGAGTGAGAGAGAAGGCGACACCGGAAGGGAGGGGCAGGGAAGCATTGACACCAGAAAGGGAGAGAGATGCAGCAATGGAGCTCGAAAAAATTGAGAGGAAGAGGGAGAAGCGAGAGACAAAGCAGCAGCAACGATGCGCCGAGGGAGAGGGAGAGGGAGGGAGAAAGAGTAAGAGGAGAGGCAACGCAGGACGGCGGGATAGGAGAAGGACAGAGCAGCAGCGATGCGTCGAGGGAGAGGGAGGGAGGGAAGGAGGGAGAGAAAGGAGAGGCGACGCGGGGCGGCGGGAGAGGAGAAGGACAGGGCAGCAGCGATGCGCCGAGGGAGAGGGAGAGGGAGAGGGAGGGAGAGAGAGAGGAGCAGTGATGCGCCGAATCGCGATTGCTACCTTGCTGGTCCGAGACATGAAGATCGGAGATGGCGAAGAGGACGGGCGAGGGCGGTGGCGTTCGAGAACAGGCTAAATTTAGGGCGCAGAGGACACGAGCCCGCAAACCTAATGATATATATATTTATTATATATTCGATTCGGTTCTGGGTACCCGGCTGTTGGAACCGAACCTACCCAAATTCACCCCGGGTATTTTTTACCCGGAACCGAACCGACCCCGTGGGTAACCCTGGTGGAACCGAACCGACCCTATTTCGGGTACCCATCGGGTCGAACCGTGGGTACCCGACCTAAGTTGTACCCCTAGGTAAAACTTATGATGAAAAGTTTTTGAAAGTTTTCAAATTGATAGAGATGTGTTATAATATGAGTAATGATGAGGATTAAAGATAATAAAGTTAAAATAGATATGTTAGTTGTATGGGTAGTTGCGTAGAAATGATTGAAAAGTAGAGTAGTTTGTATAGGAAAATATGAAAAAATAATTAAAAAATAAAATAATTATGGAAAGTAAAAAGTTTTTTATTGAAAAGTTTTTTTTGACATTTTTTTGCCGCAAATAAACACACCCTTAGGCTGGTTGGGAGGAAATTGTAGGCTATCAGCTTATGGGATGGTTTTTGTACTTTCAAGGTGTATTTCGAAAGTAATAAAAGAGTAATTTGCATGTATACCCACATAGTTTGACGCTAATTGCAGATATACTCACGTAGTTTCACGAAATGCATATTACCCTCACATAATTTCACCAAAATTGCATATTACCCCCACACCGTTACCTGTTGTTAATATCTGACGCTATATTTTGAAAAATGACGAAAATGCTCTCATCTATAGTTTCACGAATTGCATATCACCCCTACATAGTTTTACCAAAATTGCATATTACCCCCATGAAACTATGTATGCCAATGAGGGCATTTTCATCATTTTTCAAAATATAACGTTAGATATTAACGGTAGGTAACGACGTGAGGGTAATATGCAATTTTGGTAAAATTATGTGGGGTAATATGCATTTCATAAAGCTACGTAGATATATATGCAATTAGTGTCAAACTATATGAGTATATATGCAAATTACCCGTAATAAAATTTATATATAAAAAAAGAAAGTAATAAAATTTTTGAATAAAAAGTTTTTAGTGTAAAAGTTTTTAAAATGGAAGAAAATGATATGATATCATAGGAGGTCATGGTGCAAAGTAAAGAAAATAAAGTTAAAATAAATAGGTTAATTGTATAGATAATTATATAGAAATGATTGAAAAATAGAATAGTTGTATGGAAAGATACGAAGAAATAATTAGAACGGACATACTTGTATAAAACCCTTTCCATTTTAACATTTAGATAGTTGGTGAAAAATTTAGTCTATCTATTATATTTAGCATTATTTACATTATTATGAAATTTTTTTCATTTGTCTAGTGTTATTGTATATGAATCTCATCTACAAACGTGTAAAATTGATGTAATAAATGATTTAACGCTAAATGTCAAATTCGAGTAGTATTTTCAATATTTAAACTATTTAAAATATCACTATTATATGAATAAATAATTCTATAAAATATTACTATATTTTAATATTTTATGAATAAATGTAAACATTTTTCCTAATTTATACATGAATGTGTTTACTTTTGAGCATATGTAGCCTATGCATATATTAAATTTAGATCAAATTTGGTCTTCTAGCTACATTAATGATATTAAATATAAAGTATGACCATTGATCATTTCAAAGCAGTGTAAATTCTGGCGATTTCAAAGAGTCTGAAATTTGGCGATTTTTGAGCAGTCCAAAAATATTTTTTTGTTTTTATAAAAATTTTTTTATGAACATGTTAATCTAGTGATATTTAATATATAAATTAAGTTTTATCATTTTCGAATATGTATATATATTTATTTTGTATTTTTAAATACAAGGATATTTAAATCATTTTAAATTAAAATGGCTCAAATATCAATGTATTTAAAAATTCAAAATTAATACATACACATATCCAAAAAATTTATAACAATAAAAGGAATTATTAAAAGATATATAAGTTTAAAAGAAATTATGGACAAAATTAGTAAATATATTTAGAAATTTCCCTATTATAAAGGAAAACCAATCGAATCTTCCTCCATTCCATCGTGTCATCTAATGGCTTCGAATACTTTTTGGTTATAACTATTACTTCTAATTAAACGCATTAATATGATAGGCTACGAGTAAGCGAGATAAAATTGGGGAAGGTAAATCTCCTCTTAATTGTAAGCAAAATTTTTAAAAGTAAGAGAGTAATGCCATGCACTAATTAATAAGGATAATAATTAGGAATAGAGAGAATAAAAATAAAAATAAAAAATAATTAAGATATCAACTCATATTAAAACATAATTTTATCATAGGAGAGGTAATTGCCAGCGAATATGCTTTCCTGAATAAAGCTTTGCAGCACTCATCCCAATACTCGTATTTGTTCAGTTACAAAGCTTTTACGGCTTGTCTAGCATGAGGACATGGGTGTCCAATTATTCGCGAAGCACTACAAGAGCCATTTTGCATATGAATATTCCAAAGATAGCTTTCTAATTTTCCGTACAATTGTTTATATTTTCAATATATTTTTTTCATTCCTAATACACATAATTACATTCTCATCTTAAATATAAATTTCATATCTTAGATTTATTAGGAAACATAATTCGAGTTGAAACGGACTATAAGAAAAGCACATGCAATAAATTAAAATTAAAAAAATAACCACAAGATTATATGCAAAACATACTAACATTTATGTGAAAAATCTTTCAATGAAGAAACGAAAAACCACGAGAGAGAGAATAATTTACAATAATAGATAAGCTACAGAGATAGACTGCTCATACTTGATCCAGAAACAAAGCATTGTACAAGAAGCAACTCTTAACAAGAACCTTTGAAATACAATCCACCGTAAAATTATGCAAATGCTCCACCAACTCAACTATCGAAGTATTTTTATTTTTTAATTGATATTTATACAATGTGAAATGGATATTATGACGGAGTACATTTATAACCATCATATTATGGAAGGATATTTTTTTAAAATACTCTCATACTGGGAGAATTTTGAAAAATCAGCACACAGGCAGGAAATCTAAAAGACTTGCACACATGTGGAACTAAAAAACCTGCACACTTGTGGGATAGTAAAATACCTGCACGCAAGTGGGATGAATCAAAGCCTAGTTAGTCAGCCTTTGTGGGCGCCAGGACTTATCACAATGCCTCGGATATCCATGACGGATCAAAAAAAAATCAAAAATCATCAAAAGCCCCTTCAAAATGAGAAGTGGCCTAGTACTCAAGGTTGATATTTCTCAAAAAATCTCATGCTTCTGGATACTGTCTGTGGACCTCACTCATTTGTACATCAAACACAGACTATTGGAATGAGTACGCTGCACCAATTATAACAAGAAATTTCTAAGTATCAAAGATGTTAGCTATTGCCTTTGCAAACGATATTTGATCGTGGAGCCATTATGATGTATTTTACGCTAAAATATGATATTCATTTATTTTTTGTAATTAATTATATTTTTGATTTTTTCTTCGTGAACATGTTTTCTCAGTGTATTTAATGTATATATAAATTTTTAACATTTTGCAATACTTTTACATATTTATTTTTGAGTTTTTAGAAATCAAGTCTTTTAAGGGGTGAAAACAACTTACATGCCCCTAACATCGATAATTTTTTAAAAATAAAAATAAAAATGTAAAAGTATTGTAAAATGATAAAACTTGATATAAAGATTAAATATAATTAGGAAAATATATTTATAAAGAAAATCAAATAAAAACAAAATAAAAAGTGTTGTATTGTATCATAAAATACGTTATTGTGTATATAATCATGCTCCTTTGATCGTATATGCAATGCAAGTGTAGAAAGATAGAACGAACCACTTCCAGAACCCCTGGTTATAATCTACAACAAGTAACAAATTCAATATTTAGCCCAAAATATGGAACAACTCGTTACAGAGTCATTTATAACCATCCTGCAGATGCAGATCCTTCTTCCTCATCTAACCCAACAAACCCGCAAGCGAGTAAAAGGCATTTCGTGTTTGTATCAATTCCTATGGCCATGAGCCAAACAAATGGCTTTTCCCTACTACTTTTAGGGAAGAACAATTGGTCTGCATGTCGTTCGGGAGATAGGAATGACAGCAGCCTCTTATGAAATGAAGAGCTTCAAATAATTATTTTCTGTTGATTTGCTCTGCTTTATATGGAATAACTTTTATCATAATTATAGTTAAAACACTTAGCGCACAAACAATTATAATTATGGTAATAAATTAGAAAAATATCGGGTTCGGACCGGGTTAGTGCAAACCCAATATTGGTTTTGAGTTTTCTCGGGTCGGGTTGAAACAGGATCTAATATGAAAAAATTTTGAAAAATAAAATCTAAACTTAATTTTAAAACCGAGTCGAGTGGGTTCAGTCCGACCGCTTCACCCCCACCCCCCCTCCTCCCGGTAACAGTCACCCGAACATGGGGTCCAATAGGTGGATCGACCAAAGGTACTAATCTGCATGCTTTCTAGTCTGAGTCCAGTACCTTTGCAGGTTCAGGCAATAAGATCGGAGATGCAAAATTGCTGACTCCAGTGCCTTGCAGGTTCAGACAATGAGATCTCTGCAAAATTGCGTTCTTTGACCACCTTAGCTAACAACCTTAGCTAACAACCTTAGCTTCCATTTTAAGGTCGAGGCACGGATGTGACGTTTTGTCACAGTATTAATTTGTTTTTTCTATTTTCCTTGTGGAAATGCTCATACGGCATATCATAACTTTGATAATGCTTGATTGCGGAGAGATGGGATTAGAGGAAAGCATGATTTTGACCAAATCACAACTCATTTCCAATAATATATTATATATTATAATATTGGGGGCCGAGTTCCAGGGTAGGAACTAGACAGTACAGTCATTGATTTGTGTGAAAATATGAAGCAATTAAACACTGAACATTGCATAAGCCAACTAGGCTCCATCCGGCATATTGAGAGCTTATATAGGAGTAATCTTATTAACATGGGCTAAATAATGTTCCGCTTAATTTACTTTAAAAAACTCATTTATAACAATTTTTTTAATTTTTTTCTTCATACACTTGTTTATCTAAGTGTATTTAACTTATAAGCCAAATTTTACCATTGTTGGATACGTTTATATATATTTTTGAGATTTTTAGACATCTATGTGTATATATGTATTTAAAATACCGTTATTTTTAAAAATCTAAAAAATATATATTCAAAAATGGTAAAACTTCGTTTATATATTAAATACACTTAGATAAACAAATATATGAAGAAAAAAACAAAAAGAAAATAGCTATAAATGAATTTTTTGATGTGGATTAAGCAGAATATTTACTTAGCTCGAGCTAACAAGATTATTCTCTCTCTCTCTATACATATAATACTAAACATTTCATAAGCATATTAGAGCAATATTTTTGTGCCTACAAGCTTGGGATAGAGACATTGCATAAGCATATTAGAGCAATTTTTTTGTGCCAACAAGCTTGGGATAGAGGCAATCAAATAACAGAACAGACTCAAAATAAGCCTAAACGTAGTACCGCATTGAAAGAAACAAGAGACTTAACAAGTAAAAGCGTTGCTGGAAGAATTATTGCTTAGGTTTAAAAAATGGGTTGAGTAATCAGATTGATATATATAGAGTTATACATAGTTACAAATTTTCAGCGAGGTCACAATGCAGATATATGCATTGCGCTGAAGTTCTTTTTTCTTATATTAATGGACATGGATGATAAGATGATCTATATTTACCTTATCATTTAAATTTTATAACTTCCAGCCAATTATTATTAATTTTACCATAATACTTCCACTTACCAAGTTTGTTTGGAAAAATACCTCGACCTGGCAATGGCAACTAGAATTCATGAGGATCTGGGCAGCAAACATTGTGCTTGATATTTATTCAGATTTCAAGCTATAGGTTCGTACATGTTTTCTCCTCTGCTTGCACGTGTCGAAGGTTGAGGGGCTAAGAGTTTCAGCGGATAAACCGTTTTGTAGGTTAGACATAAACATCTAACCAATCAACCTGGTTCTAACCAATCAACATGCAAGCGAGATAACTGAGATACAAAAACTTCGATTAATCAACAATCAACATACAAGTAGTAGTACCTCTCAAAAAAAAAAAAACATACAAGTAGTAAGACATAGAAGGAATAAGCAACTTAACCTTTATCGAGCTTTTCTCAAGTAATAAGTGACTCCAAAACCAACAGCCAAAGACATTGATCCTATGGCAGCAAAGACAAGAACTTTAACCACGGCACTCAAACATTTGATATTCGGACGAAGAATATCGAGCACAAGTATGCAACTCCCAACAACAAAACTGACACACAAAGATATCACGGATGCCTTGAAGAAAAGCCTGTGGGTTGAATTTGTGCTTTGATTGCCAATAAACCCCGCCAAAATCGCAGTAACTCCAGTTGCGGAAATCTCAGTTGCCCAAAGTGCGACCCCATTTCCTGTTTGCATATCCTCTGCTTGTGCTCTGTTCTGTGACGGTGATCGTTGCCCATCTTCAGAAGAAGTTTCTGCATTAGCTTCTTGCCCGTCTTCAGAAGTGGTTTCTGGATCAGCTTCTGTCCCGTTTTGTGATGGTGATGATGGGTCAGCTTCTGAATCCATGCTTTCAGCGACTAAGGTATTTCGTATCTCACTTGGGGTCCCAAGGTTAGCTTCAAGGCTCTTTACGGTGAAAAAGAAAAAAATGGAATATTCAGACAGTTATAAACAGAAAATAATTGGCCATGGGTTTTTATGACCAAATATCTCCTCCGTTTGGTCCGTCATTGATGAGGTTGTGAATATTATCTATCTTACAAATGCGGGTTCAATTAGTCAATTGCATCCTTGGATTTCAAAAATCAGAAATTTCCACGTAACATGTCAAGAAGGACATCCTCAAAAGGAAATTGAGTTAGAAGAGGCTAAAATCATCCATCTTTTTCGATGCTTCTTGCACCAGCCTTCTTACCACATGGCCAATTGATGGATGGCTGATTCATTGGCGACAATAATCACATACATATCAGCTACTAGAATATGAAACTATTTCTCAAAAATGTAAAATTTCAATACCTGAACTTGATCTTGTGTCCGACTTAAGTTTTGCATGTCTATTTGTGTATGTTCAACAGCTTCATTGAGATGCACCTGTTTCCGTGAAAACGAGAAGCGATGGGCAAATAAGTAATTTGGAAAAAGAAATTATGGAATGTATTTTTATAGACAAAATAAGCTAAACAGTAGCAATATCAACGAAGAACAAAGACCCAGAAAAAGGAGAGAATTTCCTGATACCTCTGTTGTGTCACCATTCCTCACACACCATCTAAGCAATAAACTTACGTAATTTGCGACTAGAAGAAAGATGTGATTTCCTCTGATTCGAAGCATAGCTTGTTCCTGAATCAAAAGTATATAAGAGACAAACCGTTTAGATTCAGTGCAGGAGGAGAAGCTGTCATATAATTTCAGATGGATGGTGTGCACAGTCGACTGATCCAAAAAAAAACAACAACAAAAAAGGAAGCCACAACATTCAATTCTTGTTCACTATGTTGGATTCTGCTTCAACAGCATTCACCAAGCCCCAGAAAAAAAATCCCATAAATTAGGACTCTCCACAAAAGAAGAAGTGAACAACTGAAGAAGAGCCTTAATGTTTTGGTGTCGAGATGAAATTAGTGCGTAGCAAAAAGTAGTGAAGAAGAACCTTAATATTTTGGTGTCGAGATGAAATCAGTGAAAAGCAGAAGCGGGCATTACAGAGCATTACAGAGTTATCGACAACCAAAGACAAGTGCAGAAAGGAGGGAAGAATAACTTACCTGGACATGTGCTACCCAGAAATGGAGACGGTGAACTTGTATGGAAGACGTGAGTGATGATTGGAGCTTTATATAGTTGGCGACAAAGAAGACGAGTGCATGGGGTCCAATAGGTGGATCGACCAAAGGTACTAATCTTGCCTGACTACTGATTCCAGTGCCTTTGCAGATTCAGACAATGAGATCAAAGATGCAAAATTGCTGACTCCAGTACCTTTGCAGGTTCAGATAATGAGATCAGAGATGACAAATTGCGTTCTTTGACCACCTTAGCTAACAACCTTAGCTTCAATTTTAAGGTCGAGGCTCGGATGGATGTGTGCGACGTTTTGTCATAGTTTTTTTTTTTTTTTTTTTTTTTTTTTTCAAATTTTTATTCTCTATGTGGAAATGCGCATGCGGCATATCATAACTTTGATGATGCTTGATCGTGGACCGATGGGATGAGAGGTAAACACTACACATTGCATAAGCCAACCAGGCGCCATCCTACATATTGGAAGCTCCAAAGTAATAGAAATTGAGATAGTTGTTAATATATACATCAAAAAAATACTAAACCTTGCATAAGCATATTAGAGCAATATTTTTGTGCCTACAAGCTGGGCATAGAGGCAATAAAATAACATGACTCAAAATAAGCCTAAACATAGTAACACATTGAAACAAACAAGAGACTTAACAAGTAGAAGTGTTGCTGGAAGGATTATTGCTTAGGTTAAAAAAATGGGTTGAGTTATCAGATTGACACGTTTGGACAACTCTCAACTTTGGACCAACTAGTTGCCTGGTTCTATAGATTAAAATCAGTTGTGTCGCAGACTTGAAGTGGAGTTTGTCAGCCACCCCAAACCCGGTCCAAATTTACCCCTATTTGTAAATGACTTGGATCAAAAGCATGTGTAGTTGAGTGGCGCTAGCTTTTAAAAAATATGACCATGGTCGGCACCTGTCCATGTAAGGAGTTTTTGCAAATAAGAGCATGCGGCATCTGTCGATGTAAGTAGGGTTTTTTGGCTGGTGAATGTAAGGAGGTTTTGCAAATACGAGCATGCGGCATCTGTCCATGTCAGAAGGTTTTGCAAACATGTTTGCACATATGCGCGTTTTTCGCTGGTACATGTAAGAAAACTCAGGAAAGGAAATACCCAGGAAGGAGGGCTCACGTTGTGATCCGTGAGTGGAACCCGTCTGGGAAGAAGAAACAAAAAACGGGGGATGGGATGTGGGATTTCGGAGACCACATTCTTTTTTGACGAGTTCACACGGATCATGAAACTCCAAAAATGTAGTTATGTCTACAATTTGTGGAAACCAGACTAAAATGTATTATTATAATTATTATAAATTAAAAACATTTTATATGAATTTTTTTAAAAAAATCTTGACTAGTCGATTTTTTTTTTTGAATGAGACTACCCAATTGTTGTTAGTTTATTGAGAAATTATATTTCTATGTTGCTCCGTGAAGAATATTTTTCTGTTTTTTTTTAAAAAAAAAAAAAAGATACAGAGGATAATCTGACAGATCTTAGGTCTGTTTGCGTTTGCCTCATCATGCTTTTATAATTTGTTAAAATTTCCCCCTTAAATCGCCGAGGGTCTATCTCTGTAGCTAACCACAATATACAACCATATAGTATAATAGGAGTTAAATGCCTAAAATAAAAGATGAATCGAATTCTCTGGATGATTGAGCCCAAGCCTATAGCGCAGTTAGTGTTCATACTTGGGTGCCAGAGGTCTTAGGTTCAATTTCGAGCAAAGCTATTATTTCCTACGTAGGAGCATTGTCTCTTACATATGGTGGGCCATATGGCCCACATCACATCGAGTTAAGAAACTAACCTGCTGTTTTTGGCAGTTTTGAACCTAAGGAACCATTGAACGACCTATTAGAAAGCAACGATTGCATTTTTTTAAAAAAAGAAGAAGAAGAAAGAAAGATAGCAATGATTGTAATTCCCTTCAGGATACCCTGGTTGAAGTTGATTCAACTTTAGTTCCATCTGTAAAATATTTAATTTGATTTTAATTCTAACTTGATTTCAAAAATCTTAATCCAATTCAAACCTAAATTAAAACTCAAGCTGGTTCAAATTGACTATTGAAGATGATAACTACAATTATGATAAATTTGTAAATAAATTTCTATGTTGTTGGGCTCGGAATCAAAAATGACATTTGGAGAGGAATAGAAGATTGTTGTGGATCGAATGGCTCTCGAGTTCTACTCTTTCGAACATGATGGAAAACAAACGAATAAATAAAATTGATCGTGTAGCATACATATAACCAATTGAAATGATCTACAATAGACCTGAAAAATATCATTATGTTTTTATTAGAATTGTTAATAAATTACAAGATTCCTCTGTAGAACAGATTAACAGCAGCACCCATCCGGAGCAGCACATGTATTCCCAACTCCGAGGATGTTTCACAATTGAATTCCTAAGATGTTGCACCTCTAACGAAACCTTCGTGAACATGTAATTCGTCCATGTGGAACTGCTTGTATCCACACAACAGCATCACTTGAATCTTCCAGCAGCAAGCCTTTCCCTCTCTTCTCTCACCATGCTCTGAACAAACAGCTCCCCTGCCCGATAAGAGGATCGAACCTATGGAAGCAGATCCATTTCGGAAACAATCAAGATCAAAATCAAACAACCAAAACCAGCTAAGGCTACATACAAACAAATAATCTCAGGAACGAACCAATAGCTAAAAAAACACCTCCAGATATTGACAGACACTTACAGCGTGCACATATAAATATATAGCAGAAAGTTGAAACAAGGGCATTGGAAACTACAAAAAAAAAATAATAATAAATAAATAAATTCAAAAGGGCTTCTTGAGACAGCACAAAGATACTACTAAAACAAACTAATCAAGAAGGGTCCCATATGAGATTCCTTGGGAATGAAACCCCCCCTCGGTAGCCCTAAAATTGGCAGTTGAGAAAATTTTAGTGAGCACTCGAAGGATCATATCTAGCATTTTTCAATGTTTTATATTGGCATAAAAGTCAGTTGTGATCAAAGAAAATTGCTTATCATGTCGTATCCAAACTTTTGAATTTTGTTTTGTTGACTACTAAATAGGATGAACCAATGTTTGGATACTATAGCCAAATTTAATTTTATAAGGAAATGTCATGCAAACTTGAGGTCCTGCTGAGCAGAGGTTCTATGCAATCTCAGTTGTTCTATGCATATTTTGGGTGAGTGCACAGGGCCATTCACAGAGGTGACAGAAAAAAGAAACTCATATACCAATCAATCAGCTGTGGCTATCTGTGCTAGACAAATGAAATGCCCTGAAGTTATCTTCCACAAAAGTATCATACACACCAGAGGCCCACTGGCAACATAACGGAAACCAATTGATTCTCCATAGTCTTTCCAGAAAGCAAACTTCTCTGGAGTAATATATTCCTTGACCGTCAGGTGCAATGGAGTCGGCTGCAAGAACACAATCACCAATCTAAGTCTTGAATCCAGTTGAAGGAAAATACAAGAATGTGTCAGCAACCTTCATGACTATTTTGAAATTAATATAATAAAGACAGAAAACCAACAAATTCAGCAACAGTTGGAAGTGTTTTGTCTAAAAAAATAATGTAGTCTGGGATCTCGAAAACAGGAAGCATAATTATCTCACCTGCAAATACTGTCCCAGAGTCAAAATATCCACATTTATAGCCCTCAGGTCAGCCATGGTTTCCTTCACCTCATCAGCTGATTCTCCAAGACCCAGCATTATAGAAGATTTTGTGATCACCCCCTCTTTGCACAGTTTGGCATGTTTCAGAACAGATAAACTCTGATCATAACTGCTTGAAACCAAACAAAAGAAACAATTTAACCCGAAATATTAGAGTGATAAGATATGGGAGAAAAACCCTAGTTTGACCTTTTATAAATTGGTAAAGTAATCATTAATGATATTAACCATCTGATCACACTCAAAGCAAAAGGATGGCAATAATCAAATAGGCCTATTAATCCTGGCAATGAAGCATGTTGACTCCCAGATAGACTATAAGAATCAACGTATATTCAATTTAAACATATCACCATTTCCACTTGAATTTATCTATCGCACAACATGATGTAAACTACAAGAAAGGATCTTTCAGGTTGAGGTTTATTACCCTGCCCGAGGATCTCTGACAATTCGCTGAAGCCGTTTCACAGTCTCAATGTTGTGGGCAAAAACATCAAGCCCAGAGCACACTAATGCCGTGACTGCCTCCAGATCACCATGAAAGTCAGAAGTTAAGCACTCAACTAGAATTTCAGATTTGAGATTCTGCACAATGGAATATATGTATCAAAATGCAGAAGAAATATGTATAATATTCTTTACATGATGTGCAACCATGATCCACAGAAAACGTACAGCCAAACACAAAAAGTCATATAATAGACCTTCATGGCTTTGACAGTGAGAGCAAAATGGCCACTACCCCCATCTGGTAGGTCATCACGATCAACACTTGTCAGTACTATGTAGTCTACACTGCAATGCACAAACAGAAATAAGAAATGGATGGAAAGATGACTTACAAACCAATGCCCATTAAACAATTTGGAGAGAATAAATTCTGAAGGAGTAACCTTGTCCACTGAATTCAATCTTCTCATAAAGAATAGACAAATGAATTTTGCTTACAAGATGCAATTTGATACAATACCCAGAACTCTGTAAATGCTTAACTACATACAAGGTGAGCCATGCTGTAGGAACAGTGTAATAACACACATCATGGGCGACACAAGCTTTAATGTGTTATTTATTGCACATCATTGTTAGATGGTGGCCAGTTGGCTTATGTCCGCCACAGGATGGTAGTCTAGCTTGTTCACTCCTGACTATCCTTTGCAGGATTTCCCACCATCCCATGTGAGCTAAGTAAGCTGTGCATCTAAGGTCTGATAATGATATAGTAAGGGATGTCCTAACAAATGGACCAGCCTGATTCTTGGCCCGAAGATATAACCAGAACTGCTCCATGTTGCGCTAACTCTCATGAATAAATGGCAGCATGTGTTAAAAGCCGGGATCTACAGATATATGGCAAGAGCAAGCTTCATATCCACACAGGACCAGAAGCAGTGTAATAGTAGCCATGATTGTTCCTGTGATCATGATTTAAAGCTTCTGCATTAAAAACACAGGGCAATTAAATGGCAAATTTCTTATTTCTCAAACTACCCACTGGTAAGCAACTGATAATGAAATGATGCCATTTGTCTTCTAAGAATGTTATGGGGATCCATCAGAAGCATACCCCCAGCTTGCAATTGCTCTAGCAGTGTTCTCTGGTTCCATTGGATCTGGCGGTGCTGGATTTCTGCTAGTTTTCACAGCACAAAATCTGCAACCTCGGGTACAAGTATCCCCCAGAAGCATGATGGTTGCAGTTGCAATGCCATCTTCTTTTCCACTAGCCCCTCCCCCTCCATTCCAACACTGCCCAAAGAAACATAAAGGGGAAAGAAAAATTTTCAATTTGATTTGGTAGACTTTAGAAGCTCATAAAAGCCTACAACTAAATGGACTAATATGTTAGATACAACGAAAACAAACCAACCAGTAATCAATGCATTAATAAAAAGCATATGATAACTGTGAGTTATGAGTTATAATAAGCTACCTTTCTAACCACATAACTATGGAGTAATGGTATTATCCAATTAATGTTCAGTTATAAGTGATAAGGTGATTTCTTTTGTGAACAGAAATAAGTATTGATCATTTCCACTGCTAATAAACTACAAATACCGACGAACTCAGTGTAGCACCCAATGCGGGCCAGAAGTAGGAAAATATAATGGACGTCAATGCTCAATTGACTAGAAACAAGAAGATCAAGCACATCACGTATCCCAACCGTTCGATTAGTGCTGGTAAAAGCCCACATTAAGTTCAGAATGAAATGTATAATTACTTAAATGAATGGAAAAAAAAATCTAATTGAGTGCTTCGAATTTGACCTCCCCAATATTGGGGCACTGAGCTTCTTCGCAGACGGTATTCAGCTTCAGCTGCGTCAGCGATTCCTTCACCTTCTGGAACCTCTCTCCTTGTGGCGCTCTCTGCCGCAGCCACTCCGGCTTCTTCACGTTCGGGTCTCGCCCCGTGTAAGGCCCCATACCCCCAGGATACGGGCTGGAACCGGACTCAAACAGCTTCGAAGGCGTAGAATCCGACGAAATGGATTTGGACTCGAGCTTTTTGGACGAATCTACAGCTTCGGATCGGACGAGGTGAGGACGAAGATGGGATTTGAGTGGATTTAGTTTTGAAGGCGAGGATAACGTGAAGGAAGAAGTCTTGGGAAGAGATTGCTGAAACATCTTTTTTTGGATTGAAGCTGGCAGATGAAGCGAGAAGATGGAATGCAAGAAATCGCTCAACTGCAAAAACAGGTTTCAGCAACTCTCCGTTTTTGTTTATTTCTCCCGCTTTGGTATCTCCGGCACAAGGTTGCATTCGCTGGCAACCGTCGATTCTAGGCAGGTAGGAAACTAGGAATCCGAACGTTTAATCGAATTAATAAATTACATATTAATTTATAATTATATTTTGCAAAATTAGTTTTTGTAGATTAGATTTTTTACTTTTTCCTATTATAAATTAAGCACTTATTTTTGTATTTATAGAATATATACTCTTTGAATTTACTAAATTTTGCAAAATAAACTCCTTAAGTGGGATGGGTACCAAGATGGCCTGATTAACGGTGGAAGGGTGTGTCCAGAGAGATAAAAATTTTGGATGAAAAATTTTTTATATAAAAATTGTTAAATTGATAGAAAATGATGTCATACGATAGGGATAATGATGATGTGTAGAGAGAATAAGGTTAAAATTGATATGTTTGTTGTATGAATAGTTTTATAGAAATGATTATAAAATAGTATGTTGCACGGGAAGATGTGAAGAAATAATTTTAAAATAAAGTAGTTATGTAAAGTAAAAAGTTTTAAATTAAAAAAAATGTTAGTTTAACATTTTCTTCACGTTGCCAAACACACAGGAAATTTAACATTGTTTTGATGCAACTTTAAAGAAAATAACCCACAAATTTTTTAATTAAAATCATTCATAGAGTTTTTTTAAAAATTTCTTTCATGTGAAAATAAGTAGTTTTACAAATCTGTATCAATCAATAACAAAAGTTAAATAATTACTCCACTTTACTCGATATAAAAAAAAATTCGCGAGAAGGTAAGTTCAATACTGATTTGATTATTAAAGGTAGAAATTTTTTTTTTTTTGCTATTTTTGAGAAATATATTTAGGCACCATTTGATAACAACAGTAGGTTGAAAGCTATCTCTTCTTCATTTTTCAAAAAATAATTTTGACATCTTAACTTTCCAACTATTCTAAATTTTATTTTTATTTTTATATTTCAATCATTTTCTACCTAATTACTTTAGTTTTTCTATTTTACATAATTTTCAAAATTTTTAAAAATATTCTTTTTTCCTTTTTCCCACTCCCTTCCTATTCACGTTGCGTAACTTAATTTTTGAAATATAACGATTAAATTTACTTGTTCAAGAGTGTAAAAAAATGCTAATATTTACAAAGTGATTGACATCATACGAGAATTTTTAGAAGTGTCCTTGGAAAAATAATACAACGCTAGATTTAAAATTTTGAAGCGTAGGTCTTATTATCGTAAATACGTACTTATGTCTTTTATGTTCAAAATAGAACACTGCTTGTTTAAATATATCCACTCCATTTTACCTTAATTATAAATATATTTATGATGTTTTCAAATTTTCAAAAACATCTGCTATATTTGTGTTTAATCTCGAAAACATTAATTCCATTATAGACCATTGGTTAGATTTACATAAGTGCCCAAAATACCCTTAGTGAATTTTTTCCAAATATACTTATTATGTTTGACTATAAGCTCATATATATATCTACAACGTCTTTAAAATCTCAAATATATTTATTAATTTTCTTTTAATCCCAAAAATGTTCATTCATTCGCTAAATGCCATTCACCAATATACGAAATTACCAATATACTTATGGTTGGATTGAAAGAGTTGAATACGGTCAATAGAATGTGCATTATTTAATGTAATGCAATTAATCACCAATTTATAGGAAGATAGAGGCTTAAATGGTTCCCATTCCACAAATATATATGCCACTTTGAGATTGTATATGTTTCTATTGATATGCATTGCTTGAGCGGGACATAATTTATTTGATAGTGTGTGTTTATATTATATTGTTTTGGTTAATGTTTTGATTTACACAAGAATCTCTAACTATGTTTATATATAATGAAAATGATATTTAGGTGGTTAATTAAATATGAATAGTTCAAGTAATATGCAATAAAAGATTGGTGAGCAAAAGATCAATAGTAAGCGAACAAAAAATATAACAACTGCTTCAAACACTATCTATCTTACAAAGGATTTAAATGCAAATGAGCCTCTTCCTGTGAAGAAAACGAATATAAATTTTCATCACCAGTCCGAAATTAATTTCAAAGGATTTTCAATAAATATGGAAAAATGCCATGAGGTATTCGTAAGTATTACAAGATTAAACTTAAGTGTCCCAACACTCAAGGAATATATACATCAATAAGACACTTAAGCTCATGTAGGTATAATACAAATAAAATAGCTAAGGGCCAACGCTTAATATTATTCTAAACAATAACGGATGATGATGGAAAAAGCTTTATCAAATTGGAAGTTTGATTAGAAAGCTTATAAAAGAGTAATGACATGAATGATTATTCATGATGAATTGCCATATAAATTTGTTGGAAAAGAAAGATTTAAAAAATTTTGTAACATTATGCAGTCACTCATTAAACATGTTTATAGAATTACCATTGTGAAAGAAATCTTTAAAAGTCAATTCGAAACTTGACCTGAGCCCGAATTCCGAAATAGGGCTAGAATTTAGATTTATAAATAAGATTAAGATTAAAGTTGATATGAACATGGGTTTCAAGAGCCCAAATTGCACCCTAGTCGAACTCGATATCTCCACAATCTATAAAAACAATTATATTTTTGTTTATGCATTATTCTTCTATGTAATTATAATCTAATTAAATTATAAAATATTTTTTCTAAAACCTAAATTTCATTTACATTTATCCATAAAAGTTGAATCTATTACATCTACATTAACTTTATTCGCAAATAATTATAAATATAAATTTTTTTTAAATTATTGCACACATACTAAGGACGTGATACAACGTACTCGAGTGCACTTAGGTTCGATGCATTCGGGTGCAAAAACACTTTTTAAAATTTTTTTTATATAACTGTTAATCTAGGTGTATTTAATATATATAATATTTTTTACCATTTTTAGATACTTTTAGATTTTTTTTTGATTTTTTAAAATTAGTAACATTTTCATAATTTATGAATTACGAAAATGCCATTGATTTTTAAAAATAAAAAATAAAAATCTAAAAATCTCCAAAAAGGTAAAAATTAATATATATGTTAAATAAATCTAGATTAATAGTTGTATTTTCAAAAAAAATAAAAATAAATAGGTGAAACACACTCAGGTGCAATGAAGCTGAATGCACCTTGGTGCATTCAGTCACCCCGTGCATATTAATTAACTATGAGATATGTAAGTTTCACTTTTATTAAATTTTATATAGTAATTTTATGTAATCTTATTTTTTTAACATTGATTGTTAATGGGTAAATTTATTATATTCATTATATAAATATATTCATGTATAAATTATTCATGTATGAATGCAATAATATTCAAAAAATTCGTTATTTTTTCAGTAATTTCAACTTCTATTGGTTTGAGATTAATTGAATTTCAATTCAAAATTAAGACCAAAACCAACACCAACCCGGTCCTAACTTATTCCGAATTTGAACTAATATTAAGGTTAGAGTTTGAGTTCATATAAACCTAATAGGCTTAGGGTTTAAATTCACATAAATTCGATTCAGAGTTGCACCCCTTAATATTGAGAAAAGCTTGACTAACACCAAAGGCATTTTGGGTATTTAAAAAAATTTAATTAGTTGTCTACGATGAAATGAGTGTTTTTGAAATTAAATACAAGTATAGGAGATATATTTTAAATTTTTTGCAGCAATATGGATATATATTTTTTTAATAAGACATTATAGGCCTATTTTGGATTTGGGTTGGGAAAAGCCCGTGAAACGGTTTGGTCAGGCCTGTCAAGTGCATGCTGAGGGGCTTTAGTCGGCCTCTAGCAGTCAGCAGCGCTTCGCGGTTATTCTACGCCGTTTGTTCCTCTTTTTACAGAGAATCGCGAAGAATCCGGCTACTGCAGCTGTCCTCCGACTGGATACCCATGAAATCTTCGAAGAGTGGAAGAGGCAGCGAGAAGAATCGAGCTTTGACGGATCACGTTCTCAAGCTCCAGCAGCGTCTGTCCAACGCTCTCAGCCTCGGAATCAAGTAAATTCTCACAACGGCACTATCTTTTCCTGCAATCTCTAACGCCGATTTAGACGTACGATACCCGGAATTCCAACCAGTTCGAGTTCTGTTGTTAACTTGTATCATTCTATCTATACTTGTCTGATCCCATTCCTGAGTTTTATGTTTTATCGCGTTTAATTAATTAATTAATTTTAATTTTTGGAATCGGCAGAAGCTATGGTAACAAAGGGAGAAAGTGGCAATGCGCAGATGCGGAGATACAATCTCTTTCCGTCCGAGCGATGTCTGCATTTATCGCTTGTATCTCTCCCGATCTGTGCCGTCATCCGCTTGTGAAGGTATTTGAAAGTTTGAGCTATGTGTACCGTATAAGTTCAGTTTAGGACCTTTAGGCCATGGAATTGGCATCTCGAGCGGTAGTAACGTGTATATGTTCTGAACTCGTGAAAGAAGGTATACCGTCTGGGCCGAGTAGACGCGGTTTGCAACAGTTCGTGGTGACAGTGCTACTTTACAGTAACGAACTGTTCCACTGGGATAACCTGTCCTAATCCGCGTCCCTTGGCGTGTATACCTGAACCATGAATTAGCGTCTAAAGCTTCCATCTTGGAACATACTGGGTTAGCCGTGGGACTTCGTGTAAATTCGTTCTTAATGTTTGGCGTCAGAGACACGATCTCGACTAATGCTCCAGTGATAGAATGGTTGTCCTCTGCAAGGGTGCATTCAGGTGAAAGCTACCGCAAGGTAGAAGAAGCAACCCAGACAGTGTAATACTGATGCCAAAGGAAGGAAAAGGCTAACTGGAGAACTTAAATGGAAAGTTGGTTGCTTTTTTTAACCAATTTTTTTTTTTTTGGCCGGCTGTTGCGTGTGGTTCTGTTTTCTGATCCTAGTAGTTAGTTGCTTAGTTCACTCCATTGGGCCTGCAAGGATGGGATTTATCAAAGTGTTTCTTTGTTCCTTATGTAACTGATGAGCATTTGAAACACAATTTGCTTGTAGGTGTAGTTTTTCCCTTGTTTTGTCTTTGCCTGGCCAATACTTGTAAGATTAATATTTCTTTTCTTGGGCCACTTAATTGGTAGGTTTCTTGGTTTGATTATGCTTCAGTCCTTGTCTTTTCGTCTTTTTCAGGAATCAATTGCTGATATGCTAGTTGCTTTGGAAGGAATTCTTCAATCTGAAAATGAGAATATATTGACAATGGCAACAAACACAACAGTGAAGTTGGTTAATCTTTTAGGCAATTCCATGCGTCAGTTTTGCATTTTAGATATTGTGATGCCTTTGTCACGCTTGCTACCTCTACATGGATCACCAGTTGTGATTTCAAGTGCCGTTGCTTTGAACCTCATCCTTATGAGGCCAATGCCTATTAGAACTGAGAATGACAGAGTCTGGGAAATTTTGGAGGAAACAAGTGCAGTTGGAAGCATCATCAATTTTTTAGAGGAGTATGTTGATGTGTTGGAGCATTCCATAGAGATGGTATCACTTTTGCAGACAATACTGTGGCGGTGGCCTGCCTCTAGGTATCCTCTTTGGAGTAATTCTATACTAATGGAAAGGCTTGGAGATGCCTGTGTAAAGCATGATTCGACTGTTGCAATTGCTGTTTTGAGATTATATTCGGCTTTAGGTACATTGTTTTGCAGCTCCTTAGTTATGTTATGAAGCAAACTTGCTTTCCTCATCCTATACCTGTTATTTACCATTATTTTGGAGTTTATTAGTTTATCTTGTGAAGCAAACTTGCTTTGCTTATCCGATACATTTCGTGTTGTCATAGCAAGTGGAAATGTGCTGTATCTACCTCGCAGCTCTGTGCGGTTATGGGGCAATGAAGCTGATTCAAAATGGAGAAAAAATACTGTCTGTGTTGGTGCACTGCATGGAAAGCTCACGACCACGTCATGTGCGGATGGAGGCCTTTAGATTTTTGCAATATTTGATGGTAAGAAAACTGTCATGTGATGACTTGATAACTCCAAGAGAATATATTATATATTCTTAGTCCCTTTTATTGGTCCAGTGGTGAAGCTACTTTTTAGCATTCCTAATCATTCACTGATTGACCGAACAGCAGTTGAATTTCTTATCATGTCAATCAAAAATCAGAACTGTCTTGTTTGGTCAATGCTAACTTGGAAAATTGGTTGTAAATTTTGATATTTTGCTGCCTGTTAGGATTGTCGATTGGATTTTTGGACAGGTATCATTAGATAGCTTATTTTCAGAATGTGGTTTACGTGTATCTTTGTGGATTGGGCCAGAACATGGCATTTCTTTGAACTGGCACCGTATGAGGTCTAATACCTTTGTCTGTCTTTCCCCGATGCAGAGACCTTCTATTGATCGTTTCAAAATGACTGAGGAATGTTGGCATACCATTGTTAAGGGGATAATTAATGTGTTGAGTGAGTGGAGATCACCATGTTCTGAGAAGGTACCTGCTGATCAGTTGTCTTTAGTAGTGGAGGCATGTCGCTTAGCATTTTTTGCTTGTCGTGCTCAACAGCATCACCCTTCCTTTTGGATACATAGAATAGACAGAGTCCTCCTTACTCTTCTTGTAAATAATTTCAGTAAGACAGATCAATCTCCAGTTTGCGTTCCAGCAGAGGACTTGATAGTTGCACAAAAGATAGTTTCTTCCCATGGTTATCCTGTTATAAGGCCTTACATTTGGGATATTCTTGGATTGCTTGCAATGAACTGTGCAGAAGACTTTGACCCAGCCATATATGGAAGCTCACTTTATCTTGACCGTCTTATTGCTTGTGCATGGTAATACTTCTCTATCCTTTATGCTAAATATAATAATTCTCTGAATTATTGTGGTAATCTTATTGTCTTCTGCTAGATACATCTATGCATGTCTTGCATACACGACATTTGAAGTGCATCAAGTCTTGCTTCATATGGTTAGTGACTTGTTGATCATTTGGTGCCAGATCAGGTTAGTTAAGCTAGACATGCATGAATGAGACAGATGATCTTCCGATGTGTACCTATGAAGTCTATGCTGTGCCTGCTAAGCAATTTTTATAATAATTCCAGTCCTGTGAAATTTTAGCAGTTGCTGTTTCTTATCTCTAACAACTGATGCTTATTTTTGTCAATAGCTTGGTAGCTGTGTATACAATTCGTGAAGGACCTCTTTCTTCAGAGAAAGATTTCCCAGCCGCATTGGAGCGTGAGCCAGCATGCAGAGCAGTTTCAATAATGGTCTATTCTCCCTGCAAGCATATTGCATCACAGTCTAGACAGTTCCTTTCATGTGCATTACTACCCAGTGGAAATGAGTATCTGAAGGGCATACTTGCTAGCTTTAAACCAGCAGCTATTAGGGATGCCTTTGCAGCATCAGATTACACCCGCCTCTTCATTAACTTAATGGTTTTCACTTGCTATTTGAGCTTGCCACAGTATCAGGATCTCATTATTGAAAGTGAAGCTGTAACGATATTCATTTGCTTTATCAAAATGTGGGTAAGCAAGGATGTGAGAGTTAAAAGGTCAAGCATTGCTGCTGCCTCTCAAGTGCATGCTACTTCTAGTGAAAGAACTTGCTGTTTTGCTAGTGTTGAGGATTGGGAAGGCAGAGATGTTATTTTATTTTTTAGTCTACAGGCGCTTTCCAAATTGATTCAGCTTTTGAAATTCACATCCAGCCAGCAAGCAATAACCTCGCAGGGTTTCGATGTTAATGCCGAGTCAGGAGATTCTCAAGATGGAAACTTCTTTGTTTTGCTAAAGGAGATCCGTGACAATGACTCCTTTGGTCCTGGACCCAGATGGTTTGCTTCATATTGTCTAAGCTTTTCTGGTATTTATGGTTTTCCAAGTAGGCTTGGGAAATCACTCGAAAAAGCACTTAATGAGGATGAACTTTCAGATTTGCAGCTTGTGCTTTCAGGAGGCCATTGCATAAGAGTTCATAGCATTATTCTTAAGGTTAGATGCCCTGCATTGTTGCCACTGCCACCAGTGGAGAAGGCACCACCTGATGGTTCTGATGAACCCAAAGATGAGCAGCACTTCGGGAAGTGCCAGCAAGAAGTTCGTTTATCAACACATGTGGACAGAAATGCTTTGATGAAGCTGTTGGAATTTGTTTATTCCGGCTTTTTATTGGTGGATGAGGGCCTTGTAAAGCAGCTGAAAATTCTTGCTAAACATTGCAATATGCAGGAACTGTCTGATTTGCTTAACAGAAATCCACCAAAATGGGGCAACTCCATAATTGACTTTGATCTCACTCCTGCTCTCAGTGTAGCTGGTTGTTCTTTTTCGTAAGCAACTGCTTTTCATTCATCACTTATTAGTTGTAATGTATGAATTATTCATGGATGGAACATGACCTTTTGTTTTGATATCAGAGATTCATATATTTGGCAGCATGAGTGCTTTGGATGAGTGATTTTGGTTGACACATAAATTGGTTGCATGACTATAATTAATGATTGATCTAGAAAAATCTCGTCACTGATTGCTCAATTGTCGGCATTGATTTGCTGGCTATCCCCATCTCACAGGATGGTTAGCTGGATAGCTGATAGAATAGTCTGGCACATCACATTTGAGAATTTTGTCCATCAGCTGTGGCAGTGCACATTATTACTGGTTCTTTACACAAATCCTGTGTGTATAACAAAATGTTTGATGCGCATAGGTGTGTTGTGATATTCATAACATAGAAATCATGAAGGATTTATTGCTTCACAGGAGTTTTTTTCTGTTGTTTTCTGTGCTTATGGTTAGTTATAGATGTAAATAATGAAGTAAACTGCTGACATTGATTGCTGTTGGTACAGTGATATTACCTTGATAGCTAAAGAGACTGAAAGGATGCCTTGGGCATGTAGCATATGCTCATTATCTACGCCTCATGTGCATGCTCATAAAGTCATACTCTGGTCAAGCTGTGATTATCTTCATGCACTTTTCCAGTCAGGAATGCAGGAGAGGTACTGGATAGAGTTACTCAGGATATTTCTTAAACAAGCATTGTCTTTGAGTCTCAGTTAGCCAAGGCATGCAGAGTTCCTTGGTGCTTCTGTTTCCAAGTGCACAGCCTTAGTATGGGCATTACATCATTGACCTGTGGAGCGATCCAAATGAATGAAATGGGCTATGCTGCCAGCCAGGACATCAAAAATTCCATGCATTTGGAACAGTTGTGATACTAGCATTGTGATTGTGGAACCCAACCGAAATTTGAATTGGACAACAATAACCACATGCAAATTTACTATATTTTATATTATGCAGAAGCACTGTGTTAATACTCTTCCTAGGTGTCCTGACTTGCCCTTCATGGTTGGTTCTATTTGGAAAAACTCATTTAGATGCTTCTCCTGACTTCTTGTTTGCCGTGTTGCAGTCGCTCACAGGTTTTGAAGGTTCCTTTGTGTTGGGAGGCACTGGTCAAACTTACAAGCTGGTTTTATTCAGGGAAGTTGCCAAAACCCAACCAAGATTGCTCGTGGAATAACATGGATAGAGAAAAGCAGGTTCATGAACTAAAGACATACATACAACTCTCTTCTCTCTCTGAATTCTGGCTCTTGGAAGATGTCCGGAAAGAGAGCATTGATTTGGTTACATCGTGCCTGAGATCTAAGCATCAGTTGTCCCTCAAGATCATCCAGTATGCTGCAAACCTCTCTCAGCAAGAGATTGTTGAGGCTGCTGTAAGTTGTCTGGCCCCTGCATACCCTAGGATGCGTGACTCAGGTGAACTGGAAGTTCTGGATGAAGCCTTGTGTGATCTTGTCCGGGCTTCATACGCTCGTTTTTGTCAAGAAGGTGGTTAGTAGAGAGAATGCTGACTCGGGCAAACTGGAAGTTCTAGAGAAGCCTTGTGCGATCTTGTCCGGGCTTTATGAGGAGGTTAGTAGGAGCATGCTGAAAGGCACTCATTATAATCTTAGGTTTTCAGTATCCGCCTGCAGCTACACTGATTCTCTCTCTCTCTCTCCCTCCCTCCCTCCCTCCTTCACAGAAACGTTTGGAAGAACTATTTGTATCTACTATGAACGTGTACAGGAAAAAAGCAAAAATTGTTGTCCCATGGTTGTACATTACCACACATCAGCAGCGGTACACTACCTCATGCAGCATGCCGGGTCCTGTTGGAATTTCTGTCTGGATTTGGATTCAGATGATTGACGCACATTCATGCACTAGTACGAGTGAATCTTCAAGGGAGATGTCAAAACAAATGAATCAGAGTTTTATCCATACGAGGGCACAAGGGAATCACACTTCTGTGATAGATGGGATTGTAATTGCGGATTACGCATTCAGTATACCATCCTGTTGTATTTTTGTTTTCTAATCAAACCCAACAATTTCATCTAGGATAAAATTCTGAATGCAATTGAAAGAAGTCATTGAAACATATCCTAAGAATTTAAATATTTTAGTGGTTTGTTCTCGATCCAATTCGAATTCAGAGGAGCTGCTTTTTTATGTACAAATCCATTGAACTGGTGGAAAAGTTGTCAGGGCTGAACAAGAAAAGTTCCTACTTGCTGAAGATACCAAACCAACATGCCGTGCCAGTTGAGAAACTGCTAATATCTTTTTGAGTTAACGAGTATTCGTGATCAATTTTGCTGAGAGTTGTTTTATCCCTCCGTGAGAGATTAAAGAGTTCTAATGCAGTGATTCAATTGGAAAAAAGAAGAAGAGAGTTCTAGTGCTTTCCAATGCTGTTTGCTGAATCATAGGCATACTACCAAAATGTGGCTTAACGTGCATTAATCAAGAGCAGAAAAGCAAGCCAACGGTTATCAAGAAGCCACTAGAATATAGTAACGACCGGTACAAAAGCAAGCATACTCCAAGAACAGGAAAAGTATAGTAGTTCATCCATAGCTACTCCACGCAAGTCTACAGCTCGGGGCTTTTACAAAACACTGACAACGCCTAGTATTCTAACACAATCCAGTAGTGCAAACCACGCATAGCTCGGGGCACTTGCAAGGATGCAAGGTGTGCCATTAAGGCTGGGTGTTTGATGGAGGTTGAGAGAAGAAAGGGAGAGTTGGGATTGTGGGAACTTTGGGAATGGAAGGGATTTGTGGAATTGTGGGGATTTTAGGGATTCGTGGAAAAGTGGGAATTGTAGGTATTGAAGGTAACGGTGGCAATATGCCTTGTGCAATGACTGGAATTGTGGGCAGTGGTCCAAATGCGGGCTTAGGCAAAGCCACAGATGGTTGAGTGGGCAACTCTGCGGCAGGCAGTGGTGGGATTGTTGGCAGAGGAACCAATGTAGGTTTTGGCAGGGCTGCTTCTGGAGCCACTGCAGCCAGACTGTCCGACAAGTGGCGTGCCGCATAGCAGCGGTGGTCAGCAACAAATGGAACAGCTAAAAGCAGCAAGCATAAGAAGCTCCTCCTGCTGAAAGCCATAGTGGTCTGAGTGAGAGCTGTTGGAAGATTTCCTGAATAAGGTACACTGATGACTGACTAAGGCGGAAGGCGAGGTTTTTATAGTGGGTATTAGATGACGGGTCAGTTGAGTTAGGTGATGCTGCTGCTGGTCATAAGCAAGGCTGTTTTGGATGCGTGGTGTTGGTTCACTTTCTCAGACATTTTCTAGAAATATCGAAGAACTAGAGATTAGAAAAGTTATAATGATAAAAACAATCAACGCTGATGGCATAGCTTTCTGCCTTAGCATGAATATAGACTTGAATTCCTTTTCTATAATGGAAAAAACACCAGGATTCAGTCTTATGATAATGCAGTTGAATTTTTTAATTCTTATTGGTAATTATCGATTTCACTGCCCCTCAAAAGGATGCGACTGAATAGCTTTAGGAATTAGGATGCAATGGCATCCATACCAAAAGGCAAAAAGCTATGTTTGGCTTAGAAACATATTGATTGATTTATGCTGACAAGAAGCTGAAGCTGATCAGCAGTTAGGACAAAGTGAACATTGTTGATGCGGCTTATTTGGGTCTTGCAAAGATGTATTCGGCTAAACAAGTAAATATATGTATTCCGCATGATTCATTTATCATTTTAATACTAAAAAAAGTTTATATTCCAAAAAGTTATTTTAATTAGAAATTTAAAAAGCCCAAAAAATAAAGAGGATAGTAACTCACAAGTGCAATGGACTTTTTAATTTCGGTTGCAAATCTGATAGCTTTAGTCTGTCAAAATTATTATTGTGAAAGGTGCCTTCCGAAAAGAAAAAAGAAGAAGAAAAATCTCCGACCTGCCGGATTCGAACCAGCGACCTAAGGATTGCTGAAACCACTACAGTCCTCCGCTCTACCAACTGAGCTAAGGTCGGATGATGTTTCATCCGAAAAATTTAATAATAAAGCTGATTTACAGCATCCAGGGTTTTCTCCGGGCTTTTTTTTTTTTTTTGATAGAAGGTTTTATGCAGGCTTTAATCAGCGAGAGACGGGGAGCGAGTGCTGCTTGACTCGCCGGCGCCAAAATTTTCGAACGAGGTGGCTGGAGAAGGGGAGCACCATGGACAGCGCCTGCTTGGATGCCCACATTCCTCAGCCGCTTATAATTTCCGCACAGCATATCCCAGATCCCTACCGTCCAATTGCTAGTTGGGGTGAAGAACTTATTTGGTTAGGTTAACTGGAGTAAACCAGCTTCTCCCCTCCTCAATTCCCTGCCTCCTTTCAAACTCCAACGATTCTCCTTTCTTTCCTTCTGGTATTTCCTTGAATCTCTTGAAAGCTAGGGAAAAGCTGCGTTCTTTCCTCACTTCTTTCTGAGTTGCTTTGTGTGCGTATGGTTATTTTGTTTATTTATTATTTTCGCTTTCTGAGTAGCAAGGCATGTGTGGGGGCTCCTGGGGATATGATTGTGTAGTAGGTTGCGACAACAGCAGCAGCAACCATAAAATAGAAGAACGCATGAAAATGAAGCTGTTTTATGCCACTCAAGTGTGGTGTGCTCTAGAAATGAGTGGATGGGGACGCCAAACTCCTTTTTAGGGCCAGCGTCTTCGTGGATGGACCAAGCTTCCTCTTTTTTATATTTCTATATAGAACTTGTTTACGATGATAGGCAAATTGTATGTCGTATAGTTATTAGGTGTTTCTTGATCCAATTTGAACCTTTTTGTTGTGTCGGTTACTTCTTTTAAAATGGAATAATCGTTTGTTGGGAAATTAAGAGTCTTTTTTCTTAGGAAGGTGGGAGGCCCAAAGGATCATCTGCACGTTGATGTTCTTCAAACTTCACCCTCTCTCTCTCTCTCTCTCTCTCTGGCTGTTGTGTAGCCTTTATTATTGCTGGGTTGAATGGACAAGAAATTTTTATGATCACTGATTATAATGCGTTGACCTGAACGGAAATCCCTCATTGTTTTGCTCTTTCAGGAAGTGCACAACCATGATTATGGGTGGAAAAATATATGTTACTTCCCCACCTGCATTCTCCAATGACAGTAAGAAACTGCTGGTCTGCACAGGAAATACGGTCTCAATTTTCAGCACCTCCACGGGCATGCTGGTACTTTTATATTTTTTCAGGCCCTAAAATGTTGCTTTTGGTGCTTGTTATGGATGCAAATGTCCTCGTGAATTGCAGATAACTGAATTGGAGGGTCATACAGAGCTAGTCACTTCTGTTGTTGTTCCACCAGCTACTTCTGCTGCAAGTAAAATTCTTTGCTATTGTTGGACAGCATCACTTGATGGAACAATTTGTTATTGGGATTTTTCTCTGCCTGATTTGATAAAGAAGGTGGAAGTAAAATTTCCAATCCATTCTATGGTAAGAAGAGATTATATCCATGATGCTTCTTTTTAAAGAATTTTATGATTTTCATGAATGACGAAAAAGTTGCAACCAATCAGATATATAGTCCATTGGATTTGTTGATGGTATGTCAGTATCTCATTCCAATGCAACAGGTTTCTTTCTACATCCTATGGCATAGTTCATGAAAATTAATTTCCTCATTTTCTGCATCCAGTTTCAAAATTCAAACTGGTAACCAGGTGAGGCTGTGTCATTATCTGCATCTTCTTTTCTTTTAGGTGATCCCAGTTGCATCGGGTAGATCAGTTCAGAGCACTGATAAGCCTTCGAGTCTTTATGCATTTGTTTCATTGGAAGATACAAGTCGTCCAAAAGGCCCGAAAGTGTTGCGTGGAATAATTAGAATGGTTGACTTAAACAAGTCACGTCTATCTGGAACATTATTAGCAGAGGTACGATTAGCTGTTCTCTATGCCTTTTCTTTTCATCATTCTGAATGTTGGAGGATATTTAATGGTTCCATATTTAATGATGTCAACCATTGCATTTCATGATCCCTTGTATGGGTAGATCTACATGTTTGGATCAATTTCTAGCTGGCTGGAAATTGTGCTTCAGTTAAGGGAAGGGGTTAAATTACTTTCTTATCTACATGCTAAAGTGAATTCCTTTTTGAAAATTTGAAAATTTATTATTTTTGCCTTTTCTGTTTTTTCCAAGGGTAAAGATGGATTGATTTGGCCAAAGAAAACCATGTTGTAATTGACCTTGCTTTAAGATTTCCGCATACAGACAAACCTGAGTGCGACTCAAGGTTGATTGTGGACGGTATAGCAGATATTTTTATTGGAGCTAGCTGCTTTTGTATAACCCTGGTTCCATCAATTGGTTCAAATTATTCTTCTGTGGTTTTGATTAATAATTAACCAGGAAGCATTTCATCAAAGGGAAATAGGTAGTAGGATAGAATAGTTGTTAGCCTATTCTCAAATGGTGCTTCATATATTATTTTTTACCATAATTTTCTATCAATTGCCTTCACACCAGTGTTCAATTTCAACAATTTGTTGCCAAATTTCTTAACTGTTTCCTAGAATGATGTTTTTTATGCAAAGCTAGAATTGTCTTTGGCATTGACTTTTCCATTTTTTATTTTTCTTGTATTTCAGACTAAAAATCCAGAGCCTTTAATTGCTTGTAATTCTGGGGAATTTGTTGGTGTTCGAAACAAACAACACCTTCGCATATGGAGGGTTCCCTGTGGGAATTTTACTTTTGATCAGATCAAAGCAATAAAATTGCACCATACAAAGAAGTTGATGACTCTTGCTTTTCACCCAACTGAGAGAATTGTAGCCGGAGGTGATGTGTCAGGAAGGATTTTGATCTGGAGAGGTATTGGACATCGGAAGTTTTCACAGAATCAACAATCAGTCGGTGGAGGAAAGGTGAAATTTGAGGAAGAAAGGCCTGGGGCGAGAGGTGATGATGATGCTGATTCCTGTACAACATGGCACTGGCACCCATCTGAAGTGAAATTTGTGTCGTTTTCTTCTGATGGTGCTTATCTTTTCTCAGGTAGCGTAACATTGTTTTTCATTTTTCTTTCTCAATCCAAATCTTGGTATGACTCATCCGATTGACATCACTATGGATGGAAAATACTCACGAAGTTTCTCAGAAAGGTAGATACTAGTCAACTAGTCTTTAATTTCAGTTGATGAATGCCACCTATGAGATGGGCATTTTCTACATGTAGCTGTTATCTGACTCCCATTTCTCACTAGCCATGTGTAGCACAGCTATGCCTTGTCCATTTCTCTCTTCCTTTCTTTTCTTCATCCACTGACTAGGTGCTGGTAGATCTTATTGATCTGCTTCACTATTGAACTCAAGATATTTCAGAGAATCATGGACTCTAGTGATTAATGGAATTTTAGTGTGATTTTATTGGTTATGGTATTTGTTTCTGTTATTTAGGTGGTAAGGAAGGAGTGCTTGTGGTCTGGCAGCTTGACACAGGAAAGAAGAAATTTCTTCCACGTCTCGGGTCTCCACTTTTATATTTTACACAGTCTGCAGACCCTTCTCTTGTCTCGGTAAGTAAAACTGCATGGAGAAATCATAGAAATTGCTGCTTCAATTTGGGTTTCTTATTTTATTAACATTGAAATTTGCTGCCACCCTCGTCATGATTGTAGGGAAATTCTAGACATCTACCTTGATTGTGGTTGTAGTGCAAACAAAAATGATTAAGCTAAGACGATGACGGAAAACACAATTTGTTTCTGCTTTGACTTTGGAGAATCCAAATTTCCCTCTTAGTCTCCATTGAGAACCTACAATTGAGCGGACTTGCATATAATTGACTTTTATTTCTTAGAGAGTCTTCATATATCGTTTTACTCTGCACTGTTGATCTCTATGATTTGGTATATAAGCACGAAATGTTGGGAGTCCTGTTGGCTTCTTTGAATTGGTGGCAGAAAAACACCCGCACTGCTGAATTATTTTTTACCTTTGTATTCTGAGTTAACGATGTCTGAGTTTGTCCTGAAATTGCATGTTCAGGTATCTTGTGCAGGCAATCAAATCCATTTACTCAAAATGCCATCAATGGAAATTATCAAATCTATTGCTGGGATCAAGGTTTGAGAAGCCATCTGCTTTTCTTTGATTTAAACTATCTGTTATATGTTGTGCTTGCTGGACCTATCCTCTATGATGCTACATTATGCCCTGCTGACGGGGCTTTATTTCTTTCTTCAGTTTGAAAGTGTGAAGTTATGGTCACTTGCTGAGACTAAATATTCTTGTGCATATTTCAGCGCCCCTTTTCATTTCCAGAAGTCCATGGAGACTTATATGGTGGCTATGTGTTTGATCGCACATCTGGATTGGTTGCGCTTCGGACGGAGGCTTATCGCATACAGTTTTACAGCTTGTTTGATGATCGTGAGGTTTCACAGGTGTGTTTGGTTCACAAGTTTTGCCATGCTAATGGGAATCTTCTTCATACTTATTGCACTCACCATAGAAGGCCGTCATAATTATTTATTTACTGGAGTACGTCATTGAAGGGTGGTGATGCGAGTCTATGCATTATATGACTAGAATTGCAGTCTTGATTCTTAATTTGGTCATTATTAATTTAAGGTTGCAGAAGTGTGTGGAAATTCATAAAATTCGGAATCCAAGCCAAATTAATTGGAATTCTTTTCAGATAGTTAGAATTTTCAGGTTCCATTGTGTTACTTTTTAGCAATGTATTACTTAAGTGCAACGGCTATACATTAGTTTGTCTGCATATATTGAATTAGAGCTAAAAGATTTTTTGCATTTCTTTGTATCTGCTTGCAGGTTCAGGTTTGTGAATGTAATTATCAGCCTGTTGATGATGTTACGGTAATGATGAAATTAATGTCCTCAGTTCTTTGATTTTTGTTATTCTAAGCTATATGCAATGACTCTATAGAAATAACACAATTTTAATATGCAAGTTTGTTAAGAGTGCTTAACCAGTGCTTCAAAAAACCTAGATATTTAACAACAGGTTCCTCATAGCAAAATAGTGTAACCCATGTCTCATGCCATAAGTTGGGAACTTGGGATTACCAAACTGCTAATAGATCATCATGCTGCTGTGGATAATGGCCTTTACAATTGTCTTTAGTTAAATTATATTCTAGCAGCACATAGCCCTTTCCGAATGGTTGTTGGTAGTTTGCTGAAAGCATAAAATTTTATTGAGACTTGCACTTTTAGCTATCATTAAGTACTTGGTGGATATCCAGCTGATCTTGGAATGTGGTTGTTCAATGAAAATGAGGAATGAGCTTTTTTTGTTTTTGTTTTTTTGTCCCCTGTATATTTTGATACTGAAAACTATCTCAGGAATCATTTAAGAAATTGGATGAAGATGCATGGTTGTCCTACAAAGAAACCGAACAAAATTTACTCATCCCTTACTGTTGGAACAGCTATGGTCAAAATGACTATGGTTGCTCACACAACTACACGACGTGGAAATGATTTGAAGGAATTAACTGTAAAAATTGTGAGCTATGGGCATATTCTTTCTACCTTGTATCTTCCTCAAATTTTAGGCCAACATTTGCTGACATATTTAAATGATGACCTTGGATGGCATTCTCCTTGAATGAAATATTGGAGTAATAGCCCTGCCTGATTCATTTTAGGTCAACGTTTGCTGACAGTTAAATGGTGACACATGAATGGCATTCTTATTGCAGGGGTCATTGTAATAATGCACCTAAACCTTCTGATTCTGATTCTTCCGATTGTTTGATATACATGCAGGTAGTTATAAGCATTGTTGCTCTTTCATTAGATGGATCTAAGATGGCTACTGTTGAAGTTAGAATTCCTGAGGAAGGCATTGGAGGTCTTATAAGTCTTAAGTTTTGGGAATCTGGATTGCAGAATAGGGAATTCACCTTGTCTACTATCATTTATGAGCCACACAGGTTAATGGATGCATTCATTTCTAGAAGCAAGTTGTCTCTTTTCTTCTTCTTCCAAAAAGTTAAAATCTCCATCTACTAGCATGGTTCAATTATAATTTATTGGTTGCAATTATTTTGGTTTCTGCTGTTAGCTCACAGGGATGTTATAAAGCAGATAACCTCTCAGAATATTTACTTATTTAAGCAAATGGAGAATGCATGGGATCTTACCATCTTGCACAGTGGATTAGTTTTCCTGGTTTTTGTTATTTGATTATCTGAATCAAGTATGTTTCTAATTCCTGGAAGCAAACCATTTAGAAGTTAGAAGAACTCTGGTTCAAGACAAGATCACATCCATGCTTTCATTCAATGTGATCATTTGCATGACAAGATTGTACATCCCCTGTTCCCTTTTTATGGATTTTTTTTTAAAAAAGGGGATTATAGCTTGAAGATGTAGATTTCTTATTTTTTCTGTTAGATATTTTTCAATTTGCATGATCTGGTTGCGAATTATCCTACATTTTTCTGAATTGAACCTTTTGCTGCATTTCAGTGACTCTAGAATTTCTGCGGTGGCATTTCATCCTACACGAAATATGGCAGTGAGCTCTTCATTTGGGTGTGATTTTAAGGTAATCTTGTTGATTCAGCTTCCCAGGTTAGAGTTTCCTGCTAATTTCTCCCTTTCAGATTTGACAAGCTGCTTTCCACAGATATGGCGTAGTTTTGACAATCGACCGGAAGATCAAACAAATGCAAGAACTGGTGGTTGGAGATGCCAATCTGTTGGTTCATACAAGTATGGAGCCTCTATTCTTTATATTCTAACTTACAGATAACCATTGTACCTTTGCCTGCCACAGAATGTAAAATAAGGCTGTGGGCCTCGTATCATAGAGAAATACTGAGTTTTGCATGCCTATGTGCAAACACTGGTAGGGGTGCATGCATAAGCACAGAAAACATACTCATCCCACCCTGCTCTACCACCTATTGTGCACAAACAAGAGAGGGCATGATAGTAGTAATGATAATAGTAACAATAATAGACCCTGCCCATAGACTAGCTTTTGTGTACCAATTTAGTAGACGAGCTTTGATTTGTGGATTGCCTGAATTTTCTTTGACCTCTCCTATGTTTGTATCGTCATTCTCAATGGAGTGGGAATTTATGGTTTCTTATCACACACAGTCCTTTGACCTTACTGTTCCAGCTGTTTTGACTAAGAAGTCAACTTTCTTGAAAATTAGTTATTTTGGCTCCCTCCTGCAATTGCTTTTGCTTATTTGCTTTCTCAGCTCACCTCATAATGGAAAAATTATCTGTTATCTCACTTGTTTAGTTGGCGTAGCAGAGTCCATGCAGCTGACCCCATTTACGTGGGAAATGGCTTATGATGACGATGACAATCATGATCTCACTTGTGTAGTTCCTTTATTGTTATTTCTTATTATTAATGAGAACTCAACTTCCAAGCAGAAAAAGGCCGATGACAGCTGCTGCATTTTCTGGTGATGGATCTGTCCTCGCAGTTGCTGCAGAAGGTGTTGTGACTTTGTGGGATCCAGATACGAATGTTCTTGTAGCTGTAATTGGAGAGACTCCCATGGTGGTTATCTGGATGGTTTATTTAGTTCTGCTGTTTTGCTGGGAAGGTTTTTCTGGTATATCTGACGATGTTTTATTGACTTGTTTGCAGCCAATTAGAGCACTCTCTTTCATTGGCAAGTCAGAATACCTTGTAACAATATCTCAAGGTTCAAAACCACATCTTGCTGTTTGGAGTTTGTCAAAACTTGATATATCATGGTCATATAAGCTTCTCACAGAAGGTACATTCTCCCCCAGTGTCATTTTTCACCTCTTCTTGAGGAAATAGAGAAGGATTAGATTGTTGGGATAGCCCGCATTAAATATACTAGTGCGGTGTGCTGGAATTTGTCAAGATATCAATACCGACTAATGCAAGATCAAGATCATGAGGCTTTCTATGGTGCCAATTCAGCTGTGGCTAGGATTTTCTGAGATTCAAGACCGGCCTTATTTTTTTTCTTCTGGCTCTGGGTTGGATTTTATGAGATTCAAGATTTGTCAGAGATTTGTAGCTGAAATATTTACGTCATATTTTGTGTTGCTATTTGCTTTGTAACAAATTTGTTCCTTCAGTAGTGGCCCTTCATTTGATTGGGTGGTTTGGTTTTTGTGCAGCCTTGGCTTATACTGGTGATGGTTCTCAGTTTGCTGTATTGGCCCCCATTCATAAGTCATGGAAACAAACCTCATCTGATGAAGTTGTTCTTGAAGATGGAGACGGAGTGATTTTGCTGTTCAATGTGGAGGATCCAGTCCCTGTGGCTACGTGGTCCGTAAAGAAGGTAGTTTCAGTTCTGAGTTTGTTCCAACCTATTGACCTTCAGTATTCTGATACTTTTCCTTTTTTTTTTTTTGACCTATTTTTTTCTTTTTTTTTCTTTCTTTTTTTGATAGAAGACCTTCCTTTTTTATTTTTTTTTTTCTTTTTTGAAAGCATTCCTTTTTCAAGTTAGTATTAGTTTTGGAATATGTAAAAGTAAAAAAGGGCAAAGAAAATGGTAACAACTTTAAAAAGCAAAAATTACGTGATGTAACAAGGGTAATAATTAAAAGTAAATAGATAAGTTAAAAATAGATAGTATTACTATATTGAAAGATGTGAAAAATCTTAAAATATAGTGGTAATAACTGAAAAAATAGCGTAATTAATTAAAATGTCAAATTATTTCAAAAAGTAGAAGTGTGTAGAAATTAGTGTGAAGCGGACCCTTATTTGTAAAATGGGCTAGCATGTCCCCATAGGGCCATTTGAATTTGCAGCATCTCAGGGCCCCAAGTTGTATTTGCAGGCAGAGGAACCTTATTTTTCCTGTTTTCATTTGGGTTCAGCAAATGTGCTTGTGGCCATGGTAACTTCTGTAATTGGTGGTAAGCATCTTGCAGAAATTAGTAAACACATATTTCCTCGATGTTTATTTCTGACTTTCCAGGCACACGGAGGTGGGCTTTCATTCCTGCAGCCAAACCCATCTTCACTGGCATTGTCTAATGAGGGAGAAGTTCCATCAACAATGCTTGCTTATATAAATGGAAATCATGAATATGTCATCTTTGATCCACACGCTAAAGAGGAACAACAGATGAGCATCATTCGTAGGGAGCAAGCTGGCAACAGTGAAGAAACAGGTAATGCATGTGCTATATAATTCTTCGGTTCCTCAGATACAAAATTTCAGTTTGCATGGAGAAGCCAGAGGATTGGAGAAGCTGAGAAAGTTCTCCTTTTATTTGTAAAATTACCCCTGTTCATCTATTCACTCTCCTTCCGTTTTTTTTTTTTTTTTTTTTTTCCCTCTCTTCTTCCTTGGTTACAGAGCGATTTGGTTTTGCATCTATATGCGGGGAACTCCCACAATTCAAGCTGAAGAAGGGTCATGTGCCAGCCGCCCCATTTGTGCCATCAGATAGACCTTGGGAGACCATATTCAGTGGGTCATCGCATGTTCTTCCACCCCTCACCATGCTCTGCTCAGCATTTCTAGAATCGTTACTGCAAAAGAAGTCGAACATCCAGCATTGATATATCTCAAGTTCTCAATATCCTGCGGCCAGTGAAAGATCTCACTCTTATCTGCTGACGTCCAAACAGAAGGTATTGAAAAGGGGTCAGCTTCTTAGAAGAGTGAAGTAAGAGCTAAAATTTGGGGGGTGGTGGTGTTGGGGGTGGGTGGGTGGGTTGGGTTGGAGAGTTGGGAGATGCTCTGTTCAGCGGCCAAACGTCAAGTGTGTGTCCAGGATGTGCCCGGACATGGATTCCATGCAATAGCAGGGGAAGCGTTGTAACAAAATTTTGCAGGCGATAGGTGTTAAAAACATTCGAAGCTCCGAGATTTTTGTACCAAATCTTCTTTTAATATAATTTCGTGTTTTTGTGATCCATTTCTTATCCATAGAGAGAGCGTCTTGAGATTTTTTTTTTCTTTTTTTTTTTTGGATTGTAGTGTCTTGCGATTTGGTTGTGGAGCATTGAAGTGCAAGGACTTAAATTAGCTGGAGAAAATGGCCACATTGACATTGAAAATGAAGACTCCATAAAGATAATTCGGTATGTCAACAATCCTACATCAGTTCGAGTAAGAAACTTTCTTTAAAAAAGAAAAAGAAAAAAAAATAGTTAGAAAAACTATCATCGAGCTTGACGCACAAAGAACAGAGACATATAAAAACGATTGTTGGTCCTGTGGGCTATGACTTTTTTCGTGTAGGATTCGGTTCTGAGTTATTATAAGCTCACCAGTTTCGTCCTCAAACCATAACTCGATTACGGGATTTTACTTGTAGTTTTTGTTTTAACTTGCTCAACTCTTCAAACCACAGAGTAGGGGTGGGAATCGGAGCGGGTCGGCCCGTGACCTGTCCCGTCCCGACCCTATTTAATACCGGGGTGGGACGGGTTAACATACCCGGCGGGGCGGAGTGGGTCGGATATTTGATATTTTTTAAGAACGGCGGGTCGGGGCGGGGCGACTGTGCTGTAGATGGCTGAGATGCATGGGGCAGCCGTAACGATCGACGGCCGAGGGTTTGCAGATCGGAGAAAATTCGAGATGGGTTTGCTAATCGGAGAGGAAATTTGTAAATCAGAGAAAACTTGTTGATGGGTTTGCAAATCGGAGAAGACAATCTGCTAACGGCACTAAGAGTGCTCAGATCTGAGATGGCTGGCACTAATCTCGCTGGTTTAGATCTTCGGGCGGCGACAGCAACAGCACTGCTGCTCCGTTGGGTTATCACCTGATTGGAGAAGATGGGTTTCGCCCGGCAGCAGTAGCGGCAAAAACGATTGAAGTGGAAATTTTTTTTTCGCCGGTCGGAAGTGATAGAATCAAGGGCAATAGGGATCTATTTTTCATTGGGCTCAAAGAAGATCAATCCTTGTGCGGCTGGAGAAGAAAACGTGCTCTGGCAACGTAAGAAAATATGTACGTATGCGGCCATGTGCACTGATTCGCAACATTAATTCTCAGGGCTGGTGGACCTACCCGCAGACCTTTTTTTTTCTCTCACAAAAAAAAATCATCATTCAATGTTAATATTCATATTTTATTTAAATATTTATATTTTGCTTTGACTAATTAGTAATAGATCGAAGCATATAATAATTAAATTTAATATAGATTTGTATTTATACTTGATAGGTTCATAAATTTTTAAAAATTTCTTACTTGACCCGCAGTTTTTACCCAACCCGTTGACCCGATACCGACCCGAATTTTATCCCGAGACCTATTAGAAAAAAGTAAGGGTCAGATCGACCTTGTCCCGACCCGGTATAAAATAAGGGTCAAACAAGATTTTTGAAAAGTATGGTCAGGGTTGGGCACACCCTGACCCGTCCCGACTCGCCCCGATTCCCACCCCTACCACAGAGTACACAGGTTCATAAAAAAGACCATTGGTCCTGTGGGCTATGACCTTTTCCAGGTGGGATTTGGTTTTGAGCTATTATAAGTCCATCAGTTTCGTCTTCGAATCTTAACTCTATTCCGAGCTTCTACCTGTAGTCTTAGCTTTTACTGACTCAACTTTTCAAATTACATCTACTAGAGGGGAAACTGTTCTAATACAACTTGTCACATAAAGACCCAGAAAAAACTACTATTGGGCCCATGAGTTATAGGTCTCACAGTGTGATATTGTTCGCTCTGACCTCGTAGCTTAGCTGCATAGTTTTGAAACGTGTTATACTATGTTCAACTTGAGACTCGCTTATAAATCATTAGGAGCTTTCTCTTCTTTTCGATCTAAGATTCAGTTTTGGGCTGGTGCATTAATATTTTTTGTCATTGCTGCCGGCTGAAGTGGGAGCACTGTCAGCATTGCCGCGGGCATCGTTGGAGGTCTCCTGATTTCTATGCCGAGCAGCCTCGGCTATTCGTTTTGCGCTGGAGAAGAGATGGACGGGCTCCGAGTCGGCAATCTTTCCACCTTCGATTGGGGTGCCAACCTTGCACCTTACCCTCAGCATCTCATCTTCAGACGGCTTTGCTTGGGCTGCTCCGTACTCAATATCCTCCTGGCTTTTCGCCATCTCTTTCTTCTCTGTCTCTCTCTCACACTAGTTTTTCGCAGGATGGACAATTGCTTCCTACAACTACGTGTATATTTATAAGCTGAGTTGCAGCTACTGAGCATTGCAACGTCTTAACTTTGCACAGCCTCGGTAGCTGCCATGCGGTGGTTGTCCTAAGCACCAGCTCATGCCGGCTTCTCCACGCATCAAACACCAAACTGTTTTCTATTCGCTCTCCGCTCCTGCACCTGCGGTCTGTGGAACTTGATCCTGTTATTTCGATCATGTCTGAGGCTCTCAGCTAGTCATCCTAATTCTCTTTATGTATATATAGGGGAAGTTTAAAAAATGCTCATATATTTTACCCATTATTTCTCTTATACTTATAATTTTACCCATTATTCCTTTCCTACTCATGTCGTTACTAGTTGTTTACCATCGTTTGGATTTTTTTATTTTATTTAGTATTTATATTAAATAACTACCAAAACTAACCTTACCAACTGAGGATATAAGAAAGAAAAGGTTAGAAAAATACTGATGAATCGTTGCTGAATGATAGCATGGAATTTAAAAAAGAAGCACACGATTGACGTAACCGCAACAATTTTATGCATTTTTCAAACCCTCTTTGCAATGACTTTTTTATGTTTTTGAAACCTTGTGCAGGCGGAGGATATATACATTATGCTAAGATGGTTAGAAAAAACTACATGCCAGTAATGATTGTGGTTTTTATCACATATTCTGCCGTGAGACGAGTTGTCTATATCACATATTCTGCCGTGAGACGAGTTGTCTATGTAAAAATTCATTTTCATTATGGATATAAACTTTATTGCAACTAAAAGTTAACTCCCGTAACTTTTCATTTTAACGGCATGGGTATGGAAAAAATAATAGGTAAAATTTGTGGGTATCAGAAGTATATATGAAAATCTGTAGGTATAAGAGGAATTTCAAGTGAAATACGTGAATATATTTGAAAATTTGCCTTACATGTATACTTAGAAATTGCGAGCTGAAAACAAAGAGAATATATAAAGATTATTTTAAATACTAATTTTAACAATGTTTATTTACTTTTATTTGAAGGCGGGGCAATTACTCTCTCAAGTTATTTTCTAAAAAATTTTAGAATTGCTCCCATCCCGTGCAAAGGTAGTATTATAGGTAGGAAATTGTCAAAAAAAAACAATTTTTTAAAAGAAAAAATAGCAGCACAGCACAATTTCAACTACGAGCCAACGCTCTAATTAATATACACACACACACGAGCTAACGCTTTGAATATAATCTTACCTTCTCCACAAATCAAGTGGCTTATAGGTTGAAAGTGGGTGATAATTTAGGTTGAAAGCAGATTGAGAACGTGTTGAAAAAGGATTAATAAGCGACATAAAATTGGATAAAATAAATTAAAATACATCCAAAGCATTATCAATCAACGCATATGAAAATATCAAAAAAGAACTTCACTAATTCAAGTAATCAAGAGGCATAATTCTCAACATCTTTAGTGGTACAACTTGAGTTAAGTAGGTCCAAATTGAGTTAAGTAGGTCTAGTTCAGGATAAATTCTATCTTTCTCAAAAACTCTTATTTTATTATATTATAGGTCAAGTTGATTCTAAATCTATTATACTTTATTTTTTTTAAGATGATCTGATTCTGATTTTAGTTCTAAATCAACTCTATAAAATAATCTTTATATTATATTTGTAAACTATACTTTTATTACACGTCTTGCTTAAAAACTTACAACGAAGATGACAATAATATAATTTTTGAAATACATTTATTAAATTTATTAAATAATACTATAATAGATAAATTAAAAAGTTTTTATATATTGAAAAAATATATTTATGTCTTTCATTATAAAAGATATTTTATAAATATATATTAAACATATATTAGTAATTAGAGTTGATCTTAGATACGGAACCTACCTTGTACTAATTGAAGTAGATATTTTTTTTTATTTAAAACCTTTCTCATGGGTATAGAAATAGAAATTTATCTTATCATTTTAAGATACCCAATAATCCACTCACGGATGCCCTACCTAAGTTGCGTCCCTATTCGTCTCCTATGAAGTTAGCTCAAAAATATTTTTTAAAAGTTTTATTTTTCATCAAATTATTATTTTAAGTATATTTGACCTATATATTAAGTTTTATCATTTTTAAAAATATGTATATATTTTTAATTTCAAATAGAAGAATGCTTTAGTCATTTTCAACCCCTTAAAAATGACTACACCGCCTATATTTGAAATTCAAAAAACATATGTATACATTCCAAAAATTATAAAACTTTTTTATGAGAATAAAATTTTGATATATGAATTAAATAACTCAAAATAATAGTTTTATTAAAACAAAAAATAAAAAAGATAAATAGGGGGCCGCATGGTTGATACCATGACAGTAGAATTCAACAAATAAATAAAGAGTAATGTGGAAAATCCGATTGTGCTTGACATATCTAGGAAAATAACCAAGTGTAGCCAGATTGCATTATATTTACAGTGCAGTCCAATGCAAATGGGCTCTACATGATCATGAAGTTAACATCTACTTCACTCATTGTATTTAAAATTATTTATTTTAATAACATACTAATTTTCATTTGAATCAAACATGTGTATCGGTCCTATCTTAAAATGGTACAAAATCAACATAATAAAATAATTTGATATAAATATCAATATTAAAATTATATTTTCAACATCTAAACCGTCAAAAATATATTTTTTATATAAATAAATAATTATATAAATTATTATTACATTTTAATACATTAAGGGTTCATTTTACATGCAGTTCATATCCTAGATATGGACTGAATAGATTCCCATATATATATATATATAAATTTTATTTAAGTGCATTCCGACCGCACCATAATTATAGTACATGTCATTGCAAATGGGCCCCATGTGATCATGAAGTTAACATCTACTTCACTCATTGTATTTAGAATTATTTACTTTAATAGCATATCAGTTTTCATCCAAATCAAACATATATATGGATTCCATCTTAAAGTTGTACAAAAGCAACATAATAAAATAGTTTAATATAAATAATAATTTTAAAGTTGTATTTTCAACATCTAAACTGTCAAAAATATATTTTTTAGCCATTTTGTAATGGACGAATCGTAACTATAGTGTAATCCGTCTGCACCTGATAGGTTATCTCTCATATATATATATATATATATATATATATATATATATATATATATAGGGATTCGTTCCTGTGCAGTCCGCTGTAAAATAGGTCTTACACATATTAGATCGCAATGAAATTTTATACAATCATTTATCCATATAAAAATCATACTTTAGACGGTTTAGATGTTAAAAATACCACTTTAAACTTAATATTTACATTAAACTATTTTATTACGTTGATTTTGCACGATTTTAAGATGGGGATCACACACATATTGGATTTAGATGAAAATTGGTACGCTAATAAAGTGGACAATTCTAAACACAATGGGTGGGGAGGATTTCCCATGATCACGTGGGGGCCACAGTGCGTGCACTGCACGGTGCAGTCGCATGCACTGGATCATTTCTCATATATATATATATATATGATGCTGCACCGGAATAGCGGTACAGTGGCCCCAAAATGGGGCCCACATGATCATGAAATCATGATATTACATATCTGATTGGGATGAAAATTGGTATGGTAGTAGAATACATTATTATAAATACAATGGGTGGAGTAGATCATGATTTCATGATCATGTGGGCCCCATTTTGGGGCAATTACACCGCTGTTCCGGTGCAGTGACGCTGCACCGGAACAACATCCTATATATATATGTATATGAGTTTGGCTTCTATGTAATAGACCCATATAACTTTTTTAGAATCTAAAATTTTGATCTTTGATAGAAAATATAATTTATTCGTTATATTTAATATCATTTGTTTATCTAGGAGATCAAGTTTTATCCGAATCAAGTATATTTATGGGTCACATTTGTTAGAAAATGTATATATTCATATGTAAATTATAAAAAAGGCGAAAATATTGATTTTAAAGTAATATTTTCGACATCTAAACCATACAAAATATCATTTTTATGTAAATAAATAATTCTATAAAATATTATTACATGCTAATATATGTGTAAATAAATCTAAGCATTTTTCATAATTTGTATATGGATATATACATTTTTGAGTAAATGTGACCTATAAATATACTTGATTAGAATGAAACTTGGCCTCCTAAATAAACAAATGATGTTAAATACAATGAATGAATTTGATTTTTCATTAATGATCAAAATCTTAGATTTTGAATGGGTTATATGAGTCAGTTACATAGAAGCACGATCGTATGAGAGAAAATTATTTAAGTGCAATTGGATACAATTACAATGCAGTTCATTGCAAATAAGCCCCACATGGTCGTGGAGTTAATATCTGCTATACTCATTATATTTAAAATTATTTACTTTAACAGGATACTAATTTTTATCTAAATAAAAAATGTGTATGGGTTCTATTTTAAAATAATATAAAATCAACATAATAAAATAGTTTAGCATAAATATATTATATTTTAAACCATAATCTTGACCATCCAAATGGGGATGTGATCATGGACGTATCTAACTAAAAATTCCAAGTTTGAATGCGGCCACTATTTGCTACGCGGGGTAATATAAGAACAGAAAAAACAAAACAAAAAAAGAAAAAAGAAAAAACTGTGGTGGACTCGGAAGTTAATACGCACACCCTTCGTATGCTCAGCGCACGCTGATGACTGACGAGTGACGAGGAGAGATGTGGATGAGGCTTGCCTCATTAGCTCCCACCGAACTGCCTTCGACCGTTTTCTCTGCTGTGGGATGACGGTAACCATCCCACCCATGGAAATCTAGGGTAAGGCCTCCCTCCCCGCTTCCTCTACTCGCAATCTTTCCTTCTCATTTTCTCAGTCCCTCCAGTTCATGTTCTGCTGAAAGATCATATTTTTTCAAATCCTCGTATTTTCATCTTCAAACCCCTTTAGAGCTTCATTGAATTATCTCACTGGCCTTGCCTCACTCGCTTCAGTTGCAGAAGTAGAAGGAAGAAGCAGAGAAGCGTTTTCCTGATTTTACTTGTTCGTTCAGTCTACTGAATTGGGGAATATCCTGTATTTACAGAAATATTGGGAAAGAAGTGCTGTCTACTTTCTCAATCGTTCTCTAAACCCTTCCTCCACATATAAGATAGAGAGGAAATAGAGTTCTCTGATTATGACGGCATATATCTACAGACCATGGCCCCTTCCAAGCCCAACATCAGACATTCCAAGAAAGGCCCCTCTCTTTCCTTCCCTCAGTACAAACATACCTACTCTCTCTCTCACCAGATGCTTCACCAAAGCCCTGGGCACCGCCCAAATGACAGCCGCTTCACAAGAAAAACTCTCCTTCAACATCCCCAATTGGCGAAACAGCCAAAATGACCGGCGGCCGAAAGACATTCGCCTCAATGTCGCCTTCTTCTTCATGGAATCCATGATTAAGAAGGGCCAAAAACCTGATGTTTTCCAGTGTACTCAGCTCTTGTATGACCTTTGCAAAAGCCATAAGCTCCGCAAGGCAATTAGAGTTTTGGAGATGCTGGCCAAATCAGGTGCTACCCTAAATGATAACGCTTATGGTTATCTTGTGAATAAGCTGTGCATGAAAGGTTATGTGGGATCTGCAATGCAATTGGTGGATAAAATGGATGAATTCGGTTGCCAGCCGACGATGGTCACATACAATGCTCTTGTTCGAGGGCTGTGTTTACATGGGAACCTGCAACAAGGTCTGCAGCTTCTCACCCGGTTGATGCAGAAGGGGTTGGCTCCAAATGCATTTACATATTCGAATTTGCTTGAGGCTGTTTGTGTGGAAATGGGGGTTGATGAGGCATTGCGGTTATTGGATGAGATCATAGCGAAGGGTGGTCGCCCTAATTTGGTTAGCTACAATGTTATCCTAACTGGACTGCGTGATGAAGGGAGACTAGAGGAGGCACTTTCATTGTTCAGGAGTTTACCCACAATGGGATTTATTCCAAATGTTGTGAGCTATAACATTTTGTTGAGAGGTTTATGTTGTGAGGGGAGATGGGCAGATGCAGAGGAGCTATTGACAGAGATGACTAACAATGGTTGTCAACCAACAATGATCACATACAATATTTTGATTGATTCTCTTGCTTCACACGGAAGAGCTGGTGATGCTCTTGAGGTTTTGGATGATATGGATAGGAATGGTTTCAAGCCAACTGCTGCCACCTATAATCCAATAATCTCACAATTTTGCAAGGAAGGGAAAGTTGAATTTGCTGTGAAATGTCTGGATATGATGATGGATGGACATTTTTGTTCTCCAAATGAGGGAACCTATAATGCAGTTGCTGTACTTTGTGGGGAAGGGAAGGTGAAAGAGGCATTCTCTATGTTACAATACATGGGAACTAAGCAAAATTATTCAATTCATGAATTCAATAAGGATGTGATTACAGGCCTATGTAGAAAGGGGAACACATTGGCAGCTTTTCAGATTCTAGATGAGATGACAAGGCATGGATTTATTCCAAAGGCATTCACATATTCATCACTGATCCGAGGGCTCTGTGCAGAGGGGATGTTGGAAGTGGCACTGGAAATTTTTATGATGATGGAAGAGAATGTACGTGGCCTGACCAATGTGAATTACAATACTCTAATACTCGGGCTTTGCAAGGGTGAGAGGGTAGATCTTGCAGTCGATGTACTTGAGCGTATGATAGCTAAGAGATTCAGGCCAAATGAGACGACATACACAACTTTAGTGGAAGGACTTGTACTGGTGGAGGAGATGGAGTTGGCTGGGGAGGTCCTTGGGGAGTTATATTCAAGACATCTTCTGGCTCAGAATGCTGTGGAAAGACTGATGATGCAATACGACCTGAAGCTAATTGGAGCAGTCGGCATTTGAATTCACTTTTCCAACAAATTTTAGCAGACTTCCAAAAGCCATGGGTTGTGCTGATAGCCATTTGAATTGGTTGTTAGAGCAAACAGAATTCTGAATTAGGATAATCGAGAGCGTGACTGACAAGCTCTTAGAATGAAGAATGTCCACAGAAAGCATCATTCAAGACCAATTTTGGAGAGATCTGGAAACGGAAAATCCTTGGAGTGAACTTCGTATAAAATTGAATGTTTTGAATCTCTTATTGTCGGTTTTTTCTTGATTGATCTAACTGGAAAAGATTTGTGCCCCGCCGAGTATCTTAACATTTGAATTTTGAAGTCAGCAACGTGAATGCAAGTTTCCATTTGCTGATTTTATTTCTTTAGTCATTTGTATACATATTTACAGATTTCATTTGTAATTGTAGATGCAACTAAATAGGTTGAAAATTTGCAAACAACATGCACAATATTAAAATAAAAAAAAAACGCCATGATGTCCAATTGACAACTAAGTTTATTATTATTCGTAGTTCTGGAATTTCCTCTACTGACTTCTCCTCTTTGGTTGCCTTTTGTCCTGGTACCATTGAAACTTCAGCGTCTCCTTACGACCTCTCTGTCATTAACGTCACCTATCCCTAGTAGGTGAACAGCTTTGCTGGATCCACATTCATGACTCTTAAAATCCATATTTACAATACTAGAAGCCTGAAACACATCTGTGTGAGTAAGTCCTGCATACTTCCTCTTAAGGATGGTGGTTTCGTTGATTAAGGGGAAAAACAAAAACAAAACAAAAAAACACAAAACGAAAAAAAACAAAACAAAAACAAAAACGAAACAAAACAAAAAAAAGGTTTCGTTTCATCTGCATTGGTGGCGTCTCTAAGCCATTAGTAAGGGTTTAAAGCTCAGAGGGTGTTTGGCAAACCTTAAAACTTTTTAATATAAAATTTTCACTTTCAATCATTTTTACATTTCGCTTCAACGCGCATGAGTGCAAAAACTTATTTTTTAATACTTTTTGTAAAACTTTTTATAAAGCCATATATTAAGTTTCATCTTTTTCGAGATTTGAAGATATTTTTTATTTTTTAAAAAATGCAATTGTTGCGTCCATGGTCGCAAAACCAACTGGTAACACGGTTTTGATCAGGTGCACTTGGGAGCATTGAGCCTTAATGCTCCCGAGCGCGTATATCTATTTGTTTTTATTTTTTTAATATTTTTTCATGAACTTGTTAATCTAAGTGTATTTAACATATGTATCAATTTTTACTATTTTTTGAGATTTTTAGATATGTTAAATTACTAAAATGCCACTGATTTTTTAAAATCCGAAATAAATATCTAAAAATCTCCAAAAATGTTAAAAATTGATATACATGTTAAATATAATTATATTAACATTCATGTAAAAAAAATTTTAAAAAATTAAAAAAATAAGTGTATGCACCAATGAACCTGATCAGAACCCCTAGTAACACATGAGGTATTTCATGCCTAACATCGGGGTTTCAAGCCCCCCTTCTTGCAATTTGCATCCAACCGTGAGTAGTGGGCTCCTACTTATTAAAAAAATAAATACAGTTGTTTTAATCATTTTTAAATAAATAAAATACCCCCATTTGTGAAAAATCAAAAAAAATATCTATAAATTTTCAAAAAGGTAAAATTTAATTTAAATTAAATATACCTAAATTAACCGTTTTATTAAAAATTCAAAAAATTACTAAAAAATAAATTTTTTGCACTCGGGTGCACCGATAACTGAGTGCATTCAAATGCATTCAATCATATACCTTATATCATATCATTTTTTTACCAATTAAAATTTTTTTTTATACTTATAAACTTTTCATCAAAAGTTCTACCACTTTTGAGCACACTCTTGCCAACACAAACCTAGCATAGTTGGTAAAAGCCTAAACTTGTATATAGGTAGTTGGAGTTCCAATCCTGTGAGGGTATTGTATCTCCAATTTAAAGAGCAAAATCCAGTCTTATGCACCCAAGTACACTCAATGCACTAAGGTGCACTTCACCTATTTTTAAAATTTGTTTGAAATATTTTTCATGCAATTATTAATCTTAGTGTATTTAACATATATCAATTTTTATCATTTTTGAAAAATTTTAAATTTTTTCGAATTTTTAAAAATCAATGGCATTTTACTAATTTTATAAATTAACAGTTATGTAAAATAAATTTTCACAAAAAAATATTAAAAAATGAGCCTAGGTACATTGAGCCTCAATACACCCAAATGCATACAACTGCTACCGCACTAATTACCAGTAGAAAAAATATGAAAGAAGCCCAATATGAAAGAAGCCCATTGTAAGGTGAATTGGGCTTAAATTGTAACAAAACACGAATAACATTGTAAAGATGAAATCATTAAAAAAAAAGGATTCTAATCCAGTGCGGGTGCACTGAAGCCATTCTAACCTATTTTTTTTGAAATTTTTTTTTATACAAGTGTTAATCTAAGTGTATTTAACATATGTATCAATTTTTACCATTTTTGGAGTATATTAAATATTTAATTTCGATTTTTGAAAATCAATAGCATTTTAGTAATTTTAAATTACCTAAAATGCCACTGATTTTTAAAACTCAAAAATAAATATCTAAAATACTCCAAAAATAGTAAAAATTGATACACATGTTAAATACACTTAGATTAGCACTTGTATAAAAAAAATTCAAAAAAAAATAAAAAAAATGGGTTAATGCACACAGGTGCACTGAAGCTAAGTGCACCCGGGTGCCCGGAATCAGGATCAGAAAAAAAGTGCATAAAGTACCAATATTTTACTTGTCACTGCTAGTAAAAGTCCGTAGCCTTCTGCTTCCAAGGCCTGAAGAAATTGAATCACAACATAAGCTACCTAAAGAAATAGCTAAACATTCATAATACATCCTTGTAGAGCAACTTCCATATATATAAAATCTAGTGATCCGAGAAGTCGAAGATAATCAAGAATCACAAAAGAAGATTTAAGTTCCACGACAATTCCACAGCCGCTGGGCCATTTTCTTACTACAGTAAGCGGTTATATAACTTAAAAAACAGCTAAAGGATGAAATTAAGGGACAAGCAACTTTTGGGAACTCTCTCCCTCTCAAGCGCCTTTCCCACAGAGTGGGTAAGAGGGAATAGGCAAAATTCCCTGCCAGCCCATGCAAGGCTGGCTGGGCAGGAGGGACACCCGGCCAGCACTCTCATCTGTCAAAACTCTCTACTTGGATCGCTGCCTCATCTTCCGGCGCTTCCTCTTGAGCCTCCTCATGCGCTTCTTCTTCCACTGCATATGCATCAAAAAATCCAACAATCAAGAGAGCTGTCCAGAAAGGAATTAACTAATATTTGGCTCTGACTAATGCATACAGCACAGTTTTCAAATCAAGTGAGAAATCTAAGAAGCCTACAATATACACATGGAATTGATACATCAAAGATGGTTGAAACAGCAATCTAAGCACTAGAGTAACAACATTCATCTCCGAGCCCCTAATATTTAATGAAATATGAAAAATACAAACAACAACATGGATTAGTTTGGATAGGTCCCCCAATTATTCTTCATGCAAGTATTCCCAAATGATAACAAATTATTGAGCCAAAAGCCTTTTCCCAAGGTACCTCAGATTGGGACCTCAACTCAGCTTAACTACGGCAATTTTGATTAAGTTTTTTGTGATTTTTACAACAACTACAAACCAGGAATTGAAGCTGGCTTCAAGATAGTTTGCAACATTGCATGCCAGAATAGACTAAACTGCCATACAGACTAGTTGTCATCAAGACAAAAAAATGAAAACACCTTTGTCACGTGAACATTATATCCAACTCCGAACAAGAGGTGAAGCTGCAAGGAACAGGAAAGAGATGAAAGGGACTCATAGGTAGGTAACAAAGTCTCTTATCGCGCACTGACTGTGTTTTTGGTGGCAAAATATGGCATGCTCAACATGACAACAGCATCACTATCACGCAAGAAACCAACTCATCTGATAAACGGAAATGCTACAAGGAATGCTATCGGTTTCAATTCCTTTGTTTTCAAGCATATATCCACAAAGTCTTCACAACGAATAGCAGCAATAAGAAGCAGAACACGATGGTAATATCCTGGTTATACCCAAGCTTCAAAACAGGTGTTTATTTGTCGACCTAGTTCGATATTGATGCAGACGCTGCCACGAATATCAGAATCTGATCAACAAATTGATACATTATTGCCATAATTTGTATAGGCCAGATGCATCACGAATATTTTCCTGAGTCTTGACCAATGAATGCAAGCAAACGACTTCGGGCATCCTAGACGCGATAACAAATCAAAATAAACATCGTCCCCTCGCACATTTCATTAAACCTAAAGTGACTAAAGGAATCAGAAGCAGATGTGCAAACTGCTGCAACTCAAAACCACAGAAGAAGCCCGAAGCATCCGTGACGAACGAGGGAAGCAATACGAAGAAGAATGCCAATGCCAATGCCAAACCAACAGCACAGCGCAACAACGGACAGATCAAATGAAATAATGAACACAACAAAGTGAAAATCTAGGGGAAAACATGCTCCCAATTCCTAGATCTAATCAGCTCGAACAGGAAAACCATGAATCAGCACAAGGAAAAACTAGAAGGAACAAGGACGACAGAAGGAGAAAACGAACCTTAGCCCTCATCTTCTTCTCCTACTTGCAAGATCTTCCCTCAGTCGGCGATATTTCGCAGTCGGCGGGAGGTTGAGAGAAGGGATGCTTAGGGTTTTAGCGTGGAAGACGGAAATGCCAACAGCGATTGCTTCCCGTGTGGGTTTGCAACTGTTTATTGGTATACTTTCGTTTATTAGATTATCTCCTCGTAAAAATCAAAAGAAAATTTCACCGACATCATCAAAATCCAACAGGATCAGCGGATTTGACGATTCTCTGCAGAACTTCCAAATTTACGTCTTTCTTTTCAATATAAATAAAATATAAATTTTGTTTGTATAAATTTTAATCATATATCTGCATCACCCGGTTAAATACAAATGGTTTCATGTAACTTTATCTATTTTTTCATGTTAACAATTAACTTCATTTATTATATTTAGCATAATTTATTTAATGAAGATATTAAATTTTATCTAAACAAAAGAGATTACACGAGATACATGTGTTTAAATTATAATCATGTATAAATTATGAAAAATAATGAAACCTATTTACAAATATAATAATGATATTTTAGGCATTTAATAAGGAAAATTTGCATTTTAAATCATCCAATTTTGCAGATTAATACTTTAAACCTTTCAAAATTTTAGCCTTTTGCATTTTAAACATCGTCCCCTCATGGTGTTAGAAAAGCTTTGCCAGCCTCAGTGATACAATGAAAATACCGGACTTTAGTTGTATGCTCCTAGGCACATACACTTATTTTTTTATTTTTTATTTTGAAATTTTTTTTATAAACTTGTTAGCCCAAGTGTATTTAATGTATGTATCAATTTTTACCATTTTTTGGAGATTTTTAGATTTTTATTTTTATTTTTTGAAAATCAGTGGCACTGATTTTCAAAAATAAAAAATAAATATCTAAAATACTACAAAAATGGTAAAAATTTATCCAAAGATTAAATACACTTGGGCTAACAAGTTTATGGAAAAAATTTCAAAAAAAATAAAAAAAATAGATGTATGCGCCCGGAAGCATATAACCGAAGTCTGAAAATACTAATGTACAGTGAAAAAATCAAAAACTCAAAACTTCTGAATTTTGTCATTGTACATGTATGTTTTCATAATATTACAAAGGTGGATGGAGCTTTTCTGAGCCTTGAAAGGATGGCTTAAAAATACAAAGATCAAACTTCGAAAGTTTTAAAATGTTAATATACAAAACTCTGTGTGTAAAATATTAATATGCAATGTTAAAGGATTTAAAATATAAATTTCCCTTTAAATACAACTTTAAATTTAATATTTAATAACAAATCTTTTTGTTATATTGATTTTATTTATATAAAATTGCTATCATTACGATCCAGTCAATTCATTCGGTTAAACCTAGTGAAGATCAGAACAGAGCCCTGACCGGTTTGAATGTGCACGAGGCTCTGATAGTACAAGGTTGATTTTTGATTGATATCATCTAATGCGCAAATCTAACGATTTCACTTTCGGATGTCGTCTCTCTTTTCATATTCGAATTGCTATTTCTTATTCCAATGTGCTACGAATCATGAGCTAATTCACTTGATCGACAATGTTTTCACAAGTCAAATCTCATCCCATTTTATCCAATTAGTATTTCTTATTCAATGTGCAACGAATCATGAGCTAATTAGCTTGCTCGACAATGTTTACATTAGTCAATCTCATCCCATTTTATCCAATTAGCATTTCTTATTTCAATGTGCTAGTTTATGTCACATTAACTAACGCTACCACAAGTCCGGATTTAATATTTTTTTAAAAAAAGGATATTGACGAGAATATACAAGTAGAGATTTTATTTAATTGATTGGAATAGAAAATTTTAATTGCTTGGAACAAAAATGAAAAAATTTCTACTATGAAAAATGAAAAATTATCTTTTATACTTACAACATTTATCCCTAATTCTTAATTATAAAGACAATGTTACCCTTTCATAATTTTTTAATTAGAATAATTAAACCCTAATATCATTGAATTAATGTTGAAAATTTATTAATTTATAACATCAATGATTCAAATATCATATTAAAGATAAATAATTTTAGTTAGAAAATGTAACGCCCCGACCCAACTGTCACAGGTATTGTCCGCTTTGGACCTTAGCCCGCACGATTTTGTCCTTCTGGGTACCCTGAATGTACCCCAAAAGTTGGCTCAACAGAGTTACTAATGGTCTTCACTTATAGCCCAGACTCCCTCCTTCATCCTAACCAATGTGGGATGCTACATCCACCTCCCTTGGGGCTCCAGTGACTTCGCTGAATGAGTCCCCGTTGGACACACTAGCAGGATATCGGGAGTCGACTCTGATACCATTTGTAACGCCCCGGCCCAACTGTTGCAGGTATTGTCCGCTTTGGGCCCTAGCCCGCATGATTTTGTCCTTCTGGGTACCCTGAATGTACCCCAAAAGGCGCATCGACAGAATTATTAGCGGCCTCCACTTATAGCCCAGACTCCCTCCTTCATCCTAACCGATGTGAGATGTTACATTCACCCCCCTTGGGGCTCCAGCATTCTCGCTGGATGAGTTCCCACAGGACACACTAGCAAGATATCGAGAGTCGACTCTGATACCATTTGTAACGTCTCTGCCCAACTGTCGCAGGTATTGTCCGCTTTAGACCTTAGCCCGCATAGTTTTGTCTTTCTTGATACCCTGAATGTATCTCAAAAGGCTCCTCAACAGAGTTACCAACGGTCTTCACTTATAGCTTAGGCTCCCTCCATCCTAACCAATGTGAGATGTTACAATAAAATAATTAATAATTATTTTGACTAAATAAATCATATTCATGTGCGTTTAGGTGCCTAAGTGCACTTAAGCTCAGTGCATTTAACTTTTTTTATTTTTTCAACACAATTATTAATCTAAATGTGTGTTTCTAAATAAAAAGAAAATGTTAAAACTTTACGTTCTCTATAACTACCTCATTTTAAAAAAAAAAAATTCACATCTTCCTGTACAACTGCTCTATTTTCTAATCATTTATAAACAACTACTCATACAACTAAATTATCTATTTTAACATTATTCTTTTTACACATCATCATTCTATCTTTTATATGACATCATTTTTTTATTAATTTAATAACTTTTACACCAAAAATATTTCATCCAAAATTTTTATCACTTCATTAGTACACCATAAGTGTATTTAACGTGTGTATTAATTTGTACCATTTTTAAAAAAAATTAATTTTTTTGAATTTTTTAAAATCAAGCATTTTTAATACTTTAAAATTACTAAAAATGTCATAAATTTTAAAAAATCTAGCAATCTAAAAATATTCAAAATGATACAAATTAATGTGTTAAATACACTCAAATTAATAATTGTGTCAAAAATTTAAATAAAAAAATGAAAATTTGCATATAAATGCATTAAGCCTAAAATCGGGCTCCTATTCATTTAAAATGAAATTTATAGATATAAAAAAATTTTAAACGATGTGAACATATTAGAAATTAAGTGTAAATATTATGAGCATAAGAAAAATTTTATCAATAAAAATAAATTTCCAAGATCGAAAATGACAGAATAATATCTAAAAAATCTAATGTTTAAAATAAGTAGAAATTTGGTGTAGATTGGTAAAAATAATTTTTAATACAGAGAAATAAAAAGGATAAAATTTTAAATCGAAGACTAAGATCGACATGCCAGATCGCGGTCAGTTCCACTTCAGCCTAGCGTATAACAAGCCCAAAGGCCGAAACGCGTAAGCAGAAAACATTCAACCACGTTTCATGTGATGCCTCGAGGTAAGAAAAATAACTACGAAAAAAACGAAAACGAAAACGAAATATCGACGTAGGAAACATAAAATCCATGAAACAGATAAATTCACCTCATCCAAAAATGACAACAAAACTCCCTCAGAGCCCCAACAACTACTTCTCAAACACAAAGTTCGGAACTAACACACACAAACAAAGGCGGATGGCTTCCAATCACATCTCCTCGGCATAACACACTAATGATGATGGGGATGAAGCACGAACCCAAACCAATTAGCAGGATTGGAGGCCTGTTTGGAAGAAACACCTGAATGGCAATTCATCTAGTAAGAGCAGCACTCTACTTGGATCTCTGCCTCATCTTTCGGCGCTTCCTTTTCAGCCTCCTCATCCTCTTCTTCTTCCACTGCAAAGAATCACCAAAACTGATTCTCAGGATGGTATCAATCAAAGAGCATAGATATGTTCTCAAACGTTAACTTTGAAACACATAAAACTTGAAACAGGCTGCAATAATTGTATCATTATTGTCAAAATTTCTTTCAAACAGATAAACAGGCACAGAAAATAAATTCAGGGTCAGTTTACAGTACCAACTTAATGTATATTGTTTACAGACAACCTTCTTATTTGTGTGCACCAGCATGAAGGTACAAGCCATTCACATATATTGCAAAAACAATCCTTGATAAGATTCAGTAAGGAATTTGATTTGCATTTTGGTGGTACACAACCAGCAATCAGGAGGAACTCTTGACACCACGAAGGTGGTCTTAGTATTACATGCAAGTAACCAGAGATCGGTGAGAACTCTTACACCATGATGACAGGTATTACATACATGAAAACATGACTATACAACATCTCAATTCAACAACAGATGCATGCGATCAGTCCTTTTCAAAACAATATGAAAAGATCATTTATTAAGCATATGCAGATTCATATGGCATAAAATATATCATATCAAATGGTGGCAAACTAGGAAAAGAGAGATTTTGGGAAAGTTTAAATGGTAGAAAGATGTTCCACAGAGGTGAAACAGAAAAACTAACAATTCCACGAGAGGCATGTACTGCACTGCAGAAAAGATACAAGCACACAAGTCAAAAGGGATACACTTAATAAGAGACCCAAACTTTATTTAACTTGTTTTGTTTTAATGCTGAAGAAAGGACCTCTATTTATACCTAATTAGTAGTAAAGTTCTATCCAAGTATAAACAATATGAGAGAAACCATATGCCACATGCAATCATGCACTAACTTTGCAGTCATGACTGAGCATTTGTGGTAAATTATGTTCTTAGCATCCTTACTCTGAACTTTTCTAAACTAAAAATACCTAACATGTTCTTCAACTTAGATTGACTTGAACGGCTTCATGAACTCATTTGCAACTTGATACTCTGGTCTTACAATAAAATTTTCAATAGAGATCTGAAAACCCAGCGTCAGAAGTCAGAATCCATATCCTCAAGTTTCAAGAAATTAAGACGAATAGTTCCAATCCTCAAAGGTGTGCAAACCTCTAGTTAACCATATTTTCATGACAACAAGAGCTTTCTCTTCCTCTTCTAAATTAAGCTAACCTTCTCTGGTTCCATCAAATTTTTTTTTTGAAGGTTGGATCCATCAAATTTTAGTTCTTCCGTTTATTCACTTAGTTTGTTGCTGCCCTGATGACACCCTTCTTTCTAATAAGATCATCCAAAATCTCTCTTTGGTCACCCTGTTACTAACCAATCATTTTTGTGGCACTTGACCAAAGTTACATTTTACAAATTCATAAAATAAATCTTTGGCGTGTGTGAAGAACTGGTGAAAGCTTCTCCCACCAGCTACTATTTTTTCAAGAGATCTTCACCATGAAAGCATTATCGCATTCGAAAGAGCAAATGGATACATAATGATCGATCCCAGAATTGTATTCGAAACCAAGCATTCAGCTTGCAGCCAAGCATCTCTTTCTCCGCCAGACTAGACAAGACTAGATACAAATAGTTGAACAGCTTAAGGAGATCAATAAAACAAAACCAAGAACATCTTTGTCCCATAACTATATCCCCTCTCTAATGACAATATCGCATCGCCATGCCAGGTGAAACCAGAAAGTATCGTTGAAAACTATCCAAAAGACTTCATCACCGTCAATATCAACCCCACTGCAGAATTCCGTACAGATCCCTTAACAGCAGTTCCAGGGCAACCATAACAATGAAACAAATCCACCGACGAACACAACGAAACGTAAAACAGAAGGAAAGGCGGAAAAACAGACCTTAGCCCTCATTTTCGACTTCGATTTCTCTCGTGCGCGCTCTTCACATTGGCTACTCCGACTTCGCTTTTGCCAGGAGAACCCACTGCCGCTCTCGATGGAAATTTATAGGGCTAGGGTTTTGTAAGGACGGGGGAGCCCGACTGCCGTGTCTGTGTGAAGTTCGCTTTGTTGTTTAAGTGGCGGTGACTCCCGAAGCGCAGGTGTTTGTGTTCTTCGCAATTTGATGGGCATGGGATGATTTGTAATATTCCAACAGATAAAAAAGTTTTAGACTCGTGTGTGTTTAGTAAGATAAAAAATTTTAATGAAAACTTTTCAAAAGTAGAAATTATCAAGTTTATAGAAAATAATATAATATAATATGAGTAATAATGACATATAAAGATAATAAAATTAAAATAGAGAGGCTGGTTGTACAGGTAATGTGTGGAAATAATTTAAAAATATAATTGTTTGTATAAAAAATATGAAAAAATAATTAAAAAATAAGATAATTACGAATAATGAAAAATTTTAAATTGAAAAGTTTTGATTGATATTTTTTATGTCCAACTAAAGGTACTGGATGTAAACACATCAATTTTTGAGCCATTTTTGGATCACATTAACTAATTTTAAGTCCCATTCTATGAAATGGTGCTATTTGAAATTATATGTATAGTTTGGATTAATTTACAATTAAAGATGCATCATTGGGCTAGATCTACACTTGTGCGATCACTGCAAGTTCATTAAATAGTCAGCACGTGACAATCAACGGTCCAGATTGTTGGACACAGCCTGCCCGCACATGAGCTTCTGTAAACCGCGAGCCACCATAACCGAAACCCATCTGCCCCAGCGAAGCTCCTCCCATGGCTGCCCTCCTGCGATCTCCACCGGCGACGATCGGACGACCGATCAGAGTCGTTCACAAGGCTGACGACATGTGCACCATTGCCCATCGGCTCCGCCAAGACCCCTCTTCCACATCTCCGGCGGATCCACCTTCTTCAAAGTTGCGTCCAAGACCCATCTCCTCCCATCGTTGCCGTCGCCGCGCCGACGCTCTCCTCTGCCAACCTTGATTCCGGCAGCAACCTCCACAGCAGCACGCACCCACCCTCCCGTTCAAGCATGATTGCGGCAGCACGCAAGGCCAAAGGCAGAAATCCCGGCCACCCCTTTCCTCTCCTCCGATCTTGGCAGCTGCAAAACCGCATCTCACCGGTCATAGCAACTCCTCTCCCAAATCCATTACCGACCACTTTAAAAACCCGTCAAAATCCAGCTCTACAACAACTGTCAAAACCATCGCCGCTGCCGAAGCCAACTGCTGGAGCCGCCTTCTTGCCTGTCACATATTTGCATGCGCTAATTGCGTTCTCTCCAGCCCGGCAAAAACCCATCAGCTGCAACACGTACCAGCGATGATATCCACCGTCCAGCTCCATTGCCATCAAGCAACAAAGCCGCATGTGTCGTATACGCCGATATGTCCAACACATGCCAGAACCCATCCGCACACGGCCAATGAAATGACGCCACATAAGCACTCAAGCCCCACACCTTTGTAAATACCGGCCTCTTCTGGCCATTACGCTGACGATTTCTGGTCGTTCTGCATCTCCACCCCACTCTAGCCGTCCCTTTGCAATCTTTAGTTTCCAATAATCAAAAGCCTCCGCCTGTATTTTTACTAGAGATGCATGCCCACTCTTATGTGCGGGTGCAACTTAGGCCGGTTAAACCCGAACTCAGCCTGTCAAACTGGATTTCTAACCATGTTTGAACTCTGTTTTCTACAACCGGAGCCCGGTGAACTAGATTTGTAAATGTGGTAAAGTTAAGGTTTAAGTGAACTCAAACCCGAGCCCGATTTTTATTTTATATGCATTATAAAATATATTTTATGTATAATATCTAAACAATATTTTTTTATATTTTTTGTATTTATGTTATTTATATTTATAAATACATGTTTGACATATTGTAATTATATTATAAATAAAGTATATTATTTTCATTTATATTTATCTTTTATTTTTATAATCTTCTTCATTTATCTTATTTTTTATGTTAATTTTTTTCCAAAGATATCCTTTATAGATGAATGATTCTATTAGTCAGGGCTAAGCAAATGTCCCACTTAGTCTACTTCAAAAAACTCATTTACAATAATTTTTTTTATTTTTTCTTTATACGCTTGTTTATTTAAGTGTATTTAATGCACAAAATAAGTTTTACAATTTTTGGATATGTGTATATATTTTTTAGATTTTTAAAAATAAAGGTATTTTAAATATATATATATACACAAATGTTTAAAAATCTCACAAAAATATATACACATATCCAAAAATTGTAAAACTTGGTTTATATGTTAAATACACTTAGCTAAACAAGTGTATGGAGAGAAAAATAAAAATGTTGTTGTAAATGAGTTTTTCGATGTGGGCTAAGCGGGACATTTGCTTAACTTAGGCTATCAGGATCACTCCCCTTCTTTATATTGTTATATTTTTTAAAAATATGTTGTTCGACTGTATATTATTATTTTACTTCTATAATTTGTTATTATTATACATTTATGCAAAATTTTAAACTTATCACTCTTTAATAAAATGTAAATTTATCAACCTAAATTTTAACCAGAAACTCAACTCTAACCCAATTTTCAAAAATAAGGTTAGGGTTTAGGTTTTATACATAGGATTAGGATTAATATTAGAGTTATGGTTGATATTTTATAAATAAAGTTAAAATTAGAGTTGACATAAACTCAGTTTCATCAGACGGGCTGCACCCCTGCTCTTATGCTCTCGTTTGTTTTCTCTCCTGTTCTAAAAGTCCCAGCGTCAACCTTCCCTGCGAATAAAAGCCAAGTCTTGCTTCCATACCCTGTCCACTGTCCGAGCCATTTAAAAAAATATATAAATATTGAAAGCTACGGTCCAGCTATACACGTCGCAGTCATCTCCTCGAAAATGCTCTTTTTATTTTTATTATGCCGTAGCATATAATTTACTTGTAATCCGGTCTTTGTCCATGTAAACGAGTGCTTTATCAATACAATATTTTGACCCTAATCTTTCCAAAAGGCGACTCCTTTTTTATTTATGTTATTAATTTCATTTTAATATTTTAATTCTTATTTATTGCAATAATTTTTATCGTTGCACGTACTGCTTGTGAAAGGAGCACTACACTAGATGATCCACAAAATAAAAGAAATGATAAGTTTTTGGATTTTTAGCTTTAGCATCATATGGCAAAAAAAGAAAGGCTGGATTAAAAGTTTTTAATATTCATTTGCTTCATAAAAAAATGTGTTTAAAAAATTGGATTACATAATATGCTATGATTCCTAGATTTTGAAAAATAAGTTGAATAGTGAAAGCATTCACCAACGAAACGTTTTTAAGACAAACCTAATACATTACACTTAGATGATTTTGTATTCAGAAAGCTTGCGTGGGATGAGAATTTAGGATATAAGTGTATTAGTAATGGGAAAAGATATAATGAGATTGGATAAAGACGTATTGTAATGAAAAATTCTATTTTAGGATCGTCCTGTCCTATCCCATCCTAAGATGAGAATATGTCAAGTCTTTATATCAAAGAGTATTTTTTTTTTTTTTTTCCATTTAAGAGATTAAAAAACCCCGACCTAACAAACCGAAGACAAGCACGGGGATGCCCTAGTAGAATAACCAAGAGAATAAATTGCAGAACGAGCAGCCTGGCCAGTTGAATTGTATAGTATTTGTTGTTCGGATGCTTAAAGAGCATAATACGATGGCCCGCTTAAAGGGGTAAGTGTCAAGCTTAGGAGAAAGGATGCACATTCCTAGCCGTTAGGCCAATGCATTCCTAAAGGGACTAGGCTCCGAACAAAAGGGAGGCACTCATTTCTAGTTTAAGAGGGTAGAAAACATAAGGCCATTAGCAGGAGGCCAGCACATGGATTCCCCAGTCAAGGAGACCAAGCGATTAGGCAACGCTGAGAAGAAAGGAAGTGCCTAGTGACTAGGGGAAACATTCCTTCGTTCAAAGATGGGATGGGATAAAATGGCGCATTTTCTAATACACTTTTATCCATTCTCATACACTTTTACTTATTCTCAATACAATTTTACTCATTTTCTATATATCTTTACTCATTACTAATATATTTTCATCCTAAAGTTTCATCTCATCCTCATTTCATTCCATCTCTAAACTACCCTAAGCTAGCAATTTCCCAATTGAAAAATAAATAATTTGACAAATGAAAGCATTCATCAAGACGAAATAATTTTCTTATGGATTAGACCCTCGTTTATTTCACAAATGCTTCTAAGAAACTCCCTCCGTTTTTAAAATTTTAATGGTTGATAAAAAAAATTCATTCCATTTATTGTATTTAGCATCATTTATAGTATTTCGAAAATCCTTTTATTTTTTTAATTTTACTGTATATGAGTTCCATCTATAAATGTATAAAATAAATATAATAAATTTAGTTCAATATTAAGATATCAATTTTGAAGTAATTTTTTCAACATCTAAACCATCTAAGATATCAATAATATGTAAGTATATGATTCTATAAAGTATTATTTTGTTCTAATACTTGTGTGAATGAATCTAAGCATTTTTCATAATTTACACGTGAATACATCTATTTTTGAGCAAATGTAGCCTATCCACATATTGGACTGGGATGAAACTTCGTCTCCTAACTAAACAAATGGTGTTAAATACAATTAATGGATTGAATTTTCCATCAACGGTCAACATGTAAAAAATGAAAAGGATTTTACGAAATTACTTCCATGAAACTTAATTTTATAGAAGTATTCCCGTCTAAAATATTCTTGAAACGGTTAGATTAATCTTAAATTTTATATGAATTTGAGTCCCACTTTATTGGTTCGAGTAAAGGAGAAATTGGGCGTGGTTTGTTGGGCATTGCACTCAATGGCGAATCTTTTACGTATAGCATTCATTTGCTCCGAATCCAATTCACAGAAGTTTGGTTTAGTTACTGAAGTCCAGCCAGATGTTTCAACACAAGCCCAGAATCCGGAAACGAATACGAATTAGAATTTGGAGAACGTAATTACATTCACAGTCATGACTGGCCATGATGTCCAAGGCATAACCAAAACAGATCACATACTAATGTTTAAACACATGCTATAAACCTCACAAAAAGAAAATAAGATGCGATACAGCTGAACAAGCCAAAAGAAAGGAAACTAATGCAAATACAGTCACATAAATAATCATCAGACATGGAGAAGGTGTCTGCGCATTCAAGGGCTTCAAGAGCCAGGTGATGTCCTTCCATAATCAACAAGCTTGTAACACGCTTAAATGCGTAGTCCGCCATAGAGGTGGATAACAGGCCAACATGACTAATTAATTTGATGGAGGAGGATGGATTGGAAGGACTTTTGGGATGCTTGGGATGGTGGGAATACTTGGGATTTTTGGAATGGCAGGGATTTCGGGGATAGTGGGAATAATAGGTGATGAAGACAATGAGGGATTCGGTAAGGTAACAGGGAGTGGAGGCCACCGGACTGCCTGCAATGGAAGCAATTTAGGTTTTATGGCAATGGAGGCAATGTAGGCTTTACCGATAAGGGGAGTAATGGCAATGGAGGCAATGTAGGCAATGTAGGCTTTACCAATGGGAGGGATGCCAATGGAGGCAATGTAGGCTTTACCGATAAGGGGAGTGATGGCAATGTAGGCTTTACCGATAAGGGGAGTGATGGCAATGTAGGCTTTACCGATAAGGGGAGTAATGGCAATGGAGGCAATGTAGGCTTTACCAATGGGAGGGATGGCAATGGAGGCAATGTAGGCTTTACCAATGGGAGGGATGGCAATGGAGGCAATGTAGGACTTACCAAAGGGAGGGCAGGCAATGGAGGCAATGTAGGACTTACCGGAGGGAGGGTTGGCAATGGAGGCAATGTAGGCTTTACCAACGGGAGGATTGGGATTTCTGGAATGAGCGAAGAGTGCAGCAACTGACGCGCAGCAAGGCAAGCATTATGCCTCAGGGACACAAGAACAAGAACATGTAAGAAGATGAAAATTTTCGACCCCATAATGAACTCAGAGAAGAGGCACCAAAGAACCAGAGAAATATGAAACTATGAATGGAATTTGGTGAGGAGAAAAGCAAAAGGTTATGAGAATTTATAGAGGTAGACAGTGCTGTTTGGATGAAAAGAAACTGTACGAGTGGTTATGAACCTCATGCATGCTTCGGAGGTTAAAAATAATATGGTTACACAAGCATTGGTACTTAATGACAGATGTTGGTAATGTAGATCCTACTGAATTTAAAATAAAAAAAAAAAAAAAAAAGCAGCAAAAACGCCCAGATGGCAAGATCTGCCAAGAGAGTTTCTTCGGTTTATGGGCAATTACCATAGCTTACATGCCCAGGATTAATTAGGATTTAGGACTTAATGAATGATTTTTGAGAGTTCATGCAGCAGTTAGATTGAAGAGAACCGGTACAAATATGTGGGAACATGTTGTGGATGAGCTGCTTCTCAGACTGTGGGACTCGGGGCCAATGTTCCACGGCTAAAAGATGAGGGCGGGGCAACGTAGGTCTTGTTTTTTTTTCTACCAATCTTGGTCCACACGGCGGGGAATGTTTGTCCAATTCATTGGCTTTATTGTCGGGGCATACGCAAATGAACAGGTGGCGGTGGTGGCCACAGAATGGGATAAGAAATCACTGGAGCCAATTAAACCCATTGCATTGTTGGGGTTTCATATTTTTGTAACCGATTTGGCTACAACATGTGAAGCAAAAAAAAAAAAAAAAAACAAAACAACATAAAAAAGGAAGAAGAAGAAAGTGAAAGAATTGTCCATATACCTGGGAATGCATTGTCCACAGAACATGGGGTAATGGCATTTTATGGTCCAAAAGGTTCAACGTGATTCTCCCATTGGGAACCTTATCCGATCCAGGGTAAGTTAATTTATGGGGCTGTTTGGGTGTAGAAACAAGTCTAGAAATGATAAAGGAGGATGATGGGAAAATGCGGATGTCATCCATGTTCTACTTCTAATATGTTCAAGCATCGAAAAGTTCTTTTTCAGTTAGGATCTTGAACTCTGGCTGGAAATTGGAAAGAAGAGTGATGCTGCGGTTCTGAAAATGCAATCTAACATTCACGAGTGTTTGATTACTGCAATATATATATATATATATATATATATATATATATATATATATATATATAATCCAGTGCATGCGACTGTACCGTGCAGTCCATGCACTGTGGGCCCCACTTGATCATAAATAGAAAATCCACTCCACCCATTGTATTTAGAATTGTTCACTTTATTAGCATACCAATTTTCATCCAAATCCAACATGTATATAATCCCCATCTTAAAATGGTGCAAAATCAACGTAATAAAATAGTTTAATGTAAATATCAAGTTTAAAGTGGTTTTTTCAACATCTAAACCGTCTAAAGTATGATTTATATATGGATAAATGAGTGTATAAAGTTTCATTACAATCTAACATGTGTGGGATCCATTTTACAGCGGACTGCACCGTATCGGATCTATATATATATATATATATATATATATGGGAACCGATCCTGTGCAGTCCGCTGTAAAATGGACCCCACACATATTAGATTGTAATAAAACTTTATACACTCATTTATCCATATATAAATCATACTTTAGACGGTTTAGATGGTGAAAAAACCACTTTAAACTTGATATTTACATTAAACTATTTTATTACGTTGATTTTGCACCATTTTAAGATGGAGACTACACACATGTTGGATTTGGATGAAATTTGGTATGGTAATAAAGTGAACAATTATAAATACAATGGGTGGGGTGGATTTATGGGAAATGATCAGGTAGGGCCCACAGTGCATGGACTGCACGGTGCAGTCGCATGCACTGGATCATTTCCCATATATATATATATATATATATAGATCCCTCTTTAAGAAGCCTAACTAGTTAGATTCCTGTTAATAGAAGAAGGCTCCCAAAGTTCATATTATCTCAGTCAACAGTTTTAGATTGGAACAGCCATTAAATAAAGGAACAAAGATATCCATAATACCTCAATCAAGTCTCAAAAAATAATGACGGAAACAACGAATGGCTTGGTAGCACAATATATAATGTTGCAGCTGCGTTGTACGCAGCTGCCTCGAGAAGGTAAAAATAGCGTACAATCCAAACTTCAAAGCCAAAAAACGAAGCACTAGATATTAAGGGCCACACTACAACACAGTTCCTAGTTTCATGGAGGTGGGGAAAAGAAAGGAATTTGAGGGATGGCCGGGATTGAAGTGACGGCTGGGATGGATGGAATAGACGGGTTGCTGGGATGGCGGGAATGGTGGGGATGGTTGGTATTGGTGGCAGGGTGGGCTTAGGCAAGGTGGGCTGTATGAGTGATAGAGGAACAACCGTAGCGGGAAATGGTGGCAATGTTGGTATTTTGGGCTTTGGTGGAGTTGGCAGTGTAGGCATAGGAGGAAATGTTGGCATTGGAATGATCAGTGTTGTCGCGCCGGTGGAGTGTCCAGCAGGTGGAACGCTGCCAGGCATGTGTCATCACTCAGTGAAAAGTCTGGGGATTGGATGAGAAAATGAATGAATTTTTTTTTCTTTTTTTTTGGTTGGTCTTTAGCGTTTGGGATGTTTCTTAGGTTGGCTTGCTCGTGTGTTTCTTGTTAGTTCAACTTTTTCTTCTTCTCTTTTAATCATGTTGCTCAAATTAAATGACAAAGCAACTAATCGAGGTGTAAACTAATGAAGAGGTAAACAAGACAAATATTTCTGCCTAAAACTCTCAAGTTCTCAAGACAAATAAGAGGTAAACGCAAGTTTAGTTTTCAGAAGTCATTAATAAAAATCTGTGTAATTAGCCATTTTATGTAATCTCATCTTTCTTCACTCTAATGATTGATTGAAATATCTACTCTATTCATCGCATTTAGGGTGCATTTGTTATTCAACAAACAAAAATCTTTTATCTACAACTTTTTATCCTCTATTAATATCTTATTTTTCAATTATTTGTTCATTTTTTTATATAACTATCCTACTTTTTAATTTTTTATACAACTATTTTATTTATTTAACTTTATTCTATCTACTATTCATCATTGCCTTTATTATATTACATCACTTTCCCTCATTTTAAAAATTTCCTACCAAAAATACTAAAAATACACTTCAATTGTTTAGCTAAAAGAACAAGTTTAATTTACTTTAAAGATGTTCATCAGCCTAATTTGTTTAAAAATATATGTGTGTAAATTATAAAAAATGCTTAAATTCATTTATGTATGTATTAAAATGTAACAATCTTATAGAATCATTTATCCACATAATAATAATATTTTAAGTAGTTTAAATGTTGAAAATATAACTTTAACATTAATATGTAACAACAAGACGTTTATTTTCGTTGTTTTATACATGTTAGTTGGGGTCATGTACGAACTGGACAAATAATGAGGTTTTATATAATAATATAAATGATGCAAAATGTAATGAATAAAGTAATTTTCGTTAATCATCAAGGTGAGATAAATGAAATTAAATAGAAGTGGAATTTCGTGTAAGCCGAACTCATCATTATCTCTCGCCATTAAATTTTTAGCTCCGCCTCATTTTTCTAATTGTACCATCCAAACCCAGTGAAATCCAGCTGAGCAAGCGGGTGCGACACAGTTTTGAGAACACAGCTTCCATTAAGTGAAGTCTAAAATTTTTTTTCCACAGCAAAGGCTAATTTGCATATATACTCACATAGTTTAACACTAATTGTAGATATACCTACATAATTTCATGAAATGCATATTACCCTCATATAGTTTCACCAAAATTACGTATTACTCCCACGCCGTCAACTGCCGTTAATATCTGCTGTTATATTTTTAAAAATGACGAAAATTGCATATTATCCCATGAATATGAGGGCATTTTCTTCATTTTCTAACATATAACAGCAGATATTAACGGCAATTAAAGGCGTAGAGGTAATATTCAATTTTGGTGAAACTATGTGGCGGTAATATACATTTCGTGAAACTACGTGCGTATATCTGTAATATCGGAAAAATTACATGGGTATATATACAAATTACCCCACAACAAATTGCAAAAAGTTCCTTTTAATTTCTAAATAAATATCTTGAAATTCAACAAAAAATTATAATCCACCTAGGATTTGGACTACTGTTGAATCAATATTTTTTTGATAGTCTCAATTCAGTTTAGCATTCGCTAAAAAACAAATCCACTAATTCCTCTACACCTTTTTCATGAGACTTTATATGTTAACTACTAGCCTTAACAGTTTTTTTTATTATTTTTATATTTTTAATTATTTTTTCATATGATTGTCTTATCTATTTTTTCTTTTTTCTTTTAAAACTCTTCATCATTACTTATATCACACAACATCACTTACTCATATGTTCAAAAGCTTTCTTTCTTTTCTATTTTTCCTTCCTTTACCTTTATATCAAATATATCAAGTATGCCAAAGAAGTATAAATGTATACATTATAATGTATTTTAAGCTAAATTCAACCTTCATTTATTTTAATTTATCTTTATTTTTATTTATTTTACTCCGTAAATAAGTTTTTCTAATTGTAATTGATTAATATATCAAGTTTTGTCATTTTGCAATACTTTTACATGTTTATTTTTCATTTTTTAAAAAATCATCAATTTTAGGAGCATTGAAGTCATTTTTTATCCTTAAAATTTATTTTTTAAAAAATCAAAAATAAATTGGACGGAAAAACTTTGTATATAGATTGAATATACTTAAGGAAATGCGTTTATGAAGAAAAATTCGAAAAATGCAACTAATTGTAAAAATAAATGAATGTTGTATTTTAGCTTAAAATATATCATGATGTATATAATCAAGTTCTAGTTTTCGAAAGTGCAAATGTCCATAAACTTCAGCCATCTGTACATAAAGGAATTTTCTGCAATGAGACTACCAGCAACGTGCACTCCTTTTTATTTTTAGGGTAATTTGCATATATACCTATATAGTTTAATCAAAATTACAGATATAGCCATATATTTTTAAGTTTTGCATATAATTATCACATAGTTTTGTCCAAATTACTTATGTACCCACAAGTCCTCTTTTTCGTCAGCTAGTGTGAAGCAATGACTAAAAATTTAAATAATGAAAAAATAACCGTATTTTCACAACGTAATCACCAACAAAAAAAAATCATCATCATCACCATCATCAGAATTTGTTTCCAACCAATGAGGGTGGGTCAATTGAATGGACTCCACTGAGCCTCTCATTAAGTTCTCACGTTTTCATACCCTGCTTAATTATTCTCTTTTCGAGGTGAAGACTTCCTCTAATTCTATTTTTAAGGAATCTTAATGTTGGCCTTTTTCGTCTTCCAAACCCTCTTCCCTCGCTGGAACTTTCAAAGCTATATGGTGGCTAAAACTCCCATCAAAAGTAATCATTTTTGGGTGGAGACTTCTTATTAACGCCCTTCCCACACTGCACAATCTTACTCGCAGGGGCGTTGATGTGGACCCGTGCTGTGCATTATGCAAGAATGAAATTGTAGACGCAAATCACCTCTTTCTGAGGTGTGTAATGACTCACGGGGTTGGCTGGAAGGTAGCAAGGATGGTCCATCAAGGTATAACGGTACAGGAAATTTTGGAAATGCTAGTGCAGCATAATAGGCCCGAGGACCTTGCTATGTTTATCTTGTGCTGTTGGAGGATGTGGTGGCTACGGAACAAGCTCAGAGAGGAGGGAATCCAACCGAATTTTACGGATATCCTAGCCTGGTGTGCGAAATTTCTATACTAACATAGGATGGCTAAAATGCTCGTTCAGACGGGGGCATTGGGGAGATATTTGGTGCCTCGATGGCTCAAACCGCCACTGGGGTTTGTTAAGATCAACGTTGATGCTCAATGCCAAAAGGATCTAGGAGTATTTGCCTGCGCAGCGGTGATAAGAGACTCCCGGGGTTCCTTCATTGCTGCATGTGGGTAGAGAAGGACTGGTGTGCTTGAACCACTACTGATGGAAGCTACTGCTTTCTTACTGGGGATCAGATGGGCACTCCAAATTAATGACACACATGCTTTGCTAGAGACTGACTCTCTCACCCTTTGCAACTTTCTGGCGAATGCGACCCCCATCTCCTCTCCGGTGGGCTTTACTATTGAGGAAATCAGGTCGATCCTTAATGTAAACGCTTTTTATTCCATATATCATGTATTAAGGCAAGGAAACGCCGTTGCACACACCCTAGCCGATTTTGTCTCGGTCTCTATGATGGACCACCAGGTTTGGTGGGGCAATCCCCCCCAAGCCATACTTGGGAAAATTTGTACTGATAATTTTTTGGTAATGAATTGCTGGGATTGCTCCATCCCTAATCCCTTCCACATTAAAAGGGATCAGTGATAGATCGCATCCTTCTATCCAAAAAAAAAAAAAAACCCCAAAGCCACTACCCTCGAATTCCCTCATTTCCACCGATGAACTCGTCAGCAATGGATTCTTGGAAGCTATCGCGGACTTAGAGCGGATGGCTCACGAGCCTGCCCGTGAGCTCCAGAGGCGCCTCTCCGCCCGTGAGCTCCATCCCATCCTTGTCTACTTCTCTTAGGATGGTCACAACTCCTGGTGCTCGCTCAAGGTGTTCAATTGACTGCGTAAGGAGAACCACGCCAACGCACGAGACGATGGAGCTAATGGTGACTATCATGTGTGGGTGGGCGGAGAAGATGGTGCGGGTGAGCATTGGCCTGCTCAAGGACATGGAGTGTGTTGGCCTCACGCGCAGGGTCGGCATGATTAAGAAAGTCATTTCAGTGTATTAGGAGGTGGGGAAGAAGGTGGAGGCGATGACGTTTGTGAGGGATATGCTGGAGTGGGCATTGATTACACTATCAACGGCGGGCAAGGCAACAGAGGAGGCGGTCCCACTGGCTACCTTGCTTGGAGGATGATGGTTGGCACGCTCGTCTTTGCTATGTGTTATGCTTCTTCTATAAATTTTTATTTCCTCCAAGATATGATTCTTTCATTGAGATTTCTTAAAATAGAACTAGAGGAAGTCTCCACCCCAAAAGAGAAGAATTAAGAAGGGTATGAAAATTTCATCAAAAAAAAAAAAAAGAAGGGTATGAAAATGTTAGAACTTAGTCAGAGGTTCACTGGAATCCTCTCATTTGTAGAAAATAGACTTTGATGATGATGATGATGATGATGATGATGATGATGATGATGATGATGATGATTCTCTGTTAGCAACTTCTAATTTCTCAACCCTTTATCTGTAATTGACGTCTCCTCACTGAATTGGTTTTAACATGCATGCGAACAAGATTATTTTTGTCGTTATATAAAATTTATAGTCGTTTGCTAACACTAGCTGACGGAAAAGAGGACTTGTAGATATGCAAGTAATTTGGATAAAATTATATGGGGTTATATGCGAAACTTAAAAATATATAAGTATATCTTCAATTTTGGTCAAACTATGTGAGTATATATTCAAATTATCTTTTTTTATTTGAAACTATTTATTTAGCCTAAATATAAAAATTTAACGTGATTGAAGGATTTTGTAATTTATATTATAAAACGTTATATATTTACACTTTTTGTAGATTATACACAAACCTAACTAAAATGGTTTTTCAAATCATACGAAAATTCATGAAAGAGGACGTGGTGAATAACTTACGTCTTTTAAAATATATATATATAGGGAACCGATCCTGTGCAGTCCGCTGTAAAATGGACCCAACACATATTAGATTGTAATGAAACTTTATACACTCATTTATCCATATATAAATCATACTTTAGACGGTTTAGATGTTGAAAAAATCAATTTAAACTTAATATTTACATTAAACTATTTTATTACGTTGATTTTGCACCATTTTAAGATGGAGACTACACACATGTTGGATTTGGATGAAAATTGGTATGGTAATAAAGTGAACAATTCTAAATATAATGGGTGGGGTGGATTTATGGGAAATGATCAGGTGGGGCCCACAGTGCATGGACTGCACGGTGCAGTCGAATGCACCGGATCATTTCCCATATATATATATATATATGAGAGCTGTTCCGGTGCAGCGTCACTGCACCGGAACAGCGGTACAGTGGCCCAAAAATGGGCTCCACATGATCATGAAATCATGATCTACTCCACCCATTGTATTTAGAATAATGTATTCTATTACCATACCAATTTTTATCCCAATCAGATACTTTAAAGTTGTTATTTTCATCAAACTATTTTATTACGTTGGATTTGTACCATTTTCAGATGGGGCCCAAATACATATCTGATTGGGATGAAAATTGGTATGGTAATAGAATACATTATTCTAAATACAATGGGTGGAGTAGATCATGATTTCATGATCATGTGGGGCCCATTACATCCATGCTGCATCGGAATATAATCCTATAAATCCGAGATGCATCCGGATTTATAGCAGCACAGCCCAGTATAAAAACCCCTTGTCGCACCTGAAGATTGGGAGGCGTTAACAACTCAGTTGGATCGTATTTTGAAATGGGATAGGGTTGAGTTGAAATCAACAAACCGAGGTTTTCAACCACTCCAACGGAAATCGAATCGGATGGGGTTGTTTTCAATAACCCCAATTGAAGGTGCACCCCTTAATCTAGAACCTTTCTTTATTCACCAAAAAAAAAAAGGTAATTAATAAAGGAAATAGCAAATGGATCACTGCATGTGAAGAGGAGAGAGGCATTGGGTGGGGTGAGGTGACAACAACTTTTCTTGTTGAGCATAGATGATGAGGCGGATGAGAGCCCATACCCCACAACTCTTGAAAAGATGGCTGGAGACCGGACAGACGGTGGTCAACGACGGAGAACCGCCCCCAGTGGGCCGAGGCTGACTGTTCAGTTCACAACGGTCGGAATCGGATCGATGACGCCTCCTGTGCGAGAAGGTCACTGAGTCTCTCAAACAATCCAACATACCTTGTAAACAAGCCACGTCAGGATTCCTTATCCCTGTCGACATTTCAGCGCCGGAGAGAGAGAGGTCCAAATCCAAATCCCAGAAGAGAGAGCATATGGCCGCAGCATCCCAACGATCGCTTCAATGACATGACAGGGCGGACCAAGTTGGGAGGAATACGATATTTCCTCCTTTTCCCAAAGGTTTCTTTTGGTTGGTGCCTGTCGAGGGAGATGTGTAGTTAGATTTTTAAAAAATACGATGGAGATGTGATATAAGAATCATAGAGTAATAATACATAAGATAATTGTGTGATAAAATGATTGAAATATAAGCCTTTGCTCTAGTGCACCCGCGTGTGCAAACAAGTTTTTTATTTTTTGAATTTTTTATACAATGGTTAATCTAAATTTATTTAATATACATATTAAAATTTACCACTTTTTAAAGATTTGTACATACAAAACCCCAAAATGGTAAAAATTTGTCGTACATCTTTAATACACTTAAATTCAAAAATTCAAAAAAGAAAAATAGATTTTTTTCACCCAATTGCACAAGGTTGAGACACTAAAATATATAGATAAAAATGAAAAAAATAAAGTAACTAGGTAAGGAAGATGTTAAATCATTTTTTGAAAATTATGCAGACAAAGAAGAAAAGTTTACTTCATTCTCCACCCTTTTTACTAGATAATGCCAAAATATAATCTTGTTCCCTAGGATGTCAAAGAGTATATAAAATAAGAAGATTACATAAGAAGGTATTATTTTGCTTTGATAAATGAGACATTATATAAATAGTGGTAAAATTAGTATTAGAAATGAAAAAAAAATTATTATATACTGAAAAATGACAAATTATTTTGGAAATGAAATTTTTTTATTGAAATAAAAAATTGCGTCTCATTGCCATCTTATTCATCCTTTCTTATACTTTGAAAAAAAGGAGTTTTTGCATCCATGTTCACATAGTTTGGGCGAAATTGCATGTGTGTTACTAATTTTTTAAAAATTACATCTATGCTTATTAGTTTGTCTGAAATTGCAAACATATCAAAAAAAATACTCGTTAAGCAAATAAAATTATAAAATGCAGAAAAATACCTTTAGAATGTAAAATTTTATTACTTACAAATATCCTTACATTAAATAGATCTATTTCATGTGAGAAGTATTTTTAAAAAATTATATTTTAAAAGATTTTCTTATATTTTATAACTTTATTTGCTTATAGTGCAATTTTTTAAAGCTAGTGATATGCCTAAAATTTCGCAAAAACTATGGATGTGTTTGTTTACCCCCAAAACTTTTAATTTAAAACTTTTAATTCTAAATAACTACTTTATTTTTCATATTTTCTTGTATAATTTTCCTGCTTTTCTATCATTTTTATACAAATACTCATAACTAATCCATTTATTTTAATTTATTCTCTTTGCTCATCATTATTACCTCTATTCTATCATGTTATCTTTTTCTATTTCAAAAATTTTTATACCAAAAAGTTTATCACTTCTTAAGCATATGTCTAAGTGCAAACACTCAAAAAATAATTTAGCCATGATTCTATTAGGTCATTTTGGTCAATTTTACAATATGTCTAAGGGTAGACAAAAAAGCCACTCTTAAAACAACAAGCACCTATAAGGGAAAACAACAAGCTTCTATTCATCTACGAAATAATTACTTTGAGAACCTATAACGCCTAATTAATTGAGTAATTTCTTATTACATTTTATTATCAAAATTATATTTCATATATTCTAAAGTCTACCATCAATTTACCTTAGATTCTAAAATTTCTCGCGATTTATTTTGTAAGATTGTTTTCACTTTCATTTTATTTATTTCTTTCCATCTGCCTCCAAATCACTAGCAAATCAATTATCTTTATCACTACTATATTTTTTAGGGTAATTTTCATATATTCATTTAGTTTGACGCTAATTACTGATGCACTCATATTGTTTCACAAAATTGCATAGTACCCCATAAAGTTTCACCAAAATTGTTTGTGTACTCATGTTAATGGTTGACATTTAACAAAATTACAAGGGTTATTAAATAAAAATAGTAGTTTCCTAATTTACCCACTGAGCTTGATAGTAGTTGCTGATATACCTACATTACTTCATAAATTACATGTTAACTCCACAAAATTTTGCCAAAATAGTTTCTATGCCTATGTTAACTACTGATATAAATTACCTCTCCCTTAAATAACTCCCTTCCACTTACATAACTGGGTGTTTTATAAACTATGAAAAAGAAAGTAGCTAAGTTGGTAGGGGACGCTGGCAGTACAGTAACTAACAGGTCTTGGGTTCAAATCTACCTTGGCTATTTTTTTGAATTTTCAATTTGCACCAAAGGATGCAACTATTGAAGTTTGAATTTCAAACTTCGAATAGGCAACGCAAGCTAATGTGGCAAGATTTTAGGGATGCATCCAATTAAATTTGGGATGTGTCCATTAATTGAATAGTTGTGAAATACGACTATTCAAAATCAATAAATATCGGTTAAAGAAACAATTGAATTATTCCAACCCAAGTGATTTCTTGTAGACACATCTTGCCTCTTTCAAGACATTGTGTTATCTCTCCATTCAGACATCTCATAGTTTGTCTTGATTCGGACATTGTTGTCTCAATCAAGTTTTGCAGTTTTACCATATCATTTTGAAATTCTCTTCATTTAGCCAAAAATTTTGTTTTCAAGTGTTTGTGTGCCTAGAAAAGATGTTACTTCCTATTCTAGTTTAGGTTTCACTTTTTGTATCCTAAGGGCAACTATAAAATTACTCTGAGTAACAAATAGGATAGTAAAATTGCCTTAAGAAAAATGACATCGTAACACGTCTGAAATCAAACTTGACTTTAATTTCACTTTTCTTATTTTCTTTAATTTTCTCTTTTTTATTTTGCCCCAACAGTTTATATATTTTCTGCAAACGTTATTTTATTTTTTTCTTCACAAATCCGATGGTACTAGATATTTTCCCCTTCGAAAATCCAAAGTCGTAAAGTTGGGACCCGCCCGCATGACTCGTCGAATGCTAGGACTAGAAATGGGGGCCACGCAAGTGCGGTCCGTGAACCGAAAGCAAATTGGAACGTTGGGGGTTCCATGCCCACCTGCGTGCGGTACTGTCCTGTACTCCAGATCCGTGCGTTCACCACCGCTTAGAATGCATTCCACACTCGCGCTCGATAAGCTGGAGAGAATCAAAAGTCAATCTCAACCGTCCAATATTAGAAGACTCTGATTTACATAACATTAGAAGAAAAATATTTATAGATTGGAAATGGTCTGTTTGGACCTCTAAACAATTTTGTGGTGGCAAACAAACAAAAAACCCGCGCAACGGTCGATAGAAAAGCGGCCGGAGAAATGAGATTCGCTGCCACGTCGGAATTATTTGCTTTTATACTAGCCTTCGAGCCTCGAAAAGCTCATTGTCATTGGGCCATTTTGTCTTTGTTCTGCTTATCACTGGCAAAGCTCTGAAGCTGAGACATTCGACTAGAATCCAATCCCAACAGTCACAAAAGCACGGAAAACGTTCATCTCCTCCTCCACATGTTATAATAATAGTCATAATGCAAGCATTCGTGTTCAACCCAACAGCTTAAAACTAACTATTTGCCATCTCTCTCTCTCTCTCTCTCTGGTACAGGGGATTTCTGACAGAGATTATACACATGGGTTTCTCTTTCATGAGGTTTGCTTAGATGTGATGGGGATGCTGCATATAGACTGCTTCTTGAGCTGAAGCTTGCCTTCCGCTTTTGCCTGCTGTTGAAATGGGGAGAGGCGTTTACTTGGGGAATTTAGTGGTGGTGGTGTTGTGTTTTGTGGGGTGTTGGACTAGAGCTGCATGTCAGACGGATATTGATGATGATGATGCCGCCGTTTATATAGTTACGCTGAAGCAAGCTCCTGTAGCGGCTACTTACAATTATGGTTATGCTGCTCGATTGGAGAGCAGAAACGCCAGAGATACACAGAGATTAAATACACCTAATAAACCAAGGTACTTCTTTTCCTCTCTCCACTTTTTTTTTTCTCTCTCTTAGTCAATTGGATGTATGCTGTTTTACTACATTTATAATATAGATTTATTGTTTTTATTGGTATTATATTGTTACTGTTTTTTTTATATTCTTATTATTATAATGTCTTGCTTGTCAGATTTTCTGTGATTTAAGTATAGATACGGTTTTTGTATTGTCTGAATGCATCATATTGAGCATGTATCGTTACGACTTATTAACAGAGGTTACATCGCCACAAGGAATCATCACAGATGCTTTCTTATATAGTCAAAAAGTCAAAGAATAAAAGATTTGGAATATCGTAATGACACATAATTTGGAAGTGCCATTGTTTTGAAAAGATTGGGAGTGTTTGTAAATTCTTAACTTTCTTATGTGATTGCTATTTTTATGGGCAGGAATTTTTTGAGGTCTAATCATAGTTATGGTTCATACCTGGTTCGGTATCATAATGCATTGCTGAGAAAGGTGTTGAAGGGGGAGAACTATTTAAAGCTCTATAGTTATCATTACTTGATTAACGGATTTGCCGTTCTTATAACTCCTCAACAGGTAACTCATTTGGCTGTTCCTTTTGATTGGCTGTTTTGATCATTGTTGACAAATAGTTCTATAGGTTGGTCTGAAATCACTGTTTATCTGCTCGAAGAGTTAGTTATGATCTTGCCAATAAAATTTTTTCAAAGTGGTTGTTCTGTGAATTCAATGTTCGCCTTTTGGTATTCAATATCATTGATCTGATTAGCCCAAACGATCTCACCATGGAGTATTCCGCAAAACATTTCTATATTAGAAAATTCTATTGTCTTTCTATGGTCATTGGTTAATGTGTTTGGATTTTGTTGCATTTTGTTTTGAAGAGATTGAGGGTTTGCAGTTTATACCTTCTAGCCTAGAAGATTATTTTGACATGAAGCACTATCCTATTTTTTCAACCACGATCATAAGGGTCCTTATGTATTACTATGAGCTTCCAAGAATTTTCAACCTAGTTTGATGTTTTTCATATATTTCATTTGACTTGATCTGGAAAATACAGTGTGGAGTTAGTATTTAAGTTTCTCTACTGTTTTATATCTGCTATACGTTGTTGGCTTAAATAACGAGTAATGCTTTCCATGAATTATTTTTAATTGTTTACGCTTGAAGCAAGATTTCAGATTTGGGACTTAACTATTCAGTGAACTTTCAAAATGGCGATTTCAAAATAGTCCCATTTGCAGTTGCACCCAAATTGAAAATAATTCAAATGCTCAAATAAATCAATTAGCTTCCACTGTGGCAGAAGATTTGGGACTTAGCTATTCAGTGAACTTTCAAAATGGCGATTTCAAAATAGTCCCATTTGCAATTGCACCCAAATTGAAGATAATTCAAATGCTCAAATAAATCAATTAGCTTCCACTGTGGCAGAAGAGCAACTAGACTCATCAATATGACTCTGTTCTTTAACATTTTCAGTGGAGCAATCTTTCAAGATGTAGTATTACCATTTTAACCAGAAACACCTGTTTGCATGATTGCACTTATCAAAGATCTCATTCTGATTTTGCAATGAATTTTGGAAGGCAAGGAAGCTTTCAAGGAGGCGCGAGGTGGCACACTTGGCGTTGGATTTCTCAGTGAGAACAGCAACCACTCACACCCCACAATTCTTGGGTTTGCCTCGTGGAGCATGGGCTAAAGAAGGAGGGCCAGAGTTCGCAGGAGAAGGCATAGTTATTGGTTTTATTGATACTGGAATTGACCCAACGCATCCCAGTTTTGCAGATGACATTTCTGAAAATGAGTATCCAGTTCCTGCCCACTTCTCTGGAATCTGTGAAGTTACAGTAGATTTTCCATCTGGATCTTGTAATAGGAAGCTTATTGGAGCCCGTCACTTTGCTGCGTCTGCTATTACTAGAGGAATCTTCAATGCAAGTCAGGACTATGCATCTCCTTTTGATGTTGATGGTCATGGAACGTGAGTTATTTTCACCCATTCATCCTTTCTAGAGTTTGCAGCTACAATCCTCCCAGTTATATTTTGGCTTCATTAATTCCTCTGCTAATCAAGGGGATATTATCAGATTTTTTTTGCTGGCCTTTGATAGCTTGTAGTTTTGTAGCATTCCTGCACCTATTTTTTTGCAATGATAACTGAACAACAGCATTTGTTTGCAATTGTCATACGCACAAAGCTGATTATCCTCATTGCATGTGATTTTATGTGTTAGGCTAGGTCACCCTACCCTGAAAAGTGGAATTCCTGGCATGAAATTGGCCCACTACATTGAATAGGAGTAAAAAGGTACTGAAAACAGATAGGATATTGTCCAACGACCAGGAAATTTCAGACATCCAGAAACTGGATCTTCCTCATTCCAACACAGATGAGTAAAGAGACAGTATCCATCTCATGGCCTGATCTTCTTGATTTGAAGGGAAGACAATTTTCAATGGCTCCACCTAAACATTGACCATGACCTCACAGGGGTGCTACGTGTGTATATATGCCTCACATTTCTTGTAATTGTCATTTGGCAATGAAGATGAAAATGCATTGTTCCTGGAAATAATAAATAGACGCATCTAGTATTCCTATTTTCCCTACCTCTTTCCTGTATTTCTAATCAACTCTGTACTATTTAAACTTGTTCAATTCATTGTCAATATCATCCCTTATATTGTTGGCATCATTTACATCTCCATTTCCATTTTGCTGCCCATTTCCAACTTTTCATCCACTTCCCTGACGGTCACTAAACAGGCATTTCTTGAACCTGGACTACAGGCATACAGCTGCAGTTGCTGCTGGAAACCATGGAATCCCCGTAAGAGTTGCTGGGCATCACTTTGGAAACGCAAGTGGCATGGCCCCTCGTGCACAGTAATTGATTCAATTATGATACTCAAGTTTTTATAGTGGTTTGTCGTAATCCATTGCATAGATTTTAACAGATTTCTTTTTCTTTTGTAATACCTGTTTTAGTGTTTCTGTCTACAAGGCATTGTACAGAAGCTTTGGAGGATTTGCAGCAGATGTTGTTGCTGCCATTGACCAGGTAGAAATGGAACATATCTTCCGGTCACCTGAACATATCATTCTGTATTTTGACTTCACGAATTATAAATATTCACATAATCTCAAAATAGATACTTCACAGCCATCACATCACCTGTTTCCAGGATAGATTTTTCATTTATTTTATTCATTCGGGGATTTAACATTTGGTGAAAATAGGAGTTTTTGAATGAACAGGTGGGTTAAAAAATTTTGGTGTGAGATAAATATATTTGAGCTCTGATATTCATTCCTGCTGAAGTGTACACATCCTGCAGAAGAATACAGGGAACGTGTTTGAGATTCCATGAATACAGATAACCTAGCCAAAATCAGGCGGACCTGCTGCTGAAAGGATGAAACAAGCTGCTCCATGCAGGTTTGGCATAATGCCATGTTTGGTCAACCTGATCATCAGACCAAATCAATCTACAAACTTGATCCTGTGCAACCATCGGCTTGGATCTCACGCACATTTTCATGTCAGTAAATACAGGTTGTGTTGAACTTGGATACATAAGGAGGAAAAGTTACTTGTATGAAAACAGGGATCGTTTACATAGAAACATTCGCCACAATTGCTTAAAAAAACAAAACAAAACAAAAACAAAAAACAGATATATATATATATATATAGATTATATTCCTGTGCAGCATCGCTGTAATGGGCCCCACATGATCATAAAATCATGATCTACTCCATCCATTGTATTTAGAATAATGTATTCTATTACCATACCAATTTTCATCCCAATCAAATATGTATATGGGCCCCATCTGAAAATGTTACAAATCCAACGTAATAAAATAGTTTGATGAAAATAACAACTTTAAAGTATCTGATTGGGATGAAAATTGGTATGGTAATATAATACATTATTCTAAATACAATGGGTGGAGTAGATCATGATTTCATGATCATGTGGGGCCCATTTTTGGGCCACTGTACCGCTGTTCCGGTGCAGTGACGCTGCACCGGAACAGCTCTCTCTCTCTATATATATATATATATGAGGGATGATTTTTTCAGGCCGGCCGCACGGCACTGCTCCGTGCGTCCGGCCTGAAAACCAATTTTTTTTTATTTTTTTTTTGATTTTTTTTCATGGGTAAGTAAATCTAGGTGTATTAAATCTATAAAACAAGTTTTACCATTTTTGGATGTTTTTAAGTATTTTTTTTGGATTTTTAAACACAGTGGCATTTTCGTAATTTTCTGAAATCCCAAAATTACGAAACTGCCACCGTGTTTAAAAATAAAAAAAAATACTTAAAACATCCAAAAATGGTAAAACTTGTTTTATAGATTTAATACACCTAGATTTACTTACCCATGAAAAAAAAATAAAAATAAAAATAAAAAAAATAGGTTTTTAGGCCGGACGCACGGAGCTACTCCGTGCGGCCGGCCTAAAAGGATCATCATCCTATATATATATATATATATATATATTCCAAAAGAGTGTAAAACATCAAGTTTGGCACAACTTGTTTAGCTGAAAGAAAGGGCTAACCTGGTGTGCATATAGCTCCTGCAGGTCATGTGCTACAATTTAAAAAACCATCTTGACTCGAAAATCAGATTATCACAAATTCATGTTTCTTTCAGGGCAACATTCGTTAGTCTAATTTTCTCTCAGTTGTTGGTCCATGTTAGCATCCACGTCAGATAATTTTTTAACCCTTACCTAAACAAGTGGTATAAAACATGATGACTAGATTGAATTGAATTTTTAAAGTATACATCTTTTGGGAACCAAAACAAAATGAGGAAGCATTTCTATCTGAATATTTCCCAGTGCAAACATTCATGACTAAACACAGGATTTGCCATCAGTTTTCTAAGAATTGTCAAGTTACCTTAGAATTCTGAAGTAAAATCAGTAATGCACATTGCCAAATGGTGGCGCTGATCATCCATTCAACCATGGTTAAAATTCTCAGGCAGCACAAGACGGAGTGGATGTAGTGAACTTATCTATCACTCCAAATAGACGTCCTTCTGGGCTTGCAACTTTCTTAAATCCTATAGACATGTCACTACTCGCAGCTGTTAAGGCTGGCATTTTTGTTGTCCAAGCAGCAGGAAACACTGGACCTTCCCCAAAAAGTATTTCTTCTTTCAGTCCATGGATATTTACTGTTGGAGCTGCTTCACATGACAGAATCTACAGCAACTCTCTCATGTTAGGCAACAACACCACAATCTCTGGTGTTGGACTTGCATGTAAGTTTGTGATTAGTTAGATGTACTTTGTGCAGTTGTTTCATTTGCTATTAAGGATGAAAAGTTTATTGCAGCAATGCATCAGGACAGGTTCTCATCATCTTCAGAGTTGTCAAATCCACGATCATTGTAGTTACATCCTATCCATTTTGAGATTCCCCACAGAAACATCAACTAATTCTTTGTTCTGTCGTTGTCTTCAGCTAGAACTCATAAACGCAGGATGTATCCTCTGGTTGCTGCAGTTGATGCTCTAAGCAATGACACAGATGCAACTGACATGTACTTGGATGAATGCCAAGATCCTGCTCATCTGGATGGTAAGGTGATCAATGGAAGTCTGTTAATCTGCAGCTACACAATACGCTTTGTGCTTGGGCTTTCAACTGTCAAACAAGCTTTTGAAACTGCAAGGAATCTCGGTGCAATTGGTGTCATCTTCTACATGGATTCTTCAGTTTCTGAGTTTCAGCTAAATCCAATTCCAATGGCGATGCCTAGCATAATAATCTCATCTCCTGATGAATCAAAGGTAGGTGCTGTCGTAGTTAGAACCTAGGACTCCACCTATTTTATTGCCATTACTTTAGGCAAAGCACTATCTATACCACAGGGTTGCATTTATAGACGAGGGAAGCAGGTTCTTTTATTTTATAACATTCGAAAATTTCACCATGTAGAAAATACACGCACGGTTCTGTTTTTTGTTTGCATGGTATAAAAATAAAACGTTATTCATAATAGTTTTCCTTAAGCAACTAAACAAGTAAATTTATTTAATACTATCGAATAAGAAATCCCCCACTAATATAAAATTTTATAAAACATAAATTTAATGGTGCATTTGTTTGTGTCCTCTTTTTGCACTCCATGGGCAACCTGCTATCATTTTGATCAGATTTTACTGCAATTCTCTCTCTCTCTCTCTGTCTCTCTCTCATTCATCATTGCAATGTTGTCATTTTGGTCAGATCCTACTCCAATATTACAACAATTCTTTAGTGAGAGATGAGTCAACTAAGAAAATCATCAAGTTCGGAGGTGTAGCAGGAATATTAGGTGGATTAAAGCCGAAGTACCTCAGCTCAGCACCAAAAGTAATGTATTTTTCCGCTAGAGGACCAGACCCAGAAGATAGTTCTCTGACTGATTCTGATATAACGAAACCAAATGTGATAGCTCCTGGGAATCTCATTTGGTCTGCATGGAGTTCTCTAGCTACAGACTCAATTGAATTCCAAGGTAAAGTTATTAAACATAAATCCAGGAGACAATGAGATGATTTATGGCGCAGAAGCTGCTTGGTTGCTTCTTATTTAGCATTTTTTTTTTCCAAGCATTAGCTTTTTCACTCCTACTTCGCTTGTTGCTTGGAATGACTAATGGGATCCGTGCTTTGCAATTTACTGAATTCGTTTTCTGCATAAACAGGTGAGAATTTTGCGATGCTTTCTGGGACAAGCATGGCTGCTCCCCATGTTGCTGGGCTTGCTGCACTAATCAAGCAAAAGTTCCCCAAATTCAGTCCTCTTGCCATTGGCTCTGCACTCTCAACAACTGCTTCAGTGCATGATAAGCAAGGAGGCCCTATAATGGCACAACGGGCCTACAGAAATCCAGACGAAAACCAGTCTCCTGCAACTCCATTTGACATGGGCAATGGGTTTGTCAATGCTACAGCTGCACTGAACCCTGGTCTGATCTTTGATTCTAGTAAGTTCCCTAAAGTTAATCTTCTGCGAAAATCAACAAAAGGAATTGAAGGAGACGCATACGTTTACAAACCATTTGGTCCCACTGGCTAATGCCACTGAAAACTTCCCCTTGGACTGCATGGACAAATTAGATTTCGAGCTTTTGAGCATTTTTTCCACTCTGAATCGGTTTTCTTAAAAGAGTTGACTCCATCCATTTTTTCTACCTTAATGATGATGGAAATTACTCCCCCCATTTAGATATTTTTCCACAAGAGTTATTAAGAACAGAATCACATGTATTCCACAGTATCCCTTAGCACGTCCACTCTGCTACTGTGGTTTATTTATGGCCATTATTTACATGCTTTCCAGCCGATAGGTAAACCAAAATTTCAAATTATGGTTACTTCGGCCACACGTGGTTATAATATCTTACTACCAAAATCAGACAAAAAGTTTGAATTATACCACACGGTGGCACACGAAAAATATCTCAAGTGGTGGCTTTATATAAAATATTTAAGTGCAGTTTCAGTGCACCAAAATTACCGTACAGTCACCTCAAAATGGGTCCCACATAATCATAAAATTATAATTTACTCTACCCGTTATATTTAAAATTATATATTCTATTATCATATCAATTTTTATCCCAATTGGAAGTGTATGGATCTTATCTAAAAATGGTACAAATTTAAAATTACAATGCAGTTACCTCAAAATGGGCCTCGTATGATCATAAAATTATAATCTACTTCACCCATTGTATTTAAAATTATGTATTCTTTTATCATATCAATTTTCATCTCAATTGGATGTGTATGGACTTCATCTGAAAATTGTATAAATTCAACATACCAAAATAGTTTGATCTAAATAACAACTTTAAAGTTGTTTTTTCAACATATAAATCATTTGCTACAAAATTTATATATGAATAAATCATTGTATAAAGTATCAATACAATTAAGTACATGTGGTGCATATTTTGGGTCAAATGCACCATTAATTACGGTCGGGCAAATGCACAGAAAAGGTTCTCTTTATGTATATATATTTGATAATAAGTGATAGCTTGATATTAAAACCTAAAGTAACAATACATTGTAGACATACAATGTCTGGAAAACTAACACAAATATCCCCATGATAAGGCAGAAGGGGGCCAAAAAAGAAAGAAAAAGAAAAAGGCCGAGAAAATTGATCCAACCTTGTGTTCAATGAAAATGAATTTTGGGTTCCTTTGAATCATTGGAGATCAAATGATTGCAAATAAAGTTGTGCGACACCTTGGCATCGTGTCTTTAACCATATCCATCTGATAGTGGTTGGAATTTTGTAAGTCTATCACTACTAAAAATGACGATGACAAAATTTGTGCATCCAGCGTATTCTTCTTATATTCACATAAACTTCTTATTTTCTTTTGGGCTGTAGCATTAAACCATAACCAAATGATATTCATGTCTCTTGCAGAATTTAGTGACTTCGTAGAATTCCTCTGTGGCATAAATGGTTCTGGTCCTGTCATCCAGAATTTCACTGGCGAGAGCTGCGGGAAATACACCGTGACTGGTCCAGACCTGAACCTGCCTTCGGTGGCTATAGCCGTGCTAAACCAATCAAGGACAGTTGAAAGAACGGTCATCAACATTGCAGCTGATGAGGTTTATAATGTCGGTTGGAGTGCCCCTCAGGGAGTTTTGATTTCAGTGACACCAAATCGTTTTTCCATTGCCAAGGGTCAGAGGCAGATCTTGAAGGTCGTTTTCAATGCTACAGCTACTAGTTCCGTTGCCACCTTTGGGAGGATTGGATTCTACGGGAGCAATGGCCACGTCTCAACAATTCCGCTCTCTGTGATTACAAAGATTTCATCTAACACAACTAACGACAGCTGAAAAAGCTCCAGCTGCTGCTGCTGCCTGTTCATTTTTTATTTCTTTCCCTTCTTCTGCTTCCTTACAAAAAGATTCATTATGATGATCGATTCAACAGTACAAATAAAAATGTGCTTTGCATCAACACCTTCGCCGAGAGTGATTGAATTTCATTATGCCCTTTGACTTCATGGATCAATCCAAAGTTTGATAAACAACGGAAACCAACAAGGATGAAAGGTGGGCAAAATAAATGGAAACCAAACAGGGATGAGAGTCCTGTACCAACCAACAAACAAACAAATAAAATGCTCTGAAACACAGGCTGCCTTCCCCATGAAGCCAAACATATATCAACATAAACCAAGTGGCATCCAGAAACATCCATGACCGAGCATTCAGAAGTGGGCATCGACCTATGAGATTCTTCCTAAACCGAGCTGTATTTACCTCATATCATATTGACCTACGTCAATTACTTGAGAAAATGAATTCAAATACACACAACTGGGGTACATCTCAAATTGAAAGGGGAAAAAAATAAACAAATAAATAAGTTATTCAGGAATGACTGGTAAAGATGAATTCAAGTTAGTTAGTTATCCATGTGGTGTGTAAGAAAAGTTATTAAGGGAAGTGATGAGCTGATCTAGGCCACCCAGAACAAAAACCCAGCCTGGCACACTGCTAGTTTGAAATTCTGACGCAGTTCCAACCTTAGGAAGCCTAATTAGCAAAGCACAACAAGTTAAAACCTTGCTATGAACAAGAAGCATACAAACATAAAGGAAAGCACCCTGGTTATGAATAGTAACACCGGGAAGTCTGGAACCCAACAGAAAATGAAATGAAAGCAGCAAGGTAAAAGATCATACCTCTAGAATACGAATAAAGAACTGACTACTGACTTTAGATAGGGGCGTCCAGGTTCTCCTATGGTTGATGTTTTATTCTCTGATTAGCTCTTTTCAGAACATGAACAGAAGAACAGAACGAAGAAGAGGATGCTCTCTCTACTGTGTTAGAACCCTTTATCGAGAAGACAAAACAAACCAACAGAATTTGACTTTCCAGTAGAGAGGACACATGAATAGCTAAATAAATACACATATATATATCTCACTAAAGCTACAATCAAGATCCACAAATTAAAGATAGCATGACTAAAAAGGCACCTAAAGTGTTTCTTCTCCCATGCTTTCATTTTTGGTTCTTACACATCCATAAGAGTAGAAACCTTCTATGAGGCCATAACAGAAAAGGCCAAGCTAAGACAGGAAACATTCACGAAAAGCATGTCAGGATTGCTCATGGTCCAAATGAAGGTCGCCCCCCTGTCAGTGTGAACTCCTACAAATTATCCAAAATTATAGAACGTCAGTAACAGATATGAGAGAGAGAGAAGAGGAGGAGGAGGAGGAGGAGGAGGAGGAGGGAGGAGCCCACTCAGATACAGGACGACCTTGGGAGTTATAATCATGAATTACAACCACAAAAACTCCCTTGACAAGATAATCCAGGGAGATTTTCTTTACCATTTTCTGAAAATCATATGGCCAATTCCACCATTGCAGGAGACAATGATCACCCAATCCTGCACTGGAGGGAGACCCCACATTGAAACGATTCTCATGAAGGATGAAAGAAACATACCTCATTTGCATTGAGAAGCCTTGGGTTCGCAAGAGTGGCAATCTGGATTAGAAAATACAACCAAGTTACAAAAGAATAGAACTAAAACAAATTTGGAAAAAGCTAACCTTGAAGCAGGTAAAGAATGGACCTGGAAGAAGCTGCCATGTGCAAAATTAGCCATGCCAGAAGTGCCATGAGAATCAAAGCGATCTCCCAGTGAGAGATCCCTGTCGAAAACAGCACATAGCATTAGAATGTTTGCTGCCCAAATTCTTGTAAAGAAAAGAAGCAGACCACTCACAGAATTCCATCAGGATAGCCAAGCTGGTCTCCACTGATTCCGCCGCGGCCAAGCTGATCTCCACTAATCCCACCACGCCCCAGATGATCTCCACCTAGACCACCACGCCCCAGCTGATCTCCACCCAAGCCACCACGCCCCAGCTGGTCGCCACCAAGACCGCCACGCCCTAGCTGATCCCCACTAAGGCCGCCACGCCCTAGCTGGTCGCCACCCAAGCTGCCACGCCCTAGCTGGTCTCCACCCAAGCTGCCACGCCCTAGCTGGTCTCCACCCAGGCCGCCACGCCCTAGCTGATCTCCAATCAAGCCGCCACGCCCCAGCTGATCTGCACTAAGACCACCACGCCCCAGCTGATCTGCACCAAGTCCCCCACGACCAAGCTGATCTGCACCAAGCCCACCACGGACAAGTTGATCTGCTCCTAGCCCTCCACGGCCAAGTTGATCCCCTAGCCCCACGCGGCCCAGCTGGTCTCCACCTAGTGCACTGCGACTGAGCTGATCTCCGACCAATCCACCACGAGAATGCATATCGCTTGGCCCTGCATCCACTGGAAAAACAAATGGGGGAAGTGTCAATAGGGTTGAAAGCACTTTACAGTGGCTGATAGAACAGCAACTTACAGACCTACAAGCATGCCACCACTTGCACTGTAACTGCTCCTACAGAGAAAAAACACAAGTTAAACATAGATCCTTGAAGGTTTCAAAAACAGACTGTGTGAAAAGGAAAGTAACAGAAGAAGCACTGGACGTTACCCTAATTGCCGCAATCTTGGGCAACTGGAACTATCATGGCCCAGCTCCTTGCAGAGTGTACATTTCCTAGCACCCTTTGCAGCCTTCTCACCATCAGTTTTTGAACCAGACTTCCTTGGTCGGCCTCTTTTCTTGGGCTGTTGAGACCCAAACAAACTCATAGAACTCACATTATTCACATCATTCAGCAGAAGGTTATTGTCTCGCTGACCATTGGCACCGAATGGTCCTTCAAGCTGTGCAATTCCAGCATCCTTATCCTTTGAAAGAAGAATTTTTTCCCAAGCTTCTCGTAGAGCACGCATCGCAACATCATAGTCCTGCACAGAGGTTGATCCAACCTCTGCACATCTAATGGCCTGCTTACACAGAAAGCTATGCCGAAGAGCAGCAGATTTTCGACAATTAGCTTGTGTTGCAATTCCTCTTTTATCCAAGCCAACAACATTCTTTGCATTTCTCGTCCACCTTTCCAAGATGTAATGAGATGGGAGAGTCATGAAATTTGACACTGTCAAGACTATCAAAGCATGTCTACAAAGAATGCCGCATGACTCAAACATAAGACAACTACAGCTTGTTTTCCTCTCAGAGATGTTGAGAGTGACAGTCCAAGCCCTTCTTTGATCCTCGAATGAGGATACAGCATATGTGCTGACTGCTCCGTCCTCGACTTTATTTGCGACATAACCAAGGCTCTCGAATATTTCCTCTTGAAACTTCAGGAATACCACTCTTGTGTAAGCATTTGCCGCTTGCTTTTCAATAGGTAATCTGGTCCTCAAATTAGGCTTGGTGTGGGTTGTTCGAATATCCTCCTCGACTTCTTTTTCGTGCCGACTGGACAATGCCCTTTCATATTGTGTAACAAATTCCTCAATCGTTGTCTTATCATCCACATAACCATCAAAGAAGGGGTTCACCTCATTGTCTGGATTTGGAGATAATTGTGCACAGAATGTATCAAGCAAATATACTGGGGCCCATTTGTGCCGAGCATTATACAGCGACTGAAGCCAATCATTCTTTTTTATTCCATATCTCTCCATGAGAGATTTCCAGGATGACTCGAATTCATTAACTGACGCTGACATGTTGACACATTTCTGAAATTCCCCAAGAAAGGAAGGATTTGCGCGATTTACTTGAGCCAACTGCTTTGGGGCTTTCTGTAAGATGCGCCACTTGCAAAAGCAATGGCGACTCTTTGGGAACACTTGAGAAATGGCTCCTTCAACGGCCAGGTCTTGGTCAGTAATTATTGTGATTGGATGACGTCCAGACATTGCTTCAACCCATGTGTTAAATAGCCAAATAAATGTTGACTCAGTTTCATCATACATTAATGCACCACCAAAATATGTTGGCTGCTGGTGATGGTTGATTCCTGTGAATGGAGCATATGGCACATCATATTTGTTTGCTTTGTATGTCATGTCAAAACGAACCACGTCACCGAAGTAATTGTATGCCATTCTTGCCCTTGCATCAGCCCAGAAGATACAACGTAGATTCTCATCATCGTCGATTTTTACTGCATAATAGAAGGCAGGATTCTCCAATTGCATACGTTCTAAATAATCAAGGACATTTTGAGGATCTTTTCCAGGGATCCTTTTTCTTTTCCGATTAGCTTGGCTGCAATTAAGACCATCTTGCTCATTGAGACCATCTTTTCCAACAAAATATTTCATGTCACTTCCAGCTGTCCTTTTCCCATCAGATTCCACAGATCTTCTAGGAGCATAAGATAAAGTAGAATGTGAACGAAGCCACCGCACTTTACTTGGATCAAGTAGCGGATGGTTATGCTCTTTTACAAACTTTGAGACAACCCACTTCCCGTTAGCTGACTTCTTGACAGTAAATGTAGCTTCGCAGCCCTCCCTTGTAACCGCCCGTGGTCGGTAAGAACCATCCTCCTTTTTGGCACTGTTAGTGACATTGTTATTATTACTGTTATTATCATTCCTATTGATACGGAAACCCTCTTTATAACACACAAATGTCCGTGCAATGATTTTTCCATCTTTCCTTGAACGGCGATTCTTACTGATGCGGCTGCGGAAACCAACACGCCTCGCATAAACACTGTAATATATCCTTGCAGCTTCCTCAGATTCAAGCTCCATGCCTTCTTGTGGTTCTAAATTTTCGGCTGCTTCAAACTTCTCAATCAACTCACGATCCTTGTCAGAGAGAGGTTCAACCTCTGCTTTCTTTGGAGCACCAGATACAGTTCGGTGTGATCGAAGGCAGCTTGCTTCACTTGGACTCAGTAGTGCATGATTGTGTTCTTTTATAAATTTTGAAACAACCCACTTCCCATTGCTTGTTTTCTTTACAGAAATCATTGCTAAGCAACCTTCACGAGTGTTGATTCGATGTCGCTTTACTTTGTTTCCATTTTCTCCAGGTTTCTTTATACGGAAACCCTCCTTGAAACAAACAAAGTCACGAGCAATGATCTCACCATCTCTCCTTGAACGGCGGTTCCTGCTAACACGGCAACCAAAACCAGTCCGCATCGCATAATCATTGTAATATTTCCTTGCATCCTCCTCTGAATCAAATTCCATACCAACATAGGGCTCCAAAACTGTTCCATCCTCACCTATAATAGGTACAGGAGGTACAGGCATAATTTCATTCTTCTTTGGGCGTGGTGTAGTCTGTGGACTGCCATCTTGAGAGCTTGTCCGACCTTCTCTCAGTGCTCTTAGTTTTGATCTTGTTTCCATGACACTCCACCGTCCTAAACAATCTTTACTAACAAAGTCAGATCCTGCATACAAAGGAAAACAAGTGAATGCAAGGACGAGTATCAGTGATTAAAATAAAAAGATTGCTAGAAAGCACCAAATAGTGAAAAGTAAGCTACATTCTAAATGTCTGAAATGATTGGAACCAGAGCCAGCAAATGCTGTAACCTGCCTCCACTTAGATCTTGCAGTAGATTGAAATTAGTGGATGAGCCAAGTACAAGAGCATACGAGGATAATTGTATAACAGTTGGGTGTTCAACTAAATAATTATGAAGATGTTGGCACTATCATGGCTTATCCATGCATCAATAAGCAGAAGACTGCATCTGATTGGAACTGAATGATAATGACTATAAGAAATATAGAGGCCAATCATAATAAGGAAGCCACAACCCAAAACTATGATTTATTTCGATTAGGGAGCAGGGGCAGCCTCCAATAATGATAATGGAAGAAAATACAAGCTCACTGAGAGTTCCAATGAACTAGGAAATGAACTAGGAAGCAAAGCTCCATAATCAGTAAATGCAAGAACCAATAAGAAAAAATTATCTCACCTGGAAATAATCCTAGATTGCCAGTTTTTTAGCCATTCTATTGGCAACCAGCAACAAATGCCACAACTTTTAGATGCCTACTCTTCTATCTTTTGTGTGTTTGGTATTTGAGAAAACTTGTTTTTAAAAGAAAAGTTTTTTGTGGAAAAGTTTTTGAAATGGAAATAAGTAATGTGATATGATAAGGGTAACAATGAGGAGTAAACAGAATAAAATTAAAATAGATAAGGTAGTTGTATGAAAAGTTGTAAATAAATTATTGAAAAGTAGGGTAGTTGTATAAAAAGATGTGAAAAAATGATTGGGAAATAGGGTAATTATTGAGGGACCAAGTTTTAGATGGAAAACATTTGTTTTTGTGAATACCAAACACGCCCTTAATGTGCAAATTTAGACTTACTCAGGCTGCATTTGGCATCCTCCACCCATAATTGAATAGGACCAAAAATTCATTGATGTAATTCGAACAATTCATTGATGTAATTAGAAGAAAATAATCAGTTCAATTGGAAAGCAACCAAACAGTTCTAACTGTGAACATAAATGCAAGATTTGTGCCCCAATTTGTATGAATGGAGATTGGAGAGGGATATAGCAGAAATAGTGCCAAGTGAAAACACTACTGCTACCGCAAATGATTTCCTACCAATTAATCATTTCCAATAGATGGTGTAAGCACAGGATCAAGCATACAACAATCCAAATGGCACAGTTACATTGTTAGTATTATCTTGTGCATAAAAAAACACATCATCTATATGTAGTGCAACCATAGAGCAGGGTTCACAAGAAGAACATCCAGATAGAGTATCCCAATTAAATAATATGGAAGGAACACATATTAAGCCCACCAAGTCAAAATGAGGATGGGCATAGTCAAAATGATCAGCAGAATTAAATGGGACACTATTTGAACAATTAAATCATTTGGTTGTTGGAATAGGATGATATCATGGGTACATGGTTCACCAACTACTAGAATATAATAACATCTTCATGGACGGGCTCATCCGATGATGCACCAAATTGTCCTATACAATGGAACTACTCCAAGTAAATTCCACAATTTCCCACATGGGCCTTGATAATTTATAAGCAAATGTGCATTTTTGTTACGATGACCAAAGGATGAACAGCCCTGGTTCCACGCGGTGGGGACTTTAGTCCCATGACCAAGGACACGACACCCAGCACCATCCAGGCCAGTGAGGCGAACAAATTATAGCCAGAAAGTCACCTTCAACTGAACGGAAAGCATCTTGTAGCTAAATAGAATCCCAAAGTCCAGCCACCCAGATTGTCGCTGTCATAGCTCAACAATAGAATGATGCTCCCCTCAAAATGATTAAAAAACCGAGCAACCGTTAATAAGAAATCCCAGCAGCAGGTGTCCTCAGACCGTGTTAGCTCCTGCAGATGGCCCACTCCCAGTATCCCAAAGGCGTTGTAATTACGACTCAATCATCCAGTACAACAACAAAGAAAAGCCAGGAAAAGCATTCCTAACAATTTTTGGTAAGCAAAAGTTGAATGCCATCCAATGATGGAGTGAAGAAAAATAAATTCGTAAAAACATTAAGGAAACAACTAACTAAAATAATCGTACCTTCGTTGTCTCACGCGACCACTTTAACCCATAATTTTATTTCTCTGCACTGTTTCAAAAGAAATCAAGTCAGGAAAAACACGTAGAAAATCAAAGAACTGAGGACAGAGCAAAGTTCAAAGACCCGGACGTAAATTTAGTAAGCCGAGAGTAACTAAAAAGCTATTACCAAAAAAAAAAAAAAGAAGAAGAAGAAGAAGAAGCCCCTTTCTCACAATTTTTTGAATAGACGATGACATAATTGATCGAAAAGATGGATTTTCTAAACAGCCATCATTTTCGTACGGGTATCAGAGAATCGTGCACAGATACTTCTGAATTGTGAAAGAGAAAGAAGAGAAGGGTTACCCGAACAGGAGTCTAGGGCTTTGCCGCTGGCCAGATCCAGGGCTTGTCTTCTTCTCTTACTTTTCCACCGTTCCTTACTCCAAGCTCCGATTGCCGCTAGGGTTGCGAGCAGGAGAGAGAGAGAGAGAGAGAGAGCAGGGGGGAGGGGAAATTTTTAGGGTTTGGTGGTCCGGTGGAGCACCGTCGCTTTTTCTGTCCTCTTATAATCAGGGATTCATTTTTCTTAAGACGGCACGTGCCCTGCGTGTGACACGGAGATGAGGGAGCGTGGACTGGCTGAGCAGTAGGAAGAGGAGAAGTCATTAGTCATCGCATGCACCGGTTGTACACGTATTCTGTACACATCCCCAGTTCCATACGAATTTCTCCACTTATGAAATATCTAAGCCATTAAAACATTTAAATCCTAAACAAATGATATAAAATAATCACAAATAAATTAATTTCATCCCCATAAAAACCAATTTATGTGTTGAATTAGAAAATGTACCTGATGTTTTTCTTTCTTAATTCAACCTCTAAAAATCCAAAAATATTCATAAAATGGTTTTATAAGAAAATAAAATTATAAAACATGAAATTTCTAAGCTGATGCAAGACCAGTTATGGTATTTCCATGCAACGGCTTTGCCGGAGCTTTTTTGTGTCTCGGTTGGGACAGAAGATGGAGGAGTTGCCGGTTGCGACGGAGCGAGAAATATTTGATACTCCGGCACCGGAAGCCGGTACGCGGGCGATGACTGCACACGCCGACACAACCTCCCTGGTCTCACTAACTCTCACCCATGTATATTCCAAGCAAAAGTTAATCAATTAAAGGCAAATATGTACGTTTCAAATGTTTATTTTGTCACATTCCGCATCATTAATTTCCTTGCAATTAATGTAACCCCCCGATGAAAGTACGCTTGCCAGCCTATTCATCAGGTTATATGCCGGGTGCATAAAACTGCAACCCCACCCCAATGTGCAGTTTGATAGGATTCGTAGCACTTTGATTGCTCAGGTCCTAGTGGCTAGTGTGTATGTACTTGCATACGATAAAGGGGTTTTAAGGGCCCAAATCTAATGGCTGCAGGAAGATGCTCTACACTGCAAACTGCCCAATGGCAATGTGTTCAACGGGTAACATCGGCCGAAGCATTCGTGCACGCACCGTGTACTGTCATTGCCGGATGACATTCAAAGAAAAATCAATATTCAAGAATTGTAGTAAATAGTCATACTTTCCGCAAACAGCAGCAACAACAATATTAATCACACTTCCCTCAACTTCCTTTTTATATGTAACATGACATTTTCGTTTTATCTACGTAACGTTCTTTATTAATATTTATCTTTTTGTTTCCATCAAAAAAATATTTATCTTTTTGTATAATACTCTACCTATTTTATCATATTATTTTTATTCAATATAAAAATATAATATTCTTGGACATTGTGGTAAAGGCAGGTGAAGAGTTTTGCCATGTACAGTAAAGCAACGTGATGGGATGGGATGGTCTGCTTGGCGCCTTGGAATGGCCAATCCATCAGCATTCAGCAGACCACCACTTTTTTTCTCCCCCTTGGTGATCAGATTTCAATCCCACTGCCGATGCTGCTTGGCAAATGGCAGAAAATAAAGAAAGGCAGCTGCTGCTTCTCGTGCCAAGCGGGAAAGGAGACGCTGTTGCTGCACCGCACTGGACTGCTGCTGCTCATGCCTCCCAACTAAAATACCTGCTTCCTGAAATCTAGACTACCCTTGCGGTGCTCTGCTTTGCTCCTGGTGCTGCACTGGCCTAGCTGACTTGATGCCCCATCTGATCTGGCACTCTGATACGGGAAATCTGACCGACAAAGACCAGTCAGATATTCTATTATCGTTGTATCCGGTGGAAGCGCGGGGACCCAGAACTCTGGCAGCTTGGATTCACCAGTTTGGTCCTCTCCACAACTGTTTGATGTTCGTTGTGGCCGCTCTGGTTTGACGCCTGATGTTTCCTCGCGGCCAGGAATTAACCATGCCAATTACGCCACTCAGTCTGAATCAAAATCATGCAATATTAATTGCTGGGGTTTGGGAATGATTAAGAGTCAGTCATATCCGTTTGTCGCGCGGTGCATGCAAGTACAGCCAATGAAATGGCCATGCTGCATTGCTCGTCCAAACGATGGAAAAGAAGCACTCGCTAATCAACAGATATATGTTATACGAATTCATAGAAGAGGATCATTCGTCCAATCTATAATATAAAATTTCCAAAATTTATGTGATAATAATAGTTAGTTAGTTAATTTCATCCCCAAAAAATCTTGATTAGCTAACGATAACATTCATAATGACAGTTGGTTTGATTTCCAGCAGAAATCATTGGGGTAATGATTCTGGTCTGATTTGTCCCTGTGAAATGGTGGGGGAACGATTCCAGTGTCCGAAGTTCTGAACACGATCATGTGTTCCATGAAATTAATAAATAGGGAAGTTTCGAGCCTTGCATATATGACTTGACAAACAATTAACAATTATTTTTGCACATTTATTGGACTGCTGGGGGGGGGGGGGGGGGGGGGGGGGGGTGGCGTGTATTGAATTTTGATGACTTTGGATTTATCTTATGCTTAATTCGTTTCTAATTCAACGTCCAAACCATTTTACCATTTTTGGGAGCCTCTATATGCCATTGGCTCCTTCACTTGTTCAGACAAATATGGAAAGAAAATGACTTCGGGTGTGTTTGGTAATTGATAGAAAATGTCAAGTTAAAACTTTTTAATCTAAAACTTTTCATTCTCAACAACTATAATATTTTTTAATTATTTTTTCACATTTTCCTATACAACTATCCTATTTTTCAATCATTTCTACACAACTATCCACACAACTAACCTATCTATTTTAACTTTATCCTCTTTACTACTCATCATTACTCTTATCGTATCACATCATTTGACAACTTTTATCTTCCAAAACTTTCCATCAAAAATTTTATTCATTACCAAACACCCTTCAACAGTAGGATAATATTCCTCGTAAATGAATAAAAACAAAATAAATATTTCTTCTAAGAGTCTAACATTATAAGTTGTTAATTGGACGTGTCTGGATATTTTTTTTATTCAAGATTATCCAACTGAAGGAATTAGATGGAAATTGGATGAGAAAATTAGATAAAACGTTATTGCTATGTACTAAGGAATGAAAAATATATTCGAATATATAAAATATAGTATTAAAAATAAGAAACGTAAAATTTCTTATGTTCTAAAAAATAAAAAATTATATCGAAAGTGAAAATTTTCATCTCATTTTCATTCTCATTTCATTTCATTCAATTGAAAATGTCTAGACAAGCATAGGTCTACGTCAATGTCATGGAACTACGAACCCTTTGCTACGCTTCACTCTATATTTTCACCAAATGGAGCGCTACCAATTAACTGTTCTACCTCTTATCTTTTAATTATTTTTCTGATTTTTAATTCCTTCTCTACATTTTAACATTCATCCCATTATTTTTTATAGACTTTTTCAAATACATACCTTATTGCGCGTTTTTCGTCTTTTCCATAATGTACTTTATATATGCTACACCACATATCCCAATTACTATACATGCTAATACACCCATCGAAACTTACATCCTTAGGTAAATATATTAGATTGAAGGATAAATTTTATGGTCCCATCATCCTCTCAAATCTGGCAATTGCCTCACGGCACGCGGCTAGTTTCTTGGCCGTTTGTTGTGGCCAAGAGTAAAAGGAAGGGCCCCGTTGCCAGACATTTGATGTAGATGACACATATTTACGTGCTAGTTGTTAGGATCGATTGTCCAATACTACTCATATAAGATATCAATATGTGAGTTATGTATTATAGCTTTGACTTTGGACTTTCTCCTTTTGATGGTTGGGATTACGGGATTATGGGATTTGTATGATATTAACAAGGAATTCAGACAGAGGGCCTGAGGCCATCAATGGCAAAAGAAAGTTGGGAGATTTCGTAGCATAGCAGGCAGCAGGGTTGTCAGTTTCAGAAGTAAATTTTCTACTAATGGAATAGGCTTTCATTAAAAGCTTGCATTTTGGCATTTCGAACTACTCATCCCAATGCCAAATATATAGCGGAAGGTAGATTCCGTTTTGTTCATCATGAAAGCCAACCAATCACAAAGCCAACATTAAAACCTGCAGCCTCACCAGGATTCCCTTGAAAAACTACTTGAAGATGCACAGATAGCTGGAACGCCGACCAACTTTTGTGGGAGCTGTAAACTACGTAAGTATACTGATGGTGGTAGTGGGTTGTCAGCAGATGGACCGGCAATGCTAATGTCATGTTGAATTATTGCAATTTTGATTTAGTTCAAAAAAGGGTCAGAAATTGATTCAATATGGGTTTTGTACCACAAACATTGTTTTGTTGTTGTGCTGTTTGCCTGTTTCAAAAGCAATCAGCAAAGGTCAGTATGTTGGGATGAATATGCAAGATGTGTATTTCAGATGAATGATTGGACCTTCCCAAAATACCTTCATTTGGTCCATACATGTTTTATGAAACTAATTAACCAGTTATGGATAATGAACTATAATTGCAGCACAACATTATAATTCATACTAGTTTATCCAAAATCTAAACTGCCCAAATAGTGTTTGTTGGTGATGTGGCAGATATCAGACTGTCGACCAACCCGCCAATCAGATGCTCAACCTTCAGTTTCTGCATCTTGGATTTGAGGCAAAAGACAAGCATTCGTGCAAAGATTGCATTCAGACACGGTTTTGGATATTGAAACAAATTTTAGGAAGGAGCATAAAACCTAGAGGCAGGGTCATCAGTCTTGCATCAATACATACAAAACGAGGGGAGACTTCTATTTTATACTTGCTTCTCTCTCTCTCTCTCTCTCTCTAAACACTGAACCCCCAACAGCATTCATTCCTTTACATTACCATAACTCACGCCATTTTCTTTCATTACGCAACATTGAAGGAACCGGCAGTGTACTCCACAAACTTCCTGGCACCCTTGAACCATCGCTTGTCACCAGCTTGTGCCTTGCAAATGTAGAGCTTTCCATCTTTCACAGCAGCTGTAATCAGTTGGTGCTTGCCACCTTCATCTCCATCGGCAGTCCTTGTCAATACTGCAAGAAAGTAATATTGTTTTCCTCCAATCACTGGCGTTGCAGTTTCCAAAATGTTGGCCGTAGCAACAGCATCAGGATCAAAACCACCCTAAAAATGTACGAATTATGAGAGCGTGTTAGAACGAGTCCTGTTCCCTATTAAAAAGGCTAAAAATCATATACATTAGAAAAGATTGATTAACTGCACGAATAGACCATGTCAACCCTTGATTTCCACCCGCTAACAAAGAATCATCAAAAGAAGAAATCGCAACAATATATCAACAACCAGTCGAATTTTTCCGTGTCTTGGACATTCCAGTCAAAGAGAAAAGTTTCAATGGCCACTAAAGTCCATCTCATTTACATTAGTAAACCACAAAACTTGATGTGTGGTCCATGGAACTTAAGTCCTAAGCATACAGTTCGTGATTGTAATGGCTATGGCTTACCTCAGAATCAGTTTTGCCAGAGTAAGCTTGCTTCCCCAACAGAAAATCCACCTGCACATAATCATAGTAAATTTTTGTGATACTCTGTTCTCAACAACTTCTTGCCAATTCTTCATCATCATTTGCATGAAATAAACAACTGAAAGGTGCTATTTAGTTCAACAGAATGGAAGCAATCAAAATCTGTCCTCTGATTGTCCCATCTTTGAGTACTTAATAAGTTTGAATTACAAGAATACATCGAAGAGAACTAAAGCATAGCCATCATATAAATCATCTGTATTTGAGGTACTGCACCCAGATTTAAAATTCTATCCCATGAAGCCCAAGCCAAAACTCATAGCATTGTAATTTGAGGGCTGCTTCCATATCATTGAATATATGAACTTTGGTTTCTGTTTTGTGAGTTAACCACTCATCCAATTCATTTCTGTGACTATAACATCTGCTCATAAAAGCATCTCAACCATCCCTCCTCCTGGCTCACGATTAGTACAACCTCAATCATGTTCATAGTTCCAGGCAAAGCAGACTACAACCTCAACCAAATTGGATTACCTGAGAAAGGAACTCCTCAGGAGAACCGTATTCTGTGATGGATTTCTTAGTGCTGGGAACGATCATCACAGAAACATTACTGTTGGAGTCAAAGTTGTCTTCGTATCTCAAAACTTGCCCTGGGAACTCCCTCTCTTTGCTTGGGTTCCATTTGGAGGGGATCTGTAGATTGAACCCATCTCCACTGTATGGCAAGTAATCCGTGTTTGTCTTCGGCTTCCCAAAAATGTTGGCTGCATCAAATGGCCAAAAATTGCCAATGAAGGGTGCAGAATTGCATCATAAGTGCATCAGCAATTGCATATGTCAATACCAATTCGTGATTTATAAACCATCTGAGACATAAATTAATACATATATTCATAGTCGTGTTAAAAGAAGAAGAAGAAGAACAACAAGAAGAAGAAGATGACCACATGGGGGAGAAAGAATTACCAGCTTCACCGTAGGCTGCATCAGCAGGTGAGACCTTGGTGCCAATGGCAGCACCCCCAACAAGGATGGTGAGAGCGAGACGTCGGGAGATGGCGGCGGCGTCGCTGGCTTCATCTTGGGCGGCCTGCTTCTGGGCTTTGCAGACTAGCAGTGAAGGAGCCTTGGGATTGGAAGGGAAGCGCTGCGATGGTGTCCTCGAGTGGGTTGTGGAGAGTGTATGGGGATGAAGGAAACAAGCAGTGGATGCCATCTCTCTCTCTCTGTCTCACACACGCACGCACAAGCACTCTCTTCTTAGTGTCAGTATGGGTTTGAATGCGCTGGTGGTAGCAACGTGAGTGATGGAAAATCGGTTGGTGTTGGATTTTTGGATGTGGCTTTGGATGACGGAAAGATCACAAGTATATGTTGGGATAAGGTTGTAAGAGTTTTGATTGGTGCCAACGTTGCATCCTTTGTGGCACTGCTTTTGTCCTTGATGTTGCCATTGGCTTGTGGTGCTCATCCGTCTCTTCCTAGACCTGCTCCTGCTGCTAAGTCCCGCCCTCATTGTGTGGCTGTCCGCGGTTGTACGTAGCTCATGTATGGATATATTCAGTTCACCTTGTAATAGTCTCCTTCCAGTGCCGGTCTCAAGCTTTAGAACAAATTCATGTGTTTAGATATAATCCGTTTCATTTCTTGGGTGGGGATCTTTAAATTTTCTATTAAACATTTATAATTTTTCAGAAATTTAAATAACATTCTTTAAGAAAATAATATAAATAAGAACAAGCATTTGTAATGTTTTATGCGGCACTCGCGAGTAAATCGGGAATTTACGGGCGGCCCAAATATATTTTCTTAGCTTTTTATATCTTATGTCGGGCCTATCTAGGTTTTTTTCTATGTGAAATTTGGCATTTTTTAAATTTATTTTATATTTTATTTAGATCTCTGAAAATGGATAAAATAGTCATTGATGCATGTCTTGATCCGTGCCTATTTTATCCATTTTTTAAAAATACTAAATAAATGTTTAAAATTATCGAATTTCATCGGAAGAAAAAATCCAGATAGAACCGCATGTATTAAAAAACCAAGAAATAAAAAATATATATTTCCCTCAAAATGGCTATGCAATCATTGTAACGAGGGAAGAAATGGTGAAAAGGCGGGGGTTTTGCAAAATAGACCCTGAAGTGCAATATACATACCAATCTATTTTGCAATGAAAAAATTTTACATCATAATTTTTTTAAAAAAATCTCCTAATCATCCGTAAATTGGATATAATATCCCAAGTTAGATATAATGCATATAATTTTGAAGTTATTATTGATTGATAATATCCAATCAGAAATAGACGAAATTATTCATTTCCTGTGAAATAATTTGTATCACTTTTGGAAAAGGTATTAATGAAGATCATATAAATAAAACAAACATTGGATTAGGCATGATATAATAAAGCCGTCATTGGATTGTGTTTAATACTTCGAATTAACTCGATTTACAAAGAGAGTTAAATTGAAGTTTCAGAAGTAGGTTGGGTTGATTCCTGGCTAGCGATCCCGCCCCGTATGCATCATCAGGTGAAAATCATGGAAATTATATTCATATATTTCATTTTAACTTATACATGACTTATAAATTATTCAGTTGATCAGTTCCAATCTTATGCTCTAAAAGGAATGAACTTCAATGCTCCTACTTCCGGAAGCCATTTTATTTTATTCATTTTTTAACCTTCATATGCAAGTTCAACATTAAGGACACATATTAAAATGTAATAATATTTTATACAATATTAATTACCTATGCAAAATTTATATTTTAGATGGTTTAAATGTAAAAAATACAACTTTAATGCATTATTTCCCAAATAAGAGTCCATCAACACGTATGAGTTTGATGAAAATTAATATAATAATGTCTATCTACACGTATGATTTTGATGAAAATTAATATACTAATAAAATGATATTGGTCAGATGTTAATTGACGATAATTGATAGTTTAAATACAATTCAGTGGCTAGATATTAATTTCATGAACAATTGGGCCTCATTTACAGCTAATTCCACCATTGCAGTCGAAAAAATTCCCAAGATAAAAGTGCTCATATATGTAACTTTATTGTTTATTATTATTATTATTATTATTATTATTATTATTATTATTATTATTATTGAGTTTCGAAATGGGAAAAAAAAATAACCTCCCAAAGGGCATTAAGGTTCAATGCTCACGTGCATGAAAATGTTTTTTTTTATTTTTCAAATTCAAAAAATATAAACTTGCATATCTAACAACTTTATACTTGGGCCTACATACGAATGCCTAAAAAAATCAAAACAAACAAAATAAAATGGCATAGGATCGGAATTATTACTTATCGGATGCATAATCCTGGTCAAACCTCTAGCGTAAATCAAACATGAGAGAATGATCGAACTGTCTATATTTCTTCCATTCTATCGCAAGATAGAAATGCTTTATTATAAGGAATAAACAGCCTAACAAGAAGCGCTAGGGGGTCCAGAGATGGCCACCTGCATGATGAAAAAGTCTTTACCAGTTGTATAAAGATGTAGTCGTACAATAAATCAGATCAAAATTCAATGATCAAGCCTTTTCGAGTCAATTCTATAATCCTTGTCTCACCGTTGGACAAACAATAGACAAGTCTAGGCGATTTACTAAGGAAATTTCACCTTCATATGGTCTCTCTGTACCAGTCCAAAAAATAGATTAAGGTCCCTATGGACCTCATTTCTTCTATATAATTGGAAATCGAACTGTTCTGTGAACAGCAAACCACCTGCATTTCAATCAGATGAGACATGGATCACGTCTTACAATCTTGCTTCATCATTTTTTGATAACTACGAAAAGGCTGACTAGCATTTTCCTACTTTTATAGTGATATTTGAGTATCAATTTGGACCATGAAATTGCAGTTGTTCATCAATCCATGGCCTTGACAACTGACATCCAGAGTGCCCCAACTCCCGACGTCCAGTACGTTTGACGGGCTCAAAATCACGCCCCAGAGAAACCTTAAAACACATGTACATGAACTGAAACTGAAGATAACCGAAGTAACATAACCGTAAACAACAATCCTGGCGTTGTGAAAAGTAAGCTCCGTGCGACTCTTCATTGCTTGCAAGAAACACCTTTGCAGGAACAAGATTCATTCCATCAATGACCAATGCTTGGCCTTGATCAGAAAGTCTAAGCCTAGGGAAATATGGGTTATATAAAACAGTCAAGAGGGGTACTGCCACCAAGAAAATCGTTGAAATTGTCAAAGACCCACATTGTTATATGCATGCTTTGTAAGTGACTGAGTGGTGCTCGATAAGCTTCTGATGTCATTCTCCCTTATGCATTTACATAAAGATTAGAACCATCCAATCCCAAAAGCCCAAGAATCACCCTTTGGAAAGCTTTTCACTATGCAAATTTCAAGGAACCGAATCATCATCTGAACTGTCATCAGTAAGGTAATTAGAAAGTATAATTGCTATCTGCTCTCTAACGTGCACAAACAGTCGACTGAAATGATCCACGCACGTCTCCGAACCATCATACTTGAAGACTTTGAGATGGGATGCTTTCTTCAGGATCTCATCATCGACTTCAAAAGCAGTACAATTTCTCACATAGAATTCTTCCAACTCCTGGCAGCCATCCAGTATGATTGGTAGAATGTCTTTGCTCACAAACGAATTGCTCAAGTCTAAGTACTTAATTTTTGGAAGGTGCTCAACAATGGCTTTGGCATCTGAGTCAGTGATGTAAGATCGTGCAGTAAGCCCTGTGAAGTTCTTGCAATTATTTGAGATTTCAGTGATGACCTCCACAAAGCACGATGGCCTTATCTTCATGAACAGTTGCTCAAGATTCTTCCATTTGTGGATGTATTTTGAAACGTGTCTCCTCACTTCCTCCCCTGGACAGCACCATCTGAAGATTTTCAAGGCCGGGCATCTGCAGATATTGTGCTAAAATTCAGTACGCTCATCACAGAGGATAGGCAATGGATTGGCATTGAACCAGCTCTAAAGAGATGCAAGCCCGAGCCCCTTAGCAATACATTGTTAAAGAGGAGAGAGCTAGTCTTTACAGAGGAGGGGAGGCAATCAAGTCTTGCCACAGGTTATATGCAGGAAGGGGAAGCACTGAATCCAGCACCTGATTTCAATAAATAATTCATATTTTTTTGTTGGCAGTTCATGACTTAATTCACATGATTTATAGCTAAATGGAGGAGTTCCACAAAGAAAATAGTGACACTTTTAAGTGCTGAGTCCAAGGCCTGCCCTGGGCCTATTGTGGAGGTCAACCTGGAATGGGCACTTCACATCAGGCAGGCTAGCCAGGGCCCCAGATTCATCATCCTGCCTAGTCAGACACATGCACAAAACTCCCTTACAGACTACGAAAATAACATCAATGTATCCTCAGAAGCTATCGAGACAGATTTCTTGAACCCCTAGAACAAGCACGACCATAGCACAAACTTCGCCACAAAAATCAAATTCTTTGATCAAGGGAATTTAGACTGTATTAACGAAATATTATCCAGAAGTCATGATAGCATAATTAATGTAGATCTTCCTCCTCCACTACTTTGTATTGTATTTTGTATTGTATTAGACTAAGGTGAGTTTGGTAACGAAGAGAATCTTTGAAAAAGAACAGATGAGTTGATGTGATAAGGGTCACAGTTAGGAGTACATGAAATAAGGATAAAATACGTAGAATAGTTGCTGAAAAATATGGAAAAAAAAAGATTAAAAATATAAGTAAAAATGGAAAAAGTATGGTAGTAAAATAGTTAAAATGTCAAATCTAATAAAATAGTTCCATAGAAAGTGGTGAGAAAAAATTTTCTTTTCCTGAATACCAAACTGAAGCCAATTATAATATAATAACATGTGTGCAGAATGATTTCGTGTTTATTTATATATTTCTATTCACAAAAGCCTCGATGCACCTAGGTGCATTTAACCCTTTATACTTTTTTTGAAAATTTTTTCATACAATTGTTAATCTAAGTATATTTAACATATGTATCAAGTTTTAGCATTTTTGGATATTTTTATTTTTGAAAAACAATGGCATCCACTGATTTTTAAAAAATTAAAAAATATCCAAAATTAGTAAAACTTGATATACATGTTAAATACACTTATATTAACAATTATAAAAAAAAATTCAAAAAAAATTAAAAAATGAGTTAAAGCACCCGGGTGCGCCATATCAGTGTCCTTCTATTCACAACACAATCAACATTCATGAATTAAAGGCATAATGAACATGGACACCATAATCATACAAAAGCGAGTCAAAATTCATTTAGCAGGGTTGTTAAGATCTTTGCTGGAATGCTGTTCAGCATGGAAGGCCTGTAGAGCACTTGAAAAGAGCACAGCCTCTAAATTTAATAACAGATAAGAATTTAACTATAAAAAGAAAGTGAAGAGAGTACTCAAACTTACTCATCTGACAAGTAAACCAAGTCCTCAATAGTAAAACGCCGAAATGTAGATGAGAAATCTGGATCATCTAATCTGCAAGAAATCACACAAAATAGTCAAGACCTCATTCTTAGTGTTTCTAAGGGAACAGCCAAAGAGGCTTTTGTCCCCTCTCATTTTCTCTATTTTCAAGATGGTGGGAATGGGGAGTGGGAGAACATGACGAATGTCTGATAATCACACAACGAAAACTGCAGATCCAAAAACATGTTTCATGGATCAATGACAATGCTCAAGGAATTCAATTGCATTTACTATGTTTATCAAACCATTGGTAAGAAATCAAAGAAGAAGAAGAAGAAAAGAAAAAGGAAAAAACAGGACCGATATACTATAATGCTCATCGCCATGGAAAGTCAGCAACAAAGGCATCCTCACAATTCTGGAATCTTCATTTACAAGAGCACCACTGATTTTTTAACAAGAGAATTTCTAGAAAATAAAAGCAACTGGTCACTAATCAGACATGAACATGTGCAATTACATAATTGCGATGTTCCACTTTCATGCTCACTTTCATGGTTTCAATCCAATGACAACTATAATACAAACCAAAAAAATAAATAAATAAAAAAGGCAATGTGATAATAACTAGAAAAAAGTCTGGGCAGCTGGTTGTTAATCAGGCATGAATTTCTGCAATTACATAGATGTTTCAGATGCCATTCATGCCCACTTTCATGGTTTCAATCCAATGAAAAAAAAAATGCAACGTGATAATAAATAGCAAAAAGTCTGCTAATGCAACTGATCATTAATCAGGTATGAAGTTGTGCAATTATGTTAGATGTTTCAGATGCCATTCATGCTGACTTTCATGGCTTCAGTCCAATCACAACTAAAATACATTGCCCCCCAAAAAAAAAAAAATGTAATGTAATAATAACTAGCAAAACCAGAAAATGCCATCTGATTCAGAATATTGAAAATTGTAGGGTTCTCCAACCTTGTTTTTTAATTTTTCTGAACTCAATGATAACACCCATTTAGCAGAGATGGTTAAAGTTGTGGGTTATGATTTCCAACTGGCAAGATATAAAGCAGGAAAACTGGGAAAAAAAAAAAAAAGCGAATGTGTCTTCCATGCAGAACAGGAGAAAGAAGAGAAGGATCCCTGTATCTGATAAGGAATATGGAGATGAACATGTCTCTGTCAGAGAGGTTTAAGTAGCAGCAGTGTGTGAAAAAACAAATTTTGAACAGATCAAAATTATTCCGACTTAAAGGGACTTTCCATCCTGCAGAAGCATGTCTCTGTCAGAGAGGTCTAAGTAGCAGCAAAGCGAGAAAAAAAAAAAATTTAAACAGATCAGAATTATTACGAGTTAAAGGGACTTTCCATCCGGCAAAAACAAGACAATTTGGTAAATAGATGTTCGATTTTTCTTGAACAGAAGATTACAGAAATGCGTTCAAAATTAGCAGCAGGAGAACATGAAGGTACCAACACAAGAGGATTGGCAAAAATTAGTTTGGCAGGATATTAAGCGAAGCATTCAGAATAGCATCATAAAATGCAGAAGTGTGTAAGAAGACGAAGAATGAATACAGAAAACCAGGGAGGATAGACTCGACCCATTCTGATACTAGAAGGAAAATGGCGGGAGGTAAACGTAGACTTTGTCAGGAGGATGCTGGTTCCACGAAGTTAGAAGTCACAGTGACCGTATAGGGACTTGCAAAGATGATCCATTTCAATGCTGTGGAACATCAGTTCTTCCACATGTGGAGTAAGCAAGAAATTACAAATAAATCTGACAATTGTGAGTCGCAAATGGCTTCATTAGTCAAAAAAGAACATTTTTGTGAGACAATTGGTTCTAGAGGAAGAATTATTTATGGAAGCATCAGAGATTTTAACCTAAATACTGAACGTCATATATGCAGTTGCACTAATTTGCAAGATGTGCTCAGATGAATGGTTGAGCCATCGAATCCCTCACAACAAGTCCTGTGCAACCAAATCGTCAGCATCTTCTGAACGAGGAATGGAAGACGCTAATTCTCTGTTGGAGATCATATCAAACTCCAACACAATTATATTTACCATAAAAATCAGACCCAAAATGCATGGGCGGATACCTTGAGAAAATAAAAACAGGAAATCAAGGGATTTGAAGGCGAAAATCCTAATTCTGTCTGGGAAACTTTGGAGATCTTATCAAATATATACCAATTTCACTTACAAGAGAAATAATGCGCCGACAATGAATCAGTGAATATTCTCAAAATATTGAAATAGGAAAACGGCGTATTTTAAAGCCAAAACCCCTAATTTTCCGTCGGGGATGGATCCTACATAATTCGTACCTGGTTCAGTTAAGAAGAGCAATCGAACCAACAAGAAAACAGCGAATTTGAAAACTAAACTCTAGCCATATGCCACAACTATCAGAGACTGCCGCGCTAAAGAAGCACTTTCAATCGACAACACCGAGACGGAAAGCAGATGCTTCTGATCACGCGCGCGGCTTCGATGCTTACCCGTCCGGCTCCATGATCTCAAAGGGGCTGTCGGGGAAATAGATGGCGACAGCAGACCGACGGCTGCGATTGACAGTGAATCTGAGGAATCCGGAGAAGGAGAAAGTAGCGCTGAGGCGGTATTCCCGCTGGAATCGGCGACCAAAGGGGCCATCGGGCCCGAAATCGATGGAGCGAAAGTCGAGGACTCGCCAGCAGGCAGGACTGAGGGAAGCCTCGTACCAGGACTTGCAGACGAAGGGCACTCCCAGCGACTTGTCCTCGAGGTTCAATCGATCAAAAACCTGGACTAGAAAATCCATCGGCAGCTCTTCCCATCTTCTCTCCGCCTCCATATCTGCCCTCTGTCTCTTGCAAGTTGCAACAGTGGCGCATTCAGCAATCGCGCGTGCAGAGACGGGAAGGAAAGGTCGACAGGGGTAGTGGATGAGGCTTCCTAATCCTCCGCTCGCACGTGGACGCAGGCGAGCGTGCCTGTCTGACGTCAGTTTGCGTGTCTTTCAATTCATCTCTCCTCGTCGGTGGGTTTTAGTGCATTTTTTCAACGGTTGAGATTGTCTTATGACTGCAGATGGCGTGGCTTCCCTGCTGGCTCCGGTGACTTTTTTCTGATAAAGAGTTTGACGTGTTGGAGTTGCATGCCTATTGATAGCACCGAAACAGGTGTTGGAACTTGGAAATATTATGAAACTGGGAGGTTGCCTTTTCCACGATAGTAGGCAACAGTAGTGGGACTAGTGGCAAATAAATCCCTATTTGGGGTACGTCTGATAAGGTATAGAAAAATTCAATTCCTTGTGATATGGAATTTACATGTTAGCTATGCTATTTTTTATCATTATTTTTATATTGCAATAATCAATTTCCATTTTTCGTGTAATTAACTAATTATCTTATTTATTTTAGTTTTATTATCATTTTTTGAAAGAGCTTGATTATATATATCTTGATATTCATTTATTTTATTTTATTTTATTTTTATTTAGTTTTTCTTCATAAACATATTTTTCTAATTGTATTTAATCTGCATATCATGTTTTTCATTTTATAAGAATTTTACATTTTTATTTTTTTATTTTTTCAAGTATCACCAATTTCAAAGGCATGTAGGTCATTTTTCACTCCTAAAAAAATTTATTTAAAAAATCAAAAATAAATATATAAAAATATCATAAAATGGTAAAACTTTGTAGATAGATTAAGCACGATGAAGAAAACATGTTTATGAAGAAAAAATTAAAAAATATAATTAATTATAAAAATAAATGAAAGTTGTATTTTAGCTTGAAATACCTCATGATGTATATAATCAAATTCCTTTTTTTAATCATTATTCATATCGTATCTTATTAATTCTCCACTCTTTTAAAAAAAATTCTCACTTTTTTACGTCTGTTTCTGAACACTTGCCTGCGATTGTTTTGGCACGGCACGAGAAGGATAAATGATTCATTTTAAAAGATATACAAGCTCTCTTATAATATTAATATAAAGCATAAAATATCAATCATCGCAATAACCATTTTTTATCATTATTTAACTTATGCTAAATAGTTTTTTGTTCTACTTTTATTCACCTTTATTATTTATATTTTTCATTATTTTTGAAAAATTTCCAAATACATTCATGAATTTTCACCCAAATTATTTATATATTCACGTATTTTCAAAAATTCTCTAGACTCGTAATTTTTTTAAAATTCCTCCTACATTATTAGCTTTCATTATCATGCCTACACCGTTAATATAGCAATTATCTACTAATTAAAAATATAATTTTTCCTTTAAAATCCTATATAACTCTTGAATCATTTAATGTTGAATATCGATGATTTATTATCATCAACTAAATCATATTAAAACTAAATTATTTCAATTAACAAATTTCTAAATAGGTAAAATAGTCTTTTTAATGAGGTATATAGGAACTATGTTAACGACATGAATACGATAAAAATTTAAAATAAAGTGTTACGAGTATAAACAAAATTTATGGCACGCCACAAACATATAAAGAATTATAAACAAATGTTGTTGGTATAAGAAAAATTTTCTCGTATATATTTATTGACATGTTTGGATACTTGAAAAGGGGATATAAAGATAAAATAAAATATAATTTTTTTACGAATGAAATAAATATAATTTAGAAGTAGGAAAAAATAAAAAATTAAATTAATAACAATATGTGATATCCCAATAAAATTAAATGCCATGCTTTATGACCTTCTGTTGTAAATAACTATCCACATATAAAATATTGGCCAATTCCATGCAATGCGTTGTGTGTCAATCCTTATGTGATGTTGTTTTTTTTCATAAACATATTTTCCCAAGTATATTTAACCTGAATACCAAATTTTATCATTTTATTATTTTTATATTTTTACTTTTATTTTTAATAGTCAAGGTTTTAAAGTGTGAGGAAATGACTTAAATACTCTTAAGATTGATGATTTTTAAAAAGTAAAATTAAATATATAAAATATAATTTTATAAATATTAAAACTAGTATATTTTTCAAATACACTTATGAAAAATGTTTATAAAAAATTTTTGATTATGAGAAGTATTAAGGAAAACGACAACCCCAAAACCAAACAGCAAGTTAGGTGAATTGTCCCCTGATCAAAAGGCAAACAAGGCTTTACAGTTCACTTCCAAAATATAAGGAGAGAAATTAGTCTACCACTCATGCGGTTCATGATCATGTTTTAACACTAGCTTAGCAATGTTATGTGCAACAGTATTCCTAAACTTATTTACATAGGAAAAAACACATGATTGAAAACAGCTACTTACCTCCTTAATGTCGTTAATGATGAGACCACTGTCTAATAAGACTTTACCTTCACCATTCAGCATGTTGATTAAAACTAGTGAATCAAATTTGCATTCCACGTATTCTCTCTGTACTTCCTAAGCTATTTGATACCTACTAGCATTCTCATTACTTCCATCTTGAGGGGATCTTCTTTTCCCTACCAAACCTAGCATCTAACAGCAAGAATAGTCTCATTGCAGTCATGCGCAAGTGCACCAATGGCCACCTTCCCTCTATGTCTTTTGTATCCTGCATCTATATTCAATTTTATAGCACCAAAGCTTGGAGGATGTCACCTCATACTTTCCACACTAATCGATTGATGTTCATTTAGGATCAAATTGCTGCATCTAAATTGATGTAAAAGGGTTGCACATCTACTTGGAATCAAGAGAATATCTGGTTGAATTCCTTCCTGACAAAGTTTGTTTATATCAAAAAAGATTAAAGCTTGTTTATATCAAAAAAGATTAGCCACCAAGTTCCAATAAAATTACATAGCAACCCTCGATCATTTGCATTAATGTGTAATAACAATAAATCTGTCGTTTCTTGCATTTGTCCCCTGTTGATTTGGCTCATTAAATGATAATCATAGGTTGCCTTCACCATGTTACATTGCCAAAATAGGTGAAACTGCTCTTCAATGGATTGTTGGCAAATTTTACATACCACATCAATTTGGATTCCCTTCCTTGATAAGTATGCTGATGTTGATGATGCATCTTTCAAAACTCTCCAGGCAAATATTCTTATCTTTAGAGGGACCTTTAGTTTCCATAAGACTTTTGTTATCTTTTTTATTTTCTCCTGCACATGGTTCTCGGCTTCTGAACTTGTTTTCTCATGACTACCCATTTCATAAGCTAAGTGATACGGTGATTTAACCTTATAATTTACATCTATCTCAGCCTCTTTGTAGATGACATCATTTGTCTCTTGCTCCAGAATTGACACATCTTTAATTGTTTCCCATCCATGTTCATCCATTGTGAAATGATATCCTCTTTTTTCCATGATCTCATCTTATGAAAAATTTTAAAATAGAAAAGACATCACATAGGAGCTAATGTGTGATGCATTGCATGTAATCAACCCCCAGCAAAAAAATGCAAATTGCGCTTTATATTATTTTGAAAATATAAATAGGTGTTTCAAACAATCCAAGATCTCTGAATTGTCATTACAAAATGAGATTTTTCGTTTTGGATGTGGTTTTTTAATCTTAATGTAACTTTCTTTGTATTTTAAGCATAATATTTCACATTCTCAACACATATCGTTATATTTTTAATATATTTTTCTATTCTATTGAAGCCTTTAAATTCATATGATGAATGCCATGTTGTATTCCCTTTCATTGTAGATAAATATTCAAAATATAAAAATAAAAAAAAATACAAATTGTAAGTAATTACTGTAAAAAAATTATTAATTTGAAAGGTGTATAAAAAATAGTGTATTAGATAGGAGCTTTGTCTCATAATTTTAGATTGCAGCTAATGTGTATCTTCCGATCAGTTGGTGGAGTATATTGTCTCTTTATTGAAATTGTAAGAATGTATCAGGGCTTGATTGCAATATAAATTTGAATAAATGTAAATATATACTAATAAAAAGAGTATACTAGAAAATGATAATGGATTATAAGAAGTAATCAAAATCTAAAACAATAATAAGAAATAAAGTCGATTGATAATAATTAATGTATCACATTTATCTTAAAGAAAATGTCTATTTGTAAAAAATCTCACTCTATATTACATACATTTTGATATGATTTTATATCTTAATTACCTAACGACGTTAATTTTTTATTATTTTTATATTTCAATTATTTACATTGTTACGTACAACTATCATATGTATTGTACACATCATTATTTCCATCATACCACATCACATTTATTTTTTTTTTAAATTTCCCATATTTGTTTTTTACTTTTTTCTTACATCTCAACAAGAACCTTAAACTACTATCATTCAAAGTTATTTTCCCTTTTTTTTTTCCACTTGAGGAGTAATTTTTCTCAAATGGGAATGTAAAATAGAAAAAGTGTTGTCATGTATTAAGGATGAAAAAAGTTATATAAGAATTATAAGAAGTTACATAGGGTTTATTTGGTAATGAATAAAATTTTCGATGAAAAATTTTGGAGAGTAAAAGTTGTCAAATGATGTGATATAATAGGGGCAATGATAAACAGTAAAGAGGATAAAGTTAAAATAGATAGGTTAGTTGTGTGGATAGTGGTGTATAAATGATTGAAAAGTAGCGTAGTTGTATGGAAAAATGTGAAAAAATGATTAAAAATATGATAGTTGTGGAGAGTGGAAAATTTTATATAGAAAAGTTTTAACTTGACATTTTCTATCAATTGCCAAACACACCCATAATAAATAGAAAATGTTTGTTGTTAATTTTAGAAATAAAATTTTTTTTCAAATGAGAGATTTTATGCCAAGCTCAGCCCATTCAAATTGTGAACAAATGCATTACCTCCCATAAATAAGGTTCCAACTATACATACTATGATGTATTTTAGATTAAAATATAATACTTATTTAATTTATACTTAATTAATTTTTTTGATTTTTTCATACACATATTTTACTAGGTGTATTTAATTCATATACAAAAAGTTTCCATTTTAAAATTTTTTTACGTATTCATTTTTTATTTTTAAAAAGCACCAATTTTTAGGGTTATATAAGTCATTTTTTGGCCCTTAAAAGATTATTTCTTTTACCAACTGGCCAACATCCCAATTGGGCGAGAGGCTGAAGTCTTTACCGAAGCATGTGCGATTCGACTCACAAGATGTTTTAACACTAGCCGTTGTGGACCATTTCGAATCTCAAATTTTTTTTATAGGAGCATTAGCTCTCCTCTTGTAAAATTAGATGGGAGAATATAGTATCACTTGAGCTTAAGTGTAATATTAGAAAGTGGTGTAGTTTGAATACCCAATAAAAAAGATTAATTTTTAAAACTAAAAAATAAATACATGATAAAACTTGATGTATAAATTAAATACACTTTGGAAAATATATTTATAAAAAAGAATAAAAATACAACTCAATGTAAGAACAAAAAATGATGTATTTTATCCCAAGATACGTTATGATGTACATATAAAATAATACAAACCGGAGTTGCTGGACCTGCCAATCCCCAACCACCCGCGAATTGTTGACCACAGGTTGGGCATGGAAGATCGGTAGGTGTAAGTTGGAATCAGGTGCTTGAAATTGACCGCCACTGCCAGGCGCTGAGGATGAGGTATCACTGCCCAAAAATGGACCAATGGTGCTTCATTTATTTATTTTTTTGATAGAACCAATGGTGCTTTATTAAAAGAAAACAAAGCGGATCAAACTTCAAAAGTGCAATACAAACAATTAATTAATTTGGGAAATAAACTTTCTATATACGGCAACGGTGGAAACCAGAAATGAATGCTTTATTGACAGATCGGTTCAAGTGGCTTTGTTTGGAACGTCTCGACCATAGCACACTCTTTCCTTTTTCCACGACAATGACATTCTTTAATTTTTAGTCTTTACCAAGCCACGAGCTTAGTTGAAAAGGAAGCAATAGCAATAGCTGCAATACTGCTCTTCTTTTTTATTTTTTATCTTGAAGATGCATTATTGCGTATGCTTTTGAAATTTCAAGCAAATCTTGTGACCGCCTTTCATTAGACGATTTATATATTTAATGATAATTGCCCATATAATAAATCGTATACTTACGGATCCTTGAATCATGGCACCGATCTCATACAATCATACTACAATGCAAACGGTCGTATGACCTATTTTTAAAATTTTTCTATTTTCCAACACTAATACGCGAGTTCAAGCATGTACTACTTTTTTTATTGGAGTAATTTACATTTTCTTCAATTCGCATTACAAACAAGTTTTAAGATATTTTTATAACTTTTGAATAGAAAGATCACAGGCTCCTGAATATTTTTGCGGAAACAACAAACTTCACCTAATATTACTAGAGACAAAGCTTCACTGTTACATGGGGATAGTTCCCATACAAACCCGGCAAACACCAGTTGGTCAAGCGTGTAATATTTAGACATAAAATTTTATAGTATTTGTATTTGTATATTGTTTAATTTTTTAAATATTAAAAATAAAATAATTTCATTTTTCAAGTGCTGAGCGCGCTAGAAAATAAAACTTTTTACTTTCAATATTTAAAGATAAATATTAAATAATATTCAAAAATTATAAATTTCCATATTTAAGAAGTATACTTGGGTCCATATGTTGACGACAAAAAATTAACAAAGAAAAAATAGTGTCATGGCAACATTTGCATTGCAGCTTAAAGCAAACTTTGCATTAGTTTGGCACACTTAAATAATAGATGATTAGTGAAGTCTTTCCACTCTTTAAGCAACATTTGAGACACTGAATTCTTGCTTTTTGTCCATAAGGTATATATAGGGAAGACAAGGAATATACAGGGACAATGATACCGTGTACCTATGTGCATAAATACATTTTTTTATTTTTTGAAATTTTTTTATATAACTACTACTTTAAGTAAATTGTTAAATGTATCAAGTTTTACCTTTTTTTTGGAGATTTATATCTTTTTTATTTTTTTAAAAAAAAGCACTTTTGTCATTTTAAATGACTAAAATGTCCCATTTTAGAAATTCAAAAAAATATCTGCAAATCTCCAAAAAATGGTAAAATTTTTTTATATCTTAAATACATTTAAATTAACAGTTTGTAAAAAAAAATTTAAAATGTAAAAATTATGTTAAATATACTCAAGTGCATCAGAGTTAAGTGCATCCAGAAGCATTTGATCATATTCTTATATATAGTTCTCACATAAAAATTTTTCATTCTAGTCATTTTGCATGTAAAAAAAAAAGTTTGGGTAAAAAATTAACACGTTAAGAGTGTGTTTGAGAATAGATAAAACTTCTGATGAAAAGTTGTAGAGAGTAAAAGTTGTCAAATGTGTGATATGATAGGGGTAATAATGAGGAATAAATAGGATAAAGTTAAAATTAATAGGTTAGTTGTGTTGGTAGTTGTGTAAAAATAATTGAAAAGTAGGGTAGTTGTATAGAAAAATGTGAAGAAATGATTAAAAATAGAGTAGTTGTGGAAAGTGAAAAGTTTTAAATTGAAAAATTTTAACTTGACAACTTTTAATTATTAACAAACACACCCTAAGTTGCAAGTTTTGTTAACCTAGTAGAGACTAAGGAAGTAAAAGGACCTCTTTAAGATGAAAATTAGTTCTAATTGATATAATTACATGTACTCTCATTGTATATGATGCCAAAGTGTTAGGTTATTTGAAAGTGGAATAAAATGAAAGACAATAAAAAGTTAAAATAGTTAATTACCTATTTAGGTTTTTCCCATTTTACCCTTATATTTTCATTATTTGTAATATCTTTCCGTATAACTACGTTATTTATTCTCGCTTTTTTTCCCACTTCACTCACATCATATCGACTTTATTCCATCATCTACATCTATCCAAATAATTTCCTAGTAAAATATTCTTAGGTCTATAGAAGAACAATACCTACTCGTAATTGAGTTAAGGATGAATCACAACATTTTTTCTAGGTATTCAATTTTTTGAAGTTGCCCATTTAATAAATCCCTTATCCACGTGTTAATAAATGGAAAAAGTTTTTAAACGAAAATAGTTTTCCTAAGAATAAAAAAATTTACATCTCATCTTCATTTCTTATCTTTCCCATCCAGTCATCTTACTTGCTACTCCCCCCTTCACCTCCTTGTCTTCTCCACAGGGAATGCTATTGTATCAGTAACATGAGTTTTTTTTTTATTTTTTTTGTTAAAAGTAATACGAGTTAACAACGGGCCATCCATGAATCCGAGGATGATGAGTGAATCGCAAAAAATTATGAGCAATGATTTAATCTCCGTGTATGTAGTGAGCCTTAATACGCATAGGTAGTTTGAGCCATTTTTCATATTTTTCCTTTCATTTTATACGAGCTCATATATATTTTCATTTTTAAATTTTTATATATTTTTCATAATTTCAAGAATTAAAACTTTTGACGTCTATTTTTCATAATTTAAAAACTAAATAATTTTTACCTATATTTTTCATCATTTTAATAAGCAGGTTTCACTCCCTGTAACGCAGGTGAAAAGTTGATTTTTAAAATTTATAAAATATATATCGAAAATGGTAAATTTTGATATATATATATATAAAGATCACATCTGAACCCACAAAAAATAAAAATAAGGTCTTAAAACACTTAGATGTATTAAAGTATTAATAAATTCTAGTGCCCATGCCGTCAAACACGTAATTGATGGTAGCTTGATAATCCCAAGCTAACCAAACTGGGGCTTTCCGTCTCTCACGGGGCTCTTGGTTGTTGTCCGTAAGCTTCCAATGGAAATGGGCTAGGACAAGCAGATTTGACGAGGAAGGTACTTGTCCCGTGGAAAGGTAAATCGGATAAGCACAGGAAAAGGCGTAATTAATATATATATATAGGATTCTGTTCCGGTGTAGCGTCACTGCAAAGGCGTAATTAATATATATATAGGATTCAGTTCCGGTGCAGCGTCACTGCACCGGAACGGCGGTACAGTGGGCCCAAAATGAGCCCCACATGATCATGAAATCATGATCTACTCCACCCATTGTATTTAGAATAATGTATTCTATTACCATACCAATTTTCATCCCAATCAGATACTTTAAAGTTGTTATTTACATCAAACTATTTTATTACGTTGGATTTGTACCATTTTCAGATGGAGCCCATATACATATCTGATTGGGATGAAAATTGGTACGGTAGTAGAATACATTATTCTAAATACAATGGGTGTATAGAGAGCTGTTCCGGTGCAGTGACGCTGCACCGGAACAGCGGTACAGTGGGCCCAAAATGGGCCCCACATGATCATGAAATCATGATCTACTCCACCCATTGTATTTAGAATAATGCATTCTATTACCACACCAATTTTCATCCCAATCAGATATGTATATGGGCCCCATCTGAAAATGGTACAAATCCAACGTAATAAAATAGTTTGATGTAAATAACAACTTTAAAGTATCTGATTGGGATGAAAATTGGTATGGTAATAGAATACATTATTCTAAATACAATGGGTTGAGTATATCATAATTTCATGATCATGTGGGGCCCATTTTGAGCCCACTGCACCGCTGTTCCGGTGCAGTGACGCTGCACCGGAACAGAATCCATATATATATATATAGAGCTGTTCGGGTGCATCAAAAGTGGGCCCTACATATATTAGAATGCAATGAAACTTTATACAATCATTTATTCATATATAAATTTTATAGCAAATGGTTTACATATTGAAAAAACTACTTTAAAGTTGTTATTTACATCAAACTATTTTATTATGTTAAATTTGTATCATTTTCAGATGGGACCCATATACATATCTGATTGTGATGAAAATTGGTATGGTAATAGAATACATTATTCTAAATACAATTGATAGAGTAGATTATGATTTGATGATCATGTGGAGCCCATTTCAGCTATGCATGCTGCACCGGAATTATTATTATATATATATTAGAGGATAACAAAATTTTAATTGAAAAAATAAAAAATTTAAAAATAGAAAGATAATTACGTCCTTGTCCTATTCCATTCAATGGGATGCCGATGCACATGTCATTTAGAGGTTAGCATCATAATCATGATGGGACTGTTACTGCTTACTGCTTACTAGGCCATGAGCTTAAGTAGACGTTGATTGAGTGGTAAGGGCATTTTCAAACTCCCATAAAATTTATAATTTTTTTTTTACTTCCAATTCTCATATAACTTAATCAATATATAGAAAATTTCACCTTGATTACGCTGGATTTTTTCTTTTTCTTTTCAATTTTGTATCTTACATACGTCCAATTGAACTTTTATTTTCGAAATTACGTAAAAATTAATTAAACTACTTCATCATGTACTTGTCATGCGAGCCTCATATTCCTCCACCTGATTCATGGTATCTGAATAACAGCACTACGGGTCTGGACTCTGGTCACCAACAATACAGAGAGGAGAGAGTATCCAAAGCTTTTTTTAATGCTCACGCGCTTCTTGCGCCTACAGCACCACGGGTTTGGACTCCTTCCCACATAATTCATGTACGGTGTGTTTCCTTCTCACATAATTCATGTACGGTGTGTTTAGTAACGAAGTAAAAGTTGACAAATGATGTGATATTATAGAGATAATGATGAATAGTAAAAAAGATAAAGTTAAAATAGATAAGTTAGTTATGTGGATAGTTGTGCATAAATGATTGAGAAGTAGGATAATTGTATAGAAAAATATGAAAAAATAATTAAAAAAATATAATAATGTTAAAAAGTAAAAAATTTTAGATTAAAAAATTAACTTGGACATTTTTCATGGACAACACAACCGTAGCCATGCTGCAAAGGCCGCGCCCTGACCTGCGGATGGTCTCCGTCTGCCATGTATCACATGAGAAAATGCTACCGGTTTACTTGAAATGACGCGCGAGGCGATTTTTTGGTTAGGCATTGATGAGTTCTATCCAAAATTATAAATATTCATGTTTTCTTTAATAGACCAGATGAGCGGTCAGGATCACGATCTTATGAGGTTTTTAAGAAGTTAATATCACTGCGCATGCATTGGTGGTGGTGGCGGAGGTGTGCAGCTTGAGATTGAAAGCTGCATTGCTTTTGTCAGAAAGGTTTTTTTTCGTAATTTACGAGACAACGTGGCTTTTTCATCTTCATTTAGAAAGAAATGATGTTCGTTACTCCGTAATCCCATTGGACACGAACAATCCTGCGCATGCAGACTGCCTTCTAACCCTTTGCCCGCGGTGAAATGAACTGAGGGTGAAATGAACTGAGGGCCAGGATTGTTCATTCTCATCCAACTAGGGGTGTAAATCGGGTCGGGTTGACTCGGGTTGGGACAAATACAACCCTAACCCACCTTGTAAAATCTCAACCCAACCCTACTTTCAACCCTACTTTTCACCTCTTAACTCAACCCTATTTCAACCCACCTCAAATCGGTTCGGTTCGGGTTAGAAATCGGGCTAATAAATTACACATATTATCAATGTTAGTTAAGCTTTTGTTCACCCAAATTTCTAAACTAACAAAAAAGCAATGATAATTATAAAAAAATAAATACTAAAAAGTTCTACGTAACTCAAAAGTGGAGGATAAATTTTGTAATTGATTTATTTTTTTGCTTTTGTATTCTTTGAGCAATTGATGTCCCCTAGAAGTCAAAAAGTGAAAGCCAAGTAAAAGTATTGCAGTAAATTATGCAAAATAAAAAAACGAATATCATAGTCTTACTTACATTTTTAGTTGGCTTCCAATCAAAGCTACAAACATCTCAAATTCCCAATTGACCTGTTCGTTATTTCAAATCACCAATGCAAGCGAACATCTAAACAACCTATTTACAATACAATATAGGGTATGTTTGGCAATTGAAAGAAAACTTCAATTAAAACTTTTTAATCTAAAACTTTTCACTCTCTACAATTATCATATTTTTAACTATCATATTTTTTTATTATTTTTTCACATTTTCCTATACAACTACCCTACTTTTCAATCATTTATATAAAACTATCCACACAACTAATCTATCTATTTTAACTTTATTCTCTTTATTACTTATCATTACCCCTATCATATCACATCAGTTGATAACTTTTACTCTCCAAAACTTTTCATCAAAAGTTTTATTCATTACCAAACACACTTATAACCAAACAATCCAAACATAATTTCACAACTAATTAACCAAATAAATTCAAACAACATTTCACAACCAAATTGTCAAACATATTTCCAAACTCCACACAATTTTATTTAAATATCCAAACAACGTAAATGAAATACACTCTCATAAACATATCAAAATACATATCTTATGAAATCGGGTTAGATCGGGTCGGGTTGACCGACCCCTAACCCGACTCAACCCGATTTTGAAAATTGGGTCGGGTTGAACCCGATTTTCAAAAACCGAATTTCCAAAATATCAACCCAACCATGGTATAAATCGGTCCGGGTTGATGCGGGCTCGGGTTGAACCCGACCCTATTTACACCCCTACATCCAATTGCAGGGATGCTTCCAAATTTGGAATATTGCTCTCATTTTAATATTATTTTTAATGTTAATTTTCTTTTTCATATAATCTTTGGTTTCCAAATATAGCATTTGAGGTTAAGGAAAAATTATCCGAAAATTTTGAAGAAAATTTTTTGCTTTTGAAAAAGAAGAATTATGATAACATATGATATGATAGGAAGAATTATTGAAAATAAAAAGAGTAAATTTGAAATAAAGCTATAATTATATAAAAATATAAAATGTGATTGAAAAATATAATAAATAGGTAATTAAATTAGAGGAATGATTTTGTCAACTGAGGCTAAGTAAATGACTCACTTAGCCAATTTCAAAGAATTAATTAAAATTTTTTCATACACTGATTTCTCTAAATGTATTTAGTATATAAATCAAATTTTATCATTTTTAATATGTGTATATATTTTTTGAAAATTTTAAACATTAAATGTTTAAAAATATGAGTTTTTTGAGGTGGACTAAGTAAATTATTTGATTAGCCTGGGCTAAGAAAATCTCTTCTCATTGAATTATCCACTCGATAGTCGACTACTTTTTTTTTTCGTTTTCTCTTTTCTACACTACCAAACAAATTCATACATGCAACACAATAATCTTATTTTTCTGGGGAAAGAAAGTGAGAATATTTTTCATTCATGATACAATATCTTATTTCTTGGAATGAAATACATTTTACTTATATAATGATGAAATATATGGGCAAAAATGTCAACTTCATTTTCAATGGGCTATAGACACAAGAACCTAGTTGTATGCTCTCGAATGCATGTAACCATTTTTTTAAATTTTTTTGAAATTTTTTTTTTACACAACTATTAATCTAAATGTATTTAACATTTGTTTCATATTTTTACTATTTTTGGAAATTTTTATATATATATTTTTTAAATTTTAAAAAATTGATAATATTTTAATAATTTAAAATATAAAAAAATTTAGATTAACTGTTGTATAACAAAATTTAAAAAAAAAAAAAAATAGGTTGGAAGGAGCATAAAATCAAGATCCGTGGACACACGTCCGTAGAGCAGGAGTCGCCGTGGGAAATATCAATTAGCGAGAGAGCAAAACCTTCCGTCCTCCTCCAGTCTACCTGATCCCACTCCGTTCGCCCCTGTAAATTCTGCAGCAGCAGCCGTTCTAGAGAGAGAGGCGGTTGCATTAGCTGCCGGTCGTCAGCGCAGGCACCTTAGTCAGCCAACGGTCTTACCTGCCTGCGCAGGCTGCTTCTCCGTATTTTTCGCCCCTTCTTATTACCTCCGCCTTCCAACCGTCGGCCCTCCATCTCTTCCTGTAATTCTTCTCCTTTTACACTTTATCTTCTTCTCTACTTTTTCTTCTTAATCTTACATCAAATCCAGCTTCGAAACTACCCAATCGCAAAAGGTTGAGGTGTTTTGATCTGATTTCTCTGTTCGTCTTGCCTTTTGATGCATGCAATAATCCTTTCAACGGAGTGATTTTGGAATCCGCCATTCATCTAATTTTTGCGCACATATGCTGTTGTCATTTCGATCTCGGCGGGGAATCCCGGACTCATCTGAAAGGATGGTTTACGGAAAAGAGAGCATATGATTTCATTTTTGGCAGCCGAATATCTGACCCCTTTTTTTAATGCTTGCGCCGCCTCTATCACTGAAAGTATCAGTGGTCGAGTGCTATTCTGCCTTTAGTTCTTGTACTGTTTCACTTTTTGTACGTGCAAAATCAGAATCCAAGCATTTAGTTGATTTCCATCTTCAATTTGAAGCTTTAGGGGATGAAAAAAACAGCAAGAGTAGGCACTTGGCTGGGCCGGCATGCACAGCAGAAGGAATGGCCCCTTCGTCAAAACTATCTATCACATGTACCCAATATTTAGGTGGATTTGTAAAATATGCGCCCTCTCTGTGCATGCGATTTAGTTTCTCACCAGCATGGAAGCCTGAAAGACTGACTGTCATGTATGCTGTTGCACGCAATCTTTGTTGGAAAGAATTTCCGTTCTTACATATTTTTCCTGTTGTGTTTTTTGAACAATCCTTCTTCTGCTCATTCTTGATTCTGTTGGTAGCCATGTTACAAGATGGGCTGCTTAAATTATTAGGATTTAGAATTTTTCAGGGCTTTGATTTTAGCATGGCGGTGGAATGATTCTGATTCTTGATTTTGGCATATAAATGATATTTTTTTGTTTGTGGCTGTGGGAATACCTGGAATGAATTATTCAACGCCCATATGATGCAGATGTGCTTGTGCTTGGGTCACTCTGTAACTTTTTGTCATGGCCCTTTCCTTGCCAACCATGCATCATGACATGCTTTACCGAGATGCAACTGGGGTTAATTGCTTGTAGCGTTTGTTTTGATAATCTGATGAACATCCTCAATTGCTTGCAGCATTTATCTTGATAATCTGATTAACATCCTTACCTTAATGCTAGTTTTACCTGATCAGTAGTGACATCCATATATCATATATGAGCAAGTGTTACAAGTTGGTCCCCTAGGTGCATTATTGCTTCGGGTTAAACTACATGGGCCTCTATTCTTGTACCAATTTTATGCCAATGCCTTGTTCTGTTGTGAAATTACAGGCACCTGCTGTAATTATTGTAGTCTGAAACAAAATTTACTTCCAGTAAGAACAGGAACAGGGACAGAAGTGCCTGTTGCATGTATAATCTATCCCTCAAAGATTGATAGAAGATTCCACCTGTAAATAACAAACACAAGTATTTAGCAATGCGGAACTCATTTGTGAGCTTATTTATTAATGAGGTGGATGTGCCCATGATGAATATGCTGTTTTCAAATGGTTGGTTCCAATTATTTGGTAGAAAAGATGTTGGTGGGAAATGGATTGCCAAGTAAGTTTCTCATTAAGCGAAATTGATTGGACCTCACTGTTAAAGTTATCTAGTTTCTGGGCAGGTGGAGCATGTGAGGCATTTTCTACTGCATAACCTCATTGCAAATGGTGCTGCTGTTAGATTTCACTGGTCTTCGTGTGAATGTAAACTCAGCTTTGTTATACTCTTTTGTTCTCTGACATGATTTCATGGTTTCTTGAAGACAAAAGCAAGATGCCTGAGCATAATACAGCTGAGAATATCTTGAACACGATAATGGAAACATTATCTGATGGTACTCCTAAGAAGAAATCAGTGTCATTTTTTGAGGAAGAGAATACAGTGTCAGCGCAGATGAATAAACTCTTTGGGCGCCAGAAGTCCATTCACAAGGTTTTAGGCGGTGGAAAATGTAAGCTTCTTTCTTTGATCGGTGTTTTCTAGTTGGATCTTGGCTTGTTCTTCTCATTCCTTTAATCTATTTCCATGTAGCTGCTGATGTGCTGTTATGGAGGAACAAGAAGATCTCATCAGGTGTCTTGGTTGGTGCAACTGCTATTTGGGTGCTTTTTGAATGGCTCAATTACAATTTTATGGCCCTTACATGCCTTGCGCTTGTCATTGGGATGCTTGTTCAGTTTGTCTGGACTAATGCTTCAGGATTATTAAACAGGTAGTTAATAAGAAATTATGGGGGCTTACTCTGTCTCCATTAAATTTCTGTGTTTTAGTGATTAGTACCGTTTGTGGTTTAACCTCTATAGTACCATGGCCTAAATGTCTTTTGAATTTCAACCTTTCTTTATAATTTTGGCTTTCCTGAATTTTTCTGTAGTATGTGGTCACTGCTGATTGATGGCCTAAAATCTTACCATCTAGGAAAAATTATCAGAAGCTAAAAATAACTTGAAGTTTAGAAGCTGCACTTATTTTAATGCTCACTTTAGTCATAAGCTTGTGGTATTCACTCTAGATCCTGATATGTTCCTTTTGGAATCTAGATCCCCACGATATGATTGCTGGTTCAAATATTATAGTGCATCAAGACTAGTTTTGATTTGGATGAGTGAACTTTGTGGTGGACCACAAACATCAGGACTCTAGCAATTTCATCCACCAGGATGTTATGGTTCTTTTGAAAGATATCTTGATCTGTTAACTTCCATTGCCATTGCTTTCAACTGTGTAATCTTTGACCGGCATTCGTGAGCAGGTCCCCGTCGCAGGTACCACGCATTGTCTTGCCAGAAGAATTATTCATCAACATAGCTGTTGGTGTTGGCACTGAAGTAAATCGCTTCCTGGGATTTCTTCAAGATGTTGCGACAGGAAGAAACTTGAAGCAATTTCTTATTGTGAGTTTTTCTTACTTATTAATGATAACAAGTTTTAGATATTTACCATTCTTTAGTTGCTAGAAGTGTCATTCCTTTGAAGTTGTGCTGAAAATAACCTGTGAAATATTGATCATGGATATGGATTATTGTTTATGGTCAAATGTCAAAAAATTGACCATTGAGAACTTCCTCCAGGTTCTGGTGGGCTTGTGGGCAGCTGCAATTATAGGGACCTGGTTCAATTTTCTTACAGTCGTGTATGTAGGTGAGAAATTGGTCGTTCATTGCCTTTTAATTGAGTATGATTGATTCACATGCATTATGCCTGATTTTAAAGAGTTATTTTGGGCTAGGGTAAAGCACAGGGCAACTTTAAAATGTTCTTCAATAGTTCGCAACTCTCAGAAGCCATCCAGATCCGATCGGGTGTTCATAATCTGGAGTAAAAGGATTCGAACAAATTTCCAAACAATGAGGCGTATGCCCTGTTTGATGGCCATTATATTGGGCAACATTACATAGTGTGGTTTTGGACTGGTTCCTACTTTTCTTAGTTGAAAACAATGACACTAGCTTTTGATACATGCATATTACAAAAGAGATAAAACTAGCAGTGATCTCTTCCATGTGGGTGAGAATGATCAAAGGTTACTTCTAACGCTGAACAGACAAGAGGGTGGTGTGGTTAATATTTGCCCCAAGAAGGCGAGCTGCATTTGTTTTTCACATGACAGTTACATTTGGTTAATATCTGTGACGACTATTTTGGATGGTTCAGTTAATATTCACCCCAGGAAGACAAGTTATCTTTGGTTAACACTGGCATTCTTTATGCCCTTGTATTAGATAAGAGACTATTGACTTGGATATTCCCATCAAATTCATTACTTAGTTGGTGGCAAAATTCAGTCAATTTTCTTCATGCTTTCTTAAAACTGTGGTTACAACTGGAGTTTCATTCACTTTGAAAGACCTCAGCTAAAATCAAGGTTTTGCAGTTTGTCCTGTAGAATGGCAAGGTTTGCTGGGAGATAAGACTTTCTTACCTAAATAGGAGGAATTCCAAAACCTCGGGTTGAAAACCATCTACAGTTTATGAAAACTCTTCCCTGGAGACCAGCGAATCTATGCCGTGTTATAATTCATGTTCTTTCTTAGTTGTCTAAGAGACATGATCCTCTCTCTTGTTTTTTCTGAAGCAATCATTGAGTGCTGGAATTGTTGGCACTCAGTGTCCTTCCTCAGTAGGAACCAAATTTATGCAAAGGTATCGATATCTTTTATTCTCTGAACTTCCCCAATAGATCTTCCCATTTATCTAATTTCTACAGGTTCAGTAACTTGGCTTGTCTCAATCTGAACCTCTTCTTGGGCTGAGCTTGGGCTTTTCGGTTTGGAGATTGGTTTTGAAAAAGGAAAATGAGGGGGCAGCCCAGTGCATTAAGCTCCTGCATCCGTGGGGATTTGAGGAAGGGTCAAACCACTTTTGGGTCTGTAGTATGAACCCTACATTGCGAAGTAAGAGACTTGAACCTTTGATGTCTAGGTTACACGGTTTTGAACTAGGAAAATGTTAACTTGAATATGTGCCCATGGGTTCATAGAAACCACATTTCACATATCTTTTTATTGTTGTACTGATTCCATGAAGCGCTTGTCACCTTTGGATTCATTTTATCTTCAAATTTGAGCTCCATTTGTGTGCTCAATTCTAGGTTAGCTGAACTGCTGGGGATGGGGTTGGTTTGGTTGGTCTTAGGTTGAAGTTTTTGTGTGACAGATTTTGGCTATATAGATTGACTTGAAACTGCCCAAACTATCCAGGCTGCATCCTTGGAACAGAATACAGAAATCCGTTCTTTGAGGAAACTAATGGACCAGCCAATCCGCTCATCAACTCTTTAATGGCTGACATCATCTGAATCACATTTTAAAATACATATCTTGCCAGGTTCATACGAATATGAGTGTTCGGATATTTTTATGGCCCAATTTGGATTACGATTTTATGAATGTTGTTGGCTGGATGAAAGCTGTATTAGTTGGAGCATATGAGAGCTAATTCCAGACAAATGAATCCTGGTCTGTTGCAACCTTGTAGGTCTTGCAAAATTAGTAATGAGAGATCCTCTACTGTTACATTTCAGGCTTTGTGGCTGCTCATACTCTGCCAGTGCTATATGAAAGGTATGAAGACCAGGTGGACGACTTTGTATATAATCTGCTCGGACAACTCCAGAACCAATACCAGAAGCTGGATAGAGGGGTACTCAGCAGAATTCCGAAGGGAAAACTTCGGGGAAAGAAATTCGAATAAACCAGGCACTGTCATTTCACTGCTGAAGCTTGATGATGTTGGCCTGTTGTCATTTAGTGCTCCTGTCATAGATCGGCCATTAGGAACAAAACAAATGCATTGTTATGTGGCAATGTAACAGGTATGATCACATGAACGTTGCTGAAAATTTCCCAACCACTGATTCTTAGCATCCAACCTTATTTCATTCACAGCAACCATTACGAAAATAAAAGTCGATATTAGAATTATTATTATTATTGATGGAACGGTTAGTATTTTTTTTAAATCTTTTTATGGGAACGTTATTAATATTTGTAAAGGAATGATCCTATCAGCCCGGGTTAAGTAAATGCTCTACTTAGCTTACTTCAAAAGACTCAATTAAAAATAATTTTTTTTAGCTTTTTTCTTCATACACTTGTTTATCTAAGTGTATTTAATATATAAATCAAGGTTTATCATTTTTGGATATGTGTATCTATTTTTTTGAGATTTTTAAATATCTATGCGTATTTATGTGTTTAAAATACTCCTATATTTAAAAATCTTAAAAATATATATACACATATTCAAAAATGGTAAACTTGGTTTATATGTTAAATGCACTTAGATAAACAAGTGTGTGGAGAAAAAAGTAAAAGAGAAATATTTTTATATGAATTTTTTGAGGTGCGTAAAGCGGAGGTGGGGGGAGGGATATTCGTACAAGGAATGATCCTGTTAGTTTGAGTTAAGTAAATGTCTCGTCTAGCCCACATCAAAAATTTCATTTAAAATGTTTTTTTTTTCTTCACGCACTTGTTTATTTAATTGTATTTAATATAAATTTTATCATTTTTAGATATGTGTATATATATATTTTATGATATTTTTAAACATCTGTATACATATAGATGTTTAAAAATTTCAAAAAAATATGCATATTTAAAAATAGTAAAACTTGGTTTATGCGTTAAATATATCTAAATAAACAAGTGTATGAAGAAAAAAAATATTTTAAATGAGTTGGTTTATGTGTTAAATACATTTAGATAAATAAGTATATGAAGAAATAATAAAAAAAAGTATTTTAAATGAGTTTTTTTAGGTGGAATAAATGAGACATTTGCCTAGTTCCAGTTCCGCTAACAAGGTTAACAAGCTTGAACAAACTTGATTGGATGAATGGAAAAAGTAAGCGTGAAAGGAAGATGACTTGGATTTAATGATTAAAAAAATATAGAACTTCCCTTTTAAATGAATTGCTCATTTGTAGTTATTCGAAGGAGCATGAGGGGGAGGGGGGGAGCTCTGGGGATGCGTGATCTTCTTCTCCGCTACCTACCATATACTTACCCGAGGTGTTAGACACCGTGTAGGAGAGCATTCAGGCTGCTGGTGGTATTCACGCTCTGCAGATTCGTGTCCTTGTTGATGATCTAATCGTTTGTTCTGTTGGTTGTAGTTAGGTGGATCATGCCCATGACTCATGCATGCACGCAAACTATAAAGTGACCGATCCTATCAATATAAAATCATTCAATTCCCGCGTATGGTGTTATTAGTAGTACTCCAAGCAAGCATCCATGAAGTCCAGAGTCTCCTTACAGCTGCTGCTGCCGTTCATCGCTCTCTCATCTCTCTCATGTGATCTGTGCGCGGGTGTTCGCCATCTCATGGAAACGGGCACCGCAACAGTTGTTCCAAACACAATCCCGCAAAACTTGCCACCTCTAACCACCATCGTCCCTCCACTCCCCGCAATCCCACCCATCCCCACCATCATCCCTCCACTCCCCTCAATCCCACCCATCCCCTACATCATCCCTCCACTCCCCGTAATCCCACCCATCCCCACCATCATCCCTCCACTCCCCTCAATCCCACCCATCCCATGGATACCGATCATTCCAGCAGGCGCCCCAACATATCCATGAAGAGTTCCAACGTGTACATACTAGATAGCCGATACAATATCATTCTAGCAGGCGCCCCAACATATCCATGAAGAGTTCTAACGCGTACTACTAGATCGGCGACACAATCTCCTCACCTCCTCTCACAAAATTTGCTGCTGCTGCAAGCTCTTCACAACGCAATATTGCTGACGTTTCTGAATTTGCAACTTAATTTCTACCTGTTAATTTACTGGTCATGTCATCTTCGCATGATCATATTGATTTTAAATTGAGTTGTCTTGGCTTTTCATGTTCTTAATTATTAATTAGCCTCCAGTTTAGAGCATGCATGTATGATAATGAGCTGCCACCTACCCCTCAGCTTGGAGCATATGGACTCACAGAGCGAGGGCCACATCATATTGGTCCGTATCTCACACGTGTCTACCACGTGGGCAACTTTTTTTTTTTTTTTTTTCCACTTCAACTATTCCCAACTTTCTGACATCAGCAAGGCTTTCCCCCAGTGTCTACCCTCAAAAGGAACACAGCTACCACGGCCAAACAGTCCTGGAATCGAATCTCCTCCGTATTGGGGTTCAGGCTAGGAAAGTTTGATCTCTCGTGACTGAAGTTGGGAACTTATAAACTTTCATAAAGATAGGCAGGAGTTTATTGTTTTTCTGAATGAGTTTAATTACAGCATCATATGTTATACTGGACAATACTATAAAAAAATAGCAAAATCACTCATTTACAATAAAAAATGTGCCAATTTCTCTAACATTGTATTTCCTTGCCTAGCGATACAAAATGATCTATCAGTCACGCAGTCGTCAAAGATAGTCAACTAATTAACATTCCAAATAAGTAGACAGTTACTTTAACCTAAAAATAAAAGCAGATATCTAATTATTTAGTCCTTCGGGTACTCTACATAAGCAGAGTGAAAATAATCAAAATAGAATTTACTAATCTGGTCTTAATCCAAATCATTGAGATCAAGTCGGGCATGGTTTGACATCTCTTAACGAACTCATTCTTATTCAGTGGGTCACAAAGTTCAATCAAAATTTCGTTTCTGTTATTTCATTCTTTTTCCATCAAAATCTCTGATTCCTCGGGTCTAGATGTACCTTCTCATGGCTTTAATTATACATAAATAGACAATAATCATGCTTGGAACCACTTCATTTCACTTTCCATAGCCAAACATAAGAAATCCATGACACTCATTCGCTCGGAGGGCAAATGAGTTGCAATTTTCTTAAGGCAAAAAAGGACGTTAATGAAATCTAAACTCATGGGGGTTAATTAAAATCGAAACACTTTGGAGGGTATACTTGAACACGACTATCGGAAGATATGACACATGAAATGGTGGGGACACGGAGTTCTCAAGTGACGTTGACTCACTTTTGACCATTTGACGTGGCGCACGACCAGCGTGCGGCGATGGAGGCCGAGAGCGTGCAAGGACCGTTGCTTCCACGTGCGGATTGCGCAGTCCAAGCAGCTTCCATGAGCACCCTTCAGTGGTGGGTCCCACACTGTGACGCTGGCATCTCCTATGGACAGCAACCCTCCACCTCATGCATCCAGGCTTTTGGAATCCCTTTCGGCGTACGACTGAAAAGCGACTCCAAAATCTCGAGCCAGCACCAGCAGCCTTGCGCATTGCTGCAAGCACCAAAAATGGACGCGTCAAAGATGCCAACAAGGGCAGCATTCTCGCCATCCAAGCCGTTCAGAATCCCTTACCTAACTAAAAACCTATCACTTAGAACTCTCATTCTCCATCCATCATGTGGACCACTCCAAAAATGAACGGATGACCAGCAGAACCATAGCTGAAATCGACGGGTATTCATAGAAATTATGGCCCCAATCGACAATGGAAGGGAAAGAAGAGGGTGGATTTTCAGATGAACGGCACAGATCTCACAGACAATGCCCATACTAGCGTGGGAGACGCGTCTGTGTTGGTACATGAGGGGGCATTCGCTTGGATTCTCTCGATATGGACATCCTTTACCCGATCTCTATATATTCAAGGGAATTCCAGCTCCATTCGATCGGCAGAGGGAGGTGATTTACCCCCCCAACTTCCTTGGTGTTTTGCTGTTCAAATAACGATAATGGCGATTGCCTATGTCGTGAACTCTGTCGTCCAAAGGCCAGTCGAGAAGGATGATGACAATGCCCGCTTCATGCGGCTGAGGGAAGAGAAGGAAGGCGACGGCGACGGCGACGACGACGACGACGACGACGACGGTGTGGATGTTGCACCTGCTGCTTGAGTATAAAATGTTAGATCTCAGTAATTAGTCTACAAAGTATAGTGTGTTTACATATGTAGAAAAAATCGCCATCTAATTAGCTCCATTTACGGTTGAGTTTATGTGGAGATCTCTCCAGTTGATTTTCCTACTGCTTACTATTATCCATTCCGTGGTGGATTAATAAGCATATATAGAAGATGGAAGAAGATGAGACCTACAAATCAGTTGAGACCGGGTTGGGTGTCAGTAGCAGCTTCCTTTTGCGGGGATAATACACTTTGATGGTGTTATTTGTCTCTAAGCACCTATGTATTGTTATATATACAAATGCCAATGTATCCCATCTCATTATAGTAAAAGAATTAAATATTATAATCTCTCCCTCTCTCTGTCACTCTCACTCTGGATTAATTAGTATAATACAAGATGGAAGAAGATGAGGCTTGCGAATCAGTTTAGGCTGGGGTGAGTATCAGTAGCAGCTTCCTTTCGTTGGGCTGATATACTTTGATGGGGTTATTTGGCAATGTATCCCATCTCATTATAGTAAAAGAAATTTAATATTATAATCTCACTCACTCACTCTCGCTCTGGATTAATTAGCATACATACAAGATGGAAGAAGATGAGGCCTGCAAATCAGTTAACGCTGGGGTCGGTATCAGTGGCAGCTTCCTCTTGTTGGGCGAATTTACTTTGATGGGGTTATTCTTCTATAAGCACCTATATATACTTTGATGGGTTTTCTATATAATGCCAACGTATCCCATCTCATTATAATAAAAGCATTTAATGTTATAATCTCTCTCTCCCTCCCTCTGGTATTTCCCAGGTGTCCTTTTTGCATATACTCTTCTAAATTGTTGTTGTGTCTTCTTAATATATTATCATATGTAAATTACTCGTGCCAATACTCTACATCCTGTGCTAAAACTTAATTTTGACCTCTAGTTACTTAATTTGAAGATCCTCGTGCTTCTAATTGCTGATTCATCTCGACCACCAATGACATCTATCTTCTCAACCATCTGTTGTGTTCGATCATTACATATTGCTTAGTTGTGTTCAAATTTCCAGTATCTCAGTACTTGTGCCTTATCTGTTTATGATATATCCCTGATGTCCAACTTCTATATGACTCGAGGAGGCTTGCAATCGAGGAGAAATTCAGGTTTTCGACGTGCATTTTATGGTGAAGGAGATTCAACCATCTAGCTTCCCGGTAAGGTTTTCTCTATTATTTCAAGCATTATGCTGAAAATAGCACCAAGTAACTGAGGGTCTTGTTGTTTCATAGCTACCAAAATCCTAGCCAAATGATAAAAGTAATCAAGACAACCTTAGCCGTCGAGTAATAATTTAGTATAAGTTATCATGGTAATGTTAGCGGAAAATATATATCGTTTAATCAATTTATAATGTTACGGATATCCCATCTAAAATCAGTATAATTACATAATTTGTATAAAGAATAAGGGTCAACTCCAAATATGGCTGCAAGTTTTACCCCTATACACATGAATATACATTTACAAAAATGACAAATATGACCACATATCTTTGAGATATTTTTACATATGACAATGCTCTTATGAATTTTTATTAATACTCCTATAAATCTAAATTTCTACCCTCTTTTTCCATATGAAGAATGATTTCATAGCATATTTTTTTTGGAATTGTAGCATTGCAATATTTAGAAATATAATAAAAACGAGTGGTTGTATTTGTGATTTCTATAAATCATATTTACTTAACTGGAAATAAGGGTCAACATCTTGGTCATATTTGGAATTAACCCAAAAATAAAAATAAACTAATGTTGACCTTAAAATCAAACAAGAACTAATCTAAAGGTGAACAAAAAGTGAAAATAAAAGTTAGTAAACTGTAATGAAAGCTCTAAAAAAGCTAGCTAATGCAATAAGTTATCCAAATGTTGGTCCATAAATTGATTCAAAGGCTAATCCTTATGGGTGATTGATTAGTTTTTTTTTTTTAATGAAAGGAAGTATATTGTATTACTCTCGTCTGTCCAAAAATATATGGTTTACAATGCAACAAGGTAGGTGTCCCCAACATTCCATCATGGATTCAATTATGAGAGATGCAAAAAAACTCAAAAAGTGAGCTGGCCAATTACCCGTGCGCATAACATGTAAAACTGAACAGAAGTGAAACTTGCAACTTTGCTTTTGATCTCATGGATGATCGTTCCCACCGAAGATAATGCAGGGCAATTGTTGTTTAGAAAAGTCGTCAAGATTGGGGAGTCCCCTTCAAGGGCAATGTTTTGGATTTGCATTTCGTTTGCCCATTCAGTCCCTATTTGAAGTGTCATTGCTTCCGACATTAGGACATCTACCATTCCATCTAGCCTCCAGCTCTTAGCCCTCGGGAAAAGGCCTGAGTTGTCTCGCAGCACAATCCCAATGCCTGCACAGTTAGCATACATGTTTCTGTATGCGTCCACGTTAATCTTGAGAAAGCCAGCGATTGGGAGATACCATCGGAGCACAAGGTTTGCCTGCAGTATTCCCAGTCCCCCTAGCCTATTTGCTTCATCAAAGTTTTCTTTGTACCCGATACACCAGTCCAAGATGTTCGAAATGTCCAAGTGTGTTCCATTTTCTCTCAGATTGTTCCTTAAATACCAGATTCTCCAGCAGAACAAAGTAGACATACAAAGGTGCATCTCTGAATGTTTGCAGCTAGCCCCTGGATTGCACATTTCAGCACCCGTCTTGGGACCGAGATCCTCTCATCAGGAATTAAAATTCGTCTTTGGTCTCTAATTGTCTCGCAGTATAGGAACAGGTGCCTTGAATCCTCCATCCTCCCCTTGCACAGTTCGCACATAGGATTGATGTCCACTCCCCTTTGAATAAGATTCTTCTTGGTTGGTAGAACATCCTTATAAAGTCTCCAAAGGAAGATCCTAATCTTTCTTGGCAAACCCAGCTTCCAGATCTTCTTGAAGACCCCCGACTCCTCCAATGTTGTCCTCGGTTGAGGCGACACACAGGTTTGTTGGATTAAAATAAGGAAAGCAATGAAAGTGTAAACTGAAGGTTTGGAAAAAATGATCTGCTTTCTTTCATTCAAAACCAGTTATTTATACATAAAAAATAACAACCTTCTCCTACTTTGAATTCCCATATTTTTTGACAGTTAAAACTTGAAAAAATAACAAAAAAAACAGAAAATAAATCTGTTTTGATTTCCTACTGATCTTCATGCTAACAGATTTTTATTGTTGAAACTAAAATGTCAACTGTTCAACACTCCTCCTTGGCATTTTTGAGACAAACACCAATCTTTTGCCTGAGAATTTCAAACATTTCCTTAGGCAGAGCCTTAGTGAGTAAATCAGCAAGTTGATCTTCAGATGAACAATGCACTAGATTCGCTTCATTGGATTGTTGAACTTTTCGAATGAAATAAACTTTATTTTTATGTGTTTTGTCCTACCATGAAATACTGGGTTCTTTGAAATTGATATTGCTGAAAGATTATCACATCTGATTTTAGTTGGACTTTTTGTTGACAACCAAGATTCATTAGAAGCTTCTTTAACCAAATAGCTTGATTCACAGCAGCAACAACAACAATGTATTCAGCTTCAGCTGTGGATTGTGCTGTTGTTTCTTGCTTCTTTGAGCTCCATGTGAAGACACCAAAACCCAAAGAGAAGAGATTTCCAGAAGTGTTTTTGAAATCATCTAGACAACCTCCCCAATCACTGTCAGAGTATCCCAACAGCTTCACATATTCATTTCCTGCATTTCTAAACAAAACACCAAGATCTATGGTACCTTTTAAGTACCTGAGTATTCTTTTTGCTACTGAAAAATGTTTTTCAGATGGAGAATGCATATATCTGGATAAGATACTCACAACAAACATAATATCTGGTCTTGTTGCTGTAAGATATAATAGGCTCCCTATAAGACTTATGAACAAACATTCATCAACTTTCTTTGAATTACCATCTTTACTCAGTTTTTTACTTGTTGGCATTGGAGTGTACACACGCTTACAATCTTTCATGCAAAATTTCTTCAAGATATCTGTTGCATATTTTTCCTGATATATGAAAATACCATTTCTGAATTGATTCACTTCCATACCCAGAAAATACTGCATCAGTCCTAGGTCTGTCATTTCAAAAACTTGATTCATTTTTGTTTTGAAAGACTGAATAAGACCGCAATCTTCCCCTGTTATTAACATGTCATCAACATATAGAGATACCACCAGAATTTTGCTCCCTTCTCCTTTGATGTATAAGGTTGTTTCACTATCACTTTTCTTGAAACCAATTTGCGATAAATGGCTATCAATTTTGCTGTACCAAGCTCTTAGAGCTTGTTTAAGGTCATAAAGAGCCTTCTTCAACAAATAAACATAATTCTCTTTTCCAGAAATTACAAAACCATCAGGCTGCTCAACATAAATATTTTTATCAAGAAAGCCATTTAAAAATGCTGATTTAACATCTAGTTGATGAATTTGCCATTTTTTGAATGCAGCAAAGGCAATAATTAATCTGATAGTATCATACCTTGCAACTGGTGCAAATGTTTCTTGGTAATCCACTTCTTGCTGTTGTGCATATCCCTTCACCACAAGCCTTGCCTTGTATTTGCATATTGAGCCATTAGGATTGAGTTTGGTTTTGAATACCCATTTGACTCCAATCATTTTCTCCACTCCAGGTCTTTCAACTAATTGCCATGTTTCATTTTTATTGATCATATCAATCTCTTCTTGCATTGCTTTTCTCCAAGCTGGGGAAGTTTTTGCCTCAAGGAAGTTGCTAGGTTCTGAGATAACAAGATTGCACCCCTGATATATATCTTGCAAAGTTTTTGTACCTCTGATAGGTTCATCATCAAAAGTTTCATCATATGTTATAATATGTGGCTGGTTTAGCTTGTCATTAAGAATTTTAGGTTGTACATCCTCAAGATTGTCCCAATTCCAAGCTACCATTTCATTAAATTTAATATCTTCGCAGACCAAAATTTCATGAGTTTTCAAGGAATAAACTCTATATCCCTTTGTGACAAGACTATAACCAACAAAAATTTCCTTTTCTGCTCTTTTATCAAGCTTGTCTCTTTTCTGATAAGGAATTTGATAAAAACAAATGCACCTAAATACTTTGAGATGATGTACAGATGGTTTCGCACTATGCCAAGCCTCATATGGAGTTTTATTTTTGAGAGCCTTAGTAGGTAGCCTGTTTAATAAATACACAGAAGTGTTGACTGCTTCTGCCCAAAAATGCTTTGGCAAAATTTTCTCAAACATTAGGCACCTAGTCATCTCCATCAGGGTCCTATTTTTTCTCTCACTTACACCATTTTATTGAGGTGTGTAAGTGACAGTCAACTGGTGTTTAATTCCTTCATCACTACAAAATTTATCAAATTTGTTAGAGCTGTACTCACCGCCATTATCAGATCTCAACATTTTAATCTTCAAATTGCTTTGGTTTTCAACATAATTTTTGAATTTCTGAAACACATCATAAACTTCACTTTTATCTTTGAGAAAATAGACCCAACACATTCTAGAAAAATCATCAATGAAAAGAAGAAAGTATCGATTACTATTCATTGATGTAACTGTCATGGGTCCACACATATCGGTGTGTATAAGTTGCAGCTTTTGAGAGGCCCTCCAAGCTTGGCCTTTTGGAAATGAAACTTTTACTTGTTTTCCTTGCTGACAAGCATCACAATCATGAGGTTCATTTGTGATTTCAGCCATGTTTTCAACAAGTTTCTGCTTTTTGAGATTGATTAAACTCCTGTGGTTAAAGTGACCAAATCTTTTATGCCACAAATCTGAGTCACTTAAGTTTGCACCTGCATAAGTTTTATCCTCATTCCATTCCATAACAAAACTTTTCTTCTTCATTTTCACACAAAATAATTCAGTTCCATCATTATAAAAAATAGTGTAGTTATTGTCTTTAAATTCAAGCGAATATCCCTTTTCCAACATTTGCCCAACACTCAGTAAATTTTAACTAAGTTCAGACACAAATAACACATCAGTAATAAGTTTGATACCTGTAGAAGTTTTTACTTTGGCTGTACCTTTGCCTTTCACATCAAGGAAGTCTCCGTTCCCAATTCTCACTATAGTTTTATAGCTTTCATCAAAATCTTTGAATATTGCTGCATTAAATGTCATATGATTTGTGCATCCACTGTCGATGAGCCAAGTGTTGCCGGTATCTATGCTGTGAAAACATGAGGAAACAAATAGTTGCTCCTCCTGAGCTTCTGACTCAGCTGCTTGTGCTTGTTGGTTGCTTTGAGAACCCTTGCTTTTATATTTGCATACTTTGGTAACGTGCCCAAGTTGGTTGCAATTACCACATATTGCATCAGGCCTCCACCAGCAGTATTTCTCCACGTGTGTGGTCTTTTTACAATACCTGCAAGGTGAGAATTTTTTCTTACCATCATAGCCTTCCTCTTTGTCTTTCAACTTCTTGTTAAGTTGCTTATTGCCTCTGTTTCCTTGCTAATTTTGTACATGAAAAACTCCTCCAGTAATTTTTTCTTGCCTCAAAGCTCTCCTTTGCTCCTGTGCTTGAAGAGCACTGATTAGTTCGACCATTGAAATTTTGGTGAGATCCTTGGACTCTTCAAGGGAGGAAATTTTAGATTCAAACCTCTCAGGAAGCGTCACTAAGATTTTTTCCACAATCCTTGAGTCAGAAAAATTCTCACCAAGCAACCGAATTTGGTTGACAATCAAAGAAATTCTGTCAGAGTATTTGCTGATGGACTCATATTCTTTCATGCTTAGTGCTTCAAAATCTCTTTTAAGATTCAAAATCTTCATTTGCTTGGTTCTGTCGCTTCCCTGATACTTTATTTTTCAGTTTGTCCCAAGCTTCTTTTGCAGTCTTGCATGCCATAATCCTGGGGAAGATTGAATCTCCCACAAAATTTTGAATAACAGTCTTGGCTCTAGCCCTTTTTGCATTTTCTTCAGAGTTGGCTTTGATTTGTGCCAAAGTAGGATCTCTTGGTAGTGGAGGTACATGTTTGTCTTCAGCTACAATCTCCCAAAGATCAAAGGCTTCCAAGTAAGATTGCATCTTCACTGACCAGATTTGATAATTCTTGCCAGTGAAGGTTTGTGGAGCTAATAAGGAAAGGTGATTATTGGTTGACATTGGGTTTGAAAATATAAGGCTTATCTCTGTTTTTTTTTTCTCTCACAGGTCCTCTAAGACCAACTGTGGCTCTGTTACCACTTGTTGGATTAAAACAAGGAAAGCAATGAAAGTGTAAGCTGAAGGTTTGGAAAAAATGATCTGCTTTCTTTTATTCAAAACCAGTTATTTATACATAAAAAATAACAACCTTTTCCTACTTTGAATTCCCAAATTTGTGGACAGTTAAAACTTGAAAAAATAACAAAAAAACAAAAAACAAATCTGTTTTGATTTTCTGCTAATCTTCATGCTAACAGATTTTTATTGTTGGAACTAAAATGTCACTTGTTCAACAAGGTTGCTCTTGAAAATCTGTTCGCTTTCAGAAGCCTGTACACTGACCTTATGCTGAAACTTCCATCCGGTTCTCCTTCCCAATACCAACTGTCAGCTAAAATCTCAATGAGGATGGGAATAAGGTTAATCTTTTCCATGCTTCCTCTCCCCCAGCCTGCAGGATCCTCTCCTTGTACCAAGATCTGCCATCTCCACTTATAAAGCTACACACCTTGCTTCAGTAATCTCCTAGGGAGAGGCCCCAAGATAGTGATTGGTTTTTTAGTCTACTTGTCTTTGAAGAATTTGACCATCTCCCCATTGCCAATCCTCCATCTTCCCCCCAATTCTAGTACCTCTTTAGCTTTCAACAATCCTTTCCACACATAGAAATCATAGCTTCTCTCTTGACAATTCCAAATGCTCCCCTGCTAGAGATATTTTGTTTGCAACACCTGGAAACTTAAGGATTTAGGTCTTGAGATTAGACGCCATGGCTGTTTGGCAAGCATAGCTCAATTGAACAAAATTAGGTCTCTAAAGCCCAATCCTCCATTAGCACTGATTAGTTAATTCAATAACTAATTCGAAAACTAATCTTGCTTAGTTTCTCTTCATTATATTGGTTTTTGACCTTTTCACATATGTAGGTACCCAGCATACACAATGCTGAGCTAGGTGGCACGTCACTTGTTGACCTATTCATGCCCATTACCCGCTAAAAATGCCATAATAGCCTACTATGTTCCACACGTGCGTAGCTTACAGGCCATGACATTGGCACCTTCCCATCTCTTTGGATAAATATCTAACTATAAAAAGGATCAGGGAACTCAAGGAGTAGACTTATCTCCTTATAAGAGCTCTGCGAAAATTAGAAACTGTATTCTGTCTACAAAAAGCACTTCCTCGTATCCCTATACTCAACCACTCTGTTCAAATCCCTCTGCACATATGTGCATCTATAACATCCTTCTTAATTAATCCAAACTGTTTATCTTAACGAGTACAACATATATACTACTTTCATGTAGGATTTCAGGTCAAATCCCAAATATCAATAAGGAGACTGGAAATAGCAAAATTGAATGCTCCATGTTCCCTCCAATAAGACTAGCCCAGATCCTCTTGTGGGTTGTTCCTCTAGGCCCAATTTTACCTCCCATACCAATAGACCTGGCTTCGGCCTTGCATTGCTTAAATTCTTAAACTGGGTGCCTGATCCAATTAAAATCTCCCTTTCACGTTCATTAATGTCTAATTATGAAGATGGGTAAGAAGGTGAACCAACCACGATCACGAGAAGCACCAACCTCAAGAATTCTCATTGCCAACCAAACCACAAGCTGATCATTCATTTTTTCCACCCAAACATCAGACTTTTTCCATTCACCTCTTGCTTATAAAACCCCCCAAGAACTTGAGCTTCTCCTCACCATTTCTCATTCGTAGTCCCATACAACATCTTTAGGGGTTTCAAACACTTGGAGCACTCTACGTACCATGGCTTCAACAATTCACCTTTTTCTATGTGTTCTTTTCTTCCTGCTCCTGATGAGCCATGACGCATGCCTTGCATCCCGGCACTTGTTGCAAACTCCACCAGCAGCCCCACCGCCTGCTTTGCCAACTATCCCGGGCCTCCCAAGTGCCCCAGCGTTGCCAACATTGCCTCCCTTGCCGGCTGGTGTGCCCTCTCTACCCATACCAACATTGTCCACATTGCCACCACTGCCACCCATTCCTTTGATCCCTAACATCCCGCCTATTCCAAACATCCCAACCATTCCCACCATCCCCACCATCCCTTCCCTCTCTCCACCTCCATCAAACTAGCTAGCTTGAACATGGGACCATCTGCAGATTCGATATTCTATGTTCTTTAATTGGGTGGTTGTAGGATTGTGCTATCTAGGACGACCATATTGCTTACGAGAAATTAAGTACTTCGGTTTCAGGACATCCAGTACTATCTTGTTGAAGTCTATTATAGCTCGACTTTGTTTGTGAATTGTGGCTGTATTGTTATATATTTTTCCATGATCTGATTGTATTTAATGAAGAGCGTTTGTGATTATAACCTCTTTATTATAAATATATATATATATATCCTCTTCGATTATTATACATTTGGGAATCGGCTTTTTTTTTTTTTCGAGGAGGGGAATCGGCTAGTTTGAGTATATTTTGTTTTTCTTTCTTCCAGAAGAAATTTTTTCCTCCATGTTGCAAGGTCAACGATCTGAGCATATATAGATATGTTGAGAAAAAGAAAATGGGATTTCGATGTTTGATTTGTTATCCAAATATTCGGATCGGAGATGTTACCAATAACAGAAGCAGGTCGAAATTAATAAATCGAGTTTGAAGGAGGCAATATTTTACAATACTTTTCAATTAAAAACGCATGACGAATTCATTAAAAAGAAAAAAAAGAAAAAAGAAAAAACGTATGAAGAAAAGCGTTGGCTTCCCTATCGCTGGCTAACCTCACCTGTGGCGGATTCGTATTTAGATTTTTAAACTTGTCAACTCGTTTACATCGCGTATATAACCCTTCTAATCCATCATGGATTGATCATGGGTTGACTGTGTTAAATCTGTCAATCAGATAATAAACTATATTTAACCAATCAACCTGCATATAGCGTTTTCTTTATGTTTATTTTGCAAATTACCCTGATTGGATAATGAGTCAATACTTATATACCATGAGCATGCATGTTTATCCTCGGTTTTTAATTTAGGTTGTGTTTGGTTGTGAGTAAAACTTTTGATGAAAAGTTTTTGAGATTGAAGTTGTCAAATTGATAGAAAATGATGAGATATAATAGGGGTAATAATGAGAAGTAAAGAGAATAAAGTTAAAATAGATAGGTTAGTTGTATAAGTATTTGTGTAGAAATAATTGAAAAGTAGGGTAATTTGTATAAGAAAATGTGAAAAAATAATTTAAAAATAGAGTAATTATGGAGAGTGAAAAATTTTAATTGACAATTTTTTCACCCTAGACAAACACACCCTTAAAAAATATTTTTTTAAATCCAAACTATTCGTCGCGTTTATCTTTTTGTATTTATTCATTATTCGAATTGAAAACTACGTACATATACTACAATATTTTATATACTATATCTATATTATACATTTTAAAAAAAAATTTAGTAGTTATATACAATGCTCGAAAAACCGAACTGCATGTTGAATAGTTTTTATAGCCGGTTTAAGTCCAGACTAGTTAACTGTTGGTTCAAACCATTTCGAATTGTGATGTTGGCATAATATAATTATGATATAGTAATTATATTTAATTACTTTTAAAGTATTTAAAAATAAAAATAAAAATCATAAATAATAAAAAGAATTATATTATCTATGACATCAATAATACTCTACATAGCATATTAAAATCGTTTAGAACCATGACATATAATTAATTGTTTTATTTAAAAGTAAAAAATAATACCTATAATGACTATCAGTCAAATTTTAAATAATATAAAAAGAACTTAACATATAATTTTTTTGAAAGAAAGAACTTAGTATAGAATTCAATTGAAAAAAACATCATAATAATGCAAATTTTAGAAAGTAACACATTTAAAATAGGAATACCTGTTGAATAGCGTAACAAAAGATTCTGTGGAGATTTATTAACAAATTAAAAGACTAAAATTTTCGAGAAAACTGATCGTCCAGTATAATGGTTAACGGTCAAGGATAGTATAGAATTCATAATGAGCACTGATTTTGTTACGCCAGGCTAACTAAAAACACATATTTTTTAATATATTTTTTAATTTTTTTCATGAAACCAGATATTTACAAAAATTCTACTGTGTTTAAAAATTTGAAAAAATACTTAAAATCATCCAAAAATAGTAAAAATTTGGTTTATAGATTAAGTACACATAACTTTAAATGTTCACGAAAAACTGAAAAAAAAAATATTTTTTGTCTGGGCTAACAAAATCAGGCTTTATTCATAATTATATACGATTCCTACTAGGATGCATACTAATAATGGAAGAATGGTTTGACTCCCCACCATGGCATGCACGAGGAGCTTTTGCCCATTAGTTCCTGTAGCGGAGGGTTTTATAATTTCGCCGGTAGGAAATTTCCTTGGGCACGTGAGGGTATGAATGTATTCCATTATACCTCTACACCGACATATACTAGACTTTTCGCCTTCAATTATTCGATCTGATTGCATAGTTAATTAGCCTTGAGTTCGAATTAATCAAATAGTCTAGAGAAAGCCTTTAGATATTTATTTCCCGATGATCTAAATTTCCCAAAATATTCCATGCATGGTCAGGGAATAAGCAATGTGTCAGAATGATTAAATTAATTTAGGCGTCCGTTTTTTTTGACGATGAGCAGGGAAATTTCGTATTTGTTCCCTCAAAGGCATTTATATAATTTTAGTCATCTTTTATTTTTCAAATTTAACGTTATTTTACTTTTTCATATAAAAATTATGTGTATATACAACACACATTTTCTCCGTTTAATATACATAAAAATCACAAAACAAATGATATGTTTGGTCAGATGATAATCTTAAGGCTTAATCTAATTCAGCTATATTATAAAATTGATTATAAAATACTTATTTCGTTCATATTCATAAATATCTTCGTTAAAAACTGCAAATGAATCATAAATAAAGGGAGATTTTTGATAAGTTGGCAAATTAGGAAAAGAAAATTTTCCCTTTCCACTTTTCCATACAATTATGCTATTTTATAATTATTACTTCACATCTTTACAGATAAGGAGTATCTTGTCTATTTCAACTTTGTTCCTCTTTTACTCCTAATTATTACCCTTAATTATCATATCACATGATTTGTACCTTATTTATGTGAAAACTTTTTCCTTCTTCCTAAACACTATTGAAATGAATTTTTGAATGTTCTTTATAGGGATGATGCTAAACACCATGAATTCGAATTCAGATTGTATGTATGTCATTGTGGTCCCAAAAGAGACCATTGGTTAATTAACCATATCAAAAGTAATTCTGTTAGCATGGGCTAAGTAAATGTCTCTCTTAGCCTATTTTAAAAAATTCATTTACAATACTTTTTAGTTTTTCTTCATACACTTGTTTATTTAAGTGTATTTAACATATAAACTAAGTTTTACTATTTTTGGATATATGTATATATATTTTTGAGATTTAAAAGATATGAGTATTTTATATACATATATAAACATAAAAAATGTTTAAAATTTTCAAAAATATATACACTTATCTAAAAATGGTAAAAATTGAATTTATGTTAAATACATTTAGATAAACAAACGAATAAAGAAAAAAGTAAAAAAATATTGTAAAGGAGTTTTTTGGATAAGCTATGCGAGGTATTTGTTTAACCTGGGCTAATGAAAATTTTCAAGTGCATTTAGACTGTACCATAATTATGGTGCAGTCCATGCACTGTGGGGCTCACTTGATCATGAATAAAAAAATCTATTCACTCATTGTATTTAGAATTATTCATTTTATTAACATATTAATTTTCATCCAAATCTAACATGTGTATGTGTCTTATCTTAAAATAGTATGAAATCAAGGTAATAGAATAATTTAATATAAATGTCAAGTTTAAAATGATATTTTAAACATCCGAATAGTTGAAAGCATGATTTTTATATAAATAAATGATTGTATAAAATATTATTATATTTTAAAATGTGTGGAGCCAAGTTTGCAGTAGACTATATTGTAATTATGGTGCAATTTGTCTACATATTATGGGTGTCTATATACGTCAGTCACAAAAAATTTTTATTTTTTTTTAAATGACGCTCTCTCAATATTTTAGTGTTATAATCTTTGTTCCTGTTTAATATCATCTTTCCACGCCCCAGCTATACTGCTAGTCCGACACTAAATTCCAAACCTTAGATAATTAATAGGATAAGAGCCCATGCACCACCATTTTCAAAGTTTGGTCAACCAACTCTCAAACCACTTAATTATTACACCTCACCGATATATACTTCAAATTAAGTCGCTTCCACATTTACCATCAGCAATTAATATTCCCTTCGATCAGATGAGCTACCATGCATACTGATGTATACATTTCATTTTCAGATTTATAATGGTTCAACTATATTAATATTCAAATTAAGTTTTCCATCATTAAGCAACCATCACGATCAGAAAATTAAATCATATATATATATATATTTCTAGACCAATCAACTATGGGTATATTTGTTTAACACTAAAAATTTTCAAATCAAAACTTTTCGCTTTCCATAAATATTTTATTTTTAATTATTTTTTACATATTCCTACACAACTATTCTATCTTTTAATTATTTATGCACAATACAACTAATTTATTTATTTTAACGTTATTCTCTTTACTCCCCACCATTACTTCTACCTTATTACATCATTTTCTCCAAATTAAAAAAATTTTACACAAAAAATTTTATTTAAAAGTTTTATCACTTCTCAAACACATCTTATATTTAATGTGTTTTATAGTTACGTGGAACCAGTTCTAAGTGTGGAAGCTCTTTTTTTTTATTATAAAAAGTTGAATTAAGGGATTTGACACTTGGAATTAACTAGTTCCATAAATATGGGCAGCGGAAAAAATATTTTTTGATGAAGAAAATATATTTACATTATTTTTTTATAAATATGTTAGTTTTATCTGGTTCTTCCTTGATAACTTTTAAATTTGTCTAGTATTTAATTTTGATTTATGAAAATCAATAAAATATGATTGATCGTGCTCATTTTATTGATTTCAAAAATCAAAATAAAATATCCAATAAATTTAAAAAATTGCTAAATTTAAAGATCAAGATGAAGATCTATATATGGAACCCACCCATTTATTAAATAATAAAAAAATATTTTCCTAATTGCCCATGATACCAACCAATTGCTTAGGTAACTTTTTGAGGATAGTGGATCCTTGATAATTGATCCTTAATCAATATATGAAATTAGTGGGCCTAAGCCAGTTAACTTTATGCGATGTATTTACCAGTGTATGCTATTAGCAGTGGTTTAGACATTAGAATAACAGATCCCGATATAGTGCACCAGGGTGCATTTAACTCATTTTTAAAATTTTTTTTATAAAATTGTTAATCTAAGTGTATTTAACATGTGTATTAATTTTTTCCATTTTGGAGTATTTTTTATATTTATTTTTGATTTTTAAAAGTCAGTGACATCTTAGGTAATTTAAAATTACTAAAATGTTACTGATTTTCAAAAATAAAAAATAAAAATCTAAAATACTCCAAAAATGTAAAAATTGATACACATGTTACATACACTTAGATTAACAGGTGTATTAAAAATTTTCAAAAAAATTTAAAAAATCGGATTAAAGTACTCGAGTGCACTGTATCAAGGTCCTTAGATAACAGAAATATAAATGGCTAATTGACCAAGAACGGTCAGATCTATCTTAGCCAGATATATCTATGTGTTTCAAGCCTTCATTTATTAGAGATCCAAGCTAGCTAGCATGCTTGCTTGTGTTGTTCCTTCGTGATGTCCAAGAACTAAATATTTGTTTGACATATATATTCTTTGTTGTCAAAATTGGACGGAAGGGGAGGGTGAGCTAACGAGTGTTTTAACGACAACTCGATTCTGAATGATCACTAATTAATTAATTAATCACAACGGATTTAACACCAACCACACGGACCTTGCTAATTATCTCTCTCTCATCCAAACACAACACCTCTCTTCTTTTGATCTTCCACTACCTAGCTTCTTAGTGAATTCCCTATAAAGTCCCCCACAAATCTTAGCTTCTCCTCATCAAATCCCAATATCCCATTCATAGTCGTTTCATACATCCTCTTCCCATATCCTCTACAATGGCCTCAAAAGCTTGCTTCTTCTTCTCCTTCGCTCTCATTTTCATGGTCGTTGGCCATGAAAAGTGCCTTGCGGCACGACACCTCCTGCAAACTCCGTTGCCAGTTCCCCCATTGCCCACCGTCCCCAACTTGCCCACAGCATTGCCTCCCTTGCCTGCAATGCCGAAACTACCCCTCCCAACATTGCCAACAATACTACCTCCATTGCCAGCCATCGCAACCAATATTCCCAACATCCCCTCCATTCCAGCAATCCCAACCATTCCTTCCATTGCGAATGTCCCTTCTATCCCCGGCTTACCTAAAATTCCCTTCCCCGCTCCACCCCCATCCAAGTAGATGGTGATTGCTACGATGATTGCAGCATCTATAGCGGATTCATTGTATTGTTTTGTCACCTACACATGCGTGACAGTACGCAGTGGATCATTTGTTTGAGATATTTGTGTGTGCTAGGATTGTATGCTCTTGCATTTCTTTTTAAGATGGTTGTATTAATTCGATGTCAGTATATCTTTCGTGAGATTTGGTTCTGTTGATTTTTTGTGTTTTTATTTTGTTCATGGTCATTATGTATGGGACTTGTGGTGTTGGGATAATTGACCATATTTCCTAAATACATTCTTATTTTAGTTTTTTATCTGATGTATTCCATAGATGTAATTTTTTAAATAATTATATGTTGAAAACTATATATTTACAACTCAATCATCCGAAAATATATATTTCTAATTTAACACAGCAGATCTTCACCAACGATTACATGCAGGAGATCCCACTATTGAAATGGAAGACAAAAGCTCCCTTTACAGGACTTGGACCACCTGGCACTTTTAGCTAGGGTGTGTTCAACCGAGTTATGCCCCCAGATACCATGGATTTAATAACATCAACTTTTATTCCCATTCCATTTGAACTAAACACTCAAAAAAAAAAAAAAAAGTCGCCTAGTTAACTAACACGCTCTCGGAATTTTTACAAAATCAAAGCACTGAGCTAACCGTCCACAATCAAATTATTCACATGGCCTTGAACAATTGCCAGAGTAATGTTTGTGTTCGAAAGAACGTAGCCTGTAATAAGCATATATAACGTCCTTGCTTAAATAAATAAACAAATTAACAAACATCCCAAAACATCAGCATCCATAAATTCTTAAATGTATTATTAGTTTAGAAAGATTTGGATATATAATTACGTTAGACCTGTATGATTTGAAATATTTTATCCCGCAGTTAATTATTGAAACCGGATTCCACAAGACGGTTTCCCTAATTAGTTTGCTGTTTTGGCCCACCTTAACCTATACATGATGATACGGAATCCACTTGTGTATTAGATTTAGAATTATTTATTTAGTTTGTACGATTCCATTATGTGCATGGGGTCTTATATACATCAGTACGGAATTAACATTTTGTGATGCATTTTTAATGACGCTTAATTTTTTAAAAAAGATCTTTTTAGTGACATAAATAATTATTGTGGCTAAAAATTAACTTTTATCGATAATATTATAACGGATGTTACAAAAAGCAACTTTTTTGACAAAATTGTCAAATTAGCATTACTAATGAATTTTGCGATAGATTTATAGTGAATTGATTATACTGACACTAAAATATTAATTAATAAATATAGTAACAAATTTTTCCCTCCCTAAAATTTTGTTTTCTTATAGTGATATCTAGTGAAATTGTAACAAAAATTTTAATTTGTATATCAATTTGAATATTTTGAATACGTTAATTTAGAATATTTTGATTCAATATCTAAACTGTATAAAACATTCCTCCAATGTGAGTGAATGATTTTATAAATTACTATAATATTCTAATGCATATATAAATGAATCTAAAATATTTTTCATAATATATACATAATTATATATATTTAAGTAGGCATAACCGGTCTACGACTCTTATTAATTAAAATGATTTAAGTAGACATAACCATCTAAGATTTTTATAAATCAAAATGATTTTAATATTATAACAATAGTTAATGTAACTAGTGGAATTTTAATTTCATCATTAAAATAAGACTCTCACGAAATGTTTCACCAAAACAAGACCCTTATAATAGTTAATTCTAAAATGTGCAAATCACTTCAGGAAATTGAATGTCGTTTAGAGGAAAACCGCTAATTAATTTGCTAATGATCGTTTGTGGAAGGGGTGAATATAAAGGGAGGATATTATGCAGTCTCATGCATGAAACTTGAAGGAATGTGAGAATCAACTTTTTATATGTTAAAATATTTTTATGTAAGAGTGAAGTAAATTCATTTATATCTGAGATCATTTAATTTGAAACTAAAATACCTCTATATTAGTAGTTTTATAAAAAAACAAAAAATGACAATTAAACTTGGTACGTTGAGTTCTATGAAAAGAAAAAAAAATAGAAAAATAGGTTATACACTTAAGTGCACAGAATCGGGATCAGTATGATTTTGTGTATTATAAATTATAAAATTATTAAAATACGGCTGATTTTTAAAAATCAAAATAAATATTTAAAAAGTTTGAAAATGGTAAAAATTGATACATATGTTAAAAATATTTAGATTAACAATTGTGTGAAAAACTTTCGAAAAAATAAAAAAGGCATTTGCGCCTAGGTGCACCGAAGTTAAGTACGCCTAGGTATATATGATTACAACCCTTTGCCAAAGGGGAATGCCTAAGTGCGACGTGGATTTTAAAAAACAATGATATTTTAGTAATTTTTGGCAAAACATACATTGTCAGGGTGTTTTGCCATTTTGCAAAATGTATACTAATTTCATTTTACAAAATGTGTGTTTTTCCATTTTGCAAAAATGGGCCCCGCAAATTTCAACGTTTGCAAAATGCATGTTTCATATTTAAAGATAATTTCCCAATAGAGATTGTAGCGTGTTTTTGTTTCCTACTTTCCTTCTCTTAAATTCGGAGAAAAATAAACATTTGTTTGACATGTATATTTCTTCTGGTCAAATTAGATAGAGAGAGAAGGTGAACTAACGACGAATGCATAGCAATAATCATACTTTGAATTATCACTAATTAATTTCAAAGGAGTTAAAACCAACCACGCCAACCTTTTCTATTTTCTCATGATATTTCAAACACAACTTTCTACGACTAGCCTCTTAATTGCCTATAAAATCCCCACAAGCATTAGCTTCTCCTCATCAAATCCCTTTCACTCAGTCTCTCTATCACCTCGACCGACAACTAGTAACCTCTTCTCATCAGCCATGGCTTCAAAAACTTGCTTATTCTTCTACTGCGCTCTCATTTTCGTGGTGCTTTGCCATGAAAAATGCCTTGCCTCACGAAATCTCCTGCAAACTACATTGCCAGTACCACCATTACCCACCATCCCCAACTTGCCTAAACCACCAACGTTGCCCACGACATTGCCTCCCATCTCTGCAGTGCCGAATCTACCCGTCCCAACACTGCCAACAGCACTGCCACCATTGCCAGCTATCCCAACCAATATTCCAGCAATCCCAACTATTCCTTCCATCGCAAATATCCCTCCTATCCCTGGCTTACCCAAAATTCCCTTCCTTGCTCCACCCCCATCTTAGTAGATATCCTGATTGCCATACATGCAGTCTCATAGCAAAGTCCTTGTTTTGCTTTTGTCACCTATCTATGGCAGCAGTGGATCATTTCTATGGCATGTATCATGTGTCATTTTAAAGTGTGGTTGTTTTAGTATCGGTTTTGTGAGCCCTGGTTATGTAGACTTTTTGTATTTGCATCTTTTTTCCCCCCTTGGCGGTGTATGGGACTTTTGATATGGGTTATGCCATATATTTATTAAATATATTGCTATTTCCTTTTGGCCTAATGTATTTCATGGACTTCTCTTGAAGTTCTTATTCCTATGCCATTTGAACTCCACTCACCTGCTCCATGCATCGATCGTAAACTGCACAAAATAAAAGCACCGAAAGCATCAGCATCCTCCGCTAAAAAGAAAGAAAGAAAGAAAGAAAGAAATCATTAGCATCCCCAATCTGCAGTTTATTCACATGATTCTGGACCAATGTTAGAGTAATGTTTGCGCGCATAAGCAGCTCATCGAAGTACGTATCATCCGCACGTGCTTAAAATAAATGAATAAACAAAATCCTAATTTATTTTTAGCATTCAGCAATTCTTTCTCATGTAGAATGATTTAGCTAATGTAGTCAATGTAAGTATTGTTAAATTAGTATCTTTGAAACAAAAAATATTAATCTCCAAAACCATGAATGCTGCAAAATGTTGATTTTGCTGCAGCACTCGTTCAGATTTTTAAGCATTATTCATTAATGAAATATATTTTATAGATCTAATCGAAATTTAGTAAATATGCAGGGTGTTCAAAGTTTTATTCATAACAGGAGGCAATTTTCTTATTTATTTATTTATCCGTGAGAATTCTTTGATGAATGCGTAATTTTGAATAAATGGGCAAAATTTTAATTTGTTTATTTATGCCGAATTATCTATGGTTTTTTCATTTATTTTGTATTATTAATTTAGATTACGCAGTTAGCAACTTATATACCATAGTATAGAAGGTTGGACGTTTTCAAGGCTGCTGGTTACTACTTTAAAGTCGGTTAGATTAGGAATCGAGTGGAAAATGAATCTTAGAATGTGTTTCGTAAGACGTAAAAAAAAAAAAAAAAAAAAAAAAAAATCATGTCCCTTCCTTTACAAATTTTGATATTATTTTATATTTTAACTATTTAACTTCTTTACTTTTCTATTTACATTCAAATTACTTTTTTCGTATTTTTTATATAACAATTCTATCTATTTTTTTTTTGTTTTCTTTATTCATAATCATTATCTCGATTATCCTATTATATCATCACATTGGTCTTCCATTTTTTCAAAATTTGCCTTACTTTTTTTTTGCATTTGACCAAATACACCCTTAATTGAATCGGGTTAACTATGATTTATTTTCAAATAATATAAGAGAAGTCCTTTTTTAATTCCTTGAAAGCATATTTGGTTTTTTTGTATTTGTTTAAACCGTGCATTTAGACTCGGTACACTCGGGTGCATTTAACCCAATTTTTAAACTTTTCATAAAATTATTAATCTAAATGTATTTAATATCTGTATTAATTTTTACCATTTTGATATTCTTAGATTTTTAAATTTTTTAAAACCAAAAAATATTTGAAAATATCCAAAAATAGTAAAAATTAATACAGATGTTAAATATACTTAAATTAATAATTTTATAAAAAATTTAAAAAAATTTAAAAAATAGATATTTGCTAAATGCACCCGAGTGCATGTAACGGGGATCGGTTATTCACTTATGCTGCATGAGAAGAAGCTGGGCCCAATGCTTTGGGTCTACGGATCCTATCAGTGCTTTGCTATGCCCCGAAACCCTTACTCGCTTCTCTGGGCTATGTTGACAAGCCCATGAACCTGTGAGACGGACTGGCGTGTATTTTATATTTCTAGTGGGCCTTACGGGCCCGTTCCTTTTTGAAATATTGTTGGCCAAGCCGAGTCATAAGTAGGGGTGTTAATAATCATAATCAACTCATCAACCTGCTTGTCCAACCCGTTTATAAATGGATTTGAGTTGAGATTTTTGAATAAATGAGTTATGATCAGCCAACTCGTTTAACCATTTAATTAAATAAATGGATTAGGATTGAGATTTTATAACTCGTCAACCCGTTTAGTAACCCATATAACCTGTTCAATCCATTTAATTTGTTCAACCTATTTAACTCGCTTAACTCATTAAAGTTATATATATATATATATGTAAACCCTTGGTTATTTTTCATCTCTAAGTCTTCATCAAGTCATCTAATTTTTATTTTTCTACTGCTGCCCTATTTCTATTTCTCCTACACCGAAAATACTCTTTCATCTTTCCCTGTAAGATCATCATCTACTAGAGTTTAGGCTTTCAAGTTATTTGCTATACAACCCGTTATCAACTCAGCAACCCGTTTATTAAATGAGTTGTAAATAGATTAAAAAACGAATTAGGGTTAAGATATTTTAAATAGGTTAAAATTAGGATTAGGCTCAAACTTGTTCAACCCGATCTGTTAACACCCCTACTCATAAGCCTAGTTTTTAAGAATTTTTACTATCTTTTATTTTTACTTTTATCATGTTGATTGAGGGTCTATTTGATTTGGTGTAGTTTTTTAGTTGATGTCTGTTGAGTAGTTGATGTTAAATAAGCAAATAATATTAGATACAACTTCAATAAAATGACTTAAATTAATAAGTCATATTTGATGCAGCTAGAGTTGAAATATTGAAATGATGTCAAAAAGACTAAAATAACCTTGCATCTTTTTTAAATTTTTAAAGAGACGCTTCTATCTTTCTCAACTAACAAGAGAGGTTTATATCTAAATATTTTGAGTATTTGGATACAAGTTAAAAAGGTTGCAATTAATCAGGGATTTTATTGTATTCCTAGGCGTAGCTCAGTAGAAACACATGCTGGATTTCATGCTAGCCACCCAGGTTCGAATCACTGCTAGGAGAATGTTTCTCCTCCCCTCTACCTGTGTTTGTGTGTGTGTGTGTGTTTTTTTTTTTTTTTGATTGGCCCTCTCCCTGTTTTTAATAAGAAAAAAAAATGGGTTTTCTTGACTTGGGCAACGCACCTGGTCATTACTACAACCGTCATCTAATATATATGATGATCATGTCCAAATGAATAAGGATGCTAGCGTACGTGTTTATGTTGTTCCCTTGTCTAAGCTACTTCCAAAATCCAAGCATTAATATATACTCGTTGTCGTCAAAGTCGATGGGAATTCAAAGATTAATACTCTTTTTCGGGTAAGAAGGTGAACTACAAACGAATTAATATATAGATAACAAAGATAAGACTTTGAATTATCACTAATTACCAACAGATTTAAAACCAACCAACCACACCAACCTCCTCTATATTTTCTTGTCCAAACCACTAAAATAATCTTGACTTTGTCTCATTCATTCACACACACTCTCTCTCTCTCTCTCACGTCATTAGCAACGTACATGACCTTTGAATACACTCGGACAATCGTTCCTTAATTGTCTTCAGCCTGTTTCTCAGCCCGGCTGGTTTTCACAAGTTTTTTAATTGGTATATATTTATAACTATCTCAATGTTTATTTCATTCAAACTCTGAGATATTTTAATAAATTTTCAAAAGGAGACATCAAACTCTCATTTATTTGTCAAGGAAGACCAATTGCTCTATTCTATTTTTTGGAGAAACACATTGCTCCTATCTAAATGGAGAGATACAATTCTCCCACTAAACAGCGTCCCGAGAATTTGACTTTACATTCGTGCATCAGCAAATGATGCCATTTACCAACCGTTCATGCACTAGTTGGCAATCGGTTTTTACAAGTTGAGTTGAATAGGGATAGGAAAATTCGCATTGGATTGAGCTATGAGAAAATGTGTGGTGGATTGAGAGTTGGTTGTGAATTGTTAGAAAATGGGTTAAGTTGGGCTAAGAAGTGGCTAGGTTGGGTTTAAGTCAATTACAACTTACTTTGCAAGCGGTATCCATAAATACATGTTGCCAGCCAAAGGTTTTGTCTAAATTGATCATCAAACTAAAAGCAAGGGTGGAAAGCCAACCAGGCGTTAGCCTGGTTCGTAGTAGCACTATGGCTCAGTAATGGTAGCTATTGTCTCTCGGGTGAGGAGCAATTGGTATCATCCCTTATTACTTATTTGGGCATAATTTGTAGTATAAAATGAGATAAAAAGATGTAAAGGATTCTCTTAAGTTAGATTTGTAATATAAGTCAAGATGAAATGCAATATTATATCACTAATAAAGAAAAAGTAAGAGAGAAAAACTTTTCATAGATCTAAGTGATTAATTAGAGTGGTGTCAAAAGGTAAGTTGCTACCTTTGTTTAGGAATGATTTTACTTCTTTAATTAGAGAGTGAGTGCAAGTAAATCTTAATCAGTAAAAAATAAGGATAGTGTTAGGTGTATCTTGTATTCTGTGTAATTTAATCGAGTGAGTTTGGAATTACATATCCTGCATATTGTAGTCGTGTGAGACTGAAATTGCATATGGTGTTACACAAGTACTTATTGGACTGTTAGAGATTCAGTTGAACCGTTACAGGTGTCTTGTTAGGGCTTGAGAGAGGGGTTATCAGAGTGTTCCTATTTTGGGTGTGTGTGAGACATCCAAAAAATATGTGTAAGACATTCATTTGCGTATCTTTGTAACTTATTTATCATAATAAATTGTTGACTATCTCTTTGTAGTTTTTCCCTTCTAAGTTGAAGGATTTTTTATGTAAATTTTATTGTCTTTTTGCATATGATTTTGCTACTATTTATGTTATCTTTTTTTATTGTGTGTGCTTCCACTATGATCTATATCAACTCAAATCACGTTTTCCAGCAGACAGCTATATTGACTTATAAAAAGTGACATGGTAACAAGTGAAAAACAATTTTCTTATTTTCAAAAAAAATTTCAATCGATTTTCACTTTTCTTGACTTTTTTTTAATAATAATTCCTTCTGCCTTAACAAAAGTTCCAACAAACTGGCTAAACCAAGCACAGTCCAATATATATGTTTAATTAATTAATACATAACGATAATTCCATTAATTAAGGACTTAGATCTTTGTGCTGTTTTCACGCAACCTCCAAATCTAAACATTTGTTTGACATTCTTCCTCGTCAAATTAGATAGGAGAGAAGGTGAACTAACAAAGAAAAAAAAACTACCCAGAAATACTGCTTATGAACAGATCGATGTCAAAAAAATCAGACCAATCCCATCTATTTTCTCATCCAAACATAACATCGTCCGCCAATCTCTTGCCTATAAATTCCCCACCAACATTACCTTCTCCTCATCAGCTCTCATTCGTTGAGTCTCACACATCATTAGTAGTCGAATCAATCCACTTTCAATCATCCTCTAGCTACCATGGGTTCAAAAGCTTGCGTCTTCTTCTTCTACTCGGCGCTCATTTTCGCGGGCCTTTGCCATGAAAAATGCCTTGCAACACGACAACTACTGCAAACTACATTGCCAGTACCACCATTGCCAACCATCCCCACCTTGCCAAAACCACCAACCTTGCCTACAACATTGCCTCCCTTGCCTGCTATGCCAAATCTGCCCGTGCCAACGTTGCCAACAGCACTTCCTCCGTTGCCAGCAATCCCAATCAATATTCCCAACATCCCCGCCATTAACAATATTCCAGCGATCCCAAACATTCCTTCCATTGCAAACATCCCTTCTATCCCAGGCTTACCCAAAATTCCCTTCGTCGCTCCACCCCCTTCCAAGTAGATCGTGATTGCCATACATGCATGCAGCATCCGTCGCACACTCATCGTATTGCTTTGTCGCCTGCAAATGCATCAGCACGACAGCAGTGGATTATTTGCATATGATTTGGGTGTGTCCAGGGATCTATTGTACGCTTTTTTTAATTTCCTTTTTCAGCGTGTTAGTATTGGGTATGTTTGAATCTCTTCTGTGAGAATTCTTCTTCTTCTTCTTTTTTTTTTTTTTTCTGATGTTCACTTCTTTGAGATTTGGTTATGCAGATTTTTGTATTTCTTTTTCTGTTGTGTATGGAACTTTTGATGTTGGTTGTTCATATTTCCTAAACAAATTGTTATTTTTTACTTGTCCTCTTTTGTATTCATGAACTTGGCATGAGGATTTTCTTCTTATTCCATTTAAACTAGTTTTCTTTTTATTGAACAAATTTGTAAATTACGCCATTGCCGCCGAACTCATTGAACCCCTAGTTGAGAGTTCGACAAATTAATTCTAGCAATAGAGCTATATTAATTACATTCATCTTCATGATTTCGAACTCTGGAAAAGGCTTCGTATGTGCAGTAGCAATCCACCTTTATACCATGTAGATGGGTCAGACCAGATTCTTGTTTGTTGTTCGTTGCATTACGCAGAGTCCAGGCACTAATATTTGCTAGCCTTGGAAACGGCTAACGGTACTGATGTGTTGCTTTTGCAGTTGGAAACCTCTAGCTAGCCGGTCACATTGAAATAATCAGCCGCGTTGATCATGAGCTGAGTATGACCATCGATTTCCACTCGATCCCTTCAATGATATATGGAATGGAACGGGTGCTAAAATCAGGATTCCTGGAGGTCGTCATTCTTGTTAATTTTAGATTTAAAATCAAGAAACCGTTGCCCGCAAGAACTAGAAAATCAACAAACCCAAATCCTATTATAGAAGTTTCAGAATCTCATACTACAACCTAAATTCTAAGAAATCACACTGAAACATAAAAAGCCATCACCGATTGCAGATACCTGAAAAACAAACCTAAGAAGAATGAAGAAAAAAGATAATTGCATGCATGTTTGAATCTATCACATTTTCCCAATTGCCTGTCAATCCCATGAGATCAACGCTCCACCATCTAACCCACCATCTGTCAGTCCATCCGACAACACTTCTACACAACTGACTAACTGTCATATTATCCCTTCATTTTTAAGATCTTCATGATTGATGTAATATATAATTCATTTATCGTATTTAACATAATCTATTTAGCTAATTATCAAGTTTCATTAAATCAAATATGTACATGGGTCACATTTATTTAAAAATAGATTATTCATTGATAAACTAGAGAAAATGCTTAGATCTATTTATATATATATATATATATATATTAGAAAATAATGAGACTTTATAAAATTGTTTGTTCATATAATAATGATATTTTGAATGATTTAGATGTTGAAATACTAGTTAAAATTTGATACTTAATATTAAATTATTTTATTATATTAATTTTATACATTTATAGATGAAACTTATATATAGTGATACTAAATAAATCAAAGAGTTTCTATTATAATATAAATTATGCTAAAAATAATATATAAAATGAATTTTTCATCAATTATTAAAATATTAAAAATAAAGAAGATTACACAGGGGAGGGATTTCACATAAGCGGAACCTATATATGGAATATAATTTAGTATATTTTACGATATAGTTGGCTCAAAATGGGCTCCGCATGATCATAACATGATAATCTATTTCGCCCATTATATTTATACTTGTTTATTTTATTAATATACTAATTTTCACAAGAATTGAATATTTGTGTGAGCCACATTTTAAAATGGTATAAAATTAATATAATAAAATAGTTTGATATAAATAATAATTTTAAAATTATTTTTTTTAACATTTAAACTATTTTAAGGTATAATTTATACAAATGATTATATAAATTATTAATATGCTTCGTAGAACTCATTTTGAGCCAAATATACTATAACTTATGATATATTTATATGTATATGATCATATATATATATATATATGTACAGAAATATTCAGGTGCAGTATCGCTGAAATGGGCCCCACATGATTATCAAATTATAATCTACTTCACTCATTATATTTAGAATAATATATTCTATTATCATACCAATTTTCATCCCAATCAGATATGTATATGGGCTTCATCTAAAAATGGTACAAATTCAATGTAATAAAATAGTTTGAGGTAAATAACAACTTTAAAATGATTTTTTCAACATGTAAACCATTTTCTATAAAATTGATATATGAATAAATGATTGTATAAAGTTTCGTTGCATTTTAATATGTGCGGGGCCCACTTTTAATCAAATGTACCGCTGTTCCGGTGCTGCACTGTAACAACTTTCATATATATATATATATATATTGGTTGAAGTGTAAGCGACAACATTTAGGTAATCTTTATTCCCATTCTCTTCGTAGTGATCAATTAAGGCACATGGATTTTCTTCCCTGGTTCGTGCTTGGGACTAAACGCTGTATTCAAGAATCAAGATCAAGACATTGTCTACTCTTGTGGCAAGTACAGCTATATTTCTTAAATAAATTGTTGTTTCCTTCGGTGCAATGTATTTCATGGACTTATCATAATTTTTTTGCCAATGCCATTTGAATCCACCTGACAAAATCAAAGCACTGAAAGCACCCTATCAACTTCAACTAATTCAAATGACTTTGAACTATTGGCAGAATAACGTAATAATGCTTGCCCGCATATATAAGTAGAGCCCATCAGAGTACGTAACATCCACACGTGTTTCAAATAAATAAATAAACAAAAAAAATTTCATTTAAAACCATTTACTTTTTACCTACTTTATTTTTTCACATCACATCATTTCCTAATATTTCAAAAACTATTACGCTAAAACTTTTTAAAATTTTTTTTTTTTATCATTTCCCAAACACAATCAAAATCACAAATTTGTATTTAGCATTAATCAATATTTCTTTCTCATTTAGAATGATTCTAGCTAACGTAGTCAATTTGAATATTGCTGAAAATTTACAATTTATGAACAATGAAAAGAATACATGATGTATAAGCTACATTGAATAAGCACTCTTCCTTATTATAAGCAAAAGCCATGATACACATACCAGCTAAATTGACGGATTCTATCTTATTAGATAAGGCCTTAACAGTAGTCAAATTAGCATCTTTGAAACAAAAGAAAATCAATCGCTAAAACTATGCATGCCGCAAAATGTTGATTTTGTTGCGGGGCGCTTATTCAGATTTCTAAGCATATTTCATTAATTAGTGAAATATGTTTTACGAAGGTGGTTTTAAATTTTAGTCATCAACAGGAAGCAATTTTCTTAATTTTTTATTTAATTATAAGCCAGAATTCTTTGATAAGTGCGTCATTTGGGGAAAATTTTGATTTGTTTGATTATGTGGAGTTATTTGCAAAAATAACCCAGTATTAACAGCATGATCTCCTACTGTTTGAGGTTTAAAAAAATATGCTGAGTAAAATAAATAAAAAATATAATTTCAGGGTGAATTATAAATATAATAATAAAAATTTAAAATTCATAATTGATCAAAATTACAATCGGGCCAAATTATAGGGTTATTTTTACAAATAACCCTGTTATGTTGAATAATTTGTGGTTCTTTTATACATATATTTATTTTATTACTTTAGATAATGTTATTATGGTAAGATAGAAGGTTGAATGTTTTCGTGGCTACTCACTGCATGCTCCTGGGAGCATACATCCATTTTTAAAAAAAATTTTGAAATTTTTTTACAATATTGTTAATCTATGTGTATTTAATATGTGTATAAATTTTTACCATTTTTGGAGTATTTTAGATATTTATTTTGATTTTTGAAAATCAGTGGGATTTTAGGTAATTTTAAATTACCTAAAATGCCACTGATTTTCAAAAATAAAAAATAAATATCTAAAATACTCCAAAAATGGTAAAAATTTATAAAGATGTTAAATACACTTATATTAACAGTTTTATAAAAAAAATGAAAAAAAAAATGAAAAATAGGTGTATGCACCCGGGAGCATGTTGGGGTTCCGCTAATGACTGCTACTATTTTATTCCTTAGAAACATATATGTATCAACTAGAGAAGGGAATAAGGGATATTGTCTTCGGCCAGAATAGCAAAAGTCCATAACATACATATTGGAGCCCATGAGCCGGGCAATCTAGTGGGCCTTGACGGCCCATAAAATTTTTGAAATGTTTTCGCCCGCAGTCATGAACCTGTTTTAAAAAATTTTTATACCCTTTATTTTAAATTTTTTTGATCAAGTTGATCTAGGGTCATTTTGATTCATCTAGAGCTTATTAAAACTAATAAGCAAGTAAAGTTAAGTATGCAAAGACCGTTTGATACGATTTAAATAAAAGAAATATATTTGATACCAATAGAGTTGAAATACTGAATAATTTTATGTTATTTTTAGTTTCTATTTTTTGTTTATCTTAATTTGTGACTAAATGTTTTGAGTATTTCAATATAAATTATTGCCCGCAAGATGTCATTTTTAATTAAAATAGAATGATTAAAAAGACAAAATTACTTGATGCAAAAAGGTTTTAATATTTTTTTCAACATGAACAAGAAAAAGATATATATAACAATCCATAGAAAACATATAAGCAATTGCCCCTACATTATGCACATTCAAGTAAATAAAAAAAAAATCTAGACATGATAGTAAACAATTTGAGCAATTGAATTTCGATTTCAACGTCAAAGTACGCAGGCCCGATCAAAATTTTCTCTACATGAGTAATTTCGTGGGAAACTAGGTTTGACGAGGGCGAGACCCATTAATTAACGGATACGTAACCATATATAATACCTTCCATTAATGAAGGACTCTAAAATCTTCGTGTGGTTACTTCACGCAACATCCTAACCTAAATCGCAATTTTCTTCTTCAAATTTTTTTTTCGGTAGGAAATTTTCCTCTTCAAATCGGATTCATGGGAGAGAGGATGAACTACCAACGAAAGCATAACTACCAAACTCAGAAAATAACAAACCAACAAGTGCAAAGCCAATCAGACCAACCTCATCTATTTTCTCATCCAAAACCCAATACTCTTTCAACAATCTATTGCCTATAAAATCCCCACAAACATTACCTCTCCTCATCAAATCTTATGCATTCATCGTCTCTCTCGCACATAGATCATTAGTAGTAGTCAATTAATCCTCTTTCCACCATCCACTAGCTGCTATGGCTTCAAAAGCTTGCTTCTTCTTCTACTTGGCTCTCGTTTTCGTGGTCCTTGGCCATGAAAAATGCCTTGCAACACGACAACTACTGCAAACTACATTGCCAGTACCACCATTGCCCACCATCCCCACCTTGCCAAAACCACCAACCTTGCCTACAACATTGCCTCCTTTGCCTGCTATGCCAAATCTGCCCGTGCCAACATTGCCAACAGCACTGCCTCCGTTGCCAGCCATCCCAACCAATATTCCCAACATCCCCTCCATTAACAATATTCCAGGGATCCCAAACATTCCTTCCATTGCAAACGTCCCTTCTATCCCAGGCTTACCCAAAATTCCCTTCTTCACTCCACCCCCTTCCAAGTAGATATCCTGATTGCTATATATGCATGCAGTATGTAATATCTATAGCAGACTCATTGTAATATTGCTTTGCCACCTAAACATGCATGTCAGTAATGGATCATTTGTATGGGATATGCGTTTGTCCCAGGGATTGTACACTTCTGTATTTCTTTTTTGTGCGTGTTTATTATTGGATGCTCGAATCAGTTATGTGATATTTGGTTGTGTAGATTTTTGTATTTCTTTTGTTTTTTGCTTGACTACGGAACTTTTGATGTTGGCTTGTCTCATATTTCTTAAATAAATTGTTATTTAATTAATTGGCCACTAAACTTTGCTATGAAGTTTAAGTATTAAAAAAATTGCCATGAAAATTTTCTTCCTATGCCATTTAAACTCAAGTTGAGAATGCAACAAATTCACCCGACCCCCCACCTGACAGCCATTATCTTGCAGGGTAGTAATGTGAGCCATCCCCCACCCAAATATGATAATGAGACTTCAGGTACTGCATGAGCAATATCTACCAGGGTCCGAAAAAGAATGTAAGCGCCTCCACCCAAATATGATAATGAAACTCGGATCCTCCACGGAGCAATATCTAGCAGGGTCCGAAAAAGAATGTAAGCTCCCCCACCCAAATATGATAATGAAACTCGGATCCTCCACGGAGCAATATCTAGCAGGGTCCGAAAAAGAATGTAAGCTCCTCCACCCAAATATGATAATGAAACTCGGATCCTCCATGGAACAATATCTAGCAGGGTTCGAAAAAGAATGTAAGCTCCCCCACCCAAATATGACAATGAAACTCGGATCCTCCACGGAGCAATATCTAGCAGGGTCCGAAAAAGAATGTAAGCTCCCCTGGCCAAATATGATAATGAAACTCGGATCCTCGACGGAGCAATATCTAGCAGGGTCCGAAAAAGAATGTAAGCTCTCCCGGCCAAATATAATAATGAAACTTCAGATCCTCCACGGAGCAATATTTAGTAGGGTCTGCAAAAGAATGTAAGCCCCCCACCCAAATATGATAATGAAACTTCAGATCCTCCACCAAGCAATATCTAACAGGGTCCCAAAAAGAATGTAAGCGCCCCCCTCTCAATATAATAACAATAATAATAATGTATGTGCAAATGAATTTAATCATTTTTCATAATTTAAACATCAATATATATTTAAAGCAAATATAACTTATGCACATATTTAATTTGAACAAAACTTGATCTTATAGTTAAATAAAAGATGTCGAATACAATGAATGAAGTGAGATCTTAATGGAACCTTATATGATATATGTTTTGCTCGTATATAACTCCATATAAGTAGTTTCATATAATCTTGCTTTTTTTTTTACGTTGATGGTTGATGAAAAATTTACTTTAATTATTATATTTAGCATAATTTGTTTAACTTGGCTAATGAGTTTTATCTAAATAAAAAATATGCATCAGCCACATTTGCTTAAAATACACATATTTATGTGTAAATTATAAAAAATGCTTAAATCTATTTAAATATATATTAAAATATTATATTACTTTATGAAATTATTTATCTACATAGTAATAATATTTTAAATAATTTAGATATTGAAAATATAATTTTAAAATTAATATTTAGTATTAAACTATTTTATCACATTAATTTTGTACATTTGTAGATAGAGCCTATACACATTGTTACTAAACAAATGATGAGATTTTTATCATAATATAAATTATTAAATATAATTAATGGATTAATTAATCATTATCATCAAGGCAAGAAAAATTGATGACATTGCATAAAACGAGATTTTAAATATGAGTTTTGCTTACATGTAATCCGGTCTATTTTTAATATATTGACGTTTGATGAAAATTTCATTTCATCTATTCTATTTAATATTGTTTATATTATCCTGAATTTTGAAACAATTAAAATACCCAAATAATTAAAATTTCGAAAAAAATATATACGTTTTCAAACATAATAACATTTAGCGTATGGATTAAATATAGATTGATAATTTTATAGAAGACAAAAAAAATAAAAAAGGAGCTTTGTAACTGATTACAAATCCAATTGCGAATGGTCATCCCCTTTGTATAAATCTTATCATTTTATAGCATTATTGTGTATGTACCCATCTATAGACGTAAAAATAAACGTGCTAAAATGATTTATGCTAAATATTGATTTTAATGTTTTAATTTGAACATCTAAATTATCTAAATTATCATTATTATATGGATAACCACCAAATAAAGTATCTTTACATTTGAATGCATGTATAAATATATCTTAGCATTTTCATAATTTATACATAAATATTTTTATGTATAGTGCCTAAATGCACCTAGGTGCATTTAACCCATTTTTTATATTTTTTGAAATTTTTTTATATGACTGTTAAATTACTAAAACACCACTAATTTTTAAAAAAACCAAAAAATTATCTACAAATATTTAAAAAGGTTAAAAATTAATATACATGTTAAATATACTTAGATTAATAGTTGTGTAAAAAATTTTAGAAAAAATTAAAAATGGGTATTTACACTTGTGTGCAATGAAGCTAAGTACATGGGATTATGCTCCTTAATTTAAGTAAACGTGACACATTTACATTTTTGACTTTAATGATAGTTGTTCTTCTAGCTAAAATAATAATACTAAATACAACAAATTTGGAGTAAACTTTCAAGTGGGAAAAATAGATGCAGTTATATCAAACTGCTTCTGCGTAAGGGGACACAATCTATGTACAACGAAATTCCTAAGTCTCCGGTAAATTTTGGGAAAATCATTGTCATTATTATTGGTAAAAAATCAATAAAAATTGCTGCCATGTTTTAGTTGCAACAAAAATTTTGGTTACATTTGTTGATATTTTTTTATTTGTATTTATGCAATATGACAACTTAATATTATAATGAGGCGCATTCATAACCCTCGTACCATTGGAGAGAATTTTTGCCATAAACACCCCCATACAAGGGGAGAATTTATAAAAACCCTTACTAGAGGAAAAATTGTAAAACTCCCATTTTAAGGAGACTGTTTTGCAAAACCTCCTTCTGTTAAGGAGAAAGGAATTGAAACCGAGTTGGTTGTTTATCAGTCTTAAAAAATATAAAAATCATAATAATGAAAAAAATTAATACAACTTACATATATAGGGCTCTATTTATATGTAACTAGGTTATATAAAAACGGCCTCATGTAACTCCTTCATTTTATATGACGTTGATAATTAATATAAAATTCAATCCATTTATTATATTTAATATTATTTATTTAGCTAAGAACCAAGTTTCATCCAATGTTCATGGGCTATATTTGCTCAAATATATATATATATATACACACACACACACTCCTGTGTAAATTATAAAAAATGTTTAGAACTACTCACGCATGTATTAAAATGTAAGAGTACTTTATAGAACTATTTATCTATGTGGTAGCATATTTTAAATGGTTTACAGGTTGAAAAAATATTTTAAATTAATATTTTATTACGCCAAATTTACACATTTGTAGATGAGACCCATATACATTAAAATTAAACAAATGAAAAAGTTTGTATATTAATATAAATGATGTTAAATACAATATATAGGGTGAATTTTTCATCAACCATTAAGATATTAAAAATGGAGGGGTTTATATAGATATATATATATATATTTTTTGTAACTCATTCCATTTTTAATATTTTGATGATTGAAAGAAAATTCACTCCATCTATTATATTTAACATTATTCATGCTATTATGAAAATCCTTTCATTTAGTTAGTTTCATTGTATATAGATGTCATCTATAAATATGTAAAATCAATGTAACAAAATTATTTAATGCTAAAATATTAATTTTAAAGTAGTTTTTTAATATCTAATCATCTAAAATATCACTACTACGTAGATAAATGATTCAAAAAAATATTATTATATTATAATACATGTATAAATAGATTTAAATATTTTTCATAATTTACACATGAATATATATATTTTTGAGCAAATGTGGCAAATGTACATACTTGATTTAGATGAAACTTAGTCTTTTAACTAAACAAGTGATATTAAATCAATGAATAAATTACATTTTACATTAATCATCAGCATCTTAAAAATTAAGAAGTTTGTGTAGAACAATTTCCATTTAACCTAGTTACACAAAAGCAGAGTCCTATATATATATATACCAGTTCGTGTGCAGTCCGCTGTAAAATGGACTGTGGGCCCCACCTGATCATTTCTCATAAATCCACTCCACCCATTGTATTTAGAATTGTTCACTTTATTACCATACCAATTTTCATCCAAATCTAACATGTGTGTAGTCTCCATCTTAAAATGGTGCAAAATCAACGTAATAAAATAGTTTAATGTAAATATCAAGTTTAAAGTGGTTTTTTCAACATCTAAACCGTTTAAAGTATGATTTATATATGGATAAATGAGTGTATAAAGTTTCATTACAATCTAATATGTGTGGGGTCCATTTTACAGCGGACTGCACAGGATCGGTTCCCTATATATATATATATATGGGAAATGATCCAGTGCATGCGACTGCACCGTGCAGTCCATGCACTGTGGGCCCCACCTGATCATTTCCCATAAATCTACTCCACCCATTGTATTTAGAATTGTTCACTTTATTACCATACCAATTTTCATCCAAATCCAACATGTGTGTAGTCTCCATCTTAAAATGGTGCAAAATCAACGTAATAAAATATTTTAATGTAAATATCAAGTTTAAAGTGGTTTTTTCAACATCTAAACTGTCTAAAGTATGATTTATATATGGATAAATGAATGTATAAAGTTTCATTACAATCTAATATGTATGGGGTCCATTTTAAAGCGGACTGCACCGTAATTACGGTGCAGTCCGACTGCACAGGATCGGTTCCCTATATATATATATATATATATTTTTTTTTTTTAAAAAAAAATATTTTTTAAATTAAAGAAATAGATTGTTACTTATAACAATCGGATTATATATCATCATTACTCTGCCAAAATTTCAACACGTGTTTTTTAAATCTGTGAATAAATACATAGGGATAATTAAACTTGATAAAATATTTTAGATTTAGAAAAAATAATTTAATCTAAAATAAAAAGAAGACGCTGCTTAGAGGCTCAATGTAACCCCGTTGCATTGAATCAGTATTCATGCACTAATAACTTCCATTATTCCATTAATCGATGGTTCTAGACTCTTTGTATCCTTCCTTCACGCAACTTCCAAATCTAAACAATATTTGTTTGACACTCTTAATTCCTTGTCAAATTAGATTAGATGGAAGAGAAGTTGAACTAACAACGAAGATATAACTGCCATATAAAGAAAATCACCAACAACAGGTGTAAAACCAAGCAGACCAACCCCATCCATTTTCTCCTCCAATCACAGCACTGTTCCATGGTTCCACCCGTCTCTTGCCCATAAAATCCCCGCAAACATTAGCTTCTTCTCATCAAATCTCGTCATTCGTAGTCTCTCTAGCTAGCTTTCATATTGATCGAGCATTAGTAGTTGAATTAGCCCTCTTCTCATCATCCTCCAGATACTGCCTACCATGGCTTCAAAAGCTTGCCTCTTCTTCTCCTCGGTGCTCATTTTCCTGGCCCTTGGAGATGAAAAATGCCTTGCATCACGAAACTTGCTGCAAACTACATTGCAGGGACCAACACCATTGCCCACCATCCCCAACTTGCCAAAACCACCAACGTTGCCCACAACATTGCCTCCCATCCCTACAGTGCCGAATCTACCTGTGCCAACATTGCCAGCAACACTGCCTCCATTGCCAGCTATCCAAACCAATATTCCCAACATCCCCTCCATTAACAATATTCCAGCAATCCCAACTATTCCTTCCATTGCAAATATCCCTTCTATCCCTGGCTTCCCCAAAATTCCCTTCCTCGCTCCACCCCCATCCAAGTAGATATCCTGACTCGTTGTTTTGCTTTGTCGCCTATATATATCACACAGTTCACACTAGTGGATATATCATTTGTATGGCAAGTCTGTCCAGGGATTGCATGCTTTTGTATTTTTCTGTTTTAGTGTTTGAATTGGATATTTGGGTCACTTTTGTCATTTTTGATTATGTAAATTTTTGTTTTGTTTTTTTGTTTTTTGGTTCTTTTGCTTGTATGGATGTCTGATGTTTGGTTGTCCCATATATCTTTAAATAAATCATTATTTTACTTTCCTCTTTTGTATTTTATGAATCGATTAGTCAATTTCATGTTATTATTCTTATTCCACTTACAATAAAGTTGACGACTCATCGACTGAATTAATTAAGTAATGGAACTATTAATAATCATCTTCATGGCTCGCAAACATTGTGAGAGTAGTCATCCTGTGTTTGTATACATATATAAGAAATATTCAAGTGCAGCTTCACTGCACCACAATTATGGTGCAGTTACCTCAAAATGAGCTCCACATAATCATAAAATTATAATATACTTTATACATTGTATTTAGAATTATGTACTATATTACCATACTAATTTTCATCCCAATTGGATATATGTATATACTTCATCTAAAAATAGTACAAATTCATCGTAATAAAATAATTTAATATAATAACAACTTTAAAGTTATTTTTTCAACATGTAAACCATTTGCTATAAAATTTATATATAGATAAATGATTGTATAAATTATCAATACATTTAAGTACATGTGAGACTTATTTTAGGTCAATGCACCGTTAATTATGATGCAGCTTTACTGCGCAGGAAAGGTTATATAAATATATATGTAGTAGGGGTGTTAATGGATCGGGTTGGACGGTTTGGAGCTTAATCCTAACCTTAACCCATTTAAAATATTCCAACCCTAGTTCGTTTATTAACCCATTTAAAAACTTAACCTTAACTCATTTACAACTCATTTAATAAATGGGCTAGGAGTTGTTAACAGGTTGTATAACAAACGACCTAACGATGATCTTGTAGAGAGAGACGAGAGAGTATTTTTAGCGTAAAAGAAATAGAAATAAAGCAATAATAGAAAAATAAAATTAGGATAGCAGTTGAAAAATGAAAATTAGATAGTATGAGGTAGACTTAGCAAAAAAAAAATAACCAGAGGGTTTACATTTACATATATAACTTTAATGAGTTACATAGGTTAAATGGGTTGAACAGATTAAATGGATTAAATGGGTTAAATGGATTTCTAAATGGGTTGATGGTTATAAAATCTCAATTCTAATGCGTTTATTTAATTAAATAGTTAAACGGGTTGGCGAATCATAACTCATTTATTCAAAAATTTCAACCTCATCTCATTTATAAATAGGTCGGATGAGCAGGTTCGACTGGTTAACCATGACTATTAACACCCTTAATTTGCAGTATTAACCTACCACAACTACCATCGATCTGGCTAATAGAAGGGAATTATACCGTTTCGACCTTAAAATTTTGAAAAATATTTTAATTGTAATTAATTCCGCCTAGCAGTCATAGTTGAGAACCGATCACGCTAAAGAAATAAATAAATAAGAGGTTGACTTCCATCATCCGTCCTACGTAACTAATCGGCATGAAACTCGTTTCTATCAACTTTAATTCCAACGTTATTTGTAAAAATTTGAATTTGAATTCTAAATTTATTTATAAAAGCTATATCTTAGATCAGGCTTGGATAAAATTCAGGTTGAAAAATTTTTAAGTTTAAAATGCCATATGAATATATAATAATAATAAATCATGTAAGCGAAAAATAATATATAACTTAAGTGTAGATCGCTGCAAAATGACTTTACGCATATTAAAATGTTAAGATATTTTGTAAAATCATTTATTTATATAAATAACATATTTTAGACAGTTTAGATCTTGAAAATACTACTTTAAAATTGATATTTATGTTAAACTATTTTATTACGTTAATTTTGTACTATTTTAAGATGAGGTATACTCACATGCTATATTTGGATGGAAATTAGTACCCTAGCAGAATAAATAATTCTAAATGCAATTAGATGTTAATTTCAATGCATGTGAGGCCCATTTTTTGGGGCACACTACACCGTAATTACAATCCAACTTGAATAGTTTTCAATTTAAATTAACGAACATGTATTCAAATATAAATATAAAAATATACTAATAAAAATATACTAATAAAAAAGTATGAATATAAAAATATAAAATACATAACTATGAAGAAATGTTATTAATTTAAGTATTGTGTATATAATTTGTTTATTTTAAATCTGAAATGAGATTGCTTGAACTGTAATTGTAATCTTATTTACTGATCGAGTTCTTTGGTTCTATAAAGAACAACTGAAGGTTGAATTTAATCAGGTTTAAATTCACCTCTATTCTATCTTGATGAATTATTTTTTATTGAGATATTGTAATAGGGAGACTACAAGCTCACAAACATTAAAAAGGACATACCCTCTGCCACTTGAGCTAAGCGCATATGGTTATTCTATCTTGATGATTTATGATTTATGTTAAATTTAATGAATTCAAACATTTAATATTATTTGTTTTACTAAACAATAAAAATCACATTAATTAAGGTTGTTTGCAGTGTTGTTAGAACCGGACCGGTCCGACCGGGAACCGGTACAGTTTCCGGTTCGATTAGGTGCGGTTCGGTTTATATATTAAAAACCGTTCGAACCGGCGAACCGGCGGTTGAACCGGAAGAGCCGGTCCAACCGGGTTCGACCGGTCGGAGAAATAACCTCGCCTGCTCGCCCACACGCGCTGCCGTGCTTGCGCCCGCGCCGCCCGAAGAAGGAAAGTGACGGAAAATACAGCAAAGGCCATGCACCGATGCACGACTTTTGAGAGAGCGATGCTCCATCTGACCGAACTCACCGAAGTCTTCCGCATTTCATTCCAAGGAATTTGTTAAAAAAAAAACACAAAAATTGTTCCGGTGCATGTTTAGTCCATGATGGTATCCGTAATCTAAGTACGGAATTGATCATTTAAAACTAGTTGGAAATGTCCAAATTAAAATATCCAATTTGAGTAGTGACTAATTATAAATGGGAAAATTTAACCCATTTTAGTCTAAAGAAAAAAAGAAACTGGAAACATGTATGAAACTTTTTATTAGAAATTCTCTTTTCGTGGGACACGTACATAATCATTAATACATAATTTTTTCTGCCTAATTTTTCGCATGCGTCTCTTATAATATCGAATTATCAATAATTCAATTATGCTATTAAACAATCCTATAATATTAATTATGTCATTAAATAATCCTAAAATCTTACGTAATTATAAAAAAATCTCTACAAGACTGAGGATTATTGACTCCCGTATCTTCAAAATTTTAAGAAATTTTGGATCTTCAAAAATACTTCATATAATCAGTCTATTCTAATTAATCATACGAAAATAATACGCAACTCATGTGATTAATATCACTCTCATAATTAATTATATAGCACAAAATTTTGCACATAATTAATGTATCAAATAAAAACTATAATATAATTAATAAAATATTATAATTAATTAAATGATATCTAAATTTAATGGTTTATACACTTCTAATTTTCATTTTTTGCTGAACATAGGAGATATTCTTAATTTTTATATTATTATAAGTTATTTAATTGTTAAAAAATTTTCAAGTATGTTTTGTACTTATATTGTGGTTTTTAAAATCTAACATATATATTTAGAATTTAATAAAAATACAATTTTATCAATATATTTATTTAAAATTTTAAAAATATAATATTTATGACATCATAAATATATCATGCTGACGTCACCGGTTCGATTAACTGGTTAAACCGGTTCGAACCAGACCAGTTCCTTTACCGGTTCGGTTCTGACAACATTGGTTGTTTGTCACATTTTTTTTTTTGTTGGACAGAGAAAAGCTCTGACGGCGCACCTCAAATCAGACCTCCGGTAAAACCGAAAGGTCCTAAGAGGCTAAACCACATCTTTTAAAAATGTAGAAAATGCGTATGCATTTAGATTTTGTATAGGATAAATATTTTAAATAGTTCAAAATATTAAATAGTATGAATTGCAGCCTCATAAGTCCTTGTAATAAATGAATCATTTTTAATAACTTTAAAATTATCCTTAATTTTGGGAATGGCAAGTCATGAATTGGAATAATTTTTTTCTTTAAACTAAATGCATTATTTGAATTTGAGAAAATCATCAAAACGGGCACAGCCTAGACAACAATTCACTTCGGCAGCATGAGATTAATATAAGCCGGAGTCAATAAAATAACAAAAACACAAATATGCTCAGTTTTTCCATGAGAAATATAACTACCCCGACTCCCGGCCTTTTTAGCTGACAAGGGCAGTTAGAAAAGCTCTTTCGTCCACACTCGTGTGCAATGGCAAAGTTCCAATCGTATCCATGCTTGGAGCCATATATATTCCCCAAGCACTAACTAAAATCTCCAGAAGACTCCCATTCAATTCTCTCATTCATTCTCAAATTCTTTCAACCCCTCTTCTAGTTTCTTCCATTTCTCGATAAGCAGACTATCTTGCCCCTTGATTCTGCTTGTAATTTTGAAAGAAAGTCCAAAACCGAGACAGTTATCTCAGATTCTTTCAAATCTCAAACCCTCCCACGTTCTAATTTTGGAAAACAAGGCCTCAAACGAGGACTTTTCCATTCGTAGTCTCTTATTATTTCGGTGGAAGACCCATTCATCATGGCTTTGGTTGTTGGTAGTGCAAGCTTCTTGTCTTGTTTTCAAAAAAGAAGAATTCAGACAAGAAGAGCTCTTGCTTCTCAGGAGTTTGCCACCGCGAAAAGTGAAGAAGATAAGGTAAAATTGGGTGGCTCTGATCTGAAGGTGACTAAGCTTGGGATTGGTGCTTGGTCTTGGGGAGACACCTCCTACTGGAATAACTTCGAATGGGATGGTATGCCTCGTTTCTCCTTCAATTCATTCTGCCGTGAGTACATCAGAAATATACATTGAGAAATGACAGAGGGCAGGCCTTGCCGCAACAGTAACAGTTGTTTGTCTCTGGCAATCACGGAAATAGCCTCTTTGTAAAAAGGGTATGGCTGCATATATGGATGCTCCTTCCTGAACCCCTCAATGCGCAGATGCTCTGTGTACCTTCACTCAATATGTTTGAATTCGATATGAAGGTCCTCTTAATTTCTATGTTGGTAGTAATGCCGGTACTGCACAATTGCATGGTGCCTTTTATTCCAGATAGGAAGCTGAAGGCAGCAAGAGCTGCGTTTAACGCCAGTATTGACAGCGGCATAACCTTTTTTGACACTGCTGAGGTTTATGGCTCGCGGGTGAGGAATTTCCTTCTCGTTACTTCTGCATCTTTTATATTTGGTGATTGGAAATATCCAGCTTTCAGCTCTGTTGGAAATTCTTTTAGATTTCATTCCAATTTTGACTGCACGTTAATGTCGTCTCAATGACCAATTGGGATTGACCTAGCAGTGTTGATGGGCTGTGCTTGATCGCAATTTTGTTATTTTTCAAGCTGGGCTCCAAATTGCAGTGATAGTGCACTTCCATGGGAATTCAGATGGCTATATCTGCAGTTTGTGGATTATTTCCTCGTCAACAACATGAAAAAGAATTCATGGAATTGGGGTATGAGAAATTTTCATGATTCAGCTGGACTCAGACATTACAAGAGACCACGCAAAAGGATCCCTGGAAATAAATTCCAATTTAAGTCATTTCAACATCTATTGGAGTATCAATTTCAGTAGTTATCCTCATATGCCAGTATTTAGCAACTGAGTACACTTAATTCTACTTCACAGGTTTCTTTTGGGGCTGTGAATTCTGAAACTCTAATTGGGAGGTACTTGATCCTATAGTTGGAGTGTTGTGTCTGGAGTTCTCCATTTTTCCCCAACTCTAAATGGAAAATTAGTACTCAGTGGCTCTAGTTTGCACTCTTGGTGGTAATACATTTTCACGCTTTGAATTAACCTGTCTTATTTCAGTTTCATTCAAGAAAGGCAACAAAAGGAGACAGTTGAACTAGCTATTGCAACCAAATTTGCAGCTTTGCCTTGGAGGCTAGGGCGAGGAAGTGTCATCTCTGCCCTTAAAGCTTCATTATCACGTCTTGGTCTTTCTTCTGTTGAACTCTACCAACTTCATTGGTATGTTCAAAGGTCCTATTTATTCTTCTGTCTCAAAGGGTGAAGTACTGGAGCCAATACCTAGATTGTCAAGCAAATTAATAAACATTTGTATGGATGCTGGTTGGACAATTTCCACATTCCCAGTTTATTTTAGGTTCATATTATTGTTGCTGCCAATCATATGACATAAAGGCAGATGAATCCAAGAGACGAACAGCTGGATATTGTAGATAAGTCCTCACTAATACAGGAATTAAGTGCTTGACATCAGCCTTAGTCCTTAGATATGGTGTCACCACCTTCACGCTGTTGCTGATCCTATACAATTTCTAGTTGCTAACTAAAATGTTCTGCCAAATTTCAGGCCAGGAATATGGGGAAATGAAGGTATCTCTGAAAACTTAATGCAGTCACTCTGCTAAATATCTATTTGATCAGATTATTCAAACTGCTGAAATCATTTTATCAGGATATATTGATGGACTAGGAGATGCTGTTGAAATGGGGCTTGTAAAGGCTGTTGGTGTTTCAAATTACAGCGGTACGATCCCTTATTTAATTCCTTTATTATTAATTATTGTTATTTTTTAAAGATTCGCACATTTAATAGATTCTAATCTATGTCACAGAAAGGCGTCTTAGAGATGCTCACAATCAGCTGAAGAAGCGAGGAATTCCACTGGCTTCAAATCAGGTAAATTACAGTCTCATATACCGAGCCCCAGAGGAGAATGGTGTGAAGGCTGCCTGTGAAGAACTTGGAGTCACTCTGATTGCATATTCACCCATTGCTCAAGGTATGCTTCTTCTTAGATGAATGAAATTATTACCATCCGTTGACTTTTTATTCGTGTTATTACCTGGCACGGAAGATATCAACGCCAGTGAGATTGAGGTCATTAAATAGGCCTGATCGAGCATGTTAGATCAGATGAGCACATCATGTTTAGATTTTTACTGGCTCCATAGCCAGCACGTACCCGTGGCAAACTGACCATGCCTATGCACGTTTCTTGGCCATCTCGCACATTCGAATCATGCGTGAGGCTGTCTTACAAAATCAGAGTACTCTGTTGGAAGGATAGTCATTGCATTTAAGCTTAGATCCTCGGATGCAATGCCACATTTACCACAAGAGGATGCATTTCATGATAGAGCGAGCACATTTTCAATGGTCTCAGCCGTGAAATAATTCTAGAATTCACTTCTCTGTGGAAGTTTCTCTGTTGTAATTTGTGGATCATGTTCAGGTGTCCTTACAGGAAAGTATACTCCAGAAAGCCCACCTAGTGGTCCTCGTGGTCGGATTTACACTCCTCAATTCCTCAATAAGGTATTAGCAGGATTACAAACTTTTCCCACCTTCAGTGTAGCATAGAGGTTTATGGAAAAATGGTTGGCCTTGGATTTTATATTTTTCATTGTTCAGATGCTCAGCGAAGACCCAGACCTGAGCATTAAGAGTCCCATTTAACAAAATTTACCAGTATGTCAAATCCTAAGCTTTGAATTGCTGGCCTGTAAATAAGATCATATCTCACATTCAGGAGTCAATGACATGATTGACATAAATTTGTGTCTGGGTGGTTATGGTTATTCATAGTTCCTGGTTTATCCATCATCTACCAATTACGTCAACTATTATAAAGAGACCTCCTCCAGCAAACTCTCAAACTACGCGCTTTTTCATCATGCAGATGCAACCTCTATTGAGCAGAATCAAGGAAATTGGAGAGAACTACTGCAAAACACCCACACAGGTTCCTTGTTTTTCCTGCACTGTTGATTGGTTTTCATCTGATCACCCTGTTATCTTGATGGCAAATCCAAAACGTGGACATGGAAATACAGAGAAATAGAAATTAATTCTAAAACCATCCTTTCTTTCTTTTCTCCAAATCCCAAGACCTAAACAGTCCAATCTCATAGACCCATCCATGGATTCGCCAGACTGATGATCATGTTATCCTAATTAAGAATGGGGATCACTGAATAATTGATTTAACTGCCCATTACAAGCTAAGCAACATCTCCGGCAATATATGTTGCGACTTGTTGGGGACCTAACCAACAGCAGCCCACATCGTACAAGCTGCAACTTACTAGAGAAAGAGTGAAACAGAAACTAGATTCTCATTATCCAGTACAATGGACTGTTTTGAATGGTGACAGGCAGCTGACAGAGGCAACTTTTTTATGCAGGTGGCTCTTAATTGGCTAATAGCCCAGGAGAATGTTGTGCCCATCCCAGGTGCTAAAGATGCTCTACAAGCTCAAGAATTTGCAGGCGCACTTGGGTGGAAATTGAGTGATGACGAGATTGCTGAGCTTCGATTGTTAGCATCAGAAATAAGACCTGTCATTGGATTCCCGGTCGAAAAGCTGTAATGCGATCACCATTATCAGGAAGGGGGGAATGCAAAACGAAACTTCCCACACTCCCAGCAAACCTGTTCCACACCACCATTAAGTTGTACTGCCAAACAGAATAAGTACATAACATAATTCCATCTGCTGTTTTTGGTACATGCCACAGCATCTCATGAATGAATTGCACAGATGGGAATACTGGCGTGGCGGGGTGTGTTGCAAATACTGATGTTTTTGTATAGAATGGTTGCTGGTAGAGATACTGTTTGTTTTGCTGAGGAACAGAAGCTAAGTGAGATCATCTTCATCTACAGAATCTTCATCCTCAGCTTTTTCTGCATCTGTCTTGATTGCTGTCAAATCACCAGTAGGTAATTTCCTTGCAAGCCGAACAATCTGCAGCCATTTGCAAATAATAATATCCAGTCAACACAATTAGTGAAAATAAAAATGAGAATGTTTCAAGATGATACAATTCAAAGCATCCTGAATAATTCCCATAAAAAAAAGGCATCCTGAATAATAAAATGGTAGGTATTAGGGATAAGTGCTTAAGGAGGCATATGGTCAGCTAGAGCACAAAATAAGGGGTATTAAGATACTTGTAATGGGGGAGACAGGTGTTAGTTTGTATGTAGTTTCTCTAGTATGTTAGAAGTTTGCTTTGCTTGTAGAGAGACTGGCCTCAATCAGTCCAGAGATTAGATCAGCATAGATGGATTCTTGGTACACGATTATTGAACTCTATAATTACAGCCTTATTCAAGAAGAATCAGTGGTTGTAGTTCCCATTGCAGCTAGGTTCTACCATAAAAATTTGAGGATGTAAAATCTGAAAAAGTTGTTAGAGAGAACACAAAGCTCATCAACTGTTGGCGGTAAAGAACACTGTTTCAAAGCCTCATCGCGCAGCCACTGTAGGAATGGCTGAATCCAATCCTGCAATCTATGGGCATGACACTTTGAATCAAACAACCAGATAAAATCGAAGCATATTTCAACCATTCCTTAGTTTGTCACAATAGAACTCCATGTGATATGGTTAACTGTATTGGTGACTTACCATATGATCAAGATTTGAAATGGTACTTGACTTAGCAACACTTTTAATCTCTTCAATGCTGGCTTCTTCATAAGCAGCCAACAACTTGCTTGCAACACGATTCTGGTCACTGCTAAGAAAAGCATCGATCCTGCAATAAAATAAAATAAAATAAAATAAAATAAAATAAAAAAGATGATAAGGCACAGTAAGCAAGAATAATAGTTGAACCTACTTTAGACTCATAACAACGTATTTCATACAGAATGATACAATAAAATGAATTTTTTTCCATTGCATTATCAACCACCAATACCATACCAAGGTTTCCACTTCATTCCATTTGAGGGCCACTTGTGTAACACATCCAAACTGAACATTTAGATAGCAGCATAATTGGATAATCTGAACTGTCCATCTGTTAGTATGATTACAGACAAACTAAACATATAGCAATGGTTAAACAGTTTTGTGTTTTAATTAATTGCAACAAGGCATCACACGATTGCACTGGTTTTATATAGTTTCGATCCATTGCTGGGCTATTCAGTTGTCTGGTCCAGACCATCAAACAGTGCAACAAGTGACTCCACAACAAGCAATGGGTAAGACTTGGTCACCAAATGATAGTAAAAACTGAGAGAGAGAGAGAGAGAGAGAAGATGTCTGATATGTCCAGTACAGAATAGTGGGAACTCACTGAGAACAGTCATTGTAGCACTTCTGTGCTTGCTTGATATCATGAGCATAGAGATAAACTATAATTGCACTTAGGTATGCCTGCATCCATGTCATCTCAGTCAGTGAGAGAATGCATAAGCTGAAGAAAAAGAACCCTAAAGGTAACAATCTTCATCAGCAATTTTTTGAAAAAAAAAAAGATTTAACTTCTGAATTTTGTTAAGAGTGATGAACTAGAATTTCAAATATCAGATTCAATCAAAAGATCCAGAACGAAGAATATTTCCTTGTATATGCAGCATGATCCAAATCTGAAAAACACTAATACACATGTGAACCATCACTGTTAGCTCACCTGGCTTGATTATTTGACAAAAGCAATGGATTCATGGTCTCAAATAGAAACCAACTAAGCATGTAAGTTGTTCTCATGAAATTCAGAAACAGTGCTAAGACGAGTGTATGACTTCTGCAGCAAGAAAAAAGCACATTGAAGCTATCAGCTGTTGCTTATTGCTCCTTCTATGTATATCAACAACAAGCTTTTGTAGATTTTTCTTTCAGTTAGGTTGATAAAGCTTCAATGATGGAATAGCAAGCAGTCAGTTAAGAGCTTGGTTAAGCCCTTCACTCATCCCAGCTCAGGTAGACATTAAACTCAGCCGCATATTAGGTTTTCAACTACATATCACCTACGAATGGTGAACATGTTTTCCTTTGATCTGATCTCTGCGTGCTGCATGAAAATGAAGGACTGCGTAGATTCATGCCTCCAAACTAGAATAAATGGCCAATGGCGACATCTCTATACTGACCATACGGATCAGCTTCCCACTTGATGTCATTCAGGTCACCTTCAAATGGAAACAAAATTGCTGGAACAGTTACATTGATGAAACATAGTGAAGAACAAATTCTTCTATTGAGTTTAGAGTTGTAAAGAAAATGTTTCCTTTTTGAGGGGGGAACAGTTCATATGGGGACTGTGGAGGGCCATTTTGGGAAAAATTAAATATCCATAATTAAACCTGATCAAATCTATCAATCTTATCAAATGCAATCAAACTTCATTTGACCAATCAAATCCATCAAATCTTATTGGATGATGGGCTTTTTATGAAGTTTAATAAGATTTACTGCATCAAAATTTCATCGAACCCCATCAAATCAAATCAAAATTGACAAATCTTGTGCTTAAATTCATTGAAATCAGCCCATCAATTCCCATTCTATTTCCATTATTAGTGTTTGCAGGAAATATTGGGAAAGCTCGTGTGAACCAACCTGATGGCCCATGTTTCAAGCCATTCCCAAGCACATGGAATAATGCTAAAATTTACCAGAAACGTCAACTAGAAAGCTAGCATGACCACGCCAACCAACAGTCTATCGGATGGGTGGAGAAGTCAGTGTCATGACTTAACTGTTCCTAGTACAAAAGCTTAAAGAGATTCTCACAGAGATTATTCAGACAGTCAGGAAGCACCTTGGACTGACTATGGACAGCTTTGCAGCGATCTGCAGATAAGCCCCATCTCAGTAGAAAAGTTGCAGCATCAGTGTACCTGGATGAGAAACAGCATTCACCAAAAAATCAGGTGAACCTTCTTAAAAGTAAAACCAAGACAGAATGGTTTGCCGTAATCAAGCAGTTACTGAAACAAAATAGTCGTTCTGCGATGCATCAGGATATTGTTACCACGTCATCAATTATCTCTACACTACAGCGCTGACCACAAATCAGAAATCTAATTGTGTGGCTTTAAAGCCTCACAATACACAGGGATGGACATTTGAAGATTCCAACCACTTGCATAACAAATCTCTTATTCTTTTTACCATCAAAAAAAGATCAGCACTTTAAAACAATAACAGGATGGCCGATTCGCTGATTCAGATTTGTTACTTTTGAATCCTGAAATTGAGAAGATCACCTCGACCAGATCAAACCAATTGTTGAATGGGTTCGATCGAATTGTTCAATTTCTATTTTTAAAACATTGGGAGAAATGGATGAAAGCCAAGGAACAGCCATTATTTGACAGCTATCAACGCCATCGACTTTTATTACTTTTTATCTCAGCACAGACTGGAAATGAAATCTCACTTCAAAGTTCGAACTGCAGTTACTGAATTCAAATTGAGGGAAAAATTACAAAAGAGAGATGGGTCATTTTCCATTGTCACTGGAACCATGTCATCACATGGCAAAAACCAATTTGCACAAATATCATGGCTCCCTGCCAAGTAAACAGTGGGAAGCTGCAACCTCCAGAAGGATGAATTCAATCAATAATCCCCGTAAACAAACACAGAGACAGGTAATACAATCTAGTGATGGTCATCACCATGAAGAATATGAGGCCCTCGGCAATTAAGCCCTTCGGCAATTAAGCCCTTCAGAATGTCATGGAGGCAGAGTTCTGCTGATGATATAATGAAGGTCCTCTAAAGTGAGGATTCTTGGAAATTACATTTGCCAATTTAGCCCATCCTTGGTTCATAGAGCACCATGGCATAAGTCAACGAATTATCCCTTGTACATGGGAAACTCTAATTTCTCCTGATGCAGTATCTATTCTACTAGTTACCCACCTTTGAAGAGTCCAACCATAATGGTACCATGTGACAGACAATAAAAATGATCAGACGTGCTCGATACCAATATGCTGGGTATAAAAGTGTAATGTTATGCCAAACAAAGATTTAGCATAAAACTTGAAAATGATTCACGCCCATCATAAACACAAGCTGGCAAGTGAATTTTTCAGTATCCTTCGAAACTTTAAACAGAAATCCTACCTCTCAAGTTTAATATAAACATTCGTAGCATCACGATATAAATCAAATGCCATTTGTTCCTTTCCGTCCTCTTCTAGAATGGCACAAGCATCAGTATACATCTGAACAGCCTCGTCTGGGTTAGCTTCTTCCATGGCACTGGAATATAGCAAAAACTATTCTTAAGAGCATTTTAAGTAAATATATTGACGAATGATATAAAGGGAACATAAACAAAGCTGACTCTAAGTTAACTCAGGTTGTCTGTGAAGGAAGCAATCAAGTCACCATTAAAAGATCAAGTCTTAAACAAAAACTGTAACAAATTACCGACTGTCAAACAGACCAATTAGAACTTAGAAGCCACTTACCGGGCACCCTTTGCCAAAGCATCAGATGCAGGCTGTGATCTACTACACTCATTGTACAGATCAGATGCCTTCCTGTAGAAGTCAGCAACTTCAGCCCAAGTGCCAAGTTCCTTTGCTAAGGCAGCAGCCGACTCCATATGCTTTGCAGCATCCCAAGGTCTATTAAATTTGTAAAGGGATGCATTTATATCATTCAGGCATGACAACACAAACTAGCAGACTGCAACAGAAATGACATAATTGCAGCCAGGTAGGATACGAGGAGAGCATCTCCTGCCCTTTCGAAGCCTTCTCGAATGCGAATTTTGCATTCTCATAATTCTTTGCAAACCTGAATGCAACAGCTTTAACAAGAAAAAAAAATCAAATGTAAAGCCACAATCAAGCATGGAGGAATAACGATCGAGATAATAATTCAATATGGACCCTAGCAATAAAGCATAGAATCACCAACCAGCTTGCTCATACAGGCCAGTGGCGGTCCTCCAATCAGCACTCCACCTAGTGAGACTAAGTTTCGTTCTGAAAGGAACAAGAAAGAATAAAAATCAGCTCTTCATAGAGAAACAAAAAAATATTTTCAAATAGTGTGCTAACACTTTAAATGGTCCTCATATTGGTCAAAACAATGGACTAGTACTCTCTGACGTTCGCAGTACAAACAATAAAAAAAAGGAGGGTCACCATCCAAAACTAGAGCTCACAAAATTTGATATCAACTACAAAATGTTGGACGTGGATCTGCCATTTGTATTTGCGCAGGAGAAAGTATATTCCATAGATACAATGAAAAATTGCAACGGTCATCATTTAATACCACCTCTCAAGTACAAAACTTGTCACATGGCATTCAATAAACAGAGTCAAATTTGTAGACATTTCTACCTAAAGACCATCCTGGTATCTCATGGCAATATATCTCGACTGTTTGAGTTTAGAAATTCACTAAATTACCCTCCTTTCCTAACATTCAAGAGCCTTCATTAAATTCGAGGATAATGCACAAGTAAAGCAATACACAGATGAACAGCGGAAACAAGAAATTTTCATGAAACCAAATTGCACCAATACTCCAAGTTGAGTGTCCTCAGAAACTTCAGAATTTCTCATCAAACACACACCCACCCCCAAAACCTGGACCAAATGATACGTCTACCACTAAGACGTATCGTTTGAATTAGATGTAGTGACGAGATGAACTCATTGCGGGTGAAATTAAACACTATGATGATAGTGTGCAGTTTGCTCCCCTGAGCAATATAATCATGTTTCCTTCTCTTGTCTCCCTTTTGATTTCAGCATCCAGCATCGGAAGCTGGCAATGTCGTGGCTTTCAACATCATATCCCTGAAAACTTCCATTTCCAGATGCAATGCTTTCGGTTGTAATATCCAAGTATATAGAGAGAGAAATTCAGCGAGGGTATGATCTCCTGCCCAATCGCGGTTAGACAGGGGGCATCAAAGATCATTCCCGGCAAGGAACTGGAAAACAAAAGAGCATCGATCTAGCAACAGCAGACGTGAAACGGAAGGAAATGAGAGATCTCAATCCGCATCGACTTCCAGTTGTAAATTGTTATGAGAGAGAGAGAGAGAGCTCGCGCGCGCGAGATGCTTACAATTTATCGGCCTTGGCCATCAATTTCTCGGGATCAGAAGTCCCCATGCCTGGATTGTTGGTTTTTCAGCACCTTCTTCAGCTCCTGCCTTCCCCTAATGTTGAATTCTGTTTGTATGATTTGCATCCAATGCCTCGCCAGCCATCGACACAGTCCTCCCTCCGCCGCTTTAAGACATAAGAGTATGCTGTACGCAATTGCGAATTGAGATGATGGGCTATTCCAAATCTACCCTTCGTTGTATGTTTCGGGATAGACCTCCACCTTTATCAGCCCAAACCCAACACAACAAAGGAATTAATCGGTTCCTCCGGATCCTTATTTCCGATCAATCCCTTGGCTTAGTGACTTGGTGAAGTGGGTTATTTTGTTGAATTCAATCCATTAAATGAATTTTCAATATTTTTTAGCTAAAAATATTATTATCGCATTGATAAACTTTTTTATGGCCACAGATTTAAGCAACTTAAAGAAAACATTCTAAAAGATTAAACTTTTAGCTTTTTTCATAAAAAATTGCTTTTGAACATTTTAAGTCTGTGCATCAAATTTTTTTAAGAATGTGATGATTATTTTGAGGCTAACGATTCCGTTAATTCATCTAAAAAACCTCAATTTTAATCTATTTACAATCATTTTTAAAGACTTTAAGTTTAATCCTACTCAATTTAATATAAGCCGATCTAATTGGGAGCTACTGGCGGGTTAGTAAAATGGAGAGGTACGAATATCGCAAAAACCCCTTATACATGACTAGTAAAATAAATTTAAAAAAATGCTGTCTCTTTTATCAAGGGTTGTAAACAGGATGTGGATTGATGAGTTAAACAAGTTTGAAAAACTCAACTCATGACTAATTTATTTATTTAACTAGATTAATCGGATTATATAACCAAGTTGATGGTTTAAAAAATCTTAAATCTAATTCACCTTAAACCAGATTAAGTTAGTCGGATTACAGGTAGACTGTAATGCATTTACATCCCTGCTTGGGACATATTCATATGGAGTTCACTGCCAAAAATTTAACTTAATGTAGCTAATTTTTTTGCTTCATGTAATATGTAATTGGTCTTATTAAAAATATTTTGGCTACAGTTAATTTTTATTATAGCTATAATTAAATATTTAATTACAAATAATTAGTTGCTTTTGAGTAATGGCAATAGGTTAAATTTAGTCATTTTTTTACATCAAATGCAATTAAAAATAACGTTTAATGTGGCTATCAAAATTTGGCTGCGATTAGTAATAAAACTTTGGCTGCAAATAATGAAGTATTTAGTTGCATTTGATCAAATGCAACCAAATAGTCAAATTAAAAACTTGGCTACAACGTTTCCAAAAAAAACTAAACTAAACTAAACTAAACTTGGCTGGCTACAAAAAGTGGGCCATTGACCGCATGAAAAGAGTGTATATATATGATCTCTACCTATCATGAGTGGCGTATGGACAGAGAGTATGTGCCATGCCCAAATACATGACATATCGGTTGTTAAAAAAGAGTGTATATGCTGGTATTTGCATAGCCCGACTAGTCATGATGCTGCAACATTCCTGTTGAATCATGGTGTGGGAAGGTTTATCTCTCATTTTCAGAAGCAATGCATACTATAGATATATTGTTAGACTTTCACCCTTTTAGCAAGGATTGAAAAATATATACTTAGAATGATTTAAATTGGAGGATAAGAAATAAAAAACTATGCATGTATTTTTTCTTATTCTGTTGATTTTCAAAAGGTAAAATAAAATATTCAATAAATTTAAAATTTTGCTAAATTTCACGTGAAAAAGGATGTTAGCGAAAACTCCCATGTATAAAAAAATAATAATTTAAAAAAAAAATCATGCCGGCCATATATACTACACCCGACAATACAAACGTGAAACACTACCATGTATAACTAGCAAGAAGGTTACTACCAGTTAGGAGTTATTAATACGCCCCTTAATTATCTTTTTGGCGGTTTAATTAATCACACATGGATGATGCTAAGTTGATCTTTACAGTGATTTCAAGTAGCCATCGTTGTTTGGTAAATGAAACTCAATGACCATGTAAATATAAGTATACATAATGATCAAATATATATATATAAGTATACATACAGAATACGGGCCTAGCAGCTGGTGTCACATCCTAATTTACATGCGAGTGTTCCAGATTTTGAATCCTGCTGCAGGCGTAACCTCCCTTCTTCGCTTGATGTAATAAAAGAAAACTTAGACATACATTAATTTTATATTTACTTTATTTATTTTTAACATTTTTGTTACTTTTAAATTTATGACACTATACATTTAACTTTGATTTTATTGTGTCAACCAATGGATGGCAGTTGGTAGACAATGTCGTTTCTGTTGGGTCAAATTTTTGGGACATTGATTAATGGGAGCAGTGCGTCTTCTTAAAAAAATAAGAGGAAGTAGTTGGTTTCCCTTGACAAATAGACGAAAGCTTGATGTCTCCTCTTCAAGAATTGTAAGAATATCTTGGACCTTAAATATAATAAAAATTGAAATGATTATAAATATATAGAAATAAAAAAGAACTTTATTTCTATTACTGAAATTATTTATTTTTATTGTGTCAATGTGAAAATTCACATTTTAATACTATTTAAAAATTTTATTGTTGTTTTTGTAATATGATAACTGATATTATAATCTAGTACATTCACAACCATAACACAGGAAAGAAAATTTTTAATGTTATTTATTTATTTAAGAACACCGTTAGTCACCAAACGAGCGGCGCTCGTTTGGTCGCCGGGTGCGGAACAAAGCTTTCGTTCCCACCGGCGCGTATTCGAATCCCAGGTGGGGATTTCGAACCAAAATCTCTGTGGGGGCATAGCGTGGTCCTTCTTATTTGGTTGGGAGCTGGTGGTCTCCCCTGTTGATATTTGGGAGCTTGTTGTCTTTCTTTGGAAACATTGTTAGAATTGTCTTAAAACTTTTAATGTGATATGAATTGAGATATGTTGTAAATATACTCCATCAAAAACAAAAAAACACCGTTAGTCAGTAATAGTGCAAAAAGTCATCAATACTCCACGGGACTTTCGCTACGTTCCATAGTTCCTGCATATAAGATTTTTTTGCCCATGGAATGGAGGAGGGATAATATAGTGCACCAGTTGTATCTCACACGTGTACTCAAATATCGTGCTGCGGGAGGAAAGGGAAAACATTGCAATAATATCGTACATTTTATTGTTCGTCGCTAATTTGCTCCATCTGAGCCGAAGTGACGGACTCTTCGGCCATGCTGACGTGACACGCTACGTGCCTTCAAATCGGGCGTGACGCTTAACAAGCGTCGGATTAGCGCAAAGGGAGATTTTACAAAATCCCCCTCCTACCAGCTAACAAAAAGAGGACTTCTTGTGCATTCAAAAAAAATATACAGCGGGAAAAAATTGATCGTCCATCGCGCCCTCCGTCTCGACTTGGCCCTCGCTGACCTCCACCCATCTCGTGTCGCCACTTCCATTGCCGGCATTCCTCTCCTGTCGACCTCCCTGGGAGCATACGAGTCACCGGTATTTCCCCACTTTCCTCTTCCTCCCTCTCTCTATCTCTCCCCCTTTACCCCTACCTGGTAACCTTTTTGTTCCCTTCCCTTGCTCCCATTTTCCTCTCTCCCATTCGCCCAGCCATGCCCCCTGCACCCCTGCATTATGCTTGGAATTTCCCCTTCTCTCAAATCTTTGGTTTTTTGCATCACATGGAATATTGTGGGACGGATGCATGGTTCCTATACGGGAATGCCTTTTTTTACAAGCTATAGAATATTTCTGGATTCTCAAATAAAAATGAAATAAATTTTTTATCTATGATCTCTCACAAACGCCCAGGAATAAGATGAGAAAATTCGATTTTGCATAAATTTTTCATGCAATTATTTTACTTGAGGTTAACTATGCAACTACAGATCTGTTTATCTTTGATGTACTTACTTGTGGAATTTGTGCATGTCATTTTATTTTGATCATATCATAGAAGTCTATCTTCTGACACTATAATGTACTTGTGCAAGATAACTATCATTTCATGAGTATAGAAGAACATATGGGATTGAATCCTATGATGCTGAATAATTTTATTACGACTTAACCTAATGAAGTGAATGAAGGCGGGGATGCTAGAGGTGTGACAATGGATAAGAAGGCAGCTTCAGCAGACCTTTTGCTAAATGAATCAGATAGGGAGACAACATCTAATGGAGAAGTCAACTCAGCTGATTACCAGAATGTAAATGGTCTATTCACACGCGCCTGATGTTCAAAATGAATTAAATCCAAGAATTGGTATGGAGTTTGTGTCAGAGGAAGAAGGTTTCACGTTCTATAATTCTTATGTTTGGCATTCTGGTTTTAGCGTTAGAAAAGATAGTACTTGTAAGTTAAAATCTAAACAAATTTCAAGGTGGGTGCTCAGGTGCGCTAAAGCTGGTTGGAAGGATAGAAATAGAAGAGTTGAAGATAAAACAAAAGAAAGGTCTGCTGAAGTTCGAGACTCGTAATCATCCACTTTGTACTCCTACGAAACTTGTAAATTGAGATTGCATAAGAAGTTCACATAAGATGATTTAAATATCATCTCATCTTTGAAGGAGTCTGGAGTTGGGTTTGCGCAGTCAATTAATTTCATGATAAATGATGCTGGAAGAGCATCTCATATGCAATATTCAGAAAGGGATGCTAGGAATGCTTTGAGACGAAAGCGACAAGCAATGTATGGGAGCTATGCAAATGCTTTTGTGCACATGTTTCAAATGAAGTCTCAAGATGACTGTCAATTCTGATAAGAAATCCAAGTTGATGAGGACATGAGATTGATCTCTTGTTTTTAGGTAGACGGAAAATCAAAAGAAGATTATTCAGTATTTGGTGACGTTATATGTTTTGACACTACATACAATACAAAAGAGGATAATATGTCATTTGGACTTTTTGTTGTTGTCAATCACCATAAGCAAACTATATTGTTTGATGTAGGCTTACTTTTTGGAGAGACATTGAAGATTTTAAGTGGTTATTTCAGACTTGGCTCGATGCAATGGGTGGAGTCCATCCTACAACAATCATTATAGATTAGAATGCAGCTATTGGAGCAGCAGTGGCTGCTATTTTTTCAAATGCAAATCACTTATTATGCCTATGACATATGCTCAAAAAATTACCAGAGAAGTTGTCTCACGTCATTCATGAGCATCCTACATTTAAGGTCATATGGAATCGGTGCTTATTCGGTACAAGTTGTGAAGAGAAGTTTGGGAACAGATGGCAGGCAATGATAGAGAATTTTGGGTTACAAGAGAACTCATGGTTGAGACAAATGTATAAAATTTGTCACAGGTCGATTCCAACTTACATAAGAAAATTTTTTTCAATCCGTATGAGAACAATGGGTAGAAGCGAGAGTATTAATGAATTTTTTGATGAGTTCGTAACTCATAAATTAAATTTAATTGATTTTATAAATGGATATGACAAGGCACTTGAGCCTAGGCGTGAAGCTGAGGCTGATGTTGATTTCAAAACATTCAATGTCAAGCCTGAGTTTAAAACTAGATGCAGCATCGAAGCGCATATGGTAAAGGTATATACCATTAATGTGTTTTTGGAATTTCAAAAATAAATGGTTGAAAGTATGTACTATATTACTGAAAAAGCCAGAGATGAGGGGGCATTACAACATTGGCAAGTGTATTGCTTTGCAGAGGATGATGAGCACAAGCGTAGAAACATTATATGGAATGTGGATGAGATGGTTGCCTCTTGCTTATGCATGAAATTTGAGAGTTATAGTATTATTTGTCAACATATTATCACATTATTTCATTTCTTAAAATCGAAGTCTATGCCTTCATCCCATATCTTGCCACGATGGACATAGGGTGCTAAATCCCACTTTAAACGAAGTTTCATACTGTAGCACGTGGTTTTTAGCGCGCTACAATGGGCCGGCAAATTGGCCTAAAAAGTGTAAGGTAGGCTCAAAAATACATATAACCATGAACTAAAATGAGAAAATAAAATATGCATACACTAAAAAAGAGAATAAGTATGACATGCAAATTAGCGAGTTAGCGGGTTAGACGTGATGCAAGTCAGATACAGAAATTAAACGTGCAAAAATTAAAATATAAACGGTGTAGAAAAGGGGTTCAATATCAGAAATGGAAAAAATATAAAAGGTGTAGACATGGGGGTTAAAGAAGGGAGATGCAAGCGTTAAGGCTTTTAGATGATGCAAGTTTTTAGAGATTTTTAAATGATGCGAGTTAGTCAAACGCAAACATATATCTCAATTAATTGCAATTAGCAATTAGTACTATGCGTATAAATATTTAATATATTAACTTTTGGAGTCGCCACTAACCATATAACGGTGGTTAGTCCGTGTACAATAAGGCACTAAAACATAGAGATTCTCTGGGTGAACTCACAACTAAAAAAAAAAATACAACTTTATTTTTCTAGTACATCGGTCCTAGGAGTGCGAAAAATTAATATACATTTTTTTTTTATGTAAAAGCTCAGGAGGGTGGAGGCGGGAATTTAATCCCTAGGCTTTTTTTTTAGGCCCTAACTCAATCTAGGAGTTGGAGGCCCTAACTCAATCTAGGAGTTGGATGCGAGTAGTGGTTCTCACTTGCGTGGGAATAAAATGTTTCTTATGATGATTTAATTGCATGTTTTTTTTTACATTCGTTTCATCAGTATAATGAAATATACTTGCTGCATATAAAAAGGTTTCAACAACAACTTTGTTTTGTTTTTTTTTTTAAAAAAAAAAAAAAACAAGTGACGTGCTGGAGCTTATTTTCCTTTTGTTTTTTTTTTAACAAAAACCAAAAAAATTGTAAATAGGGAGGAAGGACGTGCTGAACTCAGTTTTCCTTTTTTTTAAAAAAAAAAAAAAAAAAAAACCAAAGATATGAAAAGGAAAGGAAATGACGTGCTGGAACTTCTTTGGTTTTGTTTTTTTTTTTTTTAAACGAAAAAAAAAATGAGAAGGAGAAGGAATGAAAACGTGCCGGTGAGTTTTCTTTTCCCTTTTGATTTTTTTATTTTTTTTATATAAAAAAAAGCGAAAAATGAAAGAAAGGGAAGAGAAAGGTCGGTGACGCTGGAGAGTTGTTTTGTTTTTTTTAAAAAAAAAAAAATGAAAAAAGATGAGGCGAAAGAGAAAAAGGAACGGGCTGAGTTATTATTTTTTTTTTGAAAGAAAACAAAAGGGATGTGATGTAGGTTTCTGGTTTCTCTTGGTTTTTTCTTTTTTTTTTAAAAAAAAACGAGAAAAATGAAAGATGAAGGAAAGACGTTTTGGAGGATTCTGGTTTTCGTTCTTTTAATCTTTTTTTTTTTTAAAAAAAGGACAACTAAAGTTATGCAAAAAGGTGCTAAAAGGTGCTGGAATCCGAACACTCAAAAGAGAAATTTTTTTAAACACTGAGAAGAAGACAGATGGATGCGGCAACAGGCGAGCTTGAACCTCTCTTCTTCTTCGTTTTTTTTTTTTTAAAAAAAAAAACAGATGAGAAATGGGTTTCTAAGAAGCTTTAGAAAAAGAATAGCTGATTTTGGGAGATTTTTTCACCGTCTCCAATGAGAGGAGAGGAGGGTCCTTTTTATAGCTTTTAAAGTTTGAGAAATTGCAATTTGGTATTTTCTTTTGATTTTTTTTTTTGCACAACTCCATATTTCCTTTTTTGGAAAATCCTAACAAAAGTGGACTTTTAGGTAATTTCATGAGTGGTTTTTGAAAACCACCCATGGGGGGCCATGGTTTTGCTCGGCTAGGGAGTCAAAGTTTTTTAGTCTTTGATTTTGCATATTTTTGACCTTTTATTTATATCTTGATTATTAAATATTTTCCTTGATTTTTGATAGGGCCCACATTTATTAATGTTCTTTATTCATTTTAACGGTTCAGATTTCTACTTAATGAGTTGGATTTATCAATTTTATTCATCATTTGAAAATATTGCAAATTCTCCTCTTTCTTTGGTCAAATTGACTTTGACCATTAAAATCTCATAAAATAATGATTATTTGTTTAATCCAAACCATTCATCATGTCAATTCCGCTCCAATTATCTTGAGAAAATACTCTTTACTTTATCTTGAATGCGAATTGTCCTTGATCTGCCATATGGGTTAGTGGCCGTCACTTCCGTAGTGGGCTTTGAAGCTTTGGAGGCCCGTGGACCCTACACAATATTGGGCTTACCAATATATGGGTTAGAAATCCAAAATGAATTCACAAATCCATAAACGTGTATGACAAATAATAGTAGGCCCATTTTGAAATTTTATTTTATTTTATCTTATTTTATTATTATATTTTTTTATGTTTTTGTGGGGTGTCCACACATACCTAATGACAAAAATGCTGCACGGTCTCTTGTTGTTCGAAATCATACGCTATCAAAATAATGGTCTTATATTAGGCATAAGGCATTGTAATACCCAAATGCATATGAAGTTGTAAAGAGCATGTTCGGAAGTTAATCACAGCACTCTCTACATTACCGAAGCCTGTATCTATAGACAAAGTTACAAGAGATGGTTACAAGAGATGATGTTGGAGTAGAGGGAACCACTACCATTGGTAGTGATAACTTTAATGTTATAAGTACAGGGATGAACATGCTTGTAGGTGACGTGCACGGGGCTTCAAATGGACAGTGGCATCCCCTGGTTCTGAAACTCCTGACATGCATTGGTCATATGGTTCTTTACAAAAGGAAGATCTAAGGGTGGACGAAAAAAGGAATTTTTAAAAAAGCCTCGAAGCAGAACTAAATTTTGTCGTGGTTGTAAGAAATTTATTGTGGGTCATGACAAACAAATTGCCCAGCTTACAAAGCTACGAGCTCAAATGAGGTGTCTAATTCAGTTGGTTTGTACTTCTAGGTACTGAGGCCGAGGTACATTGAAATTTCTTTCTATATAATTATGTAATGTACATTTACAGTTTAGAAATTTTGTAGCTACATGTGCATTTTCAATTGTCTTATTATATTGAGTACTTAACTTTGTTAAGCAAGTGGGCAAAATTGAGACAACATCTTATAGTGCAAGAACAAGTGCGCAAGGAGTGAGGACTTGCTCATATGGTTTGTCTATCTGTATGTTTGCCTCAAACACCCCACAAAATCCTGGTCGGCATTTTATACGTTGTCCACGATTTTTTGTACATCTCTTCCTGTTCATTATCTCTATATTTCCACACTTCTGTTGATCATTGAATGCTTAGACTAATCTAGCTATTTGTAAGCTTAGATTAACCTTATAATTTTTTTATTTGATAGGATAAGATGCATGACTGTAAGTTTTTCAGATGGGTGGATGAGGGATCAACCTCAAAAAGGGAGGTTGCATCAAAGAATGATGGTGAAGTTGTTTTGCATTCCACAACCTAAGTTTCAACTTTTGATCCTGAGCAGATAGTGGTTGATATGGAAGGCTTGATTTGATGTGTTGATGGTTTAAGAGAGCTAGTTGAAAGGAGAGACTTGGAGCTGAAAAATGAAATGGAGAAGTGTGATTTGGAGTTGAAAAATGAAATGGGAAAGAGAGAAGGGGAGCTAAAATATGAAATGGGAATGAGACAAATGGAGTTGATGAACAAGATGAAGAGAATTGAAGTCCTATTGATCACTTTTTGTGGCTTAGTTCTTGCTATCGTATTCTATCTTTCATTATGAGCTGGTATATGTCTTTAAACTAGCACAAACTGGATGCCCTTAGACTGCATTATCCCATATATGAATGTAGCAGGTTTAATTTGGTGTCTTGAAACTCAGCAATTTCTATTTGGTATTATAAATTTGAGTTATGTTTTAGCAATTGATTATATATGTTGAACCAGTTTTGCTATATGCAGTTCTAGTTGTGAACTAGCATCTTCAAGAGAAAATGAAACAAGCTTGTGTACCAGTCCCTTCCAAGTTGACATTCACACCTAATTAACAAAACACCATGATCTTTTCAAGTAAATTATTAAATTCTACAAATGTAAATACAATGTTACAAATGTTTTCCAATTATAAAGTGAGAAAAACATTCTACAACTTCTGAGTTACAAACAACTTTTGAGTTACAAACAATAGAATTTTACATGTCAAATGTTTTTTCCTAATACAAAATACAAAATTCAGGTCCTTCCATTGCAAGCTTGTTTAGGTTCTCCCCCAATATCTTTCAATACCCCTTGCACATTTACATCCCATTTGAGGCTTGATGGTTCCACCCCTTTTTCTCTTCTGTGTGAAGTTCCGTATACCTAACATTGAAGAAAGAGAGTTAATTGGGGCATCTATGTGCTTCCTTAGATCGAGACAAGCTAGATAACATCGAAGTAAGCCTAGGCACTAAAAATGGGGATTCATATGTGTAATAAATCATGTTTCTGAAATGAGCAGACATAACATGTTCATACTGTTCAAATTGAGTTGGACAAGACACTATTTCAATACTGATAATACCGATAATCTGAAATGTGTCAGCTCAAAAATACTGGCTACAATATTATTTCATAAAACGCAGTCAAGAAAGATTTGACTAGTCTAATTCCAAGTCATCCTAAGTATATATGAATCACTGGTCTACAGGCCACCCAAAAAAATTCCTTGTTACATAATTTGAACATTATCAAAGTAACATGGGTAAAGTCTCCTATAAATAGTACATACATTGCGAGCATTCATTTAAAACTGCAAAAAATTAATTGTGCATAATGGTTCGTATGCATCAAGTTATTGGCAATGTGAAACAGAATTCCTGCAACTAGGCTAATGGAGTACAACCGATCAAGCAAGAAAGCATCAACAAGTTTAATTTCAATGACCCTGTTGACACCCCACCTTTGGGCCCAAAAATGGGTAAAATGGAAAAAAGTCCCAAACTCAAACAAATTCAAGGCAAAAGGAGGTTCAAGCTAGCTAAGCGGGTCATTCCGCACTCAACCCACAGGAGCGAAGCTCCACCAAGCCTCGAAAAAGGCTTTTCAACAACCAGACCAGGCCCACAAAAGAACGAAGCTCTTACAGGCCACCTCAACGGGCTCCACAATGCAGCCCAAGCCTCAGAAGCAGGCTTTCCTACAATTCTGGGCCCCTACAACGGCCCACCCAAAGCAAACGGGCTTAAGCCAAGCTCAAGTCCACCAAACTCAAGTGTATGGACCAAGTCCAAGCCTTCAATGGACCAAGTCCAACACCTCTCAACCAAGCTCAAGCCCATGCTCTCAACCAAGCTCAAGCCCATGCTTTCAACCAAGCTCAAGCCCATGCTCTCAACTCAAGCCCAAAGCCCATTACCCAAACTCAAGACCAAGCTCATGGACCAAGTCCATGATCCCACTCAAGCCCAAGTCCATGGACTAAGTCCATGACTTCAAGGGAGCTCAAAGCCCACTCCACATCTATAAAAGGAGGAGCTCCCTTCTCATTTGGACACTTGAAGAGAGGCATCCCAAGGGGAGGACGGGAGTCTGCAGCAACGCCCCGGCATCCCGGTCTTTCCCGCTCTACGAGCTCCGCGCTCTCTCCTCCACGCCCCCTTTCCGTCTCTCCCGTTCTCTCAAATCTTTCATTTTACCCCCTTTCACGCCGTGTAAACCGCCTCGGGTTGGCAGATTTCTCCATATTTGCTTCAATCCGTAGGCCGGAACCCGATCTCTGTATTATTAGTGCCTTATTTCTTTAAACAGGGTCTGATCTCCCTTTAAAGATCAGTGGCGACTCCGTTTTTCTTTATTTTTATGTGTGCGTGTTTGAGTTAACGCCCCGGCAAGGTGGGTGCACGCGGGTCCACGGATCCCAGCATAATACGCTGCCGTTATGCTGCCGAATTTGTGACTTGACCCGTGTACGAAAAGCCCCGTCTTAGCCGTTATGCTGCCGAAATCACGAGAAAATACACACACGCCAACTTTCCTAAAAGATATGAAGCCTAATGCGTTTTACCCCATGTGAATGCAGGAAATCTAAGCCCACGTTGCTTTTCAACACGATCCACATTTTCAAGGCCCGGGAAACCATTCCGAGGCCACGGTAGCGCTCACGGCGGGTGCTACAGCTTGGCGACTCCGCTGGGGACGGCATTGTTGGTCTACATCAAGCGCAAGGGGGTCAAAATCGGGAGAACGGAGCTCTGTCCACGCTGGACAGCGAGTTGCAGGGGAGTTTCCGTCTTCTGGCAGCGTGTTTCTGAAGTTTCTGCCCAAATCGCGCAGAGACCTAAAAAGTTTTTAGGTCCAGAGGCGTCCAGCTCAAAAAAACGAGCAGAACTCGTGAAGACCTGCTGGATACTGCCTTGTGACTGTTAAGACACCTAATACGAGCCAAAAGGAACACCTTCCAGCAAGAATGAAATTGATTAATGTTAAATCCGGCGTAAAAATCACTTCTTTTCCATAACCTGAGTGTTTTCTGGTCACGCTTCCAGACACGCTTCAAGCGAACTGGTCTTTCTCCAGACACTCTTCAAGCGAACTGGTCATTCTTCCAGACACGCTTCAAGAGAACTGGTCCTCTTCCAGACACGCTTCAAGCGAACTGGTCACTTCTCCAGAGACGCCTCAGGCAAACCCGAACCCGTGGACCTTGAACATTCTCACGCGTGTAACTTAAAACACATAAAATTGGCAAAGAACACAAAAGGACGTGGACTTGCAAGCATTCATCCAAAGGTTGATCTCCTTATTATTTGTTTACAAGTACTAATCACTTTTATTGATTGCTCAGGTTCTTCACCATAGCTTGAAGGCGAAGCAAGTCAACCGTGGATCGAAGCGCCGTGGTTACCAGATAGAGAGCAGCTAGGATGGAGTCCGAGCAATCCTCACGCCACGAAGATCGGGATCACCAGCTTGAACAGTCCATTGAAGCTTATATGGCGGCCATGGACAAGAGGATGCAAAAGTTGGAAGAAGCTCTGTCAAACATGAAACAACCTCTAATTGGTGTCCAGAATACGGATACACCACCATTCTATTCTCAAAACCCGAACATGGAGCAAGATGGAGGACCTCAACAATCTTCCCACAAGTCAAGGAATGATCATTATAAAGAAGAGGAGGTGGTCTTAGAAAAAGGCCGCAATGAAATCCAAAACCTCAAAGACCAACTCCAAAATCAACTAGAAGAAATGGAGGAGCGAATTCGACAACATCAAGGGGAGGGCCTACCCTCGGCCAAAATAGAAGACCTATGCCCGTTCCCCGACATCAAGTTACCCGAGAAGTTCAAAATCCCAGCTTTACCCGCATATGAGGGAGACTCATGCCCAAGGGCTCATCTCAAGGCCTTTTGCGGTATCCTCTACCCCTTGGTAAAAAGCGAAGAAGTTTTGATAAGGCTATTCCAACATAGCTTAAAGAAAGACGCCTTGGAATGGTACACGTCACTTGATTACCAGTTAATTAAAACATGGGAACAACTCTCCTTAGCCTTCATGGACCGCTTTTCATATATGCTAAACACGGCTCCCAAAAGGGCCGATCTCGAAGCACTCAAGCAAGAAGAGGATGAAACGTTCTCAGAGTACGTGGCTAGATGGCGTGCCTTGGCGGCGAAGATGAAAAGCCCATTGCCGTTGGATGAGCAAATCTCCATCATCATCAACTCAACACACCCGAGCATCGCGGGCTACCTCATCTCTCACCCTTATGTCAACTTCACTCAACTCCTACAAGCCGGGGACCAAGTAGAGGCGGGAATCAGACATGGCTCCATCTCCCCATGGCCACAACAGGGGAATGCTATTCATCTTGAACAAGCAAGCCGGACATCCCAAATGGCGGACATCGGTATGGAAGTCAATTTTGTCAAGGGTAATGCCAAAACCTTTGACCCCTCTATATTCATAACAAAAGTCCAACCCCATGATGCTCCTGTCACTTTACAAGGCCGAAATGCCAACCCGATCACCCTTCAAAAAAAATGGGTTGAGCCAGTCATTTTATTGGGAAAACCTGTCAAGCCTATGCAAAAGGATCTTATTTCACATAAATCCCCTATTGTTCAAAAAACATCCTCCAATACCTTGCTTACAAACCCGGGAACTCCTCTCAAGATAGCAAGCCAACCTACTTTGCCTCACTTCTCCCCAGAAAATATCTTCATCCCAGTTAGCCAACCAACATGCCCGCAGTCTAGAAATGCAGAAGAGAACCCCAAAGCTCCTTACACCTCTACTCCTAGCGTTCCTCTAAAGCAGTCATTGTCATCATCTTCTACACAATCATGCCCGGCCACGAAAGGTGAAATCTTAATCTTATCAATAAAGCAGACAAGCACCTCAAAAGAGGAAACACTAGCCAAGGAGCACAAATCTCAAGAAAAGCCAAATGGAAAAGACCATCTACTAGTCACAAATGAAGTTATCCCTCACACAGACAATCAAGCAGAGGCGTCTAAACAGCCTCAACAAATCGTCATCAACACAGGCAATGTCGACGAAGTCGAACAGCCAACAAGGTTAGCCCCGGAAGCCGCAGAATGCGCAGGGCACACAACCATCATCTATCAACCCACCGTCACAAATACATCTCCGTCAACACAACCACAAGGGATATTTCAAAATGGCTACCAGACAGTCTTTCCATCAAGCTTGGCAAGAAAAATGCCAACAACCAGTGAAGATAATATTTCACAAGGGGCAAAAAGCGCACAAAAAGCAAAAAACTGGGGGCATGTCAGAGAAGTATGGGGACAACCTACCAAAGCCGCATGCCAGAGAAGCATTAAGTTCAAGATACAAAGAAAAAATTACAAACGAAGGCTGAAGAGGAAAAGGTGGAGAAAAATGCATCTACATCATCCCGAAGCATGGGGGCATGTGGTTCTAAAGAAAAATGACACAAATTACTTTTATATCATGTTCCATCCTACAACAAACAAAGTTTGGGACCCGGGAGGCAAAGCTACATGAGAAAATGGTTCCACAGCGCCCTCGCAAGGCAAACTTCTAGACACCCGTAGCAACCCCGTAGCCTTGAAGGACAAGTGCAGAAAATATGGGAAAGAAATTTTGAGCCGGACGGACGAGAAAATCCAAAAATCGTGCAAAATCTTGAAAGTACGGTCAAAATCGTACAAAATCTGAAAAGTACGATCTTGGCAGCGTGAATCACGGTCTTGGCAGCGCAAAATCTGGGGGGTACGAAGAAATCCCGCAAAATCCGGATTTCAGCAGGAAAATCGCGGAAATCATGGAGGACGCTGACTGACCTGAAAAGTTTTTAGGTCTATGTATATAATGGACGCACAACAGCCCTTATGCAGAATTTCTAATGGCTTACGGCCTACAAATGACCAAAGCATTACAAGGGACGTCAAGAAGAGGAATTTTACAAGATCTATACCCCGCAAAGGCAACAAATCATATAGACACATCCGCCAAAAATGAGCCGGTATTCACACGGCTTTACATTCAAAAAATGGAGCATACAAGCATTCAAGATTTACAAAAGTACAAGTTGGCCAACAAGGAAGCAAAGATGAAGAAAAGTCTTCAATGCGCGCCGCTAGCAACCTTAGCTCGAGCAAGGACGTCGCCACCCGAAGCCACACGACGACCGTCAAAGATGATATCAAGAGCCCGAGCATTACACCCATACTTTGTGTGCCACGGATCATAACTCTCTTTTGAAATAGGTGACATTTGCAACAAGATCAAAAAAAAAAAAACAAAAAAAACAAAAAAAACAAAAAAAAAAACAAAAACAAAAACAAAAACAAAAACAAAAACAAAAAAAAAACAAAAACAAAAAAAACAAAAAAACAAAAAAAACAAAAACAAGAACAAAGCAAAAAACAAAAAAAAAAAAAAAAAAAAAAAAAAAAAAAAAGAGAAAGAGAGAGAAAGAACGAAAGAAAAAGAGAAAGAAGAAGAGCGAGAAAAGAAAGTGTTCAGGTCAATGCCAAAGGGGATGTTAAGTACTTTGCCATTCACCGTCAAGACGCCTCTGGCAAAGGGGGGCAACTGTTGACACCCCACCTTTGGGCCCAAAAATGGGTAAAATGGAAAAAAGTCCCAAACTCAAACAAATTCAAGGCAAAAGGAGGTTCAAGCTAGCTAAGCGGGTCATTCCGCACTCAACCCACAGGAGCGAAGCTCCACCAAGCCTCGAAAAAGGCTTTTCAACAACCAGACCAGGCCCACAAAAGAACGAAGCTCTTACAGGCCACCTCAACGGGCTCCACAATGCAGCCCAAGCCTCAGAAGCAGGCTTTCCTACAATTCTGGGCCCCTACAACGGCCCACCCAAAGCAAACGGGCTTAAGCCAAGCTCAAGTCCACCAAACTCAAGTGTATGGACCAAGTCCAAGCCTTCAATGGACCAAGTCCAACACCTCTCAACCAAGCTCAAGCCCATGCTCTCAACCAAGCTCAAGCCCATGCTTTCAACCAAGCTCAAGCCCATGCTCTCAACTCAAGCCCAAAGCCCATTACCCAAACTCAAGACCAAGCTCATGGACCAAGTCCATGATCCCACTCAAGCCCAAGTCCATGGACTAAGTCCATGACTTCAAGGGAGCTCAAAGCCCACTCCACATCTATAAAAGGAGGAGCTCCCTTCTCATTTGGACACTTGAAGAGAGGCATCCCAAGGGGAGGACGGGAGTCTGCAGCAACGCCCCGGCATCCCGGTCTTTCCCGCTCTACGAGCTCCGCGCTCTCTCCTCCACGCCCCCTTTCCGTCTCTCCCGTTCTCTCAAATCTTTCATTTTACCCCCTTTCACGCCGTGTAAACCGCCTCGGGTTGGCAGATTTCTCCATATTTGCTTCAATCCGTAGGCCGGAACCCGATCTCTGTATTATTAGTGCCTTATTTCTTTAAACAGGGTCTGATCTCCCTTTAAAGATCAGTGGCGACTCCGTTTTTCTTTATTTTTATGTGTGCGTGTTTGAGTTAACGCCCCGGCAAGGTGGGTGCACGCGGGTCCACGGATCCCAGCATAATACGCTGCCGTTATGCTGCCGGATTTGTGACTTGACCCGTGTACGAAAAGCCCCGTCTTAGCCGTTATGCTGCCGAAATCACGAGAAAATACACACACGCCAACTTTCCTAAAAGATATGAAGCCTAATGCGTTTTACCCCATGTGAATGCAGGAAATCTAAGCCCACGTTGCTTTTCAACACGATCCACATTTTCAAGGCCCGGGAAACCATTCCGAGGCCACGGTAGCGCTCACGGCGGGTGCTACAGACCCTTATATGACAACTTCTTTTCAGTATGGTACTACACAACACATTTTATTAATAACTTCTCAATTCATCATGAAAACTGAATGCCCCTGATGTCCAGAACTAGAAATTAGCCACAACTTGTAGAATTAGAAATTCTACAATACACTTCTTGAACTTTTTTGCACTAAACTCCCTTAAGATGCTCCCTTGTTCTTGGCCAACTGGGCTTTGGTATCAAACGTGGAATGCAATCCCTACACAGAACCAAAGATTTGGGAGTAGGGGAAATTTCAAGCGTAATGCAGGGGTGCGAGGGGCATGGATGGGCGAGCAGGATAGAAAAGTGGATTTTTAAAAATTCAAAATAAATATTTAAAAATATCCAAAAATGGTAAAACTTAGTTTATAGATTTAATAGACCTAGATTTACTTGTCCATAAAAAAACGAAAAAAATAATATATATATATATATATATATATATATATATATATATATATATATATATATATATATATATATATATATGTTTTTGCAGCCATGCGTATCTGATCACGGCACTTATATACATACAGTAGATTGCCAACGCTATAACTATTTAATGACGTTACGTGGACGTATCTTCGATCAGGCCTCATGGGTTACCCGTCCTTCGGTACTTCCATCGTGCTTCGGACCTGTGCGGATCAACGGTGAGGATGGATGAATTTGCACCCAGCCAGAGGCAATTTAGGGCGTGGTTGGAATATCCAATGGAATGAAAAAAAAAAAAAAAAAAAGTACGAAGAAGGGTTATTGTGTATTTTAAAATAGAAAAAGCGGAATTAGAAATGATAAAAATAGAATTGTTATATATAAGAAAATTTATAAATGGAAAACAATCCCATTCCATCTAATGGATTGATCTGAACACAAGCACGTGGCTAACTATGATTATTAGTCATTACCTATGATTGATCCAGTGATAAAACAATCCCCGAGTGGTCTGGAATTGTTCAAAAGCTGCGCCCCGAAGAATTCCTGCTGCAAAGCCCTGTCTAAGCTGTTGCATTTTCGCATGAATGCATCAATCTCCCCTGATGGGATGGGCCCCTTTAATGCTCCGGGAAAATCGGCCAGCCTGGTTTTAGGTCCACCACATGCCTCTGCCATTGCGGAATTCACTTGCCCCTCCCCTAATTAAACTGTTTTTTGGGGCACTGCGGATAAGTCATAAAGGAGTGGGCCGACATATCATAACCCCGCGTTCGCTTATCCCGAAAAAACTAATCCACCCCATCAGTCTTCCTGAGCCGTCCATCATCGTCGATTCATATTCGAGGAATTTCAGAAGCTGTGAATGGCTAGGATCATTCTGGCGGCCAGGCGCGCACCCACATAAATCCAGCAACGCCATTTGCAAAGGCGATTGCAACAGGAAGAGGATAAAAAGAGTTTTCTCGGGAAGTTATCGACTGATTTTCCGGGATACGATAAGATCATGAGATATTGAAAGAGAAACTGGTACGAGGCGGATTTAGATTCACTGAATCTAAGCAGAGGAATTCAATGCAGCGATGATGCATCCCCACCGTTTTCCGAGATGGGCCCCACGCCATTCCCGAGGACAGACAGACACGGTCTTAAATTCGGCATCAGATCATAATCTAGCCGTTAATAGCAAAGAAAAGGAAATAATCGCAAGTTACCGTGGTACGCGGAGTACTGCAGCAGATACACGTTAATCCATGTCTCGAACTGTTGAACTGGAACCTCTCCATTACTAACCTCGTTGCACGTGACGCAGCTTTCACCGAGCCCCGTCTGACGGACGGTCGAAAATCTATCACACGTGGGTATGGCGGCAGGTGCGTGTCTGGATTGCGCGACGGTGGAGAACCGCTTCCCAGCGATGTTTTCCTTTGCCCGGAGGAATGGGCTGGTGGAGCCCACGTCTCGGGCGACAGTCCCCAGCCACAAAAGCGCCTCAGCTCCGAATTCCGATAGATCCCCTGACCTTCAATTATTATAATCTTTGATCGTCCGGCCCCACCCGATGTTAGTGTTATTTTGCCATTCCACGGCCTTATATGGCGCCGGGTGACGGTTGGAAACGGTTTAACTTTACCAATTATAAGGCCCCGGGTGACGGTCGGAAACGACTTGACTGTACCAATTAAAATAATTCTAAATATCATTTACATTGTTTTTTTCATAATTTACATCTATCTCAATATCCATTACATGAAGTCTTAAGACAATCTTACAAAGTATAAAAAAAAATCTGCTCCATATATTAAATTTTGAAAACACAGCTCCGCCCATAAATTGGGAGACACAACTCCCAAGATAAAAATGGAGAAAAACACTCTTATGGCTATTTGAAGTTAGGACCTACTAGAAGCAGAGTCACCAAACTTACCACCAAATCACCAACCTGATGGCTCATTTATATTTAAATCATCATAAACGTGATAAAAGTATGGTGCACAGCACTTATAACTCAAAGGTAATTTTGAAGAAAGATATCTAAAAGTATCACATAAAATATGATTACTCAAAAGATAAACATTTTAAAATTATAAATTTTGAACTTTTTATTACATTAGCAGGAGACTATGCTCCCATGGGATTGGAATCCTAGATCTTTAGCATACAAACCACCTATACATATGCATTAGCAAAAAACGACGCTCCTCACAAGGTTCAAACTCCAAATCTGCAACGCATGGGTCAAGATGTGTGGCCAACTGGGATATGCATAACACCACTAAAATGTGCACTTTTTGGCTCTTCAATTTTGTATTCACAAGAGATGACTTTAAAATTTTTTAAAAAATTACTGATCTAATTAGCCCAAACTAACATTTCGATTTGTTAGTCAAGCTAAAGAACATATTTTTAACTTTTAAAGAATTCTTTGTAAAACTATTAATCTAAATGTGTTTGATCTATAAATCAAAATTTATTATTTTTTTATTCGATCCTAGTTCGATGACCTTGGACGTACGCTATTACCAAGTCTAGAACCTGGGACCTCGGACGTCTATGCCCAAGATGTTAACAAATATGCCACAAGCGTTGGTCACAAAATTTATCATTTTTAGATGCATATATATATTTGAAAATTTAAATACAAAGATATTTTAACTATTTTTTACCGTTCAAAATGACTAAAACACTCGTATGTTTCAAAATCGAAAAAAGGTAAAACTTAATTTTGCAAATTAGATATATGTACATTAATAATTTTATAAAAAAACCTCTAAAAAGTAAAAAAATATATATTATTTGGGCCGAGCTAATAAGATCATCCCTTATTTTAAAAATATACAGTTTTAATTCACTAGCATAAAGTCCTGACACTATTAACTTTTTATATGAAATAACCAAAATGTCTCGTCTTATCTTGTAATAAATACCTTGAATTATCTAAATAAAATCTAAAATATTCTTTTCTAGCAATAAATTTTATTAAAAATGACTTAAAATTTTACCAAATAGTATAATTTATTTTCACATGTTTTCTATGCAATTATCAAATTTTTAATTCTTTCTATATTTGTATACAAATCATTCCGATATATTTTTTCACATAATTATCATTTACACATAATTAAGGGTGTCAGTGGTCATGGGGAATCTGTCGAATCTGTCAACTCACTCATCTAACCCATTTATAAATAGGTTTGAGTTAAAAATTTTAGATAAATGAGTTATTATCCACTAACTTGTTCAACCATTTAATTAAATAAATGGATCAGGGTTGAGATTTTATAACCTGAGTTGAGTAACCCGTTTAACCTATTTAATTCATTCAACTCATTAAAGTTATACATATAAAAGCAAACCTCTTGATTATTTTTCTCTCATAAGTCTTCCATCTGCCACCTAAATTTTATTTTTCTACTTCTATCTTGATTCTATTTTCTTGTCATTGTCCAGTTTTCGTTTCTCATGTGCTGAAAATACCTTCTCGCATCTCCCTGTGATTATCTGCCAGAGTCTAGGCTTTTAGGTCGTCTGCTATACAATCATTAACAACTCGCCAGCCCATTTATTAAATGGGTTGTAGATGGATTGAGTTGAGATTTTTTATATGGGTTAATAAACGGATTAGAGTTGAAATATTTTTAAATGAGTTAGGATTACGATTAGACTCTAACCTAATTTATTAGCACCCCTACTCATAATTATTACCCATATCTTTTCATATCACTTTATTATTTTTAAAAAAAAATTCCTTCAACAATTTTTTCATATTTTTTCTAATACATACAATTTTTTACTATTTTCATATAATCTTTTATCTTTCAACACAAAACAACCTTATTTTTTCTATTTATAATACTGTTTGTCTCATCCTTGATATAATTTTTTATCTCTTAATATAAGTAGCTCTTTATCCAGATCTTTATCTCATTTTGGTTAATTAGATAATTTGAATAAGTAGATATAAAATTATTAAAAATATTCTCATAATCTACATCAAATTTAAAATTAAAAGGGCCAAAAATACATGTCTACAAAATTTAAAGTTATTTGCTACACATATGAGACTTGATTTAAGTAGGGGTGCGACTAGTTTTAGTTGAATGCACTGCGTGCACTTAGAGTGGGTGCACTTAGACTCAATACACTCGTGCGCGTTTAACCTAATTTTTAATTTTTTTCAAACTTTTTAACACAACTGTGAATCTAAGTGTATTTAACATGTGTATCAATTTTTACTATTTTTTAGATTTTTTGATTTTTTGAGATTTTTAAAAATCAATTATATTTTTAGTAATTTAAAATTACTAAAGTGCCACTGATTCTTAAAAAGTAGAAAATATTTAAAAATATCTAAAAATGATAAAAATTGATACGTATGTTAAATTCACTTGGATTAATAGTTGCATAAAAAAATTTTAAAAATGTGTATTTGCATCTGGATGCACAAAGTCTAAGTGCACCCAAATGTATGTAATTGTGATATGAGCTCAACTTAAGTAGGGTACATTTGAGTCAACCCATTGGATATTTTAAAATGCGTAAGATAAGTTCTTATTTTTATGCATAAAGGATATTGTAGATTCCAGGTAACGAAAAAAACTAATTCAATTAGGGTAAGGGAGGTTACAAGGTTTGAGTACCTAAAATCAACTCGAATTACTGATATATTTTCAATATATACCTTGGAATCTTACCCAAGTTGCATCTCTAGGTTTAAAGGCAAAATTTGTAAATTTCTCAAATTTAAGAGATCTATATACAAATCAAGGCATGATCCTATTAGTAATGACTTATTTAGCTTACACTAATAAATATATTTGTTATTCTTTTGCTTTTTTCATAAACTTGTTAACATAAATGTATTTAATATATAAATCAATTATTACATTTTTAGATAAATGTATATATAAATTTTTAGATTTTTAAACATAAACCTATTTAGTTATTTTTAATGGCTAAAATTACTAAAATAACCTAGTATATAAATTATAAAGATCTAAAAAATATATTTTTTCAAAAATGATAAATTTTGGTATATATTTTAAATACACAAATAACAAGTTTGTGAAGAAACAAAAAAAATTAAATAGATTCTTTAGAGTGAGCTAAGTAAGTATTATTTAGTCCTAGCTAATAAAATCATATCTTATACATAACCTGAAGTAAACCTACCTCGTTGTTAAGCGTGCAAATTGAGTCCAGTCAATCTAAAATACCTAAAATAAGATGATGGGTGATCTCATATGTCCGACCATGGGATCTCTTAAATTTTTTTTTTTTTTTATAAACATGAAGAGCTAGGTGTATTTAATATATAAACTAAGTTTTATTTTTTGGATGCTTTTAAGTATTTTTTATTTTTAAACACAATAATATTTTTGTAATTTTCTAAGTCAGAAATCATGAAAAATGTCACTATGTTTCAAAATAAAAAAATACTTAAAAGTATCCAAAAATGGTAAAACTTGATTTATAAGGTAAATACATATTGCTCTACATGTTTATAAAATAAAATCAAAAAAATACATGCGGCTAGCTGCATAGGATTAGCTCTCAAATAAGATTGAGTTAGAATACATGTGAACCCAATTCAAAAAACACGAAATCAACACCAATCTAACCCAATAACATTTCACGTGTATACTTTTAAGAAATTCTCATATGCAATTATATATGTAGTCTTATATGTTTAATGTACATCTTAATATTTAGTTGCAGTTGATGGTTGCATTAAATATTTAAAATATTTTCACTATTTGAATGACCAAATAACTAACATGAGTATGTATATGGTGTTGAGATAGGGAGGTCCAAGGTTCGAAATTGAGTGGAGGTAGTGGCCTCATTAGCCTTCTTTAGAGTATGCCTTCCTTATGTATTCAAATATCCAAAGTAAGTGTTTTCCTTTCCATCAAAAAAATATATATATCCAAAGTAAGTGGTAAGATCAAAGAAAATATTAAAAATATTTTTTCTAAGATAATTATTTTTAATAACTTTAAGTAACCATGCATTAATTTTCTTTTATCTTTTTGTAATTTTAAATATTATATGTTAAAAGTGAATTCAAAATTATATAATATTGTTTATATTTTTAAAAATGTTCAGCATATGCCAATTCTGTAATTCATTCAATTTCACAAACTAGTAAATTAAATAGTCTCTTAGTTTTGTTTATTAAAATTTAATGTAATAAAACAAAAAAATTTCATTTTTGATGAATAATTATTATTAACATATTTGGTAAATCAAAGTTATAATATGTTTTAAATATATATTATTTAATTTTAATAATAGATGCATTATTTAAAATTAGAAAGGGTTCTGTTTTTACGAAACTCTTTTTATTTGTAATCTCTTTCATTTTTAATATCTTAAAAGTTAATAGAAAATTTACTTCATTTATTGTATTTAGCATCATTATATTATCATTAAAATTCTCTTATTTGTTTAATATCATTGTATATGAGCTTCATCTATAAATGTATGAAATCAATGTAATAAAATGACTTAATTTTTAGTAATATTTTGAATATCTAAAATTATTTAAAATATAACAACTATATAGATAAATAATGTTATAAATTAATATTACATTCTAATAGACACACATACAAATGAAAGGATGTAGGTATTTTTTCTAATTTATACTCGAATGTATTTATTCTTGAGCAAATATAACTCACACATATAGTTTATTTACATAAAATTAAGTCTTTTAACTAAGCAATTGATGTTGAATGTAATAAATAAATTGAATATTATATCAATCTTTAACTTTTTAAAATTTCAGAGCAGCCCAGCTATAAAATATGTAGTTTGAAGTCAAACAACTCAAATTTGAAAGTTTAACCCGACTATTAAACCTGAAATTCAATACAAAGTAAAGGCCCAAACACACGTGCACACACGTGCCCAGAACCCAAGTTTCACACCTGCAGTCGCACGGCGCATTGATGGCGGGTGGGATCCAGTTTTTCTCCTAGCTGCTCCATTCCACTTGACAAAGCGTTGTTGCTGACGGCCAACAGTACTTCGGGGGAATAAGCACGTGTGAGTCTGTCAAAACGTCACATCGTTTTTTCAATTTTACGAAATGAGAACTGATGAACAAGGGGACGCTGGGATAAAGTGGTTATGGTCTCGGGTGCAATTAGTGATCGTGAAATTCGGATTTACTTCAATCTTAATTCTAATTTTAATTACAAAACATTAATTTTAAATTTAATCTTAACTTTATTTGTAAAACTTAAATTTTAACTTTATTTTTAAAAATTAGGTTCAAGTTAAGTTTTGGATTGAAATTTATGCAGATAAATTTATATTTTTTTAAGAGTAATAAGTTTAAATTTTCATATTAATATATAATAATAACAAATTATATAAGTAAACGTAATAATATATGGTCAAACTACAGATTTTTTTTTAAAATGACAATATAAAGAGCATTTCTAGAAAGAATTTAACATAAAAAACAAGATAAATAAATAAAATTAATGAATATAAAAATAAATGATAGAAATAAAATATAAATATAAATGAAAATAATATATTTTATTTGTAATATAATTATAATACGCTAAACATGTATTCAAATATAAATATAAATAACATAAATAAGCAAAATATAAAGAAATATTCTTTAAATATTATATACAATATATTTTATAATAAATGTAAAATGAAAAACTGGGCTAGGATTTTTCGGGTTTGGGTTAACATGAACCTTATCATATTTACAAGTGGAATTCCTTGAGTTTAGGAGCAATTCAGCCCAAACCTTATCCCTAGTTATGGTGGAATAGTCGTAAAATAAATATTTCAAAAAATGTTAAAATGGTATGATATGATACGAATAAAATTGGAATACATATGGTACTTGTTTGGAAAATATTTTGAAGACAAGTGTAAAGTTGAAAAAATTGAATTGTTCAATAATTAAAATATTAAATTATTTTTAAGAATATGCGTTGCGAGGGAGGTAAAAACCATGTTCCCACACTAGACTCATTACCAAATGTCTTTCAAGATCCCATTAAAAAGGTGTCCATTCTTCACCACTTAGTTAACATGAGTGTATGTAGGCTATGTGTAAGTTGGAGGTCCAAATTTGAAGTTAGATTGGAACATTTTTTAAAGTACACATGTACTATAGGTGATATATAAAAACAACTCATTCAATGTAATAATAAAAATTGATTAGGTCCGAGATTTTTTTATTAGTGTATTTTACAACCATCTCAATATTTATTACAATATAGTTATAAGGCATTCTTACATTTTGTAAAGCCAAACAACAAATAAACTCTATATATAAATTTTGGAAGAAATAAACTCCTACCAAATAAATGGGATGATTAAAGTTCACAAAAAACTACGCCCAAGAAGATTTGACCCTTAGACCTGATATATGCAGGCATGAAACTTTTACCAAGTAACTGCGTTAAGGTCGGGATTTGAATTTGAAAAATAATATAGTATGCATTTTCTTCGGCTTTTCAATTTATATATTTTTTAAATTCAAAGTCATTCATCATAATTTCCTTCATGAATATTTGTATCGCAATAAAAAATACTTTGAGTGTGTTTGTTAACGTATGTAGGGAAAGAGGAAGAGCAAGTGGAATTTTTTTTGAAATTTGTAAGAATGATGTAATAGAGATAAAGTGGAAATAAATAGTATAGTTGTACAAAAAAAAAATAATTAAAATATAAAAAAAATGAAAAAAAGGATAGTTAAAGTAGGTAAATTATTGAGATACATAGGAAAATAAGTTTCCCCTCTCCCAAAATGTGTTATCAAACACACCCAATTATATTTTAATATTATCTACAACGAGTATACTTGTGCATTTGCACTTGTATTTTTTTTTCAAAAAAATACAAATGCACGAGTTTTTATATAATCATATTCATAAAAAATCAAAAAATAGAAAACTTCGTTAGTTTTTACACGCAACAGAGTACGGACAAGCGTTTGGTGCATGTAATATGATATATAATTCATTACTTGACGTTTATATGCACTCATTTGCTCCATTTACGTGTATGCCACTAATTACACGGGGTGACATGATAATAAAATGTTTGCTACTTATAGTTGTAAATAATAGATAATTACTTAGTTAGTAACATTGTTATATTTACACTTCAAGCTAGGATTAAAATATATATATATGGGTTGAATTGTAAATATAAAAATAAAAAATAGAATAATATGAGATTTTTTTTAGAACTAGAATAATATGGTATTTGAATGAGTAAATTAAATAAGAAAGGCATGCTACGTGTGGGATTTGAATGAGTAAATTAAATAAATAAGGCATGTTACGTATTGAGTGGTATTAGAAATGAGAAAAGTGAAGTTATTATATATTAAAACTGAAGATTGTATTGAAAAATTACAAATAAAAATTGAAAAAAGGAAATTCAATTCCATTCTCATCCAGACAAACAATAGGGTGTGCTGTGCGGAGATTCTACGCTCCAAACGCATCTTATCCTAGCTGACCCTTGCAAAGCAAAAGCAAGTGATCATGAACGCCTTGAGTGGGTGGGATGCATGTCTAAATTCGGTCTGACATCCACCTTTGGGCTCTGTGGCTCTAACCTTGTTTGGAAATAATCAGCAAACAAAAGCAAGCATAATTACCAGCTTTCGCGTAAATGGGATGTCATATAGCTATCTTATTAGTTTAATTATTGTGATTGTGTAATCATAAACTCTGATTGAAAGCATTTTTCCACTGGGGCCAAACAAGTTTAATTAATTGACTAGGGAGAAAATCATAGTTAAATAGACCAAGCCCTTAAATGCACGGGCAAGCAAATAAAATAAATGTTTCGGAGTCATCGAAATGGGTTCCGTAGAAAATGAATTATCTAATGATTGACAATACAGCAGCTTCCCATCATAGTCCCTATCATCGAGATGAAATTTTTATACTGGTACAGTAGCTATTAATTAAATTAGATGAATGGGTGCAATGAATTAAATGCCTTAAATGAAAAAGAAAGAACAATTAATAAAAGGTACTTCGGTATTAAAAAAAAAAACCTACTCTGGACGAATTTAAATGCCTTAAAAAAAGAAATAAAGCACTTCCCTTACAAATTATCAATTCTTCAAAAAAAAAATATTAATTCTCCCAACTCTACTTTTTTTTTTTGATTGGAATATATTTACATACATCTCAACACATATTACTCTCAACTCTACTGAGTGTTTGACTTTTGTTAAATGGTAAAAATGGAATATAATGAATTTTGAAAAGTAAAAAAGTTATATAATAAGCTAGAGATAAAGCGGAAATAAATGATAGTATATATATATATATATTATAGTTGACTAGTTATATATAAATATATGAAAAAACAATTAGGATCATAGAATGTGGAAGTAAAAATAAAAAAAAGTAAGATAATTAAGCGACCCATTAACTTTCCCATTCTAACCTTTTGTTCCATTCCGTTTGCATATATTCAAACACTAGAAATTATAGAGTTTCAATTGCAAAAAGTTATTTCAAGGGGCGTAATTTGCAAAAGGCCAGCGGAAAAACAGTTTCCGTGCTTCGTACGCGGGTATGCATGTGGTCGGATGCACTTGTGGACGAGCAAACCTCAGAGCAACTGTTTGCCTGCCCTTTGCTGTTGTTTCCCTCCACTCGCGGCTTTTCAGGCAAAACATTTCTCCACATGCAACTTATGTAAAATCCAAACCGTTGATCCTGATCAACTCCTTCTGTATGGCACCATCGATGAAATCCAACCCAACTCGCCGTAGAAATCTGCACCGATGGAATGCCACGTGGCAGCACCTACGTACGGCTTGCGGCGCTTGAGCTAGCGACTGTGAAGGGCTGCATCCACCGACGATAAAGCGCATAACCAAAACCGGGGAGCAGCGGTCAGCGGAGGTGGGCCCTTCATCGGAAGTGATCTGGATCGCTGATCACATGCAAACTGGGCCCAATTGGACGGATGAGAAGATCTAGACGACTGCTGGAGGATCGTCGTGGTGGGAAAATCTAACCATGGTTAAAAGGGGGATGGCAGTGGAAGCAGGGACTTCGGCACGAGCTGTTTCCTGCTGCCTGCCTATCTTTTATAGGATTTTGAGAGAGGGAGGGAGAGCGAGCGAGCGAGCCGAGGAACAGAACAGAACAGGCGTGGAAGAGAGGGAAAGCAGTCGTTAAAGATTCGTTATATGCTTCGCAAATCTTGAGCTTCGAAAAACAAAGATATCTGCTTCAGGTTGGCTCCATTTTTTTATTGCTTTCTCGCTTTCTCGCTTTCGTCGCTACAGAGTATGGAAGTTACGCTTGTTTAGCTGCTGCTACTACTACAGCTGCTGCTGCTACGACCGCCTGCTGTTTTCTGCTCCCTTCCTCCCTCGCTCTTAATTTATTCCAATTTTGTTTTCTCAGTTATCCTCGATTGAGATTCCATCTCATTTTCTCTTGCTTCCATGCATTGAAGTTGTGAGTTTGTCGCCACTGTTTTACCTTTTGCAGTTTTCTCATTAGGTGCTTTTCCCCCAGTTTCCTCATTTTTTTAAGGATGTTTACGAGTTCAGTGGAGTTTCCTCTTTTTTCCTTTTGTAGTAATTCCTTTTATTTTCTCTGATGGTTGTTGTGACTTTTTTGGGTCGAGATTATGTTGCTTTTCTAGTGATCTTTTTTTTCCATAGTGGATTTTGTTTTAGCCTTACCATTTTTTTAATTCCTCCGATTCATGCGGGCTTTTTGAAGAATTCAGAATTTATTGGCTTTTAACTTCGCCAACTTTTGCGGTTGCTTGTGAACTGCGGAAATCTTGATTAATTTTTAACTCTCTGCCTATTCTATTTTTTCTTCACTTTCCAGATTTTCTGCATTTAGATTATTGCTGGTTATTTGAAAGATATCATAGAAGCATCCCCGTTCTTCTAATGAGCTCAGTTTCATTGTGTGAGTTTCTTCTTAAAAAATGCTTTATTTTGTTCTACCGAACTTCTGGATTTTAGAAGGTTTCCAAGATTTTCTTTGGCTAAGTACCTTTTTTTTGGGATTTCTGAAGCAATCTTTTAATCTTGTCATTTTGAAGGCATAAGATTTAATCAAAATTAAATCTCTCTCTCTCTCTCACTGCTTTTTTTTCCCCCTCTCTGGAGACTATTGTGATGATAGCAGCAGAGTTCTCCTCCATAGCTGGGCCTCTCTTTTTGGTAGTTATGAGTTTTTCTATGGTTTTGAACTTCCTTAACTTGGATTTTGTAATTTTATCGGATTTTTATTTTCTGACCTTTGTTTCATGCTGTAATCTTCTTTAACTGTGCTAACCATTAAAGTTAGCTTCTTTAAGTAGAGGTTAAATTTTTTTTAAATTACGGTATGTGATCTTCTAGATTATGTCTAGAGTTGTTCTTGATTCAAAGCTAAATTCTTCCTTCTTTTCCTTTTCCTCTTTTATCTGATTGTCTGAAAAGCAAGTCTCTACATGGCGATGAATCACTCCGGTCCTGACTGGAATACGGAGGATGGCTCTGGAAATTTTCCCAACGTTTTCGCAGTTTCCAACCAGGAGAAGTCCATGGGGTTCGTATCAATTAGCTCTTTTATTTTCTCCAATTTGAATTTACGTTTTTTTGGATATTTGATGATCATCTGTTTTTCCTTTTCATTTCTTTTTTATTTTTGAAAATTTTTCTTGGTTCAAAACTTTTTTCCCCCCCTCTGACATGAGTTCATTGATCTTGATCTTACAGGCAAGACACCGGGCTCGCAGAGCTCGTATGGCGAAATGGACAAGTTGTCTTAAACAGCCAAACGCAGCGAAAGCTAATTCCTAACTCTAATGAATCGAAACAAGTCCATAGACCTGATCAACCCATAAAAAGTAACGACTCTTTGGGGAACCTGAACAATTTAATTCAAGAGGATGAGACTGCCTCATGGCTCCATTACCCACTTGACGAATCACTAGAAAAGGATTTCTGCTCAGGGTTCTTCTGTGAAATGCCATCTATTGATCCCATCACTGCGGACAAACTGAGCAAGGACGCCCTTCTTGAGATCGAGAAATATCCAAAATTAGGCTCTGCTGAGGATGCAAATACCTTCATAGTTAGTAGTTCTGCAAGATCACAACCCGTTATTAAGCAGTCTAATACTTGTAATTTTGTAGAAAATGCAATGCCCCCTCCTAGACCTTATGCTAGTTGCCCAGTCCCACAACTTCCCTGTTTGAATGGTGGGAGATATGTGAACTTTTCGCATTTCTCAAAACCAATCAAGGGCGATTTGGGTGTGCCCAATGGATCATTTGGAGAAAAAGGTCCAGGCAGTGTAGTTAATGGAGAGTTGGGAGAGTCATCTACGATGACGATAGGATCAAGCCATTGTGGCAGCAATCGTGTTCAGAATGAGCCTGATTTTAGCCACACTTCAAGCAGTGGCTTGGGTGCTAAGGAAGTTGGAACTTTGAAAGATGATGCACGGAAACTGTTTCTACAGAATGAGAGAGGACAGACAGAAATGCTTGAACCCACTGTTACTTCATCTTCAGGCAGGTCTGGAGGTAGCTTGGGCAGGACGGCCAAAGAAACATTCAGCAACCATGGTCACAAAAGGAAGGGCAGGGATGCTTCAGAGTCTGAATGCCTGAGCGAGGTTAGTGGCTCTTTCACCCCTCGTCTAGGCATAAACAAATATTTTTGAGGTTAAAATTTTAATCACAGTTCTCAAAATATAATTAAATTCATGAGGTTTATGCTTATTAGCTTCATCAATTTGTTCAATTGGCGGAGCCCAAGATTTATGTTGTATCCAAGATAAGTCTAGTGAACACTGTCAAATACTGACTGAAGAAAGGGTCAATATGCAATCCTTATTAGCAATTTGGACACCAAGTGATTGGAGCAGCCTGATTTTCTTTCCATGGCTGTTGGTCCTTACTATTGATCTTTCCTTGGTATCTTTATGCATTATCCATTGTAAATTGGTATGAATTCATTGAAAATGTTCAGGATGCTGAGTATGAATCAGCGGAAGCTAACAGAGCACATCAGAAATCTACATCTTCCCGGAGAAGTCGTGCAGCTGAGGTTCACAATCTTTCAGAAAGGGTAGGTTTCGGGAATGGTTCATTCATTCCAGTTATTATACCATGCATTAGCCTCTCAGTGTTGCTTTTGTTAATTCAGAGACGGAGAGATAGAATCAATGAAAAAATGAAAGCACTTCAAGAGCTTATACCTCACTGCAACAAGGTATTGGACCATCCTTTCCATTTTCCTAAGATTCCAAATTGTCATCGTGTCCTTGATTTCTTACACAACATTTCTGGATGAAGTAAATGGTCCAGTCTCTGGGCACTAAGGTGGATGGCCAAAGCTCAATTGATTAAGAGGCAATTATAATGCACACTCTGAAAGAAATCTTCAATGGCAAAAACACGAAACTGATTTAGCTTCTGGATTGTGCACAGTTTTCCAATGATATCCACTTTTAGGCTCAATCTCTTCATCAGGGAAAAAAATGCCGCTGTGGGCTCATCAGTTGGTACATTCCAAACAGCCGTGGAAGAATTTGTGCAAATTTCTTCCGTTGCTTCTATTATAGACACTCTTCTCTTCCTTTTGCTTTAATGTGATGAGACTTTTGTACTAGGCCCTATTTTGGCAACCAGGCAATGATTTTATTTCTAATTTTCAGTCAGATAAAGCATCAATGCTTGATGAGGCGATTGAATACTTGAAGCAGCTCCAGTTGCAGGTTCAGGTATTAAAACTTCTAACTTTCCAGAAAGAAATATCAATTCATCTTTTCTAAAATCAGTGCAGTTCCCACAAACTTCTCCAATTTCAGTGCACTGCAGGTCAGCCTGTTTCTGTTTAACAAAAGCACGTCGTTGCTTCTTTTAATGTCTCAGATTATGTGGATGAGTAGTGGCATGGCACCTATGATGTTTCCGGGCATGCAGCATTACATATCTAGTATGGGAATGGGGATGGGTCACGCTTCTTTGCCTGCAATTCATGGGGCAATGCAGTTGCCAAGGGTCCCACTGGTGGATCAATCCTTCACCTCGACTCTTTCACCTAACCAGTCGACAATGTGCATGTCACCAATGCTAAATCCCTCTAGTTTTCAAAACCAGCTGCAGAATGCCAACATTCCTGATTCATACACACGTTACCTTGGCTTCCATCCCATGCAAACAGCACCGCAGGTCTACATCACTATCCCTTTCTTCTTCCTTTTAAAGTTTTCGTTCTTATGATTTCCTCCCCTTATAAGTATTCTTTTGTTGGTTTTCTTTCAGGGGATTAATTTATTTACATACGGGCCTCAGGCAATGCCACAGAGGATGGCCCCACCTAGTAGCGGCGGCGGACCTTGTGATGGAGTTCCGTCTGACAATATTCAAAATAACAACAATATGGGTAAGTTGGCATGAAATGGTTTTGATACTGACATTCTTGAATGCCTGCCTCTGTTTTGTAATACAATCATCCATCAGACCAGAACTGGTCAATCTTTCGGAAGTTTAAAAATGCAGATTCATCAAAATGGGTAAAGCAAAAGAACAACTGTTTGATAACTGATTTTTCTGGCCCGAAAAATCAATTCAACTAATTGTTTGGTTTGTATAATTTGTTGACTCAGCTTATGCGTCGACCGCTGTGCCCTTTCTCTTGCTTGAGAATGCACTGCTGGTAGAGTGAATCAATAGGAATCGAAGCGACAAACTAGGATCCTTTAATATGTCAATTCTGATCTTTGAAAGAAGCAAATGAACAAAGCCTTTTTGCCACAAATTCATCCTGTATCCGTTACTTGTCGGCTTGACCGCTTGTCTTATTTACTGTTTGCTTTAGCGGGTGGTTTATGAAAAGAACAGATGTGGGGTGGGTCAATCACCTCTCTTGTTGTTGTAACTTGGAATTCTTTAACTTTGATCCAAATTTCTTCTCTTCCGCTTATTTTTTGTCCTAATTTTCTTGTTGATTTCATCTTCCCGCGTCTTGCAACTGTTTGAGATATGGGTAATTCAAATTATGCTTATCCTTCAGGACTAGTTTGATGACTCCATTTTTCTCCTGCTGCAGGTTAGGCCTGAGACGCTCCTATAAAACTTTCCAGTAATCTACAAATTCTTGGCGTTCCCTGCCATGCCCATAACAACACTACGGATAGTAATTCATGGTGGTATATGCTCCACATCACGCAGAAGGGCATGCTTTTATGGATCCAGAGGCAACATTTCAGATGTAAATATCAATGGACAAGCCGGCTTTCTTTTCTAATTTTGTGTATTTAAGAGATGTAGATGTACCTGTCGTCCATGTTGGCAAACTTCTGGATTTGGCAATGCCTTTCGAGTCTGTTATGCCAACTGAAATTGGCCGCCGTGCATGGTGATTCTTTGTTTAGAAATTAGAATCCTTGCTAAATTGAGCAAACTGTAAAAACGCTACTGTGGCTGTTTTATGATAAATTGAGAGGCCTGCTGTTTCTTCAATCATAGCCAATTTAGACTGCAAATCATTGGGTGAAAACGCAAGTAGTGCATTTGAGAGAATCTGTGCTGTTTTTTGGACATAACCCCATCTTTTGAATGTTCCAACCCCCAGTGCCACAGTTGATAACTATCCTTTCTGTGCAGGTACATGCATTTTGGCTGTGGGCAACTAGCCAACTACAGGGAGCATTCCTCTCCTGTGCTGTTATGGCCCCACATAATGCTGCAATGCTGTTTGTGGCTGAGCTGTGACGACATGATTGTATGGATTGCCAAAAGAGATTCATGATGCTGGATTTCAACGTCGTAGCAGAGGGGGCATTTATGACTGCGAAAGAGATTCTGGGACCAATCATTTTGGAAATATCGATGTTGACATCCACCATACTCATCTAGACGTTATCCAGGCGCTGGCACGCTGATGCCTCATTTTGTTAATTACCTTTCTGGTCGAGAGCTAACAGAAGGGCATGAGCATGAATTAATTAACCCATTTTAAATGCAAGGTATGTGAAACAAATAAATAAATGAATAAGAGCATAAGCGAAACAATGCGAAAAACATTTCGATGTGTGCTTGGAGTGTATGGATAAATGATGGTTTCTGTGTGGTTGTGAATATGTAAAAGCTGTGTTTAGAAAGTGATAAAAATTTTAATGAAAAATTTTTTGTGTAAAAGTTTTTAAATGAGGAGAAAGTGATGTGATACAATAAGAAGAATGATGAAAAATAAAGAGAATATAGTTAAAATATATAGGTTGGTTGTATAAGTAGTTGTATAGAAATGATTGAAAAATATAATAGTTGTATAGGGAGATGGGAAGAAATCATCATCATCATCATAAGTCATTACCCACCTATGAGGAAGATGGGAAGAAATAATTAAAAAATAAAAAAATATTGAAAGTGAAGAGTTTTAGTTGGAAAAATTCTATTTTTTGTCAAACGTACCCGAAGGTGGAAAAGTGAGTGTGAAAAAAATTTGAAAAAATTGGGAGTGATGTCATGTGATAAGATAATGATGATAAGTAAATGAAATAAAATCAAAATAAATAGATAGTTATAAAAAAATGTGAAAGAAATGATTGGAATGTAGAAATCATAATAGAAAAAATATGACAGTAGTTAAAGATGTTAAATCATACATAAATGTGGTGGAAGAAGTAAAATTTTATTTATTTATTTTTTTTTTGTTCCCTGATGTGAGCGGAATATATACAGGAGTGTACTATAGATAAGATAATATATTAATTATCTAATTACTTTACTTTTTCTATTTTTACGACTGCATTTTAATAGTTTTCTCATATTTTCCTCTATAACTATCCTATTTATTTTTACTTCACTTTGCCCTATTATATTTATCACTGGGTTTAGAGAAGTGATTCTATGCAACCCGTTCCATTTTTGAGATTTTGATGTTTAATGGAAAATTCAATCCATTTATTGTATTTAACATCATTTATTTAACTACGAGATCAAGTTTTATCCAAATCCAATAAGCTACATTTGCTCAAAAATAGGTACATTTTTATGTAATTTATGAAAAATGCTTAGATCAATTCACATATATATTAAAATGTAGCAATATTTTATAGAATCATTTATCTACCAAATATGATATTTTAGATGGTTTAGATGTTGAAAATACTACTTTAAAATGATATTTTAGTATTAAACTATTTTATTATGTTAATTTTATACATTTATAGATGCGACCCATATACAGGGAACTTAAACAAATGAAAGGATTTTCATGATAATATAAATGATACTAAATATAATTGATGAAGTAGATTTTCTATTAACTATCTAGATGTTAAAAATAAAGAGAGGTTATATAGAGAGAGGGTTATATAGAAGCGCTCATGTGTACTTATTCTAAAGATTCCCCATTCTGACCATAAAAAAAAAAAAAAAAAAAATCCCGTTCTCACCCTACCGAAGAGACCCATAATGGGGCAAAATAAGGTGAGTTGAATGAAGTTGGGTGTCTATTTGGAAAGTTGATGAATGATTGAAGTAACACGGCTCGGGTGCTTAAGCAATGATTGAAAATATTAAAAAAAAAAAAAAAAAGGTAGCTAGTTTTTTCTTCTTCTTCCGGGTTGACGTGAAGTGACTTACGGACAATTATTTAACATTTATCCATAGGGAAAAGATTCGGTATAGCTAATGCAACGATAAGTTAGGTTGCGGTTGGCAAAAAAATGAGCTCGATGTGCACACTTAAATATATTAATATTTTATATAGTCATTTATCTATACATAAATTATGTTTTAAATACTTTATATGTTAAAAAATTATTTTAAAATTATTATTTACATTAAATTATTTTATTACGTTGATTTTACACCATTTTTAGATAAATGTTATATATATATATATCTAATTTTGATGAAAATTGATATGCTAATAAAATAAATAATTCTAAAATAATTTGTAGAGTATATTATAATTTTAAGATCATATAGGACATATTTTGAGCTAACTACACCGTAACATACAGTGTGGTTGGTTACGCCATATCAAAAGTCTTCTCATATATATAAATATATATATATTCATAAGTCATGGCTACAAAAAAAATTATTTTTGGCAACAAAAAATTTAAAAGTTAAAAATTTTGGTTGCTAAACTTGGTTACCAATAATTTGCAGCACATGTGATATAGCAACTAGTAAGAAGAAATTCGGCCACGACGGTGCTCCAACCGCTATGTACCAAAATTGCATGTTCGAATCATATCCCTCACTTTGATAAGGGGTGATTTTTTAACAGTCCTCTTGAGTTTGTGTGTGTGTGTGGGGGGGGGGGGGGGGGGGGTTTTACGATTCCCTCTACACTAAAAAGTTTCCTCCATGTTGGCAAAGAATTTTTGGTTGCTAATAAACTAGAAATTTATATTCATATAATGCATGGGTAATTAAACACAAATTTTTTTGCGGAAGATTTAATTATATGTATGAATAAAAGATGAGCGGAACCGCGTCAAGCGGTTACTTGATATAGGAAGCATCTTCCTGAAAGGGTCAAAGCTTAAGTTTTTTAAATGGATTGCAAACTTGAAAACTTAACATGCCAGTACAACAATCATAAAAATAAAAATAAATGCCAGTGCAACTGTTGGCATTGGTATATAGACACCAGCCACCCCACACCGACCAATGCATCGTGCGCTCCTTGATTGTCGTTAATTAGGCACTGTGAATATTTCAATGCCCACGCCGACATCGCAATAGCCAAGCTTCCTTGTTCTTTCCCATTATTATTTTTCCTGCATTTATTGCGTGCGCATGATGACCGACGCGCATACGGATTAATCCTAATATATGTAGTGGGTAAATCTTGGTCTTTGTCAACACAGTTATGCTGTTGAGACACATCGCAGAAATGGACCGTCATCAATTTTCAACAGGACATTAACAATATATACGAGATGTGATTGACAATTAAGAAATATTGTTTAAGTTAAAACTTTTCACTATCTATAGTTATATTATTTTTAATCATTTTTTCGTTTTTGTATGCAATTCATATTTTTCCATCTTTTTTTCGCAACTACTCAATCTATTTTTATTTTATTTTTTTTAGTCATTATCGTTACTTCTATGCTTAATGATCATTTCGATATCTTATTTTAAACCTGTCCAAAAAACATATATTTTTATGTTTTCAAAAATTTTATAAAATTTATAATTTAAACATGTTTAATTTATAATTAAATTTTACTAATTTTAAAAATGTATATATATTTGTTTTGAATTTTTTAACACGGAGATATTTTAGTCCTATTTCAATAATTTAAAACGAACGACTAAAAAACTTATTTATTTAAAAATTCAAAATAAATATACAGATATCTTGAAAATTAACTTGGTTAAAAGATTAAACATACTAAGATTGATAATTTTATAAAAAACTATGGAAAAATAAAAAAATATACTTTTTTAGGTTAGCCTGAAATGAGGCCACCACTCTTATTATATAGCACCCCTTTCTTGTTCAAAAAAAGTTTATACCAAAAATTTTTCTTTCAAAATTTAGTTTTTCTGCATGCATTTCCGGATCTTATCATGTTTTCTATGTCCCATAATCCCAAATATCCAACTAAAATCGCCTGGTTTTACGTTGTGGGTGGTTGTTGCAAATACTGCTGCTGGTGGGGAAGTGCACGCACGCAATGGAGCAAGCTAGCTAGGCCGACATCCCTCATGGGGTTCATTAATATTCTGATGTTTGGATTCGAGACTTACCTTCTGGTTGACATGATCGTGGGGACACGAATATGGACATGTTTCTTACTACAAGTTAGCCAAACGCGGGTTCCATCAGACTTACTTCCCATATTCTGTGCATGTGTTCGACGTGAAATGAGCCGACAACATCATCGATCCAGGCATGATATATGTATATATATATAGCTCTATATCGTTTGCATGATCGTTTTGCCCACAGCTCCCTTCTCTTGCTTTTGGCTAAAAGGAAAAAAAAAAAAAAAAAAAAAAAAAAAAAAAAAAAAAAAAAAAAAAAGACACTTTATGCAACAATTTATATACAACAAATAAAAATGGCTGCATATAACATTATAATTAGCAAACGTTTATTGCATATAGTTTTTATATATAACGAATAAGCGAGCATTTAATTTGGTGCGTATAATACTAAATATGTGGGAAGATCCCGGAAGTTTTTTTATTATGTAGTTTGATACATATGTCGAGACCAACTTTTTTAAGCTTTTTGAGAGTCTTCTTTTGTTTTTATGTCAGTTTCTATTTTTTTCTTTTTTTCTCCTATGATTTTTTTCTTTCATGTTAAATCTTTTTTCATCTAAAATTATGTTTACTTTATTCCCTTTTTTCTCATTATTTTTAGTTTCTTTGCTATTTGTAAGATAGGTTCCACTTCTAAATAAAACTTTTCATTTTTAATATCTTAGTGGTTAATGAAAATTTCACTCCATTTAGCATTACTTAGATTATCAAGAAAACTCTTTCATTTGTTTAGTACGTTGTATATAGGCCCCATCTATAAATATATAAAATTAATATAATAAAATAATTTAATGCTAAATATCAATTTTAAAATAGTACTTTTAATATCTAAATTATCAAAAATATCACTACTGTGTGGATAAATGATTCTATAAAGTATTATTATATTCTAATATATATATGTGAATGAATCTAAATATTTTTACTAATTCACACATGAATATATCTAGAGGAGTAATCCTGTTAGCCCGGGCTAAGTAAATGTCGTACTTAACCCACTTTAAAAAACCTATTTACAATAATTTTTTTACTTTTTTCTTCGCGCACTTGTTTATCTAAGTGTAGTTAATATATAGACCAAGTTTTATTATTTTTGAATATGTTTATCTATTTTTTTAAGATTTTTAAACATCTATGTGTATATATGTATTTAAAATACTCTTATTTTTAAAAATCTAAAAAAATATATACATACATATCCAAAAATGGTAAAACTTGATTTATATATTAAATACACTTAGATAAACAAATACATGAAGAAAAAAGCAAAAAAAAAAAAAAGTTGTTTTAAATAGGATTTTTTGAGGTGGGCTAAGTGAGACATCTACTTAGTCCGGGCTAACAGGATCATTCATAATATATCTATTGTTTAATACAATACATCTATTTTTGAACAAATATGGCTATGTACATATTTAATTTAAATGAAACTTGATTTGCCAGCTAAAGAAGTTTTATTAAGTATAATAAATTGATTAAATTTTATATCAATTATCAATACCTTAAAGATTCAAAAAGTTATATGAAACTGCTTCTTTGTAACCGTAGCCCTTGTAAGATTATTCCTGTAGTTACCGTCAATCCAACGCTAAACATTCCATATTCACCGGAGGAAAAGGTTAATATAACACTATATTCTTTTAAAGGTCAAAATTATTATTAAAGTTGGGTTACATTTCTGGCCAACCTGTTCACATACATTTGGCCTGGTCTGTACGTTCATTTGAAAGAAATGAGATTGGATGGGACCTAAAGAGTGGATGAGAAGAGTGTTTTTTTTTTTTTTTCCTTTGCATTAAGAGGAGGTTTTCATGCGTTAGACAATAATATTATGAATGACAGAAGCGGCTTTGAAAATGGAAAAAGAAATACAATTGTTAGGTATCAAAAAATGAAAGATTGTATTTATCTTTTTTTTAAAAATGAAAATTTTAAGGTGCGGTTGGCATAAAAATTTGTTACTTCTTTAATTTAAAACTTTTTACTCTTCTCGACTATTTTATTTTTAATTATTTTTTCACATATTTTTTTGATGAATTTTTTTTCACATATTCAATTACCTTATTTTCAATTTTTTTTTCATAACTGCACAAACAACTATCTTATTTATTTTGACGGGTCGCAATCTCCCTGCTCCCGGGCGCATACACCTCTTTTTTTATTTTTTTTTGAAATTTTTTTTTAAAAAATGTTAATATAGGTGTATTTAACATGCGTATAAATTTTTACCATTTTTGGGGTATTTTAGATATTTATTTTTTATTTTTGAAAATCAGTGGCATTTTCGTAATTTAAAATTACCTAAAATGCCACTGATTTTCAAAAATCAAAAATAAATATCTAAAATACTCCAAAAATGGTAAAAATTTATACACATGTTAACTACACCTAGATTAACAGTTCTATGAAAAAATTTTGAAAAAAAAAATAAAAAAAATAAGTATATGCGCCCGGGAGCAGGGAGCGCTGCCTGCTCTCGGGCGCAGGAGATTGCGTCCCTATTTTGACTTTATTTTTTTAGTAGGCTTCTATTTTTTGAGCATATTATGGTAAAATCATCTTCAAGCCAAACAAGCCCCCTCGCAGAATGATTCAGCTTGATTCTAGTGCTTACTATGTCTTCGAAAGAAAGGATGCCGGGGACTTAAATGAAATGTTTATGAGATTGATATTCACTAAAATAGTTTTTTCAAATGAAACATTGTTCAATGGCCTCAACCACATGTGAGATTGTTTGGCTACAGTATTTGCTTGCTGATCTTGGAATTTCTATATACCTTACCATTTCGTATTGTGACAATCAAGCAACTCCAATTTTTCATTTACGAACTAAACATAAAAAATCGATTATCATTTTATTAGTGAAAAGGTTCAAGCTGGGCTTATTAAGACTGCCTTTATCACCTCAACATCAATTGGCAGATGTCTTCACCAAGTTACTTGGAAAAAATAATTTTTGTTTTTTTTAACAGAAAGGTGTTTTATGCAATTAACAACCCAACATTTTTTACTATGCATACAACATCATATCTCATTTCATATTGCAACGAAGCTCAATAATTGATTAATCGATAAAGGAGGCAACAAGCTCTAATATTTCTACATAAAAGACAACAATATTCCATCTATTTATAAGAGAGGAGAGTTGAACCCATATCGATGGCATCAATAGCCACGTCCACGACAAACTGTGCTACACCCGGACTGGTATTAATAATCAGCAATGTTACAACTAGCATTTAAAATTCGAAGTTTGTAGCGGATTTGTGTTCGGTTGTAATGGTTTCTTGATTTAAGTTGTCGTAACATCTTTTTTTTTTTGCCTGTAACGGACCCTGTATTCAAATTGTAACGGATCCTTTAACTATGCATATGTAGGGGTCAACCCCTTAGTTGTAAGTATTTTTACAGTTTTGAAGCTTTTCGCTATTGTTAATCAGAAGCATGCACGTGTGGTGGGGAAAAAAATAAAATAGAAAGGTGACAGCGGTGGTGTGACAGTATGGATTGGACCTCTCACATAAATCTCTGTCTGTGTGTGTAGCTTTGCTTCTTCTTCTTCTTCTTCTTTTTTTTTGTTTCCCTGCCTTCCAGTGGGAAAAGGTCAAAAGGTTTTCCGAGTTTGGGCACTTGGTTTAGGTGGTCTTGTGGGGTAAATTCTTGAAAGGTTGGCGTGTAAGTAGACAGGATCAAGATAAGAAATAGACATGCCTATTTTGAGTTAGAATATCATGCCATGATGGATGTTCATGGATAGATTTGGCAGGAGACCACAAAAGATTCCTTGGTCCCCCACCTTTAGAGGGTACCAAAAGGACGTCTGATGATGAACTTGCTTCTCGCTTTTGCTTTATATACCATTCCTAATTAGAAAAAAGCTAGTTATGCTGCTGTATAGATTTTAAAATAAATAAATAATTGGGGTCTTGTTTTGAATTGAGATGTTTGCATATCAAGTTGAGCAAGTAGGACCTGGTATGAGATTCTTCTGAGATTGTTGGATCCAATTCTCTAATTTCTGTGGCAGAAAGAAAGGGGTCCAGCTAGCTTTACTGCCAGCTGGGGAGCAGTAGCACTTCAAACCTGGAACCAGTCAGTGCTCTCATAGATATCATGTGTCCCACGCACTGATGGCCGCCTAATGACCAGCCAGGCCAGGATGCATCTCAAATCTCGTTATCTCATTCATGGTTCAGAGAATGAATCTTTCTCAGGTAGGTTTTAAGGTTTATGGACAGATGAGACGAAGTATGAATTGGAGAATGTCTTTGTAGTCTCGAATCCGACACTGGAAGCTGAAAATGTTTTTAATGGGGGCTGTTCTGACATGTTGTGTGGTTATTAGAGTGGTCACAAATCGCACATAAATTATAGAGTTGGAAGATTTTCTAGAATTGCCAGTCATTTTGAGGTAAAACTTACCCGTTTAACACGGTAGTAGAGCCAGACGTACGTTCACTTAATGTCAATGGTTACCTTCCTATTTATATTGTGTTCGCATACCAAGAAATAAGAGATTAAGAGAGAGTGTTTGTATATATATATATATATATATATTTTTGGTAGCAGAGATTGAGAGCATATTTAATTATATATATATATATATGAATATCTACTAATCATTTAAGTCTTAAACACCATCCTGCCCCCCACCTTTTTTTTGATGTTACAAGCTGGAAAGAGATTGATGTTAAAGATGGACCATCTCAATTCTCTACCTGGCCAATATTTAAAACGACTTTTCAAAAGCTTCTGTTCTATCCACAAGCTGAAACTCACTGCCGCTATTGGTGACAGGGAGATACTTTTTTATATTCCCACTTCACTATCCATCTTTCTCAGTTCATGAATTCAATATTCCAATCCAGCTGCATACACATTTTTCTAATGTAGATTTGGTTATTCTTTTTTCCAAAAGCAAATAAGGAATTCCATGGTCCTTAATGCTACGCCAATCATCTTCACTTCCCAAATCTGCAAATGACAGAACCCTGGACCAGTACTGTTTCAACTTTTCAAGCTGATCATGATACCACTTCTTTTAAAATATAAAAAAAAAGAAAAAAGAGAGAAGCAACCACTTAGAGATTATAGTCTTGTGATCTTTTACTTCCTTTTAGTTGCCTCTGGACCTTCAATCAAAAAGTATTTGGGTGAGTTTTTTCATTCAAATGCTGGTTTATACCAATAATTTGGATCACATGAGTGTGAGTGCTACCCAAATCAATTGGAAGCAAACCGAAGGGAAGTGTGTATGCATGCCATCATGCACTGCGAGTTACTAATAATTAAATAAATGAAGCAATGAGCAGCCATGTGAACCACAGACATTGACTGCATGATACTTCAATTTTTTTCTTAATTCCTTAAATTTGGGGATTTAATCATAAGCAATGCACACGCCGCTTGTCCACATATGCCTTAGTGTTTCTGCTCCCCACTGATCATGCACTGGTTATTGATTTGTGGAATATTCAATTGGGTGTTATTTAAAAAAGCCGTATGTTTGAAAAATGCACAAAACAGTTCTAAATCATCATTAGCTTGCTAGATACATAACACGTGATGGGCTGGCTGTCTCTTTCTGCCTCAATTCCTATTATTGTTTAGAGACCGTTAATATCAAGGACCGTTTTTTGATATGGCTTTTCTAGAAAATCATCTAACTTTTTTAATTATTTTTTAACATTTTTTTATTGATTGCTTTGCCTTGACGCTTGACGTTGACTGGGCAGCCCTAGTGCGCCTCAGGCCCGCACTAGATTACCAATGGCCAATTTGCTAATTAGAATTGACTGGGCTTAGAGAGAGTTCCGGGTATTTGCAAAATAAACTCATTTATGTGGAATTTTGTGGATTAGCCCATGTCTTTTACATATATATGTGGACGCATAATAAAATCTAATAAAAAATCACATAGAACGTCCTTCATTCGTTTGGTTTACTGTAATAAATAATTACAAATACAGCATTCGCGTCCATGAATTTTAAGACATATTGCATACATGTATGCCTCAACGGCTCAAAATAGAAAATTAAGAAAATCTTATATTGATGGCAAATAATAAATAGGATTTTTTCGTTGATACCTGTCAAGTTTTGTCGAAATTGTGGACACATCAAGAATCTAGCAAAATTTTGCATCAGTATCTATCAGGTTTGCTTGAAATTAGATTTGTACTTACAAATGTTAAACCCTTTTTTTATTGGGTATACAAAAGTTACTTTTCATTTGATATCATAATCAAGCTCTAGAAAAACGACAAACTCTCACAATTTTTAAAGAGAGCCTGAAAGCTCCCACTTATATATGGGAGATTAAGATGATGTTAGGTAATGTATAGTTTTATGTGGATTCTGGAGTAAGGTGGAGAATAAAAGTAGGATATTTTAATAATTGTGTGATCGATATAATAATATGGTAAAGATGAGTAGTTAGAGTGTAGTTGAAAAGAAAAATTATTGAAATTTAGGGATAAAATAAAAATATTAGGATTGTTACAGTAATAAACGATAAGTTGAAAATTGAGGTGGACCTATACATCTCTACCTTTCTTCCATTCTTGTCATTAAAAAATGTCAACTAAATTCCCACTAACCTATACATCTCTACCTTTCTTCCGTTCTTGACGTTAACAAATGTCAACTAAATTCTCACTAACCAAACGCTCATGAAGGACTTGAACTCAAGACCTTATTGCCATCTGGCCAGAGTCTTGACCAATTGGGCTAACCCTTGTTGGCAATATTAAACCCTTTTTGAAAATGATAAAAAAATTCTTATGTTTAAATAAAATTATAAAATGTAAGAAAATACTTTTAAATAAAAACATTTTTATGCCAGCAAATTCAAGCAAACCTTATATGTATGAACGCAAAAATATTGTAGGTACCCATGCAAAAATCCTTAATAAATATTATACTGACATATATAGATCATAATACATGCAGAGAAGTAATCCTGTTAGCCGGAGCTAAGCAAATACCTTACTTAGCTCACCTAAAAAAAAATTATTTAAATATTTTTTATTCTTTCCTTTTTGCACTTGTTTATCTAATTGTATTGAATATATAAACTAAGTTTTATTATTTTTTATTATATGTATATATTTTTGAGATTTTTAAAGATCTAAAATTTTAGAAAAATATATACACATGTACAAAAATGATAAAACTTTGTATATATGTTAAATATACTTAGATAAACAAATGTATGAATAAAAAAATGAAAAAAGTATTTTAAATTATTTTTTTAGATGAGCTAAGTAAAACTTTTGTTTAACCCAAACTAACAGAATCATTACTCATACATGTATGTGTTCGGATGGTCCTAGTAAGCTAGCTAACTAGGTTTCCAATTTCTGTGGATCCTAGAATGATAAACTATAGCAGGTTCACTGTACCAAGGCCATGCATGCATCTCACTTTTCGATTGATTAAAACGTGCACAATTTCCCTGGTTCTAACAGTTCTCAAAATCAATTTTATTTGGAATTCCTCAATCTAACTGATCACGCTCTTATCGATATTCAATGCAGAGAGGCTTTTTTTTTCCGACTCTTCATTCATCATATCAAAATTGAAAAACTGTATGTAATTAAACTCACATAATTGGTCTTAAGACGAAACAAGTAAGAACAAGCTAAGACGAGGGTAACGATTCCATGGTAATACTACTTTTTGAAATTTCCATGCAAATCATGTATTTGAATCCATGAGAATACATATATTAAATGCTATATATCCAATTATCAATATGGTTCCCAAAATTCCAAATAAGTCGGTCGTTACTGTTTGTTTATTAAAAATAAGTCGTTTTTAGTCCTAATTTAATAATACAAGAAAAACTTAATTTCTGAATTAGATGTATATGTACGCATTTATTTTAGTTCCCAAAATTCCAAATAACATAAATCTATAAGTATAACTCAACTGAATGGATAGAAATGACAATAATTTTCCTTAATTTATTTCAGCAAAACGCTTGTTGGATAATTGATTTTTTTTAATTTTTACCTATCGTTTCAGCATTTCAAATGCACGTTTTATTTTGTTTTGTTTTATTTCGGTTCTATCAGCGAACCTGATTAACCATAATCAGCTAATTAATAAACTTCAGCTAAATGATTAATTAACTTATACTACATCATTAAGAGCTCGAACATATGATTTTCATGTAGATTTTTTAGTACTACCATGGAATCATTCTAGGATTTATTACAACAATTTAATTAATAAAATGATCGATCTGATCAATATATAGATAGCGAGAGACATAGCTGAACGAACGCCTCGACAAAGTCCTCACTGGGGTGGCTGACTCCGTGCAGATTTGGATGTTTTGGCAGAAGCAGACAAGGGCTCCTCCTTTGTGTCCCCATCAGCGGCCTTCATTCGTTCCGTCATCCGGTCGCATAGCTCATCGTGGCTGACATGTCCAAACAGCTGTAGTTGGATCAAGACAAATTGCATTACTTGCAAGTAGGAAAATGGGGACCGCCAGTGCGTGCGTGCAACGTGCTTAGTTATTCTACCGTGTGTTTTTGTTTGAGGGGAAAAAAAAAATTGACAATTAAAATTTTTAATTCAAAATTTCTTACTCTTTATAATTACTTTATTTTTTAATTATTTTTTTATATTTTTCTATACAAACTATCTTACTTTTTAATCATTTCTACACAACTACCCATATAACTAACCTATATATTTTAACTTTATTTTCTTTATCTCTCATCATTATTCCTATTATATCACATCATTTTCTATCAATATGACAACTTTTATTCCAAAAACTTTTCACCAAAAGTTTTACCCCCAACTAAACGCACCCTACAAAAAAAATCTTCTTCATCCCTAAAAAAACATAAAGCAAATTCCTTCCCCCCAACACCTCCACGGCTTATGTTGAGACCATAAGGCCATGCACTAGTATATTTGCAATCTCACCTCATAGCCCACTGATATTTAAAGATATTTTTTAAAGACCTATAATGATCAGTAATTATAAGATAGTAAGATACAGAGTTTTCTCATTTAAATTTATGAAATTTGGCATTCTTGCAAAAAAAAATGGCTATGGTTAAATTGCATAAATTGAAAATGACGAGGAGAAAAATGCAAATAAACTCGGAAAGATCTGATTAATTATATGGTGAAGTGTTGTAACTGGCTAGCAATAACATCGGCTTCAAAGGTAAGAAAAAGGACTAGGAATTTGATTGAGGTAACTGTGACAGCTTATTTTTTCAACTGATTAGTAATTTAAGTACATGCTTACATTTATCAAGCCATATGGCGAACAAAGTTACCAAGCAAAGTGTTAATCTTTGGGTAGAGGCTCTTTAAGAATGTTATACCCACATTGCAGAATTTGTTTGATAGGAGTATTGCAGTGGATCCTGTTTGTTTGTTTTGCAGGTCTGAGGCTGAGGGTGCTAATCATTTGTTTCTAAGGTGCGAGTGCACAGGGGGGACGTGCAGGAGAGTGGCGGGGGCTACCACACAAACGTTGACGATTCAGGAAATTTTGAGATCATTAACTCAAAAAAACAGGTCTGTTGATCTAGCAATGTTTATTCTGTGCTGTTGGCGGGTGTGGTATCTTCGTAACACTTTTAGGGAAGGCGGTGCTCAGTCGGTGTTTGCTGATACGTTGGATTGGTGTGAGGACTTCCTCGAGGAACACAAGAGGGCTAAGCCCCTCATGCAAGGGGGCAGTTTGGACCAACTGTTGGTGCCTCGGTGGACCAAACCGCCATGGGGAGCTTTCAAGATCAATGTCGATGCAAGGAAAAGCAAGGATAGAAACTCCATGGGCTTCGCCGTGGTCATCAGGGATTCTGGGGGCTTCTTTATTGCTGCTCAGGGATGGAGGCGGGGGAGAAACATGGGGCCCCTGCTCATGGAAGCCCATGCTTTTCTGCTGGCGGTCAGGTGGGCTATGCAGCTTACGTTTAGGAGCATACTGATTGAAACCGACTCTCTCCTTCTTTGTAATTTTTTGACTATGGAAGGACCGATTTGTGCACCGGCGGGAGTCCTTATCGATGAAATTAAGGCTTTTCTTTCAAAGGCTGCCCACATATCAGTTCATCATGTATTAAGGCAGGGAAATGCAGCTGCCCATGCCTTAGCCGATTTAATGTCTTTTTCTGTTTTGGATCATCACTCTTGGTGGGGTAACCCCCCCAAGAAATATTGGGAAAATTTTGTACAGACAATTTTTTTGGGAATGAAATCCTGGATCACCCAATCTCGTTTCCCTTCCACATTGAAAGGAGATCAGGATAGAGTTGTTGTCCTTTTCATCAAAAAAAAAAAGTATATGTACTGATTGTGACAATACATAGATATGTACCGAACCTCTCTATATATGTTTTTCAAGTTTTTTTATTTTTTATTTTTCTATCATTTTATAGGGGCCTATATATGTAGAATTATATAATCATAAATCAATGCTTGTGCAATTTTTTGTTTATTTAAATTTTTTTACATGAATATGTAAGCCGAAATAAGATCTTATATTTTTTATTTTGTTTAATACTTTTATTGAATTTTTAAAAAATTAAAACTTTTGTGTTGGGGAACAAAAAGTGCGTTTTAAGTTTAAAAAATAAAATTGTTAAGCAGAATAAAAATGTAAAATTTCATACATAAAAAGATATTGCTTGGGACATTGTATTCATCTGAAATTTTTTTCAAAAAAATAAAGATCAAGCTTGAGCAAACATGGATTTCAATGCTTGCATGAGCATTAAATCATGATTCAACTAAAATTTATTATATTTTTTATGATTTCAAACACAAATCGTTTTTTACCTCACAGAAAAGTAAGGAGTGAAGGAGAACTATCCGTTTTCGGAAACCTTTCAGTTTGGGCCATGACTGTATTTTAAAAGGCCATGAAATTTCAGAGAAAAAACTAATTAGATAGATGTTAATGGAAGACATCCACACGACTTTTCTACATCTTCCAGCTTTTTCCAAACTTTCGTTTCTAAAATTTTACTTTTCTTTTATTTTAATATATAACATTTAGTCATCCTGGCCTACCTCAACAATATTGCATTGTCCTTATTAACATTTATATTTCTTACCTTTTTATTAGAAAAAGTTTCTCTTGTCTTATTTCAAACCACTGCTCCGTTACCTGAAAATCGTTAGTATACTGTTCATATTTTACAATTTCTCTCTTCTCTTCGTTCGACAAATCTATCTATCAAGCGACCCTGGTTAAATGCACCCGGGTGTACTTCACCCTTTTTTTTTTTACTTTTTTTTTACTTTTTTTTATGAAAATGTTAATCTAAGTGTATTTAACACATGTATAAATTTTTACCATTTTTAGATTTTTTTCAGAGTTTTTAAAATCAGTGGCATTTTTAGTACCGATTTTACAAAATTCAAAAAAAAATTAAAAATCTCCAAAAATGATAAAAAATTATACACATGTTAAATACACTTAGATTAACAGTCATGTAAAAAAATTTCAAAAAAAAATAAGAAAAAAGGAGTGAAGTACACCCGAGTGTATTAAGGCTCAATGCACACGGGTGCATTGAACCAGGGTCCATCTATCAAGTGGGCCCTAAAAAGATGGTGGACTAGATGTAATCTATTGCTATGTTGAGATTTGGTTTTGGTTGGATGAGCATATTTCAGATTTCCCATGTGTGCAAGATTGGGTTCTGCACAGGCTGCCATTTCCGTGCATGCCTACTCAAATTTTTTTTTTTTGCATGTAAAAAGCAATGATAAAACATGTTATTAGACAAGAAAAATCAGTGCTTCAAAAGCTTGGAACATTGGCCATGATAGATGAAAATAATGACAATCCATGATTTGATTTGCATTAAGACTAGCGGTAAAATTAATGCTCTCGTACAAACCCATGCGTCCATCGTCTTACGGCTCTCCACCTTGACTCTCCTACACGTGGATCATGGCAGCAGTGAATCAGAACCGTCAAGCTGGGGGACCTTCCCGTGAATATGATACATAGAAGGAGGTAACGTTAATAAAGCAATCCGAGCCTTTCTTTTCATACTGCCAACAAAAACGTACTTTTTTTTTTTTTCTTTTTCATTCTTCTCTGCCATCCATCATATGTTCCAACTGATGGACGGTTCTGATTCACCGAAAAAGCTGCCACATGTGCATTGCAAGGCTGAGATCTCTAGCAATATGATAGAGAGGAATCTATACAAGGAAGATCAGATCTTAAGAGATGACCTCTGCTGGATTTTGCGGGGCCGCTTTGTCCTCTTCAGTGTCTTGTGGTCTTCGCGCTCGAGCTGATGCCATTTCTTTTCTTTTTCCTTTTTTCTTATCCTCTATTTTGTTAATCATGGAAGAAAATCAAAGCTAAATATACGAAGGCGAATGGGAAGAAAACCATCCGAGAATCAATACAAGCCGGGCAAATGTTGCACTTCGAGAAAGATTTTGTTAGAAGTTAGACCCGGGTTTTCAGGGCCAATTGAAGGTTTAAAAAACGTTTGGGTGGTCCACTAATTCTGCCTAAAAATGGGTGCCCTTACTGGTAAAATAAGCTGTCCACTTGCGTATGAACATGAATTTAGCATGCGGTTCTGAAAATGAAATATTGATAGGCTTTCAATAATCGGTAGATATAGGGGCGGGCTGGCCTACTGCCTATATGCATATGCGACTTGCACTCGCATCTCTTTATGGAGATGAGTGCTTCGTTTTTGGTACGTGAGGATGACACAAAGTTACCACTTTCTTGTCACAGCTGCACCAGTCTCACGTCAACCGTTTTCATGATTCCTTTCGTTGCTGCTGATAAACATGACAATTTCAGCTCTGCCCTTTAATTTTATTTTTGTCCCTCTGGTGGAGAGTGTGGAGACTCCAAGAATGGATAAAGCTGCAAATTCCTTTACTTGATCTCATCACAAGAAAAAAAGAAAGAAAATGTTATTTATTCGAAGGGTATGTTTGTTTTCAATTAAAAAAATTTTAGTCTTCATAATTATTTTATTTTTAATTATTTCTTTATATTTTCTTATAAAATTATCATATTTTATAATTATTTATACAACCAATCTATCTATTTTAACTTTATTCTCTTTACTCTTTATTATTATTTCAATTATATCATATTATTTTCTATCAATTTACAAACTTTAACGCTAAAAGTTTTCACCTGACTTGTTAGTACTTTTCAAACACAAGACGCAGATTACTGTTTTATATTTTTATTACTTCTCAAATACATGACGCAGATTACTGTCCCTGCAAAACAGTTTGTCAGTCACGAATTGTAGCGTAATGACAAACTGTTGCAAACCGTGTCCCTAAACACACCCAAAATTGTCATTGTAATTATTTAGTAGTCACTCATTTGCATATGCTTATAACACTTTTGATTCAGCTGGAATTTATTGCGTGATGGCTAATAAGTTGCTGAATTAATAAGAATCTCAATGAAATAAGTGAAGATTGTTAAATTTGGACGAAATAAAATAATTTAAACTATTAAACTTTCTTTGGTGTAGCTAAAGCTAGAAATTGAAATAATGTAAAAAAAAAAAAAACCAAAAATCCTTATTACAGTTTTTTGTGATGATACAACGACAATATTTTAAATAAAATTTAAAAATTCGAATACCATTAATGACTAAAATATTTAAAAATAAAATGGATAAATTTTAAAATTATGAAAGAATAATTGGCATAATAATAATTATATTTAAATGAAATATTAATCGAATACTTTATATAAATTTTTACAATTATATTTGTGTATGATTATTATCCTATATAACTAATTGCATAGATTAAATTATACCATTGTTAGTATTATATTTAAAAATTATTTATTGAATCTAGTCATTAATAATATTTTCTTATCTAAATTTATTTTCATTGAAATGTCAATGAAAATTTTAAAATCATTTAAAGTGCACATGTAACCATTGAACCACAATCGTTCATGTTATATTTGATATAAACAAATGGTCAACTTAGGCCGGCTTAAAAAAACGTAGCTAAAAATTATGACAATACTATTGTGTTTAAAAATTAAAAAATAACTAAAATATCTAAAAAAAAGTAAAACTTAGTTTATAGATTAAATATACATAACTTAAATATATTCATAAAAAATCGAAAAAATAAAAAAATACATTTTTTTTAAGTCGGCCTAAGAGTATCAGCCGCCTTTGACTTATTAGGAAATTTCTTTGAAATAAGCATAGGAGCATCAACCTTATCAAACATATATATTTTTTATTTTTAAATCTGACTTAAAATAGAAAATCAGCCACATGGACCTGGACCTATGTCTCTTTAGGTGGAAGAAATGATCTTGCATATGTTAATTAAATGGATTAGATAAATTTGAACAGATTGGGCTTTTTGCATTTGCTTCATCTGTTTGCGCCAATTTTTTAAATTTTTGGCTACCCTCTCTATGTTTGCGTGAATTGCGTAGATCTCCATGTGGTCATCAATTTGTTTAAATGAATATGAACGACATTTACGTATGTAAGTCAGGAGTTTGGTGTTGCCGACATGTCTTTTTAGACGGGCTTCTGTCTGGAGAGTTTCTGATCCAATGGGCCTTCCAAAATTCGGTTCTGAAACCCACCCATCCCTTCCCTTTCATCCATTCCAACCCCTCAACGTATGATTAGTTGCCCATCGTTTTTCTGACATAATTCAATCGCATATGCAGCTCGCGTTTATGTTCAGATATGTATTTTTGTTTTTTAGACTGCTTTCAAATTTTTCTACATGATTTGTAGGTACCCATACAAGGTGAACTCTCTTGGGAAGTTACCTGCAACAATCCAAGTCTGTCGGACAAATTGCTATTGCGTTCGAGTTTTTCAGAAAGGCCTTTTCACCACCATTTACTATTAGCACCGATGCAGACCTCGCAAGCATCGAGTTCCAATGCTCACGCTCATGTGAGCACTTTAAAATAATATATATATATTGTTATAAATGTATTTTTTAGTATTTACTTTTGAATTTCGAAAGTAAAAAACACGCATTTTCATATATAAAAATTCAAAAAAATACTAAAAAAAATTATAAAAAAAAAGCCTATAAAAACTACATGCTTGTTGCTTAGGCCCCGTATGAATTCCCAAAAAAAAAAAAAAAAATTGGCTCGTTTGAGTTTGAGCAGTATGGGTACTCGTTTAACATTGCATGATATATTTTTAACTATTTTTATTTTTATTTGCATTTCCAATTATTGCTGTTCATTTTTCATAAAAAGTTTATCGATTTTTTTATTTATGTTATTTCTAAACAATATATCTACCCTACCATATCATTTCAATTTTTTGGTCGATTTTTAACTTTTCTTAAATTTTTAATCTTCTATTTACAATAATCATAAACGATTAAGGGTTCAAATTTTGTAGCCCTTAGCTGGTATTTTTAATTTTTTCATAAAAATTTTAGTTCAATTGTATTTAATTTAGCTATCAAAGATTTAAAATAAGTGTACAAAATTTACATCTTTGGATATGTATATAATATTTATTGATTTAAAAAAGGATAAATGGCTTAAATACAACCCAAAACTTTTAATTTTTGAAATTCAAAAAAATATGTTTTCACAAATTATATAATTTAAAATGTGAATTATATACATTTGGGCTTATGTTGTTATGAAATAAACAGAAACACAGCCTGGGCTCTAGTCGGGGCTAACAAAACTAGAGACCAACAAGTAAAAGTCAAAGGTGGCCACAGCCCACAAACAACTTCTAATGGGCTAGAATAAGGAAGTGCAAGGTACGGGCTGGCCACCAATTCTTCTCATCATTTTATTCCCACATCGAGCGATGGCAGGGATGGTATGGGAACGAGCAGGCAATAAAAGAGCATTCAAGGGATTGGCCTTAGCATACCTTTGTCGGTCTTTTGGCTAAGATCAAGTCTGGTATATGTTCTTATCAGTTTAATATTTGATACATGGGTTATTGGTCCACATGATATTTATAGAAGTTCAAAATAGATCTTTACACATGTAAGGGATTTGTGACCATGATTTCCTAATAAGATTGGAAACTTTGGTGGTTTTGGAAAAAAGTAGAATTGTTATTTGGATAAGAATCCTAAATTGAAGAAATAGAATTATGGTAATGATAGATATCTTGAGTAAGATTGGAAACTTTGGTGGTTTTGGAAAAAAGTAGAATTGTTATTTGGATAAGAATCCTAAATTGAAGAAATAGAATTATGGTAATGATAGATATTTTGAGTTCTCTTGCCTGTGGACTCCTTTTTATAAGGCATTCGGTTAAAATCTCATATTTTTAGGAGATATTTTAGATTTGTAGGTGCTGTAGCCCGATTCTTTGGGGAATAGTGGAGATGTGGGAAGAGAAAACGTGTAGAGAGGCCATGTGTGAGAGGCGGTTTGACTTGGCCTCTACACTACCCCCCCACGTGTGTGTGTGTGTGTGGTTTTTTTTTTCCGTCACTTGGTTATTTAAGCAGGAAAGAGGGGCATTATTCAAATTTTAAAAGTTTAAGTTTGATTGTTATTTATTTTCGAGTGTTGTGTCCTAATGGCTGGTCATAATTATATTTGTTAATTTTTTTAGGTCTCGTACTGACGACTTATATTAGTTATTGGTCCAATTTTGGTATGTTCTGAGTGTGATTCTAAAGGGGCAGCAGTGAATCGTCTCGTCAATTACCATGTTCTGAGTGTGATTCTAATAATCAACCCGCCAACCTACCCGTCCAACCCGTTTATAAATAGGTTTGGGTTAAAATTTTTGAATAAATAGTTTATGATTTGTCAACCTGTTCAATTATTTAATTAAATAAATGAATTAGAGTTTAGGTTTTACAACCCGTCAGCCCGTTTATATAACTCGTTTAATCCGTTCAACTCATATAACTCATATAACTCATATAACCCGTTTACATGATATAATATATATAAATATCTAAACAAATTTCATCCTTAATTTTTATTCCTATTCTCCAGTCTCGCACTCTCGCTCGTGTGCCCTGTTCCTGCCCAAGGTGAAAGTCCCTCTCCTTCATGACCTAATATTCGCCATAACCTTCTTCTCCCCCCATTTAGCCGCCGTGCCCTCGGTTCCCTAAAATCGTCGCAACCTTCTTCTTCCTTCAACTTCCTTCTTCTTTGTGGTGTCCCTCTCTTGCCCCTTCGTGCCCTAATCGCGACAACATTCTTCTCCCTCAAGTGTTCTATTATCGTGCCCTAAGTCTTCTAAAATCACCGCAACCTTCTTCTTCCCCCAACTACCTTCGTCTCAACCGTGGCATGTCTCGGCCCCTCATGCCCCTTGAATTCGCTCGCCTGAAAATTTTCTTTCAGCACGCCTCAAGCATATCCACCTCCCATTCTCTTCCTTTCTTGCTATGTCTTTGCCTTAAGATTCTTGTCACCTACTCCGGCTGCGACTCCACTTTCTTTCCCACGTCCTCTGCCCTTCCTCTGTGTCTTCCATTGTGTCTGCTCGACGTCTGCCTTCAGCCTTTTATCCTTCCTCTCTCTTACTATCTGTTGTTAGAAACGAGACGATGAATCCCCTACCCTTGGGCAGCTCTCTCTTCTTGCGCCCTCTACTAGTATTGTTTAATCACTGCTGCTGATCTCCTCTCCAGGCAAGTGAGTGAGGCCTCTCCCTCCCTCCCTCCCTCTCTACTAGTATTGTTCAATCACTGCTGCTGATCTCCTCTCCAGGCAAGTGAGTGAGCTCTCTCTCGCTCGCTCTCGTCGAACTCGTCATTAACAAGTATTAATATTTTGCCTATTTTGAAGTTCTCCTTTTCATGACCTTGTATTTTTTATTCTTGACACGTTGAATACTAATGTTGTGGTAGTTTTATAATTGTATTATTATGTTATGGTTGTATAATCTATGCTCTGTCTTGTTGCATTTAATATACAATTAAGTGTAGGAATGTTTCAATGCACCCTGCCGCAAAACTCCTTTTTTAATATTTAAATTACTAAAAAAATGCCACTAATTTTCAAAAATCAGAAAAAAATTCTAAAAATATTCGAAAATGGTAAAAATTGATGCACGTGTTAAATGCACATAAATTAACATTTATGTGAAAAGAGTTTTAAAAAATATAAAAAAAGAGTTTTGCAGCGAGGTGCATTGAAATTTCAATACACTTTGCTGAATTGAAACATTCCCCATTAAGTATTGCATATAGACAAAGAGCATATGAAAATTAATCAACTCATTAACAACTCGTCAACCATTTATAAAATAAATTGTAAATAAATTAAGATTAAATTTTTTAAAATAAATTAAGATTAAATTTTTTAAAATAAATTAAAATTAAAATATTTTAAATAAATTAAAATTAAAATTAAACTCCAGCTCATTCAAGACCCCCAACATTATCTAGCCGTGGAGATCTGCTGGCGTAACAAACGCGTGGTTTGAATATCTTCACCAAGTAAATTAAAGCACGAGTCAACACTGGAATGGACAGTTAGTTGACTACCGCGCGAGGGTGATGGTTGTGCGCGTGTAAGGTCCCCGACTTCGAATCTTTCCCTATCACTACGCAAATTAAGCTTTTCACTCTTTCCCCTCAAAGTGAAAAGATTTCACTTGATTTGAACTTCATCGATTTTAATTTTATAAAATCTCAATCATTCGTCCTTTTTAAAATGAATTTTTTTTATAGTATAAATCGAAATCATTTTTAAAACCGCTTATGTACATGCACGACATAAAAACTACGATTGCTTTACATTTACCGTTAAATTATTTTAATTGTATGATATATTATATCTATTTTAATTAAAAATTTATCCAATTCCTAACTAAAAATGTACGTTAAACATATTGGATGGTTGAGATTTCACACAAGCACGTTAGAGGGCCCAACCCAATCATTTTGGACAACGGGGGTAAAGTGGAGTCCAATACATCGTTGCGCTCTTACAAGTGCCTGCATTTGGGGCGGCGGAGCTGGGTCCTCGAAACTTGCGTTGCCGCGCGTATTCCGAGCCTGGTTTCGCATGCTGACCCTGCGCTGGGTGGCGTCGGTAATCCGATTGATTAGGAAAGTGTGCCCACTGTCCCAACGGAACAGTTGGCACAAATGGATGGGGCACGTAAGCGGGCAGGTGCGTTATACGAGGGAGGAGGGGCGGGAGGGCCGACTAAGAGACTAAGAGAGTGAGAGGGCCACAGGATCCACTGTTCTAATCCTCCTTCCCATAGACAAGAGCTGCTGTTTTACTCTCCCTCTCCCTCTCTCTCTCACGTCTATCTCCATTTCCACTTCCACTTCCTTTCCTGCAGAAAAAGCACTTCTTCCCCTATTCTGCTTCTTCATCATCTTCTCCTTCTTCTTCGCTCTCAACCAAAATGGTTTCTGTGGCGGACTCGCATTCTCCTGCAGCGCAGCAAACCCAAGCGTCAGGCCTCCAACGTCCCCAAGTCCGCTCCATGCGCACCATTCGCTCCTCCCTCTCCCAATCCCTCCGTTCGTCTTCCTCCATCTCCGTCGACCCCCCAGACCTCCCCGCATCCATCCTTTCCACCACCCAAACCATCGATTTCGCTCTGCAACAGCTCGCCGCCAAACACAAACCATCCCCCGACTCCCTCCAGCCCTCTGATCTCCTCGACCTTTCCCAAGCCTTCAGTGATTTCTCTGCCTACAGCAGCGACATCTCCGGCGAATTGCAGCGCCTCGCTGCTATTCCACCGGGAGCCGACGATCCGCCGCCCCCCAACAACGACAACCCAGATCAAGATTCCTCCTTCGAGTCCTCCTTCACGCGTCCCTGTGACCTCGAATCGACCGTCGAAGCTTGTGTCGGGGACCTGAGATCATCTTCAATCGAAGCGAAGCGCCGGGCTGCCGCGAAGCTGCGCCTCCTCGCGAAGAACCGCCCTGAGAACCGAGCTTTGATCGGATCGTCCGGGGCGATTCCGGCGCTGATTCCGTTGCTCAGGTGCGGAGATCCCATGGTTCAGGAGCAGGCGGTGACGGCGCTTCTGAACCTGTCGCTCCACGAGGATAACAAGCTGGAGATCACGGAGTGTGGCGCGATCAAGCCCTTGATTTTCGTCCTGAAGATGGGCACGCCGGTGTCGAAGCAGAACGCGGCGTGCGCTCTGCTTAGCCTGTCACTGTTGGAAGACAACAAGATTACCATTGGGGCATGTGGGGCTATCCCGCCGCTGGTCTCTCTGCTGCTGAACGGGTCCAACTGTGGGAAAAAGGACTCCTTGACGACGCTGTATAAGCTCTGCAGTGTGCGGCAGAACAAGGAGCGGGCGGTGAACGCCGGCGCGGTGAGGCCACTGGTGGATCTCGTGGGGGAGCAGGGGAGTGGAACCATGGAAAAGGCTCTGGTGGTGTTGAGTAGCTTGGCTGGGATACTAGAGGGAAGAGCTGCAATAGTTGAGGAGGGTGGAATTCCAGTGCTTGTTGAGGCTATCGAAGGTGGATCTGGAAAAGGGAAGGAGTTTGCAGTGCTGACTCTGCTTCAGTTGTGCACAGACAATGTGGCTAACCGTGGGCTGCTAGTTAGGGAAGGTGGGATTCCGCCATTGGTCGCCCTCTCTCAGACTGGAACTACGAGGGCGAAACATAAGGTATATGTTCTCCTCCAATCGTCAGTCTTGCTCTGTAGTGCTAATTTTTGCTGTCGTCTGTATTCTGATCATGCTCTGTTAAGTTGTCTGTTTGTGTTTTCTGGAGTCATGGGCCTATTTTGGATTTCTACGACTCGCTTGGTTGAGTTGAGTTTAGTTGCTCTGCTTGCAATTGTTCTGGTTAATTCAGTTGCTGGTTGTGGTGCATTGTGTAAAATTGATGTGGGTTGTATCGCTTGTGTCCCATTTCGGTGGCTGGATGCATTAGTCCTATTCACCTTTGCCTCCTGATACCCTTGTCATCAGCCCCTATTTGTGCCTACCTTATATTTGTTCTTGAAATCACGAAGATATTTCCCTGCTTAGTTTGGGACAACTCGTCCTGAAACTTGGACCTTGTTTTCACCTCTCCTGGTTAACGTTTTGAAACCCACCTTCATTTGCATTACCTTGAGAAAGGTGGTCAGAAGAACTTCCGGAAGTACCTCTCTGCGAATTGAGGACGTGTGTCTTTCAACTTGGCTAGTTTATATGACCTTTGCAAGCTTCTGAGAAGTGCAGAAATATTACTTCTGTTATTCAAATAACCAAAGAAAGAACATAGCAGATATGCCGCTTGCTTGACATTAACTCAATCGAGCTTCAAACCCTAAATTGTTCCAGACAGAAGTCAGCATTCTGATTTTGGACATCCTCAGTGAAGTTCTGACATATATGTCAGTGCATGCAAGTCACGTGGGCATATTTGAAATAGATTGTTTCATAAAAGCTGTATCTACAGACTATTGCTTGCCAGTAGCCAAGTACAAAAGGATTTTTATGTCCTCTGCGCACCATTAGGAATTTAGGCCAAGTGGTCATAAGTCTATTGAAGGCGCTGTTTATATGATGCTTCAAATCTGTGGTTCAAATGACTGTTATTGTAACAAGCCAATAAAATCACTTGGGCGAGAGAGATCCAGCAGATGTCTTTGATTTTTCCATTCACTGCTGTTGCTGTTTTCTCCATATTCACTGCTGGAATTTGAACATTGATATGGGCAGTCTGTGTGCTCCATTGGCTAGATCCTGCACGGAATCATCCAAATTTTGTTGGGATGATTAAAAACAATTTTAGATTGCATGTTTCCTTTTGACTGCTGCATCACAACCATTAAATAAAAAACCATTACCAAAGAAAGACCATGCTGAAAGTTTACTGTAGATTGCGAGTTGTTGTCAATTATTTTGGTTTTGAATTTCTGACTACTTGCGCTTCAATAAACTAAGAACCTTGCAAGTTTACTGTGGATTGCAAGTTTTTATCAATTATTTCTATTTTGGTTTTGAATTTCTGTCTACCTGCGCCTCAATAAACTAAGAACCTTGAATGCATTTCATATGTTCTGCATTTTAGTAGTGGTGTTTTCATCATGATTTCATGAAAAATTCTGTGGGGAAATGATCAACTTCCAGTCAATTAGGTTGACCTCATTGACATTACTTAAACAGGTTTGTGATTTAACCACTAAGAAAATTGAGAGAAAAATCTCCTATAAATGACTGACAACAATTTGGTTATTCAGAGAGAAATCTCTGATTAGGAGAATAAGAGTTCACTAGAAACATGCTCCAACATTAGCGGTCCATTGCCACCAATATCCATTCTCCTGACAGAAATAGCATAAATCACTTCACAAACAGGGAACCTCATCTGGATTTTAGAAATCATTAATTTCAATTCAAAATAAATGTTTCACATTTGTTATTAGAACCAAGAATTTTTCGTCTAAGTTGATTTGGGGAAAAGTGAAAATAAAGTAGCATATCAAAAAACATATCGTACTTCTTCCTAAGCTTATTTTACGTGAGAAACCTTGATCCGGGAATCCGGGAATACGAGAGTAAATTTCAAAATTTCCACACGTTTTAGTACTTTTCTTTTCAAAGGTTGGTTCCTGTAAATGATTTCTAATTTTTTTTTTGTTGTGTGATTTCTAATGTTTTAATTAGATGCGAATGTTGAATATGAGATATCAAGTTTGGATTTCATATATTCTTAAAGATGGGGGTGCAAACAAAGTAGTATAGCAATTCACATCGGTGGTGCATGCACCATTTGAATATTTCCCTGCACACACACCATGATTTGGCAGATGAATGCATATGACCTATGGCATGTACCCAGGTATTGCATATTCATATCATAGGAATTCTTATTTCTTTCTGGGGAATGTTTGCAGGCTGAAACACTCCTACGATATCTGCGGGAGCAGCGACAGGATGCCTCTTGTTGGAGAACCTGAGAAGGGATTCAGTTTAAGTTGCATAGGAAACTGGTGTGTATTTGTACTCTGGTTATTGACTGTAAATAGGAGATGTCACGTTTGTAAAATGTATAGTATATTGTGGAGTAGGAAGGGTGAACGGATAAGCGGGTGAGGAACAAGAGTTTTTTAACTGTTGACCTGGTCGACGAGGACGATTAGTCTTTTAAATTTTAGTAGTTTTGGTTGTTTCTTTTGTTTTGCGAGAGAGTATTGTATTAAATTTGGGATTTGGGTTATGATCCTGTATTTTGTCTGGGTGATCCAAATTCAGTTTAGGAGAAATGGTGGAAAGAAAAAGCATTTGGGGTTTATTTCTCTGTGCCTGGTCTCGATCTGAAATTTCATCACTCCTAAGGTTCCCAGCAGAAAACCTCGAGTGGAGTGGTGAGAAGCTGTCCTTGCAAATAACAGCCTCATATATCTATATATCCATGAAGGTGTCTGCCGACATCTTACTGGTTTAGCGCCATGGGTCGGCCATTTCCTTTTGGGACTAAATTCACACCTGATAATAATTATGACGGTGGTCGGGGCATTAAAAATTATGTTGGGAAATCATGTCGGCAAAACAGGTTCTTTAAAAGAAGTAAGAAAATTAATTAAAATTTATGGGTCTGTTTGGACACGAGGAAAAACCAGATGAAGAGAGAGAGTTTAACTAGGAAAAAGATGTGTAAGAAGGGGAGTTAATGACGACAACACTAGGTTGAGATTTAACTATTTAAGCTGAAAGTCAACATAGAAGTGTACAAATAAATGATAATTTCTAGAAGTTGTTCTCTTTTTTTCGAGTTTTCAAGTCAACTCGGGCTAGCTAACCGTTTCAGTTTTTAGCCAAAGTTATTAACTCAAGTCAAAAATAACTAAAATGTTTTTATATTAAAAAATATATATCTTAAACGGGGTAACCGAATGCACTCAGGTGCATTTGACCCATTTATTTTTATTTTTTTGAAATTTTTTTATACAATTGTTAATATAGGTTTATTTAATGTATTAATTTTTACTATTTTTGGAAGTTTTTAAATATTTATTTTTAATTTTTTAAAATCAGGGCATTTTCGTAATTCATAAATTATAAAAATGTCACTGATTTTCAAAAATCAAAAAAATTTAAAAGTATCTAAAATTGGTAAAAAAAAAAAAATTGTTATATATGTTAAATACACCTAGATTAACAGTTGAATAAAAAATTTCAAAAATAATTTTAAAAAATAAGTTTTTGCACTCAAGTGCACTATATCACGTCCTTATCTTAAAATGATAAACTTGTTACATTACATAATTAAATATATTTATGACAACAGTTTTATAAAAATATAAATAAAAAATAGGACTTATGGCTAACAAATAAAACGCGGCTTCTTTTTTTTCTGGCTTGTGATTGTATGCACCCAGATGTATTTAACCTTAATGCACCCAAGTGTATTTAACTTATTTTTTATATTTTTTTGAAATTTTTTTTAATACAACTGTTAATATAAATATATTTAACAGTTATATAAAAAAAATTTAATATAAAAAATAAGTAAAATACACCCAAGTGCACGCGGTAGATCCGGGCCCTTGTTTTTTTCGGTTGCCGTGATTTGCTGGTGAAAGCGCCAGTGGATGCGGACCCGAATGGATCGAAGTACACCTCCCTGATGGGATCTGGAATTCATCCCTGCCTACTACCAAGTACCAACTAACCATTGGACTCGGCAATTATGTTACTTTGGAAAAAGATCCAATCACCAAGTGAGCTGAAACATGAAGTACGTTGGGCAAAATTTTTCCTAGACGAGACTTTCGTACATGCTACTTCCTTTTTTTCTGTTTAACTCGGCTACCATGGCGCCTCTGAAATATAATCATCTTTTGTTACTGCTCCCCAATGTGCTGCTCCTGTTGATTATTGAATCTTTTGATCAGCATAGCCGCACACTCAATTTAGATATGGCGTCTGAGATTGGGAAGATGAGGTGGGGCAAAAAAGAATCCGGAAAAATAAAGAAAACAATGTGACATGAGAAAGATTTCTCATATGAGAAGATGTAACATTAAATCAACGTTCTAACATCGTCATCGCACCTTACCGTCCAACCGTTCATTTACTCTCTTTTTTTTTTGGATTAATTACCGTTCATCTACTTTTTGGCATGTTGGAGATGCCGAAATTCTTAAATTAGCTGGTGTGGGAAATCTGTCTCTGTTCATGCTGGAAGGGCTTACCTGAACTTCTATTCTGCATGTCAATGGCTTTCTCAAATCATGGGTTTATTCTGCTACGCATGGCTACAAGAGCATCAGTTGTTGCTGATATTTCTTCCTAATGGTTTTTTCCAATCATTACTCTATTTATTTTTTCATCATCATTTTATCCATACTTCGAAACGACCAAGGCCATTTTAGATAAGATGTGCTTTCCCATTGACCATATTCGATCTCGACAGGATTTGAACTGATGGCTAAATTTCAGGGTAGCTATTTAACCACCAATACATCCATAAGCAGCATATCTGTATGTGAAAAACATCGATTTGAATCTTTCCCTGTACAAGAGTATCCATAAAAAGACCCTGAATCAAGATTTGAGTGTAATAAGACTATGATGAACCGAAAAATGATTGCCCCTACTTATCTTGAAAGCACAACAAAGTAAAAATCCCAAAATATTCCTCCAAGTATATCAGGGGCTTGAGATCTACATCATTAAGAAGAGACACAACAGCAACCAGCGAACCTTGTTTTATAGTGACCAAGCATTTTCTCTCTCCGAGTTACTGGAAAAAGTTGGGTTTTAACGACCAAGGAAATGATTTTTCTTGAACAAGAATATCAATGGGACCCTGCTTTCCCATTAATAAAAAGGTAGGAATACTTTGGCATTAAGCAAATACTCAGAAGATAATTTCAGAAGTTCCAAAAATGTTTTCAGAAACAATGATAAAGATCACAAAGAAAGGGATGTAATGGACATTGTTCTAGTATTAACATTTGATGCATCATGTCATTGCCACGGCGGCATCATAGCCCATTAACTATCGAACAGAATTTTATCAAGTAATATAGCAAATTCAGCGTCTTCACTTCTCAATTGAAAGATAATGAAGGAACCTGAAATCTTGGAGAGTTGTTTTAGGAAGTATGATTTTAGATTTCTTAAGCAAAACAACAAATTTGAACTGCTAGGTCGGAGCAACTCAAAGATTCAGTTCAAAATTGATATGAAATATACACAACTTGAAAGCAGTCCAATGGTAACCATTTCAGTAAATTCAGGCAAAATACCAAATCTGAGCAATAAAGCTTTGTATATCTGAGATGTACAAAATCAGCTGTGTTGATGCATGCCAAACTTCCTGAAATGTGCTGTAGCCTCTAGATGATCTTTGCCCGTACCATTTTTACAGTATGTGCAAATGCATATCTTTCAAGGTCTTAGCTTATGTTAGTGGAATTTGCAGGCTAGAAGTGAAAGAAAAAGAAGAAAAAAAATAAATGGCAGCTACATTTGATCGAATTTCAATAATTACATCCTTCTATATTTTTGAATAACCTGCTTACATCAATTTCAGTTAATCCTGTCAAAAAGCTAAACCAAAGGCAGCCTGATCAATGGCTCGGGAAACAATATGAGACATCATCCCTAACGACCCAAAAGCCAATGCATTGGATTCCATGATCTTAGAAAGGCAAGAGTTCCATATGATTATGAGCGTAAGCACTGTATTAATATTCGTGCCATTTACCCACATGATCAATATGGAGCTTTGAAAGAATTTGTGATCAAATAAAACTAGGGAAAAAAATGTTACCTATGAAGAAAGAATTGAATCTGTACCTCTAGTGAAGATGCTGCGAATGGTAGCCCAACAGTGCAAGACCACATCAGTCTGGCATAACGTCTCCCTTTATTTTCTTCTATTTACATTTCTTCTGGATCTCAGCTAGCAATGTTGCAAATGCCACTTGCCACTCAGCATTTGATGACTCAATGCAGAATATACGATATATCATCTTCAACTCTTCAATGGTTGCCTTCTCAAACAGCCTGCCTACCAAGCATTGGACCTCATTAACTAATGAACTGCTCTCATCAATTCTTAATTCATTCTTTCCCAATAAATCCATTCCAAAAACCTTTAATGCTTTCTCTGTCGAACTGGCCCTGCTGCCAATGCTGGAATCAGGCAGTGTACTTGACTTTGACATCCAATATGCCAGAGACTGATGGTGAGGATCAAGAGCTTCAATAGCCTGCTCACAGAATCAATGTTGAGATATTATTTGACATCCATACTTCTATATTAGAAATTTTCTAGCCAACAAACTTCCTACTAATGTACACACACACATGCCAACTGACATGGCCACTCCAAGAAGCATATGAGCAGGCAGCAGAAGTCGGCCGCCACAGTCAGGCAACAGTTTTTGGAAAAGGAAAAGCAAACAAAAAATAATTAAAATTCCAAGAGTTATAAAACTAGATTGGTCACACTAAATCAACTAAATGGGCTTGAATCTTCACCAGGAAAAGCATGATGGCAAGTAAAAGCAGAACCAGAACAGCAATGTGCTTTTACTTACTCTTTTGGGTGAATCATATTGTTATAGACTGCAGAAAATTGAGAATTTCATATTCTTCTCTGATAATGTTGATTATTAGTCCAGGGATGGATGGATTTATTAATTGTTTATTTATTCTGTTTTTTTGTTGGTTGGAAGTTATGAACTCTTTACAGGCAAAGAACAATAAAATGTTGCTCTCACAAAAGGGGTGAGGATGATGTACGAATGTAGCAACCTATCATTTGTTTTAACATTGTTCACCACTTCACTCAAGTATAATATGACTTTCGTTTTGAATGTTAAGCAAGGCATGTACAACAGAACATTATATAGTCAAGGTGGAGAGGCTTATGCCGAAGTTCTTTTTCATAAAAGAAAATATTACGATTTTTTTTTCATTTTTACAATTATGCAATGGTCAAAGTAAAGAATCATATATGAGCTATTGAGTGAATCAAATTTGCAAATTACAGTCTCTCGGTCATGAAGTCCATCCAAAATAGAGTTGTACCTGAATGACTGCTGGAGAAGTAAAACCAAACATTTCATGCCCGTCAAGGCTTCCAGGAGGTTGCAAAGGGGGCAAGCCTTGTTTACCCAGGCTATGTTGCCTTAGGATTTCCTGGTTCAGTCTTGCTTGAACCATTTCCCAACACTTGTCAATAGAAACATCCATGAAGGCCTCTGATGGATTCTCCTCCATCATTACCTGAAATTTGTTAACACCAGTGATAAGATTGAAAATGGAAAAAAGAAAAACAAAATACATAGTGAAAAACCATGAACTAGTTACAATTAAAACAGCGACATCTAAGGACAATAGTTAGGATCAGTATGTAGGGAACCATTAATTTGTGTGACAGTGTAAATGTACATGTTTATCATCCTCTTCTTTTTCTCTTCCTTTATTTTCTTGTATCAGCAACTAAATAAAAGGATAAACTTGTGGAATTCACAAGAAATGTAAAAAAAACATGTTCATGTATTAAAACCACAAAATTTGAGGAAGTACTATCATACTGATAGTACACATATCCGTACAATCTAGTTTCAGGACTCCTTTGTCGGGACAATTTTCTGTACCTGGAAGAGTAGGAAATGGTATTTCCGTGAACAAATGACAGCAATTATACAGCTTTTTTGATCATGCATAAGGCTACAACATTTTGCAAGTAGATTTTTAATGCAGCCCAAAGTTAGAAGAAAATACAGTTGTTTGTGAAATCACATCCATTCACAAGTTACTGCCAGATGAAAGTCGCCTAATGAAAAAGAAGATTCATGTCTGAGTGTCCAACCTATCATCCCAGCTTACGTTTATCCATTGGTCTCACAGAATAGCCAGATTCATAAATGGACAAAATCTTACAAAAATGCAAAAATATTGCAAAATGCAAACCTTTCTGCCCATGCACAATAAGGTGGCAATATCGCAATAGATGCACTGGCCAACTACCTAAGTCGAGAGGTACAGTTCACAAGCTAAAGCTCATGGCTGGTAACACTGGCTCATAGCTGATGACAAGCTAAAGGTTTTCCTACAGAAAACGCTGACTGCAGAATCCCTCACTTCAATCCATTTGATTAGCAGGGGCCAACAAATTAATATCAGAGAACTTCAAAATTTTCTGACAGGATGATAGTTTAAAATGTATAACTAGAAAATCCCATTCCTTCACTAGAACTAGCATGTGGAATGCATTTGAATAACAGAAGATCAAAAAATACCCCAGATTATTATTATTATTTTTTTTTTTATATTCAATACCCCAGATTATTGAATTTAAATTTGATTACTTTAGAAAACCCTTCTCATGTAATGATAGTGTTACAGCCACAGGTCAGTGCTTTGAATCCTATGCACACTTGAGATTTAACTGTTCTCCAATCATGTGCTTTTGTTTGTTACTTTGCAACAGTTAAATCAAAAGGAACATAAAATTTGAAATTTATATCACATTGCTTTAGGTGTCAATCGCTCGAAAATGGAAGGTACATATTGTATATAAAAAGATTAATTACAATGAATGTTGAGGAAAGTTGAAATAAGCTGACCTTGAAGAGAGGCCCAAGAAGGCCTGCATCTAATACTTCTGAGATATATTTACAGCTCTGAGTGGGATTAAGGACATTAACATAACTCACTCGACTTCTGAATCCTACAAAATCACCAAAAAATGAAATTAGTAAGATGACAACTACTTCCGATACATCACAGAATTAAATTGCAGAAAGTAGTTTCAGAAGAGAAAATGATTGAATAATTATTTAATGTATAGCTTAACTTGTGTTCACATTTTGCAAAAATAAATAAATAAATAAATAAATTGCATCCTCATACTACTCAATTCTGAATGGAAAGGAAGCTGCAGTTTGCTCACTTCCAAATAAATAATACGTATCACAATTCAAACAAGCATAGGTAAAACAAATGTGTTGGGAAATACCTTTTGGAAATATTGCCTTTCTGCTGCACCATTGCTTTCCAGGCATCACAGTTCCTAAAATCAGAGGCTCAACATGATACCTTGATCTGCATAATACCTTCTCCTTTTCATCAGATTTTGGTAAAACAGAATCTGAATTTTTATGGCAATGACTGTTAAGTTTGATCAAGCATGAACCATGTTGCACATTGTCCATATAAAAACTACTGATCTGTGGCTCAGGTAGACATGATTGCTTAGGTTGAAGATCAACACCAAAAAGTTTATAATCTTTATGTGCACGGGCGAACTCAGTATCTCTTGAACATGATGCCCCACTAGACACCTGGTTTGGAAAAACATTTGAAGAAGATGACTTGACAGAATGTAGTGAAGCATTCAAGTTAAGATCAGAACTCTGGGCAGTAGGAATAACACATCCTTTGATGAAATTGGATATCCTATTTGTTTCTTCCAATCCACAATCGTTAGTAGCAACAGCTTCTGTTTGTGAAGACACCTGTCTTGGAATATTTGAAGTCTCAATGTATTTCTTCTTTAAAAAGGATTGAATGAGGGTTTTATTATTGTCAGTGGATTCTTGACGTTCCTCACTTTCTTGGTCCCTGTATGGTCCATCCATAATCAAATAAGGAGACGACGCATGGCCTGCTTGACCATCTCCATGACTAAGAATCAAAACATTTTTACCTTCTAAAGATAACTCCTTGCCCCTAGATTCCTCCTGAAAAAGCTCATCACTATGCATAATTGAAACATGTGATTTGGAAATTCCACCTTCTGTCTCGATATTGGATTCATACGAATCATCAGGGCCCTTCAGTTTTGGTTGAAAGACTTCTGAAGAATCATGATGCTCGTACTTGCATGGTTCATTCATATCAGGCAATTCTTTTACCCCTTTGGAGCAAGCAGAACTATCACACCTTTCCAGGCTAAAATCCACTTTTGATGTGCCACAATGCAGATCCTGTTTCAAGGCCTCAGTTTCCATAGAGTCAATGTCGCTCTCCAGTTTGTGTGATTCTGTTACAGCTCTTTCTGAAAGATCTTTGCAAACAGGAATAGACACCAACCTGGGCTCATCTGTTACAGCTAATAATGGTGGTTCATGAAAATGGACCAACCCATTGTCCTCTGACACACAGTGCTGCAATGAAACCATTTCCCCTTCTAAAGCTTTCACAAGAGTTTGTAACAAATCCATATCATAGCGAAAGAGCAAAAACTTCTTGTTGGATTCACAGGAACAGAGTCGATCCACATGCTTCAAGCATGCGAAGCGGTTTTCAGAACATTCACAACCCACGGCAGACAGGTGTAAATCATAAAAACAAGAAGCGCATTCTCTATCCACTGTTAAAGCAAAGTCTCTATCCATCTTTCTGGCCTGTGAGATAAGAAGAGACTGTCTTCTTTCTTGCTCCATTGCAACCCGGGTCTAGAACAGGAAGACAAATCACCATTATGAATTACAAAGAATCTCTAACTTGACATTCATTAAGTTATTGTACCTCAAAAGAGAAGAAGCAGCACATAAAAACAAGGAACTGAACAATTTTTTATTACGAAACCAACAACCATCTTATGGTTTTAGTAATTCAAATAGCCCACATGGAGGGAGTGCAGTTATTGAGAAAAATTACCCCTGACTAGTAAGGCCCCTCAAGTCTCAACTGATTGGGTGAACAGGTCAGTTAAATATGTTGTCCTAAGACAGACACCTGTACCAGTTCTGGGCCAAAAAAAAAATTTCAATTTCTTTAAAATAAGAAAACAAATGACATAATCTTACCTTAATTGCATTTGTAAGCAGTCCTTCCTTTCGACAAACACTTCCCCATTTCGTATATTTAAGGTTATTCCTACCATGTAACTGCAGCTCTGAGAGAGCCCTGATGGCTTCCCAGGCTGCACCAAACAGTAATTTATCATGAGACAAGGATGTTTTTCGACACTGTTCACTATAAAGCTCAACAGCACACTGTCCATGTGGCAACCAATCAAATGGGGCAACATTCACAGCCTCTGCACAATTAAATCCACAGTTGAAACCAGCATGATATGCTCTCGGAAATGTAAGAACAAACTCCCCAGAATGCTGAACAGCACGATAAATTGGAACACCCTCAGATTTCAAGACCGAAGGAGACATCTGAGTTACCTGTGGAAATTGTGTACCATAAGCTCAAAGCACAACAAATTGAGAATCGCTTGTGATCCTATAACGTTATATCTGAACAAAGCTGAATGATGCTAAGACACTAACACAATTCCCATAAGAGAAATTGGACACTGATTGTGGAACTCCTGAATGAGGCTCGGCCATTCGCACACCCTATAAATTGAGGGGAATGCAAAATTCATGCAGGTTAGCTGCTTCAATAACCACAGGTCATACTTTTTAACCATCCATCTCCTAATGATTCTGAGTTCTGACACACCTAGCAGACTGGTTCCCCTCATTCTTCAGGTTCACGGTAAGCCATTCCGACAAAAAATAATGAATCTCATAAGTGCAGTGCCAAAATGAACTATGTGAAAGTGCGATTTTTTTCCATTGAGGGGAATTTTTTTATAAAAAATTAAAAAAAAATCACATACCAATTCATGTAATAAGTCGGGTTGTTCTTTGAACAAATCCGGTAGATGTTTTTTCATTGCATCCTCCAATTTCGATGCACTCCTTCCAGGGACCCCATACCATAGTTTTGGGTCACCCCAGTGCAGATAGTTCAGGGAATAGAGGTGGTGGTCTTCAACATGCTGTTGCAACACCAAATACAGAAAAATGAGAGAGTGGCTCAATTTCAAGAGAACAAGATCATTTGCAATTCCATTAACTGTGTAGGCTACAATCTTTATCAGAAAATCCACGCACATCTTTTATGTTCATAAAGAATAAAAATAGTGGATTTTCAACAATGCAAAGGATTTGGCTGTCTAGATTTAGCACAATGATTAAATTTACAATACATTCTGCATCAAACAAGAAAAATGAGACCAGAGCACCGAGTGGGCTCAATGAATAACATGTCTGTAGATTGAATAGGAAATATGGTAAGATACATCACTGGTGTTTCCCATCAATGTTCACTTAACAGTCATTTCTTCCATCTATTCATTCATAGAAATAATTATCTTAACAAAAAAAAAAAAAACATTTAGATCGCATGAACATTAAAAACTTTATAATATGCCTCATCCATGGAGAAGCAACCAAATGAATAGCTAACTGTGCATAAGTGAACTATACCTTCATTCTTTGCCACCATATCATGCATCTACTATGGAATATAAGAACATTGGAACGTAAGAACCCAACACTTACCCAGCAAAATGAAGAAAAGCACATCCCTACATATAACCAAGGCACCAAGACACCAGAAATATCTCCTCGTTCAAAAGAAAGCACGGACCCAGGAAGCCGTGGGAAATTGTTTAAATTCCAACCTGACATCACATACTGATCCGAGCCACCTTCATTTGATGAGGTTGCTTTAGGAAATCCACTCCCAAAAACTCCAGTTTCCAGATCCGCACCATAAAGAACCTGACAATTTTTAAAATAAATAACGAAGTAAAAGATGTTAAAAGCATGGAAACTCGTCTTTTTAAAGTAGTGCAAGGAAGAGAATAACTGTGATGACGAGGATATTCCCTGAATGATATATGTAAATATGACATACAAATCAAAGATACAGATTTTTTATGCCATATATTACAAGAGATTATTGAAAGTGTCAAAACTATGTAAATACACAAATTCCATCTTCAGAAAAATATAGAAACTAAGGTGACGTTTGGGAATATGTAAAATTGTGGGATTGTGGGAAATTGTGGGAAATGAAAAAGAGAATATTTTGATAAATGTGTGATTGATAGGAAATGATAGATGTATAATTGGAATAAATAGGTTTGTTGTATGTAGTTGGTAGGGAAAATGATTGGAATGTAGGGGTAAAAATGAAAAAAATAGTGTGATTGATGGAGTAATGATTGGTATTGGGAAACCAAATACTATGGAAAAACTATGGTTCCCATAGTCACATGTTAACAAACGTCCCCTAAACAATGAGTCTAACCATTATACCTTGATAAGAAACTTCCAAGTTCAAAAATCACTGAAAGGACGTACTCATGGTACATTTCATGACAGATAATCATATTGTGTTTACTTGGTGGAACAGCTGATTAGAAATTACCTCAATCTTCCCAGTTGATTTCTCAACAATCCGCCAATATTCACCTTCAATATCCTCAACTGTAGGTTTCCACCTCTCACCATTACAAGAAATCAAATTCTGGTTATCATCTTTCATTCCAAAATACCGCTCTTTGAAATTATCTGCAAACTTCTGGAAAGAGGCAAGTGTGAAGTCTGAACCCGATTCAAATCCAAACTTTTCATCTGTTTCTGAGGCAACACTTTCGTTGATTTCAGATATATCTGATGCATTACGCCTGCGAATTAGTCCCATCCTTGAGCGCCTTCTCCTCTTTCTCCTCCTGAAATTCCGGTTTCGGGACTTCTTCTTCATTGGCTCCCTGTTTTGAAGTTTGTCAACCCTTTGGATCCGAGTGGCAAACTTTGCACCTTCCCATATGACCTTCTGTTTGAGAGTGCATGGGGGCTTCCAAGAAGGAGGCGGCACAATTCGACATATACCATACGGTTCTGCTTCCTGGCGTATCCTTGCAATGTAACCAAGTGTATTTCTGAATTCCTGTGTGTAGAACAAATCACACCCCCACACCCCCACACAAACAAAAAAAATGTTAATGAACAAAAAATAGCCATGCAAGCCCAAACAAACAAAGAACATGAGGAATTCACATTAAGTGACCAATACTGAATTACTGATACAAACTGAAGAGAGAATGTGAAGGTTTCTCTCAGGTGAACATGTAAACACCTAGAAACAAGTGTCAGTATGTGCTAAAATGGTAGATATACACAGGATTTTATTTTCATTGAAATGGGCCCGTTATCTATTCTGGAATGCCACAAGTTTGCTGCCTTTCAACCATGCATAGTTGCTTAAGGTGCAAGGCTTTAACAACTATGAACCATTCTAATTATCTTTCTGTTGTCAAGGACACATGTTGACAAAATTATTAGTTGAGTGAGATGACCTTCACTAGAAGAATATCCTAATTTCAAACTCATCATCATCACTTCTCACCTGCATCCTGCAAGTATTGTTCCCATACAAATAAATACAAATCAATATATATTGGGATTCGCCCAGAACCCCTGAGTTAGCATACCTCCTCAGTAGGATAAAATACAGGAGCTTCATCTATATTAGGCCTGCATGCTTCCTGTGGCCGCCATGCAGTATGCACCTGTATCAACATTTTAAGCTTTGTATATGAAATGCCCAAATGGATTAGTGAGAAATGCAAGAAAAATAATTTTCAACAGGAGGAAAAAAATTAGCAATTTGTACCCTACTGCTATCGTGTCAAAACTGGTAATGTGTTAAGAATCTTGATTTCTAATGCATTATAATTATCATCAACTGAATTGAGAAGAACTGATTTATATGTCTGCCAAAAGGGGCTTTATTGTTTCTTGAGTATTGTTATGAGGTTGAACATGTGTATATCCATAAAAGTATAGCATGAGAGATTCAAGAACCTTAGAATACTGCTCACTATCTGACTCCTCATCTTTGCATCTATTAAACAGGCCACTATCCATACAAGTCCTTCGCCTACGGCGACGTTTGACCTTCACTTCATCATAGCCACTAGTCTTGAGCATTGGTTGCGGCTCATCAACTTGAGTTTCCGGTCCATTTTGAGAAATTTCTGCATTATTTTCTGGCATACTTCCAGCATTAAAAGTTATATCCATTCCATATCTTCTGCAATTTGAATGTTCTTGATATTCTTTCATGAAGCATGTCTGAATGAATTCTGTTCCCATCAATTGAATGTTACTGATATTCTTTTGTGAAGCATGTCTGAATGAATTCTGCCCCCAACAATGTTTACCTGCAAGGAGAATATAAATGTTTATATTTCATGGGCTGGCAGAGTTGCAGAAAAATCTGGGCAAAAGACCAATTTACTTGGAAAACAGAAAGCATATTCTGCATCACTATTTCAAGTCAGTTACTTGTATTGAACAGCTATGCACCAATCCTGGTTGCTGAAATCCAGCTGCAATGGAACATTTCATCCTGTAGAATTTGTTCAACTGTATAGTAACTGGCTAACTGCAAACAAAGTTTTACCTAAACATTGTACCAACCACATAGACTGCAATCTGATGCAGCCATTATACAAGTTGTCTTAACATGAACACAACAGAATGTTCATGAACAGGAACCTGACGGAGAGACTGACTTTGAGAACCAGTTGGAAAACCAGCTATGGATCACATGAATTACAATGTTCCACCAGTACATCATGCAGCATATACCATAAAAATGAGATACGTTTGAACTGATGGTTTTCCTCTCATTCTTAAAACTGATTACTAAAGGAGATTATAGACAGTAACATGAATATTGTATTTCTTGGAAGGCCTCATGTTCTGAAGTAGCACGAAATTTCCAATTTTCAATAGTATTCCGATGAGAGTGCAAATATCAAAGGAAGCAGCAAACATAGCCTCATGGGACACCTAATATCTTGAGAATAAGCTTCAGATGTGATCTAAAAGTAAAAAATAACACTAAATTAAAACTCTTCCATTGAACAGATTAAGATCATGTTAACACAATTTACAGAGGAATGTTTGATCTAACCTCCCCAGTCCTAATCCCTTAAAGCCAGGCATGAAAACTCTACAAGAAAGCAAAACTCATTAAAATTGCATCAGTTGCCTGTTTTCCTTGTCAAGCATACTTCAGCAAGCAAAGAATAAGAAAGATCTATCAGATCATGGTGATGTCAATCCCAAAAGAGAAACAGAAGAACTAAGTTCCCACTCAAAGCCTAAATAAATTCATCAAAGGATCTAAACAAAAGTTTTGTTCTAAGAAAACCAACAATCGAACTCATAGCAGATGACAAGTAACACTGACAACAAAAACAGAATAAACACCATTCATCAAACATTGATTAACAGCCAAGTTTTCCAACCTGTAAAAGATTTATACCAAATTCAAAACCTAACACTACTGATATAGTGAAGAAAAAACCTACCAGTAATTTAACAACATTCAGAAGAGTCATACCCAAGACGATTTCCTAAAATCCAGAGAACAATGGCAAAGCCTAGAACATTGCGAAAATCACCCAATCCAACCACCTATCAAACCAGACATCCAAGGTAAACAATTCAACCCAAAGTAATCTCTAGCGTAGAAAACAAGGGTAAAACAGCTATCTCACAGAGATCAAAAAAAGAAATAAGACTCCACTTGAGATGACAACGAAACCAATTGAACACATACAACAGGCAAACGAATTCCAAACGAAAGGGAATAAATCAATAATACAATGACCACAAACCTCAGCATTCAATCCAAATCTATGGATGAAGAAACAAACCCACAAAAAAAGCACCAAAAAATAACTCCATATCAACAGTTTCCATCAAAAACTCATCAGCAAACCACCACAAACGTATTACCTGTGCCCAATTTGGGAAGAGGAATTCACGAAAGCCCGAATAGTAGAATTATAAAAACACCCAGTAATAATTTTCTAGGTTAAATGACAATATTAGCAAAAATACGTATATTAAAAAATATAATTTAAATGAAAAGTGAGGATATGAGACCTTATAAACAGCTAAAGCTCCGTTGAATGATGACCGCTTTATCTTTCTTTCACACGGTACGATAAATACTTCTTCAAAACAAGAGAAGTTGGATTTGTGTAGGATTTTCTTTCCTTTCCCTATTTTTAAAATTTTCCTTTTACCCTTTTTTCTTTTGTTTATTTTCTTCAAAATAAAAATAAAAATACAGAAGGGAAGAGTCAACTAACCAACGCACGCACGCACGCGATTCACCTTGTAACTGAAATCGACGAATCCAACCAACGAGGAAAGAGATCAACGTATCAGATACTATACACCATGCGCCTACGATGGTATTCTGCGCATGCAATGAGTTTTCCGACTTTTTTCTGCCTTCGCAACATCATCACGGGAAGAAATTCTCTCGCGCTACTTTCAATAATCATTGATTATGAGAACCTTGTTTCTTCGAGATAAATAACTACGGTATGATCTCCACAGATGAATGGAAAGAACGGCATCATACAAAAAGAAATTATGATTCAATTTACTAGAGGGTAAAAATTCTTATTTATTTAAATCCATCTTTACGGTTTGGATTGATTTAAATTCTCTGGTATGGGTAGAAGGATGGATGCGTGCGTAATGCTACGATGAGTTCGCAGAGTTTTCGCTTATACGAAGAATAATCACCCTCGAGATTCTCCCAAATTACAGAAGCAACCTTCAGCCACCCGATTGCCCCCTTCCAAAGCTCGGCTTTTATACGCACTCGACATCTATTTTTTCCTTTTTTTTTATTTTTTACATTGCAAGCCCGTCTAAATTTTTTTCCCTTGCATGTTTATTTTTACAAATCAATTAAATATACAAAAAAATTAATTACATTATTCAAAATTGTCAAATTTTAGAAAAAATTAGAAAAAGTCTATACAATATGAAAAAATTAGGAGACCTTGAACCATTAGGAATTGTATTATGAAAACTAAGTAGATGAACGGCTTAAAGCATTGCAATTTTCTCCGTGGATGGCTTGTATTACTGCATTCAACCAATTTTAAGCGTGAGAATATATATTTAGGGTGTATTTGGGAAATTATAAAATTTTTGATAAAAAAAATTTTATATCAAAGTTGTTAAATTAGTAGAAAATAATGTGATATTGTAGGAGTAATGATGAAAAGTAAAGAGAATAAATTTAAAATAACTAGGTTAGTTGTATTAGTAGTTGTGTAGAAATGATTGAAAAGTAGGGTTGTTGTATAGAAATATGTGTAAAAAATAATTAAAAAAAGAATAGTTATAGAGAGTGAAAAGTTTTAGATTGAAAAGTTTGAACTTGATAATTTTTGCAAATTGTCAAACCCACCCTCATTGTGATTCGAGCTTCCTTACCATGCATGGGTTGGATGTTCTCGAGAGTTCCGAAGGAGCATGTTCTTGAGCGTGTAAGAAGCGCGTGTTGAAAGTTGAAACTTGTGAAGTCGGTTTCCTGTGGGCTGAAAAGTTGCTTAGACAAGAAGCAGAAGTTTCCTGGCCTCTCCGAGCAATATCTCAGGTAATCTACACCGTTGGATTGGATTCGGATATGTCGCAAAAAATATTACATAAAAATATACCCTCTCGTTTTTCCCTCTCTTTTATTTTTTTTATTTTTTTTATTTTTATTTTTTGTTAATGTGCGCTTGGGGAGGAGGGACCGTATGAATTTCATACAAAATAAACGCTGCGTGTATGACGTGACATTACCTATTACGATGCAGAAAGAACCCCACCCCCATCATGTCGATAATTACATCTAAACCAGATTATCAATGCCGTGGGCCGTACGCCCGCAGAAACGTATATTTATTGTTAGTTATTCCAACTTATTACCATTGAATTTCGAATTTGATTAGAAGTTGGTAACCCACCAGAGTTTCAATTTTTATGGGCGAAGCTAACAAGTTTTAATTAATTAAAGTCAACAGAAAAGATATAAAAAATTCGAACTGTCAAATAAGTTTTAAGATGCCTTTGATAACGTGAGCAATCAGATAAGTGAGGTGATATAATAAAGATAAAATAAAAATAAATATAATAATTATATAAAAATAATTGAAATGAATAAAAATTAAGAAGGTGAAATTATTTTCAGGATGATAATATTTGCCCTTAATTTCTTTACACTTGCTATATTTTATAAATTTATTTTTTAATTATGACATTTCATCGTAAATTTCTCACATGCTTATTTAATCAGTGCAGCTGCTATTTATCTTATTGAAATTTAAAAAGACAATTATACCCATTCAAAATTCATAATTGAGACACTTCAACCATATTATGCCTCAATATATGATAATAAATCATCATTATGTTACGTTAAATAATTTAAGAGTTATATTGATATTGAATCATTTTAATGATGAAAATTTTAAATGGGTAAAATTGTATTTTCGATGAAGTGGATAATAGTTATATTAACGACATAGGTTTTATAAAAATTTAAGATGAAATGTCATAAGTATAAAAAAATTTGTGAAATATTGTAAATATGTTAAAAATTAGGTGTAACTGTTGTGGGTATAAAAAAAATTTCCAATTGTGTGAGAAGAGTTGGAAAACCATTTCACATGTTAGATCAAGATGAAATTATAGGACTCCACTTCTATATAATTAGGTTAAATAAAAGCAAAGCCATGTAACCCCCTTGATTTTTAAAATTTTAATAATCAATAAAAAAATTCAATTCACTTATTGTATTAACATCATTTGTTTATGTGGGATACCAAATTTCATCACAACCAAGTATATTTGTAAGTGACATTTATTGAAAAATATATGTGTAAATTATGAAAACGTTTAGGTCTACTTACATGCGTATTAGAATGTAATAATATTCTATAAAATCATTTATCCATGTAAAAATAACATTTTAGAAAGATGTTGAATAATTTTAAAAATGATATTTACTTTAAACTATTTTGTTGGGTTAATTTTCAATGGAGCCCTGCACAGTGATATTAGACAAATAAAAAAACTTCCAAAAGTGATGCAAACAGGTGCATGTGGGTGCACTTAACTTAAGTACACCCAGGAGTAGATGCCTATTTTTAATTTTTTTTTGAAATTTTTTAAAAAATTTAAACTTTTTTCAGACAACGATTATTCTATATGTATTTAACATATATATCAATTTTTACTATTTTACTAAAAATACCATTGATTTCTAAAAATTAAAAAAAAACTAAAAAGCTCAAAAAATGATAAAAATTGAAACACATATTAAATACATTTAGATTAATTGTTAAGTACACTCGGGTGCATTTAATAATATCCATTTTCAAGGTACCGTAAATGATGCTAAATATAATAGATGAAGTAAATTTTTCATTAACCATCAAAATATTAAAAATGTAACGAGTTACATAAAAAATTAGTTTCATATAAGTGGATTATAAAATTATAAATAAGCGGGTTGAAATTTTAATCTACGAGTAGAATGTAAGACCTATCACAAATCATAGTTCTAAATTCAATCCAAGCAAATCTACTTGTGATTCTAGTTCCAATGTACGAAGGCATGTTATGTAACCTTTAAGAGTGAGGAATAGAAGCATATTTTCCAATATTAATAATTATTTCATCAATAATTATATTTTTTCACTTTTACTTTTGCCTTCTAATTATTTTTTCTTTTAACAACCTTAATTATTCTAATTTTCTCGTATCATTTCTTATTAATTACACAATTTTTTAAAATATTCTATTTTTCATTTCCTACTGCATTCTATGATCTCACAAAAAAATCAATTACCAAATGTCCCCCCAATACACTTGCTTTTAGAAGCGAAAATGGTCCATGTCCCTCCTGTCTTGTCGTGCTTGGTTGTAGTGGATATGTGGCCCAAACTTCCTTAGTTATGATTGAAACCACGACGTAAGCTCTAACTATTTGGCACAATAAGTGTTAATGGTCATGTTTAATTTGTCAACCTGCTCATTCAAGCCGTTTATAAATACGTTTAGATTGAAATTTTTGAACAACTAATTTACGATCCGCTGATATGTTCAACCATTTAACTAAATAAACAAATAATGGTTAATATTTTATAACATGTCAGCCTGTTTAACCCATTTAAGTCTAATATGCGCATGTAAAAATGTAAATTCTTTAACTATTTTTCCTCAGTAAGTCTCTCTTGCCTCCTAATTTTTATATTTCCATTGTTATCTTCCATTGTAATCATATTTTCAAATTTTCTATGCCAAAAACATTATTTTGCCTCTTCCTATGATATTATTATTTGCGAGAGTCCGGACCTTTAGGTTGTTCACTATACAACTTATTAACAACCCACTGACTCATTTATCAAATGAGTTGTAAATAAATTATAATTAATTTTTTTTAAATAAGTTAATAAATGAATTAGGATTAAAATATTTTAAATGTGTTAGAATTAGGTTCTAATCCCTCCAACCCGATCCACTTACACCCCTATTACGTAGAGAGTAATAAATAAATTGATGACAACAATATTGGCTTAGGCCAAGGATCGGACTTGGGAGCATAGGCTGTGACCAGAATGGAGAATTAATGGCGTGGGCCAGAACTCAGAATTCTACATGATCATACTTGGAGGATTGTTTTGTTTTTAATCACAACTTAATTTTTACAAGCAGCTTCTATATTTTTTACAGACTGGAAAACACACTAGTTTACAGCTGCGAAAATACATAATAGAAAATTCCTAGTCTTGAGGAGACCAATTCTAAATCTGTTGTAGTTGCTGAAAACTCTCAGTCCTGAGAAGCTGAAAACTGAGTCTTGAGGAGAGGTTCAAAATATGCTGTGGTCGTTGACCATTGATCTTGACTTTTTTAAGGTTGCTGACCTTGATCTTCATTTTGATGAGGTTGCTAAACTTTTGCCAATACACAGCCACGTGCTTTACTAGTAATCACGTGACCTTCCATGCCAAACAATTTAATAAATAAAAAATCGAAATTTCATCTCATTTTATTCAATGGAACGTTTTTAATACGATCTTAGAAATGCAGCCAGCTGCACCGTGCGAAGTTAAAGATTACACAAGAGCTTCTTAATTTAATTTAATTTAATTTATTATTAACTAAATTCGTGCTCAATCATACATGACCTCTTTAATTATTATCGAAATCTGTATTTAATGTCAATGGGTTTGTAAATGAGAAAGACTATACAAATATTTAAAAACCGAGAGGTACCAATGATGAAGTAAATCCTTCATGGGTTGTGTTTAGTATTATTTGTTCTGTCAAGAAATATGAATTTTATCAAAAGCAAATATGTGCATGAGTCATATTCACTTAAGAGCTTATATATATTTTTGTAAATTATAAAAAAATTATTTATCCATGTATTAATAATATTTTAAGTGTTTTACATGAGATCATGCATAATAATATCAGAAAAATGAAAGAATTTTTAGAATAATATAAATAATGTCAAATATAATGAATAAAGTGAATTGTTCATCAATGAAGAAATGGATGAGTTACATATGATAAAGATTTCATGGAAGCATAGCTATTTAAAAACAATAAAAAAAATATAGAATAATGTGATACAACGGTCTACTTGGTAAGAGTGGGAAAAAAATTATGAAAAAATGCTGAAAATGGGGGTACTAAATAAGAGTAATTAATAACAATAAAATAATTAAGGTAATTATGTAATAGTATAAAATTTATGGTAATTAAGTATATATGATGTCATCAATCAAGGCATGATCCAATGTTAACCTTCAGGTGCAGGAGGAATCGTGGATTCCCATTATAATACATTATCATAAAAAAGTGCACAGGATATTAAATCATATCAAAAGATAGGTAAAATATAGTATGAAAATATTAATTATCATTTTTTTCATGTTACCAAATTAACCTTACATGTGTAACGCTACAAGAACAGTACACAAAAGCAACATAATTTTACTTTTTGTAAAAATAAAAAATAAATCGCCTGATCATACTTGGATCGAATAGGATAAAATTTTCATAAAGGATTAGATGAAGAGGGATTGTTGTGATTAGAAATAAAAAAATCTATTCCGTTCTCATCCTACTCCGTACAACAGGATGATATCACACAGGTTCCAAAAAAATTATTTCCCAGAGAATTAAGATGAGAAATCACATTATACACGACACCAAACAAACAAGCTGGGATTAATTAGCGGGCCGAGTTGGAATTCACCTGACGAAGCGTTCCAGGTTGGACGGTGCGGGCCTAAATTTTCCTCACTCAATCCTAATGTCTTCCATAGCCTATAAATTTGCTTATTTATGATTTTAATCCTACTTTCAACATTTACAAATGTAATCCTCTTAACTTCTGACGTTGTGTAAAAATAACTCTGTGATCATGTATTCTCCACGTCAAATATATCTATATTATACCAGTTTTCATATATACTAAAAATCTCATACACTTGCTGTCCATTGGACTGGTATTTTTCAAATTTTGCTGTCCATTTGACTGTTATTTTTGAAATTTAATTAAACTGAAAGAGTTATTTTTACACGATATCAAAAGTTAAAAGAATTACAACCATAAATATCAAAATCACGAGCTTAAAATTATAATATTTTTTGAAGTAATTTACAAATATACTTATATAATTTGATCATAATTGTAAATATATTCATATTATTTTGTAAATTACAAATTACTTCTGTATAGTTTGATCATAATTGCAAATATACTCACACTGTTACTGCACCATTACAGCGTAAGTATATTGCAAATGTTTGAAAACTATGTGGATATATTTATAAAAACTAAATATACATACTTAATTTTTGAAATTGCAAATATACCCACATGGTTTTTAAACTTTTGCAAATATAACTAGCTACAACGGTGCAATAATAACGTTATAATGGTGTGAATATATTTGTAATTATGATCAGAAATAATTTGTAATTTTTGAAATCATGTTAGTATATTTAAAATTACTTTCAAATTAAGTAGGTAAATTTATAAATCACCCTTTTTCGCAAACAACCCGCCAGCGATCCCAGCTGATAAAATGCTGCAACGATCTTCCCTCCAATTTTCCCGCTGCGGGTCTTTTCTCATGGAGCTTCCCAGCAGCACCAGCGGATACTCGTGCGAGTCCGCAGCTCAAACCCTAGAGTGGATGAAAGCCATTGCGAATTTCTTAAAACCTTTCAAACATATTCTCCATGCCCACGTCGTCAATTTCTCCAAGGTCCCAATCAAAGAAACCCTTCTCGGCTATTTCTCCGGATTATCCATTACGATTTCTCCCCGTTTTTGCTTTCGGACTGAGCGAATTTACACCTCTTCAGGATCGCTTGTGGGAATCCGTAAATGGAGAATGGATGGATTGTCTCCGGCGCGAGCCCGTCGAGAACCTCCTCAAGATTCCATCAGGAATAGTTCGGGTACTCTTTTATTAAAATTAGCTTCTTCTTCCTTTTTTTTTTCTTCCTCCTCTCATAGGTACAATGTTCCCCTTCAAATTCGATTGATACATAGTCGTCTTCGATCAGTATTTATGTTGGCATTTGAATACTGGATTATTGTAGCAGTTGTAAATTAATAATACAGCTGCTGTCACCTCTAGTGTCGGCAAAAATGCTGAGTTGAAGTTTTAATTTCTGGATTTGCATTTTCCTTAGAAATGACGCATTTGCGTACTGGTTTTCCGTCCACATTTGTAGCAGTGCCTTGTTTAATTGGGTCTGCAAATTTCCACGAACGATATTAAATGAATCATGATTTAACATGCTCATGGGATCACCGGAGTTGCTAGGATGGGATAATGATTGCATCTGTGAGAGAGTTGGCTGGAGAGAGTTAAACAACTAAATGCCAGTGTTCTTCTAGCTGAGGGAGGGGACGGAAATTTTTTGATATTCAATTTGCACTGAGTTTTTTTATAGTATGCGTGTCTAGTCATGAATCTCAGTGGTATAAGCCCCCAACCCACCCAACAAGCTCCTGGCTCTGCCACTCATGATGGGATTCTTCAGGCTAATTTCTGAATCGTGTTATCTACATTAAGGAGAGGAAGGGTACGGTCTCCCTTGTTCTTTCTTTTTCCTTCCCATGTCACGGAGGCAACTGGTATTTCTTCTGTCCTGCTTCCAGCTTCTGGTGCTCAAGTATGGATTGGAGCCAGGCACACTGTATATATGGTCTAAATCCAACTTGTCAAGTTAGTTTTTTGTTATAAAAAAAGTGCATCCTCTTTTCCCTTTTTTCTTCTTTTATTGACAGCTGTAAGAACTACGAAGGCTTTTTTTTTTTTTGGGTGGAGAGTTGTGGTCGCTGGATTTGTTATTGCCGTGCTTGACTACTAATTTACAGAGCTTTGTCAGGAGTCTTGGCCTGCTTCACTGAAGGAATTTGTTTGTACCTCAAGATCTCTTGTCATTCCTCGAGAGCCACAGCAGTTGCAAACGGTATGCACATTACTCATTGTTTTGAGTACATGATTACATTGTACCTTGTTCTTTCGGTGTCTGGGTATAATGTTTGTTCTTAAATTTATCATGGTTTTCACATTTCTTTAATTTTTCATTTCCAAAATTTGACTCCGTTGCTACTTCCTTCACTTTCAGATTTTTTAATTCTTGGCGATTTGGTTTTCTTGTATGTATTTGCTTCAACATTGTATGACATTATTTCTGTAGATTTATTAGTTTCTGAAGTGTGCATTTGGAGGTTTTTCTGTGTAACTTTTAACCTATGTAGGTTGGTAGAAAATACCATGCAATATTTTATAGGAACACCAATTTTGACCTTTTCAATGTGCTGCAGATGCTACCTGGTTTGTATGTGGCTTCGATTGGCAGTGTTTTGGCCCAAGGAATGAATATGAAGAAAAAGCATGAAGTATGATACTTATTTATTCACTTGTCGTACTGTAGCATAGGGGTGCAAATTGGTTCGGGTTACCCAAAGACAGACCCAAGCAACCCAAACTTTGGTTTAGGGTGATATAGTTTGGGCTTCGGGTAATGAAATTCGGATCCAACCTGAACCAAATTACAACATGGTTTGGGTTGGGTTGAACATAACCCAAATCGAATCATCCAAAATCCAAACCAAATTGCCAAATCCAAATACCCCAAATCTCCAAATTAGATAGTTTAAATTAAATAACTCAAACAACATAATTATATTTTTAGGTAGGTATGGTATAAACAAGAATATTATATCCCATTTAACTCTAATATATAGTTAAATGAATTATAATCTAGAATGAACTATAATTTTAGTTCTTATTAAACATGCTCTCCAATTGTATTTTTCCTACATATTGTTCTTAGTTAAGTAAAAAAATAAATGTATTGAATAATATTATATTATATAAATAATACTTTCAGTGACTAACAACATTGAATAATATTTCTAGTGATTAAAAAAAATTTCATAGTTAACTTTTGAGACAATAAATTTATTTAATAGAATAACATTATAAATTTACCTAAAGTAGTATAAAACAATTGCAGAACAATTTTCTTCATCAAAAAAAAAAAAAAAATTGTAGAACAAATCTTAATAAATTTGGTTTGGTTTGGAATTGAGTTTTAGAAAATGAATTATGGTTTGGTTGGGTAAGGGTTTTCTAATTTGGATTTGGGATGGGTAGACCTCAATCTGATTCAAACCAATTGCATCCCTACTTTAGTGTGGGTACTCACTCCTCTCTCTCTCTCTCTCACTCACACACACACATTTTATCTTTTTCTTACTTTCACGATCTATCTATTCCCTTCTTCAGTTTAGTAGGCTTGAAAGCCATTATTTTTCATGAAGATTCATTTTTTGAAGTTGTACCAACTATTCTGATTTCATTTTTCTTTCTTCACCTCTAAATCACGTCTTGACTAAGAATTGAGCAAATGTGTATTTTGGTGGAACAGGTTGAAATTTTGGCCGCAGTTGTTAGTACTATTGCAAACTTGGTTGGAGCCCAATCAATAATTGATGTTGGGGCTGGTCAGGCATGTCCTTTATTGCACTCTTCCCATCTAATTATTAATTTATTTTCATTGAGGGCTTCTATCGTGTATTGCCAAGTAGTTTATTTCTTTACTTATAGAGTCAGGAAGTATTTCCTTTTGCCTATGCCATTGGCTGGGTGGAGATTTTGTGCTTGTTATCCATTAAAAAAAGGCAACCCAGTGCATGAAGCTCGGGACTGGCAAGGAGTCGGACCACTCTTTTGGGTCTATAGTACATAACCATACCCTGTAATGCAAGAGGTTGTTCTACGACTCGAACGTGTGACTTCCACTCTTTTGAGTCTACTATATGCAACCCTACCTTGCAAAGCACCCGTGACCTCTAGGGTCACACGACGGTAGCTTTTCCTGCTGCATCGAGGCTCCCCTTCACTTTTGTTTGTTGTTTATATTTACTACTTTCATCTGTCAGTTGCAATTTCATCTACAAATGATTTTGTTGTAGCTAGTTTGAACTGTTTTAACGCTTCACTAGCCACCATTTCATTGCATGTGGTAGCCTGCTTGAAAATGGACTGATTTTGTATTTGCTTTAACTATCATCTTCTCTGGAGATCACTGTGCATGGACTGGAATTTGATAAACAAGTGGCTTATTAGCATGTTGTGTTCTTGAAATGGGGGCTCTAATAACCTATTACCTTGATGCAAAGTTTGCATTTGAGGCTTTGCTGTGATGGACATTGCATTTTTATTCTTTTGGATCAATCCACTGACTTATTTATACTGTTGGATCTTTATCCAATGTTCATTGTTTCAATGCTATCTCAGGGTTATCTTGCACAGGTACTTTCATTTGAGTATCAACTTTCTGTAATGGCAATAGATGCTTCCTCTCACCATGGGAATGTTACTAGTGCACGTGCAGAGCGAATCAAAAAGCATTATGCAGCCAAAATTCGTAGAGATCAGTATGCAAGCTATCTATTAGAGGAGTGTATTTTACACTTTTCGTGCTGTCTCAACATTTCTCACCTTCTTATGGCATTTAACATTTTCATTTGTCAGAGCAGCAAATAAACATCTGAATGTGCCTCAGACAGTCACCTGCAATGTTTTGTCGAGTGACTCACTGAAAAGCTTGAGTGCCTCTTTGTTATGCAAAGATAATGTAGAATCACCAAGGAAGGTTGAAAACAGTGCAGAAGCACCTCTTCTTTCAGGTCTTGAAGTAAATATTGGTAACCCACATCCTGCAACTGGCAGTCAGAGTCATGAATCTTCTTTGGTTCTTGCTGGGCTTCATGCCTGTGGTGATCTTTCGGTGACAATGCTAAGGTGACTGCTGAAATTTACTGTTTCCAATATTCATGTGATATGATACTCTTGGGTCATTCCTCATAAGAACTGTCTTTAATTTTTCTTTCCTCATCTTCTTGTTGTTGCATGCCTTTAAAAAGGAACATTATTATGTTAATTTCTTCTGGTTTAATTGCTTTGGTATTCCATATATGATCTAACACCTTCTGGTTTAATTGCTTCTGTATTCCACCCATGATCTAACACGTTGGAGTTATTCACTGCAGGACATTTTTGGAGTGTAAAGAAATTAAAGCACTGGTTAGTATTGGATGCTGCTACAACTTGCTTACAGAAGAGCACTCTGAAGAAAGCACTTATGCAAGTGGATTTCCCCTGAGTAATGGTGCCAAATTATGTGCCTTGTTGCTTGGGAAAAATGCCCGTGATCTTGCTTGTCAGGTTTGTACACTTGAATGAAAAGAACTAATTCTTTTTGATTGCTGTTAGATTTAGGATAAACGTGTCTACTAGTGATGTGATATGATGCTTTCGTGAGAGAAATCAGAATATGGACGATGCTAACGTGCTTTGCATTCAAGACAACAGTAATTCCTTCATTCACAAAGTGAAAAGAAAAGATTATTCCATTGTTGATGATTGTTACCTACCTAACATAGTGTTTAGTGTGCTGCTTTCATTGGATGGAAGTCATTGGTCAATTCAATGTTTGGTAGAGCTTATCAGATATGATAAAATTTAATAAGTTTTTTCTACATCTTTAAAAAAAAGGCTGGTCTGTATAATGGATAATAGAAATAGAATAGGGTGCCTTTTAACCAATGTTCGCCATGTCAACACTATTGGCGATAATATCGGTTTTGTGGTGCTACTGATAAATTGAAACATTGGAAAATGACTTTTTATATTTTTCCTAGGGTTTCAATTTTATCTTAGATATTATTTCCGTCAAATTTTTTTTTATTTTAGATATTATTGTACAAATATCGATATTATCATGGAAATATTGTTCAAAATCGACCAAAGATGGGTGGGAAGAAATGGGCTTCTTCCAGAGATGAGCTTCTATGAGAACTGGGTTTAGTTTCGGGGAGAAGATGATTTTATTATGGTGCTCCAGCAGTACACAAAGATCTGTGCACACGTGGCACTTTTTGATCTGTCAGCTGTTTTCATTGACATGGCAAACACATGCATAACTTTTATTTTTGTAAGCTCTTGTAATTTATATTTCTATATACAATTATACAATAAAAATTTTATATAATTCATTTGCTTGAAAAGACTAAATCAAGAAGACCCCTATTGTACAGATAATTTTGATTATATTAAAAATTTTATTTTATAAAGTTGTGTTCTTATGTGGGCAAATTGTCCTTTTGCTACATATTATAAGTTTTTAAACTTATATATTTTGTAAAATTATACAATAAATATATATATATATTCTTATTTGCTTGAAAATTTATACAATAATTTTTTATATATATTCTCATTTGCTTGAAAAGATGAATACAACAAGATTAGTATCGCATATATAATTTTTAATTTATTAAAATTGTATTTTATAAAGTTATACATTTGGTAAGCCAATATCTGTTGGTTATACGAATTCCAAATATTATCATATATTTGTTACATTAAATTTATAGATTAATTGAAATCGTGATATAATAGTCTCATGTATTCGTATCACACTAAATTTATGTATTAATTCAAGAGTTGCTATATAATGACATTCATTTATACCCTGTATAAGCGTGTCACTTTAATAGTTTTTCATGTTGAGTTTTATGTTCTAATTATGTTTTTATAATATATAATTGTATTTTTATGCAATTTTAACACTATTTTCTATTTATTTTTTTTTTCTTTCACCAATAAATTTCACTGATAAAATCGACAGTATCTCTGATAAAATGATTTTATATTTTTTTAGCTCGACCAAAAATTTGAATTTGACTGATAGGGCAAACACTCCTTTTAATTGAGAAGTCCTCGCTTGTATTCCTTATCCTTCATTCAATAATATTGCCGTTATTGTCAGCAATACTATCGTTATGGATCGGAACCAATAAAAAATGCTGCCAAAAAACAAAAATATTCATACTTTCCCATGAATATCGATAGTTAATAAGATATTATCATATTTTTTGAAATAACAGGAGAGTATACTGATAGAATCTTAGATACTATCTCCACTTTATTGATCATGAAAGAAGTCATCCTAACCCAACTTATTTGATTGGTTTTAAATTTGTGATACATAATGTTTAATGGCAAACACATTGTTATGGATCTAACAAATTCAATTATGTTTTGTTGAAAATTATGATTTATTTGAGAAAATCAAGTAGATATAGGGAAAATTTTTTAATAAAAGATTCATATATTGATGGTATGTTTGGTATTTGATAAAACTTTTGAAAGAAAAGTTTTTGGTGGAAAAGCTTTTAGAATGGAAGAAAGTGATATGATATGATAGAGGTAACGATGAAGAGTAAAAAGAAAAAGTCGAAATAGATAGGGTAGTTGTATAAAAAGATGTGAAGAAATGATTGAAAAATAGGGTAGTTACGGTCTTTGTGGAGAGAAAAAATTTTAGTTGGAAAGGTTTTTGTTTTGGTGAATGTCAAACGCACCCTTATTTTTTAAAGATTTTCATTTTTCCGATAAAGTTGCTAATAAAAAAAATATTATCTCTGATAAATACGATGATATCTTTTTTGGGGACCAACAATAAATACCTGTTTATTGAGACTTGGAACACTAGGTCTGTGATTCTAAGTTTGTGATTCTCTTTTGACAGTCAAAGAAAATGTTGGAGTAGTTCCTTTGAACACATGTTGAACAAGTTTTGGACCTTGCGATACACAAATGTAATAACTTCAGCACTATTTAGTTATTTTTTTTATTAGTTTCACAAGTGCAATAGCTTCAGTAGTAAGGATGCTGTTCTTTAGTTTTTTTTTTCCCCAACTTAGAATTGTGTGCACAAAGTCTTGAAGGCTACCTCTGTTAGTTGATGGTTATAAAATAATTTTCTATTTACTGTTTCTTATATTTCTTTACACTTTGTCAGAGTGCAGAGAGATGGAGAGGTCTGACCAAGGATGATGCTCTCCAGAATTTTCAAGTGCATGCTTTTCGTGCTGCTTTTCAAATGGTGAGATATCCTGCTTAGGACATTTTCTATACTGATTTATTTGTTGTTAATTTAGTTATTCTTTACTTCCAAATTTTACTAGTGTGATTTTGCAACTCGGCAAGGTTGTCTCGAGGGACAAACTGCTGATTTTTTTGGTTGATCTATTGTAGACTTTCTTGGAAGTATATTACATCAAAATGTTTTTGATGAAATCATTTGAGGCTTAAAGTGCACAGGTTTCATCATTTGATATTCTGTCTGCTCTTTTTGGTAGTGTTGACACATAAAAAGCAAAGCTCATGTTGTATGCCATCTGGGGGTGGGAATCGGGGAGGGTCAGGACAGGTTAGGGTATGCCTAACCCTAACCTTATCTTTTAAAAATCTTGTTTGACCCTTATTTTTATACCGAGTCAGGACAACATTGGGCAAAAAAATGCGGGTCAAGTAAGATGGTTTTAAGAATTTATGAATCTATCTAGTGTAAAAACATATCTGTGCTAAATTTAAATATTGTATGCTTCGACCTATTACTAATTAGTCAAAGTAAAACATCATATTAAACAGACTTCCCATCATAAAGGAAAGTTTTAAGTTTAGCAAACACACATGAACTACATATATTTGTCCAACACATTAAATTCAAACACCTTGTCTCTATTATAACATGTTGTTATAATGTGTTTAGACCAAGTCATTCATCCCTCCTAGCATCCTTTTAGCCACTAAATTAAACGAACTTGCCACCTCAATATCCAATGTCAAAATATCAATGCCATGAGAGTTTCTATTTTCAATGTTGCAATACCAATGAATGGAAGATTCAATATCTAATGTCACAAGACCAATTTCATGAAAGTTTCAATATGCTTATTTCCAAATTATTGTAATGAAAAGCCCATTTGATTTCATAGCACAGCCAAATGCAGTTTCAATTGTATCCATGCATTTTCATAAAAAAAAATTGTAGTCCATGCATACTTTCTTCTTCAGCATTTGGCCTTATGGCTGCTGCAATGATTCTGAGCATCATGAATCTTCAGGTCTTCTCTTTTCAGTTATGAAAGCCAAGATCCAACCTAACAAAATTATGTTGATTTTCCAAGATGTGACATAATTTGAGGTGGAATGGAGTACCCAATACCAACACCCCTCCATGTAAATCCTATCTTTGAGATTGGCCCTGTCGAGCCAAGATTCTTGGAGAGGTTAATCTTTGAAGGCATCAATGTGGATGAGAGTGGGAAGTAGCACTATCTTGATGCAATCGTCTCGTACAAACGAGTTTGCATGTTTGTCATTGTTTTGGATCCATTAACTATTTTTATAATCTCGCCTTGAGGATTATAAATTTGTTTATTCCCAATTGACTGAATACAAGGCCAGTCTCTCCCACAATCTATGCAGATTCGTTGGCTCATAGGCTTGGATCGGGTAGACAAATGAATTCATCCCATGCTCAAATTGCACAGAAAATTTGGCATAACTGTGTGATAGAGTCTAAAAACAGAACCATAAAAATCAAATGGGGTATCGAAAAGGGGAAAGGGGGAAGGTTAAAAGAAAATAGAAATGGAAGAAATGCTGCTTACTGTAAATACATGTTGCCGGAGACTTAAAGGATGCTGGAGAAGGCCGAAATCGAACACCGGATGACCTTTTGCAAGCAACTGGAGAAGAAATCCGAAACCATTTTTTCCCACCAGAGGTGGAGAAGAACGTTGGCAAGCTAATTTGGTGATCCAGAATAGGGCAGGCTCCGATGGACGGTAGAGCTTGGCTGTCGACTGAAGGTTTGGAAGCTTCTGGGAGAGATCGTGGTTAGGTTAGGATTTTTTATTTTCGAACTTGTATATGGAAGACATAATTGCTGGTAAGTGGTATTTGCGGGTCAAGTGGTATGAGTAGGTCCGGGACATGTTAGGTTCGCCCCGACTTGGAAGTTTAGGTTTTTTCCATTCTGGCGATCCGACTGGTCTCGACGATATATAAGCATGCCCCGTCCTAGTATTAAATAGGTGCGGTTCATGGGTCGACCCACTCTGATTCCTACCCCTGATGTCATCCATCCACAATGTTTAGGGTTGCAACTCAGACTCACGAAACTCGGGTTCACCTCAACCCTAACCCTAACTCTATTTGTAAAACCTAAACCTTAACTATATTTTTGAAAACAAGGTTCGGATTGAGTTTCGAGTTGAAATTTATGTTGATAAATTTACATTTTATTTAAGAGTAATAAGTTTAGAATTTCATATAAATATATAATAATAACTAATCATGTAAGTAAACATAATAATATATAGTGAAACTAAAGATTTTTTTTTTTAAAATTAGCAATATAAAGAATATTTCTAGAAAAAATTTAACATAAAAAATAAGATAAAGGAATAAAATTAATGGATGTAAAAGTAAATGATAGAAATTAAAGATAACTATAAATAAAAATAATAAATTTTATTTATAATATAATTACAATATGTCAAACGTGTATTAAAATATAAATAACCTAAATATGCAAAATATAAATAAATATTATGTATATGACACATTTTATAATAAACACAAATGGGAAATTGGGCTTGGGTTGGGCAAAAGGTTAAAAACTGTTGGAAATCGGGTTCAGCAAGCCAGGTTCGAGCTCAACCCAGCCCAAGTTGTACCCCTAATAATGTTCATTAGGTGGAATCCCCATGATATCTGTCAGTGTCATGTATTGATAGAATCAAGAACTAGCTTATCTTGAATTCAAAGGCGAGACAATTACAAGGCTGACTTTATAGACGAGGCAATACAGATGACCAGTTTGGATGGCCAACTACTCTGCTCTACTATAAACATTCAACTACAGTTCCCCAAATACAAGTCCCCCACTTCCTCCTACTCTCTCTCTCTCTCTCTCTCTCTCTCTCTCTCTCTCTCAGAACGATCCGTCCAGCGGCGTCATTCTGTTATGCCTGGCAGTCCGGAGTGGGACCAACCTTAACTGATTTATCCTCTCTTGCGACTGCCTTTCCTCTTATGCGGTTTCTTGCCTCCGCAACTTTCTGGGCTCCATCTTGTCCTGGGTGTTATGCTGCTTCTGGGCTGAGGGTGTTCCAGGGCCCAGCCTTCATCTGGGCCATATCATGTCTGCTTAATTTTAAGTCATTGGTCACCATGTGATTCCACCGTCATTGTCAGCCTAACATCACATTGCGTAGGACTGTTGACTGAACAATTTCATTTGTCCATCAGTACCAAGTTTGTATCAGAAAATTATCTAATGAACTAATATTAACAAAGGCAACTCCTGTTTCTTTACTCAAACAGTCTGTTAGCTAAAGAACCTCTTGGCCTAGATTTTTTGCTTCACAAGTGCCTATACCTCACTAAAATCTTAAGAAACCTTGCCTCTAGCAGTATTTTAGCTGGAATGAGGCCCCGTGAAAAAGGATGGTTGATTTAAGGTTTCTGGCTGACTGCTGTCTCTTTGCTCCCATTTATGAGAATTCCTGTTTGTGTTCTCATGGTTAATTTTTATAATGCCTGTAACAAATAGCAGGGATGGGTATTTGTTATAATGCAACACACTCACTTACAACTTGTTTAACTAAAGATATAATTCAACTTTCATTGCAGGTACTGGATAAGTACTATCCAGATGTTCTGTTGACGAGTCCATCTGTTGGGCGGCAAGGGAAGGCATTCCGTCGTCAACAACTCAGGAGAGCTTTGTGCCCTCAGTTGCATGAGGAAAATAAAAGATCCTCTGTGTTTCCTACCAATCAAAGTTGTGAAACAGACACAACTTTAGGTATTGCGGAGTCAACAAATGTTAGTGGCGCTGATCTAGAATGCAATGATTCGACTTCAAAAGGTTCTCACACTCCTGTCTATGCTATATTTTGTGTATCACATCAGATAAACTGCAGGAATTGAGCATCATCAAATGCACGTCTTTCTTTTGCATCCATTGTGTTTTAAGTAGTCTTGTGGTTTGGACCATTGATCTGATGTGTCTGTCCATATGTTGTGAAACTGAGTCTGCTTATTTGGAATATTACAAAGTTGGAGAATGGACGAGAGTTTTAAATTGAGTGGAATATGTCCAGGTTTAATTGGAGAAGGCTGGCCTCAGGCAAACAACATTAGAAAATTAAATTTTGGGGATTAAGCCTGCATAGAAGGTATAAGTTATAACAGAGGTATTGAACAACGCCTGCTGTTAAAATTGCCCCAGTTTGCTAGCTTATTGGTGATTATGTAAGTGGAGACCTAAGACTACATAAATACGACATAGTTTTGGAAGCTTATAGTTTCATAAGTTAGATGTATAAGGGGATTGCAATTTTTTAAGAATATTTCTTCCTTTCGTGGATTTGTTAGAGTTCCATTATAAATAAATTGCTTTGATCAACTTTTAAGTTTTATGTTGAGCAAGTTTTTTCCCATCCACTTATTGCATTGTAGGAGCGGTTATTTTTGACGTGATGTGGAAACCTGGGAATAATCCTCAGAGTGTCTTCATTTCTTTTTCTTTCCTAAATATTATTAATATTCTTGTTGTTGTTGTTGTTGTTGTTATTATTATTGCAAATTTTATATCAACTCAAATTGTTTTTCTTTTCTTTTGGGTAAAGACACTAATTTATTGCAAAGTTTTCCCAAAACAACTCGGGCCTTCCTGCTTCAAATGACTTGAGATGTTCTCAGTCTAGGGATTATCCTGCTTCAATATGTTATTCCAATCCCAGATAATAGTGTGTTTCCAATCCTTGCGTCAATCCAATAGCCGGACTTGCTGGACTTGTGAAGGTGGTTTCATTGTAATCTTGAATCAGAAATTGATACATTTGGTGAGCCTCGGGGACATGGAAATCTTTCTGCATGTTTGCGAAAAATATTGCAATAATTGATTCCATGGAACCTTTTTCTGAACTTTCAAGGGTTGAATAAATTTGGGCCTTTTGAAGCATTCAGCAAATCTGGACTACAGCGACTTGGCCTTTTTCCTACGCATGAAATTGATCTTCTTGAGATATGGAATGAAGCTCAGCCTTTCATTGTAAGTTGGTCTTCTTGATTTTTTATTTTTTGATGATCTTTGATGTGCATGAATGCGTCCAGGGCCTCTAGGCAAGGCACATGTATTTGTATGTGTTTAACTATTTGTTATAAATATAGAACTTACAAACATTTGGGATCCAAAACATTCTGAAGACCACAAATATAGGAAATGGGTGACTATCAAATTTCAATAGTGAAATTTAATACTCCTTGTGCTATGCTGATGGTGGTGCAATGCAAAAAGAATTTGGGCAAAAAGAATTTGGATGCTATAGGTTGTGAAATGTCACCAATGCAATCTATTGCCCAAAATTTGGAGTTAAGCTATCACCAATGTAATGTTACTACCTGTGGTTGTTTGGATACACCATGTAAAAGCTAACTTTGGGTCAATACTATCTTGTTGCCCTTGTATTTGCTCATAAAAGTGGATTGTTTGGATTCACCATCTAAAAGTCTTTTCCTTCTCTCCGATGGAACATTTAGCTACTCTGAACACCTTTACCTTTTTTCCATTGTCAACTATACTTTTAATCATTACCAACCTTTTTATCAAAAGAGATTATCCATTTAATCTTTATTCACTTCACTATTAACACCTCGCCTTGTTCTTTAGTATTATTTTGCATTTCTTTTGTCTTTTTCTTTTATAATTCCTGTCTTTTATCAAAATGCAAACACATCCAGTTTTTTATAGAAAGCTGATTGATTTATATGGTTTGTCTATTAGCATTAATTAAAATTCACATATTATTATGAAAACTTCTATTGTTTCCTCTGTCATAGATATCAAGTGCTTCATCTTCCTTAATGTCAGGTACCACAATAGCAGCTCATCTTCTTGACCTTACTATGCATGGACTCTACTGTCATAATGTTGTGCTGAGCTGCTAAGTAGCGTTAAATGTACAATATTGAAAGGAAAAGGGAAATATATATTGGGGTATGATCAGGTGGAGTTACATTGCACTATAATTTTGGTGCAAGCTGTATATCCTACCATTCATTCATGCAGGTGTAATCCCAACCATTGATGAGTTGTCTGGGTAGTGAGTGCGTGTAATAGTTGCACGCCCAGGAGAGAATTGAAGTGCCATAATAAGGAGAGAGTATTGAAATGACATAATGAGGAGAGAGGAGTTGCGAGCACAAAAGAGAGAAGGAGCTTCTTCTCTGAGCATAAAAAATCAAAGGTGATAACAGATGATGCAGAGAACGGTAAGGAGGAAGATGAGTTCGCTAGTTATGGTGCGATTGTTGGAATTAGGGAAACCAGATGATGGGAATACATAGCATGCTATATACTGCAATCAACATGCTGTATGTTGAAATTAGCATGCTTTGTCAACGGTGAAGTGCGTGCAATAGCAGATCAACAAGGTTGAAGAATTGCCAGTCATGACGTGACTGCCAAAAAATTAGGAAAGCTAGGTGGTGAGAATACATAGCATACTTTATATTGCAATTAGCATGCCTAATGTTGAAATCATCATGATTTGTCAGTTTTAATTGATGAATTATTAGTTGCTGGTGATGAGTTTTTGACGACCGGGCCTGTAGAAGAGAGAGGTGATTATAAATTTATAATGACATCAATGATGATGAATATGTGAATATTAGCATGTTGATAGCCTAGTAGTATGCTATTCAGATATCAACATGCTATCCTGACATCCTGAAATTTTTGATTTGCATCTCAAATAGCAGGTAGTGGCTTCAAGGAAGGGAAAACATTATGAAACTTTTGACTTGACTCCAATGATTTTTCTGGCAGTAATAATTTTAGGTGGAAGTCTAAAATTTTTTTAATGCCTCCCAATTCCTCCTTTACACTCCATGCATCACAACCCGAAAATTTTGATTGATTTCTGAAAGTCACGAACAAGCAAACTGGATTTCTAGTGGCACTCAAAATTTGATCCCTTCCAGATGAAACCAACTGAAAATTTCAAATTTTCACTTCCACAAAATCAGCGATTTTTCCTCCCCAAAATACATGCAGCCTTTCACCCATCTACTTTTTCAAATGTACACACAACTGTTATTTTACCCACCCATATCGACATCCAGATGGACGCCTGCATTATTGTTAGTGAGTAGTGTAACTTCACCTGATCTTATCCCGTGTATATATATAATATCAGACCTTATCCTATAATTTACATGTGTAGTAGCTTATAGTACATTTGGCTCAACATAGGTCTCACATGCATTTAAAGGTATTAATATTTTATATAATCATTTATCAATCTATAAATTATATTTTAGATAAAAACCTTCGAAATTGCTATAAAAAACCTTTAAAATTGTTATTTACACAAAATTATTTTATTACATTAAATTTGTACCATTTTTAGATGAAGTCCATACGCATATCTAATTTGAATGAAAATTGGTGTGTTAATAAAATAAACAATTCTAAATACAATGTGTGGAGTATATTATAATTTTATGATCATGTGGGGTCCATTTTGAGCTAAATGTATTGTTAGTTACGGTATATAAATGTATATGATCAAAACTCATTATATATAATATATAAGCCTGATTATATACAACTAGTTGTATATATACTTAACTTATAATATTTTATTTTGTTTTTGATTTTTTTGTAAACATATTTTCCTAAATGTATTTAATCCATATACTAATTTTTACCTTTACAGTATATTTACAAATTTATACCCCTCAAAAAAGTTGATTTTAAAAAAATAAAAAATAAAAATGTAAAATTGTTGTAAAATGACAAAATTTAGTATATGGGTTAAATATACTTAGGAAAACATATTTATGAAGAAAAATAAAAATAATAAAAATAAAATTAAAAAATGAATATTGTAAGTTAAGTATATATACAAGTAATTGTATATAATTGGGCCTCATATATATATATATATATAAAACAATTGTCTCATATCAGAACGTTCTTTTTAATGTCTTTTGTGAGAAAAATGACATTATGCAGGTTTATTGCTGACGAACTTGTTATGCAGGATCTCATAGGGCCATACTGGTCTCTTCGATCACTGTTGGGGCCTGTGGTGGAAACTTTTCTTCTGCTTGATAGATTGTTGTTCCTTCAGGAGCGGCATGGATCAGTCACAGAAGTAGCACTAGTTCCTATATTTGATCCTACATTGTCACCACGGAACATGGCAATCATTGCCAGAAAAGTTTAAAACAATTTCTTCAAATTTACTGCCTATGTCCTTCAACAAATATGAACATTTGATTCCCAATGGCCAATCTGGATTTGATTGTACTTGTCTTTAGTACTGAAAATCAGGCTACTCATTTTGTGTATCTTAAAACTTCATTGTAAGTGGGAAGAAATAAATTCCTAGATATGACTATCGCTGGCATTTTTGGGATGCTTGTAGCTGTAGCAACACTGTAAGAGTTATCCACATATATTTGTTCATAATGAAAGTATTCTTTTCTCCTTTCTCATTTCCATTTATGTTATTCAAGTTCCACTTCCTGTTACAAGAGTGGATTCTTTGATGCTCTTGTTTCCTTTATGCTTCTTTACATATTTGTATTTATGTTATTTAATTTTGTTCTTTGCCATAGGAGTGGATTCTTGAATGCTCCCCATTCTTGTCCAACCACCCTAAAATTTTCAGTAGTCATTCCTCTTGTTATTGCTTATTCTCAAAACTTCCTTTGTCACCATCTGTTTTCTCAATCAAAAGTTGAACATGTTGATTTGTCCTCTTATGCACAAGTTATAATGGTCAGCAGTACCAATGACATAGTTACTGGCAATGGTTTGCTTCATCAAATTGTGTTCATCTTTCAATTAAGAAAGCAGTTGGTGATAAGAAAAATTTAAGTAGTAGCAATACTGAGATGAACAACTACAGAAAATTTTAGGGTTGTTGGATAAGAATTTGGAGCATTGAAGAATCCACTCATACAGGAAACAAGAGCAGCGAAGAATCCATTCTTTTAGCAGGAAGTGGAACTTGAATAATATAAATGGAAATGAGAAAGTAGAAAAGCTACTTCCAAGTGCATGCTATGAATGAGTACATGTGGGTAACTCTAACAATGCTGCTATAACTACGGGTATTTTTTTTGCATCCCGAATGTGTTAGTGATAGCCATCCAGGAGTTCATCCCAACTATGCCGGTCTATAGCAAGAAATGGAAGTATGCTTTTCTACCTTTTCATTTCCATTTATGTTATTCAAGCTCCACTTTCTGCTGCAAGAGTGGATTCTTCAATGCTTCTGTTTCTTGTATGCTTCTTTACTTTCTCATTTGCATTTATGTTATTCAAGTTTGGTTCTTTGCTACAGGAGTGGATTCTCTAATGCTACTGACTCTTGTCCATCGACCCTAAAATTTTCCATTCTCAATTCTTCTCGTTATTGCTTCTTCTCAAAATTTTCTTTGTTGCCGCCTACTTTCTTAATTGAAAGTTGTACTTCTTCCTGATCTGTCCTCTCATGCATAGGTTAATTTACCTCTGCAAGATGAGTGTAGTTCACTGCTCTAGATAAATTCGCTTCGTATCAGTTTGCAAGAATTGATTTAGGTTGGTTTCCAAGAAAGCTGGACGAATGGGCTACAGGAGAAGAGTCGCCCACCCTGGCCCATCGCCAGGGTTGAATAGACCGTCCTGGGAAATCATTCTAATGTCAAATAATAGTAATCTGCAGTTGATCTATATGGAGTTCATTACCGGATGGCTCTTGAGTGGCTGACGCTGATCAGCAATTGAAGTTAAATAGGCAGACATTGTTTGAAGCAGCTGAAATTTTTTTTTTTTAAAAAAAAACCTTCAAATTATCTAGTGGCATCTCATGAGGTAAATGAAAAGGCTGAAATAATGGACGAAAAATTAATATTTCTCGTAGACAATTGTTTAAGATAATATACATGTAATAAATTAATAAAAAAAATTCGTGTTGTTAATTCTGTTTATCTTCAAGGGCAAGGGAGCTCCGCGGACCGGGCTTCATAAACTTACTTTGAATATATATCTCTAAAGTCCTCAAAAATTTCCAAACGAGTAAAATCAAGTAGACTGCTGATGTTTTTTTTTTTTTTTTGATTGGAATATATTTATATACATCTCAAGACATATTACATTGAAGATCTGAGACATTCTTACAAATTTGGAGACACTGCTCCACTAAATAATCAGGAAGACACAACTTCCAACAACCAAACGGGAGACCACTGCTCCCACAAACAACCGGACGGGAGACCACAGCTCCCACTAATAATTTTCCCTCATTTCAGGCCGAAATTCAAAAGCTGGATTCGAACCCACAACCAACGCAGATCAAATACTTATGATGACCGAGCACGGCTCGGTTGGCCGGACCGCTGATGTTGGGTTGGTTCTGTAAAGTCCAAAATGGTAACAGTGGAATTGGGTTTCAAGCAGCTGTTTGTTGGATGAAAGAAAAAAAGAGGTTGCTTGATTAAATGGAAAATGAATAAAAGGTAACGGAGCCATGATCATTTGTATTTTGTGTCCGGCAAGCAACTTTTTTTTTTTGAAATTGTTTTATTCCTGTTGTGGCCTCATTTATATCTTCCTTCAAGTAAATTTTATAATTCTTGGAATTTATTATTATTTTATTTTGAATTTTAACAATAGATAAGACGGGCTGGTGCATGGATGTCGATGATGTATGCTCGCTGATTTTATCTATTTTTAAAATTCAATATAAATTACCAAATTTCACCAAATTGGGGCGTGCATAGGGTAAAAAAGTTTTTAGGGGAAAGCAATTTATGGCGGGACGCAATTCCTGCGAATTGCATCAGGCCTTAAAAGGATAACAGTGAAGTAAGGAATGCAAAAGGAAAGGGTAGATGGTGTTCTCGTTCGATAGTAGGTTCCGCTGGGGAATCTGAGTTTTTAATCTTTTAACTATGCATAGTTGTATTTTAAACTTTGAAGTTTGACTATTAGCATTTCAAATTATGTGAACTTTAGTTTTTCGCATTTTAGATTCTCAACTCTAACAGTGCTAAAAAACACAATTAAGATTCTGTAAAATGCCTAATCTGTCCTTGCAATTTAAAGTTTCTAACTTTATATATTTACATTTTAAATTCTAAAGTTTTTCATTTAATGAGCGCCATCTTATATGCATTGCCGGAGCACCAGTTTCAGTATTCCATCACTAATAAATTTGCACATTTTCATATTTACTCATACAATATTACTGTGCTTGAATATTTTTAACTAAAAATTTATTTGAAATTATTAAAATCTTTTTTCCTCCTTTTCCTTATCACAAAATGGGCAGTTAATTCATTAGAACATGTTTTAATATTATGTAAGGAAAAATTATTTTAAAATAATTTCGAATAGATTTTTTAGTTAAAAATATTCAATTATAATGATGTCATATGAGTAAATACGAAAATATGCAAATTATTTAATTATGGAATATTGAAATTGGTGCTCTGACTGTGTATATAAGATGATGCACATGCACATTCAATGGTAAACATTAAGATTTAAAATGCGAATTAAGAAGGTTCAAAATGCAAGGATAGTTTAGAAATTTCATGTCTTAGTGGTGCTTTGTAACATTGTTAAAGCTGAGATTCTAAAATACAAAGAATTAAACTGCATGGGGTTTAAAATACTAATTGTTGAAGTTTGAGGTTTAAAATATAAATATGCATAGTTAAAGGAGTTAAAACGTAAATTCTCTGTCTGATGGATACTACTCTATTCTCTCTTTCTTGGATGCTATGGAATTTTTTTTTTTAATTTTAAAAAGAGAGAATTCCCATTATATAGCTACCTGCGCTGGAAAAAAAAAATACTCGCAGGTCTCAACAAGAACTTCCATAGAAGTCTATACCATTTTATAGATGCTCTGTGACTATTCTCATTTTTATCTGTTTTTAAAATTCAAAATAAGACACCAACCAAAATTGTCAACTTCCACCCAATGGCCGGAGCAAATGGCTGAAAAAGTTTTTTAAAAAGGGTATATTTAGAAAGTGATAAAATTTTTTGATAAAAAATTTTTATTACAAAAATTTTTGAAATATGACAAAAAGATGTGATAAGATACAAGTAATGATAAGAAATAATAAGAATAAAGTTAAAATAGATAAGTTAGTCAAAATAAAAAAAATTAGTTAAATGGACAGTAACATAAAAATGATTGATAACTAAAATAATTGTATAAAAAGATATGAAATATGCTCGAAATAATTTTATAGAAGTAATGAATGCAAAGGAAGGATGGTCATCATTGGATCTCAGGAGTCCGATGGATTCTGCTCTACTCGTGTTTCTTGGATGGACTCAAAAAGATGCTCGACAGGTCGTAATGCTACCCTTTTGTTTTCGATTATTATTCTCTGTCCCTTTCGCTTCGTACGATGATGTGGACGATGCGAAGAAGATGAAGACAACTCATCCAATCCAACGAAACTTCCAGGAAGTGGAAGAACCAATAATGCATATCGCGGTCATCGCATGCATGTGAATGTGCGCAAGTGTGTGTAGTGTGGGAGGCATAGAATTTAAGATAGGGTAGCCACATTTGAATCATTTACACTTTGGGTGTCTTTGGCAATAAGTAAAAGTTATCAAGTTAAAACTTTTCACTCTTCACAACTATCATATTTTTTAATCATTTCTTCACGTTTTTCTATACAACTACCCTACTTTTCAATCATTTCTATACAACTACCAACACAACTAATCTATCTATTTCAACTATATCCTATTTATTCTTCATCATTACCCCTATCATATCACATCATTTGACAACTTCTACTCTATATAATTTTTCATCAAAAGTTTTATCCATTCCCAAACACACCCAAATGAAATTGTCTTCTATTAATTGATTGGTCATTAAAGGAGCAGGGAGTATTAATGATCATGGGCAATCAGTGAACACATTTGTCCAATATGTTTATAAATGAGTTTGGGTTAAAATTTTTAAATAAATAATTTTGCGATCCATAGCCCATTCAACAGTTTGATTAAGGGTGTGTTTGTTTGGGAAAAAAACTTTCAATCAAAACTTTTCATTTTTCATAATTATTTTATTGTTTAATTATTTTTTCACATTTTTCTATAAGCTAGCCTATTTTTCAATCATTTTTACACAACTAACCATACAACTAACTTATATATTTTAACTTTATTTTCTTTACTCCTCATCATTACTCTTATTATATCACATCATTTTCTATTAATCTTTTAACACCCCATTCATTTTGTCCTTGTGAGCGTGTCCGATTCCCTGTCGACAGGCTTCGGATATTTGTTACTGCAAGCGCGTCAGTCTTCTCTCTCAACGGTGAGACTCTCTCTCTCTCTCTCCTCCGATCCCCCTCTCCATTAATCTCTCCTCATTAATCCCCCCTCCTCAGATTTGTCACGCTAGCCACCGTCAACAGTGTGTCTCTACAGTTGCCCCTCTTAGCATATTCACCAGCTACTCTTTATTTCATCATCGCTATTGTTATTGTCCAACACAAGCACCATCGAAATTAATAGGTATATTAGTGGGTTGGAAAAACCGTAAATTTCGTAGTTTCATAATTATTGTGTTTAATAGGAAATGTAGTAATAGCCTATTATTATGTTTGAGAAGTAATCATGTTAGTTTAGACTAAGCAAATGTTTCGCTTAGCTCATGTCGAAAAACTCATTTATAACACTTTTTTTGCTTTTTTCTTTATATACATGTTTATTTAAGTATATTTAATATATAATCCAAGTTTTAACATTTTTGGATATGTTTATACATTTTTTTGTATTTAAAATACCTTTTAAAAATTCAAAATAATATATATACATATCCAAAAATGGTAAAACTAGGTTTATATGTTAAATACACTTAGATTAATATGTGTATGAAAAAAGCAAAAAAATATTATAAAATGAATTTTTTGAGGTGGCTAAGCGAGACATTTGCTTAGCCCAAGTTAACAAGATTATTCCTCATTACGTTTAAGCTATATACTTTATGCACTATCATGGTTTGTTTGATATATAATTAGGTATTGCAATATATATACACAACCTGTTAACAACCAATTTATTTATTAAATGAGTTAAAGTTGAAGTTTTTAAAATGAGTTTAATAAATAGATTAGAGTTAAGATTTTTAAAATGAGTTAAAATTATGATTAGGTTCCAATCCGTCTAACCTAATTCATTAACATTTCTATAGGGAGTGACACACTAAAAAATAATGCATGTATATGTCATTACTTGGATACCAAGTGATTGATGTACGTCTGTCTAAAGATATACCTGGTAAGAGGTTTAGGGTTCAAAGTTAGGTAAAAGCACTTGTCTTATTTACCCTTCTCCTGCAGTTGTTTTCCATAAGCTGTCTAGTCATTCAAGAGGGTGACATGATAAAAAAAATGCCATGTATGTTATGAAAACCAGGGCCCAACGAACCTAAGCGAACCATTCCTTTACGGATTGATTTACAAGATTTAAAGGTTGATTATAAAAGTTTTGACGAGGACCAAAAAAAAATCGCTTACAAGTTAGCATTTGGCTTTAAAGCAATTAATTTATGGCCCATCAAAACCTTTTGTTAGTATGATAAGATTGCATTTCTAGCTAAATATATAATAGCTTTGAACACAATAAACTGCTTAATCTCATATATTAGTCCCGGAAGTACTCACATTCAAAGGAATCTATTCCTCTAGATACATGGCTTTGTCTAGAACGCAACAAAAAAAATCAATTTATGCAAGAACAAAATTGATTGGATATAAAAAAAAGGTTGCTTATAGTTATAAGCGACAAACATTTTGTTACTGCAATATACCTAAACGTAACAAATTAGTGCATATGCAAATAAAATTAGCTTATAGATTGGCTAGACAAATTATATGTAGCAAATACTTTTTTGTTGTGTACAAAAACTATATGCAACAAATGTTCTCCACAAACAATGTTATACACAATAATTTTTTATTTGTTGTTCAAAAGTTGTTGCATAATTTTTTTTTTCGGTACACCACATAAAATTTCGTTTTAGCAACAAAATTTGCATTAAATTTTTTCACAGTTATACTGTCGCAGCTTGCTTGGGAGAACAAAAAATCACCATTTTTGTTACCATGCTGCCATACTTGTTTAATTGGTAACAAAATTTTGCAACCATTTCATTTCCAAAAGAGAAATGCGTGCAATAATGGTAAAAAAATTTATTTTTATACTCAACCCACTTCAGATAAATATATATCGCTCACTTTTAAAAAAAAATCCTGAAAAAGGTCCGCTAGGCATGAGATTCTGTCTATGAACTTTTTCTATCCAATCATGCATTCTTTTGAGACAACATGTAAACTTGCAACATAGCTTTTCCTTGTCTTTGTTTTTGAACCACCAATCCAATATGCAAAGGGACTGATCGGCGGACCCGATACGTCAATAAAACAAGCACATTTTGAGTGTTGTGAATGCACGGCATTATGATGTGCATGATCACATGTATAGCTATTGATTTTATAGAAACACAACTAAAAGAAATCATTCTTACGACTATTATGTGCAACAGAAAATGCTCTAATTATTATATTTAATTTAATGCTTTTTTGTTGAAAATATTTAATTTAATGTTTCATTGCCTAATGATAATGATTATTGGTAACCAATCTTGATATGTTATGGTATTCAAAAATAATAATTATGGATAGAGAAGTGTCTAATTATGCCTATATCACTGCAAGAAAATACTACATTTTGGTTAACTTTTTGCATCCAAAATTTTATTTTGGTTTCATTTGATTGACAACATTTGGTCAAATGCAAACAAATCCTATATTAATTGTATCTGTAGCCATATTTTGATAGCTATTTTTAAAGTATTTCGGTTGCATTTGATGTAATTTAATCAAATTTCACAATTCAAAAGCAATTAATTATTGTAGCTAAATAATTGATTCTAGTCAAATATATCTATTGCAACAAAATATATTATAGGTAGCAAAAAAATTATGTATATTACGAGAAATTTGTTGTAGTGTATGGAGCATGTGTTCTCCGGTAAGCATATGATATGGGTATGATTGTTTCAGAACCCCAACATGATCATCGTGTAAATTCTTAAGCTGCTTTCTAGAGGCCAAGATCGTCCTTGTTTTGATTTGTCATGGTATTGCAACTTTGGGTTATTTTTAATGAGTCTGTAATCTTTTCAAAAGAGGGCCCCTCCAGTTTGGCAGGAACTGCTTTTGGAGAACAAGACATTTTCCTTATACTTCACATATAGGTGATTAATTAAAAAAAAATTGATCAATCAAAGCTAGCTAGCTTCAACCAGATTTTGACCGTACACCATGTAGTTCACGTTCTAGCTCAAATGGCCTTTGAATATTTTCAAATTTGAATAGAGAAATTCTTTTAGAAAATTAAAATTTCATCCTTCCCATATGGTCATATATATTATTATTGCTTTAATAATCCTGGCTACCGCATTAATTATATGATCATAATTCTGCTTAAATATGAGCTCAAAATTTCTTCTATGCCATTACCGATCGGTCTCGAAAATGAAGTTCTCACAATAAACAGTGGACTGATCTACTTTCATTAACGTCCCTGGATTTTCACTTGCTACTGTACAGTTTTTTTTTTTTTTCCAGTGCCGGGCAAATGTTGCTAATTTTTCCTCCAAAATGTTATAATTTTTAAATGGTAAATTAATCATAAAAAAGTTTTGGACAATTCTTTTCCATTTTAGTTGAAAATCACAAGCATGCCCCGTTTATTTTGCAAAGATTTGGAACTAATAAAGCCTATTTTTTTTTTCTAAAAGAAAAGTACATTTTGCATAGTGGTGAACTTGGGCTGGGTTGAGCCTGAGCCTAGCCCATCGAGCTTGAATTTTAACGGTGTTAGGACTTGTCTTTTTACAACTTGAACTCAAGAAACTTGATTTATAAATATAATAGGATTGGAGTTGAAATAAACCCAAACTCAAAAAATCCGAGTCCGATTTTTCATTTTATATTTATTATAAAATATATTCTATACATAATATCTAGACAATATTTCTTTATATTTGTGTATTTTATGCTACTGATATTTATATTTGAATACATGTTTGGCATATTATAATTATATTATAAATAAAATATATTATATATTTATATTTTATTTATATCATTTACTTTTACGTCCATTAATTTTTTCCTTTATCTTGTTTTTAATGTTAAATTTTTTTCTAGAAATATTTTTTTTGGATGAAAATTAGAAACATTCTTTGTCTTGTTGTATTTTTAAAAAATATGTAGTTTAACGATATTATTATGTTTACTTACATGATGTATTATTATTATATATTAATGTGAAATTCTAAACTTATCATTCTTAAATAAAATACAAATTCATTAATCTAAATTCCAATCCAAAACTCAACTTGACTCTGATTTTTAAAAATAAAGTTAAGAGCAAATTTAGGATTAATATTTTATAAATAGTAGTATGATTGAAATGAGTCCAAGTTTCACAAACTCGATTTGCACCCGTCATACTGCGAAGGGGACAACTCGACAGGTGGTATTGACGGAGCAAAATGGGCAAAAGTTACTGTTGATTTTTTTTTTTTTTAAAAATATGGGCATTCCAAACCTTCTACTTAAAAAAATAGTTTTTTTTTGAATTTCTATATATTTTGATTTTCAAAATTTAAACTAAAATTTTAAACAAATTAAGATGAAAGTGAATAACAAACAAATTTAAAAAATATCAAATTTTACAGATACGAAATTTAAGTGAGCCCCAGATATTTATAAAAATAATTTAAAAATAGCTTCTTCAGCCACGCAACACGATTTTGCAAAACTTAGAAACACATGATAAAATGGAATTATATGTATCCTTGGGAAATTTGGTGAAGAAGAACTCAAAAGGATGGGCTGACTCGAAAAACTGCCTTTTAAATGCGCACTTCCAAATTCCAACGCCTCTCGTGTGGAAACGGAGGGGCGAAAGCAAATCTACGCGCGCAAGCACGCACTCTAGCACCAGGTGGCCACGCAATTTTTCCGTCGCTACTGTACAGATCAATATTCGTGGATGCCCAGGTCACGTGCATGCAATGGCGAGCGACAAAAGATAATCTCGCTCGGTTGGATTTTGAAATGGTGATACGCGTCATATCAGATTAGACTGATGGATGGATGGCACTGTGGATTGGTTGCTGTCGGTAAGGTGCGAAGGAACGCAGATGCAAAAGCAAGCCACCACGAAAAGCACAAAGAAATTTAAATATAAAAATGATAATAATAATTGTTATTACTACTACTTAAAATACGACTTACTCAAAAAAAAAAAAAAAGAAGTACATGTGGGTTCAACACCAAGAAATGAACAATATGGCTAACATCATCGAATACCATGTCCATGTATCTGGATTAATCTTTTAAAGCACAAGTCATTGTTCGCTGTAACAATGCACACTTTTGAATGAACACGACTCATTATTTATTATTTTTTTGGCACGTATATGTGGGCTTAAGAACTTAAAAAGAAAAGTAAAAATCATGGTTCACGCAAGTGTGTGCACTGAGGCTTAATGCACGGATCACAAACATTCAAGGATGCCTTTAAATGGGGTCGAGTTGGAAAGAGTAAAAGTCTGACAATTTTTTTTTTTTTTAAATAAGATGCTTAATGCACGAATCACAAACATTCAAGGATGCCTTTAAATGGGTGGAGTTGGAAAGGGTAAAAGTCTGACAATTTTTTTTTAAAAAAATAAGATAGAAAAGAAAAGGTTGTGATATATGCGGGAAGAATAATGATTGAAAAAAAAGTTAATCATTTTTAATATTTTCCTATACAACTACCCTAACTTTCAATCATTTCTACACAACTATCCATACGGCTTACTTATCTATTTCAACTTTATTTTCTTTATTTATCATTATTACCTTTATTATATTATATTATTTTCTCCTCGTTTAAAAACTTTTACACATTTTCATCAAAAAAAACTTTTACACAAAATACTTTTTGTCGAAATATTTTATCATTTTCCAAACATACTCCAAGTTATATTGTTTGTCTTTACTTATTTTATTTTTAACTATTAAGTTCTATTATATCACATCATTTCCCTCCTTTTAAAAATTATATTCGTATTTCCTGTTCGTTCACTTCTTTTTCCAATTCTTTGAAGGGCGAGTTCTTGGAGTAAAGTTGTTATACATCCAAAATTAGGGAATATATATGGATTACATGATTTAAAAATGTAAATAACAAACTAAAAATAAAGATACATGCACAAAAGTGTCCCATTTCTTATATACTACGAGTAACTGTAAAAATTATGTTTTTACTTTTTAAAAGATATGTGAGCCCCGTTTAGATATTTTTCATGGAACTTGGTAATCTGGAAAATTTGTTTGGTACTTTTAGTATTTCATCGATTTCAGAAAATAAAATACCAAATAAATTTTAAAAATTGACGAATTTCATATGAAAAATTTAGGTAGAGTTTACACATCTATAAAAAATTAAAAAATAATTTTAAAGTCGCTCATAGATTACCCTATCACACGTGACTCTATGGGATCCCTAGCACTAAAAAAAGGGTTATGCAACATACTTTATGTAGCATATAATATTATTTTCTTCAACTCACATGCTTTTTTTTTTTTTTGATAAGATGAAGTCATTATATTAAATCAGAAAGATAAATGTACAACTGGTTTATAATAGCTTCGGGTGGATTTCCGCCCCAGAAATGAGATTCCTCCTTCATGTTAACTGCCACATAGATCAAGGTACATATGCAGCCAACAGGCAGCCAAATGTTAGTTGCTTATTTCAATATGCAGCAAATCTGTTTGCTGCACAAGCTGAGTTTTCTGGTAGTGATACTGCCCCATCAATTCGCTCAGCAATGCAAACATATAGTGTGTGGATACCTTGTCAATACATCCTGTTAGTTTGAATCAAAACAGATAAGATTATTGACTAATATATAATTATTTTTGAGTCATGATAAAACAGTGCAACTGGGTGCAAAAATTTCTCTGCAGTCGTTAATTGCATGCAGAAGGTTGAAAACGGTGTTCACTGAATACAACTGTATGTTAATATTCTTCTCTTAGCAGTCTCATTTGGCTTAAACTAAATTATTTTGGTTCCAAATTTGTTATCCTGCCAGTATGAGTTCTCAAGACCATCTTGAATCTGTAATTAACTTTTTTAAAAATAAAAAGCAACCGGCAACCACTGGTTCATGTCTAATTCTGTACCTTCCTGTACAATGGTATACTTCAACGTATTGAATTGATCAGGAGACCATCCATGTCAATTTGGTCCTTGCTAAAAACACATTTTCTGGCCCCTTGATTGATCATTTTTTGAATTCAATGGATCAAATACTTCCAGATTAATTCCCTCCAAACACTACAGATTAAAATTGGGTCATCACGATTTTTTTTATATGAATTCCACGTATACCCACCAAACAACAAATATGCGCAAAATCTAATTATAATTTTAAACATAAAAATTTACATTTAAATGATATATGATTCTATAATGGTAAAAGTGTGATTTTAAACCTATAAAAGTATTAAAAATTCATTTGAATGTGATTTTTTTTGAAGTAACATTTGAATGTGACTTTTAATTTATAATTATAATTAAGATTTGACATATTCGTCATTTTATAAAAGATTGTAGGTAAGAATAAAATTTTAGGTAGAACACACTTATATATTCAAATTTTTTGAAAGTTTATAGATATAAATAAAATTAGAGATAAAATTATAAGTATATATAAAAATTTCTTTTTTTTTTATACACCTTACCAGACCTTCCCCGGTATACTTATTTATTTATATTTTTTAAAGCCACAGCAGTAGATTTATGTACCTCCTTTTACTGCCTGTTGGCAACTGTATAGACTGAAAAGAAGTGAAATCAGGGCGGATCGGATCATTAACTTCAAGGAGGGTTCAGAAGAGACAAATCGACTCACATTATGATTCGAAATCAAACATTGGCGCCATCATATCATACTTCATGTGGACCATCTATGTCATTTCAATGAATGAATGGTTATTATCATTGATATGAATAATTCCATAAAGCTGAATCTGAACGTAGATGACAAAAGCAAGTCCAATTAGTGTTAGTGAAGGACTCACGGGTGGCCTAAAAATAGCGCCCGCTGACACAAGGCTATATTTCACCTATTTTTTATTTTTTTGAAATTTTTTATACAGTTATTAATTTAAGTATACTTAAAATTATATCAATTTTTTTACTATTATTGAAAACTTTTAGATTTTTTATTTTTAAAAATCAGTGGCATTTTTATAATTCAAAAATTACGAAAATGCCACTAGTTTTAAAAATAAAAAAATATCTAAAATTATTCAAAAATGATAAAAATTGGTACACATATTAAATATACATAGATTAATAGTTGTATAAATTTTTTTTCAAAAAATTGAATTTTTGTACACCATTGCACCGAAACTAATTGCAAAGTGTCATGACTCGCAACAAAGTAAGAGCCAAATCACATGCATGCATAGGCAGACCGACAACTTTGAAACCGTTGATATTTCTCGTCGGTACCCGTAATTCCATATTTCCGTTGCCTACATATATACCTGCATGGCTGAAAAACATGTGACAAGGTGGAGTTCATCTTAAACATCCTTAAATCATAAACCGATCCCATACACCCGAGTGCACTTAGCTTCTGCACACCCAGGTGCAAATATTCATTTTTTAATTTTTTTAAAATTTTTTTCACTTAATCTAGGTGTATTTAACATGTGTATCAAAATTTACCATTTTGGATATTTGTAGATATTTTTTTGAATTTTTAAAAATTGCCGACATTTTAGTAAATTAAATTAACTAAAATGCCACTGGTTTTTAAAATTTCAAAAAAATCTAAAATATCCAAAAATAGTAAAATTTCGATATACATGTTAAATACACCTAGATTAATAATTGTGTAAATTTTTTTTAAAAATATTAAAAAATGAGTATTTGGTGTACCGAAGCTAAATACACCTAGGTGCACAGAGTCATAGGATCAAAATCTTCTTAAAATTACCTATAATAATTGTGACCCCTGCCACACCAACACTTCTCTCTTTGTCATAAATCATATATTCCTAAATTGGTTTTATCTAACACATCATGTTTTTTCTCACCTTGATAATTAATAGTATATACACTCTATCTATTATATTTAGAATCATATGTTTGACTAGAAGGCCAATTTTCATCTAAATAAAAAATGTGTACATGCCACATTTTCTTAAAAATATATAATTTTATGTAAATTATGAAAATATTTAGATCAATTTATATAACACAATAAAATGAAACAAAATTTTACAAAATTATTTTTCGCATAATAATGATATTTATGTAGTTTAGATTTTTGAAAATATAATTTTAAAATTATTTTAGCATTGAATTATTTTATTTCTTTAACTTTATACATTTATAGATGAGCCATGCATAATGATACTAGAAAAATAATGGAGTTTTCGTAATAATATAGAAGAATCCCCTTCTATAACATCCCTCTTCTATGTTACTTTATTCAATTTTACATATTTAGTGATGGATAAGAAATCTACTCCATCTATTGTATTTATATCATTTATATTTTTATGAAAATCCTTCTCAGTATCATTATGCATATTAATATATGCCCTGCCTACAAATATATAAAATTAACGTAATAAAATTATTTATTACTATACATTTAAACATTATATTTTCAACATTTAAATTTAAACTATCTAAAATATAATTCTTATTTGGATGAATGAATTTATAATGTATTGTTACATTGTAATGTGATGTGAATAAATTTAAGCATTTTATAATTTATATATGAATATACAGATTTTTAAGCAAATGTGATCCAAGTAAATCTTTAATTTTTACGAAACTTAGTCTCTTAGCTAGTGAAATGGATTTTTTTATCAATCGTCAAAATATTAAAAACAAAAAGAGTAATATATAACCGCTTTTACGTATCTGAATTATATATAAGCGGAGCTCTATTATAAATTAAGCTCAATTATCAAAGTAGGAATTTCTGCTATCAAATCCAACGGCTATCATTGATTACGCATTTTTAAAAATTTTCTGCTAGTAAATTTACATTTTCAAGTTAGCACTCGGATGTGTCATTGGGCTTTGGCATAGCATGGATTGCCTTGACGTGTTTCCGTAGGCTACAATTGAGTTAAGCATGATTTTCGTTTTTTTTAAAAATAGAAATGTCACTACTTATACAAGAAGTTTTTTCCGTAAAAATATTAGATTTCAACAATCAGAATTAATATTTTGGTTAGTCCTAAAAAAGTTTAAGAAATTTGTAAGTAAATAAGAATTTATTTTGGTAAAATTAATTGCGTTCTAAAAATATTTAGCCTTAATTTGATTTGGTATATAATACCGGCATTTTTCCAATTTCTACAACGTATAATTTAGAATAAGCTTAAAAATAGGTTTTGTTATTTTTATATTCTTATTTAATGCAATCAAAATAATTTAATGCTAAAATATATTAACTACTTCAAACAATAACTTTAATATAAAAATTCAACTTAGGTTGTGGGACAAGAACTTTGTATGATAAAAAAAGAAAGTATAATTCATTTGCGAGGGAAACCTAGTAAGTTTAGGTAATTCCTCGTTCCGAAAATTTCTCGTGCTTCATATAGTTAATGTAATTATTAAAATAATAAGTGTCAATTATTACGTCCCACCTTTGTATTATTCTGATTACATCGAAATCTTTTTTGTAAGTGGATGAGGCCCATATTTGTGATGGAATGAAAAAAAAGACCACTATTCACATGATTAAAAATTATTTATGTCATCATGATATTTGTATCACCTCTATTAGAATTATAGGCAGGACACCGTGCCATTTAGGTCACGGGGCCTGTTTATCTCAATGTTGTCAGAACCGAACCAGTGATTGAACCGGTAAATAAACTGGTCTGGTTCGAACCGGTTCAACCGGTTAAACAAACCGGTTTGAACCGATGACGTCAGCATGACATATTTATGACGTCATAAATATTAAATTATTTTTAAATTTTAAGTAAATATATTGATAAGTTAATCCTAATTTAACACCTTTAATATGAATCTGAGCCCTTTATAAGGTCATTTATACCTTAATTACAAAATTTGAAACTCAGATAATAGGATTTAATGAAATCTACCTTATTTAACAACGTCTAACAGCATCTAACGACATCTAACTAGATCTAATAAAATCTAACAACATCTAAATAAATTAATTCTAATTTAACACTGGTAATATAATCCTCAGCTCCTTATAAGGTCATTTATACCTTAATTATAGAACATAAAACACAAATAATATGATTTAATGAAAATATAAAATTATGAGTCAATGGGCTAGAAAATTTTAATGTTGAAAAGTGTATTAACTTATTAATATAATTTGAGCAAATTTATAAAATTATTTATTTGAAAAAATCATACATATATAACTACAATTTATTTTAAAATATGGGGAACAAATCAACAAAGTAGATTATTATATTTAGATAAATTAAATTAAAGAATAAACTGATAACGTGAATTAAACTAAGATGATATATGATATTATTGAAATTATTTATCAAAGAATTAATATTTAAATTCATATTTAAAATTTTAAATGCGCTGCAGGAGCACCGAAAAACCATGCACCACCGGAGCACTAGTTCCGGTACTCCATCAGCCCCAAATGTAGCCGCCGCAAGCTAGCAGCTGCGTCTGCAATCAAAGATTCAAAATATCAAATTCGAAGCCTAAATGCCCAAATCCAAATGACCAAACCCATCGTTAATAGCTGCAATTGCCCAAATCCAATTCATCTGCAATCACGTCGAAATGAAATCGGGAGAACTCATCGGGACTTCGGGAGACGAAAGCAATTCTCGCCTCTGGTCGTCGGCCGTCGTTAAATACCCATCGATCTCCTCAGCGCTCCAAATCGGGAGAACTCGACCAGCAAGGCAGCAACATGATCGGCGGCCGTCGGGCATCAGCGAGCAACAATGGGTTTCGCGGGCGAAAACGAGAAGACGAGCAGGCATTAGGCGATTGGTCATCGGGACAGCAGTGGGTAATGGGTATTTGCTGCTACCCTGCTAATCGTCGGAAATAGAGGTCGTTGTCTGTTGGTCGCCGAAAATGGAGGTCGTCGTCTGTTGGTCGCCGGACGCCGGTCGGACGAGGGGAAGATGGCGAGTGATGACTGATGAGGACTCAGGTAGGGCAGGGTCGCCGATTTGGGGGTGAGGCCGCGAGGGAGGACGACTGACCAGGAGCCGAAGAAGCCGATTTCTTTTTTATCCGTCGAACCGGTCGAATACGGTCCAACCGCGACATCCGGTTCGACCGCTGGTTCAACGGTTTGAACGGTTTATTGCAATTGAACCGAACCGCGCCCATTCGAACCGGGATTGGGGCCGGTTCCCGGTCGGACCGCCCGGTCCGGTCCGGTTTTAACAACACTGGTTTATCTCTCTTTTCTTTGCTTCCCAACTTAATTCATAGCTTGGTTGTTGCAACCATTAAATTGGTAAAGGAAAGAATTGAATTCAACCAGTTTAAAATTAATAACCGGCAGCAAGAAATAACAATTTTTATTTTTTTCTCACTTTCCTTTTAATTAGTGTTTCCTAGCGTCTCAGCTTCTTTACCATCCGAAAAGGACATAAAAACTTTGCAGTCAATTTTTTTTTTTCATTTGTATTTTACGTAAAAAAGTGATTCGGTTTTCCAAAAATAAAGAGGCGTTTGGTATGATGCAAATTTGGAAGAAAATAAAAAAACTTAATCACTCTTTTCTACATAATTTTTCCTACAATTTTATGTTTTAATTACTTAATTACTATATTCTTAGATAATTACCTTTATATTCCAATCCCTTCCTCACATCTTTACGTACCTAATTCACCGCTCATCACTTACTTTCTACCAAATACACCCCCCTAAGATTATGGAGTTTCCTCTACATGATGCATCAACTGGGCCATCACGAATCATGATTTGGGGCAGGCATTGTCTGATGCATTAATTGCCGGTTGAATAAAGTGGTCCATGTGTATTTGCTCTCTGCACCGGTGAACGATTGGTGGTTGATTGGATATGTACGGAGAAAGTGACTGCTGATCATGTACATTTACGTATACTCAGAGTTATGGTAAATTTGGTTTAAAATGAGCCCCAAATGATCATAAAATTATTATTTAATTTACCCATTATATTAAAATTATTTATTTTATTATCATACTATTTTTTCATCAAAATTAGAGATGTGTATGGGCCCATTTGAAAAAATAATACACAATCAATGAATAAAACAATTTAATATAAATAACAATTTAACATAAATAAAAATTTTAAAATTACTTGTTTAATGTATAAATTATCTAAACCACAATTTATATATGGATAAATAATTGTATAAAATGTTAACACATCTAAGTAAATGTAGGTCCCATTTTCAACCAAATATATTGTAACTCATGATAAATGTAAAAGTAAAAGATCATATCTCACACATATGAGCTTCATTTCTATGTAATTAGTGGCTCCATATAACCTCCTTAATTTTTAAAATTCACTTGTTTAGCTTGGGGACCAAGTTTTATCCAAATCAAGTATGTATATGAGCTATATTTGCATAAAAATAGATATATTGTGTGTAAATTAGGAAAATTACTTAGACATATATACATTAGAATATAGTAATATTTTATAGAATCATACTTCCACATAGTAATAATATTTTAGATAATTTAGATATTACAAATACTACTTAAAAATTAGTATTTATTATTAAATTATTGTATTATATTAATTTTACATATTATAGATGAGGCTCATATATAGTGATACTAACAAATGAAATAATTTTTATAATAATATAAATAATACTAAATACAATTGACAAAGTGAATTTTTCATTAACCAATTACATAGAAGTGGAACCCACGCCTATGTATACACAAAGAGAACCCATCAAGTGCAGATAGACTGTAGCATAATTACGTGTAGTTCACTGTAAAATGAACCTTACATCTATTAAAATGCAATAATATATAATTATTTATTTATATAAAAAATATTTTAGATAGTTAAAATATTGAAAATATAATTTTAAAATTGATATTTGTGTTAAACTGTTTTATTATGTTAATTTTGCCCCATTGTTTTGATAGAGAATTTTTCCCTATTTTAAGATGGGGCCCATGCATATGTTTGATTTAGATGAAAATTAACATGCTAATAAAATAAATAAGTTTAAATACAATAGGTGGGATGGATGTCTTATTCATGATCAAGTAGGCCCCATGTTGTATGACTTTCTGCATTGGCGTATCATCTATATACATAATAATAAAATTTAGTGTAGTTAATTGTACCATAACTTACAATATAACTGGCTTAAAATGAGTTCTACATGATTATAAAATAATAATTTACTCTATCTATTGTATTTAAAATTATTTATTTTATTAGCATACTAATTTTCAACTGAATTAGATTTGTGTATGAGCCTCATTTGCAAATGGTACAAAATTAATGTTATAAAATAATTTAATATATGACAATTTTAAAGTTATTTTTTCATATATAAATTGTCTAAGATATAATTTATATATGGATAAATTATTATATAAAGTATTAATACATTTAAGTGAATGTAGAGCTCATCTTGGGCCAAATGTATTACAACTTATAGTACATGTATGATTGTATCTTATATATATATATACATAGAAATTATTCTAATGCATTTGGATTGTATTGTGCAATCCATGCGTTATGGGGGCCACTTGATCATGAATAGAAAATCTATTATACGTATCGTATTTAGAATTATACACTTTATTAGCATGCTAATTTTCATCTAAATTGGATATATATATATATACACGCCTCATCTTAAAATGGTACAAAATTAATGTAATAAAATAGTTTCACGTAAATAACAATTTTAGGGTAATTTTTTCAACATCTAAACCATCTAATATATATATTTTTATATAGATAAATAACTGTATAAAGTATCATAGTATTCTGATATGCGTGGGACCCATTTTACAATAGACAGTGCCATAATTATAGTGATATATATATATGACTCCATTTCTATGTAACTTGATTATATAGAAGTAATTTCGTGTCATCTCCTCCATTTTTAAGATGTTGATCATTAATGTAAAATTCAATTCATTTATTGTATTTAACATTATTTGTTTAGCCAGGAGACTATATTTCATCAAAATCAAATACACGTATGTGCCACATTTGCTCAAAAATAGATATATTTATGTGTAAACTTGAGAAAATACTTAAATCTATATATATATATATATTAGAATGTAATAATATTTTATAGAATTATTTATTCATGTAGTAGTGATATTTTCAATAGTTTAGATATTAAAAATTGATATTTATTATTAAATTATTTTACTACACTTATTTTACATATTTGTTGATGGGCTCATGTATAGTAGTACTAAACAAATAATTTTTTTTCATGATAATATAAATAATGTTAAATGCAATATTCAAAACATATTTTTCAGCGAATCCCGGATGGTCACCGACAGCGACGCAAATACTGCGTCGCGCTGTCGGTGCGGGATCGAATCCCGGATGGGATTTTCGGGAAAAAAAAAAGTGTGGGAGCAGGTAGTCTCCTGGGTGGAGGGGGTGTGAGAGCAAGTAGTCTCTCGGTGGCCTGTTGGAAGCTGTGTCTTCCAGATTCTTTCGTGGAGTTGTGTCTCCAGATTTCTTTGGGATGTTATGTGTGTCCCCAGATTTTTAAGAATGTCTCAGATCTTCAAAAGTATGAAATGTGTTGAGATATATGTAATTACATACCAATAAAAAAAAAACATATTTTTCAGCTAATATTAAAATATTAAAATTAAAAGAAGATTTCATCCAAGCAAAGCCCATAGACACACACTGCAGATCGTCCATCAATGCGCACGTGATTTAGGTCATCTTACAACAACTTATATATCAGACATATATTGTCAGATGTCAATATGTCATTATGACCCGCTGCTTTTTTGTTGTAAGGGGGTCCCCCTCAAACCATTTTTCTTCAACTATTATAGCTGCGACTGAAATTCAGTAAAAAACTGATAGGGACTCACAAATACAGTAATAGTCGTGCATGAGAGACTGCAGTATAAGATGTACTACAAATACGGCCGGTATTACTCGTGGGAGCCTGCACTGCGAGATGATAAATTGATAATAGGTTACAGATACAGAAGGAAGCAGTTGTCCGATCGATACATGCTTAGTCGGCAAGGATAAACATATGTATCAACTTCCAACAACAATAACATAGATATAAATTTTGAATTACAATTAAGAATGATAAATTTTCAAAATAATAATACTCGTTCTTGAAAGATGTAAATAACATTGATAATATATTTTATTTCATTAATAAATCAGGTAAAAGACAACTTAAATAACACATACATAATTAATAAATAAAAATTTATCCAAATAAACAAGTGATAAAGTTAAATGCACATTAAAATAAACCATATTCACGTTATTGCACATTAAAATAATCATAAGTCAAAGACATTTATTTCACAAAATTGCATTCATGTAAGCAAACCATATGGTTTATAAAAATAATTTGTACTTTGCAAAGCAATGCGAGTCAAGGCAGGTCGGACATGGTCCACTTGCCCCGCCCCACCCCCCAAAATTGAAAAACCAATTTCAAATCTTAATTTGCCCTGCCTTATCAAATCAAAATTCTTGCCTAACAATTTGTAAAATTAGGGTGGGGAGGGCCACGGGCCAAGTGAACCCTGTTTTCACCAATATTTTTGCCTATGTTATTACGGTCTAGGCTAACATAAGCTTATGTGAGGATGAACATGTATAGATTATGGGTATAGTTGGTAATGTGAATAGGGTAGAAAGCAGAAAGTGAGAAAAGAATTTTTTTTAATATCTTAGAATTCAAATCTTCCAAAGTATATATTTTTCAATTCGTATTGAAGGAGTGTAAATCATATATTATAACTAACAATGTATCTATAAGAGACATTGCTTCTCAAATGGGAGACAAAGCTCCTCACACAGGGATTGAACTTAGATGCACTCACATGATGATAGGAAACTTGACCAGGTGGGTTATACTTGTGTTAATGAAATGAAATTTTTTTAATAAGTGTAAAAGAGATCATACAATAAAAGTAAAGCGAGAATAAATAGCGCAGCAGTGTGAAAAAATTAAAATAGAAAAGAAAAATGAAAAGATGTGTGTAATAAACTAGTTAAGACATCAAATTAATTTTTGAAAAAAGTTCAAAAAATAGGTATTAGCCACTTGTAGTGATATTTCAAAGAACTTTTGCAGAATAATATAAATCAAGTAAAAATATAATCCATAATAGTGAAATAAAACTACAAAGATACAAATACTTACAATAGTTTGGATCTCCTTATAGTGGTATAGCTAGTTTGATTGTGTTCTGGATTGTTATTAAGCTCTAGATGATCAACACCTTAAAGTAATCAACACCTTAATTCACTTTCTCTTTGTTGATCATCATTAATAACAATGTAATACAATTTTTTTCTTAGTTTGTTCACCATCATTATCATAGTAATATAACTTTTCAACGCCAAAATAATACAAATTTTCTTTTGGTTTGATCACCATTAGCAGTAAGGTAATACAAAATAAAACCTGAAAAGAAAAACCAAACCAATTAACTGTATGAGAAGTAATTTCTTCATATGATCTACAACTCGTAGTTCTGAATTTGAAGTAGCAATCCTTCAAGAGATTTGCAACTTCAAGTATGCGTTTGAATCTCCACAAAAAAATAATCTCACAATGAAGCACTTTGAAATCTTTCACATTTGCACACAGGTGTTTCTTTTTTTCTTTCTATTGCTTTCTTAAGCTCCTTTTATAGGCACAATTCTCCTTAAAATGTGGTCAAAGAGAGATGACAAAAAAGATTCTAAGTTTATCCAACTTCCTCAAAGTCGAAATTTTAGGCGCTCGGGAAACATATGACATTTTTTTCTCAAAACAGTTAAACTTTTATAGTAAGAAAGATTGTTGTCTAAATTATTAGTTAACCATTTCTGCTAGAAATGTTCGACGTTTTTCCTGTTTCAAAGTTAATTAATATGCATAAAAAGTCTAAACATATACCAACTTCTAATCCTTTTAAGAACATACATAACATATTTTTTTTCAAAATTCTAAAATCTCGAAGCATTTTCTTATAAGATTATATCCTGTAGAATAGCATAATAATATGCACTACACATTCAAAATTGAAATTACAAAATCAAATTTATCTTTTCATCGTGAAAATCAACCAAAAGTTCCACATCAATTTACAAGAAAAAAGAAACCATTTTTACACATAGGCTTGTTAGCAAATGGAACATATATTGACAAAAAGATGCAGTAGGCTCAGACACCAACAGTAGAGAACGGACATAGCAAGGATGCCAATGGCACAGGATTCCATGTACAAGCACGTTTTCAAGGTTTATTAACTGAGGACGATGGCTACGCAGGGATTCACGAAGAAGACAATTCGTTTTTCTTTCGCCAGATGAAAACAACATTGGCCGAAGCACGGTTGATGATCGAGCGACCGCTCGTGAGGATTCTTCCTGGAGTTAGAGTTCGTCAGCTAGGCGCGTGGTCCAATGTCTGCATATATTCGTCCTCCACTGCACGCATCCTTCCAAAAACCTAAATTCCCGCACTGTTGGGCAATTTTTATTTTTATTTTTATTTTTTAAATCCCGTTGATCAGGAAATTGATGGACGACAGCTTTAGCAAAGCCAACATCAATCCTTGTGTCTCTTACCCCACACAGCTTTATAAACATTCGCGTAAACTATTTGGGCTTTTAGGTGGTGACAATGCTGGGCGTCTTTCATGAATATACAGAACGCTCGTGTAGTCTACTATTTTTTGGATGCGGACTCCACGTTTGTAAATTCTCTTTTGTACTGTAATTCCGCCAATTATAACCACAGAGACCATGTGGGATGTTCATTGCATTCACCTTCAGCACACCAGCAAATTAAAAATCAGATGTGGGATAGGCCAGCAAAATTATATAGGAAAGGGATGATTCTATACATCCGACCACATGCTAGCAATCATGTAGCCGACCCAAAAGCATATTTTTAAATTTTTTTTCTTTTGTTTTTTTTTATAAAATATTATTCTAAATATATTTAATTCACATACCAAGTTTTACTATTTTTAGAGATGCATGCACATATTTTTTAATTTTAAACATAAGTGTTGGTCAAAAAATTTAAAAATGTTAATTCATTCAAAATTTTGAAATTAAAAATATACATGCATCTCAAAAAGATGAATTTTCTTTTCTATTTCTTATATTACCACTCAATCCAACATATATATGGAAAATAATCAAGTGCATTCGGACTGTAATCCATGCACTGTGGGGCCCATTTAACCACGAATAGAAAATCTACTCTACCCATTGTATTTAAAATTATTCACTTTATTAGCATATCAATATACTCATCATAATCCAACATGTGTATGTACCTCATCTTAAAATGGTATAAAATCAACGTAATAAAATAGCTTATTATAAATATCAAGTTTAAAGTAATGTTTTCAACATCTAACCGTCTAAAGTATGATTTTTATATAGATAAATGATTGTATGGAATATTATTATATTTTAATATGTGTGGGGTCCTTTTTGCAGCGTATTGCACCATAGTTACCATAATTATGGTGTAGTTCATCTGCGCTAGATGAGTTCTATATACACACACCAAAAAATTCTTGCTCAAATGGTAAAGGAGATACTGATCCTGAAATAGGAGACAAGCTCCCTATCGGAGACTTGAAGCTCAGACCTTTTATATGCAAGATGGTCTATGCTAGCTGTGGTAACTTCATATTAGTAAAAAACTTAAAATTTAATACATGAATTAAAATATACTTATAATAATAGTTTCAAAAATAAAAAATATTAAAAAAATATCTTTCTTGACCTGCTGCATCGTATCAAAACACTATTTTAAAAGGATGTGCATTTAAGTAAACGAGGTCGTTTGTGGTAAAAGATGTAATGTTTTATCATAAAAAAGGTAAACGACGTAATGGAGAATATTTTAAATTAAAAAGTATAAAAATTTATTAGTGCATGCTTATAATCAATAATGTACAGTAATTAATTAAATATACATAGAAAAAGTAAATAAAGAAATATAAAATTAAGAATGCTGGAGATTTTTTCAATAATATCACGTCATTTTTTTATATACAAGTAAGTAATAAACTAAATAAAGATAAATGGAGAAACTTTTGATTAAAAATAGACAATGATAACAAATAAGAGAAGGGAAACTCGTTTTCCTTTAAATTTAAAGATAATACTATGTACGTTTACGAATGCTGATCATAAATAATTTATTACCAAAGTTAGGAAGAGGAATAAGTTGTCAATTTTTTAAAAAAATAGAGAAATCAATTTTTTGATACATCAAAAATAGCGCTTTGGTCCCTAATTATCAATAACTATCCAAATGAAGGACATAGATACAGTGCACCTGGGTTCTTTAACCCATTTTTTTGAATTTTTTTATACAATTGTTAATCTAAGTATATTTAATATGTGTATTAATTTTTTTTTTATCAATTTGGGAGTATTTTAAGTATTTATTTTTTATTTTTGAAAATCAGAGGCATTTTAAGTATAACAAAATGGGTTAAATGCACCCAAGTGCACTATGCATTTAGCATTAATCCCCCAAAAGAAATCATAGATACAATTATTTGCGCGCAATATTTTTTAATTTAATTCTTCTTTAGTGCAGTCAAATTCTAATTATTGTTGGTCTAAAATTGAATTTACTACACGACATCCAACGGTGATATATAATAATTAACTACCTATGCAATAACTTGGACAATGAAACAGTCTGATGAAATTATAGCTAAGATGGCTACTTGGTCTCATCTTTGTTGGAGCTTTGCAGTAATGGCCGCAGTTCAACCAAAGCTGCATACCCATTTATGCCCCGCCTCCAGAGAGATATATGGTCCCAAGTCTATTTTTGGCATCTCATCAACTTTGTCTAAGACATCCAATCTGCAAGAAGTAGGTAATGGATTGTCGAAAAATTTATCACATGCATGAGACCAAAAGTTATTACATGCATGAGACCAAAAGTTATTACATGCAGTTACATTTTTGCAGTTAAATTTCAAAAATTATTTGTATTTTACCATAGGCAACAAAGTAATTATTATTTCTAACCAAATGTAAACTGTGATTTTATTTTTACGTTTTAGTATTTGCAGTTTAGGGAATGTAGTTTTCCTATTTGCTTTTTAAACTCTATAAATTTCCATTTTGTTGAAAATGTTTAAAATATGAAAATACACAAACTTAAAACTATGAAACCCTACAAAACATATAATGATGAAAAATATCAGAACTTAAAATGCAGATACACAAACTTATACAGCTGAAAATGCAAAAAATCCAATAAATGGCTACAGTGATGTGAAGTTGGGGTCACAAGTAAAGTACAATTTGGCTACAAATAATATGATTGCATTTGTTGTCAAGGGTCAATTTATCTGCCCCTTTTCTATTTTGAATTTGTTTTTTTACTAAAAAGTATTTTGCAACGAGATTACAGCAATCGAAAATTTAGTTGCAGAAAGCTCTTATTCAGGAGTAAAAAAATTTTGTTGCAAAAGGGATGAATTAACCTTTGAGTAATACACTCCAAATTCGTTGATTTTGTCCCCAGAAGAATATTAGTAGTAATCATGTACCAAATATTACTTTCGTCAACAGAAGGCTTAATTACCTTCGGTTTAAAATTAATTTCGACGTTGTAATTGTAATTAAAGCTTCATAGTCAAAACCACGATAAATTTTATCAAGGACGATAAAAATGGTTACAACATAACTATAGAATGTTGCATATGTATTGCCAATAGCAAAAATATTTGTTTGAGTAAATTACACAAGCAGCGGCAACCGAAAAAAAATGCAACTCTTACTACCACGTTTTAAAGATGTAGGAGCTCCCAACTCAACTGAGAAATGATGCACATATTTAGATGGGCTTTCTACAATAGAAGATACTTAAAAAACCAAAAGTAGAATTGGCCTAATTGGCCCAGTATTTTTGTCCGTTGGAGAGTGGACCCAACAGCTAACAGTGTAGTGTAGGTGTTTGCTGGATGAACAATGACAGGCGAGAAGTCGACAAGCGTGCCACTTCTTTAGAATGACCTCCCCTCCTCTCGATTTTCAGTACCTTCACAACAATTAATAAGATTCTCTCTCATTTTTTTTTAGAAGTTTTCACATAAGGGTGCAATTTGGGCAGGATACTCATTGATACTTATGGACCTGACCTAATTTGAGTAAGGCAGAGTATAAAATATTACTTATAGGTATAGGTAAGACATAAATTATTACCTTCTCCCTCAAATAGGATACGGATAGGATAGATACGTTGGGTACCCAAAATCAACGTCTTGTGTACATATTCATTTTGACAAGTTCAAATTGAAAATGAATCTTGTATTTTATGGAGTTGTGGATTGTGAAGTAAGAAACATATTTAGCTTTATATATATATGTCATTGACTTACAAAAGCTTTTTATAAATAAGTTTATAAATAATTATTAATATATTAATAGTTTTAATGATTAGGTTATGAAAATCTATATTCTATATTTTTTAGATAATAATGTAATAATAATGTAAATAGTAACATATGTACTTGCAATTTTATGATCAGTGCTGCCTGTAACTGAAAAAAGAAAATGACAAACAAAAAAAAAAGAAAATGAAAATGGACCACATGGCTGTTCGGTTGTTGCATTACGTGGAAGGTAATTGGCGTGGGATAAAGATGTATGGTTATCTTTCATCAGAAAAAAAGAAAAAAGAAAGACAGAAAAGATGTTTGGTTATCCTACTATGCCACGAGGAAATTATTACAGGCCTACAGCAATATATAAGACACCACTGCACTGCTGTCGGTCTGCAGCCGAGTTACGACGGACGAGCTGCCTCCGCCCTCTCCTGGCGGGCCTTCCGTACATCATTGTTAAAATTATGGGATTACCCTTCCATATGCAAAAACCAATCAACGGACGTCGACTACAGAGATTCATAATTTCAAAATTCACATAAGAAGTTAATAGTTAATTACAATTATCATAATATTCGTCATTCAACCTAAAATAAAACCGTTCCCCCAGTTCATAACAATGTGACAATATTTTAAGTTATTATAGAACTATTTAAAAATCTTTTATAAATTTATTACATATTATATAAATATTTATGTATTTTTTATATATTTTGTATTTAAGAAAAATCTGAATGATTTATTTTTCGTTTAGAACTTGATGTTTAATAAAAATAAAAATTCGATTTATATATATATATTAATCAATGACAAAATTTTAGCAAACTGTATTTTTAAAAAGGTATCCCGTAGTGTAATATTATATAATATTTCGATTAACACTGTATAAAAGTGACTTATTGCACAGTCTTGTGGAGAATTATTGATAACACGACTATACAAATCCTTTAGAATTAAATTATTATATAATTATTAGGAAATTTATATTTTTATAAACATTTTACAACTTAATTTTTAGTTTAAGTTTAATATATGGCGTAGTCAAGCGCAAAATCTGTCCACACATATTAAAATATAATAGTTCTTATATAAAGTTTTTAATCTAAATAAAAATTGTTATATTATTTAAATAAATAATTTTAAGTATAATGGATAGGTTAGATATTAATTTAATGATTGATTAATCCATCTACTGTAGGTTGCATCATAATTATAGTATAGTACGATTATAACTAAATAATTAATTCGCATCATAATTATGGTGCAGTGTGGTAGCAATTGAATAATTTTCATGTAGATATATGTATGTAATGTAAGTAGAGCCCGTAACTTGCCAACTCAACAAAAATAGCAAATGCCCTTGGCCATCTTATGCAAATGCCTTACTCCTGCCTCTAGTGATGTTGGCGTTGGATCAAGCTTCATGCTTTCTTCGCTTAAACAGCCTATTGGAAATGATTCAAGGGATTGAGAAGGAATGACATGAGAATATATAGGTTGAGATTTTTCATTTTTAAAATAAATTTTTTTAAAATTGAATATAATTTCTTATTTTTCAATATAATTTTTTATATTTTTACTATTATTTTTTCATTTCCAATACACAACCAACTTCTCCTTGTCTAGTCTCTTCACCTCCATTACAAATAGGCACGGGAGTACACAGAAAAGAGATGGAATGAGAATGAGACATAATTTTTCACATCAATTTTCCCCCTCTTTTCACTGTGTAACAACTTTACTTTTTAATTGTAAATACTCCCATTTCATTTTAAATATAATCTCTCACATCTCAGTGTGAAACAACAATTCTGTTCAATCTCCTCATCCAATTCCAATCACATCTCACCATGTAGGACATCTCCTAGTCTATAGCAGTACCGATATTCTTCCTCAACACCCAGTAGCTGTAGGCGCAATTGCCCCATCACGCTCCATGAACATAAATTAATCAGAAAGGGATGGGTGTAATCTTCATTTGTAAAGAGTAGCTGCATATTGCATGCAATTGGGGCCTTGTGGACGTGGACCGTCTAAGAAGCTTTTGAAGCTCATGCAGCATGGCTGACCAAATTAAGGATACAACTGTACTGCAGCTGCACTTTAAATCAGAAGCAGAAACCCTAGCCAGAATTGGGAACATCACTTAATGGGGTATTTAAGGATACAACTGTACTGTACTGCAGCTGCACTTTAAGCGTGTTATTCTTATTTTGTGTTCATCTGCTGATAAATCAAAATCGAATCCGTCATTTAAGTCATTTATTTGCTTACAAAATCAAATTTCATCAAAATTAAAGACGTGCATTAGTGTAATTTATATATCAATTTTAAGATTGTATACTCAACATCTAAACTATCTGAAACATCATTCACATGCAGATAAATGATTCCGTAATTTATATATCAAATTTAAGATTGTATACTCAACATCTAAACTATCCGAAACATCATTCATATGCAGGTAAATGATTCCACAAATTACTATTACATTTTAATTCATCCGTGAATGGATCTAATTTTTTATAATCTATAATTGCTATACACATTTTTAACTATGTACAACCGCGTAAGAATTTTAGTTAAATGTTTTAAAAATCATATTAAAATAAATGAATAAATAAAATTTTGATTTAATCGTCAAAGTAGTCCAAAATAAGAGTGAGAAACTGAAATCTTCAATGACATTATAATGTTGAAGTATATCCCTTAATTATACAAGAGGAGTGATATGTGCAACCACGTAAGAATTTGATGAAATAATTTTAGTTAAATGTTTTAAAAATGATGTTAAATAAAATGAATAAATAAGATTTTGATTTAATCGTCAAAGTAGTCCAAAATAAGAGTGAGAAACTAAAATCTTCAATGACATTATAATGTTGAAGTATATCCCTTAATTATACAAGAGGAGTGATTTTGTTAGTCTAGGTTAAGCAAATACTCTGCTTAGCTCACTTTAAAATATCTATTTGCAATAACTATTTTTGCTTTTTCTTTATACACTTGTTTATCTATATATATTTAACATATAAACTAAGTTTTACCATTTTTGGATATGTGCATATATTTTTTTAGATTTTTAAAGATAGAAGTATTTTAAATACATATATACGCATAGATGTTTAAAAATTCCAAAAAATATATGAACATATTCAAAAATGGTAAAACTTAGTTTACATGTTAAATACACTTATATAAACAAGTGTTTGATGAAAAATAAAAAAATATTGTAAATGAATTTTTTTAGGTGGGCTAAGCGGAGTATTAGCTTAGTCCAGACTAACGAGATCATTCATCATTATACAATGCATGCATGCATGATTTTCCTTTATCATCATTATCTAACAAGGAGGCAACTTGATCTAGGCTAAATCTGATCTTTGCTTATTGACTTGATACAAAGCAATGTTTGAGTTTACTTTTAGTTGGAACGCCATAAAATTAATTTGTATATGGAGTTATTTTTTAAAGGTAAATAGAGTTAATATGAGGGTCTAAACAAACAAGAGGAATCAAAGCCCGTTTTCCTTATTTATATTTGAAATGAAATATATTACATACATAATGTATAAATAATATTTTTTCCATATTCATGGATTGATAATAATCCAATACATATAATATAACAAGCCTAAATATATAGGTATTTTGGGTTTTTAACTTTTATGTGGGTCCACATGTAATCTTTATATATATCAAAATGTTGAACTCCACTTCTGTGCAATCAGTTTACAGAGAAGCAGTCCCATGTAACCTCTTTAAATTTTAAGATATTGATTATTGAAGAAAAATCTAATCTATGAATTATATTTTAAATAATTTATTTAGCTAAAATACCAAGTTTCATTCAAATCAATTATGTGCATTGAACACATTTGCTGATATATATTCATGTGTAAATTATAAAAAACGCTTATATTCATTTACAAATGTATTAGAATGTAATAATATTTCATAGAATCATTTATTCACATTTTAAAAATTAAATCATTTTATTATGTTAATTTTATACATTTATAAACGGGACCCATATGCAGTGATATTAAACAAACGAGACAGTTTTTATAATAATGTAAATGATGCTAAATACAATGAATAGAGTGGATTTTTTTTATCAATTATCAAGATTTTAAATATGAAGAAGGTTATATAGAAAGGAGACCGTAAGATGTTATTATTGTTGGATTCATATATATTTTTTTGAGATCCAAAGCAATAGTTTTTATCCCCATTTAATGTTAAATGGGGATGAAATTTTGCTTTAAAATTATAAAGAAATATACTCATTCAACATTGAAAATTTTTAGTATATGAACTAAATATATGTTGGCTTAAATAAAAAATGAAAGGATAAACAAAAATAGAAAAGAATTCAAAACACGTGTATGAGACTTGATACATTTGTATATATCTAATCATTACCTTATATGGATTATATATTATTTATGTTTATGTTTGAATATATGTTAGTCATTTTGACCTTATATTATTTATATTGTATACCATTTACATTTAAATTTATAAGTTTTCTTCATTTATCATATTTTGAAAAGTTAAATTTTTTTATTAAGATATACTACACATATTATATTATTATTTCTGACTATAAATTGGATAGTTATTGTAGACATTTTAGACTTTTTATTATGGTTTTACTATCGGTGCATTTGATATTGAGGGAAAAAATGAAGGAAAATTTTGAAAAAAAATAAGAGAGTGATGTGAAGCAGTTACGGAGGTAATGATTAACAATAAAGAAAATACAATTGAAATAGATTGAATGGTTGCATGAAAATTATGAAAAAAGGATTAAAAAGTAAGATAATTCGTAAAAATGTCGCATAAAAAAGGTATAAAAGTGGAGAAATTTTCTTTTCCTTTACATAATACATACTTGTCGACTCAATCAAATTTGAACCCAAACTAAACAATTTCATAAATAAAATTAAAGTTAAAAAAATTCTATCAAAAACATTAAAATTAAAATTGGTCTTTAATTTTTAAAGTTAAACCGGAGTTTCGTGAAATCTAGTTCATTGACTTGACAGCGTCCGTGGAAAAATGGAATATACTGACACGGTGGAAGACAACACTAGTCTAAAAAATTTATATATATATAATCATCATGATATAAGGAATTGAGTAGAAAACTGCTACAGTGGAGAATATATAATTATAATAAAAAAAAAATTAACATACTAATAGCAAATGGCGACCATGATTGAAAAGAAGAAGAATGTTCAAATCCATTTGGTTGGAATAAAAAATCAGAAAAGGTAACAATGAACTGATGTGAGCTATGCCTGCGGCAGCACGTACCTCAACATGCATAATGGGCACGTGAACTATTTACAATCTGTTTACAATGCAATTATTAAGATAGCTGTTCGCATTCACGGGCCTGGCCGTCAAATGAAATATCAGAACCGCACATCATGATGGGTACGACTTAATGGGAAACATATTGCTATCAGAATCGGATATCATGATGGGTATATATGACTTAATGGGAAACATATTGCTATCAGAATCGGATATCATGATGGGTATATATGACTTAATGGGAATATTGTTGCATTCATCCGAAGATCGTGTTCGTGGTTAATCGACCTAAACTTGTGCCGGAGAAAGTCTGAAAATTTTGTTATTTACAAACTCATTGATTAATTTTGAGGTGATAAAACATTGTCAAATCCTAGAATTCCATGTACATTCATGAATTTTGTCAATAATTTCGTTTATATCTAATTATAATTTTGTAACTAACAATTCATATTCTAATAAATTTTTAATAATTTTATAACTATAAAATCATATATTATTTAAATATAAATCTCTAACTTTGAGCAAAACGATCTTAAATTATGTTAAGGTTTGGGCATATTTCTCTTTCACAGGGAGGCTAATGACTCATTTAATGGATGCCTGACAGCATAAATATAAATAAAATTTTAAGCAAAAATGAAAATATATTTGAAAATTTTAAAAATTCATGATATAAATAAAATTAAGGGTAAAATTTGTAGGTATACATAAAATTTGCCCTAACGACTTTGTATATGTGTGCGAAAAGTCAAGTTGGCTTCCCATGAGTTTTTTCCTTACAAACCAAATGCACGTATAAAACGGGACAATTGTTATGGCCTTTAAAAAGTGCAAGACAAATAAACAACTTTGTATAACGTAAATTTTGTTTTATTATAGTTCTAAGTTTTAAGATTAAGGTTAAATTCTCTTAAATTAGTCAAATCAGGTTCAATCATTGATTCAAAAGTCATCCTCTTATTGGTACAACATTACACTTTAAATAATGACATTTTTAAAAATCCATTTTAATTTTTTGGAAAATAATGGGTGGTTGTTGAATATTTTCATAAAAATAAAATTAAAAAGTAGTAAGATGCCATGAAGAGATGGGCGGTGTCCACTTATTTTGAATTTTGAAATGAGATGTCATTTGCAATGTGAAAGGTTGTTATTTGAAAAGTAGTAATGGCCACTTGCTACTAGCACAGATGGTATAGAACATGTTTTTTTAGACAAGTGATCCGAATTCAAAATTCAGCGTTGAAACTTTGTCTCCCTTTTAATATTTGGGAGCTTGCAGTTTCCCTATTTGAATTTTGTGAGAATTGTCTCAGTTCTTGATTGTAAGATGTATTGAGTTGTGTTAAACATAATAAATGATTTAGATTTTTATAAATATATTTTAAAATTTAAAAAATAAGGGTGAAGCCTTATTACTTATAAAAAGTATTGAATCATTACTCAAAATGTAGACCGTTGAAGCTTATTTCAGTTAGAGGTGTAATCAAGTTGGGTCATATAAGTTGTATGCTAATTGTAATCCTAACTCACTGGAAAATTTCAAATCTAATTTATTTATAATCATTCATAAAATTTTTAGCGCTAATCTTAAACCATTTAAGATAAATGAATAGGGTTACGAGTTGCTACGAGTTGATAAATAAGTTCCGAACAAGTTGAATTATCAAAAATAAAAACCATAAACTGTAACCGTAAATAATCAAGAAATACTTCTAATGCTAGTAACTAAATTAAATATAAAAGATAAATTATTATAGTTATTTTAAATAAAAATATCAATTCCATTATCCGCAATCATATCTATCAATAGAAAGTTAATTCTATTATCTTATAGATTGTAATTAGGTTACATGAGATTAATTAGTTAATTCTATTATCTTATAGATTGTAATTAGGTTACATGAGATTAATTAGTTAACCAGGTTGGATTATTGGATTGATAGTTTAAACAAACTTGAGTTACGGGTAACCCATTTATTCAAATTTGTAATTAAAAGATCTCAACCTTAATTTGTCTCAAATTTGGTTTGATCAACCAGGTTATAAGTTGATCCTAACTTAATTACAATAATAATTCTAGACTTCTTATTTGCATTAATTGTCATTCTTTTTGTGATTTATTTCTAATTTTTTTTTATAGAAATTTGTTTTTAGCATAGTTAAAAATTATCATCTAGAAAAACATAATCATCTAAGAGTCGCTATGATGGTAGCCTAGAGAATTGTCATTCCTGTTGGGTATTATATCCTAGAGAGAAAATTTTCATTAAAATCACCTACACCATGATAAAGAAAATTTTGTCATTATCTTAAAAATAATTGTTTATTTATTTAATAAAATTTTATCACATTATTAAAATCATTTTTGTTGGAAACTTATATTTTGTAAAAGATTAGATATTTTTTAAGTGAATGTATATTCTTCCTATACCAACGATATTTTCCCTTAATTTGTAATATGCTAACAATGTTTTAAAATTTCTCTTATACTCTATAACATTTTACCCTAAATTCATATTATACTCGCGTAGTCACAACAACTATTAACTGTCTTATACAATTTGCTCTTTAAATTTTTACTAATTGAAATAATTTAGTCTTAATACGATATTTAATTTAGTTATGTCACAAATTAAGAGTGTGTTTATTTAACAATACAATTTTTTTAATCTAAAATTTTTTACTTTTCATAACTACCATATTTTTTCACATTTTTCTGCAAAATTATCATATTTTCAATTATTTCTAAACAACTGCCCACACAATGAACTATCAAATTTAATTTTATTCTTCTTACTCGTCATTGCTCTTATTATATTGTATCATTTTCTTCAAATCAAAACCTTCACACCAGGAAAATTTTATCTAAAAATTTTATCATTTTTCGAAAAATATCCTATGGTTTATCAATGTTAATTGAGTCATATTAGGGTTCAATTATTCTTAAAGAATTATAGAAGGCAAAGTTGTCTTTTCAATGAGTCGGTTAATCGTTTCTTTAATTGCATTAGTATAATAGGAATTTAATGTGAAATATTATGGGTATGAAAGAAATTTTTGAACGTCGTGAATATAATAAGAATTATGGACAAATGTTGAAGGTATAAAATGAAAATTTCCTTAATTTTTAAAAAATTGTATAAAAAATTTCCTTAATTTCCTCAATTATTTTCATATTAAATTCGCACAATTAAATACTAAAATAATAATTAAATAGATGTTTTAAGTGGAATTTCATGAAAATCATATTTTTGATAGAATCTTTAATTTTGCTATAAAATTGGTCATTTTGCAACATTCTTAAAAATATAAAATTATGACTCAAATCCCCTAGAAAATTTTAACGTTGAAATATGGGCAAAATTATAAAACCATTTAATTAGAAAAATCATAAATATATGACTATAATTATATTTTAAAATATGGGGAATAAAGTAGACTATCCTATTTAGATAAAATAAATTAAAGGATAAAACTAAGATGATATATGATGTTAAAATTATTTATCAAAGAATTAATATTTAAATTCGTATTTAAATACATCGCATGTGTACAGGCGTCCGTGCACCACTGGAGCACCTATTACGGTGCTCCATCTTCTCCAAATCGACTTCCACGGCTGCCCTCTTATTCTCCAAATCCGTCCGTTTGAAGCAGTGCAACAAACCGAATCAGCAATTGCCCATGGCGTGACCGGATTCTTGTGCAGGCGAGCAGCCTTCTCCATCAAAGCTGGCAGCCATGGCAGCAATGATTCAGCCATCCGTCAGCAGCATCTTCCACCGTACCCCATCTCATTTCTCATCTCCCCTCAAGCCCTTTCCATTTCTCTTCCCAATCTCATCAAAATCCCCCAATCTCCCCATCTCTCCTTGTCCGTCCCTTTCCACACTCATGGATCCATCCAACCCGTAGAATGACCGAAGAATGCTGCGACATGTCCGAAAACGACGCCGAGAAAGTACCAGATCTAGGCAGCGGCACCACCACCAACAGCTGCTACTGCGTCAGCACCGGATCTAACAAAACCCGCAACATCGAAGGCTGGGATCCGTCGTCTTCCTCTTCCTCCTCTTCTACTTCGTCGTCGTCTTCGTCTTCTTCCTTCTCTACCGATTCGGATCAGGTCCTCGAAAATGTACTCAAAAATTTCCTCCACTTCCTCACCTCACCAACGTCGACGCCTCCCGCAGCGATTGTCTTCTCGAAGCCCTCTCCCTCCATTTTGCACCCTTCATCTGGCCCCACAACCCCGAATTGGACAACCCCAGAAGAAACCCATTCCTCGATTACGTCCCTGAGAACCTCCCTGACCGTCTGCTCCTATTCCCGCCCGCACTCAACGAGCTCATCGACGAGCTGACAGAAAACGACCGTCCTGGCCCACCACCCGCCCCCACTTGTGCGATTGACGCGCTGCCGACCGTGAAGATCATGCCAGACAACATGCTCGATGGACCGCATTGCGCCGTTTGCAAGGATGAATTCGAGATTGGTGGGGAAGCGAGGGAGTTGCCGTGCAAGCATGTTTACCATTCGGATTGCATTGTGCCTTGGCTGCGCCTTCACAACTCTTGCCCTGTTTGTCGACATGAGCTGAGCGCTCCCAGTGGAGATGATGACGCTCAGGATCAGTGTGAGGAAGCAGGTGTGCGAGGAGTCGAACAGTGCAGGCGACGAAGTGGGAATCCCACATCGGATTCCACGATTGGAGGGAGGGCCCCTCACACATCTATAAAAGGGACCCTCCACTCATCCCAAAGAACACAACATCTCTCCCATCACTTGAAGTGGGGCCCATTTAGGTGAGACCTTTGCCCAGTGAGAAAAAGCTCCAAGGGCTTGGATTGCTTCTTAAAGAGAGTGGTTTTTCGAACAAGAATTGGGGTAAATAAATTTTCTGTTAATTATAGTTTTTCTTTAATGCTTTGTAGTTGTTAATTTTAGATTTGTATTATTTAGCTTAGATTTACCGCTTTATGCATTGTAATTTTCGAATTACGTTTAATGCAATTTTCATTCCTGTTTTCGTAGATTAATTTTTACTTCTGTAGTCTTTTAATTACTATCCTAGTTTAGATTTAATTTTTAGTTAATTGCAATTTCTCCTTTCCTTTCTCTGTCTCTTTCTCTCTCTTATTTATCTGCTTTCTCTCTCTTCTTTCTTTCTCTTTCTAATTCTCCTTTCTTCTCTCTCTCTAATTTTTTCTATTTTCTCTTTTCTTCTCTCTCCAACGTCTCTTTCTCTCTCTTCTTTCTTCTCTCTCTAATTTCTTTCTTTCTCTTCTCTACACCCTCTTTCACTTTTCTCTTTTATTTTTGCTTAAAATAATTCAAAATACATAGCCTCTCTGTGGATTCGACCCGACTCACCGTTATTCTACACTATCACTCGTATAGTGGTAGCTTTAATGTGTTTTGGTTAATTTTAATTAAACTGGTGATCACAGTGCTCTTAACGACAAGCACTTGGTGCGCATCAGTTATACAGTGGGTTTTCATCATATGCACCTAGTCGTCATCCCATTTTTTAACTTTTTTTTTTTTTTTGAATTGTAGGTCGAAGCAAAAGCTGTTATTTTTTAATTCTAAAAATGAAAAATGCATGATTTTTCATGCAAAGGCTTTTTTTTTTATCACTACCAATTATATATTAGAAACGGAACTCATAAATTTTTTAAAGCGAGTATAACCAGCCCAAGATTTTAATTAAAATAATTTCAATTTCCAACTAGAATCACAATAAAACAAATGTTATTCTAGTTTAATTTTGATTTTACCATCAAAGTGGGCTCAAAATAAAGTGAAACTAGCTACTGGAAATCTTACAGTGTTGACACCATACAAGATTTCCTAATTTATGGTTTTAATTAAAATCACTGGTAGATAGGCAAAACAATCTCAATCGCTTAGATAAGACATGTACAGTTATAGGTGGTTTCGAGCAGCTAGCTTGAAAATCCATATTTGCTTTATAGTCTTGCATTAACGGAAGAAGCTTTATGTCAAGCTTTTGGCAACGAATACAATTTTGGTTGAAAAGAATAAACAGAACTTTATCCCTCAAAAATGCTTACAATAGGCTTTTTAAAACGGGTGGAATTTCGAACCAGAAATTTCTGTTGGGGCATGTGTGGTCCTCCTTATTTGGTTGGGAGCTGGTGGTCTCTTCCGTTGATATTTGGGAGCTTGTTGTCTCCCTTTGGAAATATTGTTAGAATTGTCTCAGAGCTTTGAATGTGATATGAATTGAGATATTATGTAAATATACTCAATCAAAAAAACGGGCTATGCTTATATGTATAGAAGGCGAGAAGCGATCTCATGTAATCGTTTCAATTTTTAAGATATTGGTGATTGATTTAAAATTCAATCTATTTATTGGATTTAACATCATTTTTTTAATTAGGAGACTAAGTTTCATCCAAATCAAGCATGTGCATTACCACATTTGCCCAAAAATATATATTTATATGTAAATTATGAAGAATGTTTAGATACATTCACACATATATTAGAATGTAATAATACTTTATAGAATCATTTATCAACGTAGGAGTGATATTTTAGATGGTGTAGATGTTGAAAAAATTACTTTAAATTGATATTTTAGCATTAAACTATTTTATTACGTTGATTTTATACATTTATAGATGAGACCCATATACAGTGAAATTAAATAAATAAGAGAGTTTCTAAGATAATGTAAATAATACTAAATACAATAGATGAAGTAAATTTTTCATAAACCACAAATATTTTTAAAATAGAAAAGTTACTTACAAAAAAAGATCTGACGGAAACGGGACCATTTTTAAAGCAACGCTCACAGCAGCGATGAGAGTTGCGCTCTTGGTTGATTGGAGTACTGTTGTGCAATGCCTGTATGCATGATGAAGAAAAGTGATCATGTTAGCCCGTACTAAGTAAATGTCTTACTTAGCCCACCTCAAAAATCTTATTTACAACAACTTTTTTTTTACTTTTTTCTTCATACACTTGTTTATCTAAGTGTATTTAATATATAAATCAAGTTTTACCATTTTTGGATATGAGTATATATTTTTTTAAAATTTTTAAAAATAAGGCTAATTTAAATACATATATACACATAGATGTTTAAAAATCTAAAAAAAATAGATAAACATATTCAAAAATGGTAAAACTTGATTTATATATTAAATACACTTAGATAAACAAGTGCACAAAGAAAAAAGTAAAAAAAAGTTGTTGTAAATAGGTTTTTTAAGGTGGGGCATTTACTTAGCCCAGACTAACAGGATCACTCCTCCATGATGAAATGACTTTATTGTAACTATGGACCACCATGCCTACAAATTCACCTTCCCCACTGCCTCGTTCTCGATTCTCATGGATAACCTTCTGCAAGCTAGGCTGAGTACCCCTCCTTTGTGATCAGAAGGTTACTCTGGTTTTCCTATAAAAGAGAGTACGACGAGAGAAAATTCACTGCGGGAGTTTCTACCATTCTAGTTAACCATCCAATGACTTTGGATCTTCGATTATGTGAATCAGTGGGAAACTCTGGTAGCCAACCCACGTGGACTGTTATTAATACACACTGATTAGCTGCGTTTTATCTGCGTATTAAGGTAGGGTAAATTGTGTTTTATGTGTACATAATTTTTTCAACATTGATATGAGGGGCACATAATATACTTGTGACATTTTAGAATCAAATTCCACATCAAAAAGAGATAATTTTTGAAAATTTATAAGTATGTTTAAGCTTAAACATTGTGCAATATATTTTAAAACTATGTGACTAAATTGTCAAGCAAAATAGATAATATCATACTATAAGTCCCATAGCTCACGAGACCAAGATCATTTTTTTGAATCTGAACATTACAAGTAATAAGGGTGGAAATCAAGGTGGGCTGCACCTGGTTAGGATTTGCCCAAACCTGACCCTATTTTTTAAAAATTTTATTTGACCATATTTTTTATACCAAATCGAGACAAGGTTGATTTGACTCAACCTTTTTTTCAACAGATCTTAGGACAAACTTCAGGTTGATATGGAGTTGGTATCAAAATGGTTGGTCAGGTAAAAAATGCAAGTTAAGTAGAATAATTTTAAGAATGTATACACATATCAAACATAAAGATACATTTATGTAGAATTTAATTATGCTTTATTATTTTGCTAGTTAAAAAGGTAAACATTATTATTAAACAAAACATGAGTAAATATAATGTATCCTTATTAAAATAAGTTAATAAAATATTCCATAAAAAGTTACTAAAATGTACTTCATTTAGAATGGATTTTGACATTTATAAAAATATTTTTCTAAAATAATAGTATTTTTGTGATAGTTTCAAAAATAATGGAAAAACTACAATTACACATAAGAATTATATGTATACATGCAAATGTCTCTTATTGATTCTTATTTTATTAATATAATTAATAACAAATAATGTGAGAATTTTAAAAGAAAATGAGAACAAGATTTAAAAATAGCACATTATAATTTACAATAAATGAATATTTATAGGCAGGTTAGGATTCTTCGGGTCATGACATGATTGATCGATCTCCACTCTATGTTTGAATTTTGGGTCAAAATTTCTAATATATACTTTTTTTTTTTTTACCTAGTAAAAAAAGACGATTTTACTTGTTCAAAAGTGAGTCAGTTACAGGTCGACATGCCCTAGTTTTCCACTCCTAAGAAATGATATCAAAGCATATCTCCTCTAGTAAACGTGGTGTAGAGACCCCGAGTTGGGTTGAGTTATGGTTTGGTGATGAACTAAGTGGAATTTGGTGAGTCTATAATAGTTTAGAACCAAATCTCATATCAAAATGGGAGAGAGTTTTTGAAAATTTATTAAGTGGATCTAAGCTTGAACCTAATGTGATGTATTTCAAAATCTTGCAGCCGAGCTGTTAAGCAAAAGAAGACTATATCATACTATAAGGCCTACAGCTTATCAGCTAAAGATTGTTTTTATAAGTCTGGAGGTTACACAACTTTCTCTATATATTGTGTGTTCTAGGATTTAATGTCATTTTAAATATATGTGGTGCCTACAAATCATATTGTTAATAACAAAAAAAGAGAGTTGTAGTTGGGTTGATAAGGATAACATCCTTATCAAAAGGGAGGTTATATTAAAAAAGAAAGTTGAATGATCAAGGTGAACATAAATAACACAATCAAATTTATTAGAGTGCTAAAAGTATAGCTAATTAGTATATACTAAAAATAATCTGCACTAAAAACAAGCTGTAAGACGTGGCCAAGGAAAAGCATCTCCATTCAGAACAGGAGATCAACTGGAATTAAAATTCTGGGAATTTCCTTTCCGTGAAAGGACGTAAAAATTATTTTATAAGATATAGCTCTATTGGCGGCTTGTTATAATATTCCAGTTAATTATTAAACCCTAAATCATCAAATAAAATACTTAATTGGGTTGACTTTGTATGTATGTATGTATAGCAAACAAAATATCCTAGCTGTACATATGCACAATATATGTCCTACAAAAAATCCAAAATATTCCTCCAAGGGTGGACCACAGAGTTGGCAGCAGGTGGTTATCTTTCTGTGAATAAAAAAAGGAAATTTTGCAAATGCGTCTTAATTTATGGTTTTTGTTTCCACACTTGCATAAGAAATTAATGGAACCCATCTGCCAAATGTAGACTCTATAGGCTCAATTCCTAGAGACATCGGAAATATTCCTAGTACGTGATGCAGAAAAGTGATCTCCAATGGTGGACCTTAGAGTTGGCAGCAGGCAGTTATCTTTCTCTAAATAAAACAAAGAAATTTGCAAATTCGCCTTTATGGTTTTTGTTTATCCTACAGGTATAATAAATGAAACCTTTCTGCCAAATCTAGACTCTATAGGCTCAATTTATACCTAAAAACATCAAAATATTCTTAGTACGTGATGCAGAAGAGTCTCCGAGTTTGGCCCCTACAGCGGGGTGGTTATCTTTCTGTAAATAAGGTTAACAAGGAAAATTTGAAAAATGCTCCTTTATGGTTTTTCTAGAAATAAGAATGGGTCGGGCGTTCATTCATTTTGTGTTGGCCGGCGACTTACACCGGCGACTTACACCGCATTTCAAAATAACAAGTGAGTCTACAACATTTGACGCTGCTAGATGATTAAAAATGTAAGAAAAGAAATATCTGGTAAGTTTAGGGGGGCTTATAAATATACGGGGCCCCCCTTTGGTTTAGTGTAATTCTTTTAAAATTTAAGATTTTGTGCTTAATGGAAAATTCAATCAATTCATTGTATTTCACATAATTCATGTAATTAGAAAGTCAAGTTTTATCTAAACTAAATATGCGCATGTGCTGCATTATTTGGAAAAATATATACATTCATGTGTAAATTATGAAAATTTTTATATTTATTAGAAAATAATAATACTTTACGAAATTAATTATTTATATAGAGATGATATTTTAAATAGTTTAGATGTTAAAAATACAACTTAAAAATTGATATTTAATATTAAACTATTTTATCATATTAATTTTATATGGATAGATAAAAAAGTTTTCAAAATACTATAAATAATGCTAATTACAATAAATAGAACGGATTTTTCATCAACTATCAGGCTATTAGAGATGGAGAGATTATATAGAAGAAGGATGTCGTAGAAGTATATATACATATATATAGAGACCTTATCCTGTACGTTTAAATGCATTATAGCTTATGGTCTATTCGGCTCAAAATGAGCCAATAGATGCACCTTTTATTTATAAATAGAGATAAACCTTGCTGCAACAACTCAACGTTTTGCAATATTAACGACGAGTGGCTTTTTCTTTGCAAAAGATGTTGATTAAGAATGTAAAGATGCTGCACAACAAATAACTATTTACTGCAGTACTTACTGATGAAAGAATAACCCATAGGGCCCGCAGAAAAAAAAGGTAAAGAAATTTTTTTAAGAAGTGATAGACTAATTTGATATGATAGCAATAAAGCAAATATAGATTGAGCAGTTGTATAAATAGATGTGAAAAATAATTAAAATACAAAGATAGTAATAAAAAATATAATAGTTATGCAGTTAAGATATTAAATCAGGTGAATAAAATGGGAGAAAATTGTTTTTATTTTATTTTACTTTTCCCTATTACTAAATGGACACTATGACAACTTTTTTTAGAATATTGCAACACTGACCATTTTTCATCTTCACTAACGATTCATCTTCCTGTAGTATCTATTTTTTTTAAAAATGAGTAAATACAAATCCAAGTTTATAAGAAACATAATTACATAATTAGTAAATATAAAACTAAATTAATTTAAAACTTATAACTATAATAGTAACTCTCAGATTGATTGGGACAAAGCAGCTAATGAGGTGCTTTTTTAAGAATATATAGCTTAAACAAAATTTTCTATTATGTTTCAGAGTGAAATCTTTTTTAAAAAATAATTGAAAACTTACTCATTAAACTGTGACCTGATTAGAAGTATGGGTTTGATTCAAACAGGATTATTGCTGCACTGGGTGTTTCGAATGGATCTATTATAACGTTTTAATGATATGGAAGTTCGATGATATTTATTTTCTAAATCAAAATTTTATTTCAATTAAAGATTAATGAAATCACAAAAAAGGGAAATTTGAAAGACAAATATCTATTTTTTTGAAGTTTCGAATACTATAAGAATTTTTATTTTTCTTGCAATTTTGTTTTCAATTGAAAAGGCGCACTATAATTAGCAACCAAATTGGCGACGAATTTTATTAACAAAAATACAGTCCATTGTAATGTCATTAGGTTTTTTACAGTCATATGTGAGTCATCTTGGGATGGCTAGCTAAAGAAATGAGCTCATTAGCTCAGATGTTACAACCCGTTTTTTCATAAAAAAAAAAAATTCATCAAAAAATGTTATGACCTGTTTAATCGTCCACGATTAAACGACTGGAATATAAAAGTAAAAATAAAAAATTAGCTAATTAGGTGGATCAAATGTCAAATCATCTTTTGAAAAGCAAACAGAGAAGAGGTGAGAAAGTAAGTTTGCCAAATAGGCAATTTACCACAATGCTAGCTCAATAGCATCAAACTATTATGGGGTCAAACCAAAAGTAAAACTATGTAAAGCCTGGCTATGACAAGATAACGGCCGTCAACAGAAGCGTTTTCAAATCATTATTAAGTCGTTTTCAGATAGTGGTTGGTCGATGGCCTACAATTTAGACGGTTGTACTTCAGCTGCGCGGATCATATATTCATGCAATTTCTCAGAGCACGGGCATGAACTATCAAGCTCAGACAGAGTATTATTCCCCGCCCCCACTTTTGAATTTCAAATAAATATATAATTTTCAATATTTTATTAACTGTGACCCACCTTGATGCCTCAATCAATTTTTACTACATTAAACGAGTAAATCGTGTTAGAATTTTGATATTTGCAGGGTGAGAGTGACAACAACAGCAACAAAAAAAGAGCACGGTTTGGTGATACGGAGTTGAGCAAAAGCCCAGCCGGCGGCAGGCAACCTACCATCCGTTGTGGTGTCACTATTGGGATGATATTGTATGTACCGGTTGCACTCTGCTTCAGCACATCTAAGTGTATTTAATTTATTTTTTTAAAATTTTTTCATAAAACTATTAATATGTGTATTTAACACGTGTATCATTTTTACCAATTTTGAAGATCTTTACATATTTTTTTGAATTTTAAAAAATCAAGGACGTTTTTAGTAATTTAAAATTACTAAAACGCTACTGATTTTCAAAAATTAAAAAAATCTAAAAGTCTTCAAAATTGGTAAAAATTGATACACATGTTAAATATACTTAAATTAATGGTTGTATAAAAAAATTTCAAAATTTTTTAAAAAAAAAGTGCACAAAGGCTAAGTGCACCAATTACACTATATTTGTTCCGTCACTGTCACCGTAAATGCCATAACCAAGGACTACAGAAGGTGGACCACACCCTTGGTAATACGCATAGATCACCCAATGTAGACCCGCCCTACAAAAACGCACGTGTGGCCCATGACAGCCCCTTGGGGGCGTGAATATATGGCATGTTCTTCTCAAAAGAAAATTTGGCGAATGTGATCATCTTCATGAGTTCCGGTCTCGCCATTCGTTGGCACGGTTTTTTTTTTGTATGGGTTCACCCCAGCAAAATTGAACTTCGGCAACGAAATTATTTCTTTAATTTGCCACCAAGGCTTTATAAGACCAAAATAAAATATCCTTCAGTGCAGACAATTATTTTGGATGCATATAACATTTTTTTTTTGTAATTTTGAAGAGTTTATAACAAGATGGGTCACATTTTGGTGGAACTAATTCTAGTACTAAGGGAACCAATACTCGGGCATGTCTAAGAGGAAGCCCTGTCGTGCGATTCTACAGTACCATAATATTTTGACATCTTATAAACTAATTCATTCAAAGAACTTTTTTGGTGAAGTCCGCTACAAAATAGGCCCGGGATATATTCAAATATAATAATATTTTGTACGATTATTTATCCATAGATAAATCTTGTTTTGGATAATTTAGATGGTGAAAAAATAATTGTAAAATTAATATTTATATTAAATTATTTTAAATTTCGTATCATTTTCAGATGGGCGCATACAAGCCTCCCATTTAGATGATGATTGATATACAATTAAAGTAAATAATTTTTAAATAATGAGTGAGGTAGATGCTAATTTTAATAAGTGGTTGAACTCTATTTGTGGTGGACTTGAGTGGACTTCACAATAATTATAGTGCAATGAGACTCCACTTGAATATTATCCATTTATTTATATTACAACGCATATATTTTTGGCAATAAAATTGGCTGACGAATTCGTTCCAAGTTGCTGCTGATAAAATTGCTGCAATTTCAATACATTTGGGCATACGCAATATATTTTGGCAGTAAAATGGCTGACAAATTCGTTCCAAGTTGTTATTGATAAAACTGCTGCAATTTTAATACATATGGGCATATGCAACATATTTTTTGGCAATAAAATTGGCTGACGAATTTGTTCCAACGTGTTGCTGATAAAATTGCTGCAAGTTCAATACATATGGCATATGCAGATCGTATAGCAACGAATTGGCAATAAAATACAAAGGACAACATTTTTTTAAGGCATGAGTGGTTGACTACATCCTTACAGATTCTGTTACGAGTAAGGAGAAAGTTTCATATATTAGGTTTGCAATCGCTCTCAAATTAGTCTAATTTTACAATTAATTACACACAAGTACTTTTCTGTTTAATATTCGCATTTTTAATAAATCGGTGTTATTCCTATTTGTTATACTGCACGAGGGCAGTGATAAAGTTGCAATTGCATGAGCCTCTTATATTTTTTAGAAAAATTTTACACGTTTTGCAGGGCCCCCCTTAATAGGTTTCCGCAAAATTTTAAAATTTTATCTAGAATAAGTCAAAAAAAATTTAAAAATGGTGAGAGAATGTATGTATAGGCTCTTCAAATGTATAATATATATATACACACACATACATACGCAAACATACATATAGAATTTGTTAAAGTGATGCACTGTGGGGCCTACTTGATCACAAATAAGAGATATTCTCTACCTATTGTATTTAGAATTATTTACTTTTAATAACATACAAATTTTCATTCAAATCCAACATGTGTATGTATTCCATCTAAAATGGTACAAAATCAATATAATAAAATAGTTTAATATAAATATCAAATTTAAAGTTATATTTTCAATATCTAAATCGTCTAAAGTATGATTTTTACATGAATAAATGATCGTACAAAATATTATTATATTTTAATCTATGTGGGGCCTATTTTCCAGTGGACTGCACTATAGTTATGAGTTCATCTACGCATAATGGTTTCTATATGTATATATAGGAATTTATTCAAGTGCATTCCAACTGTACCATAATTACGGTACAGTCCATGCACTATGGGACCCACTTGATCATGAATAAAAAATCTGCTCTATCCATTGCTTTTAGAATTATTCACCTTATTAGCATACAAATTTTCATCTTAAAATCCAACATATATTTGTGCCCCATCTTAAAATATTACAAAATCAACGTAATAAAATAATTTAATGTAAATATCAAGTTTGAAGTGATATTTTCAATATCAAAACCGTCTAATGTATAATTTTTATATGAATAAATGATTATACAAAGTATTATTATATTTTAATATGCATGGGTCCATTTTGTAATAGATTGCACCATAATTATGGTACAATCCATTTCAACATGATGAGTTCTTATATATATTTACAAAAATTTATCAAGTACAAAAGGACTGCACTATAATTACGTTGCAATCCACTGCAAATGGGCGCTGCATTATTATGAAATTAACACCCACTCAACCCATTATATTTGAAATTATTTACTTTAGTATCATGTCAATTTTCATCCAAATTAAACATGTGTGGGTTATTTAAAAATGGTACAAAACTAATGTTATGAAATAGTTTGATATAAATATTAATCTTAAAGTTGTATTTTCAACCTCTAAATCATCAAAAATATATTTTTTATATAGGTAAATGATTGTATAAAATATTATTATATTTTAATACATTTGAAGCACATTTTGTAATGAATTGCACTATAATTATGATGCAGTCCGTCTACATAGGATAGGTTCTTTTTATATATACATAAAGAAAGGAATATTCCAATGCAGTTAATTGCACAGTAAGTTACAGTGCAGTTCGCTTAAAATGGGTCTCAAAATGGGTCTCACATGATCATAAAATTTTAATCTACTCTACCCATTATATTTAAAATTATTTATTTTGTCAGCATGCCAATTTTCATCCAAATTGGATATCTGTATGGACTCATCTGAAAATGGTATAAATTCAATGTAATAAAATTGTTCGATACAAATAACAACTTCAAAATTATTCAGAGCTAAAATATCAATTTTAAAGTAGTTTTTTTTAATATCTAAATGTTATATAAAGAAGGAATTTCATAGAAGCGTTCTTGATATATATATATATACATATACATATATATGAGAAATATTCAAGTGCAACTTTATTACATCAAAATTATGGTACAGTTATCTCAAAATGGGCCTCACATGATCATAAAATTATAATATACTTCATTCATTGTATTTACAATTATGCATTCTGTTAGTATACCAATTTTCATCCCAATTGGATACGTGTATGAACCTCATCTAAAAATGATACAAATTTTGATATAAATAACAACTTTAAAGTTATTTTTTTCGATATGTAAATTATTAACTATAAAATTTATATATAGATAAATAATCGTATAAAGTATTAATATGTTGAAGCGCACGTAGGGGCCATTTTGGGCCAAATGCACCGTTAATTACGGTGCAGGAAAATGTACAGAAAAGGTTCTCTCTCTCTCTATATATGTATAGAAATATTATAGTATAGGCACCTGCACTATAAGTTTCAGTGCAGTTGCCTCAAAATGGGTTTCACGTTATCATAACTTTGAAGTTGTTATTTATATCACACTATTTTATTATGTTGAATTTGTATCATTTTCTGATGGGGTCTATACGCATATCCAATTTGGATGAAAATTAGAATAGTAATAGAATACATAATTCTAAATACAATTGGTGGAGTAGATTATAATTTTATGATCATGTGAGGCCTATTATGAAGCAATTATACTGTAACTTACAGTGTAGGTGCCCGCATTGGAATATTTCTCATATCTATTGGTCTCACTTCTATGAAACTCTTTTTCTATCTAATCTTCTTCATTTTTAAAATCTTGATGGTTAATGAAAAATCCATTTCATCTATTGTATTTAGCATTATTTATAATATCTTGAAAACTCGTTTATTTTTTTAATTCTACTGCATATGGGTCTCATCCATAAATGTGTAAAATCAACATAATAAAATATTTCAATGATAAAATATCAATTTAAAGTAGTTTTTCAACATCTAAATCATATAAAATATCAATTTTATGTGGATAAATGATTTTATCAAATATTATTGCATTCTAATACATGTGTGAATGAATCTAAGTATTTTTCATAATTTACATATGAATGTATATATATATATATTTAAGCAAATTATTGCATGTGCACATAATTGATTTGGATATGAAACTTGGTCTCTTAGTTTAAAAAATGATGTTAAATACAATGAATGAATTGAATTTTTGGCCAAAGATCGATATCTTAAAATTCGATGGGTTATGTGAGACTGCTTTGGTTTAACCTAGTTATATAGAGGTAGAGCCCTGTATATATGAGAAACGTTCCTGTACATTTGCCTGCATAGGAACTTACGCTGCATATGGCCCAAAATGAGCCCCCACATGTATTTAAAATATGTTGATATTTTATACAATCATTTATCTATACATAAATTATATAGAAAATAGTTTACATGTTGAAAAATAAACTTTAAAGTTGTAATTTATATAAAGCTATTTTATTACGTTAAATTTGTATCATTTTTAGATGAGATCCATACATATATCCAATTATAATGAAAATTGGTATGGTAATAGAATACATAATTCTAAATACAATGAGTGGAACAGATTATAATTTTTTGATCATATAAGGCTCATTTTAAGGCAACTGCACCACAGCTTACGATGCAATTGCCTGCACATGAATATAAAGGGCTCTACTTTTATGTAATTAGGTTACATTGAAGCGGATCCATATAACTGTTTAATTTTTAGATTATTAATGATTGATTCAAAATCTAATATGTTCATTATATTTAACATCACTTGTTTATCTAGGAGATCAAGTTTTAACTAAAACAAGTATGTTGATAAACCACATTTGCTCTCATATATATATATATATAAATATTCGTGTGTAAATTATGAAAAATGTTTAAATTTATTCACACATATATTAGAATGTAATAATACTTTATAGAGTCATTTATCCATATAGTAGTGATATTTTAAATATTTTAGATGTTAAAAAAACCACTTTAAAATGGATATTTTAGTATTTGACCATTTTATTATGTGGATTTTATACATTTATAGACGGGACCCCATGTACAATGAAATTAAAAAAATAAAAGGGTTTCTAAGATATTATCGATAATGCTAATTACAATTAATGGAGTGAATTTTCATAAATTATTAAAATTTTAAAATTGAAGGGATTTGCATAACAAAAAAGGTCTCATAAAAGTGGGACCAATATATATATTTGTTCCTGTGCATTTGTCTTCACCGTAATTTACGGTGTATTTGGCTCAAAATAGGACCTACATATACTTAAATATATTTATACTTTATACAATCATTTATCCATATACAAATTATATAGGAAACAGTTTATTTTGTTGAAAAATAATTTTAAAGTTGTTATTTACATCAAGCTATTTTATTATGTTGAATTTGTACTATTTTCAGATGAGGTCTATACATATATTGAGATAAAAATTGGTGTGTTAATAAAATACATAATTCTAAATATAATGAGTGAAGTAGATTATAATTTTACGATCAAGTGAAGCCCATTTTGAGGCAGCTGCATTGTAATTTATAGTGCAGATAACTGCGCCTGAAATTTTTTTTTTTTTCTCTCTATATATATACACACACATAAGGGCAGATCCAGCGGTAATTGCATGGCTACTCTAGTATAGTATACCGCACAGAATCAGCACCCTTAACAAATAAGTAATACCAGGGATTACAGTGGACTTAGCTATTTCATCAAATTGTTACAACGAATGATTCAGAAGGAAAAAGCTCCACCAACATTTCATTCATGGAAAATGGGAAATTATCATGGACATTAAATACGATTTCATATTGCGGCAATCATGCATACAAACGGGACACAATAGTACGGCAGTTCAGCTGCTTGTCCCTGATCGAGCTTCGTTTCGGGCCATACCTTCTGAATTTTGATCAGGACGTAATCGTACTCAGATTGTCTTGGACGGAGCAAATTTTCAGCTGACGCACTGCGTATACGCATTATATATATGCCAAATACACACCTACCCAATGGGCCTTCTTCAATGACGGTGAGGGACTTTTTTTTTTAACATTTTTTATGTAAAATTTTACTTAATTATTTTCGAAAATTTCAAATTAATATCTGAAATTTCTTGATCTTTTAAGAAATTTTTGCAAACGGCTCCTTGAGTTTTGTAATTTTACAATTTACGCCCCATATATAACGTCAATTTCTTAAAACGATCTCTTGGTTGTAATTTTTTTGGGGGCAATTCCTCGTACGTGTGGTGAACTTCTTCTTAAAATAACCATACCTCTTATCTTTCATGATATCTCGTGATAACAAGACAAGGTATGACATAAAAAGGCCGTGACTATGCGTATCATATCTAATAGTGGCGAAGGATTCGGATGCCTGGGAAGACTAGGATTCTTATGCTATCTGAGGCAAGGAGTCATAGTGAATTGCATGGAAGGTTTAGATATGATGGATTTTGCTTATTTCGTGTTTTGAGTTTAAGAATGACAAATAGCGCAAATCCCATTTAGTGAGAAAGGTGTTCCAATTTGGAAGTAGAAGAGAGTAGTTCAAATCATGTAAGTGATGAAGAATGATTCCGGTCAATCATCGATATAGATAAGGGCAACCAGTTTTTTATAGAGTCATTTAATGGGTAAAATGGTTTTATATTGTGACATTAATAGATAAAGAATATTTTAACTGAAGAAAGAATACTGAGAGAATTAAAGAAAATGTCAAAAAAGATTAAAAAGATGAGTATTGATGCTTAGGAAGAAATAAAATATAGAAAAATATCTGATAGATAGATTATATCTAAAGAAGAAATTATATAATCTTCGATTTACAAAATTTGAAATTTTTAAAAAAGTACCCGGATGAATTACCTGGATTATGATAGAAATAACCGCTTTGGGAGAAAAAAATCAAAGAGAATGACACAAATTACATCTGTTGTCATTATTACTCAAGTCATTGAAAATATTAGGATGATATTGGGTGTGTTTGTCAAATAGTAAAAAAAATGTTAACCTAAAACTTTTTACTTTCTATAATTATCTTATTTTTAATCATTTCTTTACATCTTCGAATACAACTACCTTACTTTCAATTATTTTTACACAACTAACTTATCTATTTTAACTTTATTCTCTTTACTCATTATCATTACCTTTACCATATCACATTACTTTCTTTCGACTTAACAACTTTTCTTACCAAAATCTTTTCGTCCAAAGTTTTATAATGTCCTAAACACATTCATTGTTATTTGAGAAGAATACTTTAAAGTTTGATGATATTATTGATTGTTTGTTACTCAATAAATACGGAGGATTATTGGGCAATGAGAATGCATTGATTGTAACAGGCAATCAAAAATATAGAAGATATCTAACAACCGGAATGGTTTAAAAAAAGCAAAAGTATATTCCAATAAAAAAATCACCAAGAAACTATATATAGAGTCTATCATAAGTAAAAGAGAGTCATCAAAGAAAAAAAAAGAATGAGAAAAGAACAAGGAAATGAAATGAAGTTTGATAATCTGATTACTCATAATTGCTATAGAATATAATAGTGAATAGTGATGTGTTATTACAATAAAATAGGTAAGGGTAATGATTATTGGGTTTTAGATATCATTTTTATGTGGGTGCAATCAAATAACAATTGAGTATCCACCTCTGTTCATTCAGAACCTTCTTTAAAGACTCTGTTTGTTGTGAGTAAAAGATTCATCTTTAACCGAAAAAATAACAATTGAGTGCGCATAAGGTGTGTGCTAATAGTATGATGAGAATGGAAAATAAGACAACAAGCATATTATGAATCTTCTCAATGTGCAACTTGTTGCAATATTAACTCATCGGGTTTCTCAGTTTTTTATTTTTTTAAATCAAGCTATCCATCATATTTTCAAAACATTGAATGTCGGACGATCTAAGCTATCCAAACATTTATTTTGGCAGCGTGCGTGATTCTACATATGAACTTGGAAGTTCAACATCTGCGTGCGTGCATGCATGAAGCTTAAGTAATACTTATGCTTCTCGTTAATTACTGGAGAATATTACCACCTGCATTCAACTACAATTGTTGTTTAGTCTGCAGTGCATCAGAAAATGCAATGGAGATTCGTCGTTAGTGGTCAGAACAATCATGTAATTCGCTCTGAACATCCATTCTTATTAAGTAGCTCAAGGTACTATATCCTATCTCCATCTTCGAAAATGCCCCAAATAGTGTTCGTCACCATTGCAAGAACATGAATTGGACAACATATATACATATATGATGCATGGTGAATATGGTTCTCCATAATTGCGCATTTACGTGTGTATCTTATGCGTTCGTAGAATAGGCACCTTTTCAAGTGAGAAAAAAATAATATGTACAACATTTAAGTTTTTTGTGAAAAAAAAAAGAAGAAAATTAAGAAGATTGTTTACATTTAGCTGAGTTTCAAAACAATATGATTATTTTGGATTAGATTAAAAGAAAAGTAGGAAAATAGGTAACATTTTAAACAGAGAAAAGAAATATGGAGGAATTGTTCAAGTTCTTTTGTTATTGGTGTATATTTTATATTCATCTCAACATTTATTACAACAAAGCCTTGACGGTTGAGACAACAACTACATGCTCCCTTCTATCTATTAGGAGGATGCTCTCATTTTTTATTGATATTTTTATAAAACGGCTGATATTTTATAATAAGATATTTTCACAACCCTCACACAATTGAAGGAATTATTCTAAAATATCCTAACTACGGGAGAAATCCATAAACCCTCCTTCCAAAGGGGGCAAATTGAAAACCCCACTTTTTGGGGAGACAAATGTAAATATTATCCCTGGTGGCAGAATACTCCCATTTAATGTAAGAGAAGAACCACCCCTCTCTTCGAACTCACGTCGTTGCAATGCAAGGTTATCAAGATACTGCCAGGCGCGCTGGCTTCCAAATTTTAACCCATATTCCAGAGCTTTCCGAATTATTTCTCGTGATCTAGTTTCATTTTTTACATCTGGATTGAAGCAGAAAATGGCAGGAAGAAAAATCTTTAGGTAAGATTCGTCATGAGCTGAGCTGACCGAGTTGGTCGCACAAGCCCCCATGCACGCTCTTGGATGTTTGCTTCAGGATCTATACGTATACGATGCATGCATGGTGTGTTCAGTGCACGGCGGCTACGTTTGCCCAGCACAGTGTCAGTCTCCACGTCGCAACTCGCAAGCCACACCTTCCCCATCTTTTAGCTCTTGGTGGGCCACACCTTGTGATTAATTAGAAGTTGGCGTGGACCCCTATATGAATTTCTTTTTCAGGTTATTAAAAAGCAAACTCAAAATAAAGTTAAATAATCTGCAGCTCAGTTCCGCTTTAAGAGTGAGGGCAGAATATTATGAAATAAATTGTCTAATCAAAGACCTAGCTTAATTTATTAAAATATATAAAGAAAGATATAACTAGGAATAAGTAAGGGGACTGCCTCTGCTGGCTTTGCACTACCTATCTAATAGCTAATTACTCTTTAAATTAAACCATAGACATGATTGCTAGTTGAGGGCATCTCCAAAGGTAGCTTTGGTTGCCCCAATGTCTTTCTTTATATGGACTGTTGACTCATAAATATTTGGGTAGTTTGGTCTTCAGCTCTGATCTGTGAGGCAACTAAATTATTCCCTAATTGTAAGGGATTCGTTGTTAAGTGACCAGTATCTAGATTTCAACATCAGCTAAATGAAAACATAAATTTATAAATGGGACTAAATTTGGAATTAAAGTTTAGAAATTGGCAAAACTATAATTTGGATGGGGACGAAATTTTAAAAGTCACTTCAGAGTCATAACTACCAAAACCTAGATTAGCTCAAAAAAAACTGAGTTAGCTAGATAGCTATAGCCAGCCTCACATAAGTTATGACTGTTGTGTGTTCGCCTTCTCACCGTAAGTGCACAAGTTGTAGATTGCAGTATATAAATATTGTTCACACAGAGAATTCAGGACTTAGAATGTTGTTTTTAAAACATTTTAATTAATCACCAGAGGATAGTTGAATAGAATAGAAGAGAAAATAACAAATAAGAAAGAGAGATAGAGTTTAGAAGTATAAAGCAAAGGACTAATATTAAGAGAAAGAGCATATGGGGTTTTAGGATTTCACATGTAACAACTGCAATAGATTCATGGTATGATTATTTAATCTGAATATTAATTATTAAGGAGAATTATCTCTATTTTATCCCTGCACTTTTTTCAAAACCTATAAGGTGTATCCTAATCTTTTCAACCACCTATTTTTATGGGATTCAATCAATTATAATTCATTAAGTTTAGTGGAAGTTCATGGGATTCCTCAAGATCATCATGCCTATTTTTATGGTCTTAAATTTTCAAATTTAATATTTTGATTATCATATATTAGATTTTTATCTTTTGGTTCCATCATCTAATATATGAAATCATGCTAAATTACGGGCCTATGCACCAAACGAGCATTAAGAATACGATATTAAATTAATAATCAATATCCATCATAAATAATTCATAACCACAATTCCTGCTACGTTATATAGATGTTACATCCTTCACCCTAGATTAAGGGCTTAGCCGAGCATGTTCAAAATAAAATTCAAAACAATATTGTATATAGAATCTATTCTAAACAAGTAACTAAAACCAAACAAAAGAAAGAAAAGAAAACTTATTGATCAAAAAGCTTTGATGTGTCTCGACGGCTCCAAGCAACTCACTGCTTCGCCTCTCTCTTGTGCTCCTCACTTTCTCTAGCTCCCAGACCTCATTCCAAGCTCTAGCTACGTTCTAAGATGCTCTGGGATGTTCTGAAAAAGTATTTATATAGGGTTTCGAAAGTTAACTTGCGCACAAAGTCCATTGCGCACTTGGATTGTGCATCCAGGGGTCCACACGGTTTGAACCATGTGGCACCCAGCTCCACATAGTTCAAACCATGTGGGTCTCTAGGTTGCGCAATTCAGCCAGCTTGCTTCTCTTTTGCTTGAAACTTTGTCCTACGCGTTTGGGCTGTCTTTAGGCACCATTTTTCTTTAAATACGAGTATTGAATTTGCAGTTTAATGTTCCTTTTATCAGCACCTGCCAATTTCGTCATGATTTATTCTGAAATTACGCTTTATTCCCTATTTTTCACATATCAAATCAGATGGTGATTATTCTTATAAACTAAACTAAATTAAGGAATAATTGAATTAAACCTTCTTATTTAACTAAATTTTCATCAAATAATGAACCAAAATGAGTGTATGAAAATGAGTTAACACTGTTCCTGGGAAATTATTTTGGAAGGGTGTGCATATATATGGTTCCTTCTACTGTAGACTCTGTTTGGGACGACAAGAATGACAGTGGGAAACTAGGAATGTGATAATTAGAATTTGGTAACATATTTTGTGGATATTTTATACCAAATTGGTGGGTAATTAATTAATATTAATATGAAATTTGGTTTAAAATGTGATTTTGCAACATTTGGGTATTAAATATTAATTTCAAGCAATTTAAACAAATTTTCACAATATTTTGGCTTGAAATTATATTTTATTTGTTTCCATGAAATTAAACGGGTTTGAAATTATTTTAATGATTTTTACCAATTAATAATTTAAATATATTTTTTTTTGCAGGAAAACAAATTATACCGAATGGGCCCCACAAGATCAAATCATGCAAAAATCCAAGCCGCCCATTGAATGTGGACCCCAAGCAATAACAATCATTAAAGCAACGTTTGTTTTCATCCACCGAATGCATTCATGTAACCCGATTCAAAAGTCAACAGCATTGGACCCCACTTCCATAAATCCACCGAATGCATTCATATGACACGTGAATAATTATGAAGACCCCACCAAGATCAGCAGCATGTTGTCCGCCGAATGAATTCACTGAATTCACGTGAAATGCATTCATGTTATCCATAGAAATTGATGGAGATAGGGCCCACAGAAATTGAGGTGTGGGCTATAAAAGCAGCGTTCCGGAGCAGATTGGAGTGTGGGGGGGGGGGGCAGCATCAGAATATTTTAAAAAAGGGAATTTTGACTAGAAGGGGAGAGAGCAGATTTACAGTTAGAAAATCCGAGAGCTCCACGGCGGATTTTTGAGAAGATATCATTCGGAGCAAGGATTTTAGAAGAAGAGGAGAGTAAGGTGGAGAGCACGTGCAAAAGACAGACCGGCGAATTGCGTGGAGCAACCAACACACCATTGGAGCTTCAATACAATAAGCTTTTCTATCTTTTCTCTGTTTAATTTTTGATAACTTGTTTAAGATGGATTGTAATGTAAATTTTATTTTGAACTTGAACATGCTTGGCTAAACCTTAAAATCTGGGGTTTAGGACGTAGTATGCGTATAATGTAATGTGGTGCGGATTTTTAATTTATTTATGATGGATATTTTTTTGTTAATTTAATATCTTGTGATTTTTAAGCTTGCTTTGTATATGGGCCCGTACTTTTGCATGATTCCATATATTAGGTGATGGAACCGAGAGGTGGAAGCCTAATATACGATAGTCAAGATATTAAACCCGGAAATCTAAGACCATGAAAATAGGTATGATAACCTTGAGGAAATTCCATGAACAAACCACAAATCTTAATAGATTCTAATTAACTTAATCCCATGAGAATAGGTGATTAAGAAAATTGGGATACGCTTTGTAGGTTTCGAGAGAAGGTGCAAGGATAAATTAGGGTTTGTTCTCCTTTAACAAACAATATCCAAATTAAATAATTATACCACTACCCGTTGCAAAATACGCATGTGAAATCCTAGACCCTAGGTATTTGCACTTTAGCTTTCTCTTCTCATTTTTAATTTGCACTTCTTCCCATTTTATTTATTTTCTTTCCCTTTTATTTACTGCATTTTCTCCCCACTTTTCTGTTTTATTTGCTATATTCTCTCTATATCCGACACGAAAGCATTTAAAAGTAAAAATTTATAGTCCTGAATTCCCTGTGGATCGATAATTTAAATACTACAATCTACGACCTGTGCACTTGCGGTAAGATTGCGAACAGAATGACGATTGCAAAAGCACTATCCGCCTATTATTTTATTTTTTATTTTTATCTATATATTTAACTTTTCAATTATTTTTCATATCTTTCTATATAATTATCCTATTTATTTTTCTTTATTTCTACTTTATTCCTATCATATTAATTTGGTTCTCATTTTTCAATTTCAATCTTCTCATCTAAACAAATCCTAAATTAACAATTTATAACTCATCTTGACAATGAATAATAATTAAAACCACCTATGATTTAAAATCATTTATTTAACTAGATAATCAAATTTTATCCATGTCAAAGTTCATTATAACAAATTTTACTTAATGTAGCTAATTTTTTGGGTCATATAATATATACTTGGTCGTGTTAGATATATTTTGACTACATTTAATTATTTAGCTACAAATAATTGACTTTTTAGAGTGGTGGTATTAGGTTATTTTTACATCAAATGCAATCAAATGTTCATTTAAAGTAACAATTAAAATTAGGCTGCAAATAACAATATTTTTTTAACTATAATTAACACAAGATTTGACTACATTTGATCTCCACACCACATATACTACATTCATGGTAATGAATGTGTATGAACTCGTCTAAAAATGTGCAAAATAAATGTGACGAAATTTTTTAATTTATATAGAAATTTTATAGTTGTAATTTCAACATTCATATTATATAAAAATTCATTCCTTTACGGACAAATAATTTTTTAAAATACTATTATATTCTAATATATTTATGAACAAATCTAATTATTTTCATCATTTATATACATAAATATTTATTTTTAAGAAAAAGTGGACCACCCCATACTTGACGAGCTGCGTATATGTCTATTAAAATTGCTCGATTTTAACGCAAGTATACGTGCTGAATCAAGTAATAAAGAGTGAGTAGAGTATCGTTCCCACGAGAAAATGGTTTAACTAGGATTATTAATCAATTTAGTTGCTTTCGGTGAGTAAAAAATTTGGATTTCAAACATAAAACTAAAACTATCAATTGCAAAAAGAAAATAAAAAAGAGTTTAACAGAATAACTGGAATACTAAGAGGAGTTATCAATTGGGAATGATAGATGGATAATTCGGAATTCTTGAATCTAAACTATATCGCATTGGTTTATTTTCATTAGATTTCACAGGGATTTACTAGTCCAAGTTCAATGATCTTTATATATGTCTTCCAATGCATATAAAGCTAATTACACCCTATTCAATTGCTATGTTCCCATACCATTAAATAAAGTAAAATTGATATATTCATAACTTGTTCATTGACTACATAGGGTTTAATGATATATTTCTATTCATTAAACAACTTTCCTTAGCAAAGAGAAAACCTATGCCCTACACATGAATCTAGCAGAGATTTTTCTTTTTCAAGGATTAATCATGCAATTAAATCATCTTACAAGGTAGCTAATTTTGTAAAAAGCATTAAATATCACATGCAAAGGTAAATCCACAACACAAAATCATATAGAAATCAAATATTCAGTCCTGAATCTTAAAAAACCAATACAATATAGTTAGATATCAATTCATCCTAACTATCTATCTAAAGGAAGTTTAGCTCAAAGACATGATATAAAAATCCTTTACATCTATTATAAAAGTATCCAGAAAAACAGAGAAATAAAAATAGAAGGATGAAGAGAAAACTGATTTTTCGGCAGTTTCCACAAACAGGGTTGAATCTTCTCTTCAATCCGCGCTTCAAACAAGTTCTTTTCCTTCTCTGGGTGTTTATTCCATCCGAGCTCTCTCCCCCTGCACACGACCCCCTAGGTTTCTATTTTAAACTGGTTGGTTTGCGCAGCACACGTGCAGAAACTAGTGTGTACGGATGCGTAGTGGTGCCTAGGCACCAATCCTCTGTGTGCTGGGTACTTGGAAACCTTTCTGAATGCCCTGGGAGTTCATGCCTTGGCGCCTGGGCGCCCCTAGCTGATGCCTAGGCCCCAACTCTCTGGATGATTTGCAACTTGAAAACTCTTCTGGAACACCTGTATGATCATGCCATGGCGCCTAGGCACCAACTCCTTGGAAGCAATTCTATCTTGTGACCTCAATGTTGGTCCCGAGTTAGTGGCAAAACCCAAGAGGGGAGGGGTGAATTGGGTTCTTTAAAAAATCTTTGGTAAATAAAGACTTAACCCCTTGAGTAATTAATCCCCTTTTGAAAAGAGCTAGAGAGCAATAAAGATAAAGCAGTAAAAAGAAATATAACACAAGATTTATAGTGGTTCGGGCAAACCTTCCCTACTCCACTCTTCCAAGCTCACACTCTGTTGTGACTTGGGTTCCACTATGTATTCCACGAATACACTTAGAGTCACTGCTCTCTTCTAGATTCCAGCTCTAGGGGGCATATACAACTAGAGTCACTTGCTCTCTTCTAGATTCTAGCTCTAGGGGGCATATACAACTAGAGTCACTTGCTCTCTTCTAGATTCTAGCTCTAGGGGGCATAAACAACTCACAGGCAAAAGTAGGTGATGAGTCTCACTCCAATCACACCCTACTTTGCATATACTTGATCTTAGCTACCCAAGCTAAATCAAGATTTATACAACAAGACAATGAAATAAATGAAACTACTCTTTACAGATTTGTGTAGGCAGATTTAGCTCGAGGAAGAAGTTGTGGAAGCAGCTGTGGATGAATATTGTTGAAGGCGCTAGCAACTTGAAGCTTTCTTCTTCCTTAGAATTTATACGGACCACTCAACAATGGAGAAAAGCAAATAGGAAACCTTTCTTGCACTTCTTTTCTCTCTTTGAACTTTTAACGTAGTGTCTTGTGTTCTCTTGTTTTTTCACGTTCATTTGAGGGTCCTTTTATAGAGGGAAGAAAATATGAACGTTATGGAGGTGGTTGGTGCGCAATAAATGAACTCCAACGTTCGAAAATTTGACCGTTATACTCCAAGTCGAAGATGAAGTCGACTTGGCCTGCGACTTGGCTTCCAAGTCGTACATGGAGTCGACTTGGCCTGCGACTTGGGTTCTTCAGAAACTCAAGTCTGAGACTTGGGTCGACTTGGCTTTCAGACTTTAACTCAAGTTGATCCTGAAGTCGACTTGGGTTGCGACTTGGCTTGGTCTATTGCAAAAATGCCTTGATCTTCTTGAAATGTCTTGAATCTTGCAAACCATTTGAAAGCTTTGAGTCCTTGCACAATATATGTATGTTCCTTGCTTTGCTTTGGACTCACTTGGTCTTTATGACTTGGGTATTACTCCATTTGGAAGCTAGTTTGAAGATTTGCTTTGAGCTTGATAGACTTGATTTGAATGTAGAACATGATTCTTGACTTTGAATTTGACTCATTTGTTTTTCATCTTGATTCCTTGGACTTGAGTGATAAATCCTCTTGAATATCTTGAAAACTGCATCTTTGAAAGTTTGAACTTCTCAAGTCGTGGATGGAGTCGACCCGGCCTGCGACTTCACCCAAGTCGCACCTGGAGTCGACTTCGTTTGCGACTTCGTTATGTTCGTTTCCACTTTTCAGCTCTGGATACTCCAAGTCGATGCTGGAGTCGACTTCGTCTGCGACTTGACTTCCCAAGTCGCAAGTGGAGTCGACTTGACCTGCGACTTCACCTGTTGCCTTTTGGGATTCATTCTCAAGTCAATATTTGAGTCGACTTTGGGATCGACTTCACCCAAGTCGAAGTCCAAGTCGACTTGGAGATCGACTTGACCTCTTTGCTTTCCTTAAACATTTAGCAAATATATTAGTACCTTTTATATACTCAAAATTAGTTCTTGTTAATCATCAAAACTCAAGATTTGGTCAATTTTATTGTTTTAAACATTGTTTCCAACACTCAAAACTCTTATGGACTTGTCTGCATGTTGGTGAAGTGGCGCTTAGGCACCAACTCTCTGGAAGCCTTCTGTTGTGTGAGGTGCTGGAGATTCTGGCTAAGGCATGTAGGGTGGCGCCTGGGGTCCAACCCCATGCTCCTTTCCTTGAATCTGTTCTGCATTCGACTCGCCCGCATGCCTGTAATTTGCCCATCCTTCCTGTAAAAAATGAATGAACTAAATGAATGAACTAAAAATGCATAAAAATTGTATAATGCTCGTAAAATGCAAAGCGAGTGAAAATTAAGCTAAATTGATGCAAACTGAGCCTAATCCCTTGGACTAACACACGAAAATAGTCTAAAATGGGCCATGACAACTCGCATTTTCACGAGTTATCAATACTCTTATGGGATATTTTGATAACATAGTAAAACAAATAAAATCTACACGTACTAGGTTGGATCTTGATTCCATCATCAAGATGGAGTTTATCTACACAAGGAAACCTCTTTGATACAATCCAAGCAACCTCTTTGATAGGGGGCCTTTTTTAATGACAAAATTAAAAATATTCGACATTATTAGTTTTATTTTTGGGATAACAATTATCTCAATTAGAGTATTGCTAGGCCAAATTTTGATAAATAAATATATATATCTGAATTAGGGAAAAAAGTTATTTTCATTTACAAATACATTAGTGTTAAAGCCAAAAAACAAAAGGAGACATGAGTGTTGAGGCCTACACTTTATTTGATATCATCAATTTTATTTAGGGATAAAAATATCCTAATAAGAGTTGTTGATGAGCCACATTTAGTTAATATGAAAAATGTTTGTATTCAATTACATACGCATTCATGAGGAAGCTGGACTTTCTAAGGATAAGACTAAATGAGTTATCAAGGTTCAGAGGAATCACGAAAAAGGACATTTCTGTTGGCAATATAGCTAAATCCATATTTTGATGATTAACAAATCAATTTGAGTATGTCTTGGCTACTAACAAGTTTGTGAAATGTTTAAGGAATATACATTTTGAAGAAAATCAAGTTAGGAAGGCCAAGTCGATTCCCAAGTCGACTCCATGATCGACTTCAACAAGCCAAAAACGTCCAGAGCTGAAATGGGAAGAAGACCAAGTGAAGTCGCAGGTCAAGTCGACTCCACATGCGACTTGGGTAGCCAAGTCGCAGACGAAGTCGACCTCGCTATCGACTTCAGTCGTGCAATTTCTTCAGAGTCGAAAGTTGGGACGCGGAGCTGCCAAGTCGCAGCCCAAGTCGACTCCATGTGCAACTTGGGTGAAGTTGCGAACAAAGTCGACCCCGAAGTGCGACTTGAAGAATTCAAGGCTCAAGGATGGGAAGCTAGCTTCTTTCCATGATCAAAGATGCAAGTTCAAAGCTTGGTTTCAAGTTCAAATACAAACCAAGATCAAATCAAGTTTAGAGAAAATCCAAATAAGTTGCAAAGTTCAAGCAGATTCAAGATGAATCAAAGTCAAAGCTTCCAAAGGTTCCAAATCATTCAAAGGACTTCTTCACTCTAGGCTTAAGAGCTTCAAGCATGATCAAGATCAAATCAAGCCTATCAAAGTTCAAGGATTCAAGATCTAGAACAAATCAAAGGCAAAGACATCAAGCATGCTTCAAACAGTCAAGTCTTCAAGAACAAACTCCAAAGCAAGCAGGCTCTTCAAAGATTCAAGCTAAACTAAGATTAAAGCTAAGCAAGCAGAAGAGAAGACATTAATCCAAAAAGAAAATGAAGAATTCCAAGTTCCAAATTCAGAAAATCAACTACCGAGGTGAAGTCGCACCCCAAGTCGACTCCACCTGCGACTTGGGTCAAGTCTGAAGCCAAGTCGACCCGACCTGGAACTTGAAGTCGCTACAGGAAGTGAAGTCGCGAAGCCAAGTCGACTCCAGACTGCGACTTGGGTGAAGTCGCAAAGCCAAGTCGACTTCATGATCGACTTCAATCGAGGAAAAACTTCCAGCGTTGAAAACTGAAGACCGGAGTCTGCGAAGTCGCACCCGAAGTCGACTCCGTAAGCGACTTGGGTGAAGTCGCACCCGAAGTCGACTCCACCTGCGACTTGGGTCGCAACGGTCGGATTATTTTCGAACGTTGGCGCATTAAATGCGCGCCACCTACTCACTAACGTTCGGATTCCCTCCAAAATTATAAATAGCATTCATGGTGAACGAAGGAGGTACAAGAGGATCATTAAGTGAGCATAACTCATATCCATAAGAGCTTCAAAGAGATCAAATCACTCAAGGAGGAAGAATTGTGTTTCAAGTTGCAAGAGCTACATTCAGAAACTTCAAAGCCATCATCTACAAGTTCTTCCCTGCGCTAAATCGTTTCTACACACCTGTAAAGTGTAGTTTACTTTTATTGTTTACTTGTTTGTGTTGAACTTGATTTAGCTTGCGTAGCTAAGATCAAGTGGTAGCAAAGTAGTGTGTGATTGGAGTGTGACTCATCACCTACTTGTGCTAAGTGTTTGATGCCCCCTAGAGCTAGAATCTAGATGAGAGCAAGAGGCTCTAGTTGTATATGCCCCCTAGAGCTGGAATCTAGAAGAGAGCAAGAGGCTCTAGTTGTTGATGCCCCCTAGAGCTAGAATCTAGAAGAGAGCAAGAGGCTCTAGTTGTATTCGCGGAATACAATAGTGGAACCCAAGTCACAAGGAGTGTGAGCTTGGAAGAGTGGAGTAGGGAGGTTGCCCGAACCACTATAAAATCCTTGTCTACTTGCTTTTATTTCTGCTCTCTCTATTACTTTGCTTTCCATTCAGTTTCTTCATTCAAGGGGATTAATTCTACAAGGGACTAAGTTTTTAAGTTACCAAAGAAATTTTTAAGAACCCAATTCACCCCTCCCCTCTTGGGTTTTGCCATCTATTCGGGACCCAACAAGTGGTATCAGAGCAGGTCTTTGAGTTTTTATCAAAGAGATCTATTATCATGGCATCCCAATCTACTTTCGTTCCCGCATTTGCTGAGGGCCAATCCTTTACAAGGCCACCATTGTTTGATGGGAACAATTTCGGCTATTGGAAGCTTCGTATGAAGCAACTCATTATGGCTACCGATATGGACTCTTGGATTGCAATCCAAGACGGTGTAATCTTGCCTATAGATGAAAGAGCTTCCAAGTGGACCGAAGAGGAAGTAAGAACTGTAAAGAGCAATGCTAAGGCCATTCTATTTTGTGCTCTTACAGCTTCCGAGTATGATAGAGTATCTTCTTGTATAACTGCTAAAGAAATATGGGATACTCTAACATCTATTTATGAAGGAACCTCCCAAGTCCAAGGGACTAGGAGAAACATTTTGATTGGAGAGTTTGAAAATTTCAGAATGCTAGATACTGAAAATATTTCTGAAATATTTGCGAGATTTTCTAAAATTACTAATGCTCTAAAGGGTCTTGGAAAAGCTATTTCTGAATCCGAGCAGGTTACGAAGATATTGAGAGCTCTACCGGATTCATGGACTCCAAAGATTACAGCAATAGAAGAAGCAAAAGACCTCAACACATTGAAGCTTGAAGATCTTATTAGCTCACTCATGTCACATGAGCTAATTAAGAAAAGGAATGAGGAGGCAAAAGAGCAATTGCCTTGAAAGCTACACAAGACACGGATGACACCTCATCATCTCAAAACGATGACGAGATGGCCCTACTCACAAAACGATTCAGAAAATTTGTGAGAAAAGGCGGAAATTTCAGAAATTTCAAAGACAGAAATTCCAGAGAGAAAAAGAAAGAACCAATCAAATGCTATAGATGCGGGGGCGTAGGACATATGCAAACCCAATGTCCTACACCGGAAGAAAGGCCAAAGGAAAATCATGAAGGCAGAAGATATCAAAAGGGAAGAAGCATGTACGTCAATGAGGAGACGTCATCAACATGCAGCTCTTCAATCGATGACAACGATGCGGCCAATTGTGCAAGAATATGCTGCGTAGCACAAATCGAACAAGAAGAAGAACTGCTATGCTTGAACACGACGGAAGTTTTGGAAGATCAATCTACCTCAACAAAATACACAGAAAGTGAAGAGGTAACTTCCAAACCTTATTCTCAATCAAGTTATTCTTCTTTTCATGATTGCCTCAAATGTGCTGAATTAGATGAACTACAAATTGCATATGATTCATTGTATGGGGAAATCAAAAAGCTAGGAAACAAGTTGACATTAAAAAGAAAACAATGTAACTTTGTTATCATTGAAAATGGAAAACTAGCTGAAATGTCAACAAAATTGAAAGAAGAAAATGAACTGTTGTTGAAAGAAGTTGAGAAACTGAAAAAGGAGAATGAATCCTTAAATGAATCATTAGCAAAGTTCTCTAATCCCGGTGAAAATGTGAAGATGTTCTTGAATATGACCTCACAAACAGATAGAAGAGGTCTTGGATACAATACCTTTGAGCAAAAAGAAAGTGGTAAATCAAATGTGCCAATACATGGAAAATATCAAACAAATACTGCACCTACATTCAAGCCACAAAGGAAAAATGTTGTGTGGACTAAAAGGCCAACACTTGAACCAAAATATACTTGGAGGCCTACTCCTAGATTACCAATGGCTTGTAACTTTTGCAACAAGATGGGTCATAAAGCCTATAAATGTAACTTCAAGAAATTATATGACCATGGTGCAAGATTAGTTTGGGTTCCAAGGAACACGAGATTTGGGCTTTCTAAGGTAGAGCGACGAAGATTGAATCATTTTACTAACCCAAATGGACCCATAAAATGGGTACCAAAAAGATGAGAATTATTTGTCTATTTTTCAGATTTGTTTAAAGGCAAAAGCAAACAATGTATGGTTCATGGATAGCGGTTGCTCAAGGCATATGACCGGTGAAAGAAGTTTGTTTCACAAACTTAAACCTTGCAACGATGGAACGGTTGCCTTTGGTAAAAATGAGAAAGGTAAAATAAAAGGTAAAGTAAACATTTATAGTATTTCAAATGCATGCATGGAGGATGTTTTGTTTGTTGAAGGACTCAAGCATAACTTAATGAGCATTAGCCAATTATGTGATAAAGGATATAAGGTTGTGTTTGAATCATCTGTATGCAATGTATTTGATGGTGAGCATATCATGTTTAGTGGAAGAAGACATGAAAATGTATATTTGGTTTCACTTGATGAACTAGATGGTCAATGTCTAATGGCCATTGAAAATGATCCATGGGTTTGGCATAAAAGACTTGGACATGTGAATATGTCGAACATAAAGACCCTATGGAAAAAGAGTTTGGTAGAAGGCTTGCCAAAGTTGAAATATGACAAAGACAAAATTTGCAAGGCATGTCAATTATCTAAACAACCAAAGATGTCTTTTTCTACCAAAAAGGAGATTTCCACCACAAGGCCACTTGAATTGCTACACATGGATCTATATGGACCATCCGACATTTTAACCATTGGTGGAAAGAAATACGTATTTGTTATTGTAGATGACTTTTCAAGATTCACATGGATAATTCTCTTAGCTAGCAAAGATGAAGCTTTCTCTATGTTTTCAACTTTTGTAAACTTGGTGGAAAATGAAAAATAAAGTACTATTATGTCTATAAGAAGTGACCATGGTGGTGAATTTGAAAACAAATGATTCATAGAATTATGTAATGAAAAAGGGATTCATCACACATTTTCTGCACCAAGAACTCCACAACAAAATGGAGTAATTGAAAGAAAAAACAGAACTATACAAGAGATGGCTAGAACAATGATAAATGAGAGCAAATTATCCAAGAAGTTTTGGGGTGAAGCTGTGAGCACAGCTTGTCATGTTTTAAATCGAGTTACCATTAGAGCTATCTTGAAAAAGACCCCATATGAGCTATGGAAGGGAAGGAAACTAAACATATCTTATTTTCATGCTTTTGGATGCACATGTTATGTTCTGAACAATGGAAAAACCAACTTGGGAAAACTTGATGCTAAAAGTGATGAAGCAATATTTCTTGGTTATTCATCAAATAGCAAAGCATATAGAGTTTTCAATAAACGAAACCAAGTTGTAGAAGAATCCATACATGTTATTTTTGATGAAACTAACCCATGCTTTAAAAGAAAGGATGATTCAAGTGATGCAGATGACATAGCAAATGGCCTTGAAAGGCTGCATGTGAAAAAGCAAGAAGAGTCCATGGAGGAAAGAGTAAGTGAAGGTGATGATTCCTATAAACCTCCATCTGATTTAAAATTCAAACATGCACATCCAATTGAGCAAGTTATAGGAAATGTGTATGAAGGTGTAAAAACTAGAAGGTCAAAGCAAAATGTGTGTGGACAATATGCTTTTGTATCCAAGATTGAACCTTCTAATATTGAACAAGCTCTTGATGATGAAAACTGGATTATAGCAATGCAAGAAGAGCTAAATCAATTTGAAAGAAATCAAGTTTGGCATCTTGTTCCTAGACCAAATGATTGTAGTGTTATTGGCACCAAGTGGGTCTTTAGGAACAAATTAGATGAAAGTGGACTAGTAGTGAGAAACAAAGCTAGACTTGTGGCAAAAGGATACTCACAAGAAGAAGGAATAGATTTTGAAGAATCCTATGCCCCGGTTGCTAGATTAGAGGCAATTCGCATCTTACTAGCTTTTGCATCTCACACGAACTTTAAATTGTTTCAAATGGATGTCAAAAGTGCATTCCTGAAAGGTTATATAAATGAAGAGGTGTATGTAGAACAACCACCTGGATTTGAGGAAAAAGATCAATCTAAATTTGTATACAAGCTAACCAAAGCATTATATGGATTAAAACAAGCTCCAAGAGCTTGGTATGAAAGACTAAGCAAATTTCTGATTGATCATGATTTTCAAAAGGGAAAGGTAGACACCACTTTGTTTATCAAGTACAATGGAAAGGATATATTGATCATTCAGATTTATGTAGATGATATTATTTTTGGTGCTACTAATGAAACTCCTTGCCAAGAATTTTCTAAGCTTATGCAGAAAGAGTTTGAGATGAGCATGATGGGAGAGCTAAACTTCTTCCTTGGAATGCAAATCAAGCAACTAAATGAAGGAATCTTCATAAACCAGTCCAAATACATCAAGGAGATGCTCAAGAAGTTTGGCATGGAGAACAGCAAAGGAGCAAACACGCCCATGAGCTCCACAATCAAAATGGACAAAGATGAGAAGGGAAAATTAGTTGATATGAAATTGTATAGAAGCATGATAGGTTCCTTATTGTATTTAACTGCTTCTAGGCCAGATATTTTGTTTAGTGTGTGTATGTGCTCTAGATTTCAGTCATGCCCAAAAGAATCACACTTGGTAACTGTGAAAAGAATTTTTAGATACCTAGTAGACACTACCAATTTAGGATTATGGTATCCAAAGGGCTCTAATTTTGATCTAATCGGCTACTCGGATGCGGATTTTGCCGGTTACAAAGTAGATAGAAAAAGCACTAGTGGAACATGTCAGTTTCTTGGAAGCATGTTGGTTTTATGGTTTTCAAGAAAACAAACTAGTGTTGCTCTATCTACGGCGGAAGCCGAATATATTGCCGCCGGGAGCTGTTGTGCCCAATTACTTTGGATGAAACAGCAACTTAGGGACTATGACATGGATTTTAAAGATATACCTATCAAATGTGACAATACCAGTGCCATATGTCTAACCAAGAATCCAGTCTTGCATTCTAGGACCAAACATATAGACCTTAGACATCATTTCATTAGAGAACATGTAGAAAATCATGACATATGTTTGGTATATGTAAGAACAGAGGATCAAGTTGCAGATATATTCACTAAGCCCCTAGCAAAAGAAGCATTTTATAAGATTAGAAATGACATGGGAATGCTTGAACTCACTTAAAGCATAAATTGAGGGGGAGCACCCATTTAGGGGGAGCTAACCCACCTATCTCTTTGATTATCCTCTAATCTTTTTGATATATTGACAAAAAGGGGGAGAGAGATTTAAGGAGAAGAAGAGTATTTGAGTTGAAAAATTGAGTATAAGTCTTGATGATTAAAAGGGAGAGAGATGATTAAAGGGGAGAGAGATGTAAGAAGAGCAGAGTAAGAATGGGGAGGAGAGTAGGATATGCTTACATGATATTTGAATGTTCTGTTTGCATGAGCATAAGCATGATTTTAAAATGCAATATGAGCATATTATTTTTAATGAAAGGTATCCACTCAAATCAGTTTTGTCAATCATCAAAAAGGGGGAGATTGTTGGCAATATAGCTAAATCCATATTTTGATGATTAACAAATCAATTTGAGTATGTCTTGGCTACTAACAAGTTTGTGAAATGTTTAAGGAATATACATTTTGAAGAAAATCAAGTTAGGAAGGCCAAGTCGATTCCCAAGTCGACTCCATGATCGACTTCAACAAGCCAAAAACGTCCAGAGCTGAAATGGGAAGAAGACCAAGTGAAGTCGCAGGTCAAGTCGACTCCACATGCGACTTGGGTAGCCAAGTCGCAGACGAAGTCGACATCGCTATCGACTTCAGTCGTGCAATTTCTTCAGAGTCGAAAGTTGGGACGCGGAGCTGCCAAGTCGCAGCCCAAGTCGACTCCATGTGCAACTTGGGTGAAGTTGCGAACAAAGTCGACCCCGAAGTGCGACTTGAAGAATTCAAGGCTCAAGGATGGGAAGCTAGCTTCTTTCCATGATCAAAGATGCAAGTTCAAAGCTTGGTTTCAAGTTCAAATACAAACCAAGATCAAATCAAGTTTAGAGAAAATCCAAATAAGTTGCAAAGTTCAAGCAGATTCAAGATGAATCAAAGTCAAAGCTTCCAAAGGTTCCAAATCATTCAAAGGACTTCTTCACTCTAGGCTTAAGAGCTTCAAGCATGATCAAGATCAAATCAAGCCTATCAAAGTTCAAGGATTCAAGATCTAGAACAAATCAAAGGCAAAGACATCAAGCATGCTTCAAACAGTCAAGTCTTCAAGAACAAACTCCAAAGCAAGCAGGCTCTTCAAAGATTCAAGCTAAACTAAGATTAAAGCTAAGCAAGCAGAAGAGAAGACATTAATCCAAAAAGAAAATGAAGAATTCCAAGTTCCAAATTCAGAAAATCAACTACCGAGGTGAAGTCGCACCCCAAGTCGACTCCACCTGCGACTTGGGTCAAGTCTGAAGCCAAGTCGACCCGACCTGGAACTTGAAGTCGCTACAGGAAGTGAAGTCGCGAAGCCAAGTCGACTCCAGACTGCGACTTGGGTGAAGTCGCAAAGCCAAGTCGACTTCATGATCGACTTCAATCGAGGAAAAACTTCCAGCGTTGAAAACTGAAGACCGGAGTCTGCGAAGTCGCACCCGAAGTCGACTCCGTAAGCGACTTGGGTGAAGTCGCACCCGAAGTCGACTCCACCTGCGACTTGGGTCGCAACGGTCGGATTATTTTCGAACGTTGGCGCATTAAATGCGCGCCACCTACTCACTAACGTTCGGATTCCCTCCAAAATTATAAATAGCATTCATGGTGAACGAAGGAGGTACAAGAGGATCATTAAGTGAGCATAACTCATATCCATAAGAGCTTCAAAGAGATCAAATCACTCAAGGAGGAAGAATTGTGTTTCAAGTTGCAAGAGCTACATTCAGAAACTTCAAAGCCATCATCTACAAGTTCTTCCCTGCGCTAAATCGTTTCTACACACCTGTAAAGTGTAGTTTACTTTTATTGTTTACTTGTTTGTGTTGAACTTGATTTAGCTTGCGTAGCTAAGATCAAGTGGTAGCAAAGTAGTGTGTGATTGGAGTGTGACTCATCACCTACTTGTGCTAAGTGTTTGATGCCCCCTAGAGCTAGAATCTAGATGAGAGCAAGAGGCTCTAGTTGTATATGCCCCCTAGAGCTGGAATCTAGAAGAGAGCAAGAGGCTCTAGTTGTTGATGCCCCCTAGAGCTAGAATCTAGAAGAGAGCAAGAGGCTCTAGTTGTATTCGCGGAATACAATAGTGGAACCCAAGTCACAAGGAGTGTGAGCTTGGAAGAGTGGAGTAGGGAGGTTGCCCGAACCACTATAAAATCCTTGTCTACTTGCTTTTATTTCTGCTCTCTCTATTACTTTGCTTTCCATTCAGTTTCTTCATTCAAGGGGATTAATTCTACAAGGGGCTAAGTTTTTAAGTTACCAAAGAAATTTTTAAGAACCCAATTCACCCCTCCCCTCTTGGGTTTTGCCATCTATTCGGGACCCAACAATTTCTACGTCCAAAAAGATGATTAAAATACAAGTTTTCTTTTAGTTATGATCGAAAAAATGGCCTAAGCTTTGAGAGTGGAACAAAAGAAGAAAAAAGAATAACCTCCGTGAGGAAGGAAGTAAGGAGGGTTCTTAATCTCATCCTTAACTTTGTTCATTCGAAGCATTTTCTCTTTTTGGAAGTGAATGAGAACCCTTTTTATAAGTCTTGGTCAACTTGAATTCCAACAATGTTAGTGATCATGGATGATAAGATTTTATCCACATATTGAAGCATTTTATAGGCAATCTTATCAAATATGTATAGATATGTTAGAAATTAGGTGCCCTTATAACATGACAGACAATGAAATTTATTAGTTTGAGATAATATGTATAGAAGGGGCAAAGTCAAGATAGTGGGACATGACAATACCTCTAACTCAATATTGAGTTGGTCGGGGTGGCGTTCTTTTTGTGACTACCTTGCAAGGGAAGAAATGACATTATTGCACTAGCTACTTAGAAATGTTTTTATGACCTCTGGTTAAGCATTGGACAAAACTAAAGTTGGGATTTTGCTTGAGAATTAAGGCTTGACTCTAGCCATAAGGCAATGTCGTTTTATAAGTAATTTGATCACATTAATTAGAATATTAGAATATTTTATGGTATCCTTTTTATTTGTACAGAATGATGTTGTTTTTTATTTCATGTCAAACGAAGCCTAAAATTATTTTAATTGATACTATTAAATAAATAATAACAAAAGAAGAAGAAATAAATTACATATAAATGATACAATGAGATCCACTTGAATCAGCTCAACATTAAGTGAGATAGTTTTAAGTAGGAACAAAAGTTGAGGTGGGTTGAGGTATGCCTAACCTTGACCATATTTTTTAGAAATCATATACAACTATATTTTTCATACTAATTTGGAACAAAATCTATTCAACCCTCACCTTTCTTTAATGGGTCTGCGGATAAACTTTGAAATTATTTTAGATCGACATTAAGACAACAGGTTGGATAGCAAAAACAGGTCAATGTATAATAATTTTAAGAATGTACAAGCATGATAATATAAAATCAATTTTATGATAAATTCAAAAATTGAACGTTTCAATGTATACTAATTTTAAGAATTTACAAGCATGATAATATAAAATCAATTTTATGATAAATTCAAAAATTGAACGTTTCAATGTATACTAATTTTAAGAATTTACAAGCATGATGATATAAAATCAAATTTATGATAAATTTAAAAATTGAACGTTTCAACATTTTACTATTTAGTAAAAGTAAAACACAATTATCGTAATGAAATGCAAGTAATTAATAATTCTATTTACAACTTAACCTTTCTTTAATGGGTCTGAGGATAAACTTCGAAATTATTTTAGATCGACATTAAGACAACAGGTTGGATAGAAAAAACAGGTCAATGTATAATAATTTTAAGAATGTACGAGAATGATAATATAAAATCAATTTTATGATAAATTCAAAAATTGAATGTTTCAATGTATACTAATTTTAAGAATTTACAAGCATGATGATATAAAATCAAATTTATGATAAATTTAAAAATTGAACGTTTCAACATTTTACTATTTAGTAAAAGTAAAACACAATTATCGTAATGAAATGCAAGTAACTAATAATTCTATTTACAACTTAACCTTGATGAATATGCAAGTTTACCTTAAATAAAAATAACATGAATGTAAAATTTTTAATTATAATTAAAATTGCTAAAATGCAAAATGATGATATTTATTCTTGAAAAGTGAAAATAACATTGATTATATTTTTTTATTTAGTTGAGTAATTATGTTGAGGGCATAACTTGATCAACATTTATGCAATCAAGAATTAAAAATATATAGTTAACCCTAGCTCGATAGTTACTAAGGCAGAGATTCGACAGTATCTCTACGGGACTTACCACACTTCGGGAGGAAAAAGACGCATGTATATATATAAGAATAAATTTGTTGCAACCCTAGATATCCACAACTAGTATGTTATTTATCATATGACAGCAAGAACAATCTAAAATCACATCATTTTAACCTCATGTCATCATCATTGACGAGCTACGTATATGTCAATTAAAATGCTCGTTATTTACGCAAGTATACGTGTCATGTCAAGTAATAAAGAGTGAGTAGAAAATCGTTCCCGCGAGAAATTGTTAACCGAATTATTAATTAGTTAAACTGCGTTCTATAGATGGAAAATTTTGGTTTTGTGATTTAACTAAGCTAACGATTGCAAAGAAAAATTAGAGTGAAAGTTCGTGACTACTGGGTACTTTGAAGGGGTTTTCTAATTAGGGATGTCAGATGGATAGATCGGAATTCTTGAATCTAAACTATATTGCTCTGGTTCTTTTTAATTGGATTGCATATGAATTTATTAGCCCAAGTTCATATATCTTTATATATGTCTTCCAACATTACAGAAAGCTAATTATACTTTGTTTAAGTGCTATGTTCCCATGCCATTAAATAAAGTGAGATTGATAAGTTCATAACTTGTATAATGACTACACAGGGTTTAACGGAATATTCCTATCCGTTAAACAACTCTCCTTACACGAAGGTCCAAACTTATGCTTTGCACGTAGATCCTGCAAAGATCTTCCTCTTCCAAGGATAAATTAAGCAATTAAATCATCTTACAAGGTAGCTAATCTTGTAAAAAATATTAAATCCACACATGCAAAGATAAATCATACACAATCATGCATAAAATCAACTATTCATTCCTGAATATTTTAAGAACCAAGAAACAATATAGTTTAGAATTCAAATCATCGTAACTATCCATCAAATGGAGGTTTAGTTCAAAAACATGATCTTAACATCCAATACATCCATATAAAAAGTATCCATAAGGCAGAGAAAGAAAATTGGAAAGAATAAGAAAAACTATTTTTCGGCGATTTCCACCAACGGGACTTGAATCCTTTCTTCAATCCGAGCTTTAATCTTGATTTCCGCTTTCTCTTGCACTGTAGTTCGTACTCCCCGCTCCTTCTCCTACTCCTCTCGCGCGCGAACCCCTAGGAACTATATATAGAGTCCTATTTGTGCAGCTTACGCACTAGAATATTTATGTACGGATACGTATTGGTGCCTAGGCGCCAACTCTCTGTATGCTGAGCAGTTTGGACACATTCTGGAAACCTTAGGAATTTTTTGCACTGGCGCCTAGGCGCCAACTCTCTGGACTGCACCACCTGATTTGTGGCTTCCGACTTGGATTTCATGTAGAGAAGTGGCGCCTAGGTGCCAACTCTCTAGAATGCCCTGCATGTCAGTAGGGGTGCAACTCGGGCTCATGAAACTCGGGTTCACCTCAACCCTAACCCTAACCCTATTTGTAAAACTTCAACCCTAACCCTAACCTTAACCCTATTTGTAAACCTCAACCCTAACCCTATTTTTGAAATTCGGGCTCGGGTTGAGTTTCGGGTTGACATCTTCTATTAATATGTCTTTGTTACTCATCTTATATATAATTTTTTTTATCACAAATCTATTATATAAAAAAGTTTAAAAAATAATTTATTGTATGAAATTAAGAAAAATTCAAATACCGCTTAAGAGTAGAAAGAAAGAAACCTGTTTTGAGCATTCTCTGTGTATCAAGTAGAATATGGATTATGTGTAAACGTTGTCAATACAATTGTATTATTAATCATTAATTGTATTTTTTTACTCCTCAATTGTTTTAAACTTATTTTACAACTATAATTTTAAAGTTCTCATAAATTTTTCTGTTGGAAAAAAAGATCTCAAAAAAATTTAATATTTAGTATCACAGAATTTCGTTGGTCAAAAGGGTTTAGTAGAAAAGGCGTGAAGAGTAATTTTTTTTAAAAAAACTATTGGACCTGTATCGTAATGTAAATTGGGAATAGGTATTTTGTTAAAATCACTTAAGAAGTTAGATTGTCTCAGCGATGAGCTGTCCATGCCTACCATGCCGTACTCCTGTTGTCCATCATCCATCCATGAGTAATATGTTATTATTATAATATAAATTATATATTTTATATAAATGCAAATTCGGGTTCGGGCTTGCCGGAACCCGAAACCGAGACCTATTTGAATTCGGGTTCGGGCTCAAAAATCGGGTTCGGGCCGAACCCGGCCCAAGTTGCACCCCTACATGTCAGCTGTGTGTGCTGCAAATGGTCAAGGCACGTGGGGTGGCGCCTAGGCGCCATCCATATGCCTCTGGATGCCTCAGCTGGCATTCGACTCGTCCACTCTGCCGTCGTACGTCCCGTCCTTCCTGCAAAAGATGGAAAAACTAAATAAATAAACTAAAAATGCCTAAATAATGCTAAAATTGCCTAAAAACTAATTAATGCTCATAAAATGCAAAGTGGGTGAAAATTAAGCTAAATGAGTGCAAACTATGTCTAATATCTCGAACTAACACACAAATTAAGTCTGAAATGGGCCATGATAACTTGTAAAAATACAAGTTATCAATCATCATCACAACTATGCATGGAAATAAGAATTCAACTCATAGCAAAAGTAAATTTTATATTTATAAATCATAATCCTAATAATAAAGTGTATCTAAGTTAATATTCATAAACCACAACCCGATATATATACATTTCACTAGCCAAATATGATACATAACCATGTATATTTTTCATATCACAAATACATCAACCTCAAAAGTATCACATGATCAAAGTTAACATAACTTATAACCGTCATGTTCCACCTTAACCTATGCTCAAAATAAGCAAGGTACCTATAATATCAACCCTACCAAAAATATTAAAAACAAATACGTAAGTCTAGGCAAACTTAGTAAATAGATGCGATCAGCGAAAACAACAATAAACCTATGCTAAATTTATCATGTATGCCAAGTCACTATATGCAATATAAACACTAGACTCTTACTAGTCTTCACAATCATGTTATGCTATAAATACATACGCAACTAAACTATCCTCATGTCCATTGATAGTCATAAATAACCTATGCTTCAAGCACATAACTAGTGCCCATTGATGATATCGTGACCTACCCCACTACCCAGCATACATCCACTCATCAATGGCCCACCCACCCGGCTTGGGAGGGTCCACACTTCCCCCACCCTAAGGTTGAGACTCAGTTTCTATAGCATCACATCGTCACTCAAACGATCATCCATGCAAATAATATGCATATGTTAATCATACCATCACATGCCACATGCTCATGTCAATGCCATGCATCATGTCGCTTCACAAAACCATGTCGAAATACATAACTAAATCATTTTCAACAAAGACTCTTATCTTAAGCCATAAAAATCGACACATGGCATGGCATGAAATTCTGAAAATCCATGTCAACTCAAAATTCATCTAAATACATGAACCAAGTTCATACATAAGCTCATTTAATAGTTTTATTAACACTAACTCCAAACTAGGTTATGTTAGGATTTAACTCTCATCTCATCCGCACTCACATCATTCATTCATTTTAAGTTATCACCACCCATTTCAAACACAAGGGATTATATTATTTTAATATCAATTCACTCATAATTTAAGCAAGCAAATTTACTATCTCTTACAACTAACATACCTTAACGCTCATCCATATCAAACCACCACAAGTTCTCATTCTACACCATTTACAACTTGGCATGATTTACTTATAGCAAACAATTTATTATTTCACCAAGATACTATATTAACAAGCATGAACCATAAAAAATATGAATATTATATAACTAGTCTCACTTAGGCATTTCATCAAATACAATGTGTGAAATATAAAAGATAAAAATTACAAGCAAACTTTATAGTCTTTCATTCATTATATGTCAAACTCATATAAAATTACTCATAATTATTCCTAATCTATCATTCACATGTTTTTCCATAAGATACCCCTAACTATAAAATCAAAGCAATACCCCTGAAATACATTTAAAAAATTATTCTTAATCAAACTAAGGTTTAATTATTTGAAAGAAAATCAGCCTACTTATATTTTTAGAATATTAAATATCTATTTTTACATGAATCTAATGAATTATACCTCTCATTGGAATTTTACCAAATACTTAATAGACATAATTTAGAAATCATAACAAACTGTTATGAAACTAAAATATTTTACCTTAATGTACTACATTCAAATAGAAAATCACTTCTAAATCCTTTGATCGATAGTTCCGACCAAAACTCTTAATTCCTAAGAAATCCTAAAATTCGCATACAACCAAAAATTTCAAACATCACAAGATATATAATATAAAAGCAATGCCTGTATGCGATGGTTAAATAAGTCAATTACAAGACAAATCTATGATTTATTTGCAAAGAAAATAACCCACTTACAACTTTAAAATACTAAATATCTATTTTATAAAAATTCAATTAATCATATCTCTCATTATAAGCATTTCATGAAACACTTAATAGGCATACTTCAAAAATCATAACAAACCATTATAGAATCTAAAAATTTCTCTCAATGCGTTATATTTGTATGAAAAATCATTTCTAAATCCTTTGATCCATGGGTTCCAATTAAAGCCCTAGTTCTTAAAAAAATTTCAAAAGCTCCTAACAATCCAAATAGGGGTGAAATTCGGGTTCATCTCGACCCTAATTTTAACCATATTTATAAAATATTAACCTTAACCTTAACCCTAACTCTAATTTTGAAATATCAAGTTCAGATCTTTTAACCATTGTACACGGACACCGTTTTTGTATTTTACGTTTTGGAAATTGCCCCATTGATTTATGTTTTTTAAAATTTTCTTATTATGGCTAAATTAAAATCATGAAACTCCTTCCAAATGGTCTATCAAATTTTTCACAAGTGTATTGCATCTTAATCAGAAATAAAAATTAATATAAAAAGTACAATCTTACAAAATATATTCACATAAACAAACCATAAGGTTAAATATATATCCAACAAAACCAAAATCACATAAGCAAGGCATAAGGATTATCGTCGGGTTTGTTAAAAAATATTTTGCATTTATGCGGGATGAATTGAACCATGGTCAACCTGCTCTACTCCCAATCACATAAGCAAGGCATAAGGATTATCGTAGGGTTTGTTAAAAAAAAATTTGCATTTATGCGGGATGAATTGAACCATGGTCAACCTGCTCTACTCCCAAAATCCAAGAATGGTCTTAAATCCTAACCCACTGCACTCCGCCAGCCAAATTACCCATCCCCCGACCTGTATCTAAAATCAATACGGGTTGATGCCGTTCACGGATCAACCCATGCTGATTTTCACCCGAAGATCTAAGCAAACATTGTCCTTTTATGAAAAGGATATGCATGTAGGCATACGGAAATAGCGTTTGCATTCTTTCTCGAGAGCCATTCAATCCTGATCTCTACTCCGACAATTTATGCTCAAACAGATCCGGCTTTTTTTTTTCCCCGATGTTTTTTTCCTAAAATCTTTTTTAATAATATTTTCCCCGATAAGGCGTGGAAAATCACAAAAAGATGCAGGTGGTAAAGGCATCATGTGCGTGTGGGCCACTAACAGCAGCCTGAAGGGCGGGGATGCTGCCATTTGCTCGCATCAACAGGCAAACGTACGGCCAGCTGAAGCAACGGTGCAGCTCTTGTCCACGTCCGCATGAGCGGTGGGGTTGGGAGTTGGCTTCTGCCAGGCCTCTGCTCCCCACCCCCACCTCTCTCTCTCTCTCTCTCTCTCTCTCTCTCTACTATAGTTGACGATTCCTTTATTTAATGCCTAGAGAAAGCCTCCCAGGTTCTAAGAGAGATCATTTGGTTATTTTTTCGTTACATTTCTGTCTCCCTGGGCTGGCTTTCATATGATTTTTTTTCCATGTTCCAGATGGATCCCGGCTCTTTTTCAATTTTCGAGTTGAGAAACTGAGATAGCTGGAGTACTGCCCGAGTTTCTGATCTCCGGGGTCTGGATCTGGGTTTCTTCTCTTTTTAAATTTTTTTTATAAACGCATTTAGGTTTCTTCGACATGATACTCGTGCTTCTTCCGTTCCCGTGCGCAAGAGAAGTAGCTTGATTCTGGGTTCTTTCGAGGTTGGTGCAATATAATCTTGGTGTAACTTCATATCCATATCTGCATTGTGTTTCTTCTTTTTTTTTTTGGATGGGTATGTGTTCTACTGTTTTTTTTTAGTTTTTATTTTTATCATTTATGTTCTTCTATGTTGTTTGCCTCCCTTAGTTTTTCGTTTCATTCGGCCTCACAGGTTCTGGGACTCGTCGCTTGCTGAGGGAAGTTTGGTGGTTTTCTTTTCTTTGGATTGGTGCAACTCATCTCTGGCAGCTGGTCCTTAGTTTTGTCTTCATGAGCTTCATAAGCGTAATGGAGGCCAAATTGCCTCCGGGTTTCAGGTTCCATCCAAAAGACGAAGAGCTCGTCTGTGACTACTTGGCCAAGAAGGTGGCCGGCAACAACACCTGGAGCCCATTTGAGTATCCCATGCTGGTAGAAGTCGATCTGAACAAGATCGAACCCTGGGATCTTCCTGGTATCTCTCCCTCTCTCTCACACACGCACCCCCCCCCCCCCCCCCCCCCCCCCACACACACACACACGCATATTATCATGGATCTCTGGCTTCTTCCTGAAATTCCACTTTTCGTGTAGCTAGGCAAGCCAGCTCTTTTGTTTAATTTAGATTACCACAATAGCAACTTTGAACTTTGCCGTTGTAGCTTTCGGAAAATTATGCTTTCCCTCCTGTCAGTAAAGTCACTTTCCTCGTCCTGCATGCTTCTCTCATCGTTGTCCTTTATTATTATTATTATAAAACTCTTATGGTTGTCTTGGTACGCTTATTTTCGTGCTTTTTGTAGCATGAAAACAGATTATCAAACAAATCTACATTGTCTCCATGGATGTGGATTGCCGTATACACCAAAAATTCCAGTCTTTCACGTGTATCGTCTACCACAGATCCATGCAACCTTATCCTGTACTTGCTCTTTGGCGACCCTCGTTAATTAAGCTCCGGCCCCTTAATTTGGACGTGCAAAATGTTCATGAACTTTGCTTTTGGAGTGGAGTGAAAAATAGCTGAAATTAACACAAGAGTTTCTTTTCCATTGAACCTCTTTGCTGCTACCTATCTTTTTATTCTCTCTCTCTCCCTCCATAGTTTCAAAATATACTTTCCTCCCCCAGTAAACTTCCTTGTTTTTCCTCTGTCTTTCAATGTCCCGTCGCCTCGAAATCTGAAATTATAATTTCCATCCCCCGCGCCAAAGTTGGAAAGTACGCGGCCAGACTATGGACGGCTGGGTTTGTGTATTTACCCTACAGCCAGTTCCATGTCACACGACAGCGTCGGTCATCGCGCGCCATGACGACACGTGCTGTCCGAGCTGCCGGATGACCTGGGCCCCAGTTCGCTCACCTAATCATCTGCTCCCTGCCCGGGCAGAAATCACAAAGCGGGGCCCTCCAACAACTTTATTTAGGACGGCCAGGATCGCTTCGACGGGAAATATTTCGTGTGCGCTTATTTCCAATTAAGGCAATGATACGACGTACGATATCTCCCCAGATTCGATAGCGATATTTTGAAAATGACATCGCAGCCTTCGATTCCTCACAGAAACAAACAACATTGGGGTGGTGTTGAGAGACACGCGTCTCACCCCCACACGTATGAGTGGGGACGCAGGACATAGCGAGGGAGGGGGCGGGCGGGGGAATTATTGGAGCTAATGACGAGCTAAATGCATGCCGTCCACATAATTATTGGCCTTGTGGCAGTGATAAGGACACTGAATTCTGGAATGAGACCGCACGTGGTGGGGTACACGGCGAGGCCAATAAAGTTGTGGACGGTTCATCTGACGACACCCACCTTGGTATTCGGGACCTTGTGTGGCCCACCCATCCACGTCGTTGAACAATAAAAAAGAGCACTTATCTCACACACCCCACCCGATACGTGCGGCATGCAGGCTTGTAATTATTATTATTATTATTATTATTATTATTTTTCGCTTGGATCTTTTAATGAGTGAAAAGTGGGGGTTTGTCTAAGTCTCTTGTGCATAAACATCTGTTCACACGTGTGTTCGCAGAAATGGCTTGTGTGGGAGGGAAGGAGTGGTATTTTTTCAGCCTGCGCGACCGGAAATACGCGACGGGCCTGCGGACCAACCGAGCAACCCTGTCGGGGTACTGGAAGGCGACGGGGAAGGACCGGAGGGTGGTGGACGTCCGCAAAGGGGCCCTGGTGGGCATGCGGAAAACCTTGGTTTTCTACCAGGGCAGAGCCCCCAAAGGGCGGAAAACCGATTGGGTGATGCATGAATTCCGGTTGGAAGGTCAACTCGACTCCCACAAGATCTCTTCAAAGGTCCTGCCGTCTTATCTCCCTCATGTCGCTTTCATTCGTCTGCTCTTTTTGTTTTTCCAGTGTTATATCGTCTTGTTACTTTCGTATATCAATATTTTAATTACGAGTTGGATTTAGCACATTCGGGTGTAAAATTTTATTTTATTTTTTAAAATTTTTTATACAACTATTAATCTGTGTTAATCTACCTTTAAGTACGAACAACTCACAAGGCAGCGGCTTCTGTTGAAAATATTTACCCGCAAAAAGTTTCGCATGAACCGCATGTTTGAATTAATTCCACCTAATCACGACAACCCAAAAAACATTATGTGTAGCAAATAAAAAGGATTGGGTGACTACCGGGGCACTGGCCTAGTGGTACACATGCTGGTGCAAAAATGAACGGAGGTAGTGAATAGGAGCAGGAAACCCCTCAATCCTCATATTGTTGTAGGGTTTATTAATTTCTGCTTTGGTAGAAATATTTACAGAAAATTTCTTCCTAATTTGAAAGTATTTAAAAGAAAATTTCTTCATTATGTGAAGATTGAATGTTCTTAATTATAATATTAAATGTAAAAATAGTGTATATACACAACAAAAGGATTGGGTGCTTTTGTGCTACCTTGATTCATATCATCCTTTTGCCTTTTTACTGTAAGAGTTTGATAAATAGACTAGATCTCATTCCATGTATGCTTTTGTGCTCCGTCTCAATCGCCCAAGAAAAGAGAAAAAAATGTATATGCATCCTACTGACTGAAAATTTAAATGTTTCAGTGTACTCAACGCATGGCTCCAGTCCCAATGGAGATCCAATCTCTTGTTTTAAATGTTTGAAGGATTAGGATGTTATTTAACAGCAAGGGTTGTCAGCCCGTGCATGCATGGATATTATAGTGATGTGGTTTGAAACCACCTCGGTGTTGCTGTCTTTCTGTCGCTTATATTCTGTTTTTTGGACGTGGGTGACCAGGAGGATTGGGTTCTGTGTAGAGTTTTCTACAAGAATAGAGGAATGTCTGGCAAGCATAGCGAAGAGAATTGTTACGATGATACTGGCTCCTCCCTCCCGCCTCTGATGGATCCCTACCTTACATTTGACCAAGCCCCCCTCAACTTAGAAGGGTTTTGAGCAAGTGCCCTGCTTCTCCAGTTTGTCTCAGGACCAAACCTCCCAACAAAAAAGCCCAACCACCTTCCCTGCAGACCTCTCCCAGGTGGATACCACCATCCCCATCAAAAGCTTGGTCCAGCCACCAGCTGAGGCCTTCCCCGACAACACGGCACTCTTCCCAGCTGATCAGCCCTTCTTCTGCGAGAAAGAGGTAATAAAAGCCGTGCTGGATCACCTCAACAAGCAAGCAGCGGAAAGCGACGGGAAGCCGGTGGAGGTGGTGGCCACACCGAGCCTCGGCGAAGGAACCTCGGCCAACTACTTCGCTGATCTGGGCTTCAACACCGTGTGGAATCATTGCATGTTCTCTGATCTGATTAATTAGAACGTTCATGCTGAGCGCTGTGCATGCGTAGTGCTCGTCCTTCCACTTGTTACGGAACTGCTTTTATGTCTTTGTACCTCGTGCTTTTTTACTATTTGAAACAAGCACCTTGTGATGTGTGAGATCCATCCCCACAGGATATGGCTCTTGATTTGCGTTGTTATCTCAAGAAGGTGTGTTTTCTGAATAATATCATCTGTAATAAACTCTGCTTCCTGAATAATGCCAGCTTTTAATTGTTTATCTTGACTCTTTTTTTTTCCCCTTTTTGGCCAACTTCATCTTGTTTCAGGGTTAACTTTTACAGTAAGAAAGCTAACTTACGGATATGCTAAAACCTTTCATTATGGGCATGTTTGAATACTATATAAATTTTTAAATTTAAAATTTTCACTTTTTACTACTATTTCATTTTTAATCATTTTTCATATTTTAGTATATAAAATCCCTACTTTTTAATTTTTTTTCATATTTTTCTATATAAATACTTTATTTTTTAATCATTTCTACATAGTTATATATAAAACTAATTTATCTGTTTAAACTATATTTTCTTTACTTCTTATTGTTACTCCTATCTTATCGCATCGTTTTATTTTGATTCAAAAATTTTTACACCAAAAATTTTATCACTTCTCAGACACATTCTATATGTATTAGTTTGCTTTGATATATTGTTATAACTAAATGATTATAAAGTTGTTGAAAAAGGTTTTAGTAACATTTTTGAATTTGTCACTAAAAGTATGACTTCATTGAGATTTTTCACTCAAAGTATTTCTTTTTCAATAGAAATGCTAAGCATCATCAAAAGTATATTGCTAAATATTAATTTTTCTAGTGTTAAAAAATGGGACATTTATTTCAGTTGAAAAATATAGGTCCATTCTTTATAAAAGCATATATTAAATACAATTAAGCAATTAATCTGATCTCCAGTTTAGTCTTAAATAACATTAACAATTGCCTATATCAGCAGCAGCAAGCAACATTCGTTGCCATATCAGCAACACTAGCCTTTACGAAATTACTGTTGGCTTTACGGTGTAAATTTAAATGGTACAATCATTGGCCATATTCTTTTACGTATTCAATGTACATATCAAAGTAGATTTTCTTGGTTCAACGAGCCTCAGCTTTTGGCTTTAACCGCGACAAATTATCTATTGATTAGTGATTGATGGATACAAATCGGGTACCTTTGCAGTGAATATTCAACCTTTTTGAGAGAACCAACGTAAAGCAGTTCCTCTCTTTTCCTGAGAGTGCAGCCAAATGTAAGGTCTGCTTTCTATATCACTTCAGAGAGGCATGAGTTGCATTATTTATGCCAAGAGATCGAAAGGGGTGGTCCGTTAATTCTGAAAGTTACCCCTCCCCAACGTTCTATTATATCGCTTAGGACTCAAATTATTGCAGATGGATCCCTTTCAATGTGACGTGCGAAATTATTTCCCGAATGACTCGTCAACGTCGAGATCGCTGATATTAAAATAAAGAAAGAGGACTATTAAAAAGGGGCTTTTCTCCGTTGGAGCAAGATGCAATCTGCACCCTATGACTTTCCATCCGTTTCCCATTATTTAACTTTTTTAGATCCAAGCCATCCATCGTATTCTCCTCTGTGGATATTTTTTACGAGATGAAAAATTACTTCCTTTAGATTTGCGTATAATCCACAGAAAATGCAGATGGATGAGATTCTTCATAGTTATATATTTTATTATGGTTGATTACAAAAGTTTTCAATATGTTGATTTTTTTTTTTTTTTTTTTTTTTGCATTTGGACTAAACAAATATTTTAAACATAACTCACGGCTTGGATCTGAACATTTTTTTAAGCAATGATGAACCTTGAGGAGGTCTAATCTACCGTCAGCTCCACCGTAGAAAAGCCACTTAAAGAGTTTTTTTTTTTTTTTCCCATTACATTCGTGTCCAATTTCTATTGAGACAACTCAGGTGAATGGGCTGGTATCAAACAGATTTCTTTGTGGATAGGCCTACTTGGATACTTTTGCTTAGACTGGCACTGATATTGGGATCCCAATCATATACACTCGGGTGCATTCAGCCTCAATGCACTCGGGTGTACTACACCCATTTTTTTTTATTTTTTTTGAAATTTTTTTTACACAATGGTTAATCTAGGTTTATTTAACATATGTGTCAATTTTTACTATTTTTGGACACTTTTAGATATTTTTTTAAGATTTTTAAAAATCAGTGGCATTTTCGGTAATTTTAAATTACGGAAAATGCCACTGATTTTTAAAAATCTAAAAAAATATCTAAAAATCTCAAAAAATAGTAAAAATTGACACATATGTTAAACAAAGCTGTATTAACATATTCATGAAAAAAATTTCAAAAAAAAATAAAAAAAAATGGGTGTAGTACACCCGGGTGCATTGAGGCTGAATGCACCCGGGTGTATATGATTGGGATCCCTGATATTCAGTACAAGAAAGTGGACAATTAGCTACCCTAAATGATATTGCTATATCTATAACTTATAACTGTGAGAAGTCAAAGAATTTTTAGCATAATCCTTTTGAGAAGTTGTAATAAGAGTTTTAAATTAGTGTCGTTACAAACAAAAACTTAATTTTCATTGAAATCATATTTGAAAGTTTTAAATTTTCTTGTTGTGACTTTTTTCCTTGTATTTGCAACTTAGTCCAAGTATGTATATATATATATATATATTCAATTTTTTTACTACAGAGGTATAAATCTATCAATGTTACTAATAGATTAGTTATGAATATATTGCCTCATCCATCCTCCAAACCAAGAATCGAAGCCTATACCTCCTTCATCAAAAGTGAAAAACTTTATAGTAGCTTTAGATGGATATCTATTTTCATTTTTTGCCCTTTTCATCCTCTGATATTTAGGGCCTCATGGTTTTCATTAATTAGACCTGCTATGCTTTATGTGGCAGAATATTGGGCATTTAAAGAACATCATATACAAAAATGAGCATCGCGGAAATGAAAATGTTAAAGTGGATAAGTGGTAAAACAAGAAAAAATAAAATTAGGAATGAAATAATTCGAGAAAATTTAAAAGTAAGACCGATTTGTGATAAAATGAGAGAAAATAGATTAAGATTGTTTGGTCATGTTAAAAGGAGGTCTGAAGTAGCACCGGTTAGGAAAACAGAGTCTATTCAAGTAGAAGGTGGTGAGAGAATGAGAGGAAGACCCAAAAAATAGATTGAAGTAATTAAACAAGATTTAAAAATATTACAAATTACAGAAAATTTAGTCTTAAATCGTCAAGAATGACGCAAAAGAATCCATGCAGCCGATCTCACCTAGGTGGGAAATGACTTGTGATGATGATGATGATGATAGTTTTCATGGATTCCAATTTCTATAGAGTTAGAATATCATGAAAAATCTACTTTCTGAGAATTTATTTGGCATGTGCCTTTTATAGAAGCTATATTTAATCTTCTCATTTTCATATATATTTTGATAATTATTTTCTATTTGTTTCAAACTTCTTCACTTTATAACTAATATTATCCAATGTTATTAACATGAAACCGGTGAAGTGATTGATTCTAATTCAAACATTTGTGAAAATCGGCTTAAAATAGTAATAGTAATTTATAAATTTGTATAATACAAAGTAATTTATAATTTTTATAAAAAATTTATAATTTAGAAAACAAAGAAAAATACAAATAAAAATAAAATATTAAATATATGTTGTTATCGATTCTCACCCATTCTTTAACATCTAATATTAAAAACAAAACAAGTTAAATACATATAGCAAGTTAAATGCCACCAAATTTTGTTGGGAAAGATCCAACTTCGTTGCTGTAATAGACATACACTTTTCTTGCAATTTACGGTGCACCGACTTCGTTGCAGACATGCCTTAGGAATGCATGCAGCTTCGGAAGGTGCAGGCCTTGCAAGCTTCCGAATGGGAGGATAAGACGTGGAACTCATGAATAGTCGCATGCGTTCGATGAATAATCCTCGGGACAAGATCATACACCGCAATGAATGCTTAATAAATAAGGTGAAAATGAACAAGGCATCTGTTGCCACTGAGACAAAGTCTCAGTGGCAAGTCGCTTTTCCCCACTGCGTGGGAGCCTCACACCCATGGCAGTTTTATGTACGTTTGTAGTGGTGACTTTTTCTTCAAAAATTTTATGAGAGCGTTCACTGTTGGGTTTTTAGGGATACTGATTAGGAAAAAAATTAATTATGGGTGAATGTTGAAGGTGTTATTATAGAGTGTGTTTGACAATTAATAGAAAATATAAAGTTAAAACTTTTTAATTTAAAAATTTTCATTCTCTACCGTTATCATATTTTTTAATTATTTTTTCATATTTTTTTATATAACTACCTCACTTTTCAATCATTTCTACACAACTAATCTATCTATTTTAACTTTATTTTCTTTACTACTCATCATTACCCCTATCATATCACGTTACTTGATAACTTTTACTTTCTAAAATTTTTCATCAAAAATTTTATTGGTTACTAAACACACCCAAAATATCATCTGAAAAAGGGTGTAACACGTAAAGACACGTTAAAGAAAAAAAAAAACCTTTACAAGACATCCATTTCTTTTGAGTAACTTTTCTGGACCATGGATCCAGTCATTTCAAGCGTGTCACGGATCCCTATGTTATAGTAGTCGTGATAAGGTTCTGGCAACATGAGTTTAATGCCGTGGATGATGAATCTAGTCAAAATTTCATGACACGTCAACTGAAAATTTAGATATTTACTGGCAACAGTACCGGTCTTCCTTAACATAAAATCTAGCCACATGTAGACATTTTTTTTATTTTTGATATTTCTAAATTTGTCTTAATTTGTAGATCAACTCTTTTTTTTTTTTGATAAAAGAATTTGTAGATCAACTCTTGTAGCCTCTTTTTATGAAAGTCTACAAGAAAAATTGCTAAAATAAAGTAATTATTTTTTTGAAGAAAAATAAATTCCTTATTAGTTGCACGATACCAGCTACCTCTGCCAGTTGGGTCCAGATACATAAATGAGTACGTACCGATACGGTTTGAGTTTTTGAGATTCCCTGCTCTGTCTAGCATTTATGAGAACAGGGCTTGAATTCTTTAACTATGTGACACTGGACGTTCGCTGCCCTACATTCCCAACGATTCCACTTCTTTACATGGTACTTAGTTCTTTATGTCTAAGCTTGCTTTTTAATTACCAAACCTCACAAATGGTTCAGTGCATCACGATACAGCTAGAATGGTATTAACATCCCCGGAAAACATTCTATTCACATGACATAACGATTTTTTTCTTTTCTTTTTTTGAAAATCATCTGTACTTGTGCAAAGAATATATCGAAATATGATGCAGGCTCCATCAAATGAATGGTTTTGATCTATCATTTTTATCTCTTGTCAACTTCATGATAGATTCTTCATCCAAAAAAAAAAAAAAAAAAACAATTCACGATAGATTCGTAATTGACGTAATGAACCGTATTGTAGATTACAAAACATCGGGAGTCTACCCGCACCAGTTTTGATAATCGAGATATCCAGGTTGTGTGCTGTCGGAACACATTGAAAACTACCATTTTATCAAATTTTTTTCTTTTATATCATTTCTAATAAATTCCAAACCCTTTAGCGGGTTTGCCAATGGATGTGCTCGTGTAGGCAATAATTGTTTATATATCCACCAGCGTTATGCTTTTTAAGACAGAGGAGAGGAAAAGATAAAAAGAAAAAAAATACTAAGCAGTAATTGGAAAAAGAAAGAATAATATGCTGTGAAAGAGTGTTACGATAAAAAACAAAACGATAAAGTTAAAATTAATCATTGCCTTGCAAATATGATGATGATAACAAAAGTAAGGAAAAGACAATAAGAAAAAAGAAAAAAGAGATAATTATACGAGGCGATATGGAGGGTGATGATCAATAGACACAAAATTTTGTTAATTACTGAAAATTAAACAAGAATAATAACAATAAGTACAGCTTTTAAACCACAAAAAATAGTACAAAAATAATATAAAAAGGGTAAAAAATGTTACTTTTCATATCATTAATTGTTATAGAAAAGCGATCTTGTTAGTTTAAGTTAAGAAATTATATAAGAAGATAGGAGAAAAAATCGTTATATAAAATGATAGTCCGTTTTTAGGAAATTCAGAATCGTGCTTTTGCTAAAACTTTATGAATGCATATGGTACTATATATGAACCAAAATCACAATGAAAAAAATACTTAAGGTCTCCTTTTAGATGTCATGAGTTCAGTTTTAATTATTTCAGTTAAGATGGACGCATGCGTAGCTTGTTGGAACAAAAAAGTATACCAAGCTACTTGTTATTATCACAAGGACCAAATATCAAATATATAGCTCCTATAAAAAGAAAGACATGATAACAGAAAATACAACTAATAAACTTTTACGTAGCTAAAGCTAAATATCATATATATTAAATACTAAGAAAGATAGTTTTTAACCAAAAAAAACTATTAAGGGATTTCTTCCTTTTCTTTTTATTGCCAGACAAGCCTAAAATATTGCTTGCTAACCTGGTAGAAATGACTAGGAGGATTTCCTAGCTGGCTCATCTACTGGCGCGGTAGGTTATCTTATGCCTGTGAAGAATTGGTCGAATTTTCTAGCCAATCTATCAATTTCATGTAACCATATTTCACCCATTTAGTTAATTAAAAAAAAAAACTCACCCATTTTGTAGCATGAGTGGAAAGAAATGTGCTTACTTTGGAACCTGACACTTATCTGGCGGATTTTCGATCGTTCAGCTTCAATGGCTGGTGATGATTTCGATGTGATTTACTATATAATGTTATAATTAAGCATGTGAGATATATGTCTGTGGAAAATTATCTTTTATATCTTCTTCTTTGGTTTGTTCCCCTTCCTTTTCGGCGTCCAACTATAAAATAAAATAAAGTAAAAATCTTACTTGGAAAGCGTCACGACTCTAGTCCAAATTAACATCAGCAGATTACTTCTTAGACTTATCAGACCAACCAAATTTTTGTGGCAGAGAGATAATATTCTGGTGGTTGGGGAGGCTTCCAGAATCGAGACAAGTTCCATCGCCTATTGTGTAAGTCTAATATAGGCGAATGTTAAATTGCTGTGGTAATAAAAAAAAAAAAATTAAGCTTAATGGTATTGATGAGTCTCGAAATGCGTAATCATCGGTCACCACGAGATTTTTTCTAACATAGAAAAGGTCTTTTAAGGCTCAAGGCCCTCTTGAGGAACCATGGAAAATAGTTATTTTGCTGTGTAAATGAAACAATATAAGATGTCCCCTTATGGAGTGATAGCTGTAGCTTTACAAGTTATACGAGAGGACAGAGGACAATGGGAAAATGATATTAGGGTGTAATATTCAGAGCAAGTAGAAGTTTTACACGGCATATTTAAGTAACTATCCTTTTATTTATTCATAATAGGATATTTACACATGGGGTATGTGGACGTTCCTTCGCTGAAATCCGGTGCGGATTTCATGGACATATCCTCGCCAATAATCTAAAGAATCATTCCAAATGGAGAATGCATCTTCCTCTTGGACGTATTCTGGCCACGTCTTCGATTTCCCTTCTACTGCGTGTCCGTTACCTTTCTGCAGCGTTCCTGCCCAAATGGCTGTTGCAAATCCACGCATTACATAGGGCTTCAGAAATTCCATGGTGTAATCCGCCCTCTATTTTTTTATTAGTTGAATGTAAAATATTGAATCTCATTTGATATTGCAATTAAGCTCAAATCTTATACGGAAGATAATAAATTTTTACTCATTTACATGAGTGACAAACAGCTCCTGCTTCCATGCCAGGGACCACATACTCCTGTTATTAAAAAGGAGACTAAATGCTCCCGCTTGCATACATTTTCTCTATTTCTTTTTTTGAGGAAACCTCTTCACTATTTCTAAGTGTTCCTTATATGGTTTCTTTTACACAAGTGATACAAATCGAAGCCTTTAAGTACAAAATATAGGGTGAACCTCATTATGGGTGAAATATTTAACGACAGGAAACAATTTTGTCAAAAACGATGGTTTAGTAGAGTGGCTTTGTAGGTTCTAAGTTCTAACATTCTCTTTATAACAATTGGATCAGAGAGCAACCGAATGTAGTCGCTTGACTAGCCTTATATCTACAAATCCTCCCAGGTGGTCCCATGAGTAGGGTAAGTGTCAATTTGAGTGGTTTTCAAAAATCATGTGAAGCAAGGAGTTGAACACACATCATTTAAGAAACAACAGTGTCAAGGCCTCGCTATCAATAGTGAAGGCAGGGACGTAAGAGATTCAGGGTCTGCATAACATTACGAGACTGAAGCTCGATGCTCAAGTGTGGTCGTTAAGTTCCTTACAAGATCGATGTTACCTGATTAAAATTAATAAAAAAGTGACCCATGACATGTGCACAATATTCCGATCATTTTTTTAGCTACTTTAACTATCCTATTTTTTTTATTTTTATCTTTATTTTTCAATCTTTTTCTAATGCAATTATCAGTTATTTTCATTTTATACTACAACAAAATTAACAATTTGTGACACACTTTTAGCGACGCTAAACATTTTTTCATAATTCACTGCTTAGATGATCAAGTGGCCGATACAAGTGTGTATTAAGTATAGGGTAGGAATATCTAAGATTTTAAATTCAGTAAAGACAGTGACCCTATTGCCCTTATCCTGAAGTACGCTTATGTTAGGTACGCAATCATTCAAAGTAGGTGGTCCAATCAAAAACAATATATTTTTTTTATCACAAAGGGCTCTATTTAGCTTGTAATTAACAATGATAATATGATGGAAATCGCGAAAAGTAACTTTTACTTTTAGTGACAAATTAAAAAACGTCATCGTGATGGACATATATGATTTAGTTATAACGATATTATAGTGTAAATTAATACATATAATAACAAGTTTTTGCATTATTAAAAGTTTGTTATTAATATTATCCTTATTATATTACATTACCCTCACCTTTTTTAAAAAAAATCTACTGTTTCCCACCCAATGAACCCTTAAAAATGATTTCCCGGTGTATGTGTAGGCATTTTTTTTTTTTAAGGCACGCACGAAGGAAATTAAATTGAGCTGTGACATTCATGAGAAGTTCTTTTGGGCTGTGCGTCGTATTGCTTATCTTTGGCCACCAAAATTCAGACCAAAGGACGGCAGATGTTCGCCAGCTACCGCGGCACGGATTCGTTGGCTTCCTGCATTTCCGCCGACTCTTCCGACGTCGGCAGAAGAGATCAAGGCCGTTCGGTTGGGGTGGATACTGGAGAGACGGACTTCCGTCGGAACTGGAACTCTTTTAAAAATTATATTTTTCAGTTAATTTTCGAAAATCAAACCATACATTATATTTAGAGTATTATTTTAACCGTTAATAATAAAATTCATAGAAATTAATATAATATTAAATAAGCAAAAATTATAAAATAACATAAATTTATCTCGTAAAATTAACGTAACATAATTTTAGTAACATGGAAAGACTTTGTTATACTTATTTAACTTAAAATACGTATATATGACGTTTTGGATTGTATAAATTGAATCATATGTATTATTTATATCTAAAACAACATCCATCATTGAAATTCTTGAATGATATTTTTATTAATTACGATAATCTGATTTTTATAATTTTTACTATCAACTGTCAAAATTATATTTTGAATTTATTGTACGATTTGATTTTTTAAAGAAATCTTATTTTTTGAAAGAGTTCTCACAGACGAGTTCCTATTGAAGCCCGAATCCATACTGGACGGCAATGCACTCGCAATGAGATGTTCTCGACGATCTAAGCAGATTAGGAGACAAGATCATAAGACCGGTATGAGGGGCTTGTGCAAGTGAGAGAGGTGCAACTTGGATTGGGTTATACTGAATTGAGGTGAATCCAAATCGTGAGTCTATCAGGTTTAGGTGAACATAAATCCTAATATTAAAATTTAAGTTCGGATCAAATTCAGATCAAGTTGAAATTAGTTTTGGTCTTAGTTTCGCGTTAGAATTCGAGTCGCTTCAAACTAGTAGAAGTTATAATTACTGATATAAATAACGAATTTTTTGAATATAATGATAACGAATTTTTTGAATATTATTGCATTTGAACGTGAATATATTTGTATAACTTATGATATCTTTGATTTTAATGAAAGTTGAACTTCTAATTAAAAGATAATTCTAAGTACAATGAATGTAATAAATTTATCCATTAACAATCAAGGTATGAAAAATAAACGAGATTACATGAAATCACTACCTGAAGTTTAATAAAATTGAAACTCATATATCTCATGGTTAATTGATATGTGTGCAACAATTTTAAAGAATTGATATATTTTTTATTATTTGTAAATAAAATTAACATAAATGCAATAGATTCAACTTTTATGGACAAATGTAAATAAAATTTAGGTTTTATAATAAACGTTTTAAAGTTTAATTAGGTTATGATTACATGGAAAATTTTTTATTATAACTATAGTTAAAATGCTTAATGCATAAATAAATATAATTATTTTAATAAATTAGAGGGAATGTTGGTTCAAACTGGGTTGAGTTTTAGTACCAGGTTAATGTAAACCCGGTGTTAATTTTGAGTTATCTTAGCTCATACTGAAACATGGCCAAACTTGAAAAAATCTTAAAAATAAAATCTAAATTTAGTTTTAAGTCGGGCAGGTTCAGACCGATGGGCTGATAAGTTGGGAGCCCGATCGTATGCACCCGGGTGCATTCAGCCTCTTATTTTTTTTTGAAAATTTTTTCATGAAGCTGTTAATATAAGTTTATTTAACATATGTATCAATTTTTACTATTTTTGGAGACTTTTAGATATTTTTTTTAGATTTTTAAAAATCAGTGGCCACTGATTTTTAAAAATCTAAAAAAAATATTTAAAAATCTCCAAAAATAGTAAAAATTGATACATATGTTAAATAAACCTAGATTAACCATTGTATGAAAAAAATTTCAAAAAAAATAAAAAAAAATAGGTGCAGTGCACCCGGGTGCATTGAGGCTGAATGCACCCGGGTGCATACGATTGGGTTCCGATAAGTTGCACCTCTGGGTGGGAAGGAGCGTAAGGAGTCAGATGGCCGAGGTGGTACGCAGCCCTCGTGGCTTTTTTTTTTTTTTTTTTTTTTTTGTTTTTCCCGAAAACAAGCAGCCCTCGTGGCTTTGCTCCCTCCTCAGTAATAATAAATTATTATTGAGAGACGGACGGAACGAGCAGCACAGAGGCAGCAGCGACAGCACGTGAATGCATGCCATGTTGGCGGGCCCTGCTCCCACCACGGTTTTAATAACGATCTATTAATTTTTTTCACGCTTCGTTGGGTGGACCATTTAACTCCGTCCAACCACTCCCCCTTTCGAGTCACGGGAATCATCATATCATCGAGGTTAGGGGTGCAACTTGAGCCGGGTTGAGCTCGAGCTTGGCCCGCCGAACCCGATTTTGGGCGGTACTGGAACTTATTTTCCATAACCCGGGTCTGCAAAATCCGAACCCAATGAACCCGATTTGTAAAAATGATATGGTTAGGGTTCAAGTGAACCCGAAGAACCCGAGCCCGAATTTCTATTTTATAGTTATTATAAAATATATTATATACATACTATTTAAACAATATTTCTTTATATTCTTCATATTTTATGTTATTATATCTATATTTGAATACATATTTGGCATATTGTAATTTTATTGTAAATAAAGTATATTATTTCATTTATATTTATCTTTTATTTCTATCATTTATTTTTACACTTATTAATTTTTTTTCTTTATCTTAGTTTTGATGTTAAATTTTTTCTAGAAATATTCTTTACATTACTATTTTAAAAAATATGTAGTTTGATTATATATTATTATGTTTACCTACATAATTTGTTATTATTATTTATTCATATGAAATTCTAAACTTATCATTTTAAATAAAATGTAAATTCATCAACATAAATTCCAACCCGAAACTCAACCCGAACCCGATTTTCAAAAATAGGATTAGGGTTAAGGTTTTACAAATAGGGTTAGGGTTAGAGTTAGGGTTGATGTTTTATAAATAGTGTTAGGATTATGGTCGAGATGAACCCGAGTTTCATTAGCCCGAGTTGCACCCTTAATTCAGGTTTAAAGCCCTTGTCTGCAGTCGTGCTGCTGCTACTGCTCTTTGTGAGTAAGTGGATGAGATAAGGGCACCAACTGCTCCCCATATTATATCCCAATCATTGCACTGCATGAGCATGCTCGATTTCCATCCCACGTGGGCCGTATCCGTGTGGTGCGCTAAATCTTCTTGCCACCCACCAAAGACAAAATTTTAGCGGGCCAATGTCATCTCCAGTAGATTCTCCTGTTTGCCTAGCTTGGGCAAATGTCATCTCCAGTAGATGAATTCGTTGGTTGTGGCTCGCTTCATGATTCACCTGCTCCCATTTCCCCATCCGCACGAACACTGTTGGATGCTGTCTTTGATGGTCGGAAAAGACGCATGTGAGTTTAGTGTTTTTGTTTTTTTTTTTTATAATGGTGTCACCCCGGCCCCAATTTTGGGCCCTTCCAGATGACTAACTCAAAATTCAGTTGCCTCGTTTTATTTGTTCTGTTTTTTTTTTTTTTTTTTTGTTTTCGAAAGGCAAGCATCACCTGAGTCTCACGCACCTTGGAGTTTCTACCACCTGGGCATCTAAGAGGCAACATTTTATTTGTTCCTTATAGTATTGTGTATGAATCATCTCCGTCAAAGTCTTAAATAGACTATGGGCCTGTTTGGCCCCACTTATTTGGCATAAAAAACATAGAATTACTCTACTCATTGATAATGTTTAGCAAGACTTATCTATTAAAATTCAAATGATTTGCTTTAAAAAGTCCTAAATAAGTGTGAAATTCTTCGACTAGAAATCGAAGCTTTTAAATAATGCACACGATGCGATATTCATATTGCCAAGCCAAATAGAACCTATACTTGTTTGAGGTGAAGTTCAATTATCAACTTTTAGATGGATATATAAATTAAACAATTTTATTTTACATGAAGTTCAATTTGCTAATTAGATAAGTCATTCTAAATGCAATGGTTAAGTAAATTTCATACCATTATTTGTCTACATGGGCCAAAATGGAATGATATCATCTCCCTTTCTTTTTTTCCCCCTCACTCGGATTTTCATCATTTATTGAATGCTTTCGTAATAGGAAAATAAGTTCGTTCAAGTGTACTTCTAAAAAAAAAAAAAAAAGTGGACTTGGGTACTTGGTCTACGCTTTTGATTTTTATATTACATGTCAAGAAGATCTACACCAATTATGCATTAATTATACTTAATCTCATATGTGTATATTTTGTTCATCGAAAATTAAATTATTCAATTTCTATGTAAAATTGAATTGTTTTCAATTATTATAAGGCCAAGGTAGATTTCTTATTGAAATAGTATATAGCGTTTTAAGTAATAAGTCACCCAATTAGCAAGGTGGTTGACTCGAATTTTCGTAAAATAATACTGTACCAGAGAAAGATATGACATATACATTAATAAACCAAAAATCCGTTCCAATCACAACGTAAAATTTAAGAGTTCAATTATTTTGTATAAAGTTTTAGAGATTTTGCTGAATCTCGTTATATATGTTAGATGCAGTTGGATTATCTAGTCATGCAGTTTAATTATAACGTTTCGGATTTTTTGCTGGAGAGAGAGATCCAGAGAGATCCAGCAAAAAATCCAAGATTTTGGGGGCTTGCTAATCCATGGGTCAAGATTTTGGGGGCTTGCTAATCCATGGGTTGGATGATCAGTAACTGCATGAATACCTATAAATCTCAGCAGGACAATGGTGTATCCAAGAGGTGTAAGTGCTTTGTCCGAATAATCTGAGTTGTTCGCATCACGGTACGAAGCACGGATCCTGATTGAGATTGATCTTGGCAGCATGCAAAACTTACGGATTACGGGCCTTACGGCTGGGACCGATCTTGCTGCACGAGTTGAACGAATCGGTCTATTGATTTGTTGTACCTAACTATTTCTTAAAAACTTGGTTATGTGACTCTTTTCAACTTAGGGTCCATTTGGCAGGTTAAAAAAATAAAGTAAAAAAATCGGGATAGAAAAATTTTCACAAAATAAGAGAGTGATATGGAGAAGAAATATTTTTATACAATTGATTGTATTTTACAGCCACTTAATTTCTATATTTTTCACATCGAATCCATCTATTATGTTCAAAACTATTTATTTAGCTTATATAAACACAATTAAGTAAATTGAACATTTTTATAATTAGTAATTTTTTAAAAAATGTACTTATAAGTAACCTAATGCATTTACACTTGTTATGGATTATATACAAATACAATTAATATGATTTTTCATTTCATTCAATATAAATGCAGTAAAATATGATAGATGGATTACATTTAAGATAAAACATCAAAAAATTAAAAAATACAACCACTCGTATATTACAATTGGTTATATTGAAGAAATACTCAGATGTAGAGTAAATATATATGATAGGGGTGATGATTAGGAGAAAGAAAAATAAAGGTAAAATGAATAAGATAATTATATGAAAAATGTGAAAATTATTAAAATACAGATGCAATAACAAAAAAGTATAATAGTTAAATAGTTATGATATCCAACTGTATCAAAATGTGTGTAGTAGATGCTAATATGAAATATTATTACATTAGAAAAGAGGGGAAAATTTTCTCCCCTTCTTTTCTTCTTCATGTATGATGTAATTAACATAGTAGTAACATAAGAATCTATGCAACTAGTAGTAACATAGGCTGAAATTAATTGACGGAAGATTATTCAATACAAGTTATACAACTTGTTCCATAGAATCCAACTGCAACCTATTCTTCTACAACATTATTCACTACGCATTTATTTAAGATGTCAAGAATTATGTTGTTAGAAAACTTATACATGCTAAAAATAAAATAAAATAAAATAAAATCATTTGCAAATGGACATACACACAACAAATTTCACTTACCGTAGCTAATTTTTTCAGTTGCATATGATGTATATTTAGTTACATGAGATGTATTTTGACTAAAATTAAAATATTTAATTATAAATTATTAGTTGCTTTTCAGTTGTGACATTTGATTAAATGTAAATATTTTTTGTACATGAAGTGCAACCAAAATAACATTAGCAAATCTATCAACCATAGGCCAAAAACATGGAGGGACTAGATTATTGCTATTGTTAGTGAAATGGTTAGGGAACAATTAATGTGGTCTATACCCATGAGGAGGACAGAGAAAAGTTGGCACTGGGCGTGATTTGAATGGAGTTCCGGATAGGGATGTTTTTAAAGCTATCTGGAAAACCAAATTCCCCCAAAAAGATTCATATCTTTGGGCGAAGAATTTTTCATGCTTTGCCAACAAAGATGAACCTGGCTACAAGAGGTATCGTGCTGGACATCCTTTACCTGTTTTGAAGGAATTCATTGTAAGACACAAAACCTATTCATAATTTGTGATAGAGTGGCAGATGTCATCAAATGCATTTTCAGACTTTTGCTTACGGCTTCGGGGGAGATGGGGCTGGTTATGTTTCTTGCGTTGGAGGGTTTGGACTTTGATGAACCAAATCATGGAAGAAGAGACACAATGAGAGTTTGCTAACATTGGGAAATGGTGCAAATATTACCTAGTTCACATCAAGAAGGCAAATCTTCTATCGAATTCTTGTCTTCTTTTTTTTTGATGTCACATATATTACAACTCTTTTCATCTTATTTGTATTTTTTTCTCAATGTTTTTCCTCAAATGTAAACTAAAGCATTCCCACAGGGCAACGCCTCCTGAAAATGGGAGACCATGCTCCCAAGCCCAGATCGAAACCGGGACATCCTGGCATACTGCCAGAGGTGAGCACCAACTGCACTACGGCGTTGGGCTCGAATTCTTGTCTTCTTGATCGTGGTTTGATGTCCAGATGGGAGACATCTTGCAGAGGTGGCTTTAAATAAATGTGGATGGGTGTCGTAATGTAGAAAGGGATTGAGGTTTTTCAAGATGTATCGAGGGATTCCTCAAGGAAATTCCTACTTGTTAAATGTTGGAAAAGAGGGGCATCATTGATGCTATTCTAATGGAAGCCACGGAATTTCAGCTTGGGATTTCATTCGGTGCGGAAATGGAAGTAGGGCAGCTTTAGATGGAAGTAACTCTTTAACACTGATTAGCTTCTTGATCGATGCTTGGACTGTGTTATCCTCGGTTGGAATTGTGGTCCAAGCTATCAAAGCTATCGTCCAGTTGCTGGATTCGATCTCATTCCATCACGTACTGCGGAATGGTAATATGATTGCTCACCTCCTAGATAATTATGCTTTATTTATTCATGCAAAATATACGACAAGTGGTGGGACTGTCCACCAAGATTTATAGAGGACTATCTTTGTTCTGCTTTGTCACTTTTTTAGCATAGCAAACTTTTCATTTGTGTATATATATATATATATATATGGATATGATCCAGTGCAGTCCGCTATAAAATGGGCCCCACACATATTAGATCGCAATGAAACTTTATACAATCATTTTTTCATATAAAAATCATACTTTAGACGGTTTAGATGTTGAAAATATCACTTTAACTTAATATTTACATTAAACTATTTTATTACGTTGATTTTGCACCATTTTAAGATGGGGATCACACACATATTGGATTTAGATGAAAATTGGTACGCTAATAAAGTGGACAAGTCTAAATACAATAGGTGGGGAGGATTTTCCATTCATGATCATGTGGGGCCCACGGTGCATGGACTGCACGGTGCAGTCGCACGCACCAGAACAAATCCTATATATATATATATATATATATATTAACTTTTGCTGCAGATGATGATAAAATGTTGGCCGCAAATAATACAAGATTTGGTTGCATTTGATCAAATGTAGCCAAATTTTTAGCTGCATTTGATCAAACGTAGCCAACTTACCTGTACTGTAAGTAGAAGCCTGAAACACGTATGAACCTCCAAACATTGTTGATAAAACTTGATTGAGGCATTAATTCTAGGGTTCTTTCGTATGCAATGTGTAACTTGACCCAAATAATTCACGTGTATTATAATTCGCGAATGCCCCAGACATTAAAATCCATCAAGACAGCGGTAAATGAATTAACACCGTTAGGCATAAGGAAAACTACCAGAATAAGCTTCATCTACTTACGTGGTTCCAAAATATATCCACACTTTATATTTTTATTATTCTTATATAATACTATAGAATATATAATAGAAAATAGAGCTGTATATTGGATGTAAGAGAATGTACTAAAAATTAAATTTTAAAGATCGTTTTGGTCATTTTACATATATCACAACAACGAAAGATCATATATGCAACTAATTTTAGCACCAAATTTACAGTCGGCTATACCTAGTATCAAATGTATTCAATGAGTATACCTTTTAAACAAAAAACGTTACTGTTATTTGCCCCGAATTTAAATGGCTGCGTTAAACATAATTTTGACTGCATATATTTCATCAAAAAAATAATTTGACTGTATATAAGGAAAAAATTGATTGCAGTTTAACAATGTTTATTACCCTTAAGCAGATGTGTGTTAAGCAGATGTGTGACGAAATATGTATATACAACTAACTAATATATATCTGAATAAACGTTATATGCAGCTAAAATTTAGCTGATTTTGAAATTTGTTGTCGTTGCATGTATTTAACAGAAATAAATCATTTAAAGAGATAAAAAGGCTGTTTTTTATTGAATTTAATATGTAGGAATTTTTGAAGTTTCGCATAAATGAATTCGGTAAAGTTTTACGCTATTTTTTTTATTGTTACGCATTTATAATCATGGAAGAGTACATTTTTCTAGTCTTAACAGATAATTTAAACCTATAGTAAGAGACCAGGCTCTTAATATAAACAGGAGATGGCAATAAGCTTTTTAAATAAATGGAAGACGGAAACTCTTGGATACTGGTAAGCTGGCTCAAGCTAAAGGCGTGAGCCACCCCCGCATCCGCTCGTGGTTACAATTCTATAGTGTCAGGCGAAACTACGGCGGTGAAAATCACCCGGCATTTACTGACAACTGTAAAACTACCAGGTACGCGCGAATTCCGAGTTATGCAATGTTAGCGGGAAAATCACCTGGCATTTACCAGCCCGGAAGCTGCAAGCCTGCATGCGTACTTGCTTCGATTTTTTTTTTATTTTTATTTTTTTTCGAGAGAGAGAGTGGGTACTTGCTTCTCTTTCTTTTTTATTTTTATTTTTTTTGGAGAGACTGAGAGAGTTATGTGATGATGTGTTTGGTAATGAATAAAAATTTTTGTGAAAAATTTTGGAGTAAAAGTTGTCAAATTATATAATATGATAGGGGTAATGATGAGTAGTAAAGAAGATATAGTTAAAATAGATAGGTTAGTTGTGTGGATAGTTGTGTAGAAATGATTGAAAAGTAGGGTAGTTGTATAGGAAAATGTGAAAAAATAATTAAAAAATATGATAGTTATGAAGAATGAAAAGTTTTAGATTGAAAAGTTTTAACTTAACATGTTTTATTAATTGTCAAACACACCCTGAGAGAAATCTTGCTTCGAATATATAAATTTTTTAAACTTTGTAACCCCATTCTCGAGAAAGGACTACCCTGCCACATACTTCCTCCGGTGCATGTCATGTGACCCAAGAAGAAACCAAGAACGGTTTTTATCTGTACGAAAAATCAACAAGCTTTTAGCACTTCCTAAATTCTACTATGTATATAATGCAGGCTTTACGAGGTTCGTAATTTATAAATGCATCTGTGGGATGGGGATCAGACCATTTTAAAAGCCATGCGTGATTTATTACTATCAGCTTCCTAACTTTTTCGAGGTATCAACGGTGATATATATACAGAATATTGAAATACATAGAAGTCAGAATGAAAATGGAAAAAAATGATACAATAATAATTAACTCAGAAAAGTCATCATAACTTTGTAAAAAAAAAAGAAAAGAAAAGTCATCATAGCTTGTAAATGTTTTTTAAAAAAGAAAATCATAATATATTTTTTTATCTAGGCATCTAACGATGATCGAATATTTTAAGGGCGGAGTAGGAGACATTTACTCCAAGAGCAAAGTAACAAGGTCATTGTTGTTATCTAACATTTGAACTCTATACTTCCCACTCATCCCATTTTATATGCACCCATATTGGCTAGAGCATTCAAATGATGATAAGGGCTTGATGTGGGGGGGGGGGAGTAGATTTGCTTGTAACGAAATCAAATAAAGCAAAATTGACATAAAAAATATATAACAAACAATCGTATTATTATTGATCAATAAATATAGAAGAAATTTTAAAACAAATTAGAAAGAATGATTAGAAGTGTGAAAAATGATTTTTTAAAAAACATAAATTTCTTACTATAACTCCGGCTGAATGTACGTATTTTTATGGGATCCAAATCAAATCCTTTCCACTGAACAGGCTCTAAAATGAACTGGTGTGATGATAATTAAAAATGTAAGTAATGCTATATAAATGATAATCAAAAAAAGCGTAAGTAATGCTGTGAAAATACCCTTTAAATCATTCAGTGAATGGTGTTTTTATAACGAAAATTTCTTCCGCTGTGCATACACAAACCAAATTTCAAAGGTAAGAACAGCTAAGCTTTTCATTACTAAAATAGCTGCTAAAAATGAAGTGATATACAGAGGCAAACATTCCTATGTGTGCTAAAATATGTCGAGCACTCCTTGCAGCACATTCACTATATCAAAATGATGCAGTTTACTGTTTATAGAACTAGCTATTCATCGATTTATAAAATATGTTCAATATATATGTATATATACACACACCAATTTTCCTGGAAAATTAAAGCATTTTGACTTTCTGATGCATGGATGATAATTAATTGGCTCCCATGCATGTGGCAGTGCCCTGCTGCTCGATCTCTTGGATACGTTGGTTAGTTTTGCCCATGTGGGCTGTCACGTGCTCATGTGCAAGTGCATCGTATTTGTTCTATTATGATTTAACATCTTAGTGACATATTCACCTTACTTTTCTATTGTTATCTTTATATTACAACTATTTTTCGTATCTTTTCAAATATTATTCTATCTTTTTTATCTTTATTCTTTTTTGATGAAAACATTTATTCTTTTTAATTACTGCTAATGTTATCCTTATCATATTATATTATTTTCTTATTTGTTTTTAAAATTTTTCCTTTTTTCACTTGTTTTTTTTTATCTTTTTCTGAACGGGCCATTTTAGCTGAAAATAGACACATTGCAAGTGATCCTATTTTCAACGACAAAATTTGTTAGTGTTGCTCCACTGCTCATACCTTTGGGCAACGAAGTCACAGCAAATTTGTTACCCTAGAAGACAATATAAAGGCATGGAAAGAAAATGTCTTCATTTTGTTCCCAAAATTTAAATGCAGTGCAAAACGGTAACTAAATTAGCAACAAATCTTGCTCATTTCGTTACTGAAACTAGATTTTTTTCTTTTTCATAGCCACATAGCGCAAAAAATTTCCTTAGAACAACTTACGAAAATATTTTTGTTTGTCATTTAGTTGAAAATCATAAGCACATGAGCATTACTTTATAAATTAAGGTATAAAATTTACAGGGTCAATTTCAATTGTAAAATGACTAGGAAAACCGGTTAAAAAGCAATTACGTACGTATACAAGGTCTCTTTTGCATAAACCCGAGTAACTAGCAATAATAAAATAAAACAAGTATCCACTTGTTGTTACTTTCACCAGGGTTTGCATGGAGGATTAATTAATTGGGAATGTTCAAGGAAAGCTGAGAGCTAGCTCGATCGATCTACAATAATTACAACCGGAAAAGTTGACCCGGAGCTTTGTAGACGATCCCAGGAAATAATCGAATTCTAATGATTTTGGATCCGCTCAATCATTTTTCCTTTGTCGCCATCCGCCAATTGAGATAACTGAAACGGATTACGGCACTTCATGCATAGCCATTATTTTTGCACACGTCACCCGCTGGCCCCACGTTGAAATTCACTCCAGCAGGTAATGTGGGACAGTTTTGACGATCCACTGTCCCCACAGGACAGTCCTCACACCGTTGTCATCACTTAGCAGCGCTTGCCTGCAAAATATATAGCCTATTTCAACCACATATGATCCACTTGTTTATTTTCATTTTATTTTATTTTTGGACCATCAGCCATTGATAGAAACGTCCAATTACCAATTAATTTGGGCCTGTACACATAGAGCTCTACTTTTTCCAAAAACGAGTAAGTAGTGCAGTTTATTTGCAATTCATTACCTGGGCACTTGAGAACGACTGCATTTAGACCCGGATGCAACTCCGGCGGGTTGAGCCCTCAGTTGACCTGCGGAACCAGAGAAAAAACTGTGATTTTAGCTTTTTTGTTTTTTGCCCGAAGCTTGGATCCAGGGAACCTAATTTGCAAACTCAATTTTTCTATTTATATTTAGGAAAATAATCAATAAATTATTGGAGAATATCTTACTTTTCTAATCAAAAATATTTTAAACTAAAACCACTAATTTTTTTTATCCGAGTTATATTTTTATTATGCTAAAAATTATATATTTAAAATTGTTAGAGTTTCCTTGTATTTTGCATATGGTTTTTTAATTTTTAAAAATCAGTAGCTTTTTTAAAAATTTAAACTTACTAAAATGCCACTGAATTTTAAAAATAAAAAATATTTTAAAATCCAAAATAGTAAAACTTAATAAACATTTTAAATTATTTAGATTAATAGTTGTATAAAAAAATTTTAAAAAAATAAAAAATAGGTTAAATGTGCCAAAGTGCACTTGGGCGAAGTGCACCCGGATGCATTTAGTCTCAACAGATTAAGTTTTACCATTTCTAGAGATATTATATTTTTTATTTTTTAAAATAAGAAGGTCCAGTCATTTTTAAATACTAAAATACTTCTATTTTAAAATTTTAAAGTATTTATACAAGTATTCAAAAATGATAAATTTTATTTTATAAATTAAATATACGTGCATGGGTGCATTAAATCATTTCCCCTATTTGAAATCTAGAACTTGAACGCATATATGCATCTAAATTATAATAAATGATATTTTCTTAGTAGCTATTTAATCGTCTGCCCCTAACATTATGTTGCCAATGCTCTCTAGTTACATGTCCAGCATGGGCATAATAGCTAGGCTGGTAAAGTTCCTAGTCTTTGTCTTGTATGTCCCAGATTATATTATTAAAATATGTATTTGGTATTTTTTTATTTGAACAGATGGTATCTATTCAAAAAAAGAATCTACATCATTACGGAGATGCCATTGGATAAGAGGGGTGGGTTTCCCAGTCAAGACACACATAACTCAGAATTGAATGATGCATAGTCAGCTAATGCGTGGGCCACTCTGTTATCAGACCTTAGTACATGATGGAAGACGCTCCAATCATATTTGTTGCAAGCTATTCGATTTTGTGGATCATGTCCCCCACAGGTAAGAGATTTAATAAATAAATAAATAAATAATACTCTCTAGTTACATGCGTGCTGTTATTGTATACCATTCCGCTCATACCGATCTCATGTTACATATCAGGCTCTCGGATCGCGTACATATAATTATTATGTTCCATTTTACTTGCACCCAATCGAGTCTTTAAATAGGTGCATCAAACTTTTTTTTAGTTAGATTAGGAAGTGGCTACGTCTAACCAAATGTTACTGCTCGAAAGTAACAAAATATCTGTAACTAAATTAAAACTATTTTATATTCAAATTGGTCGAATTTTATGTTACATGCAACGAAAAAGCTATATTCAATCGCATTTCTTGTAGTGAATACATTAAAATTATTTAATTATTATATAAAATTTAAAGTTTTTAAATGTAAATCCGTACTTTCTAAACTATTCTTCCCATGTGGATGAATGGCTGCTAATTATTATAATATTTTAATGCTTATATGAATAGATCCAGGTAGTTTTTATTTTATACATGGATTATCATTTAAAAGATAAAATATGCGTAAAACTTGATTGAAATGATTTTTTTGTGTCATTAAGAATATCAAAGATAATATAAATGAACGGATAGATTTTTTTTTTTTAATTACATCAAGGAAAGAAAGATGGTTCCCAAGCAAAACGGAACTCAGCACCTGTGACTATCAAGTCACGATGTGAAACCGGCCGAGTCGTTGTCCGGGTTCGCTGAATGGCTATGCGTAAGAAAGAAGCGACTGGAATCTTAATAGTCACATCTCATAAAGACATTACTTAACAGGTTGTAGTAGATGCTTTTAGGTTTATATCCCTTTGGTGGGGCTCAACAAACCAATTGCAATGGTTTAATTATTTTTTCGATTGGTAATGGTTTAATTACTTAAGTCGTGGTTATCAAAAAAAAAAAAAAAAAAAAGACAATCTTCCATATTCGGTGGCCTTTTTGTCTGTGGGATGAATGAAAAGACTCATAACTAGCGGTATCGACGATAGCTTCAGATGAGTTCATTCTCGAGACCCATTATTCTGTTGGTAATTTCCCTGTGAAACTAGGAGACTGAACTTTAGGTCCTTACCGGACGGCCTGGGATTTAAGACCCACGACATGAATATCAACATTTTTTTTTAATCTAGGATTTTTCTTTTTTTCTTTTTTTTTCTTGGCAAAAGATCTATTCCTTGACCTCCCATTTTATCTTTACATTAAGATTAACCTTAACCGTCGAAGATTTCCATTAAAAATGACTGTTAATAAAAATTCCAACGTCAATAAATAGTACTTTATATAACCAAGACACTAACTAGATGGACAGCTATATATGATCATCAATATTATTTCTAGTTACATGAGATGCCCAATTTCCTAATGCGAAACATTCTTAAAATGTTTAGGTTCCTCATCTTGTTGATGGCTAGTTTAATGGTCCTGTCGATATCACTGAAATATTTTGATGATGTCATTCCATTGGATGATTAAATAAAATTTTAATCCACTAATTTTTTTTTAATATCATTTGTTTCATTGTGTATCAAAAATCATATCAATCAAAGTGTTGGATGGGTCATCCTACTTGAAAATATCTATATTTATGTGTAAAGAGAAATACTTTGATACAATAGTTTGTATTTTACGCCAATCAATTTTTATATTTTTCTGTCCATAGTATTTAAAACTATTTATTTAGCCTATATAAAAGATCAAGGGTTTGTTTGGCAACGACCAAAACTCGGGTGACATTTTTACATTCAGAAAAACCTGTCGCATCACATTCGAATGGTGTCCCTTCATGCGCAGGTGCATTTACCGTGCTCAAAGCATTAAATGCTGCCGCAACGAAATGCATGAATATCTCGTAGGTGTGTGCGCACATGCGTCTCAACGAATGCATGGATATTTCGCGCACATGCGTCTTTCGCCCTAATCGCCGTTCCCAAAGACGGCGACAGCCTGATGCATCCGTACCCTTGTCAATGGCAGAGACGCGGACGACAGCTTGACGCGACGGGTTTTTTCAGACGGGCCCCTGGCGTGAGCAGTTTTAAAAAAAAAAACGAGTTTTGGCCGTTGCCAAACAAACCCCAAGTGAATTGAAAACTTTTATTAGTAATCGTTTAAGAATATAATTACAAATAATCTGATTTATTTATGCTTTTTGTGGATTATATTCAAATTTAAATAACATAATTTTTCATATCATGCAAATATAAATGGAGTAAAATATGACAGACGACTTATATTTAAAGTAAAATAACGCAAAATAAAAATAAAAAACAATGGATTATGTATTACAATCAGTTGTATTAAAGAAAGTCTCGTATATAATTATGAAAATACTATAATCCATTCATATATACGGTATTTTATAAAACCATTTATGTAATAGGAATGATGTTTTAGGGAGTTTAAATGTTGAACTAATAAATTTAAAATCGATATTATCAATTAATAGTTTTATTAAATTGATTTAATAATTTGTTTGATAAGGATCATGCACGACTTTGATTTGAATAAAAATCATTTTTTGAAAAAATAAATAAGTCTAAATATAACAAATGGAGTTATATAAAAGTGCAATAAAAGAAGTAGATTTTAATTTAATTATCAAACGGATCAGAAATAAGATAATAATATTGGAATATTTCGATGGTTGTCGAAACTATTAAACCGTGCCTTCGTATTGTTTGCACCCGAGGCTATGCAGGCTCGTACCCAGAGTCGGTCTTTGACCTCCATGTGATTCTCCCTAGCCCTCGAAAACAACACGCTGCCAAACAGCTTTTATGCCCTCCCAGCTGTCAGAAAATGGGGCTTATGAAAATGTTTATTTTTAAAATTATAAAAAAAAATTGAAATGATAAAGTTATACATATGCAGATTTACATGCGAGTCTATAAAAATCAAAAGAAAAGTAAAAAGTGATAAAAGCTCACAGCACAATGCTCGGCACATATGTAGATATTGGATCATGGGAAAATCTTCAATGCATTTTATTGTAAAATACAACTTATTTTTTTTATTTCTTTTCAACATTTTTCATTTTTTAAGGATCCAAGTACTAGTGATGCGTCATGTTCTCCTCTAATAATATTTTTATGATATAAAAAGTTATTTCAATTAAGTTTATATATAATCTACAACAAGCTATTAACACACAAGGTTCTTTATAATTGTACTTTAAAAAGAATTCATTACAAAAGTTTTCAATTTATTTTATTTTTATATGCAGGTGAATAATAGTATTCAACACAATGTATTGGTTCGATGTTAAAAAAAAAAAAAAAAAATCAGTTGCATTGAAGATTTTCCCTTGGATCATTATGTGCGTGCGTGTGATCACATGCACTAGCTTCATGTCAAAATTATCACATAATCAAACATAATTTTTCCATCAAAATATAACTTTCATATATAATGAGAAACGCAAACCATGCGTCCAAATTACCTCTTGACCCGGAGACTGTCAACTTGATAAGTGCGGTGACTGCGGTCATCAAAACTATTTGCATAAATATCATATATAACTATATTTGGTTGCATCAGATGTAATTTAGCGACAGTTAATTATTTAGCTATGAATACTTAATTAATTGATTTCGAGTAGTATCATTTGATTAAATATAGTTATTTGTTACCTTAAATATAGTTAAATAATATTTAATATAACTATTAAAATTCGAATGCAAATACTAATAAAATTTCAGCTCTGGTTGCATTTGATACCAAATATAGGCAAGTTTAATTTGGATTTGCAAAAAGGCGGCATATAGTAAATTTAATTTTTTTGAGTGGATCTTGCCCAAGCAACGGCACATCGGGCCGTGAAAGAAGAGAGATTAATCAGAACATTAACAGTAAAGGGTTTTGCAAAATACACCTTAAAGTACTTTTCAGGATTGTAAATCAGCATGAATATACTTTTGGATATTTGAAGAATAGACCCTCAAATTTTCAAAAGATTTCAAAATAGACGGATTAACCATGGAGCCTGTTACTGCCATGCACATATCCAAAGTATCATACAAAGTTATATATGATGTCCATTTTTCAAAAAACCCTAATTTAGTGGTAGAGTCCCGACCTCTAGGGAGGGAGAGCAAACTGAGGGGAAAGGGGATAACCATATAAAAATAAATTATATTTTTAAATTTTTTAAGGGAGCTTCTTGAATTTTTAAAAATTCAGGGGGGCAATGTCCTAATTCCTCCATTGATAATGGGTTGTTAGGGGCTTAGTATTTTATCCGTTTCATTAACCGTCCTCCTTGATATATATATATAGAGAGAGAAACTAATTAATTAAGAAATATGACCGTGGCCCCTCAATAATGAATGGATCCAACCAGAAGGTTATTTTATGTTGCAGATGAGGCAATGCATGACGTTAATGTAATCAAGACGCTTACAGAAAGACCCCAACAACGGTATATAATAGAGATTAATTCCATACCGACGTGGCATAGTTTGGATACTTAGGTCAATCATTGCATGCTCTCACATGCAAACAAACTGCTGCATTCTATCTACTTTTGTCGTCTTTAGGGGTCTCATTTCTTTTTTAAAAAAATCAGTATTATATATATTTTTGGCCAAGACGTCACATGGAAGCACCGTACATGTTCAGTTTTTTTTAAAAAAAGTACTATCTTATCATTTTGTTCACGTGATCTTAATTTTGTTTAAATCGAGTGCACTGTTTAATAACGGTCTTATATGTATTTTAACTTTTCCAATTAGATTAATGGCATTTGGATTTTTTTAACTGTCCTTTCATTTTTACAGTATATAATATTTCCTTAATTATAGTAATATAAAATTTCTATTATAATATGTATTTTTCCTTATCTCTGAAAAAAAATTCATTTTTAGCAACATAAATTGCTTTATATTAGGTTTAGGTGCATAATAATGAGTACACTGTAAAATTTCGGCATTTTGAGAAAATATGGTGGTTGCCAAAAAAAAAAAATTCAAATTTCTTTCTGTGAGTGGCAAAATTCCAATGCACTCGTCATGGTTTATTAACACTTTTTAGTTAATATATCAATTTATCCAATCGAAAAACAAACAAGTACCCATTGTCTTCTATCTTATCTTAGTCCCCACCAAGTGAGTTTTTAATATAACTAGAGAATAATGGTTTCAAACATGATGAATAAATTAAATTTAACTTATCTATCACTATGCTATAATTTGTAAGAGATTTCCCAAAAAATGTCACCATCAAATAATTCTTCGTATTTTATAAAAAAAATTATATATTATCTTATTATCATTGATTTTGTAAAAATGTATATGCTTATGAACATTGTTCACAAAAATACCCATACGTAATGTGAAGTTTGACTTAATTTTTGTATGTAATGATTCAATGCTTACCATTATCCTTAATTATTTTAAAATATTTTAAATTTAAACTATTTATTAGTTCAAAGATTACATACAATGCATAATTTTTATATACTATATTCACATTATATATTTTTTAAAATTTTCAATAATTATGTATTGTGTTTATATTTAATAAAACTTTTGGAAGAAAAAAATTTAGTAAAAAATTTTTGAAATGAAAAAAATGATGTGATATAGTAGGGATAATAATGGCAAGTAAAGAAAATAAGTTAAAATAGATGGTAAAGTTGTATGAAAAGTTGTAAAAAAATATTAAAAAGTATGATGATTGTAGAGAAATATGGGGAAATGTTTGAAAAATAGGATAATTGTGGAGGAAAAGTTATAGATGAAAAGACTTTTTTGATAAGTGTAGAAATCTTTTTTTGGGAAAAAATAATCATAATTAAACATAAAAATAAATAGTAGCATACTAATTAAGATATTCGAAGACCACATGTACGACCTCCGTAGCGACATCTTAAAAGGCCACCAATAATTGGAGCCCCTGCACGCAGGGGCAGGTAGGTCCGAATCAGGGAGCATTGGACTGTTTCACTATAATCATGGCCGGCGTTCTCTGTAGCTTTGACAAATTGAAAATCCAAGGCACATTCAGCACAGGAGCCGAATCCGCCAAACTCAACAAAACGTACATTCGTGAATGGAACCTCTGCACGGTAGTTAGGGTGTAATATTTTATATAATTATTTATTCATGTAAAAATTATATTTTATGCCGTTTAAATGTTGAGAATGCAACTTTAAAATTGGTGCTTATATTAATTTTTTGTAAACGTTTATATTAAATTGTTTTATATTGTTGATTTTGTACTATTTTAAAATGGGGTCCATACATATGTTTAATTTAAATAAAAATTATCATATTATTAAAATAAATAATTTTAAATTCAACGAATGCTTCATAATCAGGTGGCCCCCTTTACAGCAATTTGCACCTGCTAATATCGCACTTGTTGAAGTACTAAATTGTGCCTAGATCTAGATGGTCCAAGTTTTGATCCCCTCTCAGAATTAAGATAAAATATAAGATAAAGATTACGAGGTGAATTAGACATAAATTGTAACAAAAATATATATTATAAAAAAGAATCATCGGAAAAGAGAAAGCATGTATACACATGAAGCCCCACCAAATTATCAACGGGATATGATTCGCGGTAAATGAGACTCACACCAATGAAGAAACCAAAATTCACCGGTTATATGATTTAAAATCATTCATTTTATTATATCAACTAAATATCATTTCAGTCCAAATTTTGGGCTGGCTATACCCCATAAAAGATAAAAAAAAATTTAAATGTAAATTATGAAAAACAATAAGATCAATCTATATGTGCATTGAATGTTATAACACCTGATAGAATACTTTCACGTAGGAATGATGTTTTCAATAGTTTAAATAGCTTTGGAGTTAATATATAAATTAAATAAGTTTACTAATTTTATATAACTTTTTAAGATGAATACTGTGCATTTTTTTGAAGGTATTGTGCGTATTTTTTATTCGGATGAAACTTTAGTTTCTAGTTAAACAAATTATTCCTAATGACAATGCATCAAGTAACTAAGCGCCATTTGCAAATTGCTGCATACTAACTAGAGTACTGCACTGCACTTTAGCATATTCTATTGGGGCAAAATATAAAAAAGAGAAAATTAAGGAAAGTGAAAAAAGTGAAATTAAAATCATGTTTTACTTCAAATGTGTTACGACGTCATTTTTCTTAAAGTAATTTTACTACCCTATTTGCTGCTTAGGGTAATTTTGCAGTTGCTCTCAGGATACAAAAAGTGAAACATAAACTAGAATAGGTAACAACACCTTTTCTAAGCACACGAATACTTAAAAATAAAATTTTTTGGTTAAATGGAGAGAATTTCAAAAATATATGATAATTTTGCAAATCAACAACTTGGACACACTATATCTGAATTAAGACTAAAGAAGTGAATGTCTTGAGCAAGACACTAAGATGTTTGAGGAGAGGAGAATGAGAGGATGATTTTCTATCTGTATCTTTTAATTCATTCATTGCATCCAATTTAATTAATTCGTTGCATCTCTTGCCATTTCGGACATGCGACTGTTTGAAATTTGAATTCCAAACCCAAACGATGCATCCTTTTGTGCAGTAGAAAAATTCAAAAAATAACGGGATGGTGAATTCGAACCCAAGACCCTTTGAACGATTGTCAAAGCTTTTACCGCTTCAACTATTATGATTTTTTATTTATTTATGATATAATATAATAGTTATTATAGATTTCGAAAATTCCAACATTCCATTTTCAAAATTTAAATTCACTTCATTCAACCAAGGAAATCTCATACATAAACAAAGGTTCCGGTAGACTTGAACATTTACTTAATGAAAATACATCAAGATTTACCAAGGTGTACAGTAGCCAGAGGTTTGAATTATCGACCCCGTTTGATAAATCGAACATATCTCACATACAAGATTTCAAAATACATCAAGTATTCTAAAAGATAACACGTTATGGTCATGTGTCAGTATCTTAGTTTCATGATCACCTCAGAGTAAATTCATACACTTTGCAAACAGAAGCAACCTTACTTTCAACACTCATATAGGTAGATTTATTTAGAGTACCATGTAACTAAATACTCCAACCTAGCGATTTTAGATCTATTAAGAGTATGAAATACTCAACCTCATAAATACGTTACAGGATCTAAGCACTGCTTGAGAGATGCAGAAATATAGATATAACTAGTGCTTATAAGTTGCAAAAATAATTTACTTTACTCATTAAACTCTTAGACTTGGGATATAAGATAGAGTTGAGTTTCAATTATTGCAACTTCTAGATGTGGATTTCAGTCTCATCTCTCTTGATCTTTTTCATACTGCTTCCCTAATAAGGCCTTTTATAAGCGGGTCTGCCAAGTTTTCACTTGATCTTATAAAATCAATATTAACTGCTCCATCTTGGAGCAACTATCTTACATAGTTATGTCTCAATACAATATGTCATGACTTACCATTATAAATCTTATTGTATGCTCTAGACAATGTTGTTTCGTTATTACAATGTAATTAAATGTGAGGCATTGGCTTAGGCCAAATGGGAATTTTAAGTAACAAATTTCTAAACCACTCTACCTCTTTCCCTGCTGCAGCCAAAATAAGAAACTTAGACTCCATGGTCGAATGTGTAATGCAGGTTTGCTTTTTAGAAGCTCGTGAAACAGCAGCTCCTCTAATGGTAAAAATCTAGATAGATTCGTTAGTATCAGAAATCTAACTTGCATCACTATACCCTTCAATACAATGGGTTTACCATTGAAATGCAATCCATAGTCAATGGTCTTTCTCAAATATTTTAAAATCCTATAAACTGCATTCCAATGCATATATCATGTATTACTAGTGAACTTGCTTAATACGCTTTCGGTGAATGTAGTATCTGATTTTGTACTATACATAGCATACATTAAACTTTCTATCACTCTAGCATACTCAAGCAGATTAATAGATCTACCATCATTTTTACATAACTTGACACTAGGATCAAAAGAATTTGAGACCATACCAGCGTCAAAATAATTAAACTGCTTGAGTATTTTTTCAATGTAATGAGATTGAGAAAGAGGAAATACACTACCACCTCTTATACTTTTGATGCCAAGGATGACATTAGCCATGCCCATATTTTCATATCGAAGTTAACTAACGGAAAACTTTTAATTTCTATAATAATCTCAAGGTCAGTATCAAATATAAACATATCATATAAGCAAATAATAACACCTTTATTGGCAACAAATTTACTATAAACACATTTATCTGACTTGTTTAATTTAAAACAATTTGCTACCACAACTTGATCAAAATTTTCATGTCATTGCTTAGGTGCCTGTTTCAAACTATATAAAGATTTAATTAATTTACAGACTTTCTTTTCTTGTCTAGGTAATACAAAACTTTCAAGTTGTTCCATATAAATTTCTCATCTAAATTTCTATTTAGAAAAGCAGTTTTTACATACATTGGATGAATTTGAAGATGATAAATTGATGTTAAAGCCATTAATAACCTAATAGTTAAAATTCTAGCTACTAGGGCATAGGTATGAAAGAAATCAATACATTCCTTTTGTCTATACTCCTTAACTACTAATATAGCTTTAAATTTATCAATAGATCCATCAACTTTTAATTTTTTTTAAATATCCATTTACAACCTATTGGTTTAGACCCAAGTAGTAAATCAACTAATGTCTATGTACCATTTTCCATTATAAAATTCATTTTACCTTGGATGGCTTATTTCCAGTATGAAGCATCTAGAGATTTCATAGTCTCTTCATAAGTAGATAGATCCCCTTCAGTATGAAACACAATCATGTATTCTTCACTTATTTTATCTCTAGATCTTTATACAAGATATAACTGAAAATCAGGCTCAAAAAGATTATAGTCATCTTTTCTAGCTCGTTTACTTCTTCTCACATTTTCATCTTTTATAGATTTTTTCACGATTATGGAATTATCAACTATAGATTTATTCAATAGTTGAGAAGAAGTTTCATCAGTTTGATCGAGTCTAGGTATTAACTTATAAATATTTTCATAAAAGTCAGCATCTCGAGATCCAATAATAGTATTCTATTAAATTGGACTATTAGACTCTACTACCACAAACCTATAAGCTTTACTATTTATTGCATAATCCATAAGCTTTACTATTCATTGCATAACCTCATACTCTTAAATATTTAAGATTAGGTGTTTTGTTTTTCTATAATTCATAGGGAGTGACATTAGTTTTCTTGTGAGAAATTCTATTAAGAATATGACAAGTCGTTAATAAAACTTTACCCTACCAGCCTTTACTTAGGCCTGCATTAATTAACATTGAATTTACCATTTCAACTAAAGTTCTATTTTTTCTTTCTGCAGTTCCATTTTGTTGAGATATATATGGGATTGTTACTTGGTGAATAATTCCAGTATTTTCACAAAAATCATTAAAATCATTTGATATATATTCGCCTCATCTATCTAATTTGAGGGATTTAATTATCTTTCCAAATTGATTTTCAATTTCAGCTTTATAGGATTTAAATTTATCTAGGGCTTCATCTTTAGTTATTAATAAATAAACATCAGTATATTTGCTAAAATTATCTATAAAAGTTAAAAAGTATTTCTTTGCTCCTCTTGTTAATGTGTTCTCCGTATCACAAATATCCGAATGAATTAATCTTAATAATTCAAAATTTCTTTTTACTTTTTGAAATGGTTTTTTAGTGATTTTAGTTTGAACACATATTTTACATTTATGTAAAAATTCATTAGGTGATCTAGGAATTAAACCTAATTTCATCATAGTGTCAATACTAAGAAAATTAACATAACCTAGTCTACCATGTCATACAGAAAATGAGTCCATCATAGAAGCATAAGATAAAGATCCATTATTGATGTTTGGGCGAAATGTATCATTTACAACATAACTCTTGCCCACAAATACACCTCCTTTGGTTACAATAATTTGATCCAACTCAAATACTAATTTAAAAATATTTACTAAAAAGACTAACTGAGACAAGATTCTTGCATATTTCTAGTACATGAAGTACGTTCGTGAGAGTAAATGATTTTTCTAAAGTCAGTTTCAAGATCACAGTTCTTGACCCTTCCACCTTAGCAGTAGAAGAATTACCCATGAATAATTTATTTTCATTTTGATTAGTTTCATAGGTTTTTAATAAATTTCTCTCTTTGCAAACATGTCTAGTTACTCTAGAGTCAAACTACCAGCTTTGGTCATCACTTACTGTATAAATTTTAGAAATTATGGCAACAAAATGTTCCTCAGTTAAATGGGCTTCTGGACCTTTTCTCTAATATGATCCAGACTTAGTGTTATTTTTTCTTTTGAAAAGTCTACACTTACTTTTCAAATGACTCATTTTCTTACAATAAAAGCAAGGTCCCTCCTTCTTCTTAGTAATAGTCTTTTTGGTATTTAATTTAAATTTTTTAAAAGTTTGATTATTGGCATTTGTCACCTAATTTGAAACTTCAACCACATTAGCCTTAGCAAAAACTTGCTCTTCTTTCTTTTAATTTTTTCTTGATTTTTCTTCAGTGCGTAAATTGAGAGCAAGATTATCTAAACTCATAGATCATTTCATTTGTTTTAGATTTTTGCGGTGGTTGTTCTAACTAAGTGGTAATTTCTCAATAATTGCACCAACAAGAACGGATTCATCCATCTTATTGCCTTATGACCCAAGTTGATTGACGATATGTTCAATCTCATTAACTTGATTAAAGATTGGTTTATTATCAGTCATAATATAATTAAGAAAATCACTTACTAGAAACCATTTGACGCTTGCATCATCAGTACTATATTTGTGTATAAGCGAATCCCAGATTTCTTTGGCCGTATTTGCATCTTGGTACACTTCGAATAGCGAGTCAGACATCGCCTCAATGATATAACCTTTGTAAATATTGTTGTCCATGTCTTACTTTGCTCTTTGGTGTTGATCTTATAGCATTTCATTTTCTTTTTGGTCTCAGTATAGTGAGAACATACACAACACCAATTCGGGTTAAGAAAAGATAAAGTTGTTATTTTCATCTCTTGAAATTGGTACCAACACAGCAGTCCAATTTTAGGACATCAGACTTTGTAGGTAGAATGGATGATTGTGGGGCCATTTATAAATAATAGAAAGGAGAAGACTGAAAAATTACCTTAAAATTGTTAGGGCAAAATATAAAAAAGAGAAAATTAAGAAAAGTAGGAAAAGTGAATAAAATCAAGTTTCACTTCAGGCGTGTTACGACATTACTTTCATGAAGGCAATTTGGCTACCCTATTTGCCACTTAAGGTAATTTTGCAGTTGCCCCTAGATACGAAAAAGTGAAACCTGAACTAGAATAGGTAGCAACATATTTTCTAGGCACACGAACACTTGAAAATAGAATTTTTTGGTTGAATGAAGAGAATTTTAAAAATATACGACAATTTTGCAAATCAACAACTTGGACACACTATGTCCGAATTAAGACAGGAGAAACGATTGTCTTAAACAAGACACTAGGATGTCTAATGAGAGGAGAAGGAGAAGATGATTTTATCTCCTGAATGTAATCTCTATTTATAGATTTTAAGACATTCGTTGCATCTCTTGCCGTTTTGGAAATGCTGGATTGTTTGAAACTTGAATTCCAAACCCAAACGATGCATCATTTAGTGCCGCAGAAAAATTCAAAAAATAAGCGAATTTGAACCCAAGACCCTTGCCAAAGCTTTTACCGCTTTCACTATTGTGATTTGTTATTTATCTGTGATATAATATAATAGTCATTATAAATTTTGAAAATTCCAACATATTCCACAACATAAATCGGCCACCTACATAAATTAATAAAATTGCTGAGTCATTAATTCAGAATATGCATGCGTGCTGCATGGGTCAAGGATGTTACTATTTCCGATTAATATATAGTTCTAAAGATGAGACGAACGTCTGGACTTGGAATTTCTTCCCAATTCAAGCAAAATAATCCAATTGGGGAATAGAATATTATGAGATATAGATCGAGTGACTAGGCGTGCCCTTTGATGTTTATAAATTATAAGATGATGGGCAGGTACGAATCCAACTCCATCGGGTTTGATTAATCAATTTTCAAAGCAACTAACCTACCCTGATTTTCGTGGGTTTGGAGTGTGCATTACTAAGTAAATTAGAAAGTTTGAGTATTCAACCTGATTTGTAAACTACAGTGGAAGTTTAGGGGTAGATAGTAATTAGACTGATTTCTTCTATTTCCATTGACAAATTCTTTGAACTCTTTGTTGAGTGACCAATGTTTTCTAATAATTTCCATTATGTAGCACCTGTTGCGTTATTTACGGAACTTGGATTTGTCATTCGCAGAATTACATGTCAATGATCTTTTTAAAATAATTTTGTAAAGGTTGTTACTGCAACAAAGTGGTTAAATATAGTTAATTTTTTACTGCACATGAATAGATTTAACGAAAATTGATTTTTGGCTGCAAATACATAATTGCTTCTGATTTTTTACATCAAATTTAGCTAAAAATGAAAAATGATCCTATTAGTCGAGGCTAAGCAAATATTCCGCTTAGTCCATCTAAAAAAACTCATTTACAACAATTGTTATGATTTTTTCTTTATATACTTGTTTATATATGTGTATTTAGCATATCGGTAAAACTTGATTTATATGCTAAATACACTTAAATAAACAAGTGTATGAAGAAAAAAGTTAAAAAAGTTGTTATAAATGGATTTTTTAATGTAGGCTAAGTAGAACATTTGCTTAACCCGGACTAACAAGATTACTCCTCGCTAAAAATATATTTGATGAAAATATTCACATTTGATTGATAAAAATATTCACATTTGATTGTGAATAGTAACAGAACTTAGCTGCAATTGGCATCTAATGTAGCCAAATTTAAGTTTGGTTGCAAAAAGTTGGCAGCATATAAGAAATCATGTTATAGTGTAGACTTTGATTTATTCCTTGAGTTCAACTTAGTAACCAAATTTTATTATCAAGTAACTCAATCATTGATTTCACTAAAAAATTTTGTATATGGCGGATAGTTTAAAATGGAGGGGCGATCCCATTTGTCTAGCCATGGGATCTTTTTTATTTTTATTTTTCATAAATATATAAAGTTATGTGTATTTAATCTATAAACTAAGTTTTATTATTTTTGGATATTTTATATATTTTTATTTTTAAATACAGTGGCATTTTCATAATTTTTAAAAGGCCATTGTATTTAAAAATCAAAAAAATATATAACAATATCCAAAAATAATAAAACTTGATTTACAAGTTAAATACACCTAAGTTTACATGTTTACAAAAAATAAAAAATTAAAAAATCGTTCCACAGCCAAACGCATGAGATCACATCTTATCGTTATTTGTACCTAAATTTAAATGGTTGCATTAAATATTTAATTTTGGCTGCATATAAGGCAAAACCCAGTTGCACTTGAACCAGTGTTTTTAAAAGCCGGACCGGACCATCCGGTCCGACCGCGAACCGCCAGTGGAACGGTTCGGTTTGGCACCGGTTTTCCATTTTTGATGAAAACCGTTCGAACCGGGCGGTTGGACTGTAAAAATCGGTCTGCCCGCGGTTCGGTTCGTTCGTTATTTAAAAAAAAATTAATTAATAAAAAATATAAAAACGCCTTTCCTACGGGCCCTACTGCAGACGCTCCCCCTGTTCATCGTCTTCGCGAATCGCGACTTCGCCAGCGGCTAGGGTTTGCTGCGGACCCACCATCGCCATCTGTGGCAACAGATCCAGGTCGTTCAACCGGCCGGAATTGACATCCGGCAACAGTCGCCAGCGTCCGGTCATCACCTATTGCTCCGACAACTTCTCACAGCAAGCTCCGCCACACTTTCGGGCTCCGGACTTCCGGTTCCAGCAACCGCCGGCGTCGATTGGAGCTTCTACGTTTTCTTCCCGATCATCCTCTTCGGTTCCGGCGACCATCGCGGAGATCCATTTCCAACAGCAGAACCGGCTCTGTTTCCGTCGACCCTAGCATCCGGCTATCGATTCCGTGCTTCCGGCGCATCCGAGCTTCCGGCCATAGAATCCAAGCTGGCAGGCAGGCAGTAAGGTAGCAAGGTTCGGTTTTCTGAGCTTAAATCCATAGCATCCCCCTGTTTACACGATTCCTCGTAAGTTTCGCATTTTTTGGAAGTGGATGGAAATAAAACTACAGAGGAGGCCGATAGCCACTGCGGGACCCTGTGCTGCCCACATTGATGCCAAGTGTAATTTTTATATTACATAGAATTTATATATTTAATTTAATTTTGAAATTATTAAAATAAATTAAATATAATTATTATGTCATAATTATGTTCATGCTGACGTCACGGTTCAAAACGGTTTGAACCACGGTTGAACCGGTTGGACTTGAACCGGACCTAAAAACGGTTCAGTTCCCAGTTCGGTTTTTAAAATATTGACTTGAACAAGTGTCATCACCCTTGGGCAGTTATATATATATATGCAGCCAAATATATATAGTTAAATTTACGTATTCTTACTCAAATAAATGTTATATAAAAAAACTAGTTTCTTTTAGTAAAATTTATTGCGGTGCTTGTTTTAGTAGCTTATCGTTTTGACGTAAATGTTATATGGGCTTCATAATTAAGGACTATGGCCCAAGTTAAGGAGGAACAAGCAAGATCTATGATGAATACAAGAAAATTCATCCAATCATCGAAGAGATGAACACAGCTAGCATATGTAATTATATATAATTCATATTGATTCCAAACCCATGAGATAAACTCGCAAGCAAAACAATAAGTAATTAAGACGCTAACTGAAATCCCTGAAACAGCTACTGACAGACGTGAATAAATTAGAAGAAGCTTCTAATTAAGAGCGGGCTCGGTTCTTGTAAAGCTCGATGGTTGAGAGAACATTGAGGGTCATCAACAGCACAACTCCAATGAAGGATGCGATGAGGGCACCACCTCCATGATCACAGAAGGCATCGAATCTGTCACATATCTTGTTCCACCTTGCATGTTTGTTGCCGTTCTTTGCTAGCTCTGCCATTGCAGCCGTTGCCGCAGCTGCTGCTGAGAGTAGAACCACCATCACCTGCACAACATGCACCATCAGGGAAGAACAAGGGAAGACACAAAACAGAACAGTGGAAAATTTTATGGGTTGACAAAACAAGAAAAGATTATGGGTTATCTTCAGCTAATTGATTCAGGATTCCCCAGTACCCACCAAAAAATCCAGATTGCAGTTTTGCAAATAGGGTAATTCATTTAGGCCTATTTGGAACTTGCAAATGCCTATATAATTGACAAAAAAAATAATTACTAATGGATGCGAAATCTGTAGATGGGCCTATTTTCCGTCGAAATGGACGTTGGGCTGGCTACTACTTGTTTAGAGTTCAGACACCAATTTCTTTTTATCGGATCCCAGCCATGCATGAAAACAGCACAACAATAATAAAGGATTTATTCATTCTTTTTCTTCATAGTCTGCAGGGGGCTCCCTTGCATTTGTAGATTAAGTAAACACGAGAAATTTGCATGGTCAAATTCTTCTTCGAGAAATTTCCACGGCAAAACTCTTCTTCAGAAAAAGATTGTATTTCTTACCATGTCTGAGATTGTCAGCAAAAGCCCGAGCTCTTTGATTTTGGCCTTGAGCTTGTTTCCATATAAACGAAGCAACAGCAAGGACATGTTGTGGAAACAGGCTGTCGCATTGGCCACCACAAAGAACCTGCAAATCACCATCTCATTATCAAGGTTAGAGATGGAAATAACTCAATGAGAAGACTAGCCAACCAATGTGCCCCCTTTGTTATCCACCAAGATTTTTGAAATTGCCACATTTTTCTTAGGTTGTGGCCTCAGTGTCAAAATGAGTCCAGCCTATCCCAAATGAATAGAAAAATTAGAGAGCCTTTTCCCTCATATTAATCAGAAACTTCTCAAGTCAATAGTTAGGAACAGATTGTCAATGAACTTCGACAAACAGATGAACATTGATATCAACCACTTGCCTTAACTTGTTTTTGGGCCGGGGGGTAAGGGGCTTACACAAAAGCTGGGGTTTGTTGGAACTTCGCCGTGATGGACCCAGTGATAGGTGTAGTACCAATTAATGCTACCACCGTTGTTCTGGTTTGCCTGTTAAGAGCCATAATAAGTGCAGCTGAGAATGTTGCACATATTGCTAGCACCCTCAAAACGAAAAATGGCAAGTCACCGCCCTTCATTACTTTCATTTTCACTATTGGGCATGGCCCATTTTCAAGACCAACTGTTGGTTTCTCCAGATCTTCAGGTCCAGGTTTCCCTCCATGTTCGATAGCCATAGGATGGATGATGCGCGTATGTTTGTTGTATCTAGGGGTGGATTGAGGAATAGAAGAGATGGGTGGGAATGGTAGATGTTGCAAGCTCCTTTTAAATGGTGCCAAGAGATATTTGGCAAATAAATTACTCTTCATGCGGGAGAGATATCATATACAATCTTCATCTTTTACGTATATACAGCAAGAAAGTTAGAACTTTCTTGAGGGAAATTCGTCACAGGTTATCACGCCCATGCACTTGGAAATAGCGTACCAGATATAATTCATTTCTTACTCATGCACCACGTTGCTTAAGTTTATCTTCTCTTCCTCTCTTTGTGTGCGGGTGTGTGTGGTTGGCGTTTCGTTGACTTGCCTGTTCATTTGCTCTTCGTGGGGAGAGAGAAAGCGATCTTTCGTCAGGTTGAAGTCTCTTTGTGATTGGGAAAGAAGAAAAGGAACTGGAAGGGCAAAGGGAAACTAAAATCTATGTTAGATAAACCACAATGCTCATGCATGCTTTGACACTCAATATAGGAATATTACAGATAGACTAAGAAGCCTAGCGGCATTGATGCTCTGGCGGAGCTCTTCTGGTGCTTTCTTAATGCCGAGTTACCAACTCACTTCATTTTGATGTACACGGGAGATGTCCAATTAAAATTAGATGATAGTCCTAAGCCAAGCGTAATTACAACAAACCAACCATTTGACCGGCAAATTATTTATCTATTTGTTTTTGCACTATTTAGTTTTCGAAGCCGAGCTTGATACTGAAGCAGTAAATATTTGACATACGCATTCAAGGGATATGCAAATTTAGTTCGGGTACCAATAATATTCTAGACATGACATTAATTTCGTGCTTTCTTGCTCCCATAAATGAAGTAGATTTTGCATATCCCGCACGGCAGACGAATTGGGGAACGTTTGAGAAAAGGCGAAAGTTTTGTGGGATTGCATGGGGAGTGGAAAATAAAATATTTTGAAAATTATGTGATTAATAAAAAACGATAGAAGTAAAGTTGAAATAAATAGAGTTGATGGAAGTAGTTTGTAAGAAAAATGATTAAAATGTAGGAGTAAAGTGGAAGAAATATGATTATTGATGGAAAAATCATTAGCCTTAGGAAATCAATTCCCACATTCTCCCACCCCCTCCCACTCATGTTCACGCGGAGACATTGTTCTGGTTGTGTGCACCATTGACGGGAAGTTGAAAACCGACTGCAGTAAATAAAATTCTGAGAATGAGAAATGGCATGATACCAAGTACTACGCTTGGGTGCGATGGTTCTAATTACAGAAGGATTTCCAGCTTTATTTGTACCTCCCATGTTGGCAATATATGAAATACACCAGAGAAGATTGTTTCATCCAGCAACTGGAATGGAAATACCATCATGGGCCAACTGATAAACGCAACAAATTCCGGACAAAACACAGAAGGTAGTATTCCATAATTTTGAGAACTTCGCAAAACAGACCAGTCCTTCCTCAAATGTGGGAAACATCAATCAAAGGTATGCATCAATTTTTTTTCCTAAAGACAACCAACATTTCTTGCCCCCGCTAAGTTGAAATATACAAGAAACAAAAGAAAAGTGAACGTCCATAGCCTCTGAAGATTACAAATAGCATATGCTACAAGAATGGTGAACCGAGTAGTCTCATTTCTTCTCTGTTGTAACTCCAACAACCACATTGCTCACCTGTTTCAGACGGAGACATGATACCCAGTTAGGGATATAATGTTTTTCCAAAGCTTCATCATGCTTACAGCTATTTGAGAGAATTATCAATAACTGTATCCTTCCAGCCAATGGGAAATAAAGCAACTCAAATCATCCACAGGCCATGCATTCTCATGTGAGCGTACTGGACAATTTGGGTCGCCAGTTACTAAGGTCACATCATTTGGATGGCAGATCCATGTGGTATCTGGCCTGATGACACTAGCATCTAGGCAACAGTATGGCATGCAAACAGTTTGCATTGTGCAACTGAGCTTGTTGTGGACTCTTGAATTCCACATTTTCTCATGTAAGCATGCTTGACAACTTGGGTGACCAATTCTCAGGCAACATCATGGCAGATTCACATAACATCTAGCCTGAATGCTCCTTGTAAGTGTATTACTCATCACTCATCAGTATCTGGCCAACAGTGAGGCAAAGTACAAAAAAGGTAACTACAGTAGACAAATTGCATATCAAATTGCAGGAAAAAAAAGGAAGAAAGAAGAAAGAAGAAAGACGAACTCACCAGTTTGCCGCTTTCATCAACCGTCATAGGGTTCTCAACGACAACAGTTTGGTTGTGTGCAAGCGGCATAGGCTGCATTAATCCAATTTAGCTAAAAATGTAAGCTTCCCAACAGCAATATCACTCACTTCCACTCAAAATTACATGTCTAGTGAAATAATAAATGTCCAGCTGCTCATAAGAGTAAGATTTGAGATCCAAACTAATCCTAAAAGTCAACTGTTCATGTGATACAGCAGAGAATGGCTTGACTGGTTCATCAGGTAAATCAGCTGCATGGGAAACAGATGGTTTGAATTTAAGATATCATAACACGTTCTGTCCCATCTCGTAGATTTTCTTGTATGGATTACCACCTGACCAGTAACCAAGCCCTAAGACACGCTGTGCTAGAAGAGGCTCACATAATGACCAGCTTGTATCAGCAAGCCCAACCCTACTGTTACAGCATAAGACACTTCAAACATACCGCTGAAGTAGATGGCATGGATGAGGCCACAGCTCCATTAGGTCTATTTACAGTAATTGGCACTCTCGTGTTGTTAGTCATCTGCCAAGAACAATGCCTGGGGTATAAATCATAATCTAGTGCTAAACATTTGATTAGACAATCTGAAATAAGAAACCAAATAAAAGGGGAAAGGATTCAAAGAAAAATCACTGTGATTTGGGCAGAATATAGGAATAACATAACAATCCCCCAACCCCGGCCCAATGTGTAAGTATTGTCTTTGGCTCAGTAGATACTCGAGCTCAACATGTCAGTGGAATTTAGTGGGGCTGACTCCTGAGGCCCTAAAGGATACATACTTCACATTGGATTGAGGTTGAGGCATTACAATAACATTATCACCAGGAACTACACATGTTTCCGACATGTTTTATGCAGACTACACATGTTTTGTCCATCTAGAACAAGCCCCTGGATCTAGCAAACTGATACTTCTGCTAAGAATCACAACCAGATAGGAAGTTTACAACAAAATCAACCAATCAATGGCAAGGATCATCTGATTATTAAAATTCTCAGCATGTGGCCCTTACAAGGTAAGCAAAAGCCTTGCTCAATAGGTAGTGTGTATGACCATATATAACACTATGCTTTGTAAGTATTAGCAACAAATGCTTTCTCATAAAGAATACACTTACCCCTGTGTTTGTAATATATTGACATACAGCACATTTAACTGATGGTGCTCCATAAGGATACACGAGCATTGTACGGCACTGACCACAGATTACATGGGCAACATGATTATCTGTTTCCACAACCCAAAAAAAAAATTTACAACTTTTAATATCTCAATCTAGTCAACAATAAGAGGTCCTGTTTCCTTTATGCAAATTAAAACCATCAAAACAACAGAAAAATTAATGGTGGCAATCATGGGACGCACTCATTTAGCAAGAACAAAGGAAATTCTTTGTTATCATAGTGAAAAAACTTGTCCTATGACATCTTCGATCAACAATGTGCGGATAAAAAGAATGTGCATAAGCATTGCAGTTCTACACTATTACAGGACTGCCTGTGCATCATTATGGTTATTTCTTACATCTCTGGTTAACATGCAAGCATAAATTTAAATTTCACGTTATAACATTTCATGCTCAACTGAGGGTGAAGAAGTTCCCAAGGTAGTCAAAGTTGATGGCTTGATGCCCAAAGCTATGAGAGAAAGTTAGACCCTAATGTTTTCTTAGATTTGTTGGCAGACAGAGAAGATTTCTTATGATTGGTATAGCATGTCTAATAACCAATGCATCATATTTCCAATGCAAAATAAGTAGGGTGAATTGAATGTTATTGGCAAGGAATACAACATAGAATGTTTGGTAAAATTACTCTTCACCACCTGGACTGGATAAAAAATGAATTAACAAAAGTTCTCCTCCCATATTACAAAAAGAACAATTGTTGGAAAATGGATGAATTTAAGAAAACGTACATCTGACATGATTGAATATCTTAACAAAGTTGAGGACTTCTCTTTCAAATATTATGTGCAGGAAGAACAATTCCCCTGACAGTGTACAAGTAAGTTTATCATAAAGCCTTAGAATTGGAAAAGTTTCATAAATTTTCCACTAATGTTTATCCCAAGAAAGGAAAACAAACGTAAACACAACTGCATTTAAGTCTATATCTTTCCAATAGCCATTTACAGTTACAATTTTTAGAGGTAGTAATAATCCTATTTAACAGCTTCTAGTTCAGGTTGGAAATGATAACAATATGTACAAGTAAAGGTCATGCGGCATCTGTGTTCAAATCATACCTTAATCATAAGCATTCATCAAGAAGAATTTTAGGAAGGTGAAAACATAGACTACTGTGCTCATATTTTTTTATGAACCATCTGCAAATGATTTGACGAAGACCATAGCTTTGACAGTTAGCAGCAATTAAATGTCGTATGTTGGACTTTTACCACTCCATTTGAAACCAGTGGTTGGCAACATGCTAACATTTTTCATCAATACTTACAAGTGGAGAGAAACAATGTGCAAGATATGCAGTGATGGATGCAGTTCCATAAACATAGTTTCAAATCCGCATTGCAAAAGATAAAATTAAAATGCAAGCCACGTCTGCAGTCATATCAGGTAGCTTGACTACTTTTTAGGCATAAATGAGAGATTTCGGTTCCAATCCCTATGGGTAAGTACTCAAATAAGATTTAGTTGGATGTTTACACATAACAAACATTTTACTTGGTCACCTTTAACTATATATTTGAACATAACTCATTATAAAATACCAAACATATATAATCAAGCACAATCTAAGGTTTCTATCATATTAAAAAATCAACTAATCCATACAAAAAGGATAGATCTCAGGATGACGTATCTCTGTTGATCAACTAGTCAAAAGGCCCTTACATATTTGAACCAAACAAGCATTTGAAAATGGAGAGGAAGCATTATTTTATTTCATGGTTTTTGAAAAATCCAATGCCAATTGTCAATGGGTGTATTGCTGAAAAAGTTAAAAGATATGGTTACAAACAAATTACCTAATTATTTCTACCAATGAGGAGCATCCGAGATGTCATTAGCTTGATTCCAAGATCTCAGCAACCAAATTAGCCTTATTAAAGGACAAACCCCAAAGAGTATGTCAAATTGAAATGACAATGTGATGAACTATTAATAAAGAAGTTGTCAACATCTGAAAGACCAAGTAGTTGACATGAGTGTGTGCGCATAAGAGATTCAAGTTCAAACCTAGACTGGGGCAGTAGCCTCCATCTAGATGAAAAAATAGAGTTTATTCATGAGAGTTTGGGTCATTATGTAATGTCGGCTTTGTTAACTTCTAAGAAAGATAGACTTCGAAGAAAGTGTGTGCAATTAACAAATTACAGTCAAATATTTCTCAAGACTAGATTGGATGATATGCTAGATCTCATGGCTGGATTCACAATGGTTCTCCAAGATCAATCTTCAAAATGATTACCATCAAATCCACAATATAATAGGTGGCCAATGGAAGACTACTTTCAAATCCAAAGATAAGTTGTATGAATGAATGGTCCTACCCTTTGGATTGACCAAGGCTACAAGTGCTTTCATGATATTCATGACTCAAAATTCTACAACCCTTCATCGGAAAATTTGTTCTAGTCTATTTCAAAAACATTTCGATCTACAACTGCTCCAAAGGGGAATACTTTTAAGCCATTTGAAAAAAAAAAAATTTGAAATACTTTAGACTGAAAAGTTATCTATTGACCTCAAAAGGTGTTACCTCGTGAGGGACAAGGTGATTTTTTTTGGAGTCATGGTATCTACTAATGAATACATAGTGGAACCCTCTAAGGTAATGGCTGTTAGGGTTTATCCCACAACAATTTTTGAAGGATGAAGTTTTCATCGCTTGACAATTTTTAACGACAATTTCAATTCCAACATTGTACCTATTAATGATTGCTTGAAAAAGGAAGTTTACAAGCATTAGCATCCAGGAAAATTAATGAAATTATGAAAAAATACTGAAATACTTGTTTAATAACTCACTAATTTTAGAAAAGTTTTTGAAGTTGCATGTAATGAATCAAGATTGTAATTGGTGGCATTCTTGATAAAGAAGGCCATTCAATCATATGCTTTAGTGAGAAACCAAATGATGCAAGCATTTGGATACTTGAGGCACTATTTGTTACCTCATGAATATGTATCATACTATGATCATAAATCCTAAGGTGCTTACACACATACCATAAACTTTATGCTCAACCTGCCAAGTAAATTTTCTCCACAAGTATACATTTTTTTTTCAAACACCATTACGTGTAGAAATAGACTTCCAGATGCTCTCAGTTAAGTGGTTGCTAATCTTCAAACCATAGGTGTTAATGTCCCAGGATTAGAAGGATTTAAGAAGTATTGTCCATATCCAAATTTTAGAGTAATGTCACATGAAATTCAGAACTGAAACTATCAAGACCATTTTGATTTTGTCATTCAGGACAATTATCTTTTCAAATGGTCTAAATTGTGCGTTAGGCAATACTTCATCACTTGATTTTTTATTTAGGAATTAGGCACTAAAGGGATTGTTGGAAATTTGAAAGAGACATAACAGTTGCATTGGATAGACTTTATTGGTTTTCAAAGAAGGACATGTCTAGAGTATTATCTCAATTTTGAACTTACTAGCTTGTTAAGGCCGAAGAAAAACAAGAGATTATACACACATCTATGTATACCACACAGCACTTGGAATTTGGAAAGATGTAAGTGTGAAATTTATTCTTAGCTTACTAAGAACTTTTAGAGGAAATGATTCATTTTTGTACTGATGGATAAATTAACCAAAATGACTTTTTCTTTTCCTTGCTCTAAACCTATCAATGTTTCACTCGTTATTTTTTAAAAAATTATGAGACTCCAAGGATTACCTACATCCATCATTTTGGATTAGGATATCAGAATTTTAAGTCATTTTTTGGAAACTTTATGGAAATTGCAAGTACAAGGTTGAAATTTTCTCTGTGTTTCACCGCAGATTAATAGAAAAACAAAGTCATCAATAAAAAGTTGAGAAATTTACTCAAGAGCTAGGTTGGTGAACATCCATGAACTTGGATATGGTATTGCCTATTGCAGAATTTATTTAAAACAATTCAGTTAATAGATCAAATGGAAAATTCCTCTTTTCAAGGTTGTTGAAGGCTTTACTCAGCAAGATCCCATTGTTCTTATTCTTTTACCAACCAATATTTCTGTTTTTGTTTTTTGGTATTCTTTGGATCAGCACATTCATAATTGACATGTTGATATAAAGCAAAAACTACATTAAACAATGAAAATTATAAACTTATTACGTACCTAAATCACAGAAATCAAGAAGTCAATGTGGGAGATCGTATCATGATCTGCATGCAATCTAAAAGATTCCTAAGCACTCTTTTAAGAAATTACATGTAAGAGTCAATGGTCCATTTTGCATCAATAGAAGGATAGACATTAACAAATATAAACTTGATTCAAATATGGAGAATTATTCAATTTTTTATGGGTAAAATTTATTTCTTTATGAAGAAACTTTTAAACCATTTAATCTACTTGTAGAACCTCCTATAATCTGCACTTTTTCATCACAATCATTACTTACTAGTATTTCCAAAGCCTACTCTCTTCACCAAAAGCATATTTAAAGTATTTTGGGACACAAGGCTACACTTTCATGGATGACTAACCTCAATGCTACCACCTTGTCAAATGAAAGATTAGCTAGGTACTTATCGCACATGCATTTCTGAGAAAGAGCTTTAACAAATAGGTTTGTCTCTATTAAAGCAGTCCAACTGTCATAACTCTCTAACGACAAATTCCTCTAAGCCAAGCAAAATTAATGGGAGCACATTGGGAAATATTCAAATATGCTTGTACTAGGCATAAGTTGGATACTTAGGAACTCAGGTTGTTACATTGAGAGTTGGAGCATTTAACAAGCTGTTTCATTCAAAGTAAAAACGGGTTAAGAAAACTCAAGTTTGTTATACAGGAAAAGCATATGTGCCTTGGAAAGTGATGTTTGTTTTATAAATATATATATATATGGGTTTTGCTAAGTATAATTTGCCCAATTTTAAGGTGAGGCCTCATCTATATCAAGCATTCTCTCTTTCCCTTGTTTCCCTTTCCCATCCTATATCACTTAGTTAAGCTTTTGTATGAAAAGATAGGAAATAGTGTTGAAAATAAATGTAGGGTGTGCTTGGTATGGGTTAAAACTTTTGAATGAAAAGTTTTTTGTATAAAAGTTTTTGAAATGGGAGAAATGGTGCAATATGATGGAGATAATGATAAATAAAGAGAATAAAGTTAAAAATATATAAGGTAGTTGTATGGGTCGTTGTGAAAAAATGGTTGAAAAAGTAAGGTATGGTGCAAAGAAATGATTAGAAAAAACAGTACTTGTAGAGGGTGAAAAGTTTTAGATGGACAAGTTTTATTGGATGCCAAACACACCTGTAATAATGAAAAAATGAAGTTCCCAGATAATTAAGACGTCATATCACATTAAAAGGTGAGCAAAATTTTGGAAGCAAGGGTGAGAAACCTTTTTGTGCCCACACCACCAAACATAGCCAAAAGGTGTAAACATGAATAATCTAAACTTTCAAGCTGAGTAATCAACTCAAGTTCAGCCCAACATTTTGCCAAGACAGTTATAATTAGGTTGAAGTTTAGACTAGAGGGAGGAAAGGGAATGAAGTAAAGGACTGGATGGTACAAGGTTTTGAAATTGGCTGCTGTTCTTGGAATGGGAATCATGATCTAAGAAGTGCATTAATCATGCATTGCTGAAGAAAAGTTTCTGGTGGTTTCACTCAAGTCATATGACTCATAGAAATCAGGTCAGGTTGAGATTGCTTCGTATATAGTGTTTTTTTATTTTTTTTGGGAATCTGGAATATGGAGGGTGACATCTAATATTTCAAGACTAACCTCATTTTGAGGGGTTTTGTAACAATGAAAAACATCTACATAAGACCTTCTGTGAAATAGAGGGTGCTACTTGTGGGTCTTCGTAGATTGTACAATGTAGTGGGAAATTTGATCCCAACATTGAGCCAAAAAATTTATTTGACTTTTGTGGTCCCCACTTCTTGGAGCCCTGAAAAACCAACATGAGGACCATTTAAGAGGAACCTATGGAGGCAAATAACATTAACAGGGGTTTCTGTTAGCCTTCACTCTCAGGTTGTCAGTTAGAGGTAAAAACAACTCTTTTTTCCTCCCAGATCTGAGGTTTGTGTAGAATAAAAGGAGGACTGAGTTTTCAACAAATGGTTTACAAGCAAAAGCTATTTTCCAATGGGCCAAAAGAATAAATAGGTGGATATTTGGGATGAACTAGGATGAGGAAGGGAGAAAACAAAGACAGAGAAGATGTTTTCTTTCTCAAAATCAGATTCCTCCCAATGTTCATAATGCTTGATGTATGGGTGAACCCCACCAGACAACTCTTAACTCAGTAAACTCATTTTCTTATGAGATAAACATCACTTTCTAAGGCACGTCCGTTTCCTATGTAATAGTTTTTTGACTTGATTAACTCATTTCTAATTGCAATGAAAAAACACATTAAATGATTCAACTCCTCGTGCATGGAAGAACTTGCCACAAGTTCCAAGTGTTGCACTACTTTAATAGAGCCTAGATCTATTTGTTGCAGTTCGACCTCAAAAATACATGGGTCATCATTGCCTAGTTGATCAACACATTTGATGAAGCAGTATTGAGATTGGTCATCTTTGAAAGTAAATTCATTGTATCCCAAAATTATTTGAATAACTTTAAAATGAAAGGACCCACTTTGGGAATAATAGAAACTGATGATTGTGATCAAGAAGTGCAAATTAGGAGAACTTAAAGTAGTTAAGTGCCCCAAAAGTATCTCCATAAGGAAATAAATATTCCACACTAAAATTGAACTAATTCCTATATCTGACGGTAAATCAAGTTCACATGCATTAGTGTCTATCCTTCTAGTGATGTTTAATGGAACATCAGCTCTAGTATGCAATTCTCAAATGAGTACTAAAGAAACCTTTCACATCACACGCAAACCATCACATAATTTCCCATACTCGATTCTTCATGCCTAAGATCTACATCCACATAAGCTTGTAATTTTCATTGTTTGATGCAATTTTCTGCTTATATCAACACACAAATCAAGGATTTATTGAGCAAAGAAATCAGCAGACAAAGGATGTACGAATATCAAGAAGTAACAGGATCAATGGGATGTAGAGTAAAAACCATGAACAATTCAAACAACAGACTTGCTAATTTACAGATTAACATTGTTCTCAACAATTTTCAAAATATGCAACACAAAATCCCTAAGCTCTAAGGTGTTCACTGACCAAGCTTCTAAGCAAATTCTCCCATCTTCCATTGATGGTTTATAAACTTTCCGTCAATTTCTAGGTGAAATGTAGAAGAGAACTTTACACTGTACTTGAAAGCTTTCACAAAATTTTCTAAAAATATAACTTCCTGGTTCGACAAAATGGATATAGGTAATGCATGGGGTCCCATAATTTCTCAGAAAAACAACTTTTCAATGTATTTAGCATTAACTATTTAAAGAAAAAAAGGAAAATAAATCAATTTTGGAAATCTATCCACTATCACAAAATTTGAATCATGTCCACCAGAAGTCCAAGTAACACCAAGAATAAATTCTGCACAGTTATCTTTTCAGGAAGTGTATGGCACAAACAAAGGTGTGTATGATCATGTGCTCCTTTTTCTTACCTTAGCAAGCTGAGAAATACAACATTAAGATACTACTCTCAAAACATTCCTCTTCAAATAATGCCAATAAAATCTTCTATCAAAAAGAATAATGCCAATAAAATCTCTACGAGCATAATTGTTTAATCTCTTTCAAAATGTCCAACCATCCTCTAAAGTACAAAAGAAAAGTCATGCAATGAAGTATCAGGAAGATACAATTTATTTGACAAAAGATTATTGCCATGAATTACAAAATTAAGATGTTATTAACAGCTTCCATTCTAAATTTCATAAAAGAACCTTGCCAATAAGAGTTTCTATCTTACTGTCGGTCCCAAGCCCGGAAAAAAAGCGAGAGCTGGCATGTCAGGCTGGCAACCGGTGCCATTAAAAATCACCGTCACATCTCTTATGGATTCTAAAAATATATTAAAAAGCCAACCCCACCTAGGTGGGAAATGGCTTATGATGATGATGATGATTCTAAATTTCATAAAAGATTATTCTAAAGTCCAGACAAGGACTGTAACCTTCAATCTTTTAAATCCTAAGGGCACGTTTGATTTTCCAATGGGATGGTATGAGGTGGAAGCACAAATTTCGAGAACAATCTTTCATCAAATAATAATCATATCTTTCCACTTTTACCCCTATATTTCAATCATTCTTCCTACCAACTACCCTCCATCATACCTATTTATTCCGACTTTACTCATATCATTCCTATCAATCACACAATTCCCAAAATATTCTTTCCCATCCCTTAACACAATTTTTTTCCATCCACAACCCCAAACGTACCCTAAGAGATAAACACACATGCCCCCCCCCCCCCCCCCCCCACCCCCCGAAGAGAAAAAAAAAAGACAAAAACAAAAAACCAACAGCAACAACAACTCAAACAAAAGCATCTACAAGTTTATTTTCTACACCAGCATAGTGTCTGAGAACAATTGTATACTCTGACGGAAATTCAATCTAGCACGTTGAGAGCTAAATTTACACTATAACTGTAAATACATTAAGCTCGATGATCATAGTTTTACTCTTGGTTATACGTGGAATGCCTTCACTTCGTATCACTGTACTTGATTAATGACACCACCAATTCAAGTCGCAACGCATCATAGGCAAGCTCAAAAACTTTTGTAAACTAGGGAGTTAGAGAACACAAGTTTAAGTCATTCTCTTTCTAACTACATTAAGTGCTACTAGTGCTCATGCAGTCAACAGTAGATTCATGATGGAACTAAAATTCTTATTGAGAGGAATTACCAAAGATTTATGTCAGTTTAGGTGAATCTCTAATAGCCGTTACCTTAGTGGGATCCATAGCGAGACCAATAGCAAATACTATAAATCCGTAAAAATATATATATAATTAAAAAAAAAACACAACATATCTAACATAAAGTAACATTTTTGAAATTGATGTACAAGTTTCAATTTGAAATATTTCAAAAACTTTTCTCGAGAAGCCGAGTGTTCTTGTTTGGAACTGGTATATAGATTAAAATGTCATCAAAATAAACTACAACAAACTTTCTAATGAATGGTTGTAACTTATGAGTCATAAGTCTTATAAAAGTAGCCAAAGCATTGGTGAATTCGAAAGGTGGGACTATCAATTCATACAACCCATCATTGGATTTGAAAGCAATATCTCATTCAGCACTCATTCTAATGCAAATTTGATGGTAACAGTTCCATGATCAATTTTGGAAACCCGTTCAGAACCCATTGTGAGATCGGAAATATCATCCAAATCTAAGTCTGAGAAGCCTTTATTTGATTGCAATTTTGTTAATAAAATGGTAGCAACACAGATTTTCCGGGACCCCCTTTTTCTAAAGAGTTAACAAAGCCTACACAGCACAAGAACTCAAATTTCATAAACAAAGCATTTTGTTTATGGTTCATCAACTTATCATTTTGATTCAGCAAGTTCTTTTGGGGCTCATTCTATAATCTCGCAAAGCTCTAGTTGGGATCCTAGAATCAAGTCAACGGCACAATATACGCCTTCATTGCACAAAATTCATAAGGTAATTTATTTAGAGCCACATCTTTAAACTCTTTTAACAATATTTCAACCTCTGGCAAGTTGTCATTTGATCCTCTAGAAACTACATAAATCACTTATTTAACTACCATAGCTAAAATAAAGTCTGATTTTTTGCACTCCTTTTAAATTCTTTTCTGATTAAATATGTAGGGACCTTTTCATTAATAGATCAATAGGAAAACATATTTCTGAAGCCTATCCTTTTCTCGTAGTTTAGTTGTTTCAATAATATAGACTTTCCATTTGCTTAGTTATGTATGATTTAGTCTTTCATAATGATTTACTTTGAAAACCATGACGGGTGACCAAGCTAAAATATGATGTGCCACATCCATAGGTAGAACATCACAACAAACTTTATCTAAATAGTTACCCATATTTATTGGTACCTAACAACTCTAATTTAGAGGTTTAAAAAAAAAAAATTTAAAAAAAAAAAAAAAAAAAGTCTTATCTAAGCTGCCGAGAACCGCTATGGATGACATTCAAGTTTTAATTTTAGCATTGGTGTAGCAGATTTTAAAACTATGGGTTTGTTTGGCAATGGTTAAAAAGTGTCGAGTTAAAATTTTTCAATCTAAAACTTTTCATTCTCCACAACTATCATATTTTTTAATTATTTTTTCACATTTTCCTATACAACTAACCTACTTTTTAATCATTTCTACACAACTACCCACACAACTAACCTATTTATTTTAACTTTATCATCTTTACTACTCATCATTACCCCTATCATATCACATCATTTGACAACTTTTATTCTTCAAAACTTTTCATCAAAAGTTTTACCTATTCCCAAACACACCCTATATTCATCAAAATATCTCCATCAACAATAATCTTGCACAATATGGGTGTGTTTGGCATTTAAGAAAACTTGTACATCTAAAACTTTTCACATTCCACAATTACATTATTTTTTAATCATTTCTTTACATCTTCCTATACAAATCTCCTACTTTTCAAACATTTCTACACAACTACACATACAACTACCATATCTATTTTAACTTTATTCTTTTTACTTCTCACCATTACCCCTATCATATCACATAATTTTCCCATCTTAAAAACTTTTACACCAAAGACTTTTCATTCAAAATTTTTATCCATTACCAAATACATTTTATATATTTATACTTGAAATATTGATGAAATATGTTAGTACATCATCAATCACAAGAGTGAAATAGTGCTAAAAATGTAATGTACTGCATTTAGTTGTTAGTCGTTAAAGTTATGGCCTTCGTCAAATTCATTTTCAGGTGATTCATCAAAAACCTCAGCATTTGGTCTCTGTTTTAACTTCATAAAATTCCTTTTTATTCATACTTACATTTAAAGTATAAATAGGACACTAAGATGGCATATGACCTGTACCTTTACATTTGAAACATGAAATTTTTTATGCTCTCCAATATAGACTAGAAAGGGTATTTTTGGAAGTGCTCGTGTTGACCCGTGAAATGGCATTATCCACTAAATCCTATAATTTGATAGGGTCTTCTAGAAGTAAATTTGAATTTAGTTTTGATTACCTTGTTTTCTCCACCTCAAGAAGTCACATATTTGGAAGTTGAGAAAATTTTCGAAACTTTCCCACTTCTAAGACCTTATAGGGAGGTTTTTGCCCACTTTTGGGAGAATGAACGATCAATTTGAGGTTCTTCTGCAGTTTCGGGAGAATGAAGGATCAAGTACTCTTGATACTAGTTTGAGTCCATTAGTAAATTTAGTAAGAGTTATTCATTGTTCTCCCTACAAATCACCTTTCAAGTCCTAGAATTTGTAAAGACATTTAGTCATATTTAATGGACTTTATCAATAATCTATTGGTTCAACAACAGTTTCATGTAATATGCAGGGAGATACTTTTCTTTTCTTTTTTTTTCCATTTCAACCAAAGAAGCAATAGATAGTTCTACTAAAATGTTCAATGTCGTGTCATACAGCTTGCCATATCATTTAACTAGCCCTATAATTTTCATCTTGACAAATCTGATGCATTGGTTATCAGACATGCTATACTAAAAAAATCTACCACATCCACCAACTAGTCTAAGGGCTCCTTTGAACCTTCGTTCCACATAACAATAAGTGCTTCTTTATTTTGAAATGTATGCAAGAGGTGTTTGGCTTCATTTTATGGAAGCCCATTTGAAGCATTTTTTGCACGTAAAAGCCAGAATAATGGCTTTTACAGCAAGCTAGAATTTATAGCTTCTTTCGAACAGTGTAGGCATTAAGATTTTGCTTCCACAAAGAAGCTAGTCCAAACGGGCCCTAAGAAAACATTAAGGTCTAACTTTCCCTCATAACTTGAAGAATCAACTTTAACCCTCTTAGAAATTCTTCATCCTCAATTAGGCTCCTTTTAAAATTTTCAATGCAACAATGAGGTCGATAAGCAACTTTCGGAAAATGAGATGCATGAAGCAAGTGAGGTAGAAGGCTGATGTTAATTTAGATATCAATATCAGTTGCTTTCTACAAATTCAGCATGTACCTCTTGTGAGATTAATTGTCTGACAGCATGAGCATCTAACAGTCGTTGCGCCACGTGCATACATCAGCAAGGTTTGGCATCCTCCACATACAATCTGTGCCATATCCATCCCTAGACAGATAGGATGCATTGGTTTTGATGTCAGAGTGAAGACGAGAAACTAAGCAAATTTACAGGCAGATCAAAAAAAAAATGCATCCCAAATAATACAAAAACAGGTCAGGTAAATATAATATGAGCAATGTATCTAATTATAACCAGGAGGTAGGGCTGCTGTTATCGTATTGCAAATGGCGCATCGAACATTTGGAGCTCCTCTAGGATAGACAAGAATGTTCCTGCACCCACTGCATACAAGCTGGCTCTGCATACCTGCCATTACAGAAAATTTAAAACTTAATTATGAACATGATTGATGGAAGATGAATAAAGAAGCAAACAATAAAATCCTTGGAAAAGATCATCCTAAGGGAAAACCCAAAAAAAAAATTCTTAAGGCTTTGCTTTTTCCCAAACAATGCCACGGCAAAAATTGCTTAAAATAAATACATTAACTCATCTGGTTAGTGGCAATTAAAAAAATGCAAAAGATAACACACATTTTCCGGGAGCCTATAAAGCAACCTTTATGAAAAACAACTGTTGAGGGCTTTGATGCAGAATAGTATTATGAGATGGAGGAATAAGTGATCTTGGTGCATCCATTCCGGTCAAATGGAAACCCCTGCCGCATGTCCATTGATATATTGCTTATCTCATCAAAAGACCACAATCTATTGCTTCAAAGTACTGACCCTAAAAAACCCCTAAAACCTAAAGTTATTAACCATGGGCATATTTATAGACCTTTCAAGCTATCTTCAGATAATTAGTACCTACATTGGGAAAGAAAGCCGAATGCAAAAACAGAACCCAACTTACTAATTCCTACAACTACCTAACATACCACACAACAATAAAAACATCGGCATGATAATACATAGGACCAGCAGAGATTATTTGCTGATCTCAGTTTCGACTACAAAATACACTGCGAATCATCATCAGAAATTCACGCACGCCACATTGCTAGGAACAACTGACACAGAAGTCATCCTTCGCAGCCCAGCATAAGCAATAGCAGAATTTTCATTCAATCATACAGCATGGAATAATACAGCAGATAACCAAAATTAAACGATGAAAGGTCCAACTAGAAGCGTGGAATTGCAAGATCCAAATTCTTGTACAGAAGCCGGCACAGAAGATGATAAACCCTACCACGAGGATGTAGTCCGAGCCGCCCACCCGACCCGACAAAAACCAGACCCAGAATTCCCACTGAAAGTGAAACTGTGAAAGAAGTGCACAATTATCGATAAAGAACCAGAAGATAGCAAAATTCGACGAATGTTTCATAAGAATTACATAGAAAACGCTCAGGGGCCCAGGAATTCCAAGAATCTATAATTCCCAAATATAATCGGGAGTTGCGTCCGAGAAACGAGAAGAGAGCAGAATTCAACAAATCTTATGGAAGAAAGAATCTCAAAAGCCCAAAAATTTCAAGACGCTACAATTCCCGAAATGTAATCAAGGAATCACCTGAAAACCCTCCGGAATCCGATCGACGCTAATTCAATTCAAATGAATTGCGCATCTCTCTCTAAGAGAAAAACACAACGGCCGATCGACGCTAATTCAACGTCAAATATCACAACGCGTAATTGCGCGGAATTTCTAGAACGAGAAGATTAGATTTTTTTTTTTTTTCCGGCCTTTAGCTAAGCAGATGGAGAGAGAGTTCAAAACGAACGCGCGAGATTTTCTTGGGGAGTACGGCGTGGGATGGGATTTTGATAGGATTGACCGGAAGTTTTTCTTTTCAAAAATAATTCTAATACACGATACCATCGTTCTCATTTTACCATCCCGAACAGGCCACGTAATGCTGGGAGGGATCGGGACCTACGGGTAGGATTATCGCTAATTACGCTGTTTATCCCTTGTTTCAAACGAATACATCTGCAGATGAAGAGTCTGACTTTTGTGGGTTGTCTGGCGCGTCAGGGCTGTTTCTGGAAGGGTTTTAACCGTCCATTTCAAGGCAATGCGCAAATATTTTTTATTTAAAAAAATCCATCAAAAAAATAATATTTAAAAAAAAACTCGCCTTGGGAAATTAGTCTAGGCTATAAGATGCGGAGCTAAGTGGCGTGTTTCATGTAAACCATTTATTTTATTTTAATATGCTAATAATTTATGTAAAAGTTAACTTGTTTATTGTATTTAAATTCATTTATTTAACTAATTGACTAATTTTTATATAACTAATTGACTAATTTTCATCCAAATATGTAAAACGGCCACATTTTTTAAATATATATTCATATGTGAATTAAAATATGCTTCAATACATTTATATACTAGAATATAATAATAATTTTTATAAAATTATTTTTTTATACTTATAATAATAATATTTTAAATTATTTAAATGTTGAAAATACTATTTTAAACCATTTTGTTACTTTAATTTTATAATTTAAAGATGGGAACATGGACAATAATATTAGACAGATGAAAAGTTTAACCCAGCTTTTCTATTTGGGGTGTGTTTGATAATAAGTAAAACTTGTCAAGTTAAAACTTTTCACTTTCAACAGCTATATTATTTTTAATCATTTCTTCGTATTTTTCTATACAACTACCCTACTTCTCAATCATTTCTACATAACTACCAACACAACTAACTTATCTATTTCAATTTTTTCCTATTTATTCTTTATCATTACCTCTATCATATCACATTATTTGATAACTTCTACTTTCTACAATTTTGCATTAAAAGTTTTATCCGACCTCAAACACATCCTTAGTAGACTTCTTTCAATACTTTATCTAAGAAGAATCCTATTCTTTATTACTCAAACCGACGACTATTGAATATTTGTTTAAATTTTTAATTTTTCATCGTGTTCAAATAAGGCATTTTTAGCAATAAAATTTGTATCTTTTCATTTTAAAATTGAAACAATATTAAAAATTGAAAAATATCATTTGAGTAGTAAAAAATTAAAATATCTTGTTTATGATGTATTTGTTTACCCTGGTAACTTTTTACTCTCAACAGTCACTCTAGTTTTTAAATTTTTTGTTCATTTTTTTATATAATTATCCATTTTTCAATCATTTATACACAAATATTCATATAAATGATGTATTTATTTAATTTTATTCTGTTTACCCTTCATCATTACCCTTTTTTATATCATACTATTTGTTTTCATTTTAAAAACTTTTAGAATAAAAAATTTTACTTGAAAAGTTTTATTATTTTCTAAACATATCTTGAGGCACATATACACGAGCAAAAATATAAAAAATCAACACTAGATAAATTTTTATGTGTAGAGGCTGTTGAGATGAATGAGATAAGGACGATATGATAATTTGAAATGAAAACATAGTAAGAATATGAAAATGTATTCCAAGATGATTGAGTAAAAATGTATTGACAAGTGAAAATTTTCATTCCATAATCATACCATTTTAGAATGATCTTAGCCATGAACATGTCTTAGCTTCAAACGGTGAACAAGCGGTAGCCCATGATTAAAATCATATGCTTTTAATAGCGAAAATAAATATTTTTGGCCGATCCTTAACGGTTAAATCAAAATCTAATGCAAATTTTTATTAAAAAAAAATCAAAATCCAACGAGCACACTGCGTTCAAAATTCTTAGTTCAATTAAGGTCGTATTTAGTAAAAGGAGAAAATGATACTAGCACTTTTCTCCACTTTCAACTCCCTTCATATGACTACCATACTATGCAATTATTTGGTTATATCTTTTATACAATTATTATATTTATTTCGACTTGATTATTTTTACCCTCACTGTTTATATTTCCAATAGTTCGTTTCTTTTTTATTGAATATTTTTGTATATGCTCATTGTCAACAGCAGACAATACTTTCATGCAACAAATTCCATCAAAGTATTCCGTGTTGCTGTCTTAATTTCGCCTATTTTGATAATTAAACTAAAATTCAATTTGCTCATTTTAGAAAATCATTTTTTATTATTGTAATTAAGCTATTTCGACCAAAGTTTTGACTGGACTGTGCTTGCTCAAAAATATTATAATTATATATAAATATAAAAATCACTTATATCCATTAATATATTCATTGGAATGTGATGATTATTTTGACTGTACAATTTAAAATAGATATATAAATGAAACAATTTTTAATGATCTTACATTTTTATAACTTCTATCAAAGGGCCCCGTTTCCATTTTACTTCTATCCAAGCGTCCCATTTTAATATTTATGCAAGTATTAAAGTATAATGATTGCATTGGCTTTTCTCATTTTTTAACAATCTTTTAAGGATACGCAGGTTCAAGCAAAATATTTTTTATTGCTCAAATTGTATATTTTAAATTTAAAAAATGAAAAAATAAAGCAATTTTCATGCATACCAACCTTATTTTTAAAATTGCAATATCACTCTTCGCATTTTTAATATAATTTTTGACACCTTAATATGCAATAATACTTTTTCACTCAATTTCAATATTTCATGGATGATTCCATTGTAATGTTAGTTTTATATTTTTAAAATACTTTTAATTAAATCCAAGCCATTAATAATATAAGCCAATATGTATATCTTTCTATTTCAAAAATTATTCGGGTTGGAAATTTATGTTTTAAAAATATAAAATCAGTTGAGAATTATTTTCGAATCACACCCGTGTAAAATGGGAACAATTGTCTCTCATAAAATTAGATGGAAATTTAGTATTTTACAAGTATAGGTTGGAGCTTGTTGTCTATCTTAAAATTAAATAGAAGTTTATTGTCTTCCCTGAGAATAGGTGGATCTTGTTATATTTAATGTAAATGTATTTGATTTGTAATATCAAATGTCATATTATACAATATCAATAAAAATTTAAAAATAAATATATAATATACAAAAGCTTCCAATATAAGTATTTTTGACATCTAACATAAATAAATATGATGAACAATATCAAAGGTATGAATTTTAACAAAAAAAAAAATCTCAAAATATAAAATAAACTAAATGCTACCTGTAGCATATGATCATAACCCCATTGTGAATTGCTGCATGATTAATTCTTTTGCAAATCATGTTTATAATGCTTGATTAATAATTGAACTTTGTTGGACAACTCTAACACAACAAACTCATTTTTTAAAACAAATATTACTTTCCAAAGCACATTCATTTTCCATTCAATAGTTTTTGTACTTTTACTAACTCATTTTACTTGTGATGAAAAAACACACCACATGATCCAACTTCTTGTGCAATATACAAAGTTCCTTGCTTACATGGTATACTTACCATAAGCTCAAAGTATTTCAAATATCCCCAATGTGTCCTCAATCAACTCTCTCTTGCATAGAATAACTCACCATTAAGAGTTACAGGTCCTTCATTATTTTAATAGAGCTTACATCTATTTGTTACAATTCCTCTTAAAAATACATGGGCATCATTTCCTAATTGATCAATACACTTGACGAAATAGCATTGAGATCTTTGAGAATAATAGCATTGTGTTCTAAAATCATTTTGATATCCTTTAAATGAAAGGATGAGCTTTCTTTTTTTATTTGAAAGGTAAATGAAACGATGAACTTTGAGAATGGTAGAAATTGATAATTGTGATAAATAAGTACAAAATTTGAGAACTCCCGCAAGTAAATTGGAACCCACGCCCCAAATTTTCATTTTTATATTTATTATAAAATATATTATATACAAAATATCTAAATAATATTTATTCATTTATGTATATATTAGATTTAGATGAAACTTATTCTCTTAATTAAACAAATGATGTTAAATTTAGATGAAACTTATTCTCTTAGTTAAACAAATAATGTTAAATACAATTAATGAATTGAATTTTCATCAGACATCAAAATCTCAAAACAGAGGAAGTTACATAGAACCACTTCTATTCTATGTAACCGAAGTGGGCTTGTTTATACCATTCATATTTATGTTTAAATATTGATTATCATGTTGCAATAATATTATAAATAAATTATATTATTTTAATTTACATTTGTCTTTATATTTCTATTATTCATTTTTATGTTTATTAATTTCCTTCCTTTATCTTGTTTTTAATATTACATTTTCTTCTAGAAATATACTAATATTACTATATTTTTTAAAAATGTAGTTTGACTATGTACTATTATTTTTCTTATATAATTTGTTGTTATTATAGATTCATATGAAATTCTAAACTTTCCATTCTTAAATAAAATATAAATTTGTTAATTTGAATTCTAACTTGGAATTTAACCTAAACTTAATTTCCATAAACTGAGTTATGATTTAGGTTTGTGTTCATACGGCCATTACAGAGTCTATGATAAGGATGAAATGTGCACCCCACGCTGCAGATTTGAATGATGGGACCCTTTCAAAAGTTTCGAAATAAAATATAAAGAATTAAAACTAAAAATCTCTAAAATAGGTAAGCAGGTGGTCTGCCATTTTGGAAAATAATATAAATATAATTTTATTATAAAATTCATAAGCTAGCATAATTTTTATGTCTAAAATATTTTATTAATTTATCTAATAAATAAAAACATTTTCAATGGTTGAGGTTATATATGTATAATTATATAGGTTAGGTAATTATTCAGTGTGTGTTTGGTTGAGCTAAAAAATATCAATCAAAACTTTTCAATAAAAACTTTTCATTTTCCATAACTGCATTATTTTTTAATTAATTTTTTGCATTTTTCTACACAAACTACCATATTTTCAATCATTTTCATACGATTACCCGTACAACTAGTTTATCTATTTTAACTTTATTCTCGTTATACTTCATCATTTCTTAATTAATATCACATTATTTTCTATTAATTTGACAATTTTTACTAAAAAAACCGTTCATTAAAATTTTTTACTCCTAATCAAACACACCCTTAATGTTATAAAATAATCTCAAGGCTAAAAACACCTTTTTTAACATCCTTATTTCACATCCTACATGATTATCTGATCTTAGAGATGTTTTATGGTAGATTTTGGAGATTTTTAACTTCATAGTTGTAGTTATATTTTGTTTTCAGAATTTCTAACAGGGATTGATGCTCGCCCTTCACCAATGGTGCAATTTGGGTTCATAAACTTAAGTTTGTATTAATCTTCATCTTAACTTTATAAAGTCTAAGGCCCTATTTGGCATTGCAATGACTATTTTTCTTTTGCTTTAGAAAAAATAGATAATTATATTTAATACAAGTGATATTTTGAAGCTTCTGTATTAAGTGCTTCTAAGCCGTCTTTTTATATAAAAATAACAATAAACATATTGATAAACTATAACTTTTGCCAAATAGGAATTTGATTATCATATTTTAAAAATGGATAAGCCATAAGAAGCCCTTAAAAGCAATGCCAAACATGACCTAAATTTCAATGCTAACTTTATATGTAAAATTAAACTTTAACCCAATTTTTGTAGATGGGATTCAAATTGAAATTCGAATTTGCAGGTATCTATTAACCTCTAAGAATGATAGATTTAAAATTTTATGTCAATATAATATATTAACTAAGAAATCATGTAAGTCAAAATAATAGCACACCGGATAACTAAATGTTGAAAAAGCATAGTAATTTCTAATATATTTTCAGAAGAAAATTTACCTCATTAAAATAAGAAAAAAATGAAAATTTTAAAAATAAATAATATAAACATAATCGTGAATGTGAACAAAATAATATAATTTATTTATAATATAATTTCAATATAAAAAACACGTATTCAAACAAAAACATAACTAATATAAATACGAGAAAATGGCATTTAATTTGTTTGTATATAACATATTTTATATTATATAATAAATTTCATATCAAATGTAAATAAGGAAAATCAAGTTCGAGTTTGCTTGATACTTTCACGAATCGGATTCTTTTTTTAATAATGACAAATGTGGTTTCTTGAGTTCGGGTTGCTTGTGCCCCCAAAATGCAAGCCGAAACGCCGATTTTCTTGGGTTCGTCTAGCTGGGTCGGGTTTCAACTAGGCCCAGTTGATCCCCAGCTTTTCAAAAGGTTATAGGAACGTTTTCCATTTTCCCCTCTGCGGCTGTCTTCCCCTTGTGGACTCGCCTCGTCGTTCTCCACCCTGCTTCGCGACGGTGCGTATTACTCTCTATCTTAGCCTTCGAATCTTACACTCATGGCGGCTGCAGTGAGTTGTTCTTGTCTCCAGTCGATTAACCATGCATTCCAACCAACGTCCTCCTTTTGCTCTTTTTCCTAGGTTCGCGAAAATCGCAGCTTTGCACCCCCACGGACGATAATCCAGCTTGCTGTGACTCGGGTATCTGACTTTTTGCGATTGTTGCCCAAAGGTTCGCCGATATTTGCTAGCATGTTGTCTGGTTATCTTCCGTCACCCCTGTTTCTCAGCCATCTATACACAATTGAACACTACGAATTCTGAAAGAGTTATCTATACGTGGTTGTTGGAATGGATTGCATAACGAATGCCTTAGCGTTGGACAGCTGAATTATTATTCTTATGGGTTTTTCATTATTTTTCGTTGTTTTATGGAACAGGATAAATGAAGCCTTTTCCTACCATTTTAAGATCCATGAATAGCCTACTACGGGCGCACCGATGTCAGCCTCCATGGATGATTAGGACCTTCTCTACGAACTCAGGTTTTTAATTTTTTTCCCAACTGTTTCTATAGTTGGCATTCCTATGTGGATTTTGTATTGGCATTTTTAAATTTGGCTTTATGGAAGAACAAGGGATGCATCAGAATGAGGATGGTTCGATGTATAGAGTCACAAGACCATGAAGAATAAAATTCGAGCATAAGGCACTTGAGGGAACCTAGGAAGTCAGTACAAATTCGCCTAAATAAATCCTTGAAACTTATCACGCTAGCATGATTTTCGGCCCGGTTTTAAGTTGGGAGCTTGTGTGGTCTCACTTATATACTTGAGAGCTTGTTGTCTCCCCCATTGATATTTGGGAGATTGTAGTCTCCCTATTTAATCTTGTAAGAATTATCTCAAGGCTTGATTGTAAGATATATTGAGATTTAATGTAAAATACCCCAATCAAAAAATAAAAAAACACCCTCGAAACGTATATGTGACAGGTAGAGTTTTTGTGACCATGCCATATTCGCTTACCCGAACACCAAACACAGTTTCGTTCTAAACGTAAAAAGGAAATGAAATTTTTAATAAATGAACAAGAAACAAGTCTTTTGCAAGTTACAACTATCAACAACGAATCTTTCATTTGGAAGTATTGAACTCACACGTGATTCCGAGCTTCTTCTTCCCAATAAACATGTTTTATCCATTGGCATCCAAACCAGATTGAATGGGTGATAGTTTCTCATTCAGAGTTTGCAGGCCAGAAGGATGACCAGAAAGAATGTGTAGGGAAATTGTTGAAGAAGACACTAAAGGATTCATGGGCTAACAAAAGAGATGATTAGGAAAGAGAGTGGAATGATGTGACATGACGACATGACTATGCTGCTTAGCTTGGATAACAATGGTAATGATCCCATGTAAGATAACTAGATTCAGCTACATATGTGGGAGGGGAAGGTGTGATCTTAATTTGGTTTCTAGTATAGATATTGCCAATAATTTCAGTTCTACTCTAATCCCAATGGCTTTCAGTGTGACCTCCTTAATGATTTTTGGAATCCCAGAAAACCATAATGCATATGATGGAGGAAAATCTATCCATGTGTGTGAATAGAGATAGAAATGGATTGTTTATATTTCAGGCTTCTACTCTTGGGCCTTAACTCGTAATTCTTGCTGGTGATATGATCCAACTGCCAATTTAATAGTTTTTTCCCCCTCAAGTGTGTGGGATTGTTGAAGGTATATGAACTTTCATCAGTGGGACAACTCAGATGATCCATGGCAAATGTTTTAACTCATATCCCCCGTGTCAAAAAGGAACCTCTTTTATATTTATAGCTCTGATTATTGGAATGTATGATCATTTGCAACTTATTGCATGGGATGGTTCCATTCTACTGTTAGTTTTATATCTTCAAAATATTTTTCATTAAATCCAAGACATTAATAAAATTAGCCAATATGTATATCTTTCTATTCCAAAAATTATTTTCATTGGAAATTTATGTTTAAAAATGCAAAACCATTTGAGAATCAATATGCAACTATTAAAATTTGAAAATAGATTACAATATATAAAAGTTTCCAATATAAGTATTTTTGACATCTAACATAAATACATATGATGAACAACATTAAAGGTCTGGGTTCAACAAAAAAAATATTTTCGAAATCTAAACAAACTGAATGCAACCTGTAGCATATGATCGTAACCCCATCGTGAATTGCCGCATGATTACAATTCTCTTGCAAATAATTTTCTGCACCCTATTTCTGATAGTTGTTGTCAAACAGGAAGTAACTCTGAGGAAAGAACAAACAGCAGTTTCTTTGAGTCGGCTGATGAGTTTGAGCAGCGTATCTTTGGTGGAGTTTCAGAGAACAATCCAGATACAGATTCCTTCTTTCGAAAACTTGATAGGATTGAAAAGATTTCTGGAAGATCCCATAGAGACTATAGAGGAAATGATGCCTATAGCCACCAATTTGTGGATCACATGGATGAGATATATGACCAACCATCTGATGGAATGGAAGGGAAGTTGGAGGAAGCTGCTTACTTTGTTCACGGTGATGAGATACTAAATGAAGATTATGCATTCAGACCAGATATGTCCTTTCAGCCTGGAATGACATACACTGTCAAGGTATGGAAGATAACTGAAGTATTATATGATAGATTAGAAAAGGTCCTCATTTGCAGCTCAACCATTTAAGACTGTAGCTTGGAATGAATGATGGCATCTCAGACAATGTTCCCAATTGCTACCTCTGACAAACAAAGAATTAATATTTTTTTTTAAAGGGGCACTTAGGATGTTCTTGATTCACCTTAAAATCTGTACTATAAGATGTGGCTAAAAAAATTATATGAGTTGCTAACTTAATGAAGCAAACCACCTTTATCATGCTGTGGGCCAACTATAACAACCGAACTTTTTCAGGAAAAATTATCTAAGGAAAAAGTTTTATATGAGATTATAAGACTGTTTGACAATGTAGAATTTGGATACTTAAAGAATAAAATGCCTATAAAATAGGTGTAGTTGAACCGAGGACATTGGGACGTGTAAAACAAAAAGGGATAAAATTAGGAAGTGATTTGAATAATGTGATGATGAAATCCATAGTGAATAAATGAAAATAGACTGAGATGGTTTGGTCATGCACAATGAATGCCAGAAACTTCACCAAACATTGTTAGGAATGGGTTTATTCAAGTAGAAGTCCATAAGAAAAAGAAAGAGAAGAACATGATTGAAGTTGGTTAGGAAAAAAAATGAAAGTACTTGAATGTGCAGTTGACCTCACAAGATCATCAGCAAGAGAATAATAGCATCTATGTGGTTATGGGGCAGAATGTTGGGCAGTTAAAGAGCAACATATACAAAAAATGAGCGTAACGGAAATGAGAATGTTAAGGTGGATGAGCGGTAAAACAAGAAAAGATAAAATTAGGAATGAAATAATTCGAGAAAACTTAAAAGTGAGACCAATTTATGATAAAATGAGAGAAAATAGATTAAGATGGTTTGGTCATGTTAAAAGGAGGCCTGAAGTCGCACCGGTTAGGAAAACAGAGTTTATCCAAGTAGAAGGTGGTAGGAGAATGAGAGGAAGACCAAAAAAAACATGGATGGAAGTAATTAAACAAGATTTTAAAAAATTACAAATTACTGAAAATTTAGTCTTAAATCGCCAAGAATGGCGTAACAGAATCCATGCAGCCGACCCCACATAGGTGGGAAATGGCTTATGATGATGATGTGGTTCGGAGTGAGAAATATTTATGATGATAATCAGTGTTATTTATTTTAGTTTTTCTTTCTAATAGTTATTTACTTTTCCTTCTTTTTCCTATTTTTGACAGGTCAAGGTTCATTAAGATGCCAAAAGCAGAAATATAAATTTGTCTTGCCATTATATCATGGGAAACTCAACTAGAATTTCACGGATCTCAAGATTTAACCATCTAATCTAGCACAAATAGGGAGAAGAAATGAAAGAAAGAGAGGATCCTTTCAAGGAGATAGCAAGAGAAGATAAGTGAGAAACCAAAATAAATTTAGAAAAATATTAGATAAAATGAAGGAGCAAGTATAGAATATTGAGAAACTCTTGTTCATCAATTGTTAAAACAAAATCTACTATAGTGCTCTAGTGCTCTGTTTATAAAAGAAATAGAAAGTCCTAATGTAATCTTTATTGGATACAAATAGATGAAATCATGAAAAAAAGAGACATTTTGAAATGTCTATTAACTTTACACATCAAATCCCCAAAATAATTAATATCAAAAATTTCAAATAAAACATTCATTAAAATTAAACAAGTCTAGAGTCGTTGTAGATCATGTTTGTCTGTATCACTGTCAACCACTTGAAGAAACTCATTTCCAAGTTTGGATTGGGATGTTGTCCTGCATTCACACATTCCTATATAGGGGTCACATATGTGCAACTGTGATGGGAACAATGATTTCCAGAAACCAACAAAAATATGAGAATGTTTACAAATGTGGTCAAATTGTTGTAAACAATTGTTAAAAAATAAAGCATCATACTTTCCAAAATTTCCTAGAAAAAAGGTCTATTGGGGAACCATTCTCTCCTAGGATTTCCACAAACCAATTAACTCCCAAGAAAAGAAATTCCTTCCATCATTTGGTGTGGTGTCATGAAAGAAAGTTGCAAACTGCTTGTGCTTGAAGAATGAAGAGGCCGTATCTTTTACAGCCGGGCGCATCGGGGCAGCCATTCGTCCGGCCCAAAAACATATATATGTGTATATATATATGTATATATATATATGTATGTATGTATGTATGTATATTTTCAGTTTTCTTTTCATGGACAAGTAAAGTGAGGTGTATTAAATCTATAAATCAAGTTTTACTATTTTTGGATTTTTTATGTTTTTTTTTTTTGGATTTTTAAACATAGTGGCATTTACATAATTTTCTGAGAACTTTACTTGTCCATGAAAAAAAAAACTGAAAAAAATTTAAAAAAAAAGTTTTTGGGCTAGGTGCATGGGGGCTGTAAATGATCATCCGGCATGCTTGAAACTGTGCTAATGCAAGCATCATTTGGTTTGCCAGTGAGGCCCCACGGCAAGACATTTTACATTATGACACTAGCATGCTTAAGCAAGGAATGCATTTGTGAGCTCATGTTGAACATTGTTTCATCATGGCGTTCATGAACCTTGATTTTCTTGGTCCATTTTGGTAGTACCTTCAAGTTGCTCCATATGACTGCGCATAAAAAACATCACGTTGCTGTTGCTGCTGCTGTTACTAAACTTGCCTGAGTTCATCTGTTTACTCATTCAGTTTTCCAATTGCTGTATTAGGATCTTGATCTTACGAAGCCCGGAGCACAGAAACCTTTCGAAAGATCAACATTTGAAGTGACAACAGAAGAGGTTCTAAAAAAAGCTGATTTCCGGGTGAGCATGGCCTCATCTTTGGAAGTGACCGATCAATTTTTGAACCTGGTGGTGAACTTTTTAGTGATGATCTATTAGTGTTCCATTGATGTGGTTCATTTGTGTTGTATATATGTGTGTGTGTGCGTGTGTGTATATTTTTTATCAGTTTCTTCCTAGCATGAAGCAAGTTGACCTTCTATGTTACATTCTAGCACTGACACAGTTGTGTTCTGCTCAAACCAAGTCACCATGAATAGTTTCAGCCATGAGTCAATCACATGTCAAGAGCTACCTGGCTGGAGACACTAGACTATTGTGACAGGCATTTACAAAGGAATTGATGCTTCACTAACATGAAGGAAGTTTCATGCTCTCTTATTCTCATGTCCTGATGCTGTTGTCTTCTTAGCACTGTGTAAGAAAATTAATATATGGCACACTTACTATATATTTGCTTCTTGCAGAATGTGAGATTCCTAGCCAACTTTATTACAGAAGCTGGGATTATCATCAAAAGAAGCAAGGTTGGAAACATTGATTTTGTGTCCCCCAATTTGTAACTAGCATTAAAACAAAATTTTGCTGAATCTTATTGTCTTGTTCTTCAAATGATGTTTTATTCACCTGGTGCAGACTGGCATTAGTGCTAAAGCTCAGAGGAAAGTTGCTCGGGAGATCAAGACAGCCCGAGCCTTTGGGCTGATGCCATTCACTACAATGGGTACAAAACAATTTGTTTTTGGGAAGACAATGGAAGATCTTGATGAGGACTACGGTGTTTATGACTACAGTAAGCATATTAAAGCTGTTGAGCCTGTGGAAGATGTGGATCTTGATGAGGCTGATGCTAAAGTGGATCCTCTTGATCCCGAGGTTTTGTAAATCACCCGTGAAGTAGGCCTTGAATCAGAATGCTGTTGGAAGCTTGTGCAAGTCTCCTAATTGTTTAAGACAAAGGAGGAATAGTCTTCAATTAGTTATCCATGAAGAGAATGGGAATGAATACCTTGGCAGTCTTCACTATTGTACTGTTCGGAACCTTGGATTGCAATCGGAGTTTTTAACGGCAGTTTAGAACTAACCACTCTCCTACTGGTTGGGTTCAATCTGGCCTTTGGACTACAAAGATTGTCAGGTCATTGATGGCGAGAAGGATGGACAGCCTGTACTATGGCCTGTGCCTTACTAATCCCTGGTTCAAAGCTTCTTGGCTGAACGGATGACTGTCATTGTTCGTTCCTTGAACATGAGTTTATATCCCGATGATGAAAATCTTAGTTAAGAATTTTCAATTCTACATGATGAGGTCATGATAGCATTTACTGTGGCATTGCTAGTCCTAACAACACACCGATGAACTCAAGTTTAGGTGGCAATCAAACAGCCATTGGTTTCCAAGCACATGGGCTTGTTTCCCGTAGTAGGATGATTGGGCACTCGGGACCATTCCTCAGGTTGTCCACACGTGAAAATGCCCTTGGAGGGCAAAATGGAATTGGTCCCCTAACAAGAAGCTGGAATTGTGGGTGGGGTGGGTTAGAAAGAGAAGATCACAGGGTTAAAAAATGAACCACCACCGCAGATTCTCCATCTTTTTTTTTTTTTTGTCGATGATTTTTATTTCATTTTTCCTATTTATTTTCGTCTTTTTTCTTTTGTGTATCTGGCACATTAATTGCTTGAACTGCCCAATTAATGGTCCACATTATTCACATGAGTGCTGTCCCGTAAATGGAAAAAAAATATGAGTGGAGTTTACGAAACTAACTCTTATTTGCAGGACATTTTCGGCAATACAAAAACATTTCATTCTCTATAATTATCTTATTTTTAAATTTTTTTTTTTTTTACATATTCTCATGCAACTATTTTACTTTTTAATTCTTTTTACACAACTATTCATATAACTAATTTATATATTTTAACTTTATTATTTTTATTTATCATTATTATTCCTATCATGTTACATTATTTTTTCTTATTTGAAAAATTTTTATCAAAAAAAAACTGTCTAAAATTTTTATCATTTTCCGAATGCATACTCAATTCATTATTTTAGATTGGGAAGAGCGTTGAAGTACATGGCTAGCATAGTGGAGAAGTCGAATTGCTCTACTGGAACACCATTTCGAATCCAAATGCAACGGAAGGATGGCATTGTATGTCAGCATTTTATCAGACGCCCATCTTCTCACGCAATGTTTTAAAAACCGAACCGGGAAGTGAACCGTTTTTATGTCCGGTTCAGGTCCAACCGGTTCAACCGCGGTTCGAACCGTTTTGAACCGTGACGTCAGCATGGCATAATTATGATGTAATAATTATATTTAATTTATTTTAATTATTTTAAAATTAAATTAAATATATAAATATTATGTAATATAAAAATTACACTTGTCATCAACAATACATTCAAGTACATCAAATTAAAATTATTATGCAAATAAAAAAAGAATACACTAACCTGAAATAGCTTTTTTTGTTCCTATATGATTAATCAGATCATTTGCAATGAAATTTCAAATATGAATGGAAAAATATAAGATATTTAGAAAAAATTAAATTTACTTTACTTGAAGAAATTAACCACCTAAAAATAAGAAAAAACATTTAAAATTGTACTGTAATTGAAAATGTTCAAATTGGTCATCAACATTCAATTTTGAGCAAAGTTTAACTACGATTTTGGTTTAAAGTGAGTACAAAACACAACTGATATCTTCAAAATATCCAAAAAAGAAGCATCTCCACAAATGCATCTTCATGAATTTCTTCAACTTTCTCAATTTTGTTCCTGATCTTCTTGGATTAGCATTGACCCTATTAATGGATATTAAAATCAAATATTAGTCTTCGAAATAGATTATTATGAAAGTAAAAAAAATAATTAGAAAAGAAGTTTATAAAATATTACCAAAATCTTCAACTCCTGTTGTAGCAATTGCAGCTTGTGGTTGGTCCATTTGCATCCAAGTCTCAACATCTTCTTCAGTAAATAAATCTTCAGAGTCTTCAGACTCCACGGTCCAATCTTCCAAAATGTCTATGTTATCTAAAGATATAGGATCAAAGCCAACTTTCCTTTTTTTCTTCCTACATAATGAGAATAGAAGTTAAAGAGAACATATAAAAAATAAATTAATCAAAAAACACATTGAATTTAATCATACCTCTCAAGCAAACGTAAATTATATTGAACATAAACAAGATCATTCAATCTTCCATGCTCCAATCTGTTCCTCTTTTTTGTGTGTATACGTTCAAATACAGACCAATTTCGCTCGCAACCAGATGAGCTACAAGTTTGGCTCAAGACTTTAATAGCAACAGCTTGCAATTTTGGAGCACTGCACCCATAGGACTCCCACCAAAGAGCTGCAATATCATATAGAAAAGTAATGTAGTTAAAATTTCAAAAAAGAAATATTACAATCTAAATTTAGATTACCTGGATCCAAAGTATAACGTGCTGCTATAGCCGCTGGCCTCCCAAAGTCTCCTACAGCATCTCGATATAATTTTGCATCTTCACTGATACTAACTTGTGCTTCCATGTCGTCACGATTTAATCTTTCAATCACTTCAAGTACTCCAGACCATGTATGAAACTTAGTCTCCCGATCAGCATGATAGAAAAACATTGGATTGAAATAAAACCCTGCTAGATGAAGAGGACGGCGAAGTTGATTTTCCCAACGGGTATCAATGATGTTGAGCACTTGACTACAATCCATATTGATTTTTTTGAAAGTTTTCTCTATTGCTTTCTTTGCCCTTCGCATGCTTTCAAAAATATATCCCATTGAAGGTCTTTCATCACTATCAACTAATCGTAGTACACGAACAAGTGGCTCAAATGCTGATACAATAATCTCACATCGCTCCCAAAATGCAGAACAAAGTATTAGATCGGTTATTGTCTTCACCTTTTGATTACGACCCCACTTTCTATCATCCCATTCCTTACTAACAACCATGGATCTTAATTTATCTTTGCATGTCAAGAGACTTTGAATTGCCAGAAAGTGAGTTGCAAACCGCGTCATTGCGGGCCGAATTAACTCCTTTCCATCTGTGTATTTTCTCATCAATGCAAGTGCAAAACTGTTGTTGTATATAAAGGTAGAAATGGAACGAGCATCATCAATCACCGTACTTACAATATCAATTTTTCCAATATCTTCCAACATTAAATCCAAGCAGTGTGCTGCACATGGTGTCCAAACAATATGTGGATACGTGTATTTCAACATTTCTCCAGCCAACTTATAATTTGATGCATTATCAGTTATCAATTGAACAACATGCTCCGAACCCACTTCTTCTATAACTTTTTTAAACAGATCACACAACATATTTGCAGTTTTTATCTCTGTAGATGCATCAACAGATTTAAGAAAAATTGTACCTTTAGAACAATAAACAAGAAAATTAATCAAAGTTCTTTTCTTTTGATCTGTCCAACCATCAGCCATAATGGTGCATCCATATTCTTTCCATTTTTCTTTATAGGAATTGACAACCTGTTGAATCTCCTGATAATTTTTTTTCAAAATAAAACCACGCATATCATGATATGTAGGAACTCTAAATCCACGACCAATGGTAATAATGTTGTCTACCATCTCTTGAAAATATGGAGAATTCACTGCATTGAAAGGGATGCAAGAATGGAAAAACCATCGACCAATAGTCACTGGAAAGAACTTTGAAATCCCTTTCAATTTCTTTGTTGCATTTTGATTAACTTCTCTTACCTCCTCAACTTCTTCATCAGTAGTATGTAATGATACAAATGAACTCTCTTCCGTGGCACTAAAAGGTTGCTTATGACTTTTTTGAGAAGTAATGCCATCTAAATCCATTTTTATCTGTTGTTGTATATGGTACGACACCTCCTTGCAAACTGATACATCACCTTTTACCTTCGCTAGGTGTTTTTTCATACGGTGAATTCCTCCCCCACTAAATACTCTCCCACAATATAAACATTTAAACTTTCCTTTTCCAACCTCCGTTACGTGATTCCAACCTATATCATTTCTACCTCTTAGTGCACGAGATTCAATAGCAACTGATGCAGAACTACTATTCATATTTGGGGCACTCGCTGGCTCAGTAGGTGAGGGATTTGATTGGGATTCTGACATTTTTGTAAACCTACAACTCTACAAGTCAAATTATAAACAACATTTTAGCATGCATGCACATCTTATAATTAAAATATCTAAACAAAAATTCTAAATAATCACTGCGTATCATGCGGAGAGGAAAAATGATGGAAGAGTATTAAAACAATTGAATATTGTATAAATTCTGTTTTTATGGAAGTAAGAACAGGGAATATAATTAACATTGAATCTGGATGCATCTTGACATAGAATCTGACGACATTGTCTATTTCAATGTGCGGGCTCTTTTTTAGTGAATAAGTTCTTTTTAATTAGATAATCAATCTAGAAGGAACCCTCTGTCCCATACAAGATTTGGTAGCATTATTAAGAAGAGAATCTAGCGACAGAAATAATATCGGCCCTCAAGTGCAATTGAACAGAATCATAGAGTGCAAAAATCTATCAAGATTGACAACAATAACCACCACAACAAATAACTCAATTCCAAATCTACTAACTAAAATGAAGTTGGTAAAAGAGTTCTGATTGCTATGAAAATGCAGGAAGAAATCTATTGGCTTTTCTTATCCTGTCAACATGGTTTAGGTGGTTCAAACAGAAGCATTGAAGTATATAAATGGAAGGGTTGGTAAGACCGTAAGAGAACCTGATTGCAGAAAGGACGTCACTGGTGCCCCATGGAAGAGCATAGAAGTTCCGCACGAATCCAAAGCAGAATTGATTCTAAAATTCCATTCGAACCGACAGGATAGAGAGGAAGTTCTCAAGAAAAAGAGAAAGGAGAGAGAAGGGACTACCGTGAAGGAGCACCAGCAATGGCGATGGAGAGCTCTGGCAGGACAGGAGAGTCGACGGCGACAGCAGGATTTTGGGCGGGAGAGGAGAGGGCGTACGAAATCGATTTTGGAGCCGATGACGCTGCCGGAACCGATGCTGCTGGAACCGATGCTGCCGGAACCGTGAAGGGAGCACTAGCAATGGCAATGACGCTGCCGGAACCGTGAAGGGAGCACCAGCAATGGCAATGACGCTGCCGGAACCGATGCTGCTACGACGCTGCCGGAACCGATGCTGCTAGCCTGCTACGACGCTGCCGGAACCGAGCCTACGACGAAAATGGGCATCTATGTTTGCTGCCGGAGCCGATGACGAAGACCAGGCACTGCGACGGTTGCCGGACGTCGATTCCGGCAGACTACGACCTGAATCCGCTGCAGCAGGTGGCCGACGGCGATGGTGGGTGAACCCTAGCTCGGCGAGGAAGGAAGAAGAGGGGAGGAGCAGCGGGCGCGAAGTCGCGATTCGCGAACGAAATGAAATGTCAAATGCGACATTTTATTTTATTTTTTTAATTTTTAAATAAAAAAAAAAGATGCGAACCGAGCCGCGGTCGGACCGGTTTTTACGGCCGGTTCACACGGTTCGAACGGTTTTCGTCAAAACTGAAGAACCGTAGCTGAACCGAACCGTTAAACGACCGGTTCACGGTCGGACCGGACGGTCCGGTCCGGTTTTTAAAACACTGTTCTCACGCACGGAGAAAACACAAATGGTGCACGGTATCCAAGCATGGAATTCCAAAAGGGAAATGGTAGCGTCCCATCAATATACATCAATAAAATATTACATAGCACCCACGACTTGGATTATTTATTTTATTCATTTTAAATGAAAACTGCGTTAACCCAGCATAACAATTTTAAAGATTTGTTCCGAACACTAAAATGAAAAAAAGAGAGAGATAAAGAGAGAGACGCAAGTGTTAATTTAGTCAAATTAGGAATATTTTAAATTGGGTAATCTCCCAACCCGATCTAAAGTACAAATCAGTTGGGCCGGCAAGAAAGTTTGGTAAATAATAATAGTAGTCGTAGTAATAATAATAATAAAGCAGCTTCGATACTACCGAAATGAATCCCGTGAGCCGGCCATGGGCGGAAGTGGACTCCACGAGTTGCTGATTTTAATCTTTTTGGCAGGGCGTGAGCCCCATTTTCTTTCACTAATCCAGCGAGAGACATGAACTTCCAGGTGTACCCGAACTTGCCGGTTTTCTTCACGCGGTCTACCAAACGGCGTTTCTTAAAGAAATAAGCCATGGTAGTAAGCCAAGGAATTCATTTCGTCCAAACACTTACCATTAATAAAACTATCTGGCGACTCTTGTCCTTGAAGATGGTAGATCGCGCGATGATCCAGCAATGAAATTCAGACAGATCCATTGACTGAGTGAGTAGGCTGCAATTGGAAAGCCAGCTGTACCGTTTTGCCTTTGTTGCATTTTTAACTCCCTTCTACCATTTATTTATTGAATTAGTATGGTACTCCTCAGTGTCCATCTTTATTATTTTTTCAGCAATCTGTCTACTAGGTGCACGTTTTGTGAGCCATGATTTCAACATCTACGTCCAAAACCCACGGCACTCAACAACCGTGCAGTGTGGCTGAGTCCACACGCTGGGCCCATGTTGGTGGGAGACGGCCCTACGGCTGACAATGCCGTTTGGTTGACCTTTTGCTAACGAACGGTGGATACTGTGCGCGTGGTCCAATCTCTGATACGTTGCGCTAGTTGGATGGTCCACAGCTACCTTCCACGTTGGTGGAATGAGGTGGCATGAAAGATGCATTGGACTTGGCTGAGCCATTGAAAATGAAATCCCTTCTTGTAAATTCAGACTGTCCACATCATCCTTTCATCTGTCCGTCCCTCCATCCAAACTTAAACACCCTTCCCCAAACACATTTATCAATCATTTAAATCTGATTTTAAAAATATTTTATATAAAAGAAAGAGATTAAGCTATTTTTTTTTTTTAATATCCAAAAATCCTTTTAGCTGATTCTTGACTTGGGCGACGTGGGTTTGTAGCGGGCAGCGTATCAGTGCACAGGCGGAGCAGCAGTGGAAGGATATGTGCCTTTAAAGAGAAAGTGGGGAGTGGGGGCCACAAGAAGCACAAAATAATTAAGTGGGATTAGACGCCCACATGCCTGCACATGGTCCATGTATCCTCCCACAATTACAGTCACCAACCACATCTTGTTTTCTATACTCGACTCTAACAAAATAAAGTTTGCCAGTGTCCAAAAATAGCCCCACCAATTAACTGCTTTTACCGAACTGCCCGCATTGATGCCACTCATTCCGTTCCACCTCCCTGCCACCTCTTTGACAGTCACACCCACGCCTAGCTTGCTTCACCACTGAGTCGAGGCTCGAGGGATTTGGTACTCAATTCACCTCATTATTATTATTATTATTATTATTATTATATATTAAAAATTTTCGTTTTTTATATGATAATATTTTTAATCATTATGTTCTTATTATCTTGCATAATATTTTCTCTTTTTTTCTTTTTCTACCTTTTTTCTTGGTGAGTAATTGGGGAACTCTTCCTCTCATCTCAGCCAACCAATGAGATGAGCATCATCAAGTACTATCCGAGAGGAACAACATAATGAATAGAATAGGACAAGTTACTTCGGATATGTTCCTTCTAATTAACTCCGAATTATTGCACTTCTCATTTTTCTTGCAAATAATTGAAGCATATTCTTCAAGCGATAGACATAAGAAGGACTGCGAAGTTCTCTCCCATTTCGAATTATTAGCTCCACAACCAAAATTCCTGGAGTTTGCATGAAAAAAGAGAAAAAAACATTTGGACTTCTTATTTGGAGAGCAATGATAGAAACCCAACTTTGATTAAAACCAAGGCCTCTCCACAACGAAAAGTATTATGATGTTGATTATGCATATGATGTCTCATTAACCTTTGTTGTTTGGTACATGAAAATGATGTGACAATCAGTGCCACAACCAACAACATTTTGGATCATGTTGCAGTAGATCTCAACTTCTCATCCACAATGGCTTGTTGGAAGGCATTCATATTACCAAAGCCAGGGCCCCAAATGCACCTTTTTTTTAATTAAGCAACGCATTTGTAAAGTTCGAATGGATCATTCTCTCTTTAGTAACGTCAACAGCAAGTGAGCAATTTCCTTCTGTCTCTTCTTTGACCCTTTTTTTATTATAATCTTATTACTGCAAATATTTGTTTTCTCCTACATATCTCTGCCTTACTAATCTCCTTTAACTTGTTTTTCTTCGATTCTGAGTGTTATTTCTAAAATTTAAAATGCCTTTAGGTAGATGTGGCACTAGCAAATAAACTTTTATGCTTGAGGTAGGGCTTGTTTAATTTGTGAGATTATTAATCAAGTCCCAGTAAGTAGGTAAACTTCCATAACTAAGATAATTTTACATGGATGAATTAAGTAGTTAAAATTATTAAGCTTGTTTATTTTTTGAAGATTAAAATATTGAATAGATCTCATAAATTCTAAGTTATTAAATGCATACATTGTCATTCAAGATAATCTCGTGAAAATATTTGGATAATTTTGAAATTCAGGTCAGAAGACTTGGTGGCACTTCCGTAATTATATAGAAGTTGGGGGCCATGCTGGCGTCGGGGAACCAGACCAGCCGGGGGCCCGGGGCCGCCTCCAGGCATGGGCATCGATTCGCCACGAGCGGCCCTCGTTTGGTGCAAGGCGATCGAGCGGAGGTGGGAAGAAGAATCTCGCACAGCTGCATGTGCCAGAAACGGAAAAGAAACGGAGGATCGATAAGCGTCCCCGTTTCCATAACTTCCCGTTGCTCTTTCTTGGAATTTCTGCATCCGCGAGTTTCATATTCCAAATGGACGGTTGTCATTGGACGGGCATCTTGGGGGACACAAATCCAATGGCGACTGATGGCTGGACATTTTACGGTTTCAGCGGACGCTGCCTGACGTGGGAATTCGCATACAACCATTCAAAGACGATAGATAAAACAATCCCCTCAGGTCAATACCGAGTCTGTTCAACGAAATTTCATTTTCTTATCCAATCAATACTAACCCTAATATTTAGAAAATGTGTCAAGTTTGTGTTTGACATCGGGTTATGTTTAAATTATTGATGCGGATTGAAAATGCAGGTCGTATGTTCTACGTATGTTGTAAAGTAATCGTTTTTGCAAATGAGACATTTAACTTAGAATTCTTTCCCTTATCTAATAAGATAAACCATATATACAGTGATTGAACTGTATTGAATTATTATCTGGTATTAAAGCAGGCAGATTTTGCAACAAATGGGTAGCAGAAACAAACTCGATGATTGACATCAACGATGCAAGGAAAAGCAGCGTCGGCTCGAAAGCGAGCTGTAGCTTGCTTGAAATAGCTGCCTGGAGGACCCCACAACCACGGCCCTGCCTCGCCATTTATTAGCCCTTCCAATTCTTTTATTTTTATATTTTTAATTATTTTATAATTACATTATGTCTCAATTTATATTACAATCGGGCTATGAGAGAGTCTTATAATTTTTTCCAAAAAGAGACCCAGAGCTCTCAAAATATGAAAGGAAAGAAAAAGCCCCCAAATTGCATAACCAGAATTTGATACCCGAACTACTACAAATATTGGCAATGCCTTACCAACCGAGTCGTCAACAGCGGCGCAGAACGGCGTTCTGCGGTTGGCGCGGGATCGAATCCCATTCGGGATTTCAGTCCCAAATAAATTGGAGTGGGAGCAGGTTGTCTCATGGGTAGAAGAGGTGTGAGAGCAGGTGGTCTCTCAGGTGGCTGTTGGAAGCTGTGTCTTCCAGATTTCTTTGGGATGTTATGTGTGTCCCCAGATTTGTTGGGATGTTATGTGTCCCCAGATTTGTAAAAATGTCTCAGATCTTCAAGTATAATATGTGTTGAGATACATGTAATTATATACTAATAAAAAAAAATATATTGGCAATGCCTTCGATCACTGCACTAGTCATATTCTTTTTTATTAGTATTATACATACTGTGACACCTAATGTTACAAACTAAATTTTTTTACAACTCTCACAATTGGAAAGATATCTTGTAAATACCTTCACACTCAGATGAGACAACTATAATACCTAGATAATTTGCAAATATACCCACGTAGTTTTAGAAATTGCAAATTATCCCACACAGTATGACCTTAATTGTAAATATGCTTATATCATTATGATGTCGTTACTGCACTATTATGACGTGAGTATAATTGTAATGGTTTGGAAACTTCATGAGTATATTTAAAAAAATTAAATATTCCTATTTAAATTTTAAAATTGCAAATATACTAATATAATTTGCATATCTTTGTAAATATAACCACGCTGTGATGGTGCGGTAACGATATGAGTATATTTGCAGTTATAGCCAAAACTAAGTAAGTATATTTGCAAATTACTTTCTCCATTACTAGAAGGATACATGGTACAACTTGCCCTAGATAGGTTTTGAACCCAAGGTATCTGGCAACAATGCCTTCGCGCTTGACGTATAAGGCAACAGCCCATTAGCATTAGCCCTTGTAAATTGGCTATGAAAGATGTTTCTTCAGAGCCAATCGCAGAATTTGTAGGAATTTTTCCTATGCAATTTTTCTCGTGTGCTCTAACTTTTGAACAGAAGGCACCCTAACCACTTTTCATTTTTACAAAGACACCTCTATAACTAATTTCAGATATTGCATTCAAATTCAAGGAAGACAATAAGTTCACATTTATTATGTGGTGAGACAACATGCTTCCATCTATTTTACATGATAGATAAAACTTGAAGAGAGAAATGTCATACTCCCGAGTTGTGGGGAGTCAAACACTGATAGGAAGCGTGACAATAAAAAATAATCTTACCCCATTAATAAAATGATTTTTACTTCATTTTTTTTTCCCCTCATTTCATGTTTTGAAGCAATGAACGGCGGCGACAGGTGAAAACTGTCAAGCTTGCGAATTGCATGAAAAACGGCATAGGTGCTCGATGGACTGGAGTTGGCCTTGTTAAAAACTCGAGGACCGCGGCAAATCGAGCATGCCGCAATCTATGTGTGGAAAATGTTCCTCTCGTCGTCATCTAGACTGACCGTTGATCACATAAACAATGCTATGGGTGGGGAAGGGAAGAGGGCTAACGTTCGACGGATTGGATTAGCTGATCGTGATGATTGTCTGAATTAGCTCATCTAATAATGTCGTACATGAAAAATAATGTGTCTTTAGGCTTAAAAATAATAATAAGGCCCAAAAATCTTTTGATTATGCTTGATTGGATATTGATGATCAAAGGTCATATCCGATGTGGAGTACCATTTTCTCTCCAATGATAGACTTTATAAAGGTTGAGTTAATCATTTTGCCTCGGAAATAATAAATCATTGTGGGGGGAATTGAAAAGGCCGTCGTGCAAAATATTTTTTACAACTTAAAATTACTATTCTGACATTCGGAAATTTTGCAGACGAGAAAAAAACTTGGTCGCTGTACTTGCGGAACTGGGCAAATCGCACGAGTCGTACGCACCAACGACTGTACCGCCAATTCTTGCAGTGGCGGATAGTTTTAATTATTATTATATTTTCGCATCTTCAGTTCTGGTTAGACGACGGCTCTAAAAGGATGCAATGCTAGCCAATGCAAGTAAAATTGTACCTTGGGACTTGAATCTCTGCGTCAAAAGATGAAAACCCACATGAGAACATGGTCAAAGAAATTTCGGCTATCAATGGAACTTATTCGTCCAGGCACAAAAGCAATGTGGTCATTTTCATATTATTATAAAAGAAAAAAAAAAAAGGAGGCTGTCGTTTTCTTACAAAGCAAGGGTATTTAGGTAAAACTACAATATTTCCGCGTTCATTATCCAGATTGCGTAAGGGCGGAGATTGGAGTCACACTATCGTGCTTTTGCGGACCATGGATTTTCAGTGCCGTGCACCGGAAAAGGCATGTAGATAGGCGGAGCCGTTGGTACGTGCGTAGAAGAAACTGACTTATATAATTCTTTCAAAATTTAGGATTTTGATATGATAAAAATTTAATTTCTTCATTATATTTAAAATTATTTATTTATCTAAGAGACTAAGTTTCATCTTGATCACATTTATCGATATATATATTGATATGTAAATTATGAAAAAATATTTAAATTCATTTACACACATATTAAAATATAATATATTTTATCGAATTATTTGTTCACATATAAATAATATTTTAGGTGGTTTAAATGATAAAATACAATTTTAAGATTAATGTTTAATATTAAATTAATTGATTTTCAATATGACTCATGTATAGTAATATTAGACAAATGAAAGGGTTCTCAAGATATTATAAATGATATTAAATATAATAGATTGAGTAGATTTTTTATTAACTATCAAGATAATTTAGATTGTAAAGGTTACATGGAAAAGAAAAGAGATTTCATAGAAGTACCATTAAGAATTTAAGATATTAAAAATAGTAAAGGTTACATAGAAAGAAATTTTATAGAAATGGGACTGATATATCTATAAATGTGTGAAATCAACGTAATAAAATATTTTAATAGTAAAATATTAATTTTAAAATAGTATTTTTAATATTTAAACAACTTAAAATATCATTTCAATTAAATCTAATACATATGTAAATGGAATTAAGCGTTTTTTATAATTTACACATAAATATATATATATATATATTCGAGCAAATGTGACTCATGCATATATTTAATTTGGATGGTACCTGATTTCTTAATTAAACAAATGATGTTAAATATAATAAATAAATTGAATTTTTTTTTATCAAAGATCAGAATTTTAAATTTTAAAAGAGTTACATGGTTTTGCTTCTATATAACTTAGTTACATAGAAGTGGAGGCTATATATATATATATGCTTTATTATATATGAGGAATGATCTTGTTAACTCGGGTTAAACGAATGTATCGCTTAGTTCACTTTAAAAAAATCAATTTACAATACTTTTTAAAAGTTTTTCATATACTTATTTATCTAAATATATTTAACATATAAACTAAGTTTTACCATTTTGGATATATGTATATATATTTTTAAGATTTTAAATATCTATATGTATATATGTATTTGAAATACCTATATCTTTAAAAATATCAAAAATATATATACATCAAAAATGGTAAAACTTGGTTTATATGTTAAATAAACTTAGATAAACAAGTGTACGAAGAAAAAATAAAAATATTATAAATGAGGTTTTTGGAGTCTTGGGCTAATTGGATCACTTCTCATTATATATAATATTTTGTAAATATGCGTTAGTTACAGTATTTATTTTTATTTTATTTTAATTCATTTCATGAATTTTCTTCATAAATATATTTTTCTAAGTATGTTTAATTCATATACCGAATTTTGTTATTTAATAATACTTTTATATATTTATTTTTAATTTTTAAAAATAAAATATTTAGGAGATGAAATAACCTATATGCTCATAAAATTGATGATTTTCAAAAATAAAAAATAAATATGCAAAAGTAGTGTAAAATGACAAAACTTGGTATATGAATTAAATACACTTAGAAGAATAAGTTTACGAAGAAAAATCAAAAAATAAAATAAGAATAAATATTATAACTTAAGCATATATACAATATATTGCATATAATCAAACATAATATATCTATATATATGATAACTATTCAGGTGGAGATGGACCGCACTATAATTATAGTATAATCTATTGTAAAATGAGTTTCACATATATTAGAATATTATGATATTTTACGTAATTATTTATTCATATAAAAAGCTATAATTATAGTACAATCTATTGTAAAATGAGCTTCACATATATTAGAATGTTATGATATTTTACGTAATCATTTATTCATATAAAAAGTATATATTAGACGGTTTAGCCGATGAAAAAATAATTTTAAAATTGTTATTTATATTAAACTATTTTATATAATGTTGATTTTATACCATTTTCAGATGTAACACTTATCCAATTTAGACGAAAATTGATATGTTAATAAAATAAATAATTTTAAATACAATGAGTAAAATAGATTTTTTATTCATGTTTAATTGCGCCATCCAGTGTATGGACGAGTGCAGTCTGAATGCACTGAAATAATTCTTGATATATATTTTTCGCTTATTATCATTATCTCGACAATATCATGAAGATTGGTTCAAATGAGTACAAAATACCTGCAAAAATGTACAAGAGCTGTTTTTTTATTTTGAGATTGAAACTTATATAAATTATTTTGCCGAATGACAAAAGCACTAATCAGAAATTTGAGCTTTGATATTACAAGATGTATTTCATTTGCGTCAAACTCATTTGACATCTGCTGCTAATTAGATTGCAATCGGCCAATTAATTTCGGCATAATCAATTAGACAGCAATTAAAAATTCAAGTCCGCAGCGTAAACCGCTTTTCCCCATTGCGCTGGGACATGGTTTCTCATTAAAATTATCGTGGAAGCGTTCACTGTTGGGTTTTTAGAAATATTATAAGAAAAAATTAGAATATTAGTAAGATATTTATAGAATAATAATTAAATATTATAAGAATGCGTCGAGACTTTATTGTAATATCAATAGAGCTCATGTAATATATGAATACGCACCATCAAAAATTTTTTTGTGTCCGCAAGTGCACATCAAACTTATTCCGCCGAAACGGAATCCCATTCATAACGAGATTCGCGGAAAATGCATGAGTGGTGTGTAGTGCGCTGGGCACTACCTGGAGCTTATAATCCTGGCGAAATTCGTCTCCTTATAATTTCGTTATTTAATATTAAAATCTATTTAATTAGGCATGAAACTTCCAAACATCCCTAGTTGTAAAAAATTTATACAAGTAGAAAATTAATATTCTACAACATAATATCGGCCATTTATTGTCCTAACAATGGTTTCAACCGCTATCAAAAATCATGCGTAATTCCCACATAAATATTTGGATACTGTTAATAAAAATAAATAAATTAAGAGAGCGTTGAAAAGAATGCAAAATCTTTGAATGGGAACTGTATCTAGCACGAGAATGGAATAGCGTATATTGAAAATTTAAAAAGCTATATTAAAAATTAAAAAATTATTTTGAAAATGAAAATATAAATTTCAGTTGAGCATCAGGAATCCTCAGAGACAGGCTCTGAATGTTTGATTGTAAATCCAACGTCACCGTCGGATCCGGTTCTCACTTCTCCCCGAATGCTGTCCCGTTCAAATGTCCTACGGAACGTATATTCGCGCGAATCAAGTTTTAAGTTTGTGCTCGTCTTCTCCACTTAATTTGCCTATTTTGACCTTTTATCCTAACTCCCGGTAAAACCCCCGGTCGCAAAAACGGCTATAAAAGGATGGAAGAAAACGAATCCGTAGCAGAGATCAAAAGACCAGAGCAGAAACGGCAATTTCTTATCTCACTGCCCCCGTTTCTCGCTCCCTCACTCTCCATGAAGTTTCCGACCTCACTTGAATCCGGATCGGGAAATCTCCTTCTACCGGCGACCCGACCTGCTTCTCCGGCGAGGTCCTCTGGCGTTCTTCGCGGCTAATCCGTCAGATTCCGGCCATCCAACAGAGGAGATTCCCTTTCCCGGCTGCGATCCTTAGATTTCTTGGCTATCTGATTCCGGCTGCTGGATCTTGTACATCACTGGCATTGCATGCATCCTGTACTGGAAGATCTAGCAGATTGGAGCTTCCGAACTTGGGAGGTCTATCGCCTGTGGTGCTTCGATCAATTGCCGCTCGATTCCTTTCCATTGGCGTCCGTTGGTCGTATTTTCAATCTTCGGTGAGGTCATATCCGGAAACAAAACGCGAGGTTTTGTTCGCAGAGCTGAAGTTCCGGATTTGATTTTGAGCTGATTTTCTCAGTTCAAGGTCATTGAGATTTCTGGCGGGAAGTAGTTTACTTCTCTTCGAAACAACACTCCTGCAAAGTTTCCGTTGTTTTCGTGAGAACAAAGTTAAGATCTTTTCGCTGAAAATGAGGCTATTCGTCTAGGAGTAGTTCGTTTGCGAAGATTCTCGGATCTAAGGATTGTGGTTTCTGGAGTAAATATGGATGACATGTTGTTTTGAGGTGAGTTTTTCGAATATCTCATTTTATTGTCCGAACTTCCGTGGAGATTCTGGTTTCGTGAACTGATTGGATCATTTTTCCACCCCTGTTTGAAGGTGATGCATTTTTGTCTCGCCTCGGAAGCTGAAATTTTGATTAGGAGTGATGAACATGTTCTCTTGAGGTGAGATATTCAGATTGATAGATGTGAATTATGATGATGTATGTATGTTCAGTTTCTTTGCAGAAACTGTTTTCTCCCCTTTAGCTTTTGGGAACTAAGGTTCACATCGACATCCTGTGTTCATAACTAGCAACTCCTCTCGCGAGATGAGCCAGAAGTATAATTGCAGGCTACTCAAAAAGCCTTATCAGGCTTTCTTTTTCTATATGCAATGACTTTGGTTTATTTGTCACCGAAAAGGTTGTGTTGACTGTTGATAAGGGCAAAGGCTTCATTATAATTTGGAAACGTACAGGTATTCACCTATTCAGGCGGTTGCTGGTTGGATGAAGAAGCCAGTAACAGAACAGAACGAGAACGTCTTGACCGCTGTTCAGGCTGTTTTTGTTTGAAATTTGAATTAAGTCCATAGTTAACAGAACAAGAAATTCTCAGATTATAGATGACCTAATAGCTTTGTTCTTTTTTTTTTTTTTTTCCGTAGCTCAATTTATTTGATTATTTACTGGGGTAGAGGATTCACATATCCTAGTGTTTGGAGAAGTTGCCAGACTGCTGACTTAAGTGTGTTTGGCTTCCAGTCTGTTAAATATGCATGTTGGCAGGCCACAGCATAGTAAATGCTACAGCGCTATAGAAATGCAATTGTGGTCTGTTCGACGAACATATCCAACTCATTCTAAGCTCGAGGAACCATTTGGGATGATTGGCTTTGGTTGTGATTTATGACAATATGAACACCCGCTGGTTGGTCTGTGGATTTGCAGGGTCACCTAATGGATGTGATCGTTTTATTATGTTGCTTCATCAATACATGGTGATTGTTTATTGGTGTTATGTGATTGCTTTGCTGGGTGTCGATGATGAGTCAGTGATGTAATTTATATTTCCATTCCTCCCTGAAGATCGCATGATGAACCATTTGGGATGATTGGCTGTAGTTGTGATTTATGACGATATGAACATCCACTGGTTGGTCTGTGCATTTGCAGGGTCACCTAATGGATGTGATCATTTTATTATGTTGCTTCATCAATACATGGTGATTGTTTATTGGTGTTATGTGATTGCTTCGGTGGGTGTTGATGATGAGTCAGTGATGTAATTTATATTTCCATTCCTCCCCGAAGATTGCATGATGTTTATTTAATTTCAAGCATCCTACATTTACTTTGTTATGGATGTTTGAGCAGAATAAGTTATGTTGAGTGGTTGAAATGCTTTCTATCTTAAAACCAATAAATATTATTCAGACAGAAATATTTCCAACTTGCCAGAAATTTGACTTTATGATTCCATTTTTGCCTCATTTTGACCTGTATTTCCATTTCCAAACAACAGCATGTTAGCTCTTATAAAGTCCCCTGGATGTGTTTGAGTTGTTCCTTTGAGAAGCCAAAAGAGAGAACAGAAGAGTTGGAGAGCCAATCAAGAACTATGGTTGCTGGTGCTCAAGGATGTGTGCTTTCGCAGTATATGGCTCCCTTCAATCAAGAACATAGGTCATTTCAGACTACAGATTGGTATCTACTAGCTTACATGCTTCTGGCAAGAAATGGCAACTTGCTCAAAGAAGTTAAAGAAAATATACATGAAAGAGAAATGTGTATCCCTAGTTCTCACTGTACGGGCTTGAAAAAGAGAAAAGCATCATGTAAGATGCAATCTGGAAGGGATCATTCTAGTCAAGCATCGAGCGACTGTCTCCTCCCTGGTCTTCATGATGACATGGCACTTGATTGCCTGGCCTGGACTTGTAGATCAGATTATCCATCACTTTCTTGTCTGAATAAAAGGTTCAGATTGTTAATTAATAGTGGATATCTCTACAAATTGAGGAGACAGCTGGGGATTGTTGAACATTGGGTATACTTAGCATGCAGTCTAATGCCTTGGGAAGCTTTTGATCCTGTAAGACAGAGATGGATGAGGCTACCGAGGATGCCTTGTGATGAGTGTTTTTCTTATGCTGACAAGGAATCACTTGCTGTGGGGACTCAATTGCTTGTTTTTGGTCGCGAATTGTCAGGATTTGCAATATGGATGTACAGCTTGATTTCTCGTGATTGGTCTAGATGTCCATTAATGAACTTGCCACGCTGTTTGTTTGGTTCGAGCAGTTGCGGAGAAATCGCTATTGTTGCTGGTGGAAGTGATAAGAATGGCCATGTTCTAAAATCCGCTGAGCTGTACAATTGCGAGACAGATTATTGGGAAATTTTGCCTGATATGAACCTTCCAAGAAAGATGTGTTCAGGTTTTTTTATGGATCGGAAATTCTACGTCATAGGTGGCATGTCCAGTAATACAGATTCTTTAACTTGTGGAGAGGAGTACAACCTCGAGACAAGGAGATGGAGGAGGATAGAAAATATGTATCCCCGTGGCAATAGAGCAGCGCAAAGCCCCCCTCTGGTCGCAGTTGTGAATAATCAGCTTTATGCTGCGGATGAATCAACAAATGAGGTTAAGAAATATGACAAGGCAAATAATAGATGGAATGTTGTAAGGGCACTGCCACTCAGGGCAGACTCTTATAATGGTTGGGGTCTAGCATTCAAGGCATGTGGTGACAAACTATTGGTGGTTGGTGGACGTAGAGGCCCAGAAGGGGAAGTAATTGTGCTGCACTCTTGGAGTCCTGCAGATGGTGGTGAATGTGATTGGAATGTGCTTTCTGTCAGGGAACGAGCAGGTGCTTTTGTGTACAATTGTGCTGTAATGGGTTGTTGATTCAGTCTTCAACATGCTTGTGGCATGCATGCGCCCTGAGCCAATGGGAAAAAAGTAAATTGCTTCATCCAGTTGATGAGGCAGCTTGTGTTTTCTGAGCATCTCTTTTTAGAAACTTGCATTGGTAGCTCCTGTATTTATTTATGGCTGTCACAGTGTCCTTCTACCACATTCTGGTTTCTGGATTTGGAGGCTCAAACAGAGCATTGATTTAAAATGAAGTTACTTTCTCTACATGGATACTCCTTCAAAATCTGCTTATAGATGACCATTCCATGAACAATGAAGGATTGCTTTCATGTTTGTATTATCTGTTTATGGGGCTTAAAATTTTAAGGCATGCGCTGTGTTTGCATTTCTTTAGATCTATCTTTTATTTTTCATGTGATCCACATTTGATGGGTAATGTCACAGGAACGGTAGGAAAAAGATTAGTTGTAATGTGCATCTAGGCTATGTTGGCGAACACATATAGCCAAGCTTAACATTCCAATGGTGGCATCTTCAAAAAACTAAAAAAAATAAAAAAAATTCCGATTACCAGGAATTAAATTCGTCGAGGATAATGAAACCATTTGCAGATTATTTTTATTAATTCTTTTATTCAAGTAGTTGAGTTTGCATTGATATGTGTTCGTAAGTGGTCCTGGGAATGATTGTGCTCTAGTTTCTTCAAGGGAAAGGAGGGGAACGAAAGAAAAAGAAGGTTTGTATTGACCATACCATTAGTGAGATTTAATTTCTCTCCATGTAAAAAAGAGTTTGTAGTGGCCACATCATCCATGACATTTTACTACTGTCGATATAAAAAGAGATAGTATTGGGCCCACCATCAGCGAGATTTTAGACTGTCAATTTAAAAGGAGTTTATAATGGCCATGCCATGAGTTGGATTTCATTGCTATAATATGGTCGTTGATATCTACACGCGCTATCAAAATGTTAAAGCAGCTGGCTCTCTTATCCCTGTCAACTGTTTAAATGTCAGCCTGTTCTAGTTGTGTAGACAATACATCATAATAGAGACTATCGAACAAGCAAAATGCTTTTGACTGACAGATGCTTGTGTTGGTGATAGTGTTTAAGCAACCTAACAAAAATCAGGTTTCAATTGTCTTGGTGTCATATGTTTTCATGGATCTCATTTAGAGCACTTATCTCATTGCTACTATGCAGTGTGACCTTCAGTCTGCCAAACCTTTTAGTGGGCAATATCAGGGGTTAAAGGGGAGTCAGTATCCTCTCTACTGTTCTGGCTCTAATGTTCAGCTTTTGAGTACTTGCCCAGAATTCTTTCCATAGATCCTGGATCTTCCTTATTGATATGGAGGGTGATTCTGTTAGGCGATTCGTTCCAAAAATAGGAGACCACATGAAGGGAAGCTGGCTTGGAAGTTCAGGGGGCATTCTAGATAGTCTTTCAGGCAGTGTTGTAGTTCAGTTAACGGGACTTGGTTCAAATTATTATTCTGATTGTCCTCTATTTAGTATTGATTTCCTGGCTAGTTGGCATTCTAGAGAGGCTTTCAGGAAGTGTTGTAGTTCAGTTAACTGGACTTGGTTCAAATTATTATTCTGATTGTCTTCAATTTATTATTGTTTTCCTGGCTAGTTGCATGGTCCCTACTAATGGTTGTTTTATTTTGGATAGCCTAATCCACTTTGTGAATTGGTCTCAACTCTGTAATTCTACTGGTTATCAAGTTCATCCAAGAGAAAGCCAGGGGCCATTGTTTGGCAGAGCGGCCAATGTTTCGAAGTTTTAAAAACTGTTAGGGTACGTCTCAGCTGAGGATGAGGCTAAAATGAAAATTTACGTAAATTGCAGAGTGCTTCTATTCTTGGAAGAATGTAGTGCTTCTATATGATATTGGTGAAGGTTTTAGATTACTCAAAAAGTTCATTATACTGTCATCACTCAGTGGTGGTGGCGTTAAAGAACAAAAAAGGCTGTGCGCAAGGTCATCATTTATTACGATTGGTTTTGGTATAATCCGTTGTGGATATAACGAAACGATTGGGCAACAGAAACTTTCTGTCGTGGAATTCAGGTCAAAGAAGAAATTAAGAACAGAATTCAGGCCATTCGAGAGATTAATTTCTGAAGAAAATTGTTTCGCTCTTCCTTGTTTCTCATCCTGCATCACTCCTGCTGGTGCTTTTGCACGACTGGCAGGTCGCCCAACAGTTGGAATCAAGTCCGCTTAAGAAGAGTGCATCTGCTAAAGTTTCATATGCTGCCATAGTTACCTAGAATGTCTCTCCTCATATAGCGGATGTTGCACTCCTTCAAACTGTAGGTGGGAATGAGAAACATTCCACGTCGAGGACCCCTATTGTTCCTTCATTTACATCTTTCAACAAAGCAATGCACGGTCGAGATTTGTTTATTTTGAGGTCTATGAGTGTCGGCTCTTGTTTCGTGCATTCCCATGCCCTAGTGCTCTGCTGACTCCTGGCCCTCGAGGACCGAATTCGCTTCTTGGTGCGGCATCGGGGCGTCTCAAACTCGTTGAACTAGTGTGCATAGCCTCATGTACAAATGTATAAAATTAACCTAATAAAATTATTCGATACTAAATATTAATTTTAAAATTTTATTTTCAATATCTATAGTGTCTAACATATCCATATATTATATGGATAATGATTCTTTAACGTATTATTATCTTTTAATGGATATGTAAATTATTATCTTCTAATGGATATGTAAAGTGATCTCGACATTTTTCGTAATTTACCTGCATAATTTTTTTTTTTGGCAATTATCACCATGAATATATTTGATTTGGATGTAAGATATTTCTTAATGTAAATAATGCTAAATATAATAAATAAGATAAGAAAAATTAAATTATAAGATAACATGAAACGACTTTATTGCAACCCAATCACACATGAGCGTGAATTTATTTTATATTAACTCATTCATCATTTTCATTATCATAAATAAACATGTTTTCATTATTTTCTTGTGATCACGTTATCTTTATTCTTCATTTTTTTTTATTATAATGGGCACTGGCGGAACTTGCAAAGTAGTAATTCATACAGAAATATGAACGGATGAGATCATGAGAGTAATGCCCAATGATTTATTCGAACCGCAAGTTCCAAAACTTCCCCACCTTCGCCATTCACAATCCAATCACTGTCAATAGAAAAGTCGTAGTAGCCGAAAACCAGCAGCATAAAAATGGCCGAATAATTTATTCTCTATCGCTGAAGCTTCACTTCAAACTCCTCAGAGAGCAGCAACGACAGATCGGTCAGCTCCGCAACCACAAAATCCCCATCCCCATCCTCACTCACTCTAACTCCCGAAGAAGGATCTGACACTGCACCAGTGGTGGTAGAAAACCTCTTAAACAACCCAGCTTTCCTTTCCAATCCAACAAAAACCACCTTAGTGATCTTCCACTTGGTACCGGCCACGAATTGCTTGTTCACCACCGTAGATCTCACCTTCACCACGTTCCCTTCTACCCCAGCCGTGAAATTCACCAGGCTCCACTTCCCCCCTTCCGCTCCCATCTCCACCTCCTCCCCATCATCTACAAACACTTCCCCTGACGCCGTCCCTCTTTCATCTAGCGCCACCAGCAGCTGGAACTCACTCTGCCGTGCCGTCGCTGTCGTCATTGCTTCGCCTTGCATTGCCACGATGCTCCCGCCTCGTAAGTGCACGTTTATGACGTCCGAGGGAGCGAAGAGAACAACGGTCTTGCCCGAGGGGGCGCTCACCGCCTGCGAGAGGTTGAAGAGGTTGAACCAATTCCCGGCGGGGAAGTAGGCGCTGATCGAGGTAGCTCCTTCTGTTAAGACAGGCGAGATCATTAGCCCTTTCCCTATCAAGAACTGGGAGCTGATGTTGTACGTCTGCGCATCCTCAGGGAAGGAGAAGAACAAGGGTCGAGCGATGGGAGTCCCCCGGACGTGAGCTTCATACATGAGCGTGTAGAAGTGCGGCAGCAGTCGATACCGCAGCCCAAGCACCTTCCTGGCTGAATCGGCCACTGATTCCCAGAGATAGAGCTCCTGCCGAGCCGAGTTCTTATCCGAATGGTCCCTCGCGAAAGGATAGAAAGCACCCAACTGCGGACAAACATAAATAATCCTATTATTGATCCAGCTCAAAAAAAACCCAGTTGACATTTGAGCTCGTACGCACATACCTGGATCCAACGTCGACAGAGCTCTTCATTTGTATCTCTATTGAAGCCGCAGATATCTGCTCCAACCATAGGAATCCCAGAAAGCCCAGAGCTGAGCACAGCCGGAATCGAGTAAGCGAGGTCATCCCACGTCGCTGCATTGTCCCCCGTCCAATGCGCCGTGTACTTGCCGGACCCCACGAAGGTGGATCTGCTGAGAACAAACGGCCGCTTCCCAGTGACCTTCGCCAGCGCCCTGTTCGTCGCTCTCGCCTCCAACAACCCGTACAGGTTGTGGGCGTCGTACTCCGTCACATTCCCGAAGTGAAGCGAGGTCGCCGGGACGGTTTTTTCGTTGATGGGCCGCTGGTTTCCGGAGGAGTTGATCTTGTAAGGAGGGTCGTCGAGCGTGGAGTTGGGAGTTGTGGGGGAAGAGATGAAGTTGGAGATCTCGTTCATGTCAATCCAGAGGCCGTCTACCGGTATGATCTTCCGAAATATCTCAATCTCGTTGGTCCAGTAATCAGTCACAGCAGGATTTAGAAAATCAGGGAAGTAAGTTGAACCCGGCCAAACAACGCCCTGGTAAGGCTTCCCATCTCTTTTTACGAAGATGTCGGCCTGCATCCCGCGCTGGTAAGTGGCGTATGAATCATTCACGCTGATGCCTGCAGCAAAAAATCCACGCAAACTGAGTTCAATTCAATTCAGGAATTACACCTTGGGCGAGTGCATGTTATTCGAATCATTCAATTCATTTTACCTGGGTCTATGATGACAACGTATTTCTGACCATTTCTGTGCAGCTGTTCGACTAATTTCTTCAACTGATCCTCCGGGAAGTTGACGGGATCCAGTGTGAAATCCTTGTAGGCGTCCATGTAATCGATGTCCGTCCACATCACTTCTAGTGGAATGCGGGCATTCGCGTATCCAGCCACGACCCCTTCCAGGTCCGAAACATTTTTGTACCCGTATCTACATTGGTGGAAACCTACAAGTAGTTTGCATAAATCATGCATAAGTAGATCACAATATTTTCTTTCAATACCAATATTAAATTAAGAGCTTTTCTTAAATTTACCCACTACTTTTAACACTAATCTCAAATATACTATTGAATGTTTGAAGATTTCAAATATTATATATTTATTTAATTTTAAAAAGGCTCATTCTGTGAGACATGAGCAAACACCATTAATTAATATATGAAATAATCAAGATACCCGTTAAATTTGAACTTTACATTAGAAGAACTGAACATCATAACTCAACTACCCTAATCACAGAAGTGTTCTAAGCTAAGAGATTTCTAATCTTATTCTCCTTCCGTCTCATTTTATATTTTATTATTTTATACTACATATGTTTTGGGCATTTATAAAAATTTAATCAACATTTAACTAGACCATTGAAAGAATGTTCTTTTTGAAATTCAATGCAAATATAGTAAATATATTTGAGATTTTTGAACACATAGCCGACATATTGAGATTATAGTACAGGTATATTTGGGAAAACAATATACTAATATACCATATCATACATTTGTTTGTTTATGGATTTAATTGATTAAAAATGTATTTGTAAAATTAAAAAGATTTAAGTGCTTACCAAATGACCAGTAGGGCATCGGAGTGGGTCGTCCGATGAGCTGCGTGTACTGATCCATCACAGATTCCGGAGATGGCCCGCCGAAGAAGTAGAAATCCAACACCCCTCCTATCGCTTTATAGCTGATACTCGACCCGCTGTACACAACATCCATGCCGTTGCTGTTCAGCAGCAGCACGCCGTGCGTTGTGCCCGCCGGCGAACGGACGTCCATGTAAAATGGGTGGGACCCATATAAGTTCAGATCCAAATTAAAGCTGCCGATGTCTGAATTCCAGAGCGTCAGCGTCTGATCGTGGGCCAGCCGGAACGTCTTCTTTGTGTGCTCGCCGATACCGTAGAGGTTTGCCCGGTCGGCGGGGAGCGCCGACGTGGCTTGCAGGTACTGATTTTTGAAAACGAGTCCGGTGCCGGAGCTGAAGTTCCCCGGTGAGGTGTCGAAGAGCACATCGCCGGTGGATCGCCGGGACACGGAGAATCCGAACTGGGGCGTGGAATGGAGGGTAAGGATGAGGTCGGATTGGGGGATGGAAAGGTTAGCGGTTGAGTTCTGGTTGGATTCCAGCAGCAAGAGGCGGTTTTCCGGCGTGGGAGGGAGAGGGACGCTGCTCGGACGGGAGATGACGTCCTGCGGGACTTCCCATCTTTGGTGGTCCGCGTCGGTGATTCGGACTCTCAACCGGTCATTCGTCTCAAAGCTGCGGATGCGTGGAAAATAACAAATAACCGAACAAAATTTTGGGTGAGTTGCGATTAAATTTTAGCAGTGCAGCAGCTAATTTCATTAATGCGATTGTTCAATTTAAGCTTATTGAGAATAAGTATTTTCAACAGTACAATACCAGGAAAATGATTATATGGGAGATAAGAATTGGTGGGAAGCGGGATTGCCCCAGATGTCGACACAAACCAACACAATTAAACTAAACTCAATTTATTTTTTAACTAGATTTTTTTTTTCTTTAACACAACTCAGACATTTTTCTAATATGTTGAGCTTGGATGGGATTCGGGTACTTCATGATTGCCTGACATGTACAATTAGGCGGCTGAGAGTATAACGGTCCATCTACCCTCCATCATATCTAATTTACATCAAGCCCATTCAATGTAGATCCCAGAGATGGCCTGGGAATGTTTGCACAGGATTCAAAAAGGTTAAATAGGATTCAACAATTAGACAGAGATGTAATGATATATATTTGGAAGCTAAATGTAAAGAGTTGTATTAAGATTGTAACAATTTAAAAATATTGAATAACCTCTTAATCACGAAAAAGGACCACAGCATGCTGTCGGTCAAAAGAAATTAAAAAAGAACTTAATTGTTTAAAAATGGACCTAATTGTTTAATCACCGAGACCTGATCCGAAAAGGAACTGGATGATCTCCAGAGAAAATTGACTTGGTGGATTGCACTTTTATCGGTGGAGATTCACCGACCCAGACCATTAAGTCTTCTTTCTACTGCAATTGATCGGACGAGCGATCGTCCAGATCATTGAACCATATCCCCATTTTCCATGAAATACACGGCAAACACAACAAAAACCATTGTGTAGAGTGCGTGCTAGGGATAATAATGCAACAAGGAAATTTGTGCATGTTGGGTCTATCTATGAACTCATCTATCTACCCACTAGCTGTCCAATACTAACCTTGCTACAAGTACGAGATTGGGAATATCTGGCCCATACGTAGAAGAGGCGTTGATGAGGGTGAGGTGTGCCGTGAGCGACTTGTGGGATGGGTCATCCGCGACGGATCGAAGGTTGTAGCCATACCCAACCGGCTCCTGGCACAGAACGAGAGGAGGAGGAGGAGAAAAGAGTAGCAGAGATGCCAAGAAGAAGAAGAAGAAGCACAGATAAGGCCCTTCTCTCATCATTTTCATTGTGTACCAGGCTTGGCCGGCAATACGAGAATATACGAAAGAAACCCATCCCTCTGGTCTCTTATAGGCCTTTCATCGATGCATGTCTCGGTCCACGATGTCATACCGACCAAACATTGAGGACCACATACGTGTGGCCACATCACATGCTTTTATTACTTGCATCTCTCCAACATGGCACAGCCCATTTTCTATTATTGACGAGCTGCAATCAACAGCAAGAGAATGTTAACATTTTAGAATATGAACGGTTCAGATACATCCATAGCTTCGTACCAATTAATACCGTACATGAGCGATGACCCACGTTATCGCTACACCGATCAAGGACTCATTAGCCCAGCGTTTTTTGGAAGTACGGATTCGATGGCTTGTTGAGTGGGTACCGTTTTCGGAATAAAAGTAATTACGATAGTGATGAGAGGGAGGCGTAGATAAGAAGATTATAAATAAGATGCTGTTAATGCATAAACGTTAATTAAGAGCACTAATGGCTAAGGCTACCGACGCATGTGCACGGACCATTTCTTTTATGAGCCACCTTCTTGGGGCGTATCTCTTAATCCATACCATTCGATTTCGTGCAGATCCCGGCGGCTGACGATTCGAAAAATTAAAGCCGGTGCATTATTGCACATTGGACACTGCTTTTTTATTTGTTTATTGAAGGTTTGCGTACGGCAACGGTGTAAAATCCTGATGAACACAAATATTCATAGAAAATAATTAAGTGCTGGCCGATTATATCATAATTACGGTGCAGTTCACTACAAATGGGCATGATGTGATCATGAAATTAACATCTACCTTACTTGTTGTATTTATAATTATTTACTTCAGTTAGATACTAATTTTTATCCAAATCAAACACATGTATAGGCTCCAACTTAAAACAGTACAAAATTAATATAATAAAATATTTTGATATGAATATTAATATTAAAGTTATATTTTTAACATCTAAATTATCAAGAATATATTTTTTTATATAGATAAATGATTATATAAAATATTATTATATTTTAACACATGTAAGGCTTATTTTATAGTAAACTACATCGTAATTATAATGCAATTTATCTGCACTGGATAAGTTCTTTATATATATTGTTTTTATGTTATACTTTCTTCTTGTTAAAGTTAAACTAGATGGTAATTTTAAGACAATATTTATATTAGACACATTATAATAATCACTATAACAAAAAAAAATGTAAATGTAGCTACCTTTTTATGGCCAAATTTAGGTTTAACTGTATTTAGTATAAAATGCAGCTATTTATTGCTTTTTGCAACAAAAATTATGTTATCATTTATAGTCAAATATAATGGTTGTAGTATTTGCGTAAGTGACACAATTCTAAAATATTTGTATACTTGTTGTCAAATATACATATGCAGCTATATACAAATATACAAAAAACATAGCTATTTGGACGTAAGTGTGCATAGGATGCAGAGGTTTAGGGTTTCAAATTAGGTAGAGTTAGTAGTTTAGTTATCCTCTCTTAGAATACCCCTCTATTAAATAATATGTCATCCAAAGTAGGTGACTTAATAAAAAAAAACATTTGTTATATTAAATGACATTACGTGAGCTAATCTTTGTGTAGTGTGAGGTTTGAGAATACAGTGCTCATCACAACACGAATATGTTGCCTGTAATTCAAATCTTTCAAAAGAATAACATTAAAAGCCAATTAAAATTTAAAACTATATTGCAATGTTATTAACATCATACCGAAGGTTGATCCTGCTTAATTCAATGTAACTATGTAAGTATATCGGGAATGTGATGAAAATAAGGATGAGATGAAGTATATTGAGAATAAAAAATATATATTAAGATTGGAAAAAGTTGTATTGAAAATGAAAAAAATAGACTATTCTTTGAGAATGAGAAAAATATTTTTCGAAAAATGAAAGATTCATTTCAGGATCATCATCTTATCTTGACTGTAAAACTAAAATTTCACATGCCGCCATATCTATCTAGAATGTCTCTCCTCAAATAGCACATGTGTCACTCCTTCGAACTCTACTTGAGAATGATAAACATTCCAGGTCGAGGACCCCCTATTGTTCCTGCATTTTCATTTTTCGAAGCAATGCACAGTCGAGATTTGTTTATTTTGAGGTCTATGAGTGTGGGCTCGTGTTTAGTGCTTGCCCATGCCCGAGTTCTCATACTCATTGAACTAGTTTTGCAGTAGCACGTGTACATGCAGTTGCTGAGAACTGCAGTCCAAAGGCATTACAGTTGAGAACTTATTTTGTGAGCTTTGGATGGATTGACTTTCAAAGTGTCCAGCCCGGCCCCAATTTGCAAACATGTCTTAGGTTGTTCATCCAATCGAGGAAGATTAATCTTTATACCTGCCCAATTCGGTTCAATTGGGAACTTTTTGTTTTACACAGAGAAACAGAAACAAGTGCAGATTACTTTTATTATTGCATGACCCCTGCTTCTACGTAACTTCCTCCATTTTTTTCGCAACGAGAGGTCCATTTTATCTTTTAGAATTATTTATATTATTATAAAAATCCTATTATTTGTCTATTATTATTGTACGTGACCACGTCTACAAATGTGTAAAATTAATATAATAAAATTATTTAATATTAAAAATCATCTTTAAAGCTTTGTTTTTAATATCTAAAATGTCTAAAATATTATTATTACATGAATAAATTACTCAATAAAATATTTTCACCTTCTAATGCATATGTGAAGGGATTTTGGCATTTTACTAATTTAGGTATGAATTTAATATTTTGAAGTAAATGTGACCATGCATTTTTTTTTAAATAACTAGCCATGAACATCTTTGATAATGATACTAAGTATAATTGATAAAATGCATTTCACATCTACCAATCAGGTAGGAAAAATTAATGGATAATATTGCATAAAACCACTTCAATGTAACCTAATTATATAAATGTGTGACTTTATTTTATATTAAATTATACTGAATAAATAATTTTTTTTTCATTATTTACTTTTGATCATATTATCTTTATACTTCATTTTTTAAAAAAATTATACTGGGCAGTGACGGAACTTGCAAAGTCGTAATCATCAGATATTTTCCGTCAGATCATGGAATACAGAAATATGAACGGATGAGATCATGATTTATTAGAACCGCACGTTCTAAAACTTAACCACCTTCGCCATTGACAATCCAACCACTATCATCAACACAAACATCTAGTGGTCGCACACCTGCAGCATTCATATGGCTGGAAGACAGAGCCTCTCTCTCACCCTGAAAACTTCTTCTCTATCGCTGAATCTTCACTTCAAACTCCTCAGAAAGCAGCAACGACAGATCGGTCAGCTCCGCAACCGCAAAATCCCCATCCCCATCCTCACTCACTCTTACTCCCGAAGAAGGATCTGACACTGCACCAGTGGTGGTAGAAAACCTCTTAAACAACCCAGCTTTCCTTTCCAATCCAACAAAAACCACCTTAGTGATCTTCCACTTGGTACCGGCCACGAATTGCTTGTTCACCACCGTAGATCTCACCTTCACCACGTTCCCTTCTACCCCCGCCGTGAAATTCACCAGGCTCCACTTCCCCCCTTCCGCTCCCATCTCCACCTCCTCCCCATCATCTACAAACACTTCCCCTGACGCCGTCCCTCTTTCATCTAGCGCCACCAGCAGCTGGAACTCACTCTGCCGTGCCGCCGCTGTCGTCATTGCTTCGCCTTGCATTGCCACGATGCTCCCGCCTCGTAAGTGCACGTTTATGACGTCCGAGGGAGCGAAGAGAACAACGGTCTTGCCCGAGGGGGCGCTCACCGCCTGCGAGAGGTTGAAGAGGTTGAACCAATTCCCGGCGGGGAAGTAGGCGCTGATCGAGGTAGCTCCTTCTGTTAAGACAGGCGAGATCATTAGCCCTTTCCCTATCAAGAACTGGGAGCTGATGTTGTACGTCTGCGCATCCTCAGGGAAGGAGAAGAACAAGGGCCGAGCGATGGGAGTCCCCCGGACGTGAGCTTCATACATGAGCGTGTAGAAGTACGGAAGCAATCGATACCGCAGCCCAAGCACCTTCCTGGCTGAATCAGCCACCGATTCCCAGAGATAGAGCTCCTGCCGAGCCGAGTTCTTATTCGAATGGTCCCTCGCGAAAGGATAGAAAGCGCCCAACTGCAGACAACATCGATAATCCTGTTATTGTTCCAGCTCGAGAAAAACCCAATTGAGAGCTGAGCTCGTACGCACATACCTGGATCCAACGTCGACAGAGCTCTTCATTTGTATCTCCATCGAAGCCGCAGATGTCTGCTCCGACCATGGGAATCCCAGAAAGCCCAGAGCTGAGCACAGCCGGAATCGAGTAAGCGAGGTCATCCCACGTCGCTGCATTGTCCCCCGTCCAATGCGCCGTGTACTTGCCGGACCCCACGAAGGTGGATCGGCTGAGAACAAACGGCCGCTTCCCAGTGACCTTCACAAGTGCCCTGTTCGTCGCTCTGGCCTCCAACAACCCGTACAGGTTGTGGGCGTCGTACTCCGTCACATTCCCGAAGTGGAGCGAGGTCGCCGGGACGGTTCTTTCGTTGATGGGCCGATGGTTTCCGGAGTTGTTGATCTTATAAGGAGGGTCATCGAGCTTGGAGTTGGGAGTTGGGGGGGAGGAGATGAAGTTGGAGATCTCGTTCATGTCAATCCAGAGGCCATCTACCGGGATGATCTTCCGAAATAGCTCAATCTCGTTGGCCCAGTAATCAATCGCAGCAGGGTTTAAAAAATCAGGGAAGTAAGTCGGACCCGGCCAAACAACGCCCTGGTAGGGCTTCCCATCTCTTTTTATGAAGACGTCGGCCTCCATCCCGCGCTGGTAGGTGGCGTATGAATCATTCACGCTGATGCCTGCAACAAACAATAATCTCAAAAATTCAATTCAGGAATTACGTCTTGGGTAAGTTCATATGATTCGAATCGTTCAATCCATTTTACCTGGGTCTATGATGACAACGTATTTCTGACCATTTCTGTGTAGCTGTTCGACTAAGTTCTTCAACTGATCCTTTGGGAAGTTGATGGGATCCAGCGTGAAATCTTTGAAGGCGTCCATGTAATCGATGTCCGTCCACATCACTTCTAGTGGAATGTGGGCCTTCGCGTATCCAGCAACAACCCCTTCTAGGTCCGACACATTCTTGTACCCGTATCTACATTGGTGGAAGCCTACATGAAAGTTGCATAAAAAATGCATAAGTAGATCACAATAATTTTTTTGAGGATATGTTTTGTAACCATAAATACTTATAAATTAAAACTTTGCAATTTAAAACTTTTCGTTCTTCACAACTCTTATATTTATTAATCATTTTTTCACGTCTTTCTGTATTACTACCTCATTTTTCAAGTATTTATATGCAACAACTGATACGACTATTCTATTTATTTTAACTTAATTTTTTTACTCATCTTAATTATTTCTATTATTTCATGTCACCTTCCCCACTTAAAAAAGGTTTACAAAGAAATTTTTCTTTCGAAAATTTTGTCAAAAGGATAAACCGACCCTAAATATCAATATTAAGGGTGTGTTTAGATGTGCATGAAACTTTATAGTAAAGAACTTTTACTCTCCATAATTACTTATTTTTTAATTATTTCTTCACATTTTGTTATACAAACTATCATATTTTTCAATCATTTTCACATACACCAAACAACCAATCTATATATTTTAACTTTATTATCTTTATACCTCATCATTACCCATATCATATCATATCATATTAATTTAAGTTGAGAACTTTTTAAAAGTTTATCCACTGCTTTTGACACTAATAACAAATATACAAATAAAGTTTTAAAAAATCCCAAATTTACAAATAAAGTCGCATTATGTATAGACACGAGCAAACACCATTAATTAATATCCGAAATAACCAATAGAGTATCAAAATTAGGGTATGTTTATTTACCACAAAACTTTTTAAACTAAAATTTTTTAATCTGAAACTTTCACTCGTTACAATTATCCTATTTTAATATTTTTTTACATTTTTCGTACAACTATACTGCACTTCAATGATTTATATACAACTATTTACACAATTAACCTATCTATTTTAACTTTACTCTTTTACTCATTATTATTCATATCATATCATATCATTTTTTACAAATCTAAAAATTTTTCGTCCAAAAATTTTATCACTTTCCAAATCACCCTTACAGTTAGAATGACATAGTTGAATATTATAATTCAGCTACCCTAATTACAAAGGAGCCCTAATTTGCCAAGGGTGTTTAGAGTATTTATAAAAATTTAACCAACATTTACCATACCTTGTTAAATTATCTAACAATATGTGGTGGAATTATTGGTGTAATTTGGGTCGGGTAAATTCGATTCGGAGTCGATCATATTCTTATCTTATTCTTAAAAACTTTTACTTTATCCTATTTTAGGTTGAGTTCCTTATAAATCCACTTTACCCTATTTTTAAAGTTCGGATTAGTTCCAATTTCGGTTTCAAATCCGTGCTTTAAAATAGTTTTTATATTATATTTGAAAATTAATAATTTTATTATAAATCTTCCTAAAAAATATATAATTAAGATGATGATAATATAATTTATAAAACACATTTATATCTTCCAATACAAAAGATATTTAATAAAACATATTTAGTAGCTCAGGTCGGTTACAGGTACCCGCACCGTAGAATCTACCATATCCGAATTGAACTAGATATATATTTATAAAAAGATAAACCAACCTGCACATTTTATAGTATCCAATGGGTTGACCCAACCCAAGTTACTTCCCAAAATGAAAGGAATATTTTTATGAGTAAATGTAAACATAGGAAGTATGTTTGGAATTTTTAGATACATCCTAGATATATTGGGATTAGGATGTGGGTATCTTTAGGAAAAACAAGGGTAACTTGCAAATATACCCATCTAGATTGACCATAATTGCGAATACACCCATATAATTTTTAAATATTACAAATTGCTCTAATATAGTTTGATCATAATTGCAAACACACTCATATCATTATGACAGTGTTACTACACCGTCATAGTGTAAGTATATTTACAAAAGTTTGCAAACTACATAGGTATATTTATAAAAACTAAATATATTCAATTTTTGAAATTGTAAATATACTCACATAGTGTGCATATCTTATAAATATTCCTATGTCGTGACAGTGCAGTAACAATGCCAGTATATTTGCAATTATGGTTAAACTATGTGGGGTAATTTATAATTTTAAAATTATATCGGTGCATTTGAAATTATGATCAAGGTGAGTGTATTTGCAAATCACCAGAAAAACAATGAGCCTCGATCTAGTGTACTCGGGTGCACTGAGCTTCGGTGCACCTGAGTGCAAAAATCTATTTTTTATTTTTTTGAAAATTTTTTATACAACTGTTAATTTAAGTGTATTTAACATGTGTCTCAATTTTTACCGTTTTCAGATACTTTTAGATAGTTTTTTTATTTTTTAAAATAAGTGGCATTTTCGTAATTCATAAATTTCGAAAATGCCACTTATTTTAAAGAATGAAAAAAAAAATATTTACAAAATCTAAAAATGGTAAAAAGTGATATATATGTTAAATACACTTACATTAACAATTGTATAAAAAAATTTCAAAAAAATAAAAAAAATTAGGTGAAATGCACTCGGGTGCATTAGGGCTTCGGTCCCCAAAAACAACAATATCCTATATTTGTTTGTTCATGGATTTGATTGATTAAAAATATATTGGTAAAATTGAAAAGATTAAGTTCTTACCAAATGACCAGTAGGGCATTGGAGTTGGGCGTCCGATGAGCTGCGTGTACTGGTCCGTCACAGATTCCGGAGATGGCCCACCAAAGAAGTAGAAATCCAAAACCCCTCCTATCACTTTATAGCTGATACTCGACCCGCTGTACACAACATCCATACCGTTGCTGTTCAGCAGCAGCACGCCGTGCGTAGTGCCCGCCGGTGACCGGACGTCCATGTAAAATGGGTGGGACCCATATAAGTTCAGGTCCATATATAAGCTGGCAAAGTCTACATTCCAGAGCGTCAGCGTCTGATCGCGGGCCAGCCGGAATGTCTTCTTCGTGTGCTCGCCAAGACCGTAGAGGTTTGCCCGGTCGGCGGGGAGTGCCGACGTGGCCTGCAGGTACTGGTCTTTGAAAACGAGTCCGGCACCGGAGCTGAAGTTCCTCGGTGAGGTGTCGAAGAGCACATCGCCGGTGGATCGCCGGGACACGGAGAATCCGAACCGGGGCGTGGAATGGAGGGTGAGGATGAGGTCGGACTGGGGGATGGAAAGATTGGCAGTTGAGTTCTGGTTGGATTCCAGCAGCAACAGGGGGTTTTCCGGCGTGGGAGGGGGAGGGGCGCTGCTCGGACGGGGGATGACGTCCTGCGGGACTTCCCATCTTTGGTGGTCCGCGTCCGTGATTCGGACTCTCAACCGGTCATTTGTCTCAAAGCTGCGGATGCATGGAAAATAACAAACAACCGAACGAAATTTTGGGTGAGTTGCGGTGAAATTTTTGCAGTGCAGCAGCTAATTTCATTAATGCGATTTTTTACTTTAAGCTTATTTAGAATAAGTATTTTTAAGTTTCAACGGTGCAGTCCCAGGACAATGATTGCAACAGAGATGAGAATTGGTGGGAAGCGGGATTGCCCCAGCTTTCGATACAAACCAACACAATTAAACTATACTCAATTTATTTTTTAACTAGATTTTCTTTTTTTCTTTTTTTTATTTAACCCAACTCAGACCCTGCATTATATTGCTTAAGACGGTCTGATCTTGCATATAGAGGAAAACTATAAATAGACATGTAATTTATAAAGGTTAAATTATAGAAAATAAAGAAAGTTCTTATGAGAAAGAGAATCACAGAAACTAAAGAAAATCCTGATGGGAGAGATTCTCTTTAAAATACAATTCGTTGACTAGAAAATAAAATTATAATTATTTAGTAATTAATAAATTACTCTTTTTGCTTGTGGAATAGGCTCAAAGTCACAATTTTTTGTGTTCTTTATATGTGCTGGCGACATGATCTCAACCTTAATAATATTCGATCTCTTTTCATAAAAAAATAATATCTGCTCTCCTTTCAAAGAATTTTACATGTAAATGTTTTTTTAAAAAATCGTATTGGGACGAGCAATCTTCTTGATCATTGACCCATCTCCCCGTTTTCCATGAAATACACAGCAAAACATAAAGTGCACAAAAATTAAGGTGTATAGTGTGTGCTAGTGATAATAATCCAGCAGGCATATGCAACAATGAATTTGTATATGTTGGGTCTTATCTATATATCCTCTAGCTGTCCAGTACTGACCTTGCTACAAGTACGAGATTGGGAATATCTGGCCCATACGTAGAAGAGGCGTTGACGAGGGTAAGGTATGCCGTGAGCGACTTGTGGGATGGGCCGTATGCGACGGATCGAAGGTTGTAGCCATACCCTACCGGCTCCTGGCACAGAACGAGAGGAAGAGGAGGAGAAAAGAGGAGCAGAGATGCAAAGAAGAAGAGACAAGGCCTTCCTCTCGTCATTTTCATTCTGTATTAGGCTTGGCCTGCAATGCGAGAATATGTGAAAAACCCATCCCTCTCGTCTCTTATTGGCCTCTTGTTGTTGTTGCGCTTCGGTCCTCGATGTGATGCAAACCAAACATTAAAAGGCAACTTTTGATATATAAAGAAAAAGGCAACTTACGTGTGGTCGCGTCACGTGCTTTTTTTTTTTACCTGTATTTCTCCAGCATCGCACATTTGTATTATTGACGATCTGCCATCAATATCAGGAAAAGGTTGAGATTTAACGGTTCAGATTCATCCACAGCTTCGTACCGGTTAATACCGTCCATGAGTTACGACGCCCGAGCCAATTCCACCTTATTGCTGGCCCGATGAAGGATTCAAACATGGCATGAGCAATCAGCACACGAGTAGCGTAATTAGCAAAAAGGCTCACTTTGATGCACTCTCTACTCAAAGAACTGAGGAGCATCCATCAGTTGGGAAATACTGTTAGAAAAAATAAAAATATTGATAAGATATTTATAAAACGATTATAAGAATATCTTAAAACTTGAATGTAACATCAGTTGAGGTAATATAACATATGATCACTCATGGAAAAGAAATTAAAGAATGGAAAGTTATGAGGCGGTCACGATGACCTGTACAGCGAGCGCACACAGGGCTGATATAGAGGTCCGTTGCTACATGTGGATTTAGGTGGAATTTTATATTATCTTTTCAGTGGGTGAGATTTCCAGGTTATGAATATATTTGATTGTCTCATGTATAAGTATTAATCAAAAAATTAAAAAATGAAAATATATACTTGGGGTAATTTACAACTAAAAAAAAAAAAGGCATGGCATGAGCTTATGCATATGGAATTTCTAGGTTACGAACATAATTGATTATAATATCAGTTGTCGTGTTGTATAAATACTAATTAAAAATTAAAGAATTAAAAATATAGACTTAGGTTAATTTATAAATAAAAAATCAAAAAAAGCATGGGATGAGCACAGCGTTTTTTGAAAGTGCGGATTGGATTACTTGTCGTGTGGGTACCATTTTCGGAACAAGAGTAATTATGAGTGTGATGAGAGGTAGGTATAGACAAGAAGATTATAAATAAGAATATGAACGCATCATTCAAAAATTTGTCAAAGTTTGCGGTTATATCTGCAAAATTTCCACAAGAATATTATCCGATTGAAACGAAAGCGGGTCTGAAAATGCGGCTATTTACTTGTGTGATTTGCTGCTTCTGAAAAGATGCAACGTGTCCAGCAAAATTATGTCCTCCCCAAGACGCTGTTCACTGACTTTGGTTGATTCGGTGGGGATAAGATTTCTATTATTTTCTAGATAATAGTACGGGTAACAGGTCTGTGCATGGTGGAAAAGTAATCATCAGGTCGATTGCAACACATTCATGCACTACATGTGTCCACAGATGCGACTCGCGTGAGGTAAAATCCAAACCGACCAAAGAACCCAAAGTAAATTGCTTCGGTAATAATTTTTCGGATTTCGAATTTTTTTTAATTAGGGTTTAATCCAAATCGAAATACAACAATCCAGCTACTAGACTTAAATACTTTCACCCAAAAATAATTCAAATCAATGTTTTGATATCTTTCTTAACTTAATTTTTTTTTGGTAAATACAGATTTATGGAAATTCATCATAATTCTTATCGTTATTAAATAATTTAAGTTCTTATCTTATCATTACTGAATGCATATTAGTTAAAAAAAAGGATAACCTTGAAATTCAATTCCAGATACATATGCCCACTATTTTTATCTTTAATTCCAACTCTACCCATCAAGTTTGAAAGGTTAACTAAAAAAATTTGCAAAGTCATAGCTTTAAATATGCAAGGTAATTCTAACTTAAATTTGAGTTGAGATAGATATTCACCAATAAATGTAAAATCACTCTAAAATATTCAAAACCATATTAAAATTCTTTACTTCATTTGTAAATTTCAAGTTTTTTTTTGGTGTATATTCCTCCTTAGTCTTTTTGATTTAGCCATTTTAATTTTATACTTTTAAACTTTACTAATAAAAATAGTCATAGAATATTTATCATATGTTCTCTCCTAGCTCACGACATGATTTGCAATGAAAGAGAAAAGTTTTTTAGAAAGTATGTACAGATGACTTTTCAATAATTAAAATGACCATGATCAAAGCAATGCAAAGGTGTTTCATAAAAAAGAACGCTATGTAAAGGTGCGTTGGGTAAGTAAATATTTGTTGGCTTAGCGGGACGACGTGTATTTAAATAATGTATAAATTTAACAATTCTTTTTTAAAAATATACAAATTACATTGTATAAATATGATTTGAAAATAAACAGCGAATGACATGTCCACTGTCCCGTTAATTTCAAAATAAGATCAGCGTATGACATGTGCTGGCGGATCAAAAAATATATTTTTGCTATTTTTTTATGGAAACGTGGGCACTTTTAGATTCATGTGGAGTATCATAATTTTCTTATTTTTTTATATTTTTAGAACATAAGACAAAAGCACGGATAGATGGATTACAAAATATAAAACTATTTATCCACTTATAAATAATATTTTAGACATGTAATATATGCCTTAGAAATTGACGTACACATTAAATCCTTTTATTATGTTGGTTTTATTTCGTTTCTTTTAATGGGGATCATGTACTATTCTAATTATTTGTACGAAACTTAATTTTAAGTTAAATAAATAATTATAAATGAAAGGTAATTTTGATTTATCATGTGTAAGGGTAAAAATATTCTCTCATGTGTTTCCAATTACTGGTATGTTAGGCAGTACCAATAACTTCTCAAGCCAAAAATTTTTATTCTCTATAATTATCTAATGTTTAAATTATTTTTTCACATCTTTCTATACTAATACCTTATTTTTCAATCATTTCTAAATAACTAATCTATTAATTTTATTTTTATTTTTTACTCTTCATCATTATCTCTATCATATAATATCATTTTCTTTCTTTTCAAATTTTTTTATAGATATGTTTGTTTACACCAAAACTTTTCAATTTCGTAATATCTAAAACTTTTTCAATTTAAAACTTTTCACTCTCCACAACTGCTATATTTTTTAATTATTTGTACACTCTTTCTAGAGAATCGATCTTTTCAAACTCCAAATGATTTCAGATTTTTTTTTTTATGAATTTTTTTTATAGACATGTTAATCTACTTGTATTTAATCTATACATCAAATTTTATCATTTTTAGATATGTATATATATTTATTTTAGATTTTTAAAATATGAGTACTTAAGTCATTTTAAATTATTTAAGATGACTTAAATATCTCTCTTTTTAAAAATCCAAAATAAATATATACAAATATTCAAAAATAAATAAAAATAGAAATAAAAAAAATTGAATTTTAAATCATTTATTTATATATCTTCGATCATGTATTTATTATTTATTTATTATTTATAATATTTTATTTTATATTAATTAATTACTTCAAATTTATTGATTGCAAGTTTTATTTATTTTATGTTCTTTGATTTATTTAAATTTATTTATTTTATATTGGCTTATTTAATTTCAAATTTATTTATTTAAATCCTTATAATATTATTGAAAAACCTATGACTTAAATTAATTTAATTAAAGAGGCATTATTGCATCACAAAGATATTGTGATAATTGGTATTAATTTCTTATAGACTAGGATAAAATATTATTTTTAATGAAAAACACTTGGATATATCTACTCTACCATGTAAGGGATTACATGTAAATTGCATTCGAGTAGGAAACTCTCTTAACTATGCTCTGAAAAAATTTAATGTTATGCTTTGTTAGCTGCTATATTAATTATATGATATTTCAAATATAATATATTTAATGTTAAAATTACTTAAAATAATATTTTCATATATTTTATATGAAAAATTTAGTGTAAATGAGTATTATGGGGTAACTGTTATATTAAATTGTGAAATTTGTATATCTTCCTAGACAAGTAAGTATTTTTATTTTCCCGTATAAAGTGAATAATATTATATTTTTTTATTATTTAGGTTTTTTTGCATATAAGCCATATAAAGCTGATAGGATCTATTACGTAAAAGTAAATATTAGTATAATTATGGTTATACTATTACTTATTTTTTATAGAAAAATAATAATATGTTCAATATATTCATATATTTCACAGGAAAGAAAATATAAATTTTATTTAAAATAATTTAAGTGTAAATAACTATATCCGGTAAATGTATATTAAAATTTCAAATTTATATATTTTAGTATAAAACTAAGTATTTATATTTTTATTTATGTAATATTATAATTTTATTATTGTTTAGTTTTTTTTGGATAGGCCATCTAAAACTAGTAGGATCTCTTACATAAAAAGTAGATAATAATATAATTATATTATTATTCGCTTTTGCATCCAAAATAAAAATTTTAAAAATTTATTTACAATAACCAATAAAAAATTATAATAATATTTGGTTTTGTATATGAAAACAAAAATATTTACTTAGTAATGAGATATACAGATATTTGTGCTCATGCACAATTTGCATTTATGCCTTTCACTTGAAACTTACTGTAAATATGCCTAAGAATCTTAAGCTATTTGTAGTTTATGTCACAATTTAATCACTTGATTTTTATAAAATCAAAATATTTTTTAGTAAATCCTAAACATTCATTGTGTTTGGTAATGTAAATTTAGTTAATACACCAAAAATTACTTTGATTAAATAAGAGTCCGCCAAGGTGTTCAATGAAAGTATTTTTGATATATTAATAAAAATTGCCTTTATAAACCTAATGATGGTTTAGACTATCATAAAGCATCTTGATAGTTTTTTTTAAAAAAGAGGTTTGCTATGGGTATAATCATAAATATTTTAAAAATCCTTAAGTATATTTAAAGGAAATTTCAAATCATAAGTATAAACCCAAATTTTATAAAAAATCATAGGTATAAGTACAAATATCTCTAAAATATATAACTTTGAAATTTTAGTAATATATAATTATTTAATAATTTTTCTAAATAAATTTAGTAATTAATATTTATTAAATTTTATGAATATATTATTCGAAAAAACTTAAATACATAAATTATGTTTTTAAATATATAGTATAGTTTTTTGAAAACATTAAACATAGGATGTGTTTGAAAAGTAATAAAAATTTTGGTGAAAAATTTTTTGTATAAAAGTTTTTGATATAGGGAATGTTTGGTAAAACTAAACACTTTCATACTAAAATTTTTTAATCTAAAACTTTTTCAGTCTCTATAACTATTTTATTTTTTACTAATTTTTTTCACATCCTCATATAGAATTGTTCTAACTTTTCGATTATTTTTACACATCTACTTATACAAACTAACATATTTATTTCAATGTTGTCAGAACCAAACTGGCAAAAGAACTCGTTTGGTTCGAACAGATTTGACCGGTTAAACGAACCGGGTTGAACCGATAACGTTAGCATGACATATTTATGATATCATAAATGTGTAATTATTTTTAATTAATTAATTATTTTTCAATATATATTTATAACTCTTAAATTTGTATATTGGACTTCGAGCGTCATAATAAAACATGAAAGAAAATAATAAAAAATTTTGAAAATTCATTAACTAAGCACAAATATAACATATGAAATTTAGAAAATCAACTGAATTAACTTAACTTGAAATGTGTAATAAACCTTGAACTTTGATACTTGGCATTTGAATTATCCTTGTTTATCTCAACTTGTTTCTGAATTACGCTTTTATAAACATATCTAACAAAAAAATAAATAAAATAAATTAATAAGTATTGAAGAGTTAAATAATTTATAATGATATACAAATTAAGAATAACTCATGTACTCAATAAATGTGAAAATTTAAAAGTCTATAGACTCATCGCTATCATCAAACATAAAAATTTAAATATCTACAAAACCCAAACCCATCATTCTCATCAAACATAATTACCCATAATAACTACATAATTTATTTAATTAACTACATACTAACAATATTAGGGATGAAATCTAAATCAAGGAGTAGTAGAAATAGAAGAACACCCCAAAACATGACCAACCATTTCCAAGGCATATGTCGATCCAATTGTTTATCTTCAAAAATCCTATTCAAATTCCAAGCAGCATGACTTGGAAATCCACTTGCACACCATAGGTGTATTTGAGAATGGAAAAAATTTCGGTGAAAAGTTTTGAAAAGCAAAAGTTGTCAAATAATATAATATAATAGGGATAATGATGAAGAGTAAATATAATAAAGTTAAAATAAATAGGTTGGTTGTATGAGTAATTATACAGAAATGATTAAAAAGTAGGGTAGTTATATAGGAAAATATAAATAAATAAATAAAAAATTTAATACTTATGAAAAATAAAAAGTTTTAAATCCAAAAATTTTAACTAACCATTGACAAACACACCCACTGTTATCATAGATACCAAGCGCTTCAGAAATCAGAGCATTTGCGTTTTTGGGGCTTTCTTTTTCCCTCTTATTTTTATCATTTTCTTCGTCTTCGCGGAGAGCTCGAAGACAGGTAGGTTTTGATTGATCCCATCGCCATGGACGAATACCAAGGCATGGAGCGCTTCGGCATGGAGAACGATTATGAAGATGGGCAGTGGATCGGAGGCGAGTTCTACTACAGGAAGCGCAAGGAGAAGCGGCAGCAGACAAAGGAAGACGTCCTCTACGGCGTCTTCGCTGATTCCGATTCCGATGACGACTCCTCTTCTCGCAAGCGCGGCCGCAAGGACCGTTTGATATCCTCCACTGTCGATCTCTCCAAACCCGTCAATTTCGTTTCCACCGGCACCGTCATGCCCAACCAGGAAATCGACAGGAATGTCGAGGAGAGTAACGGGGATGACGACGGGCGTCCTTCCGGATTAGGGTTTAATTTGAATCAGGGGTCGGGATTGGGGTTTGGGAAGGAACGGAAAGCTGAAACTGAAAACGGGATGCCGGGCGGCGGCCGCCGCGGCAGGGGCGACGATGAGGAGGAGGATGATTTCCTGCCCACGGCTTTTGGGCAACGGATCAAGGAGGGTGCAGCCAGGCGTGAAAGGGAGCAGAGAGAGAAGCAGAAGAGCGAGAAGAAGTCGAATGGGGGAATGACAGTGTCTGAATTCGGAAACATGGGTGGGTTTGAGAGGCATACCAAGGGGATTGGGATGAAATTGCTTGAGAAGATGGGATACAAAGGGGGCGGGTTGGGTAAGAACCAGCAGGGGATTTTGTCACCCATTGAGGCGAAGCTGCGGCCGAAGAACATGGGTATGGGTTTTAATGAGTACAAGGAAGCAAAGATGCCTGCTTTGGAGGAACCGAAAAGAGAGGACAGTACTGCTACACCGGTATTGAGCCAGCTAGCCAAGGAGAAACTGTGGAAGCGGAACCGGGTGAGAAAAGAGAAGAAGTACATTACAGCGGAGGAATTGCTGGCGCAGAAAGAAGAACAGGGCCTGGAAGTTGTCCAGAAAGTTCTCGACATGAGAGGTCCGCAGGTGAGGGTGCTCACCAATCTTGAGAACTTGAATGCAGAGGATAAGGCAAAGGAGAATCAGGTTCCAATGCCTGAGCTTCAGCACAATTTGAGGCTGATTGTGGACATGGCGGAGCTTGATATTCAGAAGATTGATAGGGATTTGCGGCATGAGAGGGAGACTGTTGCGAGCCTGCAGACTGAGAAGGAGAGGCTACAGGAGGAGGCTATCCTGCAGAAGCAGCAGTTGGATGCAATGGAAGAGATCTTGGCTACTTTGGACCGGCTGGGTGAGGCAAATTTGCTTGGAGCTTTGACATTGGATTCTCTTGCAATGACGTTTCATGATCTCCGGAAGAAGTATGCTGATGATTACAAGATGTGTAACTTATCTTGCATAGCATGCTCCTACGCATTGCAATTGATGTTCAGGGTGTTCCAAGGGTGGGATCCTCTGCAGAACCCATCCTATGGTTTGGAGGTGATGTCATTGTGGAAGAGCCTTTTGGAGGGAGATGACCCGCATGATTATTCTGATGTTAATGTGGCTTCACCATATACACAGCTGATGATGGAGGTCATTTTGCCAGCTATCAGGATATCAGGGATTAATACTTGGAAGGCAAGGGACCCAGAACCGATGCTCCGTTTTCTGGAATCATGGGAGAAATTGCTGCCTCCTGTGGTTCTTCACAGTGTTTTGGAGAATGTGGTGATGCCCAAACTATCAGATGCAGTGCAATCATGGGACCCTCGTCGAGAGACAGTACCGATTCACGTTTGGGTTCATCCATGGCTCCCGCTGATGGGGCAGAGGTTGGAGATATTATATCACACAATACGTGAGAAGTTGGGCAATGCTCTTTATGCTTGGCATGCGTGCGACTCATCTGCCTTTGCCATTCTTTCACCATGGAAAACTGTTTTTGATCCAGCTAGTTGGGAACAACTCATTGTTCGTTACATAGTTCCAAAACTGATGGTAGCATTGCAAGAATTTGAGGTCAATCCTGCCAATCAGAAACTTGATCAGTTCTCATGGGTCATGACATGGGCATCTGCCATTCCAATTCATCACATGGTAACAATGTTGGAAACTGGCTTCTTCACCAAGTGGCAACAGGTTTTATATCACTGGCTGTGCTCACATCCAAAATTTGAAGAAGTAACACAATGGTTTCTGGGATGGAAGGGACTTTTTCCTGCCGAACTGCTGGCAAATGAGCGGATTCGTTATCAGCTAAATGTTGGTCTTGAGATGATGAATCAAGCTGTTGAAGGGATGGAGGTGGTGGAGCCAGGGGCTAGAGAAAACATTAGCTATCTCAGAGCAACAGAGAAGAGGCAGTACGAGGCTCAGCAGCAGGCTGCAGCATATGGTCAGCGCCACACTTCAGCTGGGAGTCATGCAGATGGATCAGATGCCCAGTCCCCATTGAGCTTGAAGGAAATCCTTGAGAACTGTGCACGGGATAATAATTTGGTTTTCAAGCCCAAACCACACAGAACACATGATGGTCTTCCAGTTTATGGTTTTGGTAACATAAGCATGTGCGTGGACCATGTAAAGCAAAAAATCTTTGCACAAACAGAAGACGGATGGCGTGGTGTGACTCTTGAGTGGTTGCTGGATATGCATCGCAATCAGGGAGTTCCACATTACTAAATTTCAAAATCTACACCACAGAGCTTTCCAGGTAGAGTTATGCATTCATTTCTTCACTTCAGTTGTAATGCTTGCTGCGTATCCTGTTGTTCAATTGATGTGAAGAGTTATTTGTTCCTGCAATGCAGAATACTATGTCATTAATTTTCTGACATGCTTCTAGATGTGATTGGAATATGAACCATGCTCTATTGACTAGAAAAGAAAAGAAATAAATATGGTTGGGTCGGGATTCTGCAATTTTTTTATCTGTTCCTCCTCTTCTTTTAGCTTTAGAAATGTTTTCCTTAGCACCACGCTTACAGATGTTTCTGGTTTCTACATATTTTGTAGCTTGAAATTAGTATTAGAAAGCTAAATGTTACTTCGTTTTGCCTGTGGATTCTTAATGCATTTGCCTATAGGAACGAATTAAGGCCACGGTTAGGGAAAAGGAGAGGTAAGGAAGGAAATGGAATTAGAGATCCTGTCAACCACAAAATGAATAAAGCTAAAATAAATAGGAGATACTAAATAGCGACCTATCAAAAATATAGGTTATCTTGGGTAAAAGCAAGGTTGTTTTGATAGGTATATATTGCCATGCGCACCATAATGAAATCCTATAGGTTCTGCAACAAGATTAAAAGAGCTAAGAATAAAAGATAAGGGATTCTACCATGCTGAGATTCAAATTCTTGAAAAGAGAAGAAAACATAATGTCTGATCTTCCCGTACTCTACTATTTGCCAGGTTTCAATGGAATTCATATTGTGGCTAAAAGCATGAGAGGTGTTGTGATAACATCGCTAGAAGGGTTGGCTTTGCTGAAGGAACTTGCAAGAAGTTTACTGTTACAGAATCCTGCAACCCACCCTTCACTATAATGCATTCTACGGTTGGAGAGTGCTGGTTGCCTTGTGTAGCAGTGTTGAGATGTGTGTAATTGCTGTGGGACATGAGATAGGTTTCCTCTGTGGCCATGCGGTTATTCACTACTCTTGGTTTCCTCTTATTCTCTTCCCTTCTAATTCCTAGATTCTTGAAACTGATATTGTGTTTTCAAGTGGAAGATACGTGGTGTCATGCAAAATTTCATCGACAGGTACTTTCCAAACAAGAGGAACCTTCAGTGAGGCAAACTTGGTGGGTTGCTAAGATTTGGGCCTTGCAGGAATCCCAGCCATGGTCATGAATCTGGAATGCCTCATGGGGGTTCTAATTAAAATGGTTCAGTCAAATCAGTTCCAATAAAAAAAAAAAATCTGTTAAATATTTGGACTCAACATTTACTACAAGGCAGGCCTCACCATCAGTTCACTTTACCTGACTTGAATGGTCTGTTCCTTCTAGCTTCTTGAGGTAATGAATTTGGTTGTTTTGCTGAATTAGTGTTATTGGTTTGCTGAGCTGCGCAGAGCCAGGGATTCATTCAGTGGAAAAAATGTGATTCATCCAAATGCTCAATCAGCTTTTTTCGGCTACGCATTCAAGGATTACACATCTGTACTACGGCTGGACGTTGCTCTTTAGTTTCCTTTCATTAATGCTGGCTTTCCTGTTACTGTTTCAAGGTTTTGGAACGGAGAAGCTGAGACAAGATTCCTGCAGTACCTTGCAAGGCTGGGTTGGGTTTTGAAGGTGAGATAATGAGAATATTCAGCCGAGTGAGTCAAGTATGGAGCGGCGAAAGAACCACTTGCAGGAACTAACTTTCAGGCTGAAAATTTGGTCCCTTCACGCTAAGAGATAGAATACTTATGTAATTGCATAATCTAGTGGAATGTAAAAAAGCACGGTTCTTAGTTATAGGAACAATGAAATTGTATTGAAAATTGGAGGTGTTTTTTAGAATGGGAAATCCCATTCCCATCCTATCCTATGCAATGGGATGATCCTAAGCAGTCAATGACTCAGTTAAACAATGGTAATTCAAGCAGGCTCAGTTAAACAATGGCAATTCAAGCAGACTTTACATGACATCCGAAGATAATCAAATGATCTGCCACCACATCTGTTGTGCATGGGTGACCTTGAGGCCTCTTTTTTAAAAAGCCGCAGCTATGCAGGTGGCTATCAGCGTTGATCCAATATTTTCAAGTGTCCAGAGATTTAGGCTATTCAAATTGGATGAACGCTTAACTAATAATAATTCAACATGAACTTCGAAAATCCTTTGTTCGGGTGGTCAACTGTGGCGACCCGAACCGAGGCGTCCACATAGTCCTTACTTCAAGATCTTGTCGATTGGTAAGTGTGAATGAGGATTGTTGCCCTGATCACGCGGCGGATACTAAATTGGATCTCGTCCAATTTTTTTTTTTCATCACATAAACATATGCTCATCATCATTCATAATGGACTTATCCATATCATCATAAATCACCAATTTATTTATATTATTCGTAACTTCATAATTTTATACAACCCATGTCCTTTCTCATCATATCCCATTAGGGCATCTATTCATACAAAAATTTACTAACCTTTGTAGATTTTTCTTTTCCTTTAGCAACACATGCTCTTCATCTTTTGGCTTTCCCTTGCACCTGTTTGAGGTTGGAAAAACAAAACATGAGTCGAAACTTAATAAGCAAGTATTTTTCATTTTGAATGCATTCCTCTCAATTCGATAGAAGACACTTACCAAGTGATCAACTACCAATGGAATATAAACTTTTTTGTAAATCATTCTTGGAAACCTTTTCATAAACCATTCGCAAATGCATTTCTCTTCATTCGATAGGAGACACTTAACAAGTGATCAACTATCAAATGCACAGAAATCTTTTCATAAAAATCATTTTATAAATATTGGATGTGCAAATACTCCTTTTCCATTCATGACATAAACCTTCGTGTGCGGGTACGCTAGCCCAGAGAACATCTCACATAGCATGGTCTAATACGCCGTCAGTTTTCAACGTTGCCTCATCAAGGGGAACCTCTCTTCCTCTTGACGCCTACATGGTTCCTACATGCATGACTTTTGATTTTCCCGACATTATATACTTCTTACACTAGGTGACTTGTCATTCTCATGTAGAGAATTATTTGCAAAATTCCTTAAAAACATCATTTCAAATCTATGTTTTCCTTTTTAATCCATGTATGAAAATGCAATGCATTCATTCACACATAACATTCATTTGCCTCCACCTCTGGGGAAAACGCCGTCGGCACACAGCCCATACGACTCAGCAATAGTGAAGGGGGACCCTCTGATTCGCTTTTTACCTCCACCAAAGCCTCTTCATTATACATTATATATGTGCACATGTCCATAAACATCACATGATATCAATATGCCGACATGACTTTTCATAAAAACTCATAAACATTCATCATTTCAAAACATTGTAGGAATGACCACCCTTAAACACATTTCATAAATACTTGAGAATAAAACATATTTTCAAAAGGGTTTGCGTGCTTACAATGAAACAATAAAATCACATTTTAAAAAATTTGCTTGCTTACAATGAATCAATAAAATCACATTTTCAAAATTGTGCTTGCTTACAATGAAGCAATAAAATCACATTTTCAAAGTTGTGCTTGCTTACCTCCTCAGTCTGTGTCCTCCACTTTTTTCTTTCTTTTTCCTATACAAGGAAATTGGATATTTTATCCATCTATTCCATGTCTTAGATTGTTTTCCATACATGCTTTATGATCACATGTTACCTCATTTTTATAAAGGTTATCCTTTTATAAATACTTGATCATTACCTCTTTATATGGATTTTTATTTATAAATCCTTAAAAATTAAATTCATATATCCTTATAAAAAAAATAAATCTCCAATTTTTCCAAAATCACGCTGTTCACTGTTCACAGTTACTGTAGCAGATTACTGTTTATCATCACCGTTCACAAATCACTGTTCATGGTAATGTTCACCCGAGGTTACTGTTCACAGCAACGTGAGTTACTGTTCATGGGTTTCAAAAATTGACATTTTTTCCAAAAATAAAAAATACCATGACATAGCTTATGCTTAGTATATCATGGAAAAATTCATACATTTTGAATTTATCATCATTAACTTGGCTAAATAAATTATTTTCTCCATATACTAAAAATCAACATAAATTCACTTAAGCATAATTCTTAATTCCAAAAATCATGAAATTAATAAATCATTATTCCAACATCATATTTATCATATTCATACATCCCAAATCATTATTTATCAATTTTGGAGCATTATTTACACATATCATACGTTATTTTCCCGAATGCTCTATCTTTGCTCAAAATTTTCAATGTTTAGGCATAATTCCACTTTGGCATTATAACCATACTTATTTTCTCATGCTTAGGCATTATCTAAGCATTGTTTTACCCTACTTAACATCCAAAAGAAATTTAGATAGAAATCACTTACCCGAAGTGAAGATATTCCTCTTTTTTCACACTTTCTCTCTCTAATTTTCTCCTTTCTTTCTTTGGACGTGTGGGAGGGTTTGGGAGCTGGGATTTGCTCAAGTTGGAGCTGGGTGAATGTGCTCTTGGATGTCCACCCCTGCCTCCTATTTATAGGGTTTAATTTTTCATCAAATTGGATTTTACCCCCCTTGCTAAAGGTGTTAAATTGCAAATGTGTTTTTTTATAATTTCAAAAAGTGCATAGAGCCTTGTGCAACCCACCCTACTGCTGCTCCATCCCCCCTATGACAGCCCTATTTTATTTATTATTTATTATTTTTAAAATTAATTAATTTAAGCTAATTAAATCCAAGCCCTTGATTTATGATCATGATGAATTTGGACTGTTGATTTTGGTCAATTATTCTACCACCCCCTTGCAACATCCCTGCCATAGCTGCCTTTTCATTTAATTTTTTAATTTTTTAATTATTTATTTTAATAAAAAGTCAAAAGTAATTTAATGAAAAAGATAAGTTACTTTTTGATCACCATTTAACGTTTCATCTTGACCCTTGATTTGTGATTTTCATCACATCCTAACCCATTCATCATGTTCATTATGAATTTTTAACGATCCATAAAAAATTTCATCGAAATTCGACGCCCGGATTGCAAATTATGAATTTTTCTTTAATTTGCCACTAAAATCTAAAATTCCATTAAAATATTAAAAAGTATTGCTATTTCGCTCTGTAGTGATTAAATCTCCTTTTTGTCATTTTGTGATTAGGTTAATCTACATGATTAACTCTTAATCACCTCGGTTACTATTCACGTGGTTTAATCCCACAATTGCATTTCTTTAACCTCTAATACAAATGTTTTTATACTCATGAAGATATATTTCATTAATACATTACCTAAGGTTTTGTACACGTGTCTAAGATTGGAGTTTCACATCAACGCCGCAAAACTCAGGGCATGCTGGTCGTTCAAATTCCTATTTGCAAATTGGATTTTTGCAGTCTTATCACCGAAACCTGCATGCTTTGGTGACTGATGCAGACTGTCAATCTTTTTTCACGTAAAGACAGCCTGATGCAATTCCGTGGCCTACTGGATGTAGCACAGGCAGTAACTATTTTTTCTTAGCATTCAGAATCCTAAGTGGAAAAAGTTCATCAGTTCAGTTTTCTAAAATTGATAGCTATTGAAGTTGAGTGTCGTTCCCCTTAAGAATCCGTGCCTAAATAGATGGCTATCAAATGCAGGCTCAATTTCAAGCATTGTTTAAAGTAGCAGCATAGTAGGATAGGTAAAATTTGTACTTCTCGGCCAAAAAAAAAAAAAAAATGTACAAATGCCGTCTCTGGACAAGTACTGCCAGTAGTTCTGGCTCCTCATCTTGATGCACGCACTCCATCCCTCCCTAAAATCAGTCGATATCGGATGTTTCGATCCTCCCCTGAGGCAACTGCATACTTACAATGTCCTCTCTCGGGAGGCTATTTCCAACGTCGGAATGGCCACAACTTCGTCCCAGCTCTGGCCCTTGCGGCAATTGACCAGCTGTTTTTCTGTTCTTGCGAATGACCAAGTAGGAAATCCCGGCTAGATAAAGCAACAGGCATGCACAGCCGAAAATTCCAGCAAAGGCTTTCAGTACAATAGGTATATGGCTGCGGAGTAGCAACTTGATGAAGTTGGTTACAAAGAAATAGACGTTGATGGACATAATCAGAGTCCCTGTTATCCACGTGACGGTTGAAATCTGCCCGGGAAAGGAAATAAGAGTTAGGAGATTGAATGTGTAAGAAGCCTACTAAAGCGTATCTTTCACAAACCTGGGTTGGCAACTTTTCAGTCTGAAAGACTAAAACGCGGGCAATAATCACATCTTGTTGGGATTGTTGTCTTGTATTACAGAATTTACAAGGGAAGCCACCGGGGCAGTGCCCTGGTGGTAAGCGCTAATGGCAACCTTGGTGCCGGCATGGTTTCAATTCTGGCATGCTGCGGGTGCTATTATTGCAATTTCCCTCTAGTAGTAGGGGTTTTACAGATTTCCCCTCCTGGAGGTGGGGGGTATTTACAAAAAATTTCCTCCATTGTGTGAGGGTCGTGAAAGTGATTGAGTGTAATATTAGTTCTGTATAAATACTAACAAAAAAAAAAATTTACAAGGGAATGGAAGATGCAACCACAACATGGAGCAGAGTTCAGAGAATCTCACCAAAATAGAATTAGCATATGAACCCATCTTGCTCTTGCAACTTGTGAACTTGAGAAGTGGAATTAGAGCAAATGGCAGCTCGAATGAAAGGATCATCTGCATGATAAAATATCAGAATTGACAAATAATAGAGAAAACAAATGCAACAAGATAATCGGAAGGCTACAGAAATCCTGGATATTAGACTTAGGGTGTGTTTGGTTGGAGGTAAAACTTTTGATGAAAAGTTTTTGGAGTAGAAGTTGTCAAATCAATAGAAAGTGATGTGATATAATAGGAGTAATGATGAGGAGTAAAGAGAATAAAGTTAAAATAGATAGGTTAGTTGTATGGATAGTTGTGTAGAAATGATTGAAAAGTAGGGTCGTTTGTATAGAAAAATGTGAAAAAATAATTAAAAAATAGAGTAATTATGAAGAGTGAAAAGTTTTAAATTGAAAAGTTTTAGCTGATACTTTTTTACCCTAAACAAACACACCCTTAGATATAAAAATGTCAATTCATGACAGAGGTTCATTTCAGATTGTATATTAAATGGAAAATCAAAATCGCCATGAAAAACCTTTATGAACCACTTAGAGTTGGACTAGATGATATCATGGAAACACAATATTTTTTTTCTGTGATAATTGTCAAGTCCTACCAACTATTAATACCATAACTCTAGGTGCTTTTTGAGGTTAACGCATGGCTGTCAACCACATTGTCTCACTTACTACATAATCAGAGGCTAGACGATGCATTGAGGATAGGCTTGGCAAATTGTCTATTCAAGTTGTAAGCATGGAAAAACCATTGGAACTTTGGATCATATAGTAGGCACCAAAAATACTGTCCCATTTACTCCAAATTGGAAAGAACAATCATGCCACTCTTTTCAGACAACCTATAGCAGGTATAAATTCGATCAAAGTGTGAACTTGTAACATAGTCTAGCTAGAGAGGTGTGTCGTATATGGATGTACGCATCATGAATTCCCATTTACAAAGGCTTCACAAGAAACACATGCATGCAGTGAGTCCAAATTTTTTAGTGATTGTAAAGATCTAGTCTAGAAACTAGTCGCAAAAGAGGTGAGAAGCTACAAATATTTTTAATGTAGAGATACTGATCTAATTACCGATGCAATTATGATTAACTTTCCAGCTCCAGCAGATCCACCAATGATTGAAACAATTAGACTTGGAACTATTGCCAAGCATCGGGTCAAAAAGTTTCGTAGCCATGGTTGAAGCCGCAGGTCAAGAAACCCCTGCAACAACAGCAAATGCAATGAGAGTTGGAGACAAACAAGGACCACCAGAACACATACAGTTACTATGTCTATGATGATTCAGATCAAAATTTTGTTTGAAGGCTGATGGAAAAGCAATGTATGACAGACTAAGATCCAATCCAATAGAAACAATGGGAAGATATCAATCAACAATTTAGAAAACCAAAAGACTATATTGAAGAAAATAGCAATAAATCGATGGAAGCAGAAAATATGAATATGTGGATTTATCATGCAAGAAGAGTATGCAATTAAGTGTAGCTTGAAACTTTGTCACAGTAGGAGTAACTTGATAGCTTATCTAAGTACATAAAACAGCAACTCTTGAAAAAGACATTACACATCCCCCAACTCCCAGTCACTGGATTCGTAATTTTGTTCCTAACATACTCCCGCTCAGCAATAATTTTTCATCAGTAATCTATTTACTCTGTTTTCTTCAACTATTTTACACGTCAGAATAAAGAACAGAAAATATATACAAATTACAATAAAATCCAAAAGGCCAACAGTTGAATCTCAAAATGTAATTTGATGGTGGCTATACAGCCACAGTCAATTTTCAGATATCTAACAAAGAGTCTCATTATCCAGATCACATGAAATTGTACTGTGTCCTTGTTTGTATTTTATTCATTTATTTCAAATGGTGTGTAAAAATGAATAGCAAAGTTCAAAATAATACTTGCTAAAAAAATATGTATACCAGTGTGCAATTACGCTTGCATCACTTCTGCTAATGAGAAAGCGTGGGATATTTGGGAGAAATACCTGCATGACATACTGTCCGGCATAGGTTCCTGTTATAGTAGAACTCTGACCAGATGCTAATAAAGCAATTGCAAAAAGCTTGGAGCTCCAACTACCTAAAACATTCTGTAATGCAAACATTAACAGGTTAGGCATAGAGGGTGTGTTCTATCCTGAAGTGAGGAAATAAAATTTTCAACTTGCATGAGAAACATGGCAAGAAGCACGGAGACGTGTAACAGATTGTAACAAGACCTCTGTTGTCCAAAAATTTTGAAGGATAACGCATGAATATTAATGAATTCTATCAATCCAGAGATAAGAGACTTCATTGTTTAAAAGCAAATATACATAGAGACTTCATTGTTACAGTCACATCCACGGGGGATATAAGAGCTTCAACTTACAATCAGGTCTTGCCATGGCATCAGTCACGACTATACTTCTTTGGTTCAGTCCCTAGAGACTTCAATACCGGGCTAGGCGTCCCCAGCTCAGCCCTCCATGGGCTTCACCACTGAGCCTGGCCTAAGTGTAAGATGAATCTCTCATATTGCAGGGGGTGTGATAGTTACAGATGGCATATAATCCACAGAGACTTCATTGTCACATGATGTGCCTGATCAGTAATCGGTTCAACTTCACAGGCCAAGCTTACCCACCTAGACATGAAATCCATAGAAGAAGAACATGGCATGGTTATGCCTTCAGCATGTTTCACTTTACGAAACATATTGGTTAGCTTCATTAAGCCAAAGAGATGGTTGTCTGCTTGAGATTCCTTTAGGACAAATTATGCAGGAAGTTACCATCATATCAGCATATAAATGATAAAGAAAGAAAAATGAACCCTTTCAAAAGTAATCTGGGCAAGCTAAAAAGATGAAAAGGATAATGCTAACACTTGCCCGCTGATCATAAGGATTTTACCTTGAGTAAAAATGAAGCTTTGTTTAGATCCAGGTCCTTACAGCTTTTCTGATCCTCCAGACCAAGGTTAGAGGAGTTGCAGACGGCACCACTCACAGAAATAATAGATATATTGATAAGAAAAGCCACAGTTAGAGCAAAGGCACTTTCTATGGTATAGAATCTGCATGCCTCCTGCAAGTATATGACATAGCAGACCAAATGTGAAACCGCAGATGGGGCAAACCACAATTAAGTACAGAATTGCAGCTCTAATAATGCATCAACAATATTATTGTGACATACATCGCATAACATCCAGCATCTACTGACAGTTTCTCAAATCATAGGATGTGAGAATTGGCACCCAAAAAAATGAACTGAATAATAAGACAGCACCTAATTTAAATTTGGCACTTCTTTCAGTAATCTAGAAGTAGCATTCTAGGATGTTCTTCTGGTGTGAAACTAGTCGTAAAAGAATAAACATGACTAGTAAGATGGACTTCCAGTTTCCAACAAAGTAGAAACAACAGAAGTAGATTACTTGAAAACCAATCTCGTGGTGTGGAAGTTTGCATAGTTTCAAAGTTCTTGAGAAGCTCCTTTCCTATTTCCTTAGGAGTTCCACAGATTCTAGGCCAATAGGAGCACTCTCTACATGGTTCCAGGATTACAGATCTTTTCATGCATTGCGGATTCCCATTTAAGTTAGCCTTTGTCTAGGCTACATCAAGACAGATTTCTGAAGATTTGAAGGACTAGCATGACTCCATGAAGAAAGAATGCTTGCTGTAGGCATCTGAATACTACAGTGCTCTGACAAACCATAAGAGACAAGGACCTAATATTTCCTTGTCAAGATCAACTTGCTGGTTACACCTCAAAATATTTGCATTCAAACAACAGAAAACATGAGAAAGGAACAAAGAAAAGTAATAACTCTGAGATAATGTGTTTACTTTTATTCCATGTACAGATTGAGGTATTCTCCTAGAAAGCACAAGTGCTGAATGGAGAAAGAGATTGTGCCTGCAAGAAATGCCATTGTCCACCATAACAGGCTCAAAACTTTTCAATAAAAAAAAAAAGGGTCATGAAACCATTAGATACTTACGGCATAACCATAGCACCAAGAAGTGATATTGCAAGGCCAGTCGCACCATTGCCTTTAAGTTGAGGTATGAAGAGGCCCTTGAGAACTTCTGGTGCCGAAGGCTTTGCATGGCCAAGTTCTCCAAAGAAACAAGCGGCAATGGTAGCTACTAGAAATGCTATCAAGAATTCAAGTTTACGCACCTGTAAAGGTTAATGGGTTAAGAATCTATATCAGAAATCAAATCTTAATTGAGATGCGCAACATGGAAAGATTTTCTCTTGACCACTGTAACTAAAATTTCTGCAGCCTGAAGAAATTAAACATTAGAGAATATTTTAAAGCAAAGATTTCAAAATTGACTTGAAGAAATTTGTAACATTCACACATTTGGGGAATCATAGTAAATAAGCAAAACAGCTTACCCCATATTGTTGCAATGCCAGAAGCATCAAAGTACTAAGCCCTGTGATAAGAACACCACACCATACAGGAATGTGGAAAAGCATATTCAGAGCGAATGCTGTTCCAATCACTGAAATATCAATGATAAACATTAAAATTTTGAAGGAAAAATCACATCCTAAGTATGATAGCATCCACTACTTGCTCAGAAACAATATTCTAAGGGCACAACATGGGAGGAAGATCTACTTGATGATAACTACAAGAAACATTGGAACAATTTTCAACTAAATGAATAGAACCAAAAATTCCAAACTATATTGAATGTTTGTAATGGTGCTATGGAAACAATTCAGTTTTTGAAGTCTAAGCCTCTAGAATGACACAGAAACAGAAGATCATTGGAGACTGGAGTACTCACGGATGCAGAGATAGATAGGCCACTGGGATAATAAGCCAATCAGAATTAAAATGAGACAAGATGTTCGAGTTTGAGGTGTGATGCCGAGATGAGGTCTATTGTAGAGGATGCCAAAGTGAGATGTGCTGTAGATTTTCTTGTTAGTAGACCAGATGGATGTGCAACCAAGGAAAGTCACAAGCAACAGTCCCAGTGAGGAAACCAGGATAAGAGGGGAACGGAAGTCTTTAAGGAGATAGCAGTGAGCAAGTAGCGGAAGCCCAACGTGAGCAAGGAGTGGAATCCAAGGAACAGAAGTGCACAACTAAGGCCATATGGTGCATAGAGATAGGGGTGCAACTTGGCTGGGTTGAGTGAGAATCCAGCCCACAAAACCTTATTTATTGCAAACCCAAGCCCAAGGAAGTGGAACACAATTTCCGTATTTTTATTTATATTATTGGTATTTATGTTTATCATGTTGAATTATATTATTTTCATTTATGTTTATATTATTTACTTCTACATTTGTTAATTTTCTTCCTTACCTCTTTGAAAAGATGAGCGTTCTTTTAGAAATACATTACATTGTTATGCTTTTTCTTACTTTAATTAGACTACGTACTATGCATTATTACTTCTATTTAGATGACTCATTAGTTTATATTTACTAAACATAAATGTTCATATTATTTACATTTACATTTGTTAATTTTCTTCCTTCTCCTTTTGAAAAGACAGATGTTCTTTTACAAATATATCACATTGTTATGCTTTTCCTTAATTTAATTAGACCATGTATTAATACTTTCATTTCGATAATTTAATTAGACCACGTATTATTATATACAACTAGATGACTTACTAGTTAATATTTACATGAAATTCTACACTTGTAATTCTTAACTTAAACAAAAACTTACCAACCCCTTCCAACCTTAACTTGGTTTACATAAATAAGGTTAGGGCTTAGGTTTTACAAGTAGAGTTAGGATTTCGGTTTTACAAATAGGGTTAAGGTTAGAGTTGAGACAAATCTGAGTTTCCTAAATCCAAGTTGCAACTCTACATGCAAAATAGAAGTCCTTGATGAGGCTTTTGGTTGCATGATCAAGGTGGACTTGGAGTAAGCTATGTGATGTTTGCAGCTTAACTCATGTATTGACTAAAAACATTGAGAAACCTTCCAAGGAAGTTTGAAATCAGTAGATTAATTGTAATTGAATGGAAAACAATTATCACCCACTTAACTGATAAATATCCAATAGAGGGTTTCAAACTTTCAATTAGACATTTTGAAAAATTAATAGTAATCAATCATTCAGCTTAACAGTAGCTTATGATTGAAACTTAGTTTTAGATTTAGTAAAACGAACAAAGAAGAATGAACTAGGTTCTGTAGTCCAGATTAAGGTTCCTTCCATTATAACTTTGATGGGTATTTAATAGTCTGCTTCACTGAGCATCTTGGTGCCATGAATCATGAGATAGTGAGAACAGGGAAGTTCCGTTGATGAAGGATTGTTAAGTACATACTAAGATAAATTAAGTCAAAGAAAGAAAGGCAGAAGACGCATAAAAATTGCCGAATAGCCAGGGCAAGGCAATGATAATAATGAGTTTGTTGTCACAACAGCTAGCAATAGCACGATAATAAACTGGAGGCCATAGGCCACAATCATAGGACATTTACTGGAACCATGACGAATGGTGGGTCATTATATGGTGATTAGTCAATGCATTTTAGAAAAGAACTGTTGTATCCAGTCCACGGCTTGTGAACTAACTACTTAAAGCAAACAAGCTAATTGCACTGTCTTTACAGGGAAATACCTTCTGGAATATCACAAGCCACAACAGAAATTTCAGCAAGCACCCATAAAATAAAATTTGGGACCCTTGGATATTCAGCTCGACAATGCTCTGCCAAATGCTTTCCTGCAATACAAATGCTCGCTTTAGAAAGTGGACATCCCAACACCAACCAAAACAGTTCATAGTTAAACCAGGAGAAACAGACCTGTCACGACCCCTAAGTTGGCAGCAAGAGACTGAATGATAAGTGCAGCACATGAAGCAACAAGAATGATCCATAGCAACTGAAAAGGAATGAGAATGAAAAAGAGAAACATTTATAGCCACTTATTTACAAGAGCTAAATGCGATATATAAGAAACCTCATCCTTGACCGTTCTTATGGGATAATGGCTATTAAAAAAGTAATTACAAAAAAGTCATTTTAATTAGGACAACGGCATTCGAATGCCCACAAACCTCATACTTGTATTGTGCTCCTGACTGTAGATCCGTCTCAACTGCAAATTACAAAAAGAAAACGCAGAAAAGAATACAAAGGTGAAGGTCCACATCAAGATCATAGGTTGGATGAAAACATGTTGAAAATGGAACTTACAATTGCCAGGATCAATATAGGCAATAGACACCAGAAATCCAGGACCTATATATGCAAACAAGTTCTTCCAACTTTTTTGCTGCAGAATTATAAAGAAAGGTCAAATTCATATTTCACATGGCATGAGATTCACAAAGAGAAGGAATTTTTCTTATCAATATTCAGCAAGAATAACAGCAAGGTGCACCAGGATCAAAATTTTCTAGTAAAAAAATAAAATAAAATTAACTGATTATTTAAATAAAAAAGCATTGCAAATGTTGCAACTAGAGGAAAAGGAAAAAACCTTCCACAGGTTGGGCAGTTATAGAAGCCTAAACAAAGTAAAGAGCGCATTCCCCGCAGCTTTACATACAATTTAGCTCAATATTCAAATATTCGGAAAGTAAACTCATAGTTCCATTACTTCGATTATGCTTCCAACATCAGCTGTGAATGATATACTAACTTATGCTAGATGATTCGGGTACTCAGGTCCCTGATTTTCATGGCCATGGGTGTGGTCCATACCCTGCTTGGGGTAAATTGACCGAGTCATCCCGTAGAGTGAGATGCCTTCCAATTCAAGATGCATTCAAGAAGATAATCCAGTTGCAGCAAACGTTTTGATTGTCTGTCTAAACAAGAGTCTAGTCCCTTGTGAGACTGAGTTCCTGCAAACAGGCATGTGCGGGTGATCCATAAAATTGACATAAAAGGCCCATACCCTAAAAAATTCAGATAATTCAGGTACAGGTTTGTCTTTGCTAGTTCACGAAGTGATGGTCCAGATCACTGACCAAATAACCCAGAGCTACAGAATCAAAGTGCAGGGAGGACCGTAAAAATTTGCCCACTGACAATGAGACAAACTCGTGGCTCTGAGGATTCGTACTCAATATTCCACTTTCAGCATCAATGAATCTGTTCCTTTTCTTCACCGGCGTGTTTCTGTGGTCTTCATTAGTCAACATCATCAAACAGCAGATAAACCACTACTATCCTCTTGTTTTATCCTTCGTTCTTGTTCAATTTAATTTCCTGCTGACCCGAACTTAAACTGAGGGAAGTTTGTTATTATGTAGCATTACGCTAGGCACTTTTGGTGCCTGAAATTGAAAAGCTAGCTTACATAACAATCTCAAACCCTTCAAAATGACGAACGGAGACAGATGGTTCTCGAGAATGAAAAAGCAACAGACGTCCCGCCAAAATGGTAAAACGTGCACTAGATGGACATTGGATAGAATCTTGCCGCATGGGAAATTCCAGGGTCAAGTTCAGCACCCACCAGCTAATAAGGTGTATCTACCCAACAGCTCTAACTCCATTCACAGAACTTCAAAATCCGTTTCAGAACATTGATTGGAAAGCGTCCACACTCTACGCAAATCCAAGCATACACAAAATTTGAAAACAATGCTGTCACATTGAAACCATAGTTTACAAACTCACTTCAGACACGATGATTTGATTAGAAGACTCAGCGTTCTCAATCAGAGGAGCATTAGAAAGACTTCGATTCCCGTTACCGACGATAAACTGTGATCGTCCAGCTGGAGTTCCCCTTAAGTCCATTTTTTCAGTTGACTATGTAAAGAAAGCACCTACAAACAAAAAGAAATCATCAATCAAGCAATACTTCGAGAATCCTAAAACTAACAGAAATTTCGTAAAACACAAAAATAAAATTTTAATCTTTATCATCATTATCTAATCTCGTCCGACGCACACAACTATATTTATGTTGAAAAAACCAAAATCGAAAACAACTAACTTCTCCTCCTCTACTTCAACTGAGCAGAAACTTTAAGTATAGCAATCCTACACATATTTACAAGACTAAAGCAGACACCTTACTTCTCTCCGCATAGAAATTATGGGTTCGTTTGGGAAGATTTAAAGAGCAGGAATGGGAGAGATGGAATAAATAGAGTAGTTGAATAGAAAGACGTAAAAAAAAAAAAAAAGATTACAGAGATAATAATGACAAAAGTAGTATAACTAAATAGTTAAGATGTAAAATCATACAGGAGATGTGTTCCACACTTCCCACTTCCTCCACTACGCGTTGCCAAACGCTCCCTACAACAAAAATAGTTGAAAGAAAATGCAAAATATCGGCTGAGAATTCAGCACAAAACAAGGGATCAGGGAAACCAGTAGCAGAAAATGAAAAGACCAGAAATCAGTATAAAACGAATCAAGTTCAGAGAACGCGAAAAGATATAGCGAAGAGCGGAAAACGAATCGCATGCGATGAATCCGAAAATCTGAAGCGATATGAGGATTGAGGTCGACGGAAGAGGGAAAAGAAAAATACCTGGATTGAGAAACAACCGAACTCTTCCGGAGGAGGAGACCTCGGGCAGAGAGCAGAGCGAGCTTCTCGAGTTTGGATGGCAGAGCTGGTGTTCTGCTTTTATACGCGCCGGGAATGGCAGTAATGGTAAATTACGTAAGAAGGTGGGGTTAGTCTGAGAGGAGGCGATTGCTGGAGGGAGTCCCTTAGAACTCCTTGTTCTCGTGGCTCCCGGGAGGCAGTTGGCAGTCGCCACATTTTCTATGCATGGGGAGTCGAGACTCCGAAACCTCCGGGCGTGCGTATGGCTAATGGCATCTTTTCCTAACGGCGACAGATGCTGCACTACGATTTGTGTCATGACCGTCCGTTTGGCACCAGGCATTCTTTTACTATCCTTTTTTAAACCCACTTTGACGGTGGATGTAAATGTTTTACTTCTTGCATTATATTTAGGTATCATTTGATGCTGAATCTCAATTTTATAGGGTGTGTATGGGAATGGGTAAAACTTTTGACGAAAAGTTGTAGAGAGTAGAAGTTGTCAAATTATGTGATATGATAGGGGTAATGATAAGGAATAAATAAGATAAAGTTAAAATAGATAGGTTAATTGTGTTGGTAGTTGTGTAGAAATGATTGAAAAGTAGGGTAGTTGCATAGAAAAATGTGAAAAAATAATTAAAAAATATAGTAGTTGTGGAGAGTGAAAAGTTTTAGGTTGAAAAGTTTTAACTTGACAACTTTTCTTTGATAACAAACACACCCATAGTTTATTTTCAACATTTAAACTATTTAAAATATTATTAAATAATCCATAAATAACTTTATAAAATACTATTATATTTTATGTAAGAACTGATTCCTCCATGTTTATCCTTAATTTTAAATTTTAAAAATATATTTTTTAAGGATGTATTTAGGAAGTAATAAAATTTTGCATGAAAATTTTTTAAATGTGAGCAAATAATGTGATATAATTAGGATAATAATGAAAAGTAAAGAGAGTAAAGTTAAAATAGATAAATTAGTTGCATGTATAATTATGTAGATATGATTAAAAGTAGAGTAGTTATATAAGAAGATATTAAGAAATGATTAAAAAATATAGTAATTATAGAAAGTAAAAAGTTTTTAAATTGATGAGTTTTATTGTTAAATAAATATATCCTAAATTTAAACCATTTGCTATATTTTTTCACATTTTGTTTTATTATAATTCCAAAAATAATTTTCATTTATATAAAAATAACATCTTTGAAAAGTAAATATATAACTATTAAATTTTAAAAAAAATCTATGGTATATATAAACATTAATGAAGTTTTAAATAATATTTTTTTGAAATCATGAATAAACATAATAAATGGTTGAATTTTAAAAATACATTTTAAAATTTTAAAACTAAGTTACATAAGTATTGAATCATTATTCACACACACATGCAAAAGTGGCAAGATACATTTTAATTTGGATGTTTGATTTTCTAACTAAATAAATAATGCTAAATATAATGGATAAAGTTGATTTATTAATAATTATTAATGTTTGGACGAGATTACAGGAAACCATTTATATGCAATTCTTTTCTATATTTCTTTTGATTTTATTTTATATTTAAATTACTTAATTATGTATTTTAATCATATCTTCATATATTTTATATAACTAATCAATCTGTCTAGTATTTATTCTTTTTCTAGTTTTTTATCAAAAAAATTTCTTAATTATTATTTCTATCATATCAGATTACTTTCTTATTTTTTTGAAATTTTTTCTTATTTCCACTCTTTACATCTTACAAAAAATACCTAAATTTAAAAAAAAAGTAATCCTGCTAGCCTAAGTAAAGTAAATGTCACATTTAGTCTATCTAAAAAAAAATCATTTACTACACTTTTTTTTGATTTTTTTCTTACGCTTATTTATCAAAGTGTATTTAATATATAAACGAAGTTTAATTTTTTGGATATATGTATATATTTTTTCAGATTTTTAAATATAAGATTATTTTAAATACATATGCATACATAGATGTTTAAAAATTTTAAAAATATATATATACATAAATCCAAAAATAGTAAAACTTGATTTATATGTTAACTATACTTGAATAACCAAGTGTACGAAGAAAAAAGCCAAAAAAATATAAATAGGTTTTTGAGATAAACTAAGTGAGACATTTGTTTATTCTAGGTTAACAATATCATTCCTTAAATTTAAGGGTGTGTTTGGCAATTTGCAAAAGTTGTCAAGTTAAAACTTTTCAATCTCCGTAACTACTCCTTTTTAATTATTTTTTACACATATTTCTATACAACAACCATACTTTTCAATCATTTCTACACAACTACCAATATAACTAATCTATTTATTTTAAATTTATTCTCTTGACTCCTCATCATTACTCATAATTACTCATACAATATCACATCATTTTTTACTAATTTAACAACTTCTACATAGAAAACTTTTCATCAAAAGTTTTACAACTTCCCAAACACACCTTAAAAGTGTTGATGATAACGTTTTAAGAACTATGTGACTATATTGGTATAAAAGATAGCTGAGATCATTATAATTATCTACTATTTTATAAAACTAAAAAATATTTTGTGGAAGGTATTTTTATAATGCATTGGAAGTTGAGTCATCCAGGTATTTCAATACGCAGCATAGATCATCTCAGGGTATCAACGAAAGCTCTGGCCAGTATTACAATTTTTTATGATGCAATATATACGGCACATCGTATAAATATGTTTTCATTGTTACTATTTCTTCTATAAGTGTGTTGAGTTACAACCTATTTATTTTTTAATCCAAACGTTAACAATGATAATGCACTCGTCTAATTTTGTTTTCGTATTTCATTATCGTATATTTATTAATTTTTTAGAACATAATAGCTACTGAAAAAGAGATACGATTGGAGCAAATATGTGAAGATCAAGAGAAAAAGGTTTAGTATGCCTTTCAGAGTGATAAAACTTTTGAATGAAAGATTTTTTGCGTAAAAATTTTTGAATTGAGAGTAAATGATGTAATATAATAATAGTAATGATAAGGAGTAAAGAAAATAAAGTTAAAATAGATATGTTAGTTATATAGGTATTTGTATAGAAATGACTAAAAGGTAGGAGGACAACTGTATAGAAAAATATTAGAAAAAAATTAAAAATATGATAATTGTAGAGAGTGAAAAGTTTTAGTTAAAAAAATTTCAGTGTTAAACAAATATCTCCTTAATAAAAAAATTATATATAAATTTTGTTTAATAATAAATCAAAACAAACAATTAAGATTAACATAATATAGTATTAATATAATATCCTCAAATTGTTAAAATAAAAATATCAATAAAATTATATTATTAGGCTCATATTATACTACTATTGATAATTATACATTATGACAACTGATATTACAAGCAAGTACCTTTTATAATCCTCACTTAGTAGAAAAAATTTTCTATAAACTACCCTACCTCAAGAAGAAAATTAATAAAACCCCCATTATTGGGGGAGACTACAAATAATGGAGACATTACTCCTTTTTACGTCGAGCTAAGTGTAGCCCATGATGTTACCGGTCGCCCCAATGCACCTTGACAATATTATTATATTTTAATACATATACAATTTTTCTATGCTATTTGATAATTTTCCATATAGGATTGTTTACCTTTTGAGCAGATATCCTTTATGTGAAATCTTGATTGAAATAATTTTTTATAAAATAAAATAAAATAGGTTAATTAATATGATTGGTTGAATTTTTATTTCAATATTAAGAAGGCCCCATTTGTAACCAATTGCATTGTAGCACGTTCTTCACACTTTTTTTACCTTTTATTCTTACATGATAAATTATTGGAATATAGAGATAAAAATAAAAAATAAAATGCAAAAATAAACACCTAACAACCTCATTTTTTAATTTTGTATCTCCTTATACTATAATCATTTCTCATAATTTTCTAATTATTTTCTCACAGTTTTTCATACAATTACCCAGTCTATTTTTTCTTTATTCCAAAATTTAACCGTATCATATCCATTCCATTAACATTTTATATTTTTCCTTGTCTTTTAAACAAACGCATATATAATGATCTCATACAACTAACTGTTAGTTACCCAACTAATAGCCAGTTAATAGCTCGTTGGTTTGATCTTTTTATTTTTTATATAGGTTTATATATAATAATTTTTTTTTTATGAATTTTTAATTTCAAAATAAAATTTTTGCTAATTCGTGTGAGGGGAAAGAGAGAGGAGGTGAAAATTTTAAAAATATATATGCACAAAAATTCAAAATTGGTGGATGAACTAAATACATTTTGGGTCCACATAAAAAATAAAAAAAATTAAAAGAGCCAGCAACATGGGATCATAACCCTATATATGAATATAGATTTTTTCATATGCACCACATCTATATTTCTATAATTTAAATACTTTTCTTTTTTTTTTCCTTTATCTTAAAACAGATTTGCTTTTTTATATCATATTCTCTTTTCAAAAACTAATATTTTATTTATATTGAAGGAACCTATTTGGAATTAAAACCTAACCAACATTACCTTCATATGGATAGATAAAATTTACGAAGGATCAAACCAACCTATAGATAGAATGAGATAAAACTTTTATAAATAAGATATGAACAGGGTAGATCATGGTGATCTAGCCGACAATTGCAACCTGTTAAAATATTTTTCCATATATATATATATTCATGATTTTAAAATTTATTTTGATTGAAAATTTATATATGAATATTTAATATGATTTAAGAGTAGATATGAAGTTGATAAAAACTTGAGCAAATGAATAAACAAACCTACAGTATATAAAAGTTTTCTAATTAAAGTGAATTGAGGGGAGAAGGTTTCAATGATTGACGAGAGTATGCTCAATGATACACGGCTGTGATGGATGTAAATTGGCCAAGGGGATCTTTAAAGGAAAATTGATATCAGCACGACTAATCATTTGTTGGTCCAAGTGATTTTCGTCTTTATAAAAGTCTAACTCAGCTGCATTCTGAAAATCTTAGCCATCTATATTGATAAAGAAAAAATGATGTCAGCACCATTGAAAAACGCTGTTTGCGGATAACCCCATTTTATTTGTTTCATTTTCCCCAAACTTGCTTTACAAGTTATGATACGTATGTATCAAGTAGAATAAACCCGATAACTTTTCCTATGCATTTATACGTATCCTAATTTATGACACATTTTGCTTAAAATGGCCTCTAATTACATTTAAATGTATTAAAACTTTATACAATTATTATCCATGTATAAGTTATACTTTAGATAATTTACAAGTTGAAAAAATAACTTTAAAATGAATATTTATATCAATCTATTTTATTATATTGATTCTGTTCCATTTCAAGAAGAGGTCAATACACATATCTAATTGAGATAAAAATTGGTACGCTAATAAAAAAAATAATTCTAAATACAATGCATGGAGTAGATATATATTTTATGATCATGTGAAGCTTATTTTGAGCCGAATATACTTCAACTCATAGTGCATATAAATGCACAAGATAATTCTTAAATAAACAGCGATTGTTTTATATTGCTGACACCGAAATCTCAAAACTTAAAATCATTAAAGTATGTAATCTGATATATCTGATGCTGAAATGCTAAAATAATTATGGCTAGAATAAAAACTTATAGACCTGTTGGCTTCCGCACGAATTTCAACTTCATGGAAATTATATTCAATGTAAAACCATTTTCAAAAGGTTGTTTCAACAAATATCCACATAACATCTTTTTTTCAATTCACTAATTCTTATCTGTTTTGGCTTTATTTATTTTAAGAACCATGTCAATTTGTAATTTTTTCTTTATTTCCATTTCATTCCCTTCTCTTTTATCCCAAATGGTCAACATCAATTTCCTTTTTCTCATATTTAGGATATTATATTTCCCCCGCTTTTTAGGTTTTTAAAAATTTAACTAAATCCTAATAACAATTAATTTAAATTAAAATATTCAACGATAGTATTAAAAAGAGTGGTAAGAAAGGATGAAGACTGTTTTTTTTCTTTGTTGCCAAACCATATTTTTCCCAGTCAAAAGAAAATTATTAGCAGAGCATTGGGAGTTTGTAAAAAGAAAATTGTTGCGGTTGACATTGGGAGCCTCTGCCCAATCAGAAGCTAGTAATGATGCGTACGATTGAGAGAAATTCTAGTCATGCGCTCAAGCTGACTTAGGCAGTAGCACTGCCGCCGCGCCGCCTGCCGAGCACTACCATGGAAGACATGCTCCGAACTCACGTGGAAATCGTGAAATCTACTGTATAATGTATTTATTTAAAACCGAACGGAAATGAGAGAATGAGAATCCAAATGTCGATTTTGTACATTTTCATTTTTATATTTTAGTTACTTTCTTCAATTTTTATTCATTTTCTCATATCTTTCTCTGTATCTATTTTTTCTTTATTCTTACTTTATAGTTTATCCCTATCATATTCATTCAATTTCAATTCTTCATTTTTCATTCTTTTTAAAGAAACACATTCTACCAATCTCGGAAGAGGGGAAAAAGCCTTTTCTATTACTTTTTATACACATTTTAATTTTACATTTTGGATGTATTTGACAATAAACAAAAAATATCGATCTAAAACATTTTATTATCTACAACTATCCAATTTTTTAATAATTTTTTTACATCTTTCAATTTAAATTATCTTAATTTTCAATCATTTCTATACAATTATCTGTACAACTAACTTATTTATTTTAACTTTATTTTCTTTACTCCTCATCATTACCCATATGATATCATATCATTTTCTTCTAATTTAAAATTTTTATATAAAAAAATTTTCATCCAAAAATTTTATCTCTACTCAAACACACTCTTTAACAACTTAATTGCTCCATTTTTCAACATTGCATTTCAATGGTCTTTTACATTTTTTCATAAAGATTCGTCCTCTTTTTTCCCACCTACAGCATCACATTGCTTTCTTACTTTTTGAAAATTTTCCCATCCACACCCTCTAACAACTTAACTCCTCCATTTTTCAATATTACATTTCAATGGTCTTTGACATTTCCTCTTTACTACCTCATGCCAACATCTAGACGGTATTTGCTGCAAATGTACTGACTACCGACCCTATACTATGATTATTGATACATATCTAGATCAAGGGTGTGTTTGGGAATGGATAAAACTTTTGATGGAAAGTTTTAGTGAGTAAAAGTTGTCAAATGATGTGATATGATAGGGGTAATGATGAGAAGTAAAGATGATAAAGTTAAAATAGATAGGTTAATTTTATGGGTAGTTGTGTAGAAATGATTGAAAAGTAGGGTAGTTATATGGGAAAATGTGAAAAAATAATTAAAAAATATTATAATTATAGATTGTGAAAAGTTTTAGATTAAAAAATTTTAAGTTGACATTTTTTCTTCCTTGCCAAACACACCCCAAATGTGAGATTTTTCTATAATTCCTAAATTAACCGTCATGGCAGTCAATAGTAAATATAACATAATATTTTTATTAATATTTCAAGAATTTCGAGTATATTTATAAAAAATATCCTTGAATATTACATGTCTTTGAAGATTTTAATTAGGCCCACCTTAACGATCAATCAAAATTTAATTCACCAATAAATTTAGAATAATTTATTTAACTAATAGATTAAGTTTTACCCGACCAAATATATGAATGGCCCCATCTAAAAAATATGTAAAATGAATATCATAAAATTATTTGATTTATATATCAGTTTAGAAACTTTATGTTTAACATCTAAACTATCTAAAACAATATTTGTATATAGATAATTAAATAAATTATTAATATTCTAATTAATATGTGAATGGCTTCAATATTTTCTTAATTTGTGTGAATGGATTTAAATATTTTTCTTAATTTATACGTAATTATACATATGTTCAAGTAAGTACCCCTCCCCCCCAACCCAAAAATACAGTTGACATGATTTTGCCAACATGACAGAACAAATGAGACTTTTTTAACTGTTAAGACAAATGAAACTTAACTACACGACTTTTGGATTTTGAAGTGTGTTTGGAAAAAGATAAAACCTTTAAATAAAAAGTTTTTTTGTGTAAAAGTTGTCAAAATAAAAGAAATTGATATAATATGATACAGATAATAATGAAGAATAAAAAAAATAAAGTTAAAATAGATAGATTAGTTATACAGATAGTTGTGTAAAAATGATTGAAAAGTAAAGTAGTTTATATTGAAAGATATGAAAAATTAATAGTTAAAAAATTAGGTAGTTGTGGATACTTAAAAATTTTAGTTTGAAAAGTTTTATTGAAAGGCAAACACATATTGAAGCATTTTTGTTATTTATAACTTGTATATAAATATATCTACAAATGCATATCTCTATTAGACATGCACACTCGATTTAATGAAAATTTATTTCTCTGTCCACAGCAGCAGAGTTGCAGGCCATCATCGTGTGATTTTCACAGTAATTTATCCGTGGCCCACCTAATGGACGGTGAGTGTGGTGAGAAGTTTTTAAAAAGTATAATGATACTATATTTCGCAGTTTTAGATATTTTTCTTGAGTTTTTAAAAATTTTTCAGACTCATATTTAATTCATATACTAAAGTTTATCTTTTTGGATTTTTTGGTTTGATTGGGTATTATACAAAGTGTGACATCTAATATTATAGATCGGGCCATTTTACTATTCTCACCCTTAGAGAGACATTCCGTAAATACTCCTACACTCAGGGACAATTATATAAATATCCTCATTACCATGAGGACACATGCTACATACCTGCATTTGATAGGTTTTGAACTCAAGTTGTTTGACAACAGTCCCAGTGGCATCTTTTTGGATTTTTTTATATTTTTATAAATTTTTAAAAAATAAAAAATTTCAATATCTCCCACTCTCTATCGCATGAAAAAGTAATTTTGTGTTTTTAAAAAATTGTAGAGTTTTTTCCAAATATACCTACTACATTTGACCATAATTCCAGACATACCCACTGCGTTTCAGAAATCCTAGATATACCCATTACGTTTGCATATATTTTCAAAAATGCCCACTCCGCTAAAGGCCATTAAGTAAGTTAACAGTTATCCGTTTAAATGTTGATTATAATTTTCTAAATGCCAAAATACCCCCGTGTCAAATAATAGAATGTAAAATAAAATGAAATGGGAATAAAATTAGAGCTCTCCATATTTAAAGCTCTTGTGCAATTAGGTTAATGTGAGTTATGATATTCGAAATTTTGAATCTAATCTTAAATTTGATGGACATATTGGTAATTTTACAAATGGATTAATGGCATTTATTAATATTTGTAACGGAGTGAGCATTTTTAGAATTACATGCAAACGTAGTGGGTATATTTGAAAATTTTGAAATATAATGACTATATTTGCGATTAAGGTCAAACATAGTGTGTATATTTAAGAAAAATCCAAAATTGTAAAAATATACATAAGAATTTAAAATTGGTAAAATTTGGTGTATAAACTAAATATACTTAGGCTCAAGTAAAAATAAAGAGTAAATAAAAGACATTAAAAAATGGAATACACAAGGTTTATTTATAGTATCATCAATCATTATCCTTTCAGGGGGGGGGGGGGGGGGGGGAAATCATCCGCTGTTCGTGGACGAGCATCCGTAGGCAGGCCCTTTAGAAAAGCAGCGGCTGTGGTTTTAGGTCCGTGCATCAGAATAAAATCTGGCCATGTGTCTTAAAAGGATATATTTGTAAGCATAATCTGACCGGTGAACAGTTGCTGGATGGCCGAGACATGGGTGCTACTGCCACCAATACAACGACTCGCACTTGTAGCCGAGAAAACGAACAAAGGACAATGGGATGGACTTTTTCCATGCATACGTGCCCCCGGACAAACGGATGGTTTCGACACAACCTCATAAACAAACGATGGGACGCTCACGTTGCCTTTAGCCATATAGCTAGAATGTGAATATGGTCCGACCATCTAATCCACCCTCGCTGCTTCAGTTGTCCCACTCACCCTTACGAATTTTTCCTGGGAAGCTTGGAAGCGGATGACGAATGATAGTGAGATGAATGACGCAGTTTTTTTTTTTTTTTTTAATTTTAAAAGAGTGTATTTGGGGAGCGGTGAAATTTCTGAATAAAAAATTTTTAAAATTGGAGAAAATGATATCATATGATAAATATAATAATGATAACTAAAGATAATAAATGTAAAATAGATAAGTTAGTTATATGAGTAATTGTGTAAAAATAATTGAAAAGTAGAATAGTTGTGACGGAAAATGTGAAGAAATAATAAAAAATAAGATAATTATAGGGAATAAAAAGTTTTAGTTTTAAAATTTTATTATTAAATAAGCACACCCTTATTTTTTTTATTAAGCATGCCATACTAAAATGCGACAATATTTTAAAAATTTTGGAATTGGGTTGGGTACAATCTGACCTTGTGAGAGTCAGACCAAAATGATGTTGGCTTGCTCCCACTAGTTCTCAATCTTTTGCATGCTATGACCCACTAAACCCAGAAAGAATGCATAACAGATCAATTCCAGTACTTTTGAGGTGCTGTGAGCTTTCCGCTGCTGCTTTGTTTTTTTATTTGAGTCGTGTGGGTTCTTAAATTCGGCAGGGCTGATTAGAAAAGAAAAGGATTTTGTGCAAGTGCGAAGGATATCGGCCCCTGAGGAGCTGAGCCCCTCTTATTGGCATCTGATATTTAGGAAATTTGGCATGCATGTATGCGAGCCCAAACTGGGTTTAGTTGCATTCGAGGGACAGATGGATGGATGGATGGATGGTTGGAGATACGTAATGTTTGCTATCCTTCCAATGCTAGAAAGAGGTAGTCAATTTCCTTGTGCACATCAATAGTTTTGAGTTCTCAAGGTGTTATTTGTTACTATATTCGTACATGAAATCTTTCCAACTTGCCCCCTATTCATCACTTGGCCATTTCAGACTCCACTTCAGTGCTAACACCAAGGATGATAACGAATATCTGTGGTGTGGTGGTGGCAGTAATTTTCATGGAATAAATTCCTAAAGCGACAACTGACCAGTTGTAGGCTTTCATGAATATTATTTGTCTCCCAACATTGTATGCATGCTAATTGTTTATATAGAATGAAAGGGTTAGCATTAGAAGCCCAACCAAATTTTAGTCCCAACTTTTACTAGAAAGGCATCCGCGCTTGAATTTGATATAAAAGACGCTGTGTTGGCATTATTCAGTAGACCATGGAATCGTATCCTTTTTTATAATATCAATTTATTATTATTATTTTTTAATTGTTCCATCTTTTGAAACTTACTTACAATATCTTTTTCATTTTTTTATATTAGTGGAATACAAATGATCTCCTGCAGAGTTCAAACCCCAGACTTCTAACACACAGGTCAGGAACATGAACAAATTAAACTATACCCCGGATTGCAATAGAATCATGTCCTTAGTTGTAAATATAATAGTGGGATTTTCTTTTCATGTATTTGAATTTTACGTATTAAATTTTTTAAAAATACTTGAAAAGAATTGATGCTTATATACTTACACTGAATAAAGTTCCTTTTAGTAACACGTAAAAAATTTAAAAATCATGTAAAAGTGTAAAAAAAGATAATCCCATCAATATTCCTACAGATTTTTTATATGGTTCGAAATGGGCGAATTCCAAATACACCTACTTAATTTGACTATAATTACAAATATACCTCTGTAGTTTTAGAAATTGTAAATAACCACCAAACAGTTTGATAATAATTGCAAATATACTTACACTATTGTGACGTTGTTGCTGCAACATCACAATGTGAGTATCTTTGCAAAGATATATAATTTACATAGGTATATTTGCGATTTCAAAAATTAAGTATGTATATTTAATTCTTATAAATATATCAACATAGTTTGCATATCTTCATAAAATATAGTTATATTGTGACGGTATAGTAACGATGTTATAACAACATGAGTATTTTGCAATTATAGTCAAATCAAATAAGGTTTTTTTTTTTTCAACACTATATGAGTATATTTGCAATTATAGTCAAATATTGTGGGCATATTTGCAAATTACTCATAAATATTAACTACTTTAAATCCCCTATTTTCTATTATTATCTTTGTATTCTAATTATTTTTCACACTTTTTAATTTTTATACAACTACTCTATTTATTTTAATTTTATTCTCTGTAATTTTAATCGTTACCTTATCATATTATATCATTTACTTATATTTCAATTTTTTTTTTTCTATTAACCCATTCTTACATTTCCGCTTTCATTTTTACAACATACCATGCATGCGAACGAGGCCTTTCTTTTCACTTGATGAGTCGGATCTGTTCCTAAAAACTGATTTGTTACGAAATTTCGCTCCCCATCTGCCAATTTCTCAAAAGAGAGTTGCCCAAGTCTATACTCATAATAACTCTCTGTCGATTAGACTGGCACAAGTCATACTCATATCACCCTCAGTCATATTTATTTTTCCATCATTTTCCTCATTCGGTTCAACTAATTACACAGTCAATTAATTAAGACGCGTTACCAAACAAAAGCTAGCCATCGATGTTTTGGATTGTTGAGATTCAGGAATCCCTTAACCCCTCAGTTTTTAGGGGACGTTTGTTAACGTATGAGTATGGAAACCATGGTTTTTCCATGGTATTTGGTTTCCTAAAACTAATCATTACTCCATCAATCACACTATTTTTCCCACTTTTACCCTTATTTTCTAATCATTTTCCCTACCAACTACATACAACAAATCTATTTATTCCAACTATGCATCTATCATTTCCTATCCATCACACATTTTTCGAAATATTCTCTTTTTCATTTCCCATCATTTTCCACAGTCCCACAATTTTACACATTAACAAACATCCCCTTAGCCTTTAGCCTTGGATCTTACGGTAGAACATAGAAAATAACTAACCTGTGAGCCCAGCTAAAACTGAAATCTTTGCAAACTTTCACCAAAAAAATTACAGCAGCTGATGAGAAATCTGTTTATCAAACCCGGTTAATATCATTTGTGATGTGACATATGTCCTAATCTAACAATTGTTCAGGCATCAATCCGATGGCCCACCAACCCGACGGCTCTACCGTATGGGAACGTAGCACCATGCTTTGCTGGGAGGGACCGTCCTCCTTGACTATCTGCCGCATGTCATGGAAACTATTTACATGATTTCGCAGACCATATTTGGTAGCAGCAGTGCAGCACATGCACCACGGGTTCTAAGAACCAGCCTCAACACTGATGTCCAAATCCATTTTTGGACCAATTGGACCAAAAAAGGCCTCGCCATGCTGGCATCTGTCTTAAACTGGACCAGCTTGTTGACGCTTTCCCAACCCAACCACCGACCACCACTCCCTAAAAAAAAAATTTGCTGTTACGGAGTTTTTAAGTTTTGGTCTCTCTAACTATGGTATTTGCTGTCTAAATAACGAGTTTCATGTATTTGCTTTTTAATCCTGTAACTTCACTTCCTTTGTATTTTAAATCTTGATGTTAATGCATGTTAGTAAACGAATAGAAATTTTGTCAACTAATCGTCATATAAAATTTTTAATAATAATATTGCCATTAAAAGAGTTATAAGTTGACTTGATTTGGTTAAAAAAAAAAGCATACTATCTGCAAGTTTAAGTTGACTCATTTTCATGAGTTGAACTCATAATCATCAGTTGACTTGTTTTTATGAGTTAACTCAGCTAAACCCTATAAAATTGTCTCGATCATGTATATGAGTCAACTCATGTTATAAGTCGACTCAACTCAATGAAGTCATAAGGGTATTTTTAGACTTTTTTTAAACTTACAAATAGCAACCATTAATTGGTTGTCTTAACGACAAAGTCTAAAATGCAAAGAGGACACACTTACAAGGTTTACAAAGCAAATATACGAAACTCGTAGATTGAAAAACAAATATGCATAATTAAAAAGACCAAAATATTTTAAAAAAAATCTCTTTATGGTGTAAAAACTAGAAATTGATTTTCTGAGTATTGGCTTGTGGGCCAATAGCAATTTGAGTCTATGTTTTTTTCTTTTTTTGTTGGATGTATATTACGTTTCTTTTCATAATACAATAAAGTGCAAATAAGATAGGAAACTCTTATCTATCCACTTGAGATATTACAAACTTCCTCCTATCTACATATAAGACTAGGCTTCTATTACACGTCAATCTCCCACGGGGCAGTTGAACACAAGTTTACGGCAAATTTGTTGTCGTCCTCGACCAATCAGGATGATGCCGAGTTGGTATTTGAGTCTATATTCTTGATTTTATGTATGAGGCATAATCCTATTAGCTTGGACTTAAAAACCTATTTGAAATTTTTTATTTTTCATAAACTTGTTAATTATTTAATATATAAATCAAGTTTTACCATTTTTGATATACATATATTTTTTAATGTGGCTAAAGTACTCCTATATTTAAAAATCTAAAAAATGTATTCATATATTAAAAATGGTAAAATTTAATTTATATATTTTTTGATAAAGTGGAATTAATTTATGTATTAAGTAAATCTAAATTAACAAATTTATTAAAAAATTAAAAATAATTAAAAATAAGTTTATTGGCTTGGATTAATAGGATTATGCCTCTTTATGCATTGAATCATCAAATGTCTTAGCTTTAGGATAATTGCATGGACCATATATTCCTTTTCAGGTTTCTTTCCTTTTTTTTAAAAAAAAGAAACATCTTCTTAATATTTTCTAAAAACATTATGCTTCCTTTTGAGATCAATAATATATATATGTGTGTGTTTTTCTTCTATAAAATTACTTTTTTTATAGCCCTATTTATTTTTACACTCTTAATGATAAATAAAAAAATCACTCTATTCTTTATATTTAAACAACATTTATATCGTCCTGCAAACTTTTTCCATATCGTATATCAACAAACCCTACATATATTTGTTTTAACACAAAAATTACTTGTATTCATTCATATACCAAAAATTAACATATATCTACTTGCCCAATTAAAATGCAAGTCATTTTTATTTGATTTCTAATAAATGTTATGAAGACATTTTTAAAAATCTAACTATTTGGTTATTCAAAAGCGTAGGAGGATATGTGATTGTTTTCCTCTATTTTCTATTTTTAATTTGTGTGATATTTGTCGACCGGGCGTTACCTCTGTTGATAAAACACTGTTCAATGGACAAGCAGCTGTGCGTTCGAGTGTCTTGGAGGGGAAAGGGATCTGGTTGTGGGAGTTTTTATTTTTCTATTTATATTTTACATCACCTAGCAGCAGCAAACCAAATGCATAAGAACCTGCCCCTCCACCATCAGCATCAGCAGCTGCAGCCAGCCGCAAACGAACTGACGACGGTGCGGCAAAGGCAAAATAACCTCCCCCTGCCACTCCACCCTCGGAAGCCGTTGCCCCATTAGTCTGTCGAGACCGCAGGCCGGAGAATGCCGTCAGTTTTGCACAGGCACAGGAAAGCCGCAATGGGCACGATGTTGCATGGCTACCACCTCACTTACTGCAGGGACTTACGTACTATACGAATTTGGCGTATTTCAACCTCAAAATGGGGGAATATCTTGAAATGTTAGTTGCTTGCCAGTACAAGTATAATACACAAATTAAGTTGATGTTTTTTATGGATATATATATATATATCATTATCTTAAATGGTATTACAATTACACTCTGAAACTTTTTGTATATAGCATTCTGACATAAACTGACAATATTTTTAAATTTCCTACTCAGTATACGCTAATGAAAATTCAGTTTCGAACCTAAATACTCCTACGTTTAAAATTTTCAAAAAATATATACATACATCAAAAAAGCTAAAACTTGATTTATATATTAAATATACTTAGATAAATAAATATATAAAAAAAGCAGAAAATATTTTAAATAAAATTGTTAAGGTAGCCCAAGTTAACGAGATCACTTCTCACTGATGAATATCATATACATTTTATATATTCTAAGTGCAATGTATCTATACACTCTTTTTTATCCCAATACCTAGCTTAGTACATGCGTCTATCACAATTATCTTCATAATAACAAGTGTTCTCATCTTAGATGAGCCACAGATCACTGTTTAATCACGATTTACAGATCTGATCACATTATCTCTATGATCTAGCCTCTGATGGAAAATCAGAGCCTTCCATCTAATATGGAGGAATTGAAAATTTTAAAAATCAAGTGTTAGATCATCAGAATCAGAGTCCGAAATCATGTTGTATAAAGGGAAACAGATGGACAGCTCTGCATGCACCATGTAGCATGTCGGAACTGGCCGCCTACTGCTAACGATGGCACTCGGGTTGGGTGTCTAGTCTGTATGGACTAGCCATGCTTCTCGGTCGCCTCTGCTCCGGACTGTCGTTGTGGGCCTCATCTTTATGGTCGGAAGGCTAAGCCTAGCTCATCTACCAGTCGCAACCGATTGATGTTGTTGCTGCTGATCGCCACTGTTCTCTGTTGGGTCCTCCGTTGGCTCAACTCGCCACCAGATGTACTAAACTCCACCTAGACCTAATCCACCAACGGTCCATGAGCCAACGCAAGCTCGCCCCAGCTACCAAGTCTCGGCATAGGCCCATGCCTTGGTGAAAAAGGAAAGATTAGGTCGTTGGGTTTTCTTAAATCTTTTTGGCACGGGTCTTTCTGCAAATTACAAAGTTTTTGGAGTTTTCTTTGCAAAAATTCCCCTAAAATTCCAAGTAATCACAAACTCCAGCATCTTCTTCCAACTCTGTCTAATGGGTGCAGCAGCCACGGTTGCCGCCATCTCTTGAAATTTCTTTTCTCCACTTAATTAAAAGTTATTTTAATCTTAAAAATACACTAATTATAAACCTAATGGTTGAAATCTGTACCAAATTTGTGGTTTTTCTTTTCCGTGTTTGAGACAATAGTCTCTAATGTTGGATATGAGATATAAATGCTTCTGGCCGATTTTTAAAATATGCGAATTTTTGGCTATCATTTACCATAAATTTTAATTGGTCGATTAAAACCCCCCAAACTAATGATAAATCGTGCTCACTTGAATTTAGGCACAATCCACGTAATAACAAAGCAAATAAATCTATTGTTGCTTTGCCCATGCGCTTGGATCACCACAATAAAATCTCCCTTCCCTTTCTTTTTGTCTTATGGGGGGACAAGAGTAACCGAGCTTAGAGGAAGTGGGTCTCATAGGCAGTAAAATAAAAAGATAAAAATAAAATAACCATCCCGTTGATAAGCTTTTTAAGAGAATATTCCAACTATTTACCCAACTTATAAGAAGACGGTTTAGTGTCATCATCTAATCTCAAAAGAGATTGGCACAAAATCATATACTCATATCACCCTCAGTCATCTTCATTTCTCCGTCATTATCGTCATCAGATTCAACTAATCACACAGTCAATTAGGACCCGCTATGACGATAAATGTAGTACGCCTACAAAGAATTGTATGAAGGTGAAAACATTGACCACTTTGTTAAAAAAAGGCTTTTTTCAAAAATATCCATTATGTTTGACTCTAATATCAAATATACCCATTATGTTTCTAAAATTTCAAATATACCACTAAAGTTAATCCCAAAAACACCCAATCTATGAGTTAACGCTAGTAGTTAATATGTAAAATTACTAATATGTTCATCAGATTTTAGACATAATTGAAAATTTGAATGACATAACCCATCAATACCGTAACTGCACATAAGTTCTAAATTTAGAGAACCTTAATTTAATTTTCTTTCTATTTTATTTCATTTTTATTGTTTTATAATAGGGTTATTTTGGGCATTTATAAAAATTTAATTAAGGATTTTTGTACATTTTTTTAGATTAACTGCAAACATAGTGAATATATTTGAAATTTTGAAAAAGTATATTGAAAATTAGGATGAAACATAATAGATATATTTGGGAAAAAACTAATTCTATAAATCATCTATAAATGATTTCGATGAAGACCATAGCTTTAACAATTAGTAGCAACTAACTATAGTATGTTGGACCAACCGAGGCTAGCTCGGTTGGTCATCGACAACGGCGCAAAATGGCGTTGCGCGGTCGGTGTGTGATCGAATCCCATTCGGGATTTCGGCCCCTAAAATAGGTGTGGGAGCAGGTGGTCTCCCGGGTGGAGGGGGTGTGGAGCAGGTGGTCTCTCGGTTGGCTGTTAGAAGCTGTGTCTTCCAAATTCTTTCGTGGAGCTGTATCTCCAGATTTCTTTGGGATGTTATGTGTGTCCCCAAATTTGTAAGAATGTCTCATATCTTCAGTATAATATGTGTTGAGATATATGTAATTATATACCAATCAAAAAAAAAAAAAAAAAAACTATAGTATGTTGGACTTTTATTGCTCCATTCGAAACCAGTGAAACCAAACAAGAACTTGAAAAAGGACGGCAAGCATTATTTTAATTATGGTAGTCAGAAAGAAGGCGTTTCCATAGTTTCTGAAAAAACCGGTGACAATTATCAATAGGTAAAGAGTTCAAAGATGTGGTTTCAAAGAAATTACCTACTGGCTTCCATCAATGAGGAGCATCTAACATGCAATTAGCTTGACTCCAAGATCCCAACCACCAAATTAGCCTTGTTAGATGAACAACTCCAAAGATCATGTAGAGTTTAACCGATAATTTGATGAATTATTAATAAAGAGTTTATTCATGAAAGTTTTGATTCTTTATGCAATTTTGGTTTGTTAGTTTCTAAGAAAGGTAGACCTTGGAGAAAGTGTATTGATGGTCATGCAATTAACAAATTACAGTCAAATATTTCTCACGACTAGATTGGATGATATGCTGGACCGCATAGTTGGATTCATAATAATTCTCCGAGATCCACCTTCAAAGTGATTATCATCAAATCCCCAATATAAATTGTATGAATGTATGGTTCCACTGTTTGGATTGACCAATGCTACAAGTGCTTTTATGACTGAAAAGTTATCTATTGAGCTGAAAATGTGTTACTTCATGAGGGACAAGGTGGGTTTTTTTACGAGTTGTGGTATTTGCCAACGTACACATAGTGGATCCCACTAAAGTAATGACTATTCGGTTAAACCCACATCAATTTTTTAAAGGTGAAGTTGTCCTGGCTTGGACAATTTTTAAAGGCAATTTCAGTTTCAATACGATACCAATTAATGATTGCATGAAAAAGTAAGTTTTTTTACAACCTTCATTAGCATCTAGGGCATTTAATGAAATTGCAAAAAAAAAAAAAAAAAAAAAAAAAAAAATTACTGAAACACTTGTTTAACAACTCTGATTTTAAAAAAATTTTGACGGTCATTCAATCATATGTTTTATTGAGAAACTAAAAGATCCAAGCACTTGGATATTTGAGGCACTATTTGTTACCTCAAGAATATGCATCATACTGTGATCGTAAAGTTTAAGGTACTTGCACTCATGCCACAAACATTACGCTCAACCTGCCAAGTAAATTTTCTCCACGAGTATACATTTATTTTCAAACAGCATGACGGTGTAGAAAATAGACTTGCTGATGCTCTTAGTTGAGTGGTTGTTTATCTTCAAGCCATAGGTGTTAATTTCTAAGGATTTGAAAGATTTAAGGAGTATTATCTATGTCCAATTATTAGAATAATCTCTCATGAAATTCAGAATTGAAACTGTCAAGCAATCTCGATTTTATAATTCATGACAATTATCTTTTCAAAGGGTCCATATTGCGTATTGGGCAATACTTCGTCACATGACTTTTTATTTTGGAGTTAGGCAATAGAGGGTTGGAAATTTGAAAGAGAAAACAACTGAGTTGGATAGACTTCTATTGGTTTTCAAAGAGGGACGTAGGTGTGCAACTCGGTCCGGGTACCCTCGGGTAGGGGTGAAACCTACCCTTCCCCATTTTTTAAAAACTTCTACTCTACCCTATTTTAGACCGGGTCGGTCCAGAGCCTACCCTGCCCTATTTTCTGAAGAGCGGGTCGGTTCCGATTCGGTTCCATTAATAATATAAAAGAAGATTTTGGGATGGACCTCCTTTTGAGGCAAGTGAAGCATTTTGATGTTCTATAATTCACAGTTAAAGTCTCACAGAATTGGTCGGGATCCACCTGTCACCTAATTTTGATGTACAACCTGCTCAAGTCATACAATCACACTTGCTCAACAGCCATAATATAAATTCCATGTGAGGCTGAAGGCATCGAAAAAAGGTGTCCAAGTACTAGGTCTAGATGAGCTTACCGACGGCGGCGGATGCGCTGGAAGTAGCTGTGAGGGCCGCGGCCAATAGGGGGCTTGTCTTCCCCGATCTTCGATCTCGCCGTCGAAGGAATGGAGTCGGAAGAGGAAGGAAGAGAATGACGGCGTGTGCTCGATCACTCGAACTGCTAGCTGTCAACGATCGAACGAAGGGAGGATAGCGGCTGCGTGTGCTCAATTTCGATGGCATCTCGACATCGGCAATTGTGACTGCTGTCGTCTGTCAAAGGGCGGGAAGGGCTGATGGGCGATTGAGAGAGCTTGAGAGAGACTGAAGGAGAGAGTGAGAGAGCTCGATAAAGATCGAGAGAGAGGGAGAGAGAGAGAGAGATTGAGCGAGAGAGACAAAGAGAGAGCTTGAAAAGGCGATGCCGGAAGGGAGACGGGAGACAGGAAGTAACGATGCCGAAAAGGGGGGAGAGAGAGAGAGAGGAGACACAATGGCGCTAGGTATCCAGGAGCTGAAAAAATCGAGAAGGGGGAAAAGCGATGAACGATGGATCGAAGTTGCAGAGGGGTACTCGGAGGGAGAGCAGAGGGCGATGGATCGATTTCGAGGTCGAAGCCAGCAGGAGGCAATTAGGCAGAGCAATCGGGGTCAAGAACGAGTGAACGGTGAGAAGAAAAGAAGTCTCGAGAGATCGAGATTGCCGTCGCCGACTGAATACGAGTAGTTTGGTCTTTGAAAGGGAATTAGGTCTAGGGCATCCACTGAATATAAGATATATATATATATATATATATTATATGCAATCCGAGTTGGTTCTGGGTACCCGGCACCTGGAACCGACCCTACCGAAATTCCTACGGGTATTTCAGAACCGAAACCGAACTGGTGGGTAGTAAAATCAAAACCGAACCTACCCTATTTAGGGTACCCATCGGGTCGACCCGTGGATACCCGGACTGACTTGCACCCCTACGTGTCTAGAGTATTATCTCAATTTAAACTTATCAGCTTGCTAAGGCCAGAAAAAGACACGAGCACGAGGTCATACACACATTTACTTGCATCGCAAACCACTTGGAAAGATGTAAGCGTGAATTTTATTCTTGGTTTACTAAAGACTTTTAGGGGAAATAATTCAATTTTTGTAATAGTGGATAGATTTACCAAAATGACTTATTCCTCTCCTTGCTCCATAACTATCAATGCTTCACACGTTGCAAAGTTATTTTTAAAGAAATTATGAGACTCTTAAGGATTACTAGCATCCGTCATTTTGGATCAGGATATGAGATTTTTAAGTTACTTTGAAAACTTCATGGAAGACTGCAAGTACAAAGTTGAAATTTTCTTTGCATTCCACCCACAAACTAATAGGCAAAAAGTCATTAATAGAAGTTTGGAAATTTTGTTTAAGTACTAGGTCAGTGAACATCCATGATATTTTGTCTTTATTTTTTATTATTCTTTGATCAACACATTTATAATTTACATGTTGATATACAGCCAAAAACTATATTAAATAATGAAAATATAAAAGTTAGTACATTGTCTAAATCCAAGACATGAAGAATTCAATGTAGGAGATCATATCATGATCTGCGTGCAATCCGAAAGATTCCTAAGCACTCTTTTAAGAAACCACATGCAAGAGCTAATGGTCCATTATACATCGATAGAAGGATAGACATCAACAAATATAAACTTGCTTCAAATATGGAGAATTATTCAAATTTTAATGCGCAAGAATTTTTTTACGACGGTACTTTTAAGTCACTTCATTTACTTGTGGGAGTTCCCATAGTCCGCATTTTTCATCACAATTACTATTTCTTACATTCCCAAAGCTCATTCTCTTCATCACAAAGCATATTGAAAGTATTTTGAAACACAAGGCACACTTTCAAGGATTACTAACCTCTATGCTACCTCATCAAATAAACAATTAGCTAGGCACTTATTACACATGAATTTTTGAGAAAGAGCTTTAACATATAGATTTGACTCTATTAGTCCAACAGTCATAACTCTCTAATGGCAAATTCCTCCAAGCCAAGCAGATTTGATGGGGGAAAGTACTGCGAAATATTCAAATACACTTGTACTAGGCATAAGTGGGGTACTTAGGAACTAAGTTTGTTACATTGGAAGTTGGAGCATTTAACAAGTTTTTTCATTCAAAGCATAAATGAGTTAAGAAAAAGTCAAAATTGTTACACAAGAAATGCATATGTGCCTTGAAAAGCAATGTTTGTTCTATAAAAAAAAAATGGGTTTGCTAAGTTAGAGAAGGGTGATGGTTTTATCAAGCATGCTTTCCCCTTGTTTCCCTTTCCCATTCCACATCACTTCGTAGATTAATTGTTTTAAATCTTTCTTTAGAATTAATTTAGGATTAGTTTGGGAATGAGAAGGAATAAAGGTGGAAAAAGGGAATATGGAAAAGACAGAGAGAGAGAGATGTGATAGGTGCTAACAACTAAAGTAAATTGAATAAAAACAAAATTAGGTAATTAAGATGGTATACCACATTAAAAGCTCAGTAAAATTTTAGTAGCAAGGGTGAGAAATCTTTTTTCCTCTCATTACAAAAAATAGCCTAAATGTGTAAATTATGAATAATCTAAACTTCCGACCTGAATTATCAACTCAACTTCAACCATAAATTTTGCCAATAAGTTATAATTAGGTTGAACTTTAGACAGAGTTGGGGTTAGGTTGGAGATTACTACAATGGTTAGGGTTAAGATTGGCTAGACCTAACCTGATTTCAGATTCGTCCTTATTTGGGTGGATGCATTGAATGAACTTCAGTATTAAAAAAAAAGAATAAAAATATAAGATTGACTGTGGAAAAGTAGAGTTGACAAAGACCATAAATACCCTGCTTGATTGAATGTATATGATAAACTGGAGACAAACTATAAAATGGAGCTAAAACAGAAGTGAAAGGGATATTATCACAACCTCAAGGACTAGAGGGAGGAAAGGGAATGAACAGAAGTACTCGACAGCACAAGGATTGTTAACTGTTGTTCACTTGTTTTTGAGTGGGAATCATGATCAGAAATGTATGCATTGCTGAAGAAAGGTTTCTGATAGTCTGGCTTAAGTCATATGGCTGGAAGAAATTAGATTGATATTGAGATTGATTCCCATATAGTTTTTTTTGAAATTTGGGATATAGAGGGTGATGTCTAATATTTCAGCACTAACCTCACTTTTGGAGGCTATGGTTATGAGAAACATTTACAAAAGACTTTTGTGCTACTTGTAGGTGTTTTTAGATTGCACATTCTAATTGGAAATTTGGTCCTAACTGTGTACCAAAAATGATCTGACTTGGGCCCCCGCTTCTTAGACCCTGAAAAACCTACATGAGGACCATTTAAAAGGAACCTATTGAGGTATTGAGGTGAATAACATTAACAGAGGTTTCTGTTAGGCTTCGCACTAGAATCAATTGGAGGTAAAAATAACTCCTTTTGGCTTATTATTTTCCTCCCGGTTCTGAGGTTTGTTCAAAATAAAAGGAGTGATTGAGTTTTCAACAATGGCTTTCAAGAAACAGCACTTTTCCAATGGGCCAAAAGAATAAATAAGTGGGTGTTTGGGTGATCTCTGATGAAGGGGGGGAGGAGAAAACAAAGACAAAGAAGATGTTTTCTTTCTCAGAATCAGATGCCTCCCAATGTTTATAATGCTTGATTTATAGATGAACCCCATCAAACAATTCTAACTTTGCTTCTCATTTTCCTACGAAACAAATATGCTTTCCAAGGCACATACATTTCCTATGCAACAAATGTTTCACTTTCAGTAACTCATTTCTATTTTCAATGGAAAAACACATTAAATGATCCAACTCCTCGTGCAACAACAAAGTTGCTTAAGTACATAGTACGCTTACCCTAGACACAAGTATTTGAAATACTTATATAAAAAAAAAAGTATTTGAAATATTTCCCAATGTGTCCCCAATCAACTCTCTCATGCATTACCACGAGAGTTATATGTGTTACACTACTTTAATAGAGCCCTAGATCTATTTGTTGAAGCTCCTCCCCAAAAATACGCATGTCATCATTGCCTAGTTGACCCTTACAATCGATGAAATAGCATTGAGATTTATCGTCTTTTGAAGTATAATATTGTGTCCCAAAATTGTTTCAATATCCTTTAAATGGAAAGGACACACTTTGGAAGTAATACAAACTAATAATTGTGATAAAGAAATGTAAACTATGAGAACTCTAGCAAATAAATAGGTGCCTCAAAAGTATCTCCATAAGGAAATAAATCTTTCACACTAAAATTGAACTAATTCCTATATCTGGAGGTAAATCAAGTTCACATGCATTATTCTTTATCCTTCTAATGACGTGTAATGGAACATTAGCTCTACTATGCAATTCTCAAAGAAGTAGAAAAGAAACATTCCAGATCACATGTGTACATCTGCATAAGCTTATAATTTTCATTGTTTGATGCAATCTACTGTCTTATATCAACACACAAATATCAAGTAGCAAAATAACAAGAGCAATGGGATTTAGTGGAGTAAAAATCATGAACAATCCAAAATAGGCAACACAAATCCCCAAGTCCAAGGTGTTCACCGACCAAGCTTCTAAGCAAATTCTCCAGACTATTGTTGATGACTTATGAACTGTTCATTAATTTGTAGGTGATATGCAGAAGAAAACTTCAGCTTTGTACTCGAAAGCTTTCACAAAGTTCTCTAAAAATAACATACAAATATAACATCCTGGCTCGACAAATAGATATAGGTAATCCATGGAGTCCCATAATTTCTTTTATAAAAAAACAACAACTTTGTAATGTATTTAGCCTTAACCATTTAAAGCAAGAAAGTAAAATAAATCAATTTTGGAAGTTTATCGACTATCACAAAAATTGAATCATGTCCACTACAAGTCCTAGAAAACCAAGAATAAAATCTGCGCATATATCTTTTCAAAGAGTGTATGGCACAAGCAAAGGTGTGTACAGTGCTCCTTTTTCTAACCATAGCAAGCTCAGAAGTACAACAATGACATACTACTCTAAAAACATTCCTCTTCAAATAATGCCAATAAAATCTCCATAAACATAATTTTAAAATTTTTTCATCCCTCCAAAGTGCAAATTAAAAAGTCAATACAATGAAGTATTAGAAAAATCCAATTTAGACCCATTAAAAAGGTTACTGTCATGAATTACAAAATCAAGATGGTATTAACAGTTTCCATTCTAAATTTTACGATAAATTATTCTGAAATCTAGACATAGATTGTACCCTTCAATCTTTCAAATCCTAAGAGATTAACACCCATGGCAAAAAAAAAAACGAAGACACAACCAAAAGCACCTACATGTTTATTTTCTACACCAGCATAGTGTTTGAGAACAATTGTATACTCCTAGAGAAACTCAATCTAGCATGTTGAGCACTAAATTTACACTGCAAGTACAAATACGTTAAGCTTGATGATCATAGTTTCGCCCTTTGTTATATGTGGAATGCCTTCACTTCGCATCATACTTTCGAAAGATAGGGAGTTAGAGAGCACACATTTAAGTCATTTTCTTTTTAATTTAAATGCTCTAAGTGCTCATGCAATAATAGTACGTCAATGATGGAATTAAAATTCTTATTAAAATGCCAAGAAATGAATTACCAAACCATAAAAGCTTCGCCCTTCAAAGATGTAGGTTTAGGAAAATCCCTAATAACCCATTACCTTAGCGGGATCAATAGCTAGTTTGGTAGCAAATACTATAAATCCGTAAGGAACCACCTTATCTATCATGAGTAACACTTTTTGAGATGGATATACAACTTTTCAATTTGAAATTTTTCAAAAAACTTTTCTCAAGTGGCCGAGTGTTCCTGTTTAGAACTGTTATAAATTAAAATGTCATAAAAATAAACTACAACAAAGAAAGTCTCATAAGAGTAGCCAAAGCATTGGTCAACTCAAAGGGTGGGACCATCAATTCATTCAGCCCATCTTTGGATTTCAAATCAAGGTTCCATTCATCATCCGTTCTAATGCAGATTTGATGATAACCAGTTCAAAGATCAATCTTGGAAAACCATTGTGAACAAACGGTGAGATCCAATATCATCCAATCAAAGTATAATAAACCTTCATCTGATTGCAATTTAAGTATCAACATAGATTCTTCAGGACCCATCTTTCTGAGGAGTTAAGAAAGCCCACATTGCATAAGAACTCAAATTTTCCTAACCAAAGACCCTTCATTAATAGTTCATCAATTTGTCATTTTGATTCAAGACGTTCTTTGGGATTCATCCTATAATATGGCAAATTTGTAGTTGAAATCCTAGAATCAAGTTGTCATATGCCTTCAATTGAGAAAGTCCGCCAGGTAATTTATTTAGAACCACATTTTTAAACTCTTTTAACAATAACTCAATATCTAGCGAGTTGGCATTTGATTCTTCAGAAACCACAAAATTTATTATTTAACTACCCTTGCTAAAACAAAGTCCAATTCTTTTTGCTCTTCTTTTTCGGTTAAATATGTATGGACCCTTTTCATTAATGGATCAATGGAAGATACATCTTTCTAAGGCAGCATTCTTTTCTCATGGTTCAGTTGTTTCAAGAAGATAGACTTTCCATTTGCTTAATTGTGTATGATTTAGGGTCTGTTTGGCTGTGTAGTATCAACACTGCACCATGCATTATCAAATAAGCTAAAAATCTAAGTTTTTTTTAATCCGCGCCTTTTTTGCTTTTTACATCCAAACAAAAGTTCTGTACGCTAGAAGTTCAGCCCAACGTTTTGTAAAAATCCTAGACACCCTACACTTTCTACTTTAAAAAATGGGACTAAAGTCTAAACGAGACTTAAGTCTCTCATAGTGAGTTATCACGAAGTCGTAAAGGGTGACCGAGTAAAATATGTGCCACATCAATGAATAGAACATCACAACAAACTTCATCTAAATAGTTAACCATAGTAATTGGTACCTAACAACTCTCGTTTAGAGGTTAAAAGAAGTCCTATCTAACCTACCTCACATAGTTGAGGATGAGGTTCAAATTTTAATTTTAGCATGAATATAGCAGTGATGAGGTTCAAGCTTTAATTTTAGCATGGGTGTAGTAGATTTTGAAACTATATTCAAAGCAGTATCTCCATCAACAACAATCTTGCACATTATATCTTCATACTTGAACTACTGATGAAATATATTAGTACATCATCAATCCATCAATCATCAGCTTCAAATAATGGTAACAATGTAATGTACTATATTTAATTGCAAGTCATTATTGAAGTTATGGCCTTCATCAAATTCATTACAAGTGATTCATCAAAAATCTCAGCAACTTGGTCTAAATTTTACCTTCATAAAATTCTTCTCTATCCATATTTATGTTTAAAGTATAACTAGAACAGTAAGATGCCACACGACCTTTACCTTTACATTTGAAACATGAAATTGCTGATGCTCTCCATTGTGGACTAGAAGTAGTATTTCTGGAAGTGCTCATGTTGACTTGTGAAATAGCATTATCCACTAAATACTGTAAGCTCAAATGGTATTTTATAAAGATGTAAGGTTGAATTTAGTATTAATTACCTTGCTTTCTCCATCTCAAGAAGTCACATATTTGGGGTGTGTTTGTTAACAACAAAAACTTGTCAACTTAAAACTTTTCAATCTAAAACTTTTCACCCTCCACGACTATCCTATTTTTTAATTATTTCTTCACATTTTTCTATACAACTACCCTACTTTTTAATCATTTCTACACAAATACCAACACAACAAACCTATCTATTTCAACTTTATCCTATTTATTCCTCATCACTACCCCTATTATATCACATCATTTGACAACTTTTCATCTCTAAAACTTTTTATCAAAAGTTTTATCCATTCCCAAACACACCCTTGGTAGTTGAGAAAGTAAGCAAATTTACATGTACACGAAAAAAAGATGCATCCCAAACAACATAAAATCGGGTCAGATAAATATAATATAAGCATGGTATCTAATTATAACTAGGAGGTAGGGCCGTTATCATATTGCATATGGCCCATCGAACATTTGGAGCTCCTCTAGGATAGAGAAGAATGTTCCTGCACCCACTAAATACAAGCTGGTTCTGCATACCTGCCATTACAGACAATTTAAACATTAATTATGAATATGGTTGATGGAAGACAAATAAAGAAGCCAAAAAGAAGATCTTTCAAAAAGATTATCATGAGGTAAAACTAAAAAAAATTTTGCTGAAGGATTTACTTTTTCCTTAACAATGCAAAGGCAAATTTTGCTTAAAATAGATATATTAACTCATCTAGTTAGTAGCAATAAAAAAGAATGCAAAAGATAATACAGATTTTCAGGAAGCCTATAAAGCAACCTCTATGAAAAACAATGCTGTTGAGTGCTTCGGTGCAAAACCATATTATGAGATGGAGGAATAACTGGATCTTGGTAAATCAATTCCAGCCAAATTGAAACCCCTGTGGCATGTCCACTCATATATTGGTTATCTCATCAAAATACTACAATCTAATGCCTCCGAGTATCAACCCTTTAAAAACCCTTGAACAAAAAGTTCTTAACTAGGGGGGCATATTTATAGACCTTTCAAGCTATCTTCATATAATTAGTACATACATTAGGACTGAAAGCCGAATGCAAATGACAGAACCAAACTCGTAAATTCCTGCAGCTACCTAACAGACCAATTAACAGTGAAAACATCGGCATGGTAACACATAGGACATGCAGCTACTATTTGCTGATCTTAGTTTCAACTATCAAACTCACAGCGAATCAGTTTGCTATTTTTTTTTTTAATCCCTTCCAAATCCCAAAAATGATCATCATCTGAAACTTAGGTAAGCCAAATTGCTAGGAACAAATTGAGACAAAGTTATCCGCCACATCCCAGCATAAGCAATAGCAGAATTTTTATTCAAGCAGACAATCCGGGATAATACAGCAGATCAGGAAAATTAAACCACGAAAGATCCGACTAAAAAGCATGGAATTGCCGGATCCAAATGATTGCATAGAAAGCCGGCCACAGTAACCCTACACCCAATCGTCAAAAACCAGCCTAGAATTCCGACCGAGGGTGAAACTATGAAAGAAATGCACAAATACAGAGAAAGAATGAAAAGACAGCAGAATTCAACCAATGTTTCATGAGAATTGCATAGAACCCGTGTATTTCGAAGAAATGAGGAATCTCAAAAGCCCAATAATTTCAAGAGTCTATAATTCCAAATATAATCGGGGAGTTGCCTTCGAAATATGAGAAGATAGCAGAATTCAACAAATCTTTCGCGAGAACTACGTTGTATTTCGATGGAAGGAGGAAGCTCAAAAGCCAAAGAATTTGCTGATGCTACGAATTCCGAAATGTAATCAAGGAATCACTTACAAGAAATGAGAAGAACACAAACAGCTACGCTAATTCAATGGGAATGAAATGCGTACCTATTTCGGAGATTTAAGAAAATGTAAGAAAAACGCAAGGCTAGAATTTGCTAAAAACCTTAGGGTGCGTTTGTTTGTGACAAAAAAATGTCAACCAAAACTTTTCCATCCAAAACTTTTCACTCTCCATAACTATTCTATTTTTTAATTATTTTTTCACATTTTCCTATACAAACTACCCTACTTTTCAATCATTTCTTCACAACTACCCATACAACTAACTTATCTATTTTAACTTTATTTTCTTTACTCATCATCATTACTCCTATTATATCACATCATTTTCTATCAATTTGACAACTTCTACTTCAAAAACTTTTCATCAAAAGTTTTACCCCCAACCAAACACACCCTTAGGGTATCTGATCGACGCTAGTTGAATATAAATGATCACAACACGTACCTCTCGTAAATCCCTAGAAAAAGAATTCGCGTGGATTTCCTAGAACAAGAACGAGAAAGGCGGATCAGATTGTGTGTGTGATTGGTTGGACGTAAAACTTTTCATGAAAATTTTTTGGAGTAGAAGTTGTCAAATCAATAGAAAGTGATGTGATATAATAGGAGTAATGATGAGGAGTAAAGAGAATAAAGTTAAAATAGATAGGTTAGTTGTATGGGTAGTTGTGTAGAAATGATTGAAAAGTATGGTAGTTTGTATAGAAAAATGTGAAAAAATAATTAAAAAATAGAATAATTATGGATAGTGAAAAGTTTTAAATTGAAAAGTTTGAGTTGATACTTTTTTTCCCTAAACAAACACACCCTTTATATATTTAATATGGAAGGAGATGGAGGCAAAGTTCTGAAGGAACGTGCGAGATTTTTGGGATTCACTATTACCCACTCGTGTGTACTTTACTCATTTATTTTTTTTTTTTTGAAATTCTTTTACACAACTATTAATTTAAATGTATTTAATATGTATATAAATTTTTATAATTTTTAAAGATTTTTAAATATTTTTCGGATTTTTAAAAATCAGAGGCGATTTTAATAATTTTAAATTACTAAAATGCTACTGAATTATATTTAACATGTGTATCAATTTTTACATTTTTTAGAAAATTTTAAGTAAATTACTAAAAATACTGCTGATTTTTAAAATTTTGAAAAAAATACCTAAAATTTTTCAAAAATGGTAAAAATTGATACACATGTTAGATATATTTACATTAACAGTTATGTAAAAAAAAATTTAAAAAAAATAGGTGTATGCACCTGGATGCATCGAGCTTCAAATGCAGCTAGGTGCATAGGACTGGAGTTCGATTTTCTCAAGACGTATGATTATTGTTTATGACCGTTAACAAAATATGGCTTATGCATTTGAGATGAGATTTAGACGCGTGCGGCTTGGGTAGGTACCATAGGTACCCACCACCCTAATTTGTATAGGGTATGGTACAAAATATTACATGCATCATATCTTGAATACCTAGAACCGACCCGCATAGATATAATTATATATACGATCTATATTAAATAGTATATGTCGTACTTTGTCTATAACGTCTTATATGCACACTCATTTTAATAAATTCAAATGAATCTTGTGCTCCCGTGGAATTGTAGGCTGTAAAGTACGAAAGCAGTTTGATTTTTTATAATTAGGTTACAATTGACTGCACGCGGGTGCATTTAACTCATTTTTTATTTTTCAAACTTTTTTCATAAAACTGTTAATTTAAGTATATTTAACATGTATATCAATTTTTACCATTTTTGGTAAAAATTGATATACATGTTAAATACACTTAAATTAACAATTGTACAAAAAAATTTTAAAAACTAAAAAAATGAGTATTTACATTGGATGCACTGAGTCTAAATGCACCCGCGTGCATGTAACGGCGGTCCTTTATAATTTGAATTATATATATGTCATTGACCTATGAAAGCCTTTTATAAATAAGATCATGAATTATGATTAATATATGAACAATTTTAATGATTCGGTTGTTGCAATCTATATTTTATATTTTTTATATAATAACATATGTATTTGTAATTTTAAAATGTAAATAAGTATTGTTTTATATTTTCTAAAATAATATAGAAATATTTTTTAAGAAATTATATTTAAATATTTAAAATATCAATTTGGAACCGAAATCGAAACCAACTTATAGGTAATAGATAAAGTACGATATACTAGTAATCAAACCGACAAATAGGTTGGGTGGGGTAAAATACACTAAGAACCGAATCAATAGATGAATAAGATAGAGTGAACTTTTGCAAATAGGGTATGGGTAAAATAGTCCACTGTCAAAGATCAAACCCAACTAAATCGAACCCTCGGGGGTTTGAACAGACAATTTTTTTTGCCTCGCAAATATCCCAAAAAGGAACTTGCAATGCCCCAACCTTGATGGGCGCTGGCTTGGGCGTCCTTGCCTATTTCAACAGCGGCTGTTCGCGGAAAAAATAATCAGTGGCAGCAGTCTCATGGGTGTGTGGGAGTATCTACTGTTTTAGATAAATTTAAATGTATTGGTAGTTATATGTTAATATATTATAAGAAATTTGTTAGATTATCTTAGAGCTTAATTGGAAAAAATATCTGCTGAGATGCTTGTAAAAAATACTCATAAAAAATATCTACTAATCTATTCTTCTTCTGATCTTGCGAACAACTTTTCAATTTGTAACATACTTTCTCAAATTTTAGTACACAATAGTGCCTTTTAGTCTCATCTCTCATTTTACGATACTGAATAGGCCACGGAATATCCACCAATCCGACGGCCCGCTGTACAGAGCTCGCCTCTTATCTACCGCATGTCATGGCGCCTATTTACATGACTTTGTAGACCATATTCAGCAGCAATACACAACGGATTCTAATAACCAACCTCAACATTGATGTCACAAGCCCATTTTCGCCAGGACAGAAATCCCATTAGGGTGGATGTGTGGGACCAAAAAGGGCTCGGCATGCAGGCATCAATCCAGGTCTATATTTCGAGTGGGACTGGGGGGAAGTGAATTCCCAATTCACCATTTTGGGATGCCATGAAAGCTCTGATTTCTAAATGAGGTTGATGTTTCATTCTCATTCTGTCTTGGACTGAAAGAGCTTCTTGACGTTTTGGACCGACTAATGCAATCACTGAAAAAAATAAAAAATAAAATTGGGCTGCTCTTCTTATGGTTTAAAATTTGATTCGCCTGGGCTTGCGGCCCCACAACAATTTCATTTGAGTCTATATTTTAAATTTTTTTATAAAACTATTAATTTGAAAAGTAAGTTTTTACTATTTTCGAAAATATGTATATGCATATTTGAATTTTAAACACAAAAGGTGTTTTAGTTATTTTTCACTACTAAAAATGACTAAAATATTCCTGTGTAAGGGTGAGAATCAGGGCGAGCCCTGTCGGGTCAGGGTTCGCCTAACCCCGACCCGATTTATTAAAAATTTCATTTGATTGTATTTTATACTAGACCGAAACAATGCCGTTTTGACCCTTACTTTTTTTTTTAAATAGGACTCTAAACAAACTTTGAGTTGATATTAAATCAATTTTGGGACAGTAGGTCGGATAAAAATGTGAGTCAAATAAGATGATTTTAGAAATTTATACACCTATCAAATATAAAGATACATTTATGTTAAATTTAAATATTATATGCTTCAATATTTTACTAATTAATAAAAAACACATCATTTACTAAAACAAGATATGAATAAATATAATGTAACTTTAATAGCATAGGTTAATATATAATGGGGCTCCGCTTCTATGTAAACGAGTTATATAGAAGTGGACCCATGTAACTCCTTCAAAATCTAAGATTTTGATCTTTGATCAAAGTTTAATCAATATATTGTATTTAACATTATTTGTTTATCTAGGAGATCAAGTTTCATCCCAATCAAGTATGTTTATAAGTCACATTTGCTAGAAAATATATATATTCATGTGTAAATTATGAAAAATGCTAAAATATCAATTTTAAAGTAGTATTTTCGACATCTAAACCGTCCAAAATATCATTCCATGTGAATAAATTATTCTATAAAATATTATTATATTCTAATATATGTGTAAATAGATCTAAGAATTTTTTATTATTTACACATGAATATATATAGTTGAATAAATGTGGTCCATAAGCACACTTGATTGGGATAAAACTTAGTCTCTTAGATAAATAAATAATGTTAAATACAATGAATAGATTGAATTTTCTATTAAGGATCAAAATCTTAGATTTTGAAGAGGTTACATGAGTCCGCTTCTATATAAGGTTACATAGAAGCGGGACAGATATATAATTATGCATAAGAGTTTTTTTTTATTGGTATATTTTTACATTCATTTCAACACATATTACACTGAAGTTTAGAGACATTTTTACAAATCTGGAGACACTAAGCTCCTCTAAAGAAACCTGGAGACACACAACTCCGCCAAAGAATAAGGAAGATACAACTTCCAACACAACCGAACAGGAGACCACAGCTCCTACTAACTTCCACAGCTCCTACCAACATCTGGCCGAAATCTCGTACGCGGGATTCGAACCGCACACCGCATCGCCCGCGCCTGCACAACACTATTCGGCCTACTCGGTTGGTAATTATGCATAAGAGTTATATATATATATATGCAAATTTCTTTTACCGATTCTTGTATTATTTTTTGGATAAATTAATTCTTACATTATTGGTATAATTAATTATAAAAAATGTGATAATTTTGAAAAAATGACAATAAAATTTAAACATAATCTTATAATTTTTAATAATGAATACTTGCGAGATGGGTTTGGGCTCTTCAGGTCAAGACATGTCTAACCCATTCCGACCCTATTTTTGAATTTGAGTCAAATTTTCTTACTCATTTTTATAAAAAGTTAAAAGAATGTCGGTTTTATTCGGTCAAAAATGGATCGGGTTAGGGATAGGTTACAGGTCGACCCACTCCAATTCCTACACCTACTCTTGTGTTTAAAAATTCAAAAAAATATAGATACACCTCGAAAAAAGGTAAAACTTAGTTTATCAATAAAACAAGGTTAGATTAACTTTTTTTATAAAAATTAAAAAATATTAAAAATAATTTTTTTTACCTAAGCTAAATAATAGATTGCTTAACTCGGGCTAACGAGATCATTGCTTTTTATGTATTGAATTATTGAAGATGCATGATCATGTTAGTTCAGGCGAAGTAATGAGCCTAATGGCAAACTTAACCTAAGTCAATAAACTTATTTTTAATCTTTTTTTATTCTCGTAAACTTGTTAATCAATATATATTTAATATATACATCAAGTTTTACAATTTTTGAAAATATATATATGTTTTTCGGATTTTTAACATAAAAGTATTTTGGCCATTTTAACAGTTAAAATTACTAAAATAGCCCTATGTTTGAAAATTTAAAAAATATATAAATATTTTCAAAAATAGTAAAACTTGATTATAATAAATATATTTAGATTAATAAGTTATAAAATACAAAAAAGTAATAAATTTTTTAGCTGTAGCTAAGTAAGCCATTACTTGACCTAGACTTGGAGCTGAAAGGAGCATTCTTTGCTTTGAGAGTGGAGTATAAACCCATTCCTTTTTAAGATTTCGTTTTTTCATAAATATCTTCTTATATTTGCTAAAAATCAACATATATCTACCATGCACAAGTACATTGCAAATAGTTTATTTATCTATTCGAAATTGTCGGAAGGCATGTGATTATTTTCCTCTACTTCCTATTTTAATTTATTTGATGTTTATTTAAGTCAACATTTTTTTTTTTTCTACATATTTATTTAAATCACCATCCTTTGTCTTTTATCAAAAGTCCCGTTTTTTAGATTCTACCTTTTCTTTTCCTTTTAAATTTTTTTTCTAGTCAGTTCCTTCAGAACATGTAAATTTAAAAAAACATCACTTCTTTCTTCGCACATTTTATTATGATTTAACATTTGAACTACTTAACCATTGTATTTTTCTATTATAATATGTGCACTTCAATTATTTTCATTTCTTTACGTGTGATTAATGTTTACATTTTAACTTTATTCATTTAATTGTAATCATTATCTTTGTTACATTATATTTCTTTCCTACTTTTTTGATTTTTTTCGATTTTTAGTTTTAGTTTTATATTTTCTTAAATATACTATAAATGTAAAAGGGCTCAGTTTTATGTAACTCAAGTTTATGATTGATGCAAAATTCAATTCATTCATTATATTTAACATTATTTATTTAATTAGTAGACCAAGTTTTATCTGAATCTAATATGTGCATCTGCGCATTGGCTACATTTGCTCGAATTAAGTTTATCTGTATGTAAATTATGAAAAATGCTTAGATTCATTCACATATATATTAGCATGTAATAATATTTTATATAATCATTTATTTACACAATATTGATATTTTAGATGAATTAAATGTTACAAATACTACTTAAAAATTAATATTTAGTATTAAATAATTTTATTATGTTGATTTTATACATTTATAGATTGACCCAGATACAATAATACTAAACAAATAAAATGATTTTTCAATAGTATAAATGATGTTAAATATAATAAATGAAGTAGATTTTCTATTAATCATCAATATATTGAAAATAAAGAGGTTACATAGTAGAGAGATCTTATAGAAGCATTCTCGAAATTTAGAATGGTGAAAAAAAAAAAAGTGTTTTTTTATGTAAATAAAGACCGTGGGTCAAACTTGGCGATACCTTGCGTGAGAGGAAAGCATCTTTTACGCAGCGGAAAAAATCACAAAATTTCTACCTTGAGCTAATAAAAAAGCAAAATGATCATTTTAAACCGATCCAAACACATATTTTTTATTTTTTGCATTGGTTGATTTATTTACGTGTAATCTATAAATTAATTTTTAATAATTTTTGAGATGTGTATACATTTATTTTGGATTTTTAAACATACGCATCTCTAAAATTGGCAAAAGTTGATTTATAAATTAAACATAACTAAAATACTAATTTTGTAAAGAAAATAAAAAAAATGTTTTAGACCGGTAAGGCCTCAACAAAAAAAAAAAAAGTATATTTTTGTTCTTCCCAGCAGGATCACGATTTTCCGGTACCGCGGAGTTACGCCCGCGAGTCCGCGCCAATCCTAATCGACTTTTGCCAGTTGGCCACATCCTCGCACGAGTCAAACATCAAATCAAACTGCTACTTTGTCCCCTCAAAAGCATCTACACATAGACAGACAGAAGTTGCCAAGCAAGTTTTCAGAAAATCGGAGCCGTTTATTGCACTCATGGCCCACCCACGACATAAAAAAGACACAATCCCTTGCCCTACGATTCTCTCAACCCCCGCGTCACCTCGCGAGAAATGATATTTCAATTCGGTAGATCGAGAACTTGCAAACCTGTAACCCATCCAACCAAAAAGCAAAAGGCTGAGGTGTACCACCTGCAAAATGTCCGCCGATTACCATAACAAATTTATGCCTGGAATTTTGTTGGGGCGCGGTACTCCACAATCCACAGCAGGCGTGGATGCAAGTGAACGAATGCGTATCGATTTTCGCAGTCCGCAGGAGCATAGGCGAAGCCTACTCGGGCGCCCGACCGCAATGATTCGCTCCTAAACTGGAAGCGGCAAAAAGCTAGCCATGCGCATCCCGCTTTCTACCCTTCTTAAAAATGAAATTTTTATTTATTAGTTTAACCATTACTTTTTAGTTTCTAGGCTCGCGTTGTTTTTGGACCCAGGTATGTGTTGGATCGGCTTTTGCTTTTTCAACTCCGCCTTTTTCCTAAAATAAGTTTGACGAATTATTACGGTTCGTGGGTCATGGTCCAGCCTAACCATGGTTGGGTTGTCATCAAATATTGGGCAGAAAAGTCTCACGAGTCGCACCAACCATAATGATGATTTGTAACCTAATGGTGTGTTGTAAATAATCTATGTAGAGATGAATAATAATTAAGGTTTTTAATTGTTTCCTGAAAATATATTATTTTTTTATAATAATTGAAGGTGCAAATAGTCATTTTCGATAGGTCCTATTCTTCTAAATTCCGCTAATCTACCAATATTTTCAAATACAACTTCCTATTTTCATTAATAATTATTTTTATTCTATAATTAATAGAACTCTTTATTTTTGTTGATACCATTATGTATGTGGGCCCAAAACATTGCTTTTGGAAATGAGAGATAAGTTCCTTACCATCAGCATTCGTCGCCGGAACTACCTAAGGTGAAATAAGCATTTTTCTCACATTTCAAAAGAATACTCTAAGACTTGTTTTACAATTCAAGTATCCAAAGTACATATTTTTCTAATCATGCTCAAGGAATATAAATAGGAAATGTTGCTCTTAATTGGGACCGAAGCCTGTACATTCCATAACACAGGCATCGAGTCTATCAACCGGGCTAGTCCTTTGCTAGCAACATCCTAGAACTTAAAGACTCATGGTCATATACCAAACTAGGAAGTGCTCTATTCGAATCATTACACTCGTCCAAAAATTTAAAATTTTATATTCTTCATATTGAAATTGTTAAAATGGAGGTTATAACAAAGAAAATAGTATACATTTAACTGTTTATATTAAAATTCAAAATACCACCCACTTAACTGTTTGAAAAAGTATTACTGTTTATGAAAAAATGCTTTTAAAAGTTTTCATATAATATAATAATATTTGTAATCATAAAATAATTTCAACAATGAAAGCATCTTTTTCTTCTTTTTCTTCTTTTTTTTTTTTACTGAGACTCACCCACTTTCGCATTTGAAAATTTTATATTGTTTATAAAGAAATGCTTTTAAAGGTTTTTATATAATATAATAATATATTTTGTACTCATAAAACAATTTTAATAGTAAAAATGTTTTTTTTTTCTTATTCTTCTCTTTAACTGAGACCATAGATATTGGTCTCATTTGAGTAGTATTTTTTGTTACATTCAATAAAAATCATTTGCACCACCTAAGATTCAATATCAGGATCATAGCCTTGCAAGCTCGGACGAGTACCACTGCGCCAACAATGTTTGTCTCAACTCGGATAATATTTTCAATTTAAAGAAAATAAATTATTTTTCACTGAGTCACTAGCTTGGTGGTAAAATCATTGGCCATTTCGAATGACGATGGCTATTTACTCTCATTTATTATTTGAAAGTTGTGTCTTCTAGTTTTTCAGTACAACATATATTGAAATGGATGTAAATTACCAATAAAAATAGATTATTTATTCGTCATTATATATGAATGGGTGTGATCATTCAAATGCAAAGTATATATCTTTCGCTCACCATATCTTTTGGTTAGTCACATGAAGATATTTCTGAGAAAGTACTAAGAAAGAGCTAGACATAAGTTATCACTCAAACAATTGTAAACTATTTCGGGCTCTCCCCAATTTTTTGCCCCCTTCATCTTCTAAAGGGAGTTGTGCTTTGGTAGTCTTAATAATACCAAAATATTTACCGGTTTCATAATTAAATCAGAATTCAATCCTCTTAATATATTTATAATTGTATATTTAATTACGGTTTGTTTGGTTAGATTTAATCAGAATTTGAGATAAGAAAAGTAAGGTTGTTATTGTAAATATATGTTATGTCATATGTCGGTGTGACTTACATATAACTTCTATTGAAATGATTTTTAATACCATGGTAAAATGAATGATATCCAACACAATGAGTGAATTGTACAATAATTTAGCTATAAAATAGGCTAAAATGAGATAGTTATTGTTGACACCAAGGAAGCACTTCTCGCAAAAGAAACTCCCACGGGATTTTTTGCTCTTTGTGGTCATAATATAGAAAGCATGTTATCGCTACGGATACTTTGTTTACTTAATTAATAGCTAATTCAGGCTTGCTATTTAAAGAAGTTTGCACAACAACCTGCCTCAAAAATTCTATTCGCATGTTAACTAAGGTTCAGCTAAATATTATCACATCTAGTGTGTGAGTTTGAAGTTCATTGGACAATATTGTTGACTTATAATGTAAAGTTGAAATATAATTAAAAAAGAGGAATGATCCTGTTAGTTCGGGCTAATCAAATGACTCGCTTAGCTTACCTTAAAAAATCCATTTAAAACATCTATTTTTTATTTTTTCTTCGTACGCTTATTTATCTAAGTGTATTTAACATGTAAATCAAGTTTTACCATTTTTGGATATATATATATTTTTGAGAGTTTTAAACATCTATGTATATATATGAATTTAAAATACCTCTATGTTTAAGAATCTTAAAAATATATATATATCAAAAAATGGTAAAACTTGATTTACATATTAAATATACTTAGATAAATAAGTGTATGAAGAAAAAATAAAAAATAAGTGTTTTAAGTGAATTTTTCGAAGTAGGCTAAGCGAGTCATTTGCTTAGTCCAGGTTAACAGGATCACTTTTCATTAAAAAAAAATTCTGTCCCCGTGAAAATTAATTGAAGTTGTCTTGGAGTGTCTGTGAAACTTCTTTATATATAGTCCAATTATTTAATTTCCGATTAACGAAAAATTCGCCTGCTAGAGAACGATGCATGTCTGAGATGCTAATCCACGCTCATCAATGTACGTTGGAACAGTACTTTGCGTTGTCTTCATGTGATGGCCGTCATATACGTACGTACGCCATGTGTTATATAGCTGACAGAAGACAACGTACGTACTCTCTCTCTTTGTTGCACACATGCGCGTCAAAAGAAAGTGCAAGGGTGCAACTTGCGGAGGTTACCCATGTGTACGCACCAACGCCAACCTAATTTAAATAGAGTATGATATAAAATATTACTCATGAGTATGAGTAGAATACAAATTATTACACGTCTTCTCAAATAGGGTACAAGTAGGGTAGATACGTTGGGTACCCAGAATCGACTCGCATAGGTACTCATATGGGTAATTAATTAGGTGCATAATTATATATATAATATATTATATGAAATGTATTATGCTTTGTCTTTGACATCTTATGTACACACATATTTTAACAAATTCGAATTTAAATGAATTTTGTACCTTGTAAAGTATAAATTTAAATGAATTTATATATACACCATTAACTTCTGAAAGACTTTTATAAATACGTTTGTGACTTATGATTATAATATATTAATAGTTTTAATGATTGGGTCATGGTGGTCTATACTTCATATTTTTATATAATAATATAAACAATAATATATGTACTTATGATTTTACAACATAAATGAATATTATTTTACATTATTTAAAATAACATAGAAATTTTTAAAAAATATTGTATTTGAGTATTAAAGGAACCGATTTGGAATCGAAACCGGAACTAACCCTATAAGTAATGGGTAGGGTATAGTATACTAGGAACCGAACCGAGAAATGGGTAGGGTAGGGTAGTGTATACTAGGAACCCAACCGACAAATGAATAGGATAAGGTAGACCTTTTACAGATAGAGTACGGGTAGGGTAGACATTATACAAAACTAGTCGCCCCAGATTTTTTTCATACTCCATCGGATTTGAAGAAGACGATCGAATCTGCCTGGCTGCTGGGTTGAAATGCCAGGATCTTCTTCATAAACGATTAGGGTTGATAGAATTAGAAAATGATTGAAATTCGCTGGCATCGTTTTAAGCAATAATTTGCAAACTACCTCAAAAAGTATCCCCATAAAAACGGTAACCAAATTCAAAAAAATAAGCTGGATATCTGAAATGGAATCCATGCATAATTGAGGTGGAGGAAAATTTAGCATATGCATATTCTTTGGCAGCCCTATTGAGAACTCATCTTTGCCATCATCATCTCCAGCGATAAAAAAAACCATTCGCCAAATCAACTGGTGATGTGGTTCATCAGATCTTATATGCGGTCTAAATATGAATTTGCATGCGGTGGGGTTTTCCAAGGGAAGGATGGTGACGGAGACGAAGAGGCTGCGTGGAGAAAGAGTAGGCGGAGCTAGTTGATTGCGTCCCATGTTGAACACTAGCTTGATTTTTGCAAGGACAGTGAAGGTCGATCTCTCCAGCAGCCCCAGTCGTCCATGGTTGCAGTTGAATAGAAATTAATCTGTTAGCAACGATCTCGCGATTAGGAGCCATGGTGCTTAGTCGGAATAATTCGTCTATGCCGTTAGTGGGAGTAGATTCACCGTTCTCAAGCTGGTATGGGATGAAGGGATTTGGGGATGATACATCTGTTATGGTGGATTGCAGATGTAAGTGCGGAAGCGTCGGCGTTTCTTGCAGTCACTGAAATTAGGGAAGACGAGGGAGACACCAATTAATAGTGCTGTAGGAATTAGAAAATGGAAGACGATGGATCGTTGACATCAATCTGTTGCAAACAGTGATTAGGTTAAAATGCCATCATTTTCTTCACATACGAAACAATGTGTGAAGTTTTTTTTTTTTTTTATTAGAGAAGATGACGTAGCCGGTCGGATGTGGGTGGGGTATTTCCATCCTTTCGCCCATCATTAACAGCCCATCTAAGGAGTCACTGACAGATATAAAAGGAATTTTTAAAAATTTGTAAGTATAAGTGAAATTTTGAGTAAAATTCATAAGTATATATGGAATTCATCCATAAATTTATCTTTAATCTTGTTTTAAAATGTATTTCTCTAACACACCCTTTATGTTTTTAATTATTATTCTTTACCTATAATCCAACTTTTGTAGCTGATATCGTATGTACGTATGTTGCTGATTGGTTTTTCTTTTAATTTTTCGAGTCCTTTGCATTTTTCAACTTAGGTTATATTTGACTAGCATTAAAATTCTTTACTTTTTATAATTGTCTTATTTTTTAATCTTTTTTCATATCTTCTTCTATAATTATCATACTTTTCAATAATTCTTATACATATATAACTAACCTATCTATTTTAACTTTTTCTTTAATCTTTATCAATATACTTATGATATTACATTATTTTCTTTAACTTTAAAAATTTTTTTATTTTCCAAACACATTCTTAGATAATAAGAAAGAAGAATTCAACTTAAAAGAGAAGCGAAAGGGACCTAACTGGTTCGCCAGTCTGAAGATATACTGTGGTAAAAAAAAATTACCACGGGAACAAATCTTCACCTGGGCAGAAGTGTGGAACAGCAATTCGAATTTCGATCTATATGAACGATTAAGACGTATCCTTTTGTACCAAATCCGAGCATGGCCATATTCACTGGGTCAAATCGTGACATGTGCGGACAAAGGCACAGTGGAGCCCGCCATACAACATCTTTTAGTTTCCGTGGGACGTACAGCCGATAATTTAAGTATTTTTTAAATTTATATATGGATATATTTATTTTTGTACATGAAACCCCTTTTAAGTTTCAAGATTTTGAGGCTTGTTTAGTAATGTAAAAGTTGTGGAAAATGTGGGACGGGTAGGAAGTGAAAAATAAAATATTTTGAGAATCGTGTAATTAATATGAAATAATAGGGGTAAATATGGAATAAATAGTGTAGTTGAAGTGTAGTAGGAAAAAGAAATGATTAAAACTAATTGAAGGTAAAAGGGTAAAAATATAGTTATTAATTGAGCTTGGGAATCCTAAAAAAAAATAAACAATGAAGCTTGTAAAAAACTATCAAAATCTTCAATTCCTATTGTAGAAAATAAAGTTTGTGGTTGATTCATTTGCATCCAAGTTTCAACATCTTCTTTAGTAAACAAAGATCTAGAGTCTTCAAAATCTATAGTCCAATCTTCCAAAACAGTTATATTATTTAAAGATATAAGATCAAAACAACCTTTCTTTTTTTCTTCCTACATAATTAGAATAATAGTTAAAGAAACATATAAATATAAGATTAATCACAAACTTTGAAATTAATTATACTTCTCAAGCAAACATAAATTATACTAAGGGTGTGTTTGGCATTGGGTATAAAATGTCAAGTTAAAACTTTTCAATCTAAATCTTTTCACTCTCCATAACTACTATATTTTTAATTATTTTTTCACATTTTCCTATACAACTATCCTAATTTTCAATCATTTCTATACAATTACCTATACAACTAACATGCATATTTTGACTTTATCCTCTCTACTCATTATCATTACCCCTATCATATCACATCATTTGACAAATTTTACTCTTCAAAACTTTTCACCAAAAGTTTTATCCATTTCTAAACACACCCTAAACATAAACAAGATCATTCAATCTTCCATGCTCCAATCTATTTCTCTTTTTGGTATGTATACATTCAAAGACTTATCAATTTCGCTCACACCCAGATGAGCTGCAAGTTTGGCTCAATACTTTAATAGCAATAGCTTGTAGTTTTGGAGCACTGCATCCATAGGACTCCCACCAAAGAGTTACAAAATTATATAGAAAAGTGATGTAGTTGTTTGCTTTCTCACCACAAGTTCACGAGTCGTAGATTATAATATAAAAATATAGTTCTCATAAGGAATTAGGGACTTAAGAATATTGCTTTTAAAATACTTTCTGATTAATAACGAGAAGATAGTTCAGTTAAGTAAAAGGGAAAATAGCAAATAAAGAAGAGAGAGTTTTAAAAGTGTTGAACAAAGGATTAAAAATCAAGAGAAAGAGGATCTAGGGTTTAAGGGTTTCACATGTAACAACTACAATGGATTCGTGGTATGGTTATTTAATCAGGATATTAATTATTAAAGGAGAACTATCCATATTTTATCCTTGCACATTCTTTCGGAACCTACAAGGCGTACCATAATCTTCTTAATCATATATTTTCATGGGATCAAGTCAACTAGAATCCATTAAATTCTGTGGAAGTTCATGAGATTCTTTAAGGTAATCATGTCTACTTTCATGGTCTTAGATTTTCAGGTTTAATATCTTAATTATCATATATTAGATTTTCATATTTCGGTTCCATCACTAAATATATGGAATCATGTCATAGTACGGGCCCATGTACTAAGCAAATATTAAGAATACAAGATAATAAATTAATAATCAATATCCATCATAAATAATTCATGACCATAATTCACACTACATTATACATATACTACATCATTTACTTTAAATTAAGGGTTTAGCCGAGCATGTTCAAAATAAAATTCAAAATAATATTATATGTGAAATTCATTTTAAACAAGCAATTAAAACTATAGGAAAGAAAGAAAAGAAAGCTTATTGATCAGGAAGCGCCGATGATGTCTTAGCAACTTGAGCAACTTGAGCAACTCGCGCATCACCTCTCATCTCGTACTCCTCATCTTCTCTAGCTTCCAAACCCCACTCCAAGCTCTAGCCACGTTCTAGAATGCCCTGAGACGTTTCCAAGAGGTATTTATATAAGGTTCCAGAAGGCAGCTTGTACACACAGTCTAAAGTGGATTGAGAATTACCATCCAAATCACAACATGACCTGGGACGTGTTGCCTTGGCCTGAATACGGCCCAGGCCGTGTTCCACCTAACTCAACATGGCTTGGGCCGTGTTCAATGCAATCCAACACAACTCGGGCCATGTTGGTCTCTACTCAGTCAAATTTAGGTCCGAATATTTGTACAAGACCTAAGAAGTTTTTAGGTCTCGGGTAACACACGTTCTAAGTTACTTTGATTATTGTTTTGTCTCATTTTAGTTCTTCAAAATCATCAAGCTGAGTAGGTCCTAGTTATCATAATTCAAATCTCCACGAATTGTATGAGTTTTGCTCTGATTTCTCCTAATTGTACACATAATGATCAATTGTGAGTGTTTTGTAGTAAACAAAGCTAATTAATAAAAATATGATTCAAATTATTTCAATCATTCACATTATCATCCACTTATCATTTCAAATGCATAATATAAAAGTGACTTAATAGTAGTTAAATTTTTTTAAAAAGAAATATTTGAATATAAATTTAGAATACCTGGATCTAAAGTATAACGTTATGTTATAGCCGCTGGTAGGGGTGCAACTCGGGCTCATAAAACTCGGGTTCGCCTAAACCCTAACCTTATTTCTAAAACTTTGACCTTAACTCTATTTATAAACCTAAACCCTAACCCTATTTTTGAAATTCAGGCTCGTGTTGAGTTTCGGGTTGAAATTATTCTATATATTTGTTATCTATCTTATACTTATTCTCCTTTAAATCTATCATTAAAAAAATCAAAAATGATATTTTTCTATTTTCAAACAAAATTCAAGAGTGTTTAAGAATGTAAAGAAGAAAAATCTCATTTAAACATTCTCTTTATATTAAGTAGACTAATAGTCATTTTTCAAAAAAAGAGTAGAACAGTAGCCTATTTTAGAAAATTAAAAGGTATATTGTTTTCCTATTATGCAATTTAATATTAATATCATAAACATATACATAAACATTAATATCTAATTATAAGAAAACCTTATAATGTCAATCATAATAAAAAATATTCAATAATCATAGTATTAAGTCAAATAAATCACAATAAATTTATTTCAAGTAAAATAAATATTTAACTACTAATATCATATTGAAACGACCAAATAATAATATCCTACATAAGTGATTAAGTTCAAACATCAAATAAAATATTTCAAGTTCTAAAAATAGTTTTTATTTTTTATTTTGAAACTACTACTAAACCAAACTCTTTTTTTCTAATAGAAAATATAAAAATATTATATTATATAATTGAATTTAAGGAGGAATAATGTTTATATGTGGTATAAAATAAATATAATATATACGAGGGGAATGAAACTAGATTTATATGGATATAAAATAATATAAAATAAATATAAAATATATGTGTTATATATAATTCGGGTTCAGGTTTAGCTCAACTCGGGTTCAAGTTTTTTCAATTCGGGTTCGGTGGGTCAAGTTCAAGTTGAGCCCGGCCCAAGTTGCACCCTTAGCCGCTGGCCTCCTAAAGTCTCCAACAACATCTCAATATAACTTTGTATCTTTGTTAATACTAACTTGTGCTTCTATGTCTGCACGATTTAGTCTCTCAACAATTTCAAGTACTCTAGATCATATATGAAACTTAGTCTCCCGATCAACATGATAGAAAAACATTGGATTGAAATAAAAGCCTGCTAGATGAAGAAGATAATAAAGTTGATTCTCCTAACGAGTATCAATGATGTTGAGCACTAGACTACAATCCATATTAATTTTTTTTAAATTTTTTTCTATTACTTTCTTTGCTCTTCGCATACTTTCAAAAATATATCCCATTGTAGGTCTTTTATCACTATCAACCAATCGCAATACACGAACAAGTGGCTCAAATATTGATAAAATAATCTCACATCGTTCCCAAAATATAAAACAAAGTATCAGATCAATTATTATCTATACCTTTTGATTACCACACTACTTTTTACCATCTCATTCCTTACTAACAACCACGGCTCGTAACTTATTCTTGCATGTTAAGAGACTTTGAATTGCCAAAAAGTTAGTTGCAAACTGTGTAACTGCGGGCCGAATCAACTCTTTTCCATCTGTATATTTTCTCATTCAGGCAAGTGCAAAAATGTTGTTGTATATAAAAGTAAAAATGGAATGAGACTGTACTTACTACATCAATTTTTGCAACATCTTTCAATATTAAATCCAAACAATGTGCTACACATAGTGTCCAAACAATATGCAGATATGTGTATTTTAACATTTCTCCAGCCAACTTATATTTTGATGCATTATCAATTATCAATTGAACAATATGCTCTTAACCTACTTCTTCTATAACTTTTTTAAATAGGCCACAAAGCATATTTGCAGTTTTTATCTCTGCAGATGCATCAACATATTTAAGAAAAACTATGCCTTTAGAACAATAGACAAAAAAATTAATCAAAGTTTTTTCTTTTAATCTACCCAATCATCAACCATAATAATGCATCCATACTTTTTCCATTCTTGCATTGAAAGGAACGCAAGAATGAAAGAACCATCGACCAATAGAAGCATGAGCTCGATCAATAGCATCTTTACCCACCATAGCACATTTTATAGACGGTCGAACCCCTGCTTTTGCTTGCACTAGAAAGAACTTTGAAATACCTTTTAACTCTTTTGTTCTATTTTGATTAACTTCTCTTACTTCCTTAACTTCTTCATCAATGGTGTAATGATACAAATGTACTCTCTTCAGTGATATTGAAAGCTTGCTTTTGACTTTTTTGAGAAGTAATGTCATCTAATCATCTTTTATTTGTTGTTGTATATGGTATGACACCTTCTTACAAACTGCTACATCTCTTTTTACCTTTGCTAAGTGCTTTTTCATACGGTGAATTCCTCTGCCACTAAATACCCTCTCACAATACAAACATTTATACTTTCCTTTTCCAACCCCAGTTACATGATTCCAACCTATATCATTTTTACCCCTTGTTGCACGAGATTCTACAACAGTGGATGCAGAACTACTACTCATATTTGGGACACTCATATGCTCAGAATTTGAAGGATTTAGTTAGGATTTTGTCTTTTTTTATAAAACCTACAAATCAAATCAGAAATAAGATTTTATCATGCATGCATACCTTAGATTTAAATATATAAAATAATAATTCTAATTTATCATATAACTCATTATTCTAACCATATAAAAAATACAAATCCATCAATTAATCCATAACATGACAAAACATTGCACGATATTTAAAAAATTAAATAATATAAAATTAGAACAGTGACGGATGCACATTTGGCCCTTTTCAAAGTTTTTCTAAGCCACATGGAGTGTGTCCCACCATAGTGCAGAATTTTTTTACTTGACATCCACTGTACAACATAAAATATTTAGAAAAGGTAGCGCATTCACATGTATTGTGGTCCACAGTGCAGACTTTTTCATTTAAATCTACGGTGCATAAAGAATAAAATATGTAAAAAATGTAGCGCATTCAATTTAAATCCCACACTGCCATTCACAACTTGCAGCTCACAGTTGGCAACTCCTTTCATCACCAGTATGGAGGACTTGGAAATCGAAAATTGGCTCACCTTGCTGCTGACGACGATGACAGGGAAAAAGAGTTACAACGCTGCCGGAAGGCCAGAAACAGAGCACTGTGATGGCCGGCCCTATAGGAAACAGTAAATCAGTGATATAAAACTAAAATGACGAATCTGCTTCAAGGTCTAGAAATGGAATGTTGCTAAGATTGGGACCGAGAGATGCTGGCTGGAAACGAAGAAGATGACCGCAAAGAAGCCGAGACCGAGAAACAATTAATCGGATGTCGAAAGTTGCTGGGATCGGAAATGATGACTAGTCGCTTGTTGGAAGTTATTGTAGGAACACGAAATGGTGACCAGACGATGAAAGCCTAAGGCTCCTTCTCTGTGAAAGGGGCGACTTGTAAGCAGGAAAGGGAGGGGCAGGCAAGAAAAATGGGTCTGTGGGGCCTTCCTTCTATTGATTGGGATTGTAAATGACACCTGACAACTAATGTAGGGGTGTTAATGGATCAGGTTGGATGGGTTAGAGACTAATTATAATTCATTTAAAATATCTTAACCCTAATCAATTTATTACCTCATTTAAAAACTTCAATCCTAACCAGTTTACAACCCATTTAATAAACGAATTGATGAGTTGTTAACAAGTTGTACAACAAACGACCCCAAGGCCTAAACTCTGGCAGAAAATAATCTAGAAGGAAGAGGTGAGAGGATGTTGTCAGCTTAAGAGAAATGAAAATAGGACAGTAATAGAAAGCCCAAATTAGGGCAACAGTGGAAAAATAAAAATTAGGTGGCGAGAGGAAAACTTAGTTAAGGAAAATAATCAAGAGTTTTACATATATATAACTTTAATCAATTAAATAAGCTAAACGTGTTGATTGGATTATTAAATTTCAATCATAATCCGTTTATTTATTTAAATAATTGAACAAGTTGGCGGATTATAACTCATTTATTCAAAAATTCCAACTTAAGCTCATTTATAAATGAATTGGACAAGTGGGTTAATGGATTAATCATGACTATTAACACCCCTAGGACCGCATGCGCAACTCGCTCAAGTCAACATTAATTAGTTAGCCTCTGTAGCTAGTAGGCTTGATTACACTATAATATCAGCCAATCAGCTTGAGGGCCCAATATAAATAGAGGATAATTTTCTTAATAGACTTTTTTTGTAAATAATCCTGTCTTTTTGCGATTAATACTTCATAATTTTCTATTATAATGACACTCTATTCATGAACTTTTTTTTATAGATTGCCTCCGAAAAATACAATTTTTCAAAATAAAAATCTCTACCCTTCCATAATCAATTTTTGATAAAAATGTTAAGAATACAATCATTATGAGATACATAAAAAAAATTATTTCCAACATTTGGAGTATTTCTTCTTCCTAATCGTACACATGAGTGAATGAGTTGATTAGGCCTTATTCAAGAAGTTATCATAGAAGGACATATGTATAACTATCTCGAACGAAAGATGTCGTAGTTGGATGGTGATTTGAATTTTTTAAAAATAAATGATAGTTCTTGTATAAAATAAAAGGTTATGGAGTATACATATAAAAAAATTTGGAATGGCATTTGCAACAAAGGCTTTCTTAAGAATTGTTTAAAATAATTTTCAAACACTACAAGAAAAATTCACTTATGCAACAAAGAAATTTGTTACATTTAAATTGCAAAGAAATTTGTTACACTTAATAAAGATTTTGCCATATATATATATGTTTATGTACCAATTATTTGGCTACCATTGGGATGCATGTGCGCTGTTGCGTACGCTACAGCACAATGCAGTTATAGTAACGAATATTTTGGTTGCTATAGGGTGTTTTTTGCTAATATGGATTAGCAACCAAAAATATTTGGTTGCACGAGGGTATAGGCCTATTGCTAAAAGTTAATAGCAACCACTATTGCACAGTAGCAACCAAGTTTTTGGTTGCAAGTTGTGGCATGAGGCAGATCATTAGCAACCCAAAAATCGTTGCAAAAAGCTGACCACGGGACTAATTGCATTGAAAAAAATGGTTGTAAAAAAGCCCATCCAACCCAATATTATTTGCAACAAAAATGTTACAAATTATTTTGTTGCCCTTTTGCAATTACCTAATACTATAATAAAAAACACATGATTGATATTAAAAAATCCACACATTTTATTACATAGCTAAAATTTATATCAATAGAATGTTTTCGAACTGAATGTGTACAATAGTGTTAAATAAAAATGACCCTAAATGCCCTATTTCGATGTGATAGCTCCCAACGAGTGCCATAGCTATTCCTTCATAGCCTTGTCAAAAATTGAAACAAAAAAGTATTATATATCAATGAAACAAAAAGAACCATTAAAATGTCTCCAAATCATCCATTAAAGAAGAGTTGCATGTTCCATAGTGGCTACTAAGCCTCTAATAGTTGCATGGAAGCATCATACAAATAAGTTTAATATTTATTATATTCTTTCACTGAGCCAACATTTTTCCTAAATGTAGTATTTTCTAAGTTTCTCACAAGCCTGAAAATGACTCAGGCTCTTCCTCCAACTCGTTTATTTGCTTAGGTTCTATAGGTTTAGGGGAATAAAATGGAGAACCTATAATTTGAAAGAAACAACAATTAAAACAATGAAAATGAAATGGAACCTAAAAAAAAATTAGCTCTAGGCAGGATTGCAAACAAATACCTTCAATACCTTGCACGTTGTCTTCCTTCTCAGGTTTCAAATCAACATCTGTTTGTGAACTTTGTTCAGTTTGCACTGGCCGCTCCAAATGTTGTAAATGCTTATTAAGAGATTAGTATGAATTTCCTTCAGACAATTGTAGATTACACGTGTATATGCACAATCGTTCCTAGTTAACACCATCTATATGTATCTGCAATTGGAAAAAAAGATGGTAAAGTAGACCGCACAAGTGAGGGGAGTCATGATTCACTAAACGTCACTTCATTTCAACATTTGGAAAGGAAATGAACAAACAATATTAGATAAATAGAGAAAAAAGGCAAGCATGCGAAAAAAAAAAAGGATAAATGGGCATATAGAAATGTTCTAGTCTAAGTAATGTTGGCCCCACTAGTGGCAACGATATGTCAGAAATGAACAAACAATATTAGATAGAAAATAAACAAGATAGAAATGGTCATATTCAAGTTTAACTCAAATGCTCGAGCTATCAATGAGTTACCAAGAACAAGACATAATAGCACAAAGTCATCTCAAACAAAAATAATAACATAAAGCCGTCAGTAATTAGGTCCTCCGTAAAGCTTAGAAAGATTATGATCAAAAGATATCTGTATTCAAGAGGCAATGAAGATGGAGTGGAATGCATCCACAGAGAAAATCCAGATCCATGCCAATAGAGAAGAGTTGAGCCATCACATTAACTGGCTGGGAGCCAACTTCTTTGCTAGAATGTGAAACAAACAATCTTCCCACCCCGAGTCTCTTTAACTATCATAACATCATAGCAAGGTTAAAGTTATGAGTCCAAAACTTCCAATAAGTTGAAATCATAGCAGCAGGTAATAAATCATGTTCCCAACAGCTCCAAGAAACCAGATGCCTGTAAAAAACAAAAAATTCAATAATAACCAAAACCAGCGTTGACAGATGTGAAATGATGAGTACATCAATTGTGAGGGTAACCCATAGTTCACATCAAGATTATAGATAGTATATATGAACAATCAACTGCAAGCCAGAAAATCATTTAACAACTGGCAACAATCATACAAAATAGCTATTCAATCATTATAAACTGTAAAACAGCAATTCAACCTGGTATAAATAATCTCAACAAATAACTAATTTTAAATGAAAATTACAAATATAGTAATATTTTACAAATAGTTACTCGTATGAGAAACATGGTAAATAGTTATTCACATTGCGAACAGCTATTCAAACAATCAATAACTACTCGTATATTACATAAAAAACAGCTACTCATATATTTTAAAACCATAACAAACAACTATTCAACAGCTACAGAGCCACTCGAATAAAAAATCTCAACAAATAATTAATTTTAAATGAACATTAATTTCTTTGAAATCTAACGCGGGGGTTTCCACTTTCCACAAAAAAATGTTAATTCGAGGCTATTAAAATCTATAAATTTTAAAGAAAACACCTAAAAGTCTAAGACAAAGGGCAATGAAGCGGCAGAGCGTGGGAGCGGCAGGAGGAGCAAAGGGCGGGAGCAGCAGGAGCAGCGGGAATAGAGCTATAGAGCGGCGTAGCGACCGGAGCAGGACGAATGGAGCAGCAGAGGGCGGGAGTGGCTGGAGGAGAAGGAAATGGCAGTGCCACCGAGTTGTAGAAGCTGCAGCCTGCAGTGCTGTGTGTGGCTGCTGTTGCTGCCAAGACAATCTCGCCGACGATCAGATGACGGGGAAGAAATGGCCGGTAAGGACTAAGGAGATCGCTAGGTTTTGGAGCTTTTGGGTTTGGGCGGGACTGGGCAACTCGCCCAAAGGGGGGGAAGTGAAAAATGATCGAGCGGGCGAGTTCTCAGTTTTGTTTTTTGTAGAATATGGGTGTGTTTGGTTGGAGGTAAAACTTTTGATGAAAAGTTTTTGGAGTAAAAGTTGTCAAATCAATAGAAAGTAATGTGATATAATAGGAGTAATGATGAGTAGTAAAGAGAATAAAGTTAAAATAGATAGGTTAGTTGTATGGGTAGTTGTGTAGAAATGATTGAAAAGTAGGGTAGTTTGTATAGAAAAATGTGAAAAAATAATTAAAAAATAGAATAATTATGGAGATTGAAAAGTTTTAGATTAAAAAGTTTTAATTGACACTTTTTTACTCTAAACAAACGCACCCATAATGTACAAGCTGCAGAAGAGGGGAATTCGGTTCAACAGTGCTTACGGTTCGACTGCCGGTTCGGCGGTTTGAACGTGCTCTTATCTAAGCATGTGCCTTTGTTGTAATTAAATATATAACTTAAATATCATATATAATGTTATTAGATAAAATAAATAATTAATAGTAATTTTTTTTACTTATGTAGATAAATAAGTTCAAATATATAATTAATAATGAGTATTTCTTATTTATGTAGATAAATAATAATAATAAAGACAACAAGGTGAGGTTATTAAGTAATAAATATAACAATAGTATATAATGTTGTTAAATAATTTTTCGATGAAATGTTCTAAAATAATTTTCATTTTCTTTTATTGTTACCTTTAATGCAAATATATATTTTTAACTAGCTTCTTTTGATATCATTAATTAATTTCAATGAATTATTCATAAGTTAATTAATAATTAATTACTTTTTACACTAAAAATATTTTGATGCTAGTAAGTATTTTCCATTTATGCAAATATATTTTCCTATTTTATTATTTTAATATGTAATAGCAAGTACATTTCACAACGAGATGAATTTCGTTGCAACTTATTCATCAAATAGGAACGAACTCTCATCTGGTTGCAAATGTGCCTAATCAATTGCAACAAAAATCTACTTGTTATAGATTTTTGTTGCAATTGTATATTATAGCAACCACTTTTTGCAACGAGAATATTTTCGTTGCAATTTATAGATAGTACCACAAATAGGAACGAAGCTTCATTTGGTTGCAATTGCGTGCACCATTCGCAACGAAAATTGTTTTGGTTGCAATTGTGGCATTTTATTGACAATAATTAGTTATTAGTTTATGCAGCAACTTGAGTTTCTCGTGAATATTATAGGCAGCAATTGTGAGCAGCAACTTGCTGCTAATTTTATTATATGCAGCGAAATAAAGCTTTGCTACATAAAAATGTTGCATAAATGGATTTTTAATATAGTGAAAGAGGTTAACCAATCTGCTTTATGATCTTTTGAATGGATCTGTTAGAAAGATAACTCATTAAGAAGTGTAATACAATAATATTAATACAGTTGTTTTAATTAAATACTAAGTTGAATATGAATACATAATGTGATTAGGTTTGTGCAACTAAATTTATATTTAGTGGCATATAATATTAAATGCAACTAAGCACAATATTGTTCACAACCAAATATCATATTAATTATGGCGAAATGATATTAAATATGCAGTTTGCATTACTACTGTCTACGAGGGAAATTTAAAAAATAGACGGCACTTAACAAATGAATATATGCAGTTTTATCAAAAAATTGAGTATTTGTAGTCAAAAGATATTTGCAATGAAATTTAAATATACTATAAAAAATTTCAGTGATGTTAAAACTTGTAATTATATGTATTATTTCACACCGTGACTTCTCCATTACTAAACTATTATAAATCAATCACAAAAGGTTTTGGTAACAGTTTTTTGTAGTCATAATAAAAACTGGTACTTTTTTTTGTCATCAAAAGTTACTTTTGCAACATCTATTATTTTATTATTGTTAAAAATTAAATTTTAGAAACAATAATTATTTACCTAAATTGTGGTTTGCAATAAAAAAAAAAGCTAAGCATAGCTAAAAATATTTAATTTTTTTGAGCGATAATGTAACCAACTGTATCTTGAAGGTATCTATCATAACAAAAATAATTTAAAAATAGATAATTATAGCGAATATGAGTGTTAAAATTGTTAAAAAGTGATATGGATTTCAAAAGCTTAAAAAAGGGCTAATGTCTCCTATGGATATATTGTTAGTTATATGGTTGGATTTATTTCTTGAATAAGAATTTGAAAAAAGTATATACTTAGGTTGGATTGAGTTATAACATGAGAAATAAAAAAGGGATAATGCGCCCTCTTTTTAATACATATATAGGCATACCAAGGACACTCCTTTATTTATTTATTTTTATTGATGGGCTCCTTTATGATTGTGTGTGATGAATGATTCTCCTGATTCTTGCATGATGGGTCCAACCGTGACGATTTGTGTTTATCGACTAGGGTATTCTAATAAACATGTCCTATGAGATGTAGAGCATAGGATCTAGAAACCCATAACACGGTGCCAACATCCATCTAGTCAGGCAGCTGTCAAAGGAGTGACTACTAGCCAGATTGTAGGATAACGATCTAGGTACAAACGATACATGCAGAGAATCAGGGCTTCCTTATATTTTGTTCTTCCTTTTTGAAAATCTAAGTGGGGAGACCGGGGTTAGGTGTAATGGGGACGAAAAACAGATGGGCACCCATCCCACCGTCCAAATGATGGCAACCACATTCATAACACGTCTTCCAAAAACCGTTCCCATTTTTTTCTTTTTTCCCTTCCATGTGCACATTTGGGAAAGATGGTATTTATGCACCACGTGCACCAGAAATTACCCATTTCTCATCCACACGGTCAAAAGTCGCCAGCTAGGATTCTAATCCTATTTAGCTTGTAATGGGGTCCCGCAAGATTAATTTGCTGTTGGTTGCGTTAACCTAAATCCTAAATCTATTGGAAAAAGCATGCAAAAACTTAATAATTAATTGATTCAACACATATGCCTTTTTTCTCAAATAAAAGATACTTCAATTAAAAATTTTTAAATATAAAATTCATCATTATGACTCCAAAAATATGCACATGTATTCTGAAACTTTATGTATAGTTATATGTTCACTAGTAATATCTTGTTACAAAAAATTTCCTAAACTAATAATAGTTAACGACGATATAGATTAAACATAGATTGTAATTAAAATATAAATAAAATAAGATGTTTTATGTTTATAATTCGCTCTTATCAGATTAAGTGCAACACTGTCAAAATTTCAGTATTACAAATTTATTTGGGAGCTTATCATTATAATTTTTGTTTAATTCAAATTCATTACTTGTAGTTATATTTAAATTTTAATCAAAAAGTTATATTTAAAACCATTCATTTAGTCATGAAATAATAAATTATTTAGAGTGAAAATTCATACATATCTATATGGTTATTAATTGCCATTCAAAATATTTTATCATGTGTTAAAAATTGAAAAATCATTTCAAGCTTCTTTTATTTAATTATATATGAGTATTTTGATATATCATATAAGATTCGACAACGTGGCCTTACGATTTCAAAGTGAAAACTTCGGACAAATAAATGTACAAATCTAATTCGCGTATGTTTCTAAGAAATTTTATTGTTATGGGTCATCTAAATTTTTACCATCGCAAATAAGCATATGAGGCCCTTTCTTGGAAGTTATAATGAAAAATGCAGAAATGAGAGGTAGACCGCTTTTGGCTAGCTGTAAGGAAATTAGCTTTTGCATCATTGCTATGAACAAGGGAGGACATCTCACCCCTCCATATATATATATATATAGAGCTGTTCACTGCACCAGAACAGCGGTGCAGTAGCCCAAAAATAGGCCTCATATGATTATGAAATCATGATCTACTCCACACATTGTATTTAGAATAATGTATTCTATTACCATACCAATTTTCATCCAAATCAGATACTTTAAAGTTGTTATTTACATCAAACTATTTTATTACGTTGTATTTATACCATTTTCAGATGGGGGCCATATACATATCTGATTGGGATGAAAATTGGTATGGTAATAGAATACATTATTCTAAATACAATGGGTGGAGTAGATCATGATTTCATGATCATGTGGGGCCCATTTCAGCGATGCTGCACCGAAAATTCCGGTGCAGCATGCTGCACCAGAATATATTCCATATATATATAGTTTCCACGTCGCCAGTCAGAAAAATATTAAAAAAAAACCTCTGGTCCTAGTTTTGCCGGACCCAGACTGACTTCCGCAAAACCAACCAACCTCGTCTTTTATCTCATTGATTGGACCATCCAAACCTCCAGTCAAAAGCACGTCTTGCTTTTTGCAACCATTGAATTTAATTTCTCAATATGCTCCAGTTGGATGTAGCATATATCTTCCAATTTGAATTTGTGATTTAATTTTATACACGACCAATGGTCAGCGTTAGAACAATGTACCTAGCTACGTGTGTACAAATGTAAAACAATAACTTTCCATATATGGTGCTCAACGTGCACTTTCTTTCTATGGGAGAATCCACCTCGAAGATGGTTGAATAAATTTCGTAAAGCTGATGTGATTTGAATATATAAGAGAATTATTTTGGGGTAAAAATGACTTTAGATGATCTGATTAGGTGAAGTATATAATTATCGCCCATTTGACATATTTCTTTTTATGTAAACCCGTTTGATATTATTTAAGCCTATAGTAATTGAAGATTATGTATAAAGAAAACTATATTATCTAAGACTAGGATGGTGACATGCACCGCATGTAGCTTGACTGATGAACCATGTATCCTGAGTTTTGTCCTCTAGCTTGGCATCTAATCTATACGTATTGGTGTATACGCGACTTTGATGCCGCTAATTAATATCTGGGGAAAGAAGGGAGAGAGACGGAAGAAGAGCAAGACGATGTAGCTATTAAGCGGTCAGTTCCATCCACAACAGGCAACAGCTATTTCCCTTCAATTCTGCTGCGTTGCCGAGAATGGGGCAAGGCAAGGTAGGAAAAGGAGCTATTGGTTAAGTAGCCAAAAGACAGAAGGCATGCATATGCATTCCTCAGTCCCGACGAAATATGCTTGTCATCGCCTCTCAGAGCTACTACATCCGGGACAAGTTCTGTCAATGTCCACCGTAACTTCTACCTATTACAGCAGTTATTACGAATATATATATATATATATGAGATCCGATCCTGTGCAGTCCGACTGCACCATAATTACGGTGCAGTCGGCTGTAAAATGGACCCCACACATATTAGATTGTAATAAAACTTTATACACTCATTTATTCATATATAAATCATACTTTAGACGGTTTAGATGTTGAAAAAATCACTTTAAACTTGATATTTACATTAAACTATTTTATTACGTTGATTTTGCACCATTTTAAGATGAGGACTATATACATGTTGGATTTGGATGAAAATTGGTATGCTATTAAAGTGAATAATTCTAAATACAATGGGTGGGGTGGATTTTCCATTTATGATCAGGTGGGGACCACAGTGCATGGACTGCACAGTGCAATCGCATGCACTGGAATAAATCCCATATATATATATATATTCAATGTAAATAAACTTATATGACACTAGAATTTTCTTCTTCTTTCTTCAATTCCTCCTCTTCAAAAATTTCTTTCACGCGTGCAAACGCATGTGTTACTAATGACGCGCCTACCTAACCAGCACATTCACATAATCCTCTACATATTTTTTCCCTTTCACCTTTTTAGTTGATCTGATGGAATTCAAACCATCATCACAGTACTCTTATAAGAAAATTTGTAATTTATTTTTGGACCTTTGGTTTGGGGGAGGGGAATTCACCTCCTGACAATAATATTGAAAGTGGTTACTAATGGAATGTGATATATACGCATTAATTCGCAAAAATATCGCTGTCCTCTTATACCCATTTGGGTCGAAATCATAGTCAAGTGAATTCACGTTGCATGTAATGTCATGAAATTTATTTGAAAATCTTGTGTTGCGGCTAGAACCAATAGTATAATCTTCAGGTTCTACTAGAGATTAGTTACGTATGAGCAGAGTATCAAGTAGGAAGGTGATCAATGTAAGGGGAAATGATCAGTATGTAGCCAGGCCGACATGGGACGGATGTAACAAAAGTTGCATGCTACCGGGAAACATGGGAAGTTTAGTGTACCAATCCCTTTCATGCATACATGCACTTAAAAATGATTTGTTTTCTTACCCATTTTGCTTTTGACCTTTTGTCGGGCGCTTTTATCCGTTCCATGGACCTGAAAAGGCACCACTTACGAACTAGGTGATGAATGCATTTCACCCCTTTGTGAGGACAAAATCATGAGCTAGATATCTCAATGCAGCCAACACATGACCGGCAGAGGAATTGGATTTCTTGAGTGTGGCTGGCCTGGCCCCCTGAAATGGCCTAATGTTTTAGAGAAAGAAATTACATGATTTGGCTTCTTATTGTATAAGAAAATATATTTCTATCCAAGTTGGAAGAAGTTGTTTTGAGCAACGATCCATTTGGCTAAGGTCCCAAGGGGCTTTGTTTTTTTTTTCTTCCGTCCTCTCTAAAGCTTAATTAAAGTTGTATTTATAAACCCTAACATATGCTTTCTTTGATGATCTAGCTTGTGCTACAAACAAGTTGCTAATGTTAGCAAATTTAGGATAATCTTGTAATAATATGTTTTTCTTAAGTATGCATGCGTGTGATCATCTCGTGGGAGGATAAGTAATGATGAATATTTAGAATATTGTGCACGATGAAAATCTCAATTATGTGGCGTCATGAATCAGATAATATCAAAATATCGCGATAAGTTTTGTCGAATTGCTGGCTAAGAACATTCATTCTAAGTAGGCATCTTATTTTTTTATTGTATTACTCACCTGGATGAATGGACAACTAATGAAGGACGACTCTTGGGGAAAGATAAACGAGGCAAGTATCTTCATCAACTTTATATGGAGGACCTCTTTCCATGCACACTCTTATATACACTCACATCAACTACTTCATCTTCTAAATAATGACCTAAGTGGGCATTTTAATATCACAAATTATTAGTGAAATGTGATAAACTCCCTCCTTAACTTTTGGAGTAAGAATATTTTTCTAAAAACTACACTCATAGCAACACTATAAATATACACAACATTACAATAAATTTCATTTATTTTACTTATATTGTTGCTAACATATTGTTTTTAATGGATATTACCAACTATATATTTTCAGCAAACTCATCCATCTGCGATATTGGCAACAAATATCGTTACTAAAAGTAATATGTTGCAGCAGTAGTCTCCAAGTCACCTTATCTAAGCAATTGCTTAATCTTAAAGGAATTAAAAGATTATATCTCATTTGCTAAATTGGCCACTAGCTTTTAACAACATATGTTGTAGGCTTTTATCCTTTTTCATTTCTTTGCTTTATCAGGGATTCATTTGAATATTTTAGGGACTTAAAGTTGCAAGCAGCAACATTGTACCTGACAGCAACTTTCAATTGTAGGGTGTATTTGACAATTTGCAAAAGTTGTCAAGTTAAAATTTTTCAATCTAAAACTTTTCACTCTCCATGATTACTCTTTTTTTAATTATTTTTTTTACACATCTTTCTATACAACAATCCTACTTTTCAATCATTTTTACACAACTACCAATACAACTAACCTAGTTATTTTAAGTTTTTTTTTTTGCTCCTCATCATTACCCTACAATATCACATCATTTGACAACTTTTATTTTTTAAAAATTTTCATCAAAAGTTTTATTTATTACCAAACACACGCGTAGTGACAATATTTTGTACCTGACTGAGCTTTTGTGACAATATTTGTGGCTGACATCGTGGCTTTTGCACTGCGGCCAATGGGTAGCAGCAACAAAGTTGCTAAACTCATCTGTCATAGACATCAGCGACAGAGCTATGACAATGACATTGCTGGACAATCGTTGCCACTATTCTCGCCGAAGATCAATTATGCTACAGTGGTATTTGATGTGCCATTCAAACTTCAAAAAATATATTCATTTTTAGATTAAAGATGGTCATCATAATTAAATTAATAAAAATATACATGGGTTGGGTCTGCACTAAACGAGTCTAATTAGAACGCTAGAGTTAGAATATGTGTTCATAACAAAAAAAGGGGGTTATTATCTATTTTCAATTCTAATTACCATTATCCAGGGAATATTTGTGATTAAAAGAGACCACTTCAAGCATCCTTCAGACAAGGATGCTGTGTTTTTCCTATGGTCGTTGGGAGATGCTAATCTGTATGGGTGGAAAACAGAATGAAGACGTGGAGTGTTAAAGGGGCCCATGGTAGTATTTCAGGGGGAGCTTCGACCTGCGCATGGGGAATAAGATCTGGAGTGTTAAATGCTCTTAATGGATTGCGAAAGCACGGGGACATGGGCGGGATCCACCCGGAATCTCTTTTAATTGCCGAGATATCGACTGCTGATATTTCGCCAAAACATAATGTAACAGAGGAAGCGCAACGTTTCAAACATGTGTAAAATCTCACGTTAAAATCAAAATACTAGCATACCGGCAGAGTACCAGGACACGTAGCCACCGCACAAGCCAGAGTACAGTATTCTCGCGCTTACAAATCACGAAGATTATCGCCGTCCATTTTACATCCATCTCGTGGTCATCCAAATCAGGACTGTCAAATGTTTCGTGACAATAAAATGTTCTAATCTGGAATAGATTTTTGCCGCATTTGTGAGAATATGGTAAAATGCCAGCCAACCGCAGGGCTGGCGATTTCCTAAGAATGGAGGCGGGGTCGGCCAGGGGGTTCAGTGGTCCATCGGGTTGCGGCTGTGTAACCTTCAAGTTTATCCAAGGGATTGATTGGGGATGGTATAGCTTCTATGACATGGGATTGGCTTACGATTTTTGTGGGGTCGATGATCATCGCGGGTGTAACCTGATGAAAGGTTGAGATAGAGAAGAGTTGGCCCGCGTATAGAAGATATACGGGAAGTACAAGGTCATGTGATCACGTGACTAACAAAAGTTTTCAGGTTCTATCAATAGATTTTCTATTTATTATTACTACTACTGCTATTATAAAATAATTTATTATTTATTGTAATTATTATTATTATTTGTGCGGGAACATTCCTGCTTGTGCTTATAAATTTCGGTCTTCTTCTCCTCAGACTCTCACCTCTACCTCTCTCTTGGTCTGCTCCCCTGGGTTAGCGCCGTTAGAAGGGGAGAGGAGGAGGGGAAGAGGGAAAGGTGGAGCCGTTCAGAAACGTCTCTTTCTCCGGGATGGGAAGAAGCAGAGGGCAAAGGAAGGAAGGCGGCGGAGGTGATTGAGGAAGGAAAGACAGGTGAAAAATGGGTCGTGCCTGGCTCCCTGTATGCCACACGTAGAGATCAATTCGCTCCATGGATTGGCTCATGTGGGTGGCGTGCGAGGAGCCAAGCATGACGTTCTCTCTCTCTCTCTCTCTCTCTTGCTCTCGTGGTAATAAAAAGGAAGAGAGGAAGGAAGATGAAATGGGTTTTGCCTGGCTCCCTGTATGCCACACGTAGAGACCAATCGCTTTATTGATCGGCTCCTGTGGGTGGCGTGCGAGGAGCCAAGCATACTCTCTCTCTCTCTCTCTCTCTCTCTCTCTCTCTCTCGATTTTCAGTTACTTTTCTACCCATATACACATCCACTGTTAGTTCTCTTCTGATCATATACATGTTCTCTAACATGCACTCAACTAGCTTGTGTTTCCAGTAGGAGATTGTTCGTTTCAGTTTATTTATTTATTTAAATTTCAAGTTCTTCAGACAGCCTGATTGGGTTTCTAAACCGCTCTTTTCCCTGACAAATTCACATACCACCTTTCAAATTAAAGTTTCTCTGACCTTTTCTCTTGCATTGTCTTGCATTTTAGCTAAATACTTGGCTTTAGTCTAATCTTTCTAATTTCAAATTTACTTTTCATTTTTATAATTACGGCCAGCTTGATACAGCTCTCCCTCTCTCTCTCTCCCCCACCTCGATCATCTTGGTCATTGGTAGGTGCAAACACGTTTTTTTGCATGCATGCTTACTCTTGTGTTCGGTCTTCGATCTTATGGATCTACTAGCAATTCCGCATTACAAGATGAAAGAGCAGTTGTTGATTTTAGTTCTCAAGAGGCTTCATGCTAGCTATATATTGATACGTCTATATATTCATATATATGCTTGACATACAACACCCAGCTGGGTTGTGTTATTTATTTATGTTAGTCTACAGCACCACACATGCTGGAAAACATACCTTAGAAAAGCCGAGATGCACGTGAGATGGCACACCAGGTCAATTCTTCCGATGAAGAAAATAAGAAAGCACCACCAATCAATCCATCCCCATGGATTAAAAAACACAGAATCTTCTTCCTTTGCCCTTTTCTTTTTGGCTTTTTCTACGCAGTCCAAGAATCCCATGCTGCCGAAGCAAAAGAAGCTCCTGGCCAACTATTCCCACTCAAAAATTTGTCTCGTCGGGGGGGAAAAAAATCACCCAAGTTGCTGGACTTGAGCATCTCTCATGACAAGTGCTGTAGCTTGCAGCTTTGGTCAGGGACAAGGACTGTCGGTCTTCCTGGAAAGGAATTTTCAGGGCAGGGCCGATGCTGGGATGGGGACGCGCACCCACACTCGCCCTGCCAATCAACATATATCTGACAAAGCTCCTTTCTCTATCAGCCTCAGCCTCCCACACCACTTTTCTTAAATTTCAGCTCCTCCAGCAGCCTGCCACACCCATCCTCCCTCCTTTCCTGGCAATGCCCCCAGCCACGTCCCTTTCCCCATGTGGCCACGTTAGCTTATTCCTTTTACTTTACCATGCCCCACCCCACCCCACCCCACCCCACCCACACATGTGACACCCTCTCCCTCTCTCCAGCCTCCCAACTTCAACTATTATTTAAGGTCAGGTCGAGAATCTCTCCTTTCCTGCTCACTTCCCAAACGTGGCCTTGTTTGTATTTACGAGTTACGACCCGGTTCCGTCGGCCAAGAGCTTGAGTTGATCGCCTAGAAAGCAGGCAGGCAGCCTCTACAGCAACCGGCCGCTGCATCATGTTTCATGGGTTTCGCATAATGGACGGATTGGATTGATGGAATCGGATGATACGCATGACGTGCGTGTACAGTAGCCACAATCATGCTACCATGTCCTTGCAGGGTACGGTTTGGGTCTTATCCTAGATGCGGACGCTGGAAAGTAAACACGCTTTTGTCTACGGTGGGGCAGAGGCGGGACGACGAACGCCATGGTGCATGCGGACTAGCGATTGGCTAGCGTCCAAAACTGCCAATCTAACCGTCCGTTTTGAGTGTCCTACATCAAATCCTTTGGGAGGAATGATTTAGGGTCATCTATAAGAAACTCTTTTGCAGCCTGGGGGGTTGTGGCTGTTTCGCAGCCTATCGCAGGGCTGCACGTTTCCAGAGTGCATATTGGCTGAGGAATAATAAAAAGCAGCGAAGGAAGGTATAATGGCTATCATAAAAAGAATGCAGAGATTCTAACACGCGCGTATTGTGACTGACCTGCATCTAATCATTCACTGATACGCACGCCTTTCCGTCGGGCGCTGTTTTGCCCAGATTTCCGGCCCGTGATTTCCGAAACCTGTATAGAAAAAGACGCAACTGCCCTCGTCTCCTCAAAACGCTCATTCCATTCCAAGCCACATCCGCGTGACCGCCGCTTGTCCTCGGGCATGTAAATAGGGATGATCTTGAGCCGAAACCTCACCAACCAACCTTGATTTATAATAAGTCGGGTTCCGTATTTTAGAACTAATATAATTCAAATTAAATCAACCTGATTTTAAAAATAGGTTAGTTTGGGTTAGATGAATGTTAATCTAACCCGACCCCATTTCATATATTAGTGTAAAATATAATAGATTATCAAAAAATAGCCATGCTAATGTATAGAAATTAACTAGATATTATTGCTTTGAAATAAGATTATTTAGCAATAATCTTAACAATTATTTTTTGTATAAGTCTTAAAATTGGAAATATTTCTATAAAAAGGATGATTTTTATTTTTCATATAAATTTATATTTTAAAATATATTTAATTAAGCAAAATATATTTAAATATTATATATTTATTAACTCATTTCTATTCCGAACCAAAGCAATTTCTATAGAATTAAAATTAGGTTGGATTAAAATATGATTAAAAATAGGATTGGGTTTACACCCTACTTGTAATGACCCGAAATGCTTATGTAAGTTAGTGGAAGACACAGGCCCACATCCTTTTGTGTATCTGGGTAGTAATAAAACCTTTAGGTAAAAATTTTTTATTGTAAAAATTTTTTAAATGTAAAAACTATATATAATATGATAGAGATAATGATGAAAAGTAAAATGAATAAAATTAAACTAGATAGGTTAATTGTATGAGTAGTCGCGTAGAAATAATTAAAAAATATGGTAAGTGTATAAGAAGATTTAAGAAAATGATTTGGAAATAGGATAGTTGTATAGAGCAAAAAGTTTTAGATCGAAAAATTTTACTATTAAACAAACACCATGGAAGACAATTTTTTTTGAGTTATTTATTCTAGAAAATCTTTTTACATGGATGTAGACATTCTCAACTAAAAAACATGCATCCATTGTTTTTTATATTTCTTGTCTCTCTAACATATTTTTCATAAATGATTTGACATCTTAATCATTCAAAAACTTTACTTTTCTGACTTTGCTTCTATAATTTAATTATTTTTCTTTCAAGAACCCTATTTATTTCAAATTTACAAAAATCTTATCATATTATTCACATAAATTTTAAAATATTTTCTTTCTTAATTCCCATATCATCCAAAATTCTCACCACAATTCATACAGTACCTTACATGAGACGAGAATGTAGGATGAAGAAAGTATTGCTTTGCATTAAAAATGAGAAAAAAATATATTGAGATTGGAAAACGGTGCCTTGAAAATAAAAAAATATGTTGTTATTTTTTGAAAATGGAAATTTTTTTTGAGAAATGGGAGATTACATTCCACCCTAATCCCATTTTCTTCTCATCCTAAGTGTGAACAATGGTCACCGGACCATGTGTGCATCTTGTGCATTGTGATGTTAATAACTTTGTGAGGCTTATCACACACAAGGGGATCAAGATAAAGAGCATAACTAGAATAAAAATAAATTCGATTTTAATTGAAAGATAAATTAAAAGTGATAAATACTTTAATACTAAGGGTTTGTTTGGGAACGTATTAAGGGGAGGGGAGTGGATGATCATAGTCTCTCATGTGCATTTAATGTCTTAACTACTCTTAACAACCTTACTTTTCCATTTTTATGCATATTCTAATCATTTTTTTACAATTAACTTATTTATTATCACTTTTTCCCTATAATATTACATCACTCATATAGTTATTTAAAAATTTCTCACTTTCCTACTCCCAACTTACATTTCCAAAACACACTCTAAAAGGACATTTGATAATTTAAATTTTGTAAGGATTATGGGATAGAGTAGGGAGTAGAAAATAAAATATTTTAAAAATTGTTTAATGGATATGAAATGATAGAGCAAAGTTGAAATAAATAAGTTTGTTAAAGGATCATTAGTAAACAATGATTAAAATATTGGAATAAAAGTGAAAAAATCTAGTTACTATTTGATTAATAAATGGCCTCAGAAATTGTACCTCATAGCTCCTTGTCCCACCCCATGGGCAATTGTTTCCAAACATCCCCAAAGTTTAAATTTTGTTCATTTTAGTTTTCATGATAATACATTAAGGGCATGTTTGGCTACTACAGAAACTTTTTAATATAAAATTTTTTACTCTCAAGAATTATCTAATTTTTAATTATTTTTTATATAACTAATATACTTTTCAATTATTTTTAGACAATTACATATATAACTAATATATATTTTAACATCATTCTCTTTACTTCTAGTCATTATCTTTATCATATTACATTATTTTTTAACTATTTTAAAAACTTTTAAATCAAAATTTTTTCATTAAAATTTTTTATCATTTCCAAACACACCCTAAGTTTGATGCTACTAAAATTATAATTTTAACTTATCTGAACATTTAATTATATTTTGTGAAATAGTAGTTATGGAACATTTGGTTAGGTGGAATACCTACTTTTCTCTCTCTTTCATGCATATTTTTCAAAAAAAAATAAAAAATGATTTGATAGTTTTAACTATGTAACAATTTTTTATATTTTTGTCCATATATTTTATTTTTTATACCATCACTCTTACACTTTTCAAAAATATTTACTTGCCTACTTCCATATTTCCTTGATTGCCCCAACCCTAAAATCCAAAGCTTATGAAATTATAAGAAATGAACATTTTGCAACATGTTTTTAATAATGCTTAGCACTTTTGTTGTAAAAGACACTATTTAGTGAAATGAATAATTATTGTAACTAAAAATTAACTTTTAGCAACACTAACATATTTCAAAAAATAATCTTTTTACGACAATACTTTCCGTGATGACTTTAAAATATTTTCACTAAAGCTTTTTAAGACTAACTTAACAACTCAAATTTTGGTGTTACGAAAAGTTCTTTTTTTGTAATGTGAGGGTAAGTCAATATTTCATTAATTTATTTTAATATTCATCTTTAGGTTCATTTCGTTAATGCGGAAAAAATGAGCAAAAGATTGTAGGAAAAAAAAATTTAAATGAGAAGGTGATGTTATATAAGAGGGGTAATGATTATAATTAAATAAAATAAAGATAAAATAAATTGGGTAGTTAGTATGGATAAATGTAAAAAAAATGAATAAAATGTAGAGATAATAATTAAAAAAAAGTAGGATAGGTAGTTAAAATATGAAATTGTGTCAAAATTGGTGAATACAGTGGAGGAATTTTTTAGAACTTTTTCCTATTACCAAATAGATTACACAAAACATATAATATTTAAATTTAAGTTATTTATTCTGTCAAATAAATTTCATTGACTTAACCGCAGTAAACATCTGTAACCATTCATAAACCAAATCATTAAAGTCCGAAGTTAGTATGTATTTAGTAACAAGAAACGAATTTCGTTGCTATAGAGGGGCAAATGAAAAATACGTCCGCCAGTGAATTCTAACCTTAAAAACCACTAGACGCTTACTTTTTACTACTACGTAGCGATTCATCGCTCAATGTAAAATTGTCCGAAGAATCATGTCGGAATGGGAGCACTGCAGCAGTTAAAGCGTCCACTATACAATTTGACCAATCGTATCGTTTAATTCGACCGACTTTATTTTGTAAAAATATAATTTAAAATTAATGTGATGCACGTCTGAACATTTATAGATTAAAGTTAAACTAAATTTGATGGGTGGTGGCTCTATGTAATGTAGGGTGTGTTTAGTAATGTATATAACTTTTGATGAAAAGTTTCGGAGAGTAAAAGTTGTCAAATGATGTGATATGATAAGAGTAATGATGAATAGTAAAGAAGATAAAGTTAAAATAGATAGGTTAGTTGTGTGGATAGTTGTGTAGAAATGATTGAAAAGTAGGATAATTGTATAGAAAAATGTGAAAAAATGATTAAAAAATATGATAGTTGTAGAGAGTGAAAAGTTTTATATTGAAAAGTTTTAACTTGACATATTTTGCCAATTGCCAAACACACCCGTAATAAAAAAAAAATTATTGGGCGGTAAGTAACACCGTCATATATTTTAACAGTGATTAAAATTTCTAAAAAAAATTTCCATAAAGATTCTGGATGAAGATGAGCGCAGGAAATATGGCTTTTCTAGTTTCCACGGAAAGCGGCCGCCGGCCCGGCGATGTTTGAAACGGCGACACTGCCCTGCTTCCTCCTAGATGGTCGACCATTACTCATCGCTTGATTCGTTTCTGCGTACACCTGGCGGATGATGAACGCGTTGCGTGTGGGATCTTGCCTGTTGTTATTCTTTTACGTTAGCAGCTTATCTTGGTTAATGAACAATCCTTTCATTCAGCATCGCGAAGTGTAACTCAAGTTAACCACATTTCTGGGCCTGTTGAACGCGGAGGAAAGATATATATTGAAAGGAATTTCTGGGCCTCTTTGAGTTTTTTTTTCCCCCTGTTTAATTTACCATCTCAAGTACGTGGTTCTGATCTGCAGGCCCAAGTTCTAGCCATCATATCACTTGCTGAGGATGAAGGGATTTCAATTTGAGCATTTGAAATTGTCAGAAGCTGAACAAGCGTTGAGAAATAAGAACTAGATAATATATATTGTGGTATTTTGCATTGCACTATCAAAAACTGGACTTGCGAATCATCATGACAGTCTTTCATGCCTCGTGGCATTTGAACATTTAGTTAAGCTGTAAAAGATCATGGCGACACCAGCACTTTACTTGAGCTGTTGACGATGTGTATGGATTTTCACACTTCAATTTGAAAAATCATCTATAGAAACCGGTCACAAAGCGTCTGACACCAGCATAGTCGGATTCTATTTTCACATCACCGAAGCAATTTTCTGGTCTCCTGCTCATAAAATTTGCAATAAACTCGGATTGCCCATCACCATTTGTCTGCAAAAGAAGTAAAAAGAATCAAGCAATCAACATCTGCAGGTAGAAAGCAACAAAAGCATTACTTAGCCTGTGAGAAGCTGGTAGACCAAAAGCTTCACTGGCTCAGATTTTTCGCATGGTTACAACTGTGACCAGGCAGGCACCGAAAAACGATGGACAATGTAGAAAGCAATGAAATGAGACAGAAATACATGTAATAAGTTGATTTCTCTGATTTTCGAACAGGGAAATGTAATAGCGGGGCACCCTCTTGGGGGACAATCGTAGATGTGTTGCATTATAAATGGGGAATTAGATGCAGTGATAAATGAGACCCACCACACATCTCATGCTGCTGACTACACTGATGTAGCAGCAGGAGGTGGGGTGGGGTGGGGAAGGAACATGAAACAGAAATCCCTAGGCTTGAAAACTGACATAGGAAAGGTCTCAAAAGGAAGAGATGCCATTTACAAGTCAGTGCGATTTGGTATCCTAAGCTAAGGGCTCAGCACTTGGCCGGTCAAGATTTAGTTTACATATGAGCACACAAAGGACAGTTTGCAATTCATGGATGAATCATGTCCAAAAGCCTCCCAAGAAAACTTATTATCAAGTGATGTTAAATAAATATGAGAAATTTATGAAAGCAGACCACATCCGGCAGTAAATGACAAAGTTGGATGGAGTTAATTTTCTAACCCACAAGACTTTGACGCACACTTCCCTATTGAGTGAGCATCAGTCCTGATCAGCAAATCATGTGGCTGCAGCAGCATTTTGAAACTCAAGACAGTCCCGAATGATACCATTACATCCATGAACAGAGAATCAACAACACCCCTGCTTTATAAGATGTGCAATTGTAGGCTCCATCTTGTTGATTTCAAGAACTTTTAATTGTTGAAGATGGAGAACAATATTTGATAATATATATATATATATATGGATGTTGTTCCGGTGCAGCATCACTGCACCGGAACAGTGGTGCAGTGGCCCCAAAATGGGGCCCACATGATCATGAAATCATGATCTACTCTACCCATTGTATTTAGAATAATGTATTCTACTACCATACCAATTTTCATCCCAATCAGATACTTTAAAGTTGTTATTTACATCAAACTATTTTATTACGTTGGATTTGTACCATTTTCAGATGGGGCCCATATACATATCTGATTGGGATGAAAATTGGTATAGTAGTAGAATACATTATTCTAAATACAATGGGTGGAGTAGATCATTATTTCATGATCATGTAGGCCCCATTTTGGGGCCACTGTACCGTTGTTCCGGTGTAGCGTCACTGCACCGGAACAGCTCTCTCTCTCTATATATATAGGAATATATTCTGGTACAGCATCGCTGAAATGGGCCCCACATGATCATGAAAGCATGATCTACTCCACCTATTGTATTTAGAATAATGTATTCTACTACCATACCAATTTTCATCCCCAATCAGATATGTATATGGGCCCCATCTGAAAATGGTACAAATCCAACGTAATAAAATAGTTTGATGTAAATAACAACTTTAAAGTATCTGATTGGGATGAAAATTGGTATGGTAGTAGAATACATTATTCTAAATACAATGGGTAGAGTAGATCATGATTTCATGATCATGTGAGCCCCATTTTGGGGCCACTGCACCACTGTTCCGGTGCAGTGATGCTGCACCGGAACAGCATATATATATATGGAATATATTCTGGTGCAGCATGTTGCACCGGAATTTTCGGTGCAGCATCGCTGAAATGGGCCCCACATGATCATGAAATCATGATCTACCCCACCCATTGTATTTAGAATAATGTATTCTATTACCATACCAATTTTCATCCCAATCAGATATGTATATGGCCCCCATCTGAAAATGGTATAAATCCAACGTAATAAAATAGTTTGATGTAAATAACAACTTTAAAGTATCTAATTTGGATGAAAATTGGTATGGTAATAGAATACATTATTCTAAATACAATGGGTTGAGTAGATCATGATTTCATGATCATGTGGGGCCCATTTTTAGGCTACTGCACCGGAACACCGGAACAACTCTCTCTCTCTCTCTCTCTCTCTCTATATATATATATATATACTGTATGAATCAGATTTCAGTTTTGAGAAAGAAACTTGTGGGGATTCAGACATGAATTTTTATGTTATTCATTTCACAGCATTCTGCCTTTCCAGCAACCAATATAGATGGATTAAGCTTTATGTTCTATCAAAGTGAGAGAAAGTTAGGTGCAGAGGCATTTTGATGAATAAACCACTGATGACAAAGCTCCCCACCTCAGAAGTTTGTCTTAATCAATCATAGAGCTTAAATGGCTAAACTGTACATCAAGGCTTTCCTTTTTGTTTGATTAAAGAAAAGTTGTTACCTCAAAAGCAAAGAATCCTCCATGTTTCAATACCAAAGCAGACCCTTTGCAGAGATGCAGAAGGTCATCCATGCCAGAACTGCCTCCATCAAGTGCAGTTCTTGGTTCATGCCTGCCAACTTCAGCCTGCAATCCAGAGATCTGATGGCTTGGAATATACGGTGGATTGCTGACAAGGCCTGTAACCTTTCCTTTCACATCTTGTAAGGGCTCGAACCAAAATCCTTGCCTTACCTCGATCTTGTCCTACATTTGCGATAAAAGTAGAACATGAAACTCATGAAATATTCTGTCTGCAAATGACATCAGACTTTAAAGAGAGAAACAGTCTGTTCAGCATTTGCATGGAGTTCAAAATCAAGTACACATATGAATTATGACCAGAAGAAGAAAAATGCATGCTAACAGTTAAAGTCAGCAGCGAACGGGGCCAGAGGAAGGACCTTTTTTTTTTTTTTGTGGCACAAATACACATGAGGCAAGGCATAATATTATTTGAGATTTTAAAAAATATACTTTAATTTTCATATGGTTCATGTCACTCCGCCATTGGTGGCAATGTGTAAAACCATCAATTGGCAGGGAAATTTTCCCAATTTCACTTTTTACGACAAATTAAACAGATTGCACATCATACAAGCCACTGAATTTCTGATGAGCGCATGTTGAGTGGATAACTAGATATCACATGAGCATAATTATTTTTTTTTGACAGACCAAATGCTCTAGTTTTTGTTAAAATGGATAAATATCATGCCACTATTGAGCAGGAGAAGACATTGAAAAGTAAATTCTGCTTAATGGAAGTGGTTTCCTTTTGATTGTACTGACACCTATTCAGTTGTAAGCATTGTTGCTCACCACAGAATTGGGAAAAATTATCGAGCTCAAACATGCTTCAGACAACAACAAAAGTCAAGATAACAAAGAGGAAAGTTGTTAGCAGAAGATGCCTGACCAGCATGACAAAAGCTCAAAAATGTTTCCAAAATAGTCATCCACAGCTCTTCCCCACCCCCCTTTAGGGGCACAAGTCAAAACTTCAAACCATATGAGAAAGTTCAACATATAACCAAACAATGTCGATGAAATCTAAATGTAAAGTTCTTCGAATCTGCCCTAACAGGCAATTGTTGTAATGTGCACCCACACATGTTCCAGTTCATGGCAAAAGAGCACCACTGGTTCATCTATGTAAACTTTCCAAGACACGTAATGCAAACAGGAGAGTGGGGGAATAAATGTACCTCTCCCTCTTGTTATCTACCTATCCAAAATGGGAGACTGGGAGTAATGAGTTACGTTATACTACTTCAGAAATATTTGAGACTTCATTGGCCAGAACTCAAAATCAAATAATTGATGATTGTCATCTCCAATTTGTTGGAACTTGTTTATTAGAACAGGGGACCTAAGTTTCCTTTATTTCAACCATCCTACAAAAATTTGTTTGTCAGCCATACAGAAAACCGAAAATTGAATTTTAGCAACTTCTAAGCTTAGAAACATATAATTCGAAGTGTTCTATAGAATAGTTTCCCTTATTTCTAATTGCCAAGGCTTTGCCAGACTATTAAAGTTTCAATCCTACAATCCTAGAGAAGAGAGCGGATCCAGCAGAAAGATTAGCCACACGAACGCTTCAAATGGAAGCATGTTTTGGTGGCAGTAGCAAGTGTGGAAGCTAAACTACACAACACTAGTTAACCACCCAATCCAAGCACCAATGACTAACCTGCAACCCATACCTCTCAACATTATAGCTTGCAACTGCAACTGCTACATTGCTTACATCTGTTGCAATCACCCTCCCTCCCTCTCCCAAAATCCTTGCAATCCCAATTCCAATAGCACCACTGCCAGTCCCTAAATCAGCCCAAACACCCCTCTTCAATCCCGGTTCATCGACGAACACCTGGCTAACCATATCCACAATCAGCTCAGTCTCTGGCCTAGGGATCAAGACACCCTCCTCAACACTCAACACCAAGTCCCTCCAATGCTCGCATCCCACTATATATTGAAAAGGTCGCCTCTTCTCAATCCTCTCTTCCCATAAATCGTAAAGATCCTCTAAAGCTGCCTTCAATCGTATCGTTCGGCCGCTGCCGCAAACACCTGCAAAGGATGGAATGGAAGCATAATCAAAATCCGTTTGAAGTTAAAGAGCATGGATTTTTAGGAGAGCCCAAAAGAGAATTCGTGGAGGCTTCACCGCAATCTGAGTCTGGCTCTGAAAAGACTGAACTTTGAGAAGCACCCAATAGAGAAAACAAAGAGGAATCCTCAGCTGCGTCTTCCAGCAACCACCTGAGCTCTCTCAAGAGGATGTCAGTTCCTGGGCCATTGTCAGCGGATTCGAAGTGGGAACCGCGACAGAAGATGAGATTTCTGGCCCATGTATGGAATTTCTGAAGGTCTGCGAGCGTAGCAAACTGCGCCGGAGTCCTGAGGAAGAGAGGGGTTCGAGGTTTGTGAGTGGCGGAGGGATGACAGACAGACGTATATTGTTGGGGAAGATGGTTGGCTACGGAAAGCTGGCCGCGACGTGTTAGCTGCTTGCAGGCGAGAAGAGCTGGGGAGAGGCTGGATTGAATCGCACGTGGGAAGCACGTGTTCATCCTCCGCATCGAAGAAGAACTGAAGAAGATACAGAGGGTACTGAGCAGTCTTAGCTACAATGACACAATCTACCGAGGGCTATGATACAGGGCTAAGATTATATACGATGCATCGGAGGCTAGGCGTCAGACAACTTAAGATGCATTATTATTATTTTTTTTTTTGAAAAAAAAAGGATGCATTATTTTTTTTTATTTTAAATAATTTTAAAGTTTTATTTTCATTTTTATGTAGGCCTAAGTGTATTTAGTTTATATGCCAAATTTTACCATTTTAAAAATACTTTACATATTTTTATAAATTTTCAAAAATTAAACTTTTTTTACCCTTTTTCATGCGAGGGAGGTGTAAGATTGGTGAAAAATTTTTGTTTTAAAAATTCGTAAAAGATTTTACAAATGATAAAATTTGATATATAAACTAAATGCATTTGAGCCCATGTAACAATGAAAACAAAACTCAAAAGAATAAAAAATTTATGTATCTTAGGTTGCCTCATATAAATTCGGCACTCTTCTTCTTATATACATTTTCAAAAGATAATAGGGATTTCTTTATTTATACTTTTTTCTAGATTTCTACTTAAAATTTGTGCGTGTTTGGAAGCATCTTATTGGATACAATGGGCTGGAAAGTAGATTACCTTTTTCTTCCCCTGCAATCTTTCGTTCGTAAATATACAATAATTATATGTTTTTCTTATTTTTGATATTATTTTTTTTGGTTCTCAATGGAAGCTCTGGTGCTAAGTTTTATACGATTGGATGCTTACGAATAAGCCCTTCATAATTTTTTAATTTGTGAGCTTCCAGGAGCACTATTATCAATTCAATTTTTTTTTTAACTTAACGATAACTTCCCCATGAAATATTCGTAAAAATATGAGTGTCAAATGCAATTTGATAAAAGAGGCACTTGTGCAAAGGACCATATTTTGATCACTGCATAGTCATGACCCTATACCGTGTTACACTGTAATTCACTGCCCAATAAAACCAAGTAATACTTATTCTATCAGGTATTTGTTTCAATCATTATCATTATTTTGTAATCATCAGTTTTATTTTTCAATTTTCATCCCATATATTCATTCAAATCATCCCATATATTCATTCAAAGTACGCACCCAAGTGTACTCTGTTAATTATGATATTGTCTTCGTATAAGTTATAATACCCTATTAAGTGCAGGCAGCATTTTAAATCCAACCAAAAGGTCACCCACCACCCAGGCCAGCAGGCCCCAAAACATGCTGCAAGGTTGTTTAATCTGACCATCTACATGAGTATCCACGCAAGCACGCAGATTTTGAAAATAAAGAAATAAATAAAATTTCCTCCCGTCCGTGGTAATATCTCATCGACATTTTCGTTGGGGCCAAAAATTACTGATCGTCTTCTTATTTTACAGAGGCTTGAATCAAACAGGTTTATCACATTAAAAGAGGCAGGAAGAATGTGGCAGGGGGGTGGGGAGATGGAATGCTTTTCAAGTGTCTAAGGGCTTCTGTCACTTATAGCTGTGAATGTCATGGATGGGTATGTGCTTGCGTTTACCGTGTGTGAGCGTGAGGACGAAATATCCTGAGAGGTTCCAGCAGATGATCCCATGTCTGATGGGGTCTTTCCCTTCGACTTGCCACTTGGGGTCTTAATTTTTAGGTCCTTCAAATCAGAAATAAGGCCCGGTCTCGTGATCTTCTTGTCGTCCACCTCCATCTCCCCTGTCAACATCTTCAGAGTAGTGGACATGACCGGCCGCAGCTTTGGCAATTCCTGGGTGCATAGCAGACCAATCTTAAGGAACTTACAGGCGGCCTTAACATCGCCCCCATCGCCACTCAGGGATGAGTCCACTGCCGTCTCCAACCTGTGGCAGGTGTACAAGTCCCACACCTGCAACAACAGAATAACAAGTATCACATTAAGATGTCCAAGGAAGAGAACAAATTGATTTCAGCTGGCGTTTCGTCCTGTGGGTAGTTGGCACATGCTGAGACAAATCAGCTTGAAAGACTTGGGATGGTTCCCCTTGAAATCCATGAATTCAGCACGAGGTCAAATCCTAAACAAACATGAACACTTCATAAATCTTAAGAATCAAAGTTGTTTTTGAATTCTTAATGTGCATTTCGTGGTTTACATAGATGACTATTTTTATTCAATTTTGCATCACATGATAGGAAAAATTGATTTTTAACCAATCCTAAAAAGATCTAGCAAAATTGGATGAATTCTTTAATCAGTTGTTGATATTATTCTGGACAAAATCTTATTTGGAGTAATAGAGATTTTATCCACCACCATACTGTGACTGAAAAAAAAATAAAAACTGAGATGTGACTCGCAAAACAACTGGCTTACCTTTTCAAGAAGGTACTGTTCTCCAAAAGGTAATGCCTTGTCGGCGATCGATCTGCCACAAACTATCTCCAGAATGAGAACACCAAAAGCGTAAATGTCTGCTTTTCTATTAAGCTGACCTCTAAGTGCATATTCAGGCGCCAAGTATCCTCTGGGAGAACACAAACAGAAACCCGTATGAAAACAGAAATCTTAGATCGCAAAGAGATTAAGCATCATAGATAAACATCTAATAATTAGAATGAATAGCCAGCATCCAGGGCCAACATTATATACATGTGTTCCATCTAAATTTAGTACAGATGAATACTCCACCAGAAGAACAACTCCAGGACGCTACAGCCACTCAATTACCAATTTTTTTATAAAAAAATTAGTGTGATCATTCCATGGAGGAAATTCTTAGTTCCATCCTTCCTGGTCTTAATTAGCAATACAGTCCCTAAAATGTCATTAACCAATATGAAGAAATTCATCCAATATGGTAATTCAGACTGCACTAGTTTCAAATGTTCAGCCTGCACCTGACAAATTTTGTCTTGATCGATTGCAATTCAGTAGGGTAAGCTTGTGAAAAATTGGAGATTCTCAGAAATGATGACCCAAAAAATTGAAGAAACATGTAAATAAAACTCACATTGTCCCAGCCACACGGGTACTGACATGAGTCATATCTGCAGGGAGAAGTTTTGCCAGACCAAAATCGGAAATTTTAGGATTGAGATCCTTATCAAGAAGGACATTGCTTGCTTTGATATCTCGATGAACAATACGTGGCTCAACTTCCTCATGAAGATATGCAAGCCCACGCGCAATTCCAATGCAGATTTTTGATCGAATATTCCAGCTAAAACAGATGCTACTCGGCCTCCTACCTGAAAACAGTCACAGCCCATCACAAAAGTCAAAGACAAACTTCAAAGTAATGCCCTCTTATGCCCTCTCACTGCGAAGAAGAAGTGTGTCACATGCACTCTATATAGTATAATACATAGAAGAAGCATATATCATCAGCAATTAACCTTACAATTCCGAAGAGGATTGACCGTACAATGATCATGCTACAGTAGACTGAATGTAACCTTAAAAAGGAGAATCATAGGAGGAGACAGAGCAAATTTAAACCAGTCCCAGCAGATAATGACTTCCATTTACAGTCATGACTGTATAGCTCACATACATTAGGGCTGTTTGATGCATGGTGTAGATATCGGTCACTCGTACCAGGACCCTGTCCAACATGAAATGTGTTCTAACTAGTGCCATTGTGTCTGCGTGTATAGTATTGCTATAGAATTGTCTTCAGAGAAAGACTCAAAATCAGAATGAAACAACATGATGAACAATTTTACCTAGGAGAGTTTGAGCAAGACTATTATTCTCAAGATAGCCATATACCAACATCCTATGACGCCTTTCAATGCAACAGCCGTGGAGCTTAACAAGGTTTTCATGCTCTATCTCTGATATAACGTTTATCTCTGTCAAGAACTCCTTGATCCCTTGTCTTGACTCTGGTGAAAGCACCTTTATAGCCACAAGGCTTCCATTAAGCCTTCCCTGCCCACAAGCAAGTGTTAAAACATTTACAATATTTGGATAGACCAGCAAGTTGTTCATTTAGGGTCGAACATATTCTCATATTAAAAGTCTCCAGTGCATTCAGTGTCCACTGTCCACTGATCATGATATGCATCCCTCCTGAAATTTTCCCATGTATCATGGCCACCAAAGTATCTAATCAGAATGACAAAGTATCTAAACAGAATGATTTACTTCCCAGCATTAAGCACCGAAGCCAGTATGATCATTAGAATGAATTTCACATCCTGGTTGGTACAGGCAAGAGAAAAAGAAATTGACTCCACTCTGACTTGGTGGTGGTGGATGCGTGCCTAGAATAGTTGCTTACTCAATGCATCCTGGATGTAAACAAATATGCTTGCATAGTCATGCACGCAAGCCCATTAACGAAGATTTAAAGCTAAACACGCAGTTTACCTTGTAGACAGAACCAAAACCTCCTTGCCCAATTTTGTTAGCCAGATCAAAATCATCTGTAGCAATACTCAACTCCTTGTACGAGAAAAGTCTGACATTGGGGAAGCTTGAAAGGCCTGTGTTTGAGCAACCAGATCAGTAATATAAAGCTGAGAAATGACCAAGTCATTTGTTTCTTTCATGAAGCAAAGGCATCAGACAAGATTGAAATTTTGCATTTTTTTCCCAAATGTGCTGAGTTGTTTGTTCAGCCTAATAGCCTAGCATGTGCATGTCGTGGCTAGAAGTGAAGGAAGCCATTAGGTAAATCTTCAGAAAATAAAAGTTAATAGAAAGAACTGCTGGTCTATGTACACATTCCATGAGCTGTTTATGATGAATGGCAAAATAAAGCACATGAATGACGTGCCTGGCACCTTAAGATCATTACGATCACATGGCAAGCAGAATTAGCAACAATCATGTGATTTTCAACAACTTAGCCTAACAACGCACAGACTACCAAAAAATATTATCACAACCTAGGTTTTAACAGACCAAGATTTGGTCTTCATTTTACCTCTAACATCAATCTCAACAGACTGTTCCACTGGAGAAGACACTTTCTTTCGAGATATGCAAGGAAAACAACTCATTAGTCCCCAGAACTTGCTTTACAGCGCAGCACTTCATAAAATGTTTAATCCAACCCTGCCCAATAAAAACCATGATGGGATAAATGTGTTATTATTCATCATCCATGAAAACAACCTTGATGACAATCAATGATGAAATAATTTTTTCTCAAAATTGGATTGAAATTTTCCGTATTTGTATTTACATGAACAGATCATTGTGCACGATTAGTTGGTTTCCAAAACAAGCTTATACACTCCCCTAGTTGAATTGAGGACACTCTAGCCTTCGAAAGGCGAACCAGAATCATCTGTCCTGCACTTAGAAACAGTACCGCAGCTGATATTATCTGGAAATACAATTATTTCTAGAAATTTAATGAAACAAATTTCCAAACAGAGAGGTTGGGAAACTAGCATTTCTTCTAATGATCGTGACTCGACTCTGGTAAGTAAGTCAACTTCGTAAGTAGTCAACTTCGTAAGTTGGGACAAATGGGAGAGGTAGCTCAATCACAAGAACCCAAAGAAAAGATCCACCATCCACTCCACCTCTCAATTTTCTAACCTCTGTGAAAACTAACCCAAGATTTTTCAATACATATATATTACACTTTCCTTTTGTCGGAATTCGAAAATGTATGTAAGCAGTGCATGCCCAAGAACCAAAACAGGAAAAATGGGTATTATTTGCTAATCGCATCTGCATAAATCCAAAAAAATGGTGGGAAGAACAAACCCAGAATTTTCGAGCATCAAAATCTCAAATTTGGGGTGAGAACCTGTTGCTGGGATCTCTAGCGCAAACTCAACAAAATTCAAATGGAAAATCGATAATAAAAGATTTGGGAAAAAGGGGAAATTCCAGGCATAATAGGGTGGCATGCATAGGAGAAAAACTGAACAGGGAATTGAGTGACAGCAAAATGGAAAGAGGGCGCGACTAATGTGTGGTGAGGTATGAACGAACACGAACACGAACACGATCGCAAAGTAGCAAACCAGTCCGCACGGCGGCGGTCCAAACGGTATTAGTAATGTAGTCGCCGTCCCTGCTCGGACTCCGTTCGGTTGGCTGAAGGAAGTCAAAGGTGGGTACGCTGGGTACTTTTCAGTTCCCATTGCAGATTTTTACTGGTTTTACATTCCAGGTTTTTGCATATTTGCCCCTCAAACTTTACAACTTCGTACTTTTTGCCCATAAATTTCAATTTTATATTCGTCCCACAAGTTTTATAAAAGATTATAATAATCTGCCCGAGGTTTCCTAACACCTCAATCGCTTGAATCCAAGCTGATTGCTATTCTTATCATGAGAGTGTTTTTAGCTACAATTTTGAAGTTATTAACAAAAAATTGTATAATCCATGCAATTAATTAAACATAACTTTAAAGGATTTCTTTTGCATGCATAAAATTAAAGTCTAATACAGAGTATACAGAAAGTTATTATTATTTTCCTTTCATTTAACGTGATTTTGGAACAGTGTCAAGTCATTATTGGGTGGAATATAATTTCAAGAAATTAAGGTCAAATTAAGGCGTGTCAGAAAAATAAGATAATAATAAGAACATATAAATTTTAAAATATAATTTTCAAGCAAATCAATTCCACATTGGAAATCAGGTGCGTGGGAAGAACAAGCCTTGTCAGAGGGTTTCCATATAGGTATCTCAAGTTTCTGAAATTTATGCTTTTGACTCATAAATTTTATATTTACAGCAAACAATTTGAACTTTTTGAGATATATATAGTTTTGCTTCCTCTAATGATATGAACACTGAAACTGTTAATTTTTAATTAAAATGACTACAATACCTTTTTGTAATTTTATTCAAGCATTAATTTTTTTACTACCCTTTTTTCTATCTAAAAAAAATGACTACCCTTTTTAGTGAAACTTTTTTTTAGGATACTTTTTAATGAACTGTTTGTTAGAAAATTTTTAAATTTTAAAGTAGCATCAAATATTAAAACGGTATTTTGGTCTTTTCAAGTCAAAAAATCAAGAGTGTTAGTAGAGGGTTATGTTATTAGAAGAATCAAAACTGTAAATTTCTGAAACTTTAATTCACCTGCTCCAAATATAAAACTTCAGGAAAGTGCAAATTTTGTAAACTTAAAAGGCCTGTATTGCATACAAATCTCAACGGCGGTGGCCTGGCTTATTTGAAATTTATCAGGGAATCATTCGTAGCCGGCCTGTTTAATAACTAGTAAACCGGGGCTTCATCAAAACTATTCCTCTCATTTGAGTGGCAGCAACATTAGCTTCCGTGGTATTGTTATTTCGTACGTCGCCGTCGCATTCAAGTTAAACATTTATAATTCATTAGTTAAATTTGGCTATTGTAAAAAGTTGAGTTAATAAGATATTTTGATAGGTATATGTAGACACCTCTTCCTTAAGCCCAAATAAATAAAAATAAGATGAAACATATGCATAAACTAAGATCTAAGCCCAACCACCACAAAGAATATCAACCAAAAAATTGTCAGTGGACTCTAAAATCTAAAAGCCCATACGGAATAAGACCCCGAACAAGTTAAGTCTACAGACCACCAAACGGACAAATCTAGCCTTGGCCCACAGGAGCAAAGCTCCAACAAGCTACCAGAATGGGCTCTACAACAACAGCCCACAGATCCTGCCTCAACCCACAAAAGCGGGCTCTACAACAACAGCCCACCAGGCCTCAACAACGGCCCACTTGGAGCAAAAGACTCCAACAATATCTAAGCCCAACCACAACGGGCACCCATCCATGACCCAAAGCCTACAGGAGGCCAAGCTCCCACTCCCGACACACCAAGAGAGGCATCCTAAGGGGGGAGGACGGGAGTTTGCAGCAAATCTCCGGCGCCCCGGCTTCTCCTCTCCTCTCCTCTCCTCTCTCTCTCTCTCTCTCTCTCTCTCTCTCTCTCTCTCTCTCTCTCTCTCTCTCTCTCTCTCCCTCTTCTTCATATTTTTATTTTTATTTTCCCTCTTTCATGCCCATGTAAACGGCTTCGGGTTAACAAATTTTTCCATATCTGTTTTAATCCGAAGATCGGAATCCAGAGTCTGTACGACCGGTGTCCTTATTCAATGAAAACAGGGACTGATCTCCCTTTTAAAATCAATGGCGACTCCATTTTTTGTCTTATTTTAGTACTAACACGTTTATTTAAGTTGACGCAGCGGCGAGACGGGCGTGCACAATTCTGCAGTTTTCAGCAACATACGCTGCCGTCACGCTGCCGAATCCATGGCTCGATCCACCCGTGAACAGCCCTGTTCCAACAGATACGCCGCCAAATCCATGGGTAAATGCCTATACATTGATACTATCTAAGGATTGTCCATACTAACACCTTTTATTTCGTGAGGACGCACGAAACCGAACCCATGTCACTGTTCCAGAAGTATTGAAAAACATATCCAAACCCATTCAACACAGCCTAGATTTCCAAGGCTAGGAAGGCGGCTTAGCCCATCATAGCGCTCGCGACGGGTGCTACAGTATGCTATGTAATTAAAGTTTCTCCTTTTATATTACTAAGGTTACACCAAAATTTTTATATATATATATATAGAGAGAGAGAGAGAGAAATATTCAAGTGCAGTTTCATTGCACTACAATTATGGTATAGTTATCTCAAAATAGGTTTCATATGATCACAAAATTATAATCTACTTTACCAATTGTATTTAGAATTATGTATTCTATTACCATACCAATTTTCATCCCAATTGGATATGTGTATGGACTCCATCTAAAAATAATATAAATTCAACGTAATAAAATAGTTTAATGCAAATAACAATTTCAGCATGTAAATCATTTGTTATAAAATTTATATATGGATAAATGATCGTATCAAATATCAATATATTTAAATACATATGGGGCCTATTTTGGGTCAAATGCACCATTAATTATGGTGTAATTTCACTGCATCGTTATATATATAAGAACATTTTCTGTACAATGAAGTTGCACCATAATTAATGTTGTATTTGGTCCAAAATGGGCCCCACGTGTACTTAAATATATTGATACTTTATATAATCATTTATCTATATATAAATTTTATAGCAAATGATTTACATATTGAAAAAATAATTTTAAAGTTGTTATTTACGTTAAACTATTTTATTACGTTGAATTTGTATCGTTTTCATAATATATATATATATATATATATATATATGATAACATTTCCAGTGTAGTGATGCTGCACCGTAATTAACGGTGCATTTGGCCCAAAATGGGCCCCACATGTACTTAAATATATTGATACTTTATATAATTATTTATCAATATATAAATTTTATAGCAAATGATTTACATGTTGAAAAAATAACTTTAAAGTTGTTATTTACATTAAAATATTTCATTACGTTTAATTTGTATCATTTTAAAAAAACATATATATGTATAACTTTTCCTGTGCAGTAAAACTGCACCATAATTAATAGTGCATTTGGCCCAAAATGGACCCCACATTACTTAAATATATTGATACTTTATACAATCTTTATCAACATATAAATTTTATAACAAATGATTTACATGTTGAAAAAATAACTTTAAAGTTGTTATTTATATTAAACTATTTTATTACGTTGAATTTATATTATTTTTAGATAGAGTCCATAAACATATCTAATTGGGATGAAAATTGGTATGGTAATAAAATACATAATTTTAAATATAATTGGTGAAGTAGATTATAATTTTATGATCATATGAGGTCTATTTTGGTATAACTGCACCATAATTGTGGTGCAGTAAAGCTATACTTAAATATTTCTTATATATATTTCACGCAATTTTGCGGCCTCATTTTTGATAATACGACACTCCACCCTGTGTGTACTTGTGAGGCACCCTACAAAGCGGGAAATGGATTGAGATGGTGCAACGTTGTACCCGTGTCACCCAAAGGTATGAATTTCAGGAACAGTGGATGTGATGATGTAGCACACAAGTGGACGATGGGGCTTTCCCTTGTGCACCCATCATTTCTTAGGTCAGTGGATACATTCATAATCTACTTCCCTTACATAAGAGGATATTATATCATTTTTCAGGTAACTTCCATGTATATCCATGAATTTTATCCATAATTACCTTTATACTTACTAACTTTCAAAAGTTTTAAATAATCATGTATTTTGCCTAAATTTCATTTTTACCCACACCTTTATGTGAAATGAGGAATATACTTAAAACAATTTATAAAAAAAAAGATTACATTCAAATAATATATGAATCTATAGCGATAAAAATATAATTCTATAGCTATAAAAGTGCTAAGAATTCATACGAATATAATTTTTTTAGAATTATAATTAAGGCTTAAGCATATTTATCATTTCACAAAAGTCGTATGTATAAATGAAATTTTAGAAAAAATATGCAGGCATATTTAGATTTTTTGAAAAATTATGAATATAAATGGAATCAAAACTAAAATTCTCGAGTATACGTAAAATTTGTCTTATTTTCTCATAATCTTTTTTTAAAAAATCAAGTATTGCAGATTCGCCTTTCCCATGTAGAGACATTTCCACCGACCCCGAGTGGCCATTCCTGGCCCATCACTTTCTCTGCTTCTGTCTTCGATGTGGACGTGGAAGAAAAGTTTAGAAATTATTGTACTAGGATAGTAATAAGGTGGATTAAAGAAAATAAAATTAAAATAGGTAAAATAGTTTTACAAAAAGTTGCAAAATGATTGAAAAATAAAATAATTATAAATATAAAAAAAGATTTAGATGAAAAGCTTTTGGAATCACAAATGCACCCCAATGGTCATTTTATCTTTCTATGAAAGGTCATTTTATCTTAACTTGTCTCCCAAGAAAATTAGAAGTGCTCACGGATGGACGCCAATCATATGCTCCATGCTCCCGGGCGCATAAACTTATTATTTTTTTTTTTTTGAATTTTTTACAATAGTGTTAATCTATGTGAATTTAATATGTGTATAAATTTTTACCATTTTTTGAGTATTTTAGATTTTTATTTTTTATTTTTGAAATCAGTGGCATTTTAGGTAATTTTAAAATAATATCTAAAATACTCCAAAATTGGTAAAAATTTATAAAAATGTTAAATACACTTATATTAACAGTTTTATAAAAAAAATTAAAAAAATGGGTGTATGCGCCCGGGCGCATACGATCGGCCTCATCACGGATTTGTGATTAACAAATATATATTTTTTCTCTATAAGAAAAAACAAATATATTTTTTTTTAGAGAAAAGTCAGATGACAGCTGTGAGAATAACCATCCATTAAAAAAAAAACTGCTTTTGAGTTCCCTGTACGAGACTTTGAGTCAAATGGACAATCGACAAGACACATAGATCCTATTTTTGAGGGGCCATCATTTAAGATTGTTTCAGGCATATATATATATATAATTATAAACATATTAATTTAGTTGTAATTAATTTATAAATCAAGTTTTAACATTTTTTATATGTATATATATTTATTTTGAATTTTTAAGTATAAGGGTATATAAGTCAATTTAAAATGACTTAAATACCCCTGTATTTAAAAATCTAAAATAAATATATACACATATCCAAAAATAATAAAAATTAATTTACAGATTAAATATAACTAAATTAACATGTTTATAAAAAAATTTCAATAATATATATATATGGATTCTGTTCCGGTGCAGCGTCAATGCACCGGAACAGCGGTGCAGTGGCCCCAAAATGGGGCCCACATGATCATGAAATCATGATCTACTCCACCCATTGTATTTAGAATAATGTATTCTATAACCATACTAATTTTCATCCCAATCAGATACTTTAAAGTTGTTATTTACATTAAACTATTTTATTACGTTGGATTTGTACCATTTTCAGATGGGGCCCATATACATATCTGATTGGGATGAAAATTGGTATGGTAATAGAATACATTATTCTAAATACAATGGGTGGAGTAGATCATGATTTCATGATCATGTGGGCCCCGTAACAGCTCCCTATATATACATGTCACCGCACCGGAACAGCTCCCTATATATATATATATATAGGGAAATGATCCAGTGCATGCGACTGTACCGTGCAGTCCATGCACTGTGGGCCCCACCTGATCATAAATGGAAAATCCACACCACCCATTGTATTTAGAATTGTTCACTTTATTAGCATACTAATTTTCATCCAAATCCAACATGTGTGCAGTCTTCATCTTAAAATGGTGCAAAATCAACGTAATAAAATAGTTTAATGTAAATATTAAGTTTAAAGTGATTTTTTCAACATCTAAACCGTCTAAAGTATGATTTATATATGGATAAATGAGTGTATAAAGTTTCATTACAATCTAATATGTGTGGGGTCTATTTTATAGCGGACTGCACACGATCGGTTCTCATATATATATATGGACCGGTCTGAAATAATCGTCCAGCCATATAATTATGGCAGGTGGCAGTACGTGGGACCCTGTAATTTGAGATTTAATTATGAGTGATCGTAACTTCATATGACTTCAAAAAAGTTTTCATTGCTATGACCCATGTAAATTTCAGAAGATTATTTTACCCTCATAAATAAGCACATAAAAATAAAAAATAAAATTAACTTTGATCATAAAAATATGATAATGATCTAAGCAAAACATCATATACACAACACATGATGTGATCACATAGAGAAGTGCGTTGGTGTTGGGCTATTAAAAAATATAATTTGTTAATAATAAACAATATAAAAAATTATTGATGGCTTACAAGAATGCTACCGTATAAGTGTACAACCACTCACCGGCGATTAGCTAAACGCCGATCAAAGCAGACCATCTGGTCAACAGTGATAAAACCGCACCAGATCCAAAATCCGAATCGCTGCCGACATCTTCTTCTTCAAGCCCGCAGCAAGAACCCAGCACGCCCGCTGCTAGCGACGAACCCATCGCCGGCGATTAAGGACGCTGCCGAACACAGCAGCAACTTGCTGCTGATCAGCCGCGAACCCGATGGAGCTGCTATGAGCTCAATCCAGCCATAGAAATTCGAGCACCCAACTCCGGCAGACCCCCCCGAACCCAGCAATTTCAAATTTTGTGTGTTGGATCTGGAGCCGTCCCCTCGTAAGTCGACGAAAATTCACGTTGTGTAGATTTTCCGATCGCCACCTCCTGTCCACGAATCCAACCATCAACCACGACATGCAACGGTGCCAGCCTACCAACTTGCCATTGCCAGCAACCAAACTGCAAGCGTTTAATTCCCATCAAGTCCAAACTCTCAACCAACAACGCTCCTTTCTACAAATCGATAAACTAGGATCACCCACTCCTTCATCGTCTTTTGTTAGACCACGAAGCACTGCGTTATTCATTACGAGTGTGTTTTGTTACTTTGTAATGGGCAGAAGTGTAAGCTAAAATCTTTTTATTTGAAATCTTTTATTCTTCATAATTATTTTATTTTTTAATTATTTATTCATATTTTTCTATACAACCACCCTACTTTTTAATTATTTTTATATAACTAATCTATTTATTTTAACTTTATTCTCTTTACTCTTTATTTTTATCTTTGTTATATTACATTCTTTTTTTTTATTTTAATAACTTTTATCTTAAAAAATTTTCTTACAAAAATTTTATTCCTTTCCAAACACACCAATGTATCTTTCTCAACGGTTATATCTTACCTATAGCCTACCTCACGGCACGCGAATGGAGTAGCTGCAGTGACAGATTCTTTTGGGAAGGCTCATATTTGTTGACAAGCCTCCATCATTCTGATCTCACCAGTTATTAAGCCGAGATTTCTCTCATTAAAAAAAAAAAGGTATTAAGCCGAGATTTCTCTCATTAAAAAAAAAAAAAGGTATTAACCGCCGAGATCTAGTCAATCCTCTCATTTGAATGAGACGAAGACCGTCCGGACAGAGGACACGCAAGATCAACACTCAGCTTGGAGAACGAAAGAGCACAACTTCCTCTAATAAATTGAAAAACAAATAAATAAAATTGACTGCTTAAATATGTCGCTGGTGACCCGGGAAGAGATTTGAAATATAAGTTGTCCACCAGTAATTCTGTCAAATTTTAGAAGTAAGCGGGTTGTGCTAGTTTGATTATAACGCGTAAATATTGCAGGTAGAAATTTAATTATAGATTTATAAATCTAATCATGTTAAATGATCATAATAATAATTTATGCTGGAATTATGTTGAATTTATAGAATGCAATTAGCGAGAAATAAAAATATATTTTTTGTAGGATTATGGTTTGAATAAATATTTCGTACGGAAAGTTATAAGATATATTTATAGCATGATTGCATGAAAAGAATATTTTATGCAATATTTAGGGTAATTTTATGGAATGCAATTAAGTAGAAATTAATATTAAATGCATATTCGATCCCCATATGATCAATTAGAAAGGCTACGTTAATTTTTTTATGACAGGTTATAATATATTGTGCCTAGATTGATTATATAGTGTAACGGTGTTATAATAATTCTACAGTGCATTTAATATATGGTATCTTATACAAATTAAATTGCAAGATTTATATAATTAGATTTATAATATTAAGAAATAATCGGAATATAAAATTACGTAGAAGAAAAATCATGCAATAGACTTAAGGTCATGTATGTTGGTAGAATTATTAATATGAATTCTGTGCAATTTTTAAAGTATATTGAGAACTTAAATAAATATAATACATATTTGAGAGCTGCTGATGTGCTAGGGTTCTAGACGTTCGTTGCTTCATGTAAGTTTTGAGAAATTTTGTAAAAAAAGACCCGCACGTGGGATTTTGGCAACAAAGGGACACTGTCCAGAGAGCCCTTGCAAAAGACGAAAATGCGCCTAAGCTGGAAGTAAGCGTGAACCAAGCAGGCCCCGGAACGGCCCAGCAACATAAATGTCGGCGACCGCAGCGAAGAATAAGGAGCCGGAGCCCATTTGAAGGCCTAGCGGTTTTACCAACTAGCTAGCCCAGGCGGGAGCCAGCCGACGGTGGGAACACTATGTTGGACACATGGCGTGATCAAGTCCATCCGACTTCAAGATGACGTATTTTGAGCTCTTGACTACTAATAAAATTATACGCCACAAAATTTTGTTGGATATAATTTTATATACAACCAGTTTATATATTATTTTATTATCTGTATATAACATTATGTGTGGCCAAAGTTCGCTATATATGGGCAGCTAAAAATGTGTCCATTGTTTGGTCGGAAAAAAAATGTCCATTGACCGTCTATAAATTTATTTGTGTCCGGAAGTTGATGGATATGTGAAAGAGAGGACGTTATCTGATGCACTCGAGTGCATTTCACTTTTTTTTTTTTAACTTTTTTTGAAAGTTTTTTACACAAGGGTTAATCTATGTGTATTTAATATATGTATCAATTTTTACCATTTTTGAATATTTTTATATATTAAATTACTAAAAATGATATTGATTTTTTAAAAATCTAAAAAAATATCTAAAATTCTCTAAAAATGGTAAAAATTATTACACATGTTAAATACACTTATATTAACAAGTTCATAAAAAAAACTTTAAAAAAAAGTAAAAAAAAAAAAGGTGAAATACACCTAGGCTTCAATGCTCCTGGGTGCATAGGATAACATCCCGTGAAAGAGCGAGAGTCAATCCGCACCACACATGTGATAGTCCAACAAGAGGCTCCAAGCAAAACAAGAGTCTAGTCCTGGAAGAGTTAACTTGGGTCGGTTTAGTTCGGGTAGTTGTCTATCCTACCCATACCATATATTCAAAAAGTCTACCATACTCTATTCATTTACCGGGTCGGTTCCTATCCTATCCTACCAATTACTCATAGTTCCGTTCCAGTTTCAAATCGATTCCTACCCTCCTCTACCTATTACTTATAGGGTTGCTTCCAGTTCCAGTTCTAGTTCCAAATTAATTATTACAATAACTAACGATAACATGTGAAAAAATATTTTTTTTATGTTACCTTAAATAATATAAAGTAATACTCATTTATATTTTAGACTTTACAATTTATAATTACTTTCATTTTGTTATTGTTTACATCTATTTTCACATTCTTTGTAGCCTTGTTATCCAGATTAATAATCACATTAACATCATCATCCGCATTTATGTTATGATCATCTATCATTATAAATATAAACCCTATACAATTTATAAAAAAATAAATAAGGAAATCAAACCAATAATAATTTATTGGTGAATGAGGGATAAAAACTATTATGTTATTTATTTATACACACATATTTATAACTATTTACATATTAGGTACCCACATCAGAGTCAGTTCCAGGTACCTAGTGTGTATACTCTATTCTTATCTTGTTTAGAGAGTTAGGTAATGATTTATGTCTTACTCGTACATATAAGTAAAGTTTTATATCATACCCTATCCAATTTAAGGGTTGGGTCGATGGTTACTCATGTATACCTCACCAAGATTACACCTCTAGTGTCATTAAAGATTAAGGATGAGAGGGACTTGGGAGAGGTAAATTGGTTAATGTATGAATTTTACTCTAAAATCATTCATGGAGTAGAATACGATTTGCATGGCTTGAATTTAAATAAAAATGAAAAAAAGAGGTACAAATTTTAAAAACCTGGCATCTCACCAATTTAGTTACAAATCATATGTCATATAAAATTACTTATTCGTGTGTTATATTATAAATAATATAAATAGAGATTTATTATTTAATATTGAAAATCAAAATACAAATTTAAAAATAGAGTATTAAGTTATTATTGTAAATAATGTTAGAAATCATTATATAAATAAAGATATATTGCTACACATGTTTTTCAACACATATCCAAAAATGGTAAATTTTAATTTATATATTAAATACATTAAGACAAACAAGTGTTCAAAGAAAAAACAAAAAAAAGTGTTATAAATGAGTTTTTTGAAGTGGGCTAAGTGAAATATTTACTTAACCAAAGCTAACAAGATCACTTTTCTTATATATTGCTACACTTGTTTTTCAAATTATAAATGTTAGCGATATATCTTTATTTATATAATAATTTTTTGTAACATATGATTTGTCACTAAATTAGTAAGACGCCTGGTTTATGAAAATTATATTCAAATTATAAATGTTAGCTGTACATCTTTATTTATATAATAATTTTATTAACATATGATTTGTCACTAAATTAGTAAGATGCCTCGTTTATGAAAATCATACCTCTTATTTTTCTCCATGTTTATTTAGATTCAAAGTCATGCATATCGTATTCTTCTCCATAAATGATTTTAGAATAAAATTTGTACGTTGACCAGCTTACCTCTCCCACGTCCCTTAATCTCCTTACGGACGCCAGCGTATTCACGTACAGTCGAGGTCGTCTCTTCTTCCGCCGAGCCAGGACTACCTTTGATCAATGTTTTAAAAATCGGACCGAACCGGGCGGTTGTACCGTGAACCAGTCATGTTCCGGTTCATTGGTTTTTCCGGTTCGACCGTCGGTTTGGTACGGTTGAACCAGAAAAACCGAAAACCGGTTTAGTGACGCGGCGTATTCATGTACAGTCAAGGCCGACTCTTCTACCCCCAAGTCAAGAGTAGGTGTGGAACTTGGTAGGGTATTCATGGCTACCATCAACTCGACCTTAATTTGGGTTGGATGGGGTAGAAAATATTAATCATAGGTATGCATAGGGTATAAATTATTACCCGCCTCTTAAAATCGGGTACGGTAAGGTAGCTACGTTGGATACCTAGAACTGACCCGCATAGGTACTCATATGGTTAATTAATTAGGTGCATAATTATATATATGTATAATATATATTATATAGTATATATTATGCTTTGTCTTTGACATCTTATGTGCACATATATTTTAACAAATTCAAATTTAAATGAATTTTGTACCTTGTGAAGATAAAACTGGTTCGGTAATTTATATATACGTCATTGACTTCTGAAAGACTCTTATAAATGCGCTTGTGACTTATGATTATAATATATTAATAGTTTTAATGATTAGGTCATGATGGTCTATACTTAATATTTTTATATAATAATATAAATAATAATATATGTACTTATGATTTTAAAACATAAATGAGTATTATTTTACATTATTTAAAATACCATAGAAATTTTTTAAAAAATATTGTATTTGAGTATTAAAGGAACCGATTTGGAACTAAAATCAGAACCGACCCTGTGGGTAATAGGTAGGGTAGGGTATACTAGGAACCGAACCGATAAATTGGTAGGGTAAGGTAGACATTTTACAAAAATGATACAGGTAGGATAAACTACTACCCGAACCGAACTGACCCAAGTTATACCCCTAGTTTGGACTACATTTGAGGTCCTCGTTTGAGACTTTTCACTCTAGTTGACAAGAACGGTGGATCCGATGCTTATGGTGGGTCGTGTGTCGGTGTGGCAGTGGGACCCCATAATTTGATATTTAATTATTAATGTTCATAACTTCATATCACACTAAAAGTTTTCATTACCATGACCTATATAAACTTATAAAGATGATTTTTAGACTCACAAATAAACATATAAAAATAATAAATAATAAAATTAACTTTGATAATGAAAATACTATAATGAGTTTTGATCTAAGAAAAGCATCATATACAATAAACGCAAATGATGTGATTCAACAGGTAAGTGCCTTGGTACTGCTAGGGGTGGCATATATTTATTTTGCTATCATTTATGACCGGATGAAAATGACATTTTTTTTTATTCTCGCAAATGACAGCATTGGTAACTCTGCTTTTGAAAAAAATAAAATTTATTCATATGCGAGCCTTTTCTTTACTTTCTTCTGCGTGAAATTTGATAAATTTTAAAATTTATTTCATATTTTCTTTAAAATTTTTAAAATGAATAAAACAGACAGATAAATGAGCTAAATGATTTTTAAAAAATTATCAAATTTCACAAGAAATAGAATATAGGCGAAGGCTGCATACAGATAAAAAAATTTTACAAGGCGCAAATGAGCAAAGCTCTTTATAAAATACACCATATCTAAATGCATATTAAAATCACATCAATTCCATCTTGGAAGATACAAATTAGGAGAATTGAAGTTTAAAATATCACAAGAATACAGGTAATTAAGTCGTGCAACTTATCAATACAACTAATTGTGATTTTGTGTCAATGGGCTTGCCCTAATTTTAACACATAATGGCACCATGCTATTTTTTTTTCCTGGGACATCAATCCTTTGCATTTTTTAAATCGGGCTCCACTTGTACGAAATTTATCTCCAATGTAATTCACTTTTACACGTTTTATAATTGAAAATCTATTCCATCCATTATATTTACAATTATTTATATTATTATTGAATTTCTTTATACTATCATTGTATACGAGCGTCATCTGTAAATGTGTTAAATTAATCTGATAAAATACTTTAATATCACATATTAATCTTAAAATTGTATTTTTAATATATAATTCATATAAAATATAAATCTTATGTGGATTAAATAATTTTATAAAATATCATTACCTCTAATGCATATGTAAATAGATCCAGTATTTTTAGTAATTTACGCATAAATATATATTTTTAAGCTAATGTGACCCATGTGCATATGTAATTTAGATAAGACTTAATCTTTTAGTTAAACAAATGATGTTAAATATAATGTATAGAGTGAATTTCTTATAAATCGTCAACATATTAAAATTAAAAACGATTACATGGAAAAAGCCAATCCCTTTAAAATCTAATACAAGAGAGGCTTTTCTTCTGTGAAACACGTTGATTTGTAACTTCTTTTATTTTTAATTAATATTTTAATATTTGATAAAAAATTTGCTTTATCCATTATATTTAATATAATTCATATTATTATGTAAACCTTTCTAGAACAGGAAGTATTCATTTCGTTGTTGTTAATTATCCTTCAACAAACGAATATTAACTGCCCCCGTCTACCCAGCTACAGATAGCTTGCATGCATATACGGATTTTCCCCATTACCATCTTTGGTTTTCGTCAAGAGGACATGGCAAGGGAAAAAAAAAACATCTAGCTCCAAATAGCTAGCATGCATGCTGTGACCCCAAGCTTATGGGTGTGTTTGTTTGGGGCCAAAATATGTCAACTAAAACTTTTCAATCCAAAACTTTTCACTCTCCATAACTACTCTATTTTTTAATTATTTTTTCACATTTTTCTATACAAACTACCATACTTTTCAATCATTTTTACACAACTACCCATACAACTAACATATCTATTTTAACTTTATTCTCTTTACTCTTCATCATTACTCCTATTATATCACATCATTTTCTATCAATTTGACAACTTCTACCCCCAAAACTTTTTATCAACCAAACACACCCTATATATACACGCCTTGTAGCCCAAGTGCTTGAAACTATAACACATGTTCAACACATTCCTCACCCTCCTAGCATACCTTAGCTATCTTCAAATCCAATTATGGCACTTATATCTAGCAATGGCCACTCCGATGCTCCCAGCCGACGTCCTCCCAAGGCTAGTGGTACAAATTTTATAAATAAATTTTGAATTTAAATAAAAATGAAAAAAAGAGGTAAAATTTTTATAAACCAGGCATCTCACCAATTTAGTTACAAATCATATGTCATATAAAATTATTTATTTGTGTGTTATATTATAAATAATATAAATAGAGATTTATTATTTAATATTGAAAATTGAAATACAAATTTAAAAATAGAGTATTAAGTTATTATTGTAAATAATTTTAGAAATCATTATATAAATAAATATATATTGCTACACATGTTTTTCAAGTTATAAATGTTAGTGTACTTCTATTATTATTATGGTATTATATATTGAAAAATGATTCTATTAGCCCGGACTAAGCAAATATCTTGTTTAGCTCACCTCAAAAAACTCATTTATAACAATTTTTTGTTAATTTTTTTCTTTGCACGCTTGTTTGTCTTAATGTATTTAATATATAAGCTAAAATTTACCATTTTTGGATATGTGTATATATTTTTTTGAGATTTTTAAAGATTGATATGTATATATGTTTTTAAAATACCTCTATTTTTAAAAATCTCAAAAAAATATACACATATATTTGAAAAGATAAATTTTGGTTTATATGTTAAATATAATTAGATAAACAAGTATACGGAGAAAAAATAAAAAAAAGTGTTGTAAATGAGTTTTTTTAGGTGTGCTAAGCGAAACATTTGTTTAACCCGAGCTAACAAGATCACTTCTTTCTATATTACTACCCATGTTTTTCAAATTATAAATGTTAGCGATATATCTTTATTTATATAATAATTTTATGTAACATATGATTTGTCACTACATTAGTAAGACGCCTGGTTTATGAAAATTGTATTCAAATTACAAATGTTAGCGTTATATCTTTATTTATATGATAATTTTATGTAACATATGCTTTGTCACTAAATTAGCAAGACGCCTGGTTTATGAAAATTGTACCTCTTATTTTTCTCCATATTTATTTAGATTCAAAATCATGCATATCGTATTCTTCTCCATAAATGATTTTAGAATAAAATTTGTACCTTGACCAGCTTACCTCTCCCACGTCCCTTAAATCTCCTTACTAACGCCGACGTATTCATGTACGGTTGAGGCGGACTCTTCTACCCCCGAGTCAGGAGGAGTAGGAGTGCAACTTGAGTAGGGTATTCATGGATACCCATCAACTCGACGCTAATTTGGGTCGGATAGGGTAGAAAATATTAATCATAAGTATGGGTAAGGTACAAATTATTACCTGCTTCTTCAAATAGAGTATAGGTAAGGTAGCCGCGTTGGGTACCCAAAACCGACCCAAATAGGTACTTATATGGGTAATTAATTAGGTGCATAATTATATATGTGTATAATATATATTATATAATATGTATTACGCTTTGTCTTTGACATTTTATTTGCACACATATTTTAACAATTTTAAATTTAAATGAATTTTGTACCTTGTGAAGTATAAAACTAGTTCGGGTATTTATATATACGTCATTAACTTTCGAAAAACTCTTATAAATGCACTTGTGACTTACGATTATAATATATTAATAGTTTTAATGATTAGGTCATGATGGTCTATACTTCATATTTTTATATAATAATATAAACAATAATATATGTACTTATGATTTTAAAACATAAATGAGTATTATTTTACATTATCTAAAATAACATAAAAATTTTAAAAAGAATATTGTATTTAAGTATTAAAGGAACTGATTTGGAATCAAAATTGGAACCGACACTATGGATAATGGGTAGGGTAAGGTATACAAGAAACCGAACTGACAAATGAGTAGAATAAGGTAGGCCTTTTACAAATAGGGTACGGGTAGGATAAACCACTACTCGAACCAAATCAACCCGAGTTGCACTCCTAGTCAAGACTACCTTTGAGGTCCTCGTTTGAGACTTTTCACTCTAGTTGACAAGAACGGTGAATTCGATGCTTATGGTGGGTTGTGTGCCGGCGTGGCAGTGGGAACCCATAATTTGATATTTAATTATGTGTAGGGCCCGGTCCGGTTAAAAAAAATTTAATATGCTGCAGCATGTGCACGTTTTTGGTGCACATGCAGAGCGCCAAAACCATTTAAGATGGGGTAAGAGGGAGCTCGGGATGCTCTCGAAACAGAGCAGTGGGAGAAAAAAAAATGGAAGGGAAGGAGAGAAGGAGGAGAAGAAAGAAAGAGGAGGAGAAGGAAGAAGAAGGAGAGGAAAGAGAGGAAAAGCCCGCCGTCGCCTTGCCCAAGCCCGCTGCCACATTGCTGCCGCCCAAGTCACCGGAGGTAAGGAAGAAATAGTTTTTTTTGTTGGGTTTTTCTAATTTTTATCCAAATCATGCAATAAACATATGGATTTTGCTAAAATACCTTAGATAAACATGTATGAAAGTAAATTACACCAATTTGGATAGTAGATTTAGTTATTTAAGGATCCAAGAGTTGAAATAGATAGGATTTTTATTTTTATATCCAAAAATAGCCGAAAAATCATGGGGCTTTCGATAAATTCGTGGATAAGAGGATATTTGGAACCTAAATCATGAAAATTGAAGGCTAAAATCAATCCAAGTGTGAAATCAAAAAATTCAAGAGTAGTGTATCCAAATTTTCTTGTTCCAAATCATGATATAATAGTTGCAAATGCTATTAGGATGTATTAGCTATAAATTAATATGCCCAATTTTAGGTAAAAAGGAGAAAAATTAGAATTTTTCATGACCCGTGGAAAGTGGGCAGCCCCAAAAACGTGGGTTAAACATGGGGCTTTTGGAGTATTTGATTTAAACATTATTTATGGATAAATTTTAAGATGTTTGGAGTGTTAAAAATATAAAAGAAAAATTTGTGGAGTTGTAATGCTAAGTTGTAGGTAGGGTATGAGTGTCGAAAATTTACGTGAAATTAGTGGGTAACAAATTCACACAACATAAGAATGATTGATAGATTTTAATATGTCTAACATATGTATCTTAAGTAGGCACTTAATGGATAAAAAAATTATTATTAGCTTTCAAATCAGTGCATCCGTAACCATTAAAATTAGAATGCAATACATGATGATTTAAGTCAATGCTTAGCCAAAATTGCTAATTTTGATAGGAAAAGGGAAAGAGAAAGTGCAAGACACAACCTGAGACTTTAAGGTAAGTAAACTTTTCAAATTCAATAATTTATTGTGATAAAATTTCTATTTCGTTACTTTCTTGAGAAAGGTTATTACAACAAATGTTCATGTTATGTCATTATGCGTTTCCTTAGAAATGTGTGCAAATCAAGTCAATTTTTAGGTGTGCTAATTAAATTTTATACAAACATTAAGAAAAATCTTTGGGAATGGCCATTACCCTATTTGTTTTATTTATATATATTCATGTTGTTAAGGCAATGCTTTCGAAACTTGACTTTTGGAAACGAGCCTTTTCTTTCCAATTAGCTTAATAAACTCCTTTTATGACATAAATGCCTTTGATCATGATTGTAAATGTGATTTATGCATGGAAATGAATGTAAGGTTTCGCCAAGGTTGTAATTGGACAGGTTGTTCGTCCTTGACGTTGCCTAGTCGGTGCGTCCGACATATGAGAGTGGGTGATCTCTTGATAAGTGTCACCTGCCATAAAGGAAACTATGCCATTGAATGATGCATGTTGTGATTGGATTTCATCCTCATGCATATATGATAATCTATAGAGTTTTACATGTTTTTTCCTGTTAACAACGCTTGCTTATTGGGTTCTTCGAACTCACCGATTTTATTAAACGGCTGCAGAGTATTTTGATTTCAAGAGCAATAGAGACTTCACTGAGTAGAAGGGCAGTGAGGTGAAGAGTCATATGAGGCTCTTATGTATGTTGAGTGTGATTTGTAATAAGAGAAACTTTAGAAGTGCTAGATTTTCTTTAGATTTTGAGATATGTGTAAAATATATATATATAATTTGTGTGCATGACGTGAAAGATATTTGTAGCATTAATTCAGTTATATTGTGTGAATTGTATGGATGTATGGATGATGTAAGATGAATAATATTGGAGTAGGGGTGTTTGGTGTGACTATAATGAATTTGTGAAGAAAAGAAGGTGTTTGTGGTTATAATGAAGTGTTACAGGTTATTTCTTGATGTAAAGAATTATATGGTAATTGTTTGTAGTTAGGAAATGTCCTAGTTACAGACGGGATGCTGCCGAAATTTTTATAGATATGTATAAGAAAAAAAATTTAGATCACTTTATTTTTGCTTAGTGCATAAATGTAAGTTAAATTATGGACTTCACCACTTTTCAAAAGATTCCTAACATGAAATTCTATGACAAACTTATGTATAAATATGTCATAGGTCGGGGCGTTATATTATGATTGTTCATAACTTCATATCACTCTAAAAAGATTTCATTACCATGACCTATATAAATTTATAAAGATGATTTTTACAATCACAAATAAACATATAAAAATAAAAAATAATAAAATTAACTTTGATAATGAAAAATACTATAATGAGTTTTGGTCTAAGAAAAGCATCATATACTCATTCAACAGGTAAGTGCCTTGGTACTGCTAGGGGCGGCATGTAGTTATTTTGTTATCATTTGTGACTGGATGCAAATGACATTTTTTTTTATTCTCGCAAATGACAGCATTGGTACCTCTGCTTTTGAAAAAAAATAAAATTTATTCATATGCGATCCTTTTCTTTACTTTTTTCTGAGTGAAATTTGATCATTTTTAAAATTTATTTAATATTTTCTTTTAAATTTTTAAAATGAATAAAACAGACAGATAAATGAGCTAAATAATTTTTAAAAAATTGTTAAATTTCACAAGAAATAGAATATAGGCGAAGGCTACGTCCGGATAAAAAAAAAATTTTGCAAGGCGCAAATGATCAAAGCTCTTTATAAAATACACCATATCTAAATGCATATCAAAATCACATCAATTCCATCTTGGAATTAGGCGTGCAATTTATCAATACAATTAATTGTGATTTTGTGTCTATGGGATTGCCCCAATTATAACACATAGTGGCATGTTGCCACTTGGTTGAGAGTTCAACCCTAACCTCCAGCACTTAATGTAATAAAAAAAATTGTAATATTGCACTGTGGTTTCCCAAATAATTAACTCAGTGATGAAAAGTTTTTAATTAGTTATTAGTGCACTAATTAATATCTTTTGCAACAAAAATTAATCGTTGATTATTCTCATATTGCAAAATGTTAGCATTATTATACCGAAAATAAAATAAATTAAGAACACGTGGATGCATGCCTGTCTTGCCTGCACCTCGATCGAAAAGCATGCTGGTCTGCCGGACACGTGCTTTGCTGGGTGGGGCCTAACCTTTGACTGGTGGTGATGGCTCGACATCCTCGTGCATCTTTTTTTTTTTTTTATCCTGGCAGAAAGGAAGGACCTATTCCAACTCCCTTAGGTTACGATATGTAAGGGGGAAGGGATTCATTGCTAAAAATTTATCCGTAAAGCTTGTGGTGGATTACCCCACCATACATGACTTGGTGCATTTTTTTTAGGACATCAATCCTCATGCATTGTTTAAATCAAGATCCACTTGTACTAAATTTATCTCCAATGCAATCTTATTCACCTTTACACCTTTTTATAATTGAAAATCTACTTCATCAATTATATTTATAATTATTTATATTATTATTAAAAAAATTTCTTTTTTATACTATTATTGTATATGAGCATCATCTATAAAAGTGTAAAATTAATATGATAAAATACTTTAATATTAAATATTAATCTTAAAATTGAATTTTTAATATATAATTCATATAAAATATAATTCTTATTTGGATTAAATAATTTTATAAAATATTGTTACATCTAATGCATATGTAAATGGATCCAATATTTTTAGTAGTTTACACATAAACATATATTTTTAAGCAAATGTCACCCAAGTGCATATTTAACTTAGATAAGACTTAGTCTTTAATTAAACAAATGATGTTAAATATAATGTATGGAGTGATTTTTTATAAATCATCAACATATTAAAATTAAAGAGGATTACATGGAAAAGGCCAAGCCCTTTAAAATCTAATACAAGAAAGGCTTTCCTTCTATGAAATACTTTGATTTGTAACTTTTTATTTTTAATTAATATTTTAATGTTTGATAAACAATTTACTTTGTCCATTATATTTAGTATAATTCATATTATTATGTAATTTTTTTATTTGTCTAGTATTACTATACATGATCTCTTCTATAAATGTATTAAATCAATATAATAAAATGATTTAATGTTAAATATTAATTTTAAAATTATATTTTTAACATATAAAATATTATGCAGATAAATGAATTTTTAAAGCATTATTATATTGCAATAGATATGTTAATTGATCTAAGTATTTTTCATTATTCATACATGAACGTATATTTTTAGGCAAATCAATCATGTTGATTTTGATGAAATTTTGTCTCTTATCTAAACAGCCATATTGAATATAATAAATGAAATAATTTTTTTTATTAATCATAAAATATCAAAAATAGTAGTTTTCCATGGAAGAGATTTTATGTACGGTTTCTGGGTGTTTCACGTGCGACGGATGTCAGCACCAAAATATAACATTTCATGAGATGCAATTTAATTCATTTCTAAAACAGACAATTCTAGAATCTCCCTCCACAGCTCGTGTCTCTGCTGGCATGCTCGATAGCCACAAATGTTACATTGTTACCTACTTTGCATCTTGGTCGGTACCAATTATTAGCATTCGCGATGCTTTTTTATGATTTTTTTATGTTCATTTGATAATATTAATAATCGCATGTACCATTTAATAACTATATATATATACACACTTATCACTTGTAGCTAGGTCGGTTTCTGAACCTTCCATCACTACAAGGAAATAAACGACACAAAAACTTGTCAATGTATGCATTAATTTGCATTACAATATTACTATAACCAAGTTACTATAAGTTGGTCACAAAAGGCTTTCGTTCATTTTTTTTTGAATTTGTTAGAATTTGTCACTAAAAATCATACTTTTAGTAACAAATTTTTCCATTCAAAGTAATTTTTTATAATATTTATTATAGTAATGTCATTAAAGCATATTTTTAAGGACAAAAATTGTTTATGTCACTAAATAGAACTTTTCAAACAAAAATTATTAAGTGCGTCACTAAAAATATGTTACAAAATATTAGTTCTGTTGTAGTTCATTAAATATTTAACTTAATTTGACATATACGGCCATGAACATAACCCAGTTAATATACATCCCGCCACTTTTTTGCGGGGTAGGAGTGGGAATCGGGGCGGGCCGTACCGGGCAAGGGTTCGCCCAACCATAACATTACTTTTTAAAAATTGATTTTGACCATCTTTTTACAATGGGTAGGGACAATGTTTGTTTGACCCTCTTTTTATCCCGGGTCAGGATAATATTGGTTTGACCCTCACTTTTTTTTAATAAGTTCCGGGAAAAACTTCGGATTGATATCGGATCGAGTAAAAAATACATGTCAAATAAGATGATTTTAAGAATTTATATATCTATTAAATGTATTTTAATTTAAATATTATATGTTTCGATATTTCATTAATTATTAAAAAACACATAATTAAGAAAACAAAACATAAAAATATAGTATAAATTTATTAAAATAGGTTAATATACAATTATACATAAGAGTTATATATGTACAAATTCTTTTTATTGATTCATATATTTTTTTCTGAATAAATTGATTCTTTTATTGTTAATAAAGTTGATTATAAAAAAGTGAAAAAATTGAAAGAAAATAATAAGAGTTAAACATAGGCTTATAATTTTTAATAAATTAATATACGTGGGGCAAGTCGGGGCATGGTCGATCTACCCCAATCATATTTTTAAATTCGGGTCAAAATTTCTACTCTATCTTTATACCGGGTCAAAAATATATTGATTTTACCTGGTCAAAAACAAGTCGGGTCAAAACCGGGTCATGAGTCAACCCACCCCAATTCTCACTCCTATTGCGGGGTGATTAAGGTTTGATCTTAGAAGGAGAGCATTTGTCTTATGTTGTGGAGGAGCAATAATGTAGTTGTAAAAATGATAGAACAAAATAAAGATATTTAAGTTATTTTTCAGATAGAACATACAGACTACATAACTGTCCACCAATAACCATTTTCTCTAGTGATGGAAATTGTAAAATTATTTTAATAATAAAAATATATACCTATTTTTTTCATTAAAGAAAATACCTATTGAACATGCATGCGTTCAAAAAAACTGATAACCAAAAACACATACACACAAAGTGTTTTGAACATGGGTGCAAAACGCATTTCATTAATTAAAAAAATAACAGAAATTATACCTTTACCTTTCGAAACACGGGTGCAAAAGATATCGATCACACTTCCTTTTTCAACTTTTACTATATATAATTCCTATGTATTGAAAGAGCTTCCTGAACTAACTCAAAAAACTCGTTACTTTTTTTGACGTAAAGCTCACTACTTTTTGAAGGAGAAGTTTTTAAAAAAAAAAAAAAAATTACTAGATATATTCACGAATTTTAACTATAATTCTTTATATATCTATATATTTTTAATAATTCTTCCTGTACTTATAAACTTTCCTAAAATTTCTTGCATACTGATGCTGTTAGAGTTCGTTAGCAACTTATGTTAATACATGTATAAAATGATTAATGTACTCTTGCAAATAAGAAAAGTAAAGTTGGGATGATCGAACTTTTACAAAATCATTAGCCATATATAAAAAATGAAAGTAATATACCAAAGTTGATTTTTTCAATAAAAAGGATGCCACAATACCGTACATCAGTAAACGTATATTAGCAATTTCACATGTGTTAATGATAGTCACTAACTGACATTAATAGCATAGATAGAGGAGAATTTTTAGAGAAAATTTTTGGGTATAGGAAAAATTATTGAAAATTCAGAGTATAAAAGAAATTACAATAAAAATTCGTGACTATATTTAAGAATTTTAAGTTTGAAAAAATGCACTTGGCTACGCAGTTTGGAGGGAAACCTTACCTGCATGTTAAAACGAGAAACCTTAACTCAAACGCCTAAAAAGCATTAGTTGTTCGAAAGTTTTTGAATTAGGCCGGTACGCAAATCCCTACTTCAACGCGCAGAAATCAAACCATTCAAGGGGGCCAAAAAAGTCTAAGCATTTTTTAAATATGCTCTATAAATCAAAGACAAGTTACTCTTTGCTAGAACTTTTAAGTAAACAAATAATAATTAAGGCTAAAGATTAACCAAATAAAAAAGGCTTCATCTATTTCAGTTGAAACACATACATGCATGTTAATTAATGGCCTACAAGTCTCCTTAATAAGTGAAAACGGGTTTTGATATGCTTGAAATTTGGCACAAAAATGTCAACATTTCTAGAACAGGAAGTATTCATTTCGTTGTTGTTAATTATCCTTCAACAAACGAATATTAACAGCCCACGTCTTCTTTGCTACAGATAGCTTGCATGCATATCCGCATTTTCCTCATGCCCATCTTTCGTTTTCATCAAGAGGACATGGCAAAGAAAAAAAAAAAACATCTAGAAGGTGATTGGCAGTTGTGGGGGGCTACGTGCAAATATCCAAATAGCTAGCTTGCAATGCCCCAATCCTATACATATACACCTTGTAGCCCAAGTGCTTGAAACTATAACACCTGTTCAACACATTCCTCACCCTCCTAGCAGACCTTAGCTACCTTCAAATCCTATTATGGCACTTATATCTGGCAATGGCCACTCCGATGCCCCCATTAGACAACCTCCCAAGGCTACTGGTACTAAGAAGGAGATCGGCCGCGCATCACCAAATTTCCATCCTAGTGTTTGGGGTGATCGATTCGCTGTAATGCAACTTGAAGAAATGGCAAGTCGTAAATCAATGCTATGTGTTGCATTTCTGTTCATCATTATCACCATATTAAACTATTTCCCACCTACATCAAATAAAACTGCATGCCCATAAAAAATAAAAAAAAACACAACTGCATGCATTTTGTTACGCCATTCCCTAGGCTTCAGCAATCTCCAATATTTTGTCCATGTTGTTTTAAACCATAGGTGTTTATTCTCAAAAAAAATCATTGGTGTTTCTCTTATGTTAGGTTGGTTTACTTGTGACACAGGAGGTTGATGCGCTGACCCAACAAAGGGCTAAAAGGCTGAAGGAAGAAGTGAAGAAGATGCTGCAAGATGCTAGTGGTGCTCGTCAAGAATTGGAGTTGATCAATGAAATCCAAAGGCTAGGTGTAGGCTACCACTTTGGGGCAGAGATTGAAAATGCATTAGATAGGATCCACAATGCAAGAAATAATGATAATGACGATGATCTTCATGTTGTGGCTCTAAGATTCAGGCTGCTTAGACAAGAAGGTTATAATGAATCATCTGGTAAGTCTAATTCACTACCACAAAGTTCCTTAAAATGCAACAGAACATATATAAAATAATTCTGGCTGCATAGACTTAAATGTAACCATAAAAATGGCTGCTCAATTCGGTGATATTATTTGTAGCAGAAATTCTGCTGCTTGGCTAGCTGTTACATGCAGATACAAAGAACGTGGTATCATTCATTCGGATCTGCATGAAGGCTGAAATTAAAAATTATAATATCCCTTGAAACTATGAAAACATTTTCTAAATATAGATAAAATTGCGATGGTTGCACCCCTTGAATAGCAATTGGAACCATTTTTCTGAAATTGCCTCCTCGCCAAAAGTCATGATCCGCCACTAGTGACAACTTTTCTTGCGGTGATTACATTCACCTACTCATCTGGATGAAATACTAAATGTTGCTAGACAGTATTCAAGAAAAGTCTACAAATAAGAAGATTATTTCCACTTAGTCATACTTGTGATTGCAGTTTTAACTATCAACAATTTCAATTGAAATATTTATTGAGACATTTCCCTTATAAGAATATCTATGTTTTACGTCTAAAATATTTTACGATTGTCAAAAGTAGATGTGTTTAAAAAGTTTAAAGGGGAGAATGGGGAGTTTAAGGCAGCGTTAAGAGACGACGTAAGAGGATTGTTGAGCTTGTATGAAGCAGCATATTTTCGCACAAATGATGAGAGCATTTTGGATGAAGCTATTGATTTCACCACCAAGAACTTGAAGTCCATGTTGCCCCATTTGAGCTCTCCCCTTTCAGAACTTGTAAAGCTTGCATTGGACACACCCCTCCTCAAGCGCATTGAGAGGCTTCAGTCAAGACTCTTCATCTCTATCTACCAACAAGAGGAACGGAGAACTGATTTACTCCTGGAGTTTGCAAAGTTGGATTTTAACATTTTGCAAGCATTGCATAAGAAAGAGCTAAGTGAACTCTCAAGGTATGTTTTTTAGCCTTTGCTCCAAGTGAAATAAACCACAAACAAAGATTCCCAGCTTAACGGACCAGTGATTTGTTGTGTTTTTATTATTTTTCTCCAGAACGTGATTTAATAACATCATCACATTGCTTGACAGATGGTGGAAGGAGAATGATTTTGCAACAAAGCTACCATTCATTCGAGACAGATTGGCGGAATGCTACTTTTGGATATTAGGAGTGTATTATGAGCCACATTATTCCCGAGCCAGAAGGATGACAGCTACAATTATATCCTTAATATCTATCATGGATGACATCTATGATGTCTATGGAAGATTAGAAGAACTCGAACTATACACGGCTACAATAGAAAGGTTTTATATCTTCTCCCTTTATTCTTCATTTATGCATAGTGTGTGTATATATATATATTGGATATATATGTGCATAGTATTTTTGGAATTTACATATTATAAAATGAAAGGTGAAACAGCGACTTAATTTCAGATGGGACTGGGAAGCCATGGATCGGCTACCAGATTACATGAAGGTGCATTTCAATGCCTTTCTAGCTGCTTTGGAAAAATTCGAGGAAGAATTAAGCGAGGAAGGAGAATACTACCGTATATCCTACCTCAAGAAATCTGTAAGTCTCTTGGGAACCATTTTGTTCCTGAATTTTTTGAGCACAGTACTACATATATAATTGTTTGTATTTATCCCATTCTCCACGACAAAATCTTTTCCCTTTTTCCGCCTTTTGCTAATTTTAATTTATCTCTCGAAGAGGTAGAAATTCATCATGCACATGGATTATCATATGGTTTTGAACATGATATAGATTTGCTCAGCGTCCAAGGCTATATATGATGGCAGAGTTTAATCTAATGGAATTCATCTGGAGGCAAGGAAATTAAATAATATCAGCAATGTTAAAAAAACTGATATTAAGTCATAAGGTACATAATTAAAGGGGCTTAAAAGGCCAAACGGGTGGTCAAAAATTTATCCCAATGGCCATGAGATCTTTGAGTTCAGGTGGGAGCTTCCTCTAACATAAGTGGAAAGTTTCTTGTAGCACTCAGCACCACGGTAAGCACATTGCGGGGTGTGTGCGGGTTCAAGTTCCACAGGAGCAAAATGCTCCGTTGTAAATTTGCCATAAAAACGTGGAAAATTTGGGTCTTTCCTTAAAAATTGTAAGAGCTTGTTATTTTTTCTGAGCTTGATTATAATATTCGATGAAATGTAACTTCTTTACCCAATCAAAAGAATAAGGGCTTAAAAGAGATATGGAATATATAATCTATGAAGTAGTAATATATCAATGTAAGAAGATATAGTATAGGTGGTCAACTTTTAGCTACTAAAATTTTCATTTGGCTATGTTTCATTGGATGTAGGTAAAGGATTTGGCTATGTTTGATCAAATACCGTTGAATCTTACACTAGTTATAGGCAAAGCTTTTATTACTATTTACAGCCAAATTTTAATTGCTATATTAAATGTATTTTTAGTTACGTTTGATGTAAAAAAATGACTATATTTAACCAAACATCATCCCTCAAAAGTAACTAATTAATTTTCATTAATGATTAATTATAGAAAAATAAATACAATGCAACCAAATATATAATATATGTAGTCAAAAAATTATCTGCACTAAATGAAATTCGTTGAAGTGCATCTTAATGATTTTCTATGTTAAATCACTTACTGGAAAATAAACTTTAATTTATTGTCTTTTTAACTTGCCTTCTAAGGAACCCAACCAATGAATAATAGTTAATGGTGATTTTATTTATTATATAATTTTTGTTATATGGGGTAATTAGTGTGCAGGATTAGCTAAAGCCTACTTAGAGGAAGCAAGATGGGCCAATGCAGGATATGTTCCAACAGTCGAAGAGTACATGAAAATTGCCCTAGTCAGCTGTGGTTACCTATGTCTGACAGTGACTTCTTTTGTTGGGATGGGAGAAATTGCAACAAAGGAAGCATTTGAGTGGGCCATTAATATGCCCAATATAGTTAAGGCAAGTTCTCTTCATTGCAGGTTAATTGATGACATCAATTCCAATCAGGTATGCGCGCCACATCTTTTGATTTAATCAGCACACAATCGATATAAAATTTAGGGCTTGTTAGCCAAGCATCTGGATGAAATAGATCAATACCATTGATAGCACGCTTGCAAGTAAAAACTTCTACGGGTGATATATATTTTTAGGGGGTGTCGTAATTCCTAGATGCTTTCGAACACATTCAAAATTTTTGAAAAATGTTGGTTGTAATACATAATAAATTAATTTTGTTGTAGCAGATTTACGTGCTTTAACGATGTACAAATGAAGAAAGCGTCTGCCTCATCCAATTTTTTGGTTAATATTTCACTCATGCAATTAATGTCTTACGAATTAACCACGTTCCATAGTCGCAATGATAAATGTATGGGCATGAAAATTTGGCGCAATAGAATAAAGATAAAATAGTATGATAATTCTGAGAAAGATACGGTAGATCCACTACAAAAAGACAGACTTTTAAACGATAAAAAGTTTTGTATTAATTTATACTGTCCTAATTATAACCACATTACATGGCAAAAAGGATTTTGTAGCATTTTTTAAAAAATTTATCACCAAAAGTAATACTTTCAGTGATAATTTTGTTGCCAAAATGTTACCTTCTGCAACCTATATTATATTATTATTGCTAAAAGTTAGTTTAAATATACTTCGAAAAAAAAGTTAGTTTAAATAATATCAACTATCTATATTAGGTAATAGAGTTTTTTATGATAAGAAGTGTTAAGCAGTGCCAAGAATGTGTCTGCAAAATTTTGGTTGTCTTGTAGTAAGAAAAAAATGGTTGCTGATATATCTGCGGTTTGATTCGTCAATCTGTAGTTACTTGCATGAGAGGCTGACATATATACCTTCTTTTTTTGAAAATAATGGTGTATTCATTAAGCTGGAGCAAGAGAGAGTTCACGTGGCATCAGTAGTTCATTGCTACATGAAAGAGTATGGCACAACCTATGAAGAAACGTGCGAGCACCTAAAAGAGAAGGCAGAAAATGCATGGAGAGATATTAACAAGGAATGCATGAAGCCGATTCCAGTCCCCAGGGAAGTCATGAAGCGGCCTGTAAACCTTACACGTGTGATTGAAGTCATCCACAAGGGCAAAGACATGTATACCGATTCAACCGTTGAGACAAAGGAATGGATCCGAATGCTGCTGATAGACCCTCTTGTTGTTTGAAATCAAGATTAACAAATAATAAACGGCATTTGGTTGGACTAGGCTTCCTGTAATCAAAAGCTGTTGGCCAATAGTTTTAGCCGTATTGGGTTGTGGTGCAAATTTATATATTGCAATAAAATCCTATTTGTTGTGGAGTCCAGCATCCAGTTAAGTCCTTCAAAATATTGCTTTTCTTGTTGAACTTCAAAATCTATTGAAATAAGACAGATCGAGCCACATGCATCCAACAGACAATAATTATTTATATCACTAAATATTATTTTCGTGATAAAAATGCTACGCATCGCCGAATGTATATTGCAAATATTAATTTTCTTGTGGTATCTCCTACGAAACAATCGGTTTTCTTTTAATTTCTTTGAACAATATAGACTGACCTCTACGCAAAATCAGGATCTCCCAAGCCTCTGATCATCAATTAGATAAATATTTTTTGTAAGTTTTCAGAACTTGAAAAAATTGCTTCAACTGAAATGAGAACACACCACCTGATCACGGGACGTGAGACGGTGTCCTCGGGGACTCTACTTTTTTTTTTTTTTTTTGATAACTCTCTACCTGATTGTTGGAACTATGAAAATTTTGATTTTAGACGAAGAAAATTTCTTGTAAAAGATTAATATTTGGTTTTAAAAAAAAAACTTCGTTGCCAATAATTTATAGCAAATTCTATAAAGCAACCATTAAAGAAATTTAGTTGTCAATAATTCATGATTTTTATGTTTATGCAAGAATAAAATTTTGGCATTTTAAAATATATTACTAGTATAATAATATTTTTGCTAGTGTTTCTAAAATGCTGAAAACTTATAAAGAGTTATATATACATACACACACACAAATGCCTATTTTTTATTCTAATATTGTCCATTTAGTTAATCATAAATAATATGAAAAGCCTATTTTTTATTCTAATATTGTCCATTTAGTTAATCATAAATAATATGAAAATTTTGAATGAAAGTGATTTTGCGAGAACAAAATGCCGCAGTGGTGAGGGCAAGGAGTGTGAGGGCGGAGAGAGTAGAGCCAAATGTCCACTGGAGCTACAGCACAGCACATAGCCGGAGGGGATGATTACAGCAAGCGTCTTCGCAACAATGCAAATTGGTATAAATGAGTGACAGAAGAGTGTGCGAATAAGTGGGCAAATGGACTGCAGGAGCTCTTTGAAATTTTTTAATATCTAGTTACGCCATAAGTAGGGACAATATCAGAATTTTTGCATCTTTTAATCAAATAGATGCCCTTTTACCCACAAGATCCAACAGCATATACACACTTACACAGCAATCAAAAATTTGCTCCTTTCATACCCGGCGTAAAAGATTAGTTTTAATTTTTATAATTTTTATTATCACGAAAATCATTTCATTATTGTAATTTTCATTATATATAAACTTCATCAGAAATGTATAAAATCAAAATAATGAAATGAATTAATATGAATATTAATTTTAAATTCGCATTTTCAATGTCCAGACTATCTGAAATATCATTACAATGAAGATAAATGATTTTATAAAATATTATTACATTTAGATACATATATGAGTTAATTTAAATATTTTTTATAATTTACATATGGATATATATTTTCCAGCAAACATAGAATATACATGTATTTGACAAGTATGATGAATGAAGTGAACTGTCTATTAGGCATCAAATCATTATCGTTATTTACATATAAATGTAAATAACTACAAATAATGTGATATTTGGTGGGAAGATATACGAAATTGGCTGTATGATCTGGCCGCATCCATCCTTAGGCAGCCAAATAAATATTTACGGCAAAATCAATAACTTGTTTTAACTCCCTCAGCTTCACTCCAGTCTTTTTCCCTTTCTCGCAGGGAACCAACAGCGTTTGCACTTTGTAGCCTCTCTCTCCCCGCTCTCCTGCCTTTTCTCTGCTGGGAATGATGGAATCCTTGGGTATTTATAGGCTTTTGGGAAGCCTCTTAGTCTTAGGAGGTTTTCGCGGTGCTTGAAAAAGGAAAATTGTAGCACATTTCTGGGTTGTCCATTAGAGGGGAGGATGCTGTACGCTGCCAACCGAATGATATTGCTGCCTGGGACGCCTTCGGCGGTGTAGAAATGAGTTTCCATAGATCTGCTCTTATTTTCTATAATCCAAGGCATTATCCATATCATTTGGGGCTCACGCTGTTATATGCCTCTCCATTAGGGTGTAACTCTGGTACGCCTCAACTTTAGTCCTAACTCTATTTCTAAAACATCAACCCTAACCCTAACCCTAACCCTAACCCTAACCCTATTTATAGACTTAAATCCTAACCCTAGGGTTGAGTTTCGTGCTAGATTTCGGATTGAAATTATTCTATATATTTGTTATCTATCTTATACTTATTCAACTTTAAATCTATCATTTAAAAAATCAAAAATGATATTTTTCTTGAAATTCTATATATTTGTTATCTATCTTATACTTATTCAACTTTAAATCTATCATTTAAAAAATCAAAAATAATATTTTTCTATTTTCAAGCAAAAATTTAAGAGTGTTTAAGAATGTAAAGAAGAAAAATCTCATTTAAACATTCTCTTTATATTAAGTAGACTAATGGTCATTTCTCAAAAAAAAAAAGTAGACTAGTAGCCTGTTTTAGAAAATGAAAAGGTACATTATTTTCCTATTATACAATTTAATATTAATATCATAAACATATACATAAACATTAATATCTAATTATAAGAAAAACCTTATAATGTCAATCATAATAAAAAATATTCAACCATCATAGTATTTACTCAAATAAATTATAACAAATTTATTTCAAATAGAACAAATATCTAACTACTAATATCATATTGAAACGACCAAATAATAACATCCTACATAAGTAATTAAGTTAAAACACCAAATAAAACATCTTAAGTTCTAAAAATATTTTTTATTTTTTTATTTTGAAACTACCACTAAACCAAACTTTTTTTTCCTAAAAGAAAATATAAAAATATTATATTATATAATTGAACTTAGGGAAGAATAATGTTTATATATGATATAAAATAAATATAATATATATAAAGGGAATAGAGCTAGATTTATATGAAGTATTAAATAAATATAAAATATATGTATTAAATAAATATAAAATATATGTATTATATAAATATAAAATATATGTATTATATATAATTTGGGTTCGGGTTTAGCTCAACCCGGGTTCAAGTTCTTTTCAATTTCGGTCGGGCTAAACATGGGAAATTGGGCTCGGACTCTACAGTGTACAGTTGTAATACTATTTTAATTCGACGGGCCAAGTTCGGGTTGAGCCCGGTCTAAGTTGCACCCGTACTCTTATGCGTAAAATACAGGGTGACATTGATGTTCTCTTCAAATCACTGCAAAGCTCCAATTTTTTTCATCGTCAGCTCATCGTGTGGCCCGGACGCTGATCTCCTTCACCTGGGAGCAGGCAGCATTGCCTGCTCCCTGGCGCATACACCAATTTTTATTTTTATTTTGGAAATTTTTTCATAAAATTATTAGCCCAAGTGTATTTAACATGTGTATAAATTTTTACCATTTTTGGAGATTTTTAAATATTTATTTTTAATTTTTGAAAATCAGTAGCATTTTCGTAATTTAAATATACCTATATTAACATTTCTAAAAAAAAATTTAAAAAAAAAAATAAAAAAAAAATAGATGTGTGCACAGTGGAGTAGGCAACGCTGCCTGATCAGCGTCCGGTGGCTCTTGGGTCGTTTATCCTGAAACCACGTGTCAATGTCATCCCTCATTACCTGACCGGTATCTGGTGTCGCAGAGAGCATTCATTGCGAAGCTCGCTTTCCGTGGCTTTCCGTCACATTTGCCCCACAGCCGAGTAGTCACGTGTTCGAATGGCAACATCGGTAACTGTGGTGGCAGCGTCTTGCTTGCAAATTGGCAATGGGGGTGTCGGCCGTTTAATTTGTGTAGGAAAAATAGATACAATGTTAGAAAAATTGGTATGTTGCTGTAGGTAGGAGCTTGATTGTAACACACGTTTGAGATGATTGTATATATATATCAATAGAATTTTAAAAAAAAAAAAAAAAAAAAAAAGTCCGTGGCTTTCCCTTGAATAGTTGATGATTGGGTTCTCCCACTTTTCTTGAGTTTTTTTTACACGATCTGAACCGTTCACCGAGTCGATCCAGGTCTACTTACCCTAGGAAAAGTAACGATGGTCTTGTGCATGCCAAATATTCAAATCTGGATCGTTGAGAGCTTGATGGCGTTGGGCCTCTCCAACGACTCCATTATTGCGGACGGATTCAAGCCCTTCATTGCTTCATGACCCGTCGCTATCATGTTATGTAAACTGTGCTCTTTTAGCCTTTCTTTTAATTTTTATTCAACTTTAAAATGTGGTGTCCACGGACTCCTGCTTAACACATTTCTCTGTCACTAGGGAACAGTGGGATAGTAGCCATATGATGAGGTGGTGCGTAGATAGGAGAGTATGTGGTAGCGTAAGGGCACACTGTCACTCTTAGAACAGTATTCAGTATTTATTTTTCTAATCGGCATTCTTTCTCACCCCAGTGGCTGATAAAACAATGGCCACTTTGTGTACACGTGTTCTTTCTTTCTTTTTTTTTGGTATTTATTTTTTATTTTTTAATTTTCATTGAACCATAAAACGTGTTGTCCACAAAACCATCACACCTCTTCAAGACATTTCTCATCCTCCTGACTGACCCTAGCTATCTTCAATTCCTATCATGGAACTTTTATCTGGCAATGGCCACTTTGAGGTTCCCATAACACAGCCTCCCAAGGCCGGTGGTAAGAAGGAGATCGGCCGCTCATCTCCAAATTTCCACCCTAGTGTTTGGGGTGATCGCTTCGCTGTAATGCCACCAGAAGAAATGGCAAGTAGTAAATCAATGTTTTGTGTTGCATTTCTACTCATTATCATCATAAACTGTTCCCTACCTAAATCAACTGCATGGATTCTTTTTGTGGCATTCCCTAGGCTCTTAGTAATCTCCAATGTCTTCGTGTTGTTTTAAATCATGGATGTTTCTCTTATATTAGGTTTTGCTTGTTACACAGGAGGTTGACGCTCTCACCCAACGTAGGGCTAGAAGGCTGAAGGAAGAAGTGAAGAAGATGCTGCAAGATGCTAGTGGTGCTCTGCAAGAATTGGATTTGATCAATGAAATCCAAAGGCTAGGTGTTGCCTACCACTTCGAGGCAGAGATAAAAAATGCATTAGATAGGATTCGTAATGCAAGAAATTATGATAATGACGATGATGATCTTCATTTTGTGGCTCTAAGGTTCAGGCTACTAAGACAAGATGGTTATAACGAATCATCCGGTAAGTCAAATTCACTACCACAAAGTTACTTAAAAATTAAAATTCTGCCAATATTTGATAGAAATAACAGAATTTTTTTTGCATATGCATTATGAAAAGTATGTGTTTAGAAAGTGATAAAATTTATGTGATATGATATTGAGAAGTAAAGAAAATAAAAATAAAATAAATAAAGTAGTTGTGTAGAAAATGGAAAAGCATGGTAGCTATATAGGAAAATATAAAGAAATGATTAAAAAATTTGATAACTATGAAGAATGAAAATTTTAGAATTGAAACGTTTTAGCCTCACATTTTTCCCTTACTGCGAAACACACTCAAAATTTTAATATCCCTTGAAACTTTAAAAAATTCCAGATATAGATAATTCGGCCATGATCGCGCTTTTCAAAAGAAGTCTACAAATAAGAATAATTGTTGTTTTATCGACGTTTTTGAAATCTTTATAGAAATATCTATGTTTTACGTCTAAAACATTTTACGATTGTCAAAAGTAGATGTGTTTAAAAAGTTTAAAGGGGAGAATGGGGAGTTTAAGGCAGCGTTAAGAGACGACGTAAGAGGATTGTTAAGCTGGTATGAAGCAGCGTATTTTCGCACACATGATGAGAGCATTTTGGATGAAGCTATTGATTTCACCACCAAGAACTTGAAGTCCATGTTGCCCCATTTGAGCTCTCCCCTTTCAGAACTAGTCGAGCTTGCTTTGGATACGCCCCTCGTTAAGCGCGTTGAGAGACTTCAGTCAAGGCAATTCATCTGTATCTACCAACAAGAGAAACAGAGAAATGATTTACTCCTGGAGTTTGCAAAGTTGGATTTTAACATTTTGCAAGCATTGCATAAGAAAGAGCTAAGTGAACTCTCAAGGTATGTTTTCTCTGCGTTTGCCCAAAGTGAAACAAAAACTAACCTAATGTTCCTTTTAAGAGACTACTAATTTGTAATGTTTTTTATAAATTGTTATCCCGAACGTGACGTAAATATCATCATATTTTATATCATCACAGGTGGTGGAAGGAGAATGAGTTTGCAACAAAACTGCCATTCATTAGAGACAGATTAGTGGAAGCCTACTTTTGGATATTAGGGGTATATTTTGAGCCGCATTATTCCCAAGCCAGAAGGATTACAGCGAGAATGATATCCTTGCTTTCAATCATGGACGACATCTATGATGTCTATGGCACATTAGAAGAACTTGAACTATACACAGCTGCATTTAAAAGGTATATACAAATTTGCTGCCTTTGATATGTTCTCATTTATGCATACTATTTTAATTTGCAAGATATACGCAATAAGAAGCGAAATAACAACCTGATTTCAGATGGGACTGGGCAGACCTGGATCAGCTACCAGATTACATGAAGGTGCATTTCAATGCCTTCCTAACCGCTTTAGAGAAATTCCAGGAAGAATTGAGCGAGGAAGGAAACTGCTCATACCGTATTACATGCCTCAAGAAAACTGTATGTTCTTTTGGGAACTGTTTTGTTCAAGAATTCCTCTAATATAGTTGTTTACGTTTTAGTGTAATTTGCAAATATAATTATATAATTTGACCATAATTACGAATATACATACTAACATAGTTTAACTATAATTACAAATATATCCACATTATCAAGCTTCTATTATTAGGGGTGGGAATCGGGGCGGGTCGGGACGGGTCAGGGTGTGCCCAACCCTGACCCTAACTTTCAAAAATCTAGTTTGACCCTTATTTTTTTTCGGGTCGGGACAAGATCGGTTTGACCCTTACTTTTTTTTATTAGGTCTCGGGACAAAATTCGGGTCGGGAACGGGTCGGTTTCGGGACGACGAGTCGGGCAAAAACTACGGGTCAAGTAAGAAATTTTTAAGAATTTATGAACCTATCAAGTATAAAAACAAATCTATATTAAATTTAACTACTGTATACTTCAATTTATTATTAATCAGTCAAAGTAAAACATAAATCCTTAAATAAAACATGAATGTTTATTCACCTATATAAGAACAAGTTAATAAAACATACCTTCAGGTTAGGTTTAGAAAATATATTATATAATAAACTTGAACGGGATAGATTTATACAAATGGGGTAAAAGTTGTGGGTTGTAGTGTGTCTTATTGTTATGAGAGTGGTCAAAGTGGTTGGAATAATATTTAGTTATTTATCCAAAGTTAGTCTCATCAGTTGCGTAGAGGAGGAGCGACGCCGTGAAAAGTGGTCCAAGTGGTTGGACAAATATTTAATTATTTATCTAAAATTAGTCTCATAAACTGCATAGTGGAGGAGCGACGTCGTGAAAAAAATTGCCAATATAAAGAAGTTTTCATGTCATATAATACCAATAAAAAAAAGAACTTTTTTTAAAATGTGAAATATAAATGCAAAAGATGTATGTAGCTTTGATGTAATTTCAGACAACCATCTACTAATAATACAATTTAATATCCCGTGATCTTTGTTACATTGTTTAGAAATAGAAAATATTATGATTATAAATGTCATCAATGAAAAGCAAAGGTTTTGGGGAGAGATGAAAATATGTATGAATAATGTTTAAAACAGTATGTTTTGGATGGCCTGATCCTAGTTTTCCTTTGCAAGAAAAATAAAATAAACATATTCATAGCAGTTTTATATTGGTGGTGGTGGAAATGGTATTGAAAAACATTATTTCAGAAAACGCAAAAAAAACGCAAAAAATGGAGCTATCAGATTCGAAGCAGCGACCTGTGCAACTATTACCGTCAGCTCTACCAACTGAGCTAAGTTCGGTTTGTTTGTTACGGTATTACTTATATAATACTTATCCAATTTCTTCAGCGGGTCAGCGGGGCAGGTCCGCCCCGACCCGCAATTTGTTGAAATTTCTAAACCCTTGAACCGCCCCGCCCGCCCGGGTACATAACCCCGACCCGCCCCGGTATAAAATAGGGTCGGGGCGGGGCGGGTCACGGGTCGACCCGCCCCGATTCCCACCCCTATCTATTATAGTATTATTACGGGGTAGGTATACGCAACTATATACAACCATGTAGGTATGTTGGTGTATATTTTACATTACATCTCAAATTTTATTATAATCAAGCTCTAAAACAATTCTTACAAATTTTCAAAGGGAAACTATAAGCTTCCAAACACCCAGAAAAGAGACCACAAGCTCCCAAATATCATTAGTAAGATAATACTCCTAAAACCACCTACACCCAAATAACAAACCAGGACTTTTTATTAAAATGAGTGATAAAACACCCCCATGTGACTTCGAACTCAGGACCCGCCAAAAATGAGACACTAAACAAAAAATTTTGATATGAAATAATTTGCAAATATACTTACATAGTTTTTATATAGTTGTAAATATATCCATGTTGTAATAGTGTTGCACATTACCAGCGGCGTTGAGGTGTATTTATAATTATGGTCAAATTATGTAGGATTATTTGTTATTTCTGAAATTACATTGGTATATTTACAAATTATCCTTTTTTCCATCTTGAAAAAATCCCGGTTAACAGAATTTTTTTACTTTTTTCCGCCATTTGTCACAACTAAATTGATGATTTAGTGTATGCGATTCTCCTCAGTTACTTCTTCTAAAAGCTACTACAGGACTCAATTTTTATAACTTGAATTCTCCATGTCTAATGGTTATATGTATAACCAACTCAATGCATTCAATTTTATCTCTTTAGGAATTGAAGTAGAAATTCATCTTGCGCATTATATGGTTTATAAACATGATTTCTGTTCAGCGTCGAAGGCTATATATGTATGTTAGGACAATGAAATTGAGTTGGACGGCAAGGAAAATAATATCAGCGTATGTAAAATGAGGCATGATATAGCGGGTAAAGATTGTTAAATACGGCCAAAGTAAACCTAAGTCTTTGCAATGGTAAAAAACAATATTTATTTGCTAAAAACCTAACATATTCGGCTGAAGCATAGTTGCAAACGAATTTATCCATGACACTGAATAACTCTTGTTGCAAGAAGTTGAAGCCAGCAATCAAATAAAATTTTAGCTGCAAAATATTGGCTTTAGCAACCAAGTATAGTTGCAAATAAGTAGGGGTCTGATCATTTTAAAATGGTCCGAAACTACTAGTCTAAAAATATAATTTTTTATTTTTTAAAGAGTGTCATAAAACTATTATTTTAAGATTATTTAATATATAAATCAATTACTACTTGCAAGTAGCATAGATGGTAGATGACATATCCTTTTAGGCAAGTAATCTAAGTTCGAAACTTAGCATGAGAGCTTTGTCTTCCATTTAATATTTAGGAACTTGTAATCTCCACTTTAATAGTTGGGAGTTTATAGTCTCCTCATTGATATTTGAAAGCTTATAGTCTCTTCATTTGAATTTTGTAAGAATTATTTCAGTGCTTGATTATAAGATATATTAAAATATAATATAAAATACTTCAATAAAAAATATATATCAACTTTTATTATTTTTATTAAGTATAGCTAAATCAATAGTTTCAAAAAAAAAAATTAAAAAATAAAAGAATTGACCCGGGCGCACATGATCACGTGCACAAATATTACGTGCACCTTGGCAATAGCAACAACTTGTTTCGTTGCAAAAACCGTAGCGCTCCCCTTCTGTTGGTATCTGTAGGTTGCTATTTGCGAGGGGTATCGTACCGTACCAAATCAAACGCTATTTCAAAATAAAATTTACGTTTATGTATTTCCTTTTTCTTTTCAATCCAAGCAGCTCGCCAATTAACCATTGATATTTAATAATGGTTCTCATTAATATTCAATTAGGCGGTGCCTGGTAACCTATAAAACTTTTTATATTAAAATTTTTCATTTTTCATAATTATTTTATTTTCGATCATTTTTCGCTTCTTTTTATACAATTTTCCTAATTTTCAAATATTTATACACAACTACCAATATATTTAACTTATCTATTTTAGCTTGATTATCTTTATTACTCCTTATTACCTCTATCATTTTACATCACTTTCTCACATTTCAAAAAAAATTTGCATCAAAAATTTTATAACTTCTCATACGTACCCTTAATGATATTTAATAGTATATTACTGATTTTATTTTATTTTTTGTATGTTTAGTGTACTGAAATGGCTAAAGCCTATGAAATCGAATCAAGATGGGCAAATGCCGGATACGTTCCAACAGTCGAAGAGTACTTGAAACCTGCACTAGTCAGCTGTGGTTACGCTTGTCTCACCGTGATTTCTCTCGTCGGAATGGGAGAAATTGCAACAAAAGAAGTATTCGACTGGGCCATTAATACGCCCAATGTGGTTAAGGCAAGTTCTCTTCATTGCCGGTTAATCGATGACATCAATTCTAACCAGGTATATATACATGCCACATCGATCTATTAATTTGAAATTTTTTTCAGCAAATGATGATGTAATGTTTGGCCTAGCCAATTTTTAGGATTTTCACCATGCAATAATTTCATTCTTAATTATTATATGCAGTAATAAAGGCAGCCAACTTAGTAGCCAACCTTAATTCCCAGGGTATACCCGAATCCAGTTGTACTAGCGGAAAGTCATCCTAATGTTAACTCATTAAAAAAATCTTGGTCCTTATTATAATTCATTCCTAAACATTGCAATTCCAACCCTATTCCATTTAACATACACTGACAGGGATTCTAGTTGTTATAACGGGCTGGTAAAAGGGATTATTAACTGGTTGAATAATAAAAAAATAAAAATAGCAAACTATTTAAAATGTAATCCTAAATAATTAACAGTGGCTTCTAATGTTATTAATTTAGTTGAATTTAAGACATTAATTTTCAAAAATATTTTTATTGGAATGCTGATTCTATTATTGATAAGTATGCACAACTTATAAAATAAACATCGAAAAAATATTAACTTTTTAACTTTGCATATTATAAATGGATTTAACGTGTTAATGAGTTGAATTATTATAAATCATTGAACAAGCAGATGAGAACGGGTTGCACGAGCCATGTAAACAGATTGGTAGGTTGAAAATCTTAACACTACTCCACCGCAAATTGGATTAGGTAGACTAGGTTGCGGACCAATCCTAACTCGGTTAGGTTCCTAATTATTATAGATAGTTTTATTTAGAAGTATATATAGCTTAACGTTGCTTGTAAATAATATTCATACATCTAATATTAAAAAGTAGCTGCATGCCTGCATCTATTCTTATGCTGCTAATGATTTACCTATTCAGTTGCTCCATATAAATATTTGCAACCAAAAAATGTAGATGCAACCAAATTCATGTTATATATAACAAATTAAAATAATGAACCCATTTAAGGAAACTTCTTGTAGGAAGATATTTGCTATTTGATTGAAGTCGAGTCTCATCAATCTATATATAACTACTTTGCCTCACATGATTACAACTTTTTACTAACAATGATGGATTAATGAAGCTGGAGCAAGAGAGAGTTCACGTGGCATCACTAGTGCATTGCTACATGAAAGAGTACGGCACAAATTATGAAGAAACATGCAAGATTTTAAAAGAAAAGGCAACAAATGCTTGGAAAGAGATTAACAAGGAATGCATGGAGCCGATTCCAGTTCCCAGGGAAGTTATCAAGCGGCCTGTAAACCTTACACGAATGATGGAACTTCTGCACAAGGACAGAGACATGTACACCAATTCAGCAGGTAAGGCAAAAGATTGGATCACAATGGTGCCGCTTTTGCTGTTTGAAATCAAGATTAGCAACATGCGCATTTAGTTGCTCTTGCGCTAGGCCTGTTGCCTGTTGCCTGTTGCCTGTTGGGGAGCTAATTTTATTACAATAAAGTTCCATTGGTTACAAAGTCTACCATCCAAGCCCTTTAAAATTTAATTTTTCTAGTTTAAGTCCAAAATTTATTCAAATCAGACAAGTGACCAGCATTGGCGAATTAATTATCAGTCACAGTTATCAGCATCGGCAGCGAAATGATTGCACCTAATTCTGCTGGCAAAACCAAAAAAAAAAAAAAAAAAAAAATTCAAAATCCTGTTCCCACTTCCCAGTCCAGGTTAGCTAAATAGGGGCATTTGGTTGCACTAGTCTTTTCTTTTTCTTCTTCATCATGTCACCTCTTTGAATAACCAATCAACTTACGGAAGATCACAACACAAGCAACTTGTGAAGGACAACTACAGGAGAGGAATACAAGACGAATATTTCTACCCAACTTCGAACCCCCGCCTTTCACATACACAACGCGCACTCGTGTCAACTAGTCATCCAAGCGGTGACCGCACTAGTCTTTTCTTGTAAAGAAAAACTGTTTCCAACAAACAGAAAGCGTCAGCTATATCGGTGTGCTGCCTTTTTTTCTGTGATAGCGTCGGGGTGCTGCTTAGGCAGTAGAGTTCTATTTGTTGTGGAATCCACCATCCAAACCTTTTAAAATAATGCTTTTCTTGCGGACTCCAAAATTGACTGAAAACAGACAATGACCGATCGACACTAAAGGTCAGAAAAAACAGAAAAACATCTCCAATTGAATTCAACGATTTCCATTGCCTTGATACACAGACCAAAAAACTACCAAAAAATATGCAGTAAAATAAGGTTTAGAGGTTACATTGCAGGCCGGAAAATTCTATGCTGAATCTTACTTTGGAAATCGTTCCACTTGGAAAGAATTGGTTTTCTCTTTCTTTAAACGACAGATTATAGACTAGCCTCAATGTAAAATCAGGACACCCCCAAGGTGTCCCATCGTCAATTGGATAAATATCTTTGTAAGTTGGCAGGACTAGAATATCAGCTTCGACTGGAATTTAGTGAAGCAAACCTGATGGCTCCAACCCACCACCTGATTGGCTTGAACCAGCGTCTCCTATGCCTCATTGCCCCCAACCAGAGTTTCCAAAGCCGCGTGATTGGCTCAAACTAGAGTTTCCAAACACACTGCTCGATTGACTAGAATTCGAATCACCGAAACCACTGGACCCTCCTACACCGTAGTCCCTAGAACCACTAGAATTTTTGGATCCTGAGTTGCCGAACCCACCAGAATTCCCTGAATCAGAGCCTCCAAAACCACCAGAACGGCCGAATCCAGAACCACCAAAACCACCAGAGCGTCCTGAATTAGAGTCGGTAAAACTACCAGAATGTGCTCTACCGGTGTCACCAAAACCGCCAAAACGCCCTGAACCAGAACCACCAAATCCACCAGGACGGCTTGATCCAGAGTCACTAAAAGCACTAGACCTGCCTGAACTTGATCCACTGAAGGAACCAAAACGGCCTGAAGCAGATTCACCATAGCCACCACCTGTGCGACCTGATGAGCCACCAGAACGACCAAATCCAGAACCACCATAGCCACCAGAACGACCAAAACCAGAATCATTCAAACGGCCGCCGCCACCAAAGGAACCAAACCGACCACCACCACCACCCATGTCACCATGCATATCTCGGTTAGCACCATCGATAGTAATCCTAGGGAGCTGATGCATAGAAGAAAATCACTAACATAGTCAGGCAACGCATCCAAGAAGTTGCAAAAAGAAATAGCTGAATAAAATAACACTTTAACTGATGATGGTAAAAACAAAACAAGAAGTAACATTCTTACATTTTCATAACAATGAATAGAGCACCAAAAATTCATGAAATTACTTCCAATTACAACATTCATCAATTAACACACTGCATGGAGTTAATTATTCCGTAATGACCCAACCAGGACTGTATGAGCATAATTTTGGTCACAATGGGGGAAGTCAAAAAAATGTCACCATCATGAGATTGTTAAGAAAATTTCATGACTATTCATGGAACTCTTCCCACAATGAAATAAATATCTATAATTCATGAAGTTCATAGCTGAAACCAAAGGCCGAATGGTAGTTGGTGTTTGAAAATGCATTATTTATAACAAACCAGCTAAATTCAAAATTAACTAGATTTGAAATAACAGAACTCCATTAAATACTTTTTGGGATTCAGAAGGCCAAAGTTTGTATTCATGAACATGTTAAGTCCATATTTACCTCCAAGTACCAGTATAATGAACGAAGAACTACACAACTAGTCCAAACAAATAACAGCAATAGTTCCTTCATAAAATTCTTCATGAGCATATTTCTCATTCAACAGCTTTGTTCGTGGAGCTCCACAGCTGACACAATTCAGGGAAAGCAACTTTGTATGCTAAAATTATGATGAAGTGGAAAAGAGAAGTGATGCATATTTAACCAGCCAGTGGTGATAGTCAACATTTACCTCTTTGAACTTGCATCCGACATCCTGCTCAATGACCCTAACAGACCTGGTTTGCTGTTCAGTGTAAATTAGAATAGCAGTCCCTGTCTTACCAGCACGTCCCGTTCGTCCTGATCTGTGAACAAATATCTCTGAAGAGTTTGGAAGCTCATAATGGATTATCTGGCGAAACACAACGAGGACAAATTACCAAAAGAAATACAGCCCAAATTATAAAGGAAAAACCACAAAGAAACACTACATAGAAGTCCAAATGGGACGTCACCACTTGGACGTGCAAGTGGCTTACATGAGTATACATAGGATGTTAGGGTAAGAAGATCCAAAGTTTGAAGTTAGGTAAAGACAATGAACTCATTACCCCTTCCCTAAAGCACACCTCTGTTAAGCACCTGGTCATCCAAGTTGGTGGCTTGATTAAAAAAAAATTCCAAATAGGATGATTATGCATTTAAAATGCCCACCAAATTAGCATTCAACCTATCATTCAGTGAATAAAATAATCTCTTGAAGCTAAAGAATCCTACCATATCATCAGGAAGCAGCTGCTAAAGCCCATCAACAAAAAATGGCTTGCCAAAAATGCATTCTCAGGTAAATAACAGAAGGAAAAGCTTGAAATGGTTAATGTGGAAAATACTAAAAAAAGTCATGAGAAGACATCAGCCCAGGACTGTCAATATTAGAATCATGCCCTTAAACGCTTCATGAAATGGGAGATAAAACTAAAGAAAAGATGACGAAGGTCTATCAAGGTCCCAAACACAGTAACACTCATGTCCCAATTCTTTCATCCAAGAAATACCAGTCAAATAGCAAATTTAAAGTTTGGAGAAAATGCTTTTCAATCATTTTAAACATGCTCAAAAACATAATTGATAAACAACATCATGGTGCCAAAAATGCAAAACCCTTACCAGATCAACATTGGGTACATCAAGACCACGAGCAGCAACATCAGTGGCAATTAATATGTTGAAACGGCCATCACGGAAACCCGCTAGTGTCCTCTCCCTCTGATTTTGTGAGATATCTCCATGCAAAGGCTCACACCTAAAACTGCGTCCCATAGAATATGCCAATCGATCTGCGTCACGTTTTGTTTGAGTGAAAACGATACATTTGCCTCCTTTAGCATGTTCCTATCAAAGACATTTGCGCAAGAACCAAGGATAGATCATGAGATTTCCATCCAAAAAAATAATAATAAGGATAGATGATGAGAGAACTAATGGCTCTTACCTTTCTAACAACTAAAACGAATGCACAAAGATATGTATTTAAAATATATATATATTCAAGCTAGTATTATAAAATAAAACTGCCCAAATATAAATATGAGAGAGGCAGGTTTTCAGCACATACTGTTATCAGAGGTCCAAGGATAGATGGCTTGGAAAACATATCTGATGCAATAGAAAACAGAGCAATTCCCTCTGCCAATTTCTTATCAGAATCTCCAACCTGGAAGTTCAAGTTAACCATAAGTTCCCTTGGTGACAAGCGCTTTTGAAGCAATTCATTTTACATGATGTAAGATCAAAATATAAAATACTGTTAGCATTCCTCATCTTATTATCTTCCCTAATTGAGGAAATGCAGCCCCTTAATTTATCCAACTGTGAAACTCAACAAGAAACATGTTAGTTAAGACTTCACAATCCACGATATCAAAGTCAGAACAAGCCATCACACATAGATCAAAGAAAATCATAGACTTCAAAATGTAATTTTTAGCAATTTCAAAATTATGTAAATGGCTCCAACACTTCTCCATAAAGATTGGTTGGTTATCATATTTCTCAAACCTAAAACTCTTACAGTTAGTTACAATAAAAAAAGAGAGGTAGCTTTGTATTTAGTGCACTAGAAGGTCTAGACAAATGGTGGTTGAGGTAAAGATAAAAGGCAGGATAATATATCATAGTTATATTGAAAAACTGACGCAAAATACACATCACACAGGCATACTCACAAGATCAATTGTTACTGGATCTTTCAGGTACTTCTGGGTCAGCCTCCTTATCCAATTGGGCATCGTAGCTGAGAACATCATGCTTTGATGTTTTTGGGGTATTTTTTGCAAAATTATTTCCACATCTTCATCAAATCCCACATTAAGCATCTGATCAGCTTCATCAAGAACGACAAATTGCACCTCTGACAAATTTAGGGCACCTCTCTTTAGTAAGTCAATGATGCGACCAGGTGTCCCAACAACCACATCAACACCGTAATCAAGAGTATGCATTTGAGATGATATTGGCACACCACCATAAACACAGATTGTATCCAAAGCAGGAGCAGATTCTCTAAACTCTTTTTCAACTTGGCGAGCAAGCTCTCTGGTGGGTGCCATCACCAAAGCTAAAGGGTTTCTTCCACGCCTAGAGGTTGACAAACAAAGACATAAAAAACTCATTCTTCAGAAATTGTAGCGCTAGCATGCATTGCAACTTATGCTGTGAACAGAAAAACATCAAAAAGAAAAGGGAAGAGAACAAACCCACGCTTGGCATTGAATTGTATGATTCTATCCATAATGGGGATTCCAAAAGCTAAGGTCTTTCCTGTTCCAGTTCTGGCCCGACCAATCATGTCACGTCCCTGCATTGCTGGTTCGAGAACAGCTCTCTGCGGCACCACATAGCAATGCAGTCAAAGACATGTACAAATCGATATTATTAAAACAAGACCAAATAAGTCGGTTCAGATAAGAAACACTCAAAACCCTGACCAATATGATCCGTAGGCAATTTTAAAACTTATTAAATCAAGACCAAATTAGTCAGTTCAGATGGGAAACAGTCAAAATCCCGACCAATATGGTCTGTATACAATTTTCAAGCCATGTTGAACCATGCGAGTCAGCCTGAACTTCAAAAAAAAAAAAAAAAAAGACAAGGAGAAGAAAGTTCATGTTCGGGAAGTGATAAAACTTTTGGATGAAAATTTTTTGATATTAAAGTTTTTGATTTGGAAGAAAACGATGTGATATGTTGCATCAACTGGTTCATTTCAATGGTGATGCTGGAACTAGAATACGAGCGGGCCCTCCGGCATTTGTCTTCGGAATAAACCGCATTCAATGGTTGAAGTCTCACCTGTATCGGGAAAAGCTTGGTGATTCCTCTCTTGGAAAGCGCTCCGACTATCTCATCCGAGATACCGAGTTTAGCAATTTCGAGCCCTTCGTCGCTGTCCGCAATCTTCCTCCCTTCTCTCTCCTCTTCGTAGAAATCATCGACCGCATATTCTGCCCTGCCAACATCCGAAGCCTTAAAGCCAAGCGGCCGAGCGGAAGAATGGAATCTCCTGGCGAGGGAACCTAGACACGCTCTCTCCGGAGCATCTCCGAAGTGATTGGAAGTCCGTAATTCGACGCCAATAAGGGCGGTGACGCCGGTAGCGGAATCCGGCAGCGAAGGCAGGGGAGAGAGGCGGCATTGAAGGGAAATGAGGGAGGAGAAGGAGCATCTGGACGCGTACTTCCGGAAGAGAGAGTTCATTTTCGAGGGGGGCGGGGGAAGAGACAGATGGGAGGCCGGCGGACAAGGGAAGGCAAAACCTCAGGGGAGAAGGGTTTTTGGGAGGGAGATATTTATGCGCGAGGCGTCGAAGGGTTTTTGACTTTTGAGTCGGTTTCCTAGCCTATACAACGCCCGCCGGGCGTGAAAAAATATTTTTAATTATTTATTTCTACAGGTGTGGGGAGTGGGGACTGGGTTCGCACAAAGGGACCTTAGCGGTGCAACTCGGACCGCAATCTCCTGCGCCCGGGAGCAGGCAGCGCTCCCTGCTCCCGGGCGCATATACTTATTTTTTTTTATTTTTTTTCAAAATTTTTTCATATAACTGTTAATCTAGGTGTATTTAACATGTGTATAAATTTTTACCATTTTTGGAGTATTTTAAATATTTATTTTTTATTTTTGAAAATCAGTGGCATTTTAGGTAATTTAAAATTACGAAAATGCCACTGATTTTCAAAAATAAAAAATAAAAATCTAAAATACTCCAAAAATGGTAAAAAAATATACACATGTTAAATAAACCTATATTAACATTTTAAAAAAATAATAAAAAAAAAGAGGTTTGTGCGCCCGGGAGCAGGGAGCGCTGCCTGCTCCCCGGCGCAGGAGATTGCTGTCTGTGCAACTCGGCACATGAAATTTGAATTTATGTTGACCTTAATTTTAATCTTATTTATAAAATATTAATTTTAAACACCTGCTAAATAAATTTATATTTTATTTAAAATATTGATGAATTTACATTTTATTTAAAAATGATAAGTTTAGAATTTCATATGAATAAATAATAATAACAAATCAGGTAAGTAAACATAATAATATATAATCAAACTACATATTTTTTAATAATAGTAATATAAATAATATTTTTAGAAAAAAATTAACATAAAAAATAAGATAAAGAAAGAAAATTAATGAGTGTAAAAGTAAATGATAGAAATAAAAAATAAATATAAATGAAAATAATATACTTTATTTATAATAAAATTACAATATGTCAAACATGTATTCAAATATAGATATAATAACATAAAATATGAAGAATATAAAGAAATATTGTTTAAATAGTATATATATATAATATATTTTATAATAAATATAAAATGAGAAATCAGGCTTGGGTTCGGGTTCCCTATCATATTTACAAATCGGGTTCCTCAAGTTTGGGTTCTACGGGTTTGAGTTACAAAAGAATAAGTTTCAACACCGGTCAAAATCGGATTCGGCGGGCCGGGTTCGGGCTCAACCCGGCCAAAATTGCACCCCTACAAAGGGTGCGCCTATTTATAATAAAAAAATCTTAAAAATTTTTAAAATTTAAAATTTTTTACCTTCCATAGTCATCTTATTTTTTAATTATTTTTTATATTTTTCTATACAACTATCCTACTTTTCAATCATTTCTATATAATTAATTACCTATACAACTAACTTATCAATTTTAACTTTATTTTCTTTACTCTTTATCATTACCCTTATCATATCATATCATTTTTTATTCGGAAACTTCTATATCAAAATTTTTTCATCCAAAAATTTTATCATTTCCCAAACACATCCAAAATCTTGTTCCAATGGAATTTAATAATTTTTCAAATAAATAATTTTATTTGTAAATTTTAAAAAAACCCACGTATTTAGATCTTTTTAATTTGTAAAAGACAAAAATATCAAATAAATTTTAAAATTTGCCAAATTCCACCCACATAAGGCCCAAAGATGGCTGATACATTTATAAAAAGCTAATTTTTTTAAAAAAAAATAAATTTTAGAGAACTCATAAAAAACATGACTAAAAAGTCGATGTGTTTAAATCTATTTATTTGGTTACAAGTACAAGCTTTATCCAAATTAAATATGTTTATAAGTGGCATTTATTTAAAAATATATATGTAAATGACGAAATAGGCATAATTCCATACATCTTGCTTCATTGGAACTCCTATTGAGCGGACTAAAAAAATATTTTTTCTAATTTTTAAAATTTTTATTGAAAATGTTATTCTAAGTAGATTTAACTTATGTACCAAGTTTTATTATTTTTTAAGATATATATTTTTAATTTCAAATATGGAAACATTTTATTCATTTTTAACTCCTCAAAATAACTAAATGGCCCCATATTTGGAATTCAAAAAATATATACACTTTCTAATATATGAGTTAAATATAATTAGAATAATACTTTTATAAAAGATCGAAAAATAGATAAAGGTGCTGGCTACATGGGATCTTCTATGCAATTAACTTTATGACTTGACATTCATTATGAAAAATATTTAGATTCATTGACATATATTTTAAATGTAATAATACTTTGTAAATTTATTTATCCATGTTATAATGAATTTTCAACTGCTTAGATGTTGAAAATCTAACTTTAAAGTAGATATTTGATATTAAATTATTTTATAATATTGATTTTTCACATTTGTAAATTAGAGAAATAATGGAATTTTCACAACAATATAAATCATATTAAACATAATATATAGAAGAGATTTCTAATCACAGAAAAACGATTCTAGGCCCATGAGCTATAAGTCTCACTATATGATATTGTTTGCTCTGGTTCGGCAACTTAGTTGTAATGTTTTAAAATATACTCTCTTCTCATTTGGATGCCAGCTTCCGTTTAGTTCGTACTTAAAATACAACTCAATTCAATGCTTCAATTTACAAATCTAACTTTCATCGGCTCAACTATTTGAACCACATCTATTGAAGGGGTTTACTCTGATATTACTTATAACGCACAAATCTAAGAAAACCATATTAGGCCTATGAGATATGGGTCTCATTATATGATATCATCTCCTCTAGTTTGACAGCTCAATCATACAATGTTAAAAATGCATTAGATCATTTTTAACTTGAGACTTCCTTATAAAACCTCAAGAACTGCCCTCCTCCCACTCCCTTTTTTAATCTAAAATTCAATTCGGAGTTGTTACAGATAGCGAAGATAAAATGCTAGCTTTTTACAAATAAGTAATGATTTAGTAAAATAAGATGAGGTATTTTCTTCTAATATAAAATCATAACATCAGTCTCGTAAAGAAGTTAGAGATGCAAAGGAAGCATAGAATTAGTTTTGTTATTGTTCAAACTTAAGGTGTGAATCCACTAGTTTATAAATTTATAGTGTTAATTTTTTTAAAAAAAAAAATCATGCATTTGAGTGTGTCTGGCATTGTAAAAAAAAAATTCTGACAAAACTTTTTTGTACAACTAAGCGTAGTAACTGGGAGTATGCACATAAAAAGAAAAAAGGTGAATTTCCTTTTTACGTGCATAGAGATTATCCAATTGAAACCAAGACATTACTTATACATATATGTCAAACTACTTAGTTGTGCAAGTATTTACATAGGAGAACGTCTGTGAAACACATGTAAATGATAATATTAAAGAGAAGGCTAGTCGTGAACTGGCTTAAACCAGTAACTTCACATATGGTGTGTTTGTTTGGGATATAAACATGTCAACCAAAACTTTTCAATCTAAAACTTTTCATTCTCCATAACTACTCTATTTTTTAATTATTTTTTCACATTTTTCTATACAAACTACCATACTTTTCAATTACTTCTACACAACTATCTATATAACTAACATATCTATTTTAACTTTATTCTCTTTATTTCTCATCATTACTCCTATTATATCACATCATTTTTTATCAATGTGGCGACTTCTATCTCAAAAACTTTTCATCAAAAGTTTTACCCTCAACCAAACACACCCATATTGTCATTTCTACACTTTTGCCGGAGCGTTGTTCCTTAATGATGAGTTAAGGATAAATAGTTAGAATACTTAAACTTTATTTATGAAATGGTGTGAGATACAGGAAAGGCACTTCTAAATGGAACAAATAAAAAAGGACCAGTTCAACAATTCAATGTCACTTCTTTTTCCACGACGAGGAGAAAAGAGGTTATTTTGACTGGTTTATTTATTGGTATTTTTACAATGTGATATTTTGATATTATAATAAAGTACATTTATATTTTTTTTGCTATAAAGGGAAATTTTTTATATACACCCAATACCAAAGGAAATATTGTAAAAAAATCATATTGTAAGAAAATTGTAAAACTCCCACTTTAGAGAGATTATTTTGCAAAACTTCTCTACGCATGAGAGGAGACTTGAACCAGGTTTGGCAAGATATCAACCCTCCACCAGTTACCACATGGGCAATTGCCCCATAGCATGACCAGTTTTTAATTTCATTTGTATTGTTATGTTTAGTTTAGTTGATTATTTTAGTTAGAGCAAATACGACATACACCTACGAATTTTACCCTTAATTTACTTATACACATGAATTTTCAAAAATTCTAAATATACGTATATGTTTTGTTTAAAATTTCACTTATGCTATTGAGATTCTTTAAATGAGCCATTAGCCTCCCTAGGAGATGACGAATATGTTTAAGTCCTAATATAATTTGAAGTTGGTTTCTTTAAAGTAAAAAATTTATATTTGAATAATATATTATTTTATAATTGTAGAATTATAAAAAATCACCATGATATGAATTTTTAGTTATAAAATTATAATTAAGGATGACTATATTTGTCATTTTCTAAGGGTTTAATGTCCCTTTAACGGATCTCTAATAACATGGATGTAAGTAGAATTTTATGCAAAATACATAAATATATTTTTAATTTTTGAAAGTTAGTAGATATAAGTGGAATAAGATACACGTAGAATTTACTCTCATAATTAAAATAGACGAGAGTGTGTTTGGTAAGTTATAAAACTATCGATGAAATTTTTTTTAATATAAAAGTTATTAAATTGGTAAAAAATTATGTGATATAGTAGAGGTAATAATGAGGAGTAAAAAAATAAAAATAAAATAAATAGATTAGTCATATTAGTAGTTGGGCCGAAATAATTGAAAAGTAAAGTTTATGTATAAGAAAATGTAAAGAAAATAATAAAAAATAAAATAATTACCGAGAGAGTGAAAAGTTTAATTGGAAAATTTTAACTTGAAAATTTTTACATATTGCAAGCACATCCAAAATTTCATTCATTAGCTCCACGAGACCAGCACAGTAATTTTCCGTCTCACCACCCGCTAGATTGGCGGCTGCAATCATATTCATACCCATTATACCCAGCCGAGAAAAGGCTGTCATCCAATCCAAAGCTTTTACCCCCCCCGGACATCTCCATACAAAATGCACTGAACCAATGGCTCTCTAATCAGACCAACGCCTGCCCACATTTCCCTTGAAAAAATCTCGCTCGCCTTCCACGCCCCAGCTTCCGTTTCTCCGCAAATTCTCCACCACTCGCTACTGCTGCGGCTTCTGCTCTACTTATGAGGCAGGTTGCGGTGATAGGAAGTGGAAGTAAGTGGAGTAGAACCGAGTCACCCACTCGCCATTTTAATTTGTTCTTTCTCTTTTTTTTTTTCTTTTTTTTTTCATCCGTTTCTTAAAATTCCGGGGTTCCATGATGCTTTGGGTCAGTGTCCGGCGCTGTCTGTGCGGCGGCTTTGGCTGGAAAAGGCCTCGCCGTGTCTGTATTCGAGTCCGGAAGAGGGCCTGGTGGAAGAACATCACAAAGAAGGTATGAATTTAGTTAACTAGCATTTGAATTCTAAATACATGCATTAGTAACTTGTAAAAAATTTCATGCTCTATGGTGTTTGATGTACAGGTTAACTTGTTTTAGACTTTGGAGTTTCGACTAGAAATTTTCAGTCATCATCATCTAATTTGTCGTATCATTTCCTCTTACTTGTTCAGTTGTATTTTATTTTTTTTGAAGAAAGCATGAAGGCATGTATGGAATAATGTCAACTATAAAGTTAACAAGTCGAAACAGCACAGGTGTGATGATTGAAACTATAAATAATGACTGTAACAAGAGAGATTGTTATGGTTTTCTTATGCCCAAAGATCAATAACTTGAGGTTGGGGGGATGCAATTTTCCATTTCTTTTCAACAAACGCAACAGCCCCTAAAATTTTCTGCTATTTACCTGAGTCCCAAACAAAAATTGATTCTTTTAGTTAAATCTCCAATAATATGGCTTGGGAATTTTGGAAATCATTGCCATGATTAATATTTCAGTGGGATGTTATAAATGGCTGATCTAGTTTAACAAATCATTAATCACTTGTGCCATCATTGTAAAATGCATAGATTGCAACCTGCGGATATTGTATATACTGGATTGCCTTCATTTCAATCTTTGTAAGGTTGTCTGCTAATTGGTCTCTTATGGGTATAGATTCTTTCATTCGTTTGTTTAGTGATGATCTAGTTATCCTCATTTGTAGGGAAACTAGTGGAGATGGAAGAGACTTGCTGTTTGACCATGGCGCACCATTTTTTACTGCAAAGAGTGATGAGATGATTAGCCTTGTTAGTATGTGGGGAGCAAAAGGTCTTGTTGCTGAGTGGAAGGAGAGTTTTGGTTGCTTTGACCGGATCAATAACAAATTCCTCGACCTGGAAACAGTTAATATTCAACCCAAAAACATGTGTGATGATCTATTTGTGATGTGAGTAGCTAGGATGGCTTTGAAGGCCAGGTTCTTATCTCTATGTCATAAATAAGTAGATCAATAGGAGTCCAGAGTTTTAATGAATATCAGGATTATATGCTTCCAAAACCCACATCTCTGTCTATGTTTTTAGATATTATTACATTATCATTCCATATTTGAGATAATGCTATAGGAATTTTAACTGCTTCATGTATACCTTGAGTCTATGTTTAGAGACAATTTCATTCGCTACTGGTTAACAGTCACTCATCCATATTGGTGACGGCTTTTGGTACTGTCTGAGCTAGATTTTGGTCTAGTCTGCTCTGTCATGACTTGAGCAGAGTTTATTTTGGTCAGTTTACAACAATTCCTGTTCTGAAGATCCGTTGGTTCCATAATCTTTTTTTTTTTTTTTTTTGGGTTTTCATGTGATATTGGCTTAAAGGATGGTATTTTATGGGACAAAATATGCCCCTGAATGAATTTTGTATAATTTGTTGGCTGATTTAGAACCTAGGCTGGTTTCCTTGGTTGAGGATTGGAGTTTGGTTGCTCCGTATTCACAGACACAGGTCTAAAAGCAATTTTGGTGTGATCAGTTTCCACCTGCATGCAGGAATGATTTATTCACACCTAACAATTGCATAGAGTTTATGTGATGTTGTTCTTTCCGTAGTGCATCAGGTTCATATGCACCGAGCGTTTGATTCTTTTTATCAGTATGGTGGATGTTTACTGAACATGAATTCTAACACATCATAGAACGGCCACAATAACTATGAAATTGTCTGCAGTCTATTATCCTTTGCATGGTTGTGGCCATTGACTAACCTTTTTCCATTTATTGTTAGTATGAAATTAAAGTTAATTATAGTCTATCACACTTTGTATGGCTGTGGCCATTGACTAACCTTTTTTCTATTTACTGCTGGTATGAAATTGACAGCAGTCTTTTGTATGGCTGTGGGCATTGTCTAACCTTTTTCCATTTACTCTTAAGTGCGAGATTAACTTAAAAGAAATTTTAAAAATAATCTACCATTCCTTTCTACACACTTTTAATTGATTTGACATCTTAATTCTATTAATCTATTTTAACTTTATTTTCTTTACTTCTAATTATTATCGGAACATGATTCCTTACATTTGGGTGCACTTAGGCTCGGTGCACCCGGGTGCATTTAACCAATTTAAAAATATTTTTTTTAATTTGTTTTTATATAACTATTAATCTAAGTATATTTAACATGTATATTAAGTATTACCATTGTTGGAAAATTTTAAATTATTAAAATGCCATTGATTTTTAAAAATAAAAAACAAATATCTAAAAATTTCTAAAAATGATAAAACTTGATACACATGTTAAATATACTTAGATTAACACTTGTATAAAAAGGTTTTAAAAAATGGGGTAAAGCACCTAGGTTCACTGTATCAGAATCCATTATTATCCGTATTATATCATGTTACTATCACTTTTTAAAAAAAATTCTCATTCTCACTTTCCCACTTTTACCTTTATGTATCTTACTTATGCAGGTGTGCCTTTATGGTTATGGCCATTCACTAATTTTCTTCCTTTTAGCGGGAATTGAGCAACAATGATGTCTTTCTTGTAGGAAGGGTCAATTCCGAAATATGTTGGGGTTCCAGGAATGAATTCTGTGTGCAAGGCACTATGCGCAGAGCCTGGTATGTGTGGTTTTAACAGATACGTTCTTTTCCTAATCATGAGAGTTAGGCATGGTTTATCATCTAGGGATACTTTGAAAATCAACTTCTTTCCTCCAGGAGTGAATAGCAAGTTTGGGGTGGCCATTGGGAAGTTAGATTGGTTGGAGGATAGGAGCATGTGGTTATTAACTGCTCTAGATGGCACAAATCTTGGTCAATTTGATGGTGTGGTATTGACTGATAAAAACATAGCTTCTCCAAGATTCACAAGCCAAACTGGACGGCATCCACCTTTAGGTCAGTTGCATCTCACAAATTCTTAATGTTTTTTGGTTCATAACCTTTCCCTGATATTAATATCACTTGAAAATTTTCTGCAGTAAACTCTTGATCAAGAAAAAGACAAAAGGAAGAAAAAAAGAAGAGGCAGCTTTCTAATTATAAAAAACATATTGATTTACATTTACAATCAGAAGATGATCTGCTAAGAAATTATACTGGTCCACGCATCAGTGCTAGTCATGTGTGTCAAATGTGGACCCTTTGAAGGATAGTAGATAACATGGTTAGAATGACTTTTTTTTTTTTTTCCTTCTCAGTGATAGATGTCATGCTTGCCAGATTAGACTTAATTGGGATTGCTATCTGATTGGGGTTTCCAGCTTGCTGATGATCCAATAACATTATACTTAAATAGAAAATGCCTTTCACAGCATTGATGTGGATTTAAAATCTTTTTGTTGGATCCTCAGTGGAGAAAATGTTGGATTCACATGGATCTTGTGACTCATGCACAATGATTTTTGTTTCTCATTGTGTTTGTTGAACCTCACATGTTATCATAATTTCTCACAGAATCAATGAAGGTAGCATCATGACCATCACTCCTTTTTCTTTCCTTTTATTCAGACATTTCTTTGGTTCCAGAGGTGGGAAAGAAGTTGCATGAGATCCCTGTTCGTTCATGTTTTGCACTAATGTTGGCTTTTTCAGAACCTCTGTCATTTGTAAGTACTTTTCAAGTTTCAGAGTCCTAATTTCTGGCAATCTTCTTCTTCCTTCACAAATGTTCAGTCTTAATTTTAACTGTACTACTATTATTTCTTTCTTTTTGAATCATCTAGCCACAAATATTCTGCCTTAGTTTTAACTATAATACTGTTACTGCGCTGCAGACTAAATGGCTAAAACTATCCTAGTAAGGTTAAGGAAATCTTTGTGATCTAGCCATCTATGAATGGTCCAAGGTCACACCTTCTAGGTCAATGGACTATCTTTACCACTTGTAACCAATAGAAACACAGTCAAGGATTGCATAATTTGTTGTGGTAGATCATGCAGTGTGGCCAAATTTCTTGATTGGATGTCCCTTTCTTATGTGGTTTTATATTCTAATATTATCAAATCTCAATTTTGAAATAGGTTGTTCCTTGATCCATGGTCATCGTCAAAGGGTCATCTTCTGATAATGAAATATGCAAGGAGAAGCAGCATTGTTGCCTAGCCATATGCAAGTTAAAATTTTAAACCAATATATTGCGTGGGTGTCCCATTGTGCCTGAATGATATCCTCTTACCATATATCCGTCTGACAGATGGTCCGTTTGGAGGTATCATATGTTGATTCTCCTCATTTAACTTGGCATCTAAAGTCTTCTATCAGGGAATTTTTGCTTCACCATCAATGGTGGACTGAACAACTTGGTGCCGGATGACTGCTGAATCTTGGATCCCCCACTGGTTAATGACAATGAGGATGAGAAGCTTATGATCCTATCCATGGAAACTCCTCATTTCTGACATAAATCCCTCAGAACATCTAACTCATATTTGTTTCCAGACCTTGATTACCATCCTTTGCTGCTCTTTTTCAGCCTACTGGTGTCTGGTTATTTTGTGTTTGTTCATGTTTCTGGCTGTATTACATGCAATCTTTTATTTTTCTATTGTCTTCAATGTAGGATTTATTATTTTCTTATGTCATAGATACCTGTAAAAGGCTTCTCATTCAGGAATTCTGAGGTTTTAGGCTGGGCCTTTTGTGACAGCAGCAAGCCAGGGCACTATGTTGGATCTCACCATAGGTATGCAGCCTTTATGGATAGAGGGATAGAAATTTATCAAATTTCAATATTTGAATAAAGATGCTGGGTAATTTTTTGCGTTCAGTGAGCAGTGGGTATTGCATTCAACTGCTGAGTATGCCAGAGAGATAATAGCCCAAACCGGCCTTCAAAAACCTTCAAATGCTATATTGACGAAGGTGGCAGATGAATTATTCCAAGAATTCCAAAGCATAGGATTCAATGTTCCCCAACCATTCTTCATGAAAGCTCATAGATGGTCAGTATTTCATGTACTTTAATTGTTAGAATGTTTTTCATGATTCTTCCTGCAGTACTTCTGAATTGGAAAGCAACACATGCAACATGGGTTTAAACAAACCAATATGCATTAGCATACACATAGACTTCCTGTAACAATACCAAGTTCCTTATGCTTGAAAAATATTTGGTCTGTCTTGTGTCACTACTACTTACATGGGCCCCCCGTTAGTCTAGGAGAGAAGCAATGGCTTTGATTTCAGGTTAGAGTTACTTTTTGGTAACCTGGCATATTGAATTTTCATCACAGAATTGCAGGGTCTACCCTTTCAGCCAGCTCTTCCATTAAAAGCCGATAGGTATAGGCAATATAGTCAGCAGCTTTTTGGGTTGATGACCTGAGTTAGGGGTTTGGGATATGTCCTACAATGTGGTTTCCTGCATTGACCATCCTGATCAAGAATGAAACCTGCTTCTGAATCTTTCCACATATATTTCCTCAAGTTATTTCATCCACGTGCCTTACTGTTTTTAATTTGCAGGGGCAGTGCTTTTCCAGAAGATGCTGTTGCTAGGGAAGAGGGATGTCTTTATGACAAGAGCAAGAGGTTGGCTATTTGTGGGGATTTCTGTGTAGGCCCAAGTGTTGAAGGTGCAGTGCTAAGTGGCATGCAAGCAGCTGCAAAACTTGTAGACATCTTCAGCCGGTTATAACAAAGTCGTTGCTGTTACATCCACTCAAATTCAAAGCATTTCAATATTTGTGTACATTGTCTCTAGAGTTCTCACCTGTTCGTCTGGTTTTCCTGCACTAACAGCAAGTCTGAAAGACCAAAAAAAAGGGGGCATGTTTTAGATGCCTAGAGCCTTCTATTGCAAAGATTCTTGTTATCTCTCTACTTGGATAGTGATTAAGAAGGTGTGAGAGGTTTGCTACAAAGCATTCCCCAAGTGTTGCTGTTTCTTTCCAGTATATACAAATCCTTATAACATGAAGGAAAGTTTCTTACAGAGCCCCCATCACTTGGGGGGCGAGAAGAGTTGAACACTCACGCCAAGCACATGGGCCTGGCATGCTAACCGCGGCACCATAGTGCTGGTAGCAGATACTCCTCGTATTTGATCGCGTTGCAGCCATTCACATTGACACCAATCTTTATAATTTGCATTCTTGGATGGTTAGAGATTGAATTTGTGGCTCGAAAATAACAGTTGTAATGGTTGTGGATATCTGCATCGGACAACAAAACAATCGGTGAAATAAAATATTCCTTTCTTGAGGTCCCTCATCCATGGGATTGCCTTTATTAAATAGTGCCGATGATTTGCAAGATGGCATTATGACAGTTAACCGTGGTCCTTCCGTGGAAAGTTGCAGTGCATGGATCTATATTGTTAAACCTTGGTTTGTTATTGTTAAAAGTAAAAACTAAAAAAATTTCAATTCAGCTTGACATATCTATGTCGATATGCGTAAAGGTTGCTGAATTTCCAGCTTATGTGGAGCGTTACACTTTAGACTTACACAAGTGTTTGAACTTTGAAGAATACTGTAATTTGAAGCCTATAAGAGAATAATTACATATATTTGATCATTCTGCCGATTGTTTTCAGCCCACCGCATACCTATGTACATCAATATGCATTAAGGTGGCTGAATTTCCATCGAAAATGTAATATCAGAATCAGGAAGGAAAGGGCCCTCCTATCAAGCACAAGCTTATTTATATTTCTACATTTTGTGATGGTTTCAGGCTCATCTCCGTATGGACAAAATTTCCAGACAGTGAATAGATTGATGGATAATGTCGCTGAAAGATGCATCCTATTTAAAGTTTTAAGCCAGTTCCTGTTTCTCTTCTTATGTTTCTCATATACGTTCAGTTTTGGTGTGTATCAGAAGATTCCCCATGCCTTCTTGTTTGATATTTCATCAATGAATTGTCTGGCTAAAAGTCAAGAAAACATCCGTAGTAGTCAGTAGAGTGCGAATAATTGTTTTGCATAATTTAGTTCAATTTCCATAATCTTTTTTTATGAAAATCTTTTTCACCCAAAAGTCTATTTATTTTACATTTATTTGTTTTATTATAACCATTATGCCCGTTTTTTTTTTTTTTTTTTTCATTATTGTCCTATTTCTCAAAACGTTAGGCCTTGAGCTGTCTGGCCCAACGAAAATGAATGAGAAGGAAAGAAAAGAAAATGATACTCGGTAAGAGAGAAAATGAAAGTAAAAATTTATTATAGAAGAGTCCATCCATACATATCAAATCATTCCTTAAGAACAGATTTATTTTTTTTGGAAATTAGTTCTCATTTTTTTAAAGTCCATATTTTCAATTAGGGTGTGTTTGGAAATGGAAAAAACTTTTGATGAAAAGTTTTGGAGAGTAAAAGTTGTCGAATGATGTGATATGATAGGGGTAATGATAAGGAGTAAAGATGATAAAGTTAAAATAGATAGGTTAATTGTATGGGTAGTTGCGTAGAAATGATTAAAAAGTAGGGTAGTTGTATGGGAAAATGTGAAAAAATGATTAAAAAATATGATAATTATAGATAGTGAAAAGTTTTAGATTGAAAAGTTTTAAGTTGACATTTTTTTATTATTGCCAAACACACCCTTAATTAGTATAATCACTCCCAATTGCAAATTTTGGTGGCCTTGTGGACCTTGACAAATCACGTTGGTTGAAGGTCGGTTTAACATGTCACTTCAATAAGCAACGACTGTTAGTTATCAACCACCTAACCATGACTGGCCTGAACAAATTAGCAGGCTATTCTAATTACTGACCTAAAATCTTTAAATCAATTAGTTAGGGTTTCCAAGCTAGTAGAATGAAGAGTAAAACGTAAGATTCATTTTGCTTAAGAAGCTGGGTCCTCAGCTGATTACATCCTAATCTTGTTTCTAAAAATCGCTCTCTACCTTTTTCTCTATTGGTTTGTTGGAGGTTGACCATAACACGGATAATGGCTAGAACTTTATAGAAAACTAATGAATCATCTATACCTAATCATTTATGAATGATAAAAATAATAATATTAATCGAACTTATCATAACAAATGTAACATTAAAACGATTACAATTTTCTTAAAAAAAATGGAAGAAAGTAACTTTTTTTAATAGAAAAAGAAAGTAACTTTAGTTATTAGCTATAAATAATTACTTAATGCACTGAAGGCCTATTCGGCACAGTCGCCTGTATAAGTTGATTTAGTGCCAGTCCTAGCGCACGTGACATGGAATCTACCTATTCTTTTTTCTTTTTTGTTTTGATTAATGGGATCTACTTATTCCAATGAAAGATAATAAAAACATAAGTTACCCTCTCTTACCGGTACAAAATGTAAGCCTACCTACTCAGAAGCGTCCGTTAACAGGTATAACGATAGAAGAAAACTTCAAATATAAGTTTGTAGTAATTGATAAAATCGGTAAAAAAAACATCGCATAAAAACTTGTACTTAATGATGAGATGATTACGAATAGATAGTCGAATTAAGAAATAATTTGATTACGTGTTAATAAGTAACAAGGGAGTATATTTAGAATAGGATTTGGACAGGCGCGGTTGAAGGGAAGAGCACAACCCCAAATACCACTTTTTCCCCGTAAAATAAATGCACCCATAGCCCACAATGAGACATGATCTTCTTAGGCCGGCCACAGTTGGGCCATTTAATATAATTCTTGTATTTTTTTACTTTTTTATAAACATGTTCATTTAAGCATATTTAATTTATAATCTAAATTTTATCAATTTTTGATATATTTTTTTTAAATTCAGGGATATTGAGGCCATTTTCGTAGGTGGAAAATGACGCTGATACCTCTATATTTAAAAATCAAATATATATATATATATATATATATGAGGGCTGTTCCGGTGCAGCGCGGTACATGAGGGTTGTTCCGGTACATCATAACTGCACCAGACCAGTGGTACATTTGCCCAAAAGTGGGCCCCACACGTATTAGAATGCAATGAAACTTTATACAATCATTCATCCATATATAAATTTTATAGTAAATTGTTTAAATGTTAAAAAAACCACTTTAAAGTTGTTATTTATATTAAACTATTTTATTACGTTGAATTTGTACCAGGAATATTCAGGTGCAGTACCACTGAAATGGGCTCCACATGATGATCAAATCATAATCTACTCTACCCATTGTATTTAGAATAATATATTATATTACCATACCAATTTTCATCCCAATCGGATATGTGTATGGATCCCATATAAAAATGGTACAAATTCAACGTAATAAAATAGTTTAATGTAAATAACAACTTTAAAGTGGTTTTTTCAACATTTAAACCATTTGGTATAAAATTTATATAAAGATAAATGATTGTATAAAGTTTCATTACATTCTAATACGTATGGGACCCATTTTTGGGCAAATGTACCGCTGTTTTAGTACAACATATTTGCAGCATCATTCCACACCCACAACAGTGTAAAAAGAAGCCAGCCAGGTTCGATGCCTTCATTGCCAAAATTGTGGCCATGAATCGGACAGGAAGCCGGTGTCGTGCACGAGGAACACTGTGGCAGTAAAAGGAGAATGGACCACCCATACAATGTCAAAAAGCTACTAAACTTCGGAATATGAATGTTCTATGCATTCATATAATGCCTTCCTCATGCGACCATTAATGTGGTCGGAAAGCTGACTGCCACCGTCCACAAAAGCCTGCCATTGCGTTTCATTTCCTAGTCCAATGGTCAAGTTGCTTTCCCAAAAGTGGTTCTTCTTCTGCACTCACTCACCCTGTAATTGCCAATTTGCCATTTGTTGGCAACAAATTCTAAATCTTTAATTTGAGTAAAGTGGAAGTATGGCCTACGAAATGAGGGAGGATGGACCTTTTTTTTTTTTGATGGGGTGGGGGGATGGAACCTGTTTGTACCTTGCGGTATCTTTAGTTCTTTACACCTCTTAGTTATACTTGTAAATATGTCTGGTTTTTTAAAATATTAATAAATGTACTTATAAATTCGCAAAAAAATTACCATTAGTAGCTATCATCATGGTAATTTATAAGTTAAAAAAGTTAAAATTAATGTCTATCTCAAACAATCTCCACCGTCATTAGAATTAATATAAGCACAAAACTTATTTATAAATTTAGTAGTTTTGCATCGATACTACAAAATTTGGACAAAATTACAAGCAAGTCACGATATTTGTAAAATTTTCATTTATACCTACAAAGTTTACTTGAAATTACATACATCCCTACCAACCCTAAACTTTGTTTAGAAATGTCAAAAAAATATTTATATAAACAATAAAATAAAATACTTTTAAAATATTAGAAAAATTATATTTTTTACTTTCTCATATAAACAAATCTATTTAATATAAAATATTTTTAAAAATAAATTTTTCTATTTTAAAGGCATTTTCTTATATTTTCGTTTTATTATTTAAGGGGTTTTTTTAATTTCTAAAAAGGTTTAGGGTTTGTAGCATGCTTGCAATTTCAAGCAAACCTTGTAGGTATGGATGCAAATTTTGAAAACAACATGATACACTTGCAATTTTGCCCAAACCTTATAGGTGCAAATGCAAAAATCTTGGTTTAATAAAATTTTAAAGTTACTTGCACATATTTCTTGAATTTTCTAAGTTTGTATTTTCTCTCCCATGAATTAGGTTGCAAAAGTATAATTATAAAACTATTTTATAAAAAACTCAATGCGGACCTAAATAACATTTCTTATTATGAAATAATTGCCATTCTGTTATTTACAGAAATTAAAGTATAAATACTAAAAAACACGTATCAAGCTTATCTACAAATTAGCCATGCAAAAAGATCAAAATCAACATGATTAAAACACGTATCAAGCTTATCTACAAATTAGCCATGCAAAAAGATCAAAATCAACATGATTCAAATTGGTAGGAGGGTCATACTATTATTATAGTGGGGCAAGCATGTAGAAATAAATTATAAATTAAAATTTTACAAAAATTTTAAGGAATTTTTTCAGTTTTCAAAGGATGTGTTCTAAAGGATCCCAAATAATTAAATGGAAAATATATCTCTATGTCTAAACTGGCTTTTTAAATTTTTAATAAATCTTTTTGCATTTCCGGTATAACTTTCTTATTTTTAATATACATCATTATATTTTCATCTCGTTTCTTTATTCCATTCAAGTTTTTTAAATCCTTCTAAGTAGACTCAAAAATTTAGAGGGGTAATCTGCTAGTAGGCTATAACGTCGAATCAAAATTAACCACTGGTGGAGAACTTGATATTTTACAAACAATTTTGACCAAAGTTCATCCCATCAAGTTTTGGCTAAAAAAAAAAAAAAGCAATCGGCAAAATTTTTTTACAGGTATGAGAAATATGTAAATTCAATAACTATGGAGTAAAATTTACAGACAAAAAAAGTCGAGAGGTGCATATGAAAATAATCTTTTTTTGTGAACAAATAATCTTATTTTAAAGATATATCAATATCCATAATTTCAATTCTAGCTAAAATCTGCAGGTAGACTCGCAACTGCACCGGAGTAGGGGGTAGATAATTAATTCACCATACTATTTATCATGACATTTACACTTGTAGATAATGTAGTCATATATACCATCATACATGCTGGCCCAGCTCAGCTCAAAGCCTCAAACCCAAACACATTATATTGCGGTCGGGCCGAGCGGCTATCACTCAAAATAAAATAAAATAAAATCTAAACAGCATGGCCAACAAAAAGGCCAAAAATAATAATTTTTTTAAAAAAGTACAAAAAGAAAAGGGCTTCGCAACTTGAATGACTTCTCAACACGAAGACATTGTTCTGGAAGACGAAGTCCTTGGAGACAATTGTTTGATCACGACAGTGGGAAAGAGACTCGATTTTCTCCTCTGCTGCTCTTTGATCAGCTCGCCAGCAATGCAGTCCAGCTTCTCGCCATTTGTTCTTTCTGAGATCTTCTTCCCTTGGAAGAGCACTGATTCCAGATTCTTCTGACCCAACATCTTCTCGGCTGCATCCAGGAGGCTTCCGATGCTGTCCCCACCTGAACGGTGCGGGCTCGCTATTTGGGATTTTCCGGCGTCGAACTCCGTCGCCTGAAATTTTTTTCATCGTAAATATGATGTTATTCGCATGTCAGATCTTACTAATAAATAAAAATAAAAATAATAGTTTTTATCGGTCCCCACCTGGATACGGACGTAATTCGTGTCCCTGAAATGCCCAAACGCCATCGAGACCGTTTGATCAACCTACATAAGGACCAACAGAAGGTTGTTTTTGTCAGTTCATTATGAAAGCAAGCAGAAATTCTACGCGCGCGACTAGCGTGTTTCGATTGTCAACTAGTGGAGCTGTAAAACGGGTAGTTAGCCAGTTAAGGAAGCTCACCATGTCGGCAACTCCTTCCCCGGCAATCCGAACGTAGTCTCCGGCGGTAAGCGCAAGATCCCGGCCACCGTACATCCCGCAGTTGGACTCTCCATTCCCCAACGACACCACAAGCAAGTCCTCGACGCCACGGCAGAAAGGGAACTCCTGCTTGTTGTTCAGCACGTGCGTGATTGCCGCCGCAGTCGGGTTGCTCATCGACACTCGTCCACCGACGGCCACGATCCGCGTCCTCCCGTCTACGGACCTCATCTGCACCGGACGATCACCGGCTGCGGTGGCCGAGCACACCTCCATCATCTTGAAATCGTAGCCGTCCGTCTCGATTGCGTCGGCGCGGGAGAACAGGAACGGCGCGCCCGACGATAGATCGTAGCACGGAATAAGCACCGGCTTCAGTGTGTCTTTGAGAGTGTACTCCGAAAACGCCTTGCGGTATGCTCGCTCCGCCTTCGGCGGACGGAACAATCGGCGGAGCATTCCGTTCCTGGACTTGGAGGAGATCCTCCCGCGGTTCTCGGCGAGGAATTTCAGAGCCCCGGCGGCAGTGAATAACGGCCTACCATCGGCTCCCCTGGTGAACAGAAGTCCGGCGAGGATGCCTCCGGCGCCGGATCCTGCGGCGACATCGAAGAAATCGGCGATCCGGGCGTCGAGATGATCGGATTTCTGCCGGAGCGTGGATTCGAGGCGAGCAAGGGATTTCGCCGCAAGGATCCCGTCGGTGGAGCCACCGGCGTCGATGGAGAGAATGCGAACTTTTCCCGCTGCGTCGTTGCCGGCTTTAAGAGCTCCGCCGACAGGGGAGCTGCCAATGCCGGCTAAAAAGAGGCTGGGGTCGGCGTCGTAGCCGAAGAGGAACTTGCTCTCGAGGATGGAGAATATCTCGTAGGAGAGCTTGTCTACGTCAAAACTCGGCTCGAGCGGAGCCGCGAAAGCTGCAGACACTGCCATTAGCGAAATTAAGATTTTTGGAGACGGCTGGAAGTTTCTCTTTTCCTGCGGAGAAGAAGAAGAAGCGGCAGCGAGCTGGAGAGATGAATGAGGAGAAATGCCGCAGTTCGGTTGTATTTTATAGCGGGAATTCGCGGGGAGGGCGGCGCACGTTAGCGTAGACCCGTGTGCAGGAGAAACGATCGGGACTCAAGAGGAATACTGTCGTTTTGCACTGTTGGGCTGATGTGATGCGGGAAGACGGTGGTCTCCGCAGCGTGCAACGCGTGCGGTCGATTGGTAGAGATTCGTCGCACACGTGCGGGCAGAAGAGCATGCGGCCACGTACTTATCGCAGTGAACGGTGGAAGTCATTCCGTAGTGGATTATAAAACGGGGACGCTTGTTGTGACGGTAACTTGAGGGCCAGCTGGGTTGGATCGGCCAGCATATTTAATTGGGTGGAGCCCATGGCGACGAGAGACGCTTCACACGTCTTGTAGAGCAACCGACGCGGGGCCTTTCATTGATTGATGGAAGCTCTGCACTAATTGTACGTAGTTCAATCCATCGGCTGATTTTTTGATGTCCAAAACCTAGCGATGATAAGTAAACTTTTATATTTTTCGGGTTTTTTGAAAACAAGGATTTTTTTTTTTTATAGCGGTGATCGAGTTAATCGATTTCAGCTGGATTGAGTGTGCACGCATGCTGTGGTTTTTTTTTTTTTTTTCCGATTGGTGATGTGGTGTTAACTTTTAAGAAGACGGGGGCCACTTTCGTCGTTGAAAACCACCCAAGTCCGTTTTCGATGGAGTGTTTGGTTGACTAAAAAGTGGTTTCGTCAACGCTCCCACATCAATTTACCATTATTACAATTATTCCCATTGGTTAGTAATATTTCACTTTCCACGCGTCAACATATCATGCCTATATCTTGCCTAGATCTCATGGGAATTGAGTACTGGCCAATCATCTCAACATAAGATTATCTATTACATGCAAGCTTCCAAGTTTGAGAAGCATGCAAATGGCTTCATTTAGCAGTTGTGGGGACGAGTGGCCGTCTACGAGAAAGTAACTCATTTCCCGTATGTTCCGTGCAAATTTTTGTCCTGAGGGCTGGGGCATCGGTCTAATGCAACCATATTTCCAAGCACCCTTTTGCTCTTGTAATCTAATTTTTAAAGAAATTTTAACCATTTACAATATTTATCCATGTATATTTATTTATGGTATAAAAAATTAAATTTGTTTAATATTTAAGTGTGTTTGTGAAAGAATAAAACTTTTAGATAAAAAGATTCAGATGTAAAAGTTTTTGAATAAAAGAAAATGAGTTGGTATGATTGGAATAATAATAATAATGAGCAAAGAAATATAAATTAAAATAAATAGATTAGCTGTATAAGTAATTGTGTAAAAATAATTTAAAAATAAAATAATTGTATTGAAAGATATAAAGAACTAATTAAAAACGTATAGTATTTATGGAGAGTAAAATGTTTAAGTTTGAAAAATTTTAACTTGATATTTTTTATTTATTATCAAACACGCCCTATATGTTTAATTTTATTTTAGTTGTTAGATATTCACACGATAAAATTTTATTTTAGTAGTTAGATATTCACACGTAAAGGTGTTAACTTTTGTAAACATACAAAGGAGTAAAATACATAATGATTGATTCATTTGTGGGGCCGTTATCATCAATAACGTACCTCGCAGTACCAAGCCAAACATCAAAAATCAAGTACATATAAGTTTAATGGTCCACTAATCCAAGTCATAAATATCTTATGGCCCACTTCGGATATGTATCTAGTCCGTAAAATTGATTGCAATACCGAGATCGATGGGCCCACTTATCTGAAATTAAAAATTTTCAACCTTCAGTTCCTTGGAATCTATAACATACGACGAGCTGAGGTCCAAGAAATAATGTCAATGGATTTCCAAGGTGTGTTCTTTTTCTTTTGGCTGCCGACGCGGTCCCTAGGCTCCTGGCTATTTGGTAGCCTCTGTTTTACTCCAGTGCTGTCGCCAGGCATCATGCACCGGAGTCTCATCATAAGAATCGCACACGCTTGTGACATCCTTGGCCGGTTGTTAGTTCAACGGGCACAGGAGATGAACGGCAGAGATGAGACGAGGTGCCAACGATGGACAGTAACGGAGGGGGTCGGCCAGGACATCCTTCGCGCTTTCAATTTGCTAGGAAAGAATCGATGATTCCATTCTCCAGTGGCACGATGGACGGTCCTGATCAACCATCAAGTGCTACGTGGACGGAGGCGAAGGACAGAAGTATCCCATGATGAGATCCCAGGAGCTGCCGCGCCAGCGGATGGTCAGCGTTTGCGGACAGGAAGCTTCCTAATAAGAACCGGCAGATGCCGTGGCGAGGAATTGGCGATCCTAGTGCCGCCACAGAAGCAGCCAAAAGGCCAATCAAAAGTTACCCCTATACGGGTCACCGACGGCCCTCGGCCTAACCAGCGTCAAACGATATCTCATCCAACGGCCCAGATTCAGTCTCGCGATCCATCTATCGCATCTGTCGGTAAAAGCCCAGACACCGTCAGATATCGCGATCCGTACGGATAGCATCGCCAAAAATTTCTTGACAGCATTTCCCACGAATTGCTGTCGGACGACAAATTGACGCAAATTTTTTTTTTTCGTTTCCGTCATTATATAACGAATGATCCAGACCGTTCATAGGCCTTGTATAGACGAAGGATACCCGAGAATAACTGGACCCCGATTGCATGCGCCTGGGAGCATGCACCTATTTTCTTATTTTTTTTTTCAAAATTTTTTTACAATATTGTTAATCTATATCTATTTAATATGTGTAACTGATTTTCAAAAATAAAAAATAAAAATCTAAAATACTTAAAAAATGGTAAAAATTTATACACATTTTAAATACACTTACATTAATAATTTTATAAAAAAAATAGATGTACGCGCCCGGGAGCATGCAGACAATCGGGATCCGGAATAACTTTGGTCATGGAATTCTCTATATCTTTTGATTTCAATAGTGTGGTATTTAGGAAGTTTCGTATTGGTTTGCTTTTGCGGGATTTGCCATTAATTAAACCAAATGATTCAGCTAATCTTACATCCTGTCTCCTCCTCTAGAGCCTGGGTTGGACAACGACAAACCTACGATTAAGCTACCCAACAACTGTCTTGCGGTCGTGATTAGCAATTCAGCACTCGTGATTAGTGTCTCGTTAGAAAAATCAAAATGTTGTCCATAGATGTGAAAAAAATATATGAAAGATGTCCTTTTTTTAGAAAATTGACGATCATAGGACCATGGGCCCATGATCAACATCAGCATTTGGTGAAAAATTGCTAAAGGCAGATGAGATATCAAGGAAAATGATGCGAACGATGAAAGTTTTGCTTTTACAAAGATGAGTAATAAATTCGTTATTCTCTTCTTTTTTTATTTTTAATTTCACTTGTATCCTCTGCTTCCAACATTCAAATAATTCTCGATTAAAATAATCACCAACTAAAGCTTGTAATTATTCGAAATTGTCACTTAATGTCTCTTCTCTGAAGATGCAGATAAAATGAAATTCTATAATAATCAAAATACACAATAAACATATAGCCCTACCCAAACTTTGCTTACGCCAACAACCAACCACGTAAGTCGTCCATGTATTTGATATGCATCTAACTAATGCCATGGATATATATTTTAATAATTTTGGATCTTTATTATTATTATTATTTTTGGGCGAGCCATATTGAAATTGTTTACACAGTTGTACGGGTTTGGTGCAAGTGGAATACACATGTAGACGTATATTTTTAAAGCCTGCCCTTTTCTCTGGTTCATGCATTTGGAGCTGGCTTTAGCCATCTTGTCAGGAGTTGTCAGGACAGAGTTAAAACTTAGCGCGACACGTGTCATAATTAGCACGTCTGAAAAGCCTGTGCTCATCATCCGTACCCCAAGAAAATAAAATTGGTAATGTTGCCATATGGAATTTTATATGATTTTATGAAGTACACATTTGTCCACCAATAATTTAATAATCTAATCATTATTTTTTTAAACTTTAAGTGTATTTAGAAAGTGATAAAATTTTTGGATAAAAATTTTAAATTGAGAGAAAATTATATAACATAATAAGAGTAATGATGAGGAATAAAGAAAATAAAGTTAAAATAGATATTTTAGTTATATGTACAGTAAATGATTAAAAAATATAATAGTTGTATATGAAAATATGAAGAAATAATTGAAAAAATATGATAATGATAGATAGTGAAAAGTTTTAATTGTAAACAAACATGCCTTTTAATGTTATACTCTACTATTATGTTTATTCCAACTTTAGCTCTGTCATTTCATGTTAATAACATAATTCTTGAAATATTTTTTTCACTCCCACCTTATTTAAAAATCCCACTAAAATTTATATTACTAAATATTCCCTTAGCCTAATGGTATTATGTCTAGGAATGAGTTCTAAAAGATATATACACCCTACGTTTGCTTCCGCAAAGTTTCACTTAATATTCAAATACTAGAACAATACAAATGAGCTTGTTTTATTAGATAATTAACATTATCTATCGTCACTAAGCACTTGCCTTCGTGGTAACCTAGAGGAGCTAGGATTAACTCTTCCTTCACTAGTGAAGGTGTTTTATAATTATTCCTCAAAAAGTGAGAATTTTTACCATTGTAATTTGAAGTGGAAGTTTAAATTTTTTCTCTTGATTTGGGGTGGTGCTAGATTGTAATATCAAGTTGTCATATTGTATAAATACTAATAAAAAACATCACCTATTTAGGTAATAACACGAATTCTATTGTACCATCAAAGGCTTGTATGAGGCTGTGAAATCAGAATTATTTAATCAGGGTCATCATTTCCTTGAATGTTGGTCGACCGTACAATACATTCAACCGACAAATTGGAGCAGTTCAAAAACTGGAAATTCAAAAATGGTGGCTAGCAACAATATTCCCCAGGGGAAGGAACACACCCTGTAAAATGGCATGTGCTCCATCGCGGCCATTATCTTACTTGGATTTTATGAAATAAGAATTCATTAGTTAATGGAGAATAATATATTGTGTAAAATCTGTTATTCAAAATCCGGTACATGTTTTAAAATTTTGAACTTGATTTATATTATCTTCAAAAATTTTAAAGAGTTTGCAACATTCATCTTCCTTTATTCTATATCCGACATTAGTAGTACTGTTACTTTCTAACTATATATGGGAGCCATTATTTTGCTAGTATCATGACAGAGAGCTTTAATTCTATGAAACATTTCTTTAGTCTAATCTCTTTCATTTTTAACATATTAATAATTGATGAAAATACACTTTATTTATTGTATTTAGGAGTATTTATATTATCATGAAATTTTTTTTTACTTATTTAATATCAATATGCATGACCCTATCTACAAATATGTAAAATTAAAATGATAAAATAATATTACTTTTAAAGTAATATTTTTAACATCTAATCATCTAAAATATCATTGCTATGTAAATAATAATTGTACGGAATTTTATTACCGTAAATGATTCTATAAAGCAATATTACATTATAATATATATGTAAATGAATTTATCGTTTTTCCTATTTTCACATAAATATATTTATTTTTAAACAAATGTAGGATATATTCTTTTAGGTAGGTATGTATGTTACAATTTTGGAGCCTAAGACATTCTTAAAATTTTTATTTAATATTCTAACAAATATTCTAATAATATTTCCTATTTTTCTATTCGATGGACCTCCCATAAAAAATCAAGAAAACTGCTATCACAACTACTTGATCCCCCTGCTAGCATTGTGACATTACATGGTGGTATTAACTAGGCAGTGCCTAGTTGGCGCCCATGCGTATATTTGATTTGGATCAAACTTGGTGTTCTAGGTAAATAAATAATATTAAATATAATAAATAAATTAAATTTTATATTAATTATCAATATATTAAAAATAGAATGAATTATATAGAACCATTTTTATACAATCTGGGAGCACCATGTTATAGAAGGCTAAAAAAACACATCAAAGGCATGTTTATTTAGAAGAAAATGAGAATATATATATATATATTATGGGTAAAATGGAAATAAAGGTGATGTTTGAGAATGTAAAATGAGAAAAAATTATAGTATGTGATGGTAGTAAAAAAAAAAAGAATATTTTGAAAATTGTGTGGCTTATAAAAAAATGATAAGAGTAAAGTTGAAATAAATAGATTTGATGGAAGGTAATTGGTAGAAAAAATCATTAGAATATAGGATTAAAAGGGCAAAATATAATTTTATTTAATTAACGATAGGTATCGAAATTTGTGCCCTCACGTCATCCTATGCACTCCCGCACTCACCGAATGCCAAACAACGCCGAAGGAAAAAATAGAGGTTGGTTGTATGAAAAGAAACGAGAATCTAATTAGAAAAATATAGGAAGAGCAGTGATCAGCTGTGTCCGGGCGAAGTCCCGCCTATTTACGTTCGGGCTCTGTATGTTGTTGGATCTGGCAAAATCGCTAAGAGCCATGCGATGGAAATTTTCTATTTCCTCCCCGCGACCCCATGACAGACAACAGCACATAAGGAAAAAAATTCAGAGAACCCCTCGTTCCGCCTGGAGAAAATGATCTCTCTTTGCGATCTCTCATTGTGTCTGATTCTCCCGATTCTCTCATCCTCTACAATCTCTTTCTTAATTTTCGTGTTATCACCTACCTTGTCGAAGGAAATAGGGGAATAAGTTTGCCATGAGGAGTGACAGTTAGCAAATAGGAGAAGAGAAAAGGGAGAGGAGAGATGTCGTCCCGTCGCCGAAAGAGATGGTGGCATTGTCGTTCGAGTGTTGTGCAGTGATAGAAGAGATCGGGACGGAATGGGAGAGGGCGAGAGAGATCACTGCCTTCGAGGGGAATGAGGGGTTTATTGAATTTTTATCTTATGTGTTATCGTCCGTCGTAGAGGCGCGGTGAGGACATGGAAAATTTCCCATCGCACGACTCTCAGCCGTTTCATCGGATCCGACGACATACAGATGCCGAATGCAAAAGGGCGAGACTTTACTCGGACGCAGCAGATCACTGCTCATATAAGAAATGGTTAAAATATAAAGATAAAAATAAAAACAATAGAATAGTTTGGTATTAATTTTTGCATTTTTTTATTTTACTGTACGAAATTAAGGAGGAGGGTGTGAATGGTGTGATCCTGCGACTCAAATCTAGATGGAGCATCTATGAGAGATCGAGACGTGTCGCTTCACGCCACTGCTGTGCAGGCTGTTGACATTTATGATTTATCAGGCGGATCATGATTTGCAGGAGAGATGGATAGAACATATACGAATCTTCCATGATCTTGAGGTTGCTACTACGTCACTGTCCCACAACTACACGAGTACCACGGAGCGTTAATGCCATCGACTGGGCCACGTCCACGTGGGAATGAACACCCAAAGATCCGCCGTACATTCTTGGACGGTCCACGCGCGTTCATGTACCACCGTCGACTGCAGATATCCGCACCTTCCCATTCGTTCGCCCCAAAAGAAATATTTTTGTTGGCTGAATCTTGTAAATTAACGGAGACTTCTACCAGTTAAAAATGTTTGGACAATGGCTTCACCCTCGTGGTAAACGCCTGTACCTCATTTGTTACCTTGTTCAAATCTGGACATAGTGAAGAAACTTATAAGAATGTCTTAGTTGATTGTAATATCAATTAAGATGGATAAGCTTATAAGAGTGTCTTTATTAATTGTAATATCAATTAAGATGGATGTAAATATATTTAGCAAAAAAATATTTGGACCATCTAGAGTGGTAAATAATTCTAACAAATTTTGATTTACCAGTAAAAAGCAATTAATGTATTTGTGAAGCCCCAATCAATAAAAATCATTTTAGCAACAAAATTTTGTTGCAAAATTGTCATAATTAAACTATGTTAAATTTTCCCAAAAAAAAAGTTTTTGGGTTAGACAAAAATGTCGATAGTTTTATGATAAAATATCAACGTTTTTTTTGAAAGACAGTCTACAAGAATCTTGGAGTTTGTTTTAGATTTGGTAGAATTCACAGATATTTTTCAGCATATTTTCGTAAACATTTCTCTAGATATTCTAGACTACCCTATTTGTAAATAAGAGTGAAATACAATTTCAAAAAATGCAGAAAAAAATCATTAGTTTAGATCTGTCCAAGAATCTCTTTGGAGAATTTTGTTCGTATGTCAAAAATTTCAACTTGAAGTTCATTGGGTCATTTTATTTAGTTGTGAAGACTACGCTTCTAAGTTTTATAACTAGTTGTAAGCTTTTCATTTGATTGTATTTATTTTACCTTAATTTTGAATGTTGTCTAAGTTAGTTAAAAACTACTATATAAAGAGCTTTACAAGCCGCCTAAAACTATAAATAAAATCCAGAAGATGGCTATAAAATGTTACCATTGCAATGCGTTTGTGAATAATTGATTAGTGAATACTTAAGACACCGTCTTAAAGAGTAAAGTAGCACTAGTTGGCCTAACCACTATATTTTTTGGAGTTTATCTTATAAATTATTTAGACAATGTGCATTGAACATTAATATTTGATTCTCTCTCTTTATGCGTTCTAGGCCTAGTAGTTGTCACCATATCATGCTCATTTCACTAGATAACAAATACTGCACACCTAAGGACATACAATGTAATAGTAGCAATAAAAGTTTCTTTTCATTTTTGTTGTTGAAAAGAAAATGCTACATACTCAAAGACATAAAAGTTTTTTTCATTTGTATTGCTGAAAAAGAAATTTTCTGCACATATTATGTTGAAATCCACTGATAATTATATTCACAAAAAAGCCTACCCACTTCCGTCCTCCCCCACGGGGTTGGACCAAGAATTGGGAGGTAAATTATAAATATTCTTACAAAAAAAATTTGTGTACAACAAAGTAACAACATCATCCGGTGAGGTGACTCATGAAAACCTATGAAGAACCTTGCTTCTAGTTACTATGTTTGCTGTTGCATGAGCAACCTAGTTTGTACTTCTAAACATATGATCAAATGAGACCATATTAAAACAATCACATGTCTCTTTAATATCATCTAATAGAAATTTGAGAGGGGAATCGATTCTTTCAAGACGAGAATCATTTTTCATCTGAATTCTTTTGAGGCCTATTGCCCTTGAACACATTAATCCCAATAAACAAACTAAATGTCATCCATAAAGGATTAATAATTCATGTATTTGCTCCGCACCTAGCTACCACGAAATCACCCTTCCAATTTCTACTTACAGCCCCATATCCTCTTGTCAGCTCAAGCATTAATGTTTACGAACCCACCTTACTCAGCTTTCCTCTCGGTTCTGTTTTCCATTGTGCGGCAACTTGGGCGATTTGAAATACTGCAGATAGTTAATGCTCCATGATGTAATTCCTTTCGTTAAGTTAATATACCATCTACCGATTGTTCTAGTTGAGCTGACGTAGTTTCTTACACATAATTTGATGGTTATTGTTTTATCCTTAAAAGAGAAGTTAACTTTTTATTGGTATTTGTATAACGGTCCAACTTCCATGAAATTATCTTTCTATGTAAATTCTTTATTTTTAAAATTTTGATGGTTGATGCAAAATCTACTCCATCCATTATATTTAATATCATTTATAGTATCCTAGAAACTCTTTTATTTTTTTAATTTCACTATATATGGGTCTCGTTTATTAATATGTAAAATCAACGTAATAAAATGATTCATTGTCAAAATATCAATTTTAAAGTAGCTTTTTAACATCTAAATTATCTAAAATATAAAAAATATGTGGATGAATAATTCTATAAAATATTGTTACATTCTAATACACGTGTGAATGGATCTAAGTGTTTTTTCATAATTTGTACATGAATATATATTTTTCAACAACTATAGCCCATAAATATAATCGGGATGAAACTTAGTCCTATAGATAAACAAATAATGTTAAACCTAATGAATGAATTAAATTTTTCATCAAAGATCAAAATCTTAAAAATAAAAAGGACTACACAAGACCGGTTTTACATAACCTGATCATATAAAAGCGGAGCCCTTATATAATATTTGATATTATACATCAAACTCATTTACAAGAAAAATAACAAACTCGCATTTATCTTTAAGAAAGACCGAGTTCCTACCATCGATTTTTTTCGTACATGGGATTCAAACTTCCGTGAGTGGTTTGCTAACCAGTGGCAAGTTATTGGCATCTTTGATAAGCTCATTGCTTAAGAAAAAAGTAATAATTATCAGGCTGTTGCATTTTTCGAAATAAAATAAATTATAATGGAAATGACTTGTGCTTATCTACAGGCCCTTTCATTAAAAAAATGTACCGGCCCTTACATACACAAGGACGTGGAAACGTCCTTGCTTGAAATCGCACTTATGGACCGGACTGCAGAATTCAATCATTCATATGCCACCAGAGGTGGGCCTCTAATTAATGTTGTAAGGTACGGAGTTACCTATTGGTAGTAAAAAGATGCGTTTTCATTACGTAGTTTCAGAACACCCACCCCCCCCTGCAAAGGAAAATTCCATGGTAACATTCATTAGTGAGGAACCCATTTCGAATTCTTTTATTAAATGGACCCACAGCCATTGCTGGATATTATCATTTTCGTGGAATCTCAAACAAAGCCTCTCTGTGTCCATTCAATGTGTAGGGTCCGGAATTGGACATCCAATATTAAATGCGTGAATGGTATCACGTGAGTCTACGACCTACAATCGCTCCCAATGTTCCAAATCTAAAGAAGAATCAGTTTACTGATTTCTTTACTCTTTTTTTGGCTTTATTGATCCTTTCCCTTCAGTGAAAAATTAGCAGGACCCCGGACAGTCAATGCAAACGCCAGTTCCTTGTCAAATCACCTTTTTTTTCCCACTTTTTCTCCCGCCACTGTTCACAGGGATGTATAGGTACGGTTTTTTGCATTTTGGTCCTTTTTACTTTGCATATTTACTTTTTAACATACGAGTTTTGCGTCTTTGTGTTTTAAACACGGCCATTAATGCAAGTCACCAAATAAACAAAAAAATTGTCAGTTGTTGCAGTATAATTTTTAATGACAATATTGCCCTTAAAATGAGTTAACTCAACTTAGCTACAACAAAAATCGTACCATTTACAAGTCTAAGTTGACTCAACTAAGCCATAAAAATTCGTCTTGCCTACATATATAAGTTACTCAACTAGGGAATCAAAATTGAACCATCCACGTGTATGTGTTGACTCAACTAGTGTAAAATAAGAACTATACAGTTCGCAAGTCTGAATCAACTCAACTAAGCTATAAGGGCATTTAAAATTTTTTTTACTTACAAATAACAATCGTTAGTTGTATGTTTTGATGGTATAGAATTGTAAGGTCTAAAATACAAAATGGATAAACTTACGGGGTTTAAAAAGTAAATATGCAAAATTTATAATTTAAGAAAGTAAATATACGAAGTTAGAGAGACTAAAATGCAAAAATTCATATTAAATCGCGTATTTTGGCTGTTGAAGTATTGATTTAAGGGCAAGGAAAGCAGTCACCATTTGATGACTAAAGCATCGTTTGGTAATGTCGTAATGAGTGAACGAGGAAGTTAAGAAAAGAATATTTTTGAGAAATATGACAGTAATATAGTATTATAGAGCAAATGAGAGTAAATAGGGTAGTTATGGGAGAAAATGATTGAAATAAAACGATAAAAACAAAAATTAAGATAGTTAAGTAATGAAGGTATCAAAATATTTTTTCAAAAAAGTGTAGGAGTTATAGGAGATTTTACTTAGGGTTGTGTTGCAAAATCTATCCTAATCTAAGGATACGTAGAATAGGAGTTCTAGATTTCAAAATTAGATTGTTACATGATTTTTTTTTAAAAAAAAGACAGGCACGTAACGCAGCATAACAATTAAAAACGCAATACGGTACCTCATTATGGTTGTTCGGATCATCAAAATACAGGGATGGTAACTTTTGTTAAAACTGTCATAGACATAAATTCATAAGAATCAGCTGTTCATACTCCAGTGCCCCCGCACCCACCGACGGTCATACATAACAAATAGGCTAGCAGCTAGCCTGCCAGGAGGATTTGACGCTTGGGGCAAGCGGATGTTCGGAGTTAAAGGATGTTGACCGACCCGCAACGTCGTACTCGGCCGTATCACGCATACCCATTGCATTTCGGCATCTGATAAAATAAGAAACAAAATACTCATTGCTGCTTAATTACTTTATTTTTATTAATTTTCTTTTCGAACAATTTTTTTATTTTTTACTTTTAAATTTATTTTTTATTTTTAATCAATATCCGTGTCATATTCCCACCAAAAACAATCCCTATAGTATCACTTTTATTATAAGCATTTTCTTCCCAAATAAATTCAATCTTGAATCCGGTTATTTATATCATTAATTTTTTTATAAAAAAATCAATGGTTTCATGGGCATCTACTTAAACCAATGAAACTTTAGTATGTATAAAAGGTAATTTGCAAATATATTCACATAGTTTGATCATATTTACAAATATGCCTATATAATTTCAGAAATTATAAATTACTTTTATATAATTTGACTACGATAGCAAATATATTCACAACGTTATGACATAATGACTGTGCCGTTGCAGCTTAGGTGTATTTGTAAAGGTTTGTAAATTATGTAGATATATTTGCAAAAACTAAATATACGTGCTTAATTTTTAAAATTATAAATGTATTCACATAGTTTGTAAACCTTTGTAAATATACTCACGTTGTGACAATACAGTAACGATGTCATAATAGCGTGACTATGTTTGCACTTATAGTCAAATTATACTGACATAGCCACTTGTCGCACATTGGAACCATTTCACATTACTTGATGCTCTTCATATCACTTTTCAAAGTACATGGCTTCGGGCTATCATATGGTTATCCCATGCCAATAGAATTCCGTTATGGCGTGTTCCAAATGATACGATATTCTTGAATCGAATCTGTATTTGGGATAAGAATGTAATGATGGGTATTGGGAATGAGTAAAGTTATATTAGAAATTGGAAAACTGTATTGGGAATGGTGATACAGATTCCACTCAAGAATCTCATATCATTGGGAACACGCACTTAACTCGGGCATATATATGTTTTACAAAGATTTTCTTATTTTTTCATGATAACATGGTATCAAATTTATTTAATGTTGTCAAAATTTATATTTTTTGAATTTCAAAAATAATAATTTTGTAGATGAAAATTACTTAAATATCACAAAAAACTGTTGATTTATGCAATTCCAAATTTACAAAATTTAGTACGTAAATTAAGTACACTTTGTCAGATAATTTCATAAAAAAACACATATGCGGCTACGCGCCCTAATTAAAAAGCGCAAATAGGATTATATCCTCATGAGCTTTTGAATTATTTAGTTTCGATAGAAATCATAACTGGATGAATAGATTTTGATATAGCAGCGTAAGTTTGGGTCAAACCTAACTCGGTTTATTTCAGATTAGGTAGAGATTTTTCAACTCCCTATTTATTTATATAAATCAATAACCCATTTGAATAAATAAATTAGTTGAGTTTGTGTAACCCGTCGACCTAATAATCCTACTTGTTTAATTTATTGATCTGCAAAATCAATCTAACTTGTAAAGTAAGAAAAAAGTTAACACTTTGTTATGTTTATTTTACATGCGTACTTATTAACAATAAAATGGACATTCCAACTAATAATATAGGTATATATATATGTGAAAATTAATATTTTAAATTTAATTAGATTATTAGCATTAGAAATCTTTGTTGATTAAGAATGGCTTTGGTGGAAATTAGTTCCTACTAAATTTCGTGGGAACCATTCCCAAACTTGGAATTTTTATTTTTTAAAAAGCTTCGTTACTATAAATATTATTCAACATATAATTTTGACTGCTCATAATAAAAATTAAAGAAATCAAATATTAGTGTAACATTAAATAAGTTAAAATTTTAAAATTTATATATGTATCATATACAAATTAATACAATATTTTATCAACGATAAAAAGACTTAAAATGCATGTATATAACACTTCAGATCATTCAAATATTATTTTGGACATTACTTATGATCTAAAAATACACATCTTTAATATCTTTATATCGTAATTTTTAATTATCACAATTTAATTTGTATTTTTCATTATGAACGTTCAAAATCATATTTAAATTATACACAATTTGATTTTAAAAATCAAATCAAAAAAATAATTTTTTGGAAGAGTTAGTGTGGAAACCGAGTTCCCACCAAAGTTGTTTCTTGTTGATTATTAGGACTTCATTTTAAATAATTTATTATTTAACTCGCAACTTAACCTGTTTATGTTAAATGAATTAGGTTGGATCTAAGGTTATAATCTGACCTGATTAAACCCTTGGCTCTGGCCCATGGCCCCAATGCCAACCTGACCTTTGCCTTAGTACTGCGGAAGAGGGTGGGGTCAACCTGAACTGGGCGAACAACCGGACAGAACTTCTGGTTCGTTCAACGGCCCATTAGGTCATAGACATGCGTCATACTGCCATTGACACACTTTGTTTTGGAGATAGAGGCGTGCTCTCCGCAAGTCGCTACTGTTGGATTTCGCCGTTCACAGATGGCAGTAGACTTGCTTCCTCTGTCGCCATTCCGCCTTGATCCTCAGCCACCTATAGATTACACCATTCCAAGATCGACCAGCTCTGGCACTAGCAATGAGTTTCCCCTCCCAACATTGAGAACAGACATTCTTCTTTTCTAGCTTTCAGATAAAATGATCTGTTAGGTACGTTTGATTTGATATAAACCATTTGATTTGCCATAACTCACTGAGAAAATAAATATTCATGACTTTGTGAATGACTGTTGTGATGAATAAATATGGTATTCGGGTTGTGGATTTTGTCTTGGTGGTAAGTGGTGTACTGCGAATGATCTTAGATAATAGTTGTGTTAATGGCGTGGGTATAAGGGGTAGATTACCTCAATAATTTCACATACTAAGGAATGTAAATATGTGACTGTAGTGGTCACTGTTAGAAGATTATTAAACACATCATAAATATTTTGCATTTCTTAGTATGTGAATGTAGTAGTCACTTTTTTATTTTAGAATTTAAGTTACATTCACCAGCTGCTAAATTCACGTGGAGTCAGCATTTACATATGAAGCTGGTGTGGATTTAGATATCCAAATTAGGTTGCATTAGATGACTGGAGAGAATTGCTTTCGTCTTCTCTGTTTATTTATTTATGATTAGAATCTTCTCTGTTTATTAAGTTATATCTTATGCTATTCCATATGGTTTTCATCAAGAGGCATGATCCTATTGGCTCAGGTTACTTAGCCTGTGCTAAAAAACTTATTTTTAATTTTTTATAAACTTGTTAATCTAGATATATCCAGTACAAAAATCAAATTTTATTATTTTTAAATATAAATATTTTGAAGGTTTAAGCATATAAATATTTTAGTCATTTTTAATATCTAAGCCGCTTCCCTTTGCACGTTTAAGAACCCAGGGAGTTGGAAATGAGAAGCACGTTCGATGCATTCTATCCATTGAAAAGGTTTGTAATGATGTACGTGCTTCTTTTGTGGTTCTCTTGCTTTTCACAGTCAATGTGGAATTGCTTTGTGCCTAGCTGATTGACGCCGTCAAGTCGAATAGAAACGGACGCTGATCTGTATACACTTTTTCTTTTTTTTTTTTGAATTTTTTTTTAGAAATGTTAATATAGGTGTATTTAACATGTATATAAATTTTTACCATTTTTGGAGTATTTTAGATTTTTATTTTTTATTTTTGAAAATCAGTGGCATTTTAGGTAATTTTAAATTACGAAAATACCACTGATTTTCAAAAATTAAAAATAAATATCTAAAAATATCCAAAAATGGTAAAAATTTATACACATGTTAAATACACTTGGGCTAATAATTTTATGAAAAAATTTCCAAAAAAAATAAAAAAAATTGGTGTATGCGCCCGGGAGCAGGTCCCAGTGCAGGAGATCAGCGTCCAATAGAAACAGAAAGAAAAGCAAATTTGTTTTTTATTATAAATGAAAATTCTAATAATATTACCAGTATTAGCAGTATTTTTCTTGTTATTGCACGCTTTTATTTTACTTTCCTAGCTATGAATTGTGCTTTCAATAATCAAACGGTTTTCTGGTAACTTTTTTTCCGTGCTGCTTACACATTGCTTTTAAGCTAGAATTAAGTTGTTATTGTTGAATTTTCCTTTATTATAGAAAATTTCTCTTATATTTATAACATTTGCTCATAATTCTTATTGTTCTATCAACGTTTTACAAATTTCTCTTATACCCATAACATTTTATACTAAATTTCTATTATACTTATACAATTAAAATACTTGTTATATATCATATTGAAAAGACAATTTTGCCTCTTCAAAATTTCTCTAGTTGAAATGATTTAATTCTAATATAATACTCGAATAATTTAATATTACAAATTAATGATTTACTAACATCAATTGAGTTAAATTAGAGATGAATCGTTTTAATTACAAAATTTTGAAGGGGTAAAATTGTCTTTTCGATAGGATAGATAACAGTCATTTTGATAATATGGGTATGATAAAAATTTAGGTTAAAATATTACAAATATAAGATAATTTTTGAAACGTTGTTAGTTTGTTAAGAATCCGGAGTAAATGCTGCAGGTACCTTTTTTTTTTACAAACAGTCATTTTTTTAGGTATCTTTTTTTTTTATGAAATATATTTTTGGGTATCTTTTTTTTTTTTATGAAATATTTTTTTCTTGGGTATCTAAATGTGCTTCAGGAAAGATGAATTTCTAGACTATGACTTGAGGATGTGTAGGGCTAAGCCTAATGAAACTTTGTTTGCAATATAGTGATATCACTGAAAGAATGAATTTCTTGTTTTTGTGTATTGCTGTCAGAAGAAGGATGCCTTTGAATCTTTGGTCATGGACTATCTGAGAATGAATTGCGAATAATGGGGCCTTACAACATTGGATCTTCTCCAAAAGCTTGGAACTGTTGATCAAGAAGAAGTTTTTTTTTATTTTTATGGAAAGAAGAAGTTATTTCATGCGTGATGAAATGTCAACCTGACTGCGATGTGTGTTTCATCGTAAACTTATTTTATGACCATGATGATTGTAGAGAAAAATTGATGGTGTATGTTTTTGCAGGAAATTTTGGCAGCAACATTGGTCATGATCCGCATACTCTGTGTACTCTGTGTGCTGTTCAAATTTTCGTTGTTTTTGACAAGCTAGATGTTCTGGACATTGATAATGCGTCGAATTGTATCCCCTTTTATAATTTGCTTTTGAAAACAATCATTGTCCATGGCTATGTACCTATCTTGTTTCCTTAAATGTCTTGATTGCAGACATTGGCAACATGAAACAAATTCTTCTAGAAAGTAGAAAAGCCCCTTAACTAGAAAATAAGAAATGGAAAATCATTATGCTAATCGTTGTCAGACATCCGTTAATATTGGGAAAAAAAATACGAGCGAAGAGACTGAAATTTGGTTGTTATGAGTAGTGATTTTGATAACTTAAGGAGTCCATATTCAAAGTGACTGCATTTTAGTCTCACAGTTACAACTATATGGGACTATTCTATTATTGGCTACAGCGCTGTTAGAATTTCATGGTTTTGTGTCTGATGCGATAAGGAGTTAAAAAACTCCCAACCAATTAAGGAGTGAGTGACAAGTGTGGTACGTTCTCGTGCAAATACTATTGCAGAATGGAACCGGGTATCACACAGCCCATTTAAGAATTACTAGCATCCATTGAATTTCTGCATTTAAAACAACCGAGCATCCAATCAATGTTTTTCTTCCGTTTTTTTTTTTTTTCCTTTCTCTAGGTTCTCTTACATTGCAATCGGTTGTCTTCACTACTGCACCGTCTGGAAAAAATCGATGTGCAAAAGGCTGTTAACTACATTGTGAGCTGCACAAATTTGGATGGTGGATTTGGATGCACACCTGGATCAGAGTCGCATGCTGGACAAAATAAGTTGTAATAGATGGGCCTAACATAGCTTGCCAGTGGTATTTAACTTAACTATAATGAAACTTTTTTTATGTCTATTTTATTTGTTTTGGATAAATGACTACCAGTAACCTAGATTTTTTCCAAACCTGTTAGCTACGAGGCATAAGATAAACCTTACACCTACTTGTGGGCATTTATGTTCTGAAGAAGGGTTGCCATCAATCATACATACAGTCTATCGTGCAGGCTGAAGCAGAGAAAATTATTTTAATAGTTAAACCATATAACCATCTACGTTGGGAAGTTGATGTTCAATTTCTGCATTTCTCTTGAGCAACGTATAGCTCATAGAAGAAAATGAGACAGTTGTCTTGGTTCGGTGAGCTGCCATGAAATCTGTCTGTTGTTTGGTTTCTCCAATGATAACCCCTACTATAAGCATTTGATGCAATATTATTAAGACCAGTCATCGCATTGAGCAACCATAGTTTATTTTATTGATATAGTTTATTCGTAGTCTTCTACATTCAGCTGAAAGAACAGGCTAACTGGGCAAGATCCTTTGGCACGGCCACACATGCCCTCTAGTGGACAATTCATTTAGGTTTTGCAACAGCGCGATCATATAAAACTCAGAAAAAAGGTCTCGATCTTGGAACCATGTGCCTCCATTGATAGGATTGTATGAGATAGATGAAGTCTCCTCATTTAGTGGATCATGCTCCACTCGCATATCTGCATGCTTGCATTACGTTTTTTGTGGTTTTTGACAGGCGAGGCAGCAGATGTATTTGTAGAAAAAGCCTCCGCAGAAAAGGCATAGGCAAATATGGGTGCCCTTCGCACTGGGTTCGCTTTCGCCCTTTCGTTTCTGTCTGATCAAATGAATAATGAAACCGAAAGACTGTTAGAATGCCCAATCAACTTCATCGATTACGTTGCATGGTGTGATCCACCTCAAAATAATAGTAACGGCCTTTGATCATTTTTCCAGACAGAAAAACCCCGTCTGTTTCCTTCAACAGAACTAAAGGTGGTCACAGTGGATTTTTGACTTATGTTGATTGAGGAAAATGGGAGGAAGAAGCAGAATATGAAAAGTAATCTGGCAAGGGTTGCTGTTGATAAATACGATATCAACTATAAACTGAATAAGTTAAGGGAAATAGGGTTTTGATCCAACGCATCCGGGCATAAACATTATCTTTTATTTTTATTTTTTTTATAAATATTCAGGTTCTACTTATATATATTTGTATTCACTTCCTAAATATTTGTTTTCCAAATTAAAATAAAATAATACATAAATGGTGTGTTTAGAAAGTACTGAAACTTTCGAGAAAAAAATTTTTAGTGTAAAATTTTTTAGAATAAGAAAAAATAATGTAGCATGATAGAAATAACGATTAAAAATTAGAGTAATTGTATGAAAATTTGCGAAGAAATGATTGAAAAATAGAGTATTAAGATAAAAAAAAAGTTTTAATTTAAAAAGTATTTTGTGTAAACAAATATATTGAAATTCAAAAATTGTAAAATTCCGCATAGAAGAAGAGATAGGACAAAAAGCATATTTATAAAAAAAATAATTATTAATGTTTATCGCTGGTTGTTGGGGATCAAAACCCAATGAAATATGCTTTTCAAGAAAAACTTAGACGATGAAATGGAAGGAATTAAAGCTGGTAAGGGACTTTTCCAAGCTGCTGCTTTCGGAAGCCCGCTTGGCTAGGTCAAAATTTTTTTGACTGATAAGATGAATGATGGCACATATGATACACGACACTGATGCTCTCCAATCACATGTATCGAGGACAACTCATCTAAAAAAGTATGTGATTAGCAAACAAAGACAAGCGTAACCCAACTACTTTTTCTATTCCACGAAATGGTTCAAAGGAGAAATTTCAAAGGAACCTTTTCATCTGTTCGCAATTGTGGTATTGAGATGAAATTCAATCCCACCATCTTAATCATCATCTCTTGTTTATTTACCTGTCCATAGTTTGCGTAAACAAAATATTTAGGTGTGATGAAAGTTAGGATTATTTTAGAGCTGACATCTAACCTTCAAACTTTTGGACCCACGACAATATGATCATATATTGGTGACTACAAGTGATCTGACCAGCCTGTACCGGCACTTGGAAGCACAAGCATGAATTAGATGCGCCTGAAATAAAATTTTGTTTATTGTTTTCGTGAAATGGGATGAAAATTGAATGAAGAAGCGTTATTGTTTATTGGAAAGTACGAAATTATACTGAGAATGAAAAAATAGTATTGAAAACTTTAAAAAAAAAAGGTTGTCGTAGATTTAAAATGGAAAATTTCATCACATACTCATCCCACCCTTTTCCCATTAATCACTCATCCTGATCAGGCGATAGTCGATGTAGTTTTTGACTATTAGAGGGCCATGTTTCACATGATGGTAATACTACAAGTCTACAATCTAGTTTTGTCGACCAGTGGAGGAACATTCCTGGTAATACTGGTCAAATTTGGCAGCAGCGTAAGCAATGTTGCCAGTGAAATCCAGGACATCGCATAAGCAGCTGCTTTGGAACCAGATTGGTCTCCAAAAAATGCCCGTCTCGCGCCACAGGGGCCTGCTCCTTATGCTTGTGTCTAGGATTTTGTTGAGTGGGTATGGAGCGATGCGCTCACAACAGAGTAAGACCTAATGACATACATTTCTCAATCGATTTTTCCAGAATAATCTTTACCACTATTACCGTTTTGTGGCCAACAGAAGAAAATACCACCAGTCTAGAAAGATAACAAGAAACACGTTCTCTGGCATCCTATTCAGAACAAACACCTTGACTCACAACTCACGAATCAAAATTAGCCCTTTTCACTCATGTTACTTGCGGGGAGAATTTTTGTCATTTCCCTGCCAAAAATTCCACAAATCCAAGGACTCTTCCTTCAGCGGGTTCAGATCATGTGGAAAAGCATTGGTAGGGTTCTTTTTCTTGTTCCTTTCCAGAAACTCATTTGAAGATGAACCTAAGCAAACACTTTTTCTCTTCACGCCCATCTTCTCACTCGATCTAGCTCCATCTCCGCCTTTGTTTGGTGGGTGGAGGAGATCTGGCAATTCATTTGTGGGGCTCGCATTCTGCTTCACTGTTCTGGATGGGATATCGAAGTCTTGGATTTCAAATGTGGGTTGCCAGCCGATGCCATTTCTTAGTTGGTTTTTATCCTGAATTTGGTTGTTTTCCTTTAGCAAAGCAAACCGATGGGCCTCCCGATCTACCAAGTCAATGAAAGCTTGGAAGTCTGGAGAGTTGATATCTGTCTCCCCGTCGCTGCCCTCCTTTTGATCATCCATCTTTCCATCTCTCTCTGGCAGTGACATGTTTGCAAAATTGAAATCTACCTGATACGAATCAACCAATAAGGAAGGATCATCATCTGAAACAATATTGTGTCAACCATTTTGGCAGGGACATACATACACTCTAAATAAACTGGATGATTGGATTTCTGTTGGACCAACAAATTAAATTGCACTGATTATAAGAGCTATTGATATTCCTTTGCTCAAATGGGACTAATAATATGGATTTGACGGGGTTCACATCTGTTGAGCTATTGTCGCTTTTGGCTCATTATACCCCCATGAATTTGTCATAAAACTCAAAAATCCCTTCCTTGCATTGTGCTAGCTAGGGAGAAAAGCGTTATGGTATGTTTTCGGTTGTCTGGGATCCATATGTAGTGTGGGATTAATGATCATTCTTCATCATTAACCAACATTGAAGAAAGAAGAAAAAGAAGAAAACACGCTAGAAAATCAAAAACACAAGAGTAGCTTGCTAGTTTCATGTTAAAAAGTAGCTCTCCCATGAGAAGCGAAGTTATCCGGTATATACCCAAAAGAAATCCAAAAAGAAAATACTTACATGTTACTGATCAGCAAAACAACTTGACCAACTCTGTTTAAATTCTGTCGATAAATGCATGCTGGTGTTTTTGTGTGCATCCTCATGTTCCATCAGGAAACCGGACTTCAACAATGAATCAGCCTGCATATGTTGGTGTAGAGAAGAAGATCAGAGATTGGGCCCCTTTGACTCAGAATCCATGAATATCGTATGTGGTATAAACACGAGAAGAGAGAGACCGAGGCTGTCACAAGGCAAGAAGATTAATTATGTAGCTTCTATACGAGAGTATGGAGAGGTGGATATCTAAATGGAGAGAGGGTAGACTGCTAGTGGCTAGTGTCTAGTCATGAGTTTAGAGAGAGAGAGAGATGACCTAAAAGCAAGTCAGCCACGTACAGTGCTAGAAGCCCTGCCATTGAAGGGACTAATCATCACTGGGAATTAGTGAAGTCTGAAGAATAACACACACATATAAAAATTAAAATGATTCCCCCATACTTGTCGATGCTGAAATGGGGTGGAAATCAATCTTGGCGAGGTTGAAAATCTCACTGTGGTAAAAATTATATTCATTCTCTTTTGCAGCTCCTACAAATGCACAAATTCAATGAGTAGTTTTCATTTCGATATTGTAACGTGCATGGTTGAAACCGTTGAAAGCACAAAAGTGGGGTTTATAAGATGAAAAAAATCAGCCAAAGTAAATGATAAAAATAATAAGTAATAATAAGAAGAATTAAACTTTACTGTATCATGAGGTGGGTAATCAAGTTAACAGCACGAGTAGTCTGATTGCATTTCATTACCATGCATCTTGTCTTCAACTATAAATGTTCACAGGCTGTCCTTGGAAAAGTGAATAGAAGAATAATAATTTACAAGCTACAGAAAAATGCGCTAATTATATGTAATTCTTACCTCGGCTGTTGTCCGTAAGGCAAGCACGCGTAAGGCAAGCACGTCAGTTAGCACTTTAAGCAGGAAAGATCAAGTAAACGTGCTGCCCTGGACCCAGCAGCAATAGTATAGCCAGAGGACCAGAAGCCCATTTTCACCTGGCTATAATTGCCGACGCGGCATGGTTTTGATTTGATATTTGTGAATATATCATATCAATGAATGGAATAGCTAGGCGCTGTGCTCGGGTAACATGCCAATTGCCAACTGCCATGGATGATGCGCCGGCCCGTAGGTGTTCCCAAGTACTTTCGTATTCTTCCCTTCAGACCGAAATGCACCGATTTCACAGCAAATACAAAGATTTACCTTTAAGGCCCAGTCTATAGCAGGTCGAGTCTGCCAATCTCATGGAGATGGAGTAAAAGATCAGACTACCCACGCTAAAGGTACGTTCGATTCCATGTCTTCTGTGATGAATAAGGAAAAACTTGGTAGGAGAAAAAAGGTTTGATTCCTGTAGCTCTGCCTGTTGTTTTCTGTTCTTTTCTCTTGCCTATTTGTCACGCCATAGACAACATGCACGAACATGGTCTTGAAGCATAACCGGCCGGATTGCATGAGCTGCTGGGCTAAAAAACAAATCCACAGAAAACTATTCTTTGGTTTATCATAAAACAAATCTGTATGCAACAGCTGCCCCCACTGTAACAATATTTTGTGCTATAGCACACCGATAGTACGTTCACGATCTTAAATTAGCAACGTGCACATTAGATGGATGAGATGGATATCCATTTCTTCTTCATAACCATTGAAGGCTAGAATCTTTAGGATTCTAAACTCCAAATTGTACCGAAGGCAAAGAAACCTCTCAGTTTGTCAGTTTGACTAGACTGCCCTTGGGGCCTGGCCTTTTTAATGGAATCAATACTCTCCCCCGCATATTTGAACAGCAAAGAGACATATTTGGATGCCACATAAACTTTTAATTCTTTGTAATTATCCTATTTTTAAATCATTTTTCATATCTTTTTATACAATTATCTAACTTTTCAATTATTATTCATACCTAAACACTTAGAGCATATTTGTTAAACATAAAAACTTTTCGAAAAATTTTCAATATCCACAATAATCCTATTTTTTAATTTTTTTGAGCGAATTTCTCATAAACCTAAGAATTTTATTCTTAATTCCACTTATATTGATGAAATTTCAAAAATATCTCTTATACCCATGAATTTTCATCCCAATTGTACATATACCCATGCAGTTAGGGATCTGTTGAAGGAGCTGTTAATTTCCTGCGAAATGATAGATATGCTCATCTCTAATTATGATTTTATAGCTAAAACTTTATTATATAGTAATTGTGTAAATATAAATAATATATTATTTGAATAGTAATCTTTAATTTTAAGCAAAACAACTTTAAATTATATTAAAACTTAGGCATATTCGTTATTTTACAAAGAAGCTAATGACTCATTTAATGAATTCATAATAGTACAGTTATATATAGAATTAAGATAACAATTCATAGGTATGAGTGACATTTCTGAAAGTTCATAAGTATTAATGGAATTAGGGATAAAATTTGTGAATATACGGGAAATTCTCCTCCTCTTTTTTACATTTTCCTATACCACTAATTTACTTTTTAATATTTTTACACAATTACCTATATAATTAATTTATCTGTTTCAATTTTATCCTCTTTACTTATCATAATTACTTTTATTATATTATATAATTTTCTACCAATTTAAAAATTTTTACACTAAATTTTTTTCATTTAAACGTTTTATCAATTCCCAAACACACCTTTAGCTTAAAATTTTATGATTTAGAGCTTTTATTGCACTTTAGGGTCATGTAAAGGTAAAAATGATAAAGTAGAAATGAAAATTTTTTAAAAAGTAAGAGATGGTGATGTAATACGATGATGAGTAATTGCTAGAAATAAAAAAAATAAAATTGAAAAAGATAAAGATAGTTGTAAGAAAATCTTTAAAAATGATTAGAAAATAAAAATAATAATATAAAAGTACAGAAGATACATACAAATGCGTTTTTTCACTTTTACTTGTTCACAAACATACCTTAGGTAGTGTTTGAAAATCAAGAAGTGAAAAAAAAACATCTCTCTATTTTTTTATGTACTTCCTTATATAATTGTCTTTTTTGTTTTTTATCTTACAACTTAAATCATCAAGTACATATTTTTTCAATTCTTTGCCAACAAATCTGAAAATGAAGCTTTTACAATTGGAATTGAAAATCTGAAAACTTTTCCATCAAAAGCTATATATTTCATGTAATTATTTTACTTTACAATTATTTCTCAGCATCTTTACATACGTTGCCCTATCTATTTCTAGTTTTATACCCTTTATTCTAAATACTAATCATTTATTTCAAAAAACTTTTCCTCATATTTCTCTTCTTCTCATCACACCATTAAAGTATCTAAATGAGAGGAACGGAGGATATAAGTAAAAATAATAGTAACATTAGCTCAAAGATAAGATGAGATGTGGATAAGATGGGATGTCATATTTACCAATTCACATTTATCCATTCTCAATATATCTTTACTCATTCCTAATATAATTTTCTTTATTCTTGATATATCGGGATCCCGATCCCGTGCACCCAGCATTAACCCATTTTTTTGTTTTTTTTAAAAAAATTTATATAAGTATTAATCTAAGTGTATTTAACATATATATCAATTTTTACTATTTTTGGAGCATTTTAGATATTTATTTTAATTTTTGAAAATAAATGATATTTTAGACTATTTTAAATAACTTAGATTAATACTTGTATAAAAAAAAATTCAAAAAAAATTTTAAAAATAAGTTAAAATAGCTTCAGTACAGGCGCAGTGCATCGGAATCCAATATATCGTTATCCATTCTCAGTACGTTTTTACCGCGACTACTCGTCTCATTCCATCTCTGCACTGCCCCTTACGGAGCAAACGGAAGAAAGGGCATTAACGAAAATAGCGCGGAAAGCTGGTGGCTTTCCGGCCCTGCCCTTGCGTGCGTGTGTGCGGACTCCAACATTCCTTTCCCGGATCGAAGCTCTCACCTCTTCCGTACGTGGCTATAAAACCCCTCGACAAATACACGTTCTTCCACTGCTGCCAGCCAGCCTGCCTTTAAATCTTCCTTCTTCCTGCCATCCATTCCAAAAACTGGATCCGTCTGTACCTGCAGTGACTGAGATTAGTTGAGAAACGCGAGGGATTCGTGATATACCTGACCGGATTTCTAAAGGTAACATTCTCTTTAATTACATTCCTTTTCTTTTAACGCGATATGATGATTTTTTTTCTCAGCAAGAAACGATACTGGATAATCAATGTTGTATTCCGTTCTTGCTGCCGGAAGGCGGAGGCGAATGCTCGGGCGGAGTGCGCATGCTAGCAATAGAAGCGGCGCTTGCCTTATCCTCGGTGGATCGTAGGAGTCTGGCCTACCTTCGGTTCGCATCCCCGTCCCACATTCCCGGTTCCCCATGCATACAGAAGTTCGGCATACGTTAGCATTGTAACAGGAACTGATGCTAACTTGCACTCTGGGTTCATATCTTCGAGTGACGCACGTGCAAACCAAGCGGCAGCATACCCACGTGACCACATTATATTATATTATCACGTCTTAGCTCGCAAGTTAGCATCTTCTCCTCGTAAAAGCAGGCCAATAGGAGATGCATACTTTTCTACTTTTCTTTTCAATAGTCAGGACTGAGGACTCAGGAGTTAATTGAGATTGTATTAAGAATGAAAAAAGTACATGCAAAATATGAAAAGCACGAGTAAGTAACAAAAGTAGCATTAGAAATAGGAAAGTAAGTTATTGCGCGTTGAAATTGTGATTTTTTGTTATGGGAAAGCCATTCTGTCTCCGTTATTTTACACCATCTCATGCTTAATTATTTGGGAATTTGGTTTCTACCTTACTTTTCTAGACATGCTTGTAGACAGTTTTTAAAACTATTTTTAATATAAATTTATTTCTTTAGCATTAAAAAATCATCTGAATGCAATTTTAAGAATACTTGATATGCTTATTAGGAGATTTAATATACGACATTTGTAAATAATTTCAACCAGCGGAAGCATCCTTTAGCATAAATATTTTTTCTGTATGGCTTGATTGATTCGGGAGTTTTGCTGGAAGAGAGTGACTGATACCCTACCATAGAGTTAATCAATATTATTTCCGAGAAAAGTCTGGATCCATCATGCATGTGAATGCTAACCCAAATCCAGTGGAGTGCAAGCAATGCTTCCATCGGATCTGTACTATGCGCGTAGGTTCATGAAGTTGAAGGGCGTGTAATCTTGCTGATCTTCACATACAGCGACAAACTCAAAATTATACCCAAAATTTCAAAACCTAAATTTTGTAGAAAACGATACGTTCTGTCTGCAATGCTTCATATGGCTGACTGCACTAAAAGCTCCCAGAATCACATCTGTCAATGTTGAATGATGACGAGTAACGCTCTGTTTTACTTCATTAAAGTTCTCTTTCGATGTATGCTCTGTTGCTAACTTGAGAAACTTGACAGATGCTAGAAGAAAGTGGGCTTGCTACCAATGAATATTCATCATCATAATTCATAAACACCACCGGCATGGCCAGGAGATCACCTCCTTTTTCCCCCAGAAGAACTCCCTCCAATCCTTTCGTCACCCTTCTACTCCTAACCACCTCTTGTTGCCTGCTAGCTGCCTTCACATACGGCCAAAAGATCTCCTACTTCCTTCGTCCTCTTTGGGACACCCCACCTCTGCCCTTCACCCGCATTCCCCATTTCTACGCAGAGAATGTCTCCATGGACCACCTCTGTCGCCTCCATGGCTGGTCACTCCGCGCCCAACCCCGCAGAGTGTTCGACGCTGTCCTCTTCAGCAATGAGCTCGACATCCTAGAAATTCGGTGGCGCGAGCTTGCTCCTTACATCCACAAGTTTATACTTGTAGAATCCAACACCACCTTCACCGGTATTCCCAAACCACTCTTCTTCGCCGAAAACCGGCGCCAGTTTGAATTCGTGGGCGACAAGGTCATTCATGGCGCCGTCTCATACAGTGGCAACAAACAGAGCAATCCATTCACACAGGAGGGACGCCAGCGAAAGGCTGTCAATGCGCTTCTGCGCCGTGCGGGGCTTTCGATTGGAGATGTTCTGATAATGGCGGACACAGATGAGGTGCCAAGCGCAAACACAGTAAGGCTCCTCCAGTGGTGCGAGGGTTTCCCCCCCGTTATGCATCTTGAACTGAAACACTACCTGTACTCCTTTGAATTCCCTGTGGATTTCAGCAGCTGGCGGGCTACTGCCCACATCGTGGGGCCCATGACCAAGTACCGGCATTCTCGGCAGAGCGATGTGCTGTTTGCAGATGCAGGATGGCATTGCAGCTTTTGCTTTCGGCAGCTGAAAGAATTTGTGTTTAAGATGACAGCATACAGCCATGCGGACAGAGTGAAGAGTCAGGCTCTGCTGAGCTACTCAAGGATACAGAGGATTATCTGCCAAGGTGATGATCTCTTCGACATGCTGCCGGAAGAGTATACCTTCCAAGAGATGCTCTACAAGATGAGGCCGGTTCCCAAGTCAGCTTCAGCTGTTCATCTTCCCACATTTCTCATACAGAATGCTGAGAGGTTCAGATTCCTTCTTCCCGGTGGTTGTTTACGGGATCTTGGCTAACACTTTACTTCGTTTATTTTTTGAAATAGCAATTCAATCGGAAAACCTTTAATACGTTGTTTATTATTATTTTTTTTAATATTCACATATCCACCGCCAAAGACTGGAAGGAACAAGAGAGAGGCTTGAGCATAGCCCCATACTTTTTTAAGTAAAAATATCTTCCACAAGGACAATAGAGACTTTGTCTGGCCAAATAGACATCTACATTGTATGTCAATCATAAATTTGCGTTCAAGACGTTTGAGTGGCGTGCAGAGAAAATAAGTGGATCAAATTCAACTTGGAAAAGGCAACCAACTGCCTACATGGGATGAAACCAGTATGTGGGTGATTCATCGTCTACCTAGTTGCATGAACTACTACTAGCAAGTGACTCATCAAGATGGTGATCAACAATTCAGCAGGTTCAATGACAGTGAACCAGGTTAACAGTCAAGCTAGCCTTTTTCATTTCTTTTTAATCATTTCCTCCTTCCCAATCGCAAACCAAAGCAACATCGTGTATCAGCATCGAAGCTTTCAGACTAAATATTCTAATAAATCAGAGACCATGACACATCGGGTCTCGAGGTCTATGAATTTCATCTATCCTTTGTCCTGCCAATGCACTTTTGAAAAAAAAATTTAATAAAAAAAATCATGTTATTGCCACAGTCACCCAAGAGGGAAAAAAAAAAAAAAACGTGTTTCCTACCAATTACAATTCAAAAATATTATTACAAATGAATTAAACAAATTCATCATCTGTCCATTGGAGGAGAGAGTGAGAGAGGGGAGAGAGAATATGTTTTTTCAAGCTCTAGGACTGTCTGAAGGAGTTATCTCCTGAAAAACTCGAAGCCTGTTTCCTTGCCGCTTGGACCCACTTCCAATTGCTTGTAAATAGCTATAATCATCAACATCGACTACCTTTGTTGATGCAGGCGGAGCCGATTCCTTTTTCTGCTCAGGCTCAAAAGATAGGCATCGTCTTGCAGATGGATTCTGCTCTCGTCCTGTTGAGAACAGGTTCTTTCTCTGCTTAGAAGGATAGTTGCATGTAGGTTTCTCAAGTTTCCACTGCGAGACGTTGGTGTAACCTTGAAGCAAACTTTGATGCTTTTGTGGAGGTGTTTCTAGCATCATTGGTGACGACACAGCCTGACACGGACTGTTTTGCACAATGTTGAAATTCAAATTCTCATCAGGAAAACTGTCCTTCTCATTCCAATTCAAAGATTCTTTGGACATTGTATCTGTCTGCGTTACATCTTCATTTAACCACAGATTCGAAATGGCTAAAGCCTCTTCTTCTTCCTCAACCATTTGTGCCCATGTTTTGCCACAGCTGAATGCAGAGAAATTGTGAGCAGCCTTTGTATTTTCAATGATGGAAGAAGATGGAAGAGTTTCTGCTTCCTTTTCATCAACCTCATTTGCCCATCCCTTTTTAGAACCTGGAGAACCGTCAGCCTGGTTTTTGTGTCCAACTGTTTTCTGATTTGGGATTGCTGGTGATCCCATTGGCACTGCAGGATCCAGATCACCAAATTTAATCGACCATTTCTCATTGGCGCAGTATAATTCTTTATGACCGACTGAATTACTTGGTTTTTGAAATGCTGTCCCTGCCCGGAGATTTCCAATAAGAATTGGTTGAGATTGCCTACAGGGATTTGTTCTCCTGTCTTCACCAGGTGACATGCCAGGTCCCTGATCTTCTTGGATTGAAACCGGCAGATAATAAGTTCTCCATCTCAAATCTCGTTCTTGAATGGGAGATTGCCTTCTGCTCAGAACTTCTGGTGGATGTTTCAAACTTTCTTGAGTTCGAACATGGAAAAGATCGTCTCTCCCTTTCCAGTTCTGATTAATTGCAGACTCTGAAATCATTGTAGTCGGCACTTGAATTAGGCTCTGCAAATTCTGTCGAAGTGGAACTGGAGTGCTATCTGCTGACCATTTAATTGTAGGAAAACTAGCTGGCGGGATGGAATTAAGTTTCTCATCTGTGAATCCTTCTTTCTCAATTCCATTATTCATAACCCACGAATAGGTTTCTGCATTTATTTGAGCTTCATTATCGCCAGCCCAGCCAGAGGCTCTTAGGGTTAAACTTTCATTATTTGAAGTTGGGAAAGCACTTGACATCCTGTAATAGTCGTTCTCATCTGACACTAACAGCTGTTTAGCACTATCGTTTTGCCAGTGACTCTGACCAGCTGCAAATATTTGAGATGCATGATCATAATTCTGATCCTTGGAAACTTCTGAGGTCAGATTTTTCTTTGTGAAGGGTGGAGAGGATGTTGTTTCTTCCTCGCCATCATTTGTCTGTCTCATATTTCTGCTCATGAATTCCTGAGATGCTGTCTCTATAGCATTATTGTCATCATGACTGTGTCCTTTACGACTTCCAGGAGTAGATGCACTGATAGTTTCCACTTCTTCCTGCATCAACTGACACTCCAGACCTGACAACAATTTGGAGGCAACTTCAAATGATTTCATGTATGACTCTGGACCTATGTGTGAGGTTGACCGTTGAATCCTGTCCAGAAGAGATTTAGCTTCTGAAATCTTTCCCGTCTGCATCAAGCAAATTGCCAAATTGCATTGCTTATTTTTATCTGGGGCTATAGACAGTGCTTTCCTATATAAACAGGAAAAAGTATGCATAATCATTAGCATGCTTCCATCATTTATGTGTTTATTTCATTAAAACAATCTCAAATACATTTGACTTGTTCTTGTTCATTAAACAATATATGAAAATTTTACAATCGACATAATCAGCTGTATTAAAAAAGAAAACAAAAGACAGAAAGAAAAAAGAGAAAAACTAAAAAGAAATAAACAACCACAGCACCGAGGATCCAAGAGTCAGTTTGGTGGTAGGATAGAAGAGAAAGGTCTGTTCATGGCTAGCAAAGAAAAAATGGCAAAGTGAACCACTCCTGTAAGGCTGTAAGCAGTGCGCTTTGGTGGATCAGCGTAGTGTTAGGATGCTGATCAAAAGAAACAACACCTAAAATTCCATTGCTGCAGCAATCTCCCCCCACCCCCCACCACAAAAGAAAAAAACTATATACATACATATATATATGTATATGTGGGGTCTGCTGCATAGATTCTGTTACACCATTCTTGGCGATTTAAGACTAAATTATCTGTAATTTGTAATATTTTTAAATCTTATCTAATTACTTACATCTATGTTTTTTTGGGTCTTCCTCTCATTCTCCTACCACCTTCTACTTTGATAGACTTTGTTTTCCTAACTGGTGCTACTTCAGGCCTCCTTTTAACATGACCAAACCATCTTAATCTATTTTCTCTCATTTTATCACAAATTGGTCTCACTTTTAAGTTTTCTCGAATTATTTCATTCCTAATTTTATCTTTTCTTGTTTTACCACTAATCTATCTTAACATTCTCATTTCCTCTACGCTCATTTTTTGTATATATTGTTCTTTAACTGCCCAACATTCTGCCCCATAAAGTATAACATGTCTAATCGCAGTCTTATAAAATTTGTCTTTTAATTTGATTGGAATTCGATGATTGCATAAAATTCCTGACGCACTTCTCCATTTCTTCCATCCTGCTTGAATTCTATTTATTATATCTTTCTCAATTTCCCCATTCTCTTGAACTATTGATCCTAAATACCGAAAATGATTAGTTCTTGTTACTACTTGATCTAAAATCTTAATTTGTTCTTCATCCGGGTTTTCACTATTATTAAAATTGCATTTCATATATTCAGTTTTAGTGCAATTAATTCTAAAACCATTAGATTCTAAAGCATCTACCCACCTATTTAATTTAAAATTTAGTCATTCTTTAGTTTCATCTATTAGAACAATGTCATCTGTAAATAACATACACCAAGGTACTTCTTCTTGGAGATGTCTAGTAATTTCATCTATTACTAAGGTAAAAAGGTAAGGACTCAAGGCTGAGCCTTGATGTAGACCTATTTTAACTGGGAAGACATTAGTATCTTTACTAATGGTCATCACATTCGTAACAGCCCCTCATACATATCTTTAATAATATCAATATATCTATCAGTAATTTCTTTTTTTTCTCATCACTTGTCATATTAACTTTCTTGGTACTCGATCATAAGCTTTTTATAAATCAATAAAAATCATGTATAAGTTCTTTTTATTCTCCCTATACTTTTCAAATAATTGTCTAAGTAAGAAAAAAAGCTTTAGTGGTTGATCTTCCTAGCATAAAACCAAATTGATTTTCAAATACATTAGTTTCCCGTCTTAGTCTATGTTCAATTACTCTTTTCTATAATTTCATAGTATGACTCATTAATTTTATTCTACGATAATTTGCACAATTTTGAATATCTCCCTTATTTTTATAGATTGGAACTATAATGTTTTTCCTCCATTCACTTGGCATTAACTTTGTTTTTATAATCTTATTAAAAAAATTTGTTAACCATGTTGCACCTACATCTCCCATGTACTTTCATGCCTCAATTGGTATATTATCTGGGCCTAAGGCTTTTCCTGTTTTCATTTTCCTTAGAGCTTCATTTACTTCAGATATTCGAATTTTTGGAAAATAACTGATATTCCTATTTTTTTCTCTATTTAAACTAACATCTAATGTTAAATGTTCGTGTGAGGTATTATTTAGTAAACTATAAAAATAAATTTTCCATCTTTCTTTAATATCATCATCTTTGACTACAACTCTTTGGTCCTCACTTTTAATACATCTAACATGTGTTAAATCTTTGCCTTTATTTTATCTTAATTTAGACAACTTAAAAATATATTTTTCACCTTGTCTAGTTCTTAATCTGTCATATAAGTTCTCATAAGCTTTGTTTTTAGCATCGCAAATAATCTTTTTAGTAGCTTTTTTTGATAGTTTGTATTGTTGTAAATTTGTATCATTTTTATTTCTCTGTCATATTTTAAACTTTTCTTGTTTAGCATTTATAGCTTTTGAACATCTTCATTCCACCACCAAGTTTCTCTATGTGAGAATCTACGATTTTTATATATACTTACAATACTTTGTTCTACTTCTTTTATGTTAGTTGTCATTTTATCCCACATTGATTCTACTTCATCTTCTTGTGTGTCCTATTTTCCTTCTTCTATCATTCTTTTACTAAAAAGTTCTATGTTGTTTTCCTTTAAATTCCACCATTTAATTTTTGAAATTATATTAGCTTTAGTTTTTGTTGACTCTTTTTGCGTATATATATCCATCACTAATAATTTATGTTGCATAGCTAAGCTCTCACCTGGGATAACCTTACAATTAATACAAAGGGATCTATCCAATTTTCTTATAAGGAAGAAATCTATTTGGCTAGAATTGGTCCCACTCTTAAAAGTTATCAAGTGTTCATCTCTTTTTTGAAATAAGTTATTTGCTATAATCAAATCATATGCTATAGCAAAGTCCAAAATGACATTCCCCATTTCATTCCTTATTCCAAAGCCGAAACCTCCATAACTTCTTTTATATCCTACATTCTCCTTTCCTACATGTCCATTTAAATCTCCATCTATCACAACCTTTTCTTAGTTAGATGTCCTTTGCATAGCACTATCTAAGTCATCCCAAAATTGTTTCTTGATTCTATTATCTAATCCTACTTGTGGTGCATAAGCACTAATCACATTTAAGATCTCTACACCTAATATAAGTTTTATTTGAATAATTCTATCATTTACTCTATTGACATCTACAACTTTATTTAGGAATTTGTTATCTACTATTATCCCTACACAATTTCTATTACAATCATTTCCTATATACCATAATTTGAATCCATTAATCTCTTTAGCCTTATCTCCTTTCCACCTAGTTTCTTGAAGGTATGCTATATTAATTTTTCTCCTTCTCATAACATCTACTACTTCTATACTTTTCTACGTAGAAAAAGAAAAAGTAAATGTACCTGTAAAGTGCCTCTGCAGTTTGGAACTTTCCTTTCTGGAGGTGAGCCCAAGCCAAATTCCCAAGCAACCTGTTGTACAACAAAGCAATAATAGAAATTAAATAGAATCCGAATGAAGCTATTTACTATTTGTAGCATGGATCTTAGTATCAAATGAAATTTCTCGATAGCCAGTGAGTTCCTCTCAAATTTCGTGCTTACCTTGACCTCTCTTGATCAAGTGAGAGAAGGAACTTCTTCCCTTGGGAACGAGCAATCTTTGTCCTCTTCCCACCAAACACGAGACCTTCTTCGATGAGCTTTAACTTGTGCTCCAAAAGCTCGATCTGTTCATCCATCCTACCGCATCTCTGCTCATGAAGAAAAGAAATATATAAATGAGAGACAATCGGATAGACACATTATTCAGGATCTGCGTTAAAAAAGATGTTCGATAAATAATCAATGGAAATCTCTGCACGGAGGACCCATTACAACACCTAACATGGCATCTCATTCTCATAGCCCAAAACACACCTAGCCCATAAAAATTTTTACGACAAGTGAACATTACAAGCATGTCTGCATAGCAGTGGTGCAATCTTTACTAACAAATCCGTTAAGACTAGCAAAGGAACCTGCAAGTTAACTTACAGGTTTTCATGACTAAAGGCAATTTGCATGATCCAAGGCATCGGATAGCAGCTGATACCCAAACGATTCACGGACAAGAGGATCACCCAAGATTAATCGTTAAATTGTTTGTTTCAGGATCACAGGATCAGTCAATATTGCAGACTATCAGGGCACCACTCGTTTCGTTTACCGAACAAGAAATTTTTTTTTTTTTTTTTTTTTCTTTGTATGGAATTTTGCAAGGAAAAAGGAGTGTGGAAAACATAAACTTTGTGAATAACTCGGCTGATTTTGGTTGACTCTACTTCCGAACAATATAAGGCCTTGTAACAAATACAATATAACAACTAAAACAGATACGATTGCCATACAGTTTACCTTATAGAGGTCGAGAAGAACATTATCAAGAGACTCTTGAGCATCGGCGGAGCACAGGTAACGGAAAGATTTGATGGCCTCTACTGCCTCTTCAGCTCGACCAACTTGCTTCATCACAATGGCCATGTCTTTCAGGGCACTGTTGACTCGATCTCCCGAGTTTATTGCTGCCCAAAACAGGGAAATGGCTCTGTTTGGATCTTTATCTACCAACTGAAAGATTGAGACAATGCTATCTAAGAAAAGGCTAAACTCAAGAGGCAAACCAGAAAAAAAAATTATGATAAAAAATCATAAATCATAGGCAACTTTTAGCGAAGAGATTTGGCCAATGAATCTGGAACATCACATAATTCAATTACAAAGGAACCATTCTGCAATTTGATCGCAAAAATGAAGCAAGAAGAAATTTTCTCCCCAAATCAATCCCAAGTAAAAACATGAAATCGAACAAAAGAACTCAAGATTACAATCCAGAGCTGAATGTAGCATGCGGAATAGGCCAATCACCAGCAGCACTGGAAAATATCGCTAGTTGAAGCAGAGGAATTAATGGTTTACATTCAAAAGAAAGATGAAAGTGCCACGACGCGGTGCAAATGTTTCACCTGAACATGCTTTGCTTTCACGTAGGGCGAATTTCCAGAAGGAACTTTGGGAATAGGATTCAAAAAATCCGGAGGAGGGGGCGTCTGCTGCTCTGCAGCCTTCAATGGCGTAGACGGTGCGGATCTCCCCGTCCTGCCTCGCGCTGGCTCTCTGTTCGCCGGTCTCTTCTGCTCGTCATCGCTCATCATTGTCGCAGTGGCTGGGAAATCCTCCTCCCACCAAGAAATTCAAGATGCTGTTTTGTCTCTTGGCAAGAAGACTGTTGGCTTTTCTTTGAGAGAGAGAGAGAGAGAGAGTGGAGTATAGAGAGAGAAGCGTCTCTTGCTTCCTGGGGGGTAGAGACGTTATCAGCTAGCCGTTGGGTATCACGTGAGCCTCACGCGACACTCTTATTTCCCTTCCCTCAACGGGTCCTCTGCCACGTGTACATGTGGAAAACAGGCGTCGCAGCTATCAGACCTACGTCGAGTCGATTTTAATCTGGACCGTATGTTACCATAAAAATAACAACCTGGACGATATATTTTAATCTGGACTGGATAGTTCTCAGAAAGGTCACATTGGCACAATCAAAGTGATATATGTGGCATGAGACAAATGCAAAAGAATAAATGCATTTTTTACCATTTTCATAATCACTTTCATTGTGAATTGTGATACAATAAAAATTTTTTAGTCGCTGAAATTAGTTTTCGTTTACATTTTCGAAATCTATATTACAACATATATCTAAAATATTATCATATGTTTTATGTTCAATAAGTTTAGTTTCAAAAATAATTGTACCACTTGGTTTTTATTTCAAACTAAAAATATTCATAAAAATAAAAAATTGGGGTTCTAAATATACTCATAAAATTTACTTCTAATTTCATTTATACTTATGAACTTTTAAAACTTAAAAATATAAGCGTTGTTTAGTAACGAGCAAACGCGGAAATGGGATGCAAATAGTGAAATTCTATTTTCCAAAGCCAATAATGCTCAATTAATTACACTATTTTTTTCACTTTTATTCTTACGTTCCAATTATTTTCCCTGCCAACTACATACAACAAACCTATTTATTTCAATTATACCCATATTATTTTCTATAAATCACACATTTCTCAAAACATTTCCTTTTTCATTTCCCATAATTCCACAATTTTTTACATTCCCCATACCAGTGTATTTTGTCCAAGATTTTAGTTATAGGCTCCCGGGGAAATGATGAATGTGTCCAAAATTTAATTATGAATTATAAATAAGAATGAAATTTAAATAATATATAATTTTCTGATGTAAAAGTATGATACCGTAGATATAAAAAGTATTAAATATTTAGTAGAATGTGAATTTTTAGCTTATAATTATAATCAAGATTTTGGACATATTCATCATTTTACAAATGAATGGAATTGAAAATTTAAAAAATTCATGAGTATAAATGAAATTAAAAGTAAATTTTATGAGTATATGTGGAATTTGTCTAAATAAAAATGTATTGTTTGCTTATATCAAATCATTGAATAAATTTTGTGATATACAAATTTTCAAAATCACATGATACATAATTCGATTGATTTATCTTTTTTTTCTATTTTACAATTTGAATAATATTAAATAAAATTATAAATATATATAATCTTCGTGCTTAGACTTGCATATTGGTGGTGCACCAAGTGCAATGAACCGAATGCACTAGATCCTGCCCATTATCTTTACCTTTAACTTGGATGAAATAAAAAAGATATTGAATTTCCAATTTCACAAATACATTTTTCTTATTTTTAAACAATAAAATTCTTAATATTCATATTTTCTATACTTCTTTCAATTCTCATACAAGTATCAACATACAATAATATTTTTTTATATCATATCTTAATCTCATCCCGTCCACTACTAATTAAGGCTTTTGCTTGCTCCTTTGCCATTAAGAGGGAATGTCTTATACTTTGTTGTTTTTGTTAAGTCCTTTTGCCATAAATCCTCTTCTTCGTATTTTCTTGTACAGGTTTCGAAATTATCAAGACTAATTTTCTGCGCGATTCCATTTCTGGCGGCATCTCGACCAAGTATCACTTATGACACTTCGGACATTTTCGCACATTTTGAGCTTCAGCAGTAGAATTCCTGGTAATCAATCTAATATGAAGGGTGTAAACTTGTATCTTGATTTTAACGTGGGTAGATTTGGGGAAGCTGAAATTTGTATATCCACAAGTATTAACCCGTTAAATTCAATTTGTAACCGAAAGACATTCGGAGAAAATTTGGTAATATGGGTAGGGAACAGGGGTACTGTAAATCGTATTGGGTTAACTCAGGTTGGTATTTTTTCAACCTTAATTTTATTTGTAAACACGTTAAATCCTATATTCAATCACACTTTTTAAACTTCAATCCAACCATTAATTAAATTTATATAAATCGATTCAATTCAGGTTACAAATTGAGCTAATAAGTATATAATATTTAAAGATTGCTTGCCTAAATAAACTAATTTAAAATATAAATTTATATTAAATAATAAAAATTAATTTCATAGGAATATCTTCCAATTTATAACTTGTGTAGTAATATAATTTACAAGTTATCTTACATTAAGGCAGTGATGTCTAAATTAATGCCTATATATCTTATGATTTTGTGTCAATTTTAAAGTTATAGTTAATATGGTTTATTTTATATGCTTGTTTTGAATAGCATATTATATTATTATTGTGATACATGAAATTAGGTTGGGTTAATAATCATCTAACCTATATCTCTTCACTTTCAAAATCAAATCAATTCAAATTAGGTAATATTGTGATTGAAAATTAGGGTTAGTTAGGTCATATTCAACTTTGACCTAATTTTTGAAAAACTAACCCTAATTTTTGAAAAACTTTAGTTGACTCTACATTTTACATTAAGTTAGGGACAAGGTTGATTAACCCTCATATTTCTACAACAAGTCTGATGATAAATCTTAGATTGGTTTCAGGATAACGAGTCGAGTTGAAAAGATAGAACAAGGTATGATAATTTTAAAAATTTATATATATATTAATTTAAAGTAAAATATAGAGATCATAACAAAGAGTTAGTAAATATTCTTTTCTGCTAATTTCATTTACACCTTGACCTTGGTGAATGTACATGTCTAACTTCAGCAAAGAAACATAAACATAAATTTTGAATAGAATTAAAACTGTTAAAACAAAAAATGATAATATTATTTTTAAAGGTGCAAATAACATTTATATTATTTTTATTTCATTGAAAAATCATGTGGAGAACATAACAAAAAAAATATTTATGCAATCAAAAAATAAAAATGTATCCACTTAAATATATCATAAAGTTAAAGCATATTCACATCAAAAAGTTATAAAGTTAAATATATCCACATTCACGCAAACAGGTCATAAGGTTTATAAAAAATATTTTGCACTTATGTGAGGCTAGATAGAGATAGGTCAAGACATGGTTGACCCACTTCACTTCCAAAATTGAAGAACAAGTCTCAAATCCTGACCCGTTCCACCCTACTAAGTTGAGATATTTGCCCTAATTCTATGTAAAATTAGAGAAGGTTACTCTCAAGCTCTTTAGCTTATTTTTTCAAAATACTTATTCAAACGCTATCATAAAATGAGTTGGATAATATTGGGTTTGAATTAAAAACGACTCTATTTGCATCCCTGGGAGAGAAGATTTTGAAAAGTTGAGAAAAGAATATTTTTGAAAATCGTAAGAGTGATATTGTTGACACCACACTTAAATATGAAAATTAAATTTTCTAATGAGCTTACTACCATTTGGCCCACCCACTTAAGGCTTTTCGTGGATTTATATTTGAATTTTAACCCATATATGTGCAAGCTCAATGCATGTAGGTACTATTTGATAAATTGGCTCATAATTCAACAAGCACATTTTTGGGAGCAAAGGTTGCAAATCCTCATCAACAAACAAGAGCAGTCTATACTCGTGACAAAGCAAAAATATTTCTTTCAAGCCAAATGAAATAGAAACTACGTGATGAATGGTGTGAATCGAACAAATTATCAGCTTTTTATGAACACTTTAATGGTCAAAATAGATTTGACCAAGAAATGAGGTGGACTTGCACCATTTCAAATGAGGGATGGAAACTGTAAGATCTAAGTCATCAAGTGAAGATCTAAGCCGTTAAAGTGATTAAGGGACATCAACAAATGCCTATCCCATCCAAAATCAAAGAAAAATAAGTGAAGATCAAAGCATAAAATGATTGATACAAAATACATAAAATCAATGGTTACGAAAGAATTGACTTACTAGCCGAGCAAAACTATGGGCCCCATTGGTAGTTTTACAAAATCACTTACAAAAATTCCTTAGAAGGACCCCTTAAGTTGCACAATAGTCCAGGTGAGCTTGTGCAAAATATTATGACAACCCATTAATGTGCAATTTTTCCAAACTCGAAAGCTATAAAAAGAAGCCTCTTCTCCTTCAACAAGCGGGGACGGTCTCGACCTTAAAAAAAAAATCCCATCGGCTGCCTCCATTGTCCCTTTGCTTCTTTTCAATCATCAACGTTGTCCAATCTTTTATGCTATTTTGCTTGTACTCTTCTCATATCATCATCAAGGGAACGGCTCCATCTTCTCCTTCCTCATTTTTTCCAGCTGGCCCCACCCCCCAGAAATTGCTTACTGCTTTACATCCTATAGGTCGTAGACTCCCAAAAACATCACTACCTATTTCATTCCGTTTCCGCTGTGACAGAGCGCTCCATTGTTCAAAGTTTATCTCTGCCCTATTTTACTCATCCATCACCGGCCACTTCCACCCCTTGTCCAAAGCTTCCATTTTGTTGCACAGCTTCTGTGCGCTCATGGACTAGCATATGGGAACCTAGAAATTTCCCACTTTTATTCTCACTATTCCATCCATCTCCTCTAGATGGTGGAGGCCTAAAACAAAAATTCCCAACTGCTGCTTTCCATTTCCAACCGTGGGTGCCCAAAAAAAAACTCATTGATTTATTTTTCCATCACCAAGTCATTTTTCCCTCCTAGAATCCCTGCATTATTCATTGATTTCCGTCACATATCACCATTGCATCAAAACAATGAGCAAGACGCTGCCAACCAGCCTCCAAGACACCATCTTACCTTTCAGTCGTTCTCACCTCTGTCACGGCTTCGTTGTATTCATTTGCTCCTATTTTCTCACTACAAAACATCTTCCTCGTTCTCCAGGGTTCTCCTTACGTAGGTCTCCTCTGTCCCATTTTAATGGTTCATCCTTTCTCCACCGTAATAATTCACATCGGGTGAATTCGTTTGAGTACAACATTTTGCATAGCCCGCCACATCATTTTCTGCACAACATGAATGCTTAGCTGCTACCTTCCATCTCCCAGCTGGTTGACGCCTAGAAATTTCTTTATTTTGGGTGTGTTTGGTAATGAATAAAACTTTTAATGAAAAGTTTTGAAGAGTAAAAGTTATCAAATGATGTGATATGATAGAGGTAATGATGAGTAACAAAGAGGATAGAGTTAAAACAGATAGGTTAGTTGTATGGATAGTTATGTAGAAAAAATTAAAAAGTAGGGTAATTGTATAAAAAAATATAAAAAATTTATTAAAAAATATAATAGTTGTGGAGATTGAAAAGTTTTAACTTGACATTTTCTATTAATTGTCAAACACACCCTTTATTTTCTTCTCATCAAGGCCATCCATTTTTCCGCCAACGTTCCCTATTCACGCCCCATTACCCCATTCCAAATAATGATCTTTATCGCCCATCTCTTATGTAAATTTTTTCTGTATGGCCATCATCATCTGTCCAGTAGATGAGTTTGCTTTTCACTTTCTCCACACTTGCTAAGTTCACTATTGGGTATTCCCATCCATTACCCATTTGATGATATTGTTCACGTCCATCCAAAAAAAATTCATTTGGATGATTTTCCTTTGGTTCCAAACACCGTCCACTTCTTTTATTAAAAAATAAATGTTTCATCATTAGCCTTTGATGCTGTATGATTAAAAAAAAGAAGAAAAAAAAAGGGAAGTTTTAAAGGGGTGAATACGACAATGGCATTAGAACCATCATCATCATCATTATCATCGTAAGCCATTTTCCACCTACGTGAGGTCGGCTGCATAGATTCTGTTACGTCATTTTTTACGATTTAAGACTAAATTTTTTGTAATTTGTAATATTTTTAAATCTTGTTTAATTATTTTCATCCATGCTTTTTAGGTCTTCCTCTCATTCTTCTACCACCTTCTACTTGGATATACTCTATTTTTCTAACTGGCGCTACTTCAGGCCTCATTTTAACATGACTAAACCATCTTAATCTATTTTCCCTCATTTTATCACAAATTGATCTCACTTTGAAGTTTTCTCGAATTATTTCATTCCTAATTTTATATTTTCTTGTTTTACCACTCATCCACTTTAACATTCTCATTTCCGCCAAGCTCATTTTTTTGTATATTTTATTCTTTAATTGCCTGACATTCTGCCTCATAACAATGGCATTAGAACTGTCTACATAAAAAAAAACATTAGCAAGCATTGTTGAAATTTAGGGCCTCATAAAACCTAGAGATTAAATTCTCGCCTCTAACCTCCTAAGCTTTTATATAGAAAATGTATGTTAATTTTCAACACTCCTATGACCAATGTACTAGAAAAATAAAGTTATATTTTTTCTAGTTATGAGTCCACTTAGAAAATCTCTATATTTCAGTGTCTTATTGTATCGAACTAATCGTCATTATTTGGTTAGTGGCGACTTCAAAAATTAATGTATTAATTTTATTTTGTATTTACTATATGTGTTTGCATTTCTATGCATCTTACTGACTACTAATTGTAGTTAATTGAGACACATGTTTATGTTTGACTAACTCGCATTATTTAAAAATCTTTAATAATTTACATCATTTAAAAGTCTTAACGTTTGCATCTCCTTTTTTTTAACATTCATGTTTACACCTTTTATATTTATTCTCATTTCTGATCTAAAACTCTGTTCTACATCTTTTCCCATTTTTTTGCACGTTTCTTTAATACATGTTACTAACTTCTAACGGCAACTAACTGATGCATTTGTTTAACTAACTTTGCATCATATAAAAAAACCTTTAATGATCGCATTATATAAAAGTCTTAACTTCTGCACCTCCCTTCTTTAACTATCATATCTACATCTTTTATATTTTTCTATCTCTAACCTAGAACCTTTTTTCTACATTTTTTACATTTTTATTTGCACGTTTAATTTTTGTATTTAACTCGCATCATGTTTAACCAGCTAACCCGCTAACTCACATTGCATATTCAATTTTCAGTCTCGCATTTGCACATTTATTTTTCTACATTTTGTATTCATATTTATTTTCGTCTATTGTATATGCACGTTTACTTTTCAGCTTGGTTCATAACTATTTTTATTTTTATTTTTTTAGCATTTTGCATTGCACATATTTTATATTTTTATGTTCACTTGTCCGTCCATTATAGAGTGCCAAATTTAACGTGCTACAGATATAATATTAAAGATAAAATGAAAATAAATAAAGTAATTATATAATAAAATAATTTGAATGTAAAAAAAAGAAAAAAAGAAAAAAGTAGAATCGTTGAGTGGTTAAAATGTGCTGAAAAAGAAAAAAAAATTGGAAGACTCTGCTTCTCGCCCGCACTTCTCCCCAAACGGTGGCCAATAACGGAGCGGAGCACCGACGCACGCTTCCCGTTCTCACCTGCGACGACGCGGTCCAGCCACTCCAGTCCACATCACTTTGAAATCAGGCATGGGGCCTTGTGGCTTTTGGTCCACGTCACCTCTCGTTAGGGGTGCAACTTGGTACCGGGTCAGTCCGAACCCGCCCGACCCGACCCGGTATCAAAACCAAAAATGGGTTTTATTTTTAAGATTTTTTTCAAAATAGACCCGGTTTCAACCCGACCCGTAGAAACCCGAAACCAAAACCGGGTTCGCACCAACCCGGTACCAAAACCCGACCCGGTCCGAACCCGGTGTAGTTTATATAATTTTTTCATCGATTATACATGTTTTTTTTGTAATATTAATCTATATATACATGTTTTAGGCATTACTAACTCTAATTTAGACAAATCACCTCTTTCTTCATTATCAAAGCATGCTTGAGGTAACTTGATTTCTAGGATGATTTTTTATGATTATTATCTTCTTATTGTTAATAGTTGCATGCATTTTTTTCGTCTAGGTTGATGCATATTATTTTTAAATATGTAAATCGAGGAGGAAGAACTTGACATTAGAAATGCAGATGAAAATCAAAGGAGAAATTACTTGGAAGTCTTCGAATAGTTTTTTAGTTTTTTTGGAAACTTTAGAGACATGAACTCATTTGAAATTTGAATTTGTTTAAAAGTAGATATAAACTTATTTAAACTTGAGATTTGTTTATATTTTCATTTTAAATTTGGATTGCACTTAAATTAGATTGGAATGTTGAACCATTATGCTTAATGTATTTAGATTTAGTTACTTTAAATAACTGTTATGGAGATTATGTTTGAATTTGAGTCGGTATGATAAATCTATTTCATATTATGCTTTCTATTAGCATGAGAAATCTGTTAGTTTGAATTTTAGATTGTAATATAAATTTAATTCATATTTTAAGTTTATTGGTATGACAAGTAGTTAATTTTTACTTTAGCAATTTGTATGATAAATATTCAGTTTGAATTCAATTTCAGGAATTTGTATGATAATGTTTAGTTTCAACTACAAAGTTGGTATGATATATTCATTTTCTATTTGGTATACTTGAGTCATTTCCATTAGTTATTAAATAAAAATGACAAATTAGTCATAAAACTAACTAATTTGTCATTTATTTGTGTCTATAGGGTGCTGAAAAATTGCTTGCAGAGTTCATTCAAAGAATATTGCAGAATTCAGCATGATGTTGCAGAATTCTTTGAAAGTATGTTGCAGAATTCAGCGTGAGGCTTTACTTCATAAACACACATATATATATTTCAATAATTTTCTTTTAAATTACAACTGAATTTGGAAAAAAATAGTTTATTGGTAACCCGAATTCTAACCCGAAACCAAACCAAAACCGATGCGAACCCGACCCGAACCCGGTCCGAACCCGAGTTACATTCTTAGGGTTTGGGTTTGGGTTTACTCCAACCCGGTTGGCTTAGGGTTTGGGTTCACTCCAACCCGGTATAACCCGACCCGAGTTGCACCCCTACCTCTCGTAGAGGTTGTTGATGCGTCGAGTGGTCACCATAATCACAAAAGGTTTTTCAACGCCCACACAGAATCTGACCATCTCGACTGTACATCTGGCCGCCCAAATCCATCGGAAAAGAGTCGCACGTTGGTCTTCGAGGTCTTCCACAGTCCCGCTGGTTGGACTGACGCAGCACACAGACTATGTAGACGCGGCAGCTTTGCCTTGCCACGCCACACAACTCCTTACGTACGTTACTTCTCTTTCCCAACAGGAACATTTCCTGTGCAGAACCTCCGGACGTCTTCGTTACTAATTGTTATAACCACGGGTGTGTCGCGGAATGAATAAACTTTTAATAAAAAGTTCTTGAGATTAAAAGTTATAAAACTATGTGATATATGATAAAGGTAGTAATAAACAGTAAAAATAATATAGTTAAAATAGATAAATTAATTGTTTAAAAACGATTGAAAAGTAGGATAGTTATATAAAAAAATATGAAGAAATGATTAAAAAATATGATAAATATGAAGAGTGAAAAGTTCGGGTGTGTTTGTCAATGTATAAAAAATGTGAAGTTCAAATTTTTTAATTTAAAATTTGTTACTCTTCATAACTATCCTTATTTTTTAATCATTTTTTATATTTTCTTATACAAACTATTCTACCATTCAATCATTTCTACATAACTACATATGCAACTGACCTATTTATTTTAACTTTATTTTTTTTTATACCTCATTATTACCAATATTATATCATATTATTTTCTATCAATAAAACAACTTTTATACAAAAAAAAATTTCATCGGAAAGTTTTATGACTTTCCAAAAACATTGTACGTTGTTCCTTGTAAAACTCAATTGCTTTATTTCATGTTGTTTAGTTTTTTTTTTTTATCTTTCAATCAAACACACCCGTCTTCAATTTAATAAAAACAGTTGGTCAATTGACAAACTCATAGCATTATAATGTCTCTAATTTTTCAGACATTGCTTGAATTAAAGATGTTGTCTATACATGACTCGAACTCCCCATATCACTAATGGAACGAAAATAACATTGAAAAATATTAGCGGTTGTTGTTTTAAATAGATGAAGATATTCAATGGAAAAGTTAGAAACTATGATAATAAAAATTTAATAAAATTATTGTAAAATAATAAGTGCGCATCAAACACTAGAGATTGAAAATCGACCCACCTTCAATAATTGCATGCATAAAAGATTAAAATACTTTGAATATTGTTTCCACCTAGAACCTTTCTTGTACAGAATGTCCAAACAACCAGTTGCATAAAAGGATGCTGAAAGGCTGGCAGAATTAAGAAGTTTCGAAGAAAAGGAAGGCAGCCAGAGTCGGAAGGCTAGTGCAGACCTCGATGACTATCATTATTCAATGAATCCTTAGCCTAGAAACACTAATGATCAAAGACAATCCAAATATGACTTTTTTCTGGCAATCACAAACATTAAATTGCAGAGTAGGTGGAACTGTGGAAATCGCTAGCCTTGCCAAATGACTGATGGTTGACAATGGAGTGGATTTGGTTAGATGAATTTTTTTAAAATGTTCGTCTTATGTAGGTTGGTTTTATTCATTATATGGTTGTTTATATATTTCAATCATTATTTTATATGAGACCTGATCTTCTACGACCGGTCGGAAATCCGGTGATTTCCGACCGGTCAAAAAATATTTTTTTTTGTTTTTTTTTTTGAAAAATAATTTTATAAATATGTTAATCTAATTATATTTAATCTATAAACTAAATTTTACCATTTTTGGATATGTATATATATTTATTTTGAATTTTTAAATACAGGGGTATTTAAGTCATTTTAAATATTCTTAAAATGACTTAAATACCCCTGTATTTAAAAATTCAAAATAAATATATATACATATCCAAAAATGGTAAAATTTAGTTTATAGATTAAATATAACTAGATTAACATGTTTATAAAATTATTTTTCAAAAAAAATTAAAAAAAATATATTTTTTGACCGGTCGGAAATCACCGGATTTCCGACCGGTCGTAAATGATCAGTCGGCATTTTATATCTACTTTAGTACATGTTTATCAGTAACAGAAGCTTTTCAATATAAAATTTTCTACTCTCTATAATTATACTAGTTTTTAATTATTTTTCACATATTATCATAAAATTACCTTACTTTATAATCATTTTAAACAACTGAATATATAACTAATTTATTTATTTTAATTTTATTCTGTTTACTCTTTATTATTATTTTCACCATATTATATTATTTTCTAACAAATCAATAACTCTTATATCAAAAAATTTTCATCAAAGAATTTTATTTGCTTTCCTAGTATAACTATAATTTTTTAATAAAATAAAATATGTATTATTTTCCGGACACGTCGACATCGAGGGGTTGGAACATGTCTAATCCGCTCTGTTGTGCTAAAGTCAAGACCATCCCAAATCGAGGGATTGGAGGTCTGGCTGGCCAACTTTTTTTTTTTTTTTGGCACAGCAAGAAGAATCGAAAACTGAGCCATTATGAACTGAGCCATGCCTTTTTTTCCTTGGTAACTCACTGACGGTAACGCCCTTGCTTGTTTGAAATTTGCAATACGAAGCCGAGTGGGAGGAGAGGATACGTTGGAAATTAAGGCATGTGCGTAGTCCAACCAAATAAAAAGATTGCCTATTCAACATGGTTGACCCGATTGGAGCATTGTTACGGCTATGTAATTTCAAACCCACGATTATCCGGCCACATCATCCTCCCGAGACATTCTCTTCACGTGGATGGATGCGCTCGCCGGTTTCCTTGCTCCTTGCCTCTAACATAACTGTTGGATACTATTTCTCCGTCTCGCGGATCTATATATTTAGCCAACTAGCCATAGTCTTGTTAGTCACCGGGAATAAAATAAAATCTTTTCTCTTTTTTTATAAACCTGTTAATTTAAATAAAGTTTTACTATTTTCTAAGACATGCATATGTTTTAAATCTTGAACTACTTGTATTTTAGTCATTTGAAAATTTTAAAAATAACTAAAATACACGTGTTTAAACATTTTAAAAATATATATCTAGAAATGTTAAACTTATTTTGTATATTAAACGTGCTTAAATTAACAAAAATTTTAAAAATATGATTTTCATCTTGGGCTAACAAGATCATGCCTTATATCTTATTTTGAGTTTGATGTTTTTTTAAAAATTTTGTTTTATAATTAATTGTTCGTAATAATTCTTCACATATTATTATTTTTAAATTTATAATTTCATTTTTTATTTTACTACTCTACCTTGTTAGGAAAAAGAATTACACCGATGATATTAACTATAAAATAAATTAAGAATGAATAAAATGGTAAAAAAATAGGCCGTTATAATAAATCATGGAAATTTACTTCTCTACGCTGCAGAATGTAGACAGGGAAGCAGGCCAATGAAAAATGTCAGGAATATTTTTTGTACAGATGTTCGATGTTCCACGTACTTTTGCTCTGCACTAGTGGGCAAATTGGCGGGCGAATACAAAGCATAGAAAAAATATTAAAAAAATAAAAGCAGACAGCGAAAGACGAAGAACTTAAAATAAGAGCAATCATACCACCTATTAAAAAAAAAAAAAAAATCCCTGCGGAGCAGCCGCTCTGGGCTGGAATGCAGAGATCTACGAGCCCCACCGGCCTCCTCAAATGCAACCGAAACAGTAAAACGATGGTTGAGATGCACGGAATTTCTGCTTCTCCAGAGGAGGCGATCGCTTCATCTTATTCGTCTATCGCTGGGAGTAAGACGTCATGTGATTCGAAAAAGATATTAAATTACAGAAACGACATAAGAAAATCCATAATCCGAATGTTTGAAAAAAAAAATTTATACGTAATATGGACGGATTTGATCGAGTATTCGAGCTACTAATTCCATATGATTTAGGACGGTAACACTTCATGAACGTAGTCGCTAGGAGCAGTGGGACATCCTCATAAATGAAATTGTAATGGAGGAATCAAATCTAGCTTAATCCAACTGGGATACAAACCCTTTGAGCTCACAATGCTCCTTTATCTCCACTAACTACTTCCGTTGTTCTCTGCTCTTCCTCTTCTTTTGCTTAACATGATTCTCGTAATTTAGGGTTTTCGTCCGGGAACTATCGGTTTTTTGAATTTCGGAATCGATGGAGAAGTCTGGAGCCGATTCGCCGCCTGTTGATGGAGTGCGACCAGATTCCGTTGATGGAGAGGTACGTTTCGCTCAATTGATCGAGCTGTCGCAGTGAGGATTTTGAAATTTCGGTGATTATTCGGATTGGATTGAGGAATCTCTGGATTTATTGCGTCGGATGTTTATTTTGAGAATCCCAAGTTTGCGGTTGTCTGGATTTTGGAATTTTGGATTTAGTTGTTGTGAATAAGGCAAATGAAGTTGGAGCATTTTGATATCCGCATGATTTCCCAGACTGATGCGTATTACTTACTTTTGCGGTTTTTTGAGCTCTGAAGTTGGAAAGTTAATTTTTGCCTGTAGGATTCTGGTCAAATTTTATTTTATTTTAATTTTTTTGAAGTTTTTCCTGACAAGATAATATCTTTTCCCCTCTGTTTGTCGGGTGATTTGTGTTCTAGTTCCAGAATTTGTTAAACTTTAGTTTTGAGTTTTTTTTTTTTGTTTTTTTTTTATTTTTTTTTTATTTTAAAATTTCCCCTGTTTTACCCGATAAGAATCATAAGATAACACCTCGACCCCTAACAGAGGGTGCTTTCTTAAATTTTCTTTTGTTGGTCTGACTAAGATTCTTTTATTATTTGTTCCAGTCACGGTCCATGATTATTAAATTTATGTTATTGATTTTTATTTTTCCATTATCTTCAGAATAGACAATATGGTTCAAAAAACTAAAATCCGTTGGATTGATGGATGTTCTCGTCTCACGATATGTGCTCAGCTAGCACTAAGTACTATATTTCTCCTATTTATCGGCAACTAAGGGCCACTAGGACAATCCATTTGGCGTCCCTGCCATGGCCTGACCATGCTAGATAAATTTCCAAGTGAATGACGTTGAATTCTCGACTGTGGTCCCGTGACTGTTAGACGGATAGACAGATACACACACACATAAGCTGCAAATGGTTAACAATGCGTTCATCCAATTGTTGGCAGTGATATGTGCACCGCGATTTCTAGTTTCGACTGGGATTTTACTTTGTTGTAGCCTTTTGCATTCTTATTTTGTTTACTAAGTACTGGAAATGCTGATCGTTTTAGGAATATTAATTTTTGGTTTTTAGTGTCCTTGACTGTGTCCTTTTTTGGAGGATTATTCACAATCACATCCTTTGCTTGCAAAGTTATAAACAGTTTCCTTTAGAGCTTTCATATCAAATATAATTGTGATAAAAGATTACAAACAAAAAGTATAATGTATTAGAGTATTTTACGGCATTGGTATTTGGCTATACAAATATCGTGATAGGCCTCAATACCAGTGTTTGCCTTATCAGTAAAATCTAATTTATCAGTCCCTTAATAAAAGATAAAATTGTATTTTTCAGAGAAATTATCAATTTTGTCAAGGAAATCTGTTGATAAACTTAAAAAATATAAAAAAAGAAAAGCACGAAAAGGAATAAAATGCATGATAAATATTTATAAAAATAATGCAAATTTAGTGATAAAAATGAAAATTGAGATGCATGATAAATAAAAATAAAAATAAATACAAATTTAGTGATAAAAATGAAAATTGAGTATGATAAGTATAAAATATGCCATAATAATAAAATATAAACTTTCACATCAATAACACAAAAAGAAAATCTAAATTCTTAAGCAGCATTGCCGTACAAAATAAAATTTAAGTACAAAGTCATAGATATGACAGTCAGAGGTTAATACTAAAATGAGTATCAAGGGGCCTGCTCAATGTCATTAGTATCACTTGATGAGTTGGCTCCTGCCTCCCCATAACCTGAGAGATGCGCATATGGATTCTCCATTTCAAATATATTATAAGAGGAAGTTTCATCAACAATGCTAAATTCTCTGTGAGATCCTTCTCTTTGATTGCCCCCTTCCCTTTCCCTCATTTGTTGAAAGAGTTTGTTCGAATGTCTGTCGGGGTCTGCATCTTGGCTGGCATGAGCGAATTCTTCTCCTGTAAATTGACTAATTTGTTATTGACTATGGGACATGATGCTGCCACTGAAGTTGCCACAACCATCATGCTGGAATAAAATCAACATGGAGAATGCTGCTCAATAGTATGCTAATTTTGAAATCTAGTTCACCTTTTTAAAGTTAATTGCATATTTTGTCGCTACATTTTTCTCCTGTTACAATGTCTCCCTCCTCTGCTTTTGGCCAGGACTTAGTATTTTTTTTTATTTTAAAAAATACAAGTTTAACCCAACAATGTATTACTGTATGTACATGCATTATAAATAGAAATCAGCGCACAAAATTATCATGTTTTTCAATTACATCAACCAAACATATTCCTTATAATTTATTGCAATCAGACACTCGTGGAAGTACACAAAAGGTTTTTATTCAGCATGAGTGGTTGGCTATTTCAATACTAGAGTTTTTAATGTGTCTATAAATGGTGTTATAGGAGCATAAACCGGTTGAAAAAAATGGAGAAACATCAACAAATCAGAGTAGTCGACGTCCAAATCTCTTGTCATTGAAGATACCTGCTAGGTCCTTGGAAAGTTCATGCCCACCTTCAACGAGGATAAACATAACTTCCATAACAAGTCCTGTTTCTGCAAGATCAGGGCCATCAGGCTTGCCTCCACGACCAAGTTCAGCAAAAGGGAAACCATCTATGAGAAATTTACTTCCAACAAGGAGTTTCAAGACTAAAAATTCTGTTCCAGAGTGTGAAAAAACAGTTCTCATCATACCAGGAACACCAACATCAGAAGAACCAGAAGAGAAACCTTCCACTTCCAGGTCATTTTCTCTGACCAAGGTCTTTTCTGCTACAACAGCAAAAAGAACGAACTCTTTACCAGTTACTCCAGTTGCAAATTTAGGTCCAGAGTCTGTAATTGGAAGGGATGTGCCTGATCATTGTGATTCAGTTGTAAGTGCCTCCTTTACTGGTCACTTACGAGTTTCTATTGCATGTACATTCAATATGGCTCACAAACAACTGGAAGATCTTTGGCTCATCATTTATATTATTTATTTCAAAAATTGAATACTTGAGATAGTTGAACATGCATTTACATCCTTGATGGTAGTCACATGGAATTGATTTTTGAAAAATGTTTGAGTCAGCTCGTAAAATGCTGAATTCAAACTAGAAGTATTTAGATGCGTAGATGATGCAGGTTTCACATTAACGGAAATTTTTGCTTCCAATCAAAGACAGTGGCCATAGTTGTTGCTAGGGTCTAGGGTGTTGAGAAAAGCAGTCAAGAACATCTTCCTGGAAGCCCAGTGCAAGGAAACAAATTAAAAATTTTCACTTCTGGCCTTCATGCAATGATAAGGGTCACTGCCTTTGTGACCTTCGGTTGAAGACTTGAATTCACAAGAAACAGCCTCTTTCTAAGACAATTGTAAGTCTGTATACGCGGAAAATGGAAATGACTCCCTGGACTCTATAATGCGTGGGATCTCCACACACAGGGTTGGGGCCAGCCCTTTTCTATTCTTGACATCCATTTTGTACATGCTTCTGCAATTCATGATATCATTCAATATTTTTGTTTTCATATGTTGGTATCGGGATGAATGAGATACCCTCATAAATCTTCAACATAATAACCTTGTATATTGGAAATATAAAAAGTTGTATGAGCCGTCTTGGGAATGGGAAATCTCATACCATGCATATCCAATTCAAGTTCGCAAGTTCTCTGTTGTTTTCCAATTCTTCTATTTTAATTCTTCTACTCTTATTAATTTTTGGCCTTCTGTTTTTTGTTTTCAAATTTCTTCTTTATTCCCCTTGTACATCAATTTGGTAATATATATATAAAGTTCAGCTTCTATACATCTTGATGTACCAATTCACTTTGGTACTCTCGTCTAGTTTAGGTTCTATTTAAAGATTTTGTTAAATCCAATCCGTCTATCGTATTTAGCACTATTTATTTTATTTAGATACTAAAAATTATCTCGATCCATAACTTGCATCATTCTCAAAATTAACAATCACTTAAGAATGACTTTAAAGGTATTAAATGACTTGTTTATTATAAGGATTCATGAGATCTCAATTTAATATCTAAGACATTTACAATATTCATCCTACTTAGATTAATGATTCTATAAAATTTTATAATATTCTAAAACTTCGATATATGGATTCAAGTGATTTTCTAGATTTGTATACAATTTTATACATTTTTAGAAAATGTGACATACACGTACATCCAATTGATATGATTTTTTATATCTAAATGAAATAAATGGTGCTAAATACAATAGATGGATTGGATTTAACAAAATCATGAAAATAGGGCCTAAACTAGCGGGAGTATCGAGGTGAATTGGTACATCCGGATGTATAGAAGTCGGATTCTATTACACACACACACACACACAAAGAGCTCTACTTCTGTGTAACCGGTTTACATAGAAACAATTTTATGTAACCACCTTCATTTTTAAGATTTTCATGGTCGATGCAAAATCCAGTTTATTCATTATATTTAACATCATTTAGGGTGTGTTTGGGAAGTGATGAAACTTTAGATGTAAAAGTTTTTTAGTTGAAAGCAAATGATGTGAAATGGTTGGGTAATGATGTGGAGTAAAGAAAATAAAGTTAAAATGAATGGGTTAGTCGTATGGATAGTTGTGTAAAATGATTGAAAAGTACGGTGGTTGTATAAGAAAATGTGAAGAAATGATTAAAAAATAGGGTATTTATGGAGAGTGAAAAGTTTTAGATTGAAAAGTTTTAGCTTGACATTTTTTATTTATTGCCAAACACACCCTTATTTCGCTATGAGACCAAGTTTCATCTAAATCAAATATTTGCATAGATCACATTTGCTCATAAATTAATATATTATCTATTCATGTATAAATTAGGAAAAATGCTTAGATCTATTCACATATGTATTAGAATGTAATAATATTTTATAGAATTATTTATCCACATATTTGAAAATGGTACTTTAAAATCAGTATTTAATATTAAGTGATTTTACACATTTATAAATGAGGCCCACGAACAGTGATATTTTAGATAGTTTAGATGTTGAAAGGCAGGAGCCCAATGACAAGGCATACCTAGGTTTGGCTGTATATTGGTACTATTTAGGTGAGGTGAGCTTGAGAACACATTTTATGTGCCCTTTGGTACGGCTAGGAGTGCAACTAGTGTTCGGTTGCATTATAAGAAGCCAACCCCAACCTTAGTTCTATTTATAAAACTTCAGCCCTTATGAATGCAGCTCATATTCAGGTTGACAATTGGGGTTGGATTAAAGTTTTCCCTTCAACAAACTGATTAGCTCTTGAATCTTTTATAAATTTGTAAAGCCAGTAAATGGGGTTTTGATTGAATATAGAAAATCAACACTAAAATGGGATGCAGGTATGGTTAAGATCGTCCCTTTGAATCAAATCGGAACATGAAACTAAGGTCAAGACCTGAGAAATCTAATTGTGAGTGGCTTACTGAAGTATATGATGGGCTTTTTGATTAGGTAATGAGAAATGATCTTATTAGCCCTGGCTAAGTAAATGCTTCACTTATCCTACCTCAAAAGACCCATTTAAATTTTTTTTTTCTTTTTTCTTCATACACTTGCTTATCTAAGTGTATTTAAAATATAAACCAAGTTTTATCATTTTTAGATATGTGTATATATTTTTTAAAGGTTTTTAAACATATGGGTATTTTAAACACATATACACGTAGATATTTAAATATCTCAAAAAAATATATACATATATCTAAAAATGGTAAAACTTGGTCTATATGTTAAATAAAAAAAAAATTTAAATGGGTTTTTTTATGTGGGCTAAGTGGGGCATTTACTTAGCCCGGGCTAACAGGATCACTTCTCTTAGGTAATTAGGCCTGTAATGACATGTTAACATCCCATCATTTTTACATAGGGAGTTCTAAACACATTTCAAATATGAGAAGGCAAAACCTATCTCTGTGCCCAAATCATTTAGAAATTTGTTTCTTCAAAATTCACATTTTGTGCCGCAGGAAAATGCATTTCTTGAACTTGTTAATCACCACTTTGTCATTAGAGATATCATTTTAAGGTTTTTTTTTTTTTTTTTTAAGTTCTTTGGACGCAAAATCCTGTTTATTATTATTATTTTGTTACAAGGAGATTATTTTTCGCTTTTGAACTTGAAGCTAGGACCACAATCATGCACACATAATGTCAATACCACTGCGCTATGTTGCGGGTGACTGTTTATAATTATTTGGGACGGCCATGTGAACGGAACATTTCTCTTTGGAAGCTTCACAGATCTTGCATATAATGTTTATTCCTGATGGTTTATTCTTTCTCCTTCAGAAACCAGAAGTTCGGCATCATATAAAACGTTCAATGTCAGTTCCTGTGAATGTCAAGAACAGAAGCTTGCGGCGGGTTGACTCTTTAGGAGGTTTAATCCGGGTAATCCCAGCAACGCCTCGTACTCCAATAGTTGATGGTGTCATCCCAAATGATGTTCCAACTACAGATGTTGGTACGTCCATTGACTTTTGCCTTGTGAAACTATGAATGTAGGTATCTTTGCTATCATTGTGTAAACTGATGTTCGAGGAACTAGGCTGCTGAATACTTGCAAATACATATGAGGCAATAGCCAGTGTTGATTTTATATTTGTCATCCTAGTGATTCACACTGTTATAGGAGGATGTACCTACTTAATGGTCACAAACAAAGAATACATACAATGCAAATTTCACCTGGACACAAAAACGAGAAAGGATTTTAGAAAAATAGTTCTCAAATATCTTTTGACCCATGTGAGTTTGAACCAATTTGATATTTCATAATGGCTAGGATGTCAAATGTCAATGACATTGTGGCCTACTGTACATCACTCTTTTCAATTTGCATTATATTGGAGGAACAAATAAGTCTCAAGAATGCCTCTGTATATAATTGAGGTTTTCTGTGGGATTCTTTTCCCATCGCTTCTTGCTGGGAGGGTTGGTTCTCAAGGTTTCGGCCATAGCAGAATTCTAGTAGTTTGATGTTTCACAGAGATACTTTACCATTGCTTCATTGGTCGAGGCTTGTAGTATCAGCAATCTCTTCCTTGCATGGTGGCGGAGATTCAGTATTAAGAGTATATCCAGCCAGCCCATCGCCAAATGTGCAACATCTCCCAGTTGCTTGTTTTATTTCTTTATGTTCCTTCAGGAGGCAGAAAATTAACGATATTTGACAATTATGCGGCTTAACGACATGTAGGCTGTTTATGAAAGTGGTTTACCTGGTCAATGCTTTAAGTGGCTTGGGAATTATGCTATGTGTGTGAACTTTCATTTCAAAACTGTCAGATGTCCTGCAAACTAAAACTATGCTTGTGGAAATGATTCTATGTTTCCTCCATGTTTTTATCATTTTCTTTCATTTATTAGGAGGCTGTCTTATTGAAAATTCATGGCAGCAGTTGAAGGTGCTGGTGAAGACATTCCCGAAGAAGAGGCAGTCTGTAGGATCTGTTTTGTTGAGCTTGGGGAAGGAGGTGAGACTCTTAAAATGCAGTGTAGCTGCAAAGGTGAGCTTGCACTTGCACACAAAGAATGTGCGGTGAAATGGTTCAGCATTAAGGGTAACAGAACTTGTGATATCTGCAAACAAGAGGTTCAGAACCTGCCTGTAACACTCTTGAGAATACAAAATCCTCAGACTACCAATAGACACTCAAGTGTACCTCAGCAAAGGGAAACTACTCGCTATAGGTGGGCTCAAAGGCTTTACCTATTCATCTTCTGTAATTATGTTCTCTGTTATTTAAGAAAGATGGTCATGTTAGATTCAGGATTATTATGGGATCATGCATTTTATCTTCTAGCAAGGAAAGAAACACTCAGGATTAGAATGTTAATGCATTGCATCACATTTGTGGGTTTATGTCATTCCTTATGTGAGGCTTTTCTAGAGGTATAAATTGGACTGGATTCAACCTGGACCTGCAAAATAGTCAGGCTTGATAAATGGAATTTTTGGGTTGGTAGAATTGATTTCAAGTCAACCTGATCAATCTGGGTTGCATTCGGTTAAGAGGTTGGGATTTCAAATATCCTTAGACTACATCCAGCGTCTGCATGCCCACCCACTCCCCACATGTTTCTGATTTTTTCTTTCATTTTAGTGTTGAAAAAAAATTAACATGCTTTCTACGCAGTTAACATATGATATTTAGAATCCAATTTTACTATAATTGGAGTTGTTGACTCGATTTTTCGACTCCAATCATCAAGCTGATGAGGTTCATTAAGCCAGCTGCTCATTGCCTGTTCATTTGCATACATTGGCAATTATTAACATACCAGTGTGATACACACCTTATGAATGTTGTGCTTCTGTGTTTCCTCATTTGGATGGAATTGTTCATGTGTACTTTCTTCATGAATGGCCTGAATCATGCATACTTTCTGTGGGAGTACTTGCAACATTTCGTCCTCTTCAACACGCCTTCAAAGTTCAATCTACTAATGTCAGCTAGAAAAATGTGACTTGATATGCAAACACCCAGAACCACATGCATTTTCCATTGCAGACAGTGCCATTAAACATGCCAAGTGTCCCCCTTGAGAAGAAAGTATTGCACTGTTGTCTGTGAGTGTTTCTTTTGTTCTTTCTTTCCTTTCATTGCTCTGTCTGTGTTCTCGATACTTGATATTGGTTTCTTATCATTCAATATCATTTTATTTTTAGACCATGTAAAACAGCAGTTCTCCTGTTTACACTTCAAAAATCACATTGCAAGGGCATCTCAAACTTAGTAAACTCATTTTTATACTTAAAAATAAAAGAAAGAAGAAGCAGACCTCAGAGACATCAGGAGGACAGTTACAGGGTTTTGATAAATTATTATTGAAAATACAGCAGTAAAATTATTTCTCTTAAAGTAGTTAAGATCTTTTGATTTGATGGAGTTGGTTGATCAATTTTACTTCAATACTTCTCTTGTCATTGTGACATGCATTGGCTTTCAAGTTGATGTTTCTCTGGATCATGTTTTCTTGTGTCTCCATGACAGGGTCTGGCAAGATGTGCCAATTCTTGTTATGGTCAGCATGCTTGCCTATTTCTGCTTTCTGGAGCAACTTCTGGTAAATAAGTATCTTCACTTGCAAGATCTGCTTGAAACTCACACTTGCTTTTATGTAACAGTTGAATCTTTCCTTTCCACTAAATTCATGATCGTTGTAAATTGTTTTGATGAAAGCAGGTTGGTGACTTGCGGTCCCGAGCTTTAGCCATTTCCTTGCCTTTTTCTTGTGTGTTGGGCCTACTCTCATCAATGATTGCTTCCACAATGGGTCAGAGACCGACTATATCTTTACTAATTTTTGTTGCTTTTTAATTGAGCAAAATATGAAGGAATATTATATTTTTGCCATTTCTGCTCCAAACTGGCTAGTATGAACATGTTTTCATACATAGAGGGAGGGAACCAATAGTGGAAGAAATAATTTATCATGCTTTTGTTTTTCTCTTTCTCTCTCTCTCTCATGGTTCATTGCAAAAAGTAGTTTGTTCTTACAGCTTTTGATTTGTTGCATTTGATGATTTCAGTTAGCAAGAGTTATATCTGGGCCTATGCTTCATTCCAATTTGCAATAGTCATCATGTTCGCTCACATCTTTTACACAATAGTAAGTATTATCCATATCTTTCTTTTGAGGAATGCATCTGGCAGGTTCCTGTTCCAAAATGCCAGAGTACAAGCACCCCAAATATGCCAAAATTCAATGTACATCCAACTTCCAGGTCTCTCACCTGTTGAACGCATCACCTCTTGTAAGGTATATAGCAAGCAGCCCCTGCCGCAATAAGGAGAAATGAGGCTATAGAAAAATTAAACCATTTAACTTTGCTGTATGGAATGGCCTGAGAGAAAAAATCTGGATTGCATATGCACTTGCCGTGTGTTAGGTTCTTGTATTTGGAATTTGTTGATGGACATTTGCCTACCAGGACATTCCTCATCATGATTTTGTCCATTATTTTTCCTACTGTCTTACAGAGATGCATTTCCTGTTGTTTATGGAATTCTTTAGCTCAATGTGAATGCCATCCTGTCGGTGCTCCTCTCCTCTTTCACGGGATTTGGGATTGCTATCAGCACAAACTCTTTGCTTGTGGAATACTTTAGATGGCGGGCAAGGCGGAATTTGCTTTCTCTATATCAGCAAAATGATGGTGGTGGTCAGAGGCAAGAACAACCACAAGAAATTCATGTAACCATAGAGCCTGGGGCTAATGCTGTGCAGCAACAGAGAAGAAATGAGAATGTGATTGCTTAAACACAGAAAATAATTCAACGTGCAAGGTAGTCTTTAGGTAGGCTGTTGCTGTTGCTGTTGCTAGTTCATATGATGTTTTTGGTACCAAGATCATGTTTGTGTTACAAGCAGTACTCATTGTGGTTTCAGTGTTCATGTGGCTGCCGGAGCAGGAGTTAACCACTATAACTGAACTGGATGAAATGCCACATTCGTTGCAAGTTTACTAGTTTTTAGCCATTTCATCTGTATTCAAATTTTTGTAGAGACTTGCCTATATTGAGATGCCATGCGCATAGCTAGCCCTGATATGCGCTGTCTTGCGATGAAGTTTCACATATCAAACAGGCTATGAATTTCAGAAAATTCAAAATTGAAAATTTCAAAATTCATCATCCATAGATGTCATTGTTTGCATATTGCTCACATTTTTGTAGAAGAGGAAAACCACCATAATAGGAAAACAATCTGCTGACCTTGGTTGTCACCAGTCCCCAGTTACTGAATGCTGCAACCCACTGAACCCAATGAATGTCTGCCCCTGCATACAAGGCAGCTGCAAAGATAGTTGTAAGCAAAATTTGAGGCTCTGGTTGGTCAATGAACTGCCCAATTTACCTTAGATTCAGATATAAAGATGCAAGTGATAACATGCTTCTTAAGGACCCACATATTCGATCTGATTCAGCTGTATGTTTTTCTCCTTTTTTCTGTTAACAGCATGTGGGTTTAAAATTATAAAACATATTATATATAAAAAAAAAATTATAAAACATATATCCTTTGAAGCTTTATGCATCTGAGGTTATTGCTGGGAGCCCTAGTCGCATGCAAGTTTTGTTTGTTTAATTCTTATTTCTAATTTGAATGTTAGTCTCAGCCAATTTTTAATTGATTTTTTTTTTTCCAGCATAACTAATTCTCTGGCAGCGAAAGAGAAGCCAGTGCTGCCCTATCGCAGATGTTTTGGAATGGTGTTGAGAATTTAAATGTTGGGCATTAAAAAAGAAAGATATTTATGTTATCTGAAACACAGTAATGTAGGTAGGCAAATTGCGCGTGCATCAGGAATCCAAGCTTAGTTCTATTCAGGGAATGCTATGCAGGTAATCTGATCACAGTTCACAAGGACCACGTTCGCAGTTCTTTGGTAAGACACTAAAACCAAAATCATTTCCATTCGCTATTTCGCACATATATGGACTGATTTGTTTTGTGGTGTCCCTATTGCAGATCATCTTATGCCATTTTCTCTTCACTAAGCACATCGTAGTTATCCTAGAGCGCACATGCTTTGATCGTATCTTACATGCAGTGGCACTCGTGGGGCCCCAAAATCGTAACAAAAAAGTCACATGTTTTTTGAAGCCCTGCGCAATAATACTTGGCTTTAGTTATTTGCTTGAATGGAACATTTCTTTGGAAGCGATTTGAGGATAAACTCAGTGTGTACCTTTGTGATGTATGTTTATACCTAGCGTGGTTTTTTCCAATGTCACGAGCATTTAAAAGAGAAGTCTCGGTGGAAGTTTTTTTGCTAATGTATTAATGTTTTGCCGCCTTCTCTTGTTTTGGATTATCTACATGCTGTCAAATCCTACATCCGAACTGCGCTGCTGCGTTGTTTGAACCTCAAGCATGCTGCTACTGATTGCTACATGCCTACATCGACTAAAAACGGGTCTAATACTCAAATGCGTTTTAGACTGAATATGCATTCTAACCATCAAAACTAGATGGTCCCCAATTTCGTGCTGCTGTTTTGACGTTCTCTATTCAGTAGAGAATTGAACTTTCGTGGCTCAGAAGGAAGATTTAAATGAACAGCCATCCCCATTACAGTTTACATCTAACTACCCAAATGCTACCATAAACTAATTATAAATATCTAGTAAGTTTTGTCAAAAGAGGACCTGCACGAAGTATAAATATCAAGTTGCATTAATTCTTCTTTTGATACGCAAATCTACAGAAAATTATCATCTCATTTACGTCTGAAAGCACAGGTGGCATAATTCAGCAAAAACTTATTTGGGTGATAGGAATATTTGCAGCAGGCAAAGTTAAAAGCAAAATGCTCTGCAAAGATTGGAGGCCATGTGAGTTAGAATCCCATCATCTGATTATATTTTGGAGTATATACTTCTCAGAGGGAAGATCTGGAAAGGTTGCTGCTAGTCCATTCCCATATGACTTCATAACAATGGGATGCATCTTTCGTCATGCAGTCAGCTTGGACCATGTTCCTCCTGAATACAGCAATCTGAGAGGCAAAACCTGGTTCCACTCCTGGGGTCCCACCAACCCCATCGAACTCAACATTGTAATTATGTCTTGAGGCGAGATTGGAGGCCCAGCTGTTGAACTGCTCTCTGGTCCACTCAAACTTATGGTCATGGTTGCGGAATTTGGATGGCATCTGCGATTTCTCTTCAAGATCTTCTTCTCTGTTGGGCAGTGCAATCCGCTGTAGTATAGGATTGTACTCATAGTTAGGTGTTGAGACTATGAGTAGCTGTGGACAGAAGGAGCTTAAAACAATGTCACCAAATAAAGATGCTTTGTCCTCCTCCATATGCTCAATCACCTGCACATTAACACCAAGATGAACTCTGCATCCAATGGGCATCTGCATAGATACCCATCAAGTAGTAGGTTTTTATTACTCTTTGAGGCTACAAATGCATGGCGTGCGGAAAAGAGATGGTCTTTTTTTATTTTTTTTAAAAAAAGTGGTAGAATAATGTGATGCGATGGGGGTGGAATAGTTAGAAAGAAAAAGAATAAAGACAAGTAAACAGTTTTTTATAGTTTCTTCCATATAAAAATTAAAAAGACGGGGAATAATCATTAGAAATATTGCCAATAATAAGAAAAAATAAAACTGTCAGGAATCAGGATGAAAAAACGTTAAATCACATCAAAGGGTGTGGACAAGAGGATAATTTCACTCCTCTCCTCATTCCCAAATGGGAATCTTGTCAAAACAAATTATGAAAGAAGAAAAGATTCATTATAAAAGAACTGGGAACGGGAAGAACAATACCTCTAAACAAGTACCAATGTCAAATCCATACAGCCGGGGATCAAAATCTGTAATTGACCCATCGTATAGTATGGCAGAGCTTATGGCCTTGCTTTGCACTTTGGGGTGAGAATCCATGCTTAATTTTGAATGAAGTATCTGCACAACATCATAGCAAAAATGCATACATGTAAGCGTAGATATGAGTACATAGCAGTTTCACCACCAGCTATCAAAGGCAAGGCATATATCACATTTGCTTCAATTAAACTAAACATGTTCATAAAATATATTATCCTTTTAGTAGTTCTAGGTGGATGCTGCATAGTGGTCACAGGTTGAGGTCATGATCACAGCCATTTGATTCTACTAGTTGAAAGCTTATACAAATGTATACTTTAGAGCGCATGATGGACATCAGATGACGAATGCTTAAAACAAGTACGCTTTAGAGCTTACAATGAACATTAGATATGAGCTGAATGCTTGCAACAACCAACTTAATATTAGCAGCTTTGAACAGAAGGGAACACCTGATCAAATTATAATTTACTGTGATGATGAGTTGAATGCTCACAACAAACAACTTAATCTTGGAAGCGTTGCACAGTTAAGGAATGCCTGATCAAAATATGATTTACATTGATGATGCATTGAATGCTCGCAGCAACCAACTTAATCTTAGCAGCGTTGCGCAGTAAGGAATGCCCGATCAAAATATGATTTACAGGGCACAAGTCCATTCACAATGGGATCGTAGTGAATATCTCAACTGCACTCTCACAAACCCCTGATGAGTTTTTGGTGTCTGGAAGGCGGAAAAATAAATACCAAACTCAAACCTATATTAATTGTAAAAAAATCCAGAAACATTCTGAGTAAAGACCTTTGCAGCACGGCACAAACTCTTCCGTGAAATATCCACACCAACAATCTTTTCAAGAGCTGTGGGTTGCTCCAATAAAGAATCCAATAAGCTACCAGACCCACATCCAAAATCAACCTACAAATCCAAAAAAGAAAATCAGACATGATATTAACACTATACTTGGAAAAGCAGACAACAATAGCAAGTAATGGTAATACCAACGTGGTAGCGTGAGACTCATGGATGTGCCTCAATGCATATTCAACCCGCTGCTTGGATAGAGGAGGGCTAAACAAAGCCTGCTCCATTCTGTCCTCCAAGGGCTCTGTTATTCGCAATAGTTTAACAGAATACTCCAAGAAGCAGCCTCCTGTGACAGAAACAAGATTCAGAAAGATTTGTAGGAATTTGCATGTGATCAACTACACAGACGAACAAAAAGAAAACAATAAACACAAGTTGAACAGAGTCACTAAGTATGAACATTGTCCCAACCACCACTCTAGCGTATGGAAATTGAGACCACTCATCAGGCAGGTTGAAAGTTGACACCTGCCACAAAGGTCAACTGTTCAAGTGGGCTAAGTGCCTCATCATCAAGGTCGACTCAAGGCTTGTATATGCATCATGATTTCTTTGTTCCTCTACAGGATGATAATCACTTGGTCTCTGCAACCTAGGAAATAAATCGATTATATAATGGGTCATTATGACACACCTGCCAAGGATAAAAACTGAGCTGCTCATGGGTAACTGTACCACAGAGTGCAACAGATCATCATGAACCAGCTACTCTCCGTCAACATTTTGGTTTTGAAACCTAGAAAGTTGTGGGATGTAGATCAGCTGTAGCCTAGCTTTACAGACAACGAAAGTGGGACTCATATTACATTTTGGGTTGATCCCGCCTCAGAAAATGTTCTACATATCACTTCCTACTTTTACCACCAAAAATCATCCAAATCATAGATTCAGGTGGACTGCCAATGAAGGTTTCTGCCACTAAAGCCATCTTAGGACAATAAGAGAAATTTCTATAATTTTTTGAATGTAGAAACTTCTATAATTTTGTATCTGTTTACACATAAAAATGGGATGAGATAGTTCTGTAAATATATCTTTAGAATTTTCCTTGATGTGACTTACCTAAACATCTAAGGGTAGTTTTTTTTATCATAAAGGAGTAAACCATGACTATCAGATAATGTAATTGTGTAAATGTAATATGATTTCCGCTTTGCCGTGGGGTTCCGGAGACACTCCATAACCTGGGTTACACATGATTCACCTCTGGAGGTAGTGTATTCTCCTAGTTAAGCAGGCTGGAGTGACTAGCAGCATGAAATCTAAATGGATGAATGACCTGATGATGAGAATGGCATTGCAGAGGGTTGCATGTTTTCACTGGCAGCCACATCCATCAATTACATCTGCATTTCTTAGGACAGCAACATCAAGGACAAGCAGAACTCACGTAAAGATAGCAGTGATAGAGGCTTTGCCAATTCATCACCAGCAGCAGCCAGAATCAAGTCCTTAGAAGGCAGCTCCATAATAAAATGTGCAGATTGGTCAACAGACATCTGAATTATGCAGGTTTCAAGCTGTTGATTCACAGAACAAGCCCCTATTTCAAACTCAAATTCATCCTTGCTTTCAAGAGGTTGTCCAATGTATTCTCCTTCCCTCACTAAAGAAATGGAGTAACTGATGCAAACTAATGATCCAGTAGATGGTGAAATACCAGTCTCTGGACCTTCAATGTTTAAAGGGGAAATTCCAATTCCATCCTCTACACTTGACTGATTCAGGGAAGCTGAACTTCCGAGTGAACTGCAATTTCTTAAAATGCTTTTTTTTCGAACACTATGGACATCTGGACACAATGCAAACACCTTCGAAACAACGTGGGCATTAAAATGGACACCATGATCATTTCCAAGAGAAGAGAGCTTCTTTACAGGCATATCAAGCTCCGTAAAATACTTGTTCAACCATGTGAGAACTTTCAGAGCTGCACTCTGGATGGCATCATTCTGTCTCCTATATGAATCTCCACCATAACATTGAATAACAACATCCTCCTCCTTTGTTAATACCTTGACTTCACACACAAATGTTCCTTGTCCTCCCTGGTCTCCATCATTGGAGTCACCTCCTTCCCTGTTGGGGTGTTCGGTTTCATCATCTGACAGTTTTGACTTTTCGCATATTTTTGAAATTTCAGACGAAGTGTCTGAAGGGCTTGTATTCCTTGCTAAGAAAACAGGTTCTGATAATCGATGTAGACGACAGAACATGCAGAGGAGTTCCCTTGGGAAGGAGCCCCTCCAATTTGAACGTGCAGTGAATGCATTAGGTAACTCTGCAGCCAGTGTTGCTTCTCTAGATAACTTGTAGTTTCCATCAGGCACTCGACTAATAAGCAACCTGGAGAAGAAAACAATCAGCAAAATCCAATTGAATTTGCATAGTACAAGGACAGAGAAATCAATGAAAAGTAGCAAGCTTGATTGAACAACAATAGGAAAGTAGCTTATAAGAGAACACAGAACAAGCAGATGTTAGCTTATAAGAGAGCATTGAAGCTTCCTTTTAGTATTTTTCAACTTTCTTAAGCCCCTTATGCCGTACATAAGGTAAATACATGACATAAAATTTCAAAATGCAAAGCAGACACATGATGATGTCAAAACACAAGTAAAACAAAACATCTTCATTTATTTACAGGTCCTGAGAATTTTATTTAAAAATCAATAAATAAGAATAGCTCGGATTGATATTTTGTTAAAGAAGAGAGCTTCTTTGTGGGCATAACAGGAATTCCTACTTGCTGTTCAACATCATTATTGCCAACCACTTTCAATTTCTGACCACACTCAACTCCAGAATCTCCATTGATGACACAAATATAAAGAATTATATCATCACATGTACAGTATTAGAAGTTATCAAGGCCAAGGAATTCACAGCTCAAATAATCTTTATTAAGACGTGATTTATCAAACAAGATGCCAAGCAGCTGCATCTAGAAATCTAGTCTGGGCACCCCCCAAAAGAAATACCTGTAATAGGTAGTAAGAGATACATCCTCATGAAATAAATCCTCCAATTTCCATGTATATCCAACATTCACAAGGAGTGCATCTCCATAGACCTTCTGACCAGAGAAATAATAAGCCCTAACATTCAGCAATGATTGCAAATTGGCAGCCTCTTTCATGTTGGAAAGATCCATCAATGATGAATCAGCTGCTATAAATAGATCCTCTGGCAAAGAAAAGTACAATCGCATCTCAGAAGAAGGTCTGCTGACAGTCCTGTAATGAAGAAGCACAAGGAGAAAACTTACAAAATATGTAAAATTAAATCTAGAGACCTTTTATGAGGGAAATATAAAACTGATTTTTATATTATGGTGCTACACATACTTTGAAATGATAACCTGAGAACAATCTTCAACACCAAGCTTTCGTGCAATGACATCCAGATAATATTCTTTAGAGGCAACACTAAGTGTCACCATTTCAACAGGCATCCCCAGCAAACAAGGAATTCGTATGGCTTTAACATGGATGCTCTCTCTTGAATCCAGTTGTATCAAATCAGAAGGGCAAGGATTCTTCTTCCAAATACCATATTTTCCTTCACAAATATGGAGGGAACCAGAATGTCTTGCAGCCTTCAGAATAAGAGCTAAACTCAGATGAGGATTTGATTCTGACTTTGGATTGATATATTTGCATAAATTACTAATCTTAGTATCGCATGCTGCAACAACAGAAATGGGAAGAAAACCACGAAGATCACCCTCTCTTTGAACTGCAGCTCTGAAGTGGCCGACCAATGGCTGATATTTCAACAGGAACTATGCAAATGGAACAGCAACAAACCATGAGTCAGATTTATATAATGGCCGGACACCAGATAAAGTGACAAATAATGGAAGAGAGAAGCATCCTTCCCATTGGAGTGCATTAGAATAGGTTCGCATCAAGGTTCAGTCTGAAGTCCTTACCTTTTTCACTTTAGTGATAGATGAAATCACTAGACATCTACAAAAAGTACCTTGGTGCATAGTATTTGCAAATGACATTGTTCTAATAAATGAAACTAAAGGAGTACATTTGAAATTGAATAAGTGGAAAGATGCCTAAGAATCTAACTGTTTTGAAATTAGTCACATCATCATCATCATCATCATAAGTCATTTCCCACCTAGGTGGGGTTGGCTGCATAGACTTTGTTACACCATTCTTGGCGATTTAAGACTAAATTTTCTGTAATTTGTAATATTTTTAAATCTTGTTTAATTACTTCCTCACTACAGCCGGGCTCCGCTGCAACACGTCACTTACAGGGGACGCCCTAGCGTTAACAACTTTTAATATATTTGCAGAATCCATAAGAGATGTGGCGGTGACTTTTAATAGCACCGGCTGCCAGTCTGACATGCCAACTCTCGCTTTTTTCCGGGCTTAGGACTGACAGTAAGATAGAAACTCTTAGTGGCAAGGTTTTTAAAATTAGTCACATAAAAACAGTGTTATTAGAACCGGACCGGACCGGCCGGTCCGACCGGGAACCGGTCCCGTTTCCGGTTCGATACTGCCCGGTTCGGTTCATTTATAGAAAACCGTCCGAACCGGCGAACCGGCGGTCGAACCGCGTTCGACCGGTCGGACGATTTTATATATAAAAAAATCAAATGAAACCGCTCGCATTTCCCCCTCCTGTCGTCGTTTCCGAAATCTGAACCCTAACGCCGGCATCGTCTCGTCGCAGTGGCAGCGCCCCCCATCATCAACATTGTGTCCTCGGCAAACGCAGCAGCGCCTGCCGGCTGCACAGCGCCAGCACCCACAGCACCGGCCGCCGGCAGCTCTCGTCATCTTCTCCATCCTTGTCGAGTCCCACCCATCGCGCCCTCACGCGCAGATCCTGCTGCCCATAGCTTCCGTCGTCCACACCGTCTTCGTCGCGTCCCGGCACGCAGCACCCTCAAGCGCAGCGTCCGCCGCCCACAGCTCCTGTCGTCTTCTCCATCCTTGTTGCGTCCCCGCCCATCGCGCCCTCACGCGTAGAGCTCGCTACCCATAGCTCCCGTCTTCGTTGCGTCCCCGCACGCAGCGCCCGTCGCCGAGTCCCCGCACCGTCATCGCCTTCTACTCTGTCATCGCCTTCTGCTCCGTCATCGCCGCGCGTGCCATCCTCGCTGCGCATGCCGATCGCTGTCTCGCTGTCCCCGGTCGTTGCTCGCTGGTCGCTGCTGGCAGCTTACCGTCTCGTTTGTGTTGTTATCGCCGCTGGCATCTTCTCAAGTGATCCGGCGATGTTGGAGAACTGTTGAGTTTCAGTGTTGCGGATCACTTGGGCTTTCCAATCAGTCCATCTGGATGGTCCATCTGGTAGGCCTGGTTTGGAATAGCAAAAGCTGTGGTAATTATTTTTATGTGTAATCTGAAAATTTATTTTTAATATTTTATTTATTTCATAAAATTCGAGTACCCCCTAAATGTCGTTAGATGCTGTTGAACGCTGTTAGATACTTAAATTAAGGTGTATTTCATTAAATCATATTATCTGAGTTTTAAGTTCTATAATTAAGGTATAAATGACCTTATAAGGAGCTGAGGATCATGTTATAGATGTCGTTAGATTCGGTTAGATGCTGTTAGATGTTGTTAGATCCGGTTAAATGCTGTTAAATGCTATTAGACGCTGTTAGATAAGGTAGATTTCATTATATCCTATTATCTAGGTTTCAAATTCTGTAATTAAGGTATAAATGGTTTATAAAGGGCTCAAAATCATATTACAGGTGTTAAATTAGGATTAACTTATCAATATATTTACTTAAAATTTAAAAATAATTTAATATTTATGACATCATAAATATGTCATGCTGACGTCATCGGTTCGAACCGGTTCGTTTAACCGGTCAAACCGGTTCGAACCAGACCAGTTCCTTTACCGGTTCGGTTCTGACAACATTGCATAAAAATTGAATATATGAACTGCAAATTCAATAATAGTGAGTGTATGGATGAAGAACCAATTAAAATCTTAGACCAAATAATAAAAAAAATTAATCACTTTCAATATTTAAGATAATTACTTTAAGAAATCGAGAAAATCAAGAAAGATATAATACATAGAATTCAAGCATGATGAAATAAATGGCGAAGCAGCACTTCAAGAATCTTATGTGATTATCGACTCCCAATCAAATTAAGAGGAAAATTTTATAAGACTGTCATTAGACCAGTTGTGCTTTATGGGACAGAATTTTGGGCAGTTAAAGAACAACATACACATATAATGAACATAACAAAAATGAAAAATGTTAAGGTGAATGACTGGTAAAACAAGAAAAAATAAAATTAGAAATAAAGTAATCCGAGAAAATCTCAAGGCGAGGCTAATAGTTGATAAAATACGGGAAAATAGATTAAAATAGTTTACTCATGTTAAACAGAAGCCTAAAATGGCAATAGCTAGGTGGGCTGAGTCTATTCATAGTAAGAGAATGAGAGAAAGACCCAAAATAACATGGATAAAAGTAATTAAACAAGTTATGAAAATATTAAAGAATAAAGATTACTGAAAATTTAGTCCTGAATCGTCAAGAATGACGCAACAGGATTCATGCAGCATACCCCACCTAAGTAAGAAATGGCTTGCGATGATGATGATGATGATTCATGCACATTTCCAATGGTAATGAACAATTGTTATGAAAACCTGATGCAAGAATGCAACAGGTATGAAACCAGTTAGCATATACATAATGAATTATATGCATGTTTCTTATGTGCATATATTTCCTATGTTGCTGGTAACGAATCATTGATACGCTTGCTTATACAAGCAATATATATTAGGATAAGCACTAACCTCATCAGTAAACAAATAAGGGAGACGACCAACTAATTTTTCCCATGCTCCTTGGAGGGTGAGCTTACTTGTCACAGGTTGGATGCCAAGCTGCATGCAAAATAAAATTAACAAAAATAAAAGAAGACAATCGTATGAGAATTTGACAAACAAACTGTTTTAAGGCAACCAATAAATGTTTGAAATTAAATTTTTTATCATAGTTGTATTTTCCTAAGGAACAAAAGAACAGAAAACAAAACTTCAGAGAAGTGTTCTATGAACAAGATGGATAAGACAGATTGACCAGTCTAACCAAGAACCTGTCCGAATTCTGGTCTGATACACACCAGTCGATGGTGAGGTTTAAAAATCAGATAGACCTATATGAACAACGGCTGGTTGAACAGTTATTAATAATCAGCAAACCCCAATGTCTCCACTGGAAAGAAAAAAAAAAAGAAACCCTGTTGCAGCTGTGAGCAATCCCAAATCTTCTCTGCTAAAAAATCAAAGAAATACTGCCGTACAGCAAGAGGCCACCACTGTCGCTATCAATTTCACCACCAGCAGAAGTGATCCATCTCTGTTCAGCATTCACCTGCTACAGCAACTCGATTCATCTTTGGTGTCTCCATTTACATCCGCAAAGTCTCCCAACAGATAAATATCACATTGTTATTTTCATTTCTTACTTTATTGTGTTCCCTGTTTTCCAATGTAAGCTACAGTTGAGAGAACATTGATGCCAACATTGGATACTATTTCACCCATGAGCTGTTGCAAAATGACAGCCACCACTAGATAAAAGCGATGTGCATTATTCCAGCTGGTATGCTACTTCTCATATATCAGCAAATGTTTTCTACAGAACACAATCATATACTACAATTCATAGTAAAAGAAGAAGAAGAAGAGAGGCCAAAAGATCAAGAGCTTCCTGATAGCACCTTTTCCACAGCAATCTTCGCAGCAGACTGCTCTGCGTCTTTTTTTCTAGTGCAAGTTTCTGAAGTAACAGAAAATTCAGGTAGTTCCAAGAAGCAGCGAAACAAATGCCGACTTGGTTGGGGGATAACAAATCCAGTGCAAGCATTTTCCACAGCCACCTCCACTTCTTCTATCTCGAAGCGTGCCTTGTTGCCGTACTTCTGGTGTATAAGAGCCTTTGGGGTAATCGTGGCCTCTCCAGTTTCCATCAAGCCCCTGGGGATATACGTCAAATGTGAATGACTATACCAAAACACTAGCCTCTGCCACTATACTAAATTAGAAAGATCTGCAATATGAATGATCCAGAACCCAAAATTTTCAGCTGGTATGGCTACTAAAATAGATAGATCTGCAGTATGAATGATCCAGAACCCAAAATTTTCATTTATATTTGTTGTCACAAACTTATAATTAGAAAATTAAATGAAAACAACGTCAGTTCTAACCAACAAAAGAAACCTGGTCTGATTACCATTTGAAATTTGACATGAAATATGACACTGTAATCAACGATTAGCAGTTAATAGAGACAAACAAAGGATGCAGATAGCCCTCGTTGCAAGCACTTTGAAAGCATTATATTCTAGGGTTTAGCAGTGATCTACTCCACCATGAAACCAAGTATCGGCTGATGAATTCCACGATATTAAGTCACTACCGGAAAACACCACACTTTAACAGGCAGTAAATATGCCAATAAGAATAGATCATGCAGCAATATGATTATTCAAGTCATAACACAGAATAGATAAGAAGATACATGCTCAATCAAATTTCAAGTTTTTTACAAAGGACCTCAGAAAACTGAAAAAGGCTAGTATAAAGTATGCGGTAAAAAATCAAGTTAAGCTCATTGTTCTTGTAATTCTGAAGCTACACTGCATCAGCTGGTCAAGAATGCTTCAGATATGGCACGGAGATGTTGCCCACACCATGTCGGAAAACTCAAAAAGCCAACCCCAGGTGAAAGATGACGCTGGCGGCTCTCAATACCCGACAGAAGGCCAACAGACGATATTGTAAGAACATAACCACAGGCGATGATTAAAAAAGATAACAAGAAGCTCAAACTCACAGGGAAAACATTGGTAAAACTCGAAAGAGTGTATGATAAAGAAAGAAATAAACTCAAAAGCAAGAATTTTTTCCCCATAGTACGCATCATCCACTTATAATTCGCAAAGATATCCTAAATGTCTCAGAAACCGAAAAGCACATGGCCAAAATTTTCGCGTGAAAATTCTCATCAGCGAAAAGCCAGGGTCCGTGAACATCCATGAAAATCTTCAAAATCTTGGAGAAAAATATCAATAACGATTGTTCGAAAAATCTCCACAGAAAAAACTTTGAAGTCGGAGCCAAACCGTGAAACGAGAAGGGGCTGCTCCAATTTCACCAAACATCCAACCAACTTGCCAAAAACCAAGATAAGCCAGGCTAATCTCAAAAATAACACAAAAGCCGGTTCCCCAAAACACAAAAAAAGGGGCTAGAATTTCAGCAAAACGAGAATTTTCTTATCCCCAGAGACAAAACGACAAGCTGCCAAAACCAATGACCAGGTTCTTCAAAAATGAGAAACATTCATCCGGTACATTAGCACAGAAATCAACAGGTGCTGGAGAAATTTACCCGCTGAGGGAGGAGACTGACTTCTCGGGAAGGGAAAATTTGGGAATTTAGTTTTCTTTTAGGCCGCAGTAGCAGGACAGGAATCGAATTTCGCAGTGGAAGTACGCGAAGCTACTCCACAGAGAGAGAGAGAGTGAGAGAGCGGGAGGGAAAGTGCTTAAAAACGGAAAGCTGGGGACCTTCCCGGCTTCGTTTAAGCGGAGGCGCTTCACATCGTCGCATGCGTACGGTCCTCTGGTCTTCTTGTGTCCGTTTATTGAGAATTCAAAGGGGAGTGATTCAATGATCCAGACCGTTGAAATTCTTTTCCCTGGTAAATGATGTAAAACGGACAGAATAAGACAAACGGATTTCTCAAGAAAAAACAAAGAAATTTTTTTTGTTGGATTAATTATTACAATGATTTTATTTTTAATTACTATTTATTTTAATGGTTAAAAAGAATACAATAAAGTTGACCTATTTTTACTAATTCTAAAAGATATGTCTATTTTATTTTAGAGGCCATTTGGCAAAGTAGGTCCGGAGAAACTGAGAGAGGTGTACAATGAAGAAGAAAAACTATCATTTAAAAGTGTAAAAATGATATAATATGAAAAAAATAAAGCAAAAAAATTATATTAATAATATAAAAATGATTGAAATATAAAGATAAAATGAAAAATATAATATGTAAATAACTAATCGTTGGAAATAAAAAAAATATGTAAACGTGTCTCTGATATAATTATCTATGATTATCTCAACGCAAGATCATTCTGATGTGGTTCAAAACTTAGGTGGGTGAAAATTTAAGATGAAAATGTATAAGAATGAATAAAGATATATTGGGATTCAGTAAATGTATATTAAAAATGAACGAATTAATCTTTATTTTTTAGAAATGGAAAAAAAAAAATTTAAATGTGAGATTGCGTTCCATCGTATGCCCATCGCATCGGATGCCCTTTATTCTTTAGTAAAAAAGGTGCATTGAATTTGTATAGCTTTCGTTGACGTGGACTTTGATACGAAACTTGTTGCCTATTAAAATCCCAATCCAAGCTAATAACAGGGACATATTGGAGATGGGCCGGTTTTGTTTGGTCGGGTGAAAGATCTTGGCATCGTAAGAAATGTAAAAAAGAATATTTTGAGAGACGTGTGGTGTATAGAAAATAACGAAGGTATAATTAAAATAAATACGTTTGTTTGAGATAGTCGATTGAGAAAATAATTGAAATATATGGATAAAAGTTTTTTTTAAAAAATAATATAATTAATAGAGCAATTATTAATGTCCAAAAATGAAATCCTACCTTTTGCCTCCGTTTCCCACTCTTGCTGTTATCAAACGTCTCCGTAAGTCGGCACCGGTCTCCAACCAGGAATTCTTTCTCTCGTAACAGGTGGGAAATGATGTTGTCGTCAATATATAGCAAATTTGTTGTCGTCAATATATAGCAAATTAGCAATCAGCCCAGCCCTGATACGTGAAACCTGTAGGTAGGCCTCGAGCAGTCGCTTTGATCAAATCATCTGTTTTTTTCTGCAAACGACACACGTGTGTGGCGGCCCCATGACGATGAGCATCGAGCGTCGAGTATGGGCAATCGGATGCAGCGCAGCAGGCTGCATTGCATTTGGCGCATGGCTCATGTCATCTCCGTGAATTCATCTTCTCCTCTACCATGCGTCTTCAGCTGATAGCCTCTCGTCATGAGTAACTAGCACCGAGGAATATTTATCATTGCAGCCAACGACCAAGGGAATAACACCATCCCTGTAATATATTGCACAAAATTTCCGAACTCCTGAAAAACAACTTGTTACTGCATTTATCCATTTTTAATTGCTAATAAGATATTTATCATTTCTTCGGGCATATTGATTTTCGAGTTTGAGCTTGTGATCGCAATTTTAGGGTATGTTTGGTTACACACAAAACATGTCAATGAAAACTTTTCAATAAAAAACTTTTCACTCTCCATAACTACCTTATTTTTTAATTATTTTTTCACATTTTCCTATATAAACAACCCTACTTTTCAATCATTTACACACGAATACCCATACAACTACCCTATCTATTTTAACTTTATTCTCTTTACACCTCATTATTACCCTTATCATATCACATCATTTTCTATCAACTTGACAACTTTTACTCTGAAAAATTTTCATCAAAAAGTTTTACCTCCAACCAAACACACCCTTAATTTAGTTTTTAAATAAAAAAAATGTTGATATAAAAAGTTTTTCAAATGAAAGAAAATGATATGATATTACAGAGATAATGATAAAAAATAAGAAGAATAAGATTAAAATAAATAAGTTAATTGTATGAACTGCCGTATAAAAATAATTAAAAATTAAAGTAGTTACATAGGAAAATATAAACAATTAATTAAAAATAAAGTAGTTATAAAGTGTGAGAAATTTTAGATTGAAAACTTTGGTCTGAAAATTTTTACTGATTGCCATATATGTGCCTAAACTAAAATCTTTTTAATCTAAAACTTTTCACTTTTCACGTTTCACAATTGTCTTATTTTTTTATTTTTTTTACATCTTCTTATGTAACTATCATACTTTTCAATGACTTATACAAGAACTATCTATATAACTACTATTTATTTTAACTTTATTCTCTTTACTCTTCATTATTATCTTTATGGTATCATATTATTTTCTACCCATTTAAAAAATTTTATATTAAAAAACTTTTTATCAAAAATTTTATCACTTCCAAAACACACGCCTAATATAAAATACTATTATACACATAATACTTAAATAATATTTCTTCATGTTTATGTAGTTTATATTATGTCTAAATACATGTTTGTTATGTTAAAGTTATATTATAGATAAATTATATTATTGTCACTTATATCTATCTTTATGTGTATTATTTACTTTTTAATTATTAATTTTCTTCATTTATTTTATTTTGAAAGGTTAAATTTTCTTCTAAAAATATATTGTATATTATATGTTATTATTTTTAAAAAAGATTACTTAAAACTACGTATTATTGCTTTTGCTCACGTAATTTGTTGTTATTATATATTTAAATGAAATTTTAAACTTATCATTCTTAAATCAAATGAACCTTTGTTAATTTAAATTTCAACCCGAAACTCAGTAGAACAACTATCATTCTTAAATTTCATTTGATAATTCAAATTCCAACCCGAAACTCAATAGAACAACTTATCATTCTTAAATCAAATGAACTTTTGTTAATTCAAATTCCAACCCAAAACTCAATAGAACTCAATTTTTACAAATACAGTTCGAATTTAAATTTTATAAATAGAATTAGAATTAGGGCCCAGATCGAGCCAAACCCGAGTTTTGTGGGGCCAAGTTGGACTCCTATGAACGGGCCACCCAACCCACCGCGCCCCTCAGGCCCTCATTACTATCCGAGTTTATGATCGTACCATGATCAATTTACTTAGCGCACTATAATCCTCCTATAAAAGGAAGACGAAAGGAGGAGAGGAAGAGCGACAAGGCGGCTCGGTAAGGAAGAAGGGCAGAACTACTATCTTCTGCTGCAAAATTGCTACTTTCAAGGAAGAAAGGCAGTCACATTTTGGTGCGGGACCCAGATTGCTCGACCAATTTTCTTCTTTGGAAAGGCATGTGAATTGACTTGTCACGATGGTCTATTTTCTTTGATTTCCGTGTTTGCAACGTTACTGACGAACTGAGTCACAGAGCCTAGATGAATTCACAGTTTGCGCCCTGAGGGAGATTGGAGCTTCCACCCTCGTGAAAATCCAGTATGCATGAATGGCCTCGTGCCATGTGGGCTCTACGGCCAGGAATACGAGGCAAACCATACAACAGAAGAAAATATGATTTTCTGAACAAAGAGACCAACATCTGCGCCATCGATCAATAATCAGCTTGATGGCCAGGGGCTTCCATTTCCTGGAGTTGAGGCATGATCAAAGCAGCACCCAAAAATACCAGTGAACATGCATCTATCTCCAAAACAAAGTCCAAAAACGGATGAAAAAGCTAAAAGAACAATCTGACCACCTGGACTCATATTGATGATAGATCTTCATACACTGACTTAATCCCAGGCCTCTCTGTAACCGGACGTATACACCTCAAAGCAATCCCCAATACCTCCTTCATACCCCTTGCAACACCTGGGTTTGCAGCCATCTCCGGTGCCAAAGCCTGATCGAAGCAATCTGACCCACGCCCTTCTGCCACCCTCAGCCCCACCCAGTCGGTCAGGTCAACTCCACCCTCCGCACCAGAGACCACATCTCCTGCACACCTCCCTGTTAGAAGCTCCAATAAAATCACCCCAAATGCATAGATGTCTGACTTGAATGAGGGTGACGGCTTCTTGGCTGCAGCTAGCTCTGGCGCTCGATAGCCAAGGACACCTGCATCAAGGATCTGCTCAATGGTGCCTGCTTGAGTCATGAGGCGATGGAGACAGTAGTCAGCTACACGAGCATTGAGTTCAGGACCTTCTAACAAGATGTTTGTTGCTTTGAGATTGCCATGCGGGACAGCACGGTCAAAATGGAGATAGTTCAGGCCACGTGCAACATCAACGGCTATCTTCAGCCGCTGAGCCCAGGACAACGGAGGACCCTTCCTTCCAGGTCGATCTGGAATTGGCAAAAGAAAACCAACCAGCAACTGACAAAGTTAATTTGTTGAAAATATCTTTTGTCAACTTGTTAGTGAGCAAAAACATAATTCTAGAATGATTTTTCACCAAAGCACAGCGTGAAGACCAACAGACTCATTACCATATCCTACTGGATGATCACCATGGTTTAATATTGTCAAATCACTATACGATCCATCCCCTAGTGATAAGCATGCAATCAAGGGGCTGACAAAGAAGAATTGCCAGCATAATCAACCAGTTCATTGGTTCTACCTCATTTCATGACTGGCTGGACAGCCATACCAAACTGATTAATGGCCGTGAAAAGCAATTCCCTGTGAAGATGGTAGTTATCCACTGAAGCATTTGAACATGCTGAGGCTAGGTGCCCCTCTAAATGCATTGATAAGAGAATGTGTAAAACTAAGGTGGCTTTTCAAGCATTGGACAGAATGTAGTAACTACAAAAGGATAATGAAGATCAAGATCCAACATTGCACATGGCTAGCTGCTGAGGGTCAACCTATCCAGCATCATACAGGACCAGCTGCAAAGACTAAGAGAATCAACCTGACGTTCTGCCTTCGAAACACCTCGAACAGCACCCTGACAAACTTTTTTATGATCATCGTGATCATGCATCTTCAGCAGCAAATTATGTGTATAAATGCAATTGACATGTTTGATGATATCATAATCCAATCATCTGGCCAAAGCACCACCATGACAAGGTTCATCGGATCTAATGGCCGCTGAAATGGGGTCCTCTAAAACAACATACAATTAAAGGATAGTATGATTGCTTCGCTAGTGTCAACAGAAGTGTGCATAAACAAAAATAAAAATAAAAACCATATGAAGCTAGCAAGGGAGAATTCCACTGGCTGCTCCTGCCGAAACCATTACCATAAAGGAAGCTAGCAAGACTGCCGGGTGAGATATAGTCTGACAAGATGAGCTTTTCATGCTGGGTAGGTCCCCAATAGTACCCACGCAACCCCACTACATTGGGATGCCGAATGTTTGCAAACTTCTTAGCCTCCTTTGAAAACTCTTTCCTCTGCTTGGCAACTCCTTCCCTTAACCATTTCACAGTCAAGAAGACCCCATTATCAAGTGTTGCCTTGTAAGAAGTCCCATGGCTGCTCCTGCCCAAAACTTCTGCTGGAGCTCTTGACAGTTCTTCTGGTGTCAACATGATTGTATCATCCAGGAAATGCAACTCCCCAGCCAAACGATCAGGTGAGCGGACATCCAGCCTGCCCAGATTTCCATGCCCTAGTGACTCACCTGAATCTGGTGACCACGAGAACTGGGTGGTCTTTGATGGGGAGAAACCAGTTACTGCAGCCATTTTCTCATCTGGGCTGATTATCTCTGAAGATGAACCTTTGCGAGAAGCCATAAGATCATCAGCTGAAACCACCAACGCACCAGCATCTCTACTTTTGGTTCCAGCTGGCTCTGTGGAGCTCTGACGACGTATATCTTTGCTTTCAATATTTTCAGACTTGCGCCTCCTCTTAGAAACCTTGTAGAGTATGAAAACAGCTAAGAGGATAAGAATGAAAAGAGCAACAGCACACGGTATAATAACTGCCAATTTGATGATGGTTTTGGATGATTTTCTTTCAGATTTTCCAGAATTTGCAGTTACAGATCCAGGTGGAAAACTGGGAAACCGTAACTGGGAATTACCAGGATGAAAAGAAGAATCAGGGAACTTCCTCAGATTCAAAGGAACAACCCCTGTCAGATCATTGTATGAAGCATTGAAGGACAGAAGGGTGTTAGGCAAGTTCTCTGGTAAAGCTCCTGTGAAGTGGTTCAAAGATATGTCAAGAGAAATGAGGGAAACCAGCTCCGTTATAGCAACTGGCAAGGAACCAGAATAATTATTTCGCGAAATGTCGAGTCTCTGGAGGCTAGTCAAGGAACTGAAGCCATCAGGGAACGTGCCATTCAACCGATTACTGGAAACATCAAGAACACGAAGGTTGGCTCTGCTTGGCATAGGTGGCGAAAAACTAATACTTCCACTCAGCAAATTGTTTTGGAGATGGATTTCTTGTAATGTGGTGGAAGTGAGCAAGTCAGTTAAAAGAGGACCATCAATCTGATTAGAGCTGAGGTCCAGGATTGCAAGCTTGGGATACTGAGCAAGCACAGAAGGGAGTGAATCAGTCAGGGAATTATGGGAAACATTGAGGTAGTTCAGCCGCAGAAACTGTGAAGTTAACTCAGAGAGAGATCCTGCCAACTGGTTGTGACTAAGATCAAGGAATTCAATTGAATTTCCCCATTTTGCACTTGCAGATAAGTTGCCTGTTAACTGATTGCTCGATAAATCAAGAACTCTGCAGCTTTCTGTTAACAATGGTAGTTCACCTGATAGTGCATTTGATGAGAGGTTTAGGACATGTAATGTAGTTGACACGATCATACCAACTGGCCCTGAAAATAAAGAAACGTTATGACATGAGAACAATTAATGAGAAGTAACAAATGGAGTTGCCTCCAACCAGTTACTATCAAGAAAGTGATCCAATCTGTCACCAACACTTTCTATTGCATAGAAGTCATCTGAAGAAATGTGATTCTTCTAAAATGAAGTTTCATTAAGTTCACTAATTTGTTATAATCAACACATGACATCTCACAGAAAATTTCATTATGTACTCTGGGTGCTATAATTGCCTAACAATGACACTTACAAATTTATAACTCATAAAATAGCATTCCTTAAATTGTCAATCCAATCAAATTCAATACGACAGGCAGGCATGCCAAGGAACTGCAGCAGCTTGTCTGACAGTTAAAACTACTCTGATACTGAAATATCGACATCTCCTCATCAATAAAAGAAATACGCCATGTCATTTAAGAAATTTTAAAGCAAGACCAATATTTTGTTTCCACAGCATGGATTACCAGATTACTGCACGGCACACAGAAAGCATTCATCGGAATATTCAACATACATGAAAGCAAGATTATAAAAGTAAAAAAAAAAAAAAAAACTTTCATTAGACATCCAAGAACATCCCAAACTAAAGCATCTGTGGATGTACCTGACAGATTGTTACCACTCAAATCCAACTCACTGAGAACCAGAGACTCTCCCCCTTTTAGCAGTCCCATCTGGTACAAACCCCGAAAACATGTTGTTACCAAGCCTTAGGACCTCAAGATCATAGAAATACTCAAATACGGGCAACTCCCCAGCCAACTGATTGTAGCTCAGATCCAACACCTTCAGATTCTCAAATGAAGCCAGTCCTCCTCCTCCTCTTCCAATCAGTGACCCAGTAAACTGATTGTGGCTAAGATTCACGTGCTTCGCAGAACCTCCAAAACCAACAAGAAAGTTTCTTTTTTGCGAATTAGAACTCGACAGCAAATTGCTGCTTAAATCAACATGAACAGCACTTGAAAGGAGCAGAAAGTTCTCGTCAATAACACCGTTAAGTTGATTCTGATGCAAATCAAACACTTGAAGATCTGCAATCTCTTCAAATCCAGCAGGGATTTCCCTTGTAAAGCCATTGCACGAGAGATTCAACGAAACTAGGTTCTGCAGCTTTGTCAATGATGAGGGCAATGCACCTGAGAACAAATTGTGGCTTAGATCCAGAGATTGGATTGAGGACAGCCCACCAATTGAATCTGGTAATGGGCCAGAGAAATTATTGCCAGCCAATGACAGATTCTGTAAGCTCTGTAACTTCCCAATCTGCGGGGGTAGAGTAGAGGAGAACAAATTGTCTGATATATCCAGATACTCAAGCTTACCAAGATCTCCGATACTGCTGAGGATTTTCCCCGTGATTGAATTGTTCGACATTGAGAGTTTCACAAGCTTGGTGAGATTCGCAAAGACACTCAAATCAGCATCTGCGACAAGGTTCAGATTGTCAAGAACAACCCCAGCAACATTACCACCATTACACACAATGCCATTCCAGGAAGACGGGCAGCCATCAAAGTCAATGGACTCCTCATTCCAGGAGTTAAGGATATAACCAGTTGGGTCCACCTTGATTCCTTTCTTAAACTCAAGCAGAGCCAAAATGTCCTGCGAAGGGAGCTGAGCCCTGGTGGAAGTAAGAAAAAGCAGGAGCAGTAGCCAAACCCAACAGAGCTTGATGTGCCACCTTGGAAATGTCTTCATATGATCCATCTGAAGATAAAGTTAGAAACGTAAGATAATCAAAGCCTACTGAAAAAACGGTGAGAAAGAAAGGAAAGGAGGGAAAATGCAAGATATGCATGCTACACAATGGAGGTTTTACAGATGGCAATTTGATGAAGAACTAAGCTGCTGAGGAAAAAGGGACAGAACGACTAGCACGAAAACTTTGCAAGCACGAAAATTTCAAGCCTAGCCAATGCAAAGGGAACGTTCAGGCGAAAAAACAGAAAGCCAAATGTATTTTTACTGATTGTTTCTTCTTTGAAGCAAATTACACATGCTTCTGTCATCGATCAGAAAGGAATGAAAGGAAAACAAACCCCTCAACCTAGCAAAAAACAACCGATGGCTCCCCAACATAGATATGCAGATTAACCTGATCATAATTTCAAGACGCGGATGCGTCAAACCCAACTACACCGTTGCTGTCAAAGATAGAGCTTTTAATAGCAGCCACTTCCCCGGGGGAAGAGAGAGAGAGAGAGAGAGAGAGAGAGAGAGAGAGCAGCCTTAAATGACTGCCACTCCACAGCGGACCGACGGTACTGGTGTCGCTTTCAGATCTAGCCCTCGAGAGCCTGGCATCTCGATGGATTTACAACTAATGGCACCTTTTCAAAGCAGAATTGAGACGTTAAACAATCGATCCTTGGCATTTTCACCAGATAAAAGAACGGCTGCGGCTTCCATGGATTTTGCGCAAGTAGCTGAGCTTCAAACTACAACATGGAAAAGCATTTTTTCTGGCTGATTCAAGCTTAAAACAGTGAAAATGAGAAAACCGAGCTTAAGCTTTCTCGCATTCTTCGTTAACCACAGAGGATGTGGAAAGTGAAAGCTATTAGAGCTTTAAGTATCCGAATACGGTGGTTAAACACAGCAAAAAGGTTTTTTGTCTGTAATTATGAGCTTCAAGCAGCTACTAATTCCGATTGGAAAATGCTTTTTTTCTAACCATCCAAACGAAAGAGAGAGGAATACTTTTCACAGGCAGCAGCACGAGAAATGCTGTAACGTCTCAGAGAGATGAAACCTTTTGACTTCTCGGGACTTCCTGTTCACAGATACTCCGAGCTTACTACTGAGAAGGGTCAAAACAGGGGGCAAACACAGAATATTGTTTTCACCCTTTCTGCAGTGATTGTAAAAAAGAAAACTGGCTGCAATGCAGAGGCAACCTCGCAGCAAAAACAGATCCACGCATTTGGAAGCAAGCTACCGTAGAACACCCATCTTCATCAGTGCTCGTTGCTAAAACCCAAGACCTAATCAATGCAGGCCGTTTCGAGTCCGAATTTCCACAATGCAGGGCCCGAAAACTGCCAATCTGGCCTCTCTCTCCCTGAAATCATGCAACAACAACTTCCCTCTCCACCCTCAGTAACCGCCCCAACCCCAGCTCGCAAAGCGCAGATTCCTACGCCCCCCCGTGAAAGGAAAACCCTAGAAATCACTTCCTAGCTATTTCTGACAATGGCGCGAGGGGGAGAGAGGGCGGGTAAGACGATATTGGATTAAAAAAACAGAAAGAAAGAGGGAGCTTTCAGTCCTTTACCCGCCAAAAATGAAACACCGCGCCACCGCCTGCTTGTCGCGGCCTTTTTGAGGACGTATAGTGGGTTATCAAATCCGATTAAATCCAACCACTGCAGTTTGGCACTTGCATTGCGTCTCTTGTCTTGATTGTTGATTCTCTCCTTCTTGGACCCCGCCTAGGTAATTCACGCTTTCGGAGCTGCGAGTGGGAGAGTAGTAGTGCTGTACCGGTAAGTAGTAACCGCTGGTGAGGACCCCACCTCTGCTAGCAGGACCCGTAGCCTTTGACTGACCCCCTCCACCACGACTTCCCACTACGGATGCTCTGCCAGAAGCCCTCTTTTAATATTCGTCCATCCTTGGAATGCCCAACGCATCAGGTCATCTTTTCCATATGCAAGCTAACATTTTTTAAATTTATTTATTTCAATTTTTTGGAATATTTTACTTGCGTTATCTCCAATAATATTTTGAAAATAAAATGATTGTTGTTTTGCAAACTGTTTCTACTAATACAAACTTTGTCGTGTGTCTTTTATTGCTGGTCGAGTTCGGACGTGTCTCTCGGCTTCTCTCGCAGACGTCATCGCCCGTCGTCCTCGCGCACGATTTTCATTCTCCGCACGTCCTCGAAACTGTCGTTTCGTGCCTGAATACGTACAACAAGCCCTTCTACAGTTCTGCTAAGAACTAGCTACTCGCAAGCATCAAAATCCAGGCCGCTGCTCCAGTGGGCCACTAGTCTGATGTTCTTCTCTTGTATTGGAGAAACCGCGCTATCTTATGTACGATCATCAGCCTACGGGGGAAGCGGCAACGATTCTCATGGAAGTTGGGCCTTAGCATGCACAGGACGATGTGACCAACGGTCTGGATCTTTTGAGGTACATGCAGTTTACGTCCTCCCGCGGCTACTCTCGGATTTGCAATTAACGCTCGTCATCAAGGATTCATGCGCGATGCGTGGTCCTCAGCGACACGGGACCATTTTGAAGACCATCCCGTCTGTGATTTAAATCGGTAGTTAGCTCTAGTGGCTTTAGTCCATTCTCACATATGTCATGAGTTTATTTATGTTGTCCCAAAAATTGTGTGAGGAAGTAGAAGCTCTGCGCAGCAGATTTTGGTGGGACGCCAAAAAGGGGGGGGGGGGGGGGGGGGGGGGGGGGGAAAAACGAAAAAGGAAGATGAGTTGGATGGTATAGGAAAAAATGTATACCCGGCCTAATTTACACTCCAGCCACATATATTATATTTTCTTGCATTGAACTATATTACTTTGTTATTTTTCTAATTAACAGTACCTCGTGCTCAATTTCAAACGTTCTAATTTCTCTCTCCGGGGAATTCTTTGCGTTTTTTACTTGAGTAACAAGATCTTGTTTAAGAAAAATTGTCATGTTAGCACATACTATTAATTTTTTTTTTCCCCTATAAACTATGCATTTAATATATAAACTAAGTTTTACCATATATTTTTTTAACTTGTTAAACATATGAGTATTTTAGCCATTTTTAACTATTGAAAATGGCTAAGATAATATTGTGTTTATAAATATTTAAAATATGTATATATTCAAAAATAGTAAATTTTGGTTTATATTTTAAATATACTTAGATAAACAAGTATACGTAAAAAAACAAAATTTTTAAATGATTTTTTTTATATAGGCTAAGTAAGCCATTATTTAATCCGAGTTAGGAGGATTACTTCTCTTTATTTCATTCGATGACATCTTAATCAATTTGTGCTGAAAATTTTAAAGTTTACAAATTTTAAATTTTTTGCATATTTTATTTTAAATTTTAAAATACCTAAAAATTGATAAATAAACTTATATGTATAAAATTCACACATTCGTAATTTTTTTTAAAAAAAGGTAAGCTCTGTACTGCTGAATGTACAAGCTGTCGGATGCCAACATATCCCATTTTTTGTTTTGTCAGCGGTGCCAAACTAACTCGTACTAGAAGTGCAAATTTGAGTAGATTTTAGGAGATCATCCATGACTCAAATCTTAGAATTTTAGTTGAGGTTGAGTCCGTACTAGTCAGCATTGGCTTTGGATTGAAATTCAGAGAACTCTCAAGTCAAGAAAAAATAAAATTTATCGCTAGAAATAACAATCAACAAAAATTAAAAGTTGTTGATAGAAATAACAAACTCTGTAAAACACTATTGCATTAGCACAAACTAATTTAAAAATGTACTTTTCATTATAGTAATTTATATATTCATAATTCATATATAAAGATATATGATATGTGACATATTTGATTTTGATGAAATTTGGCTTTTAATTAAAAAATAATACTAAGTATAATAAATTTTTCATCAATAATCAAAGTAAGAAAAATAAATGATGTTACGTAAGATTACTATATAACTAAGTTCAATTAAAAGTGTGATTTACATACTTCACGGGTAATTGATATGTATACAATAATTTGAAAGAATTTGTACATTTGCAAATATTTGCAAATTAAATTGATGAAAATGCAAGGAATTTAACTTTTTAATGGACAAACGTATATAATATTTAGGTTTTAGAATAAACATTTTGCATATCAATTAGGCTATAATTATATGAAAATGCTTTTATTGTAATTATAACGCTTAATGTGTAAATCAATATAATTCTTTTAACAAACTAAGGGGGACATTGAGTTCAATCGAAGTATAATATGGGGTTGATGTAAACCTAATAATGGTTTTAGTCTCTCTCCCATTGAGTTGAAATTGAATCTATTTTGAAAAAAATTACAAGAGTGAAACTTGTATAAGATATTTTCCCCAGTCGGGCCGGATGATAGAATACCCGCTTAATCCCGGCGGAGACATCAACGCAACAGAATATTCACTAATCAGAATTTTGGTGGATCCCACCGATCTCCACCGTCCAACCGTGCGAACCACGCATTATGCATGGATTACGGCACGGGCAGCATTTGAGAGCATGCAAGGAATCTTCCACAAAGTAAAAAGTAGTACCGTTGTAGGAGTGGGCCACCAGCCATCAAATACAAACAGTTACGTCCCTTCAACTCCGGGTCCGGGGAGCATAATACCCGTAGAAACGCGCGTGCCAGTCAAATAAAACCACAGACCGATTGAAGATCTGATCCATTCATCAAGTGGGAAAGAAAGGGCAGTTGTTTGGGCAGGCCTTATTCACAGTCTCCATTCGGATGAACGGCTTTGATGTTATCTTCTATGGGATACGTATCATTAAGTGGTCCGCAGAAGCACGAAAATTCAGAAATAGTATCTCCCGTGCTTAGCTTTTCATCCACATGATGATGGCCCACTGAAAGAAAAAAGTCAAAATTTCTGGAAAGCCGGACCCACTCGCAACAAGACCACCCCCGTTGTCTCTGCGGATAGAATGCGCGCATGACGTGCCATGTCAGAGCTGTCCAAAGAAACGGACGGTCATGATTCACCCATCTGATGATTTCGTAAATTCGACGGCTGGAAATGAGTTCCAACAGATCAACGGTTCAGTTCGATTCATGGACCAATATTAATTTCCAATAAAATTATAATTGAACGAAAGAGGTTGTGGTTGGAGGAGAAGATGCAGGTTTAATCCTAATATTGCTCTCTTTTGGCGGAACACTGCTTTTCTTAGTCCGGGGAGAGAAAGCGAACGCACGAGTATGAATGATTCCGTCTGTCGAGTAAAAAATAATTCTGCGTAAAGATTGTCTTCATAACTTTTGTATTCCTTTCAAAATTCAAATGCCACTTTTCGTTTCATAAGAGGAAAGCCATTGTCACATTGCTTGAACTGTGGATAATGCAGTGCAGCAGTGGGATAGTGGGATGTATGAATAAGAGCTTCATATTCCTCCCATCCCATCACGTGCTCGTTCTACTCTTTCGTTCGCATTCCCTGCTAACTTCATTTCATTGTTGGTACTTGGGATTGGGACGCTCACGCCGGAGCAGGACATGAGAAAATTATAAGCGAACTAGAATAAAGTAAATATTTTTATCTTTTAAATTGAAAATGGGGGCTGATGTTAAGGAATTGAATGAATACAATTTCAGTTTTCTTTTTATAATGAAAAGCAAGAGATAATGATTAAAAGAGCAAACTATAATATAAAAATAAATGAAAGATATAGAGCGTGTTTAGTAAGTGATAAAACTTTTAATAAAAAGTATTTTGCATAAAAAAATTTGAAATGTGATGGGATAATATGATGTGATATGGGTAATAATGAGAAATAAAGATGATAAAATTAAAATATATAAGTAAGATATATGGGTAATTATATAGAAATGATTGAAAATATGATAATTGTATAGAAGAAAGCAAAGAAATAATTAAAAATTAGGATAATTGTGCAATGTGAAAATTTTTTGATCGAAAAGTATTAGTTTAAAAAGTTTTATTTGTTAATTTAAAAAAAGTTGCAATATTTTCTCTAGAAAAAATGGGGTTATCCTTTTTTTTTTTTTTTTTTCCAATTCCACTTCCTAATTGGTACAAGTGGCTACTTCTTTAATTAGATCATAGACATGGAAAGGACCATGATTTTGCTAACATTACTTTCGTTTTTTCCTTTGATTACATCTCATGATTATGTTTTGTAGTAATAGAAGTTTTATTTTCGCTAGATTAAAGAAGTTTGTGTAATTTTATGGATGACGACTAGCTATGTGGGCATTGGACATAATCATTCACACCAAAAACTCTACAATCTTCTTAAACTACTCATTTGTCCGGGAAAAGGTTTCATGCCTTCGTCGTCACTTGTCAGAAATGAAATGAGTAAACATAACCGAATATCTGCCTGCCTGCCTCCCATGAATAATAATGCTGAATCCAAAGCAAATGAAAGTGGCATATACGATAGCTGGTTTCAACTCCTCAATGATAGCAAGTTAAAAGTGGTTTGGGGATTTTGATTTGTATGTTAGCAAATGATTGTGCTACTTTCTCTTCCTATGGCCGCCTTTGGCAATGTGGTTATAGTGGGGAACTTTTGTAAGCAAGAAACAAAATATTTTAAAAAGTGGGCGAATGATATAATATTATAAAAATAAAGTTGCAGTAAATAGGATAGATGTGAAAAAAAAAATAATTAAAATGTAGAAGTAAAATTAAAAGAAATAAGATTATTAAATAATTAAGAAGTCAAATTATTTATGGGAGCAAGCACGAAGACAGAGAAGAAACCATGAGAGCCCATGGGAACGCATCCCATGCACATTATCAAACCTCTTTTATATGTATTATTCTGTTTCTTTTCCTGATTATAATTGCAGTGGGATGATGACGATATATAATCCTAATTAAGGATGGAGTGATCCCCATTCATGGCCCTGAGACAATAACGACGGAACATGATGGGGCACTCATGGAAAAAAGAAATAACTGTTCGCACCTACTACTCTAACAACGCCACCCGAAAGTCTGAAATCATTACATCATGGAATTCATGGGTGGGTTTGGGCAGCCCTGAAATGGTGGAAATTAGAATAAAAGTCCTAAGATTTTGAAAAATGTTGTTTATTTCACCACGATGGCCTCCTGCCACTGTATATGCTACCACACAACACTAGTATGTATACATTATTGCTAGTGAACGGCAAATATGCATTGAATTAATGAAATTGTCCGGTTGACTGTTTCAAAAGTCCTGGTGTGTGCATTTACGAGAATTAAATTTTCTGGCCGCAGACCTGCGAGGAGCAACCACCAACCTCACCTGGCCATTGCTATTGTCATTCTCAGCACACACAAAAAAATCGTCTGCTGCTTTTGGGTATAGAAAATGACGAATGCGTCTGCCTGCCTGTCGTCATCCCATCAGACTAACATGCACCCAACAGTGACCCTTCTGATCATCATCTGCACACCGCTGCTGTTCATTAAAAGTCTATCTGATCAGGGAGGCAAGATTCATTGTCCAGACTCACGAAAATCTAGGATGGAACCAGCAATTAAACAGCTCTCCTATTGCTCATTAACTTTACGGAGAATTAGGTTGCAAATTTGGGAAATTCCAAGGAACACCTCTTTCTATTCGGATGCTAATGTCGGCGTAATTTTGATTTTTAAACGGAATTCATCAAATACCTTGTCAGCTTTTGGATAATCCCTAAATGCTCTCGATTTTTAAAAACATTCCTAATGATGTTTGCGCCCCTCGTGTCTACGAATTATTTGTGGAAATCACTACGTCTTCGTTTTCATGTAAAAAATTTATTACATTTATCAGATTCCAAAATTATCAACTAAAAATTATGTAATTAAATTGAATGGCCTTACTTATCTCCTAGAATTTGATCAGGGGTCAAACACCTCTACTAAGTTATCACAAAAGCAATCGAAATTTTCATCCACGATGTTACATATCATATGCTCAGACCTCAGAATAATACATTTTCATCAACAATTCTACTCGCGCAACCTATTTGTTTCATCTTCATTCATTTTACAATGCGCATCATCCCATAAGACTATTATCTATTTTATACCTGGCTTTTCCTAACATTCTCTGGTTGGTGTGAGACTCTTTAAAGTGATTAAATTTCTTAGGTTATAAAACTATACTCACAAATATTTTCATGAAAGAATTCACATGAAATTGTTTTCAAATCCACAATGACATGTCCAACTCATTCATCATGCTACCAACCGAGGCATGCTCGGTTGGTGGCCGCAGGCGTAATAGAGCTTTGGCAGGGCTGAGGTCGTGGGTTCAAATCTCATATTGGGATTTCGGCCCGGAAAATGGTGTGGGAGCTGTGGTCTTCCTTTGAGGTGGAGTGGGAGCTGGTGTCTTCCTTTGGCTGGGTGGAAGCTGTGTCTTCCTAATTCTTTAGTGGAGCTGTGTCTCCAGATTTCTTTGGAGGAGTTATGTATCCCCGTATTTGTAAGAATATCTCAGAACTACAATGTAATATGTGTTGAGATGTATGTAAATATCACCATAAAAAAACTCATTCATCATGCTTAGTGCCACTTGATAGTAAACACTCCAAAAATCATCACAATGAGAGATTTAATCATAGAATTCAATTAAGACCCTCAAAATCCTTTCTCCTACAACACCTACTCTGCTGATTGAGATGATATTTTAAGAGTAAGTCAAGCAGATACTGCCAAGCAAAGTGAATGAATTGAATATGACCAAAAAGCCATCATTAACTCTTAGATTATCTCAACCTTTTGAAGGGTGTGTATGATAATTTTCCTTGATCATAGTGGGATAGATCCGGTACCTAAAAAGTCGGTCTCACATTAGATCATACACAGATAAGTACCAAACCTCCCATCGCCCTAGGGCTACCAAGAGTGGGAGAGAGAAAAGCAGACCCACCCCGGAGTATCAGCATCAGAGTACATAAATGTTTTCAAAAATGATGGAAGACAGACGAGAACAAAACTTCACAACAAAATATTACAGATCTATACTTTTGGTCACTTTTCAAGTAACCCATCAGATTAAGATGAACAAAACTATGATTGGGGGCTTTGGCTATCATTTTTTACCACCCCCAGAGACATTGAACTTGAAGAATATGACATCCCCATCTTGAACCACATATGTCTTGCCTTCCTGTCTGTACTTCCCACCAGCCTACACACAGACATGCGGGCAAAACTCATTACTGCTCCCAAAAGTGTCTTAAAATACCAGGGAAAAGAAATACATCGGGAATAGAGTGTGCTGGTGGACCATTACTCAGCTGAATGACAATCAAGCATCATTACCAGAATATGTTTGTTTGGGGTCAAGACAATTTCTTGTCCTTATTCCCTTTTGAATACCAACCACCCTCGACATGATCTGATAAGGCATCATTAGTCAAAACAACTTTGGGCCTGATGGACATGTATATACCTTAACTGCTGCCTCACTTCTTAACTCTTTTAGGTCTTCGAATTTCATAACCTGCCAACAAGAAGGCATTTGGAGTTAGTAGCAAGCATTTCCGGTTTTCTGCTACATGCTGTGAGATTTGAACACAACAAAGATTGGGCTGCCATTAGGCTGTGCTTTTCTTGAGCCTTTGCCAGCATACTCGAGACCTGTCTTAAAACATCTCACTTACAACAGACTTCATGGGCATGGACTCAGTTTTGTTGTGGGCCAAATTAGATGAAATCAACAAACTTACGACCCAGTTAAATCTCACTCGTGTCCCAACCCTGATCCAGTTCACTCCCAAATGATGAAATGCGGGACTTCTCACCTTTGGCTGGCTGGCAACCTAATCCCTGTAATGTTTCACGTCCTGCTGCCTCAAGTACATATCGTATTTGTATGAACTACGAAGAATCGACAAAGAAGAGAAAAAGCAAGCAGGAATAACCTCAGCACATATGAAACCTCTTTCAAAATCTGAATGAATGGTCCCTGCAGCCTGAGGAGCCTTTGTTTGTCGCCTGATCTGCCAACATTTAACCTTAAAAAAAAAATGAGAGAAAAATCTTCAGTTAACCATGAAATTAGAAAGTCTAATGAATTAACATGCCCAGCAATAATAGGCCTGGCACACATTGGAGAAAACTACATTCATGTCATATACTACTTATAAAATGACCATTCAAAAAGGATTTCTAGAAAATAGAAAATAGAGGGAGAAGGAAGAGTCGGGGTAAAATAATGCAAACAGAGTCTTGCTGTTCTTCAGCACCAAACCAAGAGAACTCGCAGAACATGCACTCAGCAACTACTACTATTCTCATATGTTTTCATTAGCCCAGAGTCTTAAAAACTCTGAAAAATGGCCAATTTTCCTGTCTTCTCCTTTTTTTTTTTTTTTTAATCCCAGCAAATAATGCAGATAGTGAAATGGGGGAATATCAGCTATTATATCTGCTTATCCCAGGTGCTTTGAACCAAGGGATATTTCATAAATGCTCAAACAAACTAAGAAAAAGTCGTACTTTGAAAATGACAGGAGAGTGATTTGCACAGGTCAGAATGAGGATTAATATCAATGTTATTAGAATCGAATTAGGCATCGAGCTGGATAGCTGGACGGTTCAACTGTTCAACCTGGATAACCAAGTGTCGCTTGTTCCCCGTCCAGTCCAGAACTGATTGCATTGATTAATAAGGAATACCATCCTTCAACAATTAAAAGCCTCACAGCCCTCAACTTTTAACAACTGATGTTTACTGAACAAATTAAGATCTGTTCGAGCATCATGAAATTACAACGCAAACATGCTTACCACATTTTCATCAATGATCTTTGAAATTATATCCTCATCTCTTCTTAAACAAGAATGTATGCTACGCTGTTGTCCAAAAGGCAAACTTCTTCTCCCAGCTATGGAAATTATTGGTAAAGTTGAACACAAACAAAGTATGAGAATGGATTTGTGAACTCAATGAGCTTTAGGCTTTGTTTGGCTACACTTTTGCATCTCTGACAGCACTACTATGCTTTTGGGAAACATAGTGCAAGAAATTGATATGTCACTTAAAATGGTGGTGTGAGCTTTTACATTTGCAGCATTTTTGACTGCTAATTTTAGTTGTCGAGTGCTGAATATCAGTGCCCTAAAACCTCACTTCTTAAATAAGTACCGAACAATTATATTGAAGCAAAAGTAGAGAGGAGATACGAACCTAAACAAAGCCTTAAGCTCTTGCTAACCTTGGCAGGAAATATAAAACATCAATGCGGTATGCACAGCTACTATGGAACCAGGGAGCTCATCAAAACTTGGGACTATGAAAGAAGAAGGATCAAATAGTTACAAGATTACCTCGTCTGCGCCAGCAGTGAAGAAGTAGATAAGATTAATTGCAGAAAATCCAGTCTTTATGATCTTTGGTATGGCACTGCAGCAACATAAGCCACAATAATTCAATTAAATTTAAATTACATGCAACCTAAATATGTGCAAATGCAGACTCATGATAGGGTTATGCGCTCATATGGTGCCAACAATCCTTGATCTAATGCTTCTTAGATCCCAGGATAGATCATACAACAAGCCACAATTTTGACCACTAAATGTGTAAAATTTATATGCCAAGTCCTAATAAATTTTGGATGCTCAGATTCAGGTAATAATATGCTGCATTGTTATAGCATAGGTTATAGGAATGATCTTGTTAGCCCAGGCTAAGTAAATGCCCTACTTAGCCCACCTCAAAAAACCCATTACAACAATTATTTTTTGTTTTTTTCTTTATACGCTTATTTATTTAAGTGTATTTAACATATAGACCAAGTTTTACCATTTTTGGATATGTGTATATATTTTTTTGAGATTTTTTAAAAATCTAAAAAATATATATACACATATTCAAAAATGATAAAACTTGGTTTATATGTTAAATACACTTAGATAAACAAGTGTATTAAAAAAAAGAAAATAAAAGTTTTTATAAATGGGTATTTTGAGATGGGCTAAATGGGACAATTACTTAACCTAGGCTAACAAGATCACTTCTTTACTCTAAAATTCTAAAAACCAGGATAGCAATATAGCATCAATATAGGAAGGGGTTTTGGCATATTCATTCCTCGACTTTGTGTATTGCACTTTTTGACCCGTAAGTTTCAATTTGCATAATCATACCTCAATTTTGACACAAATTGCCTGAAATTATCTTCCATAAGTGAATGATTTGATGCATTTATAGAATCAGATTAAATGAAAAAAATGCCTAATCATGACATTGCAAAAATATGCAGATTTTTAGATCTACATCATTTTCCCCCCTTAGATCCATACTGACTACTGTCTATCATGCTTATTATCACATCCAAAATTTAATTTTTTAAGAGTGAATATAAAGGGATCAAGTTTTTTCCTCTATCAAACATTCTTACCTTTAAAAGTATTTCTATATAGGTAATATAAATATAATTACAATCCAAACGGGCAAAATTGTTATCATACTCTGCATCAAAAAGACCCCACTCAATGGAAACTAATCTGATTATGGCTAAGGATCTACATGACATTTACATATAGTAGTTTGAACTGATCATTAACTTGCCTTTGCAACTTATTTTCTTCACAGTATTTGGCAGCTTCATCCTCTGGCATATCCGTAAGAGTCTTCTCCAAAACACAGCTGAAAGGGATAATTGGCTCACCTCCATGCTCTTGCACCCTGCAAATTGACCACAGAAAAATAACTGATTCTCACAACAATTTAGGAAGAAGCTGCAATGCAGTAAATGCTAAACTAGTATAAGCTATTCAGCACATTGTGTAAGTTACATTATCTTTCCATTTTTTATTATGAAATACAATAAACAATAATAATGACAATACAAAAAATAAAATAAAATAAAAACAATAGAAATATGCTCAATAGCTGAAAGTTAGGCATTTGCTACACCATGGGAAATGATATGCACCAGCCAACCAACCATCCAATAGAAGGAATAATTAGACAGTTATATCCAATCATTGTATACGCATAAAAAAAACACATACTGACTTCTTGTCTGCATGATTCACCAGATGATCCAAAGATCGAAAAATGGTTTGAAGCTGTAAGTTAAATGTTGTCCAATTGGCAGCTGTACCCTTATATTTTGGAGTTTACACCCCCATTAAATGTTCAACAGTTCCAAATAGAGAAGGTGAAAAATTGAAGGATATGGTTCATTAGAGCAGGTCACAACTTGACCTATTTAGTTAGCTATTGCAGAAGGATGACAAATCATCAGTGGTGAAGTAATATTAATCTTAAAAGGAACCACAGGCTAAGGAAAAAAGAAGCCTTAAAATGTAGCCACACCTGTAGTGTACCCAGATGCTATGTTGCATGCTCTACATGCCCTAACATGCTATCTGTGCAAAACACACTCTGCTAAGCTACAACCTATAGAAAGTGTTTTAGCTGTTTTATGCTATGTAATGGTGTTTCCAGTGATGGTGGAGAAGACTGATGAAAAAGCAGTCATACCAAGCATGGATCTTTGGCAGAAACTTGTTCTTCTTTCTTTGATAGTCCCTCTCATTCATGTTGACCTGCATACAGATAACAATCCCATGATATAATAAAAATGCACTTTTTTCTCTGTGATTTTTGTGTGGGTCAGTGGGTGGGAAATGTTGTGTGAGGCTTGATCCCAATGTATGGTTAAGATATAGAAGTTTTAAATCAATAAGTTTACATTGGTTGATGCCTCTTAGTGGACATCCCTTCTCCAATCTTAAGCAATGGCTTCCAACACCAGAACCCTCACATGACATGGCTAGCGAACTGGAAAGACAGATGTGAGATGTTTGTTGCACTAATCTAATGGTTGAAGTTGATGAATGCAGCTGACATCAATTGGTAGGGGGTTGTCTCAGCATTCTAAGCAGCATCTGCCAATATGCTTACATATTTGTTACTTTTCCATTCAATTAATAATTCCTGAATCATTAGTTGTTATTGCTCCTTTCATCAAAAAGATCGACTTACCAAATAAACTACAGGTTTTGCGGTAAGTAACTGGAAAGTATTCAAAATCTCGACATCTGCAGCTTTCCAATCCCCCAATCGGACATCTTTCCCCTCCAGAAGCCATGCTTTTATCTGAAGTAAGGCATACATTTTATAGTCGGTTAAAGATTTCTGAGACTTCTGACCATTGTTACAGAAAACTATTTCCGAACTGAAAAAAGCTCAAACTGATAGAAACAGACAGAAAAGCAACTACCACCAAAGAAATATTTCTACACGAAAGTTACTTGTAGAAAAGTGAAAAGAAGAAGAGAGGATTTTCCAGAACTACAGACCTTTTCACAGCACTCATGCTCTATCTTCAACTGCTTGTCATTACTTCTTTTCATGCTTTTCTCAAGGTCTTCCAACTTCTTTTCAATGAACTCTATGTCCTGCAACAAAGACAAAAATATATGAGAACAGCAAGAAATCATGAGAGAGAGAGAGAGTGCAATTTCAAGTGTCACTTGAAGTTTAATGCGATCATGAGGTACCCAAATTGACTGAAGAATAAAAAAAATAAAATAAGATGTAGCTGATATAAGAACAACTTAGTTGGTCAAGGAATACCATGTGTATAGGATCATAATTGAAATGAAGAAATTGAGGTGAATGGCTAGGAAGACTAGAAAAGATAAACTAGAAACAAAAAAATTCAGGAAATACTAAGGTATTATTGAGAAGTACAGGATGACAGAAAGTAGAGTTACATGGATTGTCAACTGCATTGAAGACCGTAATTTACACCACAGTTTATAGAGGTTATTTCAAATGGACTAGCATAAGAGAGGGCGAAGAAAGCTAAAAAGAATATGATGAAGACATGAAGACACATGGGTCAACCAGGGATGTGGGCCAAGATAAGCTAAAGATTAACAGGTCTGAAACACAACTGAAGAAGATGAAAATAATCTAAAAAAGATATAAAGATCCTTTGTTTAATAATGGACTTGCATAAAATAGACTCAAGATTCACATAGCTGGTCTGCAGAATAGCTTACAAGGATACAATGATCTTGAAATAAGACAATAGATTAGTAAACATAGACAAAATACATTTTGCAGATCAAACTAGAAAGACAACCTGCATGCTGCCTATATACTTCCTGTAAAAAATATGTAAAACACAACTTCAGCAACTCATCAGAGTTGATCTGGAAAACAACCTAAGCAATTCACTTCTTAACAAAGGAATGCTGTCCACCCAATTGACAAACTGAGAAAATCAGAATGTCTCACTTTCATGTTTGTAGAGTCCAGAAATATAAATAGAAGCAAATAGATAAAGAATCAAACTCAAAAGACACAACTACTATCAGATGAAAAAAATAAAAAAAGCAGTAGAGTCATGCTACCCAATTGACAAACTGGGAATCACAGGATGGCTTGATTTCAGTTATTGACAAACTGGGAATCCCAGGATGGCTTGATTTCCGTTAAACAATTTTTTTTTTTTTTTTCCAAAACCTGGACACGCTTGGTACTCAGACCCTATCTCTAGTAATATAGGACAGTACATCGAAATTAAGGTTGTAATTACCTTTAGCCGCAATTCTTCGGTGATAACCTCCAAGTCTCTTACAGGATCCACAGAATCATCAACATGAACGATATCTGGATCCTCAAAAGCTCCTATAAAATAATATCAGAAGTCATTTGTCTGCTAAAGCCTGAGAATTATTCAATAAATGACACTTTCATAGGTATTAACCTCATCATTTTGCACAACATGGTGTCATAGAATTGCAAAAGAAATTGCCAAGCACGGGAGAATGAGACTAATAACATCTTGGGCAATGATTGCTATAAGCTAGAAATGATGATCTGGCCAAAAATGTAATGTCCACTGAAACCCATTGAAAGCACTTATTCAGGCTTGGGTCCAGCAATGACATATCAAAACTTGCATGAGATTAAGGATTAGAAAGCAGTTTACGTAGGACATGAAAAATTCCATCAACAGCCCGGATGTGAGACAAGAAGCTGTTTCCTAACCCCTGCCCTTGATGTGCCCCCCGTACAAGTCCGGCAATGTCATTGATTTCCAAGAATGCGGGTACCTATTAATAAAGGAATTAAATAATTAGCAAAAGCCTAATCATGACAAATATGAAAGAAGAAAAACAGGAGCATCATACTTCTACAATAGTCTGTCATGTGCAACCTTGGTTTTTCAGCCCACAATGATGTTTTGACTAGCCACCCACACTAACCATTAAATTTTTTTTTTCCATTCATTTATTTAAGACAACAATAACCATTTGAATGGGATACTTATATGAAGTTATGAATCAAACATCAAAAGAAATATCACATTAAAAATTAAGAGGTCGGATTTGTTGCAGACAACCTATGCTGTAGTAAAAATGATTTTTGGGATCATAGACAGTAAATGAAAATAGATATCAAACTTTGGGTTGGATCTAATAAAAAAGTCATGTGTTTGTAACAAAAATCACATACTCAATTTTCGGAACGAAAATTTTATTTAGTTGAAAGAGCATCAGATAAAATTTCCATCCAACAAGATAAAAAGAGCTGACAAGACAAACCAATAAAGTGCATTAAATAAAATTTTTGCATCCCGTAAGAATATATGAAAGGCATGAAGTAAGTGAATCTGGAGTTGTCGGACTAACCGAACTTTTTGGCTTGTATAGCTCACAAAGCCACTCAAATCGCTCGTCAGGTATATTTATCCGGGCCTCATTGGGTTCTATGGTGCAGAAAGGGAAATTCTCTGCCGGTATTGCCAATTTTGTAAGCGTGTTGAAGAGAGTGGATTTTCCAACATTTGGCAGCCCAACCTACATGGAAAAATCTGGTGAATCTCAGCACTTGGATATCGTAGTGATGAAACGGAGAATTTCTACGGTAAACAACAATAACAGTTCAGAAGTGCTGCTGAAGTTCATTTTTAGTTGCCAAAAACCTACTACACGGATAACAAAGCATATTAGCAATTCATGCAGAAATTTCTGGAAGGAGGTTCCAAGATCATACAATTCCAATCTTCAAATGAGACGAGAATCGCCCCAAGATCGGACGCTCAGCAGCTGGCTCCTTCGATTTCGCGGACTTAGGAGGCATTTTCGGGATCTTTGGTGATGATCGAAAGCAGGGGAGGAAGTCGGGGAGCGTTGAGTGTCTGCTGGCTGCTCCCTCAGCAGTGATCTTCGAACCTGGTTTTCAGGAACCAGGCGAGGAAGAAATTGTGAAAACGAAAGAGCGTAGCTCTCGACGGTTATTTATGGCTAACCCTAGAAAGCCCTTCCCGCGTCGCCAAGACACTTCCACCGTCGCATGCCTGCATCGAATTGGTACGTGGGTCCGTTCTATTTTCTACAGCTACTGAGAGAGAAGACCGTACCGAAGTGGGGCCCACATTTTATTTTCTATATGTTTGATCGTTATTATTATTGTTGTTGCTGTGGCGGTGTTGTTTGAAAATTGAAGAAATTTTTGGATAACGCAGAAATTTTTGAATTGGTAGGACACGAAATAATATAATAAGGGTAATAATGATAAATAAAAAAAATAAAATTAAAAAAGATAGCTTAATTGTACAAGTACTTATCTAAAAATGATAAAAAGATAAGCAGTTGAATAAAAATAAGTAAAAAAATAATTAAAAATAAATTAGTTGTGAATAGTAAAAAGTTTTAAATTGAAAAAGCCGAATATATCCTATAATAAAATTATTTTTTATTAAATTGAGAGGGTGTTTTGTCATTCGATAAATTTTTTCAAAGATAGATTTTAGAGTAAAATTTTTTGAAATAAAAAAAGTGAGTGACATAATAAGGATAATGACAAAAAGTAAATAAAATAAAGTTAAAATAAATAAGATAATCGGAAAGATAATTATGAAGAAATGATTAACAATAGGTTAGTTATAAAGAAATAATTGAATCATAATTAAAAAATGGGTAATATTTCAATGCATCTAAATGCAAAATATTTGGAATGCGTGGGATGGGAATGCTACGGTAAACACGATTTTCAACAACTAATTTTATAATTTTTTCAACTTTATCTTTACATTCTAGTCATTTTTACTTTTAATTACCTATTTGTTCTAACTTCACCCGGTTTATTTCATATTAATTATACAATTTTCAAAATATTTCTTTTTCATTTCGTATTTTCAAACGTGCGCTGAGTCAATACCAAATAAGTTTTTTCTCCTCGGAATTTCGATTTTTTTTTTTTTTTAAAGATGCAAGACATGAGTTCATGAATTTGAATTTTTTAAAGAATTCTGGCGTGTTCACGGCCTGAGATGGGATGTGGGAGGAGAAAAGTGTGGTTATGTGAAAAAAGTTGCATGGATATTTTTAAAATTTTATAGAAATAGAAAAGATAAATTGTTATTTTTTGAAAATGAAAAATACTTTCGGTAGATGAAAAAGGTTCATTTCGTACTCATTCCTTCCAAGATGGAACAAGGGTTGCAAGTTGCACCGGATTTTACGGAAAAAGGCCCACTACTATATGGCACAAATGTAGAACAGCTGGGAAAAAAGAAAGAAAATTTTGCATGTCTCTCACGTAAGTAATGTTTATTAACGTGGGAGCTAATGAATGAAAGCGTCATGGAAGTCTCTTGGAATGGGAATGTAACTAGTTTGCTTATAGTAGTGTCTTTACTTTTTATTGTATTTTTTTACTTTGCTTTAATTTTTGTTCATTTTATATACATCCATAAATGGTTTTCTTATTTTATTAATAGCATTTACAGGCTGGCCTTGGTATTAGTATAAATTACAGTTTCTCTTCTATTCATCATTTTAAATTGATATTCGTTTATTCCTAACAAGTTTTTTCCTATTATTTTACTGAGAAGCTGAACAATCTTATGTTCAATTATTCAGTTAGTTTTATTTTCGATGATTACTTTCCACAATATAATTTATTTTTCCATTTTCTCGAGCTAGATGCACATGAAGGGACAACCTAGTCTATTATATTCACGAACTTTTGAAAATTTCAAATATATTCATATGTTTTACACACAATTCCAAGCCCTTAGAAATATGTTAAAAGGACTATTAACCTCCTATAAAATGATGAATATATCATCTATAATTATGATTTTATAGTTAAACATTTATACTCTAATGAATTTTTAATAATTCAAAAACTATGAAATTATTTGTTATTTGAAAATAAATCTTTAATTTTGAATAAACCAATCTCAAATTATTTTAAAGCTCATTTATATTCGTAATTTTACAAAGGAGTGTTAACAATCAATTTAATGGATTCCTAGCAACATAGGTATAAATAAAATTTTAAGCAAAATATGTAAGTATATTTAATTTTTTTGAAAGTTCAAGGGTGTATAAACAAAATTAGAGATAAAATTTGTAAATATACATGACATTTAGAGTTATTATTTATTATTATGATGATATTTTCCCAACCAACTACAACTAAAGAAGGCCTCTTTTAGTAGGGGTAAATTTTTTTTTTCCCATGTAAATAAAAGCTATCACTATAGTAGAGATCGAGACTAGTACCATAAGTCACTTTTCTATGACTTCCATGACATTTGCGTGAAGATCTTGGTCCCTTTGTAAAGCTATTATAAAGTACATTTGAGGGGTGATAAAAAATTTCGATGAAAAGTTTTTAATGTAAAAATTTTTAAATTGAGAAAAAATAATATCGAATGCCTAAAATTTTTGAATTGAGAAAAAATAAGTGCGTTTAGGTCACTTTTTTATTTTTAATTTTTTTAAAATAATTGTTAATCTAAGTATATTTAACATGTGTATCAGTTTTTATCAATTTTGAAAATTTATAGATTTTTTCAAATTTTTTAAAATCAGTGACATCATTAGATGTCACTGATTTAAAAAAATTCAAAAAAACATCTACAAATAAAAGGTAAAAATTGATAAATATGATAAATTGAAAAATAGAATAATTATAGATATGAAAAAAGATTTAAAAAATATAGTAGTTATGAAGAATGAAAAGTTTTAGATTATAAATTTTTTTGTTAAACAAACATACCCATAGTAACAAAGATTATTTGCTTTACTGGCGACAACTTTTTTAAGCTTGCAATTTTCGATCCATAATTATTAATTTCACATATCCACTTTTTTAACATAGTAATTTCACATATTCAACCCCGCTTTTAAACTGGTCATACTTTTACCAAAAAATTATATCAAATATGTGATTTTGCATCTCTGGTTCCTTGACTACCCTACTCCTATTACCTTCAGATTCTAATAATTTTTTCATCACTTAACATACAAGTACCATCCACTCTATCTTTTATCTTTATCCCTAACCATTACTCCTACCATGTACCGCGTCACTTTCTTTTCCAAAAATTTTGCCGCAATTTTTTCCCATATTTTTTAAAGATGTATTTGGATTTCCAGTTAGACACCCGAACAAATCTCGGCATTAGAAACAGCTTGTTCCGCTTATAAGATACCACACATAAAATACCATGGGTTTTCTTGTACACAAGCAGCAAGATGGCTGCTGATGCAACAACGTACAAAGTCATTCTCATCCAAGTTATCACATATTCTCCTACATCAAAAAAAAAAAAAAAAAAAAAAAAAGTTATCACATACTCTCAAGCACTCTCACAGAATGAAATGAAGTGCACATAGATGTATGAACTTCCACATACCTGTAAAGCAAACAACCATGTTTTATGTAACCATAGGGTTAACTAATTCAAAGATTAAGCCTCCTGCTTGCTACGATGCAGCATTGCTGCTTCATGGATTGGAAGGCATCATTATCTAGGGAGACGGAAGATAGTCGCCTGCCTAAGGCTGCTTCAGTAGCTTGGTTGAATTCGCTCCTACACTTGAAAATGAAGTGGCCACCACATTCCCAAGCTGAAATGTCACACTCAGCAGCCAGCGTGTGAACCTGCTTACAAACCCGCAATCGCTGTCAGTGCCAGAAACAATCATTTACACAAGGAGAACTATCAAAGACAACCAAAGTGACACACATGCCATTTTCTGATTTTCTCCAGACGAACTTGTGGCTTTCCTTTCAATGTATCCCTTAGGAAGCCAAGCCTCTCAAGTGGAGTGCCAGGCCCAGAAAATTGTCAGGCTTTCCTTTCTACATATCTTTTAGTATAATTTGACATTTTAACCACCAAACTACCCTAATTTCCATTGCTCTTTCACTTGAAAACTTTTCCCCACACCCTTGCCCTGCCCTTAGGTCTTTGAAAAAAGATGTTTGTCCAACTAAGGGTCTTCTCAAACTTGGCCTCTCCTTGTCAGTTGGGTCTTTGGTGGAAGATGTTTGTCCAGCTAAGGGTCTTTTCAAACTTGGTATGGGAGACCATGATGGGAACAAAATGGAAATTTCTAATTATGAAAATACATTTTGCATCAGAGCCACTGGGTACTGGGGTTATACACAAGTTCTACTCCTCGAGTTCAAACATGACTGCTAACAATTTGAGTCCCCAACCAAAATAATATTCCCCACAGAAGTTTAACGTGGAAAACACTTAAAGAGTAACATCACCTTTGGAAATAAGAAGATCTTCATGCCACAGTCAGATATAAGCAGGCTGAATGGAGTGCTCTTGTCTTGCAAATTAGAACATATCTCTGAAACCACATCAACCAGTGCCTTCGAATTGTGTCTGCTGCTGAACAGCAAAGCCTTGACAGGGTAATCAGCAACCTCACAGATTTGAAACCCTCTTTCCTGCCAAACCCCAGGAATAGGAACAAATGCTGCAAGTTCCACAGGTAAATGGTTTGCAAAGTAGCATCCCTATCACTCCCAAAACAAAAAGTCATGTTACAGTACCAAAACAAAAATAGAGCAATCTAAGAAAATGGAAAAAACAACTGAATTGCTACTTGTTCAAATAGGAAAAATGGTTTGCGAGAAAAACTTGTATTCTAGCCTCAATGTAGAGACAGCCATTCATACATATGGGCCCCACCACAAATAGGATCGTTGAACAAAAACTGGGCTGATTCACTCAATGAAAGAGCAAAAAAAATAAAATATTGCATGTACATGCGTTCTTCTAATTGGGCCGGCTGATGTTCCGATAGGTGCACGTATCCATCCATTCATGGTCATATCTCGTGCAGCCATGCACATAATGTGGGCTAAAAACTGCAACGTCCCAAAACCTATGGAAGAAGCATCCCCACATTTTTCACAGCAAAGGATGTTATTAATTTCCAAAATCGATACATGAGCCAATGTATATTTGTGGTTTTTTTTTTTTTTTTGGGTGGGGGGTTCTTGATACATGTTGCCGAAAACAATTCAATCATTTGTCAACACGAAATTGGTGCATTCACACTAGCTTTCCTAAATGTCAAGAAATGAACTTAAGAGAAGCAGGTACGTCACCTGAAAATATAGACGATCTACACTTTTGGTTGCAGGGCAGTCGTAGAAGACACAGAATGAGCAGTTATTTATTTCACTGGAAACCATAGTGACCAGTTCTAAAGATCTTGAATACAGAGTCTGGTCCTGATGCTGGAAATTATTGGGCATGAAGAAAACATGGCCATATTCAACAGGATTGGCCTAGCAAAGTAATTCCAAAATTAATCAGGGCCATAGACAAAAGTTAACATCAAACAGTGGAAGAAGAGAGAAAAGAGGAAGCTGCAACAGCACTTACATTAATAATGACCAAATTGGCATCATTAGGCATCATAGATGAAGTAATGAGCTCAGATTTTGCCTTTGCATCACTGGCAACACAAAAAAGCAGCTCTTCCTTGAGAGTTTTCATGCAATTAAATTTAAAAAGGTCCATGTCCTGGAGGGTTTCGAACTCCTCAAGATTTGGGACACACTCTGATTTCCATTCTTTACTCAATTGAGCAATAAACTCCCAACTACCACTGATAACCTGCATAAGCAACTAGCTTGACTAATTACAGGAGAACATTGCTTACAGAGACATTACTACAGGATTCATACAAAAAGAAACATAATTGATCAAGAATGGCATGGTGACAAGCAACCCTGGAAAGTCATGACCTAAATGCTACTTTTGATAATTCCAATAAAATGAAATCATCAACCATAATTGATTAGTATCTTGAGCAGTAGCAAAATGTCAACTCTCCAGATGGAAAACCATTTCCCAACTTGTTAAATTTATTTCATAATTTATATATACATATCGAAGCACCTTTGTCTCACAAGCAGTCACATCATATCTGAGCAGACCCTTCCATGCACGATCTTCCCACTGAAACAATAGAGAAGCATGCAACAATAAGGAACAGACACACGATGGGAAATAAATCCAAAAATAGGAAGATATTCATATAGGTCTTATACCTGTGCCAAAAGAAGAGAATCTAATATACTTTGCTCCTCAGCATTCCATGTTGTTCCACCATCAGAACCAGTATTTTTGGCAGCTGTAGCCCTCAATTGGTAAATGGGTATCTTAATGCCTGAGAGGTCCCCTAAAGAATAAGATAAAAGCATCACAGAACAAAGTAAATATATACACAGAGAGAGAGAGAACCTATCATGTGTATACGGATTGCATCATAATTACGGTGCAGTCCGCTATAAAATGAGCCCCACACTTTTTTTTTTTGATTGGAGCCCCACACATATTAAAATGTAATAATATTTTATACGATCATTTATCCTTAGAAAAAGCATACTTTAGACGGTTTAGATGTTGAAAATATTACTTTAAACTTGATATTTACATTAAACTATTTTATTACGTTGATTTTGTACCATTTTAAGATACGGCACATATACATGTTAGATTTGGATGAAAATTGGTATGTTAATAAAATGAATAATTCTAAATACAATGGGTAAAGTAGATTTTTTTATTCATGATCAAGTGGGCCCCACAGTCATGGACTATACCATAATTACGGTGCTATCCGAATGTGTTGGATAATTTTCCATATATATGAGTCATGATACTATATAATATATTGTATATTAGCTTATCATACAATATTCAATTTTTACATTTTATTTTTACTTTTTTAAATTTTTCTTCATAAACATGTTTTCTTAAGTGTATTTAATTCATATGCTATTCAATTTTTACATTTTATTTTTACTTTTTTAAATTTTTCTTCATAAACATGTTTTCTTAAGTGTATTTAATTCATATAAATACACTTAAGAAAACATGTTTATGAAGAAAAATTAAAAAATGTAAAAATAAAATGTAAAAATTGAAGATTGTATGATAAGCTAATATACAATATATTATATAGTATTATGACTCGTATATATATATATATAGGAATATATTCCTGTGCAGTATCGCTGAAATGGGCCCCACATGATCATGAAATCATGATCTACTCCACCCATTGTATTTAGAATAATGTATTCTATTATCATACCAATTTTCATCCCAATCAGATACTTTAAAGTTGTTATTTACATCAAACTATTTTATTACGTTGGATTTGTACCATTTTCAGATGGGGCCCATATACATATCTGATTGGGATGAAAATTGGTATGATAATAGAATACATTATTCTAAATACAATGGGTGGAGTAGATCATGATTTCATGATCATGTGGGGCCCATTTTTGGGTCACTGTACCGCTGTTCCGGTGCAGTGACGCTGCACCGGAACAACTCTCATATATATATATATATATGGAAAATTATCCAACACGTATGACTACACCGCAATCCATATGTTGTAGGGCCCACTTGATCATAAATAGGAAATCTACCTCACCCATTGCATTTAGAATTATTCACTTCATTAGTATGCCAATTTTCATCCAAATCAAATATGTGTATGAGCTCTATCTTAAAACGGTACAAAATTAATGTAATAAAATAATTTAATGTAAATATCAAGTTTAAAGTGATTTTCAGCATCGAAACTATCTAAAGTATGTTTTTTATATGGATAAATGATTGTATAATATCTTATTACATTTTAACATACGTGGATCCCATTTTCCAGCGCAAGACTCTCTCTCTATACATACACACACACACACAACATATATATATATGAGAGCTGTTCCGGTGCAGCGTCACTGCACCGGAACAGCGGTGCAATTGCCCAAAAATGGGCCCCACATGATCATAAAATCATGATCTACTCCACCCATTGTATTTAGAATAATGTATTCTATTACCATACCAATTTTCATCCCAATCAGATATGTATATGGGTCCATCTGAAAATGGTACAAATCCAACGTAATAAAATAGTTTGATGTAAATAACAACTTTAAAGTATCTGATTGAGATGAAAATTGGTATGGTAATAGAATACATTATTCTAAATACTATGGGTGGAGTAGATCATGATTTCATGATCATGTGGGGCCCATTTCAGCAGTGCTGCACGGGAATTTCCGGTGCAGCACCGCTGCACCTGAATATTCCTCTATATATATAAGATACTTTGATGCAAACAATGTTACGAGAATCAGTAATGATCCAGGATCAAAGTATCAAACTGCTCTAGCAAGGGTAATAAGGTAATCATCATGCCATGCATTTAAAAAAAAAAAAAATCAATTCATGCTGAGTTTAGGTCCATTATGTGCTGAAATTTTTTTGATCTTTACCACTAGCTTTTGGGTAGTATTTGGAGATTAGAGGTGTTTATTTTTTAGAGTAGCTGTTTATTTTGAAAATGCTCAAAAGATCATATGCATTTTTTTGCTAGAAAATAACAAGTTCCTAAAGCAAAGGTGACCTTTGCTCTAAAATTTGCAACAGTTCTTCAAAGAGAGGTGACCAACAAAAGCTGACACATTAGGCGACCAAAAAAGAAAGAAAGAAAGAAAGAAAGAAAGAAACGAGTTTATATAAAATATACTGCCTGGCATGTTTTGCTAGCCTTTTACCTCTTTTCTTCAAATATAAGTGTTATTTATATAAAAGAAATTAAACCACTATCCTCAATATTTTCAGTAGACCAGATAGAAGTTTGCATCTTGAAAGGAAAACACAATGACCAATACAACAAAATAGAAGTGATATAAGCTTTCTAAAATTGCATATGGAAAATTCAATCAATCATAACGTTTGGCATTGGAGAACAATGCATCATTATTCATAAATGCCATAAAAAATCACCTCAAACATCTATCTTTCGTTGTATCAGAAAGATGAAGTGATCAACATGACAACATAGAAATTCACACATAATAAGTAGCAAAATGATGCTGATAGAATTAGAAGAAAGACCAATATACCATTTAGAGGCAACTGTGAGCACTTCGACAGCTCAGAACTTGAGTTTTGCTTCTGCAAATAATAGTTATCTTCCAACTGCTTGACAGATACCATGCTTATATATTTTTTAAAACTTCAATGATCAAAACACCAGTGTATGGATTGACGTTCAGCAACCACCACCAGCAAGGAAAGTCAGATCTGCTGGATGCCCACCTGCAGAAGGTAGGGCACCCCGACCACCGTGAAAAGAAGGGGATGCAAGCAAGAATTTAGGGTGATCTTGCAAGCATTCTCTGCCCCTTCTTATGTTTAAGCGCTTTTCTTTCCTTAGAGCCGTGATGGAATTAGTCAAGCCAGCCCTGATAGGACCAGCAGCTTTCTTCCCTCCCACTTTTGAAGTATCTCCCAATGACCAGGATATAAGATTTTTATCCTGATGTAAAAAATTCCAATCAGCAACATCTACCACTTAAATCAGGCCAAAATGCTTAAAACAAAGAAGGAAATTAGAAATTTCTTTGCTAATATCTGGACACTTATTGCTTCGGCTAGACCTTGTAAACAAATTAACTTCAGCGGTTCAGGAATAACCACAACAAAATCAATGGAATCAAAACTGATATCAGCAAATTCTTCAGACCAGCTAGGGAAAAACAAAAGAGAAATGTTGCATGAGCATCCTATATATTTAAACCTAACAGCTAGCTTTTCAGAAGTCTTACCAATACAACCGGTCAATATCTAAACTATCAAAAACTGCATGTTTCTAAATGAAATTAAAATTTTGAAAATTCTCTCGTGATCAAAAAACCTATTAGCAACTAAAAATCAATAAACCGTATATACATTCACCGAATTGTTGCTGTCAATTCATGCAAAACCAACATATTTTCTCTTCCATTTTCCAAACCATCTTGCTTTCAAAACTTTAATTCACTCAATCAAACCGCGCTAGACAAGAAACCACTCAAATACTAAAAATCATTCAAGCCAATTGCAGAATGACCTTGAATCACATACGTTAAATGCCAGATCCGCAATATGTATTTTAAAAAAACCTTAATTAATACAGCTCACCCCTAAAATGTACTATAAACGACCGAATTATAAACGTCAACGTTAATGTCAACCGTCTCACTTTCAGGACCCAAGCAACTCAGTTTAAATACGGAGGGCAGAAGAAACCAACCAAATCCGTATTCTTTTTTTCTAAAAAAAAAAAAAAATCTAAATAGGAAAGCAGAAGAAACAAGCCAAATCCATATTAAATAAGAAATCTAACAGACAACACAACCTAGATTTTCAGCGAATCTAAAACAGAAAACTATCAATCGAACGCTAGATACAGGAAGGAATACGGTCGGTTGACGCGATTCCGTCGGAGAGAATACAAAATTACAAGTCGTCCGAGAGCCTCCGCGAGGTTAATCGGAAAAAGCGAGAGGGGAAAAGGAAAACAGCTACGAACAGAGGAACGGGCTCCTGTTTCTTTCGTTCGTTCTGTTCGCCAACGCGGGGCGTGCGGCATGCTGATATTTCTAGCCATAGAATCCTGATAGCGATTCACGTGCGTTGCGCCTGCAATGTGGCTTTATTACTTATGAATAAATAAAGCAATATATTATTACGGAACACTGCGGCCGAGTGGATGGGCTTTCCATGCAGCCGAGTATAATGCCCTTTTTTTTAATTTTTTTTTACTTTTCTTATAAAATTATTAATCTAAATTTATTTTAAGTTACTTTCAATCTTTTAAATTGGCTAAATATTTATGTATTTAAATTCAGATTATGTACCTAAAAATAATAAAACTTGTAATATAGCTTCAATATACTAAAGGTGTGTCTGAGAATGTGTAAAAGATGTTAAATAATAAAATTTAATCTAAAACTTTTCACTCTTTATAACTCTTATATTTTAAAATTATTTTTTTACATTTTTCTTTACAACTACCTTATTTTTTAATCATTTTTACACAACTACCTATACAACTAACTTATTTATTTTAACTTTATTTTTTTACGCATCCTCAATTCCTCATTACTTTTATCATATTACATTATTTTCTATCAATTTAACTATTTTTAAACCAAAAATTTTTCATCAAAAAGTTCTCAAACATACCTTTAGATTAATATTTATAAAAAAAATAAAATTTACACTTGAATCCAGTGCACTAGATTGGAACCCTCTCATTGGGTCAGGCATGCTTTTGTGAGCATTGAACACATACAATCTTTTTTCCCTTATTATTATTATTATATATATTTATTTTATTTACTAACTTTATTTGAAATTTAAAAGTAAAAACATTGCATTTTAAAAATAAAAATCTAAAATCTAAAATTTGGATGGTAAAAAATTCTTATTTTGGTGCACAAATGCATGAAAAATTAAAAAGGAAATTTTTTTTCATCCAACTTCGTTACTAAAGCAAACATTGAAGTATTCATAACCACTTAAACTTCAATGGTGAAGCAAACATTGAAGTACAACAACTTAAAATCGCTAAATAAGTAACACCAACTGCGGTGTAATTATGATGAAACTAAAATTTCACTAAGAATTGTAGCCACTTAGATGACTAAGCAGCTGACATGAGCATACGTAGAGTATTCATGTAAGAATTTGAAGTTGAGTAGAAGTTCTATTCTCATCATCCTTCCCTAGAACACACTTATGTTAGATACTAATCAATAACCATCCAAGGTAGGTGGCCCCAAGTAGACCTCCGCACGTTAATGTTTAAATTAAATTTCAACTTGTTGTTGGGTCCCTAAAAATATATAAAATTCATCCACATATGCATTAAAATATTAAAAAAAATTATAAAATTATTCATGCATACGAAAAGAATGTTTTAGATGATTTAGATGTTAAATTAAGAAAGAAATTAAACATTTTCCTTACATTGATTTTACGCATACCTTGAACAATGGGCGCGTCTTTGATTTAAGTGGGTTTCTTATCAAACAAAAAATTGTAAAGATTATATGTGCAGTGTATTTAAGATCCTCATCAAGGCGGAGCAGAACACTGGGGTCATACCATTGAAATATAACACGATAATTATGCAATTTCCAATGTGTCTTTAAATAAATTAAGATCCCACAACATCTTGAGAATTATTTGGGAAGACCAAATTCTTATAGACCGGTAAGTATAGCTTCTAATGCCTACAACTTATCTCGATAAATTTAATATGAGTGTGTTTGGCAACAAGAAAAAAATGTCAACATAAAACTTTTCAATCTAAAACTTTTCACTCTCCATAATTATCATATTTTTTAATTATTTTTTCACATTTTCCCATACAACTACCCTACTTTTCAATCATTTATATACAACTACCCATACAATTAACCTATCTATTTTAACTTTATCATCTTTACTCTTCATCATTACTCCTATTATATCACATCATTTGACAACTTTTACTCTCCAAAACTTTTCATCAAAAGTTTTATCCATTCCCAAACACACCTTATTTGCATTATTTGCAATTATGATGCGAATTGGATCAACTTATATTTGTAGGGTAGTGCGGTAGAGGTGAGGCGACTCAGATTAACTACAACTTAGGATCAAGTTGGCAATTGGGGTTAACGTCTTCCATACTTATTTCATGAATTTGATATATTAATCGATTTATTGGAACATATTTTATAGAAATATTTAACGGTATTAATATTAAAAACAATTAAAATCTTAAGTGAGAAGAGAAATAAAAAATAAAGAACCTCCAATTCACCGGTTGAAATTTCACAATCCACAACCGTCTTACAAAATAAAGGATAAATAATCCTCTAATGAAAAAAACATCCAGGAAGTAATATTGGTTGAAAGAAAACGATTAAGTGCCCATTTTGCATTCAATAAAAAGATGTTTTAACTACCTAACATCTTTACTTTTTCTATTATTATCTCAACATTTCAATTATTTTTCACATTTTTCTATATAATTACCCTATTTATTTTTAATTTTATTCTCTTTACACTAAATCTATTATTCTATTACTTTTTACCGACTAAAGACGCTGAATAAACTAAATTAATTTAAAACCCTGATCCATCATGATACAATGACATATTTCTACAATAAAAGGAAGTAAAGGCTTCAAATATGGAGTAAAAACTACAAAGGATTTCTACAAAGTAACTATTCTAATTAAAATTTAATTTGAGAAATGCAATTGCTTACAAAATTTATAATAGAGATTATATACATAACTTTATATACGTTATACACCACATGAATAATTGTAGCTAGAACCTTAAAATATCAAGCCGACTCATCCTTACTTTTTAAATGAAAAATTAAAAATTCCCAGGTCAACTTCAGTAACTGAAGTTGCCCCTTAGTTGCAGCAGATAAGAATGGGAATACTTCCGTGTGGAAGTCAAGGAAATAAATATTTGCTGCATGCGAGCCGAAATGAGTAAAGCAATAGAAAAGATTACTCCCACCTTAGCATTCAACTCAAAAAAAAAAAAGGAAATTCAGGGATCGCTCATCTCAATAACTGATTTCAGTATAAAAGATGAAGAAAGCATTTTTAGATCACATTAATTTACGAGCTCCAAAAACACTTGAAAACAACGCTCATAGATCAAGTAGACTTTCAGTTTAAAATTATGCTGACTCGCTCTTTGGGTAAAGCTACAGAGCTGAAATCAACAGACGATTCTGCACAAGAAGACTACACAGTAATTTAACTCATCTAAATGACACTTTCTCGTGTCATTTTCAAAGCATTAGCTACTTCTACTAACACGATACAACGCTATGACCCAAGGCATACCACTTTGGCCAGTCTTTGCTAGGAAGTCAAAGACTAGATGTGTGAACGCATGGTGATTGCATGAACAAGCAATTATGGAGCCTTAGTGGATTCCTCGCCAGGTAGCTCATCTTCATCATGGTATATGTTCTCCGCCATCTGCCAAATTTGAAGAATGTTATCCTCAGCCACACTGGCAATGACCCAATCTTCACATGGGTTCCATGAGAAATCTGAAATTTTGCTGGTGTGACCACCATGAATGAACAGCAACTCTGGTGGGCCATCTTCTGCATCTTCTGGTGTCTGCTCCTCATCAATCCTGTAAAAAAGTGGCCTTCCATTGGAGTCATGTGTTGTCGCTTAGAAACCAAACAAAATCCCTTAGACAGAATGCACGTAACTGGAAGGCTGACAAAATGCAACAGTACTGGTAAATGAACTAAATTCTGCAGTGTGTAGAGAAGAACACAATTGGATTCTGAAAATTCCGGAACTTCCATTTCATGAAAGAAAATGCTAATTAATAATAATGGAGTTTCCAAGTCACAGCATACAGTTCAGTTAGTGTTCATGAGCTACTTTTGCCAGATTCATATTTGCCAGCCATTTCGATCCTTTTATAAACAGAACCCTAGTAGATCCTCAACTACAAGTTTAGGTTACCTAGAACAGATAATCTCACAAAAGATTTCAGCTGTCCTAGTGGATGGTAGGATGGGAATTCCATAGAAGAACATAACCCATGCAGCATGTAAAGGTCGAAAGTGCAACAAAACCATGAAAATAAATCACTTAAAGGCCTAAAATTTTAAATCTAAATTAGTGACATCAGAGGCCTTATGAATATGCTTGAACAATACAGTGATGAAAGCATTTTGCTAGTTCTAGATATAGTCACATGATCCAGCCCAGAATGACAACATCAAATTTGGTGCAAGGGGAATCAAATTTGTCAAAAAATGGACGAAAAACTGAGTAGGAATAATATGCCATTCAAGCCATGGTCCACTTTTAGCTTGCCGATGATACCCTCCAGATGAACCGACCAGATTGTCTTTCAACAGATGTAGTCCACATTGGTTACCATGCTTCACTGTGGTATGCTAATTATCTCCACAGCAACAATAATGCTACACTATGCCTGAAGAAAGAACAACAAAAAGACAGGCAGATGCATGTATATAGGGTAATGATCATATACAACTGGGTTGTTACTTAGTTAACAACCCCTTACTTTTTACATTAAATTTGCTTCTCAAAAAATCTTAACCATTTACAGTATTCTTCTATATGTATTCATGATGCCAAAATTCACTTTGATTGGTGGAAAAGTTTTCGAAATTCTTCTAAATGGTTAAGATTTAAATATAGAAAGCAAGGAAATGTTACTTAGCTAAGTAGCAACCTAGTTGTACATGATCATTACCTATATATATATCATGATCCTATAGACCCTATGTAGTTTTTTTTTTTTACTTTTTAAAAATTTTTTGTGGGCCCACATGTAGTTAATCCATATATCAAAATTTACCATTTTTAGATTTTGTATATTTTTTACAAAAGCTGCACTTGGGAAGTGAGAGAAAATAGGAAAATTTTGGTGTAAATTTTTTTGAAATTGATAGGGTAATGATGTAATATGAGTAATGATTAGAAATAAAGGAAATAAAGTTAAAACGAACATAGTAATTGTATGGGAAAATGTGAAGAAATAGAGGAAATTTTTTTTTCTCTCCCGCTTTCCAAATGCACCCAAAATTTCAAAAATAAAAAAATTTACCATTTTTCATGTGCAAGGAAGTTTCGTCCATATCTTTAAAGGGGGAAAAACAGATGCGAGAAGGTCTTTTGGGTGTGTTGGACAAAAGAGTATTATACCTATGAAGTTGCAACCTAACTGGATAACACAATTCTAAGCAACCAGATAAATCTCATGCCATTAGTTTAGCTTGTTTTGATGAGCTAACATTCCATGTGGACTTTCTCCAAATGATGGAGGTTGGACGACCAGGACCAGCCACAACAGTCAGGGAAACAACCAACTTGCTTGAGTGTACCATTTAAGGTGGACTGTCTATTGTACATAATTCATAGGCAAATGATCCCAGCCAATTCCAGCGGGTTCAAACCAAACTGCCGTACCCTGTAATTTTCAGAATCTTTGGACCTTTCAATCTGTCCGGGCATGTAAGGACCATAATCCTGTGTAGTCCCATGTGTACAAGGTCCTGAGGCTGAGGGGAAGACTGGTCACTGGAGTTATTACAAACCTTTGGCCTTTTCCCAGCACGAAGGAGGGGGTACATTGGACTTGCATTTCCTTACAGACAGCCCCAGGTTCACCACAAAAATGCCAGTTTGGATTACCAACATGCGAAATTTCATTGATGCTTCATCTAAAATGGAGATTACATACAGACACACATACATATCCTAAGTGCCAAGCCATACTCAATGTGTGACATAGGAAAATACCTGCTGAGATCCCACACCATAAGCCTTCTACCAAGACAGCAGGATGCTAAAATTGTCTCATTCTTAGGGCTCCATCCCACTTGGAAAATTTCCTCCCTATCATACCAACCATACAAAAAGCAAGATTGTCAAATATTTTTTAATCAACCATTAGAGCATTAACACAGAAAACTATTTAGAAAAATAACCGGAAGACAACAGGAAAACGAACAACGAAGTAATCACAGGGAACATGGAAGCAATTCATCAGAATCAAACCAATCATTGAAATGGTCTGTCATTCCTTCTCTGCATGATTTCTATTGGGGGCAGTTTCTTCCATGTTACTCCTGTGTGAATATTTTCTTCCTCTCCTCCCATGCTTCTGGCGATGCCAATGAACTCCAACTCTGATGCAAGTTATCCACCAGCCATAGTTGCATTGACAAAAAATAGGCTGTCCGAGGAGGTGTAACTCCTGCAACTACTTGGCTATCTGGACTTCTGATGACAACGGGACCATCTGAAAATTCTTCACATAAGTGGCCCTTATCTCCTCCATCAAAATCTGCCAAGAGTCTGATAAATCCAGTCATGTGAGAGAGAATGGGAGAGGATAAGGAATGAACTATGGTTGGCTGATCTCTTCCATCAAAATCTGCTGAAAGTCTGAGAAATCTGGTTATGCGAGTGGGAACCATGATCCTTTTGTTTGGGGTAGAGGGTAAGGGATGAACTACATTGGCTGATCTCCTCTACCAAAATCTTGCCGAGAGCGAGAAATCTGTTCATGTGAGTGAGACAGAATGGAAGGAAGCGCAAGGGATGAACCATGTTTGATTTTATTTTGTTTTTCTCTTGCGCAGAGAGAGAGAACAGGTCAACTGGTTCATCCAGATTTTTCATCAAACTGGGAAGTCCCCTCGATTGGACTGGAGTGAGTCGAGTGACCAGCAGTTCACAGGTGGACTGGAAGAACTTGATGCTTTGGTAACATTGCATGGAAGCCTGCACTTGTTGACTTGTAAAGTCTAGTGCCCTCGCTGCAATCCTAAGCCTTAAAAAGCAGGAGGCTTGCATCTGATTGGCAAATCAGAAACAAGGTTTTCAAGAATTTTATACTCTCAAAGATGTGGCATTTCTGTCTATAACATGCTGGAATTGTGAATTTAAAGGCCCCGTAGTCAGTTGATGCCCATTTGACAAACATTCTAGATCCCATACAGAAGGCCAGCAGCTTGACTGATGACATTGAAGAAGAATTTGCTTGCCAATGTCTTAGGAAAAGAAGAAATGAATTAAAGAAAGACCAAAATACACACCGTTGAGAATGCTTACTTATGAGCATCAAATGTATATAAAGCCGTATCAATCTTGCGGATGTCAAAAAGCTTAACGGTTTTATCAGTGGAACCTGTTGCAACCACCCACTCATTGAAGGGATTGAATGCCAAGCAGTTAACCTGCAAAAACATAAAAGGAACATTCTCACCTACTTCCATATTGTTTTATATGCTGTAAATTCTCCACAATAAAAATGGAAACCTCACAAAAACCCATCCAGTTCACTTATCCATTTTAAATTACTCTATTTTGTCCATTGTACTTATATTATTTGTTTATTTTTGAAGGATGTCGCTGATATTTCTATAGAAGTGAAATACATAAAGAAAACCCCAAAAGGAGAAAAAAAAAAAGAATTTACTGACCATTTTTCATTCATTTTAAGCACAGGATACTTAACCCTCCAGCATAAAACGTTTCAACTAGCAGCCAAGAGTACTAACACAATAATAAGACATTTGGTCAACCAACTTGAAGCAAGAAATGACAGCACAGGCATGCATCATTAAGGAATGATGTATGAAAAAAGCTTTTCTTACAGAGAAGAAAATATCAACACTCACCTCACCTTGATGAGCAACTACAGATTGGACTGGCTTGTTTGCCGATGGCATCCGTAGGTCCCATATAAGCAGGTGGTGGTCATCGCCAACTGAACCGAAGAGATTTTCGTGCCTCAAATGCCATGCAACATCTTCCACAACACCTTCGTGGACCTGTACTAGCAAAGTCCAACGTGACATTGAAACATGTTTCATTTTCATATTATTGAAAGCAGAAGAATTAATGCAAACAGCTCAATTTTCTGGAAGTATAAGTGGAGCTTAAATTAACAAATTGAATCTGTTGATATTCTGCAACATTGCAACCCCAATCAAAGGACTGATGGAGTATATTCAAGTACTATTGAAAGCAGGATGTTCTCCATATGCTTTTTGAGCTTTATTTGCATGTAAGATGTTGGCATTCTCACATCAAAAAGAATTGCAAGGTGCTATTGGTCCACCATGGGTGCTAAAGAGCAGCAAACCATGCACCTCAAACCTGCAAACTGAAGATGCATGTAATCCCTTGATAAAAGGTCGTATGCTTTTCTTTGCTGTATTGGCACTATTGGTATTGGACGCCAGATCCAACAAAGAACTTCCTCACACGCTTTGGCCGAGTGGTTAAAGAGTGTGCCAGCTAAATACATGGGGTTTTCCTGCGAGAGTTTGAAACGGTTTCTTTTGTTTGTTCTCATCAACAAAAAAGGAAAAAAGAAAGAAAGAATGTCATGTGTATGCCACATTTAGGTGAGAATTGAGATAGCTAAACTAATGATATGTCCCATGATTTCGCATCTCTGAGTATCCAAATTCATAAATAAGAAGCCATTGAACATATAGTTGAGAAAGCAAAACAATTCAGGTCAAAGACTTTGGATGTCAAATAAGTTATTTTCTGTAGTCACCTTAAAAATTTGTTGAGCCTCGAGAACCTTGTTTTTGGGCATCGCATTGATGTCCCACAAGCATATCTGAGCATCATCAGAACCACTGAGTAAATGGCCCTGCTTGAATGTGCTCCAAGAAAGACCATAACCTTCAGTGTTGTGGCCTCTCAGCCTCAAATCAGGGTTGCAAGCACCATCCAAAGGTGGCTTAGATTGATGGTTTCTGTAATCAAAAACATACACTTCTGCACTAACTGTCTTTGTTGCAATAAAAAATGGGTTTTGAGGCATATGGCGGGCTCGGTTGACCTCGCCATCGTGATTTATCTGCTGAATTATTTGAACCTGCAAAACAGGCAAAAAGGATCATCCTTAAGCCTGAGAGGATATTAAAGACTTACAATTGCCTGGGCTCTAGGACAAACTACCATCAAGTTAAAAATACATTTATTTCATGTCAAATCCATAAAGTTGGAATCCATTCCTAAGGCATCAAAAGCTACTATGACATTTGGACTTGTGGAATTCACTGAATCATACACCAAGACATCTCATAAAACCTTTCATGTAACATACAAGTCGAATTACTTTCTACAAAAGAAGTTCAACAGGAGCATTACTGACTACTGAGTAGAGTTGGAGTGAATTTCACCAAGGACAGGCAGATTTTCCCATCCATTAGGTAAGTATGCTCTTGTTCATAGCGCTGTTCGCAGAGCAAGAAGGGTCCTGATCTGATCGTCGATTGTGTTTGACATAACACGTGATTGCGACATAACAGTATTATCATCCCCGCTCTCCTTGTACTGTTAAGCTTCTAACGCTAAACAACTTGTACACATATCATCAGACACACCCATATGCATTGAAATAGTATATTTTAAGAAGTAATCACACAAAGAAACACACGGCTTTGTATTCTTATTCACCAGTGTAGAAGTGATTTTTAGATGTTAAAAAGTTAATTCGCCATCCCATTCGGAGTTTATTTTCTCTCAAGCGATTACCTCCTGGAGCAACAACTAGTGAATTCCACAGAGTGCTTTCACTTCCAAATCATCCTTCGTCATCCCAATCAGGCATTTCAACCTATCTATCTTCATTTAAAAGCCCTATCAAAAAGACTCAACCCTCAAATAAACGCCATTCCAAATTCCACTTCCTTCTTTTTTTCTTTTCTTGTCTATTTGTCATTTAGAGGAAAAAAGAAGATGTCTTTCCGAACTTATAAGATTTGGAGAGAAGAAGAAGACGAAGAAGAAGCAGCAGGAGCTAAGATCTCGAGATACCTTTCCATTCGTGCATCCGAACCCACCGACCTCCCCCCTATCATCCTCGTACTGACGGGCATCATTCTCCGCATCTTCGAGCGGCAGCTGAACCTGCGCGAGCATCAAGTAATTGGGTTCATTCTCCGACGTGTGGGTTCCGAGTATCATCTTCTGCACTGAGTAGTCCTTCCCCGGCGGCTCCTCTCGGCCGGGCAGCCACTGGACAGTGAGCGACGGCCATTCGAGGGCGTGCGTTATGACAAGGTCGTAGAGAAACGGCGTGTTTTTCTTCCAGATTTTGTACTCCTCGTTGATCAGCCGCTCCTCCACCTCGCCCCGGAATTCGTCGTCGTCCTTCGCCATTGCGAAGCGCGTCCCGCTGCCCCTCTTTCTTTATGCTCCTCCGCTCCGTAGTTGCTTGAAAATTCTTCCCACGGATATTTTGATTGCCATTTTCGACGGTCCACCTGGGCTCAAGTATCCCGTTATAACTCTTTGCTTACCATTAAATTAGTCTTCATTTTATACTACCCCATACGTTAGTTACTATTAAAAAAAAAACAAAACGAAACAAAACCAAACCTAGATAACAGCTAGCATTTTGATTAGTCGTGATTGGGGTGCACCAGGCCCCTGCTGTAGTGCAAGGCAAGGGCAACGCTCTGACTGCCCCAGCAGTAAGCTACTGTAGCGAACCATCCTCACAAAAAATTAATTTAATATCATGTGGACCAATGGCGCACGCACTAAATATTAAACTGATAAGAACAGATATTTGAGCCAAAAGGCCCAGAAAGGTATAGATGCTGGTTTAATGTACGTAGGTACTATGTGTATAAATTTGTACCATTTTTAAAGATTTTTAGATATTTTTTTTGAATTTTTTAAAATCTAAAATTTTTCAAAAATAATAAAAAATTATACATATATTAAATACATTTAGATTAACTGTCGTGTAAAAAAATTTAAAAATAAAAATAAAAATCCTAAAGGTATGCCATACAACGACGCAGAAGTTCACGTTTATAGTTCTCCACCACATCAGATTTCTCTCCCGACTCGGAACAAAAATCTGTGCAGCACATGATACGGCCTTTGCTGAACGGCTTTTCCGCAGGCTTATAAAGTTTTTTCAAGAGAAGGTGGATGATTTTTCTTTTTCTTTTTTTTCCCTCTTCTATGGTGTGTTGTTTGCCTAAAAATTTTTCAAATAATTTTTTTTAAATTTAAATCTTTTCAATTTTCACAATTACTTCATTTTGAATTATTTCTTAATATTTTTCTATACAATTAGTTTACTTTTTAATCATTTAAACTCTGTTACTTTTACTACTAATTTATCTATTTTAATTTAATTTTCTTTACTTCTTCTTATTATTATTTATATTATTTTATTTTTTTTTATTTAAAAAAATTTTACACTAAAATTTATAATTCAAAATTTTTATGACTTCGATGGCTCAACGTCCCGTCAATTTGATGTTTTAATTCCTCGTCCACATGAGGAATTTTAGTTAGAAAACGAGAGTTCCGGCAGTATGCATCCAACTGCATGTGCATGCACTCTACTGTATAAGATCAGACCTCGAAAACGAAGACTGTGCTATGAACTACAAATTATATGACACGAGCTGATGCCACCACTCCTGATTATCAACCGAAGCTCATTACTTTACTTTGGTCCTATAAGTTGTTTCGGTCTAAGCTCAAGTTTACCTTAATCTAGACCTTAACCGAATCTGTAAATTTAAAATTCTAACATTAACTTTTGTAAAAATTGAATTCTAAATTTATTCATAGAAATTTATTTCCGATTGAAATTTAAGGTAGCAAATTTTCTGAGTTAAAAGTGATTAGTGTAAATTTTCTAGTTGAATTGAGAAAAATATAATAACATAATATATTTCCGAAAGCAAATCTATTTTTTTCAAAAAAGATAAAGAAATAAAAATAATGATGTAAAAGTGAAAAATATAAACATAAGCGTAAGTTCATCACATAATTTCAACGTGACAAACACCTATTGAAACATAAATGGAAATGATATTAAAATATTATTAGGTTAATAAGTATGATATGAAAACGGGCTTGGGTTTGTAAATCGGGTTCCTTGGATTAAAGCCATCTGGGCGGGCTTTGAATACTCCTTGGGTTGGGCTCATTTCGGTCCAAATTGCAATACTAGATGCTGAACGAAGAGGAGTCTACAATTCAGTCATTCATACTTTGCAGTAAAATTTAAAATCTCAGTTACCTAATAATTATATTTTTACCTTATTTTTGTTCCAATTTTCAATAATTATTTCCTATCTGTACCTCAAATCATTTTCCTCGATCGCGAAACAATAATTAGCATTTACAATTACTAACGGTATCTTTTTATTCTCTTATCGTCCACAGTATCTGCTTTGCATAAAATTGTATTGTCCAGTATTATTTTTTATCTGCTTTTCATATTCCACTTTTTTCTACCTTTATTTTCCTCCTTTCCAAATATTCAAACATTATAAAATCTAAGACCTTAAATGTTTAATCGATAGTGCTTTATCTATTATGGATGTGTAAATTCTGGAAATTTTTACGCCTATGAATACTTTACCAGAGTTCTTATTTGTACGCATTTGAACATTGCTAATAATTAGGATATTTGCATCTTTATGACATTCTTCTTGGTTACAAATTTTGGAAAATGTGGTAGACCAGTTACCATCTTCGACTAATATGCATGCATAAATCATAATTGCTGCGCTTAAACCGGAAGTAATGACTATAAAGCTTGCATTTTTTAAAATATAAAATAATGAAACATTCCTTCTTTGATGCATTTTCAATTGTTGAAATGCCCTCCAATGCTTCACTTTCCGGAAATTACTTTTCCACGTCTTAAGGTTGAGATTTAGGATGCTTCGACTTTCAGAAATTACTTCTCTATATATCTTAAGCTTGAGATTTAGGAAGCACACAGAACACATAAAATTTACCTAGTTAGGCTAAATGCTTACTCCACTAGAAAAATAATTATTAATCGAATAAATAAACAATTACAATTTCTCTCCTAGAGAGAACAAACTGCCTCTCTCTTATATTCTTACATTAGAAATTTCATACTCTATTTTTTGTGATGCTAAATTCATGAACATTGACATACATGTGTCCACATACGAATTCCACGATAGATGCACATCTTATGTGAATATTTTTGTTTGACTATTATACAAAATACAAGATACACCCTAGTAGTATTTATCGGAAACCTTGGATATCCCCTCAAGTAAAATAATTTGGAAGCAACAATAAAAATCTAATCCATTCTTACACTAGAATATCTATATTGATTAAAATAACATGTGCAAATTCAAATTGAGAATGCAATTAAGTTTCAACACATTTAGGAGCTTACAAATGTCTATGAAATAGAATTATCAAGGGTTTATTTCAGAGTACATAAAAGAATAGAACGAAATATGAATAAGATAAGATTTTTCATTTTTTTAAAAATCTCATTTTCAATACAATTTTAATTTTCTACTATATAACAACTTCAATTTTTCTATTTTAATATTATTTTTATTCTCAATATAAATTTTCATTTCCCAATGCATAATAAACTGTTGTTGTCTAATCTTCTCATCCTGTTACATTTTTTTTCATACACTTGACATCCTAAAGGACTCATAGGGATTGTGGAAGACTTTGGATTGACTATTTCACATCTTTAGTTTTTTTAAAATTAAAAATTTTCAATCTCTACCACTATTTTTTAATTATTACTTCACATTTTTCTATAAAAACTCTTATTTTTCAATTATTTCTACAACCAACTTATCTATTTTAACCTTATTTTTTTTTATCATTTTTCCTATCGTAATTCGTATCACATTATTTTATCTCATTTTAAAAATGTTTACACTAAAAACTTTTTTATACAAAAGTTTTATTATTTTCCAAACATAGAAAAATATTTCAAAACAAAATTTAAAAATTTAAAAATTTTCATTCTCCACACCTATCTTATTTTTTAATTATTTTTTTAAATCCTCCCATACAACTACATTATTTTTTAATCATTTTTATATAAATATTCATATAACTAACTTATCTATTTTAGTTTTATTTTCGTTATTCTTTATCATTACCCCAATCATATTATATTATTTTTTTTATTAATTTAAAATTTTTCATTCAAAAATTTTATGGTTTCTTAAACATACCCTTTATCAAAAACTTGCCAGCAAGCACACGCCCATCAGAGCACCTTTCTCTAAACATATAAAATGGATAGACAAGGGAAGCTTCACCCATTTTTATTTCAAAAATAAAAGTAAAAAACAAAAATCGCCATGATATGAACGTATGTAAATAGCTGATGTTACAGACGTGGTCAGGAAAATAAAACAAACGAAGGTGGCCGATTTAATTAATTTGCGCGTCAACTGCTGCTGCTGCTCCTCAAGACACTTGTAAGTCCACCTTGTTGGAATTTCTGGACATACATATATTATTTATATATATGTGCTATCATAAATTAATGGTCCAAATCATAAAAGTGATCTTATAAGGATTTATGGACCTAAATCATTTAATAAAGCATGGATCTCCTATGCGTAGAAACCATATAGCCTAAATTCCAATTTCTAGTTTTATGATGGACTAAATTGGAAATAGGAAACTAGGCTTCCTATAAAATGTGTTGTGGTCCCCGAGTTATGCACCGGTTAGGTTTTCTCTCTGCCATCCATCAGCAGAAAGGAAGAGGAGCTACATTCTCCAAAACCTAGGTGCACTAACTTGGAAGACCCTAAGCCAAAGATCATTAGCATCCATGGATTCAGGTACGCTTCCGTTTATGGTTTTAATTTCTTAATAATTCTAGCATGAGATAGATCCTGCATTGATTATGGATTTAATCAATGGTTGTTTTCTAACAAGTGGTATCAGAGCCGTAATCTTCATGTTAGATTATTAAGAAAAATTATGAATTCATGTATGCTGTTTGAATGCATGTAAAGGATTTATAGAAAATCGAAAACCCAGTTACGGCTGCCACAGTTCATCTGGAATCAAATATAAAAAAAAAAACCTGCTGCCTGGATTTTTTGCCGCCGCCGAGATCGGGTTTTGGCTGCTGGCGATCTGCCATGCCAGATCTGGCGTTTTTTTTTTCTCGCCGCTGGTTGGCCGGACGGTAGTTGTGGGTTTGGGTGTTCGTCCGGCGGCAGGCGGTTTGGGTACAGATGCCGAAGAAGATGGCTGCTGCGGCCATGGCGGCACTGGACGGACGATCGGTGGTGGCAAGCGGCGATCCAGAAGGCTGGAGGCTGCACGGCGTTGCTGCGGCTGCCGGGAAGACCATTCCGGCAGAGGCGAACAGCAACAGCGTCTTCCGGCAGATCTGGACGATGCCCGGCGTGGGCAGCGTCTTCTCACGGGAGGCGGACGGCAGCGGCACGCCTGAGACACGGAGCTATGCTGTGATGTGGCCGGAGAAGAAAACGCCTGCTGCTGGTTGGCCGGACGATGGTTGCTGGTTGCGCTGCCGGTTTTGGTTGCCGTCGGATCTGGTCGCTGCCGGAGTTGAAACCCGTCATCCGGCGGAGGTGGACGGCAGCGGCGGCCATGGCTGCACAGGACGGGAGGCGCAGATTTTGGCTGGCAACCAGATCTGGAAGCCCATCCGGTCATGGCTGGATTCAGCGGACAGCAGCCATGGGAGGGGCTGAACGGCAGCAGGAGACGGTGTTGCCGGAAACGGCGCCGGGCATGCCTGGACGGTGCTGCTGTTTGGGTTTTGCTGCCGGTTGCCGCTGATGCCTGGATTCAGGCTGCCGGAGATGAAGATGGCGACGACTGGATGCGGGCGGCATGAGGTTGCTGCCGGAGGATTCAGCCGTTGCCGGAGACGACGACGGCAGGTGGCAGATTGCAGTGGCGGCGAGCAACGATCCCGCCGGCGGCAGCGACTTGGCCGGACGAGGGCGGTGTTTTCCGGCAGAGGGGAACGGCGTCCGGCAGGGGCGATCCAGGGGGAGTGGGTGGGCTGCGGCGGCTAGGGGCAATGGGGATATGGAAGCTAGGGTTAGGGTTTTTGTTTTTAAGGGAAGAGATGAACTTTTACAGAAAACCCCCTGGCTAGTTAAATTGCATAAAACTCCTTCCAGAAATTTGCAAACTAATCCCTTGCTTGACATTTGCAAACCGGCCCTAGCATTTTTCGGTTTGGGCCAAATTTAAGCCCAGTCCAGCAAGCCCATAAGGGAATCCATTCTACCTGGGCGGGCCTTTGAAACAGGCCCATGTGGAAGCAGCCCAGTAAGCTAGGCCTACCCAAGCTTAGCCCACTTGTGTCTGGACAGGCTTGTTTTTCAAGCCCAAACAGTCCCAGCCCATTCAGTGAAGCCCGTTATCAGCCCACCCACAGTACAGCCCGCCAGAAAAGGACACGTGGCAGCCCAATAACCGTCCAAATTAAAATTCACATATCTGATGATCCCTTTATCCGATTTGGACGATCCAATAGTGATTTTCTATGTTTTTGGACATTCTGGATTGAATGGAAGGGTCAGATTAACCTAAATAGGTCCAGAAATATTATTTTTGTGAAATTAACATATATGCATGCAAATGTTTAAATTACATTTAAGTCATATGCTTAGTTTATGAATATTTAGAAAGCAAATAATGTATAAATTCATGTGTCTATGATTTATTGCTTTCTATCATGCAAAATTCTATTTTTGGATCTTTTGGAATTTAAATTTCAAATAATGGCGTAAATATTCTTCATGAATGTTTGATATTTTAAAATAAATTAATTGAAACATCATGCTGCCAAAGTAGCCTCTCTTGTGTAGATTAATTTATTTTTAAAATATTAAGATGATTGTGTGATGTAATTCATGCGAATTTTAATCGGCCCAAAGGAAGGTTAATTTTTGGCCGAATTATATTCACACATGTGGTAATAAATATGTGATAATTATTTGGTTTTTCATGTGAATAATAAGTCGGTCCAAAGAAAGGCTTATTATTTGACAGGATTTTATTATCAATATTTGATTACTACAACAAGAGTACCATTTACAAGTTAATATTTCTGTCCAAAGACTAAATATTAATGTTGTGCTAGGTATCTTGTGATGGGTCTTGCCATTATTTGAATTTTTACTAAAGTTTTATGTTTGGAATTCAGAAATAAGTTCAATATTTTGGATTTTTTATTAAATTCAAATAATGGTACAAGTATTTTTATGGATGTCTAATGTTTTAAAATAAATTGATTGCAACAACATGCTACCAAAGTAGCCTCTCTTGTGTAAGTTAATTTATTTTTAAGACATTAAGATAATTGTGTGTATGTAATTCATGCGAATATTCATCGGCCCAAAGGAAGATTAATATTTGGCCGAATTGCGTACACACTTATGGTAATAAATATACAACAATTATTTGGTACTCCATGTGAATAACAAGTCGGTCCAAAGAAAGGCTTGTTATTTGACAGGATTTTATTGTTAAATATTTGATTACTACACTAAAATATTGTGGATATGTAATTATGCGGATATTAATCGGCCCAAAGGAAGATTAATATTTGGCCGGATTACATAGACATATGCGGTGATAAATATGTGATAATTATTAGGCATTCCATGTGAACAATAGTCGGTCCAAAGAAAGGCTTATTGTTTGACAGGACTTTATTATCAATATTTGATCACTGCACCAAGAGTACCACTTACAAATTAATACTTTTGTCCAAAGACTAAGTATTAATATTGTACTAGGTATCTTGTGATGGTCCCTACCATTATTTGAATTGCTAAAGTTCTGTATAAAAGTTATGTGAACATATTGTTTTGTTCAAATTTTGGTTAATTTATCTGTTTGTGCCATATCTGCCAATATTTGTTTTATTTTCATGTTCAAGTAATGAAAATAAAATATTATGATCATTCTAGGCATTATGAATCTAAACCATGCACTAAGGATTGAACAATTCACTACTCTTGTGGTTAAAAGTTCCAATAAGGAAAAATGGAACTTTAATAAGTGAGATTGTTAAAATTGCATGTGTTTTATGATTATAAAGTATAAAATTTTGAAAACTTTCAAAGGGGTATCATGTCCAAAAGGGTAACTAATGCCAAAATTTATATTCAGAAAATTCTAAAGTATTGCTAAAGGTAATAAAGCTGAAACAAGTACGATTCGTTCGAACTTGATTTCAATAAGGTATAAAGTTAAAGGAAATATAAGGGAGTACTTATCTCTTCTTACTTTGAAACTAAAGGCACTAAGGATAAAGCGGATTTGCTTGTGCATTTAGTTTTGATTCTCCTAAACACAATTTGGTCAGTTTAAAGTTAATTATAACTGACAAAAGGATAAATGATCTCTTGATGAGTTTATTTTTATTATGTGCAAAAGGAGAATAAATTAAAGTAAGAATATACTAAAAGTATTCACTTGGCAAGTACCTTTAAGGACATGAAAAATGATGAATAAACTATGGATGGTCCAATACAAATTTGGTTATTACTTTTGACAGGTTCTTGGACACATAGAGGAGAATTGTACTAATAATGGGTACATTTTTCACTTTGGTTTGTTCAGTATTAATTTAGCCTTAGACCAAAGACACATTTTTTATGAATAGATTTGATGTTGCTATTCATGTAAGGGTGTCTATGTGAGGTTACTTGAGTTGCTAAAAGGCCAAATGATGATGAAAGATTCATCGATGGAGGCGATAGCAAATCAAATACTATTGAGGCTATGTAGTCATTTAAGTTATTATTATTGTTAAAAACTAAATTTTATTGGATATGCTGAACAATATCAAGATGTAAATCCTATGATCCCACATTCAGTTCTATTGAGACCAAAAATGTCAATTCTTTGAGGAAATTGAGCTTGAGGGGGAGATATAGTTAGGGACTATGTCTTTAAAGAGAAATCTATAAGACATCGTTGATAAACAGGACATTCCTGATGATCAAGCTCAACAACCTCAAGAATGGATGTCATTGAAGTGATCTACTAGAGAAAGGAAAATGCGGTTTCTGATGATTGCATCAGATTTTGCCAATACGTTAGGATGACATTGGAATGGTGGAAGGCGATTTCATCAAACAATGCAAAGTAAAACCTTTCAAAAGTAGATTGATGCCATAAGTATGTGATTAAGTTCATGAAAGACAATGATGTTTTGGTAGCCTATTCTATTACCTAAAGGTATAAAATTGATTGGTTATAAATTGATATTTAAAACCAAGAAGGAAGGTAATGTGGAAAGGCATAAGGCTTGTCTTGTCTCAATGAACTTTACTCAAAAGGAAGGCATATATTACAAAGAAATTTTCTCTCCGGTTTTATTGAAAATTTCTTTCAAGATAAATGGTTTTAATAATGGGTTTTAACCTTGAGCTATGTGTTGGAAACAATGTTCAAAATAAAATAAATTGGCCAAGGATTGAGTTTTGATGATTAACAAGAACTAATTTGAGTATATATTTATATATATATATATATGACTAATATGTTTGCCAAGTGTTTAAGGAAAGCAGAGAAGTCAAGTCGATCTTCGAGTCGACTTGAACTTCGACTTGGGAGTGAAGTCGATAGTGAAGTCGACTCCACTAACGACTTCAAACAAGCCAAAACTGGACAAAGTTGAAAATGGAATTCTGACGAGTGAAGTCGCAAGCCAAGTCGACTCCACATGCGACTTGGGTAGTCAAGTCGCATACGAAGTCGACTCCAGCATCGACTTCGAAGTATACAAAAATGTCCAGCGTTGAAATCTGGCTCCCGAAGATGCGAAGTCGCAGACGAAGTCGACTCCAAGTACGACTTGGGCGAAGTCGCAAACCAGGTTGACTCCAACTTCGACTTGAGAAGTTTTGAAGTCCAAGATGAAGATTCAAGCATATCCAAGACATCCATTTAAAGTTTCTCACATACAAATGAGCTTTAAAGACTATTCTTAAAGTGACTTAAGATCAAAGCAAGAATCCAAGTTCAAGTTCAAATCAAGTCTATCAAGCTCAAAGCAAAATCTTCAAGATAGCTTCCAAATCAAGTAATACCCAAGTCATGAAGATCAAGTGAGTCCAAAACAAAGCAAGGAACACACATATTTCGTGTAAGGACTCAAAGCTTTCAAATAGTTTGCAAGATACAAGACATTTCAAGAGTATCCAGGCCAAGCTCTTCATCGAATCACAAGAACTACAAACATAAAGGCCACTCAACTTTCATGAAGACTAAAGGGAGAAATCTAAAGCAAACTAAGTAAGGATCAAGGCGTTTTTGCAATAGATCAAGCCAAGTCGCAACCCAAGTCGACTTCAGGATCGACTTGAGTTGAAGTCTGAAAGCCAAGTTGACCCAAGTCTCAGACTTGAGTTTCTAAAGAACCCAAGTCGCAGGCCAAGTCGACTCCATGTGCGACTTGGAAGCCAAGTCGCAGGCCAAGTCGACTTCATCTTAGACTTGGATAATAACGGTCAAATTTTTGAACGTTGGAGTTCATTTATTGCACGCCAACCACTTCTACAACGTTCATATTTTCCTCAATCTATAAAAGGACATTCAAATGAACGTAAGAAAAAAAGAGAGACACTACTCTAAAGATCAAAGAAAGAAAAGAAGTGCAAAAAAGATTTTCAAGTACCTTTTCTCCATATTTGAGTGTTTCAAAGGAAGAAAGAGCTTCAAACTGCAAGTTGCTTCAACAATCATCATTCAAGCTATTTTTGATTTCTTCCTCGAGCTCAAAACTGCCTACACAAATCTGTAAAGTGTAGTTTTTATTCATTTCTTTATTTGGTTGTATAAATCTTGATTTAGCTTGGGTAGCTAAGATCAAGTGTATGCAAAGTAGGGTGTGATTGGAGTGAGACTCATCACCTACTTGTGCAAGTGATTGTATATGCCCCCTAGAGCTTTGAATCTAGAAGAGAGCAAGTGGCTCTAGTTGTGTATGCCCCCTAGAGCTTTGAATCTAGAAGAGAGCGGTGACTCTAAGTGTATTCTTGGAATACATAGTGGAACCCAAGTCACAACGGAGTGTGAGCTTGGAAGAGTGGAGTAGGGAAGGTTTGCCCGAACCACTATAAAACTTGTGTTCTACTTATTTTTACTGCTTTATCTTATTTGCTCTCCATTCGCTTAAAAAGGGGATTAACTTTTTCAAGGGGTTAAGATTTTTAAGTTTACCAAAAGAAATTTTAAAGAACCCAATTCACCCCTCCCCTCTTGGGTTTAGCCATCAACTCGGGACCAACACTATGGTAAATGGATGTAAAGATAACATTTATAATAAATTTTCAGTTTTTAAGATAAAAAGATCCATCTACAAGCTTAAGCAAGTTTCCTAATAATGGTATTGCAAATGTCATCAAATTATCATTTCATTTGGTCTTGAAATGAATTCGGTTGATGATTGCATATACTATAATTTCAGTGGGAGAAATCATATTTTCAGTGGGAGTAACACAGATATACTGTTTCCCAACATCAAGATAAGTTTATTGCATAAACTTAAGATATTTTTTGTCAAAGAATTTTGAAACGAAATATGTCTTTTGTATTAGGAATTCAGATATATCAAGATTATTCTAGATGTATTCTTGGATTATTACAAAATACCCATATTAAGAAAATATTTAAGATACTTGATATGCAGGATTGCAAATTAAGAATACCTCCTTGCTAAGGAAGACAAAATTAATTTTATCTAAATCAATGTCCCAAGAATGATTTTAAGTCTAAGGAAATGCAAAAGACTCCCTATGTTTTAGCAGTGGGAAGTTTGATTTATATTCAGGTTTTGAATCTCAAGATGTATGTATTCGGTTACTGCGTACATTATTGGGATGTTGGGCAGATATTTTAAGTAATTCAGGAATGGATCTTTAAGATGCAGCCAAACATATTTTTAAAACATTTTTTAGAAAACAAAATATTATATGTTCACATACAGAAAGTCATATAAGTAAGAGATCATTTGGTATTCAGATTATTACTTTATTGGATGCAAATACAGTTTGAGATCCACTTCAGGCTATATTTATCTGTTTGTTGGAAAAGCTATATCAGGAAAAAGTGCTTAGCAGACACTTATAGCTTTTCGACCATGACAACAGAGTTTATAGCATATTATGGGGCATCCAATTATGGAATATGACTACAGAATATTGTCACAGGGCTGCAAAATATAAATAACATTGAAAGACCACTTAAGTTATTTCGTGACAATAAATTAGTAGTCAGTCTAATATTCCAACAACAACAGGAGTTCAGCAATGTTCCTGGTTGTTAAGGAAAGGATTCAGGAAAATAAAGTATCTGTAAAGCATATTGCGACAAACTCCAAAATTGCGGATCCGCTTACTAAGAGTAACACCTTATGGTCTTTCATGAGCATACTGCTCATACAGGTGTTGTATCATTTAATGATATGCTAGTTAAGTGGGAGTTTGTATTTATTTGCTTTTCTGGTTTAGACACTTTACTATGGTTATGGATATTTTCTGCAGAAATAAAGAATTCAGTATTTTTGATTTTTCAGTACTTTTGGTATTGGTTTGATCTCACCAAATAAGGTGGACCAGTTGGAAATAGGCATGTTAGATCACGTTACATGTAATTTCCATGCTACGCATCCATGCTTGATCTATGTCGTTTAGTTATGTTTGATATATGTGATCTTGGATGGGTCTAGTTACGATAAATGTAACAAAGGCCGCCTTGGTTCTATGTTGGCATAATTAATGGACGAGATTGTTCGGAAATGATTTTGGTATGATAGCATAAAGTTTTGAGCTCATAAGGTCATATATATAATTATAAATATACATGTAGTCCAAGTGGGAGATTGTTGGAATTTCTGGACATACATATATTATTTATATATATGTGCTATCATAAATTAATGATCCAAATCATAAAAGTGATCTTATAAGGATTTATGGACCTAAATCATTTAATAAAGCATGGATCTCCTATGCGTAGAAACCATATAGCCTAAATTCCAATTTCTAGTTTTATGATGGACTAAATTGGAAATAGGAAACTAGGCTTCCTATAAAATGGGTTGTGGTCCCCGAGTTATGCACCGGTTAGGTTTTCTCTCTGTCATCCATCAGCAGAAAGGAAGAGGAGCTACACTCTCCAAAACCCGGGTGCACTAACTTGGAAGACCCTAAGCCAAAGATCATTAGCATCCATGGATTCAGGTACGCTTCCGTTTATGGTTTTAATTTCTTAATAATTCTAGCATGAGATAGATCCTGCATTGATTATGGATTTAATCAATGGTTGTTTTCTAACACACCTTACACCCATATTGCTATAGGCTGCTCTGTTTTAACGTGTCAGAGTATGCCAATTGCCATGCGTTTATCACATAACCAAACAAGGGGATGGCTCAAAACGACAACAGTTATTTTTTTTATATATACATCATGATATTCAGATATTATAATGGAGTAGATTCACACCCTTGCACCACGTAAGAAATTTTTTTCCCAAATCTTCATCTCGAGAGAAAATTGTAAAACCCCACAGTCAACGACAACACTTATTTTAATTAGCCGCAGATGATATTTTCAGATACACCTTCTGATATGTTGTTTAAATAAACAATTTTGAAGTAGAAGATAACACCTTGTACATTTTCTAGTATATCAACTCAAAAAGTGGTAAATAATTTTTAATGCAATTTCAAAACAGTCTATCATGAAGTATAAACGAATACCCCAGCAACCTTTTGAATTTTTATTTTTATTTTTTGCCCCTTCTCGGTGAATCCGGCATTATCTCATCATTCCTAAATTCTGATCATTATACAATTCAGAGACCGGCTTGTACGTGGACGTCAAAGCTACGGCCCCAGGACTTGACAGAAGTGAATGGACGAGAGGCGTCTTTCTTTCTTGTATTAGCATTACGGAGTGCACGTGCAGCGGTGCAGATGAAAAAGGTCGGCCTGTCCAAGTCCAACAAAGATGGAGGGCTGGATCAATCGATATTTGTTTCTTCAATGATCCAGCAGATGAAGGTGGTGGAAGAGAAGAAGACCCAAACCCAAGGCTCCAAAATCGTTCACTGTAATGCTTCCACGTGACTTCCCCACCTGCGAATTGCGTCTAAAACAGTTTTCCTTCCATCTTCTGTTCGGATCCATGCGTTTGTCGTTTTCCCTTGCTGATGGCTTGAGAAATCGCCAAGTGGCAAGGTTGCATTTGATGGCAAATCGGCCAATCACTTGCCCATTAAAAATTCACAAGAGAGAGAATAAGAAGATGAAGATGAAGAAGATGATGAAGAAAATATAATTAACAAAAGGCATATGTGTTTTTGACGTAAGCGAGAGTCGGTGAGCCAAGAACAAGGTGGTTGTGTTGGAAATAGACCAGGACAGAACAGCAGGCATCGAACGAAGGCAACCGTAGCGGGGACAACGCCAGCCGAGCCGCAGCTGCGGAGGAAGCTCACACGTGGAAGAAACTGCTGCAGTAGCCCGCACGTGCGCTCCACCACTGGCATCTCCCAGATCGTTGCAGCCAATGGCATCGCAATAACAGGTTCCTGCAGTTGGTCAACGGTAGCCGGAATGCGTGCCACGTGTCCGTCGGAGTATCGAAAGCTGCAGTGCGATCCCTTTCTGCTTGGCACATTCGACGTAGTCGAATCCCATCCTCACCCATTACATACTATCTACCTACTCTTTCTTCTCTGCATGACCCCAGCGAGCTCCTCTTTTCCACGAAATCGAGGTTTTCTTCCCTCCTTTGATTTGGCGAGGCAGGCAGCTGGTCTTTGTAGGAGATCATGAAGCGGAGTAGAAACGGGGAGGTGTGGGATTTCGAGGAGGAGATGCTAATATCGCCAGAGGCGTCGGATGTGATCCTGGGCGTTGATGGAGGAACATCGGACACCGTCTGCGTTTGCATGGCAATGCCGTTCTCCGGCAGTCTTCAAGACCCTCTGCCTCTCCTCGCCCGCTCAGTGGCCGGATGCTCCAACCACAACAGCGTCGGAGGTGTCGCTTTCTTTCTATCTCCTATATATCTCTGTTCACTTCCTTGTTTTCAGTTATCTTCTGTTCCCTTCTCTACGATCTTTAAGACTCTAGTCGTATCACCTATGCTTCATCAGAAGATTTTTCTGGCGATCGAGTGCTTTTATAGACTTTCTTGTTGGTGTTGGCTCTTCGATCTACTTCTTGATATTGTCGTACCATTTTTTTTAGAAAAAAAAAATATTCAGGAATTCTCTTGTTTTTAGTTTCAAGTGTAACTCGAATTTTTACTGTTGTTTACCTCACCTAATTTTAAGTGCAAGTGGATTACTGGATTGAAGGGTTTAAACCAATTCAAAGACGTTTTCGATTGTTCTCTTGTAAAATTCAACCTGGAATTTTTTTGGACTCTAATTGAATACCATTTACCGAAGAAAATTTCGGGAGTTAATTTGCCTTATGATGCTATTCATTCCCCAAACACGCATGCACCAAACATGCCCATTTACTCATTTGCAAGGGAGAGATTAGCTTAATTTAATTACTGTCCAACAGAGAATTGCATTTTTCTACCATCAACCACCGGTAAAAAAAAAAAAAGATTTTAAAATTATCTGATGCTGTTGTAAGATATATATTCGGTAGTTTGCTTACCTAGTTTGGGAATGAGTTTGCATGCAGAAACGGAAGCTAGGCAGACATTGGAGGAAGTAATGGCTCGAGTCCTGATGAAATGCCATTCTAATCGCTCTGCTGTTCGAGCTGTGTGTTTAGCTGTAGCCGGTGTCGACCATCGAACGGATCAGGAGCGAATACTAAATTGGCTCAGGTTTGACTCTGCTACAAGTTGTTAGAATTAAAGATTTCTCCTCAGCCATCTCAAGTCCATCCATTTCCAAGGTTCTTTGGTGAAAATTTGGATCTGATTGGTTTCCAAAATTTTCTAACCTGTTTCATTCTCCATCCCAGAGATATATTTCCAAGCCATGTGAAGCTTTTTGTCCGAAATGACGCTGTGGCAGCTCTGGCAAGTGGGACACTGGGAAGGCTCCATGGTTGTGTATTAATTGCTGGTACTGGGACCATTGCTTATGGATTCACAGAAGATGGAAGGGAAGCAAGAGCTGCTGGTGCAGGACCGATTTTAGGTGACTGGGGCAGGTAAGTTTTCATTGGCAGATGCATGGTCCATACTCCATACCAAGAACCTGTTCAGTTCTGTACTTACTTATTGTCGTTGGTGAATCTATAGCAACAAAAAGAATTTTCTCAAAAAATTTGCAGAAAATCCACAGCACAATTTCTTTTGAAGTGCCTTACCCTATCAATTTCCAGGAACTCCTAGTTATTTCAGATCCATTTAAAATTGGTAGTTGGTTCACATTCACCTGTTATCTAGGCTATTGTGCAATGAACTGATATTCATATTTTTGCAGTGCATTTTTTTTGAATTCATGCCCAAAAAACTCATTGGAGATTCATGTTTTGCAGTGGTTATGGAATTGCAGCACAGGCATTGACTGCTATAGTGAGGGCTCATGATGGCCGTGGTCCCCAGACAATGCTTACGCGCCGTATTATGCATTGGCTCAAGATTTCCTCACCAGATGAGCTCATTGGGTAATGATCTACTTGTATTTGTCTATGCCACCATTGATGCATGCATGATTGTGGGCATCTATCTTGTTTCCACAAACCTCTGCTTCATCGTGTATAGCTAGAATTTCTCATTGCATGAAACAGCCCATATTCAATTATCAATCGTGCTCTTCTTTCTTCATTCCTAGAGATTTTGCACTTGGCTTTACTTCATGATTCATCTGAAAAAGGATGTTGAGCTTTAACAGTAAATCATTCTCGTCCTTTCTCATTGGCATTGGAATTTAGGTGGACCTATGCAGATCCTTCCTGGGCACGCATTGCAGACCTTGTCCCAGTGGTTCTATCTTGTGCTGAATCTGGGGATGAAGTCTCAAATAAAATTTTACTGTATTCTGTTCAAGAATTGGCTGTAAGCGTGAAAGCTGTTGTTCAAAGACTTGGACTATCCGGTAAAGGTGCGTCATCATCCTACCGTAGATCTTTTTATGGGGACCTGGTGGTATGCTCTCAGTGCTCCCGGGCGCATACATCCATTTTTTTTATTATTTTTTAAATTTTTTTTTATAAAATTATTAATCTAAGTGTATTTAACATATGTATTATTTTTTATCATTTTTGGAGTATTTTAGATATTTATTTTTTATTTTTAAAAATCAGTGGCATTTTAGTAATTTTAAATTACCTAAAATGCCACTGATTTTCAAAAATAAAAAATAAATATCTAAAATACTCTAAAAATGGTAAAAATTTATACACATATTAAATACACCTAGATTAATAATTTTGTAAAAAAAATTTCAAAAAAAACTAAAAAAAAAAAGAGTGTATGCACCCGGGAGCATTGAGCGAGCATACCATTAGTTCCCCTTTTTATGCAACAACAAATGCTGCTTCAACCAATTCTTCCAGATGTTGCCTCAGCTCATAAATTGATCGTAGGATTTCTATTAATGTTACCCATTTTATCTAAAATTATTCACATCTTGTTAGTTGTTAGGCTGTTGCTCAATTTACTGGTACGCCCACCTTAGATTGTTTTTCGTGTGGTGGCCAAGGGCAGATGGACAGAGGTCTTTCCCACTCGTAATGGTTGGACGCGTTCTTGAAGCTAATGAGAGGTGGGATATTGGTGGAGAAGTCGTTTCCTTCATCTCTAAGGAGTTTCCAGGGGTTTGTCCAGTCAGACCCAAGGTCTGTTGTCTGCGTTGTCAATTTTATTTTATGCTGCTGTTCTAACTGACATTGATCAAATTCAATCAAGTGAGCCGCTATAACAATGGCAAGATTCATCATACGTTTCCTTCATTGCAGTACCTTTCCGCTATTTGCTTTGCAGGTGGAGCCTGCAGTTGGAGCAGCTTTGCTGGCTTGGAACTTCTTCATCAAGGAATTTGAAGGCAACCAAAGAAATTGACGGTGCCCTGATTTAGGGTTGAAAATACTAAATTGTAAAGAGCAGCACCAGCAAGAACAACAGATTGAGCCATCAAAAACATTCGATCTTGAATCTAGCATGTAAAATTGGAGCCATGGTTCAGTGATCCTTCTTAGGCGATTGGCTAGAAGGTCAACACCTGAAATGCAGATCCCGTTAGCTGTTATTTACGTCCAAGTGTGAAAATGTTTCTCGCTATTTTTCTTTTTTCCTTTTTTTTTTTTCTTTGAACTCCTAGTTGCATTTCCTTTTCGTTTGCTGGTCCACGGTGAATTGTTGGGACTTGCATTTCTCTGAAACAGAGATCGTCACAACATGATCTACATGCGGAGCCATGGCAAAGAAATGTAAAAAAGAAGCTATAGAACAAGGATTGTGTTATATGTGCATCACCATGCATTCCGGGTTGCTTTGTATTTTCATATCAAGGGGTTTATGCTTTAAGTTGTAAAGGTAAATATATCAAAAGAAAGCCCATGAAGTCCATGTGTTTTGTGGTGAATCTCTTCCAAAAAAAAAAAAAAAAAAAAGGAAAATGTTTTTCTCATTTGGATGTTCCACTGTAGCGAATTGGATTTGGTAAGTTGTGTCCGTGGGTCCGGAATCCATGAAAACAACCTTTTTTAGACAGAAGAAAATGACATCAGTGGTATAGGAAACAATAGCAGTGAAAAATGAGCCCAAAATAAAAAAATTTTAAAAACAATAAAAATAGATCTTCCACAGTGTGCACAAGTCATGTCAATGGATGAAAACGTTTTCCTTTTCTTAGTAAATATTCCTTCTAAAGAAACAGGTTTATTCATGTACAGTTCACTTGAAAAGTCGGTAGGTGTGCAACTTTACGCAGTGCTACTCCCAGATTGGCATATATAGGGGTACATGGATGAAACCCATTATGGAACGGAAATATTCCCAAAAATTCCTCTCGAAAAAAATCCACCGTGTGAAGGAAAGCCATAACAAGCTATATACATTCGTGCAAGAAAGGTGGCTCAAGCAGTTACATTCAAACATTAACTAGGCACCCTAACGTCCCCTTATATTAACATCCTCCCAAGAAACCAATCCGTCAAACTCAGCTCCATACGGACAGCTGGTGGCGATGTTCTCCGGCTCATCTGCTTGGTTTAATGTGAGCCTTTATCAGGTTACATGAGGGCATAAGCATTACTGCCTCCATTCATGCGGTTAGACTGGCCACTGTGAGAAGCTGTTGACCTTTTCCGCTGTTCTATTAATGTGGTTGAGGTAGCAGTAGTTTCCGCTGGATACTGAAAAAGACAAAACAATGTGGCAATTTTTGTAATAAAGCTTTCCCACATTCAAGTAAGCAACAAAACAAAACAAAAAGAGAGAAAGAAAGAAAGAAAGATATGAACTAAGAAAAAAGAGGGAAGAAATAAGGAAAAAAACAAACTATGCAATGCTTTGACAGGGTTGACACCCACAAAATAACTATCTCAAATGAATTTGTCTAAAGCATGAGCCCCTGGTATTCAGATCATTCATCACCATCAAACTAAGTTGTCTAAATCCTAAACCCCTGGTATTCAGATTGATGGATATTAAATCACAATAAATTTTTCACCATTGATTTTTTTTATTGTAGGTTCAAACCACAACAACCAGATAGTTTCTTGGTATTTATCATGATTTTATCAGGAATATCTAATTTGGAGCCCCAGTCCTGGACAGGTCAATTGAGATACGTGAGACGTACGTACACTGGCCTCAGAGATTAACATTTTAAGAAAGAAAATGAAAAATGGAAATCACCTTCTGGTCAATAGTTTTGTTAGTTTCTCCTTGCAGCTTCCTTTTGACCAATTTCAGAATCTCCATGACCTGAACGAAGCTAAAGGTCAGAACATATAACTCCAGATTGATACTGAAGTGAAATAAGTTGATACATGGGAAGAACAAAGAACAAGAAGGATTACTTAGATACTGCAGCCTGCCTTGGTTTTGCAAGCCCATGGCTCCTTTTAATCACCGCCACATTTAGAGTGACTGCTTTTGGATTTGGGAGTAGAATTAACCCAATTGACATTTGGGAGAGGATAGAAAATTGAGAATGCGGGGGCTGTTTGTTAATGGGCAAAACTCGCATACGTTGACAAAACTTTTCAACTGAGGGGAGCATTTGAAAAAAATGTCATTTCAAGCAGTTGAATCTTCATTTCACACAGTCGTCTTCTGTCAGTCGCACCTGACAATGTCCATGAACTTATAGCTATGCAATTGTAACACACCCAAGAATAGCAGCCATTCTCACACTTTTATTTCTGGCTCTTACAAATGCGTGCAGTGCAATTAATGAGTCTGTAGCTGTTTTTCTTTCTTTTTTTCCTGAAAAAACGAGCCTGCAGCTATTGACCGAGAGTTTTCGCAGAGAGAAAAAAACATCACCGAGTTTTGCCCGTTACCAAACAGCCCCGTGGTATGCAGTGCTCTGTTTGCCCATTTTATATCATGAATTTTTGCAGATGTAATTGTAAATGCCATTGCAGGTTACTGCGTGTTATTCTCTATCCATTAAAAAAACTTCCTCCATTTCAATGAAGGGAAAGCATGCTCCTTGACCATACAAACTAGTGGAGAAACTTTGACAATCACAGCAATATATTTCAATGTTTTTAATTTTGTATTAAATGGCGTGAGCTTCACATTGAAACAATGAGAATTTCAAGCAATATTTAACAAGGGGCAGAAAAATTCAGCTGCTCCTGAATGAGAAGGAACTTACTCCAGGATAATGCTCCAATATCAGAGAATAATGATCGAGTGCAATATATATCTTTGAAAGAAGACTAAGAAGGGCTTCAACCTCATCCCCTAACAAGTCGACCTGATATCCACAAGTTTCAGTAACAACAAGACAAAAGATCAGCAGAACTGAAATACAGTGTTTACATAGTTAGAATTCTATGATTTTATCTTGATGTTACCAAACACAACAATAAAGTAGTGTACTTTGTGAAAGTTAAGTATCAAATAATAATAACGATAAGACATTTGAAATCCCTTGGTATATCATCAGGTCAGCTAAATAGTCATCACAAAAAGAAGTTAAAAAGACTCCAGAAACAAAATGTGATACAGAATCCCCCACCTTTTAAGTTCTTTGAAAAATGTATTTGATATTATAGAATAGAAAGCAAGAACTATAACACAAGCTAATGCCTTTTTACCATGCATTTATGTGAGGTAAAAACTTGTGCCAATGATACTATATCAACACGACCTAAGAATGCTCAGAGAGTCACGTGACATTCACATACAATAAGCACGAGAAGACCAAGGCATAGTTTCATGGCGTTCCTCAATCAGATGGGATTACCATAAATTTCACCAAGAAAGACAAAGCAGCCCTTGTATGGTCTCATACCTCTGCTTCAGCCATTTTAAGGTCAGAATTTTGCCGCTCAAACCTCTCTTTGTGTGCTAATTCCTTTCTCTTAAACATGTTCACCAGCTGAACAAGCATTCTGTAGTGCTGATTCAATGCCTCCAACCTACACATCAATGAGATAAGACACATTTCAGATTTTATAATCCACATCAAGAAACGAATCATTTTGTCCATAACAAAAAGAGCACAGTTGACATCCAAAAAAAGAGCACAGTTAACAATGCTCTTTAAAGTTTGGGTCCTATACATACCAAATCAACTTAAGAGCCGAAAAAAATGATCACAAATAGAATGGAATAGCTTTCTACGAAATCATGGAAAAGCCAAAGCAAATGGCGATTAGGTCTAACCACTCGCAAGAATCGCAAATATACATCCGATGGAAATCATATGTGCTAGTTTTGATTCCATCCATTATATTTTCAGAAGAGCCCTCTACTGGGTGCTCCTATTTTCGAACCATGCAATCTATACATAATGCTCAGCTATTCAAGGTCGGAATCCTCGCATGCAACTGCTAGTGGATTGGCATGGCACAAGTCCATACGTAAAAGCACATGAAATTTGAGAAAAAGTAACTGTACTACAAAAATGGTTACATATGCCAACAGAAAAAATGCTGGTATATTGATGGATGTCGACCTCGGAATCCAATAAACTTGTCACTTCTAGATCGCCAACAATATTTACAAGATAAAATCTGTCTCAAATTTCAACTACTAATCGCGCACTAATAGAAATAACAAAATTCAAGAGACAAAAACACAAGTACCTTGAGTAGTAGTTTGTTATGTTCCCCATGGCTTTAACCTCAAATTCAGTCATTCCTGTTGTTAATTTATGGACAGAATCAGAAATGGATTGCATTATCTTCCTTTGCTCCTGTTGTTGTGATATGGCTGCTGATATACTATTTTGCTTCTGTTGAATAATGTCAAAGAGTGAGCTTCTTTCTCCCTCGGCTTCCCTCAGTTGATTCGCTGCTACTTGCAGTTCCCACTTTAGTTTGCTTATTTGTACTTCATAGAAACCAATTTTCTCCAATGCCTCATCCAGTCTACCATTTGTCAACTGTGATTCCCTTTTTGCCTCGGCAAGTACAACTTCTTGCTGTTTTGCGCGGTCCCTTAGACTGTTCAGTTCTGCACAAACCCGTTCAACATGCATTTTCTGTTCCATCAATGTGGAGCCCATTTCTAAAGCTGATTTCTCTTTCTCTTCCATCAATACACATAACATTTCCTTCTCTTTCTTCAACTTTCCTATCTCTTCCGTTGAGAAATGTAAAGCATTTTCATTATCTAGCAGTTTTTCCTCAAGGTGAATTCTTCTCTCCTTCTCTTTATTATGTTTTGCCATTGATAGATTAGTACAGTTCTCAGCATCACTAACAGCTTGCCTGAAAACGATCGCAGATATCTCACTAACAAAACTGTCTTGAATATCTGAATCTTGCATTCCATGTGTGTTTTCGCTAATAAACTCTCTAAGAACACATTTAAATACATCATCTGCAATGCAGTTTTCCATATTCAGATCTTCCAAATCACATTCTAGTTTCTTTATCTGCTTCAAGAAGTTGGCTTCCATAATCAAATGTTGTGATTCACCATTAGAAGTATCCAAAAGCTTCAAAAAGAGAGATTTTAACTCCTCACATTCATGCACAAGCATGTCCTGAAGACGTTTGTTTTCAGAAAGCAAATTATTCACCCTTTCCTTCAATGCGAAGATATTCTCATAACCATCACAAAATGTTGATGATTTTTTATTCTCTAGAAGGATGTCTTCCAACTTTAACATCACCTCTTGAATCTTTTTCCTGAGCATCTCAAAGTCTCTGTCTTTCCTATTGTTGCAAGAACCTTTTTCTTGGAAGGCCCCACGCCTGAGGCTGAAATAATCCTCCGTCATCTTCTGCAAAGTCAACTCATGGCTCCTTTTCATATCAGTCAGTTTGGCCTTGAAATAGTTGATTATTTCTTCCTTCGTCGAGCGTTTCAGCTGATGATAGTCCAATGTTTCAGGCGGCATTGTTTTGGAATCCTGTGAATTCTCAATATAAGAACTACCAAATTGACCCTGAAGAGAAGCTGATACTGATGCATGACTTCCCAAAGCCTTCTGTTGAGCTTTATTTTTTTTTTCATTGGTGAATTCCTCATGAATTTCAATGGATCCCTGAGCCGGCAGTTTCGAGAGATCAAAACCAAATGAGGACCTCAAAACGTCATTTAGATCTTGGCACAAACTTGAGAGTTCACCAACCTTCAGAAACAGATTTTTGTTTTGGTTATGGCACAAACACCTATCTTTTTCATCAGACAATTGTTGAAAATCCTCATGTTGGGTTTTTAAAAAGCTTTGAAACACAATATGCTCAATTTCTTTTTGCAACTCCTGTTCCCAATTCCACTCATAAAGAGGTGACCCTGATTCTAAAACCATTTTAGCAGGCTTCCCATATACTGCTCTTAGTATATTTTTGAAAATGCCAAGGCCTTTTTCAATGTCTGCCAATTTTTCTAACATCCATTGCTCTCGAACACTGTCATAATCTGGTCCGGTAGTTGATAAACAACCCTTTAAAGCCTCGAGTTCCTCTTTAGTCCTCTGAAACTGCTGTTCTGCTGTTATCTTAAGATGGTCCACATCTACATTGATGCAGTTATGCTCTAAAATAGCTACTGAGATAAGATTTCTGTCTTCGTGTGCATTTGACTCATAAGAATGTAATCTTTGTTTCAGTAATGATACTTCTGCTTCTTTTGAAGCAATTTTCTCCGCAGCTTCTTCCGAGAAAGCACTCACCATACCCTTAATAACAGAAGTGCTCACCATTCTTGAGATTGTTAGGCGATTATTAATATCATCAAAATATGAATCTAAATTTTCCATAAATGATTGCTCTTCAAAGGTTGAATCATCAACGAAATGTATTGCTTCATCCAAATTGTTACCTGATTGCAACGAAGAATCTAGTGATGATCCAATTCTCGCATCTGAAACCTCTGAATTCTCCATTGAAGCTTCTAGAACTTGGAAAAAATAGGTGTTACAGAAGGCTTCTCCAACAAAAATGCCAACCAACCAAATAAACCGCAATGGGGCTCTACAAGCATATCAACTTAATTTTTGAGAAATGGAGAAACTGCAGTTAAATACAAATTTCAAATTCAACACAAAAGTTAGGCTGCAAATCTTGTAGCAGGGAAAGAATAGAAAGCAAAAACCAAACAATAAAGCATACTGCATAAATAAAAATCGGATGAAGAAAAAAAAAAAGAAACTCTTTCAATCAAGATTGCGCTATGCAAAACATGAATTGTAAACAAGGCATTATTCAACTACGAGGGGTGAAAGTCTTCAATCCTAGCTGTCATCCCCCTTCATCGCTAGCTACAGCATCATCTAACTATATGTCATTAACATGGTGCGACCTATCCATCCATATCCCTTTGAGCCTTCTTTCTTCTTCTATCAAGAGTTCGACTCCATTTTAACTAGCATCCTTGTCCCTACATGTCCCATCAGTATTTTTTATGCCACCTCCACATACGTTTTGAGCTGATTTTTTTTTTTTTTAAATTCCATTAAGATTGTTCAACTTGAACCAACTTCATCGTACTTAGGTTTTCTTTGTTCTCCTTTGTTCAATGACACAAATAAGGTCCAGTCCTATTAGCTGTTGTTCATCCTACCCTCGAGTTCTTTGAATATACAGGTTCCTGATTCTGTCCTGCACTTTACTCTGACCCAGTTCAAAATATCACAGACACACTTGTACCATGAACATTTCATTCCTCAACTGTGAAAAGCAATCCCTCATATAGAATGGCTAACCAATTGGCTATTCGACAACATTTCCACTTTAATAAGAACAAAATGACACCCTATGACCCTGCATCTCCCACCTTCCACGCAGATTGAATTGTATATGCAGCATCAGTCACAATCTCTCCACCATGTGTATCATCGATTAACATGTCAAAGTGGTGATAATACGGTATTCTGAGTCAGCAATCTAAATCAATTCCGCATTTTCGCTGCTACTATAAAAATTATATCCTCATCTCCCTAACAAAATTCTACAGAAGAAAAGAAACCAGAAACCAGAAGCCAATAAGGTTTAGTTTCTCCTGCAACTAAAATTCGAAGCACAGAGTAATCCAACCCGTCAATTACTCAACACGGAATCAGACATCACATCAAGGCGAACATCACTAAACGCATAATCTGATACTGGAACAACTTACTTTTACAAAATAGAAAATAAAGGAGACAACAGAGAGAAATCCAACCGTGTTAAGTTTTGCTTTTTCAATTAGAATTAAAAAAGATCGGAGCCGAAACTTGTAGAGCACACCCACAAAATTACTGACGATTACGTATATGCTCAGATACAGACCTACAAAATTATTGGTCATTACGTATATACTCACACTCCATTACAAGATGATTGGTAACACAATTTCAAGGGAGAAAATGAAAGAGAACAGAATCCATAAACAACAAGCTACCTCTCCCATCATCAAAATGCAAATCGGCAAGACAGTAAATCAAGCATAATTTTTCAAAATTTTTAAAACACACCCACAACCCACAATATCGAAACTATCTGGTGATATCGTGCTGTTGCTGATGGCCAAGCGGATGCCAGACCATATGCCAACCTGAGAATGGGGACCTACAACCTGAACAGATTTTTGTTGGGCAGCCATTCATCTCGTTGGCCCATTTGGATGGCAGATAGCCTGAGTACTTCGCCCATGTTGGGGGCTGTCTAGAAAACAAAAATCTCACCCCAAACAAACCCACAGAGATTCAGCTTCAGTGCGAAAGAAAGAGGAAGAGGTTAATAGTGAGAGATGTTAAAAGTTCAAATATACCCAAGCTTAGGAATTTGATCGAAAGAGAGTCTTTGGAAAGTAGAACAACTCCTCAGCCCAAGCGAATCGAATCATCTGCTGATATTGCCATCTTCCGCTGCTCGAGGGGAACAGAAAATCAGAAATGTCGTGCCGCCAACAGTGGTAGTTCATCACCGTTTTAAATTTTAAGAATCTCATTAGCCGTACATCTCACCATTCATTATAGATTAAAATTTTCTTACCAGTATTGTAAAATAAAATGTTAATCCATCTACTCATCCATCAATGATATTTCGTATCATTTTCTTTCTGTTAAAAAACTTTTATATTAAATTTTTTTTATCTAAAAGTCTTATCCCTTTTGAAATATACTCAAAATTTTTGTCATTAGTATTTTAAAGTAATATGTTAGTTTGTCTACTCATCTACAAATAAAAAGTATTGCCCGAAAAATATTATAAACGTGTGTAAAAATGTTTCCATATTATATTTTTCAGTTAAAATCTTATTTTCAATGTGATATAAAAATCAATTCGTAGATATAAAGATTTTGATTGTCATCATTTCTTCCATTTTAATCAAGAGATACGAAGATTTTGATTGTCATCATCTCTTCCATTTTAATCATGGATTACGTATAATACAACTTGTGTCTTCTATTTTTAAAAAAAAAAAATTTAAATTTAAATCATTTGTAAAATTATTCCATGCCAGAAATATTAAAATTATTTATATTATATATTTATTTTTAAATTCTAATAGTTCAATGAACACTCCACTGTTAAAATTTCAAAATATAGGGGTTCCAATTAAAGTGATTTATTGACATCATAAATAAATATCTATTAATAAAGATAATAAATAATTTATATTTTAAAAAATAAGCGTCTATGCACCCGCTTTGCAATTTTTGCATACAAAAAATTTAAAAAGGATCTAGAATTTGGTAAATGGTGGAAAACTTGCAGAATCGTCACCGGCAGGAGCGCGCGGTTGGTGCCATGGGCCACGCGCCCGTCCAAAGGAATTGAAATTCATTCAAAAATCGTCTATTTTTGAGTTGTGATTTTTTAACAATTGAGCCCCATGTTCATTGATTTTTCAATGATCAGAACAAATTCACCAAGTAGCTATCTCTTTACCTTAAAAGAATCTTTTAAAAAATAGTAACGAACTACATGATTTTACTGTATAAAAGAAAAGTTTTAGTTGGATCAGTCATCGGCTCATCGCGGAATTAATTAAGGTGCAAACTTTGCATAAAAAAAAAAAAAAAAAAAAACAAAGATGCAAACTAGCTAATTTGTTGCTATATCTGATCACCTTGAATAAATGTGGATATATTAGCAAGCCCATACGGCATTAGCATGACACAACACAGCAAGCATGTAGAAGAAAACCGCCGAGAAAGTAGCCAGCTTTCCATCGTCTTCCAAAGCAAAAGAGATTCCTTCTCCCTTGTCCAAAGTATACAAAAAGGGAGCAGCTCATCTCACTTAAGTGCAAAGGAAGCTAATCCCACAATCCCGAATCAGTCGGATGTATTCTACCGTCTCCCAAGTCATAATTAACAATTTTATTATTTAGTTCATCCAAATATTTTTGACTACTATTTGGGAGCATGAATATTAATGGGTTCGTATTGCACTAACATCGGCCTCGGCAATATTTTTATATTTGTTTTTCCAGTGCAAATTTTATATGTACCACGAATTTTATTTATATTTATGAATTTTCAAAAATATTTCTTATGTAGATAAATTTTCATCATAATTTCAGATATATCTATGTAGCTAACGATTTGTTAAACGAGTCATTAACTACACTCGAATTCTAATATAAGTTGAAGTTACTCTACTCAAAGTTAAAATTTATGTTTAAATAATATATTATTTTATAGTTATAGAATTATTAAAAATTCATTATAATATATTTTTTAACAATAAAATCATAATTAGAAACAAGCATATTCATCATTTCGCAAAGGGTAAACGGCTCATTGAATGAATCCCAAAAAACATGAATATACATGAAATTATAACAAAAATTTGTAAATTTCAAATATATTTTTGAAAGTTCATGATTATAAATGGAATTTAGAAGTACAATTGGTGGTATATAAGTAATTCCCTCCTTTTTTATGTAAATGTGCTCCAATGTCATTTTTATTGATCTTCAAAAACCAAAAAAAAAATCAAATAAATTTCAAATTTGTTAAAAACACATACGAAACAAAAAATTCCACCCATAAATCATCCGTGCCGACCGGCTCTACATGTGGTATCATCGGGCAATATTAATTACCACTGTCCACCCATCCCAAGGCGATCGTTTTGCGAATTTCATGCAACTTAGAAGATTTTTTTCTTTTTTTAATGGCAACAAGACTTTGAAGAATTATTTTTAATGAAAGTCTTTGTAACACGAGAACATAAAATGAAAAAGTGTTTTTGTATGTTATAAATTTTAAAATTTTGTATGAAAATTGAAACATTTCTATATAAAGTGAGAAAAATAGATTGCTATTTTTTTTAACAAGAAAAGTATTTTTAAGAATAAAAAATTCCATGCTCACGTCACAACTCTTTCATGACATGATAGTTGCCCACATGTTTTTTCATTTTCTTCTAATATCCGTCAAAATTTGTCTATGCACTGTTAGTCCATGTGCATGTATTAAAATTTTAAAGCACATAGCTAGTTCAAACTCTTATTCTTATTCCTTTTTACGTGAGCTCACGTTTAACCTTTATACTGGGCATGTTTGGATATCCAAAAAAAAATTTAAAACAAAAATCTTGGTTCTCTATATTTATTATATTTTTAAATTATTTTTTCACATTTTTATACATTTATTATACTTTTTAATCATTTATAAACAACTACCAATACAACTAATTTTTATATTTTAACTTTATTTTTTTTATTTATCATTATTTCTATTATCATATCACATTATTTTTTTTAAATTCAAAGGTTTTACACAAAAAACTTTTCATCCAAAAATGTCTATGCTAAAATTTATCGTTTTTAAATATTTCTATTTTTAATTTCGAAAATACTATTCATTCTCATTAGATTTTAGTAATATTTTATATAATTATTTATTCATATAAGAACTTTTTACTCTTTATAACTACCTTATTTTTTAATTATTTCTTCACACTTTCTCATATAATTATCATACTTTTCAATAATTTCCACGTAAATACCCATACAACTAACATATTAACTTTAACTTTATTTTTCTTAATCATCATCATCACTCCTATCGTATCACAACATTTTATCACATTTCAAAAACTTCTATACCTAATGCATTTCATACAAAAAAAAATTTAATTCCCAAACACACCTTATAAATACAACTTTGAAATTGATATATGAATAAATAATTTTATTATATATGTTCATTTTACACACTTTATTTGACAGAACCAATCACACTTAGCCTCCTAACTAAATAAATTGTTCTAAATTTAATGGGCAAAGTAAATTTTATATATTAAGTGAACCATGAATAAATTTTATATATTAAGTGAACCACAAATAAATAAAATTATTGGAAAAATTTTGATGTAATCAAGATGAGGCCCTGTATATAAGATAATGTTATATACGGTCGAGCTGGCAATCATATGATTTTTGTATTTGAAAAATTATTTTTTAAAATTTTAATCATTTATAATATGTTTCTATATTTATATATTTATAATACTAAAATTCACTTTCCTTGAAAACTTTTACATTTTACAGTCATATTCCTTTAAAAAAAAAAAAAAAAAAGTTTTAATGGCACGTCACGTTCAAAAAGAGCGACAACCGAACGCTGCAATGCACGCGATCGAGAAAAGATTGGACGTACGTTGGAATTGACCTCCGCCCACTCAGAGAAAAGTTCGCAGCTTTTGCCCGGCTGCGGATCATCCAATGCCTTTCGGCCCTTTCCATCGTCATGAAAGTTGGACGTTGCAAGTTGAAAGTTGAAAATAGAAAGTAGACGGGAAAATTATCCGACATACCCACGTACTCATGCTATTTCAAAAATTCCTCCGGAATTTTATCCCCAGTTCCTGTCATGCCCACCCGCCACGCTCAGCTAAAAACGCATGTTAACTGACTATTATGGTAAAATTTTTGATGAAAAGTGAAGTAAAGAGAATAAAATAAAGTTAAAATAGATAGGTTAATTCGATAGATAGTTGCGTAGAAATGATTGAAAAGTAGGGTAGTGTAGCACTCGCCGGGAGCGCTACGATGGGCTCGGAATCGTTTCCCGAGCCTTGGAAATATGGGTTGTGTTGGATGGCAACGTGGGCTGTAGATTTTCTGCATTCACACGGGGTAAAATGAGTTAGGCCTCATAGTTTTTAGAAAAACGGGCATGTGGGTGTTTTCTCGTGATTTCGACAGCATAACGGCTAAGACAAGACGTTAGCTCAAACATGCACATAAGAAAGCAATGAAAATGGAGTCGCCATCGATCTTTAAAGGGAGATCGGCCCCTATTTAAAGAAATAAGGCACTAGTAATACAGAATCTGGGTTCCGGCTTTCAAGTTGAAACAAATATGGAAAAATCTGCCAACCCGAGGCGGTTTACACAGCGTAAAAGGGGGAAATAAAAAAAGATTTAAGAGAACGGGAGAGATGGAAAGGGGAAAATGGGAAGAGAGGCGTGGAGCGCGTAGAGCATGGAAGCCGGGATGCCGAGGGCGTTGCTGCAGAATCCCGTCCTCCCCTTGGGATGCCTCTCTTCAAGTGTGCCCAAATGAGAAGGGAGCTCCTCCTTTTATAGATGGTGGAGTGGGCTTTGGGCTCCCTTGAGGTCATGGACTTGGTCCATGGGCTTGGGCTTGAGTGAGATCATGGACTTGGTCAATGGACTTGGTCTTGAGTTGGGGTCATGGGCTTTGGGCCTCTTGAATGGCTTTGGACTTGGTCCATAAGTTTGGCTTGGTGGGCTAGAGCTTGGCCTAGCCCATTTGCTTTTGGGTGGGCCGTTGTAAGAGCCCAGAGGTGTAGGGAAGCCTGCTTCTAAGGCTTGGGCTGCATTGTGGAGCCCGTTGAGATGACCTGTAGGAGCTTCGCTCTTTGTGGGGCCTGGTCTGGTTGTTGAAAAGCCTGCTTCGAGACTGGGTGGAGCTTCGCTCCCATGGGCTGAGTTTGGAAACGCTTGTTTAGCTGGTTTGAATTTCCTTTTGTCTTGAATTTGTTTGGGCTTGAAATCCATTTCAATTTATCCATCTTTGGGCCCCGGGTGGGGTGTCAACAGCTGCCCCCCTTTGCCAGAGGCGTCTTGACGGTGAATGGCAAAGCGTCGGACACCCCGCTGTCCTTGACCAGTTTTTCAGGTCGTTGGGCCATTTTGCCATTTTTGCAAACTTGAGGCGTCTTTCTGTAGATGTGGCTTGAAGGCGTCTTTTGTAAAAGATCTTTGCAAGCTTTCCTGTAAAATCTTTTGTTAGTTGGTGTTTTCTGCATTTTTCCCTTGAGACTGGGAGCTTTTTGCAAAATCCAAAACTGAAAGGGGCGCTCGCTTTTATTCTTGCATTTAGGGCTCGTGGTGGGTCCCTCATCCTGTTTTCCCTTCATTCCTCTGCCGCCGACACCTGTTTTCGCCGCTGTCGCCGTCGATTCGCCGTCGCCGCTGCCTTCGTCCGTTCGCCGTGAAGCCGTCGTGGCTGTTGCGGTCTTCGTCCTCTTCTCCGGCAGCGGTCGCTGCTGCCATCGCCGTTGGGAGTCTCTGCGGTCGTCGTCCTCTTCTTCGGCAGCGATTGGGGCTGCTGCCCTCGCCATTGGGCGTTTCGGCGGTCTTCGTCCTCTTCTCCGGCAGCGATTGGGGTTTTTTTTTTCTTCCGCGTATTTCGTTTCGGTGACAGCGGGGCCGCCGTTTGCTGCTTCTCCGGTGGGTATGGCTGTTACTCCGGGTGTTATTTCCTTCTCGGCCGCCGTCGCTGGTTCGTTGATTCGCTGTCGCTGTCGTTGTACTCAATGCTCCATCGCATGATTGCGGCTACTCAATGCTCCATCGCATGAACATGGACGTCGACTAGGAGATTTGAACGCTGCTGCCACTCATCCACCACAGCCGAGCTCGTCATCGCCGTCGCCCAGCCATGGCTAAAATTGGAAGGGGGAAGAAGAGGGGGCATTTTTGGCATTCACAAAAAGAAATTGATGCATTTAGTTGAACGTAACGGTGCGGGTACGGAGGAAACACTTGTGCTTTTCGTTTTTTGTGTTGCCTGATAAGGGGCATTATTCATAGTTTCATACACGCTAGCTACTACATAGAATGATCGATATCTATTTCCATGTTAGTAATTATCAAGAGTGTTTGTTTCCAAGAAAAGGAGATGAATTTTTTTTTTCTTTTTTCTTATTATGTATCTACCTTATCACCCACCCTTTTATATGTTACGCTTCTTTTAATTAAGAAATTACGTCTTAACTTATTTGCACTTATATTTATGATTTTTTTACGCAAATTTTGTTTATGCCTTTGGCACAAAACTTATTATAAACATATTTATCTATGGATATAAAATAATATTTTATGATTGTATGTATGACCATTTTGAGCCTTTATTTTTGTAAATCATGATAATTTTGATAAGTCGAATTCATTCATTATATTTATTAATATATATACTTGATAGGACCTAACAAATATAAACTCATGAAATCACTTTAAAATTCGTTAGGGCTCACAGAAGTCCAAACAAGATAATTTGCCCCCAGCAGATATAAACTCATGAAATTACCTTACAATTTGTTAGGACTCACCAAAGTACAAACAAGGTAATTTTCCTTAACAAATATAGACTCATGAAATTACTTTAAAATTCGTTAGGCCGGGCTCGCCAAAGTACAAATAAGATAATTTTTAGTATCGTAAAAAAAATATGTTAATAAATATAATGGGTTGTTCACTTGCTTGGATTTATCTAAAAATATTGTGGCTTACAAAAATTAAAAAGTTTAAACTTACCATAAATAAAATATTAAATATCCGTAGATATATTTACAATAAATTTTGCATCATAGGCCTCACTAGTTTGTGTAAAAAGGTTATAGGTATGAGTTTGAATAACTCGGACATCTTTTTGTTTTGTTTACTTCAAATAGCTTTTACACCCTGAAATTAATATTCGAAAAAGTTAACAGAAGCCATACATTCTTACAAGTATGAACTTAATTATCGATGTTATATATATATATGAGGGGTGATCATTTCAGGCCGGACGCACGGGCCTGCTCCGTGCATTCGGCCTGAAAACCTATTTTTTTTTTTTCATGGGTAAGTAAATTTAGGTGTATTAAATCTATAAATCAAGTTTTACCATTTTTAGATGTTTTTAAGTTTTTATTTTTATTTTTAAACACAGTGACATTTTCGTAATTTTTGGAGATGGGCATGCCTCATTGAAATCTACAGCGACGTTTTCAGGTTCTATTGGGCTTGACTGGGCTCCGGTCAGGCCTGCATGATGGTACTGCTGAGTCCTCAATTAATACCTAGGCTTTTCAGACCGCAACATCAACATCTATTATAAGTGTGTGCGTGTGTATGGCGGAATCGAAGGAGCGTTCTCAATTTTATTTTGCAATTTGCATGAATCAAGGGAAATAGACAGGATCCCCTGTTTAGTTATGCTCAGGCTTGGAATAGAAGATCGGCACATTGGTCGGTTGGAAAATGGCAGGATGCATGCATGGAGAGAGGCAGAGTTCTGATGGGATTAAGGGAAGATTAAATGGATATAGATTTTGCATCCCTAAAAACATTTTTTTAGATGGTTCTACATTTATAATTCGATCATCCAAAAGTACATTTTTTTAAAAAAAAATTTGGCACAATAAGTTTTCACCAACTATGCTTGCACCCCCAACATTAATAACAGATAGGTATATATGTATTTTTTGTACATAATAACCAAATATTGAATAGCGAACCTGCTTTTGGCCGGTTGGTGGCACTACTGACCTTTCCCAGCCACCTGACCAGTGTAGTACGTACTGGAGCTTACTAATTTATTACGTGCACTAGACAATTTCAATGCCAGGGAGACGGACCACCAAAAGAAATGAAATAAAATTTTCGGTTACTTTTAACTTAATTATGGGAAGTGTTTTTTTGGTGGTAAAAAAAAATAATAATTTATGGTTGGCGTTTCATTTTCGCGAATTTAACTTCGGCATTCTCTAATTAAAATACGTTTCCGGCCCCATCCTTAATTAACTTCACTAATAATTAACCAAATACATCCTACTAAAATACTTTAATTAAAATGCCTGCGCGTATCTCTCTCCATTGATTTTCTGGCTCGAAAATTTATCAGCCCGATCTTGCAGCCATGAAAAAATCACCCCAAATGCTTTCTCCACGCCTTCCTCCGGCTCGCCTATCAGCTGATGCCACATGCCAGGGAAAACCACCATCGTCTTGTCCTCCGCCGTCGCCCCTTCGTAAACCATCCTCGCTGACCTAGCATCGCACACCACATCCTCTTCCCCATGCAGCACCAGCAAGGGCATCCCCACCTCGCAGCTCCTCCTCCGTATCTCCTCGCACACCCTCAGCATCTCCAGCGCCGTCCCGCAGGTCGGCCGGCTCGACCAGGGCCTGTTCGGCCCTCTCGCCACCAGCTTCCGCTTCCACACCTCCTTGAACGAGGAATCCCCCAACGGCCTCGTTATCACCACCCTCCACGACGGCAGCAGGAAGGCCACCACCGGTAGCAGCTCCGTCAGCGGCCACGGCGGCAGGAACTTGGGCGAAACCCCGCACATGGCTCCGTTCAGGATCAGACCGCTCCACTCTTTCTTCTGCCGGAGGCTGACCAGCGTGGCGATGGCACCGCCGAGGGACTCGCCGTAGAGGAACGCGGGGAGCTGTTGGTGCTCGGCGCGGACGGCGTCGAAGAACTGGATGCAGTCGTCGACAGCGGCATTAATGTCCGGGACGTGGCCGCGAGGGCCTTCGGAGTAGCCGTGGCCGGGGAGGTCGAGGGCGCAGGCGTAGAAGCCGAGCTTTGCGATGGCGACGGCGGTGAGCTGGAAGACGGAGCTGGTCTCGGTGGTGTAGCCGTGGATCATGGCGACGAGGCCGCGCAGGGGCTGTGAAGATGGCAATGGAGCCGGCCGGAGTGGCTGCCAGCTCTGAGTGAAGATCCTCATGCCGCGGCTGTTGAGGAAGAAGCTTTCGCGGTTGAGGACTCGGTGCTTTTGGCAGAATTGTTCCTTCGTGAGGTCCCCAAAAGGGCTGTGTTCGTTGGCCTGGTGAATGGGGTGAGCGTGAGCCATTTCTCACTTCTCAGGTTTGGCCTTGGGGAATGGACGTCAGTGAGTTTTAATTTTCAAGCCTTTCTTCCCTTCTTTTCCTTCCTCTTATAACAGAGATCAGATATGAGGAATTGACTTGGCACTAATGTGCTCACGATACGTGGCACATGCAGCTTGCCTCCAAGAAGAATTCGTGCTGCATGTGAACCATTCCTTTCCATCCTCCTGAATAGCACTACTCCTAACTCATTAAATCATGTTGTGATACATTATATTCAACCCCAAGATTTCTGTATATGCCTGCATGTAATAATAGTATTATATATGGTATAGATGTATGCATGCTAAACAACTAATCATGGACTCATAGTACCATACAATGCAAATTTATATATTATAAAAATTTTAAATCGTTTAAAAGAGTGAATAAGAAATGTGTTGTAAGAGGAATGATCTTGTTAGCTTAGGCTAAACAAATGTCATGCTTAGCCTATATCAAAAAAACTATTTACAATTATTTTTTTATTTTTTTCTTTATACACTTATTTATTTAAGTGTATTTAATATATAAACCAAGTTGTACCATTTTTAGATGTGCATGTATATTTTTTTAGATTTTTAAAAATAGTATATTTTAAATATATATATATACACATAGATGTTTTAAAATCTCAAAAAATACATAAATATATACAAAAATGGTAAAACTTCATTTTTATATCAAATACATTTAGATAAACAAGTATATGAAAAAGTTCGTAATAAATTGATTTTTTTATGTGGGCTAAGTGGAGCATTTGTTTAGTCTGGGCTAATAAAATCACTCATCGTGCTGTGAATGAAAGAGTTGCATGGAAATGGGAAAACGTTGCATGATAAATAGAAAAAGTAGTGGTTATTTTTTAATAAGAAAAGTGTTGTGTTAATGTAAACTTTCATCCGATCCTCATTGCATGCTAGGGGTGTTAAGGTTGGACGGGTTGGTGTCTAGTGTTAATTTTAACTTATTTAAAATATCTTAACTCTAATTCATTTATTAACCCATTTAAAAATTTCAACTCTAACTAATTTACAGCATATTTAATAAACGTATTGGCAGGTTGTTAATGAGTTGTGTAGCAGATAATTTGAGGGTCTAGACTTTGGCAGACGATGATCTCACAGGAAGAGGTGAGAGAATATTTTTGACAAAAATGAAAATAGGGCAATAACAGAAAAATAAAATTATGAAAATAATAAGAAAATGGAAATTAGTTGGTGGAAGGAAAACTTAATGAGAAAAAATAACAAAGAGGTTTATATTTATATATATTATATTTTAATAGGTTAAACAAGTTAAATAAGTTGAATGTTTCAAATAAATTAAACAGGTTATTAAATGGGTTGACAAGTTATAAAATCTCAATCCGAATCCATTTATTTAATTAAATAGTTGAACGGGTTGATGGATCATAACTTTTATTCAAAAATCTCAATTAAACTCATTTATAAACCGGTTGATGGGTTGACCATAACAGTTAACACCCCTAGTACATTCACACATAATTATCAAACTTTTTAACTATTAGAAGTTTCCAGTGATTATTGATATCATAAATAAAATATGTTAATGAATATTACTATTGATTTTGATTTAATGAAAAGCAGTTTCAATAAAAAACAATTTCATAGAGCCATCAATCCCATATAATATATAATATATATATTTTTTGATAGAGAATACATAATATATTTTCAAAGTTGCGTATAATGTATTATTATATTATGTGATCGTGTATTACGATGATGCCAATATTACGACACTACCATTTTCTAACATTTCTTTAGATTTCTCATCATCCATGCATGTTCCACGTCGCAGGCTCTCAAGGTTGGATACATGCTTGTCAATCAGCTAATAACTAAGGTTGGTTGGTCGCGCGTCGCCCATTCGAAGATGGATGAACCATTTGTGGAAGACGGGGTTGTTAGAGCTTTAGATGGAATGGGGACGCGAACAGAATATGTGAGAAAAAAGGTGTTGTCATATATTTGGAGTAGAAAAATGTGTATTGCAATTCGAAAAAGTTGTATTTGAAATGAAAAAATGGGCGATTACATTTTTGGAAATGAAAAAAAAATTTGAAAAAATATTGGATTCTTTTACATCCTAATCCAAGGATCATTCCATACTAGATATAAATTAATTCACAAAATACTTTTCTCATTCCAAAAAGTAACGATATCTTTTTTTCATTTCAAATACAACTTTTTCGTACCCCAATATATCTTCAAAGTCTCATCCCATTCAAGCTCTAAATAACCCTAATGTTCCTCGTCATTGTCCACGTGGTGTAGGACGCGTACCAAGAACAACCATCCAATTGAAGACCGTGAATTCTCTCTTCATTATTCAAAACAGGACGCAGTTGGACAGGTTTAAATGTGATGATGTGGTCACCCACACTTCAAATTGGTTGGAAATGCATTAATGGTCCCCTTCCGAGAAGCCACCAAAACCCGGGGGGCAAAAACAAACAAACAGACAAACAGAAGCACGTCGTCCATGCAACCGCGACCACGTGGATGTCCGAGAATTTGCAGGACAGGAACACATTTTTAACTCGTCCAACTGCTCATTTATTGAAATTAATATTGCAGCCGTCGGAGCAGGTACGGCGCCACCGCTACAACCAACCATCATTGCATCTATTAGGGGGACCTTTAAATTCCGATCGCTGGCTGATATTTGCATATACCATGCTTCAACTATCAGTACACAATCCACATTGTGCAGACAGCACTAATAGCTTATTATTCGTTGTGAGTGCACATTTCACCCACAGAAACCAGTATGCCTGATCAAAGCCCTGCACTTGCTTGGAACGTCTAAGAATTTTTCAGGGAATTATCATTTGATGTTATACTCTCATAAATAAGTTAATCTGATTCATTATACTCTAGCAAATAGGTTTGCAAGACATCCCATCGTCGATATGGCCTTTTTCAGGTTACAAGGGGCAGACTCGTACCTTCAGCAGCAAATAGAGGTGGTTACAAACCATCAGTGTACATCAACAAGATAAATCCAGTGCTCTTCAGCCATTCGAATTTTTGGAGATGAGCAAAATGTCTGCATGCGGTACAAATTGGGTGCTCCAGAACAGAACCCATAAACGTATGCTGTAAGCAAGCCGCTTACCAGTACATCTCCCCCCCTCCTCTTTTTTTTTTTTTTTTACAACGGATCTTACCTCGATTTCTATTTACAGTGTCAATTAGATTCACTCCTGCCCTCTCTTTGATTTTCCTCCTTTGAGGTCTTCACCAAAATCTCCACTAACTGTGTTATTCTATCTAAAGATCATCTCCGCCACTTGCCTTTCCTGTGGTGCAGTTTGAAAGGGCTCCAGCCCTTTCTGCGTTTTGAGGTTTCACTGAATAGGCCAGAAGCTAAGGCCTGCTGAAGCCATACCTGAAACTCTTCATCACTGTCCTCTGTCATCTCTGCATCCAAATCCCAAGCGTATCTGCTTGAATTAGACTTATGGGTTGATTTTTCCAGACCAACCATGTTCACATGGAAGCTAGGCCTGTGGGTGTTTGGTCTACAAGCCATTCCCTGTACATTTGAGCATGCTGCAGGTTAAAGGAAGAAACAGACAAATAAAAAATTGATAGCAAGTAGAAGGAGAGATTTTAGCACAAGATGCATCCCAAAGTCAATTGACTATTGACAGGCATCTTACTGTTCAAAATTCAGCCACTTTTCAGTCAGTGCTCAATAATCCCTCTTTTCTTTTCTCAGCCGTCCATTCCACATTGCTATAAGGAATTCAAATGGCTGAGAAACTCACCTGACAAATGGCCCATTCTGAAACATCAAAAATCTTGCTTTCAGCACATACAAAAGCACGTGGGATTTCAACCTGTAAAGAAGGAACATCATCATCATCATAAGTCATTTCTCACCTAGGTGGGGTCGGCTGGATGGATTCTGTCGCGCCATTCTTGACGATTTAAGACTAAATTTCTATAATTTGTAATATTTTAAAATCTTGTTTAATTACCTCCATCCATGTTTTTTTGGATCTTCCTCTCATTCTCCTACCACCTTTTACTTGGATAGACAAGATGCTAAAATGTTCATAGGGGTGAAATTTCAAATAAATAAATTCTCAAATCAGATCAAAATCATAAAATCTCATCAATAATACAAGAAAAGAAAATGTTATGCCACAAAAAAGAACATATGAAGATTGTCTAAATGCAATATTTTAGTTTCCAGTCTTCAGGTACAGAAGAGGAGAACAAAAAAGTGATATCCTATCAAAACTAAAAGCCAATTCTGGTAGGTGTATGGTAATCAAGATTCTCTGCTCAATGAAAAAGTTACCTCATTCACTGATCAAACCAAGGGTTCAAATTGTATTCAGTAGCAATTGTTGACTTGTTGGTACTGGGAACTAATAAACTGGAATACATATCCCCAACTAGGGGTGTAAATCGGGTCGGGTTGACTCGGGTTGGGATAAATACAACCCTAACCCACCTTGTAAAATCTCAACCCAACCCTACTTTCAACCTACTTTTCACATCTTAACCCAACCCTATTTCAACCCACCTCAAATCGGTTCGGTTCGGTTCGGGTTAGAAATCGGGCTAATAGATTACACATATTATCAATGTTAGTTAAGCTTTTGTTCACCCAAATTTCTAAAATAACAAAAAAGCAATGATAATTATAAAAAAATAAGTACTAAAAAGTTCTACGTAACTAAAAAGTGGAGGATAACTCAAAATAAGTACTAAGAACTACCGATGCGGGCTCGGGTTACCTCATTCACTGATCAAACCAAGGGTTCAAATTGTATTCAGTAGCAATTGTTGACTTGTTGGTACTGGGAACTAATAAACTGGAATACATATCCCCAACTAGGGGTGTAAATCGGGTCGGGTTGACTCGGGTTGGGATAAATACAACCCTAACCCACCTTGTAAAATCTCAACCCAACCCTACTTTCAACCTACTTTTCACATCTTAACCCAACCCTATTTCAACCCACCTCAAATCGGTTCGGTTCGGTTCGGGTTAGAAATCGGGCTAATAGATTACACATATTATCAATGTTAGTTAAGCTTTTGTTCACCCAAATTTCTAAAATAACAAAAAAGCAATGATAATTATAAAAAAATAAGTACTAAAAAGTTCTACGTAACTAAAAAGTGGAGGATAACTCAAAATAAGTACTAAGAACTACCGATGCGGGCTCGGGTTACCTCATTCACTGATCAAACCAAGGGTTCAAATTGTATTCAGTAGCAATTGTTGACTTGTTGGTACTGGGAACTAATAAACTGGAATACATATCCCCAACTAGGGGTGTAAATCGGGTCGGGTTGACTCGGGTTGGGATAAATACAACCCTAACCCACCTTGTAAAATCTCAACCCAACCCTACTTTCAACCTACTTTTCACATCTTAACCCAACCCTATTTCAACCCACCTCAAATCAGTTCGGTTCGGTTCGGGTTAGAAATCGGGCTAATAGATTACACATATTATCAATGTTAGTTAAGCTTTTGTTCACCCAAATTTCTAAAATAACAAAAAAGCAATGATAATTATAAAAAAATAAGTACTAAAAAGTTCTACGTAACTAAAAAGTGGAGGATAACTCAAAATAAGTACTAAGAACTACCGATGCGGGCTCGGGTTACCTCATTCACTGATCAAACCAAGGGTTCAAATTGTATTCAGTAGCAATTGTTGACTTGTTGGTACTGGGAACTAATAAACTGGAATACATATCCCCAACAGACATTCAATAACCACTAAATGAAGACACGTCTCAAACGAGAAGGGCCACATACACATGGATTCTATTCTCAGCAAGACTCAAACATTACATTTTTTAAAAAAGAAAAATTATTCACCAAGAAATCTCCCTTCTTATAGAAATAAACAGATACCTTCTGAGGAACTGAAAAGACATTGCATCCAGATTCGATCCATCCATCTCCATCTTTGGCTGGATGGTGCTGGCAGCAATCCTGACATTCAAGACACCCTTATCATGTTTCTGGCATCACAAAATGTAGCCTGAGAACGGAAAAAAAGATTCCTCTTGATATTATGTTATCAAGCTAACCTGACACCATCTGGCCTTGGCCTTAGTTCTATTTGTGCATATCCATATATGTGAATTCCCACATTTGGTGCACCGTATTGGCCTGGACTCTTCAGAGCAAAAATCTACCCCATCCTGAAGTCCACATGGTACAAGCAAAGATCAAGAAATGCTTCTTATGATCAACACAAGAAATATAAAAAGCCATAAATATAGATTAGGAAGTGCACACAGAAGCAGATGCAAAGACATGCAAATTTACAAGATAATAGATTGTGCACATATCTGCATTGACAACAACCACTAAGAATTTCAATTCTAACCAACTTCAAATGAAATTGAGTATCCAACTAAGATGCATAATTTTACCTGTTTTGAAGTAACATTAGACTTCTGACAAACACTACTTGATTCTTCTTTCCTCAATTGTTCATCATAGTTTCTCTTCTTTGTTGAATCTGAGAGAACCTGAAATTTACCTTTGTTATTGCTTGCAGAACAAAAACAAGCAACAAGAATGGTTCGATATAAATCCTCCATGGGAAGGCTCTAAGCCTGAACGTACATACATACAACAAATTTTATGTCCAAACACTTGCCTCATACGCACATTGCAGCTTCTTAAATGATTCACTTGCAATCGGGCTTCCCATGTTTTTGTCCGGATGCACCAGCATAGCCTAAGCAGACAAAACAAAGGAAAAATCATAACCACACTGAAGACTAGCAATTATAAATACTTTCAGAAGAAAAGGATTGCCTTGTCATACAGAATAACAGAGAAAAAGACATGATCCAGAAAAGAGACCAGTAATTGTAAACACAAACAAAAAAAAAAAAAAAAAAAAAAGGCAGACAAAAAGGATATAAACCTTTTTCAGATATTCTTTCCTCAAAACTGCACCATCAATATTTTTGTTTCGAGCAAGTCCTAGAGCTTCATAATAATCCAAACTTTTCATTATCCTCTTCATCTCATCCATGGAGCTCGATTCCATTTTCACCACCTTGCTAACAGAAGAATCCTTTTGAATATTTACAAAATTTGATGTACTGGGTGCTTTGCTGGAAGATTTGCATGACGATACATTTTCAGAGTCATTTGTTGGAGTAGAATAATCGCAGTCACCAGAAAAATCTTCTGGAATAGCTTCTGATTCCTTGTGCTCTTCAACACGCACACCTTCACTTGCCTTGTCATATGCTTGAAGCATGTGGGTGAAGACATCATTTGAAAGGCAGGCAAGGTTTATAGAGAGGAAAACTCCAAGCCATCCAGCACGGACTTTAACACAATACAAGGCATAAGCAGTTGCCATGAGGATCAGCAGCCGTGCATGGTTTAAAGAAAAAAAATAACCTGTGTTGCCAACATATATACTTTTAGAAGCCTTAAATAATTCAAAATCAAGCATAGATAAAGGGAAATATAATATGCATACAAAGTATGTCATCCCCTGATGATAAGACATGGTTTGGTATTAGACGCACAAAAAAGAAATTTCAAACGCATAACACAAAGGCATCAATTATGGAAAGGCGATACCAATGATGCCATACCTCCAACTATAAACAATAGCCCCGTGATCCAAAAGTTACCATACATCCACATGGTCAAAATTCCAAAAAGCCCAACTATAAAAAGTCCAGGGGTGTTACCCAAGTAATGAATGGCAGCTCCTGCAGCTCCCTGAAACAATTAATCTTAAGTGTTAGTTAGCCCCTCAAAAGGTCATATTTAGGAAGACGTAAACAAAAAGGAACACACAGTCAATGCAGTTTCTAAACTATCTTTCTTTTAAATCATTCACTTTTGATATTGTTGCATATTACAAGCGAAAGAACTTAAACATCAAGGACTGGCTTTGTCACAAACAATAATTATCACAATTTTGTATTATTGAACACCAATAACCTCTACATTCAATACATCTTGGAAATCTTGATGTCTAAGGTGCTACCTTAAGAAAAGTTACATGAGAACTAATAGCAATAACCAAAGGAAAACTTCCTTCCTCATTTTCTCTCTTCAGTTTCCTACCTTATTTGTTTCTTTTTCTAACCAACAGTATCCTCTCTAGATGAAGCAGAATTGAAGAATAAGATTAATGAACAGATTTCTGGGCAAATTTGGGATGGTAGCTTATTTTGGAATTGTGTGAACAAAATATACCCTTTTACGCGGCCTAGTTTTCAAGAGCCAGAAAGTCATCATAATCGATACCAGTGAACAAAAAATGAGCAACCTTGCATATTAGAAGATTTAGCCATTTAGAAAGCATACTGTTAAATTCATTTTCTAGCCAAAGATCAAAAAGAATGTTACACCAAGGCACCGGCTAGATGCAACTGCCTAGATGTTTCATTTCTGTTTAATAAAAATACGCAGCAAAGTAGTTTGGCAGAATGCAGCAACTCCAAACCGGAAATAGTAACATTAGCAATTTTGGTTCAGGTTGGATACTTGCATCATCCCTGCCACACATGAACACAAGTAATGATAAATAAAATGTAATTGCATACATAATCTGAGACATATGCAAGAGACCACCAACGTTAGAACTCAGATAACGCTTGTTATCATACCTATCTCTGTTTTAAACCACCAATATAGAGTGATGGAGGCATCAAGGTTCTCATCACTAAAGAGCTTAAACAAAAATTCATGCAACCTACAGAAGCAGTAACATACATGATAATAGAACTAAATGGATTTCGCAATCAATATTTGAAACACAAGAACTCACTTCTAGAAATCCAGTCCACAAAGGGCAAATTGATGTTATCAAGCATTCTGCATTCATCAATCTTCAGTAATAATTTTTAAAAAAAAAAAATACTTAGAAGTTAAAAATGACAAAGGCGAAAATTTATAAACAGTGGAAATTACAAATATAATCAAATTCACATTAAGACGCTCAAATTCATAATCGGCGTTTTAATGAACTTAACAAATGTCATTCACGATTCACTGAAAGATTGTCGACCAGGCACTGAAGTCTAAACAAAATGACACAGCCAAACTACTTGTTCATGATAGAAATAAGGAATTGAAAAAAGTTGTGATCGCAAAACTCAGTCCACCAGCAGAATAGCTGATAGACACCATTTGTGGGCATTTAGCACGCCCAGAGCCTCGCAAAGTGATGCTTGCCTTGCCAACCAAGACAAAATAAAATCCCCAAATGCACGAAAATGGGTATGATCTTGTATACAGCAACTTACCAGAGTCAGAAGCACATAAATCAGGCAAGCAGTCGACGTGAAACTTAGAAAACAACTCCACACCACAATGAACAATGCCGTAGAACCAAGTAGCATTAATGATCTAAAACCTCTAACAACAGAATCTCTCCACTGCAACAAAACCATCAGCAGAAACTTCCCCATGTTCACAATACCGTGGCAAATCATTGGCCAATGTCGATCAAATAAAGATAGCATCTTATCCTTAAAACAGCTAATAGCAGTTTGGATGTCCAACAAGACATGCTTCCGAGAATGAAGCCATTTCCACCCCTGCTTGAACAGGCCTATATCTTCCATATCAAGATCCACAATATACAAGTTCACCAAGCCTTCGAAAGGCCTCTAAACGAAGAACTCTCCTATAGGTAACTCCGACAAATTTATGGCAGTCGAGGACTCACACAAGCAATTCATGCTAGTATGGACATGGTCAATTACAATCATCACATTTTTCTAGTCATCCTATTCAAATATTCTTGTGCTTCCTGCTAAGAACATTAAGGAGATCAGAAGTTACGTTCGTCAAGAGTAACAGCTCCCAAATAACAAATGAAGCACCTTCAAAATCCTAAGCAAAAGATAAGAATCGGGCAGCCCCACGAGCAAAACGGTTCCTTCTACGTCGATTTTAAAAACCTTGAAATTTGATGAACGATTCAACTGTGTCAACGGAAGCACGACAAAGGAATTACTTGGCCTGAGAACTCTGGATGATTAGACCAAAAATATTATCCCAAAATCAGTAAAATCTTAGCCAGCTCCAGTGCGATCTGATCTGCATTATGTCCGAATCGCAAAAATAGTAAGGAACGTTGACAATTCTCCAGGGAATTCTTGGTTAACGAAGCACGTAAACAAGCTACTACTTTCAGCAGGGAAAAAAAGACGTGTCTACAAATTTCAGTAATTCCCCTTCTTAAAACCCCCGAACTCGCACTAAAATTTCGCCTCTGAGATCTGCCACACGCCACCGTTGTTTATAAGCACAAAAGAAAGCTGCACGCTGAATGCTGAACACAGCCTCAAAAGTCACGAAATCCAAACAAGACCTTCAGCTCGCGCAACACCCACCCACCCCGTTGAACGCGGCCACTACAAACGCTCCTGCTGAAACCAAACAGATCTTCACGTCACCACCTCAACATAGCACAAACACACCAACTCTCAACAAAAAGCTCGCCATTCCAGCAAACTCCTCCCAAAATCCCACTGAAACCCAGTAAAACCGAAGCGGCAATAGCAAGCGCCCCGCCCCTTCCTATCCTGTTCTCCGACCGGACGCTTTCAAAGGCCAGAAAATCTCGCGGGAATCTAATTCCCGGCAATTCCGAGCGAGAGAGATTTCAACAATGAAGCAAGAAAGAGGGGAAAAAAAGGAAAAAGAAAAAGCAATTGCAAGAGGCATCCGTAGGATTTCCGAGGCGGAAATCAAAACCCTAGAAATCCAGAGGAGAGGGGATGACGTGGAAACTAGCCTTTTATTAACCGGGAAATGCTCGTGAAAAAGGATAAAAAAGGAGGAGCGCTGCGGAAAGGTGGCGGCGACTTAAAGCTGACGCCGCGGGGAGAGAGGGAGAGAGGGAGAGAGAGTAATAAGGGTTGTGGATGATGCTGCGAAAGAATAATTTCTCAGTCAAACAGTCTGAGCTGCGAAAGTGAAAAGAGTAGAAGGGAAGAGAGGAGTGATCCAGCGCAAGGGGACATATACGCAACTGAGGTTTGCGTGCATTTCATTTTCGCTGCGTTACTGGCAACGAGAATTTCCGGTGCAGTCGTTGTAGGTGAACGTGTAATATCCACCTCAGTCCTCACAGCTGTCAGTCATCGCATGCGTTCGTTCATTCTCTAAAACATACACTCGCGCGAATCCCTCTCCCATGTTCCGCTCTGCGACCTCAGCAGTCAGCATGCGACGTCTCTGGCCGTTTTTGTCGCGATGGAGAAGAAGTTTAGCATACATCAGTGGGAACTCTCCATCGGAACTCCTCCGAAAAAATATAATTTTTTGTGGTTTTCAGAAAATCAAACCATTTGTTGGATTTAAAATATAATTTTAACCGTTGAAAATGAAAATCATAAAAATCAAATTATATAAATTCATCAAATGAAATGGAAGAACTTCAACGGTAGCTGAAATTTTAGATATAAATAACATATATAATATAATTTGTAAAAATCAGAAACATCATATGTATTTATTTTAACTAGATAAGTGTAAAAAAGTTTTCAAATGTTATTAAAATGATGTAATTTCATTTTCTATGCGACAAATATGTATTCTTTATAATTTTTGCTTATTCAGTATCATTTTGATATCTGATTTATATGAATTTTGTTATTAACGGTCGAAATAACACTTTAAATGTAATGAATGGTTCGATTTTTAAAAATCAACTAAAAAATATACTTTTTGGAAGAGTTCCCACCAATTTCCGCCCACGTAAGCCTCGCTCGGCATAGCAAATGATATATCCAGAACACACCCAATTATGGATGATTATTGTAGCGCGTTGATGGAGTGGGCGGGAATGATTGAGGCTGCGTAGGCCGTGGCGAGCACGAGCTCCACGTCGCTCTTTTCAACTGTTGGCTTGCAGGCAGCACTACGTGCGTAAAGACGAGAGGGAAAATCATAAGGTTAGATGTAAGCTTTTTATGATTTTTCGCCATGTCGATTGGACCGTCCAAATCGTTGGCCTTATTCATGAGTGTACGCTGGTGAGGTTGTCCCCGTGTGGTTGGAGTTCATGCAAGCTTAAGAATATCCAAGTTCATTAGTGTCATTGAGAATGCGTGCTCTCTGCAACCGACTCCATACGAGACAACATCGATTGGGTGGAGTGTCTTCTCTCTTCAATTCGCTCCATATGATTACATGGTGGCGTATAAAAACCTCTGGGAGCCTCTTTATATTGGAGAGGAGAGATGAAACTCCTGCTCTTTATATGATGCCTGTTCATCGTGAATCTCGTTAAAAAAGTATCACACATCACTGTTCCACTTTAAAATCATATAGGCAAAATTTGCTTGCTTGTTTAAATAGAGCTTAATTATTGATAAAATTTAATAATAAAGTAGGGGAAAATAATAATAGAATGGTGATATCTTAAAAGTACTAATTATATTTGGATGACTAAGTAGTTAACATTAATATACATGTGTGACATTTAGGGTTTAAGCTTAGATGGGAGCACTAATATTCGTAAGAAAAACTATGAGTTACCTCACAAAATATCTTATGCAATAAGGCTTATGTTCTTTACACAGGGTGTGTTCATCAAAGTAAAAAAATTTTAAATTGAAACTCTTCAATTTAAATTTTCTTATTTTTTATAACTATCATATTTTTTTGAATTATTTATTTATATATTATTATATAATTATTATACTTTTTAATCATATCTACATAGCTACATAACAACTAATCTGTCTGTTTTAACTCTATTTTCTTTACTCATTGTTAATTTTATCAAATCACATTATTTTTTCTAGATTTTTAAAACTTTTACTATAAGATTTTTCGTTAAAAAATTCTATCGCTTTTCAAATACACTAATAACAAGAAAAAAACTTTATATGTCAGAATCTTTTATATGGATGCTGTAAATAAACTAATTGATGCAAGATGATTATTAATCATTTTATTACATCAACCTATATTTGACATTGATTTGCTTATTTGCGCTAACAGTTCTTCTATAACTAAAGATATGAAACACAGAGGAATTGTTGCAGTAAATTCTTAAGAATTTGAAAATAGAATTTATAAATTTAAGTTGCGAAATAAATATTTTCAATTCACTGAGCGTAATTGAATCCATTAACAATAAATTCATTGAGCGTCGCTAAGATTGTCAAAAATGAGAACTTCATCCACAAGACGGTCTAATGCACTGCAAGACCTTCTCTCTAACACTTTTCTTTATCATACGTGGGGGATTGATGGTAACTTCACCGTGCCCCTTCATATTAGATAAAAGAGATCGTGACTTCTCCTTTTACAGGGTTTTACTACTACTACAAAAACTTCTACACTATGATCATGGACATCTCTTTACACTAGTCAGCTTCTTCACCATCGATCTAAATAATCTTTTTTTATCACGGGATTGCTTCAAACACCGATGTCATGTGAAGGCGAGCTGTTGGAATCTGGTGTACGTTGGCGCCCTTCGAAGCTAATATAATACGGTGCACTGCCTTAATGACGAATTACTGTGCTCCTGCGGCACTGTCTGGCACGATTGTCCTGCATTTTAATCAATAAATGGACATAATATAATGCATTGACATGCGTCCTCGCGCGTTAATGAATGGGGGAGTTTAGAGACGTGTACGTTGCAGCACAGTCACGAGGAGTAGAGTAACAGAGGCGTGGCGAGATGAAAAAGGCCCGCGCACCTCACACGAGGGTTGGATTTGGTGGCCTGCCAGGTTTATGTTGTTGTGCTCGTCAGCTAAAGACCACACGCTTGTCGAGCTGCACCCGTACACGAGGCCCCTCGGAAGCAGGCCACCTAACGAACTTGCACTGCTCCGTACACCGCGATCCAACGAGTGCAGTGCTTCTGACTTGGCGAAAATAGCATCCTCGGATTATATTTAATACAAATTTGATTATCGATTTAAGTGAAAGTAATCAATATTATTTAAATAAAAAATTGATAAAGAAAACGTCAATGTCGGATACGCCTTCAATACTATAGAATTTTAAAAGGGAAAGTCAAGATATGAAATAAAACAAACCTATTATGCGTCTGCACCTGTACCATTTCATTCCTTGTGCTTGGATGCATTGGAAATAGAATAAATATTTGAAATAAAGCTTGTACTCGAATGGCATTGATCAGGCAACCAGACAATGAATTGGTTTAGGTGGTTAAAATGTGCACTGAATTGGCGTTCGTACAAGCATAAAATGATTACTAAATGTGCACTGATTTGACGTTCGTACAAGCATCGACACCATTGGGCATTGGCCCCCACCGCAAGCAGATTCGAACTACGGAAAAAAAAATCTCAAAGACCATCGCCCTCTAATTTCTCTAATTCAAACCCATGCGTTCATTTTAATTTTAAATGCTCTATTTAGATAACTATAATACATAACATTAGAGTTCACATCAATATTACCACCCAAAAAAGTTCTTAATCAAAATTAAGCCTAGTAATTAGAATATCAACACTTCTGCAGAAGTAAAAGTTTGCTGAGGCTTTAATGTAAATTAAAAAGTATATATTTTTTTTATAACAGATAGTAAATACACACCAGAGGTCGGGGTATTAAATCATATGGGCCAATGGGTCGGACGGTTACGATTTACGGAGGCATGCGTAGCGCTTGCGTTTGCCAGTAAATGATGGGTATGGATGAGAGTAAGAAATATTACTATCCAAAATTGGTCCGTGCTGAAAGGTAATTTCGGTGTTCTTGACTTTAAGCAAATTGCGATAAGGCGATTTATGACGAAGCCTCTTCGAGTTCGGCACGTGGAAAAAGCAATCAATGCCAATACCCTCGAAGATCGTAACTCCATGTCTCGACGTGGGTTTTATGATATTCCGGCAGTCTACGGAGTCCCATGTACTCTTCGCGTGCATGTCGCTCGGGAATGGGGAAATCCGACGGCCGTAGGAAGAGCGTTGGAAATCTGACGGCTCAGATTTTGTTTCAGTTGCCACGCGTCGGCACATTAGTTCTAGACCACGGCGCTACATGCACTTGCGGAGTACTCCAATTAATACGGTCCCAACTCCCAACCAACCCGCGCTTGCCTTCCCTCATCCGAAAAACAAAAAGCAATTTGGGCTATCGGGATTACATTAACTGGGTCACATGGACCACGGCATATAAAAAGTGGCCCTCCACTCGCCTTTTGTCTGCGAGTGGGAGGAAATATTTCGATATTCATTGTTCAACCCCTTTTCCGCGCGAGAAAGCGTTGCGCCGACCGACACTGCGAGGTGAGGAGATATAACTCGCACAGTCGAGCATGCGCCGATCATGGCCGATCTTCCGGTGGGCCCAATCTCGCATCAGGCAAGGTGGTTGGGTGATTAATTCGTTCTTATTACTGAGAGGCCGGCCTTGATCTGGCCAGGAACGAAGATGAGGATGGAAATGCATCCTCTTACGATGTATGGATATAATAAATAGATGTGTTATATACCTGTCGATTGCAATAATTAGTTGTTCTTATTATTATTATTATTATTATTATTATTATTATTATTATTATTATTATTATTATTATTATCAACCATTAGGATCTGTTCGGCAATAGGTTAAATTGGAAAAAAAGGTACACTTTTGATATTGTTTAGGATGTGTTTGGTACGATGAGAATTAAAATAGAAAATAGATAATGAAAAAAGATAACCTATTAATTAACTAATTATCTTACTTTTTTATTTTGTCCTTGTATTTTAATCATTTTACTCATATTTTCTATAATACTATATGTTTTTTATTTTATTTTTCATTTTGCCCTTATAATTTACGTTATAATCCTATTCCCCATTTCCATTATTGTGTTAACAAACAAACACTTAACATCTTAATTATATCTTATCCATATTTTTAATCTTTATTTAATATTTTCTGTATAATTATCTTATTTTATTTTCTCTTCATAATTACTATTATTATATCATATCATTTTTTACTTTTCAAAAATTTTTGTTTTAAAATTTTCTACGCTACACCCCTTATTGATTTTAGAAAAACGATTCTAATAAACTAAATTTGCAACATTATTGAGATTTTAGCGAGATCAAACTTAAAATGGGTGAAAATATATCCTTCATCCATTTTGAAAATGTTTAATATGATTTGACATATTAATTATCTAATTTTTTATATTATTACCTACACTTTAAAAAAAATTCATTTTCATTAAAAAACTACACGTAATGTTTTTTCAATAGTTTTATTTAGTTTATGCATCTACTGTAAATTATCATATCATTTAACTTCCTGTATTTCTAATTTCCCTCGTGGACCTTTGAAATGTTAAAAATTAAACAACTTAAAGAGACGAAACTCAAGATTTATCCGTATAGTATTATTTTATTGGTAACCGTAGACTAGACCCTTTTTTCAGTTAAATGACGCGTACGTCATGAAGTTTTGATGAGTACTTTGCCATTTCCCCATCTATTGGTTTGATCAGCTGCTTATGGTTCCAACGAATATCTTACGTTAGCATACAAAGAATTAAGATGTAAATAATTCAAAATTTTATTTAATTTATGTTCCAGGCTTTATCATTTTAGGGGATGTATATATATTTGTTTTAGATTTCAAATATCACGTTATTTTAGTTACTTTCAAAGGTTAAAAGTGACTAAAGCGCCTTTGATGATTGAAATTAAACAAAATATATCACTAAAAATGGAAAAACTGATCATATAAATTAGATATATAAACTCCCCTATGGCTAACTTGATAGAATCATAATTCCATGCATCTAGCTCCATAAGAGTTCTCATGAAGCCGACCTAAAAATATATTTTTTATTATTTTAATTTTTTATAAAAGTATTATTCTAAGTATATTTAATTTATATCCTTAGGTTATCTATTTTTAGAGATGTATATATATTAATTTAAAACATAGTGTTGTTTTAGTCATTTTAAGAAGTTGAAAATGACTAAGTGCATTTATGTTTGAAATAAAAAATTATATATATATATATATATATATACATACACATTTCTGAAAATAATAGAACTACAAATATAGAATAATAAATTTACTAACAAATAATTTTTTTTTAAAAAGGGTAAACAACCACATGGTACCACTATTCGTATGCTTAAATGTTCCACCATGGATTTGTTAACTAGATTAGATCCATAAAGTGAACTCTTGCGGCAACATTTCCCTTCTCCACACATTAGCAATATTTTTTAATCTGATGTGGAATGAAAAAATATCATCGCTTAATTCTCGACGTATCATATCTTTTTTTTTTTATGGGCATTCATATATTACAATCATCCAAAGTGTACCGTTGTCCTGCTTAAGACAGTGCTTCAGGAATGTAAAATGAGAAAAAAATTGTGGGATACCATGATAATAAAAAAAAGAAATATTTTAGGAATTTAGCAATTGATAGGAAATAATATGAGCAAAGTTGAAATATATACATATGAAGGAGGATAGCCGGTAGAAAAAATGATCGAAATATAAGATTAATAGTGCAAAAATATAAATATTATTTAATAAATGACTTTTTTCTCAAAATCTGTAATCCGACATTTTTTCCTCCCCGTACCGCATTTACCAAAGGCCAAACGTCCCTAAATGTGGAGGTTAAATTGCCGGAGTACATAATCAGAAGCCAGAGCAGGAAGTGTCAGCTGGTGATGAATGGGGACATCATAATTTCATGATCTTGCTTTTTGATGACCTATGGCCCACCCTTAGATAGTGGTAAGATCACGTTTGTCGCTGGCATGAAAAGATCCACTTGAGTATTGTGTTGCTTACAGTACACGGTACCTTCTCTCTCCAGTCCTCCTTTCTCTGCAAAGTTAAAGTTAAAGTTGTGTGCAGCAAATCGTGACCGATCACACCCCGTTTTAGGAGAGACACAGCCGTATAATTATAGACCGAAACGGAAAAAAATTCAGGTAGATCACAATTTGAGAGCTTAAGTAGCACACTTGCCAAAAAAATGGCTTGTTAGTTCCGATCATGGCCTGTTACTATTAAAATTAGAGTACCAATTAAACTTCACGATGCTAGCAGAATTTTAAAATTTTTTAATATGCGTAGTATAGCAAAGGTGTGTGTGTTGATGCAAGGTCATGTGGTTTGCAACGACTCTTTAAAAGTAGAATGCCAACTTAAAGGCCAGATTAAAATCACTAATGGGTGAGTGGAGTCATTCTAAAGGATGAAAGGGCTAGCATCTAATGTCATTAAAGCAGCGTACGACCACCATTGAGCCAATGTTGTTAGAGCAAGCTGCCGTGTAAGTTAGGCCCTGAAAGGAGGAGATGCTGATATGATAGAAGGCAAAAGGATATTCTCGTGTCAAATTTCTTTAGCTCGAGCTTTGCTTATCTTTGTTTTCTATCATGTGTGTCAAAACTACAAGTACAATACTGGAAAACGAGCAAAGTGCAAGGTGTGTGTGTGTGTCAAATACAGATATGCAGCTGCGAGATGATGAATCTTGGCCTGAAGATCTCGTTGCCTAAGCTTTCAAGGTATTAGCAATGTCGATGACAAATCGATATCTGACATCACCTCTAGCAAGCCTCTCCATGGCTGTGTTCACATAGTCTATGGATATGACCTCGGTATCGGCAGTTATATTGTTTTTACCCGCGAAATCTATCATCTCTTGTGTCTCTTTCATTCCTCCAATTCCACTTCCAGCAACAATCTTTCTTCCTGTATAAACGTTGAAGACGATAGAGAGATTATAACATCAAATTACTGATAATTTAGAATTGGATGCCTGGCTATATCTGATCTGAATGCAACATTCCTGCAATGATGGGTAATCCAAACAGTCTAGAACTTCGTACTGGAAATATGAATTACTAACTAACCCATGATTAAAGGAATGATTGGAAGCTCAAATGGCTTGTCCGCTGCTCCCAACACAATCAATTTTCCGTTTGGCGCTAAGAGATCGATCAGTGGCAGCAGGGAGTGGGAAGCTGAGACTGTGTCGATGATGCCATCCAAAGTGCCCGTGGCTGCCTACAACCACAGCAAAAGATGAAAACAGACGCATTTCAACCTTGTTAAATTCAGAGCATTGACTATAGTTAGTCGTTCAAATCCAGTAAGAAGTATAAATCAAAAAAAAAAAAAAAAAAAATCCAGTTAGAAGAATGGCAAGCATTTAGCTTCACGAGTTCGAGACCAGAATCCTAGAGTACAACTAAGAATTCACCAAGGAGTTCCATCGAAAGAGGGGGAAAAAAAGAATTCACCAAGGAGGACTATGTATGCCTTTGGGAGGTGTGTTGTAATCAGGATCGATTATCCTACACTAATCAAATGGGGTTAGTCATTAGTGAGTGAATTCCCACGTTACTTATGTCGGGGATGAGTTCTCCTAGTGCAGAGCCAGCTCACAGATGGCTGAGGCTGGAGAGCATAGTAGAATGTTAGAATCCATTGTCCCAAGCTAGTATTGGGAGGTTGATGTGTTAGTTACATAGCCTTGGGGTAAAATGATGGTCAGCCTAGCTAATTACATAGCAACATGGGATACAAAAAACCCTTCACTCTTCCCTAAAGATGGTTAGGTAGAAAGATGCTCCTAAGCTTAACTGCAACTAACCTCCATTTTCTCTAGTTCTCTGCTCACTAAGAATTTGTCTGCGCCAAGTCGTTCAACTGCTTCCTTCTCCTTGTTTGGTGATGTGCTTATCACTGTAACTTTTAGGCCAAAAGCCTTTGCGAATTTCACAGCAACATGGCCCAAACCACCTAGGCCAACGACACCCAAACTCATGCCAGGTTCACAAAGGCTGAAGTACTTCATGGCACTGTACACGGTGATACCAGCACAGAGCAACGGTGCCAGACCGCCTAGAGGCAGGTTGTCTGGCAGCTGGACGACGAAGTGCTCATCGACAACGACAAAATCAGAGTACCCACCATACGTTTTTGTGTCATCACAGTGGACGGCACCATAAGTGAGAACCTGTTTTGGGCAATGGTGTTCAAGATCCAGGTTGCAGCTTTTGCAATCTCGGCAGGAGCCAACCATGCACCCAACGCCGACCTTGTCACCCATTTTGAACCTTGTTACATTGCAGCCCAGCTCAGTGACAAGTCCAGCTATCTCATGGCTGGTTACATTGAAAGATGGATACATGAGACAGTGTCAGACATTGGTTTTAGTTGTCAGTTGATGGAGCTGTGTCACAAAGGAGTGCTTACCCAGGCACAACAGGGTATGATATCACCCCGAATTCGTTCCTGGCGTGGTGAAGATCGGTGTGGCAGATTCCACAGTAGAGTATCTTTATGACCACGTCATAATCACCCTTGGCCCTGCACAGCTTGCCTTGTCACAATAACACGAAACGCTTTTATATATTTCTCAACTGGTGTTGGTGTGAGCGAGCCTTCAAGGGCGTGATATTCTATTGTAAGACGCAAAAGAAAAGAAAAGAAAACGATACCTCCTGGAGAAGTTGAAGGGTGAGAGAATGCCAGAGCAATCTCTGGCTGCCCAACCAAAAGCCTTCTGGGGATGTTCATGCTCTTCTTCCGAAGCAGACTTCGCCATCTTCTATTTTCGTTATTGCTGTGCAACGGAATGACTCCGCCTCAACATTTTAAAGCGAACGAATGACAGTTGTCGTTTGAATTACTGGCGAATAAGACAAAGGCTTACCAACCGTGCTCTCGGCCGCTGCCATCTGCGTCACAGACATGATGCACGTGGGAGGAAACGGAGGATGGCAGGCGCCAGGCCACCATCTATCTGATTTCTCATAACGAATTTCTGGGCCGAAAATTTACTTAAGGCCCGAATCACAATTTTTAAGACAATTTCTCAATCTTTTAATTTTCAACACAACTGTAGCACCCGCCGCGAGCGCTACGGTGGGCTCGGAATAGTTTTCCTCGCCTTAGAAATCTAGATCGTGTTGGATGAGTTTTCAACGCCACCAAGACAGCAGCGTGGACTTAGTTTTCCTGCATCAACATGGGATAAAATACGTTAGGATTCACGGTTTGTAGATAAATTTGGCATATAGGCGTTTTCTCGTGAATTCAGCGGCATAACGGCTAAGACGGAGCTTTTTATACACGGGTCAAGTCACGAATTCGGCAGCGTGTTATGCTGGAACTATGGACCCGCGTGCGCCCGCCTTGCTGGAGCATTAACTCAAGCAAACGCGTTAGTATTTACGCAAAATAAAGAAAATGAAGTCGCCACTAATCTTAAAAGGGAGATTAGTCCCTGTTTTCAATGAATAAAGACACCGGTCTTGCAGATCTGGGATCCCGGTCTTCGGATTAAAATGGATATGACAGAAATCCGTTAACCCGAAGCCGTTTACATCAGCATGAAAAGGAAAAAATAAAATAAAAGATCTGAAGAAGAGGGAGAGAGAGAGAGAGAGAGAGAGAGAGAGAAGAGGAGAAGCGGGGTGTCGGGGTTTGGCTGCAGACTCCCGTCCTCCCCCTTGGGGATGCCTCTTCATGTCCTGGAAATGAGAGCTTAGCTCCCCTTTTATAGATGTGGAGTAGGCCTCTTTGTGGGCTTGTAGCTTGTTGGGCTTATAGCACTTGGGATTGAGCTTGTTGGACTTGTGGCACTTGGGCTTGAGCTTGTTGGACTTGTAGCACATGGGCTTGAGTTTGAGGTGAGATCATGGGCCTTGGGCCATTTGAGATGCTTGGACTTGGTCCATAGGCTTGAGCTTGGTGGGCTAGAGCTTGGCTAAGCCCGTTGCTTTAGGTGGGCCGTTGTAGAGGCCCAAAGTTGTAGAGAAGCCTGCTTCTGAGGCTTGGTGGGCTGGATCTGACGGGCTAGAGTTTGGCTAAGCCCGTTTGCTGAGTCTGGTGAGTTGATTATGGTGGGCTGTATTGTGGAGCCCGTTGAGGTGGCCTGTAGGAGCTTCGCTCTTTGTGGGCCGAATCTAATTTGTTGAAAAAAGTCTGTTTTGAGGCTTGGTGAAGCTTCGCTCCCGTTGGCTGAGTTCGGAAGAGCCTGCTTAGCTTGCTTGAATCTCTTTTTGTCTTGAATTTGTTTGGGCTTAGATCTTGTCTCATTTTATCCATCTTTGGGCCCAAGGGTGGGTTGTCAACAACAACTTTACTAATTTCCAATGCAACTTTACTTATTCCCAATACACATCATTATATTTTTATCCTAGATACACATTCGTTTAAAAAATATTGTATTTTTTTTTTGAAATAGTCTCTTAAGCCTTTGCAAGAAAATAATATTCGTGTCCCCGGACGGAATTCCCTACTTTCTTTTTAAATAAATATGCAGCCTCACATATATCTTTCTTCCGGTTAGCCACATGGAAGATACAGATGGAGCCCACATATATATTGACAAAAAATTTTAAATATATATATTTATCCAGGATACATTGCGGCTAGCCACAAAGGATGGGCACTCAACTTCAAAATTTGCATATTTAATCACCACATTGCAAGCAATTAGGCACTAGATTGCAACCGTGAGTTAGTGTTGTTATTTTTTACGCGACTAGAAAACAGCCCCTTAAATGTATCATTAGAGTCACAAAAGAAGGGGGTCCACTATGTAATCTTGTGTTGTTGGTCATCCAACCAGCAGAATTCCGGATCTGCTCTCGGTAGTCGATGCAAATGGTGAATAACTGGCAGGAATTCTGATTCTATATCACATATACAACCGAGAGAATTCTACAGATGCTAACAAGAACGGATAGATTACAGAAGAACAAATTCAACAAATTCAATAGAATGAGATGTATTTGACCATACAAACAGCGTCGAACAAGAAGATGAAATACTGCTATTGATCCAAGGGTAACCACTCCAGCTCTAGATGTATCTCCCCAGACTCCACATTTTGCAGCTTCAGAGAGACCTCCTGTTTCACCGTCCCATCAACAATGTTGATGGTGCTGTCCCGGAGGAGCGCATTGTCATCAGATTTCAGCCATTTCCCAATCTGCATGTTCTCATACATCTCCGTGTCCTCGAAAGCTGTGGCTGCTGTAACTAATGGTTGGATGTCTATTTCCGCTTCTCCCATGATGTCATCGGCGGAAAACGTGTCATAATCAAACACTTCCTACTCAAAACAGAGAAATTCGTGCTTATAAATCAGGCTCCTCTAACAGCTTAATGTGCTTTAAAACCATCTGTGTAAAATCAAAATTTCCAAAAACATGAAACCTGGCTATCTCATTTTTGCCATTATCTAGATTTTCCCAAACATGTGGCAGAAACACGAGATGTAGTGGCACCTCAATATCTGGCTCCTCTAGCAGCTTATAAATCTAACAGAGAAATTCGTGCTTATAAATCTGGCCCCTCTAACAGCTTAATGTGCTTTAGCCATCTGTATAAAATCAAATTTTCCAAATACATGAAACCTGGCTATTTCATTTTTGCCGTTATCTAGATTTTCCCAAACATGTGGCAGACACAAGATGTAATGGTGCCTCAATATGCCTGCCTAACTGAGCCCAAGCAAAAAGGACAAGCTGCCCCATCAGGTGGGTTCCATGAAAACAAATTAATCAATGACTGAAAGAGTCAAATCTGCATAAAGGTGCCTGATGGTATTTGTTGTTGACAATGGTGCTATTTTGGGTAACGTCATGGGTTTATGCAGCATCAGCCATAATTGTTACAACCCAAAATGCGATGATCTGTAAACTGATTCAAGAGACACTTGGACAGATGGACCTGAGAACTTGTTCAATAACTGCAAGTCGTTCATGCAAGCCACAATAAACAGTGACAATGCAGGCCAGACCAAAGACTTAGTCGGAGAGCAGGTCGGCAGACTGAAAAGTTAAACAGCAGTCTCACCAGTTTCAGAGCCCCATAATTTTGTGGTACTGACAACATAAGCTCTTCATTCCAAATGGGATTCAAGTTGCTATTGATGACTTTTGTTTGTGCCCTCTGTAATATACAAGATAGCCAAAAAGAACAATCAATTATCATCAACATGAATAACTAAAGCCATCATTGAGGGAGAAGAGTGCAGAAACTTTAGCCTCCCTCATAAGTCTAAGAAAACTGACTAGAAGTAACAACACATGGAAGCTTTCTCACATGATCATAGTTTGGACCATTTTAATGCTAAAGCCCTCAAGTACAAATCTCGGATTTGGTACCAAAGTCCAAAACATGCAAAAAGTGATTTTAAATGGGTGGAAAACTGTATCTTTACTCTGAACATGACGAACCTGTTGCCCAATAGCCATAACAACATAAGGATCACTGCTCCGCAGATCCCTAACTGCCAAATTTGTGCCTTTTATCACTTTTACTTTTAGTAGTCCAATGAATTCCACCATACCAACCTGCATTCACTCCCGTTCACAATTTCTAGTAAGACAATCATGGAATTCCTTCATGAGATCATCTTATGCTAATGTTAGAATGAAAATGTGAAGCCTAGTTACAGTCGTAGAAATGATGATTCTACTTGCACTATACGTGCCATTGGCATGCATGATCTTGCTCAGTCATCAACCAGTCTACACATCCTATGGCCATACGAACAGGCATGGCCAATTCATATATGCATAACAAGTTGGAAAGAATATGATGTTCGACCAGAGGTATAGGATCAACATAAATCATGCTCTGTTGAGTAGCCTGATTTTCTAGAAACGACATGCTTTGAGCTGGTGTTTCTTAATAAGAATGTTATAACTGCTTATTGACCAGTCTACACATTCCTGTGCTATAGCCTTATAAACAGGCTTGGCCAAATAAAGCATATCCGTAAAACAAGTAGGAATGGTTATGATGGTCAACCAGGGACATAGAACCAAGATAAATCATGCTCGATTGAGTAAACCCAGCCTGATTTTCTGGTTGCCACATGCTAATGGGCTAATTTTTCTTATTAAGAGGGGTGTGTACAAATGCAATTTGACAAATAAGATCAGAAATAACTTGCCAGCACAAGATAAAAATCAAGGCAAAAGAATCCAACCCATTCTACCTGATTTGGAAATATACCTCAAGCAGTAGAACAAAATTCAGAATTCTGCCATGTTCTGATTCAATGATGACAATTGTAGCTCAGAGGCAGGAGTTACGATCCAATTTCTTAAACTAAGAATTAAAGGGTGCCCACATTGAAGGAAGGAACATCAAATGTATTCCATGAGAAACAATAAAGAATAAGTGTACATGGAAATTTACCGTCTTCTTTGACATTATGTGAAAACTATTCATGCTCTTTTCAGAACCACTGGTCGAGAGAGAGGTCTTGGCAGAAGAAAATGACATAATCCTCAAACTTGGTTTCAAGAATTCCTGCAGCTCATATTTGGACCTATGCAGAAAGATGTGAGCAACATAAGGCCAGTTACATTAGAAATTATAGCTTCATGTCATAATCCTATGACAAGTGAGTTTTTCTTTTTTAAAAATAAAAAACTATTCAACCTAATGAACTTTGTGCGCTCCTCATTACTCGAGTTGGGTCCAGGCTTTGGAAAACCTGGTGGAAGATTAGCCTCATAGATTGCATTCGCAGAGGAATTCCCACCAACTTCAATCATTGAGTCAAGTTCATTCTCAGACCACTCATCCAAAGTCACAGACAAAACCTGAATAACAAAGAAACAAGAAATGTCTGCTCAATGTTGTTCTAGCATATTTTATACTAAAGTCAACCCAATACTGATAAGAGGAAGGGGAAAAGATGTGTGAATAAAAACTCAAATCCACTATATTGAACAGTAATTTGCTAACATTAAGAATCAATGCAATTCTAAAATATTCATGTGGCCCTTCTTCTTAGCATTATCTATTACATAGAACTACTTTCTTCATAACTCAGCTGAGATGATTTCAAAAATTTGCATGAACAAAGTGCCAGAAATCAAACGAATTGGATTCTTGGTTGGTAGTCCTGAGGAAGTAATCAATCCAGAATATTAAAAAGCTTATAATCTTGCAGATTTCAGGGGGCAAGGAATAGCCGAATAGCTGATCATGATCGTGATTGGTTCAATTTCACTACGGAACACGGATTAAGCAAACCAAAATGGCATATTCATTTGAGGTCAAGCCCTGAGAATGTTGTGCTAAGCTTATTTGCAAGGAAAAAAAAAGTTCTATGGATTTAGTCAAATTGAAGGAATTCTACATACAATTTAGAATGATAGAAATATGCAGACGTCTCCCCCATCAAAAGATGATGCTGATGAAGATTTGGTCATTGCATATAGATACTAGAGGTTTTGTTTTATAATGACAATTATCGTCATAATGCACTGGTAAGGTACAGTGCATGTTAAGATACCTTTGAGATGTGAGTGCCCAGACTTCTGTGCACACCACAGCATCTTAAGCATATGAATACTCCTATATTTGCGGACCTGAATGGACAAAAAAAGTTTTTAAATATCACAATATTTTATACTAGCACATGTCAAACCATCAAAATGTGTGATAAAACAAGAAATCCAAAGTAAAAAATCCAAAATTCTGGAACTAGGATTATAGGAATAATTAATACCATGGTCTTGGAACTTACGCCCACTTAGGATCTGGAGCACCACAATCAGCACAAGTACGGTTATCACTTTTAAGCAAGAGTTCTTTCAGTCTCTTTAAATGACCTACAGAACATATGGTGAAGTTGATTGTTAGGAAGTGCATGGTCTAATTCATGTTACATGTACCACTAAAACCTTGGGAGTTATTCAAATCCAATAAATCATTAGCCAGGTACATGACTTAACATGTAATCATTGTTTAAATGTTCTTTTTCCTCTCCTTTGACAATTGGAGCCTCACAATGATAGACAGAAGAGCTAAATTTGCCCCATGTCGCATACCCATGAAAACTAAACAGCCACTTATGGCCTTACCAACGGGGCCACAGAATACCAAAGTCAACACTCAGCAGGAACAAGAGGAAACATGGTCTAATGTACCATCTGTGATCTCAGGAACTCTTTTTTATTTTTATTTATTACTATTATTATTTCACTAAGACCTATTCCAAGGTTTTTCTTTCCTGCAAACGAGTTATTTAGAAGTCCATTGTTACTAGTTTTGGAAACAGAAACAACCGAAAAATCAGCAAATGCTGAACATGTTAGCTACAAGTATCTAAATACCTGAAGGAGTTGTCCCATATTCATAGTGACGATTATTCATTGCTTTCTCTAGAAGCCAAAATCACCGGACAGCTACTTCCTCAACCTGTACTCTTTGCTCTCTCTAGAAGTCAAAATCAACCTGTACTCTTTGGCTCTGAAAACAACACGGTCGCATTTGAACAACAAAGGTCATAATTTGAAACCACAGCAAATAACAGAGAGCTTTCTGACATTGAATGAAAAATGCATTTCAGATTCCTTCATCTAAAAAATTCCACCTAGAAAGATAAAAAATTTCATGTGTGACACATTCCTTCCCGCAAAGACATCCTGATAGGGTGATACACGTACGTTTCCCTTTCACCCAGAAACTAAGCCGCACCTCACCTTTCTCGACAGTTAAATGGTGGGCCCGTGATGAGAGTTTCCCTTGTCAAACCTCTTCTTTGATTGTTGGCTAAATCATCAATATCGCACCGGTCGAGATTCGCAATCGCCAAAGCACAAGACTTTTGTTGATACGGACTACCAGATAAGCGGTCTCGATCTGCCAATACTCAGAAGGGAGAAAAAAATCCAGGGCAAGCATCATACACCAACGCAAACTTAAAACTTTTTTTTTTGCCCCGACATGCCTGCTACCTCTCTCATTTTGCTCTACCCAAATGTCATTTCCAAAGAAGAAAGAAAACACGAATAGAAGGAATAAGCCCGGAAACCATATCTACAAGACTGAAAAGGACAAAAACTGAGAAACCACAAAAGAAGAATAGCATCGAAGAAAAGGCAGGAAATGGAAGCACCGAAGAGAACAGGGAAGCAGGAAGATCTAAAAACTACACTGGAAGCTAAGATAAGATCAGATGATGAATTACCTGAGAGAGAATTCTGACAAAATCCGATGGATATCTCAGCTCGGAACAAGAGGGGAAGAGAATAATGAGCTTTTGGTGCCTTTCCAGCGAACTGGAAACGCATGATAAACGTCGTTTTCAAAGCCGCTGTCGTGCAGATACACGCCTTTTAGGCTGACTGATACGGGTTACGGGATCGTTGGAAAAGGCGCACGGCTCGCGTCGTGCACATCGGAGCACTGGATTTGGCTCCGTGCCTTGAGCTGCAGCGTAGGAAATAGAAGGTGGTGGAAGCCTTGCTGGCAAAGGAACAATATAAAATATACAACAGGTCAGATAAATAATTTTTTTTAAAAAAAATGAACAATAAATAACAAGGCAAAGTTGTACAGGGAAGTGAATTTTTTTTATAAAAAAAATTAATTTTTTCTAGAAATTTAATCTGCTTTTTCCATCACTCAACCATAACCATGTGAAAAGGGTTAAGTTGGTGGGGTTCAAGTTCAACACCTAATCAACAAGGTTGATTACATGCCCAACTGCCCAACTGCTTTTGCCTTGTGTGTGTCACCAAATCATACAAGCTAAAGCTAAGACCGATCTCAATGCCAATGTGGGCGTTTTTTGGAAGCTTCATCGATTTGGGTTGAACTTCGAAGGCGACGGCTGCAGTGAGGTTGACTTTGGTTGGGATCCAATCAACTGAGGAGCTGGAGAGTCCTCAATCCAACATTATTTCTTTAATCTGTGTACGGGAAAGAAATGGTAAGTAGGTACCTTTATTTTCATACATACGGGTCGTAATCAATGTTGAGGAACTACGTTGCGGTGCGGGAGACCAGACTAGCTAAGCCGCCGCAGCGGACGGCGCCCTCGTCATGGCGTGGGAGCTTGCGATTCCGAATGCCATGTCGCGGATTTGCGTCGGACGGCACCGTGCAGCCGACGCTTCCTTCTAGAGAGCGGAGACTTCTCGACGGTGGAGTGTGGACACGCTGGTGGTGACCTGACCAGGTGCTCAAACCCTTCCGAGAATATAATAGAGGAGTTGGTGTACGTTCACCCTCAATATTTTTTAAAATTAAAATATTTTAATTAAATTTTTTTCACTCCTCATAATAAGAAGTGATGCGGTTAGCATCGGCTAAATAATGACTTACTTAACTTATCTTTAAAAACTTATTAATTTTTTTTTACTTTTTTCTTCTTGCAAGTATATTTAATATGTAAAATTTAAACAAAGTTTTATCATTTTTAGATATGTATATATATCTTTTTAATTTTTTTAATGTAAGAGAATTTTAGCCATTTTTAATGGTTGAGAACGGCTAAAATTCTCTTATATTTAAAAATATAAAAAAATATGTGCATATATCAAAAAATGATAAAGCTTAGTGTATACATTAAATATATATATATATTAACAAGTTTATAAGAAAAAGTTTTAAAAATTTTTAAATAAATCTTTTTAGATGAGCGAAGTAAGCCATTACTTACCTCGAACTAACAAGATCATTTCTTCTTAACAATTATTTTATTTTTAATTATCTCTTCATATATTACTATACAGCTATCCTACATTTTAATTATTTTTATACAACTAATTTTTTTATTTTCTTTACTCATCATTATTATCCATATTATATCATATTATTTTCTCCAATTTAAAAATTTTTTACACCTAAAATTTTATCTCTTATAAAAATACCCTAATTATGTGCATAACTTTTTTCCTATTGGTATCACACGTCTCAGCCTTTTGGAAAAAATTTCTCTATATAAAGGGGGTGTTTGTAATGATAATTTTTTTTTGAATTGAATGTGTATCTGGGATAAAAATGTAGTTATTTGTACAGGGAATGAGTAAAGTTATATTAAAAATGATAAAGTTGTGTTGGAAGTTGAAAAAATTGTTTTAAAAACTGAAAAATTACCTTAAGAATGATTATATAAATTCAATTCAAGAATTTTCTATAGTTTGTAACAGTTAGTAAATTCATCGAGGCATCATGGGCTCCTGTCAAATTGCAAAAGAAATAAAAAGGATTTTTCTTTTATTCCTAAATGCTTCTTAAAATAGGCAGCACTCAACCAGCCAAGTTGATAAAGAATCTCGCTTTTGTGCATGAGATCTTGGCTTTGAATTCTGTTAGGGGAAGTGTATTTTAATTTTTAGAATAACGTCTCCGTATATAATTGTGAATATGTGAACGGATGCCGTGTGTATAGTATGCAGAGTGCTTGCCGATAATAATTATCTTCCTAAAAAATTAAATAAATAAACATTGTATGCATGAATACCTTATTACGTTAGTACGTTGTACCATGCTAAACTATTGATAAAAAAAAGAAAAAAGTGCTTAAATAAGGTAAGCGTGTGCATAAAGTCTATGAATATGTTGGCAATCATGCGATAAAATAATTAACATAAAAATAAAATAAAATTGAGTCTCCATTAATCATAGGTAGATTAGGACCCAATTGTTGTATTGAAACTGAAATGACACTGGTATTGTAGAAAGGGGATTGTTATGAAAAGTTTTTAATATAAAAAATTTTAAATAGGTAAAAGATGATGTTATATAATAAAGATAATAACAAAGAGTAAAGATAATAGAATTAGAATATATAAGTTAGCTTCGTTAAGATAATAGAATTAGAATATATAAGTTAGTTGTAATGATAATTGTGTAGAAATGATTGAAGAATAAGATAATTGTATAGAAAGATAAGAAGAAATAATTAAAAATAAGATAATTATAAAAAATGAAAAAATTTAGTTTGAAATTTTTTTATTGTAAATAAACATAGCCTTCGTTAGCTATGAGGAAATAATAAAGACTTTGGACTGGCTTGCGAGCGGAGGAGACTCTTACTGGGGAGATGACTTCCACTTATCTATTGAGTTTTGGAGGCTGATGTGGCTTTCCACGCTGCTGCATTTTACTGGCCAAACGTGTGAACTTGGATGTTGCATTTGGATTTACTGTTATTCTTCTGGTCCGTAGGATGGGGTGTTGAATAAACGGTTGTGCCATAACGGTTTGCTTATGAGTCAAGCAATTATGCTTGTTTGCCAAGCAAATGCGCTCATTATGGATGGCTGCTGTTGGCAGCATATATTGTCCGTCAGATTCATCCCATTGTATCCTATTGTTATGTTTTTCTTTTGATTTAAACTAAGTGTATTTTGGAAGCTATAAAATTTTGGATAAAATTTTTTTTTATTTAAAAGCTTTTAAAATAAGAGAAAATTGTGTAATATGGTAAAGGTAACGATGAAGAGTAAAAAGAATAAAATTAAAATAGATATGTTAGTTATATGAGTAGTTTCAACTTACATACAATTTAAATGTAGGGTACAGTAAATTAAATGAATAAGCGTGTTTCAATCATTAATAAATTAAGACTGGATTGAGTTTAGAATGAGTTATTTAATTTCAATTTAGGTATGAGATGTAAGATGAAGCTCGATTAAAGTCTTAGTTTAGGGCCTCTTTGGGCAGATAGTAGAATTACTGCACGGTATGCCTAAATAAAAAAAACATTGATTTGTAGCTTATTGTTTTCATGCTTTTTGGATCTTTTAACACTGGTAACTCGGGCTGAATGAATAAGCTCAGCCAAACGTCTCCAGAAAAACGGAGGACTCGGCGCTTCTTACGAAAGTTAACAGACCCTAATAGCTTACTTTAATTGTAAAACACAATTACGCTTCAATAGAAAATCAGATTTTTTAATTCGTTAAATGATCGTGCTCGTTGAACATTTGTATTAGAAAAAGAATTTAAAGAGTATGTCCGGTTTCATGTGAAGGACGGAATATTTAAAATACATTTCGCCATACATGACCACCTTGAGCAACCGGCATTGGTCATATGCGCGAGGGCGATCGATACACATATTAAATAAACTTATATTAACAGTTGTGTAAATTCCTAAAAATTTTAAAAAAAAATAGGTGCATGCAACCAGGTGCATCAAGGCTCAACACACCCGGTTGCATATGACGGGAGACCCTTGCACAACCATACTTTTTTTTTTTTAGACTAAGCAATTAAATGGGGGTGTAACAATTATAATATAAAATTATAAATGAGGAAGCTTCTATAAAACTCCTTTTTATGAAACGCCTTCTATTTTGTAAATTTTGATGGTTGATAGAAAATCCACTACATCTATTGTATTTAACATCATTTACAGTATCTTGAAAACCTTTTTATTTTTTAAATTTTACTGTATACGGATCTCATCTATAAATGTGTAAAATCAACGTAATAAAATAATTCAATATTAAAATATCAATTTTATAGTAATTTTTTCAACATCTAAACTATCTAAAATATCAATAATATATAGATAAATGATCCTATAAAGTATTGTTACATTCTAATACATTTGTGAATAGATCTAAACATTTTTCATAATTCATACATTAATGCATCTATTTTTGAGTAAATGTGACCTATCCACATATTGAATTGATATGAAACTTGGTCTACTAGTTAAACAAATGATGTTAAATATAATGAATAAATTGAATTTTCCATCAATAATCAACATTTCAAAAATAAAAAAAGTTTCACAAAATTACTTCTATATTCCCGAACTACACAACGTCCATTCATATGTATCATATCATGTTAGGCTAACCATAACTATTTTCAACTTGAGGGTGTGTTTAGTTTAGCATAAACTTTTCAATCAAAAACTTTTCGTTATTTATAACTATTCTAATTTTTAATTATTTCTTCACATTTTTCTATAAAAATTACCTACTTTTTAATTATTTTCAAACAACGACCTGTACAATAACTTATCTATTTTAACTTTATTATCTTTACACATCATCATTAATCTTATCGTATTGCATCCTTTTCTATCAATTCAACAGCTTCTATATAAAAATAAAAAAAATAAAAAAAACTTTCATCAAAAAATATTATTACTTTGCAAACATAACCTAAACTTGAAATCTTCAAAACATTTTTTGTTTTTTTGGGTGCTACCAAAAGTTCCACGCACAACCCTGCAACGACTCAAATTGAAGCATTGGATTATAGTTCCCGACGTCATCCAAAGGATGAGCAGGAAAAAAATGCTGATAACTTCTTGAGATCATCGTTAATTACTGATCTAATAATCAATCATTAATAGCAATAACAATAATAATAACAACAACATCTGCAATCTCGCTTCCTTCCTTTACCTAAAAAATCTGCTGCTTGGGGCATAGGATGCAGATGATGCCTATCTGAATCATCAGTCACAGAAAAACAATACCGGAATCGTCAAAGAAATGGAAAGGGAAAATACCCACCCATTCTGTTATTGGGCATGCCACCCTCCAATGTCAATAGACTTCCACATGCCACTGTTTGTTCTTCTTCAGCTGTCCCAGCTTCTCATCCCAGCTTTCCCCCCTCTCCTCTGCAACTCTCTTTAGCGTGTCCTGGATTCCTGGCATCATGCCCTTCAACCCACAGAAGTAGATGTGCGCTCCACCATCCAGAAGCTTGAATATTTCATCACTGTACTCTTCTATCTTATCTTGCACGTACATCTTTCCACCCCTCCGGTTTTTCTGCTCCCTGCTGAGAGCACGATCATATCTGAAATTATCTGGGTAGTCCTGAAGGTAATTGGAGAACTCATCATCATAGAGGAGGCTGTCTGTGTTTGCCACACCAAGGAAGAGCCATGCAAGGCCGCCAAATTTGAATGTGGGCACAGACTCCATGAACATGCGGCGGAGGTAGCCACGGAAGGGTGCCACACCTGTCCCAGTTGCAATCATAATATGGATAGCATTTGGATCATCTTCAGGCAAAAGCATTATCTTCCCAGATGGACCTGTGTCATCCAAAATGTGACTGTAGCATAAGACTTGGAAAGTTGTACATTTCTGAAGAAAGACTCGTGAGATCACTGGCATCAGTCAGTGATGCTGGTCAACAATCAGTACCCTGGTGCACGATGGATTACACCACTACCTCTGGATGGGCCTCAGTTATAGGAGTGCTACATGAATAGCCCATTCATTGAAGAAGGCAGGTTAGCCAAAAGAATTATTCTCTCTGATCCAGCATCACATGGCACCTTCTCTGATCAACCATAGTGTGAAAATTGTAATTTGGCTTCCAGAATGAAAACAAACTTTACCTGTGATTAGAACTTTGTCCCCTGGTTTTGAGTCACAAAGATAATTGCTGCAGATACCCTTCTTCGATGGGTCCTCTTTCCCGGTCTCAGGGTCATAGTAAACAGCACGGCGGACACATAAACTAGCAGTCTTGCCATCAAATGAGTCCCCATATCTAGTTGATGCAATTGAATAAAGTCGTACATTTTGTGGTGCCCCAGGTTTCTTTGGGTTTTCACCCTGCATAAAAGCAGATATTCAAAGATCAAAGTGCTTTGGAACATAACATCATTTGTCAGTAAGTAAAAAGCTGTGACAAAAAAAAAATCACAAATTGATTTGTAACCAATTTCCGGTTTTCTGGAAAAGCAGACATGAATGTGACAAGTTCAGAAGAATCCATCTACAAATGTGCTAAGGCCTTCAACAAGGACTCAGCCAGCCATTATTCACTATGCAACTCATTTGCACAAGTTCTTTCCCTTGTTTTCCCTTTAGGCAGTGAACATCTTTTATCCACCTTTTATATAAGCACAAAATAGTGGGATTCCTGAGTAAGAAAGGTTTTCTAAAATACTTAAATTGTAATGTGAAAAAGACGATGTACTGTTTAACTCGTAGACCTCCGCAGAATCACTGATATTTACCAGGAACAACACAGGTAAAACTTCCATAGAAAGGTTGGTAATAAACTACTTACAGGAGGAATAACACCATAACTCTGCCCTTCCCAGTATGGCACATTGCCACCATGATCAATAACAATATGGCATGTCTCACCAGGGGCTTTTGGGCCTACGATTCTTTCAACTGATACAATTGTTGCAGTATAAGGTCCCTTGGGCTTGTATATATTGAGGGGAGGTTCTTTTGCATCGTCGAGTTCTAAAGGTGAAACTGCAACCTTTGATCTGCTGGCTTGTTGTACAGACATGCGTACTGTATAATGTCTTCTTGATTGTAAAGTCTTGGTTTTCAGCTTGACAGGTGAGAGCATCCATGATTTATCAAGAAAGCTCAGATTATCGGACTGCAATTCAGTAGAACAGTGACCAACAGAAACTTAATTATCTTTTCCAGGGAATACAGCAAAAATTAACAACTGAGAATGCTAAAATGTTGGACTTATATCAAACACATGTTGGCTTCAGACAATGATTCAACAAATCATTTGATGCAGAAGTAAGATCAGCACACATATCCATGCACACAGCCTATAATTATCTACCCATTACCAATGTTAACGAAGCTATATGACAAACAAAGATTTTTTAAATACTAAGAATTGAATTGCAGGATTCTTATTTTAACATCTAAAGTCACACTTCGCTCTTATTATTATTATTATTATTATTATTTTGATTTTGCCAGAGCAGCAATGCTCAACGGCACCTGTAGGAGATGGGAGTCATACTTCACTCTTGTGTGTCCAGCAAATACAAAAAATAATAATAACAATGGTAAGGAAAAAATAAAGTAAAAATAAAAATTGTGAAATGATAAGTAAGAAAAGAAACTGGACTTTCTCAAGCAGAGTGCAACATCCTGCTCCTTACATCACTAATATTCTTGAACCAATATTTTCTTGTCATTCTTTATTTGTAGAAAGCTTGGGTGCGAAATATGAACATTGCACGCACTAGTATGAAACCAGCCACTTTGTATATAAAAGTTAAAGGCTTGGCTCTTTCTAATATATACCTTTTGGGACCCCTGCATAAACGTAAGATGCTCTGGGTTACAGGCTGCCACCTTTGTGTGATTTTTAATTTTGAATTTTTTTATCCTCATTTTGCATACCAAAGCTGTTTATTTTGCATGATTTTCACTTGTATCTGACTGTTAAACTCTTATGAACAGCATATATCATGTGGGCAGCGTATTGCTAGAACACAGAACAAACAATAAACCACCATCCAGGCCAAAATTCAAATATAAACATATATACTTGAAACATACACAGAAACCAACTCAGACTAACTGATTGAGAGAGTAAGTTACTGCACATCAAAACTTTTTAATTAATCAAGCAACCTGAGCCATCATCATCCATTATAGACACTTTTAATGTACGCATGAACTGAAAATGATTAACTGCATAAATAATGAAATAGAAACACCAGATTTAGACCTTTAATCCAGAGTGCCTTGGAATCGCATCATTGCCAACAGGAATAGACACAGATGCCTGCAACATGTCGCAATTGCTAATCAGTCAGGAAGTGCACTAAACACGAACAAGTCAAACAACCATTCTGTACCACATGCAGGCCAATCATTTTCCACTATGAACAGTTCTGCAACAATAAACGGTGATTGATGCTAAACATGGAGCACTATCGTAGCCTTAAAGACAGCCATGTGTGCAACTGAAACTAAGATGGGGTTAAAATTATCAAGCCGATAGCTACTTTGAAAGGTGGGTTCAACCTAATTTACTGCTCAGTATCACACAACACTTCCACAAATTAATAGGTGCTGATCAGATGCACCCGAGAGCATTGAGCCTCAATGCTCCTGGGCGCATACACTTATTTATAAAAAAAAAAAAATTTAATTTTTCATAAACTTGTTAATCTAAATGTATTTAACATAAGTATTAATTTTTACTATTTTTGGAGATTTTTAAATATTTATTTCGAATTTTTAAAAATCAGTGGCATTTTAGTAATTTAAAACTAATTTTTTAAAAAATCCGAAATAAATATCTAAAAATCTCCAAAAATGGTAAAAATTGATATATATGTTCAATACAATTAGATTAACATTTTGTAAAGAAATTTTGAAATTTTTTTTAAAAAAAAATAGGTGTATGCACCCGGGAGAATTGAAGCTCAGTGCTCACCCGAAATTAATTCAAGGATAGAAGTTTCTAGAAATTAAAGTAAAAGATTACAGAAACCTGTTATTGAATTTAAGAAGATTTCTCCATCAAGATCCAATTGCACCCAACAGAAACAAATAAACAAAAAGGAAACGAATAATAATAATAATAATAATAATACAGGAATGAATTATCGTAAATAAACAAATTCCAATTGATATCCAATCTTTAGTGAAATTAATCTATGAACAGAAATAATTTCAGAGGATGGAATCGATCAAAAAAGAAGCTTTCAGGGGGATCGAATCGATCAAGAAAGGGGCACGAATACTTCCCAGTCCGCTAACAGATCAAAACTTGATGTAAAATCAAATTTGAAAAACAAAAGGGGAGTGAACTCCAAAATTCAATCAAAAAATTGAAATGCTCCGAAATCAACAGAATATATGAGGGAAAAAATTTCTGAAAACAATTTTAAAAAAAAAATCAAGGCGCCACAAACCAAAAAACGAATTTGGGACAGCAGAGCTCCAGATGAACTGCACCAGCTCCAGGAGTGTGCAGAAGATCATATGCATGCACGCATTTACCATTTACCAAGGAAGAACCGACCCGAGAGACAAACTTGCAGTCCAAATTGCTAATGGACGGATCATGGCAGTTAGCTCACAACCTTTAAATGATCCTAGCTATTACCTGAACAACTCCATAAATGAACAACTCATAAACAAAGGATTCCTCCCATCAAACATTAGGAATCGCCTGTTTGCCAACAACCCCACCATGCCGACAACTCAGATAAATAAGAAAAAGAGCCTAACAAACTACAAGCCGATCTGCATGCGGATGATGGTGCGCAGCCCTCAAAGGAAGGGGATGGCCAGAGGTAACGGGAAGATTGGGGGAGAACATCAGGAAGATGGAAGTAGCAGGGCTTACAGGCCGCTCACCTGAATGATTGCGGAGTGGGCCATGATCTGCTCTGCTCCTCAAAATTGGAAGGCGCGAGTCGGAAGATCGTCGAGCACAGCCGCAGTGATGCTCGAGTTTTAATAAGAGCGGAGAGGGAGGGAGAGAGGACTTTTGGAGATAAGCAAAAGCCAGCACGAAAATCGCCGCGACGCCGATGGATGGAATGGCGGCTGCTGATGCTCGGAGCAGCCAGGAGCGCGGCTCTGTCCTTCCGTCGATTAAACACTAATTAACTAGAATTTTTAGCAAGGGCACTCGCATACAACCCGTTGCACAACCTGCACTCCATCTTTCCAGCCAAAGCCGTCCATTCCATCGCACGTGACTTTCGAGTTTACCCCTCGAGTGCTTTGAATCTGGACAAACAAAGTAACAAACCGTACAAAAATCAGTTGCTCTTTTGGGCATACATGTGTTTGGCTATGACGAAAGAAGTGGTGTGTGTGGAAATGAATAAAATTTTTTATGAAAAGTTTTGAAACGTAAAAGTTATCAAATCATGTGATATAATAGGGATAATGATGAGGAGTAAATATGATAAAATTAAAATAGATAGATTAATTGTATGGGTAGTTGTGTAGAAGTGATTGAAAAGTAGGGTAGTTGTATGAAAAAAATGTGAAAAAATAATTAAAAAATATGATAATTATAGAGAGTGAAAAATTTTAGAATGAAAAGTTTTTGGGTGTGTTTGGTTGGAGGTAAAACTTTTGATGAAAAGTTTTGGAGGTAGAAGTTGTCAAATTGATATAAAATGATGTGATATAATAGGGGTAATGATGAAGAGTAAAGATAGTAAAGTTAAAATAGATAGGTTAGTTGTATGGGTAGTTGTGTAGAAATGATTGAAAAGTAGGGTAATTTGTATAGAAAAATGTGAAAAAATAATTAAAAAATAAAGTAGTGATGGAGAGTGAAAAGTTTTGGATTGAAAAGTTTTAATTGACATATTTTAGCCCCAAACAAACACACCCTTAAGTTGATATTTTTTTTTCATTACCAAGCACACCAAAAAAAAAAGTAGGCTAAAAATTCTTCATTTTATTTTTTTTATATGTTTCTATATAATTACTTTACTTTTTAATTAATTCTATGTAACTACTTACACAAATAACATATTTATTTTAATTTTAAAAGTTGATCCACTTAGGGTTAGGGTGGCCTAAGCAAGGCCTTACTTAGGTTGGTTTAAAAAATATATTTTTTAGTATTTTTTCAATTTTTCTTTACGAACTTGTTAAGTTGAGTGTATTGAATTTATAAGCCAAGTTTCACATTTTTAGATATTTTTATATATTTTTAAAGATTTTTAAACATGTTATATTTAATATAATTTTTTTATTTAAAATACTAAGTTTCACCCAAATTAAATATTCAAATGAGCAACATTTACTCAAAAATAGATATATTCATATGTAAATTGAGAAAAATATCAAGATACATTCATATATTATTAGAAAACATTAACACTTTATAAAATCATTTATTCATATAAAAATAATATTTTAAATAGTTTAGATGTTGAAAAATATAATTTCGAAATTGATGTTTAATATTAAATAAATTTATTACGTTGATTTTACACATTTATAGATTGAACTCATGCACAATGATGCTATACAAATGAAAAGAATTTTCAAAATATTAAATAATGTTAAATATAATAGATCAATGGAATGGATTTTCTATTAACCACAACATATCTAAAATGAAAGAGTTACATATAAGTGAAGTTACGTAAATGCATTCTCGTACTATAAATATTGCCATTATTATCATCTTTTTTTTCAAAATTTATGGATGTGTTTGAAAATGATAAATTTTTAATTGAAAAATTTTTATGTAAAAATTTTTGAATTTGAAAATAATGATACGATATAGGCATATAGCAAGAGTAATGATGATGAGGAAAGAAAATAAAATTAAAATAGATAAGTTAGCTGTATAGATAGTTGTGTATAAATTATTAAAAAATTAAATAGTTGTATAGAAAAATATGAATAAATAATTAAAAATATAATATTTAGAGAGAGGAAAGTTTTAGCTTGGCATTTTTTGTTAATACCAGACACACCTAACTTTTTTCTTTTTTATTATTATATTTATAACTTATTTTAAAATACAATTTTCTATTTTGGACAACGAATTTTTTATCCCAAATAATAACAAATCATGCTCCAAATGAGAGACACTAGTTGTCCTTAATAAATAGAAGATAAACACGCTCTCCCAATTTGAAGCTTAGGCAACCGGCAGTACGAAAACACCATCTAGCTAGGCTACGCCCAAGGTGGCCATTTTTTTATTGATCTTCGCCTTCAATGGCGAGTAATTTATTTGGTAACGTGTAAAAGGGAAATTTTTGCCACTTCTTCATGTGCATTTTTTATATAATTGATATGTAGACTATTTAATTGTACAAATTATTATTATTATTTACATCTTTCCATAATCACTTGTTTATTTTAATTTTATCTCATTGGCTCTCAATCATTACCTCTATTATATTATGTCATCTTTTACTTTTTAAAATTATTTTTTATTTTTATTTCTAAATCTTACAAACATTGGATGAGGGTCGGATGAAATTTTTATATTAAAAAACACTTTTCTATTCCAAAAATAAAAATTTATATTTAATTTTTAATAAAAAAATTTCCATTTTCAATCTCTAACAGCACTTTATCGCATCCCACATCCTATCCCATTGCCTTGATACTTTAGTGATTTATGGCAACCGAGTGCACCATGATTAATGAATATCAGACTCGGTGGGCCGTTCTCTGAATACCAACAATACTATAAAGTTGCAACGATGGTGATGAAATTAGATGAAATTTTATAGAAAATTTTACTTGCGAACGGTGGATTTACAATTTGTCTTTTAGTATGATTCTTTTTATATATATAAAAAAAATCATTCTTGATATTTTCAGCCATTATCTTTTGTCAATTTAGGCTTGCTCACTTGACGAATAACCCTTTTTTACTTCCGTACGAATTTAAAAATGTTTTCCACCAGACACGAAAGTGTGAAGAAGAGGTTGACGTTCAGTTCATTTGTCATTTATCTTTTGAATGTTTGAAAGTGGAGATGTGGAAACCGTCCCAATCTAAATGATGACATGATTAACATAATGTGATATGATAGGAGTAATGATGATTAGTAAAGAGAATAAAGTTAAAATAGATAGGTTAGTTGTATAGATAGTTGTGTAGAAATGATTGAAAAGTAGGATAGTTGTATAGAAAAATGTGAAAAAATAATTAAAAAATATGATAGTTGTGGAGAGTGAAAAGTTTTAGGTTGAAAAGTTTTAACTTGACATTTTTTATTAATTACCAAACACACTCCAAATCCAAACCACAGCATTATCAAAAGAGAAAAAATTCAATATATAATTTAGCATAATGTTTTAACGAATTCATGGCTGGGTATTAGTATTTTTTATAATTTATATATAATTAGGGAATTTAACTAGGATTTATTGACACAAACTGGCCTGACCCAACTCGATATTTTTTTATGGTATAGCTGTGTGAAAGTTATGGATTCCATGTTACATCTTGGATTTAGGTTGGCCTCAATCCAAATTTGCACCCGCAATCCATGCTCGCATATTTTTTAGTAAATAAAGCACACCTACTACTTAGTAGAATGATTTAAAAAAAAAAAAAAAAATCTTACTTACAATGTCACATTTTTCTCATGACACGGGAGACATTATTCCTACACTCCCGTTCAGCGTGTCACGTTTTTCTCGTGACGCGGCAGACGTAACTCCTACACTCCCATTGAGCTAAACTTAGTTGATAATGAAAACGATTTTTAATATGATGGAAAAATAAATAATTTTATATCATAAGAATTTTTATTTTGTCATAAAGTGGGGCTTATTTGATAAGGTTCCCACGGCAATTTTGCGGGGACCTTGAGTTGCGACCCAAGCATGTTCTTTTTGTATTTTTATTTTGGGGGGTTTAGACGAGGCCAAACTGGGCAGGTGTCATCGACCATGGATCCTCCACGCCCCTTGATGCCTTGAATGCAGTAAACAATGTTAATAGATACTACTAGTAGTTAATAATTCAAACACTATATGACTTAGAAACAAGTTCGGTTTTTAAAGTGGAACACCCTTGGCATCTACCCAGCACGACTATGTATGCATGCGAGAAATGCTCATATAATTCTTTAGGGTTAATTTTAAATATGAACATAATTTATGCTCGTAGTTAAGGACATTTGGGCGATTCTAGGGGTGGGAATCGGGGCGGGTCGACCCGTGACCCGACCCGACCCTGTTTTATACCGGGGCGGGTCGCAGTGTTGAAAATGTTTAAAAAGAGCGGGTCGGGGCGGACCTGGCGGATCCCGACCCGCTGACTGTAGCCATGCCTGTTTATTACTCTGCTCGAGCATCCTAAGTTAAATCCCTAGTTTCAATCGTCTCCCTGCTTCCCTCAGTCGGCTTTCACATCGCCGTCCCTCCTTCCCACAGTAACCGCTGGCATCCTTGTCGCCGTCCCCGCTCGAGGCCAGCGTCTGGCCGTCTGCCATCACCGTCGAGCAGTAGCGTCTTTCCACTTGAGCAGCATCTTCTCGCTGAGCAGCAGCGTCTTCCCTGTCGTCGCCATCGCCAGCGTCGTGGCCATTCCGGCTTCAGCAGCAGCTGTTGCTGTCCCCGCTCGAGGCCAACGTCTGCCATCGCCGTCGAGCATTAGCATCTTCTCACTCGAGCAGCGTCTTCTCGCTGAGCAGCAGCGTCTGCCCTGTCGTCACCGTCGCTGTCACCGTGGCCATTCTGGCTCGAGCAGTAGCTGTCGCCTTCGCCATTGCAGATTTGCAGCCTGTTGTTGTCATTCCCTCCTGCATCTACCACCTGAACGGCTGAATCGTCATTCCCTCCCGCCCGCATCTGCAGCCTAAATCGCCTCTGACAACAGTAGTTGTTCCCGTAGCCGTCCCCGTTCCGGCAGCTGTCGCTATCACCGTCCACACATAAGCAGCAGCAGCAACAGGTATCATGCATTGGTTATTTGGAATAAATAATTGCAATATATTTATTAATAAAAATAGTTGCAGCATGATTAATTGGTTATTTCTGTTTGACATTGATATCATGCATTGTTTAACCCAATAGTTGCAGCATGATTAATTGGTTATTTCTGTTTGACATTGATATCATGCATTGTTTAACCCAATAGTTGCAGCATGATTAATTGGAAATATTTTTTTGATTTTTCCCCAAAGTGCAAATGACATGATTTAATATTTACAAAATACTTCTGCTTCTACTTATTAATGTAGATTAGATTTCTACAAAACTCTCAAATACTTGCATTCAAATGTTTGATATCTAAATGGATTAGATTTTATCTAAATGTTTGATATGTTTATATGCATTATATTTAGTAATATGCTTGTATTATGTTTGGATTTTGATTTCTTGTATTTGTAATTATTTTTAGGCATTGCATTGGATATAACATATCATAAGAATATGAGTTTGGATGTTGACGAGAATGTGGAGAAATATATGGTGGAGAATGTGGAAGAGAAACAAGTGGTGGATGTGGATGTAGATGTAGAAAATGTTACACCAAATGCTAATGAAAAAACTGCAGAAGATGAAAATAATCCGCCTATCAATTACAAGCTTACTTCTTCGGTGTGGAATCATTTTACTAAAAATGAAAAGAAACCTGGTAAAGAGCCAACTGCCTCATGTAATTACTGCAAAAGGCTTTTTAAGTGTGCTAGTAAATATGGTACTAGTTCACTTTCAAGGCATATCCAAAGATGCAAAGATTTTCCAAAGCGGGGGAAAAATAAGAGGCAGAAGCTGTTGACATTCTCTTCACCACAGTCCAACATTAATAGAGAACAGGTTCTCAGTGTATGGGAATTTGACCAAGATAAATGCAGAAAGGGACTTGCTGAAATGATTATCATAGATGAAAAATCATTTAAGATTGTCGAGCATGAGGGACTGAAGAAATGGATTAGCATGTTGCAGCCGCAATTTAAATGGGTAGCTAGGAAAACTGTTGCTAGTGATTGTCTTGCAATTTATAAAGCCGAGAAAAAAAAATTAAAGAAATTGTTTGAAGATAAAGTTCAAAGGGTGAGTTTGACCACAGATTTGTGGACTTCCATTTCGAATGATGGTTATATGTGTCTTACAGCGCACTACATTGATGATGAATGGAAGTTACACAAGAAAATAATTAACTTTTTTATGCTCCCACCTCCACACACTGGCGATGCCATTGCTCAAGCAGTCGAGGATTGTTTGTTAGGTTGAGGGTTGAATAGAATCACCACTTTGACTGTAGATAATGCATCTGCAAATGATGTTGCCTTGAAAATTTTAAGGAGAATGTTAGTTAAAAGAGGATTTCTAGCAGGCGATGGTGACCATTTTCACGTACGTTGTGCTGCCCATATTGTTAACTTGATTGTGCGAGAAGGGTTGCATGACGTTAATGAATCGATTAACAGAATTCGAAGGTGTGTTAGATTTGTAAGAGGTTCTCCACAAAGAGAATATAGTTTTAAAGTATGCTGTGAGAAGGAAGAAATTAGTTCTAAACTTGGACTGTGCATGGATGTTCCTACAAGGTGGAATTCTACTTATTTAATGTTGGAAAAATCTTTGAAGTATCAAAAAGTTTTTGACCGGCTTGTCTTATATGATGCTGCATTTGCAAAGGAAGATACTCCCAATGATAATGATTGGAGAATTGGTAAAGCTATGTGTTCCTTTTTGGAACATTTTTATAAAGTTACAACCACATTATCTGGAACCTCATATGTTACTTCCTCTCTATACTTGGAAGAAGTCCATAAGATTGAAAGTCTGTTATTTGAATTTTTGACATCAGAAGATTTAGTCCTCAGAGACATTTCAAGGAAAATGAAACAAAAATTTGATAAGTATTGGGGTACTTTTGATAAAATTAACATGTGGTTGTTGGTTGCAAATGTATTGGATCCAAGATGCAAGTTGAAGTTTCTGAAATTCTGTTATTCACAGATATATGATGTTGACAAGGTTAAGGAAATAATAAATACTGTGATGATTGAATTTGAAACCCTTTTCAAGGTCTATGAGGCACAATTTTCTGCTTCAACAAAACCAAAAATTGAAGCCCCCACACAAACAAAGAGAAAATGACCATCAAGAGCAGCATATCTGAAGTTCTTAGCAGTGGATGAGACAGAAAATGAGAAAACAGAGATTCATCGATACTTAGAAGAGCATATTGTGGTAGAAGATGATGGTTTTGACATTTTAGCATGGTGGAAAGTAAATGCATATAAGTATAAAATATTATCTCATATGGCACGTGATTTATTAGCCATTCCTGTGTCCACTGTTGCCTCAGAGTCAGCTTTTAGTACGAGTGGACGTGTGCTTGATTCATATAGGAGTTCTTTATCTCCAAAACTCGTGGAATGTTTAATTTGTGCTCAAGATTGGATAAGGTCAAAGCCAAAAGTAGATGAATTTGAAGAAGATGCGGAGGAACTTACCACCAACATTACAGGTAACTTATATACTTCAATATCTAACTCTCTTACTTGAACTTAGGATATACATTTTATTTTTTTATAAATAAAGTCATTAACTAATTGATTTTTGTACATGTTGCAGCTATTCAAGATGAAGTTGGAGAAGGTAGCAGTCTTCCTCCTCGTCTTCCTGCAAGTGCAAAGGTTTTAAGCATTAATCTTCTTTCATATTTTTTATTTTTTTTTCTTATTCTATTAGCTTGTGATGCTATTGTATTACTAATAAAATAATATTTTGAATTTTCAGGGAAAAGGCATTGTTATCGATGGATGAACTTAGGAAAAGATGACAATGAAGAATAATTTGCTTTATATTTTTATTATGAACATTGTATGATAAAAACATATGTTTAAGTTTAATTTGTTGAACAAAATATATGTATCTCCAGTATATTTGCTAAACTTAGAATTTTTCCTATTAAAGGATGAAGGATTTATGCTATCAATTCTCTATTAGTTATACTTTTTAATTTTTATATGTGTGTATATCGTTATTTAATTGTGATCGAAAGTGTTATGGGTTGTGGTTTTATTTTATTGATTGCATTGCATAAGTGTTATTCAGGTCATGCCTTCTAGAAGCTTTCATTACAACACAAAAGTATTATCAAGATTTTTTATACTTTTCAGGTAAAACTGCTCTCCTGCTACATACTTAAACAGTTATCATTTTAATTCTAATTGTGACATCATTATTATTTTTGTTGAAGGTAAACAACAAAAGACATGGAATGAGTTCAAACAATTAGTGTTTCAATATTCAAATTGTAAACAAAATTTTGAATGAGGTATGTTTCATTAACTTGTTCTTATATAGGTGAATAAATACTCATGTTTTATTTAAGTATTTAGATTTTACTTTGACTGATTAGTAATAGATTGGAGCATATAGTAGTTAAATTTAATACATATATGTCTTTATACTTGATGAGTTTATAAATTCGTAAAATTTCTTACTTGACCCGTAGTTTTTACCCGACCCGAATTTTGTCCCAATACCGAGTGAAAAAAAGTAAGGGTCAAACCGACCTTGTCCCGACCCGGAAAAAAATAAGGGTCAAACCAGATTTTTGAAAGGTAGGGTCAGGGTTGGGCACACCCTGACCCGCCCCGATTCCCACCCCTAGGCGATTCTATGAAACCCTCTTTTAGTTTTATGTAACTAAGTTTATTTTGAATATTTTGATGGTTATATTTTGATGGTTGATAGAAAATCTACTATAACAGTATATCTAATATATTTAGCATTGCTTTACAGTATTTTGGAAATTCTTTCATTTATTTAGAATTATTGTTCATATACTCTTTATAAACGTATAAAATCAACGTAATAAAATAATTTAATATTAAATATCAATTTTAAAATTATATTTTTAGTATCTAAATTATTTAAAACATCATTTCTACATTGGCAAATGATTCCATAAAGTAGTATTGCATTGTAATACATATGCGAATTGATTTAAATATTTTTTCGATTTAAACATAAATATACCTATTTTTAAGTAATTATGACTCATGCACATATTTAATTTGGATAAAATTTGGTATCGTAACTAAATAAATGATGTTTTTACATCAAACATCAAAAACTTAAAATTTAAAATGATTGTATTAATTAATTATATAGAAGTGGATCCGAACATATGTAACCACATATTTAAAAAATGGCATAAATGACTATATATTTTACACTTATATTCCAAATATGGCAACGCCATTATGTTTCTGTTAACTTACATGGAAAAAATTTTAAAATGACAAAATTGCCCATATCATTTCTTTTAAAAACAATTGTGTGCACGCATTGAAGTTGTTAAGTTCGCTTTGACTTTGCGTTTTTATATCATTTCTTTATTTTTTTAATAATATCTAACGAGAATAGCTTTTTTCATTTTACCAAGGGTAATAGTGTAACTTTTCATTAATTTTAAAATGAGTTGTCATATTCACAATTGGGGATAAAATATATGGTCATACGTGTTATTTTTATAAATGTGTGATCATATATGTAAACATAAGTTATGATGATATTTGGAATTAACACCAATCTTTTAAAAAAAAAATTATTATCCCGTGCAATGCATGCATCGATGCACGTAGACATGCATGCATTATCTTCATGAGCTGCATTTGCTTGGGTACTGTACATCAGAGCATCTCTCCTCGCCATTTTCTTCCTTTTCGTAAGCAAGGACTTTTCGAGATCCGAGGCTTCGAGCCAAGTTGTTAATTATTTTATTGGATTCTATGTGCACCTGGGTACACTTAGCTTAGGTGCACCTTGGGTGTAAATATTTATTTTAAAAATTTTTAGATAATTTTTTTATATACTGTTCATCTAAATATATTTAATATATGTATCAATTTTAACATTTTTGAATTTTTAAAAATCCAAAAAATCTAAAAATCTTCAAAAATGGTAACAATTGATACACAAGTTAAATACACTTAAATTAATAGTTTCATGAATAATTTTTTCAAAAAAATTAAAAATGGGTTAAATACGCCCAGGTGCACTGAAGTTAAGTATCTCTATTTTATTTTATTTGAGATTTTTAATATGTGTATATATATTTTTATTTTCAAAAATAAAAAGTTTTAGTCATTTTATCTTTAAACATGGTAAAAGTTTAATATATAAGTTAAAGAGAAATGATATTGCTAGCCCGTCTTGCTTAGCACACCTCAAAAAATTCATTTACAATAATTTTTTTGTTTTTTCTTTGTACACTTGTGTTATCTAAGTGTATTTAACGTATAAATTAAATTTTATTATTTTTTGGTATATGTCTATTTTTTGATATTTTTAAACATCTATATGTATATATGTATTTAAAATACCCCTATTTTTTATTTTTTAAAAATATATACACATATCCAAAATGGTAAAACTTGATTTATATGTTAAATATACTTAGAGATAAAGTATATAAAGAAAAAAAGAAAAAAATACTTCAAATAAATTTTTTTAAGGTGGGTTAAGCAAGATATTCACTTAGCTTGGACTAACAATATCACTTCTTTTAGAAAATATTTTGTAATTTGAAAGTTGTGGGAATTGTAGGATAGGGTGGGAAGTAGGAAATGAAATATTTTTAAAATTTTGTGATTGATATGAAATTATAAGAGTAAAGATGAAATAAATAGGGTAGTTAGAATGTAATAGAAAAGAGAAATGATTAGTATGGATAAAAGGGTAAAAATATGATTATTAATTGATGAATTAATGAGCTTTGCAAATCTGTATTCTCATGAATTCTCATCCTATGAATCCCACACCGAATAACAAACGTTCCCTTAGTTAATGGAAAAAGAGTATTGTATTGTTAACCTGAGTTAAGTAATGACCATGCTAATAAATTTATTTTTAGTCATTATTTTACTTTTTTGATAAATTTATTAATTTAAATGTATTTAATGTATAAATCAAATTTTATTATTCTTGAAGATGTATGTATATTTTGGAATTTTTTGATAAAATATATTTTGGATTTTTAAGCAAAAGGGTATTTTAGCTATTTTTAAAATTTTTTAAAAAAAATTATATATACATCTCCAAAATGGTAAAACTTGCATTGAATCGGAACCTTTCTTCTTCTTTTTTAAGCAGCATTTTATTTTTGCTTGTGAATTTCGTTTTGCATGTACACGTCCTTGCTTTCTACCGTAATCAGCGTCTATGAGCCATGATCGTGGTAGTTTAAATACCTGTTTCTCTTGAATGTGGTTTTGACATTTGTCAAACTCTAAAATTTCTAGATTTTATAGAGGGGATTTAAGAATTGTAAGCTTTGTAGATATGAACTTCTGACACTAATTTTGAGTTCAATTTGCTATCGGTTTATCCATAAATTTATACAATTTAAAAAATACATTTTAAATTAGTATACTTGGATACTTGTATTGAATATCTATAAAACAAACGAGCATATTTTTAGTTATTTTAACCAATCATTTTGAATCTGACGCATGTGCCCCTGTTTTCTGGGGCAAAATGGCCATTAAAGGATGGCTGAAAACAAGGACATAAGTTGTTATCATTACTCTACTTGATAGGATCTGTTCATTTTTTTACTACTCGCTTTTATGAGATATCACCTTCATCAGCAATTTTCTCGAATCCAAATACACCCAAGGTTTTGTGTTCTGTTTCTGTTGTTTCAATTCTCATTGAAGAAGAAATTGCCGAAACTTTAGATGACTTGTGATATTCTTGATTTGGGTTCTTTACCATTATTTTTAGTGGAGTTCCACAGCTTTTCTGAACTTCGATTCTTTCTGTTTCAGTGCACCATCTGTTCTTCTTCTTACCGGAGGAATAAATCACTACAAAAGGCTTCGAGTTCGTGTTTTCTTCATGCTTCCGCTTCTCTAGCTTCCACATGACCTGCTTCATTGAATTTCATTTTATATCCTCAGAACCAAAAACCATTTGTAGAAACAGCTTCTCTGTTCAATGTCAACCCCAATTCAGTTAACGATACTACCAAAGGTTTCTTCATCTCAGTCAACTGCAGCTATCTCATGCAAACAGGCCTTAGGTTTCACTGTCTCAAACCAGCTAATCAGTAAATCACCTTACAATCTTTTTAGTTTCTCCGAGTTTCCTAACAAATTCTTACAATGACACTGCAAGTATCCCAACTTGTAAAACAAAATCAAAATAGTACAGAAAATTCAAGCTTCTAAGTAGGGTATTAAGAGTCATAGTCAACCCATTAATCCACTTATCCAACCATTTTATAAATAAGTTTGGGTTGAAATTTTTGAATAAATGATTTATAATACACCAACCTATTCAACTATTTAATTAAATAAACGAATTAAGATTAAACAATCAGTAACCCATTTAATATTAAGGATATATATATATATAGATAGTGCCTATATTTGATTGGGCACAAGAGTTTTCAACCAAAACTTTTCAAGCTAAAGTTTTTTATTCTCCATAACTATTGTATTTTTAAATTATTTTTCATATTTTCTTATACAAACTATCTTATTTTTCAATATTTCTACATGACTACTAGTTGTTTTCTACACAACTACTAATACAACTAGCCTATTTTTTTAACTTTATTATTTTTATACTTCATCGTTCTTCTATCATATCATATTATTTTTTATCAATTTGACAACTTTTATATTAAAAACTTTTAATAAAAATTTTTATCATCAACCACACACACTCTAAAAAAAGATTTCAAATTAGGGGATGTTTATTTTCAATAAAAAAAATTCAAACTAAAACTTTTTAATTTAATACTTTTACTATTCGTAATTACCATATTTTAAAATTATTTCTTTACATCTTCATATTCATATATAACTACTTTATTTTTTAATTATTTTTACATAACTAAATTATAACTAAGATATCTATTTTAACTATTTTCTTTACGCCTGGTTATTTTCCAATTATAACGTACTATTTTTTACCAATTTAAAAACTTTCAAGTTTTTTAACTTCCCCGGTCCATGCAACCTCAATCTCATAGACGATCTCTCACCACCCCAACCCCCCCCCCCCCATCTGTTCCCTCAATCGCGCCTCTCCCAAATTGCACAGCCCCAACATTCCTTATTCCTCTCAATCGTTGCCTCTCCTAAATTGCTCGGCTCCAAGACTCCTTATTCCCCTCAATCGTTGCCTCTCTCAAATTCACGGCCTTAACGAACAATGTTGTGAATCTAGCTTGCAGCATACAGTCGAGCATCTTATAGGCGTCACCGCGCGTTGGACAGCACTAATCCATCACTGCTCAGCAGATGCTCTGCAACGGGCAAAAATTTGGGACGTAATGGGAATCTCCAAACGCAAAGCATCATTCTGATTTGGAACTCCTCCTCTCAATTGGCGCCTGCACTGGCGCCCTGTGTCGTCTTCTTCCCCAGCCCTCCAGTAATGCTAGTCCACCGTCCTCGCCAACCGATTTCCAAGCTGCAAGGTACCTTCGGCCCCTCTCTCTCGTTCGATTTTCTGTCTCTCCCCTCATCCTTCTCCAATTCCCCCTCTCTGGTTTCTCCCCGTTTGTGTTAACTCCTCTCTCTCTCTCTCTCCAGCAGATCCGTGAGCCGTTGCGCTGCATCGTTGCCACCTAGGTCTCTCTCACCATCGTCATTACTGCCGTCCAACCTTCTCGCCGTTGACAGGTATACTTTTTCTTGCATTTTGCCTGATTTTGGACCTCCTTTGACTGCCTTAGTTGAAATTTGTGGCAACATTTTTGATGGATTGTGGCATAACTTTTGAATTATCTAATTTTTTCAGACTTAGTTAAGATTTGTAACAGTAAATTTGGTTATATACATAACCCGTTAACAACCCATCAACATGTTTATTAAATGGGTTAGGGTTGAGGTTTTTAAATGAGTTAATAAATCGATTAGTGTTGAGATATCTTAAATAGGTTAGGATTAGGATTAGGATTAGTCTCTAATCCATCCAGCCGATCCTTTAACACCCCTACCCATAGGGAATGTCTCTTGTTAGGCAGAAAGTATAAATGAAAATGTGGAACATTATAGGTTCTCTTTGATGCTTGCATAGTAAATCAGTTTTTAATTGAAGTTCTAATAGTGAAAATTTCGAATTCTTGGTTCAGTTCACCACATGGAGTTGAATGTGCTCGTCTCTCGGTCAATAAAAGAATTGAACATTAGCCAATGCTCGATAATTTTTTTTAGTTTGATTTCACTTCAATGGCATTACTCCTGGAATAGAAAATATTTCCATTCAGGTTTATGTTCTCCGCGCAGTATTTTGTTTTTGGGTTGGGTTAGCATAGGTTGGTTGGTTGGGTTGTGTCAAAAGAGGTGTAGAAAATAGGTTGGGTTGGGTTTCAGTTAACCCAACCCACTTGCGCCCCTAACTCTGGCCCTGTCGAGCTGCTCTTCATCAAACAGGAAAGCTACTCAGGGTGCATGGAATTCCAAAGCTAACTCCATCACTTCCGGAGAAGTCGTTCTTCTGTCTCAACATCTGATCTTCCAAGATCTGCGCAGGTTTGTCTGCAAGGATTCTTTCAACTGCTTTTGAATTTCTTGCATTTTTTTGTTGTTTACTACTCCGGCACGCTCGAAGCTGGTGAAAATTTTCTCATGGCTATGAAACTTTCGATCCCGATCCTTGGCTGAATAAGTTGGGCAATCTATTTTGAGCAAATAGCTGAGAGCTTGAAATGGGGTACAATCCATCTTTCTTGTTTAGAGCTTATTTCTTGTGTAATTAACTGGAAGGATTCCTCGATTGCATCTCATCTTGCGGTTGGAATGCATTGGGGATTAGTTTTTTTTTTGAATCTTGGTCGTATTCCACTGGCCCAAAGTGTCAATCTTATTTAGTGTGTTGCGATGGCCGTAAATAAAGTGTATTGGATTATTTTGATTAAACCCATTGATAATTTGGGAATTTTGCTTAGTTGTGAGTAGTCAAAAGGATTGAATCTTCCAATCTCTTTTTTGTTGGTTGTCGCATGTATTTAAGTCTCACCTCAACTGTGTGATGAGCAGAAATTGTTTGCTCAAGAAAACTGGTATGGGTATTTGTTTTGATTGAGCCAGCTATCCGAACATATGATAGTTGATATGAAAGTAGCTTCAAAGGCATTAGCATGATACCCATTTCAGGTAAGAAGCCCATATTCATGATATAACACTGGCCATGTCTTATTTTGTAGGAGTTGATGGTGAAGGTATAGAAATGTCTAGTATCGCATGTCATCGTCAATGTCCATTGTCAATTATTAAAAACCCCTGATGATAAAAGTCACAAGTCCTTAAATTTGTGGGGGAGGAATTGGGCAAGTTAAGTAACAATAGTTAACTGGGCGTCATCCTAGTTGGGCTCAGGTGCTTGCAAATGTCCGGCTTGCCTTTGTTCGACTCTGCCCATGGTGGGAGTAATATTTGTGGTGGAGCATAGTCTCCAATAGATCTAAATGGGAACATGTTTTCTCCCTTATAAATAGGTAGGAGCTTGTTGTCTCCCTTATGATTTCTTAAGCTTCATTGTACTATGAGATGAGATGTAACATTATACACTAATATTTTTTTCAAAAAAAAAAAGTAACAATAGTTAGAATTGGATGTAGGAAGGGTTAATATCTGGCTAGATGGGTATTATATCCTGTCTCCTTCTATTCATAAGGACCATTGACTATAATTAGGGCATGTAACCTGTAAAAACCTTGTGTAGAATGAATGGCCAAAGCCAGGAATTTGGGGCAAAATTGTCTAGTGATTTATTGTTTAATGCTTTCGTCTTTCTCAATTCCATCTAGCATATGAAGAGTGAGATATTAGACACAGCACCAAACCTTAGAACTTCTGTTTTGCTTGTTCTTAGAATCCTCATAATGTGTTTGGATGGTTAATGCAAGCGATTTTCTAAAGCATAGCTCAGTGAAGAGAAAGCTAAGTTGTTGTTGCTGCTGCTGGATTAACACCATTAATGGTCCTTTTTTCGAGGTCAATTTGATTGCAAGGAATTTTCACTTTTGTAATTTTTATATTTTGGTTGAAAGATCTTGTCCATTCTCATTATTTCCTTTTTATTATTTTACTATAAACCCTTATTGTGGAAATTTTGCTCCTCTCTTTTTTCCCAATATAATCTGTCATTAGCGGAAAAAATATTTTCATACCCTAAAGTTTGCCTATAGCATTTTATCTAATGGGCAATCTTTTCTTTCCTTTTCTTTTCTGTTTTTCCCCCTCCATCCAAGCTGCAGGCGTCCTAGAGTACCATAACAACAGATGGAGGAGATTTTGGGATCAAGCTCCCTTTCTTCCTATCAGAATCAATGCCACCCCAACCAGCCTGAAACATCAAATCCTCCTCCAGATACGAACTGCTCTCCCCTTGTCAGCCGGGTCAGGAAGTTGCTCTTCCGCAAGATGTTGGTTGGTGTTAATGATGGCCGCTTCTTTTTAGGTGGCTTCCATTGCATGGACAAGCAAGGTAACATTATACTCCAGGATGCAGTGGAGTACCGGAGCACCCGAAGTTCCTCGCCTTCTCCCATGGAGCAGCGATGCTTAGGCCTCATTCTCATACCCTCTTCTTGCCGTTCATCGTGTCATGTTGACTGCTCACTCGACGAACACCTCTCCCTCCTATCTCTGGAGAAATGATGGACTTGCTTGTGCATGGTTTGTTGTGTGCCTTGATAACATAATACAACATAATAGTTTTTTTCTAGTTAGGAAAGTGTTGATTGACTGTCGATTGATTATTGATTTACAAACAGTTGAACAACTATGCATCTATCAAGGTTGAAATTCATGAAATTCAAGAAAAAGAAGGAAGGAAAAAAAAAGAGACAGAATGTTTAGGAACGAGTGTAAATGGTGTTACAGCTACAGAGAACACAGTCCAGTGTTTCAAGAGATCTTTGACATTTGTCTATCTTTTCTTGTTTCCAGTCGTTAACATAATAATTAATTCTTCTGACACTAATAAGCTGGAGAATATCGACCTGTTTGTCGAATGTCTCGACCGCAGAGTGGGACGAAAATATAAGAGGTTATTTGCAAAAATAACTCTCTTAGTTTACCTATTTATGATATTATCTCTTTAGTTTTCATATTTGTGGATATAATCTTCTAACTTTTGATGTTGTATAAAAATAATCCTGTGGGTATACATTCTTCATATCAAATATGTCTATATCATACCAGTTTTCATGTACATAAAAAATCTCATAGATTTGCTATCCACTTGCCTATTATTTTGGAATTTTGATTAAGCTTATAGGGTTATTTTTGCACATATCAAAAGTTAGAGGATTATATACACAAATAGTGAAACCACAAAGTTAAAATCATTAATAGGTCAACTTGGTGGGTTATTTTTGCAAATAACCTTAAATATGAGCAACTCAGAAATGCTGGCAAATTATTATTAAACAAATGTGGAACTTGAATGTTACTAAAATCTGTACAAATCATTAATGGCCCGTCTGGTAATAGAAAAAAAAAAAAAAAAAAGGTTATATGTAAAATTTTCTAAAAAATGAGAGAGGGATGTAATGAGAATTATGTGATGGGGGTAACGATTAAAAATCAAAGGGATAAAGATAAAATAGATAAAACAGTTGCACGGAAAGATATGAACTATGAAAAATAATTGTGCTGTAGTCAAAATAATATAAGAAGTAAAAAAAATTAAGTAGATAAAATATTACATTACATAAAAAAGTGCAGAAAGGGAGGAATTTTTTAATGTTACCCATATAGGTACCATTGGCACAGAGATTGTTCTTTTTAAAAAGAAAACAACGATGCAAAACAAAACAACTCATGCTGCTGGCAAGAAGGAAAAATCTTGAAATGGTAATATATATATATATATATATATATATATATATATGTGTGTGTGTGTGTGTGTGTGTGTGTGTGTATGTATATATATGTGTGTGTATGTATATATGTATATATATAAAACCTTATGGTCCAGTTCCAAGGGCTTCAATTTTTTTAGTAAAATGAATGTTCTAGAGGTGTCATTTTATGATTGAGAAACAATTAACTGGGGAGAACTAATAGTTCGTTATCACATGAAAACAACCTGTTAAAAGGAATATGCAACAAGCATTTAGAAGCATTTTAGTGTATTTTAACAAATTTTTTGACATAACCCTTCTGACATTTCCCAGTATGTATAAATCATGATATTGGCAGCAGAATTATCCCATGCTTCATTTTACTGGTAGAGTGATACGTTTAACAAGGAGATGAAAACTAACAAGCAGCATATGCTTGTTGTGACGGACTTTCGTAAAATGTGCAACGAAGGCTGCTACCAGATAAATGGATTTAGCAGAAAGACACATTGCTGCATTGCATGAGTAATTACGATGAGGTCTTCTTTGATAAGATGTACTGCGTCCTTGTTCTACCATGCTCGTGAAAATGTTCCTTGCCTCCTTGCCTTGGTTCTTTTCTATACGCCCATCTTACTGGGCGTTTTAAAATTTTACATGTTTTTTTAAGCCCACATCAAAAAACTAGGCATCCAACAAAGAGCAGCTGACCGGAAAGGAGATACCAGTCTTTGCCGCAGCAAAATTCGTTGGTTTCAAACATAATAATGATAATGATAGTACTAATAATAATAATAATGTAACATCTCAAATATATCTAGAAATTATGCATCTAATTTTAAATATACGCACAAATTTTTGTTAATTCTTTTTATATCCACATATTTTGTGCAAAGTCTCATTCATGCCCATGTTATTAAGAATGACCATTAGCCTAGGTGTGAAATGACGAAATTGCTCTGGCTCTAACTTTTATCTTAATTTGCAATTTATGCCCTAATTTCCATTTGAGCCCTCGTATTAGGAATAGAAATTATGACTTCGATGAAAATTAAGGCATGAATTGCAAGTTAGAGTATGAATTAGGGCATGAGCAATTTTTTCATTTCACATACTGTAATAATTAGGAGAAAAAAAAATTTGACCAATCAAATGATGATGTGTCCGTTGACGTGACATCTTGACCATTAACCGTTTCACCAAGCAATAGGCCAGGAATAAGTGAAGTGTCAATAGGCCAAGCCTAATTAAGCTCACTTAGGTTCAGTAGGTTGGGTTATATATAAAGTTATAAGTATTTAATTTAACAGTCCAAGATGCTTATGTAATTAAGGTGTTGGTCCTTGATAGAAGAGGTCTCGAGATCGAGTTTTGGTGAATGTATAAATGATGTATTTTGCCTTTTTGAGCTCTATGAGCCCCATCGGTTTGAAATTCAAATTCGAAAAGGAAACCGGTTCGGATTGCGGACGGTCGTTTCTCCGGTGAATCCTCCGAGGAATACTGGAGAAAAGGGGAGAAATGTTGTTGCCAAAGATAAAGAAAAGACGATCCATTCGTTTCAAATGATCCATTTCATTTTTTTCTTTAAGGTAAGGAGGATTTTGCCTCTTTAGTCTTTAATTATTGCATGATTTAATGATAATTTATCACATAATTATGTTAGTGATTATGTTAATATGTGATTTCATGGTCATTAATCATGCTAAGATTATGCTATGGATGCCACATAATTACCAGAGGAATGTATTATTTACATTAAAATTAATTATGTGAGGAATTATCAATAATTTGAGGATTTTTTAACATAAAGTTAATTTTGGGCAAGATGAAAGCATAATGACATAATTATAATTTGTTTTGAGTAAAATAAATTAACGGGTATAATTATGTACGTTATATTATGCTTGGATGACCTAAAGTTAAATACGTTAGCCAAATTATTGATGAGAAGAATTTTAATGCATTTAAGATGTGTAAAGGAGATATATATATATACAAAAATAATACTAAAATATTATTATATTTATCTTATATAAATGGCCGAATGGAAAAAATGGAAGTCATTGCCTACTTTTGAGATTTATGGACATTTTACAATTTCGCCTAGTAGTTTTCTGAAAAGCATGAGTTGTCATGGAGTTTCTTTAAAATCAAGATACAACATAGGAATCTATAATTTCATAAGCTGAAAAGTGGGTTTCGGGGACTGGGCTGGATTTAGGCTGAGCCCAGCAGCAAACGAGCACAACTGTTTCGATGGGCCTCAGGAGGAGGATCTAATTAGCCATTCCAAGGCTTAAAGCCCAGAGATTAAACCCAGGCAGAAGCCCGGGCAGTGAAGCCCAGAGTGCGACCAACCAGGAAGCCCAGTCGGGAGGATCACCGGCGGCGAGTCCAAGTTGCCGGTGGCAAGGGACAAGTGGCACCATTTGGTGCGTCCATTTTGAAATTGATGTAAATTGAGCTCTAGAAGTCCGATTTGAGTGATCAAGGTCGCTTCCGATGGATTTGGACATTCTAAGTTCAATAGAAGGGCTAGATTAGCCAAATAACGCATAAAAGTTTGAGTTTTAAGGATAGAGAAGTATCTTAAATGATTTAAAGTTTTAAATCCTTAAGGTAATCCCCAACCGTAAAAGTAGGGGTGGGAATTGAGGTTGCGACTCGACTTTGACCCGACCCATTTTTGGCCGGGTAAAACCACTATATTTTTTATCCGATATAGGGACGGTCAGAAATTTTGACCCGAATTCAAAAATAGGGTCGCGGTGGGTCGACCATGTCCTAACCCGAAGAGTCTAACCTGCTCCGCATGTACTAATTTATTAAAAATTATAAACCTATGTTTAAATTTTTTTTTTCAAAATTCTCACTTTTTTATATTCAACTCTATCAACAATAGAAGAATTAATTTATTTAGAAAGCAATATAAGAATTAATAAAAAGAATTTATACATAAATAACTCTTATGTGTAATTGTATATTAACCTATTTTAATAAACTTATACTATATTTTTAAATGTTTTGTATTCTTAATTATGCGTTTTAATAATTAGTGAAATATTGAATCATATAATATTTAAATTTAGTATAGATATATACTTATGTTTGATAGGTATATAAATTCTTTAAATTATTTTATTTGACCCGATCCGCTATCCTGAAGCCGGTTCGATACCAACCCGAAATTTGTCCCAGAACATATTAAAAAAAAAGTGAGGGTCAAACCGTCCTTGTCTCGACCCGGTATAAAAAGAGGGTCAAACTTAATTTTTAAAAAGCAGGATCAGGGTTAGGCAAACCTTGACCCGGTATGGCCTGCCCTGATTCTCACCCTTACGTAAAAGTGAGTACTTATTCAGGTGCAGCGTAACTACACTGTAACAGCAGTGTAGTTGCACCAAAATGGGTCTCACATGATCATAAAATTATAATATACTCTACTCATTGTATTTAAAATTACGTATTCTATTACCGTACCAATTTTCATCCCAATCGGATATGTGTATGGACCCCATTTGAAAATGATACAAATTCAACGTAATAAAATAGTTGCTATAAATAACAACTTTAAAGTAGTTTTTTCAACATATAAACCATTTGCTATAAAGTTTTTATATAGAAAAATAATTATATAAAGCTTTATTGCATTCTAATATGCGTAGAGCACATATTTAGACAAATATACTGTTGTTGCGCTCTCTCTCTCTCACTCTATATTAGATAACCTCGCTGTTAGTGCGTGAAGAAGAATATTTCAACCAAATCCAAAGGAAAGTATGAAATGCTCCAACATCGTCAGCACGGACTCAAAATCCCTTCCTCAGTTTTCAACCAATGTCTCAATTATGCAAAGCCACGTTTAGCGATGATTATGAAAACATATTCCCAGACTTCCAAAACGAAATTTAAAAAAAAACACTTGTGCATCGGCCATCTCTTGAAAATTACACGATAAAACATCAAAAACTCCGACGAAATGATTGCCACGAAGCATCATCCCATCCCCTTTCCGCACTGCTTCCATTTTCATGCCCAGCCCTGTAGGATCATTGTAAGATTTTCCATTTTCAAGCCAGGCCCATATACATCGTACCTCTGGACCACCAAGCACCCGGCACGTGGGAAATAGACATGTACAAGTAAGTATATGATGCGAAGGAAGGCAGGCGTGCATGCATGCATGCATGTTCGTTGGCCCAGTGCCTTTTCTGTTCGACAATTAAATCCTTATTTATTATTTAGATGCCATGTCTAATCATGTTAAACATTTCAAACAAGGGTAATTATTAGCATAAAGATATTCAACTTTATGTATGGTGTGCCGGGGCCACAAGGTCTGGAATTTCTCTCTCTCTCTCTTCTGTACATGCACCGGCGTTGTGGGCACCAGCATACCAATCGATGCGTTTGTGCACGCTTATGGAGCCCCGCGAGGGCGGTTTAAAAGAAGCCCTGCCTGCCTGCACTGGTTGTGGTGGGAATTGCCAGAATCCCACAAGTGTCAGGAGGCAACTCGGAAATTTTCAAAAAAAAAGAACAAAAAAAAGACAAAATTTAAGAGAGGGGTCACGTGGGCTCTCCCGTGTTAGTGTTAGCCGCTCTCTTCGTAGTACGATGGGTATGTTCGTTTTGAATATAAACATGTCAATTAAAACTTATCAATCTAAAATTTTTTACTCTTCATAACTATTTTATTTTTTAATTATTTTTTTACATTTTCCTATACAAACTACCCTACTTTTCAATCATTTCTACACAACTATCTATACAACTAATCTATCTATTTTAACTTTATTCTCCTTACTTCTCATCGTTACTCCTATTATATCATATTATTTTCTATCAATGTGACAACTTCTATTTCAACAACTTTTCATCAAAAGTTTTACCCCCAACCAAACACACCCGATATTGCATAGGATTCAAAAATCTAGAAAACGTTGTCCAACGGGAAGTAATTAATATTTACATTAGCTTCCTAAAGCTTCATCAAAGACTATTAATATGATCAGCACCACACTGCAAGTCCGTCTTCTTTTGAAATATATTCTGTAAAAGCCTCTTGCAGGTTTCATTCGAATGACGAGACATTTATTTGATAATTATATTTTTTCTTATCGATAATTCAATTATATTGTTTTTTTTATATTTATCTTTATTCACGATAGACGTGCTGAGAAAGCAGTTTACGAGCAGCGTTCAAAAGTCCAAACGCGACCTTTGTTTTGTTTTATTTGCGATTCTTTATTTTGGATGTAATACGTCAGTAAATTTTCATTGATGTTCTGCCAACAGATAAATAGGTTTTGAAAAAATATATATATCTCTTGAAGATTGCATAGTAATTATAGTTAAAATCTAATAGCTTGCTGAGGCTCCCACTTGGCTGCAGAAACTGAAATGGTAGCGGCGGGCATGTGTAGATATCATGGCAATTGGCAAAATAGAACAAATTCAGGCATTTCTTTTCTTTTCTTTTTTTTCTACTTATTATTAACTAAAAAATTTCACTCTTCATAGCTATTCTATTTTTTAATTATTTTTTCAAATTTTCCTATATAAACAATATTATTTTTCAATCATTTTCACACAACTACTCATACAACTAACTTACCTATTTTAACTCTATTCTCTTTATACCTTATTATTACATTTATCATGTCATATCATTTTGTATCAACTTAATAACTTTTATTTTAAAAATTTTTAATCAAAAAAATTTATTTCCAACTAAACACACACATACATTGCTGAGTGTTAGCCCCAGCTCACCTCGCCGGGGCAGATCAACCATAGTCATATAGACGACACGTGGGGCCAGCCCTCCACCACCCAGACCTAACACGTGGCCCCCTTCAAAAGATGGAAAAAGGACCTCCACTTTAGCTGATTTTGCAAAATCAGGCCAATCAGTCTAGGCATGGCGTGCCTGGCCACGGCCATGTTGGTGGACCTTGCTGCGCTCTCTCCCCCCTCCATTCATGCCTGTGTGGGTGCTTTTGAGGAAGAGAGAGAAGCAACTAGCAAGGAGACAGGCAGACACCAAGCGAGTCTGTGTAGCCATTGACCCCCTTAAAGAGCCCCATCATAAGACATTGATTACACCAAGAAGAAGCCTGGCCGGCCAATGGCCGAATGCTTGGGATGCCTTCAAGATAAAAAGGCCCTCCAGCTAGAGCAATATGTCAACCGAAGGAAACATATTACATTTTTTCCAAGGGGGGAAAAAAGCCGTTTGCTTTTCTTCCTCCATCCTTTTCACACATTCCTCTTTTCACGTAAAGCTAGTGACAAGCTCTTTTTCTAGATTCTTGGGAGTGAAGGCAGGAACGAAGGTGGCCAACACTCTCATTATCTACTAGAAATCATAGTCGGTGCCTGATTGGAAGGCTTTTTACAAATTAAAAATTTGGGAAATGTGGTTTTCCTCTTTGGGGCATTGGGCTTCCCCTCTTTTTAAGATCTAGACGGGGTGTAGGTTTTTGACTTGTTTCTCCTCATTTTCAATCACCAAAAAAAAAAAAAAAAAAAAAAGATCACAAGCTATATGTATATGGTAATTGGCGCTCGTCCTTGGTATAGAGAGATATGGCTGTCTGGATCTGAGACGTTAATGATGTTTTTTTGGATTTAGGCTGTGATGCACCGAATCAAGGGAATTTCCCCCTTTTGACTTAGTGTAATGGAATCATGGTGATTAACAGTTTGAAGTGCTTTTGCATGCATAATGCATACAAATCACAATATTCAGCAATGGGAAATATATAATTAATCATCGATTGATCATAGCCGAGATAATGGCCACATATGGTAAGTCTGGCATTATTGAGGCCACGACCAGCCATTGAGGACCGCATAATCCATTCGTGACATTCGATCAACCATCGAATTATCTAGTGCCTTGGTGCATAAAACCATGCATGCATACAAGACAGTTTAGAAGGATGGAATCCCACCACCATGCACCGATGCACCCACAAGTCTGAAGTGGCAAGAGAAACTCAAGGGATGGGGCTGCACTCAATGGCCTTAAATAAAAATATGCGAAAACAAATATATAGTATTTATTTGAAAGTATGATTCTATTAGTCCGGACTAAGTCATGACTTACTTAGTCTATGTTAATAAACTTATGTTAAAATAAAGAGGCATGATTCCGTTATGTCCGCCTAAAAAACATATTTTGAGATATTTTCTTACTTTTTTATAAACATGTTAAGTTATATGTATTAAAATTGACGCATGATTCCGGTGATTTCCGACCGGTCCAAAAATATATTTTTTTAATTTTTTTTTTGAAAAATAATTTTATAAACTTGTTAATCTAGTTATATTTATTTTATAAACCAAGTTTTATCATTTTTGGATATATCTATATATTTATTTTGGATTTTTAAAAATAGGGGTATTTAAGTCATTTTAAGAATATTTAAAATGACTTAAATACCCCTGTTTTTAAAAATCCAAAATAAATATATATACATATCTAAAAATGATAAAACTTGGTTTATAAAATAAATATAACTAGATTAACAAGTTTATAAAATTATTTTTCAAAAAAAAATTAAAAAAATAAATTTTTGGACCGGTCGGAAATCACCGGATTTCCGACCGGTCTGAAAAGATCGGTCCTCATTGAAATTATAAACTAAGTTTTACTATTTTTAAATATATTTTGTTTTTAAACATAGTGACATTCTTGTAATTTCTAAGGACCAATGGAATTATGAGAATGCCACTTTATTTAAAACTAAAAAAATTATCTTAAAATGTCAAAAAATAGTAAAATGTGGTTTGTATATTTAACTTAATATGTTTATAAGAAACTAAAAATACCTCAAAATACGTTTTTTTGGCCAAAGGAAAGTCTTACTTAGAGCAGTCCAAGTGTCCAACAGGATCATATATTTAAAATAAGTGGATGAAAGATACAGAAATTGCTAAGATGACTAAAGCATTGGACATTTAAATAAATAGTTATAAAGATTATTGAATCATCAATCATAACAACCTGTCGTACAACAACAAATGGGAATATGAAAGAATCTTTTAGAAATGGAAACTCTTATGTCATTCACGTCACAATGTACCCTTTAGTATACTTTCAAATTGAAAGGATTAATAAATAAACGATTGTAGTAAAAAAAAACTTCTTTTACGAGAATAAAAAGCTTTAGAAAAGGAGGGCTAATCCCAAGTGATGCAACATAGGCGGTTGAGAAAAAAAGTTTCACGTGGATCCTTATCATTGTAAAATTCAATAATTTTTTAACTTTATTGGATATTTGATTTTAATTTTTTTTAAAAAGAACAAAATAGGCATGGGCACATGTGCACATATGTACGTCTATTTATTGGTTTTCAAATATCAAAATAAATATAAAAATTATCAATTTTCACATAAAATATATTCAAATAAGGCTCGCATATTTATTTTTAAAAATAAGTACTCGTATTATACCCACAGTACAATAGATTAAGCACATAGGAGATGACAAATTTTTGAAAGACATGATGCATAGACTCTAGCAAAGAAAGCAATGGTGAAATTCAGCATTTTATTTTTGAATTTAAAAGTTCGTTTAACACAAGGTTGAAAAAATAATCAATATCCAGTTAGATAGGTGATAAACAATTCTACGTGCATGTGTTAGGTACTGCGGTTTGAATCGGACTAAAGTAACAGCCTCTATTTAAAGCTAAAAATCAATTTTTCTTTTTTTTTTTTCTATACATTTTTTTACATAAGTTGATATGTTAACCATCTAATTATTATATTTTTCTACTATTATTAGCTTAACATTTTGATAATTTTTATAGTTTTCATACAATTACCCCTGTTGTATCATTATTCTATTTTCTTCAAAATTTTACCTATAAAATTCATTGCCACATACCAAACAAGCACTAAAAGTACGTAGAGCTGATCTCGTCCTCCATTTTAGGACCCATTTTTATTAAATATTATTGTTACATCTTACAATTCTAATTAATCAACATTTTTTTTCATTGACTAGTATTATACTCGTTGTGGCATTTGATATTACAAATCAAATCTTTTAACAACTCCCACTTCTCGAGAGACATGATATAAATACCAGGGGGCTCGTTGAATACACCTACACTTGTAAAATTTCGAACTTAAGAGTCGTTTGGCAACATGCCATGCGCTAGACCTACGGAGCAGCTGCCCAGTGGCAATTACTCGGCAATTCTAGTTATGACTTATGAGATCTTCGGGCCTTGCATCAGCCTTAGCTCATCAATTTCGCGATGCCCACTAGCTGCCTGAAGTTAAACAGCCACCAAGTCACCACTCATAAAATATATTTTTACTAATTTAGATTTTGGTGGCAATGCCAACTGCCAAGTGCGGTGAAAGAGGAGGCATGGTGCTTGCCCTTGGTTAGCTGGCACAGGGCGTGCACGGTATTAGTCTCGAAAATCGCCCATTTACTATCCACTTCATCATCATCTATGGCATGGCAGCCATTAAAAGTGGCACTAGGAATCAGAAAGAGTGATGCTTACGTTCGTTGTCAACCACAAAAAAGCAAGAAAAAAAGATAATGTAAATAATATAAATATTAAATATATTACTCTTTTTGAATTCGAAATGAAAATGATCCACCAGAAAAGCGCGCCGTTCTATGGTGGGAGTGGGACCCAGGCCATCAATCTCATGCCATGTGCATCGCGGACATTGGATGGTTTGGACCCATCGGGCCCACGTCCATAGTGTCTCTTTTTAGTTTGCGACGGGAAAACGACAAAGGTTGATGATGATTTCTCACATACTTGAATTAGCTCTACTCCTTGAATCTTTGGGTTACTTATTTTCGGGGGAAAAGTTATGTTACTGCACTTAATTAAAGATTTAGACCTTCATAAGCACTGTCTTTTTAATTAGCCATGATGGGTTGTGCGGATTTATTTAGCACGACATTCGATAAAATATAATTTTTGGGGGAAAAAGTTTTGCTGCTGTACTTAATTAAAGATCTAGACCTTCATAAGCACTGTCTTTCTAATTAGGCGTGATGGGTTGCGCAGATTTTTTTTTTTTTTTTTTTTTTTTTTGATGGGGAGATATATACATACATCTCAACACATATTACACTGAAGATCAGAGACATTCTAACAAATTTGGAGACACCGCTCCACCAAGTAAACAGGAAGACACAGCTTCCAACAATTAAACGGGAGACCACTTTGCTCCCACGAATTAACCGGGAGACCACACTTTTGCTCCCACAAACAACGTTGCTGCACCCGAGCCGTTTCGAACCAGCGATCGCAATGACACTGGGCAACGACGCTGACCACCAGGGCGCGTCCCTGGTGGCGGGTTGCGCAGATTTATTTGGCATGACATTAGATAAAATGAAATTGGGGAGCAACAATACAAGGGAGACAAGAGATTCATAAGCTATGAATTAAATGAAGCTAAAATAAATAGATAAGTAATGGGAAATGAGTTATTCGTGTCTGCATTCTCATCTACTTTGGTTTTATAAATTTTAGGATGATTTACAGATATACGTATGTAGTTTTAAAAATTGTAAATAACTTGTTGTATGATTTGACTATAATTGCAACTATAATAATGTCATCACGGCGTCGTCGAGTCTCCATCCTAGCATAGTATATTTATAAATATATACAAATTAGGTTAATATATTTACAATTTTGGAAACTAAGTGGGTATTTTAAGTTTGCAAACATACCAATATGATTTGTATATATATTTGCATATATCCACAATGTGACGGAGCAATGATATCTTAGTTATATCTACAATTGTGGTCAAATTATATTGAAATTATTTTTTTTAAGTTAAGTGGATATATTTGTAATTATAATTTAATCTATGGGGTATATTTTGCAAATTATTCTAATTTTTATATCAAACCTATTTTTTCTAAAAAAAAAAAGGGCTACGCTAATAAAGTCATGTAATCCTTCAAAATTTAAGATTTTGATTTTTGATGAAAATTTAATCTATTTATTATATTTAACATCGTTTATTTTGTTAGAAAATCAAGTTTCATCCAAATTAAATACAAGAAAAAAAAAATCAAAGTGTTCTAGTAAAAAAAAAACAAACAAAGTGAACCTGGAACCACTGTTAGGAAGGCCAAACATGGGCACTAATTGCATCATGTGTCGCCTGGGCTCTGGAGTCAGAACATATCAAATTATTGACGCACTGGAAAATGAATTCCCCCGAGCAAATAAACACATGGATTTGCATACGGCAAATGCAAACAATTCCCAGTGCATCCAAACCCACTAGTGTGATCAGTCATCCTAATTTCATCATCATCCCCTTCACCCGTATTGAAGTGGCAGTCTTAGTGGGCTTTGCTTAATTAATTGCCAAACTAACCTTTAGTTAGTGGGTAAACAGATACATCGACGGTAAAAACCAGCATTGGAAATCAAATGCATCGGGCCCCACACACATAGTAAAATAATTCTGATTAGCATTCGTGTCCCCGTAATGGCAGACCCCCACCATTTCACTTGCAATATACAAGGAGGAATTAGCTACTAAGGATGTCAACCCCAACGAAGCTTGCCTTTTACTTGTCCCATAACCACCCTCATCGGTCCTAGTCCTTCCCCTGATTTCATGGATTGTTTTTAAGAACAACCCAATCATAACAGGCGGTCCCACCAACCTAGTGCCATAGCGACGTGACTCCTTTTTTTGAAAAAAATAAAATAAAATAAAATTCGAGAAATAAAGTTCCCCCGATTTTTTTAATCAGCAATCGGATCGGTGGGCCACGTTGAGATCTTCCGTGATACATGTCGTTGATTTTATCACTTGCAAAGTCAATCCAGGTCCCCCCCCATGTGACTTTTCGCGTCCGCAGCCAAAGTTATCAGATTGGTTGGCCTTTCCGAGTGGCATTTTCTATGATTTGAAACTAGAATTCCAATATCGTCAGCTGGCCCGCTTGATGAACGGCGGAGATTGGACCTATTTATTACTGGTCCGTACAATCATTAGTTTGGGCAATTACTTACCATCACAGATTTTCCGCTTGCACGATGCAGTGTTCTGCTTCCTGTTTTCATCTGCTGCGGGTAAGCCATCGTGGCTTTAAAACATTTCGGGCTACTTTCGGCGTCTTAAACATCTCCAGCATCTCAACCGTCCAAGCACAAGCGTGAAACGTAAGGAATCGCAACGCTTTGTGCACGCCTGCAAATAAATACAGGGGGACGTGGGGCCCACCTGTCCCTCTGTCTGGCGGCTTGGAACAGCGCATTCGACGCTCGTAGCATGCATCAGACGCCCCAGGGCGAAATTGCATTCAAGAACACAATAAAAATATTCCATTAAAGAAAATAATAAAATATAACAAACAACAATTTATTCGAAGGTTTAAAAAAAAAAAAGGCGAAATTGCTCTTGCTTTCCATTTCCTTTCACCTAAACTGCTGCTGCCCATTGTATTTTAACGCTCTGATCCTCGACCCACTTCCAAGTCCAGCGCTGCATGGACACGTAGAATTGTGAATGTTTTCCGAATATGCAGGTCATGAAAGTCGTAGGCCCGACCATTTTATGATTTGGCTCCAAGAAAAAACAAAGGTCGAACGCAAATCGAGCTCTGGCCAACGCCATATCCATCCGTACGCTGTGATAATTCCATGGGGTGGCCGTTCATTTTGACTTTTTTTCGATAATGGATATCAATCCATCTCCTAATTTTCATCAGATATGATCATTACAAAATTTCCCACGTTGTTAATTAATTGGTTGGAAGAGATTTTTGGCTGCTGCGTAGGAGAGTTTCTTTTCCACGTGGCCGGTCACCAGCCATGTCTCTTTTGCCCATGTTGTTTCTCGTAACTTTTTGAAATATGCACCATATTTAATATTATGTGCGTTTTAGAAGTAATAAAATTTTTACTTAAAAAATTTTGGGTTTAAAAGTTGTTAAAATAAAAAATATGATATGATATGGATAATAATTAGGAGTAAAGGAAGTAAAGTTAAAATATATAAGTTAACATTATAGATAATTGTATTTAAATAATTAAAAAGCATAGTAATTTGATAAAAAGATGAGAATAAATGATTAAAAAATATAATAATTATATGGAGTGAAAAGTTTTATATTAGCATTTTTTTATGTCTCACAAACACACCCACTGTAATCTTCTTTTAAATTCCTTTTTAAAATTAAACTTTTCTTTCCCTTTTATATGAGCGCACATGCAATCTTTACTCATCAAATTTTACATTTTCGAAACTCTATTTTTTTTCATAATTTAAAAAATATCAGATACTTTCAAATTTTGAAATTGAAAAGAACGTATGTGTACTTCTAACATGTTAGATTTTGTTTTGTGAACTAAATACTTATATAAAAATGAGAAAAGAATTAAAAATATAAGGTCTCAAAATAGTGAAATACTGATACATGTTGAGTCTGGGTACATACACGTGTTGAATCATTAGCCTATAAATATTTTGTCATTTTGATTCTCGACGTTATTGCGTACAACTTCAAAAAATTTCAATAAAAATGATAATGTGTCTAATAAAAACAAAAGAGAGGTAACAGTTTTATGGGACCATGATGCGAGATACACCGCGTGCAGGATTGCCACGCGTGTGAGAGATCAAGTTGGCAAGGCGTAGGTGGGACCAATGTCGACCGTCCAATGATATGGTCCCCGTCCTTGCCATTGCAATGCATTGCTGAGACGCGGCTGGGGCGCGGGGCGCGGGTACGGCGATGTGGGTGAGAGTGCGACGTTCCTTTTGCGGGAATCGGTTATATGGCTTTCGCAATCTTTGAAAATGTTATTGATTTATTTATTTATATTTTTCCTGTTGGTTCGTCATCGTGCAGGAAAAAGGGTGGGGAGGATTGCAGAGGCGTGGGAGACTGATCGAATCAGGAGCAGCAGCCGCGGCTGCTTCTGCCGTGTATTTTTTCAACGCACAAGATTTCATCACGCACGAGGCAGAGATCTTGTCGGTAGACATTCATGCCTACTGGCAGCGGTGACCCGCTCTTGGTAGCGTGTATGGCTCAAAAAATGTTATGTTGGGTCTCGTCTTTTTTGGGTCATCCGTGAAGACTCTGAATGGCTACCTCTTCGATACATATCATTGATTCCTCTCATGCTAACTCAATATTTTGGAGTACGTTCAGCAGTCGTATCTTTTCACTCGCAAGTCACGACCCAAAGTGACATAAGGGTTACCTAGTAGTAACACCCATAGCTTGTTTTGATAAAATTGAATGTTTGATTTTCGGCATATGTGTCTGAATATTTATTTTTTTCTTATTTTGACAAGTCACTATCCAAAGTGTCATCAGGAGTCTGCCTAGTAGTAACACTCAAACTCTGTTTCATGAAATCAGGTCTTTGTGCATCCTAGCATTTATTTCTTTCTTATTTTGTGCGATTTTTATTTGTTTTCTTTAATAGAAATTTAATTATTAGGAGTTTGTTATCTCTCTCAAAAAATGATAAGAATGTCTCAAGACTTATATGTAATATAAATTAACATGATTGTAGATATATACATTAAAAAAAAAAAAGTCACGGCCCAAAGTACGCTAAAGGTTCATCTCACCCTAAAAAAATTATTTGTTTAAGCCATCAATTTAATCCTTTAAATTTGAACTAAATGTACTTGGGTAGAGTTCAATATACTTTTTTTTTTTTTTTTTTTTTTTTTTTGACTGGGAGATATATACACACATCTCAACATGTATTACACAGAAAGCTCTGAGATATTCTTACAAAGTTGGAGATACAACTCCACCAAATAATCAGGAAGACACAGCTTCCAAACAATCAAACGGGAGACCACTGCTCCCACAACAACCCACCCGGAGACACAGCTCCCACAACAACTAGCAACCAAGCCGGTGGACGAAATCCCATACGGGGATTCGAACACCCGACGAGACAGCGCTGCCCATTTGCGGCAATGGCGCTGACCAACCGAGCAAGGCTCGGTTGGTGGTAGAGTTCAATATACTTGAAATCCCATCATATGCATTTTTCAAGATTAATAAAGGTCACCTTTTTTTCAGATAATTATCAACTTTTAAAAAAATGCTTCGGTTAATCTTTAGGGAAAAATTTTCGGAGCCGCAGCTATATTCATTGGGATAGTTTTTCCCTCGTGGGCTTTAACGAGCATACGATTTAATAGAAGTGAGAACTTTAGGTGATTTAACAGGCGTAATGGATACGAGTAAAAAATATAACAAATACGATTCTTATACCAAAGAATATAAAAAGTATTTTTAACTGTGGATAATAATGAAAAAAATTTATTTTTTAATTTTTTTTATAAAATTGTTAATCTAAGTGTATTTAACATGTGTATCAAAATAAATATCTAAAATAATCCAAAAATGGTAAAAATTAGTACACATATTAAATATACTTAAAATGCCACTGATTTTTAAAAATAAAAAATAAAAATCTAAAATACTCTAAAAATAGTAAAAATTGATACACATGTTAAATACACTTAGATTAACACTTATATAAAAAAATTTAAAAAATATTAAAAAATGAGTTTAATACACCCGGGTACACTACACCCAGGTGCCGGAGATCACGGTCCCACAAATACACCCCCGCATCAAACGCCGGCTAGTTTTTCACGTAGATGTGAGGCTGGGGGCAATGAAAGGCAATAATTGACACGGTTACACTTTTTTTTGGATTGAGATTTATACAACGTAATATCTATATTACAAATAAGTATATTTACAATCATTTTAATATAGATTGAATTTTTTTTCACATTAAGAGAATTGTAAAATCCCTACAAGTCAAGAAAAATTATAAAACTCTTGCAACTCGGAAGAACTATTGCAAAATTACGTTATAAAATTACCAATTACTGATCCCAACCCACAATCTGCCGATCGTTGCCCGTCGATTTTACCGCGACGGGCTAGTTGCGCTGGCGTTGGAATAGCGGGATGAGGAGATGCACCGGACCAACGTGGCGAAGTCAATGAGCCTGTTTGAAGCAATGCCACCGTCGCCTGCGTCACGCACGGCAAGCGCCTTGAAACCGGAATGAGATGCAACTGAAACAGAAATGTTTTTTTATGACATGTATTATTTTTACGTAACTTGTATTGCAAGTAGACAATTAGACGTTACGACATTCTTACAATTTTTACACAATATTTAACAGACATCTACCTATTAAATCAGAATGTTAGATAGGAGAGGTTGTGCCTGAAGATATAAAATCATATTGAAAACATAAATATTAAAATTAAAAAAGTAAAAATTTATATATGAAATATGTTAGAAAAATCTATTTTTATCTTATTTCCATCTCATTGCATAATGAGGGTATTGTTAATGGTGAGCATGCCCATGTCAACTGTGAATCTGTGATATGAATATAATCAGATTTATAAATATTTACAACACCGTTACATGGTAAATACATGATTGGATTAATGAATTTTACGACACAGCAATACCTTGTTCGATATTGAGAGAAGAATCACCATAATGCACTGCGTTGAGCGAAAAAGTGCATTGGAAGCCTTTTATAACGGTACTTATCGGAAAAGTTTTCGACGGACGCTTGTGTGTGAAATGTAATAGAAAAATCTATTTTTATCTTATTTACATCTCATTCCCAATGAGGGTATCGTTAATGGTAAGCAGCTGCGATGTGAATAAGATTGGATTAATAAATATCTACGACACAGTTAAATGGTAAGTGTATGATTGGATTAATGAATATTTATAACAAAACGATACCTTGTTCGGTATTGCGAGAATAATTACCATAATTAGGGGCGTTAATGGATTGGACTGAACAGGTTAGAGCACAATTCTAATCCTAATCCTAGCCAATTTAAAATATTCCAACTATAATTTGTTTATGAACCATTTAAAAAATATCAACCTTTTTTTACCAAACCCGTTTAAAAAACATCAACTTTAACCCATTTATAATCCATTTAATAAACGGGTTGACGAATTATTAACAGATTGTATAATAAATGATATGAATGCTTAAACTCTGATAGACGATAATTTCGTAATGACAGAAAAGGTGATGTTTTGGGTGCAACAAAAATTAAAATAAGGCAATAATAGAAAAAATGAAACCATGACACTAGTTGAAAATGAAAATTAGGTTGCGAAAATAACACTTAACGGGAGAAAATAACAAGAGTGTTTACATTCTATCAAACTTTAACGGTTTAAACAAGTTAGATGGATTAAACGGGTAAAACATATTAAATTGGTTAAACGGGTTAACTTGACAGATTATAAAATCTTAATCATAATCTGTTATTTAATTAAATGATTTAACGGGTCGGTGAATCATAATTTATTTTTAAAAAAATTCAAACCCAAACTCATTTGTAAACGGTTGGATGAGTGGGTTAATGAGTTGACTATGATTATTAACACCCCTAACTATAATGCAATGTGTTGAGTGAAAAAACTTCATTGGAAGCTTTTTATAATGCCACTTATCGCAAAATTTTTCAATGGATGCTTATTTGGAAGGTTTTAGCCATATTTAATAAACTTGAATGTACGGGTGAACATCGAAGGGGGTTAAGACAAAGCTAATTTGACCTTCACTAACCTGGAGACAAACTTTGGATTGGTATTATATTAGTTTCGGAATGACAGAGTGGGTAAAAAAAGCAAGTCGCATAAGATAATTTTAATAATTTATATATATTAAACATAAAGATATATCTATGCTAAATTTAAATGTTATATGCTTTGATATTTTACTAATTAATAAAAACACGTTATTATTAAAACAAAATACAAGTAAATATAGTGAACTTTAATAAAGCAAGTTAATATATTATTATGCACAAATTTTCTTATCGATTTTTGTAATGCTAACACATGGAATGTTCGGAGAGTTACAAAACCTTTGAAAAAAAGTTTTTGATATAAAAAATTTTAAACATAAGAAAATAATATGATATAATTAGGATAACAATAAGAAGTAAAGATAATATAGTTAAAATTGATATGTTCGTTGTATGGGTAGTTGTATATGAATATATGAAAAATGATAAAAAACAAAGTAGTTGCGTAATGAAAAAGTTCTACATTGAAAAGTTCTAATAAATACACTCATTGGTAATTATAAACAATGTTGGAATTTCTAAACAAAGTAATAAAAATATTTAAATATAAGTTTATAAATTTTAATAAATGAATATATGCGGAGCGGGTTAAGACATAGTCAACCCACTCCGGCCCTATTTTTGAATTTGAGTCAAAAATTATAACTCATCTCTATACCAAATTAAAAAAATATTAATTTTACCTAACTAAAATAGGTCAATTCAGTGGCGGGTCATGGGTTGACCTGCCCCCAGTTTCCCACCCTTACTTGAATGTGATAAAAAAAATGAAATAAGAATCCAATGATGCGTATTAAGAATTGGTAAATTTGTATTAAAATGCAAAAGAATTATATTGAAAAAAACCATCGTAGAAATAAAAATACCCTTCCAATTCAAGCATCCTCTATCATTTGGAACACATATAGGGTATGTTTGGAAAATAATAAAACTTACGATAATTTTTTTTATATGTAAAAGTTTTTAAAATGAAAGAAAAATAATACAATATAATAAAGGTAACAATGAGGAGTAAATATAATAAAATAAAACTAAATAGGTTAGATGTTCAGAAAATGTGTAAAAATAATTAAAAAGTATGATAACTATTCATATTAAAGTGTAAAATAATTAGAGATAGCTAGCAAACACCCATGAACATCACCCAAAAAGAAAGGGGGGAAAAAACACCACCTGAACAAAGTGAATGGAAACAAGGGTACGATTACTCGCCTTTCCACCTCATTTCGGAAAAGCGAAGCAAGATATATCCACAGAGAAAGGGCACTATTAATGACATTTGACGTTTGAGATGAAATTGATGCAATGGTCAAAAATGGTTGTTGGATCCATTCAGTCCATTGGCGGTTCAAAATCCGTACAAAGAATTTTCTATTTACAGATGTAGTTAATCGATAAATATGGAAGCCAATGAATAATTAGTACTACATGAACGAAATTTATTAAAGAGGAGAAATTTTATTAGCGAGGGCTGCCCATCCCACACACAAAATTTATTTACAGTAATTTTTTTATTTGTTTACTACACTTGCTTATCTAAGTGTAAACTAAGTTTTACCATTTTTGAATACGTTTATATATTTTTTGAGATTTTTATAAAAAAATTAAAAAATATTGTAAATATAATTTTTAAGGTAAAATAATATGAACATTTATTTAACCCGGGTTAAAAAGATTATTACTCTTTATTAAATTGCTTTGCTATGTAGGGATAACTAATGGTCCAAGACTGAAAAACGCAACAGATAGTGTCTTTTATAAGTTATCATTGAAATCAACCTGTAATGAATACTATCTTTGAAAACCGACCTTTTCGAGCTCTCTCGCATGAAAAATGACGTGCAATTTGCTCGTCTATTGTAATGCGCTTCGTAGGTGTAAGATGTGAGCTCCGTGGTAGATAACATGACGTGTATTTTGGTTGTCAACTGTAGTTCTCTTCGTAGGAATAAGACGTGACCACAAATCTAGAAAACGCAAGAGTTAGAAATAAGCTGCAACTGATCGGAAAGAAGAAGCAGTGCCAGACATATATATATATATATATAATAGGATGAAAATTGGTATGATAATAGAATATATTATTCTAAATACAATGGGTGGAGCAGGTCATGATTTCATGATCATGTGGGGCCCATTTTTAGACTATATATATATATATATGAGAACCGATCCTGTGCAGTCTGCTGTAAAATGGACTCCACACATATTAGATTGTAATGAAACTTTATACACTCATTTATCCATGTATAAATCATACTTTAGACGGTTTAGATATTGAAAAAACCACTTTAAACTTGATATTTACATTAAACTATTTTATTACATTGATTTTGCACCATTTTAAGATGGGGACTACACACATGTTGGATTTGGATGAAAATTAGTATGTCAATAAAGTGAATAATTCTAAATACAATGGGTGGGGTGGATTTTCTATTTATGATCAAGTGGGGCCACAGTGCATGGACTGCAGCGTGCAGTCGCATGCACTGAATTATTTCCCTATATAGATATATAGATACATATATATAGGGATATATTCTGGTGAAGCATTTCCGGTGCAGCATCGCTGAAATGGGCCCTGTATGATCATCAAATCATAATCTACTCCACTCATTGTATTTAGAATAATGTATTCTATTACCATACCAAAATTTATCCAAATCAGATATGTAATGGACCCCATCTGAAAATAGTACAAATTCAATGTAATAAAATAATTTGATATAAATAACAATTTTAAAGTGATTTTTTCAACATGTAAACAATTTACTATAAAATTTATATATGGATAAATGATTGTATAAAATTTCATTGCATTATAATATGTGTGGGATCCACTTTTGATCAAATGCATCGTTGTTCCGGTGCAGCGCGCTGCACCGGAACAACTCTTATATACGTAGAGGTAACTGACCGTAACACCGTAACAGTGGTGTAGTTGTGCCAAAATAGACTATATATGATTGTAAAATTATAATTTACTTTAACAATTGTATTTAAAATCATATATTCTATTGTCATACTAATTTTCTTTCCAGTGAGATATGCGTATGTATTCCATTTGAAAATGGTACAAAATCAACGTAATAAAATATTTTAATATAAATAACAACTTCAAAATACTTTTTTCAGCATGTAAACCATTGCAACTGCACCGTAACAACGGTACGTTTGTCCAAAAAGGACCCCACGCATATTATAATGCAATGAAATGTTATACAATTATTCGTCTATATATAAATTTTATAGCAAATAGTTTACATGCTAAAAAGTCATTTTAAAGTTGTTATTTACATCAAATTATTTATGACGTTGAATTTATGCCATTGTCAAATGAGGTTTTTACATATGTTCAATTAGGATGAAAATTAGTACGATAATATAATACACGATTCTAAATACAGTGGGCGGAGTAGATTATAATTTTATGATCAAGTGAGGCCCATTTTGGTGCAACCGCACTACTATTACGGTGCAGTTGCGCTGCACTCGAATATTTCTTTTTTATATATATAAGAGTTATGCTGCATCAGAACCGTGGTACGGTTGCCTAAAAAAGGGCCCCACATATATTAATATGCAATGAAACTTTATACAATCATTTATCCATATGTAAATCATATTTTAGACTGCTTATATATTAAAAAAACTAATTTAAAGTTGTTATTTACATAAAACTATTTTATTACGTCAAATTTCTATCATTTTCATATAGAATCCGTACAAATATTCGATTGGAATGAAAATCGATATGGTAATAGAATACATTATTCTAAATACAATAGGTTGAGTAGATTTTAATTTTATCATCACGTGTGACCCATTTCAACGCCACTGGTGTTGCACTTGAATATTATCACATATACATTTTTGTGCGGTCCCGCCCTTCAAAATCTAAAATTTTGACATTCAATGGAAAATTCAATCCATTCATTGTATTTACCATCATTTGTTTATCTAGGAGACCAAGTTTCATTCCAATCAAGTATGGTTATATGCCACATTTGTTAAAAATATATATATATATTCATGCGTAAATTACGAAAAAATGATTAGAACTATTTACACATGTATTAGAATGATAGTACTTCGTGGAATTATCTGTTCATATAAAAATGATATTTTGAACGGTTTAGATATCAAAAATATTACTTTAAAATTGATATTTTAGCATTTTCTTAATTTACAGATGAATATATATATATTTTAACAAATGTAGTCCATAAACATATTTGATTGGAATGAAATTTGATTCTTTAAATAAACAAATAATATTAAATACAATAAATAGATTAATTTTTTTATCAAAAATTAAAATTTTAAATTTTAAAAGGGTTGCATGAGTTGGCTTCTATAGAGGAGGAGCCCTTTGTTGTGTTTGAAAACATGCTCCCGTTTTATTTGTCTCGCTGAGCAATGCAATGTAAAGATCGCGGAGCGGCCGCGAATCAACGGCGTTGCAGCATGTCAGGACCCGAGTAAGAATGAATGCATCATGTTAACGTTGCATGCCGTCTACATTTAACGCCCATCCATCCATCCAACGCCCATCCATCCATCCATCACCCATACATGCATGTTGGCAACTTGGCATCCATCCAAGAGAGTAAGCGGCAGCAGCCGCTGCAGCAGAGCTCATCCCTGCCAGCTCAGTAAAAGCAAACAAGAATAAAAAGACTACCCTCTCTCTCGTCAGCGATTTTTTTGCAAGTGCTACAGTGAGCCTGACATTCTGCCTTTTCTCTACTTGTTCGCTGTGGAGTAATTTCTTCCTGATGAGAGAGAAATGGGGGGTTAAAGACATGAGCTTGGGAGTCTTTTTTCCAGCTCGCACTCCTCTCGGAACTGGGATGTGGTTTTGGGCTAAACATGAAGAAGAAGAGTGACTGAGGCAGTGCGGGTCTGCTCCGCTGGCTGATTTGGAGGAGGGAAGGGAGTGAAAGTACACTGTTATGTGGGAGAGAGGAGGCTCTCTTGGAGGAGAGAGCCTGCCCAAGCAACTGAAACCAGAAGAGGAACTCCATTGCCGATACCGAAAACCGGACCATTTGTTCGTTGTTTAGTCGGTGCCGCTTTCCTCTGTTTTCAGTAGCCAAGATTTTGTGGGACTGTTGCGCTCTTTCTCTACGCTTGATCCTGTCTGTCTGGAGTTTTCGGAGTTTCGGCGAATCTGGTGGTGTCGTGCATTCCCTATTGCTGGTGTTTTTGGGATTTCCTGGGCCTTTTTTTGCGGGCAATGAGCTCCTCTTCGCTGGGTATTCTGGTGTCTTTCGTTTAGGTGTTTCCCTGGTTTACTGTTTCTGTGACCATTTGGAAGGTGTGGGCTTTTGCGTTGCTTTGGGCGTTTTCTCCAAAGATCTTCTGGACCTCGGTCTGGTGAGATTTTCGTGTTGCGTGGTTCGATAGCGAATCGGTAGTGGGTCTCTGAGATTGCTTGTGGGAGTTTTCATCGGATTCTGAAGATATGGCACTCACAATACATAAGGACTCATCGGCAGCAGCAGTTTCCAAGCAGTTGGATGCTGGCAAGTATGTGAGATATACGCCGGAGCAGGTGGAGGCATTGGAACGAGTTTACATGGAGTGCCCCAAACCGAGCTCGACGCGTAGGCAGCAGCTTATAAGGGAATGCCCAATACTGTCGAATATCGAGCCCAAACAGATCAAGGTGTGGTTTCAGAATCGTAGGTAAGGATCAGACAGCTGCCAGGAGAGGCAGCTCTTTCGTTTTTAGTTCTTTTTGGAATTTCAGGCAGCCTCTCTTGGAGTATGGAAATGTGACATTTTTCTGATTTCTGAAGTCGTTTTATTCCTCTTATTGTTTTTCTTGTCAGTAGTAAGGAATTGGTTCTGGGTTTTTGGTTCCTTCATTTTCTGCTGTTGGGTGTTTCTTCGTTGCGTTGTTTTCTGTGTTTTTTTTTATCATCTAATCAATGATGGCCGCTTGTTACTGTAGTATAGGCTGGAAAACCATAATTATCTATGTCTGTGATCTAGTATTAGCTGTTTCGTCTTCACTTATCTGGATGATTGAATGGTTTTCGTTGCCAAGTTCGTATGATTGGGTTTATCTTCCTGCCTGCATTCTTTTTCTTTTCCTGAAAATTTGTTGATTTCTCCTGTTCAGGTGCCGGGAGAAGCAGAGGAAAGAGGCGTCACGACTTCAGACAGTAAATAGGAAGCTGACTGCCATGAACAAGCTGTTGATGGAGGAGAACGACCGGCTACAGAAGCAAGTCTCGCAGTTGGTGTATGAGAATGGCTATATGCGGCAGCAACTGCAGAGTGTATGCCACTTTCCCCTGCAATTTTTACACATCTTCCCAATCTAGTCTTGTTTGACTCAAAATCTTATTTGGCTTTTTTCACCTTGTCTTTCGCTTTCCGTTCGTGAACAACAATTTGATGTAGAATTTGCATGTTTCATTGCAATATTGAAGATATCTCAATTGTGTCATATCTATCGCTGCCTTGTACTTGGTTGAAACTCATAAGTGATATTTGAGTTTGTACTTACTATGCTGATTATGCAGCAGGCATCTGTAGTGACCACAGACACAAGCTGTGAGTCTGTGGTCACAAGCGGTCAGCATCAAAACCCAACCCCGCAGCATCCTCAAAGGGATGCTAACAACCCAACTGGGTAAGCATATTTCCACCGTATCGTATCATAGATGTGTTTATTTGTACTTTGTTTTGCATTAAAAGTCAAGTCATAATGTCTGATCTTTTACTAATCAGTTGCTTCTTTTTGCATCTTTGGTGGCTAGTCTCCTCGCTATTGCTGAGGAGACCCTGACAGAGTTCCTTTCCAAGGCAACTGGAACTGCTGTCGACTGGGTCCAAATGCTCGGGATGAAGGTAAGGTCTACAGTTATTTATTGTTCTTGCAGCTATACATTTGACATGCCTAGTACAAGCTCCCCAGTACATGCAATTTCCCTGCCTGGTGGGTCCGCTTAGTGTGTGAATTGTACTTCTTCAATGTATTACTTTAAGCTTCCATTGTCTTTAGACCTATGGATTTGCTGTGCTGATTGGTCTGGCTTCAGAGCTGTTATGCCTTCTCAATGGCGGCCTGCCATTATCTGACACTGTTCTAGGACATGGACTCACATTTACTACATACAGGAGTCATTTTTGGATTCTGCACTAAAATGCTTTAATCTTTTGCAGCCTGGTCCGGATTCTATTGGAATCGTTGCTGTTTCCCACAACTGTAGTGGCATTGCAGCGCGAGCCTGCGGCCTTGTGAGCTTAGAGCCGTCTAAGGTAAGCTTATTTATCTTGGTAATTTCGTCGTGTGATTGAGTTTGTATTTCTGTAATGTGCCTGGACAATATTATGCAGGTCGCAGAAATCCTCAAAGATCGTCCATCGTGGTTTCGCGATTGTCGCTGCCTTGAGATAGTTTCTGTGCTCCCTGCTGGGAATGGAGGAACTATAGAGCTTATCTACATGCAGGTGTGTTAACTACAGTCATTTGTTGTCTGTCTTGATATAGAAAAAATCTGAAGATTCATCTCTGCGGAAATTTTGAATTATGGGTGATGCTCTCCGACAAGTGACAACTGTTGAGCCCAACCATTCTTTGACAGAGGCCTTAATTTAGATTATTAGCTAATTCCTTTTAAACATCTCTTTGATTTACATGATATTGAATTCATAGATATTGGGTTTGCCGTCTGGCCACGTGCAGTGACCACTGATGTTAGAATTTAATCTTTCATTTTTCTCTTGTGCTCATTCAGACATATGCACCAACCACATTGGCATCTGCACGCGACTTTTGGACGCTGAGATACACCACTGGTTTAGAAGATGGCAGTCTTGTGGTATATTCTTGTATTCATGTCCTACTTTTTCCTTTTTCATCAGTCTGGTTAGCACATGAAAGCCCAGGGGCCTGAGCAGATCAAACATCTGAGCTAACTTGGCTTGATACTTTCCTTCCGGAGAAAATTTGTTTAAATGGTCCTATGTTTGTTTGAAGATCGAGCAGACTATCATCATAACTGTGAGAACGTGTTTGTAGATATGCGAGAGGTCACTGACCAAATCTACTGGCGGCCCAGCTGGTCCACCTGCTCCTACCTTTGTACGAGCTGAGATGCTTCCTAGTGGTTATCTTATCCGCCCTTGTGAGGGTGGTGGCTCAATTATTCACATAGTTGATCATGTTGACTTAGATGTAAGGAAATTCTCTGACCTGCTTATTAATGATTTTTCTGCAACAATTGCCCGTTAATGAAAACATATGGCCGCTTTCATTATTTCTGATTTCCCCATTACATTGTAGGTGTGGAGTGTTCCTGAGGTGCTCCGTCCACTTTATGAATCATCAAAGATACTGGCACAAAAAATGACAATTGCAGTAAGCACTTCAAATCTTGATGTGCAAACATATTAATTTTCTTACAGCTATTGTTTCCTTTGCGCATGTTACTTACAGACTATCTTTGTTTTTTAAGGCATTGCGCCACATAAGGCAAATTGCTCAAGAGACCAGTGGGGAGATTGTATATGGTGGGGGTCGCCAGCCTGCAGTGCTACGAACATTTAGTCAGAGGCTTAGCAGGTGAGGTTGTCTTCCAAAGCAATTGTGTGAAGCAATCCATCTAACCTTATCTATTGGATATTTTGCTTAAAGTCGTCCTTTGATATCGAAGCTCGAAAAATGACATTCAGGGGTTTCAATGACGCGGTCAATGGCTTTGCTGATGACGGGTGGTCGTTGATGGGCAATGATGGTATGGAAGATGTCACAATTGCCGTGAACTCTTCACCAAGCAAGCTTCTCGGTTCTCATGTTAACTCCAGTGCGATGTTCTCTGCAATGGGTGGTGGTGTACTGTGTGCTAAGGCATCCATGCTGCTTCAGGTACACAGTCAAAGAAGCTAGTATTCCTATTCAACCATATCATTTAATCTCAGCAGAACTTGATCTATGTCATACTGGCTTGGATTGTTGGAGTTATCGGGCTTACTTGTCTATGTGATTTACCTTTCCAGTAAGCCTTGAAATTATGCCAATGTATAACAAAATGTTGCAGGCTAAACATTGTTTGCAATAGTGCTCATGCTGTTGTCCATGCATTTTAGCTTTTTATTAAGTCTGGAAGTGAGACACCAATACATAACAAAACGATGTGGGCTAAACTTTTATGGCAATTTTTTCTGCTGCCTGAATTGTTTCTCTTGGTATTATGTGGATTCAAATTACTTAAGAAAGGGAAATTCATGGACTACTGCAAATGGCTAACTATTTCTAGTGGCTTTCTTTTCTCTAGAGAAGGAAAAAATAATTCGCTTAAATATTCTTTTCTGAGCAATGGGTTCTTGAACTGAAAATTTGGATGTAACAGTTGGTAAGTGCCCTTTTGTGCCATGCAGAATGTGCCACCTGCATTGCTTGTCCGTTTTTTGAGGGAGCACCGCTCTGAGTGGGCTGATTGTGGTATTGATGCTTATTCTGCTTCCTCACTCAAATCTAATCCTTATTCTGTGCCGGGTGCAAGAGCTGGTGGATTTCCAGGTGGGCAGGTCATTTTGCCTCTTGCTCATACCATTGAACATGAGGAGGTAATAAGACATTCGTAGTCATTCATGCAGTTGAGAGCATCTATTTTCATTGTTTTTTTTAGTTTTCTAATGGACGGGAGTTTGTTGTCCTGTTACTGCAGATGCTGGAGGTTATCCGTCTTGAAGGTCATGGGTTTGCCCAGGATGATGCCATTTTAGCAAGAGATATGTACTTGTTACAGGTGGATATTTCTCTTTTTTCATGAAATGAGAATCGATTGTTTAATGTGCTCACACCTTGTTCTGGCTGATGACCCAAGTCATTTAGTTGGTGGCCCAATTCTATGTGCCGTGCTTATGACTCTAGTTTCAGGCAGGCTGTTATGAATTAAGTAGAGATACTTCAGTTTCTCATGATGGCTTATCCACCACTTAGGACAATGAACTGGGTGTGCATGTTGTACATTTGGCTGCGTTGCTGAGTTTCCTCCTGAATCTTCATGTTTAATTGTATGCATGACCCTATTTTGGTTCATTATTGTGGCAGCTTTGCAGTGGACTCGATGAAAATGCACCAGGAGCATGTGCGCAGCTTGTCTTTGCACCAATTGATGAATCCTTTGCTGATGATTCTCCTCTACTACCATCAGGTTTCCGTGTCATACCACTGGATCCAAAAACAGTTGAGTTTGCGCAAACAATGAACTTGTTTAATTTTCCTTTTGTGCTTTGCAGTTTTTATTTTATTATTTTTTGTGTATTGCTACAGCTGTGTTCATGTTGTAGGATGTACCTGTGGCAACTCGAACGCTTGACCTTGCATCTGCACTTGAAGGACCAGGAGGCACACGGTCCAGTGGTGAAAATGCCCCAAATGCATATAATTTGAGATCAGTACTGACTATCGCTTTCCAGTTTACTTATGAGAACCATCTTCGTGACAATGTGGCTGCAATGGCTCGACAGTATGTTCGCAGTGTTGTAGGGTCGGTGCAGAGGGTGGCCATGGCAATTGCCCCTTCCCGACTAGGGTCACATTTGGGGCCCAGACCACCTCCTGGATCCCCTGAGGCCCTTACTTTAGCTCAATGGATTTGCCGGAGCTACAGGTTTGTCAGACATGATCCTGTGTTAGTCTTAGTTGTGTCCTACAAATTACGAATGAAATGATATCAAACTTTTAATCTTTTAAATTATGCCATGTCTTTGTTCTTTACAGCTGCACCCTTGAACAACAAACTGAAAAAGGAAAATGAAAAATAGCAACCCGCAAAAGGAAGATCCTCTTTGTCATAAATTATGATTTTATCATTTGTTCTTAAACACTGATAGTTATTTATCCTCTGTGCAATAGATATGAGAACTCACCTGAAAGGTATATATTTGATGGAATTGGTTGGAATTTGCACTTTATGGATCTTTATTCAAGAGTATGATATTTATTATGCTACGGATGGAGTCATTTTAAAACTAATCAAATTCATGGAATATGTTATCCTCTGGGGTCGTATGTGTTTTAAGGAAGGTTCTCAGTGCATGAGCTATGATATTCATATCCTTGATAGCAAGATTGTTGATTTATTTCCTCAACTTCATCTTGTCCATTACTGTTTTAAAGATTCTAAAAAAATCTTCGCAGTTCATGATTTCCTCACAATACAATTCATATTCAATTCAACCAATATTTTGATCTGCGACCGGAAAATAATTATAACAATGCTGAATTGGCTCACTGGCTGTATGCTTATATTCATCCAATGATTAGGTCTCAGTTGTTCGCAACCATTACCGTAATTATTCAGTTTTCTATGATGATATTGAAAGCTGTGAATGCTATGAAGTTCTGCTAGCAATTCTTCAGCCTTAAAAAATGGCAAATATGGTAATGAGATATGGCATGAATCTAATGCCAGAAATTGATGGCTAATGCAATGGTGTAAATACTGTATACATATCAATCTACATGGCAGGATTTGGACAAGGATCCTTGTCCAAATCCTGGCATGTGGATTGATGCAGCATCTGACCATTGCATTACCCAGGATGCTTGTCCAAATCCTGGCATGCTAACATCTGCATGGACATTCCAAGTACTCATTGCATGCACATGCTGCTGCTTGAGGTTTGGCATTTTGCAACACATCACTGCTGCTTAGCACTTGAGCCCTTTGAACTCTTTTAAAAGAATAAGCTAGAGCTCCTTAAAGTCTTAAATCTGATGCTTTTTCATTCTCCAGGTTCCATACTGGAGTGGAGCTCCTCCGCTCAGATGCACGGGAAGGAGAATCTGTTCTAAAACAACTGTGGCACCATTCTGATGCAATTATGTGTTGTTCGTTGAAGTCCAATGTAATATCTTCTTTATCAATGTGAACTTATAGAACTGTGATTGGGACAGTTTGGTGAAACTTTTTGTTTCTTGCTTTAATTTAATGAAAAGGCTCCTCCCCATGCATGCCTGCCCCAAGCCTATCATTGCCAATAATTAGTCCTGCCGTGCAATTAGATCTATGCCTTTCACAAGGCTTTGTAGATTTACACAGATTGATGGTATCTTTGCATGCTTGGGAACTTAGAGTTTTCCCCAGGCAACACTAGATTTTTCCCATGCAGTGTCAATATTTCCCACTATTTTTGGTTTTTTTGCTGTTCTGACTTTCATTCCTATCGACTAATCATTGCAGGCATCATCAGTCTTTACTTTTGCAAACCAAGCAGGCCTGGATATGCTTGAAACCACACTGATCGCTCTTCAGGATATTACGCTGGACAAGATTCTTGACGAGAGTGGCCGTAAGATAGTCTGCTCAGAGTTCAGCAAGATCATGCAACAGGCAAGTAAACAGGAGATTCTCTTTCACCATCAGTTGTTATCTTTGCCTCATGAACTCTCATCTCTTATTCTTTTACATGTTCTTGTTTGTTTTTAGTTGATTACCTAGTCGATCCCTTTCATTATCATTGTTTCACCTAGTTGATCCCCATCATTATCATTGCTTCCATTACCTAAGTTGTATATTTTTGGCATCGCTTGACGTTGCTAGTTGTTATTATTCTTGGATCCTGAGTAGGCTGCTGGGTGATTTAGTAGAATTCTAGGATTCTATGTCAGCATTTAACTCATGCAGACTGCTCTCAATGATGGAAGATGGTAGAACTGTCTTGACCCTTCCTGCACGTGTCATTTTTCTGTGGTAGCAAATACTTTTCTTCAGCAGCCTGGAAAGGAGTGTTTCATGGCACAGTACGATGTAATGGAGTATAAACACCAGTCTAGGAACACTCCAAATCCATATGTGATCGAAGAACTACATTATTTTTGCAAGGTGGACTTCCTTACGGATGGTTCAACTAGAGAATGATTTGATTCTATCATCCTAGCATATGTACTGTCAAAAGACAAGCATTATATTGAGTTACTGACATTCTCAGCTCAGCTGGACTCATACATGGCTTCAGCTGCCTCGTAAGTTAAATGCATAATCTGACCCTGGAGTTACTGATCCATTTTAGACTGTGGGTGCTGCATAAAAAGTTGCTAGTGTCTCTTAACGATCATCTTATTATACCACTTTGGACATCTGCCGATGAGCTCAGCAACAAGATCCATCTGTTTGGATGTTGGGGCTTCATCACTGGCTCAAGAGACTCTGAATCTATTTTTCCTCCATAGATGCTATACAAGTCCCTCTTTAATTTTCTCTTTTTTGGGTCTTCAGGGTTTCACGTATTTGCCGGCTGGAGTGTGCGTCTCTAGCATGGGCAGGCCAGTTTCTTATGAGCAGGCGATTGCTTGGAAGGTCTTAAACGAAGAGGACTCCCACCACTGCCTGGCCTTCCTATTTATGAATTGGTCTTTTCTTTGAACTCCGGTTATACAGATCTCTATAAGAAGTCCTGTAGTTCCTTGAGACACTACTAAACTCTTATCTAGTTTTTAACTATGAAAGACTGATGCAGCTACACTTCTCAACCCAGACATATTTTGCTTGAATGGAATGTCGACTTTGGTGCTTGGGTGCTTTATTATTTCTCTACAGTTTTATTTATTATTACTTGTCATCCAAAGATACTACCATAGTACCATGTGCGAAATGATCCCTGATGTGAGAGATGGAGATCAAACTTTGTTGGAACCATCCGTCTCACACTTTCAACTCTGATTCCTGTTCTCCCGAGGATTTGAAGTTGATTATTTATGAGGGTTGAAATAGTTTTCTTTTTGGGCGTCTTTGGGTAGTGGTAAAATTTTTGATTGAAAGTTTTTGGTGTAAAAATTTTATAGTTGATAGAAAATGATGTGATATAATAAGGGTAAGAATGAGGAGTAAAGAAATGAAGTTTAAAAAATAGTATAGTGGTGTAGAAGTGATTAAGAAGTCGGATAGTTTTGTGGGAAAATGTAAAAAAATAATTAAAGAATAAAGTAGTTGTAGATATTGAAATGTTTTGGTTCAAAATTTTTTTTCCATTCACATGAATGAGCCTCCATTGCCCTTTGAACAAATTTTGGGTGATCATAGCTGGTCGAGATTAGTGGAGTTTAAATGATAGGGAGTGGTTACGTAGTCTTATTGGATTTGGGTGCATTGAATGTAATACTCGGGATTGCAAGTACGTAGTATTTATTTTTTTGTAAGAGAATAGTTGTATATTGCGACCGAGAGAAAAGGTAGAACTGTGCAAAGTGTTTTCGAGTGTGTTGAGTAGAAAGAAACAAAAGAAAGCTAATGCTATTACACCGACCGACGCGGACCTTGGGAATTAAAAAGGGTGAGAAAGTTAAGTCAAAAAAGGTTGCACCTGGACTTCGCTTATTTGAAAAAAAAAATTTTGAACATTTTTTCATAGATCTGTTGTATATTTAGCATGTATATTAATTTTTATTATTGTTAGAAATTTTTGAATTTTTTTTTTTTTTAAAAATCTTTGTCATTTTTAGTAATTTAAAATTATTATAATGTTACTAAAAGCGCCACCGATTTTTAAAAATTAGGAAAATATTTAAGAATAGTAAAACTTTAAATGTGTCAAATGCATTTAGATTAACAGTTATATAAAAAAAATTTCAAAAAAAATAAAGAAATTGATAAAAAGAAACGAAAGCCAACATGCGATGATTGATTTGGTAGGAAAATAATAAAATAATGGTTGTTATGATTCAAAACAGCTAGTTGTTTTAAATCACAATTAACATTTGATGTTTCATATTTGTGTTATTTAAAAGTAAAATAACTTAGTTATTTTGTTTCAAAAAATTTTTTGAAGTGGCCTACAAAATTTAACTAATGTTGTATTCATGTCCTTAAATTTGCTAATAATGTTAATACGCTTATAAAGTTTGTATGAAATTATAAGCGTGTCTCCTCTATTAAAATTTTGCATGAAATGAAAACAATGCCTTTAAGTTGGGTAATACACTTGCCATTTTTGAAAAATTTTACAAGCATATTTACAAAAAATATAAAATATAATATATGTAAAAATATATAAATTAATGAAATAGCGAATCTAACTATAATATTTGAAAAATTGCATACATCTGGCTAAAAAGGGATTATCGTCATGTTACATAAAATTCTAATTGTATCTTCACGGAAGAGGCGCGTTTACGAATTCATGCAAACGTGGTTGGCATTATTGCAATATTAGTCAAACTTGCATATTTGCAAAAATCCTAAAAAAATGAAAACATATATTTACGCTAAAAAAAGGTAAAAAACTGACAGTACCGTACAGACAGGCTGAATTCTCCTTTCGGGCTAAGCAGACTGAAGGAAAAAACATTAAAGAAGGATTTTTTTTTTTTTTGAAAAAAAAAAAAAGCCAAAAAAGCCGAGGCTATTTCCGATTCTGATCATCTGATGTGACGGCTTGAGAAATGGAGGTCCAAGGCAAGCGTCATACAAGGATCCTCGTGATTTGATAACTACATCATGTCCCTCGGGTGCATTCAATGAGAGAATCTTTCCTAGTAATTGTCGGCTCCGGTACGGCTCTGACTCTGTCTTCCTAATCTTGTCCAGGTTGGAATATCTTCCCCATCGCCTTGCTTTCCCATATATATATATATATATATAAATAAATATATTATATCGAGCGGGATCAGCAGGTGAAGCTTTTTAAAATATACATTGTTTATAATTTACTTTTAATACTAAACCATTCATTGCATTCTAATTTAAATTTAACACGATAATATGAAATATGATTATTTATTAAAATAATTATTTCTTAATTGATATTTTTTGATGAAAACTTTTGACTTGATATTTATTCCATTAATGTTTTATTAAAATAGTTATTTTTGAATTAATTTTAATTCTTTAGATATTATATTATCTTACTTTTTTGCCATGAACATGTTTTATCGTTTTGAACACGATGCATGGATTTGATTGAGGGTACTTTTGTTAGTGAAGCCCGATTCCAGGAGTCCCATTATTTCCTCTCTCTCACACATCCTCCCTAAATATTTTGATATCTTGAGTATTTAAAAAAAAAAAATTTATTTCAACCTTATCTTTATACTGCAATTATTATTTTTTTATAATTTTCTTGTTTATTTTACTTTTATCCTTATCAAGTCATTTACTCACTTTTAATAATATTTTCTTTACCACTTGTCCCACTTTACCTATGTTATTAAAAATAAGTAATCATTGTTACAAAAGTAGTGAATATTCATTTAGCGTTTAAATTTCATCCTAGATGCAAGTTAGAAATGATTACACAAATATCAAACACATTTACTTTTATATTCAATAATTTTAATATAAAAACTATGAGTAATAAATTATTCTGATTTTTTGCCAAACATCAAAAAATTCATTTTTAAAAGTGCTCTTTACTTGAAAGAAGGTGATCACATTAGACTAGTCACATGTCACCCCTCCACGCAACATTATTTTTTATTTTTTATTCATTTCAAATTTTTGTCATGGACATATTTTAAGGATGAAAATGACTCATATGCTCTTGAAATTGATAATCTGTAAAAATAAAAATAAAAATAAAATATTGTATTTAGTTTATATGCTCGGGACTTTGCTTGAAAAGAGCACATTGTTATTCCCATATTCCCGTGGCCCGCGAACTACCAAAATTACACCATTACTGCTACACTCCCTCTTCTGCTGGCCAGCATAATCCTCTCTCTCTCTCTCTCTCTCTCTCTCTCTGGTGGCTGTGGGGCCACCGTTGGCTGGTCGCTAAAATCTGTCGCCGTGCATCCGACACGTGTCCTTAATTACCGGTTGTGTGGGTTCGATGATCTCGTCTCAGCCTTTGACCTTTTTCTGCAGCCTGCTACTCTGCCTATTGCTCCTGCAAAACCCACAGAGAGAGACACGTTTCTCGCGGAATTTTGGAAAAAAGGTTATAATGGCTCATGTTAGGATGTCCGGCTGATCTTTGCTTATTTCCATATCATTATAGATTTGGATTCGTCGTGGTGACGAAAGCTGTGGCCCTGCGCATGGACCATGAACTAGCGCATTCTGGCCATGTAGCAGCGTATCTCACGCTGCAGCCTGCAGCTGGAGTCCAGGACCTTGCGCAGCTGAGCTGAGCCTGAGAGGGCAGGACGTTGCGGCATGTCCGCGTTTTCCGTCCGCTTTTGCTACCATTATCATTCTTCCTAGCCCTAGCTGGTGTGGCCCATCTGCCTATCTAATCGACAGCTCAGAGTCGACATCATGGTGCGGGATGTCACGTCTTATATGGATTGAGATTTCAGTCTAAAATGCGATTAAATCGATGCCCGTTGCCCAGCTAACAGCAAATCTACGTTCAGGATCGTTTTCATATCTGATTATCTGCGATTATTCTACATCACAAGGACTAGCGGACTGGTACGCAGGACACCACGTCTGAGAAGCGGCTCATAGACGCACAGCATAATAAAGTTTGATGCATGCATCGAGGTCATGCATGGATGTCGATGTTATACATGCGTTCCTTGAACCACTGCCCGCTACCGGCTCCGTGGAGTAACGATCATTTCATACTGTTCTTAAATAAAGATCGGTTGAAAAACTATTTAATTTAGATATAATTAACTTATAAATTAATTTTTATCATTTTTAAAGATACGTATCTATTTTAAATTTTCAAGCGTAAAGCTATTTTAATCATATTTCTATAATTTAAGAGTTACAATAAAAAAAAAATTGATATAAAATTTTTCACTCCATGATTATCTGAATTGTTTTTCACATTTTTTTATATAATTAATTTATATTTCAATTAACGTATTTATCTTATTCTAAAAGTTTTACTACTTTTCTAGCACACCCTAAAACACTAAAATCTCCAGATATTTAAAATTTTAAAATAAATATATATACATATTAAAAAATAATAAAACTTAATTCATAAACTAAATATATTTAGATTAATAATTTTATTAAAAATTTTTAAAAAGAGGAAAAATATGTTCTTTAGACTAGTCTAGACTTTGGAATTAGCGCATTTTAGATAGGTCTGTAATGATTAAGCCCTTGCCTTCCGTAGTAAATTTTCTTATTTTATCTTTTTTAAATAAACAGATACTATTTGTAAGTATTTTTTATGAGAAATTATCTAATGCGCCGTGTTGCATGGACAGGCAAGCTTCTGCTCCTGCGAATATGAGGTTAAAAAAATGAAAAAAAAATTGTGACGAAAAAATTTTAAAAGTGAGATAGTAAAAAGAAGTATATATATATATATATTTTTTACCTTATACCATATAACCCTTATTTTAAACAACTTATTTTTTACAAGTTAACCCAAACATAACCACAAGTTTCGCTCAAAATTTTACAAAAATGTCAAATATAACAACATATTTCCAAATAAATTACGCCTTAATGATTTTCTATTAAAATAATATTTGCTAAAACTTGAATGACTTTCCATCGGGAAAAACTTAAATGTCTCTCCTCAATCCTTATACGAAGAATAATTTTCGCAGTATTTTTTTCAGAATATTATATTTTGATAATAAAATACGCGAATGACAAGTGGGCATTGCCGTTTTTTAAAATATGAAGAAAACGTGTGTTCATATTTGTTCTTTTCATAAATATGTGGGTCGGAAATGAAGAAAAACTTGTGGCCATACTTGCTATTAAACTTTTTAAATTCAAATCATTTATTGTACTTATTCTTATATAGAGATAAATACAGTAAATGATCCCAAGGTTCCTGTGAAAATGTAAAACTGAAGGTGGGAAATTATAAATGGAAAAACTTTAAAAAAAAATAAAAGAATGGTGCCATGTGATACGGATGATTACGAGAAATAAAAAAAAGTGCAAATTAAACGAAACAGTTGTATTAAAAAATACAAAGAATTGAAACAAAGGGGAAGTATTAAAAGTTGTGTACAAAATCGAAGAGAAATTTTTAAAATATTAAAGCACCCTCGACCTGCAAATATATATATATATATAGGGATTTATTCCAGTGCATGCCAATTTTCATCCAAATCCAACATGTGTGCAGTTCCCATCTTAAAATGGTGCAAAATCAACGTAATAAAATAGTTTAATATAAATATCAAGTTTAAAGTAGTTTTTTCAACATTTAAACCGTCTAAAGTATGATTTATATATAGATAAACGAGTGTATAAAATTTCATTACAATCTAATATGTGTGGGGTCCATTTTACAGCGGACTGCACCGTAATTACAGTGCAGTCCGACTGCACACGATCGGTTCTCATATATTTTATATATATATATATATATATATATATATATATATGAGGGGTGATCATTTCAGGCCGGCCGCACGGCACTGCTCCGTGCGTCCGGCCTGAAAACCTATTTTTTTTTATTTGTTTTTTGATTTTTTTTCATGGGTAAGTAAATCTAGGTGTATTAAATCTATAAAACAAGTTTTACCATTTTTGGATGTTTTTAAGTATTTTTTTTGGATTTTTAAACACGGTGGCAGTTTCGTAATTTTTGGATTTCAGAAAATTACGAAACTGCCACCGTGTTTAAAAATCCAAAAAAAATACTTAAAAACATCCAAAAATGGTAAAACTTGTTTTATAGATTTAATACACCTAGATTTACTTACCCATGAAAAAAAATAAAAAAAAAAATAAAAAAAAATAGGTTTTCAGGCCGGACGCACGGAGCAGTGCCGTGCGGCCGGCCTGAAATGATCATGCCTCTATATATATTACCATTGATTTCCTTATTTAATAGCGATGTATGTGCCGACGTCTTTTAAAAAGCGCCGAGCTCGGAGGGTGGGGTTCTTCACCCTGTCTCTTCTTTTCCCTGCACAACCCCCTTGTATACATTCGGATGCGCTGGGTTTCGCGCCCTGATGGCCGCAGCATCTCTCTGTCTGCGCGTGGCTATTTTTTTCTACTTTGGCGAATTTTGCAGCTTTTCCTCCCCTCAAATCTCGTTTTTCTCAAGTGCAGCAGTCAAGACCGGAAAGAAGATTCAAAAGCCACAAATCACAGCTGTCCGTTAGATGAGGATAAAAGAAAAAGGAAAGTGAGGGTGGGATATTTTTTCCTAATGAAATTTGCGGAAGTTGTGATATGTGGCGTTGGAATTATTGTTTTTCGGATGCTGATTTGGTGAAAGGCGGAGGTGGGTGAGCGAGTGTTTCGAAGCACGCCATTTTTGATGCCGGAGAGGGGAAGAAAACGCGCTGAATCTGCCGAAGACCCAAAGCGGAAGTGAAAAAGGTGTCTGGCAAAGTGCGGAGGATCTTGTCTTGTCTTGTCTTGTCGTGTCTTTTTATTTTCTTTTAGCCATCAATCAGTATTGCTCATTGAGCAGTTTTCACTTTCACATCCGTGCAGTGCAGCGAATCTGATGGGATGAAAAGTGAAAAATGTGTGTTTGGGAAGACGGGAAATGTGAAAAAAAATTCACCAAATTTTCCTCTATTTTACACATACTCTCGTACAATGATATCATACCACATCATTATTCAATATATCTAAAAGATTTCACCCCCCAAATCCTCCATTTTCTCCCCTTTCAAAACGCACCCTAGTAAGAGCCATTCTCAAAACTCATGTGATTTATTAAATAATAGTAGTAGTAATAATAGGAAGGATATTATTATTAAATAATAAAATTTTAAATAGCATGGATGTCATTCTCCCTTGAAAATTGAGATAGGATAATTACCAAGATATTTTCCGTGGATCAGAGAAATCCAAAGGGGCTCACCGAAAGGCCCAGAGAGCCTATCTTGCAGTTCGTTTAATTATACAGTCCATTGCAGGCCCTTTAATGGGCCGCTTGGCTTAAAGCCCAGTCCATTAGTCAGACCGATCATCTCGCCGGCCCAAAACAGTAGTGTTCCGCGGCGTCACGCATCGATGACTGCTTGTTTCCGCTGCATGAATCGGAGAAATGGAAGAGGAGAGAGATTCTACTTCTTCTTCTGTGAAAGCTGCGTCGGAGGAGATTTCCAGGAATTTCAAGACCCTTATCGACGCAGAAGATGTCGATTCTCTGAAGCACCTGCAGCATCTCATGTATGTCGTCTCTCTTTCGTTGGTTTTTCTCTTGAAAATGGATGAATCTGATGCCCCTTTACTTCCTTTTCCCCCAGTTCTTGTGCTGATGATTGAAGTTGTTTGCCTTCTTTAGAGGATTTTGTGTAGTATTTTGATTGAAAGATCTTGACGTTGGTGCTAATCCTTCGCACCTTAGGCGCTCGCGGTGCATTCACTGTAAATTTTGAGCCTTGGGCTTGGTAATTTCTTCCGGAATTGGTCAGGATTGGAATTATCATAGTTTTGTGGCCGAGGGCCAGAGACGAGTGGACGACTTGTGAGTAGATCGCGGATTTTAGATTTGATTATCGTTCAGCGAATTCACAGAGTTTATCAGGAAAGATTATGAGTACATTTTTGAGTATTGCTGCCTGGATTTTGTTTTATTGTTTATATGAAAGAACGGATCCAGTTTTCTCACGTTCTTCCATTTTGTTGGGAGCTATGATCAGTGATTGACGGTCTAAATGACTGTGTTATTTAATGATAAGTCAATTACCTCACAGGCATAAAATGATAGTATCGGTCTTTGGGGAATTGGCATAAAAGGAACATTGATAGGTCATGGAGAGGCGTGTCTTTTTTTATCTCGAGGATAGTTGTACGAAATCAACTATTGCTGGTGGCCGACTAATTGTTTGGATTGTCTTGATTGGGAAGGATTAATATATAGATATGTGTGTGTGTGCGCGCGCGCGTGCTATCTGAAAATGTGGCCTCTATGATGCCCCATATATGTAGTTCCCAATTAACTTAAATCGCCGTTCATTCAATGGCCCAATAATCATCCCATGGCCACAGAATCAAGAGTTCGGAACCTAGTGTCTCAAACTCTCAATGTATTTTTTCCGGTCAATTCCTTATCTCAAAATATCTATTATGCTAGTACAGTACACAAATTGCTGGTACTGCCAGCAGTAATTCCCAATTGTGATTGTTGTCTTAGGTGATATCTTAGCAGTGATTTAAAACAGGTTGCAAGGGACTTGGTTCTGTTTTCCCCTCAGTTGCAGATTTAATCTGGCCATTGATGCCAGAAATACATAAATTTCTAAAGACAAATTTGGATAGTTTGTTTTGGATTTTGAACTACTTTCCAAAGACAAATTTGGATCGGTAAAACCGTGGTTGTTAAGAAGACTTAATCTATAATGTTTACGGGGTATTTAATGCTTCATTGACTTCCTTAGGTGAAAACATTTAGATTAGTGGTCTATTTTATTTTGTTTTTTCAGGAACTTTTGTCAGAATCCGTGTGTTGGAAAGTGACTGCAGAACAATTCAAAGAATCTCTTAGGCTCTTAGCATTCTCTCATGCACAGAAAAGTTGAAATATACTGAAGACGTATCAATTTTAGTTAGATTAAGGGTCCACTTGGTAAAACAGAAATAAATAAATAAATAAATAAATAAATAATTCCACTCCTACCTGCATACATTTTGATATAATTTGATATCATCTGCTTAACTTCCTTAATTATTATTACCTTTTATATTCCACTTAATTTGTTCATATACTCCTAATCATTACTCTTATCATATCACATTACTCTCTTATTTTTTAAAAATTTTCTCATTTCCACACTAAAAATTTGGATCTCTCTGAGTTTGCTTTTAAGCAACAAACTTCTTTGCTAGGTCACTCAAACCTTCAGTGCTGTTAAAAGAATATCACATTACTCTGTTACTTTTTAAAAATTTCCTGATTTCCACACTAAAAATTTGGATCTCTCTGAGTTTGCTTTTAAGCAATAAACTGCTTTGCTAGGTCACTCAAACCTTCAGTGCTGTTAAAAGAATATCACATTACTCTGTTACTTTTTAAAAATTTCCTCATTTCCACACTAAAAATTTGGATCTCTCTGAGTTTGCTTCTAAGCAACAAACTTCTTTGCTAGGTCAACCTTCAGTGCTGTTAAAAGAATCAGTAGTAAGTCGTTTCTGGCCCTTTTCCAAGCTGCTTACTAGGACATACTTTACTGTCTTGTTTTGTACATGTATACAAGCCCGGCCAACACGATAGTTCTCACTTGTTTTGGTTTTATGTGATTATACCTGAATGATTTTCCTTCACTTTGCTTTGGCAGACTAGGTAGACTGCAGGACAGCAATGCAGTCTTATCACATTTCAACGAATATTCAGAGCAGTGTTATGCTGAGATTTCTGGTGAGTTTGCAAGGAATACACGCCTTGTGAAGTCTATGAAAGCAGACCTTGATCACATATTTCAGAAGCTGAGGTATGACTGACTGATGGTGCTTCTTTGTTTTCCTTTTTCTTTTCTTAGAAACTCTCTAGTGGAGAAGAATGAATGGTGTTTCAAGAATTTGTCTCTAAAAATACACTGAAATCTGTACCTGTAGGTAAGAAACAATGCATACATACAATTGCATTAATTAATTAATCTATATCTGGATCAGCAGCTCCGCCATGTACTCCCCTCAGTTTTTAATGTATTGATGATTGATACAAATATGCAATTCATTTATTGTATTTAACATTATTTGTTTAAAACAAGTTTCATCCAAATCTAATATGTGCATGAGTCATGTTTGCTTAAAAATAAATATATTTATGTATAAATTACGAAAAACAATTAGATCATCTCCCATATATTAAAATGTAATAATATTTTATAGGATTATTTATCCACATTGTAATCATATTTTAGATTACTTAGATGTTGAGAATACTACTTTAAAAATTAATATCTAGAATTAAATTATTTTATTACGTTGATTTTACACATTTGCAGATGGAGCCCATGCAAAGTGATACTCGACAAATAAAAGAGTTTTCATAATAATATAAATTATATTAATACCATAGATGAAATAATTTTTTTTATTAATCATCAATATATTAAAAATGATAGGGTTATATAGAAGAATAGTTTCATGTAAGCATTTGGCATCTGAATTCAAATATGTGTGGATGCACAGCATACCGATTGGCTAGATGAACACCATTCAAACATCCTGCTGCTGGGACGATGATATGAGATGCCTGAATTGCTTGATCCATGCCCCACTAAACCAGAACAATCTCTGTGACCAGCACATCCATTTACCTTTTGAAACATAAATCTTGTTCATCCAAGTTATGTTACATGATTTTCTGTGGTCATATCTTGTTCATCCAAGTTTTGCAATATGATTTTCTGGTGTCAAATATCTTGTTCGCCCACCATATCTAACATGATTTGCTATTGTCAACATTCAAAATTAGCCATAGAAAAATAAAATTATGGAAGCCAACCGTTTCCCTGCAATTGATAGCTAAGGCTTCCCGAATGGATACTGCCCAGTTGACATTTCAGACCCACTTTATAAGCAATTGGACAGGGATCTGTTTCAGAAATTTTGTTTTCTTTTAACATTATTTTTGTCAACGGATTCTCATTATTGTTATTGGCCCGATTGAATTGCGATTATTGTTTTTATTGGTGTTACAGGAGCATGAAAGGTAAGATATTAGCGACATGTCCGGATGCATTTCCTGATGACTCCATGCAGGACATTCTAGACCAAAGACCAGACTTAGAGAAGCCTCAATAACGTTGTTTATATATGTTGGAGCCCTGGCATGTTGATTCGATTATGATTAAAAGTGAATTTGTATTTTTGATGTAAGCTATTTAGAAAGAAGTTGCTTATACACGAAATAGAGTTTCTTCTGACAATTCCCTTGGGGTCTCATGCAACCATGGAGCTGTTGATAATGGTGCAGTTTGGCCTCATGAAACTCGATTTGCTTCAACTGGCATTAACCCTATTGTAAAATCTAAACCATAATTTTAATTTTATATGTACTATACCCTAGTCCTATTTATGTCGAGTTTGCTTGAAATTTTGGCTGACAAATTTTGATTAAAAAGTTTAAAATTTCCATTAAAAAAAAAGTTCAAAATTTCATATGCATATAAAAAGTCATCTAAGTGAAAATAATAATACATGACCTAATTAATTTTTAGAAAAGCATAATTTTAAAAGAAAATTCTCTCTTCTAAAAAGCCACAGACGTAGACTAAATCATATGAACATAAATGAAAAATAAAAATAATATAATATCAATTTAAAACTTTTCATTCTCCACAGCTCTATTTTTTAATTATTTTTTATTTTTTATACAGTTATTTTATTTTTTAATCATTTCTACACACCAGCCTATAAATCTAATATATCTATTTTAATTTTATTCACTTTATATATCAGAGTCGTTCAAGGAGCTAGCAGCTACGTGCAGTGAAATTTGAATGGATATATAGGCCCAACCTATATTTCATTATTTCCTGCATACAAATTGCACGGAACGTCCAGAAAAAGAAAAAGAAATCTAGTTCTGTTACGCTGAAACAGACACATCCCAACTGCGAAAACCTTACCGAAGCAAATGATAGTTCAAAATGACAGCACTGGAATCACTCAGATTAACAGAAATATTCGTGTGAACTAAAAATGTACAAATAAATGCCATCAAAAAAAAAAAAACACTTACCCCGCATACACCTCCTCCAGGCGCCTGGTCATCCAAGATGCTTGATATGATAAAAATAAATAAAAATATGGACCTATGTCAATAGGTCCCATGTATGTTCCTTTTAGCAGTTTACATTCCCCTATCCTCCGGCCCGCTGTGAGGATACGCCACACCCGGGTTTTCATTAAAGACTAGAGAGTTGAGAGAAGCGCCTGTAGCTGATGGTCACCAGTCGATTCCCAGTTCCCTTGACATGAATAAGTTGTTGATGTGCAAGATTACGGGAGCTGATGCAGCAATATATTTTTCCATCTCAGCCATCGCAGATGCCTCTGAAAGATCAAGGAAGCTATATTAGCGTATTGAAAAAAGCAAAGGCAGTTGCAGATAGCTCAGGCAGACGCCTGACTAACTGAAAGCCAGCAATGGATCCCTGGTTTAGGCTCAACTTCGAAAACCAATGCTTGAAGACGTCCATTGCCTCCGAAGCCCTCTATACAGACCAGGCATCCAAACAGTATAGTGAACCTCCATGCAAAGGCAGCCATTGACAGCAAGATAATTCGTGCACATATTCTGGTACACAAAGAATGTATCATTTTTAAAAGATTAAGTAGGCCACTTACCATCTTCATTTAGCTTCTTCAATAATTGGGCTTTGGTTGGTAGTACGTACATTCCAGCAGCAACAGCTTTCCTGATAGCCCATCCATGGTGTGGAGCAAAGACCTGTGCATAGGCTGTTGATGCAGGCTCCTTGAGAGAATTTCCCCTACCATTGAATATCCATTTGAAACTTATTCATTCCCCCCTCTTTTTTCTCAAGGTTTCAAAGCAGCTTATCAAGAAGAAGAAGAATGAAATGGAGGCATTGACTTGGACAGTCCAAATATAAAACATCCTCCATTCCAATGTCCAAGGTAATTAACAGTTTAAAGTCTACCACCCAGCATGCTCTTATCAACACAGACAAAAAAAAAAAAAAAAAAAATCCTAAAATAGCATCCTCCCTAGTAATGTATATCTTCACATATAGGATGGGATGAAAATCGGATTAGGATGGAATGAAATCTTTCATTCCCCAAAAAACTTTTCCCATTTCCAAAAAATAACACCCTACTTTTTTCATTCCAATACACCATTTTTTCATTCACAATACACAACAACACTTCTTCCATCCCACGTCTTCATCCTCGTTGAATCATCATCTCATCTAAGCTGTGAACAAATTTCAGCAAAGGAGACAAGCAGGAATGCTCCCGTGCCATGATTTGGTATGCAAAATACTAGTGGGCTGTTTGGGAGAATGGGAGTGGAAAAGGTTATATCCAAGCCTCAGTTATCCAGCCTATCGATGTTAAGCAAGTGATCCACCATTTGTTTGGTATCCCCCTTACAACAAATTAGATGCAAAATAAATAAATGATCATGATGCCACATACAAGTAACACAATAACTCTGGTAACCTTGTCGGTTACACAAAATATTTCATGAATATTAGATGTACCAAACCAAGTTTTGTGAACCCGCCAACTGAGACACTGATAAAGGAGATCTAGACAGGTATTTTGGACCCAAATTTTCTTGCTGATGGACAGCCACTGAGTTTCCCTAATAACCCAAACAGCATAAGCTAGCCGGTCAAATTTTTAATTGATTGAACTGAGATAATTTTGAACAAAAAATAAAAGAAATATAACGATTGTACAAGTATCTAATCATATGTATGGGATGTGATGATGGAAAATATTGTCGTTAAACCCACAACCGAACTGTCTGCATCAGCAAATGCTTACTGTTGAACTGCATTTTTTTTGCATTTTGACCAATTTTATAGTAATAAATCAAGCAATTCAATTTTTAGAATTCAGGATGCTTATATAATAAATAGCATATAGAAGGGGCAGTCAACATACTCTGACACAAGAATTTTCTCAAACAGTACCCTAACCATATCAAGCCCGCGCTTCACCCGGAGCAGGTTCCGAGAATGGCTACCACCTTTTCTCACAGTGTTGTGTTCAATATCATGATCAAGCAAGGATTTTAATGTACGAAATGATTTTGATGCTTGTTGCAAATCCACAACCTGTTACCAATAATGAGGAATAGGGAGAAAAATCCATCATCATTGTATGAAAAACAAACTAAACAGAAAGGGAATGATAAATAAAAAGTTCATTAAACACAAGACTGCGTATCTGAGCACAAAGAGGCAGCAGAAAGAAATAAAGAAGTTTTCTCATATTCACAGACAAATGCTAAGGTCATAGGCTAGAATAGGGTATGCTAATCAATACCAATGTTCAAAGTAGGATCAGACGATTTAGAAAGGAACTAGTCATCCAATCAAACAGCCAATCCGCCCTGAGCTCTTTTTCTGTCAGACGAGAAGAATGAGACCCCCTTTTTTCTATATAAATTCTAAGATCGGAAAATCACATGGATTTTGCTCAAGAAGTATTTGGGAATTGGTAACTTGGTGAGAATGGAAAAATGAGAATGTGATACGATAGGGGTAACTTGGAGTAAAGTAGGAATAAATAAGATAGTTGTACGGAAATATATGAAAAAATGGTTGAAATACAAGTGTAAAATGAAAAAAAGTAGTGCAGTTTGGTAGTTAAAATATCAACTCATAGCAAAAGATAGGTTGGAAAAAGTGGGAAATATCCATTACCACCAATTATGCAGTACCAAATGCTTCCTCAAGCGAAAAAAAGGACAATTAATGGTCCAAAAAAAATACAAAGAAAGGCTCTAAAATTTCAGTTACGGTAGTAACTCCAAAGCATACCATACCAGACATCATTTATTAGTCTGAATGCTCAGTTGAACTAAACTGCTGCTTTCAACTACAAACCAACATCCATTGCAACATAATGCATTTCAAGGCTGCAGTTTAAAGGCCAAAATTTGACAAAATATGATTAAACAAATGCGTAGCATCCTCTTCAGATTGGGCAAATGAGACCAAAATCCTATTTTCATCAGTGATAATGGCTAGTTAATTTCCCGTGCTCAGGTTCAAAGAGATGCATGAACAGAAGCAGGTCTCAAAATTGTCAGCTTTCAGTACAAGATAAAATTATGAAATCAAAGGATAAACAAACTGTCGGGGACAAAAAAAATCAGAACAATATTCCGATGCACATATTTCCGCAAAGAAGGAGCATGCACCACTTCGATATCGATGCCGCCAAATGATTGAGCACGACATTGTATTAGTGCCAGCCTAAAGATTACGGGTTGGAAATTGGAATGCAAGAATTGCAGAACTTTTTAATTGAAAATATCATGAAAATTTCCAGCCGTAAATGAAGCTCTCGCCAATTGTTTGGCTTTGATCTGTCTTGCAATTCATGCAGTCTGGGATGCATCGGCGAGGAGGACTGGATCCAACGGGAAAATAGCAAGACAGGCCACACAGCACAAGTCGCACAGTTACCAACAGTTGGGTCCGGCGGGACGTCAGAATAACTGAAATGCAAACCTACCTGGCTACTAACCAGACATTTCTTCGGAAAATAAAAAGTGACTGGTGATGCACGTGTCTCGATTTCTATACAAAACATGAATTTTGAGAATATCCGGCGGTCGACCCATTCCGGGAAGGAAGATGAGATACCTTGGCCACGTAATCCATCTCGGCGAACTTAAAGGCGATGCCGAGGCAGGAGAAGAGAACGGAGACGTGGGCACAGGCGTTGGAGAAGGGGCCGACTTCCATTTCTAGGGTTTGGGAATTGGCAGTCGCTGCTAGCTCCTTGAACGATTCTGATATATTCCTCAGCGGCTTCACTCCGTCCGCCATCCCTCCGAGGCTCCGACTCCACGGCCCACAGACAGAGGAAGTCGAGCCCTTGCTGCCGAAAGGGACGAGAGAAGCGTAAAAGAAGGTCTATTACTCTCCTCGGTCGCGATAGACTGGTCGCGGTTTATCTCGCACGGAAGCCATATAAGATAGTCTGGAAATTCGTAGTCCTCTGTCGTCGCTGATGACTGCCTTTTCGTGCTATGTACTGATCGTCAAAATCGATCACCCTCTCTTTTCTTTTCCTCTTTCCTCCCTTTTTTTCGGGGGCAGGTGTATGTGTCGCGGTGGGCGTTGTATGTGACGATGAAAGGACGTGATTCCTTCGTTTTATTCCTTTTGAGTTTAGTTGGAAATCAATCCACGGATTGGATCACATAAAGTGGACATGCAACGGAACGTGGATGGAGTGGTGTGTCGTGCGTACGCTACAAGACCAATGGGGACTGGGCAGACGGGACTCTTTCCCCAGCAGCATTCGCCGAAGTTTATGCCCGGAACGATGCCCGCTTCTGCACATGCCGCGGATGCCAGCCCCAGGATAATGAACAACGATCGTTGCCAGACCAGGAACTTTCCATGGTTTTGGCGGGCCGAAAATGTCTTCTAGTGTGCGTTTTGCATTTGATAAATTTCTTTAACATAAGAGAAGCAGTTTGATATGGTAACAACAATGATGTTGAGTAAACAAAAAAATTAAAAATTTAATAGATAAGGTAGTTATATAAGTTGTTATAAATAAAATAATTAAAAAGTATAATAGTCATATAATAAAATATGAAAAAATGATTAAAAAATAAGATAATTATGAAATTGAGAATTTTTAGATTAACACTTTTTCATCTATCTGTCAAAAAATATATATAATCAAGGAGTTTTTGTGAGAAGAAATCAGTTGTCCTAAAATCAAACTGTCCTTTTTACTGCAGGGAAAGGGAAACGTTTGGAACAGAGGGATAAATATAAAAGAAATGGGAAATGAATAGGAGAATAAATGAAGATGAAACGGTATCTTCCGGTCTATGGAATGATGTTAATTGGAGACAAATAAAAAAATATCACAGTAACAAGGGGGAGATGTCAATAATAATTTGGATATTCTTTGTCCTTCTTTGGAACTTTCAGATAGTGTCATAGATGTTAAAAGCTCTAATAAGATTGGGGTCAAAAATCAGTTTTCATTTATTTTTTATTTTTTATGCACTTTGATTGCGTGCAATGCGAAAAAAAGGTCGGTCAATTGTGATCGATACCATGACCTAACTATACTCTGCTCTCTTTTTTAATTGGTATTCATCTATTACATCATCTCAAAAGCTATTATAATCAAACTCTGAGACATTCTTACAATTGCTAAATAATATGCTGCAAACATCTAATTAATATTCTATTTTTCACTAAAAATAATGTCGAAATATTCCTCTCAACCGGTGGACGCTCCGTTCTTTTGGTTTGAGATAGCGGCACAAAAAACATTCACGCGAAAAAATTTTAAAAGTAAGCAATATGGTCGAACTGAGTCAAGTCTGGTGCATCCTTCAAAACGAAGGTAATAGTTCAACATAGCTCACAACTTGAGAGAAAACCGAGAAATTTTCAAAGGAACGACAAATCCTCATGGCAACTTGTCGAGTGACAAGCTCTCACGAGACAAATGAGCATCTTGTCGAGTCATTAGCCTAAGTCAACTAGATACCTACAAAGCATTTATGAGAGCCATTTCGGAGAATGAGAACCCTTGCCATCGAGCCGAAAAACGTCATCTTTCGTTAATGGTGAATTGACATAGTCATAATTTTCAAACAATTTGGTTGCCCTTGGACAATCGAACAAACACCTGAATTAATCGAATGTGGATGAGCATATTAGTAAAAGAAAGTCTCTAAAGCACAATTACCAAATATCCTTGTCTCATACAAGGCACATCACGATGACACCAAGCCCCTGTATAAATGCTTTTGAAACCTCCCCTTAAATGGAGGGAGGATGAATGATGTTTTCCTCCACCTTTGCATCTTGTATATGTTGTCCCTGGTTATAAGGAAAACCTCTCTTTGCTTGATATATTGTCTTAGCAAAAGATGACAATGGGCGATCCTCATAGTAGAGCTAATGAAAACTATATTAAATACTCATGAATTCTCATTTTGTAAAAATAGAGAATAATCCCAATAAAAAAGGCTTTAAAAGGGTTTTGACTCCCTTATTAGGCTTTTATAGAATTATAAGCCGATTCTTTTTCACATAATATCATGTGTAAGCAACGTGACTAGTTTAATTAAATCATTATTTAGATTATGATTTGGTTGTTGACGACCTAGACCAAATTGAGCTCTATTAGAGAGAACAGATTACAATATAATAAAATACGGGTAAGAATTAAAATTAATGAGAATAAAGATGGAATATATATGTGGTAGTTATACAAAAATATGTAACAAATTTACTGTTACAGTGGAAGAGTAGTGGCTGAAAAGTAAGATATCCAAGTAACTAAAAAGTCAAATGATATCAAAATATGTACGAAAGTTTTTATCTCTATCATGTAAGAAACATACTCTAATTCATAAAGCTTGATCAACCAATTATCATAACTTCTTGTTTAAATTTAAGAATTGACTTCATCTTTGAGCTTGACACATTTTTATTATTATATTCACAACTCATCCAAAAGTATGTTTTCTTTATTTTATTCAATGGATTTTTTACCCCAAACATTTGAAGATTATGTTCTTAATACAAAATGGAGACACAAGCCCTCTCTAATAAATGAAAGGCAAGTGCTCCCTCTTCCAATTTGAACTTGAGTCAATTAGCACAGTGGCTGAGATACCATCTAGTTATGCTACGCCCTTGGCATAAGTCAAACATATTAATTATAAGGCGTGTGTTTAGATTGTTAGACACATCCAATGTTAAAAAGGAGAAGACTCAATAGATAAAAATCAATGTGAAGTGCTTGACTAGGAATCGAATTTACTTGGATGCAAGATTAGGGGTTGAAAATAAGGTCAGTGGACCCATAACTCATTTGGCGCAAAGTATTTAGAGGATTGGGACAATGATTTTGGTTTAGTGAGATAGGTCGATCAAATTTTGAGATTCACGCTTCGATTATGGGGGTAGGACAGGTTGACAATATCCCAACCCACCTTGACCTACCCCTCATGGCAATGTACAAATTATTTCTATGACCCATATGACTTACTTATATGAATGAAGTTTTGTTAGATAAATGTATTTAATTTTCTGACTTGTTAATGTGAACATTGTTTATATGGATGTAACTTTAACTTTATAATTTATTTATATGAATAAATTTTAATTTTTTAACTACATATGTATTTTTTAACTCATGTTATTCACATGATCTATGAATAGAATAAAACATATTATTTATGTTATTTATATTTTTTTGAGAATAATATTATTGTTTTGCAATTTAGCTATTTTAATTATTATTCAAAATTCACATTTATGTTATTTTTATTGAATGTTCATATACATATTTATCAAAGTCAAGTTGTAAATGAAATTATAAAAAAAATTATTAACACTTTATTATGGCAAATAGTAAAATATTGAAATATTTAACCTTTAAATTTATTATTAACGCAAGTTTATATTGAGATATATATTCTTAAAACTATTACACTTTCACTCACTATTTTCAACCTAACCCATCAATTTGAAATTAGCCCAAAGTTTGTCCCAAGACAATTTAAAAAAACGTAAGAACTGGATTAATATTGTCCAGCGTATCATAACTGGCCTCGATTTTCACACCCATGTGAGACAGTCCTGCTAACATGGGCCTCTTCCAGGTTATCTCCCTCATAATTATCTTATATCCTGTTAACATTTAGTTTCGCGATGAATATTTTGCTTTTTCTTTGGAGAATGCAATGCCAAATGCGGCCTGAGATGGCTCTCTAAAGTGTCATCGACCGTGGATGGCCAAGACAGCAAATAGTTGTGTGTGCCACCAAATTTTCAAAATGCAAATGTTTTTGGTTTTGCTAGGACAAAATGTTTTCGTTGAAAAACATCATGATTTTGTGATAAAAACATGACTCCTCATGGAGATAAGGAAAAGGGTTGAAAAATATTTGATGTGATTATATTATGGGTGTGTTTGGTAGGGAGTAAAATTTTCTAATGAAAAGTTTGTAGGGTAGTTGTCAAATTGATAGAAAATAATATGATATTGTAAAAATAATGATGAGGTGTAAAGAGAATAAAGTTAAAATAGATAAATTAATTATATGAGTAGTAATTAATAGATACGGTAGTTATGAAGAGTAAAAAAATTTTGTTGACACTTTTGTAGCCAAACCAAATGCACCCTATAATGGTAGACTACGATCAAAAAATTGAAGTGGATGCACATGAGGATACTCGGTTGGTACTGTAAAAATTAATGGGATTTTAGAATGGTGTAGTGAGCGGGAAATTAGCTATTTTAATAAATGTGTGACTGATATAAAATAATAAGAATAAAGTTAAAATAAATAAAATTATTAAAAAGAAAAAATGATTTGATCATATGGATAAACTTTGAAAAAGTACGACGGTTGGAAGGAAAAATTATGAGTTGGGAAATTCGTAGACTCTACGAAATCTATGGTTTCTTGTGGAATCCCACACTTGCGTGTTAGCAAACTTATTGTAAGCCATAAAAATGTTTGACAATTTTAGAAAATATTAGAGATTGATGTGGATTGATAAGTTAACGATGAAAAGAAAAATGATAAGATTAATATAGATAAATGGGTAAATTAGAAAGATGTAAAATAGCAATTGAAAAAGTCGGATAATAATATATACAAATATGAAAAGGAAATTAAAAAATAAAGTAGAAACGGAAGGTAAAGGGTTTTTAGCATAAAATTTGTTTGGTTTTAAATAAAATGTCATTGACTAATTATAGCAGTTGTTATATACGGGCATGGTTGGTTGGACGTGACTATAATAAACCAAAAAATAGAAGGAGAAAAGTATGGGACCCACCATATGGGCTGCGGTTGAATAATGTCGCCAATTGGCATGAAACTTTACGAGTGCTTGGTCTCTAATCGCGCATCCTGTAATAAATTAATCCTGGCACCTGCCAATTGAAATGCGCTCCCGACAAGGCTTCACCCACAAGTGATGCTTGTATCAGACGCCTCTAATTTCCTTTGGCTTTAACCTACCTTCAAATCATTGCATAAAAATCTGAGAGCAGCCACTGGGAGTGTACCTTAGTAGTAACCCATGTCAGCTAATCATGAGGCCGAGTCTCTCATCCCTCATTTCGGTGATGTTAAAGTTTTTTTGTTTCATTCTTTTGGTGAAAATATTTACAATTTTTTTGTTGTGTGGAGCGTTATTAAAAAAAAAATTTCTATTGTGTAAGGATCATGAATGTGTTGTCGTTATGTATATAAATATTCGTAAAAAAAATAGTGAATAAGAAAAAGAACTTGTATACCGCTAAAATTAGCCATGGTCATATATATATAGGGACCCATTCCTGTGCAGACGAAAGTCCACTGTAAAATAGATCCCACGCATATTAGATTGCAATGAAATTTTATACAATCATTTATCCATATAAAAATCATACTTTAGACGGTTTAGATGTTGAAAAATATCATTTTAAACTTATATTTATATTAAACTATTTTATTGCATCTATTTTACACTATTTTAATATGGGAATCACACACATGTTGAATTTAGATGAAAATTGATATGTTAATAAAGTGGACAATTCTAAATACAATAGGCGGAGTGGATTTTACGTTCATGATCATGTGAAACCCACAGTGCATTGACTGCACAGTGCAATCACATGCACTGGATTATATTATATATATATATATATATATTTCCAATTGAAAACATTGTTTTGTCCATGTTTATAAAAAGTTGATTGGGCTTTTTCGAAATATGTCCACTGCGTTTGATCATAATCCCAAATATACATACTACATTTTAGAAATATCATATACACTTATTACATTTGTATCTGATTCCAAAAAAATACAAATTCCGTTAAAGGCTGTTTTGAGTAAGTTAATGATCATTCATTTAAATGCTGGTTATATTAATGCCCATACTACCATAAAAGATAAAAAAAGAATAAAATTAAAGCTTGCCAAATTTAAAACTCATATACATTTAGGATATTATGATATTTGAATTTTTGAATTAAACCATAAATTTGATGGACATTTTAGTAATTTCACAAATGGGCTAATGACATTTATTAACATTTGTAACAGAGTGGTCATTTTTTATATTAGATGCAAACATAGTAGTAGCACTTGAAATTTCTGAAACTTAATAGGTATATTTGAAATTAGGGTCAAACTTAGTAAGTATATTTGGAAAAAATTCAAGTTAATAGTAAGTTAAATTACTTTAGTATCTTTGAAATGCAATGATGCTTCTTTAATCAAATTAATTTAAGTCAACATTTAAAAAAAAAAATTAAAATAAATCAATATAAATAAATTAAGCCAAGCGAAAATAAATAAATAAATTCAAAAAACATTGAAATATATGAATAAATTTGTAAATAAATTATAGAAAATAATATTTATTTATTTAAATTTAGCTACTTATTTATTTCCATGTTTATTTATTTATTTTTAAATAAAATTTTGATATCTTAATTTTTAAAGAGACGTCATATGCTATAGGGTACCTCTGGAATTTTATCATTCAATAATTTGCATCGGCATTAACTTTTATGGAAGTAGAGAAGTTTATAATGGAAAAGATACATGACCATCATTATTTTAACTCTACCGCTTGAGTTTAATGCACAGGCATGACACCGTAGGCCAGATTACATATAAAATAGTGTGTGCATTGATGACAGTTAATCGTGATGCCGTTTGCGAGTAATCAAAAGAAATCTTATGCTATGAAAATGATCCAACTCAGCCACTGCTATCAGAAGGAGACGACTAACTTTGCTTAAAAGAGATATATAAAGCTTTCTTAGGAGAAATTGAAACTTTGACCATTCTTGAATTAAAGTGATATCGCTATTTTCAATGTAATTAATCAATTTTAAAGATAATTTTACTTATTTATAATATATTTTTCATTCATTCTTAATACACATTATTACATTCTCATCCCATATATAAGTTCGATCCAAGAATCTTGCATATTTGAAACAAGACCTAATATAAGACTAAGATTCACCAGCCAGGCAATGTACATATTGAAAAAAAAAATACAATAATTAGATAGTTGAGATCCAAAATCATTTTTAAAATGCGGAGGAAGATGGCAATGCCACCTCATATATTTCGATATCACTCAACTTTAGTTCACTCGGGTGTATTTAACCTATTTTTTTATTTTTTATTGAAATTTTTACAAGAGTGTTAATTCAAGCGTATTTAACATATATATCAATTTTTTCTATTTTTGAAGATTTTTAGAATTTTTTATTTAAATTACTAAAATGTCACTGACTTTAAAATATCCAAAAATAGTAAAAATTGACATACATGTTAAATATACTTAAATTAATATTATTGTAAATAAATTTTCAAAATTAATTACAAAAAATGAATATTTGCACCCCAAGTGCACCAAAGCTACGTATACTGCGGTGCATGATTTCATATTCCTCCACCGCATTCCTGCCAGCCTGTGTTGAAGCAGTGCTGTTGCCGAGAGCGCCAACCGACGTCCTGCGAAAATTAAATAAAAAAACAGAAATAGGGATTGGGATTTGGTCAACTGGGTGCGTTTTTTTCCTATCCTGGCCAATGATTGCCTGCGGGGCATGCATGATAATTGATAAAGATGGAGGTTAGAATCTGCCGGATATGGATTTCTGCATTTGACACGCATGCACCTTCGCCGGGCTCTTTCGTCATTTGCTAGACGTCCGGCGGGTGCAACGACCGATAGCATTTGCGAAGGTGCGACGCATGGACCCCAGCCAGAACCTCTTCCGCCGGCCCCGGTTCTCTTTGCAGCAGAAACAAATGCAGAGAAAAGGAATAAAGCGCAACAGTAGGACACAATGATTGCAGCCGAAAATCCTAATGATTCTTCATTGACAGCATCGTAGTCCGTCGGTGCCAGCACCAGCACTTTTGGAACACGTCAAGGGAAACGGTACTGGTGCATTTTGAAGAGTTTATTGAACAAGTGTAGCCTTATGCGTATCGCTCTTCCAGACGGCAAAAAAAAATTACCAAATATTCTTAGAAAGGTTAATTGTGCGTTTTAAAAATAATAAAATTTTTGATACAATTTTTTAACATAAAAGTTTTTCAAATAAGAAAAAAAATGTGATATAATGGGGGTAATGATGAAAAATAAAAAGAATGAAGTTAAAATGGATGGTTTTAGTTGTATGAGTAACTATATATAAATAATTGAAAATTATAATTAAAAATTACGATAGTTGTCAAAGGTGAAAAGTTTTATGTTGAAAATTTTTATATGTTGTTAAATATGCCTTTAAATCATATCGTAAGCACGGATTATTAACAATTTCTCACGTACATGTGAATTTTACATAGATTTTCTTTCATGCTCAAGCCATTAGGTTACCATCCATGCTGAATTACAATTCCACCTCTATAATTTAGGGTTTTAAAGTCCATTTCTCATCTAGTGTTTGAAATTCTAATTCGTCTCTATCATCTCCAGTTGATTCATTTGAATTTTAGGTGGGTTTTCAGGATAGGCAACATGAATGCATGTACAACTGACTCCACAGCGATGTAGATTTAGTAATTCAGACAATTTCAAGTTATATGTCATATCTAATTTCACAAGTGTGTCGTGGAGGCTTAATGATTTAGATGATTGTGAGCATGGTGATTTTAAGAGTCTAAATTCAGTGATGAGATATAGTATATATAGAGAATTGAAAGTAACCTCACACAGATGTTAGAGCTTTGAGTACAATTGTAAGAGTAGTTGATAATTGTGACGAGATTAGATTCCACTAAGGAGTTCCAAGAATGATAAAAGTCTTTCAAGTGAATCCTTGCTTCTTGTAAGGATTGTCCTGTTCTCTCATATACTGTTTTAGATATGTTTGTTTCTATATATTTTTTAGTGTAGTTGTACTACTCATTTTAGCTCACGTAGTTGATAAATAACAGTCGGACGAAAAAAAATAGAGTCGTTGATTGCTTCCACTGTAACATCCATGGCAGTGGAGGCCAGATTTAAGGAAGACAACGACTCACAACGCGACTATGATAGACGCGAGATCAAAAATCCTTCCACTTCTCCAATTTTGAGGTGGGTTTTCAACGTCTTAAGTTTGACCGGAATCCCTTTGATTCGACATGGGTGGTATACATGAATTTTCATGAAGGGTAGAGGTAGGCACGACCCAAATTAATGATGTATTCACTAGCGGTAGGAGGGAGGGAATGAGACATTTGCGAAAGTGAAAGTTGTAGAAAATGCGGGATGATGTGAGAAGTGGACAATTGAATACCTTGTGAATTGTGTGATCGACATGAAATAATATAGGTATGGAATAAAGAGTGTAGTTGTAGTGTAGTGGGAAAGAGAATTTATTGAAATGTAGGATTAAAGGAGAAAAAGTATGGTTATTGATTGACAAATCAATGAGCTTGATAATTAGTACTCTCACATTTGTCCACACCGCAATTCTCACATATATTGCCAAACAAGTCTAAAGACTAGTCTTAACTCATCAGTGGAGGAGGGTGTAGCATTCAATAGTTGGTGCTCTGGCGATGTAACCACATTAGTGTTCATGCGATCATCTGCAAACATGTGGCTCTGGCAGGGGCATTCCGAAAATTTCAAAATTATTAAAATTTTAAAATAGGTAACAGAACCCAACGGCCTTAGATACAGGAGGAATTTTGGATAAATTTCATAGATATGTGAGGATTTTTTGAAAATTCGCCAGTATAAAAAGAAATAAAGTCAAAATATGTGGCCATATTTAGGGAATTCTCAAAGAAAAACTAAAACCGTGTGGCCTTGAGTTCGGATAAAATATCTTTTTTCTAGCTGGCCATGTATGCGTACCACCGGTTTAGCAGTTCGGCTTCGACCCACTAGGCTCAGCATCCGATGCATGTCTTGGCTGGCCAGTGGAGCTTGTTTTGCAATGCCTCTTGATTTTCATTCGTGCAAATTACTTTTTATCCTTCCATGATGTAAGAATCCATTTGGGGTATTTCAATGGACAGATTCAGCAGCATTATATTGCTGTCGAATTCGAGGTGCTTTCGTGGTGGGCCACACATACAAGACAAGTCCCGCGTCTCCCTGACAGCCTGACCACCGAACGAGAAAAACGCAAGTTTAACTGGAAATGGATGAGAATCTTTCCCATCCCACGACATTGTCAAGGGCGTGGCCAATGTTGAATAGGCGCCAAAAGTTCAATTGGCCTGATCACTGTGTTGAGGCCACAACACGACAAACCAAAAAATCACGGAGTGCACGTTGTGTAAAATTTTCGGTGATCCGATTTCGTCGGCTGCTGCTCAAGAACCCCACTTTTATTAGTATTTTACAACAACTCCATTTTTACTTGTCAGACTTCTTAGTCGTCTTCTTAGGCTTGGCGTACAGTAGAATGAATTAGCTGCGAGCTCTTAAGCGGCAACAGCCTCAATTTGCATGGTTTCATCAAAATTTGCAAACAATCTCGAATGGGATCTGGAGGCATGTCCACGTTTTCGACAAGAAAACGAAAATATCACCTGACTCGACATGCACGCTTCACGATCCCATGAATCCCAAAGGTGATGAGAGGTCTATCTAAACAGTCCCTTGGTCCCATCTATCTTTTGAAAAATGACTGTCGGCGCAGTGTCTTCCTGTGTCTCTTTGTCTTTACCTCCCGATGACCGAAGTGAAATACAGTACGTTCGCATGAATGCAGATGCAGTCCAGGCAATCGAAAAAAAAAAAAAAACACACACAAAGGGATGTGACAAGCACGAAACGAAATTTTATTACCAACAAAATTATTAGCATTTTTGATACGAGAGTGTTAGTAAGATGTAAAGTGAGAAAAAGATAAAATAGTTGTATGAATAAATACGGAAAAATAATTAAAACATGTCAGCGAAAATAAAAAGTAGTATAGTTAAGTAATTAAATTGCTGATGTATATAGGTATGTTAGAGTAATATGAGTGTGAAGTTCAAGGTTTAGGGTGTGTTTGAGAATAGGTAAAACTTTTGATGAAAAGTTGTAGAGAGTAGAAGTTGTCAAATGATGTGATATGATAGGGGTAATGATGAGGAATAAATAGGATAAAGTTGAAATAGATAGGTTAGTTGTGTTGTTAGTTGTGTAGAAATGATTGAAAAGTAGGGTAATTGTATAGAAAAATGTGAAAAAATAATTAAAAATAGGATAATTGTGGAGAGTAAAAAGTTTTAGATTAAAAAGTTTTAACTGGACAACTTTTCCTTAATAACAAACACACCCTTAAATTACCTGCCCTTGCAGTATACCTCCCTCATTCAAGGTAAACAATATAATCAAATAAATGATGTTGACTTTTGCATTTCACATTCTCTATACTGTTTTTGAACATTAGGATAAGCAGTTTAGATTGAAACATCGCGTCAATAAAGTAATAATGGAACGTAACATGGATTTTAAAACCTACATAGATGTTTCACTTGTGGGGCATCTGCAAGTTCAGGGAAGTCATAGCAATTGAAAACTGGATTACAGCTTTCCAAAATTAATATTTCTGCCACTCGACATCTGAACATTTCACATTCGTAGGTGCAAATCTCACTGAGATCTGCATTTTTACCAAAAATAAATGCAGGAAGAATTAACCTCCTCATCGTCATTGCCAATAACATTTTTGGAAATTTACTTGTTTCCGAGGCACCGTTTATAGTTACGACTTATTAGTTACGATTAATTAGGGGTGATAACAAATATCTTCCACCACTATTTTTGAACACGCTAGGATTTCACGTACGCACGGTTAGACTTGAAGAGGCTTCCACGCACCGGTTGCCCTGTGCTTAAATTTGAATGAGCCCGGATGAACCTCGAACTTGGATATTTTGATAATTATTGAATTGCTTTCCTTGCTTAGTCTGAATAATATATATATATACACACACAGCCGGATCCGTTTCGGGTTGTCGGGAAGGATTCAAGAAGTTTGAATATGATTAAAAAATGAGATAAAAATGTAAAAAGTTTTATTGAAAATTAAAAATTTGTTTTAGAAATTGAAATTTTTTTCTTACGAATAGTGATATACGTTCCATTAGAAAATCTTATATCATTTGACAACCTAGTCTGGGAAAAGATGGAAATATGAAATGAAAATAAAATATCTTCAAAATTTGTCGAGTGATGTGACAGTATATAGTAAAATGAAAATAAATACGATAATTATAAGAAAGTGATTAAAATATACAAATAAAAATAAAAATAATAAGATGATTAGGCAATTAAAATGTTAAGTCATTTTCTATTTTCTTATCGTTATTGATGATGTCAAATGTGATGCACGTTTGAGGAGCCAAAGCCGAAGGTCTTTTCAAGATAAGTGAATGAAAAAAAGAAAATGAGTGTGAGCTGTGATTTTTATTCCAAAAAAAAAAACGTTTCCAAAAATTCCCATTTCCATTTTTAAGAAAAACTGGCATTATCTTTTACGTCTGACACTATTCTTTTTACTTGCAGAATAACTTTTTACATATCAATATATAATATTTTTTTTTGACGTGAATTACACGCTATTTAGTGTTGATCCTGAGTTTATAGCAAAACCCAAGAGGGAATGAGTTAATTGAGTTCTTGAAAATTCTTTTTGTAATTAGAAGCTTAACCCCTTGCAAGTTTAATCTCCTCGATGAAACGTGCTATGAGATAAAATGAGACAATACAAATGAAATATAAAATACAAGTAATCAAACCACACAAAAGACAACAATGTATAGTAGTTTGGGCAGTCTTTCCTACTACACTCTTCAAAGCACACACCCGTTGTGTCTTGGGTTTCTCTATTATATATTTAATACAATCTAAAACACTCGCTCTTTTCTAAATTATAGCTCTAGGAATCATATACAATAGTCACTCGTTAGTGAGACCAACTCTGACTAATCAAGTCTGATTCGTCGGTGGGACAAACTCAAACCAATCAAGCAAACCCCATTAGCGAGACAAACTCAAACCAACCCCATGTTTTGCTTCTTCTTAAATTTGGTCTCCAACGCTAATCCAATGCAACAACACAAAACAAAATAGACAAAAGAGAATTTACACTTTACAACATGTAATTAATTAGCTACAAAAGCTTCTTATTATGTGACGAATATAATCTTGTAAGCACGCTTGAAGTAGTAGCACTTGAAGCTTTAATAGTTGTTCAAATGACTTCAACGTTTTAAAATAATGAAAGGTGTAAGCTCATATTGTGTTTCTCTCTTGCTTTCCCTCTTTTCTCCCTTTTCACGTCCATACTTCAATGATATATATAGAGAAAAAATATATAGTCATTGGAGTGGAGGTCGACGTGCGTCTAATGTTCCAACGTTTGAATTTCCGACCGCTATAGGTTGAAGTCACAAGTGGAGTCGACTTAGGATGAGTGAAGTCGACTTGAGTTGCGATTTCGCTTTGTTAAAACTTGTTGTCCAGAATTTTGCCTTCGAAATTGCAGACAAAATCAACTTGGATATGAGATCTCATCAAAGTCGCAAGTAAAGTCGACTTAGGTTGAGACTTCACTTTATTTAACTTACTATTCATGAACTTAAGCTCTTGAAACTTAAATTATTTCACATTTTCATTTTATACACATAATTAAAGACAAAATATATGAGCACACTTACACAAATTCATTAGAACCTTTTTAATGATATTTTAATTATTTGTTAATCATCAAATCAAATTAAATCAAGCATATGATCAACATTTAGTAGGCCTTAGGATTCATTTGCCGAAGCTAAATGTAAAAAAAAAAAAATTCTCAAGTACTTTTTAATATATTTTGGGTGAGTTTGATTAGGCTAAAAAATATCAACTGAAACTTTTCAGTAAAAAACTTTTCATTATTTATAACTATCTCATTTTTTAATTAATTTTTCACATTTTCATTTGCAAACTAGCATACTTTTTAATCATTTTCATACAACTATTCATATAACTAACATATTTGTCTTAATTTTATTTTATTTATAACTCATCATTGCCTTTATTATATTATATTATTTTATATCAATTTGACTACTTGTACTTTAAAAACTTTTAATCAACAAGTTTTACCTCTAACCAAAAATACCATTTAACTCTTTAATTATCAAACTACTATATTTTTTCTATTACTACATTTATACTACCTTCATAATGTATCATTATTTGCGGCAATAACCTATGTCATGTTACGTGACTTCGTTACTTTAAAAAAGAAAATATCACATCATCCCCCTTCTATATTTACTCTTACACATTTCCAATAGACTTAAAGAAAAGAAAATTTCAAGACGCCTCCTTGATAGGTTAGGGATTGCAAGCAAAACTTTACACGTAGCGAAGCCATGTAAAGCTAAAAGGGCAAACGAACCTACTGAACTTTTAAAATTAAAAAAAAGCACTGAGAATTATGAAAAAATTTGAAAAATGTAGTTTATTTTCACATATTCTCATACTTAAAAAATATTATGTCTCTTTAATGTTGCATGGTCAAACGTCATGACTTTGCTTTTGCTGGCACACCAACCTCCCCAATATATATCTATCCCCAAGTGAAAAAAAGTTTTAAAAGATAAATTTGGAAATATAGGATAATGAATAAGGGAACATGATTATATACATTATGATATATTTTAAGTTAAAATACGACATTAATTCATTTTATTTTTATTTGATTTTTTTATTTATAATCATGTCTTCCAAATTGTATTTAATCAATACGTCAAGTTTTGCTATTTTACAGTACTTCTATATATTTATATTTATTTTTAAAAATATCAATTTCATGGGTATTTAAGACATTTTCGCCCTTTAAAAACTTAGCTTTTAAAAGTTATAAATAAATGCATGAAAGTATTATAAAACGACAAAATTTTGAATATAAATTAACTACACTTAAGAAAACATGCTTATAAAAAATAAAAAAATATGATTCCTTGTAAAATAAATAAATATCATATCTTAATCTAAAATATATAATTATGTATATAATCAAGCTGTATAAATAAGAATAGGAACAAGATAAAATAGGCTACCCCATTTTTATTGCATGGCAAATATACAAATTATTAGAATATAAAGATAATAATACAAAACTATGATATTTAGTAACAAATATGTACAAGCGTATCAAATATACGGAGAAAGGAATGAGAATGATTTTTTTTTACGTGTGTTTGAGATATAATAAAACATTCGACAAAAATTGTTTGTATAAAAGTGTTTGAAATATGAGAAAATAATGTAATTTGATCGGATAATGATAAGAAATAAATAGAACAAAGTAAAAATAGATATGTTAGATATATGAGCAGTTGTGTATAAATATTTAAAAAATATAGTAATTATATAAAAAAAAGTAAAAAAATTTAAAGATGGAATAGTTATAGATAGTAAAAAGTTTTAAGTGTTAGCAAACAGTATATTAATTTATAATGTCGTAAAATACATCATAAAAGAATGAGGCTAAACTCATATTGTAACAGTCAATAACTAAATTTCGCCTTACAACGGCGATAGAGCTCATAGTGTTTTATAAATATTTATAAGATTAAATCTCATGTAACATGTTTAAAAGCAATGTGAGTAAGTTATCAAGCTAAACAAATGATACTAAGACCACAAGAGCTCATAAAGTCACGAAAAAGTTTATAAAAGCGTGGCATAAGTTACATTTTGAAATTGGCCCAATAATCCTTTACTACATGTCACTTACTTTTTTTGCTAAAATTATCATATAAAATTATAAATCTAGGGGGTGTATTTGACAATGTATACAAAATGTGAAGTTAACTGCTGTCCACAATTATTGTATTTTTTACTCATTTATTTATATTTTTCTATATAACTGCTGTAATTTTCTATTATTTATACACAACTCCTCACATAATTAACATATATATTTTGACTTTTTAATATTTACTCATCGTCATTATTCACATCATATTGGATCATTTTTCAACTCTTACAGTCTTAAATTTTTTATTAAAAGTTTTATTAATTCACAAACACCTATGGATATAATAAACCAAGTTTCACTATTTTTGAAAAAATATGTTTAATAAAGAAGTATTATTGTCATTTTCATTATTACAATACTTTTGTACTTAAAAATAAAAAATAAATTTTATCAAAAATCGGAATAAATATATTTTTAAAAATAATAAAATTTAATTTATAAATAATATATACATTAATTAAAGATTGTATTAAAAAAATTATAAAAATAAAAAGATTATTTTAGACTTTTATGCGCAAATAAAAAGAGTATTTTAGACTTTCATGGGAGGGGACTGTTTCGGCCATTCAAATCGAGCCTCCGGTTTTAGGCGCGAGTACAAGTACCGTGCTCCGACAGAGTATCGTGCTGCTCTCGCCTGGGAAAACAGACCGGATGGCGTAGCCTTCAAGCCGGGTTTTATCATTTTTAAACAAACGAGTTTGACACTCCTATAGTTCTACTCCGGAGCAGTCTCTCCCTCGCTCGCTCTGTCTCAGACTATAGTGCTTTCCTTTCGTGCACTGCCGGAGAAGCCATGCATTTTCCTCACCAAACGAAACCCTAGAAATCTACAATCCTTTTCTTCGATTCCACCAGATCTGCAACCTTCCAAGGTAAGATCCCGCGTCGTTTTACTAGTCTCCAGGCTGCAGCTTTGTCTTTCTTCCCATTGATGTCCCCGCCATCGGCTTCACATATCGGCAAAAAATCTGAGGCACTCGGAAAGAAACAGTGCCCTTGCTAGATTTATTAGAATTCTTTTAGAAAAGCAGTGTAAAATGCTCCCATTCGAGCTGAAGAACTAGCATTTTGTTCGAAACCGGTCTAGAATGTCTGCGTACCGGAGAACTGCTAAAAGTTGTTTTCTTTTTGGAATCTTAGAGAGTTTTTTAGTGTCCTGTGGTAGAAAAATTTTTGCTGTTGGAGTTTCGAACTTGCATTTATTTGAGATCAGGGAAATGCTGAAAAAGTTGGGGAAGAGTTAGGTTGTTGATTTTGTACCGATTCGAGATTTTCTGGCGTTATTGCATCTGATGCTTCGCCCTCTCTTCCCTATAAATTAACGTCGAGTGCTTGTGTTGCTGATAAGTAAGTTGCATTCACTGAAGCGGCTGGAATATCTGGAGAACTGACCAAAATAAGGGCTTTTCCTGGAAATCGGTGTTTTAGTTTTGTGACATTCCGTCGATTGTGTGAATGTGACTGAATTGGGAGACAGCTTTACTTCTGTGGGACAGTTAATGGATTTCAGGTTTACCTACTGCAGCTGAATTTGCCCTACCTCATGCATCACCGTGAGATGCTCTGTTTGTATACGTGTCTTTTCTTTTTATGGTCATTGAATGATTTTACCAATCCAAAAAAAATTGTCCACATTAATCACATTCAATTATTTTTTAGCAGTTGTGGAACTTTTCTGTTTTTCCTGGTGAAAATTTTAGTTAATCTGCATTTCCAGTAATGATTGCGAACCAAGAACTGCACTTTTACACTGGCCGACTGAACTGTATTTTTCAGATTTCTACTTTCCTCCATTTATTCAAGTAAGAGCATTCCATTGTTGGTTCTGCTACAGTATTGGAGGGTTGTAGTCTGGGCTACTTAATCTTGTCATGATGGAAGCTCCATCGATGCCTTCTAGTGAAGATCTTGTGGAAAAGCCTCAAGCTTCTGTGTCCCCAAAAGCATCTTCTAGTAAGTCAGTAGAAAGTGTTAAGAGGAATTCAAAGATTGTGAAATCCAGCGTTCCATCAGTACCTAGAGCTTCAGCAACATCTTTCTCAAGCAGAAAAAGTGCCAATGGAAAGGCTGCTTCGGACTCCACTTCGAACATAGTTAAATCAGCCTTGGCAAAGCCAACCATCAGCTCAAGTGCAGCATCCTTGAAGAGAAGAAACAGCACTGGAGGTGTACTGGAGAAGAAGTCAACTTCACTACCAAAACAAGATGGGGCAAAGTCGCTAGCTGAGAAACGGATCACCCGTTCAGTTTCAGGGCAGAGCTTCCAATCTCTTACTGAAAGTAGACGGGCATCATTACCTTCTGTCAATGCTAAAACTCCATCACGGACCAGCTCTTCGGATGCAAAAAAGTCCTCTGCAGTTTTGCCTGCTACTCGAGATTCACGTACATTGCCAAGATCTGAAATTAACAAGCCAGATACCACTCGGAAACCTGCAGTGAAACCAATGTTATCTGTTTCAGCTTCAAAAAGAGTTCCGTCTTCATCACTGGATAGTAGCAGTAGCAGTAGTCTGAGAAGATCAGTTTCTAAGGTGCCTTCCCCATTATCTCGTTCACCTTCAATTACAAGTGGCTCAAAATTTGGGTCTCTGTCATCATCAGTAGATAGAGGAAGCTCTTCTTTATCCGGTAGAAGAAAGGCGTCAACTCCAGATAGTCGTGACTCCCGTTTTATGATGCTCCCACAGGTGGAGATCAAAGCCGGGGATGATGTGGTAAGCATCACATGATTGATTTGTCTTTCTGTCCAAATCATTCAACAGGCTTTTGGTTTTTATTTTTTCCTCTTTCCCTCTCATCTCTCCCCCCCAACCCCCTCTCTATCATCATTTTCTTCAGATTTCTATCTTTGATGCCACTACTGTGTTTGTGGACCATTTACTTTAATTTTTGGCTGAAAATATCTTATTTAGTTTGTGTAACTTTATCAGTGTACTAAATTCATTTAATGGCTCAGAAATATATAATCAACAGCATTGGGTTAGATTCTGGATATCATTTTAGGGTGTGTTTGTTAATGAGTAAAAGTTGTCAAGTTAAAACTTTTCACTCTCCACAATTACCTTATTTTTTAATCATTTCTCCACATTTTTCTATACAACTATCCTACTTTTCAATCATTTCTACACAACTACCCACACAACTAACCTATCTATTTTAACTTTATCCTATTTATTCTCCATCATTACCTTTATCATATCACATCATTTGACAACTTCTATTCTCTACAACTTTTCATCAAAAGTTTTATCCATTTCCAAACACACCCTTGCTATGGATTATGTGTGACTTTTGCTCTGATCTGCACACTCTGATAGGGGAAAGAGGGTTAGTGATGAAGATGAGAAATTATTGAAAAATGTAGATCTACAGCTATTCTATATGAAGCATGTCTACTCATGAACTTTACTAAATAATATCTGCTTTTTTTTTTTTTTTGCTCCAGAGGCTGGATCTTAGGGGTCATAGAATTCGCAGTCTTGATTCCAGCACTTTGAATTTGTTGCCAACGTTGGAGGTGAGTGATGCACTACAATAGACACTCTCGAGTAGTCTGGCCAAAGAATATCAAAGTGGACATAATTTAGCTACCAGCCAGTTATCCTATTACTAAGACCCACTGCAGTTCGTTTATCTCAGGGACAATCTCTTATCATCTTTGGCAGGCATTGAGATTTTGAAACGAGTGAAGGTTTGTTTCTTAATTATTGTATTAAGCTACTAATGTGATTTAATCTTTTGCCTTGTTTGCAAAATACTTTTCTAGGCTAGGCGATTATGAATTTTTGTTGTCCATCAAATAACTGTCTATGGGACAGATTTTACCAATTTCACTGTTGACCCCAAATTTTTTTATTTATACAGGTTCTTGATTTGAGCTTTAATGATTTTAAGGGGCCTGGCTTTGAGCCACTTGAGAATTGCAAAGCCCTCCAGGTTTATTTAAATTATGTTCTGTTAAGATCATGTACCATTTTGGTGATTGTTTGGTATGGAAACACTTGTAACATGTTTATTCCTCACAGCAATTATACCTAGCTGGTAATCAAATCACATCACTCGCAAGCCTTCCCCAACTTCCGAATCTAGAGGTATGCTAAATGATTGCTTTTCCTGATTTGCTTGGTATTCTTATTTTATCAATTGACCCTGTCAATCCAACAAGTATGTGTTTTAATTCTTCCCTCTTGTCCAGTTCCTGTCTGTAGCACAAAACAGGTTGAGGTCTCTTTCTATGGCAAGCCAGCCTCGCCTTCAGGTCCGTCACATCCAAGTTATTGCCTAACATGTGAACTTGATTTAATTTATTTAACTCCTATGGTATTGCAACATTTCCAGGTACTGGCTGCCAGCAAAAACAAAATATCAACGCTAAAGGGCTTTCCTCATTTACCAGTTCTAGAGGTTTGCTTCCTCGTTGTTGCTGAGTACTCCATATACTCTGAAGCAATTGAATTATTCAACCTAAATATTAATTATCTATGCACAATATGAAAATTTGTTCGCCATTTTTATGTTACTGATGGTCTGAATTTGAATAATATGATTATGTATACTATCTTGATCCTCTTAAGACATACATACGTGATTTTGAGGCCCATTCGTGTTGGTTGGTATCTCAGGCAGCAAAATGAGTTACATCTGATATCTTAGAATGTTGGCCAGTTTTTGTTTGTGAGTTTGTCTAAAATCGAAATAATATGGAAATACCGGTTGGGGGGGGGGTGGTGCAGGTGTAGCATCGGCACTGTATCCCTTTGCTGGCATCCTTCTGGGTGAGCACTTGAGCTTGAAAATTCTGTTTGGATTGATTACAATTTATTTTTATGAATGGAAAAGAAGATTTATTTTCTGAGGTTGATTTGGCTCCCCTTTTTGCAAATGACAACTAAAGTAAAGAAATTGATCTCTGTCATCTGTACTATCTGATTTTCGAGGTATTTGATTTACTCATCTGTTCCTAAGAAATTGAAAATCAGGGGATGGAGGAATGACTAATGCTTTTTTACGTGTCTTGGATTTTATCCAAAAGGACTTTCGGAGCCAAGCATCATTATATTGCACTTTCTGTCGAGTTTTAGGTAGTTCGGGTGGCAGTTCATGTATTCAAAAGTCATAGCATTCAATAAATTCAATCCTTGTTTGGGACTCTGGTTTGCTTATCCTCTATCCTTCCATACATGCTTCTGCATGCAGTTTTATTATTTTAGCCTGCTACTCTGAAGCCTCCATTTGTGAACTTGGAAAAAAAAAATAAAAATTTAGATTTGTTGCTGGATGTTGGATGGGTGGGCTAATACAATTTTGACAGTCAATTAGGTGCCTTTGTCAATGGATTTCCATGCATGTGATAAACCATTAAGGATTCCATTTTCCTAGGCAAACAACAAATGGCCTGAAATCATAGCCTATGGTGGGTTTGTTTGGGTAGAGGTGTAATGTTTACATGGGTAATGAAACAATGCCACTTGAAGTGAATATGATTTCAGCAAAATAGAAGATACTGAGAAAATCAACAGATGGATAAAAACAAAATCGCCAGGTGACAGTTAAAAAAATATCAATAAGAAAAAAAGGTAGCCATTATTACAAAAAATAGGTCTAGCTGACAATGGGAAGCTGACGAGTGCTTGCTTATTTCGGTAGGAGGTAAATGTGTTATCTTGTAATGTTGTCCCCTTCACTTAAATAAGATGTCCATGCATTCTATCCACACAGGCCGAAATTCTTCTTGGGGTTGAGAAAAGCTGCATCAAATCTGGGCTTACCAATGTCTACCTGTCAATATGAGGTGAATCGATTGCGCATTTGCTAGTGAAAAACTGGCAAAAATGAGGATCAGGGCATGAATCTAAAACATGATCCAGAGAATTTGGGCTCCTTCTTCAGAAGGTTCAATTTAAAATTCTTGAATCCTGTGCTTGGGGAAAAAAAAACTCGGATCGAATAGACTCTTAATGGCCTACTTTGGACAGCTTTCACTTTTTCATTCAAAAAAATTATTCTCAACTGCCACCTCCATATTTGCATATTTAGTGAACTTAGAGCAGCTTATTGAGATTTAGACAATATAAACAACGAGCGGTAATAGAAATTAACGCTTGTCATTTTCTCTTATGCCGTCTTACTGTTTGCTTCATTATTTCTATCAATACGGTCCGCGAATTGAGTTTGACTACTGTAGTCTTCCATGAAAGATCAAACATAATGTTTATGGAAGTATTTAGAAACAAGCTGGTGGACAGACGGGCTGGAAGTATTTAGATCAGGTGAATTGGCTTAGCAGGACGCATGCAGATCACCAACATTGGTTGGGAAGAAAGCATTAATGTTGTTGATTCCATAGGCAATATTGGGTTCGCTGAAGAAAAAAAAAACTCCATTTCCCTTGGAAATAAAACAGTGCCTTAGAAAATTTATACAGATCTTTTATTTCTTGTTTCAGTTTTGTGAGTTTTTTTTTAAAAAATCTAAATTATGCTTTTCATTTTTTCTCACTTGATATGATACTTATGCTTAATATTCACTTGTTTATGTGTTCATGTATGGCTGGCAGCTAGAATTTGTATTTCTATTTTGATAGTTCAGATAGACACTTTTACCTGTTTGATCACATGCTGCAGCATTTACGTGTGGAGGAAAATCCTATACTGGAGATGCCTCATTTAGAAGCTGCATCTATATTGCTAGTTGGCCCCACACTGAAAAAGTTCAATGACCGAGGTATTCTGTAGTTAATATCTTGTGCAATTATGCTGGTGGTTGAAAATGGTTCACTTTCTGACCAATTGCTTAGGTTTTGATTATCTGAACACTTTGTAGTTGCCACAACTTCTATTGAACCGGGTACCTATTTTTTCAGAGATTTATGGCTGTGTTTGGTTGGGAGGTTTCCACCCCTTCCAAAGATTCCATAGGCCCTCCCGTCTTATTTTTATTTTTATTTTTTTTACTTTTTGATATTCTGAACTCTAGTTTATCTGCATCATGACCTGTGTTCCCCCTCATTAATGTTGTCTTTGATATAAAAGAGCCCATACTGCTGTCTTTATTCATTAGTTTCACAAACATTGTTGCCTCCTATCCTGCAGCTTACCAAAACTTTCACCTTATCCAAACAGATTACGCATCCTTAGTTATTCTTATATATATATAAAAAAAATTTAGAATGTTTTGGACTGATTCAAACCAAACTTGTCAGCAAACTAGTTCAGCCACCCATTCGGTTTCAAAAGCCACCCATTTGGTTTTAATACTATTGTTTCCACCATAGGCTGCAACTCAAATAAAAAAGATTGTCACTCTGCTTACAATAATTGACATGAATGGCTGGTTACTGAAAAATGATTATGACACTGGGGAAATTGTAGAGAAGTTGCTTATTATGAAAATATCTAGGTCATCCGTATGATCCCTAACCAAGCTGCCCCCTACCCGTTGTTTATAGCACATCCAGTTATTTTGGTTTTTATTGATCCTCAGGATTATTAGCTTGATTTTTTTAACTAATCAATAAAAAAAATTTCATGTGCTTGGTTATTTAGATCTTTCTCGTGAAGAATTAGAAATTGCAAAACGCTATCCGGCTCACACAGCATTATGCATTAGAGATGGTTGGGAGTTCTGTCGTCCGGACCTTGCTGCAGGTTAGCTTTGTCATTTGTTTCCCTGCTATTAACCAAAAATTTCAAATTCTGTTTATTCAGCTGTCATCATGATGTGGATCTCGGGGCTATGGTTGTCTCTGCATGCATTTGCAATAGTAGCTTAGCATGGTTATCAGTTACAAGTTTACTCCTTCGATTGGTGAATTGGTTCCTTACATTGGCTTATTATTTTTGGAAAAAAAACTTTTCGTAAGATGTTGGGCAACTCTGCCTCCATCTGCTGCATCAGCTGGTTGATGTCCTGCGGGGACTTTTGAGAGAATTTTTAGATGAAAATGATTGACAAAACCGTTTCATGAAGTATGCTCTAATAGCTGAACAAAAATATATGATTGTAAATCAAATCTAATACTTGCGTAGTATTGATATTTGAATTTCTGTTGTCCTTAAATCACTTATGTCTATTAAAGTGTAATGAATGGAATTAGTTCATCCACTGGTTTTATCGTAAATAATCTTCATTCCCTACATTTTCTTCTCATAACATGATTGCTTATGAGGCTGAACTTTACATTGTTTGATGACCTTCTAGCAGTGCTGATACTCCCAGTGCTGATACTCCTATCTGATGCTCTTTATCCATTTCTTAAGTGTTGAATCTCTTATTTTCTTGTAGTAGTTTTTTTTAATACCTGAGAAGCATGTGCATGCATTACATCATTGTGTAAAACTAATATGGATCATGCTTCAATGCTTGAATGAGCATTGAAGCTCCATGCTCGCACAAGCTTTTCCCTTTATTGTTTTTTCATTTTTTTTGGCATGGATATGTTTACTGCTTAAATTTTACATATTTTTGATTTTATTTAATATTTTTATTTCAAAAATATAAAAACTCCTGCATTTTTCATGCGCTGGCATGCAAACTGCAAGATTTCTTCCATTTTTGAATTAAAAAAAACAAAATAAAAAGGTAAAATTTCATATGGGGAGAGATCTTCTTGAGTCCACACATCCATGCAAAAAAAATAAAAAATAAAAGGGGAAAGTTTGCGTGAGCATTGAAGCATGAGTGCATGACCGAATAAAGATTTGCTCACAAATAATTTTGAAGATCTTTAAGATGTTTGATTCAATTTAAACCAAAAAAATATGGTGGTTCCGCAGCTTGGATAACAGTTTCTTTAAAAATGTTATAAATAGAGCGCAAACTATTGGAGTCCTGTTTGCATTAAAATTGAATCGTGGCTCAAAAATCATACCAAAATTTTGCTTGCACTGTCACTTATTTCCATTGGCGGTATTTATCATCATGAACACATTGGATCAAATTTCACTGGTTGCTTTTGTCTCCAATTATAATGATGAGAAAGTGTGTAGTTCGTATTTTTGTTACAATGGTTGAGTTTGTGATCCATCTATTTTCTTTAAACAGAATCTACTTTTCGGTTCCTTGTTGAACAATGGAAAGATCATTTGCCTCCAGGCTTCATCATCAAGGAGGCATCAGTTGACCCGCCATTTGAGGAAGATGTATGTCGCTGCCATTTTATTTTTGTCAAAGACTGCACCCTAAATGGTGATCCTGAATTAGTACTCAAGTATCAATGGTATATGGGAGAAAAAACTCCTACCAATTTTGTGGCTATCGCTGACGCAGTGGGAGAGGTACATGACTTACGTGTTTGACAATGCTTTTTATGTTTACAATGTAACCTGTGTATCACTGATGCTGGTTATTGACCAGGTTTACTGGCCGAGGCATGAGGATATTGACAGATTCCTAAAAGTTGAGTGCACTCCTGCATTAAGAGGAACTGAGTATCCTTCCATTTTTGCTGTTTCTGCACCAGTTTCTCCAGGTATGATTTCCTATAACTTTAAAGACTGGGTTAGAAATTTCTTGTACCATAGTCTACTCCAAGTAAAGTAATGCCTTCAATTCATTCGTGGATTTGTTTGCATCCATGTGAGTTTCATTTGGAACAGAATAGTTGATCGATGACAATGAATGAAGCAAGTTGTGTTTGTGGTGTGAACAATGAATATGACCTCTAATTTACCAGTGAATATATTTTGCATTGACACCTTTTATACATTATGTGGGTTTTGTTCACTGTGTAGTTGACATTGGCCCCATCTTGCTGGCACCATTTACATTTGTCATTTCCCTTTAAAATTTAAAGCCTTCGAAAAACAGAACTATGTGGCTTGCTGTGATGATTTTTACTGTCCATGTCCTATGATGCCATTGGCAGTTGTGCAAGCATTGTCTAAGAGCTTGTACAGTTTCTTTTTCTTTCTAAAGTAAAATTTCATTCGTTGTCTTTGAATTCAAACATGAGCTGATTTTATCAAAAAAAAAAAAAAAAAAAAACATGAGCTGATTGATTTGACTTCCAAGTATTGCGATTGGGTGAGTGGATGAAATATGGTGAACTCCAATTGGTTTGTCAATGTGCAGAGGGGAATTAAAAACACTACTCTAGTTAGGAACTCATTTAGGAACTCTTTCCAGTTCAAGTGTCCAAGAGGACACGAATTGTTCAGAGTATTACTGCCGTTGGTGTAGAAACATAGTGATATTACTGATATTTATTGGTGGTAAAGATTCAGGAGGGGTTTGGTTGAGAACAAAATCACATGGGACTTATGATCTCAAATAAATTTAGGCATAAAGACCCCATTGCATCTAAAATTTGCATTGTGAGATTGACCTAAAATGTGAGGTGGGTTCCTCACATGATTCCAGATTCAACCACCGATGGATCTGATTCCCAACCAAAGCCTTCCTTTCAGATTCTATGCATCATGGCTAATTTGGGAAACATGTGGAATCTTTGGATTGCTGTATTCATACATATATTAGCGAGTAAAAACATTACAAAAAAGTGCATGTAGAATAAGTTTGCAATTGAGTAAGGGCTTAATCAATTATCAGAAAGAATCAATTATGGAGACACAAAAAAATTTTGATGTTTCCATTTTTCAACATATTTTTCTGACCATATTCTCAGTAAATGTCCTGGAGTTAAAAAAATCAAATATTTTAGTGCATTGATGATATCATTGATATAAGGATGATGTTGTTGATACATTGATTAGATAATTAGTGATAGACATGAATCTGATTGTTACTAGTGGTATCTTTGTGGACGTGGGTGAGATGCGATATTAACAGTAAATTGATAACTTGTTAAGTGGGGACAAGTGCAAGGACATATTACAGTTATGAGAAAATACTTGATAAGCTGTGGTTGTATGCCCTTGATAGAGTGAAATGGCGGGCAACATCTCGTGTAAAGTTGCTTAGTCGATGGCAATTCTGTTGATTGTTTTCCTTAGAGCATTTTCCTTTCAACAACCTAAATACCAATGTTTGTATTCTATTTGTGCAAATGAGCTGGTATCTGTTGAATTCATTGACTGCCTGAACCAGGGACTGGATATCCAAAGGTTCTCAACCTGAGTGTAAAAGGGGAACTTGTGGAGGGAAATACCATCAAAGGCTTTGCTGAGGTTGCATGGTGTGGTGGGACTCCTGGGAAAGGTGTTGCCAGGTGAGATTTTGCTATTCATTTTACAAATGATTTTTCACAAGACATCTTGCATTTAAAGATGCATTTTGAGTGTCTTTTCTTTGAACACTTCTGTTTCATTGTTCATTTTTCTGTTGATGAATAAATGTTTTCATATTCAATACTAAGAACTAAAAGAAAATTTTTATTTGTAGCTGGTTGAGGCGAAGGTGGAACAGTAGTCCAGTGGTAATAGTCGGGGCTGAGGATGAGGAGTATTGCTTGACTATTGATGACATTGATTCGAGTTTGGTTTTCATGTACACTCCAGTAACAGAAGAAGGGGCAAAAGGAGAACCCCAGTATGCGATGACAGATTTTGTAAAAGCAGGTGGACTTTCCATATAGATTTTTGTTTCACAAATTTTACTGTGTGCTTTGGTGTTTATCTACCATACATGGTTTAAACATGAATTCATCACCCATCTGAATTCTGTGTCAACTCAGACCGGAATGTGACTCATCCAGTTCAACTTGATTATTCAGGTTCCCTTGATAGAGCAATTGTGATAAGAGTGACTCAACTGTGTCAGATTCTTCCCTGAGTTGCATCAGAACTGGACAACTGTTTTATTCAACATTGCCTAAATTAGTCTGTGTCATAGCCTTTTAGTGACATTGTGATTGTGCATATGATTTTGACATGTAAAAGCTAATGTTTTTTTCTTACCATCCAGGAAAAAGAAATCGTCATTTCATAGTTGGATTGAATGTTGTGTCAAATTTCATGTCCATTCCTCAAACCATGAAATACTAGCTGCTAATTTGCATTGATTCCTTAGGCTGGGCCATCCCAACAACTATTCATGCCCACGTTTAGAACAGATCATCGTGTGTGATGATGTAGGTGATGCTGGGAAGACATTTTAGTCTTTCAAATTTCCTGGCACATAGATACTTTATTTTTTGCGCACATGCTAAGGATGTTTACCAAAATGGCTAGTTTTGATTGGTAACGTGGGATGGTTTACTTTCTCCAAAACATTTTTCATGGATAATGATTCCAAGCTACTGTTTGATTTTTTATTTAAAAGTTTTTTTTATTAAATTTGAACCAATAATAATATTCATCTATATTTATTTATTTATGATCCCTAAAATTACTTTGATTGACACCTTTTATGTTCTAAAAATTCAAAATCTTGTGAGAGTGAATATATAACTATGAAATGTTGAAAATGAATATATAACAGGTGTGTTTGTTTAAGGAAAAACTTTTCAAGCAAAATCTTTTCAATTTAAAATTTTTTACTCTTCACAATTATCTTATTTGTTAATTATTTTTTCACATCTTCCTATACTACTGCCATATTTTTTAATCATTTCTACCAAATTACTCATACAAATAATTTATATATTTTAATTTTATTCTCCTTACTCTTCATCATCACCCGTATCATATCGCATTATTTCACACAATTGCAGAAACCTTTACACTAAAAGCTTTTCATCATAAAGTTTTATCACTTCCCAAACACACCATATATAAATGTGTCCAAGATGTGGATTTTGGAGTCTTAAATAAATATATGTGGATGAATATTGTTATTAGTTTGGTTTTGATAAAAAATTTAAATAAAAATCAAATAGTTGCACGGAGCATGGAATGTTTAACCATGCCTTATTATCTTATATGGGGAATGATTAAAAACAAACATTTGTAGAAATGGAGTATTGTCCAGATGCTTGTTTTTAAATTTAAAAGTTATTTTTACCTCTAAACCATTTAAGTACAACTTAATCTTGTATATTTCATCATTATCATCACTATAAGCTATTTATCGCCTAGGTGGGGTTGGCTACATGGATTCTTTTTCACCATTCTTGACGATTTGAGACTAAATTTTTAGTAATCTTTTATATTTTTCAAATATTGTTTAGTTACTCCCATTCATGTTTTTTTTTTTTTTTTTTTTTTTGGATCTTCCTCTCATTCTTCTACCATCTTTTATTTGGATAAACTCTGCTCTTTTGATCGGTGCCATTTCAGGCTTTTGTTTAACGAGACCAAACCATCTTAATCTATTTTCTCTCATTTTATCACTTGTTGACCTCACTTTGAAATTTTCTTAGATTATGTCTTTTCTTTTTTATGGTTCATCCATCTTAATATCTTCATTTTTGCTACGTTCATTTTATGTTGTGTTGTTCTTTAACTGCCCAACATTTTGCCCTATAAAGCATAATGGATCTAATCGCAGTCTTATAAAATTTTTCTTTTAATTTAATTGGGACTTGACAATCATATAAAATTCCTAATGCATTTCGCCATTTCATCTTACTTGAATTGTATGTATTATATCTTTCTCAATTTTCCTGTTCTCTTGAACTATAATGCCAAAAATCACTTTGATCGGAAACTTATATGTTATAGATATTCAACGTCATTCGAGGAATATAAAACTGTTAGAATTTGGAAATAAATATAAAAAATTTAAAAATATTTGATATTTAGCATCGTAGCTGAATATATAGGTATGGATATTACAAATGATTTAGATATTAGAAATATTGATGAGAAATGATGTAGGTAGTGATTTGCACAGACCCATTTATGCAAATGTTTTTTTAGTCATTCCCCTGTTTAATATATGTATAACTTTGTGCTTTTGCAAGAGAAGGCTGCTAAAATTTTTGTTTGATGTATTTTTCAGCTTCTCCATCTGTCAGTAATGTGCAGATTATTGGAGATGTGGTTGAAGGAAATACAATCAAAGGGACTGGAGAATACTTTGGAGGAAGAGAAGGTCCTACCAAATTTGAATGGCTGCGCAAGAACAAAGAAACTGGGTATTTCTAGATAAAACACTATTTTTTTTTAAAAATTTTATTTTAACAGCAGATTTAACACTAGTTAATGTTAATTAAATTAGAAGTTATCTAATTTTTCTTGTTTTAGTGAGTTTTCTTCTCTAGTTTCAGATCCCTATTGCATCTGTTTTCAGCTCAATATAAGTTCAAAATTTCTATGTGACAGTGATTTTGTATTGGTGTCATCTGGAACCGCTGAGTACAATTTGACAAAAGAAGATGTAGGGCATCACTTGGCATTTGTATATATGCCTATCAATTTTGAGGGTAATGATTCCTCTCTTCATTTCCCTGCCAATTAGTACTCCCTGGACATCATACATTGGCTTTCATGGCATGTATTTTTCAGGGCAAGAAGGGGAATCTACTACTGTGACTACTGAAATTGTAAAGCAAGGTACTTTGGATTTCGGAGACAACATATAGTAATTCTGTGTGAAAATTCAATCATTTCTAGTTTATATGCTTTACAGAAATTTTTGATCATATATTTTAAACTATGTCATAATATTTGTTTTATTACTGGCACAGAAGCTTTGGTTTTAGTCTATTTCTGTGCAAAATAATTTCTTTTTCATTCTTTAGTCTTTTCAGTGAGATGTATTGTTCTCAATGTTTGGGCTTAAACGTGATTCAAGAAATTTTTACCAATCAATCTGAGCTACTTGTTTACTTGGGTGTTTATTTGATTTTATTTTTATCACAGAAATTGGGTATACTATTTTATACCTTTCTATGAAAGTCTGTTTTCTGTTTTGTAGTCGTTTATGGGGTTCAATTTGGGCGACTGAGATGACATTAATTGATGCCCTTGGGGATGCCGCATTAGATTTAATTTAAAATTTCATCTATGCATATATTTTCAGTAATGGTGATGCAGGTTTAGTCGTGGCATTCTTGGTGGACTCTGTTAGGGTCATATTGTTGCCTGGAGCTCTCAACCTGAAGTCATGACCATGGAACAAAACATATTGCATTGTTGCTCTTGTGGAAAATTTTTCACTTGAAAACTTCAGTTTGTTGATAGCTGTTGTGAAGAAATTTTTGTTTTAGCTAGATTGGAATATGATGATGATTTTATGGATTTTGTCTTGTGATGCAATTCTTTTTCTAGAAACTGCATATGCGAACTTTCATGGGCAATTCCAGGCCACGTTAGTAGTCTTTTGGATCATGCATACCTGGTACTTGCCCATTCCATTTCTTAAGAAAAACTAGAGAACCTCCATGATGAAAATTTCTTTGCAATCTGATTATCAATTCATGTGCATTTGTTTGTGTCCAAATTGCAGCTCCTCCAAAGGTAACCCATCTTAAGATAATTGGAGACCTTAGGGAAGGAAACAAGGTCACTGTAGCTGCAAATGTCACTGGTGGAACTGAAGGATCTAGCAGAGTCCAGTGGTTCAAAACGAGTTCTTTGAATTTGGATTCTGAGGATGGTCTAGAAGCTGTAACAGCATCTAAAGTGGCAAAGGTGGTTAAATATATTTATTACAGGGCAATGCTATTTAGATGACTTACCTTTTTGTTCCTGGACAATTAATTACATGCTACACTTGATGCAGGCATTTCGAATCCCCCTAAGTGCTGTTGGTTACTATATTGTTGCTAAGTTTACTCCTTTGGCTCCGGATGGTGAATGTGGGAAACCAGCATATGCTATTTCTGAGAAGGCAGTTGAAAGTAAGTAAAGAATTGTGGGTACAGAACCTTGATTAAGTTATTATTATTATTTTTTTTGTATTTTGTACTGGTGCAGATATGACTGAGGGTAGGAGAATCTTTGTCTTTATGAAGGTACCTTAAAAGGAGATAAATGAATGTATTGGTTACATTAAACCTTTAAAAATTTGGTAATAATTAGTAATAAGGAATGGTTGTGCTAAAGAATTAATAATGCATAATTTTAATGTTAGAATGTGGTTTTTGATCATAAGGCACTGCCTATTTTTAGATTATTGCAACGAATTCCAGTGAATATTATCATTAGATTGCCAAGGTTGACTGAATCTGTGTGCTTTGCATAAATCTAGGCTGAATTTTTTCAACCTTTCCTGTTCCTATTAAAGATATGTCTCAGATAAATCGGCTGTTTTGTTGGATTGGATGTCTAATTTGCAAAGATTTTATGGGGTAACAAATTGCCTTTCCTTTCACTTACTGCCTTATCATACGGTGAGATAATAGGCATTGAAGGGAACTCCAATGTTTCTTTGTTTGAGTTTTTATTGTATTATTATTATTATTATTTTTGTACTTGACAGCATAAATCCTTAAGAAAACGACACTAATTTGTTAAGAAATCCAGCTTAATGTTTCATCTAAAAAAAAGCTAACGTTCATTACATATGTTTCTCTGTTTTTGCATAGACAACTTCTTGTACCTTTCATTTTGTCTTTGTCATCCCTCAATGTTGTTATATATCCTTTGTTTTTATTGTTTTTCACACTGAGGGTGTGTTTGGTAATGAATAAAACTTTTGATGAAAAGTTACGGAGAGTAAAAGTTGTCAAATGATGTGATATGATAGGGGTAATGATGAGTAGTAAAGAGAATAAAGTTAAAATAGATAGGTTAGTTGTGTGGATATAGAAATGATTGAAAAGTAGGGTAGTTGTATAGGAAAATGCGAAAAAATGATTAAAAAATATGATAGTTGTGGAAAATGAAAAGTTTTAGATTGAAAAGTTTTAACTTGACATTTTTTATTAATTGCCAAACACGCCCTGAGTATATTGCTATAATTTCTTCTGGATTGTTCTAAAACTTCTGTTCTGAATGCAAATTTTGTTTAGTCAAATTGCCAAGCAGCTGACTGTTCCTGTCCTAGTTTCCTTCTTGGCAGTTCCTTGGTTGCTACTGCTTCTGGGTATTTCCATTCTTTTCTAAAATGTATGTTAATTTTTTCTGCTTTTCTATTGTCTGTTTACTTCCCTGCAGCTCTTCCACCAAGCCTAAATTTTCTCTCTGTGACTGGTGATTATTCCGAGGGTGAGATCTTGACCGCCTCGTATGGGTATATTGGAGGTCATGAAGGCAAAAGCCTCTATAGTTGGTATCTTCATGAGGTATTTAAGTCCATCGCTTTCTTACTTTTGCATGGTCATGGTTCTTTTTTGGCTACTTGAGCATTTGGTAGTATTTTGCAATAGGGAAAAAATGTATTCCTTTAGGAAATAATAAATGGATGTGACATTTATTCGAACTACTAGAATAGTCCTACTTTTTCTTCATAATTTCCAACTATCTATACCCAACTTTATTGAGATTATCTAGATTTATTTCATTTGGGCCTTCTGCAGGTTGAATCTGATGAAGGTGTTTTAATATCCGAAGCGTCAGGGCTCCTTCAATATCGTGTTACCAAAGATGCTATCGGAAAGTTCATTTCTTTTAAGTGTACTCCAGTGCGGAATGATGGGACTGTGGGTGAGCCAAGAATATGCTTGAGCCAGGAGCGGGTTCGTCCTGGTGGGTACATTTCTGCTGATTAAATTTTTGCTTACTGGATTTACCTTTATGCCAAAAGTAAACAATCATTGATGTTGAAGTTAGGACCATGTTGATATCAGTTTAAAATAAGTGAATGAAAAGGGCAATGCGGAACAGAATGACTAATATTCTGGAAGACCTGTAAAAGCCAAATTTTATGTTATTATGTTTGTGTGACAGATTACAAACTTAATTAAACAGCTACCACTATGTCCTGTTGATGGTCCTTACTTCGGACATTCCAAACCATGTTTTTTATTAGTTGAAGGGTGTTGGTTTCGTAAAGGGCTCTCTAGCCTTCACTCTGTGTAAACTAAATATGAAAATCTCGTGGGAATTTTTAATGGAACAATGGGATGTGCACTGAGGCTTCTGCATATAAATTACGGTTTGTTTAAATTTCATTTATTTGGGATTTTTGATATTTAATTACTTGAAATTTGCTCAAGCATCACATGATCACAAGTCATAACATTGATCAACTCGCCAAATTATGTGTTAGAATTTTCTCTAAATATTTTATTTTCTGTAGTATTTTTCTATGAATAGAATGACATCCATTAAGGTTTTTAATACTTATTAATGAATTGAAAATTTGTGAATTTTCTGTCTTTTCTTTCTCTATACCTTACCCTATTATTCCTTTTTTGCCAATTCTTTCGTTCTCCCATTATGAGGCTCTACCTCTTTCTTCTAAAGTCTTTGTTTTTTCATTCAATCAGTTTAATAAGGCATCTTGTTATACATCACCTTTATGTCTGGTCTCTTTCTAGCCTGATTGGATGACCATTGCTTAATCCATCTTTAGCTTTTCTACCGATGCCCAGGTTTATAGTTCGTATCATAGTAATTATGATAAAATATTTCAGTTGTTTCTTTCCATGCTGGCTGATGAATTTCAACCATGACGTGCAAATGCTCCAGGAAGTCCAAGACTTATTTCCCTGCAGATACTGGGAAAAGCTATTGAAGGGACTACATTACAAGCTGAGAAGAAATATTGGGGAGGAGATGAGGGAAATTCAATATTCCGTTGGTTTTTGGTATGTTAATGAATTCGATCACAGATCGTGAGAGGTTCCAATGCAATTACTATGTAAGATGGAATTTGGTCCAAATGCTTTCAATTCCATTTTAACTTGACAATGATGGGAACCCCCTACATTCTCCTATCCGTATGTAAATTATAATCTAGTTAAGGATGCTCAGTAGTAGGAATTCACAGCATTTTTCTCCAGGATTTTTTTTTTTAATGATTACAATTTTCAAGTCGCATGAGTGTGGGTCTTGGCTGTTGAAATTTGGCAATGTGACTAACCATATGACCATGAGTTGCGAAACCTGCTTTCTGAGGATGGCCCACAATTTTCCTTTTGGTTACTTCCCAGTTTCCCTTGCTTCTTTTGGGGGGGGGGGGGTTTGGGTTTGGGTTTGGTAGTAATTTGTTCTCTAAATACAAGGAGATACTTTGCTGTTGTTGTCTGGTAGCAAATGCAAGGTGATGTCATTTTGAATGGTGATCCTAAAGCTAGAACTTCCATGGACAGTCACATTATCTACATTTGAAAGTCGAAAGGTTATGCCACTAATGGAAGTTGATTTTTTTAAATTTTTTGTTGGTATGTATCCTTCTTGACAATTTGGTTCTAATTTCCTTCTTGTTAATGCAACATTTTCTCCTGGTTTATAGGTTGATACAGACGGAACACAACATGAAATCAAAGATGCTACAGATGCATCCTACGCTGTATCAAGGGATGATATTGGCTTCCAGGTTTTTGTTTCTTGTGAGCCAGTGAGAAGTGATTGGGCCCGAGGTCCAATTGCTCTTTCTGAACTAATCGGACCTATTTTACCTGGTAAGCAAGCTGTTTTGCTGAAGCTACTTTGAAGTAAATATGGCTGTTTTTTCCTACTGGATATATTTCAATATTGGAGTGTCTAGATTGATGTCACTGTTATGCTCAGATATATACGTAAGGCGGTCCATATACTGAATGCTCAGCTCCATCTATACATGCAGCTCTTGAAATTATTTTCTTGCTTTGTTTCTTTTGGCTAATCTTTATAGTCCTTGAGCATTAAAAGTAATGAGTCTCTATTCTGTTTCTCTTCCATTCCTCGTCTTCTTCTTCAGAACATTGCTATGGGAGCTTGATTTGTCCCATAGATTATGAAGAGAGAAATTTAGTCCCGACTTGCAAGGAATCACTGCCTTCTGGGTGCCTACTGGGCCAAAGGGAAGGTCATAGGCTATAGAACGGGCTGCTTGCTTGCCATTAGCTAGCTCAGAATTGCTAATGCTAATAGGAAGTGCATATTTGCGTGTTTTGGATGGGAATATTAAATACATACTGTAATGGTTCCTTGGAAGATAAGTGGTTAAGTTGAGAACTCCATTAGTAATATGACTCTTGGCAGATCAAGTTAGAATATTTGGGGTTTTTGTATCTGTACCTACAAAGTTTGGTCAAAATTGCAGGCATGTCCTGGCTTTTGAAAATTTTGCATTTGTACCTACAAGGTTTGCATGAAATCACAGGCGGATCACTTCCGCTATTTTTTTTAAATGATAAAAATCTTCTGCAACAAATAAACTTATGAAATGCAAGAAAATACCTTTAAAATACAAACAATTTTTTTTAAAAATATTGTATTTTCTTATATTTTGTAATTTTATTTGTTATAGAAGTATTTTCGTCATTTTTAATTTAATTTTTTTTTAATGAGAAGTGATGCGCCTTCAGTTTTAGGCAAACCTTGTAGGCATGGATCCAAATTTTGCAATAGTCATAACATGCATGCAACTTTGACCAAACCTTGTAGGCATGATGCAAAAATCCCATCTTTTTAACAACCAAATGGTTGTATCCAGTTGTTTCCTATGCCCATAGATGTTTCAAAATCAATATAATTTATTTGTGAAATTTTCTAAGCCTATTATGCTTCCACCACAACTTAACCATTCTGGTTTCATATTGCAGGTCCACCAACTTGTCAGTCACTAGAAATTGTTGGATCGTTCATGGAAGGGCATTCTTTAAGCTTTGTTGCCACATATAGTGGGGGGTATGATGACTTGCCTGCTCCGTTTTGGATTCTTACTACATTCAGTTTACTGTTATTATAAATGATTTTTTAAATTATACAATCCAGCGACAAAGGAGATTGTACTCATGAATGGTTCAGGGTGAAAAGTAATGGTGCAAAGGACAAGTTGAGCAGCAGTGGTATGTTAGTAATTAAGTCACGCATCCAATTTTTTCCCACCGATAGGAAGGTTAAATATCTGTCAGTTAACATGGTTATTAAAACAACTCTCCTGGCAGGAGGTCTGGATTTGACTTTGGAGGATGTCGGAAAATGTATAGAGCTCGTGTACACACCTGTCCGTTCAGATGGATTAAGAGGGATTCCCAAGAGTATTATAACAGATACTATTGCTCCTGGTAAGTGGTGCTTTTCATCTGAAGAATTTCCCTGATGTGCTCAGTAACAGATCCATCTATGTCAAAATCTATGTAATAATGTCTAAGATTCTTTTATCCATTATTGCATCAGTGCTGTGCAGGAAGAAATTTAACCATGATTAGAAATAAAACCAATTGAATTTCATTCGAACTTGAATTTAGTCATAAGCGGGAGAATGGAATTACATTCTGTATAGGACATCCATAACATTGCCATAATTTTTTCATGTGTCAGGCCCATACAGCTTCTTGCAATAGATCTGCCTGCTCCTGTTTTTAGTGACTCGCTTTACTGCTTTCTTGTGCATGTGTTGCGAATGTACCAATCCTTGGGCAGGCAGCTAGTCTCTATGGTGCTAAGATTCGCCACTGTGTAGCTACTTAACGGGATGCAGTATTCTTTCTGTGTGTATAATTCTCGGAAATTGTGATAATTTTTTCACGTCTCTGACTGTTCTTTGCAACAGCGGATCCTTTGGGCACTGAGCTTGTTATTCCAAACTGCTGTGAGGACAAGGAAGTGATTCCACAGAAATCATATTATGGTGGAAAGGAAGGTGAGGGATTGTATACCTGGTACAGGAGCAAGAGGAAGTTGCTGGGGTCTGATCTTGTAAACTTATCTTCATCTTGTGAAGATGTGCTTGTTATTGGACAGACTTTGTGAGTTAATTTCCATATGGCACTAAATTCATAACATTACATTTCATTGAATAGATTTGTCTTTTGTTGTTTCTGAATATGAGATGATTTTTTCTTAAATAGGACATACAAGCCATCACTAGAGGATGTGGGAGCTTATTTAGGCTTGAATTGGGTGCCCACTCGTGCTGATGGGAAACAAGGAGAACCACTAATTGCAATTAGTGAACATCCAGTTAAAGCTGGTATGTTCTTGTTTAAATATTAATTATAGCCACAATTTTTGAAGCCTTATCCTTTATTTACTAATGTTTTAAACAATACAGCCTCTCCGGTTGTTTCAAATGTTTGCATTGCAAAGCTGTCTTCTTCAATATATTCTGGAGAAGGCAAATATTATGGTGGACATGAGGGGTCAAGTCATTTTAGCTGGTACAGAGAAACTAGTGAGGGGACCATTGTTCTCATTAATGAAGCCAACTCCAATACTTATGCAGTTGTAGATGCTGATTACAATTGTCGCTTATTGTTTGGGTAAGTATTCCTTCTTGCTAACAGATATTGACAGGAAGTTGTGAGCATGGAGATACAGTTGCTTTTATATGTTTGAGATTGTGATCTTGGAATTGGTGAATAATTCCATTTGAGCTGGATATAGTTGTTTTTATATGATCGGGATTGTGATCTTTGAAACAATGAATAATATCATCTGAGGATATTCAGCTCACCATGCAATTTAAACCGGAGGTGTAAATTGGGTCTGACCGATGACCCATCTCGTTTTCCATAGGTTTGGGCACCCATCTCGTCTTCTGTAGTTTTGGGCAGGCGTGTAGGTTGACCTGATATGAATCTTTAATGTATTATTTTATAGTTATAGAATTACTAAAAATTCATTATGATATGATTTTTTTTTTTGCTATAAAATCATGATTATGAATGGGCATGTTCGTCATTTCACAAGGGGTTAATGGCTTCTTAAACGGATCCCTAATGGCATCGGTATCTGTGGAATTAAGATGAAAATTCGTGGGTATAAGAGACATTTTAGAAAGTGGAATTAAGGGTAAAATTCGTGGGTATTTAAGGAATTCGCCTGCTTATTTATGGTTAACAAGTCCAAAAAATGTGAAATGGTGGAGAAACTTTATTCAATGATTTTTCAGGTCCAAGATCTTTGGTAGACAGTGGGATCTTTCTACAGAAAGAGAGAATAGAAGCAGATTGGTGCATGGCATTTGCAAATCATCACCTTATTACTTTGCTTGCTAGTACTGAATGATGTTTTTCACATGAGTGGGATATGCGCGTGTTGTGGGCCTTAATCTCACTTTTAACATCCCTTGATGTTGGGTTGCAAACAGGCCAAGCTAGTTTAATAGTGGTTCAATTTTGATAAACTGTGCTTGTCCTTGTTTTTGGGATGTTTTATAACCCTCCCTCAAGCTTGAGCAAAGTGGCTCTTCTAGCTACTTGGATCAACAAATGTTGTCCCTTCCCCAAAATTTACCAGGTAGTTGTTTATAAGCTTGATCTGGTCAGGTCCCAAGTCCCAACAGGCCAGAACCTGACAGAACCTAAGGGCATGATAGGTGCAGTGGATTGCTTGCAATGGAATTGAATGGGGAAAAAAATAATGTCAGCAATATAGGGATGGGGATGACGTCTGTCATCAAGTGACTGAGGAAAAAATTGGAAGGGGAAAATAATTGATAGAAAATGTGAACCCAAAACTTACTGAAATCATTAGGTTCAAATGAACTCTAAGTAGCTGTTGATGACCTTGTGTACTACATAAAGAATATAGACATGTTGCTTACTATGTGCATATTTCCATGCACATTTTTTGTTTTTGAAAATAAAAATTATATGTTAAAAAATTAAAAAAAGCGAAAAATTTCACATGGTAACTGATCTATGTGCTGCCACATATCATTGAAAAAAATTAAAACATATTTTTTTGGCTGCACATAAATCAGCAAAATTTATGGGCAATCTTATAGGATCCAGCCTCTTTTTTCATAATCAGTTTTTAATGAGTTGTCATGGGTTAAAATCCTTCTGCTTCCTAATGAGAGCTGCAAAAATGGGAAGAAATTTGAGGAATTCTCTTTGAGGAATCGAAAAGAGTAGGGTGTATTTCTGCAAGCAAAAAAGAAATTGAGGCGTTGACCAAACCTCTTTACTATGCTTCCTACAAGTAGGGATATTCTGGGTGCGGAAGCTCTGCAATGCATTCAATTTTTATTGTTTGATTCTGAGCACGTTGCTGATCATTATTTTGAACTGTAGTAAATTTTCTTCTTAGTTTCAGCCATTTAATCTAGCATCATTTGTGACTACTATATTAATGATTAAATGCAATTTTCAGTTACACACCTGTTCGGTCAGATTCAGTTGTTGGTGAACTCGTATTATCCGATCCTACTGATGTTATTCTTCCAGGTAAAAACCTAGACCAACCAGCCTAATTGTTTCAGCACATCAGTATATGAAGAAAGATGCACTGTGTATGAAAAATAAGATGCATTTAAGTGATTTCCAAGCCTACTCAATTGGATTTCCTGGATTGGGAATAAATTGCTTCCCACTGGTGATGTCTACCAGAAATTCTTCTCAAATTCCACCTGTTCCAGAGCGTTGTAGTTGTTTATCTGTATTATTCTAAAGCAGCTCATGCCTTACAAGTATTCAATCTTCCTTTATTTACACGGGGGAATATGATTTGAGTTCCCAGTTTCAGGATGGATTGCCCTCTATTCCGCTGTGTGCGTGTCTGTTTTTTTTTTCCCCCCCAAAAATAATGTGTTTTTTCAAGAATATTATCAATGCATCTGAATCATGTGCAAGGTTTCAAATGTTTTTACCCGTCAATAATTTAATTAGCATGCAAAGTATGAAACGCTAATTTGATCTGATCAAGGTAACTTCGTTGGTTTTTCCATTGTAAGATGCGGAGAGAGAATAATTCATTAGTACTTCGTCCAGTTAACATTTCATATGGCTTCACAATACAGTTGACCAACTGTTTCATAAACCATATCAGAGTCTGTAGTTTCAGGTTATCTGAGAAGAACCTCACCTACTTGTCTCTCACAGCAACAATTCTTTCACTTCCTGGATGTCTAACATAGTCTTTCAAATTCCTCTGTATAGGGACATAATCCATTTGTTTATCACTGCCTCATGAAGCAAAGAAAAGAAAAAGGGCATGATATATGATCTCTCATTCAACATATATGTAGCCCGCAGATCACAATGAATAAGTCCTTGCTGACTGCTGTTTTGTGTATCAGCTACCAAACAGTTCAATCACAGCCGAAGTTAAGCGTGATTTGCATCTCCCTGCAAGTTTTTGAAAAATACTTTCGCAGGGTTGTCTGGTTTTGGGCAAATAAAAGGAAAGTTCCATTTCTAGGGAAATTTAATTCCCCAAGGTACAATGTGATGTATGCCTATCACAACACTAGCTTTGGATCATTAACTCCTTTGTTCACTTTAGTGTGCCAATCCATTCCATGTTTGAGGAAACAAGTTTGTCATACTTCGATTAGACGTGTATATATTGCCATTTCTCCTTGGCTGCATCTTACCTTTGTATTATATTTCCGTTCGTAGCTCACATTTGATGCTTCAATATTGGGATCATTTATCCAAAAAATGAGGATTGTTCCAATATTCTCACTGGCAGGCAATCCTGCTTCTTTCTAATACCTCCTGCTTTGGCTCCATTTAAATCACGCCTAACTATATTACCTTTCAAACATTCCCTCAGAGGTTCCAGAAATTGAAATGCTTGCTCTCACTGGAAAGGCAATAGAAGGAGAAATATTGACAGCAGTGGAAGTTATCCCTAATAATGATGTTCAAAAACACGTGTGGGACATGTATAAGAAAGATGTTCAATACCAATGGTATGCAGATCACTACCATTTTTTCGACCTTGTTAATTTATTATTACTTTATGATAGAATAAGTGCTGTGGTACAGGTTATCTTCATCATCAGAAGACCAGCAGTCGTTTGAGCTATTACCTTCACAGAGTTCCTGCTCATACAAGGTGCGGTTGGAAGACGTTGGTCGATATCTGAGATGCGAATGTATTGTGACAGATGTTTTTGGGAGATCAAGTGAACCAGCATCAGCAGTGACTACTCCTGTCTTGCCAGGTCTTACTTCAGATAACCTGCTAATATTTGATTCCTATACCAAGCAATGTCACTAAATTATTTTCACATGGAGTTGCTATCCTTTCTTTTGGTACTCATGGAAATTACATTTGCAAGAGGCTCCCTGTTTCTCATTTTCCTCTGATACACTGCTAATTTCTCTTGGTTCTTCAATTATATCCTGCATTTTGGAATCCTCGTATCAGCGAACGGTAATCCTTATTCCCAAAATTTAGCGCCTATTATTTCTCGTGAAACCAGAAAGGAAAAAGCCAAAGATTTTTCTAATTTCATCGTCTCCCAGGATAAATGCCATCGAACATGTTTATCCCTGTGGACTGATTTGTAAGCAACCATATAGGCACATGCTTTTAGTTTCCTCAATTCAATGACCACCCTCCAGAATTTTTGTTCAGTCACCTCGGGGCTGCATTATTTTGTTAATGGTTAGTTTTTACTTTTAGCTTTTTATTCAAGCTGTCGTTGTTTACAGGAATGCCTAAGGTCGATAAGCTGGAAATTGAAGGCAGGGGTTTCCACACAAATTTGTATGCTGTTCGTGGTATATATAGTGGAGGGAAAGAAGGAAAAAGCAGAATTCAGTGGCTCAGATCTATGGTTGGGAGTCCCGATCTTATATCTATACCTGGTATCCTTTCCCTGGCACCAACTTGAGGTTCTATGACTGTCTGGTAGATGTAATGCATTAAAAATGTCATGTACAACACACTGTCACTTCTTGTTTCACCCACAATTGTGTTGTGTCACCACAGGGGAGGAAGGAAGGATGTATGAAGCTAATGTTGATGATGTCGGCTATAGGCTGGTTGCAATTTATACTCCAGTACGAGAGGATGGTGTTGAGGGACAGCCTGTTTCTGCATCAACAGAACCGATTGCAGTTGGTAAGAGTTAATTTTTTTTTAATTCCAAGGCGTGGATTCTAGAAATGCCAGTCTTCTTCTATTTGTTACTTTATTCATTTAGGCAGGCACTAATTTTTTTACTTCAAAATATGACCATCCTGTTGTGATTTTGGCTTTCTTTCTTTCTACCATACAACAACACTATCAGCATGGCTGTTCTATGCAAATGCTTGTTTCCCTCTGTTGTAGTTGGTGGGTGGTGTGTGTTACAGTCCTGGCATGCCAAGTCTATAAAATAGGGCATAGGTTGGGTATTCTGGTAGATGGGATGGAATATACAGATTTATACAGTCTTCAATTAGTCTGGGTTAGGTATGGCAGACCCTTCACATTTGGTATCATAAAGTATTGTGTCTTAAGAGTGTGAATTTTGAGAATGGCTGCTTCAAGCAGATGCTATTTTGAGGAAAATGATTACCTGCGACTAAAGGAAAAGCTGCCTACTACAATAACAGCCAAGAACAGCCATAGAAGTGGTGTATATTGCATGCTTGATGAGCCCATTCTATGTTATCGGCTATTTGACTATGAGATGGAATACAAGGACTTAATTACTTTTTCATAAGGCCTTGGTCTTTTGACATGTTGATTGGACCCTATATAGAATATAGAATGTATTATGTTCTCTTGATTTGTTCAGAATGGCTACGATGCCTAATCTCACTGTCGAAGAATGAGTATTTTTTTTTTTCCCTTATTGAAACTTCTGTCTAAGCTTATTTGGAACTGGCAAGGGTGATTGAGGATGGAGAATTCCAAAAATTCTCATGGAAATCTATGGAGTTCTTGTTAATCAAATGTTGAAACATTTTCTTGGTGAAGGAATAATATCTTGGTTATATTTAATTCTCTGTTTACCAGATTCTATTTCCTATTTATGCACATTGCCTTTTGAGTCATTGCAGAGCCTGATGTCCATAAAGAAGTAAAGCAGAAGCTGGATCTTGGATCTGTGAAGTTTGAGGTGATCTTTCAAATATCTTTAAAATACTTAAATAACTTTTTTACCCTCATTTAATCATGGTGTCTATTCAAATCTTCTTGTCCTGTGCTTACATGGCCATAGTTACCAACAATGGTCAAAGTTACCAACAGTAAATAATTGCAAAAAGCTCTAGAAAGAACTTTACCTTCCAAGTCACTGTCTAAACATCTTTAGCACAAAAAACTTTCAAAATTCAATAGATAATGCACTAGGAGTTCTCTTCAATAATTCTAAAGACGTAACAACTTCCGATCTTTCCTTGACACACCAAAGAATGTAAGAGAACCAATCTTTTGTTTGTATTTTTCTAGTCTGTAATTGTTTCAGGAAATATTAGATGCAGTTACAGATCAATTACTGTGTCAGAATTCTGTGAGCAATATATCTTTGCTATTGACATTTAACATGCATCTTATTGCTGTGGTTGAATGCAGGCACTGTGTGATAGAGATCGGTCATTAAAGAAGGTAGCTGACTTTCTATAATAACTCTCATGATCCCTTTTTGTCTCTTTGTAAACAAGGTCAGAGTAGAAAAAAAGAAGCTGCGTAAAGGAAAAAAACGTCTAGAGGAATAGATAGGAAAGAAAAAAATCTAGCATCTGAGACTTCCAACCAAATCAGCTGATCATATGAGCCTGGAGAAAAAGATCATTACATTGGATAGCCCTTTGTCAGTTCTGTCCGGAGAAATTTGCTAAGCTGGTCTGCTTACATATTGAAACGTGAACATTTTGTCAGCTACATTCAACCATCCATTCTTTTATACATCTTTGTATCCCTCATGATTGGATCATCATTGAGGCAGACCCTCAGAAGCGAGGTGGGTTCAATAGGCCAAGGCATTGGTGTGTGCAAGACTTAGGCAATCAAATTTATTTTGCACCATTAACGAAAGCCTTCTGGGCCTTTAACAATATGTTAAAAATCTTTCTGCTACAGGGTGCAGGTGTGGGAACTCTTGAAAGAAGAATTCTGGAAGTTAATAGAAAGAGAGTTAAGGTTGTCAAACCTGGGTCAAAGACCTCTTTTCCTGCCACAGAAATCCGTGGGAGTTATGCTCCTCCTTTTCATGTAAGTTCATCTAAAATCAAAGCCTATCTTTGGCGTGGAATGGGTTTTCTCACGGAATAGTAGCAAAATGTTTTTGACCACTGGTAGCCATGGTTGGGTTCTTTTAAATGAGTCCTTTTAACATCAGGACCTCAGAAGTGCTCCAGACTCTGATCTAATAATCTCAAATCTTGGTTGGATTAGGTCTACATGTTTAGTGGTGTATTTGACCCATCATGTGCTTCCTGTAACTTCTGCTACAAGTTCTCATTTCTCAGTTACTTGCTGTATGGCTTTGTTGGTCTCAGAGATTGAGAAAATTTTTCTGCCTGCATTGCTTAATGACAACATGACTAAAGAACAAGTTCTTTATCATCAGCAAGAGAGAATCATTATGTCATGGAGGGAACATTAGTTGTTCCAAACCATCATATAGCATTTTTATTTTAGAACTATGTGCATATGAATCTCCCGAAGCCTTGATACTGTTGTCAAGTATAACATGATTTTATCTTCACATTCAAAAAAGGGAAAATAAAAGAGAAATAGATAGTCATTTCAATAAGAGAATTCTTTCTAAATCATGAGATTTGTGTAGGTGGAGCTATTTCGGAATGATCAGCATCGGCTGAAGATTGTTGTGGACAGTGAGAATGAAGTGGATCTGATGGTACAGACCCGTCATATGCGGGATGTCATTGTCCTTGTGATAAGAGGCCTTGCCCAGAGATTTAATAGCACCTCCCTCAATTCTCTTCTGAAAATAGAGACATAGGTCGTATAGCTGTAGTGCAAATGACAAGGGCAAAGACAATGGAAATGTGGATTGCCTTGTGCAAAGCGCTGAAATTGCTCTGTTCTTTTCTTATTTCATTAGTTGTGGTAAATTTCATTATTTTTGAAGACTTCAAATGGGCGGTCGCAGGTCGCGTTTATTAGCGCGAGGTAAAGGATGGCATCGAAGGCTAATTTTATGTAAATTATTGTGTATGTCGTGTCAATTAAAGTCATGTATTTACGCTCTTCCATAGTTGTAATGAGAATTTTTTTAAAAAATCTGTTTTATACTCAACGCAAGCTGCTCACTTAAGCTAGTTTCCAGATATAAACATGAAATAAACATTCAATAATCTCTTCTGAGATCATTTAGACAATCATCGGCTGAAATAAATGAACTTGCAATTCATTTCAGGTTAATGTTAGGTCTTCCGTGCACTTTGACATAAACAAATGTGCAGGCCTTCCGTTTTCATAGACTGTTACATGCTTATTACCGTATAAATGAATGAATGAATACAGGGCAGGTGCTGCCTTGCTGGAATGGGATTTACGAGCTCCCTCAAATTCACATATAGAAGCCCCAAGTAGCCAGTGCAGGCGTATACCAGGGCAACTTCGGCAAGCAATAAAATGACCCCATCTACACTCCTGCGCCTGTTAATGAAGTACCCAAGTGTGTTTAAAAAGACAGCATAGGTGCCAAAGATCATAAGATGATGTCAGCACCATTCTGAAAAAGTTCGGTTATTTCTTACATGATTGGAAAAAATTTTAAAGGCCTTTGCTACAATTTTGCTCTTACATGGAGGATCAAACTCGGTGGCTGCTTACCCTCGAATGCCGCAATTTTAGATCAGTATTGAAATAATCCAAAGTATACACCAGCTCCGTGTGAAAATTGACAGGATTCAAAAGTTGAGTAACTGGTACGAACAAGAACTCAATATTTTGTTATGTTTTAAGTGGGGAAACAGATTTGGTTCTAGTAGTTGCCGGGGGGAAAAATGAATCGTGAACAAACAAATTCAACTGTTAATGTTTGTCAGACCCATAATGAAAGGGCACGGAAGAGGGGAAACATGGAAATTCCTCATCCTTCTGCTGAAATCTGCGCATGCATGATGCATGTTGAACAGCTTTCTCGAATGTCACTGGAAAAGGGAAGGGAAAAAATCAATTTCCTCCCAATTCAATAAAGAAGTTCAGAAAGATTATCACAATTGAACTAGAATATCCTGTCGTGAACAGAGTATTCATCACGATACAGATCCCAGACCATCCTAGTATCCAACGGCTAGGTCCCCAGAAATGAATTCAGATGCATCCAATCTGATGATGGTGAATCTGCTTTCCTCTTGGCATCCAAATGGGTAATAAATGATGAATGCTCAGATCTCATAAGTTAGATCTTACATTCATGTGTTCATTGAAAACCAGTGTATTGTGATTTTCAATGAACATGTGAATATAGGATTTAACTTATCAGGTCCGAGAATGCATGATTTATAACCCACTTGGATCCAACATTACAGTTATCCCATACGCTCCCCAAATTTGGTGCAAACAATCATCACGTGAAAATCCATGAGACACTTTACATTAGCATTTGAAATGATGCTACTACTGGTCAGTGTTCCAAAATCAGTATTGTTATGAGTATTGCCAACAAGTACAAAATCAGTTATGAGTATTAACCAATATAACAAAATGTTGCATTAACTGTTTCCATCAGGGAAACAATGGGAACATAGAAACTGTATTCAGATAAATTATGGATGATAATATTAGAAAATTAGCATATGGCCTCTTAGTGAGCTAATCACACCCATCTTTCATAAAATCTGATAAGGAACTTGTTCTCAAGTAAATCGTTAGAAGTTATGAACAGTCCATACCTGCAACAGCAGCAATGCTGATTTTCCATAACTAAGTCAGGGGCAATGTGAGAAATGGTTTCTCCTAGTTAGCATACACGTTCACCCTCACCCTGGCAGTAACTTCAGGATGAAGCTTCAGCTCTGCAATATATTCCCCTGCTTCACGGATCTCTGGAAGAGTGATAATCTTCTTATCTACATCCCTGTTAGGAGGGGGTAAAAACAAAAAATACTTAAGAAAAAAGGCAAATGCATCCATTTATGTAGACCTATATGAATCTCCCATTATGCATGTAAAATACAATAAATAAATCAAACCTCTGAAGTTGTGCCTTGATAATTTCGACAAGATCTTGTGCCGTGACGCTGCAAAGAGAGACATGAATATCCAAGTTCACCATGAAAATGGAATATTAATAAAATAAACCCTGCGTTTATGTTACTCACGATCCAAAAATCTGCTTTCCTTTTCCACCTTTGCGCTTCACCTTGAAGGCTCCTACAGTCTCAAAAACCAATGCAAGTTGCTCTGCCTCATCTTTCACCTAGTGAAGAATAAGAAGATTTGAAAAACAGGGGGTGCTAATGAACGACTATGTGACACAAAACCAAATAGAAAATAAAGACAAAAAACCAGGCTGAAGAAACGCAACAGTAATTTTCAGAGTTTTCACTACGAAAACAGCATTGTGTGGGGAGTTCCAACAGCAAGAGAATCAAACTACCACTTTGGAATCAACCATATTCTGGTTCCTGTTTATTCTCAGCAATAAATAGCATAGTTATCAATGTTTAGGGTCATCACATTATGACAAACATCTCATCACAAAATTTTCTTGTTGTTACTACTGTCGGAAACGGTCCAGGTAAAATATCGAGGGGTCCTAATTTTGATTAGAAAAGTTTAGGGACGTTTTGACATTGCTAATGAACTATAAATAGTAAATCCTCTATTTATGACTCTTTTATGAATTTCAACTAGATTGTTTCCACTTTGGGTCTTGCTGGCTTAGTAAAGGTTCACTTGAGAGCAAGCTCTATCCCATCTAATAACATGTTGTCATAATTGCCTAATTGGTCCATTAAAAATCTAACATCTTCATAAAACTTGTTAAGTCTGGCATCCTTAGCTCATAAATTGAGTAATGAGCAGCTTGAACTTGCGAAGATAGGTATGTGCTTTGTTAAGGTTTTCATAAATTTGATCCGCTAGAAAAGCCTATACCTAGTGCTAAATGTTGCCTGGATAAATCTTTCAAAAGGTTTTCTTTTAAGCCTGTGACAAAGAGCAATTTTCTTGATTATTTTCGTCCGGCAGGACCTCGAAAGCTGCTGGATGTCATCCACAGTTTACCATTATATCGTAGGATCTCATCATCTTTAGCGGATCATTAGAGATCAAGATTAATATGGATTTTATTTAGTTCGGACACAGATTCCCATCTTTGCGGGGTGTTAGCACCATCATCTGGATTCTAGATGCAGTATGATGCAGTATGATGCAGTGTTAAAGAATTCATAAATTGAAGATGTCAATGAAATATGTATCCTTGGAGTAGTTTTTTGACAGTATTAACATCACTAACAAAGCATTTTTTTGCCAGTTTTACTAAAGATTCTACTTAATGACAGATATTAATATGTGCTAACCCACACGATTTTATTACAGACTCTATCGGTTTGTTTTCCTGAGAAAATCTAATACCGAAAGTTCATATTGCACAGGCTACAAGTCTAAAACAATAATACATACCCGCTTCTTTTCAGCCTCAATTCTCTCCTCTTCCAGCCTCATTTCCCTGGCAAAGAATGGCAATCCATCACAGTTTTGATCACAAGTATATGACACATAAAACATGGACTCCAATTCAAAGCTGTGCATCTGCCACTAACCAGAAACCATTCAGTTATCCTGGCCAGAAGATAACAAAACAATCAACAGTGAATCAATTCTATTAATTTTCAAAACATAATATCACACAAAAATTAGCCAACGATCATAAAGCCACATCCTTAGAAGTTATGGGCGCATCCTTTTGCATATACCTTAATTATCCAACTACATTCACCATGGCCGTGTTTACTCTCTCAAGTCGACGAAATTAGATGAATATGAATCTATTAGAAGTAAATCCAGAGAGAAAATTAATTAAGAAAGAGGTATACTTGAGTATAAGCGGGGTCATAAGTTGGGCCTTGCCCAGGGGAAGAAGATAGTTCCGGTAGAATCCAGCCCTAACGTTAATCATTTCTCCTTTTTTCCCAATCTGTGGAATATCCTCTTTCAGGATAACCTGGAAATGAAGATCCACAAGCACAAAAATGTCAGAGAGAACAAATGTTTTTAAAAATGATCACATGGAAACAATCCCATCCAATCCAAGTTACTTGTGTTTGGAACTCAGAATTTCGTACTTATTCCAAAGTCTAGGGCTGTAAAAACCAACCTTGGGTCCTACTTCTTTTGAGTGTGTTTGAGAAGTGATACAACTTTTGGATGAAAAGTTTTTGGGGTAGAAGTTTTTGAATTGGAAGAAAACGTTGTGATATGATAGGGGTAATGATGAAAAAATGATTAAAAAAGATGATAGCTATAGAGTGTGAAATGTTTTTATGGCAGCGGGTATCCAAACATGCCCTCTACATAACATTTTGGTCATTACACTTGATCACCTTAAACTGACAAGTTGTCCACAGTCAAGTGTTGCACTGGGACACTCTGATCACCTGCTTTCTGCTCAGCTGCATCTTAGACTACATGGAATTCAGCTATTTTGATATTTGAGCCAGGAAGCAATCAGCAGCTTTTTACCAATCTAAATTAATTGTCTAGGTTTGATGGTACCTTAAGCATTACCTGGGGACCTTGAAGGAAAAGTGAAATTAGGACTTTCCAAGACTGAGTAGAACTTCAAAACAGTAATAAAAAATAATATTTTCATGGTCTGGGTCTTCACATACACCCTCAAAGGGCCACCTTATCTAGAGGCTATTTTAGATGTCAGGAGCCAAAGGGAGTCAAAACTCAAGAACGAAAAATCCGCTGTCCATCTCCAGCTCACCATCATAGTCGAAAATCCAAGAGATTGCTTGTTTCCCTGCCTACTTGTAAAATGAACATAGTCATTGCACCATTGAGGTTCCTCTTTATCTTTCCTGATGAAAACTTAAATGAGTGTAGCAGATAGCCATGCATGGAACAGTTAGGCAAAGAATTACTCTCCAATCTCCACTCACTCCTTGTCTCTAATGACATTGCCTTTTCAAGCAAAACAAATAGCTAAAATTTCACGCAGACATTGAGTACTATCATTTTTTATACTTTGGATCAACCCTTCAAAGCACAAAATGTACAAGATTATGACAGAATCAGGATGTGTGTGTGTGTGTGTGTGTGTGTGTGTGTGAGAGAGAGAGAGAGAGAGAGAGAGAGAGAGAGAGAGAGAGAGAGATCTAGAGAGGATGGCGGAACCTTTCGAATCTTCTTAACTTTCCTCTGAGCTAACACTGTCAAGGGCAATGCCCTCTTCTCTGACAATCTGGCATTTTCATGCCAGTCACTTCTGTTGCTGTTTAAATTGCTAAAGCTTGCGCTGTGCAACCAGAGGCTTGAACTCCATGACAGCGACGCCGGTGTCATTTGGCCTTTGAACCAACAACCAACATACACAAGACGACAGTAAGAACCTGAATACAGAAACTCCCTCTAGCTTACGCCAACGAAAGTCAGAATGCATGAATTGCAAGTTCCTATCTGTTTCGAAGATTGATGAATGACGTCTTCCTTCCATTTTTGATACATGGAAAGACATAGCTGAATCACTCGAGCAATCTTCCTCAAGCATCTATCCCACATACACGGCATTATCAATTCACAGGACTCTATGCTTTCTAATTTCATCATCGCAACACCATGTAAGAAAAAGCATTCCCACTAATAATAATAATCACTTCATCATTCTTCTATTGGTTCGGATCGACCGTTCAATCCCAAATCCCAATCCAACAGACCACCACAAAGGAGTGAACTTTCCTGACGAGAGGAAGATTCCCCCCCAAACCAAAAGGTTTTGGAAGTACACAGCCATACGTTCACCCTCACCGTACACGTGGCATGAACCGCCAAATCAGTGGCTAACTGAGCGGCTCGGAGCACCGGGCAGCTCTCGATAGAACCTTTGGCGGGAGAGAGAACTCACCTTCGGCTCTGCTCTCTTGATGACGGTGAAGAGCAGCAGCAGTACTCAGTAGCGAAAGAGGAGCTCAAGGAAAGCGGCTTCTTAGGATAAGGAACGAATTTGTATGGTACCTGCATGTGTGTGTTCGTAACGTAGGCGATCATTTAAGAATTTACCACATTAGGTCGGCTTTCCTGTCATCCCTACGGATTGCTTGTGTTAAGGGGCAAAAAAAAAAAAAAAAGTGATTATTGCGGCGTGCATATAAAATTGATTGGGTAATGATTCTACTTAAGCTATGCATGCCTTATTTTTTTAATTTTAAAATATATTTTTAAAATTTAAATTAGTTTCCATATTTAACACGCCTTGCTTTATTGTGCTGTTAAAATAATTTTTATTAAAATTTATATTTCATGAAAAATATTTTTAAAGCAAATATATAAATATTAAATTTTTTAAAAATATATATTATAAAAATACAGATCCATTTGATAATGAGGACAAAAAGGAAAGTACATTTTACACATGCACGCGGACTTATACACTAATGTGAACCTTTTTTTTTTTTTTTGATAACCTAATGTGAACCTCTTAATCATTCACATACTTATTTATTGAAGTGCTAACTCCATCTTAAAAAGCCTACGTATAACGTTGCATTCTTAGAAGATTTAGGATAACCGGGTAAATTCAGTGAATGTTAGAATATTAGCTTTTAAATTTAATTTCCATGTATGTGATGGCTTGAGAAATTTCAATGCAGTGCCTAGCAGATCATGAGACGATGGAACTGACAGTGAAAATGTTCGTTTTCCTTCTTCCTGATTGCATTCTTCCAACCTGAACAGTTAAGGATAGTAGCTAGTTAAGTATCATGCATTGTTTTATTTATTGATTTTTTTAGTAGATTATTGATATAGACCATATATTGAAACGTAGATGAAGTGTGGATTAATTTAAAGGAAGAAGAAACCAAATTATAAAAAAGATCACAACAACATAATGAATGATAATAATTTTTGGTTCTTGAGAGGTTTATAACGTAGAACTAAAAGTAAAAACAAGAGTTTAATTAGCACGGAGAAAGAAGTTCAAAATCCGATGTCAACACATGTACATTAGGTGATATATATGGGTTGTAATTGCATGCATCCGGGTGCATATACTCATTATTTATTTTTTTAAAATTTTTTTTTACGCAACTATTAATCTAAGTGTATTTAACATAGTATCAATTTTTACCATTTTTGAATAGTTTTAGATTTTTTTTGAATTTTTAAAAATCAGTAGCATTCCGATTTTTAAACATTTGAAAAAATCTAAAAATCTCAAAAATAGTAAAAATTAATACACATGTCAAATATACTTAAATTAACAATTTTTTTAAAAAATAAAAAATGGATGAAGTACACCCAAATGCCATCGAGTAGGATTGATTCCGATATATATGTCATAAAGACCTGCAAAATTCACCTTCTTTTATTGTTTGCCTCTGCTTTTTTGTAATAAAGAAGGTGAATATCCTTTTCTTTTTATATTTCCTCCGTTATCCACAATTAATCAACTTACTTTTTATGTTATTATTTACTGCATAAAAAAATTATCTATTTTCACTTGCCTGCTGGTTGGTTTGAACATATGTTATATCCCTCTTACACAAATTAGAAGGTGTTAAATAATAAATTAAAAAATTTCACCATCTCACTCTTCCTCGTATATGAAAATGGTAACGTTTTTATTTTTAAAATTTGTAAGATATATAAAAATAAAAATAATGAATTTTAAAATATGAAAAATACAAGTGGGCATTGGGCACATAAAAAATAAAAAAGGAAGATATATAAAACAATCTCGTGTAATGATTCAATACTGGTCGTAAGCCCAAAAGCTCCATGCTTACGTTTTGTTATTCAATTTTTAAAATTTTAAATTTAAACTGTTTATCATGTTTATTACTTACCATTTCAAAAATTACGTATATTGCAAAGTTTCATATACTACTTATATTTAAAATTTTAATAGTTATATATATTCACTCACAACTATGTTATTTTTTAGCATTAGATTTTCAATAAAGATTATTTTTGGTGGCATATATTAAATATAACAAACGTTTTTGATTAAAAAAATGTTACCTCTAAAATTTTGAAACAAATGAAGTATCAGCATGGAGCCTCCACAGTAAGTATTGAATCATGACATATTTTATACATATACTATTGGTATAACTTCTAATGCTCAAGTAATAATAATTAAGCCAATCTCTTCGTAGCTAATTAATTATGTTCCTTTATCAAATAATAATAATAATAATTATTATTATTATGCTCCGGCGGGAGTCGGTTCCTGGTTGTTTCCTTCTTCAAGGTTCCCCGGCGCTTCCCTGTCCTTCCGCCTCTCGGACTCCTTGGCTGTGTCATAAGTCGCGTGGAGCCCTACCAAAAAGTAATACACCATCAGCACCACCGTCCACATCGCAAACCTCGCAAAAGACATGGCGTCGATCGATCCCAACAGGAATACGTTGAGGAACATCGACGCCGACGGCAGAAATGGCATGAGCGGTACCCCCCACGTCTTCGGCTCCCTCGCCATCGGCACAAACAACCTCAGCCCCACTGTCCCAGCCAACCACACGGGCACCGTTATGCAGTACGCGATCCAGCTGTCCCCATTTAACGCCCAGTACACGGCCGTCGCGACCGACGAGCCCAGTATCAAGGCTATGCACAGGATCAGCTTGTTTCGGTCCCCGTCGGTCGTGACCCCTGTGGCGTAGTATCGCCGGACGAGAAGCGCCACCGCCACGAGCATGAAGATGAAGAGGGTGGAGATGGAGAGGAGGTTGGAGAGTATGTCGAGGTTGGTGAAAAAGCCGATGACGGCGGCGGCAACTAACATGAAGATGGTGGCATTGACGGGTGTGCCCCTCTGGTCGTGAACCTGTGCGAGGCACGGCGGCATCATGTGCGTCCGGGCGATGTGAGTGAGGTAGCGAGCCTGGCCGACGGCGTTGACGAGCAGGACGGTGGTCATGCCCTTGAGAGCTCCTATGGAGACGATGTACTTGGCCCATTCCATCCCGGCGACTTGGAATGCGACGGAGAAGGGCGCGTTGACGTCGATCGTGTTGTAGGGCTGCATGAGGCAAAGGGTGATGGCGAGCAGGCAGTAGATGAGGGTAGTGATGGACATGGAGCCGACGAGGCCGATAGGGATGTCCTTTTCGGGGTTCTTCGTCTCTTCTGCCAACGTCGACAAAGCGTCGAAGCCGACGTAGGCGAAGAAGAGGACGGAGGAGGCCTTGAAGACGCCGCGGACCCCGTAGGGGGCGAAGTCGGAGTAGTTCTTGGGTTGGGCGTGGGCGAGGCCAGCGACGATGATGAAGAGGATGATGACGATGTGGAAGATGGAGGCGATGTAGTTGAAGCGGGAGGTTCCCTTGGTGCTGTAGCAGGCCGCACCGCAGACGATAGCCAAGACGACGACGGCAATGGGGTCAAGGCGGTTATAGCCATCGGCGAGGCCAGGGGCCAAAATGCGGAAGTCGTCGGGGTCACGGTTTAGGAGAGTGGCGAAGTAGGAGGTCCAGGAGCGGGCAACTGCGGCGCCGGTGATGACGTACTCCATGAGGATGTTGCCGGCAGCTATGAAGGCCATGAAGTCGCCTAGCTCCACTCGAAGATATGCGAAGGATCCACCTGTTTTCGTATTAATTTTTTTTATTGGTCGTATTAGTTAATTTTGTGCACCAAAAGCCACATTATTATTAATTGAGATGCACGCATGTTGCATAAAAGAGCAGAAACTAATTTAGGATGCAGATTATTGTTATAATACATATTAATCCTAATTAATTAGATAAAGCTTTCTTTATTTTAAATATCTCTAATTTTTAGGTTGGGTAGGTTAATGGCATCTCTAGTATTTACAAGTTTTATCTGAATTTTAAATAATCTCCTTTATCAATTAATATTTCTCTAAATAAATTAAAAAAATATTCGAGTATATTTATCACGAACCATAGACACGTTAGGTGCTCCATGTTGCAGCCCAGTGAGGACGAGTTATTGATGATAAAGTCAAAAATAATTGTTCAGAAGTAAACCTCAATAAGAATCCTCGCGGTGAGCCATAATTGGTTTAAAAAATATATACTAGATCTATTCATCCATTCATTATAATATTATAATACTCTATAAAATTATTTATTTGCATGAATGATACTTTCAAATGGTTTGATAGTTGGATTAATTGTTTTAAATTAACATGTGAATCAAACGATTATTTTAGATGCTCATTCACATATTTGGTTTTAATTAAAAATGGAAAAAATTGTGAAAATATTATTAAAAAAATAAGAGAATGATATGAAATGATAAAAATAATGATTAAAGTAAGAGATAAAATTGAAATAGATCAAATAATTTCGTGAAAATAAGTGAATAAATGATCGACAGTTAAATGTCGCTTATATAGGAAAATACGTGAAAAGGGGAGGGGAAAAGATTTTTTATTTATTTATTTTGTAATTCATTTGATAATGCCTATTCGACCAATTTGATACTGTGTATCCACCTGTAAAATCTATCATGATCATTACCTTTTTCATATATGTTACTTTCTCATTTTTCAAAATTTTTTATTTTTTTCCTTTTTTTACATAATACCAAATGAAGCCTTATTATCCCAATTATATACACATAAATTTTAATTTTATTATTAAAATAGTTACCATTTAATCAAGATGCAACTCAACCACTGACATTCAATATGGTGCACGCAGAGGCTAACTATATCCCCACAAAGCAAATCATATAAATAATGCTTGAAGGAATATATACATTATTAGAAGTGTAATTAATCAGATAAAATAATCAAATCCTTTGGTACCATGAAATTATCATCATAAATAAATAAATACTCTGATACAACCATATTAATCATAAAAAGAAATACATTGAATATTTAAGAAATGGTGTTTGGAGTGATTTCGGACTTTGCCATAAGGTGAAAAAATTTCCCTTCTTTACACTTTTCATATAATTTGACATAAAACTCATTTAACTATTTGTTATTATTATACGTATATTTTACCGTGATTTTTTAATTATCCGTGTAACTACTTTATTTGTTTTATTTTTTAATTCCTTATCACAAGATAGGTGAACTTAGGTATACTTACTCCTTATAGTAGGTTTTTAAAAAATTATAAGGATAAAATACACAAAATTATCCACATCTTTTTTGTTGAAAAATTCCACATCTTGAATTAAGATAAGATATATCTATATGGTCTAAATTCATTTTCCTTTCTCTTAAAAAAATTTACTTCGATGAAGAAATAACGTTTTTCTTCTTTTACTTCTTCTAGTTTATTTAGATGAAGAATAATTCTCTCCAATATTTTCTAAGCCTAATATATATGTAAATAAGAAAACAGCTCAATTGCTTCACTATTTAATATTTCACATAAGTAATACCTGGACATAGGTAAGATAGATCAAGAACTTCTAATAAGAACATGTTGAAGTAGGTCATTTCATCATCTTCCTTGTTATTATCCATTTACCAATAACCTAAAAATTAATTTTAATGAAAATTTTATGTAGCTTACACATAAGATAAGAAATTCAAACGGGTTTATAACTCTGAAATTATACCTCTTTTACAACACACTTGTATGTACCTATGAGGTATATTAATATATTCTTAACCGTTACACCAAATATATATATATATAGAGACCCGATCGTGTGCAGTCCGCTGTAAAATGGACCCCACACATGTTAGATTGTAATGAAACTTTATACACTCATTTATCCATATATAAATCATACTTTAGACAGTTTAAATGTTGAAAAAACCACTTTAAACTTGATATTTACATTAAACTATTTTATTACGTTGATTTTGCACCATTTTAAGATGGGGACTATATACATGTTGAATTTGGATGAAAATTGGTATGCTATTAAAGTGAACAATTCTAAATACAATGGGTGAGGTGGATTTTCCATTTATGATCAGGTGGGGCCTACAGTGCATGGACTGCACGGTGCAGTCGCATGCACTGGAATAAATCCCATATATATATATATATATATATATATATATATTCTTAACTGTATATAATGTTTTACCTAAAATAAATAGAAGAATGAAGCACCCTTGAAACGGTATGCAAAACCATTTCTAAGTGAAAACTGCCCTGTTTGTACTTTGTAGATAATATTTCAGATATTTTAAAATTCAAAATAAAATTAATCTGTATTTGGTAAAGAATGACAAAAATTTTCCACAAATTTTTTTTTATACAATCTTATTTTTCAATAATTTATACACATTTTCTATACAATTAACTTACTTTGAAATAATTATAATTTCATATTATTCTCCCTTTAGTTTTTCCCACAGCCTTTTCACATTATTTCGGGAATTACCAGGCACAGTTAAAAGAAAACAGCAACAGAGAATATATCCGACCTGCAACAGGAATTTCAACAGCAAACTCGGTGTAGCAGAAAACGGATAGCATGGCAGAAACGCCGGAAACCACGAAGGAGAGAACGACAGCAGGGCCTGCATCTTGTTTGGCCTCGAGGCCGGTGAGGACGAAAATGCCGGCTCCAATGACGGAGCCGATGCCGAACCAGATGAGATCCCACCACGTGAGATTCCGTTTCATCTCGTGTTGGCTCCTGCCTCGCACCTCGTTCAGCTCCGTATCGTCCATGGATCGCGTCAAGATCCTATTCTTGAGACGCATCCCAGTTTGAGACAGAGCCTTGGCGTAGTTTCCCCAGCTCTCGAACGACTCCTCTGGGAGAATGTCGTCTTTGCCACACAAGCGCCACCCTCGTCTTCGTACGCCTGCGCCGCCATCTGCTGTCGCTCCCGTGGCCATGCCTGCCCGCTCTCTCTATATATCCTCTTTTATCCTAACCAAATCTTCAAACAAACCATGGCATTTAGCATATAATCGAGCTATGACTCCAAAATCAGAACAAAAAGTAAAACAACGCTTACCTCAACCGAGCCAGCCAACCTTGCACAACCAGTTTCCATTTGTCTGTGATGGAGCCCAGCGAGCTATATGAAGATAGGAGAGGGAATATTGCATTAACAGCACGGAATCTGTCTGTGAAAGTAAGAACAGATAGGGGAGCAAAACCGCTGGTAAACGTCCCAATGATCAAGGATTGATACCCAAATGTGTTATAGTGAATCTACACTGTCAATTGATTTCAAAACCAAATTTACAGTTGTATGCGGCAGTGATCGAGGCCCAGTACCCAAACCAGCCAATCTATTTGAATTGGCTATACCGTACCGTTATTTTCCATCATAGTCAGTACATGGGACCCTTTTTTTTGCAATCACATTCATTATCTACCGTCTAAATAACCTTCAACACCATATTAACGGTATTTATCTTTGCCTAGGTACATTGAATATTGGAATATTGGAATTCTAGACTTCTAGTGTTCTACGCTCGGCGTTGCATCTGAATGATGCCCACGTGTTTACTATTTATGGTTACTAAAAAGGGGCTTGCGAATGTGGACTTGTGTTTACCTAGTATTCAGGGCCGTGATTCTCTCTCGGCACGGAGTTGCCAGCCGAACGCAGGTTGCGATCTCCTCGACGAGTGAAACTATCAAAGGATGCCATCTGCAAGCAAGCAAGCAATGAAAGACATTACTTTAAAATTTTTGAAAAAGATAGATTGTGATGATAGAATTAGATAAGGGTAATGATTTCAATGATATGTTTAAGGATGAAGAGAATAAAGGTGAAACACATAAAGTTGTTGTTTAAAAAGAAAAAATGTAAGTAAAACAAAAAAGTAAGATAATGAAGTAATTAGAATACGATATATTTTGTTTTCTTTTCTTCCTTAAATGACAAACTAGCCCTTACCCTCAGATATTACTAATTTTGGAAAAATTATATACTGACGGCCGCAGCCATTCCTCTAATGAAGAAATTTTCGAACAAATATTTCTTTTTATATTGTGATTAGAATAAAATCTTATTCGACATAAATTCAAGACACGAATTGTTCGCAAATTCGATTGTCAAATATATCTTTTATTTTCAATCATTAACCTAAGATAGGAATCGGAACGAGCTGTATCGGGTCAGGATTTGCCGAACCATTACCATACTTTTTAAAAATTCAGTTTGTTTCTATTTTTATATCGAGTTGGTACAAGGTCGGCTTGACCATCAATTTTTTTAATATGTTCCGGAACAAACTTCTAGTTGGTATCGAACCTGTTTCGGAACAGCGGATCAAGTAAAAAATACAAGTCAAATGAGATGATTTTAAGAATTTATATACATATCAAATATAAAGATACATTGATACTAAGTTTAAATGTTATACGCTTTACATTTTACTAATTATTAAAATATATCATTGTTAAAACAAAATATTATAAACTATAATATAAATTGATTAAAATAGGTTAATATACAATTATACATAAGAGTTATATATGTGCAAATTTCTTTTACTGATCTTATATTGTTTTCTAGATAAATTTGATTGTTCTAATGTTGATATAGTTAATTATAAAAAATGTGAAAGTTTTGAAAGAAAATAAAAATAAAATTTAAATATAGGTTTACAATTTTTAATAAATTAATATACGTGGGGCGGGTCGGGATATCGTTGACCTATCCCGACCCTCCTTGACCCTATTTCAAATTCAAGTCGAAATTTGTTACTCATTCCTATACCAAGTTAAAAAAATATATATTAATTTTGCCCGATCAAAAAAGAGTCGAGTCAAAGCTGGGTGACATATCGACCCCCCCCCCCCCAAAATTCCCAACACCACATCATCCAAATTTGACAAGAATGGAGTTAGAAATGTAGTCCAATGTAATTTACAACCCCACCCTCAACCCAATTCGGATGTTCTAGTTTGATGGAATTTGAACCGTTTATTTATTTTCCATTAAGGTAATTTCAAATATACCCACTAATAATGAAATCTTTCATATGTACCTACTAAGAATGCTCTAAATATCAAATATACACCCAAACCAGCAATGTCCGTTAGAAGACTGTCAATGTGGAAAGAAAATTACAAATATCATTAGACTTAAGGCTTGGTTTAAAGCCCCATTGGACGCCAATGTGCAATTACAAGTCTCTTAATCAATTTTTTTTTATAACCATGAACAAAAAATGGTTTCTTCTATTGAAAAGTCTGAATAGGTTTCAAACTAAATCTTAAGTGTAGAGTATGTCTATCTTCTCCTCTCCATATTGATGGTTTTCTAACGAACAATAATGGTTTGACTATATTTGATATTTTAAGGCATTCTTAGTGGATATATACAAAAAATTTCATACTTAATAGATATATTTAAATTTAAGGATAAAAGTTGTGGATATATTTGAAATTATCCTGTTTATATTTTCTGTTGCTAATTCTAAATTGAGTTAAAATTTTAAACTAAATATAATAATCCCAAACATGGGTAATGATAATGAAAGTATAAAATTAGTTTACTAAATAAACGTGTAAGCCAATACCTGGGGAAGAAAATTTTAAAATAGAACCTTCGAGTTTCAAGCGAAACAAAAGCGCCGTTGCACTAATTAAACGAAATATGCATAAATTGGGTAAAAAACTTCATGGGATTGAGGCATAAGTGCCCTTCCATTCCACGCTCACACACAAAACACTAGCCTTCCATCAATTAATGGTTCTGGTGGCCCCAGTAGACGACCAACCCAAGACGCAGAGCTCAAACTTAAAACATGCATATATACGGGCCAAGTTCTACATGCAGACAGCCCAGTTTTAATTTCCTCGATGAGTTTGTCACTTTGTGCTACGCGCTTGGGGTCCCCTAGGGAGGAAGGCCCTAGACGCTTCTAGGATGACAAGTGTGGCTTCATAAATCCAAACAGCACACCAGGCTAGCCGCTAGCCAGCTACTGCCTTCGATCCATTCGATTCGACACGGTGTTCGTTAGTTTTCAGCAGCAGCGGCGTAAGATTTGCTGCTTCCGTTCGTAGCATCGGATTCCGCCGCTGCAGGCGTCGCCGCGGAACCTTCCTCCAACTTCTTCCACGGCGCAGTTTCCCGCATCTGCTCCGACGACTTCGCTGTGTCGTACGAGGCGTGGAGCCCCATGAAGAAATAGTAAAGCAGCAGGAGTCCGCTCCACACACCGAACCTGGCAAACGACATACTGTCGATGGACCCCAGGAGGAAGATGTTGATCGCAATCGACACCGACGGCAGCCACGGGACCATGGGCACTCCCCACAGCCTGGGGTCGCGAGCGTGCGGCACGAATAGCTTGAGACACAGCGTGGCGCCAAACCAGATGGGGACGGTGACCACGTATCCGATCCATCCCTTCTCGCTCAGGCCCCAGTAGGTGGCTGTGGCAATGGAAGAGCCGATGATGAGCAGCAGGAAGGCGATCAGTTTGTTCCGGTTGCTGTCGGAGGTGACCCCGCTGACGTAGTAGCGTCGAACAAGGAGCGCGGTGGCGACGAGCATGAAGATGAAGAGGGTGGAGATCGAAAGAAGGTTGGAGAGGATGTCGAGCTTGGTGAAGAAGGCGATGGCGCCGGTGGCGACAAGCATGAAGATGGTGGCGTAGATGGGTGTGCCGGTCTTGCCGTGGACGTAGGCTAGGAAGGGCGGGGCCATGTGGGTGCGGGCGATGTGTGTGAGGTACCGCGCCTGCCCCACGGCGCTGACCAGAAGCACAGTCGTCATGCCCTTGAGTGCTCCGATGGCGACGATATACTTAGCCCAGTCCATGCCCACGGCCTGGAATGCTTTGGAGAAAGGGGCGTCTTTGTCGATGTCGTTGTAGCCCTGCATGAGGCAGAGGGTGACGGCGAGGAGGCAGTAGATGAGGGTGGTGATAGACATGGCTCCCACCAGCCCGATGGGGATGTCGCGAGCGGGGTTCTTCGTCTCCTCCGCCATGGTCGAGACAGCGTCGAAGCCGACGTAAGCGAAGAAGAGCACGGCGGAGGCCTTGAAAATGCCGCGAGTGCCGTAGGGGGTGAAATTCGTGTAGTTCTTGGCGTCTGCTTTGGAAAGGCCGGCGATGATGATGAAGAGGACGACGGCCATGTGGACGATGGAGGCGATGTAGTTGAATCGGGAGGTGCCCTTGGTGCTGAAGACGGCAAGGACGCAGACGACCGCAATCACGACAACCGCGATGGGATCCAGCTGATTGTATCCTTCGGCGAGGCTGCTTGCGTGTATACGGAAGTCGTCTGGGTTGTGGTTGAGGAGAGTGGCGAAATAGGAGGTCCAGGCCCTGGCCACTGCCGCACCGCCGATCATATACTCGAGGAGGATGTTTCCGGCTGCAATGAAGGCCATGAAATCGCCGAGCTCCACTCGCAGATAGGCAAAGGACCCACCTGTACAAAATTTTCCATATTGCTCCTCAAACATGCAGAAACTAGTAGTCCAAAGAATGCTAACGTTGGGGTGGGGGGATGGGGACGGGACAGAATTAATAGGAATTCCTATGTACCAGCAACTGGAATTTCGACGGCGAATTCAGTGTAGCAGAAGACCGAAAGCATGGCGGATATGCCGGACACCACGTAGGAAAGCACAACGGCTGGCCCTGCGACGTTCTTGGCCTCAAGGCCTGTGAGTACGAAGATGCCGGCCCCGATGACCGCGCCGATGCCGAACCAGATGAGGTCCCACCATGAGAGGTTGCGCTTCATATCGTGCTGGCTCCTCGCGCGGACCTCGTTCAGCTCCGTGTCGTCGAGGGACCGGGCGAGGATGCGGTCCTTCAGCCGCGGCCCCGTCTCCGACAAGGCCCGCAAGTAATTGCCCCAGTTCTTGAACGACTCCTCCGGAAGAAAATCATCTTTGCTGCACATGCACGACCTCCTCCTCACGGCCTTGCCGTCGCCTTCGCTGCCGGTTCCCATCTCGACTTCTGTTTTCTGACACTTTTTATTAAACTATTAGAAAGCAAAGCAAGGAAGAGAAGTGAGAAAAAAAAAAAACACTGAGGCGGGTTTCTTTGCTCCGCTGTCCCCTTTATAACAACAATTAAAAAAACAATTTAAAAAAAAATATCACGTCATGATACCCAAAAAAAAAAAAAAAAAAGAAAGAAGAAGAAGAAGAAAGGAAAAGAAAGAAAGAAATCACGCGTGAGGTGCACGTTGACCCAATGATCAAACACGAGGGGTTTTGGTTGGTGGGATTCCTTCACGGTATATCCATCTGAATCTGGACAGCCCGCCCTGAGGGATGCAGCCGAGAGCATCTCCATTTATCTGGCCGGCTCACTATCTGAAAGGAAAGCTTACATAATGGGCCAGACCCGAAGATCAGACCCATCTGTTAACCAGGCCTATCCATCATTGGAAGGAAAGTTTACAAGATTGGCCAGACGAGAGCAATCGTATTTAGAATTTACTACGATTTCAGCGAGATCAGCCATAGCCCCGCCAACCATGACCACGGGAATCACGATTGACCAAAAGCGCCGCATTAATGGTGAATAACGTATGGGCCGCCGCCCATATCGCTTTAGCTTCTGTCATCTAGCATCTATCCTCCCGCGACTGAGCATGATAGAATCTGCTAATCGCACCTCTCCGGTGGGAGATTCGATCGTGCAACTCAGAGAAGAGACAACAGGGTCTTCTGGGAATAGCAACAAAGCTTGAAACCTATCTAGTTTCAAACGATTTAGACACGAGCAATAACAAAGGAAAAGTCGGAAACAGAGGCGCAAAGAAAGCAAAGCTTCTTTTCGCTTCGATCCAACACCAGTAAGAAATTCCAAAACAGAAACAAAAAAAGCTTCAAGGATGACGGAGAAAAAGAAATCAGACCTGAAAGTCGACCCCTTCCTATTCTGTGCAAGATTAGCAGAGGAACTCCCTATAAACAAGCGTTCAATCTCTCTCTCTCTCTCTCTCTCTCTCTCTCTCTCTCCTTTCGGCAACTTCCCTAGTATTCAAAAACAGGGAATCGGCATTTTTCGATCCTGACAAAATAGATCACTTCAGATCCGTATAAACCGATACGCTACTCTCCAATTGTTAAATATTAACAAGGCAACGAAGAAACGGAGAGGTAGAAATTCCAGCTACGACGAAGAAATCTAAAATCCAAATACAAGTCGGAGGTATTTTATTCAAAATCGATTTTAAAGCAGATGAACTATGAATATGTCAAAAAACAGCAACCTGTGGTCCGCACTTTCGAATCACGAAGACGGGGGTGGGTTGACCAAAAAAAAAAAAGGTGGGGCCTGGATGTCAGCTGTTTGCGGATGTGGGGATTGGAAAGTGACCTTGGGATATTTTGCCGGCGGAGAAGTGCAGACGGCGTGCGTAGAGTCGCTTGAGGCAGCGTGGTGAGAGCTGCGAAGGAAAAAATGGCGGAGGGGAGAGCGGATGCTAATTCCGAAGATTAGGGGATGGGATGAGAGGGAGAAGCGGAGCTTCGAATTGAAAAGAAGGCAATGGGGACAGCTGGAGGAAATGAATTTGTAAGATTTTGGCGCTGGAATTTTAAGGAAATGAACGGCGCTGGTGAATAGCGTTACACGTTTCCTCGACTCGTCGGCAAATTCCCGCTTCTTCTCTTGGCAAGTTTCATTCCGAACCGTTTAACTTCAGCATTTATGCAAACGGTGAACCCAGTCAAGTGCACCACATTTGCACCTTTTATATGGTTACCTCTATCGTACCAATAAGACCGCACCACTCCTTCATGCTTTCAAAGTTTTTAACGCCACTTGATTTACATTTTACCAAACACATCTTAGAAATAATGTTTTCTTAATTAATTACGATAAATGGAATAGATTTCATAAAATGGTGCACATTATGCCCCTGCAAACTTATTTTTTGTTTAAATGGGGACCGGTGCTAATTAAACAGACACTGTGTTCGCAATCTTACCGCAAGTGCACGGGTCGTAGATTGTAGTATATAAATTATCGTTCCACAGGGAATTTGGGACTATAAATTTTACTTTTAAACGCTTTCATGTCAGATATGGAGAGAATATAACAAATAAAATAGAAAAGTGGGGAGAAAATGCAGTAAATAAAAGGGAAAGAAAATAAATAAAATGGGAAGAAGTGCAAATTAAAAATGAGAAGAGAAAGCTAAAGTGCAAATACCTAGGGTCTAGGATTTCACATGCGTATTTTGCAACGGGTAGTGGTATAATTATTTAATTTGGATATTGTTTGTTAAAGGAGAACAAACCCTAATTTATCCTTGCACCTTCTCTCGAAACCTACAAGGTGTACCCTAATTTTCTTAACCACCTATTCTCATGGGATTAAGTTAATTATAATCCATTAAGTTCTGTGGTTTGTTCATGTAATTCCTCAAGGTTATCATGCCTATTTTCATGGACTTAGATTTCCAGGTTTAATATCTTGATTTTCGTATATTAGATTTTTAACTTTCGGTTTCATCGCCTAATATATGGAATCATACAAAAGTACGGGCCCGTGTACAAAGCAAACATAAAAATCACAATATATTAAATTAACAAAAGTATCCATCATAAATAAATTAAAAATCCACACCACATTGCATTGTACGCGTGCTACATCCTAAACCCTAGATTTAGGATTTAGCCAAGCATGTTTAAGTTCAAAATAAAAATAAAATTACAACCCATCTTAAACAAGATAACAAAAATTAAAAAGGGAAAAGATAGAAAAGCTTATTAGTATGAAGCCCCGATGGTTTGTCGGCTACTCCACGCAACTCGCCGGTCTGCCTTTTTGCCCGTGCTCTCCACCTTGCTTTTGCTCTCTTTCTTTCTCGGAATTTTTTTTTCGTCTGCCGAATGCTGTGCGTGCCAAATCTCTGCTCTCCTTTTTCTGCTGCAAACGAACTCCCTTTTATAGCCGAAAACTGCACACAAGTGGGCCCCATTAATTTAACGCACTTCATGCGAATGAGCATGCTGGTTGTTATTGATGCTTGGTGGGGTCCATGGCTTAAATGTGCTACTGAAATGTTGCTGCATTTCACGTGAATGAGGACATAAATGTGTGGGGTCCATGACTTAAATGTGCTACTGAAATGTTGCTGCATTTCACGTGAATGGGGACATAAATGTGTGGGGTCCATGCATTTAATGTTTGATGCATTCTCACGTGAATGGTTTGTGAGAGAAAAAAAATGGTAGCTATGCAATTTAATTGGCAGCGTGATGGACGGCTGTTTGCTGAATTTTCTGGACAGCGTGATCTTGATGTTTGGACGGCTGATAAATGGATTCCCTGCATAAAAATATTTAAATCATTAATTCATCAAAAAAATCATTAGTGGGTTTTAAAAATCATTTAATTTCATGGCAACAGATAAAATAATTTCAAGCCAAAAGATTATAAAAATTGTTTACATTGCTTGAAATTAATATTTAATACACAAAAGTTGCAAAACCACATTTTAAACCAAATTTCATATTAATATCAATTAATTAACCACCAAATTGTTATAAAATGTCCACAAAATATGTTACCAAATTCCAATTATCACACTGACCACACCGCATTGGTTTTCCAGAACAAGTTGTTCTAAATGAGTTGGATCTTGATTAACAAAGTTAAAATTAATATATGAATCAAATATTTTTTATTGATATTATACATCATAATAACTAATATTATAATTAAGCTTATTCACAACTCTCACATCAAGAAAAGAATTTTTTGATAAATACCCTTGACATCAAGAGAACTTATAAAAACCTCAGGCCAAAAAAAGATTATTAAAATATCTACTCTATGCGGGAATGTTTAAAACTCACATTCCAAATGGGAGGGAAAACTCTGGGTGGCAAACATACCCCTGGTGTTACTACCAGCATAGATTTTATGCCCCCCTTTTTTTTAGGAGATTTTTTACCTTAGTAGATGAGCACATGTATTTAATTTTTTATAAACTGTAGTTCTGGAGTTAGACGAATAATTTTAAGTACATTAAAATAATTAAATCTAATTTAATTACGAAAATGGACAAAATCAATCGACAACGCCCACACAAATAGAAAACCATTGAATTCTCCCACCCGGTTGCTTGCGTGGAGTGCGAGGACTTGCAGCGCGGAAATCGAGCATGGATAGGCAGCAGAGTCAGCGGACCGGCGAAACTCCATTATCCTTTACATTTCTACTCGCGCATGCTTATGCGTCGGAGGACCGCACCGCACGAGCCTCTGAATGTCAAGAAACTGCAGGTGCAAAGTGCAAACCACATCGGACGGTCAAATAGTGGATGGGACTCACAGATTCTCTGGGGACGACGTGGGGTCAAAAGGCTCAAAACGTCAATATATTTATTGAACGGGAATGCATGTATGAATATTCACTTCATTTTTAGGGGTGTTTGACAAAAAAAAAATATTTCCCAACTAAAACTTTTCGATCTTTAAAATTATTTTTTATATTTTCATATACAACTAACATATTTTTTAATTATTCTTACATAACTACTCATATAATTAATCTATCTGTTTTAACTTTATTCCACTCATCATCATTACCTTTATCATATCATTTTTTACCCGCTCAAAAACTTTTACGCTTAGAGATTTTCATTAAAAGTTTTACTACTCCTCAAACATACCATTAATATTTTCCTGATTAATGGAAATTTTACACAATTCATTATATTTAGTATTATTTATATTATTTTAAAAATCTTTCATTCGTTTAATGTTAGTGAATATAAGCGTCATCTGTAAATATTTAAAATCAACGTAATAAAATAATTTAATGTTAAATATTAATTTTAAAATAGTATTTTCATATCTAAACTATCTAAAATATCATTACTATAAAGATAAATAATTCTATAAATTAACTTAACACATACATGAATGTATATGAGTATTTTTAAATTTACATGTAAATAAATCTATTTTTAAAATGAAATCTATGCACATTTAATTTAGATGAAGCTTAGTCTCTTTGATAAATAATTAATAAATCTAATATCGAATTTCTAAATAAGATTTAAACAAGGAAGCCTATCAATCTATCATCTTAAAACATTTAAATTTAAAAATACAGCAATAAATCATTTAAATTTAAATAAGAAAAAATACAACATACCTTCATAATAAAGATATTACTATACAAAAATAGAAAAAGAAAAAAGAGATTCCAATTTAGTGGTTGAGTGTCAAACAAATTTCTAAAATAAAAAATGCAAGTGAAATCGTGAAGGCTGTAATTGTGAAAAGTAAGATACATAGAAGAAAAGATGATGAAAATTCATCATCAAAATGCTACTAATAAAACAATCTTTAATTCTAATAATTAATTTTAGAAATTAAAAACACGTAATTTTTATTTATTTTGATTATCAATGACATTATATTTAATTAGCAGCAAAATTTTTAAACTTCAAAGATAATCCACTCCAATCAAGAAAAAAGGGCGAAACAACCTTGCATATAAATTTGATGATGATAGACATAAATTTTAACTAATGGGGACAATAAATTTTTACCACCGAGGGCAACCCAAGAAAAGCATAATACCTTATATATAAAATAATATTTTAAAATTTTTAGTGTGTGTGTGTGGGGGGGGGGGGGGGGGGGGCAACTGCATAAAAATGGCTAACTTAGTCCATGCTGAAAAATTCATTTTCTATGTTATAAAGTTGTTAATCTAGATAAATTTGACGTATAAATCAAGTTTTACTATTTCTTGATATATATTTTTTAAATTTTTAAATATAATTATATTTTAGCCATTTTTAATGGAAAAAATTACTAAAATAATTATGTATTTACAAATAAAAAACATCTAGATTAACGCATTTGTAGAGAAAAAGTAAAAAAAAATTAAATCAATTTTTTTAATAGACTAAATAAACTACTAGTTAGCATGGGGTAATAAAACCGTGATACATTTTAATGCATCAGCGTGAAAAACTCTTTTTGAAAATATTTTTTGAATTTCTTATAAGATCGTTAACTTATGTGTATTTAACTTATGTATTAAGTTTTACAATTTTTGAAGATATATAAATATATTTTTTATTTTTAAAAAAAGGGGTATTTTAATCACTTAAAAGTTAAAAATGGCTAAAGTACCCTTGTTTTTAAAAAATATAAATATATATATACACATATCTAAAAATGGTAAAATTTGGCTTATAAATTAATTATATCTTGATTAACAATCTTATAAAAAAATTTTGAAAAAATATATAAAAAGATAAGATTTTGAACCAGATGAATTGACATTGAAACATTCTGTGCATCGAAACATTCTCCAGTGAAATGGGATTGGGTTATGCCCCCAAATTACGTAGGTTGCGCGGCCGCCCCATCAATCACGAGTCGTTCTCAGGGAGCTGCGAATCTGCGATGGAATTATGGCTCATTCCAAAATTTGTCATGCGTGCGCTAAGGGGCAGCCAACAATAGATGAGCTCGAGTAGATTCATTTAGGAACAGTGGATGAACATGGCTCTTTTATTTTCCAAATTCATGTGTGTCCAGACATGGAGTTTCCATATGCAGTCATTTTAAAATTTCAAAAAAGCCGATTTTTATAAAACGAGTTATTTTTATTTTCAAAATTTCTAAAATATATTAAATAATTATAAAAATTACATACTTGGGCCCACATATTAATTCCCAAAAAAAAAAAAGTTCATGCAACCATTCAATGAATCAGGTTCCAAATTTGTCATGTTACATTTTCGGAGGGGACCAGTTTCACACGCCTCGGGATAAGGAAGGCCGGTTACCTTGAGGCTGAAGCACTCCACTCCACCCAGCTATATATGGCTGAGTATTAAGGGTGTGTTTGGCAATTTAGAAAAGTGGTCAAGTTAAAACTTTTCAATCTAAAACTTGTCACTTTTCATAACTATTATTTTTTAAATTATTTTTTACACATTTTTCTATACAACAACCCTACTTTTCAATCATTTCTACACAACTACCAATACAACTAACCTATTTATTTTAAATTTATTCTCTTTACTCTTCATCATTACCCCTACAACATCACATCATTTTTACTAATTTGACAAGTTTTACATATAAAACTTTTCATTAAAAGTTTTATAACTTCCCAAACACACCCTAAAACTGGGATTTCCTTGAGCCACCACAGCGGCAAATCACCGTTTTGAGGTGGTCGCTGGTCTGAATGTCTGCTCCCACGAGTCACCGTGTCATTTGTAGTCCTGGGGTGCAGAAGTATGGCAGAAAAGATTCCAATCGCATTTGCTGCTGCTGGCTTTCCAAACCATTATTTTTTATTTCTTGTACGAAAATAAATAAATAAATATTGGCTACCATAATTTCTATAATTATTTCTTAAATGAGGAAGTCCTCTTTATACGCCTTAGTCTTTTCTTTTTTTTAATTAATGTTATATGTAACTCATGCAGTTCACACTCTTTGATTCTACCTACAAATTATCTAATGATAAGTCATTTCACTGTGAAATGGTTTTGTAGGAAAAATCTCTCCGTATAATGTAGATGCTTAATTGTAATATTAAGTTGTCACAGTATAAAAATATATACCAATACAAAATTAAAATTTCCTTCCATGTTAATCAAAATATACACTACTTACTAATTATTTCCTCTGATTTAAATTCTCGAATGTATTGGATATCTTTGTAGTTGAACATCAATTCGCATCTAACTGACAATGTTTGAACTATTATTATTTTCATAGCAATATTTTGTATATTTTCAATTAGAATCACTCACTGAGTTTAAAAGAAAAATATATTCTTTTAATGTTATTGATAATATAAGATATATGTGACTACATAAATTTAAAAATAGATATTTTAGCAATTTTCAGTTAGCCCACTTTAGGATATGAGCAGGGGAATTAGAGTATGACAATTCACATAAAGCATCAATATCCTTTAATTTTTCACATACGATGTCAAATTTGTAAATAAAATAAAATAGAATAAAATAAGAGGTTTAAAATTAATAAACAATATCAATTGATTTTAATAGTTTGCTCCATCTTTTTAATTTTTAAGGTCAATTTGCTCTATCCCTTTTTAAAAAATACATTAAGGGAAGGGAGGGAAGACACGTAGATGCACTCCCAAGGAAGATTAAAACATAAAGATGTAGCTTACAAGCCAGATGTGAAATCAACGGAGCATTGCCTAAGTTTACTGCTCTATTTTTAAGATAAAGTAGATACCATCGAGGCATGTGCCTCAGTGGTCATGGCATGCGCAATGTTTTCGTTTGATCGAGTGTTTGATCCCCGCCCGTCGTGGTGTATTGATTTTACGTTCTTCTTATTGTGTAGGGGTTTATTGCTTCTCCCTAAATGGGGGTATTTATCAAATGTCCTTTCATTGTGTGAAAGTTGTAAATTTGCTTTGTTGTGATACTAGATATCACATTATATACTATCAATCAAGAAAGGAAAAAAATATATATATAGAATAGATAGGCCAACAAAGCTTAGCTCAATAGCGTTATGCATGGCATGTGGCTCGAATCCCTTATGTGTGAGATTTCAACTGAGATTTTGTGAGAGCAAGTAGTCTCCCTTTAATAAAATAAGAATAATTGAATTTTCTTAACAAATAAATAGGAGTTAAGAATAATAGGAGTTTGTACTCAGGTACAAGTTGAAACTGATTCCCTCATTTTGTATGACTTCATTCTTAACTCGGTTCCTATCCTCTCTGATGTGGGTTTTATTGTTGAAGAGATTAGATTCATCCTCTCTATTAATGTTTCCTTCTCCATTCAACATGTTCTTCGGCAAGGTAATTTTATTGCTCACTCCTTAGCCGAATTGTGTTCGAGTTCTGGCGAAGGTCAACTGAGTTGGTATGGAGATCCTCCCAGTGCTATTGTTGGGCACATTTGTACAGACAATTTTTTGGCAATAAATTGCGATGATTCTTCTATCCCTACCCCCTCTAATGCTTTGAGGATGTAGGGATAGCGGGATCTCCTCTTTTTATCAAAAAAAAAAAATAGGAGTTTGTTATCTCAAAGATGAACGAGTTTGATATATAATATTAAATATCATGGTACATATAATATTAGATGCCATGATCCACAAGATGATTTTTTTTATTTTTATTTTTATTTTTAAAAAAAAGAAGAGAGTAGATAGAGCTGCTGTATGGTGTCCAATCCTCCCTCTCAACGTAACGACGTAATCTGCTTTCAAAAGCCGCTTGAGACGCGAGGAAGCGAACAACTTTCAAGAGGCACCAAACGCATGCATAGCTGCGAAAACGGAATTCAGTTGCTGCGCGTGAATGATCGCACTTTATTAGTAAAATTTCACCTATCAATTGAACGATTGGGTCATCATAGTCATAGATTTGGATAAAGGATTCTATTTCTCCGAACCATATCACATATATGCAGTTACATGGAATCTTCTTTACTTTTAATATATTAATGATTGATATAAGATTTATGCATTTATTGTATTCAATATTATTTAATCATTTACTATTGGATTCATTTGATTCTTTGAATAACAGACTTCACGTGCCATTTATAAAAAGCTTTATTTTTTTTTATTTTTTTTTATTTTTTTTATTTGATAAAAGGAAACACTCTAATCCTACTCCCTATCAATTATGAAGGGAGTAGAAGAAGAGTGATCCAAAATATTCATTGCCAAAAAATTGTCAGTACACAAGTTTCTACAAATAGCAGCGGGTGGATTATCCCACCAAACCTGATGATCCACAGAGGAAACCAAAATAAATTCAGCTAAGGAATGAGCCACAACATTTCCTTGCCGAAGAACATGATGAGCAGAAAAAGATTTGTTGTTGGCGAAGATAGATCTGATCTCATCAATGATATAGCCAGCGTCAGACATGATGGGGTGTGAATTTGATATGAAGTTGCATAAGATGAGGGAGTCAGTTTCGAACTGCACAAGTCTGAGATCCAACTGGATCGCCCATTTTAGCCCCAAAAGGAAAGCCGTGGCTTCCATGAAAAGTGACTCCATAGCACCGGCCCGTCTCCAGCCGCACGCCGCCACAAACTCCCCTGAGGCATCCCTTATGACAGCCGCACAGCCAAAGAAGTCCATATTCACCTGCCGACGTGCATCAACGTTTAGCTTCAGAAAAGCCTGCGGCGGCCTAATCCATCTGGGCACCATGGGACCGTCCACCAGTCCAGACGAAGAAAGCAAATTAGCACATTTGTGCTAGGTAAGGAAGTCGGAGCACCAGGCCAAAATGTCAGTGAAAATTGGTTGGATATGCTCTTCCCGAAGTCTGTTACGGAGAAACCACACCCTCCAGCAGCAGAGAATAAAAAGGGTAAGGTCCTTAGTCATGTTCCTCCGCACAAGGGTACCCACAACTTCCATGACCGACGAATCGCGGGGATCCAAACTTGCCGCAATCCAACAAACTCCCAAGGATTTAGCACATCCAAGAAAAAGGTGGTTCACATCCTCAATATCGTTCATACATAATAGACATCGCTGATCAATCTGAAGGCCCCGATGGCATAGATTCTTGAGAGTGGGAAGGGCATCGATGAGGAGACGCCATCCAAAGATAATGACTTTGCTAGGGAGTTTCAGTCGCCAGATAGCTTTGTAACAGTGAGAAAGAGGCTGGTTTGCTTCGTGTACGCATAAGAGTCTATATGCCGACCTGACCGAAAAGGAACCATCAGGTTCATGCATCCAAAAAATCGAGTCAACCGCCCTCCTGGGGGGGAGAGGGATCGATCGAACCTCATGCCAAGTAGCCTCCCCCGCTGCAGCCAGAATCTGCTCCCCTATCCATGAATTTGTTGTAGAATCAATAAAATGGCTTACCGTCACGTTCTTAGGGATAGAGATTGGAAGAGGACCCGCTTTGTTAACCTTCGACCTGAGCCAAGAATCATTGAAGAAAGACACCCTTCTCCCGTCACCAATACGCCACTTGCACCCACCCCGAATGATATCCCTCGCAGATAAGATGCTCTTCCAAGTATAGGAGTCCGTAGGCTTCGCTTTACAAGACCAAATATCCGAGAACGGGAAATATTTAGCTTTAAGAACCGTATGACAAAGCGACGATCTGCCAACCACAAGTCTCCAAACTTGCTTCGCAAGAAGGGCGTAGTTGAAATTGTGGAAATCCCGAAACCCGAGGCCGCCCGCACGCTTAGGTTTGCACATCTCCTTCCATGCAACCCAGCTCATCTTCCTTTTGCCATCCTTGTCTCCCCACCAGAATTTGCTGAGCATCCCATTTATGTCATTACAGAATGATTTAGGCAAAAGGAAGATGCTCATCGTGTACGCGGGAATAGCCTGAGCAACCGCCTTTATTAGCACCTCTTTCCCACCCCAAGATAGCGTCTTTCCTTTCCACCCCTGAATTTTATGCCGGATGCACTCTTTAAGATCTCTCAGAAAACCCATCTTTGATCTGCCCAACCAAGCCGGAAGGCCCAGATAATAATTGAATTCATTTCCCTCCGATCCCAGAAGCCGAGCCAACACAATCCTGTCATGGGTATCCACATTTGAGCTGAAGAAGATAGCCGTCTTATCCGCGTTAACCGATTGGCCCGAAGAATCCGTATATAATTTGAGAATGTCCAAGAACTTCCTTATCACCCTCCCATCCGCCCGAAGGAAGATAATCGCGTCATCTGCAAAGAATAGATGGGAGATAGTCGGTAGGGGTGCAACTCGGGTCGGGTTATACCGGGTTGGAGTGAACCCAAACCCTAAGCCAACCGGGTTAGAGTAAACCCAAACCCAAACCCTAAGAATGTAATTCGGGTTCGGACCGGGTTCGGATCGGGTTCGCATTGGTTTTGGTTTGGTTTCGGGTTAGAATTCGGGTTACCAATAAACTATTTTTTTTCCAAATTCAGTTGTAATCTAAAAGAAAATTATTGAAATATACACACATGTGTTTATGAAGTCAAGCCTCATGCTAAATTCTGCAACATACTTTCAAAGAATTTTGCAACATCATGCTGAATTCTACAATATTCTTTGAATGAACTCTGCAAGTAATTTTTCAGTACTCTGTAGACACAAATAAATAACAAATTAGTTAGTTTTATGACTAGTTGGTCATTTCTATTTAATAGCTAATGAAAATAACTCAAGTATACCAAATAGAAAATGAACATATCATACCAACTTTGTAGTTGAAACTAAACATTATCATACAAATTGCTAAAGTAAAAATTGACCACTTGTCGTACCAATAAACTTAAAATATGAATCAAATTTATACTATAATCTGAAATTCAAACAAACAGATTTCTCATACTAATAAAAAGCATAATATGAAATAGATTTATCATGCTGACTCAAATTCAAACATAATCCACATAAAAGTTATTTAAAGTAACTAAATCTAAATACATTAAGCATAATAGTTTAACATTCCAATTTAATTTAAGTGCAATCCAAATTTAAAATGACAATATAAACAAATCTCAAGTTTAAATAAGTTGACATCTACTTTTAAACAAATTCAAATTTCAAATGAGTTAATGTCTCCAAAGTTTCCATAAAAACTAAAAAACTATTCGAAGACTTCTAAGTAATTTCTCCCTTGATTTTCATCTGCATTTCTAATGTCAAGTTCTTCCTCCTTGATTTACATATTTGAAAATAATATGCATCAACCTAGACGAAAAAAATGCATGCAAATGTTAACAATAAGAAGATAATATTCATAAAAAATAATCCTAGAAATTAAGTTACCTCAAGCATACTTTGATAATGAAGAAAGAGGTGATTTGTTTGAATTAGAGTTAGTAATGCCTAAAATATGTATATATATATATTAATATTACAAAAAAACATATATAATTTATGAAAAAATTATATAAACAACACCGGGTTCGGACCGGGTCGGGTTTTGGTACCGGGTTGGTGTGAACCCGGTTTTGGTTTCGGGTTTCTACGGGTCGGGTTGAAACCGGGTCTATTTTGGAAAAAATCTTTAAAATAAAACCCATTTTTTGTTTTGATACCGGATCGGGTCGGGCGGGTTCGGACCGACCCGGTACCAAGTTACACCCCTAGATGCATCCTCCCTATTTGAGAATCAAAAAAACAACTGCATCAACTAACAGATATATTTAGAATAAACCAAAAAAGTAAGAGTCCGTTTGGTGATGGGGTTAGGAGGGAACTAGGGAAGTGGTGATGGGAATATTTTAGAAGAGTGATGAGATGTGGTAGGGGATTTAGGAGTAAAAATGGAAAAATATAGGGCAGTTAGGTAGTTAAGATGCCAAAATCTTTGAAATCTGTTTGAGGAAGAGGTGGGGAAGTGGGTCCCCCCCGCCCTTCTATTTACCAAATGGAGCCTAAGTGATGTGATCATGATAAGCCAAACGTAACCATGTTCAAACAAGGTTTCAGCTTATAAAATAAGATCTGCTTACATATGCTTGGTAATAGCTTGGGCCCTAAATCTGTAACCGCAGTAATTTCGAAAAAAAAAAAAAAAAAATAGAGTATAAACCAAGGCACCTCTTATGTTGAATCAGTTCATTTACAACCGAAGCAAATAAATGTAGACTTAACCAATTTTAATATGCACTTAACAGTAATGGAAAATTCATTTGGTCCTCCACTTCTGCTCCTTACATTTGTTCTAAGTCTCTCATACAAATATCACAAACAAAATTATCTTAAAGAAAAGATGTTATAAGAACCTGTGTATCAACTGCAATGGCATTGTTTTCTGGGATTGGAGAAAGAGCACCCCAAGGACCTCTAAAAAAAGACAAATAAAAGGGATAATAAGGAAACAAAATTTGAAAGAAAAGCATATAAAAGTTAAATTCTAGTTTGTGAAGCTCACTTGTGTTGAGGGTTCACCAGATCAAGTACTGGATCCAAATTGTTGACTGCAACAAGTATAAAGACAGGCAATAAAAGGGCTGTGCATCAGTTTCAAAACAAGGTCAGATTTTGCGGTAAAGGAAACCAATGTGAATAAAAAACAGAAGAGAGATCTCCCATTCCTCTTTTCCCAGTGCATCTCAATGCTTGTAAGCTTACATACGGGGATAGCTAAATCTAAGTATTTAAGGAACAGCTTTATCATTGTTGCACAGTTAGAATGGGTTTTATGCGTATTTTTGCTGGCTTGATCGACACTGCCATCAATATTTTTAAGCAAACACCAAAGAAAATTACTGAAAATAGTTAGTACAATAGAGCTGTGTGATTCATTTCAGCAAATGTTATGGAGAGCTGCCATTGCAAGAAGCAAGCGACTAAAGGAATTATGGGTTAAGGAAGGCCAGGAAGGTTAAAAGGGCAACTTGATCAGAAATGACACAAACTCATTCAGATTGATAATGAGCAGATTAAGTTGATGAAAGAAAATGACCTATAATTGAAACCCATAAACTTCACTCCTTAACAATAAAGTAATAATCCTTTAAATTCTAATACAATAGCAAGACACTGAAGAATACATTTAGATATGCAGTCACTGGAGAAAAGATGAAGATGGCTCAGGTATGTTCAATGAAGGCCAAAAACACTTGGATGGAACTGTGATGCTCAAGTCAAAGCTCCTATAAGGAAGTAGACAGCCCAAGAATAGACATGAAACAATGATAACAAAGCCAAACATTTTAGGTCGCTATTATCAACAGATTTTTTTTTTTCTTTTGAAGATCCTTTTAGACTTTCCTCCAGTAACTAGGGGTTCCCAAATAGACCCAAAGATTCTTTTACAATAAGGAGAGATGAACTTGGCTCAGCCATGTCAGATGTAAGTCTAAAAAATCTGAATGGAAGAGAGGTGGTTTCTAGTCAAAGCTCTTGTAGCAAAGTATATAGGCTAATAAACATGAAATGACAATGACCAGGCATGTTTTAAGGCATCATAATCGACAGTTTTTAAGATTCTTGTTTACTAGATCTAAAATGGAAATATTAAAGAAGAAAGGCGGCATAAAGGAAACAGTACATAGAAACAACTCTTCCAGTTGTATCACATAAAGGGAGTAACAATATTAGCAACCACATGCCCAAAAAGTAGATAATGTAAGAAATTTCAGAGAAGATTCCATCATGTGGTCAGGAACAGGTGCTCTTGAGTCCAGAATTTCACAAAAAGTAAATGCACCTCTTCCAGCCATATCATAAAAATTGAGTACCGACATTCGTGACCACATATGGCCCAGAAGTATATAACATAAGAAATTTAAGGGAAGATTCCATGTCATGGTTGAGAAGTGGTTGGAAAACAATGAAAGCTAGCTCTTCGCTTACCTTTCCCAGGCACAGGTACTCCAGACTCCAAAATTTCTTTCCACTTCCATCCCCGAATTCGACCATCATCTCCACAGCTACACAAGATGAATATGACGAAGTTGCTAATTAGCTCTGGGCATTACAAATAAATTTATCTACTTTGTACATGGACCACTGGAATCTAGACTCTACACAAAATCCCTGGAATGGCAAAAAACAGTTCCAATGAGGACGAGCGAATAGCAATTAACGACCCACATGAGTTGAGTTGGACCAATAGTGAAGTTAGAAAGAACCATGAGGGATTACTGCTGGAACTTGAGGATAGTAAGCAAGAAGAACGAGAACAGGCAATTACTCTACTTCCTGTTTCCAGTTAAATGGGAATTTTTGTGTTCTTTTCAACTGTTGGTTCCACAATAGTTAAGATGTTCAGTATATGCCACCAACAGCCCAAGAAGAATACGTTTTCATCACAGAGATTTTTTTTTATTTGATATGACTAATTTTGTGTTACTGCATATTGGACAGCAGCATAAACATGGGATTGACATGCATATTCCAACAAGTTCCAGAAATTGCCCAACAGAACAAAAAAAGGACATGGAACTCGATCCAACATCATGACAGGAAACACTAACCAAATGGATGCAGTATACAATCAGGATACCTATCCCACCCCTCAATGTGGAAATTGAGAAAGAGCAAAATCCGCACGAAACCAATCCAATAGTGTGTTTTTTTCTTTTTCTTTTTATCAATGCAGCCAAGGAAACACACAGTACTAAGATACTTGGCGTAAGAGAATCATCGTCGTCGTCATCATCATCATCATCATCATCATAAGCCATTTCCCACCTAGGTGAGGTCAGCTACGCCCTAGCAACCCTTGCTCATTTCTCACTATAGTCGGGCTCCGCTGCAGCGCGTCGCTTACAAGGGATGCTCTAGCATTAACAACTTCTAGTATATTTTCAGAATTCATAAGAGATGCGGCGGTGATTTTTAATAGCATCGGCTGCCAGCCTGGCATGCCAACCCTCACTTTTTTCCGAGCTTGGGACCAGCAGGAAGATAAAAACTCTTACTTGGCATAATAGAATCAGCAACATAATGAAACTAAAAATCAATTTTATCACAAACCTTAATAGTAATGAATCTTCTCCATCGCCATAAAATTTGACATCATATGCAGGACCATTGTGTCCTTGAAGTAAGAAAAGTGCTTCTGCCACTGACAAATCAGACGAAGACCTGAAAACAGGAAAAGAATAAAACAGTCAAAACTCGCTACATGGTGGGAATGAAACCAATGAAGCATACTCACAAAATGATTTTTCCAGAATGGTATAAGAAAAATTGGTAAAGGTAGAATTCAAAGCATGGTCAGAAATACATACCGTTGCTGTCTCCCCTTGTTAAGTTGCGTCAACTGCCCAAATTTAAAAATTAAAAAAAAAGAACAATAATTATAATAAACAAAGCATGGAAAGATTCAGGAAAGATTGAGACTGAGACTAAGAATAGATACTCGGTTGATTTTGGCTGCAATGAATCACAATCCAATAAATGAGAAAATTCTTAAAGTGGAAACTCCACCGATTAATAGTACTTATACGACACCCATTTGACAGTTCCATGCATGCATTTAAGGCAAAAGCTTAATTTTCACTAAAGGATATTCGGGCAATCTCGAGGAACAACAAGCAGGGTCAAAAAGAGCTGCCAACATCACTCAGTACCTCCTTATCAAATGAATTTGCCACAAGGCACTCCAAAGAGGAAAACAGAACGTTGACCAAGTCAACCCCTCATGATCATGTTTCATATTGTAACAAATGAACCAAGAAGTACGAGTATTGTTAGGTTTCCAAAACATACAGGGTGTTGCTCCTAGTTCTAGGAGTTCCAAGACTTCAAATTTTAACCCTGTATCCGTAATTCCTCAAAAGTCATACATGTTATACTCGTACGCGCAGTTTTCGGCGGCCGAATGAGAGGAAGATGGTAACGGAGCTAACCTTAGACGAAATGCAGGAGGTGAGGGAGTAAGAGGCTAGAGAACCGTCGCCGGACGCAACAACAAGGATGTCGGGGTTAGGGTTTTGCGAAGGCGCGAAGATGGATCGGAATACAGTTCGAGAGCGAAGCTCTCTGTCCTGCATGATATGACGTCTATAGTTTTCCTCGTCCCAGTTCGTCGCGTCTCCTCCCACTCCCATCTTCTTGGTAAGCTCTTGCTTCCACAGCAGTTGCTCGCTGGTGCTGGGGCGGGCAATTTACGAGGGAGAAGAAATTTCACGGGTATTTTGCATTTTGGGCCCCTTGAGTTCTTTTTAAATACTTTAAATCTTATAAATTTACTTTTATTGCATATTAGACCCTATTTCCGCCCTCGAAAATCCAGATAAAAGAAGTTAATCTCAACTAAAATGACTAAGACGCCTCTTTTCAAAATTTGTAGGCATTTTCTTTCCACTATTGCTACCTCAAAATTTATGAAAAAAATCCATATAAACATATCACAGTGGAGCTCGCAAACTTATGAAAAAATTTAAAAATAATTGAGAGATGACCCTCTTCATAAATAGAACTAGAGTTCAAATAAACCTAAACTTAAGGAGCTAAATCCAATTTTCCTATTTATACATAACAGAATATATTAATATAAAACATAAATAATATTTATTTATATTTGTGTATTTTACATTATTTATATTAAGAGAAATGATCATATTAGCTTAGCCCACCTCAAAAAATTCATTTACATTATTTTTTTTGTTTTTATTCGTACATTTGTTTATCTAAATGTATTTAACATATAAACTAAGTTTTACCATTCTTGGTTATGTGTATATATTTTTTTGATATTTTTTAATTATAGAATAATTTTAATACACATATACATATAAATTTTAAAAATCTCAAACAATATATTCATATATCAAAAAATGGTAAACTTAGTTTATATGTTAAATACTTTTTTTATGAAAAATGATAAACACACTTTTTTATTAAAAAAAGTCAAATCCACTTAGATAAACTAAGTATAAGAAGAAAAAATAAATTATTATAAATGAATTTTTTAAAGCGGGCTGAGCGATGTTGTTGCTTAGTGGTGTTAACAGTATCATTTCTTTTATATTAATGTTTAAATGAATGTTTCTTATGTTAAAAATCATATTATTTCCATCTATATTTGCATTTATATTCACGTTATTTACTTCTACATTTGTTAGTTTTTCTTTATTGGTTTTTAAAAATTAAATTTTCTTTTTTATGAGGATCGAGGCAAGCTTTACGAACCCAAGTTGAATCACTACGTTAATTCAAACGGTTTTGCTAGTAAAATAAATGGATAAGTTAATGAACGTTACCATTCGATAAGCACATTTCGATTTCGACAAGGAATTAAAGTGTCTAATTTTTATTTTTCGAACGTCAGAGTTAGCGAGAACGGGAAAGGAAAAAAAAAAAAAGCGGGTTCGATGCGCCGCCAGAAAATGGATAACGTGTCAAAACAGCTAAAGAAATGAAAATGAACCTGGGACTCGTCGTATATTACCATGTGTCTGGCGATTGATGCTAAGTTGAAATTTTTTAATCTGAAATTTTTCATTCTTTATAAATATTATATTTTTTAATTATTTTTTCACATTTTCCTATACAACTACCCTACTTTTCAATCATTTCTACACAACTATCCACATAAAGAACTTATCTATTTTAACTTTATCCTCTTTATTACTTATCATTACCCCTATCATATCACATCATTTGACAACTTTTATTCTCCAAAACTTTTTATCAAAAATTTTATAAATTACCAAACAAACCCTGTGTCTTGATTTCACATTCGGCTTTGGACCTCTCCCAGGAGCATAAGATCAAAATCCTTCGGCTTTTCCGCTGTCAGTGGGCAATTTATTTGACTTTCAGAGCGAATGAAATTGATCTCAAATCAAAATCATTCGTTGGACCAAGCAAATTCAACTACTTATTAGGCAGAATAAAGAGTTGTGATCTTAGACGGATGTCATCGACCGCGCGTGGACGCCATTGGATCTAGCAGGTGAGTCGCGGGCCGTTGGATTGGGGGCGTGTTTATACGGAAGGTCAGAGGCACTTTAATGCAAGTGATTTTGCTCACAGGCCCTGTCAGGGTGGACCCGTGACAGTCAGGGCCCTCCCTCATCTCACGCTCTCCCTTCCCACAGGCCCAGACGAGGTCAGCGAGCATACCGCTGGGGACATATTCGAGGAAAATGTTGTACAGCTACTGATAAGTCTAAAAATTTTCATTTAATTCCATGTTAAATTCACACCGTTAAGTATTAAAACATTAATTAAATACATGATTAAAGTGAAATTTTATGAAAATCATATTTTTGATAAAATCTTTAATTTTGCTATAAAACGGGTCATTTTGCAACATTCTTAAAAATATAAAATTGTAACTCAATCTCCTAGAAAATTTTCACTTTGAAATGTGTATTAGCTTATTAATATAATTTGGGAAAATTTGTAACAATATTTAATTGGAGAAATCATAAATATATATCTATAATTATGTTTTAAAATATTAGGAGCAAAGTAAAGTATTATATTTAGATAAAATAAATTAAAAAATTAAAATGATACGAAATTATTTACTAAAAATAATAATAATAATAATAATAATTTAATTATTTCGCGCTGCATGCGTACAGACATTTGTGTACGACTGGACCACCATTTACGGTGCTCCATCTTCCATAGCAGATCCGGCCTGCATCTTCCCCAAATCCGGCAGCGCGTCCACCACGAACCAGCAGAACGCCATCAAATCACGCAGCAGCTGTCTTCTCCGACCAGAACCAGCCACTCGCCGAGCGGACAACAGCAGGAAAGCTGTCCGAAAAATTCCAACAACCAAAGTAACCCACCATCTTCTTCCCAAACCGGCCGCAAGCAAAATGCCCAAATCCAGCGCTCTACGCCCAAGCAGCCATTAAACCCATTTTTTCCGATAGCAGCTGCTGCAATCAAACCCAAATCGACCAGCACCCTTGGCTCAAATCACCGGCAATCCAAAATCTGGAAGGGCTAATCCACGAACCGAACTCCATCAAAACCCAATTGCTCCGAACCGCATATTCCAACCAGGAGCATTCGAATGGAAAACCCATCTTCAGCCGTCCACCACGAACCAGCAACCCGCCCAAGCTTAACCAGAAATTTCAACAGCTCCATCTTCCCCAATCCGATGAACCAACCCAAGCCAGCAAACTGCAACCATGGTTTCCGACCCTCTGCATCTTCCATTTTCGGCTCTCACCCCCAAATCGCCCAATCTGAATCGCGGCAGCCCAATTCTTCAAACTGCATTTCCCATTCTCGGCCAAACCCATCAGCAGCATCTCCTTAAAACTCAGTCGAAGAGATAAATGCAACTAATTCAGGCTAAAACCCATTCAAACTGCCCAAATCCAAAGCCCCACAAATTCGTCCAAAGCCTTATCACTAGACAGCCCGAATGCCTGAAGAGGGTGCTCTACATCAAGGACGACTCTGTATTTGCGAGGGAAGATATCGAGCATCACCATTTCAAGGCTTCAGGCAGGAAGAAATCGAAGGCAAAGCTACGGCAAAACGGCAGAAGGCAGCTGCAGTTGAAGGTAATGCGGGAATCCCACATCGAAAGCCAGAATGATCGTTGGGCCCCTCACACACTCTATAAAAAGGCATTCCCTCTTGCCTTGAAAACACCCCCATACCCCACACAACCCCTTGGGTGGGACCCATTTTGTGGGACCCCATAGCAAGTGGGTGGGACCCATCTTGTGGGACCCGTAGCAAGGAGGTGGGGCCAAGCAATAAAGTTTTCTATTACGTGGAGATTTTGCTCTCCATATTCGGGTGATGTAAATTTTAATTTTATTATGCTTTGTAGTGTCTCGTAGTTCTTGCTTTTTAATTTGTAGTTTTAATTTTTAGATTAGATTTACTGCTTTATTTTATGCTTTGTAATTTTTAGATTAAATTTAATGTAATTTTCTTTCCTGCTTTAATAGTTAAATTTCATAGCTTTTATTGCTTTCTTAGAATAGTTTTAATTAAGTTGCTAGTTAATTATAATTTCTTTTAGCTTCTTGTCTTCCTTTCTTTTTCTCCAACTCTTCTATTTTCATTTCTTTTTTTTTTCTTTTCTACTCTCTTCTCTCTTTCTCTCTTCTTTTCTCTCTCTTCTCTCTTTCTCTCTCTAATTTCTTCTTCTCTCTTTCTCTCTCTTCTCTTTCTCTCTTTCTCTCTCTTCTTTATACCTTCTTTTCTTTCTCTTAAAACAATTCAAAACTACATCGCCTCTCTGTGGATTCGACCCGACTCACAATTATTCTACACTATCACTCGTATAGTGGTAGCTTTAATGTGTTTCGGTTAATTTAAATTAAACTGGTGATCACAGTGCTCTTACCGACAAGCACTTGGTACGCATCAGCTACCCGGCGCCTTCGGTGGTGAGCTCGTCGCCATAGCAGCGGAGGATCCATGGGCAGTCTTGTAATTTCATGAGCATCTCCTTCTCGTGGCGAAGTGAGGATGCCTGGGACGCCATGGAAGATTCGATCAGCCTTGATCATTGTATTTCCACATTTTGGGTGTGTTTGGTTACACACAAAACATGTCAATCAAAAACTTTTTACTCCCCATAACTACCTGTTCCGGCCTCGTGAGAAAAATAATTTCATACACTTGGTTAAAGATAAATTTGTTTCCCTGTGGCTTTGAGAATAAATGCTTAATTAATTTCCCAGCAAAATTTTAAAGCATCCAATTCTTTAACCGAGTCCGAAAAGTATATCACAGAAATATTTTGCATTGTGTTCTACATTCTGATTTTACATCTCTAACGAGAAAACCCTTGATTAAAAGAGCTGAATACAATGGTCCAAAAAAAAAAAAAATGCTTAATAGTAATGAAGTGCGTAGAAGATCCTTTTACGTCTTTACAAGTGCACGAAAAATCGTGTCTAACAAAAATATAAAGATAAATGAGTACACTTCGCCCCGCGCCGTGACTCGAATGTGAGGTATATGACGCCACGCGCCATAACTTGAATATGAAGTACATGACGCCACGCGCCATGACTTAAATATGGGGTATATGACGCCACGCGCAATAATTTGAATATGAAGTACATGACGCCACGCGCCATGACATAAATATGGGGTATATGACACCACGCGCCATAATTTGAATATGAGGTACATGACGCCACGCGCCATGACATAAATATGAGTTTACGCTTAGCCCGTCGACCAGCGATGACTCGGTTTGGGAACTAGTGAGGGGCCCGTCGGCTACACTAGTGACCCTACACAGCAAACTAAGTGCGCTCTTAGCTTCTGGATTTACACAGCAGACCAGCGTGTCCCGCTTTCAGCTTCTGTACTTGTACAAGAAACCAGCGTCTCCCGCTTCAGCCTCTGGATTGAATAATTGGGTGGTTTTACCAAGAAATGGATTTAACCGGGTTTAAAAGTATTTTTAGGTCAACTTTGACCATTAAAAAGGGTTTGAGCCCAACTGGGCTTGTTGGGGGATTTTTGAGCCATCTTGGGCTTTTTGGAGATTTTTGAGCTATCTCAAGCTTTTTGGAGGGTTGGTAGCCATCTTGGGCTTTTTTTGTAGAGTTTTGGGCCATCATGGGCTTTTTGAAGAGTTTTGAGCCAGCTTGGGCTTTTTTGAGGGTTTTTAGCCATCTTGGGCTTTTTGGAAAATTTTGAGCCAGCTTGGGCTTTTTGGAGAGTTTTTAGCCATCTTGGGCTTTTTGGAGAGTTTTTAGCCATCTTGGGCTTTTTGGAGATTTTTGGGCCAGCTTGGGCTTTTTGGAGAGTTTTTAGCCATCTTGGGCTTTTTGGAGATTTTTGGGCCAGCTTGGGCTTTTTGGAGAGTTTTTAGTCATCTTGGGCTTTTTGGAGATTTTTGGGCCAGCTTGGGCTTTTTGGAAAATTTTGAGCCAGCTTGGGCTTTTTAGAGATTTTTGGCTCGGATTGAGCGAAGAAGTCGTCATCATTTTTTTTTTTTTTTTTTTTTTTTTTTTTTGATATATATATATATGTATATATATATTTATATAATCTTAGAAGTCAAAATCTTAATTTTTGGATGCCTTTGAATATATATGTATATTCTGATATATTTTTATAGAAAATACATATATATTTATTTTTATTTTCAAAAGAGGGAAAATATACTTAACCCGTGTGTCAATTCAACCCGCCAGTCGGGGAGTATCCACGTTGGGAAAAGTAGTTTTTGAAAATAATATATATGTATATATATATTTATATATAAATAATATACATATATATATTTTTATAGGAGAAAATATACTTAACCCGTGTGTCAATTCAACCTGCCAGTCGGGGAGTATCCACGTTGGGAAAAGTAGTTTTTGAAAATAATATATATGTATATATATATTTATATATAAATAATATACATATATATATATTTTTGTAGGAGCAAATATACTTAACCCGTGTGTCAGTTCAACCCGCCAGTCGGGGAGTATCCACGTTGGGAAAAGTAGTTTTTGAAAATAATATATATGTATATATATTTATATATAAATAATATACATATATATATTTTTATAGGAGAAAATATACTTAACCCGTGTGTCAATTCAACCCGCCAGTCGGGGAGTATCCACGTTGGGAAAAGTAGTTTTTGAAAATAATATATATGTATATATATATTTATATATAATATATATATATATATTTTTATAGGAGAAAATATACTTAACCCGTGTGTCAATTCAACCCGCCAGTCGGGGAGTATCCACGTTAGGAAAAGTAGTTTTTGAAAATAATATATATGTATATATATATTTATATATAAATAATATACATATATATATTTTTATAGGAGAAAATATACTTAACCCGTGTGTCAATTCAACCCGCCAGTCGGGGAGTATCCACGTTGGGAAAAGTAGTTTTTTTTTGAAAATAATATATATGTATATATATATTTATATATAAATAATATATATATATATTTTTATAGGAGAAAATATACTTAACCCGTGTGTCAATTCAACCCGCCAGTCGGGGAGTATCCACGTTGGGAAAAGTAGTTTTTAAAAATAATATATATGTATATATCTATTTATATATAAATAATATACATATATATATTTTTATAGGAGAAAATATACTTAACCCGTGTGTCAATTCAACCCGCCAGTCGGGGAGTATCCACGTTGGGAAAAGTAGTTTTTAAAAATAATATATATGTATATATATATTTATATATAAATAATATACATATATATATTTTTATAGGAGAAAATATACTTAACCCGTGTATCAATTCAACCCGCCAGTCGGGGAGTATCCACGCTGGGAAAAGTAGTTTTTGAAAATAATATATATGTATATATATATTTATATATAATATATATATATATATATTAAAGAAACTCAAAAATATATATATGAGAACTCACATTCCCTCTTTTTTTTTTGAGCGCGGGAGAGATCTCTCTTGCTCGTCCTCGCCCTCTCCTCCTGTTGTTGTTGTTTCTGTCCCCAAATGAGTAGCCGAGGGGCTATATTTATAGGCTTTTGGCTGGCTCGAGATGGGTTCCCCGGCTGCCGTTGCTCCCGCGGAACTTCGTTGCCGCGGAACCATCTTCACGCGGAACTCTCGTTCCCGTGGAACTTCACTGCCTTGCGCGGAACTCACGTTCCCGCGGAACTTCGTTGCCGCGGAACCATCTTCACGCGGAACTTCGTTGCCTTGCGCGGAACCGGATTTCGTTGCCGCGGAACTTCGTCCACGCAGAACCACACTCCCGCGGAACTCAATTGGTCTTCGTGCGCCTGCAGTGAGTGACTTGGGTGTTGCAGTTTGCTGGATGGAAGTGAAGAGGACCACGTTTGCTGGATCAGATGGCAGTCATGCACTCTTCTAGCAGCAACCTCCGTGACCTGCTTAGGCTCCGAGATGAGGAAGATCGGAGGCAAGAGCAGACGCTGACGACTCTTGGACCCGTCCTCTTCGGCGACAGGCAAGACCAACTCGCCACCCGCGGCTCCGGTGCACCGCCCCACTCTCGGCTGCAGAAACAGCGGCGATCGGAAAAGGTCCGTGTCGTCTGCTTCTGCGGTCAGTCGCACTCTCCTCGACATCATACAAGATGACGAAGCCGCGTTCTCCGCGGCGGCAGGTGCAGCAAGATGGATGAGATGATGGATATCAGCTTCAACTTGTTCCAGTGCAGCACGCTGGAGGTGTTGTATCGCTTCTCCTAGCCTAACGATTTCATCAGAGGTCCTCCCACTCAGATCCTTGTCGGGCATGATAGAGAAGGTGTCGGGGTCACACGGACAAACGCTGCACGGGGCTATGCGGGAGAGAACCCCGGGCCTTGCGAGCGGTGCAGCAGGGTCGCCTGGTGGTGGTCTAGCTATAATCTTCGAAATCGGGATCCCCTCTAACTGGCAGCACATTGAGAACACCGCCTCACAGAACACTCTCATCCACGTCCCGAGTCGTCGCCATCAACATCCCCAGCCACATCCAGCAGCGTTTTCATCACGGACTGAACAGAGCATCTGGTTGAGACTTCCATACTAGCTTTCTCAAACCATAGATCTTCCGTAGAAAGCGATGTTGGATCTACGCCAATGAATTCCAAAGGAGAAGCAGCCGGAGACTGCCCAAGTGCCCAGTTCCCGTCGAAAGCTACCGCGTTTCTTCCATCTGACAAGCTCCTAACTCCGTCGCCACTGTTGGCGTCGGCCAGCGTCTCGGGAGCTGTAACGAAGCGCAGCTCCTCGTTCGAGTCCACGGGCTGCGCTGGTGCCGGTGCGGCGACGGCATCCGACCCACCTGTGGGCAGAACCGGGGACGGCAACGGAGAACTGAAACTGGCATCGGTGCCGTAGCGGGCGCCGGAGAAGCTGCTGCAGCAGCTCTTGGAGATGCTCACGTCTGCGCTTACGCGGTAACTCCCTATCCCCTCGCTCTGCTGGTTGGAGGAACCATCGTCGGAAGGAACAGTTCCGTTCCCATCAGCAATGACAGAAACCCCAGCTCACTTCCGTAGGAAAACCGAAAAGAAGAAGAAGACAAGGACGATGAGAAGGCAGAAATGCAGTGATTTCAGGATTCAGACCAGGCATTTCCTCTGCTACGAGCATGAGCTGTTTGCAGCTGCATCTATCTCCCGCCAGTTTCCCCATCCTCCATCCTGCATCCTCTGTTGCGCGCGGCGCTCCTGCAGCTGTCCCTGAGCAGCGAAAAACGAACTCTAGAAGAGCACGCCAGAACTGAAGCTGCAGCCATTGTTTTGGCTTGATTCTTCACAGATGGGTTTGCAGGATCTAATACAATAGCTTTTCGAGACTTAAGTTTACGCTCAGCCTCTTCGCTATCTGCCCAACAAGGCGGTCTCCATTCTTCGTGTAGGCAACGACGGAAGGGGTTGTCCTCTGCCCCTCGGCGTTGGTCACGATGGTTGGCTTCCCACCCTCCATTGCAGCCATGGCGGAGTTCGTCGTCCCGAGGTCGATGCCAACCACCTTCTCATTGACGACTCGGAGAGGGAAGCCTGCTGACCGCCTTCCGCTGCCGCGGCTAGCGTCGAAGCTGCTGCTGCTGTTCAGCCTCTGGCCGACCTCTGCCCCGCCTCCCCGAGCTCTTGGAAGATGTTCTCGAATGGCGATTTTCAACAGCGAGAACAAGCTTTAGAGAAAGCAGCGACCGGTTCGACCTCAGTCTGCAAGCATGGCTGATGAGGCTACAAGTGCTGCTGAAACCTCTGCCCCAGCTCTTGGGGAACCCATGGACATCCTGACTGCTCTTCAGCTTGTCTCGAAGACGGCATTAGCACATGGCGGTCTTGCTCGTGGGCTTCATGAAGGTGGCGAGGAGATTGAGAAGCATGCCGCCTAGTTGTGCGTGCTAGCTGAGGATTGCAACCAGCCCGACCATGTTAAGCTGGTCAGGGCTGTCTGTGCTGATCACAATGTGAACTTGATAGCCGTTCCAAGTGCTAAAACTCTTGGCGAGTGGGCTGGGCTGTGCAAGATTGATTCTGAGGATTTTGGAGAAGAATCTGATGGCATCTTCGAACCGGCCTGTGGAAAAGGCTGCGTTGCCTTTGGCTTTTGCTTCGTCCGCCATGAACGAAGGCCACCTGGCTCTTCTATGCTGCGCAACGGACTGGAGCTTGGAGATGAGGCCGAAGCGGGCTGTTAAAATTTCGGAGCTGCCCCTCCTCACGTGCTTCTGCTGCTAAATGCCGTATTGACTCTGATCACCATAAAAGCCTTCTTCCTCAGCAATTTGAAGAGCTGTTCGGCATCTCGCAACTTCTGGGAACTGGCCACTAGAAGCAACGAATGAGCTTTGCATATCCCCTTTGGTGGCGGCCTCTTCATTCAACGCAGACAGAAGCTTAGCAGCATGACCACTCACACTGGGTGATGAGGCAGTTGAAATTAACCTTCTCAATAGGGAAGATTGCACAGTACTCTGTAGTAACATGTACTCACTGTTCTGATCCTCAAGGCAAAGCTGTTGAAGTTGTTTTCCAGCAGACAGAATTGCATGAATGACTGAGATGAACTCAGCAGGTGCAGCTGTTCGATGAAAAATTCTAGCTATTCCACGTTGAATATCAGGGGACCTTCCCAAGGTTGCCAAAACTGAAGAAAGCAGACAAGCGAGACCGGCATGTAAGGCTGGATTGTAGGAACTATCGTCATCAAGAACAGCAACATGCTCTGAACCTTTATTACGCACCATTGACTCTGAAATTTCTGCAATAGCATCTAGACGAGCGGATACCGAGTTTCCATCACATAAAGGGTGAGTCACCCAGTGTCTAAGAAGCCTAAAGGCTGAATTCCTTCAGAAACACTGCTAGGTCTTGCGGAAGAACCTGACAGGGCTTGAGGTCCTTGGCCTGAATTTATCATATTAGCTGTTTGAGATGCATTTTCACCTTGCCCACTGCTCTCAACATCTGTGACATGCGTTTGTGGTCGAGCTAAAACTGCGGGACAGAACTTTCAACGCCAAGCTGCACTCCACTGGACCCAGCTAGGCTAGAACCTTGCGCTGAAGTAGTAAGGTCTGGATTCATTGGGTGAGATCTTGCTTGGACAGGATAGAAAACACTTAGCACATGACGAGCTGCATCTGAAGGAGGCCGCCCTGGAACAGCTGTCACAACATTTCTCGCAGGTAGGACAGCCACTGGACCTGAATTTGCCAAACCAGCTCCATTTGCAGTTGCTTGTGCCTGATTTGGATTTTGAACACGAACAGCTTCCCCGGTACTTGCTCTGGCTCCAACTGATGATAAGCCAGGAGCAACAATCCCAGCCTATATGTGGGTACTAATGTCTCCGGGCGCATCCAATGTTATTTTATTCTCCTTTTGATCGTCTTTTTATTTGCAGGAGTTGGATATATATATATATATATATATTTTTTTTTTTTTTTTTTTTTTGAAAAATCATATAATTTTATAGACTAGAATTAATCAAAATATACCTCATCAAATGCCCCCTCAGGAATTATGCCGCCGTGGGCCCCTTGTAAAGGCGTTATTCCTGACATGTTATGCACTAGGCTCTTTTTTTTTTAGGGTCCACAAGTCTCTTATTGTTGAAATGACCATTTCTAGGAAAGAATTCATCATTGCCAACTTTTAACCTTGGGTCATTCAAGACACGGCCTTCTATCTGAGTGGAGTTACTATTGATCGAAACACCGCCTGCCTTCAACATTTTATCAGCACCATAGTTGCTGCTTCTTGATGCATTACTTAAATTTTGCATCCTTTCTTGTGGTTTCTGTCGTGATTTTTCAACCAGTGATGATCTTTGCAAGTTGATAGAGATTTAGTATACCTTTGCAACGAAACCAGAGAGCAGAGCTCGACAGGATAGTAAGTGGGGCGTTTTGGCTTTCCAACATTAATGCATAGCATACTTGCAGGAAACCATGATTTCTAACATTTTGATTAGCCATCAGAAATCCATCAACAGGGTCGGGCCTTATAATCATTGTTGTAGGCACATCAATATTTAGAGACAAGCCCCCTTGACTGGTTCGGAAGCTAGAATGAAAACCACGACAACCCAAAGCTCCATCTCGACTCAACTTTGAAAATCTTAGTCTGATACGAACGCCTTTGCCATCAATAGGTTTACCATCTTCATAAGACAGAGAAACCTTTCTGCCTAGTACCAGACCTTGCCACTGGAACTCGATTCGTTGAGATTTTTTTCGCGCTTAGGGGTATGACGGGTGGGGGTGGCGGCAGAGTTTTCTCCTCACCCTCCACCTTGTGACTTCATGGGAAATCAGAGCCGAAAGACCCTCTGCGCATATCAAGAAGAGGTATGGAGAAAGAGGGTCCCCCTGCCTTAATCCCCGCTGAGGTAGAAAGAAGTGAGATTTAAATCCATTGACATTAACACGGTACCGCACAGAAGAGATGCATGCCATCACCCAGTTGATCCAGACCTCGTTGAAATTCATTGCCTCCATAATCCGTTTGAGAAAGCTCCATTCAACCCTATCATAAGCTTTAGACATATCCAGCTTGATGGCCATTTCATGCTTCCGCCCCTTTTTGCGCCTCCTCAAAGAGTGGATAGCCTCATAAGCGATTAGCATGTTGTCGGTAATGAGGCGACCCGGGAGGAACGCGCTTTGTTCTTCACCAATGATCTCCTTGAGGACCCCCCGAAGTCTATTGGACAATACCTTGGTCAATATCTTGTAGACCACGTTGCATAGACTGATTGGTCTAAATTGGGATAACAAATTGGCCCCTTTTCTCTTTGGGATTAAAACCAGTGTGGTTGCATTTGCCTCCCATAAGTGCCTGTGTAGCAGTTCAGGATTGCGCTCATCCATGAATCTCTTGCACCAGTCAGTAATCTCTGTGCCCACTGTACTCCAATGACGTTGGTAAAAGCCCGCGGACATGCCATCCGGACCCGGCGCCTTAGTTGGCCCCATGCACTTAACCGCCTTCACCACTTCCTCAGTTTGCAGAGGGACCGATAGAGAGCGTCTTTGACAATCAGTAAGGCCCCTGGTTATTACTTGCTCAACCCAATTCGCATCCCGGGGGAAAGATGATGAATAGACTTCCTGGAAGTGTTTCATTGCTAAGTCCATCATCTGATCCTGGTCACTGATCCAGCTTCCATTCTGATCCTTTAGAGCTTCAATGAAATTTGAACAACACCTATTGGAAGCCACCCGATGAAAAAACTTGGTGTTCTTGTCCCCATTCATAAGCCAATGTGACTTCGCCCGGATCCTCCACATTTGCTCCTCATCTTCCAAGAGTAGGTTGATTTGGAGTTTAACTTTCTGCACATCGTCATCCCTTTGGTCAGTTGGATCCAAGCCCATAAGATACATGAGTTCCCTGTTTTTCCGCTCAATCGCTTTCCTGATGTTGCCCCTCTTCCTGCGATTCCATTTTGACAACTCAACGCCGCATCGGTTAATTTTCCAAGAGAGCTTATCAGTAGCAGTCATAACCACTGAAGGATTGGAGCCCCAAACTTGATTGATAATGCTGGCAGCCTCCTTGTCCCGATCCCAGAATAGCTCGTAGCGAAACTCCCTTGGTGGTTTGTTTCTCCTCCCATTCGGTTCAAGGGTTAGCAGTATTGGACAATGATCAGAAGTAGATGAGACAAGGTGGGTAAGTATGGCGTTAGGGAAAGAATTCAACCATGACGTGGAAGCGCACGCCCTATCAAGTCTTGCCTCCACCCGTTGCTTCCCACGTCTATTATTGCTCCAGGTCATGGCCCCACCCGTAAAGCCTAGATCCAGCAGCTGGCAACTGTCAATGATTTCACAAAAACGATCCATTTGAGCCTGCGGGCGGACCCTGCGACTGTAGTATTCACTTGGCCCCATAACTTCATTAAAGTCCCCCATAACAAGCCAAGGATCACTGCTCCTACCACAAAGCATGTGGAGAAGGTTCCAACTGTGATGCCGTCTGTGTGATTCGGGGTTGCCATAAAAGCCCGTGAATCTCCAACCCATAACCTCCGCCTCGATATGATTGATGGAGAAACTTTTGATAGTTGCCAGCCAATCGTTATTCCACAAAAGCGCCAGACCACCCTTTCGCCCTTCCGGTTCCACCGAGAAACAGCAATCAAATCTAAGTCTGCATTTAACACCTTCCATGTCTTTTGGTTTACATTTGGTTTCAGAAAGGAAGATCAAACAGGGATCTTGTTTCCTGACCACATCCATCAGGCTACGAATTGCCCGTGGGTTCCCAAGCCCACGGCAATTCCAGGCTAGGACGGCCATTTATAGGGGGCGGGGCTGTGGGCTCCCCACAGCCACCGCCTCATCTTCTTCACTACCTCCCATTGTTTTGTTTCTTTTACTTCGGTCCCGACATTCATCCGGATCCATGCTAAGTTCTCTTTTCCCATTACTCCCCTCATATTCCCCACTCCCTTCAGGAACACCCGAGAGTCGACCCCTTCGGGCCCTCCTTTTCCATTTCCCCCTTGTCCCGCTCATGCCTCCCCCCCCACTGAATCAGGTTGCATATGGTTCAGCACCTTTTGCCCCTCACACCTTAACTCATCCCCCTCCACACTTCGCCCCCCCTTGGAGTCAAGATTCTGCTCCACCATACTGGTTAAGTTGCCCCCATCCCGGACCCCCGCCTTAGTCTCCCACTCACCCAGCTGGCCTCCACAGTACTCCATCGTTTGATCATACATTTCCTTTCCAAGAGAACTAAGAAATGCCCTACCGTTTCCCAATGAAAATTGTTGGTCACTGTTCCCAGCCACCCCATACATCTGTGGGTAATCAGCAGCCCCCTCAACATCATGTATATCACTCCTCAAAACCTCCACGGAGCCGTCCTCTATCTGCATTCCCTGTCCCCCCTGTTGCAGACAATGATCTATGCCTTGGTCATAAGGATCAGAAGAGTTCAGTTGCTGCAACAGATTGACAGAAAAGTCGATTCCCAACTCTGCCTGCAAGGCCTGGTTCTGGCATGACAATGTTGCTGTCGAGACCACCACGACTTCATTGGAATCAGATTGTTGGAGCCTACAATATGTCGAGGAACCACCAACGCTGCCACTCTGTTCAGAAGCAACTGGTTCTTCCACCACCCTGCCATGTTCCAGATCACGAACACAGCTACTCTGCCCCCTGCATTGCTCTCCCATTTCACTGCTTGCAGCCTCCTCTTCTTGCTGTTTCTGTCTAGTTTCTATCTGTCCTCCCACAGATCCCCCGCTCCTTCCAAGATACTTTATTGGGTTCACTCTATTGCCAGTAGAAGAGCCCTCCTTGATTTGCAACGGTTTGACCCCAGCTCTAAGCCAACTGCCATATGGAAGATCCTCTTCGATCAGCGGTTTGTCTGTTGGAATGTGTCCAGCACAGTCCCGGTGTGTGTGCCCCAAAATTCCACACAAGAAACAGAAAATTGGAAGTTTCTCATACTGAAAGGAAACCCACTTTCGTTGCTGGATTCCAACCTTAATGAATAAGCCTCTCCTCAGAGGCTCCCGACAATCAATCAGCACTTTGAGTTTGAGTCCCGATTCTGAAGCCACCATATCAATTAACTTTTCGAACGAAGCTCCAATGCTTTGGCCGAATTTAATCTTATCAACCAGATACGGGATCCCCGAAACATGCAGCCACATAGGCGTTTTCACAAACATTAGCCGATCAATTTCCATCTCCTCGTTTAACTCTGATACAATCACCAAGTTCCTGTCGAATGTCCATGGACATCCCGTCAAGATTTTATCTTTGTCCGCTTGATTGGACAGAGAGACCTGGAATAGGTTCTCCCCCACCTCCGTGAATTGGCATGGTTCTCTTGGGCGCCACAGTCTTCTAAGCATCGCTCGGAATAACTCTTTGTTGTAAGATTTTGATGCCCATAGAGAGCAGATAATGGAGAATCCGCCCGATGGCCTGAGCCTCCTGATCGCATCATCCGAGATCGCCATTGTTTGCATTTCTGCTTCCAGCAAGTTTGCAACATTCGGATTCATTTTTGGAAGCAAAGGTACCCCACTGCTAACGTCCCTACTTAAGAAGCCCCAAACACCACCGCTTCAACCGTTATCGTCTTCCCTGCCGGCTCCCCTAACTAACAGCCAATCATTCTCACCTCCACCCCAACCCAGTCCCGAGCACGATAAATCGCCAATCGGGGCTACACCGGAGGAGACTCGGAAGGTCTAAAAAAAAAAAAAAAAAGCTTTATTTTTAACTGTACATGCAATACAAATATAAATATATGCTTAAATATTGCTAGTATAAAATAGACATATGAATAGTGGTGTATAAATATTGCTAGTATATAAAAATATAAAAATATATTTAAAAAATTTAGTAATATATAATCATGTGTCCTCTTTAATTTTAAAAAGTGTATTTATGATATATTTTGTTTAATAATTTTTTATTCATGATATTTTTAGGTATAAAGGCCATCTGTTTGTAACTAATTAATATTAATTAATTCGATTGTGAAATGATAATGATATAATCTGACAACAATATCTATTAATTACAAAATTTTGTATATTTACTTTAAATTAATGGTGATACAAATGACCTTTTTGCATTTTTATTTAAATGTTGTCATTTCATTACTCTCATTTTAAAGTGAGGACGGTATTAAAAATATTTTTTAAATTTTTATATGATAAATTGTCATAAAAATATTTAATTTTTTTAAAAATAAATTAACTTTGCCACCACTAACCAAAGGTCTTGTGTCCGCCACTGCCCTTATAAATTTTGTCTTATTTGTGGAAAAAATAAAAATGATACGGTATAATAAGAGAATCTAAACAAGCAAACAAATCGGAAAAATATGTGCTATTTTAACGTAAAAATCTCTAAATAATAGAATTAAGGTTGTTATTATGAATTGGGACGCCTTTATGAAACCTTTTTTCTATGAGACCTCCTTCGTTTTTAAAGTCTTGATAGTTGATGAAAAATTCACTCCATCCATTGCATTTAGCATCTTGTATAGTATTCTGAAAATCCTTTTATTTTTTTGATTTCACTGTAAATGTGTCCTATCTATAAAAGTGTAAAATCAACATAATAAAACGGTTCGATATTAAAATATTAACTTCAAAGTAGTTTTTTCAACATCTAAACCATCTAAAATATCAATAATATATAGATAAATGATCCTATAAAGTATTGTTATATTCTAATATATGTGTGAATGAATTTAAGCATTTTTTATAATTTACACATGAATGCATCTATTTTTGAGCAAATGTGGCGGCCTATCCACATGTTGAATTGAGATGAAATTTGGTCTCTTAGCTAAGCAAATAATGTTAAAAATAATGAATGGGTTGGATTTTTTTTTATATTAAGAATCATCATTTCAAAAATGAAAAGGGTCTGACAAAAACACTTTTATGAAAACCCAATTTCATAGTATTTCCGTATTACTAATATATAACGCAAACTTTTAGAAAATAAAAATTTTCATTTGCTTTCCTTAATCAGAGTCAATCAGGGACTAAAACAAGCCCGTAACATCCGATAAAATTGGATCTGTGGAGCCGACATGACATGTTGATGACATGCGTTCAACTCATCCAACAATTTCTTCCCCGTCTTGTCTGAAATATCTCAACCCACAACTTTTTAATATTTCAGGTGGGCCGCCATGACTTTTGGAGGCCATTTATCCATCCCAAAGATAGCTTTGATAGGAAACGAAAACGGTGGACGACACGGTAATTTAATGATTTTCTAGAAAAATAATTGGATTTTTGCATAAAATGCGAATGATATTTAAAAAAAAAAAAAAGAATAAAGACGAGAACGAAAAGAAAAGGTAGAACTTTTGGAAGATGTTAGACTCCATTCCTCATCTGGAGATTGTGCATATACGATGGTAGGAGTGAAAAGGAAATGGATGCTCTCACCACGAATTTACAAGAGTCGGCCATCAGCGGCGCAGGTTTCCGCTTTCCACAGGTCAAAGTAACAAGGTTCCCGAATTGTGAATCTTCATCCGGCCAAGGCAGCATCTGGCCCGCGATATCAAAACCCTATGTCCTGTGTTTTGACTTTTGAAACGAGCTTGATTCCAAGCTTTCTTATTATTACGCATTTATCTTAATTTTTTCAAAGCATCCCATTCCCAGCGAAAAATTGTGGATAGAAATCAAAAGGGTGCCGAGCTCAGAACCGCCCGCGAAATGCTAAGAGCTTACGAGACTTCCGCCAGGGTCAGGACTCAGGACCAGCCTTTGAATATGCCATCCATGCCAGTAACACAGAAGCCCTGCGAGGCTGCGACAAGGCAAATGAGATTTGGATGAGACGAAAAATATTATTAAAAATTAAAAAAATTGTTTGATATGAAATATGAGAAAAGAAAATTATTATTATTTGGACGTCTCATTCCCATGCGATCGTGAATTCATCCCGCAGTAGACTTCAACGGTCAACCAGATGCGGGATCCACCAGACACCACTAGTGTACTATGACTCTTCCAAGCCAAACCTCACCCACACGCCCATCAGCCAGACCAGACACCACGAATGTAGTATTGAGTTTTCAGGGCTAAACCTTATCCACGTCGCATCGCATATCACTGTCTAACAACTCGAATCGGCCACGGAGGTCGTGCCTCAGTGGTGCAGCACATGGCCTCACAAGTAGGTGGTCCTGAGTTTAAATCTCCCTAGAAGTATTTCTGAAGTAGTGGCGTTGCAAGTCTCCTCAAGTTTATGAAAGCCGTCCACCAGTGGAAAAGTTTAGAAGTAGTAAATAATTGTTAACAAATTATAAGAATATCTTAGAATTTAATTGTAATACCAGTTGTGATGGTAATGTATGAATACTGGTTCAAAAAAACAAAAACAACTCGAAACACGTGATCTTACCTTCCAGCCGGCTGCACGATCTATAAAAATTTCTTTCCTCAAGTACGTGAAATAAAAATCTCAAAAATCTTAGTACTATTATTAATAATTTTTTCCTAAAAAGATTAATATACTTTCATTGTAGCCATTGGTTTTTGTAGCTATCATCATTTTTGTAGACTTACCAGCAAGTTCCTTTTCCAAGTACAAGTGCCCACGGAAATTCCATCTCTCAGTTGCGAGTACCCGCGGAAATTCCATCTCCCAGTCCCAGCTACCCTCGAAAATTTGGAGACGCGAATTTTCATTTCACTTCTATATATGGCTACGGCCAGCTCAAGCACCATGGATAACATCCCACTCAAACGCATCTCATGGGTTGATATGATTCCCTGACTTTGTGGCTTTTATCAAATCAGCCAGGCAGGCAAACTAAATATGAGCCACTGGTTTGGTATTTGTCTGATACCAGAATGCTGGCTAAGCTAAACAAGTCAGCATTTTTCGCCGGCCTCAACTTCTTGCTCAGTAGGTGAGGAAATAGACCATTGAACTCGCGTCCTCTGCTTAAAAGTCACAAGCCGGAATTGCGCCGGATATTGGGTGGGAAACCGCGACTCAGAAGTCAAAAGCATGACCAACAGGAATCCTATCGTAGTCTTGGGGCAGATGAGTGCTTGAACATAATAAGCAGAAGTATCAAAATTGAACCCCCAAAAGATAATGGGTGTGTTTGTTTGCGGTCAAAATATATTAACTAAAATTTTCAACCAAAAATTTTTCACTCTCCATAATTACTCTATTTTTTAATTATTTTTTCACATTTTTCTATACAAACTACCCTACTTTTCAATCATTTCTATACAACTACCCATACAACTAACCTATCTATTTTAACTTTATTCTCTTTATTTCTCATCATTACCCCTGTTATATCATATTATTTTCTATCAATCTGACAACTTCTACCCCCAAAACTTTTCATTAAAAGTTTTACCTCCAACCAAACACACCTAATAGCATAATAGAAATAAGGCAAAAGGCAAAGGGAACAGAATTGGAAAGATGGATAGTTTTAAATGTTTCATTACTCTTACAAAGAACACAATTACACCACAATGAACAACATATACATCAGATCCAAAGTTTTGAACTGGAAAAAGGTAAAACAATTTAAGGAACGCAATGAGTTTTGCTCGTTCCACACGAACCACCCTACAACCGACATACCACGCCGGTATTTGAATGAACACCAACATACAAATGTCATCGCCCAAACAGTCACCCATTCCAGCCTAGTGCGTCCAAGAAATCATCTGACCGTCAAAATGCTCGCACTTGACACCTCCAACAAGAATTGGTAGGTTAGCTGGCTGATGTGGCCCAACTGAAGATTGGGTCTAATCATGCAAATGCCCAGGTGCGTGTGGAATCAACAAGACTCATTCAAATCAATCATTCAGCAAAAGAATTCAAGGCTACCCATCTAAAGACAACTTCTTGTGCTTCTCATTGTGCCTGTCCTTCACTTTCTCCACCCTCTCATGACGCTTGTCCTTCATCCTCTCAACCTTCTCATGATGCCTCTCCTTGACCCTCTCGAATTTGCTGGGTTTAGCACTTTGATCGCTCACAGAAGCTGCCTGTGCGCTGCACATCTGCTTGAGCCCAAACTTTTTGGGTGCAATACCCAATGTGCTCCTTCCCCGCCCTAGCTTCTCAATCTCTTGTCGCATGTTCAAGCACTCCTTCTCGAGCTCTGACACCCGCATTCTCATGTTATCCATTCCAATTTTCAACGCCTGGTTCTCTCTGATGGCTGTAGCCCACCCACCTCCTTCACCAAGTCCCCCAGCAACACCACCCCTCAATGGGCGTGACCCACCATCAAGATTATCCGAAACCAGGAAGCAGCCAGCGATTGATGATCTTAATTGCAACTGCTCAAAGAACAAAACTTGGACAATGACTCTAAGGGGGAGCCTCTCGTTTTGTGCAGCATGGGTGCAGGCTTCCAAGGAGAGCTTCTGGCAATCCAGCAGCCTGCACAACTGTTCTCTCTCACTCTCCGAGAGCCATGGGTGGGCCTGAAAATTGAATGGATGCCAAAAAGCTGAGCTTAAAATTGTGAGGTGTAAGAAAAGGATAAAGCATATACATTTACAATTATTATCTATAAAAAGCGAGAACATCATTTTCTGGTTGTCCTTTTTTCCTTTTCCCCCATTTGAACAAGAACAATTTAGTGGAAACTATCCCCATCCAGACTTTCTATGCGCCAACCTTCCAAATGGGTGGCAATTGACCTTATCTTAGATTCCATACTAAAGGATTGCAATATTGAACACATCACAAGGTAGATGCACCCTGTAACCCTAGCATAAATATGTGCATTAAATCCTTTCTTCTAACAAAGAAAATGACGATCAAATACATGACCAATGTCATGTGCACAAACAACAAACTACCCATGTATGGTTTGATGATTCGGAGTGCAAGGCATATCCATTATTACCTTCAAGTATATGTCAATGGCACGATAAAGTCCATCATCAAATGGCCTGGCATAATCCGGGACTGCTGCAGCCAAAGTCTGAAACTTCAAAGGTTTCAAGTTAACATCAGGTGCAACTTCCGCAAGGTAACCATCAATAAGTTTTGCCACCATAGTAATAGGTGTTAAGGAAGGTGAACCCATCAGTTGCCCATTATCAATGGAACATGGGGATGCCCCACCAGTTTCCTGTTCTACAGTTAAAAAATGCTCAAGAATCCGCTGAACACATTCCACATCATAGAGTGTCTCTGTTGCATCAGACAAGTTGGGCATCAGAAGATCTTCCAAGCTAGCCTGGTCGAGCTGCATTCCAATCCTTTTCTCAAAGTTTGACACACATGATGACCCCACATGCAGAATCATGGCTGTACGAAGAAGCCCAACTAGGAATTTTGTTGACATAGCGCCTTTTTGCATGGGTAGCAAGCCATCAATCTCTACAATCAGGCGTTTCTGCTCTTCTTCAGATGGAGTACGCGCTATACGGGCACTAGATTCATTGAAGCTATGGCGTCGATTGAGGCCTGGAAGATATCGTCTTGCATAGAATGCGAGTGAACCCGCCAATGTCTCTTGTTTGATTCCACGAGATTCCATGACTGCAGTCAACCTTTTGTAAAGAGGAAGGCTTAAGGATGAAACATCTTCGTACCACCAGTCTGAATTAACATTTCTCAAACGGGCCCCAGTGCTTATCCCATTCCACAACACACTACCACCTGGGCTTTGCATAGGTCCTCGCTCCATCATAGGCCACCCAAACAAATTTGGGTCTGTACATGCTTTTGTGGCCAATGAATCAATGCATATCCTCACAATGTGAAGATCTTCAGCATAGGGAAGAACATCCTCGCATGTTTGGAGTGCCTTGATTGAATCTTTCCAACTGCGGAGAACAACTTGGTTAAGGAAAAACTCAGTCTGAGAAATCAAATTTCCCTCTCCATATTCTTCAGTCATCTCAAGAAATTCAGCAGCACATCTCAAATAGACAACATTTGCAGCAGTTAGCTCTAGTTTCACCCCATAGCAGAACTTGGCAACTAATTCGAATGACTGAATACCCCCAGGTATATCTGGTAGCAGTATAACACAGTCCCCTTCCCTCTTCTTGGATGCTTCTCCAATCAATCTTTCAAGAAGACCGCTTCTAGACATCAATGGGAACTGCAACAAAACGATGCACCACATGAGCCCATGACAGGAGGCCCTGAAAGGATTGGGATTTGGGATAATGCCAAAATACTGCATAAGGGTGTTATGTGAATAGGCCGTTATAAATCAAAACAATTATGCATGATGGTGCAAGTTTTAGTCATCTAGACAATTTATTAAGTCGGCTGCAAATCCAAATGAACCCACATACAAAAAACACGTCAGGGTCTTATCTTCCCTGATTTAACAATATGAATCTGCCATTTAGCACGTGGGTTTCACTAATTACTCTCACATATCAAGCATCCTTGGAATAAGTAGAAACAAAACTGCAAAATCATCACGTAGACAGTGGTATAACCTGGAAAACTTAATGAATACTCTTTGGGCATGGATTTGGAGTGTTAATGGCCCCTACTACTCCAATGAACCTCGCCCAAAGCATGTTCCATTATAAGTTCATAGCAACATCAATATTGTCCTTTTTGCATGGTAAGGATACATTGAATACAACAACACAGATGACACTCAAAAACATCAAGCTTTCTAGGATAGGTCCAGTTGAACAGCAGGAATAGGATATATTGAATGCAACAACACAGATGACAAGGCATTTGAACAGTAGGAATAGGACCAGTTGATTATCAATGAATCCAACAACCTCACAGCTACAGCCTACAGGGTTGTTAACTCCAATTACTTTTATCATAATAAACACTTGCCAGATGCAGTCTCTTTACAGAATACCAGTTTTCAGGGATATTCATATGGTTTATAGGACAAGTTTCAAATAATACCATATGTCTAAGTTCAGGTTCGAGCACAAGCCCATAAGATTTCAAATGCGGGTTATGAAGATTCATCTTAGAATTACTGAGTGCCACAATGGCTTAGATAATATAAAACATGCAAGCCCCACTATAAGGCTCAAAATGCGATTCACATGCGATGTGAGAAAGAATCACCTTGTGAAGATGAAAGGACATCACTCCAACTTCAACAATAACATCACTTGGTAGGCCAGTTGTACAGAACCTGCACAATAGGAAGGACCGTATTTATGATTACTGATGACACTGTTGTACAAATTTGACAAGCTGAAATTCAACCACATAATCCAAACATAAATTGCGCTTGAATGCTGTATTTGATGGATTCGGGCCCACTCAATTGTAAATACAATGCAAAAACATGGCAGGATGAAAAAGAGGCAATGACTGGTAAGTCTTCAACTTGCATGACCGTGAGAATAGAAAAACGTGAAGATTTGCATAGATTGGGCTCAAATTTAGGCCAAAGCTTAATTCATTGTCAAAGGGAAGAAAGAAGCAAGGAAAATAATGAAAGCAAGAGACAAACTCTCAGAAAAGCCCACCATGACAAAAATTCACCTTGTGACACTACTAATTCATGTCGATAGGGTCCTACCGACATTGAAGATGTATGAGCTGATGAACTATGGGGGAAAATACATTTCAACTTATTTTGGAAACCATGGTTAGCGTGTAAAAAGAACTAAAAAATATGGCATGGACTTCCATAGCTAAAGTAAAGAGGACTTCTGACATATTTTTCGGTCCTCTAGTAGGCTGAAAATGAGCAAATTGATTCGATGACTAAGTAGTTTCAGAAAGGACAATTCAGAAATCTTCAAACTTTAAAGATCCAAAAAATGCAGCTAACCCACATAGGATGCAGCATCATCAATTCATATTCACTGTATAATAAAGTGGATTTAAGGCATTAAATGTACACGATATTTCAAGCTTATTTGTTAGCTCGGAATGAAGGCTGATATTGACAGGACACACCGTATTATGTAGTCATACCCAAACTTCGTACTTCTGTAGTAAAATCACATTCTCAAGTGCAAGAGAATTAATAAGACACTCGTGTAATTGACCCCCAGCAGCGACACATGCCAATCTAGCTGTGTCCTATTCAAGTAGCAATCTCAAAGAATGAAAGAACCAGTTGAAGAGTTCCATGACTAGGAGCTCCTCTTCCACGTGTCTTGCTCTGATTTATGAATATGGGAATGGGCCATCAGCAATGTCCACCTGAAAAGTGCGCCGTAGATCACACAACTAACTTCAGCCGTTGTCATTTCATTTGGACCATTGTATTCTTTAATGAAAAACTGCAAGCCAACTGATGGGCAGACCAAACCGCTGGAGGATCCTATGTAAACTACGGAGATCTCGAGTAATCAACTATCGCATATACAATTGCAGAACCAACAGATGTGCATATTCCAAGCAAAGGGCAGGCAACAGCAGCAAAACAACCATGAACGACTAAGATGTTGTTGGACGTAAATTCAAAGGAGCAAGAAAACAACATACCAGGCTTGCCCCTGCCGTCGGAATGCATCTGACTTTGATCCTAGCTTCATACAAGCCATTTCCACAGAACTCAACTAATACAAAGATGCTAGTCCTATATTCAAATGAGAGCAGAGATTAAGGAATATTTGAAATTTCCCACCCAATTCAAGCTCACTGACGCCCCACGAAGTCAAAAATACCCCATAATTTAAGTGCTAAACCCATCTTAAAACAGGTAACAACATCCAGTATTCAAACTTGCCAATCATCGATACGCCAAACGGAGAACAAGATTCTACAACTTTCAGCCTTAAATTTTCTAAAGGTGTGAAAATCACTGGAAAGGCCTCTAAAAGCATCAGAGTCAAGTCCAAATCCTCCAAAGGTTATAATTTCAGACCAGACAGCCGCACTCAAGGGCGAATTCAACGCAAAAGCTACAAACTTTGGCCAGAAACCGCTATCCCGGAACTCTTTTAAGTAATTCTGATTTCTGAGACGACCTCAATTCCAAAATCCACCCAAACCCTTCTACTAAAACCCGACCAAACTCAGCACTAAAATCAAATTTCCAGAGATTCCCACTTCATAACCGTCCGAAAAGACAAAGCAGCCCCGTAGAGAGACCCCAAACGACTCTCAAGTCTCAAAACACCAATCCAATAAACGAAAAACGCTAGCCAAATGCAAATTTCAAGCCAAAATCTTCCTCTCTCAAGCTGGAATCACCCAGAATCAGAAACTCACTCACAAAGAGAAGCGAGGAACAAAACCCAATTCCAAAACCACACCAAAATCCCTCAGCCTAAGACCAGTTTCTAGTCAAACCACTCTTGAAACCGCCCAAAAAAACTTCAAATTTTCCAAAGTTAAGACCAAATTCAACCCCCCCACTCCAGTCTTCCCCGGGGTGGCGAAATTCCTCACACCCACGAGGTCAAATTACCAAAAAGCCCTTGAGACGGAGGTTGGACTCTTTTCTACTTTCTCTGCTGCTGCCCTGCCGTAGACTGTGGTACAGGTTTCTTTCTTTCAGGCTCCCATACGCCACACGTACCAACTAAACACGACTCCAACAACCTCAGCATTTGCACGTGCGACAGGTGGTCCATAGACAAACAGTCGCCGGCACTCCGATTCCGCCCCATCTGAAGCAGAAGATCAGATCCGTTCACCACGTTATCGCCGTCAGATAATACTTTAAGCTCCTGCTCAGATCATCCGATTGAATGAAATGGAATATGATTTCCCATACCTAAAAAATGTTTCCCAATTTTAATGCTATGTTTTATAAATTTTATAAAATCCTTCATTTTTCAATAAATAAAATTTCTTACATCTTAATATAATTTTTCGTTCTCAGTACACATTAACTGGCTCTCAAAGCCCATTCCTAACAGGGCCCTTTACTTTTCTCCATGCAGGCTGCTAATAATCGCGACATCTGGATTTACAGGCGCGCGAATCTGCAAACATTGGATCCGGAATTTCAGATGCTAATAACAGTCGCATTTACGTAAACATAACGCCTTATTCGTTTCCGGAACTAGCGAGGATCTGAAAGGAAATGACAGATAGGATAGCGTCCAAAAAGACGAGTATCGGGTCGCTAGGGAAAAAATGACAAGAGGAGAGAGTGGAACTGTGGAATGCAATGGAGTTAAGGGTTGTCTTTTTTAATTGGGCCACATTTCGTTGTATGGGCGGAAACTTTCGGGTTCAATGGGATTGAGAACTGATTCCGAAGTCCGGTAAACCCGCTTCGGAAATACTAACCAATCATGTAACCTCTTACGGTGCATGCATGGGGATGAATTCGCAGGAGAAATTGAATGTCTTGTTCATGTATTAAACTAAAAAATAGTACTGAAAATTAAAAAAAAAAAAAAATTAAAAATGAGAATTTCATCTCGCTATTATCTTATTTTATCTAATTGGATACCCTTTAATGCTTCAAGCAATCTGGATGAGAGAAGCCATCAAGGTATTTTTCTTCTGCCAGTGGAAAGAAACATTGGAGAACCTTAAAGCCAGTTTCAGGTATTCAACTTGGTGAAATGAGATTAAAATTTGAATGCTAAGAGTGGATGAGGATGAGCTTTTTTTTAATTAGAAATGAAGATGAGTTATTGTTTATAGGGAAATAGGAAAGTAGAATGATATGTATTAAAAAATAAGAGACGGTACTGCAAAGTGCAAACGAGAATTTAAAAAAAGAAACGTCCTGTCGCGCTCTCTTCCTGTTATAACCATAGAAATAAAATAATATTTTTTTTATAAATTTATGTTTGCCGGTCCATCAGTTGCGCCTGACCGCCATTTGTGACTAGGCAAAAAAAATATTTTTTTAATTTGTTTATAAAATAGTTAATTCAACTATATATAATTCATAAATCAATTTTTATCATTTTAAAGATGTTTGTATGTTTTCCAAATTTCAAACATAAGAACATTTTAGTAATCATTTGAAATTAATAAATACATGTATATCATATTCGAAAATAATAAAACTTAAAAATGACTAAAATAATTATATATTTTGAATTTTTTAAATATATATAAACGTCTTCAAAATCAATAACGCTTTATTTACGGAATAATGCACATATAACTGTTTTACAATAAATAAAAAAGTTATATTTTTGACCAGTCAAAAATGACTCTTAAAAGATATTGATACTTTATGTAGGTTATATATTTCAATCAAAATTAATTGGCAATTTGGCTCGGCAAATGATCATTTCATATTGGTTCGAAAAATACATTTTTTGTTTTTATAAATTTTTAGTAAAATTATTAATCTAGACTTATTTAATATACAAACTAAGTTTTATTATTTTTGGGTATGTAAATATATTTATTTTGAAATTTTAAATACTAAATACTTCCGTACTCAAAAAAAATACTAAATGCTCCTGAAATTTTGGTATGTGTATATATTTAGTATTTAAAATTTTAAAAATAAATGTATACATTTTTTCAAAATAAATCCATCAGATCCTTCTTGTCGAAAAAATGATAAATCTTAATCTATAAATTAAAATATATGCTTAGATTAATAATTTTATAAAATTTTAAAATATATGTTTTATGAACAGCTCCATGATTGGGCACTGCGATCGCTACTTATTCCTGCAAAAAACTGCACGTTATGGTGAGGTGGCGACGAAGCGAAAGCCATGCGCCTCCTGGCTGGCAATCGCATTAATTGTCTAGTGCATGCAGGTGTAATTGTAGGCCACTGCTTTATTATCAAATCATCTTCGTTGCTACTCGCATTTACTGCTACGAGTCCAATGTCCAGTTCACATGGCTACCCCTCTTCAGCCCGGTAGTTGGTTTCTTGCAGTGGGGATTAAAACGCCAGGCTGGCCTGAACACTTTCTAAAACCCACCACCTCAACTACATTCGGCAGATTGCCATTTGCATGGTGCTGTCTTTGAAGTTTGAATTGTGTTTTTTTTTTTTAAAAAACAATAATAATAAAATAAAAACTTTAAAAATGCCTGTACAACTAGCGCAGGATAAGGGTTCACGGCTTCATGCCTTTAAGGTAAGAAGAAAAGTTACGGGGAAAAATTGTATTACAAAATTTTGAATAAGCAAAACAATAACTGGGAACAAGAAATTAATATAAAACAGATAAAATAATTATATGAAAAGATAAAAATATTAGAATGCAAACATAATAATAAAAAGCAATATAGTTATTTAACCAATACGCTAAATTACATCAAATAGTGTGTAAAGATGATAAGATTTTTTTTTACAACTCCCTAAGTGGAAATTAAGGTTCTGTTTCTTTGCACCACAAATGCTTTATTTTTTATTATTTATTCACATATTTTTACACAACAATCATATTTTTAATCATTTCTATACAATTATCTATACATATAACTTATTTATTTTAACTTTATTATTTGCAATCGTCATTTTTGTCCGTATCATATTACATTATTTTTTCTTATTTTAAAAACTTTGAAAAAATTATCTAAAATTTTTTTCATTTCCCAAACATACTCTAATTGTAAAACTTACATTTCTCACATTTATCTTTTTATTTTTTTGGATTATTCATTTTTAATTTAAGGGTGTGTTTGGTAGAAAAACATTTCTGACAAAAACTTTTCGATTTCCACAATTATTATATTTTTTTATTCTCATGCAGCTACTATACTTTTCAATTATTTATACATAACTACGCATACAATTAACCAATTTATTTTAACTTTATTTTATTTACTTCTCATTATTATCTATATCATATTACATCATTTTCTATTAATTCAAAAACTTTTACATCAAAGACTTCTTATTAAGGGTGTGTTTTGAAGTGATAAAATTTTTAATGAAAAGTTTTTTTTATAAAATTTTTTGAATTGATAGAAAATGATATGATATGATGCGATAAGGGTAATTGTGAAGAATAAAAGTAATATAGATAGGTTAGTTATATAAATAGTTGTGTAAAAATAATTGAAAAGTATCGTAGTTATATGGAAAAAATATAAAAAATAGAATAATTGTAAAGACTGAAAAGTTTTAGATGATAAAATTTTAGTTGGAAAAGTTTTTAAAATTACCAGGCACTCAGAAAAGTTTTACCACTTTCCAAACAAACACTAAGGGTGTGTTTGGTGGGGAGTAAAACTTTTCAATGAAAAATTTTTTGTATAAAAATTATCGGATTTGTATGAAATATTGCAATATGATAGGAATAATGATGAAATATAAAAAGAATAAAGTTAAATATATATATATATATTAGTTGTGCAAGTAGTTGTGTGAAAATAATTGAAAGGTAATATTAGTTTGTATAAAAAATGTGCAAAAATAATTAAAAAATATAATAGTTACAGAAGATAAAAAATTTATTTTAAATTGAAAAGTATTAGACATCAAGCACACCCTAAAATTTCAAATGTAAACACACATACTGCGGTGCAGCTGAAAGTATGCAGTGAGGACAGCCAAGGGGCATGTGTGATTTTGCCCAAGGTGAGTCAATGGCGGCATCGGTGCCCTCCTGTGAAGTTTGCAAAGCCTGCCGTAGAAGCAATCGCAGGAGTTACTTTTCGGGATCGAATAGACTTCGGATTTCGGACCATGTACAGCGCGTATTAAGTACTAACAGGAAATTAGCAATTTTTGCTGGTAGCACTTGCCAAAATTAAATATGTATATATTTTATCATTTTCGAGAAGCACTGGAGTCGGGAATGCGGCGGAAGAGGTGGCTATGCACAAGCTACAAGGACCTCGTAAAATAGAACCTCCCTCCTTTTGGTAAGTAGGTGCTATCGATGGGTTGGACATGGGAATTAGGTGACTAATCCCATCACAGGTGCATCCCACATCTACTGGCGTCGAGTGGGCTACCTCGAAAAATAGGCCATTTGACATTTGTCCCAATTTTTTACAGCCTTTCGATTATTTTCAAACGTCTCTGTCATCTCATTTTCGGGCCGTGGATTTGATTGCTGGAAAAGCCTTGCTACGGCCCATTGTCTTTATCGGGTCCACTGTTATCAGAAACATCCGATCATTTTCCACAAAAATCAGCAAAGGGGAGATTCCATCGTTATTTTTATTTTATTTATCGTTATGAACATTTGTCAGGTAACGGCCTGTCCAAATCTCTGTTGGCCAGACACGTTGGCCTCTACCTAAATCGGACGGTGACCAGTAACCACTGGCTAGCCGTTTAGATAAGACGATAGATTGGGCATATTCGGTCTTTAAATGGCCCAGGCCCGCCACTCACAGGCTAGTCTAAGCCCGCGTTACCGTTTCTCCCCGTCACGGATGCCCGTCAAATACAGGCCCAACTGCTTCGGACCATGAAAAAATGGAAATGCCTGATGATGAGGAGCTGTTCTCACATGTCACGCATGTCGTTGGTTGCTGAGTGCGTCGGGTTGTGGGAGACAAAAGCCTTGGATTGCATGATATAACATGATATCCTCGAGCTTGATCTACCAACTGTTGCACCTGCACCTCCCCACCACTTCATGTATGCATTTTCATCGTAAAATGGAAATCGATATTACTATATATATAAAAAAAATCAATACCTGAGCACCTAAATAAGATAAATCTTTTCATAAAAAAAAAAAAAAGACAAATCTTCCTCGTTGACTGACCAACTAGCATCGAGAATGATAGGATCACATTTTTCGCTCCATATGAAAACTCCAAGGAAAATATTTTCGTTGGCAAATGTTTCTGTGGATGAGGTATTGGGGTTCCATGATTGAGCTGGTGCTTCTTGTTATTAGAATTTCTTCCATGCCATTGCACCAATATCACAACGGACAGGATGCGGCAGGCATGCTTGGTCTGGGGCCACAACGAGTGGTTCTGTGAGCGAAAAACAGCATGCGTGTTTTCCCAGAGGCATGCACGGCTCCAACTGATAAAGACATCCAAGCTGGAAACGAGACGCATCTTCGCATATGCCCTCGCGTGCGTTGGGAAATGCATTTAAGGGAGAGTATTAGGTTATTCCGCGTCAACTGTGAAAGTGGTTGCGTGTGTAGTCATAAATACGAGGAAAAGTTCTCTTACGTTAGCTGTTTGGGTTTAGAATACTAATAAGCATTCAATAATTGATATTAAAGTCCAAATTTAAATAAGTTCACCGGAGAGTTGAGACAACCGACGTTAAGGTAAGTGTATTAGATTTATAAATTAAGTTTTACTATTTTTGAATATTTTTAAGTATTTTTAATTTTTTTTAAACATACTAACATTGTCGTAATTTTGAGATGATAGAAACTTTTAACATGTTTGTATATAAAAAATTTAAAAATATGCTTTTTATGCCAACCTAAGAGGATCAGCCCCTATGTATAAAATACCAATAAAAAATAATTTATTTATGATAAAAATCCACAAAATCCCAAGTTAACATCTAAAGGCATATTCCAGTTTATTCAATAGGTTCGTATTCAATAGGTTCGAAAACGATGCGAATAAGATGGAAAAAATTTCATTTATAAAATAATTAATTTTAATTTTCATATTTTTACATTCTAATGTAATTTTTTACATTTTAATATTAATTTTTACCATCTCGATAAATACCATTACATTGTAATTATATTTCTTCATCCCATTGGAAACTCTTGATACTTTGAAACAACTTTATAATTTCATAATATTCTAAAACTCTCATACGGAGATTTAAATAATTTTCTAAACGTATACTTATATTTTAGAGTCTAAAAAATTTTATCCACTTGCAACTCTAAGCCATGAATTTTAGTATTTAAAGAACAACGAATAAAGTCGTACGAATTCCCTTTTGGTAGGACTGTATATATAAAAACTAACCCTTTCTTAAATGCTAATAATTATATTTAAAGAATTATAGGATCAAACACGGCGACAGTCCGAGACGTGCATCTCAAAATTTTCGATAGATTTCAAAACTACAAGTTCGATGTCTGCTGAGCTAAAACGATCAGTTTATTTTAGCACAGGGGAATTCTTGGGCAATGATCAATTTTCGTCCGCTAGCTGCGTGCTGCTAGGAGTGTTAATGGTCATGACCAATTTATCAACTCGTGTTATAAATGAGTTTGGGTTGAGATTTTTGAATAAATGAGTTATGATCCGCCAACCCGTTTAACCGTTTAATTAAATAAATAAATTATGGTTAAAATTTCATAACTCGTCAACCCGTTTATTAACTCATTTAACTCATATAACATGTTCAACCCGTTTAATTCGTTAAACTCATTTAACTCGCTTAACTCATGAAAGTTTTATATATATGCCTGTACATCTCTTGTTATTTTCTCTCTCTTTAAGTCTTCCTCAAATTACCTAATTTTCATTTTTCTACTGCTGCCCTACTACCATTTTCCCGTTACTATCTTATTTTCATTTCCTCTACGCCGAAAACACTCTCTCATCTCTCCCTGCAAGATCATTATCTACTAGAGTCTAGACTTTTAAGTTATTTGCTATACAACCCGTGAACAATCCACAAACCCGTTTATTAAATAGGTTGTGAATGGATTAGTGTTGAGGTTTTTAAAATGGGTTAATAAACGGATTAGAGATGAGATGTTTTAAATAAGTTAGGATTAGGATTAAACTCCAATCTGTCCAACCCGATCCGTTAACACTTCTACATGTTGCTTGCAACAAAACACCAGCTCCATATGATTTGTAACCGGGCATGAAAATCATACCGGAACCGCTCTACAGTATTTTGGATCGTCCAACCATTAAAAACCTGTTTGATCAATAGATTTAAATCACTAATTCAAAGCGAGAAGAGTGATATATTCGTCTCTTGTGATGGCCCGGTGCTCCCTAATGCACCTGATCACCCTCCTGTGATGGCCACGTCAGGTCTTAGCATTTTGTTGGCTTTCCGCCGCATCTTAACTCACCTTTTTAAAGCCGCGCGTGAAGACTCTGGGGTCTCTTCGCCATGTCGACGGTCCACCTAGAGCTGAAATGAGCATCCGAGGCGATGCGCCCGGCACCAGCAACGCCGCGAGGAATCATGGCGAATGATTTTTCTGTTTCCAAGCTCGATTTCTGAGGGAGAAAAAAAGGCGCATCCAGAAAGCTGGTGGGCAGCTCGAGCTGCTAAAATGCGCATGTCTTGAGGTCTCACCTGCTTCTTCCTCGAGTGATTGACATCATCTTCTGCTCTCCCTCTCAGAGGCAGAAAAACAAGTCAAGGCAGGTAGATTTCCTCTTGGACTCTTTCCAACGTCTGATTTTTGAAGGAAAAGGGCTCAGAGGCGTATCCTGTAAGAATGCTTTTGACCGTTACACGACAGTCTCAAGATCAGTTTCGAAAGCTGTTTGTAACTTTTTCCTTCTTCTCTTCTCGGAACTGTTTTAGTCCATGCAAAAAAAGAAGGAAAAAAATGGTTTTTTAAAATTTATTTAGTTGTTGATATTGCGTAGAAACTAGAATCGTCCCTTACTTTGAATTTGTTTTGGGTGAAGCAGCGGTTGAAAGAAATCAAGAAAAATGGAGCTACATTTCGTTTCTCGTATTTTCAGCCTCCATTCTGTTCTGTATTTTAAAATTCTTTTTGGTTGGTAAGGCGGAATTGAAAACTGAGATTTCAATTCTCTTTTCGGCTATTTTGTGAGGTCTACATGCATTTCTTTTATTGGCTACTGCGTGAATTTATGAAACTATAAAAATAGAGCTGCATCGGTTTCTTACCTTCTTCGCCTGTGTGGTGGAGAAGGAAGTAGAATTTTCAGTCGGGTTTCCTTCGGTTTTCTGTAAAAAAATCGGATGCATATGGATAAGACCGGTGGAGGTGGAGAAAACGAATCGTTGGGTTTGAATTCCTTGTTCTTTAGCTGAATGAACGAGGAAATTAAAGCTTGCACTGGGTTTTTCCTCTCATTGCTTGATTTGTAAGCTAAAGGAGAAAAAGCATCTCTTTTGTGTGGTTTCTTTGATTGAGCTAGATTGGATACTATGGTATTGTCTATTTTAGTCTCACGTCAATTTCTTCTGATGAATTTACCAAATAGTGCTGCATTTGGGAATTGTAACTGGTACTGAACAGCGGACATGCTAGGCTAGGAAGTAGAAGCTCTTCTTTACTCTTGTAGTGTGACCTAAACCTTAATGCAGGTTATAATCCAGGAGAGGAAGTTGGAACTGGTTTTCTTGTTTGATAGAGAAGATGTAACGACATTGACAAGGGCTTCATTGGTTTTCTTCCTTTGAGTACGGAGGGCAGTTTTTGGTCAACAAAGTAGAAGAAATAAGCTAGTTTTGGAGGTTTACAACATTCCCAGTTTATATAAAATAGTCTGGCAAAAAGAAGAATTTCTTCTTTGTTATTTGAATTTTTCCCTTAGGTGGTTTAAATTCTTCCTAGAGAAGGAAATGGGGTGTGTTGGTTCAAAGATTCAAAAGGAAGAGGCCATATGGAGATGTAAGGAGAGAAAGAAGCTGATGAAGCAGTTACTATGCATTCGACGTGAATTCGCTGCTGCCCAGCTTGCATATGTACGAGCTTTGAAGGATACAGGAGCGACCCTTAGGCAATTTACTGAAGTAGAATCACTAGATCTAGAAAACATTCCTTTTAGCATGCCATTGCCTCCCTCTCCACCCCCTCCATTTTCCCCTCCACCGCCTCCTCCACCTCCTTTTAGTCCTGATGCTCGGATAATTAGCAATGTCCAAAAGGGAGAAATCCACCAAGAAGAATGTATTGAACTTGATGATGATAGCTGTTGCACTCCACCTCCCCCACCGCCTCCTGTTGATGGCTCCACCTGGGATTGGGAACCACACAGTAAGAAGAAAAAAGAGGAAGATAGTGAACAAGTCGAGGACGATGAAGATGAAGATTGGGCAGAAACCAATACAGAATTTGATGAAGAAAAAGAAACAGCTGAATACAGCATGGCATTGGCAATATTACAAAAGAAGTCTCCAGTTGGAGAACTGCTGGATGATGTGTCGTCTGTTGTGAGCTGGAAAACAAAAGATATGGCAGATAAGGGGAGGGTCGTTTGGAGGAGCAAGAAGACATTGGCCAGCCTGGTCAAGGAGCTGGATGAATATTTCTTAAAAGCTTCGGCAGGAGTGAAGGAAATTAGTGTGATTTTGGAAGCTAATGATGGGTGGCATCATCCTCACTATTTTGGAGAAAGAGGTATATTTCTATTCTATCGTTCAATTCAGCTCATTTAGATGTAAATCTTGCTGCAGGAACCCCCAAAAAAAGGAAAATAAATTTCTACTTGAAAATAGTGAGGAAAGCTAATAGGAGGCACTTGCATGAATTATTGATTTCATATATCCTAATTTAGAATATGTTCATGATCCGGGATCCTCATGAGGTGGGCTCTCTATTTCCACTGTTCCATTGTGCTGCTCGAAGCATGTTTCGAGTGCATACCTGATTATTAGGGTTATCCGAGCTAACGGCCAGGACTGCATCACCTTATGAACATCTTACATTCTAGCTATTTTTCCATGCAGTCATCTGTGGAGGTGCCTTTGTTTGGCCCTTTAAGTTATGTTTCTTGAAGTTGCACTCCCAAATCAAGTTCATAGCCCACTTTTTGCATAGAACTAGCTTTCAATTGGACAGTGGTGATTGAGTCAGTTATTTGCTGAATCATTAGCCACTAACTTCTAGGTCATTGATTGGTTGGAAAACCCTTAAAAGCATGCAATCATGTTCCCACTGGCTCAAGTCATAGGCCCCAAGCACAGTTCCTAAAAACGACAATTGTTTTTTATTTTTTTTGAAGATAAATATTGTATCTAAGATACGACAGCTGCCACTTACTATAATTTGCTTATAGCAAATTTGAGAATCGGTGGGCATCCAAGATTCCAATGAGCATGTTGCTTGATTTATGATGACAATTTGACATACCATCTCCATTCAGAGATCCTGCGGTGCCCAAAACACAACTGATGTAGATTAAGCATGGTCTAAAATGTGCTTCCAGAAGCTTTGGAATGTTAAATTTGATGATTAAGAGAAGAAAAAATAAAGGAAGAAATGGGAAACAGGAAATTCTAGTTAATCTATCTTGCAGAAACAACACCCTCCAGTTAAAGACACTTAAGGAGCTCTTATCCAAAAAAAAAAGAGCTTGAAAATACCCTATCTATACCATTCTGCCTAACATTGGGCCAGGACCACGGAGTATGTTGATCTCTCTATAACCGTCCATTCTTGAGCAATCTCCTTACCCATATACGAATGCCCTTTTATCATCAATTTAACGAGATGTTGTAAGAAATTTTTCATTAAAGCTTAACGTACTTCCATCCCATTTATATTTGCGGAATTTCTAGGGGAGTGGTTCAGGGTGCCCCACGCAGGAGTGATTTAGCAAAACTTATTAATTGGCAAACTATAACAATCCAATTGGTGTGGGTTTTCCATCAAACCGAATTTACTCCCTCATTTCCCTTGCCAGTGGTTTTAGTTATTCCTCAACTCTATGATTCAGTTGCTGTGATCACCTTGTCTTCCAGTTTACACATTCACCTACCAATGCAATTGTGTCAAACCATTTTTTGGTTGTTCACATGACTGTCGCGGATTCATGATACAGTTGTGTCCTGTTTACAGGGAAGAGCTGCAAGTCTGCAAAGGTTTTCAGTGCCTTATCATGGAGTTGGTCTTCGAAATCTCTTCATGCTAGTAGAGATGCTGTTGCATTTCATAGTAATGATGATGGCAACAATTCTGGTGGACTTTGTACCACACTGCAGAAACTTTATGCTCAGGAGCAAAGGCTCTATGAGGAAATTAAGGTAACAGCAGCCAACAGTCTCCTGCCTTCAGCAATGTTAACTTTTTATTGGTTCAATGGTAGGATGGAAATTAACAACTAAGAAGAGATGATAGTTATCTCTCAACTTGAAAGAAAGACCAAAACTGGTGGAATGAAACTTTAGAACTTGGTCCAGCTGCTTGCCGACACTGGAAGTTTTTGTTCTATAAACCACAGGCTTGCTGAAGAGTTGAGTAGACTGTCCGCATGCAGTTGGACAGTATGCATCCATCTTATCTGTTGCTATGGCTGTTGGCTTTTGGCTCTGAGGAACCATCCTGTTATCATACTGTACCATTTGATGGTACATTTCCATTGCGTAATTAAGTTGCAAAACAACCTAATGAAAGGATCTGCTATGTACTAAGAATGGACTTAAAAGCACTCTGCTTGATGAGCACACTATACAAAGAGGGCTGGTACAAATGATGATGAGGTAATTGTATGAAACTAATGAGGATATGGAGTGCATCTGGAACTATGTTTGTTCCTTTGTGAAATTGGTGGTATGCCTGGTTCTAGTTTTTGCCACCCAAGATTACCTTTGCATGGTTTTGATCATATGCTATGGCAGGTCTACAAGTCTATAGCAGAATGAGGATTGCAAAGCATCCTATTAATTTTATGGAAACACATTTGGAAAAATTACTGAAAGTAACCACTCCCCTTCCAGTGGTTAATTGGATGAAAATCAATTTATAATCGCAGTTTTTACTTATTAGGTTTACCCTTTGCATATTTTCAATCATGTGCCATGGTGGGTTTAGACGTTTATAGCATGGAGCCAAGGACGCTGAGGGTTTGGTAGCATTCTATTAATTTTATAGGAAATGCTTATGGTTTTTTTTTTTTTTAAATATATATTCTGGCCAATTTTTGCTTCATATCATGCGGTTATAGAAAGATCGCCGAGAATGACCATTTCTCTTGTCGTAGTTGATCAATGATGTCAATTCTGTAATCTGTCTCTCCAATGATGGATGGCGTATATAGTTTTCAAGCCTTGGTTCCTGCATGGGTGGAGCAACAGCCTTGTTATCTGGGCAGGCAATGTAAATGAAACCATATGGATGACTTTGCCTCAGCAATTGTTTTTATGGAGCAACCAAATGTGCCATTTAGCGGAATATACATTAATGGTCCCCATTCAATGGAAAGTGGTAGATTTTGGAATATCTCATGCACTTGGATAGTTTTCTGTGAATTCCCGTCATAAGCGATCATTGCCTAGCTCACCATGTGGATCATTAGGATGCAGAACATACGTTTTTTTTTTTTTTTGGCCCCCTCAATTCAATAGAAGGATTCATAATAGCCGGTGAAACTCATATTATACATTCATGGCACTGCAGCATATTCTTGCCTTGCGGTTTTAATTGCCTCTTCTAAATACATGGCACAGGAGGAAGCGGTTTTGAAATGCCAGCTCGAGACGAAAACCAAATTACTGCAAAAACTTGAAGGAGGGGACCAGGACTGGATGAAAATTGAAAGAGCCCGCTTATGTGTTGAGAATTTACAGGCTGAGATCATGAGTTTGCAAGAATCAATTAATAGAACTTGTTCATCAATATTGACTTTCAGGGATGAAGAGTTGCAGTCACAGCTAGTGGACTTATCATTTGGGTAACCATACAGATGCACTGTTCATCTGAAATGTGTTGATTTGTTCTTTTAATTTTTCACATTTAGCCTTAATCAGCATCTGCAAACCTTCCACTCATCAGCCAACCATTAATGGGGCAATCCTAGGCATTCAAATGGTAGTTTGTTGATTTTTTCTGCATTTTTATATTATCTGGATAGTCCATCATAGAAATTTTGCCTATTGGCCATTCTTAAGGTTGCAAGTGGGTTTGAGTTCAACCACTACCTACTGAACCCAGCCTGTTTTCAACTGGGCTAGGGTTGTAGCATTGATAATTTAGATTGGAAATTCCAGGTTTAACCAAGTCAATTTTCAAGTCAGGTTGGGCTAGGGTTATAAACTGAACTCACCCATAGCTTTGATATCACTGGAAATATTTAGAGCCCATGCCTTTTTATAAAGCGCAACCTTTTAGCAACCTTTGCTCTGCATGATGACTACAGATTCTGCATTTCATTTGGATGTTGGCCTGTAAAGGTGGCCAAATCAGATTATCTTATAAAACGTTAGCAACCTTTTATAAAATTGAACTCTAGTTGTAATTATCTTAAGGAGGGAAAATTCTTTGAATTTTCAACTCCATTAGATTGCCAAATCAGATTCCCTTGCACTGAAAGAAAGACCAAGTGCTTTATTGGTTCATTCGTTTAATCTGAGGAAGTCTGGTTAACATGCTGTGTTATTGGAGCCCTCGCACAAACACACGAAAGAAAGAAATAAGGAAAAACGTAATATATTCCTGTTGAGTATATGTACATGCCTTGGCTCCACAAGCTCCTGTATTTGAAAACCATCATTTGTGTTTTGCATGTGTGTTGACCATTAGTGTAGTTTTCAAACCTCTATTTTTAAGAAGGGAAATAAAAGGAATTTAGCATTTATATCATTAAGCCTTAAGGAGATCTCCTGATATGGGCCTGTCTTTGTAAAATGAGGTCCCAGAGTGACAACCTGGAGCACTTTTCCATGAGAATATCTGAATTTACTGAGTAATTCCCCACATCACATTTCTGTTTGTTGAGGATTATGAGGGATCTGTGATGGTAGAACAAGGTCGTGTGTTCTCCTCTGATTTGGTTCTGGTTTCCTTTTTCCAGGCTAATGCAGATGTGGAGAACAATGTATGATTGCCATGAAGTTCAGAACCACATTGCCCTGCAGTTGCAGCTTCTTAATAATCATCCAGGCACAGACCCCACAAGCGAATTCCATCGCAAGTCTACAATTCAGCTTGAAGCAGAGGTCAATACTTGGCATAATGCCTTGGGCAACCTCCTCAGATGCCAATGCGAGTTTGTAGACTCACTCAACCGGTGGGTCAGGCTAACTGACTGCCTTTATGGCAACCAGCCACTTGTTCCTTCTTCTGGTATCCTCTCCTTCTGTGAAGAATGGCAGGTCAATCTTGAAAGATTGCCTGATAAGGTACTCATATACATCCATGTGATAATATCTAGACCAGCATTCTGCATACTGGTGTCATTTGCAAGACAAAAAATAAGTATCATCCAGGAACTGGGGAAGAAAATATTGAAGAAAACAGAATCAATGTGTGGTGGGCAACATTGTTGAATGTTGACAACATTGTCATTTGCCACTTCCCAGTTTGTCTTTGTTTATCGCCATTTATCACAATTTATCTCGGATAATATGTCCAATTTAGCATTTTCATTGTGCTGCTTTCCTTTTCCTTTCTTGAGTCCTTCCCATGGAGTAAATCATCAGGAAAAGAAAACTATTATACATCTATTTGGATTGGGGCTAGCCTGACAATTATGCTGTGTAATTCAGATGTGGAAATAGTGACTAGGATGGCATCCAGGGGACACTCATCCTCTTTTTCTTATCATAAGGTTTATCTCCTTCCAATATGTGGAATGTTCTTATTAGGAAATTGACTCTAACAGGTTGCTTCTGAGGCCATCAAAGGTTTTGCATCTGCTATCCACTCCATAATCTTACAGCATGCTGAAGAACACAAACTTCGGGCGAAGACTGACCGGCTCGAGAAGAGGTGGGATAAGGAATTGAAATCTTTATGCAGGAAGGAGGAGGATTTTGATAGAGATCCAAATACCACTGCATCAAGCCTGAGTATGAACCATCCATTGGTGATCAAACGTGCAAAAACAGATGCCTTCAAGAAGAGGGTGGAGGAAGAGAAGTCCAAGTATGTGAACTCTGTTCAAGTTAGTGGGGCCATGACGCTAAGCATTCTGCAGAAAAGTCTCCCTAATATTTTTGGGGCCATGTCACTATTTGCAAGTTCATGTGCACGAGCGTTTGAGTTGGTCCATGGAGGTGCCAGGGCCTCAAGTTCCCACAATGATGGCACACCCTGCTGAAAATGGATCGATGGTTAGGCTCTGATGTCTTCTTTCTTTTAGTTTGTTCAGGTTAGTGCTTAAAGAATGAAATGTTAGCTCATCCTCTGAGACAATCAGGCCTACCCAAGACATTAGCAACTCTAAGCCTGAGATCAAAAGTTTTTTTTTTTTTCCTGAAAAAAAAAACATAAGTTATTCCATTTTCTCATTTGCAAGGAACAAAGTTCCTGGGAATGGGTGACTGGACCTAGTTGCTTTTATTCAAACTCATTGGACTCCACTAAATAGTTGGATATAAATGAATGGATGGTAGGGTGGTGAAGTGTTTTTGGTAGATTGACTGCGAATTTTCACGAACAGGATTCTCATTCAGAGTCTGGTTCGTTGATATGAGGGCATGTGCGGCTCCTGCACAATACAAATAATTTAGCTCTGGATTTCTAGTTATGGCTTATTGTGTTTCTGACCTTATCTGGAGGCTTGCCCTCAGTCAATTTTTAGTTTTAAACTTGACTTGAGGAAGTCCCAAGCCGGTGGATATTCAGAAGAAATCCGGGTGCTGGGTTATGCATGGAGCATCTTATGGCCTTTTTAGCCATCTTCCAAGCGTTCTTGTTACAGGGTTATGCATTGCTGTTGCTAATTTCATTTACATCTTTGGCAGTGGTTCTCCGGCATGACAAAGCTGTTGGCGGATGGACGCCACTGCAGACTGCTGCTGTAAAAACAACTGTTCTGCCATCCAGGTCTGCAAGTAACAGTTCGCCCGGCCCATTTGCACACTTTGACGATATTACAGCAGAGGACCTTCAGTTGGGTACACGTCATGAAATTTCATGGAACTCGAACAGAGATGTGCAGTCTTGCATAGGATGCATGCATTGGTGCTTTGAGCAAACGCGATGTGTATTTAGAGGGGAAAAAAAAAGCTTGTTTTGTTCTTTTTTCGTGTATGTCTGTCCGTTACCACCACAACGAGTGAGTCTTTTCCACCCCGCTGGCTGTCATGCATCAGTGTTCAGTAGGACACTGCGTCAAGCAATTATGAAGGCAAACCTGTTTGAAGAAGAAAGGCTGCGTTGGACAAAAGAAAAGACGAGGGGAGGAGGTAGTGCACGCACAGTTGAGTCGGGGCAGCACGGCAGCCAACAACACTCCGCCCGATGCTCCAGTTGCTTATCGCAGAGTGGCGAGGTGGGCCTCACGTTGTCCATCGCACCCCACATTAGAAGTGCCTTGCTAGAATTCAAATGAGGCAGACAGGACGGGCTGAAGCAGCAGATCATGCCATAAAAGAAAAGAAATCCCAAGGAGGATCTCCTATCTCGAGGACAAAATTGCATGTGACATCTTGAAATTGAAGATTAATTAGAAAGAAATATGCAACATTAATCCTCTAATTACAAAGCGAAGCTGCTAACTCAAAAAAAAAAAAAAGAAAAAAAGAAAAAAATCTCAATAGGCTCAGCTTCTTATTTTACACGCTACGACGCATGCATCATAGAAATAGAAGCGGGCACAGCGTCATCAGGTATATCAGTAGTATAAGCCCGAGTAGGTCTTGCGAGGCAGAGCGTCCGAGCCTCAGCGGTGGGGAGGAGGATGCAGCCGGCCTGAAGGGAGACCCGGAAAAAAAAAAAAAAAACCTTCATATCTCTGCCGTCGATAATCCCACAGAGAGCATGCCAATCTTCTAAAACTTATTAACATAAATGCAGCTAACCGTAAAAGAAAAACATACATACCCTGATGTCGGATAAGCACATGATCCATAGCCTGCACAAATGCAATACAGGAACGCCACGAAAATTAATGATATTGCTTGGATCATTTTGTACAACGTGTTGGTAGAAAGAGTTAAAAAAAGAGCGGGGTGTGGTGGGGCTTGAAGATTGTTACTTGGATCTCTCCTCGTTAAAGTGGCAGTCCCGCCAAAATTGCAGGCAATATCGGAGTCCCCGTTCTGCTGGTAGTAGCTGTTGAATGCGAAGGATGCATGGGAGAGCAGACTGTCGGGCTCATAGCACGCTCCACCCTTCTGTATGGGAGAGCAATCGGCCATTCCCAGCCCACATGCCCAGTCCAATGCGTTCTGCAGGTCTGCCTGAGACGCCCCAGCCAGGGCCACGCACCACGTTGTTCCATCCAGGAATGTGGTGTTTCCTTCGGGGGGAGAAAGGGTGGTGATTGGCACTGTTGACTCTGCTTTCTCCAGGACTCCTTCAATCGCCGAAGCTGGAAGGAAACAGTTTTGTCAGTGCAAAGCAAACACATGGATGTATCAGATCCACCAACAGTTGCAAAGAGCATGCGTGACGGAGCTACGCCTATTAAAAATGGGAAGTGAATCATTTTCTTCTCGTATGCACTCCTGATTTTATATCTAACATTTATTTCCATGCACCCTTCTGGCTGATGTAACGTTTACCAACATTCTTCAATTATTCAAGCATTCCAACATGAGGGCGGAGATCACCCATGTTCTTAGGTATTTTTACTTTTAGCTTTTTTTCTTGCCGATTCCGTTTTTCTGATTCTAGATTTAGAAGAAGAGAGTTGCTTTCATCTTCAATGGGTATTTGGGAACTAAAAATTTCGCAAATAAACAAAAATGGGCCCCACAGACGAGATGCATCCAAATGGTTGGTTATTTGGAGGACCAACAGATCAAAACTTTGAACAGGTAACATGCATATCGTCAACAGAATTCAGAAGTATAAAATAATATAAAATATAAGAAACTTATTGTTTGTTGTTTGTCGTTTGTCGTCCAAGTTCCAACCACCGGATTTCTTAGAGCTGCGAACGGACAGCGATTTGCTTCACTGCAATGAACATGTAAAGAAGTCCGGAGGACTGAGCAAGGCGAAGTCCAACATAGTCGTTTGTTTATAGAGCATTTTGGCCCCACAAGGAGACAGGCAACATTTAATAAATGAAAAATGGGTACTAGAAGGAAGAAAAAAACTAGTATGGAGCAATCCAGCGCCAATGAAAGTATGCAGATGAATGGGAACAATTTCCTGCAGATATCGGTAATAAAAAAATGATACCCATGAGAAATCTTGTGCGACTGTCATGTTTACTTCGAGACTTTGGCAGTGTTGGGAAATATTGAACAAAAGTTGCAAAACATGTAGCTAGGCAACATACTCTGCTTTTAAATGTTTTATAAACTAGAGAACCTACATAAGAATTTCCAACATGAGTTAATGGAATGAGAGAGAGAGAGAGAGAGATCAGCAACCGGAACAGCCGAAGAAAGAGAAGCGGGAACTGAGAGAGAAGCACATACCCAAGTAACATTCCACCACTAAAAGACTCTGGAAAATCCATAGTTTCTTTCGCGTGCAAGCCATTTCTCTCTATTTCTCAAGTCCTAAACACAACCTCTCTCTCTCTCTCCCCGTCTGAATTCTGAAAAAGCCTTGAGAATGACACATACGAGCTTCACTTTTTTTAATGTCGAGGGAAAATCTCGAACGTGTAACTCGAATTATAACGCATGCACATTTTCGCCATTTATCGGAGCCAGCTATTTTGCGGGAGGTCATAAATGAGATTTGATTGATTTACACTTTTAAAATCCTCCTCTTGATTCTTGAACAGTGGCTTTATTCTTCTTATTAGCCATTTGTTGCATGTTATTCCACCCACGTGTAAGACATCATTGTTACAAACTTCCTAGTTGAGAAATCTAATTTCCTATTTTACTATTATATATATTTTTAAATATTTTCTTTCTGGTTTCCTTTCACACCTCATTATCAAGTGGGCTTTCCTACCTCTCCTCAGCACAATTTTTAAAAAATACTTTTACATTTAATTGTTTAACTATTATACTTTTATTTTAACTCTTATATTTTAATTATTTTTTACATAACTACCTTATTATTTTCACTTTACTCGTGTTTATTACATCATTTTCATTTTTAAAAATTGTTTATTTTCTACTTTCTAACTTCCCTCGCTGTTTTTGTTAAGGAATGATACATAATCTTTTTGGAAAATTTTGCTAATATTTCGGAAACATTTGACTAATATTGCTTCCGTTTTGCTAAATTTATTGATACTACAAATATGCCTACAAAGCTTATATGAAATTACAAGTGTCTCTTCTATTATAACACCATTAAAATTTTATACAAAATGATTAGTAACTTTTAAGCCAAATGATACATTTACAATTTTTGCAAATATTATAAGCATATTTACAAAAATATCTAAATAATAATATATAAAAATATATAAAATAGTGAAATAGCAAAGATGTCTACAATATTTTAAAAATTGCAAGTGTATCATTTGACTTAAAAGACATTATGTTATTTTATATGAAATTCTAACAATGTCCTAATGGAAGAGACTTGTTTGTAATTTCATGCAAATTTTGTAAATATATTTACAATATCGGTAAACTTAGAGACATGAATGTAATATTTGTCAAACTTTATTGTTATATTTACAAAAATTCCTTCTTTTAAAAAAATATTTCTTAGGGATTTAATTGGGAAGTAATAAAATTTTTAGATAGAAATTTTTATGACAAATAATTAAAAATAAAATAGTCCTATAAAGTAACATTTTTTGAATTGAATTTTTTTTGTGTAGCTAAGATGCCCTAAATTTGAGTAGTAAAACGGTGGAGTTGGGAATGGGCTGTTGAGTACATGTACTAGCTTAATTGTGCCGTACAAGCCAAGCAATTGGATTCTAATTGTTCGTTCTTTTTCAGATAATCTCTTTATTTTATTTTATATTTTTCTTTTTTCTCCCTTTCCCCTTTTTCTGAAGATCGAATTTGTAGGATGTGGCTGAAATTCTTTTGAAAATAGGAAAAGGAATGGTGGCCATTTCTAGTACCAGGACAACAACATCTATCATCAGCGTGCTCTGCCACCCTTTCTTTTTCTTGTGGATCAAGAGAAGAACCAGGCACAATTGCTTTTTAATTTCCAGAAGAATCACAACAATCATAGGTGGGTCACAAATGGGAACATATCCCATGTTTCCATTATCCTAATTTATTCTGCTTCAAATGAATACCATATTTTCATTAAATTTATTTCGCTTACTACTACCTTTTTTTTTTAATGGAGGATGGAGGAGTTTTTTTAGATGCACAATTCATGAAATTAATTATATTCAGTATGAACTGATTTCACATTTTTAGGACGGTATTTTCAATTTCCAATATAATTTTTTTATATTTTCCATGTACATCATTATATTTTTTATCTCATTTTCCTGTCACATTCAAGCCTTTTAATCCACCCGACAAATCAAACCCCAGACCTAATACCCGTCACAACTATTTAAAAACAAGTCTAATAATATAACATATCGATAATGACTATTTCCCAAAGTATCCGTCCTTCTTTATAGATCTCTTTTAAATTCCTATAATTAATTTCCAGTGAAAATGAAATTTTCATTAGTATCCAACTATCCATTCAATTCACATAAATTAGAATTTTCTGCTGACATCGATTTAGACCTCGAATTACCCCATTTCAAGGAGTTGGGTGGTTTCCCGGGCCTAACATCAACGGGCTGTTTGATAATGGGTCTTCGTAAAATCCAAATCCATCTCCCAGAACCCAATGAATCATTAATGGGCTCACCAGTAACCCATCGGGCTGAAACAAATTTAAATTCGAGACCGACATTAGAATCTGGTCCGTCTTGCACTTTTGCTCTCCGAGCTTTTGGCCGCGCCTGATGCTTTCGATTCACTCTCGCTTGTCTTGCCAATCAGCCAATTTTCTCTACGGCGCTGATCTGATGCCACCCGAGGTGTATTATGCACTCCTTTGCTTTTTAAAATTTAAATTATTTATTATAGGTATTTATTTCTGACATTAAAGTTACTTCGATTGAAAACTTGTATATTTAAAATTTTTTTATCTTTTGCAATCGAATATATAATTATTAAAATAAAAAATTAAATACATAATATAAATAGTTTTTATTATGTTCATGATTTTTAGAATCATAAATAAATACATGTTGATGAATGTTAAAAATGTTTAGAAACTTAAGAAAACTTTTTTTTTTGGGAAATAAAGACATGAAGGTGTGCATGCTTGGAGAGTTACATTAGATTGTAACTCTATTTTCTATCTATTTTTATTTATTTTATAATTGGCTATAAGCACGAAATTTATATTTACATAGTGTCTCATATTAATTTGTATAATATGATATTAATCAGGACAGCAACATCCCATCAATAAAGATTATATTCCTTTTTTTTTTTTGGTTCCATTTACAATATATCTTTACAACTCAATCATCCCAAGCAAATTGTTTCCTCTATGTATCATACCCAACTTCATCCGAAGGAGACAACCCTCATCAACAAATAGGAGAAGATACTCCTCCGTTCATAGTGTGATCCATCTGGAGGGAAGCCGTTGATCGCATTATGTTCCAAATTATCGAGAGTAAAAAAAATAAATTTCTAAAACAGGTTGGGGGAAAAAATAATAAATAATTAACACTCATGACCCAATGAATAGGATTTTTTACTCCGTTGATATGACACGATACGTTTGCCATACTTCTTTCCATCATTTTTTTTTATATATATAAACAAAGCCGATTTTTTAACAAAATCGATTTCTATTCCACCACATTGACATTATACATGACACTGGCATTGATATCCACAATCCGGTGATTTCTTATTCCAATTTCCAACCCAACGACCAACGGGTTCAAATCAAGGTTCGACGACCTTTTTAAAATCCACCGTCTTCTCATTCTTCGCGAACGAGTTTGGACTTTTTGGCAATCAGCGTGTGTCGAGTGTCGAGTGTCGAGTGTCGACTATCGACTATCGAGAGCGACTAGCCAAAGTAGTAACGAACAAAATACCAAAAATGTCCTCAAGCTCAGGCGTCTCTCCCTCTCCCGTCGGAAACCTGCTTGCTTTTGGGGTTCGACGCTCACGTAAACGGATGTCAACGGGCAATGCAGGGGCAAGGCAGGCTCTCGCCTCTCGGGCAGGGCGCGACGTACGGCCTGGCTCTCCTCCTCGGGCACGCCACCGATAGGTGGGGCAGGCCTATGGCCCTAGCGCTACCGCTACCCCTGCCATCAGCTCTATTCATCACACCCATCGCAGCCGTTCATTTCAGATTCCCATATCTCTTTCCTCCCAGCCAAATCCTTATCCCATCATGCAACTCTTCTAAAATCATCGAGTAATCAGCTACATGATCCTACAAGCCCACGCACACGTGCGAGGATCACGTGATAGCGCGGTAGAGTCACGTGAGTAGTGGGACTTGTGCCACCCTCCCTCTCCCTACGACCCCCTCCCTCTGTTCGTCTCCTGCGCATGAAGCTCGGTCGTAGGGCTTCTCTGCTGCTGCATTCGGACGGCCAATAAAGAATGATTTAAATAAGCAGCATTGAATGAATGACGGGTTATTACGTTATCGTGTGTCATTGATCTCAAAGCTGTCCATCTGACACGCACGGATTAATCGGGACTCTTCAACAGGTGGGCCTACTCATAGATCATTAGATGAGTATATAGATAGATAGGGCCTTTGTCAGGGACGAAGGTCAAGTGGTCGATGCAGGATTTTAATTTTAATTTATGGCACTTTTACTTTTGGACGGACATGTTAAAATTTTGAAGATTGAACCCTAGCGAGAATTTTCGGCATCGAGGGTGAAAATCGGGGAACCCAATCCAGTGCACCCGGGTGCATTCAGCCTCAATGCACCCGGGTGCACTGCACCTATTTTTTTTATTTTTTTTTGAAAATTTTTTTATACAATGGTTAATCTAGGTTTATTTAACATATGTATCAATTTTTACTATTTTTGGAGACTTTTAGATATTTTTTTTAGATTTTTTAAAATCAGTGGCATTTTCGGTAATTTAAAATTACGAAAAATGCCACTGATTTTAAAAAATCTAAAAAAAATATCTAAAAATATTCAAAAATAGTAAAAATTGATACATATGTTAAATAAACCTATATTAACAGCTTCATGAAAAAATTTTCAAAAAAAAATAAAAAAAAATAGGTGCAGTGCACCCGGGTGCATTGAGGCTGAATGCACCCGGGTGCACTGGATTGAGTTCCGAAAATCGGAGCATGTCCGGGTGTACTCAATCGTATCCCTCTGTTTACAAATTTTGTTTTATTTTACTTTCTATACTGGATTACTACAAGTTCGGTCGGATTCTCACATTTCTTTAATAGATATCAGAACAAATTTTCTTTTAGTTTCAACTTTCAAGTCGATATCACAATAAAGGTCAGCTTAAAAAAGTATATCAAAGTTTAAAAATTTATATATATATATATATATGGGAAATAATCCAGTGCATGCGACTGTACGGTGCAGTCTATGCACTGTGGGCTTCACTTGATCATAAATAAAAAATCCACCCCACCCATTGTGTTTAGAATTGTTCACTTTATTAGCATACCAATTTTCATCCAAATCCAACATGTGTGTAGTCCCCATCTTAAAATGGTGCAAAATCAACGTAATAAAATAGTTTAATGTAAATATCAAGTTTAAAGTAGTTTTTTCAATATCTAAACCGTCTAAAGTATGATTTATATATGGATAAATGAGTGTATAAAGTTTCATTACAATCTAATATATGTGGGGTCCATTTTACAGCGGACTGCACAGGATCGGATCTCTCTATATATATATATATCAATATAAACATATATCTATGATAAATTTAAATATTAAATGATTTAGTATTTTACGATTTAGTGAGTAAAACATAATTATTATAATAAAACATTAATAATTTTTTAAATAATTTTGCTTACAGCTTAACTGTGATAAATATGTATATTAACCTTAAAAAGACATTGCTATAAATTTTGAATTACAATTGAAACTACTAATTTATAAAATAATAATATTCATTTTTGTAAGATATAAACAATATAGTCAATGATAAATATCTAAATGAGATAACTTGAACAACATTTATGCAATTAAGAAATAAAAATTTATCCATATAAATAAGTTAAACTTATATCAAAATAAATTATATTCATATTAATAAGTAATAAAGTTAAACATATTTATTCAACAAAACAATATTCACATAAGTAATATAATTGATAAAATTAATTTACACATTGCGGGTCGGGGTGAGTCGGGATATAGTCAACCCGCCCCGGTACTTAGAGTTGAAACACGTGTCTAAAATCCTTACTCACCCCACCTCATTGAATCAAAATTCTTATTTCAAACCTCTATAAAACCAGGTATGGTGGAGTCACAAGTCAGCCTAACCCTATTTTTGCCCCTACTTCGCATGTAGTGTATAGGCGCTCTTCCAACTTATAAGGGTAATCTTGCTTGTAAACATTGAATAGATAGTTTATAAGGGTCAGCTTCCATATAACCCAACAAATTTCAAGATGTTGATCAATTATGAAAAATTTATTATATTCAATATCATTTGTTTATTTAGAAGAATAAATTTTATCCTGATCAAGTACGTTTTTGGTTGATATTTATTGAAAATATATATTTATATGTAAATTATAAAAAATTCTTAGATCTATACATATATATTAGAATATAATAATACTTTATATAATTGTGTTATCCACGTGAAAATGACATTTTAGATAATTTTAGATGTTGAAAGTATAATTTTAAAATTAATTTTTTATTATGTTGATTTTCAATGGGATCCATGCGCAATAATCATTGCATATAAAAAGGGTCTACAAAATATTATAAACAATATTAAATGCAACATGTAGAGTTGATTTTCCATCAACCGTCACAATATTAAAAATGGAAATAATTACATAAAATAGTTTCATAGAAGTGGGATTGAGTTTATAATAGATAGCTCCATTTATATGAACCCCTCCTTTATACAACTTTCTTCATTTTAAAATTTTGATGGTTTGTGTGGAATACATTTCATTTATTATATTTAGCGTTATTTATATTATCATGAAAACTCATTCAATTGTTTTGTCTCTTGTGTATTGGGGTGCAACTTGGGCCAAGTTGAGCTGGAACCCGGCTCGCCAAATCCGATTTTTAATAGTGTTAGAACTCACTTGTCTACAACACGAACTCGGTGAACTTGATTTATAAATGTGATAGGGTTAGGGTTCAACCTGATTTAACTGTATATTATTATGTTTACTTGTATGATTTGTTATTATTATACATTTATATAAAATTTTAAACTTGTCACTCTTAAATAAAATGTAAATTTATCAACCTAAATTCCAACCCAAAACCCAACCCGAATCCGATTTTCAAAAATAGGATTAGGGTTTAAGTTTTACACACAGGGTTAGGATTAGGGTTAGAGTTGTTGTTTTATAAATAGGGTTAAGGAAACGGTTGAGGTAAACCTGAGTTGCACCCTTGGACTTGTGTATGACTCCATATATAAATTATAAAATTAATGCAATAAAATGATTTATATTAAAAATCAGTTTTAAGAAATATTTTCAACATCAAAATCATCAAAAATATCATAGTTATGATAATAAATAATTCTACAAAGTATTATTGCATTCTAATATATATGTAAATAGATCTAAATATTTTTCTAATTTACTCATGAATATGCCTATTTTTGACCAAATATGGTCGTGCGAGTATTTCATTTGGATGAAAGTTGGACTTTTAATTAAACAAGTAATCTTAAATATAATGAATAGATTAAATTTAAATTAACTATCAACTTCTTACAAATTAAGTATGTTACATGCAATCAACTATGTACAACTAGTTACACCGAAGTACAACCTATATACGTCGAACTTATCTGGTACAAATGGACTATACTATAGTCATGGTGCAATTTACTGTAAAATAGACCTCACACATATCAAAATATTATGATATTTTATAAAATCATTTATCTATGTAAAAACTATACTTTAAATGATTTAGATGTTGAAAATTCTACTTTAAAATTGATATTTGTATTAAATTATTTTATTATATTAATTTTATACCATTTTAAGATGAGACACATAAACACATTTGATTTGGATGAAAATTTATAAACTGATGAAGTGAGTAATTCTAAATACAATGGTATAATAAATTTCTCATTCATAATCAAGTGGAATTTTCATATTTAAAATCATTTATGATCGTAAATAATGGGCGCCACAAAATCATAAAATTGTAATATACTTCATCAACTATATTTAAAATTATTTATTTTATTAGCATACTAATTTTTTCGAAATTGAATGTGTGTATAAGCTCCGTATGAAAAGGTACAAATCAATGTAATTAAATACTTTAATACAAATAACAATTTTAAAATTTTTTTCAACATATAAACTATCTAAAACATAATTTATGTATACATAAATAATTATATAATATATTAATACATTTAAGTGAATGTGAGACCCATTTTTAACCAAATGTACTATAACTTATGATACACGTAAATATATATAATAAAGTCTAATGCTTCTACGAAACCCCCATCTATATAATTTCATTTATTTTTAATATTTTGACATATTTATAAGAATGAAGTTTGACATATTGTATTTAGCAAAAAAGTTTCATTGATAATCAGTCATTAGTTTATATTTTATATAATATTTGGAATCTTTAATCCTAATAATTTTTATTGTAAAAACATAACCTAAGAGGATTTCAATGCGCCACCTATTAAAATTTAGTCTCCACTAAAATTTAATACCAAAGTCTTTCCTAAATTGCATTTTTTATAGGAGCCCTATCATATACATTATGATGAATTTTAAGCTAAAATATATTAATCCTTTATTCTTTTTATTTTTAATATTTTTAATTTTCTTCATAAACATGTCTTGGTAAGTGTTTCATCTACATATCAAGTTTTGTCATTTTACAATATTTTTACATATTAATTATTTATTTTTTGAAAACATCAATTTCAAGGTGATTTTAAGTTATTTTTCATGACTTAAAATTTTGATTTTTAAAAATAAAAATAAATATGTATAAGTATTATAAAATGACAAACTTGGAATATGAATAATATAAAGAAATTATAAAAATAAATAAATAATGTAGATGTGTAATTGCGTTTGTTTTACGTAGCCTACATCGTAGACATCACGCTAAAGGGGTATATTTTACTGCCTATGTATGAAATTTTTAATGTGCAATCTATTTTAAGCCCACAATAATTATATCAAAATTTCATCCATTCATTTAATTTATTATCTTTTGTTTTAACATGCATTAAAAATTGAATCAAATTCTTAGGTGGGTTGTACATGCTAAAAATTGTGTATAATCGCTTATAAATTGGAGATTCTTCAGAACGATTTAATAAACTTGAATGAGATGGATAAATAAAGAACGTATTGATGCATATTAAAAATGAAAAAAATTGTATTGAAAATATAACAAATTATGTTAAAGAAGAAGATACGCATTCCATTTAAGTAACAGTTACTTGGATTTTTCCTTAAAAAAACAGTTACTTATATTTTGATTCGTGGTCATGGATAGGCTCGAAATGGGATGTTACTGAAATCTTTGATAGCAACGGCGCTAGTACAACATTTACCCATAAAAGAGACCCGCCCCAAAAAAAAAAAAAGTAAAAGTGAGGTGACTGAAATCTTCGGTAACACCGGCGCTGGTGCAGTATTTCCCGAGAAAAAGAGTGAAAAAATAAAAATGGGAAGAGGTCAATTCTTTGATTGATATGTTGAGAGTATGAAAGGAAAGAATAGATGGAAAGAAGTGAATGCAGAAAATAATTTATAAATAGAAATAATAAAAACATAAATGAAGAATGCAGTACCTTATTTGGATTGATACAAAGAAGATTTTGATTCTAAAAAAATGCAAAAGGGTGTATCAGAGTCATCAAACTATAAAGGTGAAGAGATGTATTCATTTTACGGTAAGTAAAAGTAAAATGGGCTACGAATTAAAAACAGTCGCGCATTTTGTATCATAACGCAGTAACTATTTGATTTTCACGTTAACATGTTTTATCTTATTTTCAAATATGATAATGTCCCCATACTTTTATTAACCGAAATACCGAACTAAAACTTAAACCAAGGCGTCATTTCTGTTCTATTGGCGGACACGGCTTTGAAAGACCAGGTAGTTGGTTTGTTGGGATTTTGTTTTCCTTTAAGATTTTGCCTTTTGTCTCTCTCATAATACTGTAGTGTATTAAAAGTAAGTAAATAGCGCATATAATTATAAAAATACCACGCTATAACAATACAGCATTTGCAAAGTGATAAAACTTTTATGAAAATTTTTAGTATAAAAGTTTTTAAAATATACGAAAATAATACGATATGAGAAGGATAATGATGATGAGTAAAAAAAATAGAGATGTTATTAAATGCACTTGTTTGCACTTAGCTTCAGTACACTTGCATGTATTTCACTCATTTTTTTTAAAAAAAATTCATAAAATTATTTTACTAAAACTGCCATTAATTTTTAAAAATCTATACAAAATGGTAAAAAAAAATGAAACACATGTTAAATACGCTTAGATTAATAGTTGTGTAAAAAAATTTTAAAAATAAAAATGAATTTTTGTACTTGGGCACACCAAAGCTAAGTGCACCCGTGCGTACCTGATCGCATTCTAAGATAATAAAGTTAAAATATATATGTTAAATCTATGGATAGATGTGTAAAAATGATTAAAAAATAAGATAGTTGTATAGAAAAAAGAGAATAAATAATTAAAAAATATAGTAACTATAAAGAGTGAAAAGTTTTATATTAAAAATTTTTGTTTGAAAAGTCTTTTGTGTTACCGCAAATAATCCTTTATACGAGAAAAGAAGAGATAGATTTAAGTTTTACTAGAGCACATTTGGTAAAAACACATGGGCTGGTTGTCATTTTGAAAATATGATAAAAATATTTTGTCATATTCATCATTTTTATAAATATGTGATTGTATTTGTAAATGGAGATAAATTTTAGGATGATATTAATACAATAATTATTATAACACGGTGCTGTTAGTTAAAGATATGTTTTGAAAATAAAAAAATGGGGAGAGGCATGAAGCCTTTATGCTTAAAGAAAACACTAAATCAGCACCCAGTCAAATGATATGTTTGTATTAAATTCGCTTCTATGAAATACATCCTTTTTGCCCATTTTAATTATTGATGAAAACTTACTTCATCCCGTGTATTCCACGACACTTATTTACTCATAAAAATTTCAATATTCGTCTAATATCATTGAACACAAGTCCATTTATAAATGTACAAGATTAATATAATAAAAAAATTTAATGCTAAATATTAATTACAAAGTTGTTTTTTAATACCTAAACTGGCTAAATGACTCTATAAAGTGTTCTTACTAGAATTTTTTTTAATACAAAGTTTAGAATATTTGAAATATATAACTCAGGACAAGAAATTAAATAAAATTATTAATAATAGTTGTAGAATTATAACAATCAAAACGTATGTTTAATGCCCATAAAAATATACTTTTATTTTAAATCCTTAAAGATTAACAAGATAATATCAAGATAATATCAAGATAATAGAAAATTATACTAAGAAGTGATCTTGTTTGCCCACCTCAAAAAATTCATTTATAACATTTTTTTGTTTTCTTTTTGTACACTTATTTATCTAAATATATTTAACATACAGACCAAGTTTTATCATTTTTAAATGTATATATATATTTTTTAAAATTTTTAAAAATAAAAAGATGTTGTCAATGGGTTTTTGAGCTGAGTTAAGCAGAACATTCATTTAATCCAAGCTAACAAGATTATTCCTCAAATATAATTCCTCAATACCCAACTTTAATCTTGATCCAAAGACATGGTTATCATCTTAAATAGACATTAAGAGATTTGCTTCTTCGTATAGGTTGGTTTCAACCCAAATCCGACTAGCATAATTTGATTTATAAAAAAAGTCGGGTTAGGCATTTGAAAATATAAATTATATAACTCAATTTGAACCAATCCAATTTCAAAAGTGGGTTGATTTGGGTTGAACGATTATCAACCCGATCTAACCTAATTTCATGTATTAGTTTATGATATAATAAAATATTAATAAATAGTCTTACATTAGCACATCATATATAGGAATCAAATAGACATTATTAATTTAAAATAAGATTATTTAGTGATTATGTCATCGTATATGTCATAAATTGGAAAGTATTCTTGTAAAAAAGATTAATTTTTATTTTTTATATATTTTTATACTTTAAAATAGATTTAATTAAGCAAAATATTTTTAAATATTATACATTTATTAATCCAAACTAAACTAATTTTTATATAGTTAAAATATGGTTGGGTTAAGACATAAAAAATAGAATTGAAAGTAGGATTGAGTTGATATTTTATAAGTTAGAGAAGAGTTATGTTTATCCAAACCCGACCCCATTTATACCTGGGTCACTGTGGCGGTGTTCTTCTTACATCAGTTAGAAAAGATATCATTAGCAAATCATTTTGAATAGAGCTATAGTAGAAAGCAGGGTTGGTAATTTCTTTTACACATGGTTTACATAATCAATATTTTAACTGCTTAAAGTTAAAGATCCTAATCTCAATTCTCAATCAGAGAGCATCCACACATCTCTGCTTTTGTTGTGGAAAAAGCTTTCCGCATGGGAGTTTGATTATGCCGCTTTAGGACGATCAGACAAGCTTTGCCCATGCTGCCATGCAAACCCTTCTCATTTTCAGCGATAGCATCATAGCAAAGCTCAATGGTCTGTTCGTCTTCACAGATAAATTTTTTTTTTTTCAAAAAAAAAAAAAAAAGAAAAAAGAAAAGAGAGGGGAGGGGAGGGTGGGCGAATTCCCTGCAACGTGGCAGATATATGTGGGTCCACGTGTTGGAAGTTGATTGGATAACGTAGACAGCTGTGGGTAGTCTGTTTAGATGACAGGAGGGGGACAAGCTCTTTTAAGTGGGGCTGTTAATAGCTGCTGCCCGGTTGGCAGGTGGGCACATGGGCATATGCATGTGTCTAAACGCACCCAAAAGAGAAAAAAGAAATTAAAGAAATAAAATTCCAACATCAGGTGGCAACCTCGGCTCAGACAATGCCCTTTTGATTCAGATGTTATTTCGTTATAAGATAGCTAGCTGTTCCAAGCCCTACTAGCTCATTATGGTGCAGAAAAGCAAAATACTCCAACACACAAGGACGAATCAGAGCATGTGACTTTGCCGCTCTCATGCAGCTCATCATTCCATTATCTACATATCAATGATCTCCCCCACTTAATAGGGCCAATTTGCATTTTTCTTCAAAATTTGCACAAATCCTCAAATTTCCATCATAATTGATCAGGGGTGTAGCTATCATGTTATTTTGTAATATTTAAAGTTGTTATATTCCAATATGGCACTTATTAATTTAACTAAGAAATTTTAAATTATTTTAATCCCCGGCACAAACATGTAATAGAATTGCTGGCAATTATTAAAAACACAAACATGTATAGAATTGCTGGCAATTATTAAAAACAAACAGGTGGAAAATACGGGTTGTCTAAAATCAGTCGATTTCAAATTTTATTTTTACTATTCTGAATATTTTAATTTTTTAAAATATTCATCTATATGTATTTAGTAATAATACAAAATTTCACACATTTTGAACATTTTTATATATTAAATATTTATTTACGATAATTTGAAAATTTTAACAGTTTATATTCATTCCGAAATGATGATGAACATCTAGATATGTAAATTTCCGAGAAAAACTTCAACAGTGCCGCTATCATTGAAGATTTTAATGTGTAATTCACATTTGGTCTCAACGTGCTAATTTGAATCATAATCCAACCTACTCAATCTACTTAGAAAGCTTCATTCAACTAGTGAAACAAGTTCTCTACACCTTTCTAAAATTTTTAAAATATTAATATAATAAAAATGGTTTGATTTATATAACCATTTCAAGATTGTACATTCAACATATAAATTGCTTAAACCATCATTCCTACGTAAATATATGATTCCATTAACTATTATTGCATTCTAAGTATCTCGGATGAATCTTAGTTTTTTTTTAATTTACACATAATTATAAATAAAATAAATCGGCAACATTTGGATGTCATTATCAAAATACACTGAAATGTTCAATGGTTTTGGATATCATTAAAGTGTCCTTAAGTTTCCAATGAAAGTGCCACGGAGGCCTTAGTTCTCATTTTCTGCCAAAGGTAGGAATAGGGGTGCAACTCGGGTTCACCTCGACCCTAACCCTAACCCTATTTGTAAATCTTCAACCCTAACCCTAACCCTAACCCTATTTGTAAAACCTCAACCCTAACCCTATTTTTGAAATTCGGGCTCGGGTTGAGTTTCGGGTTGAGTTTCGGGTTGACATGTTACTATAAATATACATCCTACACTCATTTAATCACAAATCTATTGCTAAAAAAATCTAAAATAACAATTTATTAGAAGAAAGCAAAAAAATTTTAAATACCATTTAAGAGTAGTAAGAAGAAAAACCTGTTTTGGGCATTCTCTTCGCATTAAGTTGAATAGCAACCATATTTTGATGAATGTAGAAGTACAACCTTTGTCCGGCCTGCAATTTAACATGAATATCACAATCAAATATAGAAATATTAGCATTCGACCATTAGAACAAAGCTAGTCAAGATTATAGCACATTCAAGATCACCACAAATTTTCAGGAATATTTTGATCCTAATGAAATTTATTAACAAATTGAATGAAGATTTTTCCACCAAAATAGTTGTTGTTTTGTAAGCTTGTTGGCTGACAAGTTCAGAAGGTTGAGCTTCCTTCAGCGGCTCAACATAGCCATTGATGTAGCCTGCGCACTGGACTATCTTCATCACCAATGCCAAACACCAGTGATTCACTGCGACTTGAAGCCCAGCAACGTTGTTTGATGGTGAGATGTGTGCCCCTGTTGGTGATTTTGGGCTTGCTAAGCTGCTTCCCGAAATTATTGACAACACCCACCAAAATGATACGCAATCAGTTATTGTGAGGGGGTCCATTGGTTACGTTGCTTCAGGTAATGCTTGTGATTTGTACATTCTACCAAGGGGAATTCCTTCTTTTTTTCTTTTTGTCTTTAATTATTTTTCTGTGGATAAACACATTGAGAAAGTATTGTTATTTGTTGGGGATATCAGAACAGATTGACTTGTCCCTTTTAAATTGCAAGTAATCCATTTCCCCAACCCTGGATCTGTCTGTCCATTATAATCACTGCCTGAACACATTGAATATATTGTGAGAACTGCTAAAAGTAGGTTGCAACGGATCATCACGAGATCTTCTTCTAAAACAATGAATAATCCAAGCGGCACATTCACCTGATAAATGGTCAAATGGTTGCAATCTTACCAAAGAATCGACTGTCAAAACTTTCTATTCAAACCAATAATAATAAAAAAAATTCTATTCAATTAATCAGTGTAGCAGATTTGCCAACTGAGTCAAGTGCAAGAAAATCTTCCTCAGAGTAATTGGATAAACGAAAAATGAAATCATTCATGCAAGCGAGGAATTGAAATGCGTGATGGGCGAGGGCGAAAAAAAGAAAAGAAACAGAGAGCTGGAACAATCTATTCTATTCTATGCACGGGGAATTGGTTGATACTGCCATCATCTTCCACTCGCATACACAAACAAAACGCAGTGCATTATGCATGCAATGGCTACTTCAAAAAAGGCGTGGGCCAGGAGCAAGGATTGCTCACTCCCCGAAGAAGCGAACATGAACTACATTTCTCCGGCATCCGATACAGGCTCTAGAAAGAATACAGGATTAGAAGGCCATCATATGATTAGAATACAGGAACTGAGGAAGAGGATGAAGCTCGAGAAGGTGCCAGCTGCGGTGGGCGACTAGCCGGCCGTTACTGCGGCTGCCGTGCTGGGTGCTAGGTGCTGCTGCTGGTGCCGTAGCCGGGACGAGCTCGCCGACGTCGGAGCTGGTGAAGGAGGATCTGGACGACAGAAGCTAATCGAAGTCGCCGAGATCTGCTGCCGGCAGAGGAGAATCGCGCGAGCTAGATTCTAGAGTGTGGAGACTGGATAGGGCTGTGGGCAGTGCCACAGTGGGAAGATTGGATTTGGCGGACAGGAAAATTTTGGGGGGGAAATCCGAAATCAGGGCAGGAAAAATCACTAATATACTATAAGCTTTGAATTCGGGTTCGGGTTCTTATCAACCCGAAACCGAGACCGATTTCAAATCGGTCTCGGGTTCAACCCGAGAAATCGGGTTCGGGCCGGAGAATAGGCAGTTTTAACACTGCCAAACTGCGGGTTCGGCGGGCCGGGTTCGGGCTGAACCCGGCCCAAGTTGCACCCCTAGGTAGGAACCAGCATTTCGTCCTAGTTGTGGAGAGTATTTTTCCAACAATCCTCCCAAATTGTGAGGGTTACAATTTTCCTTAGTGATGGAATTTGTAGGAAAATTTTTCTCAATAATGTGAAGACTGGGAAAATAATTAACTGTAATATCGGTTGTTCTCTTATATAAAAAGAGATCAAAACAAAAAAGTTTCCAATGAAAGTAGTTATAGCATTATGAATATTTACATATTGATTAATATATTAAATGGTTTAGACTAAAATAAAATTATTTGAAGATGAAAGCGGTCCATTAGTGTAAGATACAAAGTAATTTACTTAGGGTGTGTTTGGGAATGAATAAAACTTTTGATGAAAAGTTGTAGAGATAAGAAGTTGTCAAATGATGTGATATGATAGGGGTAATGATGAGGAATAAATAGGATAAAGTTGAAATAGATATGTTAGTTGTGTTGGTAATTGTGTAGAAATGATAGAAAAGTAGAGTAGTTGTATAAAAAAATGTGAAGAAATGATTAAAAAATAGGGTAGTTGTGAAGAATGAAAAGTTTTAGATTGAAAAATTTTAACTTACAACTTTTTGTTGTTACTAAACACACCCTTAGTACAAATGCATTTTAAAATTTTATAAAATTATCCATCGATACATGAACTAGACTTAAGAATATATTTGCCTCTCGCATGTTCGATAAAATGGAAAGAATAAAGCCGTCTGGTACGGTATGTGCCATTAATTTCAACAGCCAGAACTTTTTAGGGGCTAGGGCCATGGGCAGGACGAATGGCTGGCACGATTAAACAACCAACCCACCCCCGAATATGGTAGTAATCATGCTGGGGCCCTTGATTAGATGTTTCAACGCAGCAGCGATTAGACGGATTTATTCTCCTCTCAACATTGCCTGTCCATCCATCTCGACTGAGTACAAATGCACGGTAAGAACTGACCCCATAGGTCCAAGCTCTGTTTTCCCTATTGGTATGAATGAGTGTGCCATTTACATCAATGATTGGACGTGCCAGGTGCACCAAAAACGTCTCGGAGACATCAGCCTTTCACCTTACGGAAATTCGTAGTTTAATGCAACTATCGTTGTACTTAAATCCTAAAATATGCGATTAAAGAAAGACGGACTACAATTCTGACTAAGACCCTGCCTAACTCGAATTTTTATTGGTCTTGAGTCCAAGTCCCAAGTGTACGACCGACCGACATGTGGCCCGCGTCCGAAATAGCCAAGACATTTTTAGACCGACGGTGCGGGAAGCATCTAGGCCTAGAACACTTGGTCGGCTTGGGTTGGTTTTCACACTCTCCTGTGCTCAATTCAAATTCAGCAACTTAATGTAAAAAGAAATATACCAATAAAAAAAAAATTTCAAATTCAGCAGCGAGGGAAATATGGATCCCATAATACGAATTTGTTCTTATAAAATATGAGCCGTCGAATTTCATAATCAGACTTCTCCGTCTTCTCATTGCCATACGATTTCCTCAAAACCCGGTACACAGTGGCCGATATTTCAGAACTTCATCATGGGAGATACAAAGTCACGCCTAACGTAATTTGGAAAAAGAAAAACAGAAGGGTTACGGTATTTACAGCATCCAAAGTGATTTCTACCATAATCCGTTTCTATCACAGGCTAATTTCAAATTATCAACAATTTCCTCCTAGTGATGTGTCCCCAAAATGCTCTCGCCCATTCGCCATGAAGGCAGACCATCCACCGTTTAGAAGTACTCGAAGTGGTCTGGTTTCTTCCTATCGTAACAGCTTTTTGACCGTCTCAAACCCGGTATCTCGGGCGGCCGACACGAACGAATGAGCGCGAAATTCAAACCTTTGAAGAAAGGGTGGGTCTTCACCTCGGCTGCTCCACGCCGGGAGCCCAACCTCTTCTCCGGATCCTTCACCAACAGCCCGGATATTAGGTCTCTGGCCAAAACCTCGGACCCGCTCTCCGCCGGCGCCGGAAAGTCCATTGGCTTCCGGACGATGTTCCTCAATGTGGCTTCGTTGGACTCGCCGGAGAAGGGCGTTCTTCCGTAAATGAGCTCGTAAAGGAAGATCCCAAAAGCCCACCAATCAACGGCATTGCCGTGGCACTTGCCCGCAGCTACTTCGGGTGAGACGTACTCATGGGTCCCAACGAAGGACCGAGACCTGGCGTTGACGGGCTCCGCGACGAACTGGCGGTTGCTGGAAAGGGTTCGGACCTTGCTGGAACGGAAGAGGTGGTAGGGTAGGCAAGGCGCGGGGGAGGAAGACGAGGGAGACTCGGGCGGGGAGAAAGATGAGTCGAGGCTAGGATTGGATTCGTCGGATGTGAGGGAGAGATCGAAGTCTGACAGCATGATGTGGCCGTCCGAGCGGACGAGAACGTTCTCGGGTTTGAGATCACGGTAGATGATGCCCAGCATGTGGAGGTATTCGAGGGCCAGGAGGACTTCAGCTGCATAGAACCTGCAAAAAGGAACCGAAGAACGGAGCTGAGTAAGCAACTGGAAACTACGAACTCTAATTCGAGTTGAGGACGGAAGCACAAACTGCCAGATAGAGACCTTGTTTCGTTCCTAATGGGAAATGGCAGGAAATGTGGAAAGGCAGATGGAGTTGAGAGATTTTGCGGAAATATCCGGAAGCAGGAAAATAAGAGGGGAACGCAAAACGATTCACATTTTGCGTGTAGAAAAGCAAGAAACGGCAGAGCCGGCTATTTCACCGTCTCTTTCCCTTCCAAACGAGGGCCGAAACCGAACCAATGGGAATTTCAGTTTACCGAGCCTGCTTTGAATTCTTTGAAATATCAGAATTCCTAGTAAGACAGGAAGAAGTAAGAAGCCATCGGCAAGGAACAACGTAACAAATAGGCCCTCTTTTTATCCTTTCTAACCGTACACCCAGTTATCAACGTCAAACAAGGCATTTCTGGATTTTTTTTTTATTAAAAAAAGGAAAATCCTCCGTCGCAGGCATCATCAGATGAAGCGAGAATACGAAGATTTTAAACTTCTTTTTTTATATAAAAAGAAGAAAAAAATCAGAATGGAGCGCATGCACATCTTTATTTTAAAAATGGGAAGGGAAAAAAATGCAGTGGATAATATCCTGGGAGGGAAAAATACGGACCTTGCGGAGTTCAAAGAGAAACGTTTTCCTTGCTGCTTGTGACGGAGTGTGTGCAAATCCCCGCCGGAGCAAAACTCCATCACGACGCAAGAAAAATTGGAAGCCTCGAATTCAGCGTACAGCGTCGGAAGGAAAGGATGATCGAGCATCCGCAGAATCTTCTTTTCCGTCTCCGCCCTCTCCACCTTCTTCTTCAATGCCAGCGCCGCCTTGTCCACCACCTTCATTGCATAGAAGCAGCTCTCTTCGGTGATGCTGCGGAGGGAGCAAAGGTAGACCTTGCCGAGGTCGCCGCTCCCTATCCGCCTGATGAGCTTGAAGTCACGGAAGCCGAGGCCAGCCTTGCGTCGGAACAGAGCGTTGCGGATTGCCTCCCATGCTGAATCCGACGACCGGTGAGGCTTCGATGAGAGGAGGTTGTCCGGAGACGGAGAGAGACCGGTTTTCGACTGAAGCTCCAAAGCGTCGAAGGAATAGCGGCTGTAAGTGCTGCAGCTGTCGCCGCTCATTGAGCTCTTGCAGGAATTCAAAGTTTCGGAGGCAGTTTCAACGTCAGAGTCCGGCAAGAACTCGAACATTTTAGGAGCAGAGGCTTCGATATCCCCCTGATAAAATCAAGATCTCTCCTTTCTTCGAATGGTGACAGTGTGAAACGGAAAGGGGAAAAAAAAAGAAAAATGTGAACTTTTCTGCCCTCTTCTTTCTAAAGTCCCCAACGATGGTAAGACTCTGAGCTCAAAACGAAAATGCCTTCATGCACGATGCGTATTTTTCTGAAAAGTCGGAGAATCAAGTTTCACTATTTGGGACGAATCCAAGGACGTGTAGAAACAGACGTTCATTGATTTCTCTTGCGATTCTCTAATCAAAAAGGAGTTAGTCAAAACACGCACCGAAAGATGGAAGAAGATAAAAGCTAAAGCGAGGAAGAACAAGATCTTGGATTCCAGCATAAGATACAGGAATTTTTTGCTGTTCCGACGTAAAATCTAGCTGGCTTTCTAAGAGAAAGGAGCCATTGGATCCCGGTAGGGAAGAATCCTGGATCTCTCTCAATTGGATGGATTCCTAGGGTTACTGCACATTTGGGGTTTTTGCTCTCTTCTCAGTGGGGAAGACAGGAAGAGGACGAGCAGCTTTCGCTCTCTGAGATTTTTACGGTTAGAAAAGACGGAGGGACCTTTTATAGCAACGGAGAACGCCGTTAACCATAGTCTTAACCACGGTCATTCTAATCATGGTTAGTTGTTGACGCGGATCACAATCTCCTCGCACGTGCGCTTCCATCCCTGCGGCCCTGCCAGCGCAGTGCGTCGCCTAGGAAAGTGATGTGGCACGTGCCAGCAACGCAGCTCCTGGCCGGCTGACAAGTGGAAAATGCACCCCTTTCGGAGCTCCGAGCAGCGAAGAAGGCGATTGGCGCGCATCCGAAGTCGGCCTCTTAAACACGTGTGTCGTACTTTGTACTGTGGCTCTCGCGTGCCTTTCGTAGGAGTGCTATCTGTTGACGTGGACAAACCATGACACGTAGCCGTTTTCCGGACCTCCGTGTATTTTTCCATTAAGGGGACGTTCGTTAATGTGTAAAAGGGTGAAAAATGAAAAAAGAGAATATTTTGATAAATGTGTGATTGATAGAAAATGATAGATGTATAGTTGGAATAAATAGATTTGTTGTATGCAGTTGACAGGAAAAATGATTAGAATGTAGAGGTAAAAGTGGAAAAAATAGTATGATTGATATAGTAATGATTGATCTTGGAAAACCAAATACTATGGAAAAATAATGGTTCTCATATGAGTATGTTACCAAACGTCCCCTTACTCGCCCTTGAGATGCAAATGGGAGGAAGATGCCCGAATTTCATAAGTGTTCGTTTTGCCTTTTGATTTCCTTTTTGCCTTTTTTCAAGGATTGCTGTCATGCCGTATGTTATTCACCCACAAATGTTTTTTCCCTCTAAAACTTTTTTTTTCTTTATAGTCATTGTATTTTTCAATTATTTTTTTACCTTTTATCATATAATTATTCTACTTTTAGATTTTTTTAATAAATTTTCAATCGGTTACTCGATTATTTTAACTTTATTAATTTTATTCCTAATCATGGTTTCTGTCATATTATATTAATTTTTATTATTTTAAACTTTTTTTATAAAAGTGTGTTTGAGAAGTGATGAAACTTTTGGATAAAAAAATTTTGTATGAAATTTTTAAAAATATATATATATAATACATTAGGATAATAATGGAGAGTAAAAAGAATAAAATTAAAAATAGATATGTTAATTATATGAGTAATTATGTAGAATGATTAAAAAGTAGCATAGCTGTAATAAAAATAATTAAAAATAAAGTAAGTATAGAGAATAAAAAATTCAGACTAAAAATTGTAAAGTTTATTTGGGAAATTATAAGACTTTTGATAAAAAAAATTTGAAATACGAGAAATTAACATGATATGATGTGATTAGTGATAAAAAGTAAAGAGAATAAAGTTAAAATAAATATGGTAAATGTATGAGTAATTGTATAAAAATAATTAGAAAGTATGATAATTGTATATGAATAAGTGAATAAATAATTAAAAAAAAAAAGATAGTTATAAGGAGTAGGAAGTTTTAGATGTTAACAAATAAACCCCTTAATTTGAAAAATTTCAAATGTAACCAAATATACCTTACAACTTTTATCAAATATCGAACGCACCCCTGATATCAATTTTTAAGTGGACAACTCTTTTGATCCAAAAATTCATAATAAAAAATCTAAGTTCTTTTCTTCATTATCCAAATAGCCCTAATGAGATATGGAAGAATCAAATAAGATTTCACATTCTCAAATAAAGCCTTTTTAAATACAATATCCCATTTTGATACATAATAATTGTATTTTTTATTCTAAATACTATTTTTTAATCCTAATATAATTATTATTTACTACAAATAACAACTTCCTCTTGTTTAATCTCCTTATGCCATTTGTATTTCACTCTATCCCTTTAGGTACTTCCAAACACCTCGTTACAATAACATAATAAAATGAAGTAGTGGAGCTTCACTAAAATAATTTCAACCAAAGCCAACAAACCTTGTTTGAGTGTCTAAACATGCATTCGCTTCATACATAAGAAATGTCATGTCATTTAGAGTTATAAGGTAAATACTGTAACAACGTGATTGTCAGCAACCTTAGTCTCAAACAACGCTATATCCATGAAAGAGGTCATCTGGGTCAACTCCTCCACATACAAGGCTGTATAGTATTGCTTTACTGATCGTCAGCAACCTTAGTCTCGAACTTAGCTACTTTTGACTGTCCCAACATAGTCATTTGTGATAGGTGAACCATGTTGATAAACCATGCTTATAACCCCTTGATTTAATAATATAGTAAGTCGTGTATTCGTTAATGTCACACTAGTATGAGAAAAAAAGGTCTATATAAGTTTCACTTAATATTTTGGAAGCAAATCTACTTTATGCAACACATCTAAGATAAATCTCCTTGATCTTTCAAAAACATTTCTTTCATGCTTGAAAGGCTTTAGCCAATTCCCTAATCATCATTTAAGGACATCATTGTAGTCATATTTCTTAAGTTAGTGGAGACATATTTAATCGTAGATTTTAAGAATGCTCTATCACCAATGAGCATTCCTTCGTATTAAAATTTACCGACTCCTTTTACATTTTTAGCATTGCTTCTCTCGTTAACTATGTGTGTAATAGTGTAAGCTTTCCATCATTTAGTGACACCGAAAGTGATTACTTCAATGCTTTTCCTCATTTACTTGAAAACACGACGAAGCTAGAAAGATCACTCAAGCAATCACGTTGTTATAAGTAGACATTTTGTATTAAAAAAAGAAAAGAAAAAGAGAAGGCATTGAGCTTCCTCCCATTATAAGGGTAGTGGAACAACAAGGAGCACATTTGCTACAATATATTCTTATTTAGAAGACATGATCTTAAATCGGTAATGAGAATATAGGCAAATCTGCATCTCTTGATTACGTGCACATTGAGACTCCACCGCTAGAATAATGAAAAGGATGACAATGAACTTGATAGCTGTAGGCAATGTTATCTGGTTGGACCATGAAAATGCATTCCAAGAGCCGAGTGCCGATTGATCAAACTTTTTTTACCAGCTGCTTGGTAAATTAAGAATGAAATGAAACAGAGGAGAATGAAAAAATAATAGCTATTAATTACCCAATCATCATATTTTTTCATTTTTAACCACATATTTTTGCATAATTACCCTATCTATTCTCAGTTTCTTTTCGATTTACCCACATTATATTCATTTCATTTTTCCATTTAAATCTACCCAAGTTCCAAAGAGTCCCTAAAAGAGAAAATGAACTAGACTTCGCACGGTCGCAGGTCAACGAGGATTTTGATAGGAGGATACCACATTTATGCATTATTCATATTATATAATCATACATATTTTTTTAAAAAAATAAAACTAAAATAAATATATTAGGTTGACGTGACGGTTTAAAACGGTTTGGTTGAACGGATAAGAGGGCATCCGAAACACAAACTGTGCTGTAGTGCGGCATGTAGGCGTACGCGGTCGTTATGAAACTATCAACCTGGTGGCCCACATCTCTAGTTAAACAGCATCAATCTTCAACGTGCTGCCCACGTGATGGCCCATGTCATAGGTGCCAATCATTTCCAGGACACCAATGCCTTTGCTTGCACCGGGCATTCACAGCCTAGTTCCACCAGGTATCACTGAGTGTGAATTCGTGTAGGGTGTAGTCTAGAAAAGGCACCAGAATGCTTGGGATAGGGTGAAAAACTTCACCATTTCCATTATTACAATTTATAAATTTGTCATCATTATTGCATGCGTTTCAAATCATTATTTACCATTTTGTTCTCATTAAGAAGTGAAGAACCATATTAGATAAGAATTTTACCTCCAACCAAACACACCCTATATAAATGATAGTACGTACGTACATACATACATATATGTACTTCACCATTTACATCGTTTAATAATTTATGAATTTGTCATCGTTTCTGCATGTATTTATAGTCATTATTTACCGAATTTTTACCTTACTAAGAAGTGAAGGACCATATTAGACTTAATCAGATTGGCGACATGGGTAATATTTGGAAAAGAGTAATTTGTTTCAATAACAAATTAGGTTGACATGACATGGGCCAGACACTGAGACTACAGAATGAATGCCCTGCTGCACGTAGGGTCCAACGCCAATGATGCCAACTAAAATCTTGCTTGGGAAAGCAAACCAGTTGTTGGGCCATTGCGTCCTACGTAATACCATCCATGCGCTCTGCCCCCAAAAATTCTTTCCTTCAATTGAAAAAGCTAAAACAAGTGGAACTGGTGTCCCGCCGACGCCCTTTGGTACTTTAAAATATAGACTTTTATCACCAGATAAATTAACGAGTCTAAACATTCTCGACTACCAGAAGTGTCATTCTTAGCATAATATTGCATTTCAAATATGTTTCGAATTAATTTTAAAAGGGATAATCGAAGGGTGATTGCCCACCATCAGGTGCGCGAAAGATTTGCTTATTTATTCTAATATCTTCTACTTTTTAGTATTCACTTGTGTTATTTAAATTATTCATTTATATTTTTATACACATCGTATTAATCCATTACAATTTTAATGAACTCGATCCGCACTCTAATCCTGCATGATTGACGAATCGATTTGGCGACAATAATAAAGTCTTACCAACACTTGAAATAAACAATCTCCCTGGAGAAGTGAATGTCCCGCGCATGGCATGTTCGGAGGCCACCCAACAGAAAGGCATTTCCATGCCCAACGACAATGGCGAGGGGACCATCGACGCGGGCCCCACCGAAAGAAGACCAACGGTTTTTTTTTTTTTTCTCTCCTTTTTCCGAACTATGAGCCATGAAAATATCAGAAACGCGAGAACACTTCCATGCAAGGCCTCCCTCTAGTGGAGAACGCAGGTGCCACGTGTCCGTGCAGCGGTCCGCAAACCACCCGGGGTAGGGAACAAATTAGGGGCGGGAATTGGGGCGGGTCGACCCGTGACCCGGTATTGACCCGACCCGTTTTTGGCCGGATAAAACTAATATATTTTTGACCCGGTATAGGGATGGGTCAGAAATTTTGACCCGAATTCAAAAATAGGGTTAGGGTGGGTCAACCATGTCCCGACCCGCCCCACATATATAAATTTATTAAAAATTATAAGACTATATTGAAATATTATTATTATTTTCTTTCAAATTTCTCACTTTTTTATAATCAACTCTATCAACAATAGAAGAATCAATAAAAAATTTGTACGATATAACCCTCATGTGTAATTGTATATTAACCTATTTTAATAAATGTATACTATATTTTCAAATGTTTTGTTTTCTTAATTATGTGTTTTTTAATAATTAGTGAAATATTGAAACATATAATATTTAAATTTAGTATAAATATATACTTATGTTTGATAGATATATAAATTTTGAAAATTATCTTATTTTATCCGTATTTTTGACCCGACCCGCTATCCCGAAACCGGTCCGATACCGACCCGAATTTTGTCCCTAGACTTGGTAGAAAAAAGTAAAGGTCAAACCAACCTTGTTCCGACCCGGTATAAAATAAGGGTCAAACAAGATTTTTGAAAAGTAGGGTCAGGATTGGGCAAACCCTGACCCGTCCCGACCCGCCCCGATTCCCACCCCTAGAACAAATGGAGCGAGTCCTGCAGCATGTTTTCAAATCAATTTCCGTCGGATGCGTGATGAGATGCAAGTGGTGGTGCGGGAATGGGATTGGGAGGCCGCTGGGGAACGGGTGTCTCGGGAGGAGGCGGCCAAAAGGACTGGAGATGGACCCCGTCGTGCATTTTAGGCGAGGCTGAAGGCATCGAAAAAAGGTGGCCGGCAACGCATTCATTGTGTTTGTTGGTTTGCACAGTACCTGAGCCGAAAAAAGCCATGGCCCATGAGCAAGTCATTGGCAATTTCTTACGGCCAACGTTTGGCCACAACCCAAGTACCCATTCACGCGTTTTGGCCGGATGCGGTGACAAGGTGATTTTTCGGGGACCGACCGGGCTACGGAGGATAATAAACCAATTCGTGAGCCGGCGTCGTTTCTCGTGGCTCTGGCATCCGAAGCAGTTCATGTTTTGTTGTTTTTCGAAATTTAACGAAGGGTCCGTTTTCCATGTAGGGATACGTCAATTACTGCAGCTGCTGTGACATTGGCCGGCATGATAACATGGAAGTAACGTTGATGGAAAATTAACAGCTGACGAAAAGAATTTATTTATTTTTACGCTGAAAGTTGAAAGATAAAAACCTCCAATGAAGATACTTCGAGTAGCATTTTCATGCATTGTATTTATAGTTATTTTCAGAGTAAATACAAAAAATTAGCTCGATTAAAATCTTTTATAATCTACAAATCAGAACATATAATAATAAAAAATTTATGCATTTACACTTTTTCGTGAGTTGTATACAAATTTAATTAAAATAAATTTTCATATCATACAAATATTCATGGAGGATGACACCACGCATGACTTGGATCTATATATAAAAAAAAGAGTGAGGAATGAGGGGTAATCCGCATCCAGTTTCATAAGAGCAAAACCCTTCAAACAATGGTGCAATTTTTTTTAAGCCTGAAATTTTTTGGAATGTCATTCTCGTTGTCTCATTTGTTAAGATTGATCAGAACACATGTAGCTTGAATGATTTTTCTACAGTTGAAAATGTGGATCATATTTAGAATATTCGTTGGAGTCAAATTAATTCAGATGAATTGTAATTAATTAACAGTAGAAGTCATGGATCAGTGAATAATAGATTCTTCGGAGGAAGGATATTGTTGACAAAATTTGAGAAGACGCCTACTTGGAATTATGCCGTGGAACGAAGAGTAATTATTGCACATGTATTGAAAAATAAAAAATTATAGTGGGAATAAAAAAAATATGGTATTGAGGTAATAAGAAAAGAAGCATTCTTAGGTATGTGAACCGAAAGATCAAAAGAAACGAAAAAAGTAATATTGTAAATGAAAATTTTTTTTGGGGACATCATTTTATTTAAAGCCAAAGTTGGATTATTTAATATTAGGAGTGTAAACGGCATTGATTTTAACTTCAACCCGATTTATAATAGGGTTGGATTAGATATTTTCAAAAAATAAATTATATAACCCAATTTGAACCCACTCGATTTCAATAGTGGGTCGATTTGGGTTTGATGATTGTCAACTCGACCCGTTTGATTTCATATATTAACAAACAAAATAATAAATTTTTAATAAATAGTCTTCAATTATTCTATAAGTCATAAATTAGAAAATATTCCTTTAAAAGGATTAATTTTTATTCTTTCATATAAACTTATATTTTAAACAGATTTAATTAAGTAAAACATTTTTAAATATGAGAAATGATCCTTTTAGCCCAAGTTAAGTAAATACTCCGCTTAGTTCACTTCAAAAATCCCATTTACAACTATTTTTTTTATTTTTTTCTTCATATGCTTATTTAACTAAGTCTATGTAACATATAAATCAAGTTTTATCATTTTCGGATACGTGTATATATATTTTTAAAATATTTAAAGATAAGTATATTTTAAATACATATATCCACATAGATTTTTTTGAGGTGGGCAAAAAAATCAATCCTCTTTAAATATTATATATTTATTAACCTAATTTCTAATCCGAACCTAATCAATTTGTATAGGTTAACTAGGATTGAGTTTAGGTGTGAAAAATATGATTGAAAGTAGAGTTGAATTAAGATTTTATAAGGTGGATTAGGATTGTATTTACCCGACTTGAGTTAACCCGACCGGATTTACATCCCTACTTAATACCAGCTACAATCATTCGAGCTTGAGCGGCTGGGAGAGTTATATAAAGGGAGATAGACATAGAAGTATCTTAAGTTTCTAAAATTTATACCTTCTTTTTAAGTAAAAAATGTATACCTTTTAATCGTTTAAGTTTCATGGTTACAACAGCTTGATGAACAAAATGTCCTCTCCTTATTTTAATAAATATTTTTATCAAAAAACTTAAACTATTTGTTTTTAAAGAAGACCCAGAAATTTTCAACCAAAGAGCATAGTCATATAAAGTTTCAATAAAATTAAATAAAAGGCATTTTAATCATTTCAAGTTGTCCGTTAAAATAAAGCTATTTATTTTTAAAATTAAAGTTGTTTATTGCAAGTATAAAACTTAAGGGTTAAGAAATTTATAACGTGTTCTTAGCTTTTTGATGACATAAGGATAAGTTAGGATGAAATGTAATTTTTCATTTCCAGGAATTCTTGTTTTCGTTTTTATAAAATAACAACCTACTTTTTAATTTCAAATATAACTTTTCTTAATCACAATATAACTGAATAAATATGTGCGTAATGTGATCCACTTCGATAGGTCCAAAGGCAAGAGAAAGTGCAAACAAAAACAGGAATTAGCAGCTAGTTAGGGACTAGGTCCGCCGGTAAATATTGCCGGCAGTGATTGTGCTAACGCGTGTTCGAAATAGCAAAGCTGGTATCCATAGGTATTTAATTGGGAGTTGTGTGTCCCCCTGTTTTCTTATGATAGAGTTGGGTCTGCAGATTTTTGGGTTGAGCTTTGTCTTCATATCTCATAGAAAGAACAGTTTGTCTTCTAAAATATTTGTAAGAATAATTTAAAACTTATTTGTAATAAATGTTGACATGGATGTAATAAAAAAAACGCGGATTAGCAGCTAGTCTAGCTGGGCCTTGCATGCAAATCGTTCTTGCGTGTTTGAAGGTTGTCGACCCACCACGTGTTATCATGTGGTCTGTTTAGGTTTCGGTCATTTGCTGCCCATAATTTCGACTGTCATCCGTTGACAATTTTGTCATAGCGTAAGGGTCATGTTTGTCTAGAAAACGACTCCTCCAAACGAAGTGATATTGACATTACCCACTGCCTATCTCATCCCACTTCCCCTTGAATCACTATTCTACCTTTCTTTTCCGCGTCATTGCTTATTAATGCTCGTGTTGTCACATGGTCTTCTGGCCATGGGGTGGTGCCGACATGTCCCACTTGCATTTTGGCTGTGCTTGCTTCGACCGTTGCTTACTAAAAGAGTCTAAAAGAATTAAACTACACACAAATCTCTTATTTGAAATGAAATTAGTAAATTAATGAATGTCACGATCGTTGTTAATGATGTGTTACTTAGGCTTTTCTCCTATCGAATCAGGTGCAATTTGTGCCCTATCGGGTTTTTCATTTTTTTATGGCGGTAATGAGTTTTCCGCTGTCTGTCATGGGTTTGATGCTTAGTGCCATCCATAATGTGGGATTTTATATCTTTGCATGTCTGTCCCTCTGGTTATGAGTTTTTTTTTTTACAATTGGTCTCTTGGAGTGTGAGGGTATTTTATAAGTTGTTCCTGTATGACAAATGTAGTAAATAAGTCTAATTTGTAATATCAGATATTAGTATATATAATACCAAATCAAAAAAGTCGTTCACTGTTTTAAATCTGTTTTAGTCTAATGTAAGAATAAATTTAATTAGATTTTAATATTATATAAAATTATATTATTTTAAAGAACCTTATACATTTGCACCTTCTTTGGGTAATACATCTGATTAAAATAATTTTTCATACGGTACAAGTACTCATAAAATGGCTTGGATCTTTTAAAAAATCGAAAAATGGAAAATCCAAAGAGTTGCAACTTACACCCTATTTCATCGTAGAAAAGTCCTACTTATCCATAAACAGAAAGGAATGAACGGTACAGCGGTACACTCATAGAAATCATTGTGAAAAATAATGAATTTCATTACCAAAGGCTAAAAAATAAAATCTCTCGTGATAGGTAAATAATTATTAGCACATCAACGACGAGGGATAGCGTCAACAATGACTAAAAAAAGAAAAATTATTTTGTGCAAAACCAAACAGCCATCATTAACAAAATAGAAATGTACATGCAAAGAAATTTTTTTTTAACTTATGACAATGCTTTTATAAGAATTTTTTTTTCTTTTTATGATAATGCTTTTATTGACAAGGAAAAATTTCTTCCTTATAATTATGCTTTTATGATTAAATTAAAATTGTTGGCTTGAGCACAAAATTATAGGACTTATTTATAAGTATCTCATAGATAGAATAAAAAGGATTGAATTATTTTATATTCTCAATAATTACCGATTTCAATTTTTGTATAATATTTTTATTTTTCAACCCACAACAAATCTATCGTTCTCATTTTTAATGTTATTTTTTATTTCCTATATAACTTCTTACTTTACAGTACACGACAACCATTCTTCATCCAATATTCTCCCTGTCCACAGCTCATTTCACTCAGTACTTCTAAAAGGGCATTTAAATATTATTAACTAAAATTCTTCTTAGTGACTGTGATATGTCATATCCCATCAACTATTGACACTAAATTTTTCCCTAGCAATGAAATCTTAATCTTATGTGATAAAATTTTAATTTTCGAAAATAACAATTTTTTGACGAATAAATTTAGTAATATACATTTTTGAAAAAAATAGGAAAAAAAATATTAGTTATCCTCTATTGCTCAAAACAGAAGATGAAGTAATGCTAAAAAAATATTTATGATTTCGCAACGGAACTCATTCATTATCAAAAGTTATAATTTTGTTACTAAATAGTTCCCGTAAATGTATATTTTCGTTGCTAATTTGTAGCTAGAACTTCGTTGAAAAAGCCACGAAAAAACTATACTTTATTGCCAATATAAATTTTTAGCAATGATATGAAAAATCGTTGCTAATAATATGAACTGTGGTCGCTAGAGGTATGACTTTTTATTACATACAAAATTTAGTTCATTGTTGTATTTTCATAGCTAATGCTCAAAGTTTATGTGTTATAACCATTTCCTGATAGTATTTTCATCCTATGCACGGGGTGCACTTAGTTTCGATGCACCTGAGTGCAAATATTAATTTTAGTTTATTTTTTTGAAATTTTTTATACAACTATTAATCTAGATATATTTAACATGTATATTAATTTTTATTAATTTTGGAAATTTGTAAATTTTTTTAAAATTTTAAAAATTAGTGATATTTTTAATAATTTAAATTTATTAAAATGCTACTATTTTTAAAAAAATTTAAAAATTTAAAAATCACCAAAAATCGTAAAAATCGATCAATATGTCAAATACACCTAGATTAATAATCGCATAAAAAAAGTTTTAAAAAAATATAAAAAATAGGTATTTACACCCAGGTACATGAGATTAGTTTCCTTCCTTATATGCCACATAGCACATGAAGCAAACGGTGGCAAAAATTTTATGATTTTATAAGTAGATATAGCAAGTTCTCCATTGCATGCCGCAAATTGCTTCTCTCGATAATGTGATTTTTCATGTAGTGATGCTCCATCCAAACAATTTATGACACTATTTTATCACGTGAATTTCATTGGAGATTGGCATTTTGCCACTAAACGTGACAACTAATGAATTAAGAGAATTTTATGATGAAATGATAGTTTGTCATATAAGCCACGTTCCACACAATCTCAGATAATATTAATTAATAATGGAAGCAATCTTTCTCACAAATATCCAATCTTACAGTATAATAAAGGTATGAATCTGATGATACGCTTTTAGCCCTCCGAAACAAGGCTTAAATCTTGTGAAATCTCAGCAAAGTATCATTGGTTGATAGGGATGTCTACAAGAGCGGAAGAAAAGGGAATCCAACGTCATTCTGGATTCCTTTTCAAGGTTTGATACTTGACCTTTATGACATAGAGATACTACACTGGTCTTCTTAAACTTTTATGTTAAACAGTAAAGGTTGTTTTGATTGGTTTCAGGAAATGAACTGGACCAAGTGGGCCACGTAGCACGTACTGCAGTGCTAGCTTCATCAGTTATCTGTCGTTGAAATTTGAAAACATGGAGGCAATTCAAAAGATGCACATGGAATAGCTGGATAGCCATGCACACCCTCAAATCGAGAAATATATATACATGAAATTCAAGACAACATTTTCATGCTTTCGTTTTTTGATAAATAATTGCTTTGTGGAATGATTGATGATTAGCGGGAAATTAAGTGTTAGAAAGCAATGAAAAATATACCAGTAACAAAAGCATGAGATCAGCCAAGTATATAAGGTTCAAAAAGCATTTGAAATACTAGATTTTCTTTGAAATCCTTTCCAATAAAATATTCCAATGGAATATATATTTATATATATATACATACACGATCAATATGACTGTATGATAATTTATTGGCATGCGTGATCCACCATCCAAGATGAAATCCATGAATACGAATTTGGATATTGGGAAATCTGTATCACATGCAGCAAACTTGGCGAGCAGCAATGTCAAACTCCACGAAATTTCATGGGAATCTGTCCCAATTCGAGTAGCAAAGTCTCAGTCTCTACAGTCGATATCTTCCCTGATATAGAGACACGAATTCATTTCCTGCAGTGCTTTGTCGTTGTTCCGAACTTATTTTAAAAAAAGGCCAAGTTGTAAGCTAACGAAAGAGTGAGATCAGACTCTGTTTAGGATTAGTATTTTAGGTAAAGCTGTCCCTTTGATACTCTGGCCTAATACACAATTAATATTCACTCACCTCATTGTAGTTGTCCAATATATGTCAATTGGTTGCATTGCAGGCCAAATCATGAAAGCACTCAAATTCAAGTTTTGCTTGGGACTGACGACATACGATTATTGATCTCTTGCTTGTCAGTGTATCAACCAAGCGCTCCGCTCGTGCACGAAAACGTCTATCATTTTCTAGTGCTTTTTTCGGAAAAAAAAGGGGGGAGAAGCACAGCAAAATGACGTTGGAGCGTCTTGGATCAAGATATTGCAATGATAAAGAGATGATAACGGATCGGGAAAGATTAGGAAAAAGAGATTTACTCAAGTAATTATAGAACTTTTCTCCGTATTGATTAGCCCAAGAAAGATGGAGTAAGGGATGAAAAAGGAACGCAAATTGCAAAAGACGCCCTCCCAATATTCGCTCTGTTGTGCTAGGGAGACAAACGGACAAAATGTCACATCTACCACCCCTTTTTCCACACACCACCCTCTTTATTTTATTTCCTTGAATAGCATCCTAATATAATTTTTTTTAAAAAGAGAAGGGTTCGACGTCAGTGATGTTGTATGATCGTATAAAACTAGTGATGACTCATCTTCACATCGATCGATGATTTACGTCTATTTAATATCATCCACCAATCTTGTGTAAAGTATGATTCATAGTCACAAGTCACAACAATAAATAACTGGGCAGAAAGTCCCGATATCTAGTCTTGGTTGTGGGGAGCTAATCTCCTTGAGATTCATTATTATTTTGTTCAGGCTCTGTTCTAAATCATATAAGATTATTGATTCTTAAATTAAATTTATATTTTCATTTTCAAGATAATTTCTTAATTCTTAACACAATTTTTTAAATTTTCAACACAACTTTATCTATTTTCAATACAACTTTACTTATTCTCGGTATATATCATTATATTTTTATTATGGATACAAATTAGATTAAAAAATCTTATATGATTTGGAACAAACTTTTAGTTGGATTTATCATTTGAGTAAGAAATTAAAAAAAAACATATACTTTGATTGACTAAAGTTGCAATATGAAATAACAAAAAAAAAAAGATTCAAAACAATTAGAGGGTTAGGATCTACCCCGTTGAATGACCTCAAGTTAGAAATTAGTTTGATTAAATGCCATCATTGGTTTGAGTGTGTTTTTGAGAAAAAGTTTTTGAAATTAAAGAAAATGATGTAATATGATAGGAGTGGTGATTAAAAGTAAATAGAATAAAGTTAAAATAAAGAAGTTAGTTGCATGGGTAGTTGTTTAGAAATGATTGAAAATATGATAATTGTATAGAAAAATATAAAAAAATAATTAAAAATAGGATAATTATGAAAGGTGAAAAAAATTAGATTGAAAAGTTTTAATTTGAAAGTTTTTTGTGTTGCCAAGCATGCCTTTTTATTTTTCGACTTCTGAATTTTAGTATCTCCCATCAAGCATTATAAGAATTTTGATTTCTATCAAATAAAACTTTCTTACCAAAAGTTAGAATTTTTTTTTTCTAAGACCTTTACAAATTTTAGATTCTAAGGAAAAACTCGGTTACAAATAATTTATGGTATAGGTCAAACAACATCCACTAAAAAAATTGTTGCCAATAATTTATAGTTTTTATGTTTAAGTAACTAAATTTTGATTTAATTGTCAAAACATCATCAGAAACAAGGAAATTATTTCTTGCCTATAAAAGTATTATTATAAGTAAAAAAATTTGTTTCTTGCCTGTAAAAGCATTATCATAAGAAACAATTTTTTTTACACGTGCATTTTCTTTGCTAGTGATGAATTTTTTTAAGGGATACGAATCAAACCTGAATGAACACTAATTATGAAATTTTTTTTGTGAACAAAGTTTGCCAAATTTTTTTTTATTTTTTGTAGTGAAGGAATTAACCCACGCTCCTTGAATGCAAATGCAAATTTTTTTGGCGGGTGGATTTGATATTATTTAAGAAATACAACCACATAGAACTAAATTGCATTTTAAATTTTTTTAAAAAAAAATTTAGAAGAATTTTTTGAATTTTCAAAAATTCAAAGGGGCAATTTATCTTACCCATCCAAGAATTCTAAGTCATTAAAGTGGTAGACCGAAAGCTCCGACCTAATTTTAAGGGAGACCAAGCTCTTATCCACTAGACCTCTGCCTACAAAGGATTCAAACTGAAGATTGTTATGGCCATTGGGCTAGAGTCTTGATCAACTGGACTAATGCAGTTGACAACTCAGTAAAAAACTCGTTTTGGGGGACCAAAATGGAAAAAACCCTCTAATATCACAAATACACAATAGAAAGGTCACGTATTTTGGGGGAATATAAAGTAGGAAGTAAAAATAAAAATTATAAGGATAATGACAATTATTAATTAATGAATTTGAAGCAAATAGCATAAGGTTTTTGCAATTTAAACTTTGTAAATGTGCATAATTTTCGTATGAGTGTTTTAGCATTTTGCAAAATATGGTCTGTGGATTTCAAACCTTTACAAAACAACCCCGCAATCTATATTTATGAAATATATAAAAAGTGTTGCAAATTCTTTGAAGTGCAAAAGGTGTCGCAAAGACAAAAAAAGGAATTTTTCTTTCCAACACCAAAATAAATAAATAAACTTTCGGTGATGATGTCATTATAACCAAGTCGCAATAAGTCTGTGACAAAAAGCTTTAGTGATGATTTTTTGAATTTTTTGGTAAAATTCATACTTCTAGTAACATTTTTGGCTAAAATTTAATTTTCAAAAAAAAAAAATATTTATATCACTAAATAATCTTCTAGTAACAAAAAAATGCTAAGCATCTCCAAAAGCATGTAGCTAAATGCTAGTTTTTTATAGTGCGGTAAATGCCGACAATGACAGCCATGCAAAGTTTATTTATTAATCATTTTTAAGTTTATTCGAGGAATACTAAAATGCACATACGATTACTTAATTATGCATACTTACAGGGCCCATTTTGCAAAAACTCCAAGGCGTTTACGCCAACGACATTATGCGCCTGGTATTTTTCGTCCATTTACCCCAAGAAAACACGCGTAATGTGGACAAGCAAAAACACCTGATTTGAGGACGGCTAGCGCTATATATAAATAACATAAATAATGAGGGATAGCTAGGATAACACGTGAACGTGCATGACCAATTATGGTGTGTTTGGGAATGGAAAAAATTTTGATGAAAAGTTTTGGAGAGTAAAAGTTGTCAAATGATGTGATATGATATGGGTAATGATGAAAAGTAAAGATGATAAAGTTAAAATAGATAAGTTAATTGTATGAGTAGTTGTGTAGAAATGATTGAAAAGTAAGGTAATTGTACGGAAAAATGTGAAAAAATAATTAAAAAATATGATAATTATAGAGAGTGAAAAATTTTAAATTGAAAAGTTTTAAGTTGATATGTTTTCCTCATTGTCAAACACACTCTTAATTTTGTTGGTCTGCAAACCGTTGGACGACATGCGGATGAATATTGAATACACGCATCAAAAGTTTGCATTTGCGTTGTAGTACTGCGCAGCGCATATGGCTTTTTATACGGCAGAGATGATCAGATGATGAGTGGGTGGAGTTTGTGTCTCGTGGGCATGGATTTCACATGACGAGAGCTTTTTACGTGTACGTGCGCATGAAGCGACCGTCCCAGGCTGGCAAGGCTGTAGCCTCTAGGGTCACGTGATGAGTGCATGAAGAGGACCCCATCAGGAAGACTTGGTGCTTTTCATAGAGCTTAGTGGGCCATGATTCATTACTGAGTGTAAGCTTTTGGCATGTGATCGCCTTCAGTTTCATGGCATTCTTGCCTGTCCACCAGGGATCCAATTCGCATTTGGCACGTGCGCAACGATTTGAACCGGCTGCGGAGAGACACGTTCTACAGGTGATCACGATGATGCCCCCATAATTAGCCATATCATTTTATCCTTATTGCACCATCCCCTACTTTCCTTAACAAATCAGCTGCGCTTTTGCACATTTGTCGGCTCATAAAGCGTGGGTTCGACCTAAAATGGTTATGTTGGGATGGAAATCATTGGAATCACCTCAAACCATAATCTTTTCATTCAAACTATACGTGATCTTTTTTCGTATTTTTGAAAAATAGGGGATTTGTAAATATACACATATAGTTTTAAAAATTACATATAATCTCACATATTTTGTTAATAATCTCAAATATATCAATACCATTATAGTACGAATACTGTACTGATATATTTGCAAAGATACGCAAAATTATATAAGTATATTAAAATAAAAAATTAAATATGTATATTTTATTTTTGCAAATATAAATATAGTCACGTAATTTATATATTTTGCAAATATACGCACTTCGTGATAGTGCAATAATGACATCATAATAACGTAAATATATTTACAATTATGGTTAAATTATATAAAATTATTTGTACTTTTTAAAATTAGGTGAGTATATTTGCAAATTACTTTTGAAAAATTGAACCTAATCCCAACCCGAGTATTTTTAAAATTTTTATTGGTTATCAAGAATTCTGTTGGGAAATTTATTTCAGCTAGAAATTGGGTATTAAAGGAAATGGCTGAACCTTCAATGGAAGCCGGGGCGCTGCTTTTAGGAATTAAGTTGATAGCGGAATTGTAGTATAAATGAGTCGAAATCGAGAACGAATCTTTAGAAAATGAATCCATCCATGCATGCCTAAGGTAAAAATTATATATTTTAGTAAGACATCTTAACTACATATAACAATCTAAAATTTTCTTATTGTTATAATTACAGTTCCTCCGGACGATTGAAACAGAATGTTTGTAATGTTAAATTACATTATAACAAAATTAATGTTTTCCAAAATACTTTTAGTCATATAAGTAATTACAATCACTAAAAATTAGCTTTTAACCCTAATGATATAAAGCTACTACAGCGGAAAAAAAAAATTTACATGTGGCCAGCCGCATTTGGCACCGAATGCAACAAAGTACTATATTACTTGTAGCTAAAAATTTAATATTATTTACAACTAAAATTTAATACCTATATTAAATATGACTTTATCCACTCCGCAAAATCATACACAAAGCAATGTTCTAAAATTCCAGTCAACATAAAAGGTTTATATTGGTATTGTATAACGCATTCCTTCGGGTCCAATTGACAAGGCTCGCGTTAAAATATATAAATGCAGGGGATAGAATAATCCTAGGACGGAATATTTTATTTTTTAAAAATATTTTTTTCATTCTAAAAAATAATAGCTTATTTTTTCATTTCTAATACAACTTTTTTCATTTTTCAATACACATTTTTCCATTATTAATATATTTTCATCCCAAATTCTCATCCCATCATTATTCCATCTAAGCTTTGAACACCCCACCTACTTCTGAAGTGATGAAGCTAACTCCTTGGGGCCAAAATTCAAAATGCAAGGATGTGATAAAGTGTATTGCATCATCCTTAAGTTGTTGGGGACGTCGGTCTTCTTTCTTTATCGCATTATCCACCTTGAATGACTAAACACTTGAGGTTGCTGCATCTACCCGACATTTAAACCTTAGAATTTTCATTTTCACTGCTCTACGTACACCCCTTAAATGTTGAAGAATGGAAGACAATTTCAACCTTGTCCGTGAGCAGCCATCATGATACAGGAATGAGACGGATGCCGTTGGCATGCATTTATTCTGAAATATATTGGGTCCGACGTCAGTAGCTGTGTGAAAAAGGGCAATTTTTTACCAAGCTCCTTTTTCCCTGGTGCCAAGTTGGGAGAATTTTATATCCGTTCACGGACGTGATTTGGACCGTTTGAAGCACTTCGAAAGAGAGCGTCGTGCACAAATATTCCTGGCACGACTGTCTCACTTTTCTGCCACGCACATATGCTCTCACGGGATGGGTTAGATATCTACCAGGTGCATGTGGCCCACCACCACGTCTGCTATCGACTTCGACCGTCCATGATTGAAGTGAGACGCAATTCATCTAACCCAGCATGGCGAAGTCGAGGAATGGGCAGGACGTCACATGAGTTCTGCATAAGCTCCTGATTAAATCCTCAACAGTTAGCAACCTTTAAAAAATGTGATCATGGTGTTTGTTTAAGAGGTCCACATGGCCATGCTTGAAAATCGATAATTATCTGCACTCACGGATAAAAATTGAGTGATTTGCAAATACATCCATATAGTTTCCAAATGAATCGCGACCATTATTACCAGTTGTAAACGTTCGAAGTTTTTGGCCACATGTGGCTGCCATTCGATCCAGCGTAAATAATATGGAACATTGAAAAAATAATAATAATAATAATTCAAAAACTGCAACAGTCTGCAGCTGAAAGTTTTCAAACCGGCCCCTCTCACCTGTATGTGCTTTTGCCCATCTCTCTCTGATCTATCACATTCTCCCGCTCCCGCTCTATCCTTTTCTCCCTCTCTGACATCCTATGGTCGTATCCCTCCTTGCCGGTAGAGTTTTCTCCCACCCCGTCTCAAATCTCTCTTCACCATCGCATGCCTGCTGTTGGTCTCCGCCGTCACAATCTCGATTGTTCGGTATCAGTGCTAGGGATAGAAGCCTAAGGGTAAGAGAGAGGATGATTCGATAGTGCTATGAGAAAATAGGAAGAGAGGGGAGGAAACAGAGATTTACTTTAAAAGTATGTTTTACTGTGGATGCGTTTATGAATTGATAAAAATTTTAATGAAAAGTTTTTGAAGTAAAAGTTTTTTAAATGAGATAAAATGATAAGATATGATAGGTGTAATGATAATCAGTAAAAAGAATAAAGTTAAAATATATATATTAAATGCATATGTAGTTGTGTATAAATGATTAAAAAGCAAGATAGTTGTATAAGAATAAATTAAGAATAATTAAACAATATGGAGAGTGAAAAAAAATTATTTGAAATGTTTTCCATTTCATAAATAAAGGGTAAAGGCAATAAAGCTAAAATAAATATATTAATTGTGTGGATAATTATATAAAAATGATTAAAAAGTATGATAGTTATATAGAAATATATAAAAAATAATTAAAAAATAGACAATTATGGACAATTAAAAGGTTTAGCCAGAAAAGTTTTAGCTTTCTCATTTTTCGCTTGTTGCAAAATACACCTATAACATAGAAAATGATTCATCGTAGATGGCAACACCTTGTGCTATGGAGGTTTAGGCTTCAAAGGTAGTTAGCTAGCCTTATCAATTTGGTAATGGAAAAAATTATTATAATTTTTTTTTAAAAGCACGAGATTAATGTATTGCACGGTGAATAATGATTAAGAGTAAACATCATAACGATAAAATAGTTATGTGTAATGATTAAGAGTAGAAGGGAATAAAAAATAAAATAGATATAAATAATGATTAAGAGTAAAAAATAACAAAGATAAAATCAATACAAATAATGATTGAAGATGTGTTTAGAAAGTGATAAAACTTTCATATAAAAGATTTTTTAGTGAAAAAGTTTTTGAATGATAGAAAATAATGTAATATAGTAGAAGTAATGATGTGAGTATAATAAAGTAAAAATAGATAAATTACTTGTATGAATTGCTGTGTATAAATAATTGAAATGCAAAGTAGTTGTACAAAAAGATGTCAATAAATAATTAAAAATATGATAATTATCGAGAGTGAAAAATTTTAAATTAAAAAGTTATAGTTTGCAAAATTTTTATTTTAAATAAACATGCTCTAAGTAAAAAATAAAACTAGAGCATATATGAGTAAATTTTATTTATTTCTACGAACTTTCAAAAATGTCTTTCATACTTACAAATTTTTATTATAATTCCACTTATACCTATGTCATTAAAAATTCATTAAAGATGTGTTTTTGTAATTGATAGAAAATGTCGAGTTAAAATTTTTCATTCTCCACAACTATCATATTTTTTAATCATTTTTCACACTTTCCTATACTACTATCCTACTTTTCGATCGTTTTCTACATTATTATCCATACAACTAACCTATCTATTTTAATTTTATCCTTTTTACTTCTCATAATTGCCCATATTATATCACATCATTTGACAATTTCTACTTTTTATAATTTTATCAAAAGTTTTATCTATTCCCAAACATACCTTAAATGAGTTGTTAACTCCATGTAAAATAACAAATATGTCTAAGTCTTATTATAATTTAGAGTTGTTTTGCTCAAAATTAAAGATTCATATTCAAATAATATATTATTTTATAGTTATGAAATTATTAAAGATTCATTATAATATAAATTTTAAGCTATAAAATTTCACAGGGGGTTAAGGATACTTAATGACATGAGTATATGTGGAATTATAATAAAAATTCATGGGTATAAGAGGTATTTTTGTAAGTTCGGATGCATACGTGGAATTATGAGTAAAATTTATGGATATATGATAAATTCACCCTAAAACAAATAAAATAGTTGTACGGAAAATATAAAAAATGTAATATAGAAATAATATTGGTACCTTGTAAAAAAAGGAATAATATGGCTAAGTACGTTAAAAATGACACATAGTACCAAATAATGTGAGATTTTTTAATATAAATTTTCCTTGTCTTCAAACATGACTAAAATACATAATTTGCAAAGGCATGTACGAAAAAAAAAAGTTTTCAATTTTTTAATTTGAGTTACATATGTACTATGTATCTTATACAACATGTTAAACTTGTGATCTTGATTCGCACATCATGATGTATCCTAAGGCAAAATATAATATTCATTTATCTTTATAATTAATTATATTTTTTTAATTTTTTCTTCATAAAAATGTTATTCTAAGTATATTCAATCTATATACAAAGTGTCATTGGTTTACAATACTTTTATATATTTATTTTATATTTTTTAAAATCAAGTTTTTAAGAGATGAAAAATGACTTAAATACCCTTGAAATTGGTGATTTTTTAAAAAATAAAAAATAAAAATGTAAAAATATTGTAAAATAGAAAAACTTGACATACAGATTAAATACAATTAGAAAACAGTTACGCTTTTGTGAAACTCCATTTTTATATTACCCTCTTCATATTTAAAATTTGTATGGTTGATGGAAAATTTACTTCATACATTGTGTTAGCATCATTTGTAGTATCTTAGAAACTCTTTTATTTGTTTAGTTTTACTGTATATGGTCCCATCTATAAATATGAAAAATCAACGTAATAAAATAGTTTAATGTTAAAATATCAATTCTAAAATATTTATTTAACATTTAAATCATCTAAAATATTACTGCTACGTAGATAATGATTCTATAAAGTACTATTACATTCTAATAAATGTGTGAATGAACCTAACCATTTTTCATAATTTACACATAAATATACATATTTTTCAATAAATGCAGCTTATAAACATATTTGATCAAAATGAAACTTTGTCTCCTAGATAAATAAATGATATTAAACATAACGAATAGATTGAATTTTCCATTAAGAATCAAAATCTTACCATTCGAAAGGTTTACATAGCTCTGCTTGCGGAGCCCATTAGAAAAATGTATTTATAAAGAAAAACTAAATAAAAATAAAAATAAGATCAAATAAATAAATATTATTTTTTAGTTTAAAATATATCATGTTGTATATAATCATATTGCTTAAACTTATATTAAAGTTCATGGGCTGGAGAGATACTCACGTAAAGAATACGTATACACAGCCACGCCCATAAATATAGTGATCCAACTGCGAAACTCAGGCTTGCGAAGATAAGACTCCGTCCCATGCGATCAGCGCTCCTAGAGCTTGGCCAACGTTTACAATTTTTAAAACAACCTCTCATTTTTCAGCACATAATTGCCGTTCTACCCAGTGTTATTAAAACCGGACCGGACCGGCCGGTCGGACCGGTCCGACCGGGAACCGGTCTCGTATCCGGTTCGAATACTAGCGGTTCGGTTCAATTAAGAAAAACCGCTTGAACCGTCGAACCGACGGTCGAACCGGAAAGGCTGGTCCAACCGGGTTCGACCGGTTCAACACTCCCGCGTCGTCTTCCTCGCGAGTCGCGACACGCCAGAAGCCACCCCTGCGCTGCCCGTCCGCCCGAGCCTCTTCCTCGTGTCCGCCCGCCCGTGCCATTGTCGCACGCACTTTCACCGTCCGCCGGGAAGTCTCGCTGTCTCTGACTCTCTGGTCGCACCCACTGCCGGCCCCGTCTTCGTCCTCATCGCCGTTAGCGTCCGCCAACGCCGCCTCGTCTTCCTCGTGACAGTCGCCCCCGTCCTCGCCGAGACCAACAACCGAAATACCAGCAGGCGAAACAGCAGCGACCTCCATTTCCGGCGACCAGCAGGCTGCCCCAAAATCGATTTTTGCACAGCCGCAGAGCCGTCGCCCTCCATTTTCTCTCAGCAGACGCAAAATTGGAAGGAGCATGCTCTTAGGGAGTGACGCCAAAAACGAAAAACCCATTATTGTGCCAACCTGCTCGTCGATCATCCACCTTTATCGTTTTCCCTTTTTCCATGTCGATGCAGAAGCCATTAGCGACCTTGCGAATGGGAGGAGAAGAGGAAAAAAAACTTTTGGTGGTCCAGCGGACCATTGAATTCGTGTATACACAGATCGTTATTTGCAATATAGAGCATTCAAAATAATTTTATAAAAACTCCTTAATAATCTAATAGAATCTCCAAAGTTATGTAAATATAATTTTTGTGTAAAAAATTTAAATATCACTAAGTATTGCATCAAAACCTCAATTTCAATATAATTTCTCTTAAAGCAAAGTGAAAATGATATAAAATAACTACAAAATGATGTAATTTTCAATAAAGTTTTTATTTAATAAAAATATTAATTCAATTAATAATATTCTATTTTTAAATTGACATTATCTTCCATAAGATATGAATTATTATAATCACATGTATCTTTATACCGACGAGTAATAAATAAGAAAATTAGATTTTAGGTGAATTTCTTAGTACCTAGGACGATTTATGTGCAATCTGGAAATTTATTTTTAATATTTTATTTATGTCATAAAATTTGAGTGTCTCTTAAATGTCGTTAGATGCTATTAGATATCGTTAGATGCTATTAGATTAAGGTAGATTTCATTAAATTATATTATCTGGGTTTTAAGTTATATAATTAACGTATAAATGACCTTATAAAGAGCTGAAGATCATATTACATGTGCTAAATTAGGATTAACTTATTGATATTAAAAGCTAAATGCTGTTAGATATCGTTAGATCTGGTTAGATGCTGTTAGATGTCGTTAGATGTTGTTAGACATTGTTGGATAAGGTAGATTTAATTAAATTTTATTATCTGGGTTTCAAATTCTGTAATTAAAGTATAAAAAAACTTATAAATGGCTCATAATTATATTATAGATGTTAAATTAGGATTAACTTATTAATATATTTACTTAAAATTTAAAAATAATTTAATATTTATGACATCATAAATATGTCATGCTGACGTCACCGGTTCGAACCGGTTCGCTTAACCGGTCGAACCGGTTCGAACCAGACCAGTTCCTTTACCGGTTCAATTACCGGTTCGGTTCTAACAACACTGGTTCTACCCACATTTTTCTTATTTTCCAATGTAAAATTCTGTCGTCACTCTCGGGCGCTGATCAGGTGCACCCAAAGCATTAAGCCTCAATGCTCTTGAGCGCACGCAACTGTTTTTTTTTAAAAATTTTTTTTTCAAGAACTTGTTAATCTAAAGTGTATTTAACATGCATATCAATTTTTAACATTTTTAGAGATTTTTAGATATTTATTTCGGATTTTTAAGAATCAGCAGTATTTTAGTAATTTTACTGATTTTTAAAAATTCGAAATAAATATCTAAAAACTTATGAAATTAGTAAAAATTGATATACATATTAAATACACTTAGATTAATATTTTTGTAAAATAAAAATAAAAATAATAAAAAAATAGATGCATGGAATGCTCTTACACGTGGTCAGCGCCCGTCATTCTCCCCTTTCATCCCATTTCCATCACATCCCAGTCATTTCGAATGAAGCCCGCTGCCGGGAAATATGCTGAAACATTTAATTATAGTAATAAATTGCACAAAGTGACTAGGAGATGATTGGCCGTCGTTTGGCCCACGATATCAGCAACATGGATGTGCGAATCGTCCCGATCATACGATTCATACCAGCTGAAAAGCTGAATCAAGCACAGATGGGGCACATCGCCCAGGAAAAGGCGATCCATTTCACTGTTGCACGCGTGAGTCTGGCCGGGCCTTTCGCCACGGTACAAAAATTCGGTGGGCCCCACGGAAAATTCGCCCGCTCCTAACATGTTCCCCGATAAATCGGACCAGTCATTGTCGAATCCGGATTGACGCGACGGCTACGATCAAGTTGGAAGGATTTGAAGGCAGATCCATCACATGATGGATAGATGAATGATGGATCCACCAATTCTCCAAAAGCGAGATGGCATTCCCGTAATTATCGTTAAAGTCCGCGGGTGAATTTCGTTGGGCCTTTCCCCCGTTCGGCTCCGGAGCGCGGCCCCAGGAAGAAAAGCCCGGCAGGGGATGCCGTGTAGTGCCCCGCATGTTTTCACCAATGGATGGTCGACACGTGCCTGAGAGTGATTCGCCTGCGTGGTCCCCACGGCGCGCCGCTCCAGTAGCCGGAAGTCGCCGCCGTCTGGTACGAATCCAGGATACTTTATCGCGTTGGTCATGACGTCAGGTTATCGGTAACCGAGGACTCGCCCAAGCAAGGCTGAAGCTAACCGGACTCTGCTGGCTGCCGCGACGAATCTTCCAGGCGCCTTTTGTGATAGGGCAAAAAAGGGCAGTAGAATTTTTTTGAAAAAAAAGAGAGTCGCATGACGTCGCGAGCCTAATTATCAATAGTTAAAAAACACAACGATAAAATATCTCCAAAATATAAATAAAAAGACAACAATAGTTAACGATATAAAATTTAGGGTGTGTTTGGGAATGTATAAAATTTTTTGTGAAAAATTTTGGAGAGTAAAAGTTGTCAAATAATGTAAAATGATAGGAGTAATGATGAGGATTAAAGTTGATAAAGTTAAAATAGAGAGGCTAGTTATATAGGTAATCGTATAGAAATAATTGAAAAGTATAACAGTTGTATAGGAAAATGTGAAAAAATAATCAAAAATATGATAGTTGTGAAGAGTTAAAAGTTTTAGATTGAAAATTTTGAACTTGACATTTTATACTCATTGTCAAACACACCCTTATTCATTTACGAACTTTTCAATCTCCAAGATATCTTATTTTTTAATTATTATTTTACATTTTCCCATATGATAACCGTACTTTTCAATCATTTATACACAATTATCCATTTAATTAATTTATCTATTTTAACTTTATTTTCATTACTCGTTACCGTTATCCCTATTATATCATATTATTTTCTATCAATTTAAAAACTTTTATACAAAAAGTTTTGCGTCAAAAAATTTATTACTTTCCAACATACCTTTTATATTAACAAAAAAGATAAAACGCTACAAAAAACACAATTTTTGAAAAGTTATCCTTAATTAAAATTTATCCTATGCCACTGGTCAATTGGCTTAGTGACAACCTAAAAGGCTGCTATATAGCCAACTGAGTTTCAACTCTTCCCTCCCTCATGAGTGAGGATTTTGTAATATAGTCCTTCTGAAATTGAAATTTTATAATCACTCTGAAAGTAGGAAATTTTTGAAATTTCCTCATGGTATGAAGCATTTATAAGGAAATTCTCTCAATAATGTGAAAGGTTGTAAATGTACTTCACTGTGATATCAAGATACCATAATGTATAAAATACCAATACAAAAATTGTACTTTATATATACACATGAGCAAATTAAAAATTCTATTTTTGGCAACCATTATAATCATTCTTTTCCTTGTAAAATTAAAAAAATCATCTTTCCGATGATAGCGCTTTTACAACAAAATTAAAATTCGGTTGCCTAAGCAACAAATATGAAGAACAAAAAATTCCTATAGTAATCAAAATCTACCTTTCCAATGTTCTTAAAAAATCTACCTTTTCAATAAAAATTTTAGTCATCCAACTCGAATTTTTTTGTGAAGGGCATTAGGAGTGTAACTAAGCTAAACGACATATTGACCTTTGTGTCAATTGATTTATGTTGGAAAAAAAGAGTAGTGTTTGTCTTCTATTTATTGAGAAAGTTTATAACTTCTATTTATATTAGAAGTGGAGATTAAAATTTTTTATTAAACAAATGGTGTGTTTTGGAAGTTATAAAACTTTTGGATAAAAAGTTTTTAGTGTAAAAGTTTTAAAATTTGGAGAAAATAATGTAATATTAGTGAAAACAATAAAGAGTAAAGAAAATAAATTCAAAATATATATGTTAATGGTAGTGGTAGTTGCAAGTAAATGATTAAAAAATATGATAATTGTATAATAAGATATGAAAAATGATTAAAAAATAAGAAATTTGTAGAGAATAAAAAGTTTTAGCTTAAAAAGTCTTTGCAACTAACAAACATGCCAAAAATAGAAAAATATTGTTACATGTGAGTTGTCAATACAACAATTATATATGAACTTTGCTTTTGTGCAATCAGGTTACGTAAAAACAAAGTCATGTAACCTTTTTGAAGTTTAAAATTTTGATCCTTATTAGAAGATCTAATTCATTTATTGTATTTAATATCATTTTTTAGCTAATAGACTAAATTTTTCCCAAATCAAGTATGTGGGTTATCCAAATCAAGTATGTGGGTTGGCACATTTACTCAAATATATATATATATATTCGTGTGTAAATTATTGAAAATATTTAGATCTATTTACATATATATTAAAATGTAATAATACTTTATAGAATTATTTATTCATATATAATTGATGTTTTAGAGTGTTTAGATATTAAAAATACTATTTTAAAATTGATATTTTAGCATTAAACTTTTTTATGTTGATTTTACACATTTATACAATGAGACATATACACAATGATACTAAACAAATGAGAGAATTTTTATGATAATATAAATGATACTAAATACAATTGATGAAGTGAATTTTGTTATTAACCGTTAAGATTTTAAAAATAAAAAATGTTATATAAAAAGAGTAAGAATTCTATTAGCTTGGGCTAAACAAATGCATTACTTAGTCTACTTCAAAAAACTCTTTCACAATATTTTTTTTGGTTTTTTTTTTCAAACACTTGTTCATCTAAATGTATTTAATGTATAAACTAAATTTTATTATTTTTTAATATGTATATATTTAGATTTTTAAATACATATATGTATTTAAAATACCCTTACTTTTAAAAATCTTAAAAAATATTTACATATACCAAAAATGGTAAAACTTGTTTTATAGGTTAAATATATTTAGATAACAAGTGTGCGAAGAAAAAAGTAAAAAAAATTATAAATAAATTTTTTTAAAATATACTAAGGGAGACATTTGCTTAGTCAATATTAAAAAGATCATTTCTTATATAAAAAAGGGATTTCACATAAAAGGAGCCCATTATATATATATTACTAGAAAGGTAGTGTTAAGGTACCATTGGAATTTATTAATTTGCATGGGAATTTGATACGAAGTACCGTAACAATTATAGTTTATTGTCACCATTATTTGCACTTGTAAACTTTTGTCTTCTTTCTAGTGTCTACAGCAATTATCTTCAAGCGATACCATCACCAGCACTATTCATATCACCCATTTATTCCATTCGAATAATTCCATCCTCCCTCCCTCTCCCGGTGCATGCGAAGATCGATTATCACACTGCATGCGCTCTATCGAAATTCAAAAAGTCAAAACACGCCTGCGCGCAGTTGCGGATGTTTATCATGGTTATTTCTGATATTTCTTGGCTTTGATATTACGACGCCAATGTCTTTTTATTCCTCCTTGCTTGGGCCGCAGCATCATGCACTGTTACCGGATTCCCATCCCCGGGATTTTTCTCGTTTTGGGGAAATGGAGCCCCCTGTTTGAATCTCGATATATCTTCGAAATGCTGAATATCATTGTCGTCATTTGATTCCTGCCTAGCATGTTGTTGGGTAATGGGTAGTCGATCAACCCTTGGGCTTTAGCCCTGTGTCTGTGTTTGCTTGTCAAAAAAGACTTTCACGTGAATTCCATTGCATTGGTGGAGCATGCAATGTCGCAGTCTTGCTGTAAATGGCATGAAGAAAAGAGAAGACCTTCTGATCTTCTAATGTCTATGGGCAATAACGAGGGCTGTCAAAGGTCCATACTGTCCAGTGGGCAAGGAGTATATGTAAGCTTAATAAATGGCTTGCATAGTGGGGCTCTGCCTCTACCTCTACCTCTGCCTCTACCTCTATGCCTCCGTCTGCTCAGGCTGAGTGTAGAATAGGTGAGCCATGGTTACATCCCATCCCATGCACTCAATCCCAGTTCCTAATCAAATGTTCAGTCCCTCCGTACCTGCATGCATTTACTTCTTACTGATGCATTGTGCACAAGCATAATACTGATAGCCTTTTTTTGATGGATTTTTTTTGCAATATCTTAACTTGTATTACAATATGCTCTTTAGACATTTTTACAATTTACTTATGATATTCTTACAATACATCATAAATTTTCTTATTTGCGGACGCTACTACAAAAATATAGGAAGAATGATGCCACCGTCAATTGAAACGGTGCGAGCTCTATGGTTGGAAACGTAGTTACCAATGAGGCAATTAGAGATGTTAATGGTCATGGTTAACCTCCTCGTCCAATCAGTTTTTAAATGAGTTTGAGTTAGAATTTTTGAATAAATAAGTTACGATTTGCCAACTCGTTTAAACATTTAATTAAATAAATAGATTAAGATTAAGATTTTATAACCCATTTAGTAATGAGTTCAACCCAAACTTATTTAACCTATTAAAGTTATATATATAAATTTAAACCTTTTAGTTATTTTTTCATGCTATGTCTTCCTCATGTTACATAATTTTTATTTTTTAATTGCCGCCCTAATTTTATTTTCCTGTTATTGTCTTATTTCTATTTCCTCTGCGCCAAAAATATCATCTTGTCTTTCCTTATGAGATGATTATTTTGTCAGAGTTTAAGCCTTCAGGTCGTTTGTTATACAACCCGTTAACAATCCGCAAATTCATTTATTAAATGGGTTGTAAATGAGTTTGGGTTGATATTTTTTAAATGGGTTAATAAATGAGTTAGGAGTATGATATTTTAAATCAATTAAGATTACGATTATGCTTCACCCTATTCAACCTGATCCGTTGACACCTCCAGAGGTAACGCCTCATTGGCACAATAGTGATAACCTTGATAAGTTTTTTTTTATGTTTTTTGCAAATATAGCTACAAAGTGTAACTAATATTATATCCATGTCCCTAAATTTACCAATATTGTAAATACACCCATAAAATTTATATAAAATTGTAAGCGTGTCCCTTCTATTAGGACGCCGTTATAATTTTCCGTAAAATGACAATAATGCTCTTTAAACAGAATAATACACTTACAATTTTTGCAAATGTTATAAGCATATTTGCAAAAAAATAATCGAAAAGAATATATGCAAAAATACATAAAATAATGAAATAGCAAATATTTTTACACTATTTGAAAATTGCAAGGGTATTACTTGGCTTAAAGGATAATATTATTATTTTATAGAAAATTCTAATGGCGTCCTAACGGAAATGACACGCTTGCAATTTCATGCAAACCTTATGGGCATGTTTGTAATATTAACAAAACTTCAAGATATGAATGTAGTATTAGTTAAGTTTTGTATGCACATTTGAAAAAATCCCTTACAGCAATACGTGCAACAACAAAAGACACTTGATGGCTGTGATGGCTGAGCCCCAGTGAAATTACTTCTATTTTGGTGGAAATTGTTTTTTAAAATTGATAGGTTAACTACGTAATATGATAAGATAATAATTTAATATATTAGTGTAGAACCGATTGTGCTGAGTTAATTCTATTTTTTCCATGTGGATGGAAGTTACCACCACGGTCTAAATTTAAATCCTAAACCTTACACACAATACTCTTATACGCATTGGTGTTAATTACTTGGTCCTTGCTAGCACTGTCATACACTTTTTTTTTTTAGCTCATGGTTTTTACACAATACGTAACAAGAAATTTGATTTTTTTTTTTTTTTTTTTTACAACCAGTTTTTGTTACAAAAGTTAGAAGTTATTGCTATAGGGTAACAATTTAATACACCTTATGCATTGAAATTTTAATTTACCTGGTGAAATACACTATATATTTATAATTTTATCATTTATAGATTTATTTAATATTATATTTCATATTTTAAAAAAAGGTAAAATAATAAACAAAAATAAAGTACATACTTTGGCCCATCTAGTGATGCAAAAAGTAAAAAATTTTGAAAAATAAGATAGTGCATCGGGTGCGCTAGATCACAGTCTACTTTTTGTCACAATGATTATGGTTTATTTATATAATGCAGTAACAAAAATTTACTTAAAAATGACTACTTGCTGCAAATAATAGATAATAAAGTTTGTTGCTTGCGATCATTAGATGCGACATTGATTGTCATGTGCAACAAAATGTTCATTGCATGTAATAAAATTATATTTATTCTCTTTGAGCTCGTTTCTATGTAGTCGGGTTATATAAAGGTGGTTTTATGTAGCTCTCTAAAATTTTATGATTTTGATGTTTAATAAAAAATTCCATTCATTATATTTAATATCATTTATTTAGTTATAAGATTAAGTTTCATCTACTTCTGATATTTGCATAAGTCACGTTTGTTCAAAATATGTATATTTATGTGTAAATTAAGAAAAATGCTTAGAACTATTTACATATATATTAGACTGTGGTAATACTTTATAAAATCATTTACCCATGTAATAATGTTATTTTAGATGATTCAGATATTGAAAGTACTACTTAAAATTTGATATTTAATATTAAATTATTTTATTACATTGACTTTGCATATTTATAGATGAGCCTTATATACACCAATATTAGATAATAAAAGGGTTTCTATAATAATATAAATAATGTTAAATATAATAATGAAAGATGTTTCATAGAAGCATCCCGTCTTCTCAATAGGGAAGGCTCGCTATAAATAATTGGTGATTGAAATTAAGTCAGTTTTTTACCGGTAAATCACATTTATTTTATCTTTATTCGTTTCGCGTTCATCATTTCTTTTGTATTCTAATTTTCTGTTTCTATCATCTTGTCTATATTTTTATATCATTAATGATATTTTTTTAAAAATTAAAAGCTCTTGTTTTTTCTCGCTTAGGCCTCAAGGCAACAAAAATTGCAATGAAAATCTCTGCTTCTGTTGCCACACTGTCATCCTCCTTTCAATGGCTAACGAAAAATTCAATCATTTCGTTGCCAAAGGGATATGCAAAGCACCAGTAGAGAAAAAACCTTGTTTTCATTTTTTATGCTAAAAATATAATTAATTCCTTGTAATTTAAAATACTCGGCTAAATTGGGCTGCTTTGTTTTCTCTTCTTACAAAACACCAGTCGCTAATCTTGAAGAAGCTAGCTTGCACTTTGCCGTTCGTGTCATAGGAACGAAAACGCAACGGACACCTAACGATGACCTTGGGCTCACTAATCAGCCCATCTGGACAGATAGGGCCAGTCCCAAGTCCATTTCGTAGAAAGAGCGAATCATGAACAAATAGATTTTATTTACCAAAACCAAAAAAAAAAAAAAAAAAAAAAATTTGTTTCCGTAGTTGGCCATTATCTAAAGATATATTCCAACTCATACAAGATTCTTGAATTGAATCTTTATTATCATTTCCGAGACAATTTTTCAATTTTCAAAAAGTTTTTTCAAATTTCAATACAACTTTATCCTTTTCCAATACAACTTTACTTATTTCTAATACACATTATTACATTCTCATTCTAAATACAGATTTCATATAAAAATCTTATATAGCTTGAAATAGACCTTGAAGAAATATAGTACTGTACCCCAGGAAGATGAGACCATAGGGCAATTTCCCTTCGACATTATTGTTCAGGCTTTTGATTTTTGTGATAAAAAAGCCAAGACATTCGTTACGATACATGACAAGCAAAGGTCGAAAACATATCAATGAAAATAAATGACACAAGGAAAGCACATCAAAAGTACATATGGCATTACAATAAATCTTCTTTAATGTGGTTAATAGAGAACAGGAGTACGTTCGCACTTTTTACACAGATAAGCAGGGCCAAACAAGCCTAAATTAGTGAGGTAGCTATTAAATTTTTTACTTGATGAAATTGCCTTTGGCCTAACTCTTTTGCGATTTACAGAATTAATTATTTGACTTTGCAAAATTACAAAATAACCCTCTAAGGTTAAAATTTTATGAATATAACATTCATTAAAAAACTACTGTTTATCGTTTTTATTTGACAAAATTATTCCCAGTTGTTTGAAAAAGCCTTTAAAGTTAGACGGTTAATTTTGTAAATATTCAAATAAAAATTTTATTTTTTAGAAATATTCTTCATATTAAATAGACCAGTTTGGTGTCTTCTCAAAATTCTTGCAAATTTCTATAATAAATAATCCACAAAATTAAGTTTCTTGAATCATAAAAGAAAAACACAACTTTAAACTGCAATTAATTATTTTTCTATATTTTAGGTCTTGTAATTTCCACTCCAATATATTTTTCATAATTAATGTTATTAAATTTAATAAAAATATAGGAAAATACTATAAAAATACTGAAAATTATTTTTTTAAATATTCCTCATGTTAAATAACAAATTTGGTGTCTTTCATATTTTTAATTCCGAAAATAATAAAAAATAATTTTTTTATATTATAAAAGAAAATATAATAAACCGCTTTTAAAATATCAAACACACTCCTGAATATTTGTTTCATTTAAAGAATATGCATTTTCGTATTTTTGGATATTTTAAAATTTCGATATATTTACTAATAATTTTGTTATTTTTCGATTATGACGTAATAACATTAATTGTCGCTGCCCCGACATTAGCAGCTTTGCACAAATCAGCCGATTCGGCATATAGCAACACTGATCACAAACTTCAGAGACGTAAATATCGGAAAAGAAGCGTGTTCAAAGCAGAGAGCAGCAATCAATGAATTGAAGAGGCATACAGCTCAATATGCAATCTAAACTCATGGGAACTAATTATTTATAGAAAGATTTACAACAGCAATCTTACAAGGCTCCAGTGTTTTTAAGGCCCAAAACAATTCCCACCCCAATGATGTGTCCCACAACACCACAGGCCAAGGTATCAGCCAAGGTGAACCCAGCTGGGTCTCCTGTCTGCAGCCCTGAGTCCCTGACCTCAAGCTTCAGCCCTGCAGTGGCCTTCCTGTTTGCTGATGGTGCCAATCCAAACCTCCCCGCAAACAGCATCAGGCTCGTGGATGTCACCATTATCTGCCCGAAACATGCAAAAACACTTACCCAGTCATCTACGAATATTATATCTTAATTACACAATTATGTTTTTCAAAAAAAAATAATAAGAATTTAGGCCTGCATGTTTCCACATGCACTGCTTACAATATTAGTAGGTGAGCCGATGAAGTCGCAGCGAACACCCACAACACCCTTTTCCTTCGTCTGGACCGGCGCCTGTGTAATGAGATTTTTCCAAAACCAATGCTAATTAAAACTTAAAAGCAGTGATAAAAATAATAATATGAAAGAATATTTCTGAGAGGGGATTCATGGGCAAGGAAGCTTGGAAGGATAGATTTAATTACCTTGGTCTTGATTTGGACCAGGGATGGTTGGTGCCTCAAGCCATTGAATTGAGGGAGAGAGGTCATGACAGCCGCGGTGGAGGTGAGACTAGCAGCCATTGGCGATGATCGGAGTAGCAAGTCCTCCTTCCTAAGGTGTTCCAGGTGTGAGAATTGGAAGGAGGGATTTTATTTTCAATGGACGAGCGTCCAAAGCTCACAGCCACACGGAAGAAATGTGGCCGCCAATGCTTCTACTGGAATCCGCGCAGATGCCCAGTGCTGACGCGGAAGCTTTTTGTTGGGTGCCTTTGGATAAGGGCTTCTCTTGGGAAATCATTGAGCATTGGGCGTGGCACACGTGCGCGCGATCCAAACCCAAAATAGTTTATTGTTTATCGGTTTTTTTTTAAAACTATATTCACTATTTTTGAACTTAATTCAAAATATATTCATTATATTTTTAAAATTCCAAATATACTCATTATGTTTACATTTAATCCAAAAAATGTCAATTACGTCAAACATGGTCATTTTTTTAAATATCCAAAATACCCTTATTTTTTTAAATATCCAAAATGCCCTTATTGTAAAACAATAAATGATGAAATGAATAACAAATGAAATTAAAGCACTTTAAATTTAGAATTTATGTGCAATTAGGGCTTTAGTGAGTTATAATATTCAATTTTTTCAATTGTATCTTAAATTCGAGGAGAGTATTACTAATTTCACATATTCTCTAACAACGTTAACTCTCGAAATAGGTATTTTTAGAATTAAAAGCAAACGTAGTAAGTACATTTAAAATTTTAGAAACGTAATAGGTATATTTAGAATTAAGGTAAAATGCAGTGCGTATATTTAAAAATAACTCTATTTTATATCCACTTACTTTTGAAGTTTTCGCCTTATGATCAAGGCTTAATACCTCACTCAACTTAAATTCAGAAAAAAATCTCATTCAACTTAAATTATATATCCTAAATGACAACTTGGTCCATCTTAATTAGTAGTAACCACATTGAGGTTTTACTTCGATGGTCTAATTGATACTAGATTTAGCCGATTTTTGTATGGTAATTGGGCATAAGTAATAAGCAATCTTTTCAACTCGATTCAACCTAAAAAATCTTTTGAAAATTATTTCTATAGTATGTAAAAAAAGGTAGATAGAAATAAATGAAATTAAATTTGGTGCTCCCTAGAGCACTTGGCTGTAGTACATTCGGTGCATTATACAATTCATTTTTGTTTCTTTTAAAATTTTTTATATGTATGTGGGCCCAATGCGCATGTCCCATTTTTTATTTTTTAATATTTTATGTCAAATTTTAAAAACAAAATATAACCCATTTTTCGTGTCACATGAGAAATGATTTGTTTTTTATTTTTAAAATTGGAAATAAAATATTAAAAATAATAAAAAATGTAAAAAATATGGAATATTCATGTTTGTTTCCGTTGTGAATTTCAAAACTGGATTTAGCCAATTTTTGTATGGTAATTGAGCATAAGTAATAAGCAATCTTTTCAGCTCGATTCAACCTAATAAATTTTTTGAAAATTATTTCTACAGTATGTAAAAAAAAGGTAGGTAGAAATAATTGAAAATAAATTCGGCGCTCCTTAGAGCAGTTAGCTGTAGTACATTTGGTGCATTATACAATTCATTTATGTTTCTTTTAAAAAATTTTATATGTATGTGGGCCCAATGCGCATGTCCCATTTTTTATTTTTTAAAATTTTATGTCGAATTTTAAAAACAAAATATAACCCATTTTTCGTGTCACATGAGAAAGGATTTGTTTTTTATTTTTAAAATTGGAAATAAAATATTAAAAATAATAAAAATGAAAAAAATATGGAATATTCATGTTTGTTTCCATTATGAATTTCAAAAAAATTTAAAAGATTATGTATCTAAATGTATTAAAGCAAAATGTACTAAAGCTAAGTACATCCCAAGCACTCGATTGGGACTCGAACAATTTGGCCACCTCTCACCCAAAAGCGCACCCTACTCCCATGTCTATAAGAGAGAACTTTGGGAAGCAGTTACCATTCCTTGCATGGGAGGCCCTCATACAGCTCTTCCATTATAACTGTCTTCCTTTTTTAGCATCCCATTCTATTTTGAGCCACATGAGAACAAATGCGGTTGATAGGTCGCTACAACCGCCTGCAAAAATTAGCCACTTTCTGTACTAGCTACTTATTTTGAAAAAATACTTGGATTTTTTAGTTGTCATATATAGCAAATTCATCATTAATCGAGACAAGCACTTAAGTCTCCTATAAATATCCATGTAATCCCCTGCTCAGCACAGCATTCATATATACATCGATGATGAAGAACTTTGCAACATTCCTCTTAGTGTTGGTGTCATCCCAGTTTCTAGCTGAGCTAAGCCATGCAGGGAGAGTGGAGGCCTCCAGCGAATCCGACATCGTGGCCTGCGCCAGAGTCGTCGGCCTTGTGGGGGAGTGTTTCACCTACCTGACCGGCGTCACTCAAAGGCCATCGTTGCCATGCTGCAATGGCCTGCTTGGGTTTGCAAGTTCAGCTGCGGTTCTGCAAGACGAGCAGCTGGCTTGCAAATGCTTCAAGCGAGCCGTCTCTATGCAAGACCAGCAGCTGGACGACTTACCTGCCCAGTGCCACGTGCAACTCACAATATCCCCGGCAACTTGTTAGGTGGTGGATGAGATGCAATCTATTGAGAAAATAAATAAATAAAAATCTAGCTACTAGTACTATGAACTAAAAATTCTCACATTTTGATTTTTTTCCTTTTCTATGTATCTCCATGCATGTTTGGTTCAATGGTTTTCGTGATGGAACCTTGTAAAATAAAGCCAGCTAGAGAATTTTTAGTTAGATTAGGTTCATTGATTTCGTTATCAATCCGTATGCTCGGGTCTCTCCTTTCAAATTCAATGCTGTTTTCGGAGCTAGTGATCACGAATTATCGTTGTTTTTGCATTTTTTAGATTTTGCGGATGCAACCAATGAACGTAGCATCGTGAGCCAGAACTAAGCGTTACGTGAGGACACCGGTCACCATATATTATAAATGTGTTACATGCCTCTGAGCTATTAATTAAGAAGACCAAGGTACGAATTTGCTGTGGTCTTTAAACCCAAGCGAAACAAAATCGCACCATGGTCTCAAAACTCAAAAAAGGAACCAAAAATAAATACATAAAATAAAAGGCCTCTCAGCTCAACCTTGTTGAGAAATACAGAAAAGGAAGTCGTGGTGTTGCAGTCGGGGAAGTTCAGAAACCAGCGAGCACGAACCCATATATCACCAGCCACCTGAGCGCGACGTGAGCCCTGGGCTTATGAGCTCGTGGTACTCGAAACAAAAACTCATCGCATGCATATTGCATGGCACGATCACCGTTGCTGCGCATACCTATTCGAAACATGGTTTTGGTGGAGAAACGAATGGCATGGAATTGAAGGAACGAACGGAGGAGGCCGCTAGGTTCCCAGTCAAACACACAAGCCCCTCGTCGGCTGCATCCCGACTGCAATCTTGTCTCCGAAACACCGAAACATGCGCTCCATATTGGACAGCTCGTGCTCCACATCCATGGGGTCTTGGCTCCTCCTCACCCTCCGCTTCAGATCATGGATGCGGTCGAGACCCACCTCCACCTGCTTGGCGATATCAACCATCTGGGACCGGATATTCTCGTTCTCATCCTGCACCTGCTTCGATTTCCTCTTCATATTGCGATACCCCTCGAGAGAGCGGAGGAGCTGCACGGATAGTAGCTGATTTCGCTCCTGCAGGGCCGCCGTCACCTCCCTATCCACCACCCGCTCTTCCTTTCGCTCTTTGTGGGCCGCGCACGCCTTGATCTTCTCCGTCAACCTCTCGTTTTGGATCTTCAAGTCATTGAGTTCCTCCGCCATCTCGTTGAGCCGCCGGGCCTTGTGGGCCAGCTCCGCCTCCATGATCTCCTTCTCCTTGCCCAAGCTTGAGAACATCCTCTCCAGGCTCTTCCGAGTCGTCTTGTTCTCCGACACTTCCTTCCGCAGCCTCAGGTTCTCTTCTGCGACAGGCTCCTGCGGCTTCTTCGACGCCGTGGCCGTGGCCCGCCTCAGTTCCGTGTTGCACCGTCGGAACTGTGCCTTGTTCGTGGGCGTGGGCGTGGGCGTGGGCCGGGTCTGCGATTTCTCGATCCGGGCCTTCACGTCATCGAGGATGCTGATCATTCCAGACACTCTTCCCTGCTGACGCCCATCGTGGTCCCTGTGGTCGTGGATCAGTTTCAACAACACCTGAAGACTCACCGTTATTCCTGTAACAACGCCCAATTAATTAGTTGCCTACATTCCATTTTAATTAACTAGGTACATTTGGAATTCCATACACCACCCAAAAAGAAATTCAACCAAAACTTTATCACAATACATTTTTATTTTGTCCAATACTCATATATCAACGGCAGCCCGTCCATCTATTACATAAAATTTTGTAAGATTGGCCCTTTGACTAAAGAACTTATCTTATTATAATTAATAAATGATCGATGCGGGCATTATAGAATGGACTTGGGGCTGACTCTCGTATTATATTAAATAGGTTAATTCTACTTCAAGTCATATAAACATGGGCATTTACATTTTCTAAAAAATAAGATCATTTTCTGAAGGTTTCATTTGCACTCGTGGACCTTTCACGATCAAAGCAAAAACAAACTAAAAGAATAAAGAGAGAGAGAGAGAGAGAGAGGAACCGTCTAGATTGTGGTCATTAGAGGCAGTGGAAAGTGCGAGTAGATTTGGAGACGAGTGTGCATGGACGTTTGTCATGTTCATTAAAGAAATTGAAAAAGATAGGGGAAAAACAAACGGCGGGAAAAGAAGAAAGGAAATAGCAGGAGGAAAAGGCCGATGCGGGAGAACCAAAATAAAGAGGAGAGTCAGCACGTCGCCTTCTCTCCTCTCTCTACGACTCTCTGTCTCACCCCGTGGCTATATCTCTTCCTCCTATTTCCTTCTATCTATCTCTTCTTCAACAGGAGTTTTGTAGGATGGCCTCTCCTGCTTCTGACCGTTTCAAACGGCCGGTGGAAGATCCATTTCCGGACACAGCGCCGCTGTTTGTTTGTGTTCCCACAATCGTTGTTTTTGACTCTGACTCAATCCATGAATGCATATCCGTTTTTTAAGCCTCACCTTATTATCCATCCTACCCGTTGGAATTAGATGCATACATGTTTTCCTGATTTGGCCTGCTAGGTTGAATTTTGTTTTTCCACCTGGATAGCAAATTAATTAATTAGGCTTACCAGGAATCTGATAAACCAATCGATAGGCCTAGTATTTAGCATTTTATCATGCTCCTAATCACTACAGATGTACTTTATGCAAGGCCCTTTATACAACAGGTTCATATTTAACTGTATATAATATTATAAATAGCAAATTTTTACTACATATAATAATGCTAATAAATGAGGCCAAATAACTATTATATGCAAGGATATTATCATAACATATTATGAGTAGTTAAATTTGTTGCATATATCGATATAAATAACTAATTTTTTCTACTTATAAAAATATATATCAACTAAAAAATATATTAGATATTAGATGATATATATACTGTTAAAAAATTTATAGGATATTAAAAAATAAAATTATATATGATAAGAAATAGTTATATATGTATTATACTCAACCAGTTTTCGTTGCATATATGAATATATAATTAAATTTCTGCTGCTTTTAAATGTATATATACAGCAATAAATTTTACTAAATAAAACTAAAACAGACTAATTTACCTTGTAAATTACAATTTTATGCAATCAAACATATAAAATTATAGGACAATAATTTCACTACTTACGAGTATTTTATTTTTAGATATTACATTTTTAAATAAAAATAAAATTTTTTGTATGAGTGTATAAGATATAATTATATAAATGACAAATTCTCATATAAAATTATCTATATTATTCTTATACTTAGTACTTACATGCAAGTATCGTCAGAACAAAAAAAAAATGTATAAGAAACTAACTTTAAATCTAAAAAAATTATTTCGGTGTCTTTTACATTTTAAAGTTTTTAAATAAACAAAAGTAAAAATTATTCTTATTATGAAACAAAATATAAAAATATTTCGAAATATCTAAATTCTTTTCTAAGAAAATAAACTAAAATATAAAGATTTATGATTAATTATATGATCAAAATAGAAAAATTAGTTTATTTAACATAATTTAAAATAAATTCTTATATTTTAATATAAAAGATAATAAAATAAGCTAAAATACAAAATAATATTTTAAGACTATCTCTTGTATTGAAAATCTTTTTTATCAATATATAAAGCTATTTTTAATTTAATTTCCTAATTTAAGGAATAAGTGTTGAATATTTTAATAATTTTTCTAAATGTTCTTTCTGTTAAAAGGTAATAATATAATATAATTTTCTAAATTTAGGAATAAGTGTTGAATATTTTAATAATTTTTCTAAATTTTCCTTCTATTAAAAGTTAACAGTATAAAACTTTTTATTTAAGTAAATTTATATTATATTAAAACTTATATATGAGCAGTAGAGACGGCTGATTTTCCAAATTATTCTTCCTATCTTGGGAAGCCAGTTATATATGCAAAGGATAGTTAAGGGGAATGACGGAGATTAATAATAATGATATTTAATTTAAAATTTTTAAAATAGTAGCATGAACGAAATAAGTCTAAAATTACTATTATGAATCAAAATATTTTACTTTCCAGTTATGTGTTCTCAAATAATCTTTAAATTTATAATTGATTATAATTACTCTATGAAAAATTTTTTTGTTTTATAACTAAAAGAGTTCAAGATCAACAGGCAAAAAGAGTTATTTTAAAGTGCAACAAAGCACTTGGGTTATGACTACATAAAAAAGAATGTAGCAAAATTTGGTAGCCAATTAAAAAGGCCATATGTGTCAACTTAAGGTTTATGAGTTTAGCCCCATTTGTTCTAACTAATCGATTTGGCGCTTACGCTATAATGATATATATTTCATGATCCCAATAATAAGTGTGGGAGTTCTCCATCCAAGATCATTCGTCAGTATTTTCCGCTGTATATGATCATTCTGTATATAGACACAGGAATTGAGCACAACATACGATTATAAAAGGAATGATGAACAGCAGGTAATTTCACTATCCTTCTGGTTTTACAGAGTAAATCGATACCGTCAGGCACACTTACAGAGTATTCATAGCAACAACATGCAAGCCGCGGCAACTTAATTATTTTAAGCATTACGAGGCGGCAATATATATACTATATATTACTATAGAAGAACTTTTGTTCTTCTTCTCTTTTTCTCTTTCACTACTAGCATCGACTAGCTACAGCTATGCTCTCCTCTTTATTGCTCTCTTCCGAGTACCAAACTCATCTCAAGGCACCCTGCACGGATAAACAGAGAGAGACACACACAAAAGATATTAGAAGGTTTTTTTTTTTCTTTTTTATGTCGGATATTAGAAGATTTTAATCAGCGGGGGAAATGATCAGCTGCAAGTTACAGTCACGTACAGCTACTGCACTTGAACCTGAGTCAAACAAAGCGAGTGATTCGACTTAAGTACTGTGTGGGTTATGTTCCCAACAGTCGGACCATGAAACATGAAATGGCGTAATTAATTACGTTTTGCAATCGATGTTCTTGTTAATGGGAACGGGCAACGGAGTGCCGCACTCAGCCGGGAGGGAGCTGACGGCAGCGTCGTTGAGGTTGCGGAGATTAGCTGCGGCCGCCTTCATGCAGTTGCACGCGGCTTGGCGGTCGGCTTTGGTGGGCGCCAAGGCCTTAAGATGGTTGATGCCGCTGCAGCAGCCGGCGGCCGGCTTGGCCTCCACCCCGGTGATGAATGGAACGCAAGGAACCACCGCTTTGGTGACGTCCTGGCAGCTCAGGGCGTGAGCCGGCTTCACCATCAGGTGAGCCATTGCTAGAACGAATAGGACACAGATTGCAACCTTCATTTCTCTCCCTTGTTGGTGTTTGAGACCGCGAAAACTAATGATTTGCTGTGTTTGTGATGGATGGCAAGCGTCCCAACCCAAATTAGTCATTATATAGCAGTGAACGTGGGCTCCACAGCCTTGCCTTTTGCTGCCGTGATAACCGTCTGGCCTCACCTTATCTTAAAATAGCATTTGGTTTGCTCGAAATCGAAACAGTAACGTATGCTCACGCAAATCCCACTTGTAGCGGATGTCTCACTGCTTCGGGCCCTTCTGATTGCAACATGAGCGTTCGTCCGGCCTAATATGGATGCCGCCGCTACTCGTTAACTGATCGAACCACACGTCATTGTGCTTGAAATTTGTTCTTGTGATCGAACCACCCTTTTTTTTTTTTTTTTTTTGCCATTGGGTGTTGTTGGGTTTCTCCAAGAATAAGAAATATATTCAAAGTTAATTTTCTGGATGATCCAAAACAAAAATTGGGTACGGATTAACCCTTCGAGTTTTAGGATTTCGTACATTCGTTTGCTCCCAGAAGTTCCATATTTTAAGATAAAAACCTAATTAATAACGTATAAGCCTCTGTTGTCATCATATGGAACTTAACATTATGAAATCCCTACGAGTGGCTGGAAGCATCAGTTTTAATATCGAGATTTTGAAGAGGTAATAAATTGTCAATGAAATGAAATTTAAGAAAAATAATACAAGTGGTTTTGGTTAGGTACATAGGTGGACGAGCGGAATCATTGAGTAGAAAATAATCTGGGTTAAATAATCTTCACATTCCTTTTTTACATACTAATTTCAGTTATTTTCCTAATTATTTTGTGGCTATAGGTTACTGATATTCAACTCTTCCATGATTGATTCCTGTCTCCTACGAAGAGCAACGAGTATGAAAGTGTTTACTTTTACCAACCGTTCAATAATTCACTTAATTGGTTGCTAAAGCAAGGATTTTGAGACCAGATATTTTCATGTGGTTGTATTTGGTTGGTAAAACCTATTTGCTAGAGTTGCTAAGCTTCTGTTATTTTGCCCGCAAGCACAGAAGCCCATTCGTCACCAACTTCTTGCGACCAGAGGTTTTCTAAGCTTTTTATGTATTTAAATATAACTTTTGCAATTTTTCAAAATAAATAAATAACTTTTCAATTAGGCACACGCAAGTGCTCTCACGGGTATCCCGGGCACTTCGCGTGCCTAGTTGAGGGACACGAGTTCAAAATCCATCCTTAGTGTAGGAGCCTTAGTGTAGGAGCATTTTGTCTCTCTTAATAATTTGAGAGTATATAGTCTTCTCTGTGATAATTGGGAGCATGGGGTATTCCTTCGTATAGTCATAGAAATTTTTTCCCCTGATTAGAAGATTAAAAATGAGCTGTGATGTAAGTACACTAATTATTAAAAAAATTATCATTACAAAAACTCAAGTATCTTCTCGGTTGTTGATGGTGCATTATATTCACCTGCGTGGTCCTTGAGCTCTTAGAAACTCAGGACTTCAATGCATATTCCATTGGAGGTTGCCAATGAGAGGGGATTTGGGAGTTGGAGAATCGGAGAACTCTATACGAATGATATATTGGTTGCATGCCTTGCGTGTGTGTATTCCAAGATAAGTCCATTGGTGGAGCTATTGCAAGTTAGCGTTATTATAACATAGTTAGTAGGCAAGTGTACCTCAATTCAATATTTATCCATATTTTTGGGTATTAGTAGTGGACTATGTCGGTGATTATATATTAACATAGCTTTATTACATTCAGAAGTTAATTAAGTTACTTCAGTTTTGTATTTTGTTTTATTTCATTGTACTTGTACGATGATATTAATCGGCGAATCGTGTTATATAATGGAATTGTAATTTTTAGAAAAGTTAGTGTGGACTAGCATGTACTGGGGAAAGAAAATTAGTATAGCGTTTGGGTTGATCGAAATATTAACATATCCTCTTACCTTAATTTCCCTTTGCAATTGCCAAACACAAATCGAATGGGAAGGATGGTATACTCATGAAGCTTTGGACAGTCGCGTAGATGTTTGTCCTTACACCGAGCCGAGCGAATCGAAAGCCGTTTACAGGACATAATATGTGAAAAGGCCGGATTGAACCGGCGAGTAGGACCATGAACCAGTCGCACGTAGTTTATCTGATTCAACCGTGATTGAACCGCCGTTTGACGGAAAACCGAGTACTAGCGGGCAAACGATTTTGCTCCATCCGGTCTTTTTTAAACACAGGGATGACTTTTCATTTAGGAGGAAGCTTTACTTGCAGAAGTGAACAGTCGGTCGTTCAAATGATCATTTTTACATAGTCCTCTGATATGACAAAGCCACCATATTCCAAATCAATTGCAGGACACAAAGAATTTTATTTAAATAATCAATGAATTATAATGAAATGGGATTTAAGATTCCATTTAGGAAATCATCTACTGCCTACTTACTACTCTTATCCACACAAGTAACCGACAACAAATGAACAAATGAAAGAGACATTACACAAATCAATTTCTCCCTTCTTCCAGTTCCTGGGCCTTTTTCTAGATAGGTCGAGCCCATCGATTTGCCTTCTTTGGGTACAGAGTCACTCCCTTTATACACTGCCCTTTCCATACCCTCATAATACTGTTCCCACTATTCTGAACCATGTGGCTACTTGTGAGCCAAAAAATGTCCATGGGGCAAGGTGTTTTTTCATAATAAGCATATATGTCTTCTATCACACCATCCAGCACAAACAAGAGTTAAAAGGGTGGGGGAAGAGAGCACTTCAAAGATAGCATTGATAAAGTTTTATCAGTAGATAGATGTTCAGCAATGAAACTCAATAGAAACATCCATGCAAATGCTTTCATTAGCAAGGGGATTACCAATCCCTCTGATTTGATCCCTTCGCTGCAATGAAGTTACATCTTGAATCTCTCATCAAAGCACAAAACCTTATACATTCTTTACCCATATTCCTTTTATCATCTACATTGATTTTGATTTTACCTCCACATGGTTTTGCCCATACGGCCATACCCAATCCATATGCTTGAGACCAACATGTAATTTGGCAATTTGCTCTTCTACATTGATCCTAGAAATTTCGCATCATTCATTCACATCCTCGAAGATTTGATTTCTCATGTTTCATACTTTTCAATATGATCCGCGGCCAGTTGCCGAAGAATACTTACTACTAAATTCCGATAGTCCCATGAAGAATCATCCACCATTATTTTTTTCTCATTTCCAAAAAAACAAAAAATGGTTAGCGTCCTCTCCTATTTGAGTTTAATTTTGTTAGCATAACATCTTTTTAATCATTGGTACATGTATTTTTATTTGACTATATTATTTTTTAATCATTTATATATATTTTTATCTCTAATAATTACTCTTATCTTATCATATCATTTTAGGCACATGATTATATACATCGTATTGTATTTTACGCTAAAATACAATATTCATTTATTTTTACAATTAGTCATATATTTTTAATTTTTTCTTTATAAGCATGTCCATCTAAGAGTACTCAATCTATATACAAAGTTTTTTTTAATTTACAATACCTTTACATATTTATGTTTGATTTTTTTAAAATCATCAATTTCAAGGGTATTTAAGTCATTTTCTGCTCCTTAAAAAACATGATTTTTAAAACATAAAAAGTAAATATATAAAAGTATTGTAAATTAAAAAAAATTGTATATAAATTGAATACACTTACATAAACGTGCTTATGAAGAAAAAAGTTAAAAATATATAACTAATTGTAAAAATAAATGAATATTGTATTTTAGCCTAAAATACACTATGATGTATATAATTAAGTTCTATCATTTTATCATTTTTTAAAACTTGTTTACAACAAATTTTCAATTTTTAAAAATTACCCAATAAATTTTTTCCACATTAATGGACACCCCAAAATTCCGACAGCACCAAGGCAACTAGATGGAATGCTGCTCGGGCAGCGGGGGGCTTTTTTTGGCGTTTTTTGGCAGCACCTGGGCAGCACTCCTTTGTTTTGCTGTAGAGGTGATGCACCGCTGCAACACGGAAATGCATGCTGAACCTGAAACAACCACCTGACCGAACCGGGCTTGGATAACGTTGAACTGGAACCTTGTGGATAAGACACAGGTATCCTTCCCTTTCCAGCTTTTAGACCTGCGTACGGGCTAGCTCATTGATTTGATAGTCCGGTCCACGACTACTTTCATGGACAATAACTCTAGGGTTGGCTCGGTATCATGATTTCAAACAGGTGTCTTTATTTGGGAGCAACAAAGGGTGTGGTGTGGACCACACAAAATCATATTTTATTGCTTACTCAATCCAAGCATCGTATTTGCAGTTGGAGTCATGATTTGGACTATTTTTATTATTTCCAGAAACAAAATATTAAGCACTGTTACATGCTGAAATAGAAAAAGAAGAGTACTGATCTTTTCAGACCGGTCGTAAATCACTCCAAAAATATATTTTTTTGCTTTTTTTTTTGAATTTTTTTTATAAACATATTAATCTAATTATATTTAATCTATAAACCAAGTTTTATTATTTTTAGATATGTATATATATTTATTTTGGATTTTTAAATACAGGGATATTTAAGTCATTTTAAATATTCTTAAAATAACTTAAATACCCCTGTATTTAAAAATCCAAAATAAATATATAGATATATCCAAAAATGTTAAAAATTGATTTATAGATTAAATATAACTAGATTAACATGTTTATAAAATTATTTTTCAAAAAAAAATTCAAGAAATATATTTTTTGACCGGTCGGAAAACACCGGATTTCCGACCGGTCTGAAAAGATCATTCCGCGAAAAAGAAACAAAATATTAAGCAATGTTACATTCGGCTTGATATTTTTCGTGGGGAAGCAGCCATCAGAATGATAAAGTGGCCCCAGCACTGGGTCCTCCAAGTACCTGTGGCATCTTCACAAGTACGCTACGATAGTGAACGATTCTAACACGCTCCATAAAGGCACAGAGACCATAGAACGTTTACTCATTCCCCCCTTCATTTTTACGCATTCTCAGTACATTTTCATCACAAATTTTCGTCTAATCCTCATCTCATCTCCCAACTGTCCAGTACTGTGTGTTTTGTCACTCAGTGTTGTGCGTATGAATTATTTTCGCGGGAGATTACATGGTGTATAAGTGACAGAGAATGAATTGGTTTTGTGTGAATATATATATAAGAAAATAATCAAGTGGATTTCAGACTGCACCATAATTATGGTGTTGTCCATGCATCGTGGGCCTCACGTGATCATGAATGAGAAATTCATTCCACCCATTGTGTTTAGAATTGTTCACTTTATTAACATACTAATTTTCATCCAAATCCAACATGTGTGATCTCCATCTTAAAATGGTGTAAAATCAACGCAATAAAATAGTTTAATGTAAATATCAAGTTTAAAGTCGTATTTTCAACATTCAAGCTATCTAAAGATGATTTTTATATGAAAAAACGATTGCATCAAGTTTCATTACATTCTAATATGTCACGCCCATTTTTCGGTGGATTGCGTCAATTACAAATTTAATGAAGTCTTGTGAAGTGTGAGAGAGGGTTGTCCCAATGGGCATAATAGAGGGGTTTTCAGAATATTTTAGTGTGAAAATATATATGAGGCATATACGGAATAAATATAAATCATTTAACGTATATTTCTATAACCTATTTATCACAGCGAATTGTTATTTCTCTCTTGTAATTTTCTACTTTTAAATTTGAAGTGTTTCCCACATATATCTTAATGTATTGTTTGTGTGATCTTATTACTGCTTCTTTCATCTTGATTTATTGTGTCTAGTTTTTTTATAGTCGTTATGAATCCAAATCACATTTTTTGAGTAAGAGGGCATCATCTTACCCATGGAGAAGCATCATTGAAGCAAAGAATTTTGTGATGAGAGGATGTGGATGGAGGTTAGGCAATGGGACGCAAATAAATTTCTTGAAGAACAAATGGACACCATATGACTTGGAAGCTATTGACCCACTACCACTTGAGTTTTTTGAAGACATGAAAGTGAATGGATTCATTGATTGGGAAAACAGATGCTGGAAGGAAAGTAATGTGAAGGTGGTAGGAGGCAAAGCTAAATGAGTCTATCAAAGATATCTCAATCCCTCGAGATGGGATGGAAGACTACATCTACTGAACTGATGAGCCTGATGGTGTCTACAAGGTCAAATTGGGTAATAGGAGGGCACATGAAGAACAAATTGATGACATGGATATAAGTAATATGCAAAATAGAACATTCGATGGAACTATTTTGCGGTTGGTTTGGAAACAAAAACTCTTACTGAAGATAAAAAATTTCCGCTGGAAGATGCTAAGAAGTGTCATTCCCACCAAAATAAACCTAGTGAGAAGGGGCGTGCTAATTGATCCAATGAGTACCTTGTGCAATACATGCCACCTATTTTATTGATGTCTAAGTACAAAAATTGCCTTTGAGCCTAACATGAAAAGGTTTGTGGATGAGGGCAACCTGAATGGTGTAGTAAATAGAGTTGCTAAATACCATGAGGGAAAAAAGGTAAGACTCCTCCTGGTATTTTGTTGGTTAATCTAGTACTACAGAAATGGGATTCAAGAATCGGGTGGAACTCTTAATTTCGAGAGCATCCCAAGCAAATGTGAAGATTTGATATTCTAGTATGACACAGTTGAAATGCTGAGAATGGGTAGTGGAACGTGTCAGGAATTGAAAGTGAGATGGTCTCTTCCTCAGCAGGGGTCGTGTTAAAATTAATGTTGACACTTGTTGTGGGAAGGAGGCAAATTGTGTTGGTGCAGATTTGTGATCAGGGATTAGACAGATGATCGCTGCAAAACGCTGGTTATGGAGTGGCACTGCTAACCCTCATAGATGTGATGTTCGAAGTTGATTCCCTCCTGCTACATCAGCTATTGGCCAATAAAAACACGGTTAGTTAGCCAGTGGGCCTTCTGATTGTAAAAATTAAAAACATTAGTAAGTTGTTTTGTAATTGTGTTTTTTCTCATGTCTTAAGATCGGGCAATGTTATTGCTTATAAGCTAGCTGATTATGCAGTTGCAAATGACATTTCTACGTACTCATTAATGGATTTATCACTTGCATACATATCTAGTGCAATATGTATGATATTTTCTAATCCGAGGGCAAAGATTCTCTCTTGGCCTCCCTAGTCCCTAGCTTCTTTTCCTATAAAAAAAAAAAAAAAAAAAAGGGAAATCACGTTTTCTAATATCAGTTCGTTGATCCGCTTTGCGAAAGTGGGTCAGGTTTCTTAACCTGTCCGGACTCAGGCGAGCAAAATCCTGCCGAGTCCGGTGACAACCGATCGGTATCCAATTTACAGTCCTACGTTACAAAGATCCGATCATGGCTCATCTTTCAAAATGAGCAAGCTTAGGATGAAAGGAAGTAATGTGCTCTTTTTAAAGCTGGTGGGATGTATTTGATCCCAGCGAAACTTTAAACGAGCCTGAAAGAATTAAAAGAGTAGAAAGGACCGTTGCTAATAAACGTCTCGGGCAAAATGAACGGTCCATATTCATGATGCTTGTTACAAAATTCCCGTTATGATTCGATCGACACAGATGACTAGAGCATTTATTGTTTCCAACCGGCAGTCGCCGAGAACATCGATAAATTGCTATCATGATAAGGTTACCCACGTGGCCGCGTGCGACATGGCCCGACCTTGTCCAATCCACCTGGCCATCCGGATCATCAGCTGATGTCACTATGCATTCCCCAGAAAAAGGCAACTGAAGCGCATGCTCCCCAAAACGCACATGTGAAACTTCAGTCCTTACAACATAAGATAAAGATCTGAACCATTTACTAATCATGTTAATCATATTAAGTTTATTGTATAAAATTTAAATTATTGTGGATATCGTTATAACCTATTGTCGTTGGCAGAAATTTAAATGGTTCTTGTAGATCAGGTGCATTTTTATAATAACAGTTACTTATATTTGAAATCAGATCCATAAATTAGGTTCATCACAAAAAATATATCTATATATTAAAAATAAGACAATATAATATTCATGGGCTAAACCATTAAAAAATAATTGGTAATTTTATTATTAAAACTCAAATAAGTAATAATACTTATTAACGAAAATAAATTTAAAAAGCTTCACCTATGGGAGAGAGCAACGTGCTCTCCTTGATCTACTCCCTGGTAGAGGCTAAGATGCCAGGACCTGGTTCTCGTACATTTGCACGTAAATCGGGTGATTAACGCTAGATTGTAAAAAATGTTTTTATTTAAGATATGTATGATAAGTGATAAAAATTTTGGAAGAAAAGTTTTTAGTATAAAAGTTTTTTAAATGAAAAATAATTTATTATAATAAGAGTAATAATTGAAAAGTATAATAGTTATATGAAAAATTGTGAAGAAATAATTGAAAAATATAATAATTACATAGAAGAATATGATAAAAAGAGTTTAAAAAAATAAGGTAATTATTGAGACAGAAAAATTTTAATAAAAAAATTTTAGTTTGTAAAAATTTTTTTTTTTTTTATGGGTTTAGTTTGTAAAATTTTATGTATAAACAAATACATCAATTATATATATATATAGGGATATGATCATGTGCAGTCCGCTGTAAAATGGACCCCACACATATTAGATTGTAATGAAACTTTATACACTCATTTATCCATATATAAATCATACTTTAGACGGTTTAGATGTTGAAAAAACCACTTTAAACTTGATATTTACATTAAACTATTTTATTACGTTGATTTTGCACCATTTTAAGATGGAGACTACACACATGTTGGATTTGGATGAAAATTGGTATGGTAATAAAGTGAACAATTATAAATACAATGAGTGGAGTGGATTTATGGGAAATGATCAGGTGGGGCCCACAGTGCATGGACTGCACGGTGCAGTCGCATGCACTGGATCATTTCCCATATATATATATATATATATATATATGCGAGTTGTGTTGGAATTTTTTATGTATTAAATTTTGAAATTTTTTTGAATTTATCTAGGCCTTAAAATTAAAATTCTGATTTTTCACCCTTTCACCTGTATCGTATAATCATATTTTATGATTTACAATATATTTAGAGAAGTTTGATACAAAAAAATAATCATTAGCTAATTTCACTATAAAATAGACCATAATTAGATAATAAATATATAAATAATCAGAAATAATTGTAAAAACTAATATTTAAAAGGATATTAGGAGAAATTTAAACCATACAAATTTTCACAAGGCAGAGATATTTAATAAATATATCCATCCATTTTATTCTTTATTTCAAAATTTATAAAATATAAATTTTCCTAGAATAAATTTAATATATTTTAAAAAAATTCATATATATTATTTTACTTTATATAAAATATTCTGCAAATAAATAGGCGTTAAAATTATAATTTACAAATAAATAGTTATAATTTTAAATTTCATATTAACGTAATTGCGGAAGTCCTTGCTTCTAAAAATTCCGTTCCTGGACGACAGCGCAAACGGACAACGCTCACGACAGACGCGGCCTATAACCTCTGACAAATCATTCTCAGCAGGGCTGTTTTGGGACGAGCAGCGCGCAGGCAGAGAGTCTGATGGGACGCTGTTTACACGTAAGTGGCGCCTTATGCCAATGCATGTTGTGAGTTCGCGACATATTTCTCCGTGAAAAAGTTAATATTTATAAGAAAAGTTAACTCGCGTGCGAATTATCTAATGATAAAATTATAATTGTGCCTTATAGTACGTGATGTCTCTTTAACAAAAGTTTCATTGAAATAAAATAAGTAAACATGAAAATAAATAAATTTGAATAAATAAGCATAAAGTCTTTTGTATACCCACGAATTTTACCCTTAATTCCACTTACACTTATAAATTTTCGAAAATTCCTTTAGTACCCACAAATTTTTATCTTAATTTCACTTATATCCATGTTGTTAGGGATCCGTTAAATGGGTCGTTATCCCACCGTAAAATGACAAATATGCCCAAGCTCTAATGTAATTTAAGATTATTTTGCTTAAAGTTAAAGATTTATATTAAAATAATATATAATATTATAGTTGTAGAATTACTAAAAATTTATTAAAATATAACTTTTAGCTATAAAATTATAACTAGAAACGAATATATTTGTCATTTCCCAAAGAGTTGATGAACTCTCTAAGGTATCCTTAACGGCATAGGTATAAGTGGAATTATGATAAAAATTCATGGGTATAATAGGAATTTTTGAAAATTCACAAGTATAAATGGAATTATGAGTAAAATTCGTTGGTATATAAGGAATTTGCCCAATAAATAAATATTATTTTCAATAGTTTATTTATAAATTTATTTATATATTTTTCATTTTACGTCATGTTGAATTATTTATTCATAAATTTATTTACTTATAAATTTATTTATTTTATATTGATTTATTTATTTAAATTTTTATAACATTATTTTAAAATAATTCTGCTACCATATAACTAGGATACATAGAAGCGGTTCTATATAACCCCTCAAATTTTAAGATTTTGATGTCTAGTGGAAAATTTATTCTATTCGTTGTATTTAACATCATTTGTTTAGTTATGAGACTAAGTTTCATTCAAATCCAATATATGTATAGGTCACATTTGCTCAAAAAAGTACATTTATATCTGAATTATAAAAAATGCTTAGATCAATTTGCATATATATTGAAATATAGTAATACTTTTCTATAGTCATTTATCCTATGGTAGCGATGTTTTAGATGTTCAAAATACTACTTAAAATTAATATTTGATATTGAACTATTTTATTATGTTGATTTTATATGTTTATAGATTACGTCTATATACAGTGATATTAGATAAATGAATAAGTTTCTATGATAATGTAAGTCATATTAAATATAATAGATGAAGTGCATTTTTCATCAACTATCTAGATGCTGAAAATAAAGAAGGTTACATAGAAAAGGGGATTTCATAGAAGTATCCCCGATTTTAAAAACCTATAATTTAAGTTAATATCATTAAAGAAGCATGATTGCATTACAAGGGTACTATTGTAATTTAACTTGGTATTAACTTCTTATAGACAGGATAAAGTATTGTTCATAACAAAAAAATGTGTGGTTATAATTAACTCTACCATGTAAGGGCTTATATGCCTTGGTTTATCACTCGAAGTTATGTGTAAACTGTGTATGAGGGATGGCTCTTGCCTCCGAATACAATTTACATGTTACATGCCTAGGCTTGTAATCCCTTATAGGGTAGAATTAATTGGAACCTAATAATATGTACCCAAGCACATTTAGCTTTGGTGCACTTGTTTGCCAATATTTTTTTTAAAATTTTTTGAATTTTTTTACACAATTGTTAATCTATGTTTAACACGTGTACCTTTTTTATTATTTTTGGAGATTTTTTATTTTTTATTTTTAAAAATTAGTGACATTTTAATAAAAAACTAAAAATAATTGCATTTTAGTAATTTAAAATTACTAAAATACCACTAATTTTTAAATTTTTAAAAACCTAAAAATCTCCAAAAAGGGTAAAATTTGATACATATGTTAAATACACTTAGATTAACACTCTTATAAAAAAATTCAAAAAATGAAAAAGGTTAAATGCATCTAAGTGTATTGAGCCTAAGTGCAACTGAGTGCAACAAATTACATCCCGAATTAACTATGGTCATGTATATCTTCCATTCAAAGCTTTCCTACTTCTAGGAAAAGTTAACGTTGATTTTAATTACCAAATAGTAAAATTACAGTGGTTCCGTTATAGTACATGATGCCTCTTTAAAAATTAAGTTATCAAATTTTTATTAATAAATGAATAAAAATAAAAATAAATAATTAAAATACCTAAATGAATGAAAATATATAAATAAAGTCATATATTTATATATTTTTGAATCATTTGTGTACTTGAATATAATTATTTATTTGTTTTTCACGCTAACTTATTTATTTATGAATTTTTCATTTTATATTAATCAATTTATTTAAATTTATATATTTATAAATTTATTTATTTTACATTGTTTTGATTTATTTAAATCGTTATAACATTACTTCAAAAGCCAATTACTTAATTTAACATGATTAAAGAAGCATCATCATCCTAAAAAAAGCTGCATCATTGCATTAAAAGGGCATTGCAGTAATTTAACTGGTATTAATTGATACTAGACTTGGGAAATCTCTACATCAGTTTGGATTCGAAACTCAATGTTAGCAATGTCTCTTGCATATATCTCATTTGAGGAGCTTTTTGATCTCCTTCTAAATATGTAATTTGATTATAAAAAATTTCTAAGTTAACATTATTAGTAAGGTTATAGTCAAAAATTTGTTATTGAAATTGGTAAAATACATTTTATAATATAAAAATACATAATTATAAGTAGCTTTATTATGTTACATGTGACACCAGGTTCAGGTCAACTTCTATGTGGCTGAGTTGTATAAAAGCAATTCCATGCAACAAATAACCTCTTAAAATTTTTAAATTTTGATGCTTGATAAAAAAATCTAATTTATATTGTATTTAGTATCATTTGTTTAGGTAAAAGATCAAATTTCATCCAAATCAAATACGTATATAAGTGACATTTTTTGATAAATATATATTCATGTGTAAATTATAAAAATCTTTAAATTTATATGCATATATATTAGAACATAATAGTAATTTATAGAATAATTTATCCACATAAAAATGATATTTTAAATAATTTAGATATGAAAATTATAATTTTAAAATTGATATTACATTGATTTTATATGTTTACAAATGAGGTTCTTGCATAATAATACTAGACACATAAAAGTATTTTTACATAGATAAAAGAGGTGTTTAATAGAAGTATTCCCGCACCAGGCAATATAAACTGCTTACTCTGATGGGGTTATTTGCATTTTGATCCCTGTAAGTATGTGTATTTGCTTTTAATCCACTAGTTTTACGTATTTGCTTTTTAAACCCTGTAAGTTTACCCTTTTTGCATTTTAGTCTCTGCTGTTAAAATGTTACTGTTAACTGCGTATATGAGTCAATTCATATTCATGAATTGACTCATGAACATGAGTTGAACACCAGTTGACTCGTGAGCATGAGTTGACTAACTTTTTCGTTAACTGCATATATGAGTTGACTCATGCACATAAATTAACTCAAGAATATAAGAATAGGAGTCAAACTCATTTTTTTAAGTCGACTCATGAACATAAGTCAACTCATATATGCAGTTAACTATAGAGTTTTAATGGTAGAGACTAAAATATAAATAAAGCAAATTTACAAAGTTTAAAAAGCATATGTGTGAAGCTCATGGATTAAAAAGCAAATACATATAGTTAGAGTAGGGGTGGGAATCGGGGCGGATCAACCCGTGACCTGCCCCGACCCTATTTTATACCGGGTCGGGTCGGGATTATGTACCCGGTGAGGCGAGGCGGGTCGATTTTAATTTTTTTTAAAAAATAGTGGGTCGGGGCGGACCTACCAGATCCCGGTGCGCTTATACCCGCTGACCCTTCTGCCCTTGCTGCGTCCAATTTCTTCCAAATTTTAATTTTAGGATTTGGATTCATAACCCACTAGCATAATCATACATGTCAATTTACGGTCAATTTAGGGTCTAATTACGATTGTCCAGTTGCATGGAATGAAATGAAATTTGGATGAGAATGGAATTATTATATATTATGGCAAATTCTACGCACACTTACGAATTTTATTCTTAATTATACTTATATCATGAAATTTTAAAAAAAGTCTAAATATATTTGTATATCACCTAAAATTTTATTTATGTTATTAAATATTTGTTGCAGAGGTTATTAATTTCTTTGTAAAATGATGAATATGCTTTTAAAGCTCAAAATTCACATTGAAATAATATATGATTTTATAATTATAAAAGTATAAAAAATTCATTAGAATGTGAATTTTAGCTATATAATCATAATTAAAGCTCTGATATATTTGTCATTTTAACAACTTATTTAATAGATTCTTAACGTCGTAGGCGTAAAAGAAATTTTAGGCAAGACATGCAAGTATATTTAAGATTTTTAAAAGTTTACGGGTGTAAGTAAAATTATAAGTAAAATTTGTGAATAGATGTGAAATTACGTCATATAAGAAAAAATAATAAAAATTCTTTTAATTCTAAATGTGACATCATTATTATTTTTGTTAAAAGTAAACAACAAAAGGCATGGAATGAGTTCAAACAATTAGTGGTTCAATATTTAAATTGTGAACAGAATTTTGAACGAGGTATGTTTCATTAACTTGTTTTTATATAGGTGAATAAATACTCGTGTTTTATTTAAGTATTTATGTTTTACTTTGACTAATTAGTAACAGATGTAGTAGTTAAATTTAATATAGATTTGTCTTTATACTTAATAGGTTCCTAAATTCTTAAAAACTTCTTACTTGACCCGTGGTTTTTGCTCAACCCGTCGTACTAATACCGACCCGTTACCAACCTGAATTTTGTCTCGAGACCTACTAAAAAAAAGTAAGGGTCAGACTAACCTTGTCCTGACCTGGATAAAAACAAAGGTCAAACAAGATTTTTGAAAGATATGGTCTGCGTTGGGCACACCCACCCCTATAGAGGGATTAAAATGCAAAAAAAACCCCTCCCATGCTACAGTCCCACCGACACGTATCTACCATCAACAGCGACGCCTACGTCGGAGCCAGAGTACACGGAATGCTACGCGTTGGACCAAAGCAAAAGTGCCGATTTTTATTCTTGGGGAGGTTGTGGACTTTAAAAGTGCACTCTTAAAAATAGAAATTAAGGCCTTATGAAAACGACATCTGATCTTTTCGTCTTCTCACACTTAGGGTGTGTTTGGTTGGAGGTAAAACTTTTAATGAAAAGTTTTGGAGGTAGAAGTTGTCAAATTGATAGAAAATGATGTGATATAATAGGGGTAATGATGACGAATAAAGAGAATAAAGTTAAAATACATAGGTTAGTTGTATGGGTAGTTGTGTAGAAATGCTTGAAAAGTAGGGTAATTTGTATAGAAAACTGTGAAAAAATAATTAAAAAATAGAGTAGTTATAGAGAGTGAAAAGTTTTGGGTTGAAAAGTTTTAGTTGACATATTTTAGCCCCCAAACAAACACACCCTTATTCCACATATATTGAAATTACTGAAAAGATTAGGTTGCAGCTCAGAAAGCCAAGAAAAAGAGGTTGGATGGGGTAGACGATGCATGTGCTCCCGCGTCCGTAGAAACGAATGGCATCGTTGTAATGGGCCAACGTGACTGTCGGCACGAGGCTGAGATGCCAAGTGTCGCCGCAGAACGTAAGGGAGGCGGAGAGAAAGAGAAACGACTGCTTAAAATGACTAGAGTACCCTTGCCTTGCTTTGCCTTGGCCATTCCTGCGCCGAGAGCAAAGGATCATTTGAAAGGTACAACATCATCAATAATTACGACTAAGACATCATTGGGCGGGACATTTCGCATGTGAGGGAGGAGATCGATGATCATCATGCTTACGCTTCGCATTTTTGTGGTCCACCTTCACGTTTCGCCTTTTATTGATTTTGTCTTTTTTTATTAGAATTTTTATACAACCCGACAACTAATATTACAATTAAGAACACCTATTATTCTAAAAAAAAATGTTCGGAATTTTTTGCAAACCTTCTATACCACGGGAAATTTGTATGAAACGTCCACATTTGGGGAAATTATAAAACCCCCACAATTCAAGGGGACTATTTTTGCAAAATCGCCCCTCCCTCACCAAGGTGATGAATCGAACTCACAACTTATGCTTTGGTTGCCATGAAATCTTACCACAATTCAAGGGGACTATTGAGTTTTTTTTTTTTTTTTGTCGCTGTTATTGTGAAAAATTACACGGGTTGTTCAAAATGATAGAAGCTTAAATGAGATGCATAAATAAGAAGAAAATATGCCAACTGGGGCTAGTTGGTGGTAGCGTGGATTTTAAAGTCATTTGTTGTGGGTTTGAAACTCTTAAGCCGATGATTTACATAAGATTTTCGTAACTCTTTGTTTGTGTTATCTTGTAATAGGGGCATTTATAGTTGGTCCCTTGAGTATGGGGGTATTTTACAAGATGCCACTTCATGATAAAGATTGTGAATGAGCTTAATTTGTAATATCAGATGTTACTATATATATAATACTAATTTTCAAAAAATATATATATATATAAAGACGTGTATTAAAAATAATAGGTTTTATATTAAAAATACAAAAATCATATTGCAAATTCAAAAAGATGTATTAGAAAGGAACATAGACAAGCCTCTTAGATCATAAAATACTTCCATCACTTATGTCCTTAGCTCTAGCCTCTATGGTGGGTTTGGTAATGTGAAATTTGGTAAAATTTTAGAATGGAATGAGAAGTTAAAAAGAAATATTTTGAGAATTATATAACTGATATGAAATAGCAGATGTAAAGTTTGAATAATTGAGCTAATTAGAAGAAAAATAATTTTATTACAAGAATAAAGTTGGAACAATAAGATGATCAAACTGTTAAATCATTAATTAAAAAAACTTGTATCTGCTATGACTCCTTTGGCACCGTGGTAAAGTTCTTCTGCACGCAATGGGAAGGCAGACTTTTGAGTCCTGCTAAACGCATGGGCGGGCAGTTTTCACAATATATCCCTCATGTGTGAGGTTTTATATAGATTTCCTTCGATATGAGAGTATTTTACATATTTTCCTCAATACGAAAGTCTTTATAAAAATATCTCTCCATAGTTTAGGAGTTATAGATGTACTTAATTATAATATTAGTTATCACATTCTATGCAAATACCAATTTGAAACAAAAGTTGTATATGCAAAATCTCGGGCGACAGCATTACCAAACGCTCCCCAGCCAAGTTCCGCTAGCTCATGCTTCGTGCAGAGGCGACAGCGAAACATTCGGCGGTTATCAAATTAGTTAGTAAAAGACTTGCCTAAGCTATTGCTGCGAGCCGATTCTTAACATTATTTTGCAAAGAAAACCATTAATTTCATTATTCTTTTTGTTTTTTTGCAGGCGAAATTTCGTTATGATTCAATTTTAGTGCTTTTTTCACTCTTTCTTTTTATTTTTGAAAAGTCATTTTAATTTCATAGCATTTTTTAGCTTTTTCAACTTATAAATGACGTGTCTATATAAATTATATAAAGACAACTTTAAATCTAAGTTTAATGCTACAAAAATACAAATTCCCGATGCTACAGTTAGTATAATCTGGTAGTTAATTTAGTCTTGATTTGGACTTTGAAGCTTTTGCTCCTTGGATATTTACATCACCATCTAAGTTTTTTTTTTTTTCAAAAAAAATTCAACAAGTTGACTGGATCTCCACGTGCAGTCATTTTTTTAAGGGAACGTAACCTGTGTGCATAGGTATGTCTTTTAACTTTAAATTTTTATATTTAAGAAATTTATTATTTTTATTATGTGTATTTATTTGTGATGTTAAAAATGGAGCATCCGATAAGAGAAAGAAGTGAGAAAAATTTTTAAAAAGTGAAAGATTTTATATAACATAATAGGGATAATGATTAAGATTAAGTAGAATAAAGACATAACGGATATAGTAATTATATTAAAAGATATAAAAATAATGATAGAAAAGGGCGTTAATTACCTAATATGTCAAAGTACATAAAAGAGCGCGTAAAATAAAGTGAAAAATTTTATCTTTTACCAAATGCTAGATGAAGATGATTGAAATTTTATATGCTTTAAAAATTTACTACTTTCGAGAGTTGGTATATAACTATTGAAATTAAAAATTAAGTATATGCCTATCAAAAAATTAATATATGTAAAATTTAGAATTGTAAACAAACACTTGTCTGAATGTTATAAATGATTTACATTTTAAAAAGATAAAATTAGAAAAAATTATGAGGGCGCACGTACGCTTGGGTGGCGTTGGTTCACAAAGTACTTTTTAAATTAGAAGCAAGTTGACATATTGCTTGTTCCGCGGAAAAATTTTCACGTGCACATGAGATTTAAATAGAAAATTAAGGCCCTGCCCATGGCTTGCACGTTTTGCTAGAAATAATTTAATCCTCCAAGTCACTTGCGGGTCAATGATAGAAATCTAAACAAATAACAACACTCGAATAAGAAAATATCTTTTCGGTGAGAAAATCATCATGTGGCAAGGTTTTAAATCACAACGAAAAGTAGGGCCACAAGAAATATACATGTATGAGATATGTTACAGTGATTTTAAAAATGGATATGTATGCCAAACTATTTTATTGTATTAATTTCGTATTATTTTAATATGAGTTCGTAAATATATTTGATTTGGATGAAAATTAGTATGTTACTAAAATAAATAATTTTAAATACAATAAATAAGATAAATGCTAATTTTGTGGTCAAGTGAGATCCATTTGTAGCAGAATGCACTCAAATTAGAGTTTATTCGAATGCACTCAAATTAGAATTTATTCAAATGCACTCTAATATTTATATATATAAGTGATATAACCCATTTAGTGTAGCTAGACTACACTGTAATTATAGTGTAATCCATTGCAAAATGGGCTCATGTGCATTAAAATATAATAATATTTTATAAAAGAATTATCCATGTAAAAATCCTTTTTTAGATGGTTTTGATATTAAAAACACAATTTTAAAATCGATATTTATGTTAAATTATTTTATTATGTGATTTTGTACTATTTTAAGATGGGCCATACGCATGTTTAATTTGGATGAAATTGGTATACTATTAAAGTAAATAATTTTGAATACAATGAGTGGGTAGATATTAATTTGATGACCAAGTGGGCCCCATTTTGCAGTGAATTGTACTGTTATTATGGTGTCGTCTAAATGCACTTGAATATTTCAGTAGATATTTATATATAAAACACTTCATGTGCAAAGAGGTTACACTATAATTATGAATGAGTCCCATGTCTATTAAAATATAATAATATATTATATAATCATTTTTATATAAGAATCATATTTTAGGCAATTTAAATGTTAAAAATACAACTTTGAAAGTAATATTTATGTTAAACTATTTTATTATGGTAATTATAACAATATTTTAAGATGGGTCCATAAACATGTTTTATTTTAGATGAAAATTGATATGATATTAAAATAAATAATTTTAAATATAATAAGTAAAGTAGATATTAATTTCATGATCAAGGGGACTCATTTTTGTAGTGTGCTCTAAATGTACTTAGAAAATTTTCTATATATATATGTGTGTGTGTGTTTTTATGCAGATGGACCGCACTACAATTACGGTGCAATTTATTGCAAATAGAGGCCCATGTGTATTAAAGTATAATAATACATTTTATAGTCATTTATTTATATCAAAATCATACTTTATATGGTTTAAATTTTAAAAATATGACTTTAAATTGATATTTATATTAAATTATTTTGTTATGTTGATTTTACATGATTTTAAGATGAGACTCATACATATGTTTAATTTGAATCAAAATTTTATGCTAATAAAATAAATAATTTTACATACAATAGGTGGAACCGATATCCTATTCATGATCCGGTGGATCCTGTTTTGCATAAACTGCACGGTATGGTGGTATTCACTGGTTCCATATATAAGGAATGACAGAGACCAGCAGCTCGCTGACAGTTATAATTATATCATTGACATCCTGGTGTAAACGCTAATTACTCCCAATCACGTTCCAACACTCAAATCATGTACATGGATCCGTTTTTTAACAGGATTAGATCACCTCATTCTGATGATATATATTATTTTATTTCTCCACTATCTTCAACAATAAAAAGCGTGGCTAATACAGATATAGCAATTTCTTACCTTAGGCGCAAAGGTGTTTGAGTTTGATTCCGACAGCGAGAGTTTTGTCTTTTATTCAAGAAGTAACTTTGATATAGATACGTTCTTAGTTTTATTGGTAAATTTACATCTGCTGTAAAATAAAAATTTTAAAAAATACAAAAAGCGTGGACGTAAATGATAGAACAAAAAGAAAAGATGATTATAAAAAAAAAAGTAAAGTAATTACTAAAAAGATAAATTAAGAATAAAAGAGGCGATTAAGATAAATGAGTATGACACCACCTTAAGCGATCGAGATAGAAAAGAAATTTTTAGTTTTCATCCATTCAAATAAATAATATAAAGTATAAGAAAAGATAAGAAAATGAGCATAAATGTAAAAGTTTTTAGAATAATAATGCATGTAAATGCCACGCCCGTCTTATCCTCCAGATGACTCATAGAGGGCAGCTGGCGGATGGGCACCCCCGTCTTGTTGAAAATACAGCCACATGGCGGCAAAGGAATGCTCTTTGGTGGTGGGGTCATTGCATTCATCGCCATCACGGAAATGGGCAATTATCCTTGGAACAGGGCTATTTTCGTCATGCGATGATAACGAGACCCGCAACACGGAGACAACGCATCCGCCACACGTCTTTACAGCTACAAGTGCCCCGTCGCAGATATTTTGCTCCAGCAGCAAGAATCGGTGGCCCACCGCTTGCAATCTGCTCCTCCGCCAACCTACGATACTTGATACTTGATACTCGGGCCGTCGGGCCGTCGGGCGTAAGTAGAAACTCCATACCCCAAGGAAAACCCGTGGTCGATGATAAAAGAAAATTCATAAATTGAAGAATACTAAAAAAAACTTTAGAGTGCGAAAAAGGTTCAGATCTTAACAACGCAGTGTATCATCCGTCGTAACTCAGCAGACCATCGAATACCGTTACCTCTTCATTTCTTCTCTTTTCAACGGTTGCTTTAAATATTTCCGTTTATTTAATCCAACGGCTATCCTGCCTGTCTTTTCAAATGCGCATCCTTAGCTGCTCTCTCCCGTCCGGTTGGTGAGAACTGTATCGAGATTGAGAGAGAGAGACAGAGAGTGCAGCCTGTTTCAGCGAAGTAGAGAGAAAGACGCCCATTACAGGGGGGAGGGGGAGAGAGAGAGAGAGAGAGAGGGAGCGATGGATTTCAACTCCTTTGTCACTTCTCTTGCCACTTCGTTCGTAATTTTCGTCGTGCTGGTGCTACTGTTCACATGGCTTTCCAGAAAGCCCGGGAACAGCGTAATCTACTACCCGAACAGAATCTTGAGGGAATTGGAGCCATGGGAGGGGACGAAGAGGACGAGGAACCCTTTCGCTTGGATTGGAGAAGCGCTCAAGTCAACAGAACAAGACGTGATAGCAGCGGCCGGAGTCGATGCAGCCGTCTATTTCGTTTTCTTAAGCACGAGTACGTGTTCTCGCGCATTTCCTTTCCGTTTTTTTCAAAGAAAATTTTCTATGTATATTTGGACATGTGAGTTTGAGTTCTCTAGAGATCTTATAATCGTTCTGTTTCCTGGGATTTGAGGATTTCTTATCCTGGACATCTTGGAACTTGGAAGGATTTCCTGGTTTTCGAGAATTTATCTTCACGTCCGAACTTTGAAGGAATTAGCGGAATCATGGGTTCCTCTATGTTTTTCCTATGTTCAAGGTTTTTCCGTATTTCTCCACCTTCTTTTCTGGTTCGCTTTGTGACGTGCTCATGTCTTTTTTTTTTCTTCTTTCTTTCTTTCTTTCCTTCTTTCTTCCTCTCATCTACTTTTAAAATTTATTTTATATATTTTTTTGTCTCCATCTCGGAATTTATTTTCTGCCTCTTTATGGTTTTATTCTTGCCTTCTTGGCGCTTTCCGGGTGTTCGGGTTTACTTGTTTTGGTAATTTACAGATTTTCTTTTCGTTGCTTTTTTGTAGTTTGGAGATAGATTTCCCGCGAAATGGATGTTGTATTTTAAGGATCTCTCTTCTTTTTTTTCTTTCTTTTTCTTCCCCCCCTTACTGTTTCCATTTGTCACTGGAGCTCCTTTTTTCCTTCATTTCTGCCAACTGTACCCTCTTGCACTTGTTTACGTGATACCTCTGTTTGTCAATTTCATAATTTCCAAATTTTCTTGGAAGGTATATGTAAGTGGATTTTCATACCCTCTGGGAAATATTCCTTCTCCTAATTCAAATCGCTGCTGTTGTTCGTGTTTTGTGACTGTGGAAAGCTGAATGTGCTTCCTATGTAATGTTTCAGCCATAGGAATATTGACTCTTTCTGGGGTAGTCCTTCTGCCGGTTCTTCTTCCTGTTGCCGCAACGGATATAGGCATCAAGACTGACATCGACACCAACAGTAATGGCACTTTCAGTAACCTCGACAAGTTCGCAATGGGAAACGTTAAGGTAATCACACATGATTTTTTACTTCCTTACTTTTGAATGCTTATATGTTGCAGAAATTTTGAGTATTGATTATGATAAAAATTCGTGATTTCGTTAAATGCAAAATTTCTGGGGTGTTTGTCCCAGCAAAAGCTTAAAAGGTATGGAATTGTGATGTATTCAATTGGGCTAGTTCTACCCAAAATATTAGCCACTTTCAGGTGGGATAGCATCCAATGCACCAATTCCATCTTTAAATGATTAGATGCTGTAAGAGGCTTTCATAATTCAAATACAATTTAAGCTCTTAAATAATGCGAGAGACTTCTATTCACAATAGCAGAGTGCCACATTTCCATGGCAACCCAAAAAACGTTTTTTTAATTTTTCGATTCTATTAATGTATATGCAGGTCTTATATAGATCTTTGTCCTATGAGTATTAACAAAAAAAATTTTGAATTTGTTTGGTATTTTATTTGGACTGTTGAAAAGGGATAAACTGTTGTATTCCGTGTGTTTGCTCGAGTTACGTGTAGCCTAATAAGAAACCGACCCTTGCATATGTATGAATTTTGGCAGCCTATTGTTGACAGGTAGAAGTGCTTCTGGATATTGTCGTGTCCATGATTATATCTTAGAAACTAACGGCCAATAACTCAACATCACATCATTGACAGGCTGACAGAAATTCTTGCTATTGTCTCCTAAGCACCTGAAATCAAGTGTCCACACATTTCTGTCCCACCGTTTTATACATTTTTTTTCCCGGTTAAAACATTGGATTTTCAAAACAGGATTTAAGAAATGTTGTAACCCAAACTCATTTCTGTTTGTTTCTTTTGTCTTTTTTCTTTCCCCTCAAACTTCATTGGTGAATCTACACTACAGGAGAAGAGTTCAAGGCTTTGGGCTTTTCTACTTTCTACCTACTGGGTTTCTTTTGTGACGATGTATATGTTATGGAGGGCCTACAAGCATTGCTCTGTGCTAAGAGCTACCTCACTAGCATCGAGTGGAGAAAAACCTGAGCAATTTGCAGTACTAGTTAGAGATATCCCACGGCCTCCCAACGGCCAAACCCAAAAAGAGCAGGTTGATTCATATTTCAGAAAGCTCCACCCCGATACATTCTACCGATCACTGGTCGTGACAAACATCAAGAAGGTAACCAACTTCTCATTGTTTTCTGCTAGTTTGAACCTGTGCAACATGATACTTCTCTGTTAACCAAATTACAATTTGGTCTGAAGCTGGGTGACCTTCTTGTGTTTAATTTTTCAGGCCAATAAGATCTGGAAAGAGATAGAAGGATACCGAAAGAAACTTGCTCGTGCTGAAGCTGTATTTGCAGCATCAAAAACTTCTAGCAAACCTGAAGGAACAAAGCCCACAAACAGAACTGGCTTCCTTGGTCTCATTGGAAAGAAAGTTGACACAATTGACTTCTGCAATGAGAAGATCAGAGATCTAGTGCCAAAACTGGAGGCGGAGCAGGAGATCGCTGTAAAAGAAAAGCAACAATGTTCTGCCATAGTATTCTTCAACAGCAGGATAGCTGCAGCCTCTGCAGCCCAGACCCTCCATGCGCAAATGGTGGACCACTGGACAGTGACTGAAGCCCCTGAACCCTGTCAATTGATATGGAAAAACCTTCCCATCAAATTCTGGGAGAGGCAGATCAGGGAGAAGGTTGTCTACGTCATTATCTTTTTAACTGTAGTGTTTTACATGATCCCAATAGCCTTTGTCTCGGCATTCACAACTCTTAAGAATCTAAGGAAGGTTCTTTCTTTCTTGAAAGTGATAGTTGATATTGCTGCTGTTAAGACAATATTAGAAGCTTATCTGCCTCAGATTTGTCTCATTGTGTTCTTAGCCTTGCTGCCAAAGCTCCTCCTATTTCTGTCTAAAACCGAAGGGATCACATCTCAAAGTCATATTGAGCGAGCAGCTTCTGGAAAGTACTTCTACTTTGTCGTGTTCAATGTCTTTATAGGAGTTACAGTGGGTGGAACATTGTTTACTTCTTTGAAGACAATTCTCAAGAGTCCTGGTAATATTATATCCATTTTGGGAAAGAGCCTGCCTAAGAGTGCAACCTTCTTCCTTACATTTGTTGCTTTGAAGTAAGCACTTTTTTTCTTTCTTTCAATTCTTTCATTTTAATTTATTTATCTGTAAGAGCCAATGGCCGAGATACTATCACTTCTCAAATAGTTTTGCTCGATGTCTGATCTTCTATTTTCCTGTCCATAAATATGGTGTGAAGATATGTTTGGGAGTGAAATTAGGCATGATCATCTGTGAAGGTTCCACTTCATGTGCAAAATGCTTACTTTCTGAAAAAAAGGCTCTTTTATGTAATATGGAGGTTTCATTTAGAAGAATTGCCATATAGCACAGTTACTTGTTTTAGATGGGCTATAAGCTCAACAGCAAGCTGCTTGGGCTGCCACAGTAAGCCATTTGACCTTTACGGTGACCTTTTTTCACTTCTTTATCATATCACCTACCTTGGATGACTAGGCAACTGATGAAAAGGTATTCCAAGAGTAGGGTAGCCAGGCCATTATCTTTCTCTCAACATTTAAACTCCGGACCTTTCACTCACACTATTCTATACATACTCATGTCAACTGCTTGGGCATCCAAGCAGTTTTGGCAACCTGGCTTTTGGAGACTAAATAAACTATTCTCCTTATTTCCTTGGTGTTTTGAACTAGTTATCCGTTTATCACTTTGGTGTTTTGAGCCAGTTATCCACGTATGATTTTTTTTTTATTTGGATGAAAGCCACGTATGACTTATCTATGCATACATTATTCAATTTACTTGTTGTGCTTCTACTACCACATTGGGAATGGAATTTCTGACTCTTTTTGTTATCAGATTCTTTGTTGGCTATGGACTCGAACTGTCCCGTTTGGTTCCTCTGATTATCTTCCATCTCAAAAGGAAGTATCTTTGTAAAACCGAAGCAGAGGTGAAGGAAGCTTGGGCTCCTGGAGATCTTGGTTTTGCCACCAGAATTCCCAATGACATTTTGATTATTACAATCACCCTCTGCTACTCAGTAATAGCGCCTTTGATTGTTCCATTTGGTGTGGTCTATTTTGGCCTTGGGTGGCTTATTCTACGGAACCAAGTGAGTATTAAAATTATTATTACTATATTGCATTTAATTTTGGAACTTGATTCGGTACACTTAGGTTCGGTACACCCGGGTGCATTTAACCCATTTTTTTTAGTTTTTTTGAAATTACAAAAATGTTGCTGATTTTCAAAAATAAAAAATAAATATCTAAAAATCTCCAAAAATGGTAAACTTAATATTATACATGTGAAATACACTTAGATTAACAATTGTATAAAAAAAATTCAAAAAAACTAAAAAATATGGATTAAAGCACCTGGGTGGTGCATTGTATGAAAATCCTTTAATTTTGATAACAATATTTGGTCATTTGAAAACATCAATTAAATCTACCTAGACGTTTCCATAAAAAAAAAAAAAAAAAAAAAAAAAATCTACCTAGATGTTTTTGTTCTTTCCACAATCTTCCGAGTTCCAAATTTTATTAGTCTAGAATTGGAATTGAGAGAGCAAAAGAGGGCCAGCTACTGTAGAGAAAGATGCTTGCCATGAAATGAATGTTGTGCCAGTTCTTGTTTTTGTGTGTATCCTTCTTTCTATAACATGCGTCGATGACCCAACGTGTAGCAACATTCACTGTCTGTAAGTTTTTCCTTTTGCTGCTGCAATTGTATAGCTTTTGCAGCATACGTATGCCAGACCATGACCGAACGTGGCCCACAGTTGCAAGATTCATTGCATTGTTCCAGTCTCAAAGGAGATCTCTCGGGTCATGTATAGCTTTCGAACATGGCCATTTTGATTTTAGTTCTTTCATTTCTCTTTTAGCGTAGGGGTTATAGTTATAATCAGCGAACCTACCGATCAATGCAAGAGTTGATATTCACAAATTGATCACCAGTTCTACATATATTTTATCATTTGGATATGGTCTCTATTAATTTTTTCCCCCCCTTTCTCATGCAGGCACTGAAAGTTTATGTTCCCAATTATGAGAGCTATGGGCGGATGTGGCCACACATTCACGTACGGGTTATTGCGGCTTTGGTGCTCTACCAGGTGACCATGATTGGCTACTTTGCAATTAAGAAATTTTACTACGCTCCCTTCCTCCTTCCCCTTCTCATTCTCTCTGCACTTTTTGCTTTTGTGAGCAACAAACGCTTCTACCCTGGTTTTCAACGCATCCCTCTCGAAGTCGTCAGCCAGCCTTCCAAGGAAATCTCCCCAGATTTGGAATATGTTTTTACTGCATATGTTCCACCTTGCTTGAGCGTGGACAAGTATTCTGATTCTCAATCAGTGTCTGTTGCTTGACATGATTTTTCTTTCTGCCTTATGTAAATTTATATATTTCCACTTCTGGGTGTTTTATCTCTTCTTTTGTAGTCAATAGCACTAGCATCCATCATTCAGGTTACTTGTGGATATAGCTTTCTATGTAGTTGGTTACTTCTGGGGTCTTATTGAGATGCACTTTCTTTACAATATTATATATAATTCTTTTGTGTGAATTGTTTTTATTTACATCGTTTGTGGACTTGTGAGAAATGGGTGATGAAATTTGCTGCTGCTTGTGAGCACACTGGGCAACTTGCTTCAGTAGTGCACGAGCCAAACCAACTAGGGAGTGGAGTAGTGCACCATCTAAATTCCATGACAAACTACATAACACCGTCTAAAGAGAGTTTTCAATCTTGGAAGTGGCTGGAAATTTTGCAACCAAACAGGCTGAGAACTTTTTACCCAATCTTTGGATGAACTTTTCACCCGCTTGAATGATGACATTATCTCCTTGGCTTGGCTTCTGGGGCGTGATGACATTTTTTATAGTTCTTTTATTTTTTTAATAATTTCTTTATAATTTTCTATACAAACTACTCTACTTTTCAATCATTTCTACGCAACTACCCATACAACTAACATATTTATTTTAATTTTATTCCTCATTATTATTCTTATTATATTACATTATTTTTTCTCATTTCAACAATTTTTACATCACAAAATTTTCAAAAAAATTTTCATTCCCAAAAAATCTTGGCATCTGCAGCCATGTATGATAATTGATCAATGGTACCAAGACGTTGAACAGCCTGCCTGAGCATCTTTAAGTTCCTTTACCTACAATCCTTAATCAGGCAGCTTCCAGTCATAAAAATAACCTCTCTGGAAATGAAGATAAAGGCTGCTGGATACATCTCACCTTCCCGACACCACCCCACAGAAATGGAAGCATTGTAGGCAGGCGCATGTGGCTTGTATCTGTCAATGGGCAGTGTATACGCCATACTTGGATATTTGCAGGCCCTCCCATCACAATCCCCATCCTCCATTTATACCCAGATTTCTGAGCATGGAGTGGATCTCCTCGAATCCCGCATTGGATTGATCCCCAGCATGGAACAAGTGAACCTTGTCTTTGAGTATAATCCAGCTGCAACCAGGATTCTTCTTCACCCTCCTTGATTTCTTCATCGTCCTTAGTTCTCTCTCATCATTGCTCAGTCCAGTTTCTGAGTACATGTTTGACAGAACCGTATAAGCAGTAGCACTACCTGGTTCCAGCTCTAAAAGATGTTGAGCTGCAAGCTTCGCCAAACTGAGGTTTTTGTGAATTTTGCTCGCTCCAAGTAGAGCTCCCCAAATACCCGCGTGAGGCTTAAATGGCATCGAATCAATCAAAGCAATTGCTTCTTTTAGCAGCCCTGCCCGTCCAAGAAGATCGACCATACACGCATAGTGATAAGGCCCTGGATCAACACAGTACGAAGACCTCATTGATTCGAAGTGTGCCAATCCTTCTTCAACAAGACCAACATGAACGCAAGCTGAAAGAACACCCAGGAAGGTTATCTCATTGGGCTTGCAGCCAATGTTCTCCACTTCTCTAAATAATTCTAGTGCTTCTAACCCAAATCCATGCTGGGCAAATCCTGTAATCATTGAGTTCATGGTAATAAGATTTCGCTCCTTGATACTGGAAAAAACTACATAGGCATCATTCACATTGCCACATTTTGCATACATGGAGATAAGGGAATTCTTAACGGATATGTCAGATCCCATATGTGTCTTCACAGCACACGCATGAATCTGGCTTCCTTGGTTCAAGATGGCTAAGCTTGCAGATGCACTAAGCATGCTGCTTAAAGTTAGAGAATTGGGCTTCATACCCTCTTGGGCCATTCGAATATACCACAGAAAAGCGCATTCATATTCCTCATTACCTACTAACCCGGAGATGATAGCTGCCCAAGATACATCATCTTTTTGAGGCATGCCCTCAAAAAGACTGATAGATTCTTCAATCTGCCCTCTTTCCATGAAACCGACAACCATAGCGGTCCATGAAACAACATCCCTTTGAGGCATTTTCCCAAAAAGTGCATAAGCCTCTTCAATTTTACCATTTTGTACATACCCAGCAATTAGAATATTCCAAGACACTGTATTCTTGCTGGTCATGAGGGTGAATGTGGCTTTGGCAGCATCCATCCACCCCAGACCAGAATACATACTGATGATAGAATTACCCACAAAGGAATCCCATTCAAAACCCAAGGATATAACTGACCCATGAACCTGAATGCCCTCTAAACAGCGTCCCAGATTTGCACAGGCATCCAAAATTACAGTCAGTGTGGTGGAATTGACTCCAACACTTTCCTGTCGCATCTTTAAGAAGGTCGTAAAACCTTCCTCCCACATTCCAACCTTAAAATATCCATTGATCATTGCAGTCCAAGAAACCACATTTCGCTGTGGCATCATATCAAAAATTACTCTAGCATCGTCAATTCTCCCCTCCTTGCAATATCCATCTACCATTGAGCTCCAGGAAACAACATCTCTATCCAACATCCCCTCAAAAATCTGAACAGCCTCTTCCAATTTATCAGCCTTCAAATACCCAGAAATCAAAGCATTTGAAGTGATGGGATCCCGCCCAGTCAGAGGCATCTCATAGTACAGGTTCTCAGCCTCACTTAGCATCTTCACACTCACGAAACCCGTGATCATAGCAGTGTATGAAACCACGTTCCGACATGGCATTTTAGAAAACAGCTCGAAAGCTTCAGCAATCTGAAGGTTGCGTACGTAGGCAGTAATCATCGCATTCCAGGATACAGCATTCCTTTCAGGCATTTTTTCAAACAAGGATCGGGCCTTCCCAATCTCACCATTATCAGCACATGCCGTCAGCAACGCGGTCCAAGAGACAACATCTTTAACTGCCATTCTATTGAACACAGATTCCGCCTCTTCTAGATTCCCCTTCCTACCATTTTGGGTGATCTGAGAATTGGAAAAAATCAGTAACTTCTTGCTGCCGTTGCAGTTGTGACAGTTGGGCTTCCCGGATTTTGGTTTCGAAAGGATTTCTAGTGCAGGAAACGACTTCCTGCAGACGGTGTCTGTGAAATCTGAGCTAAAAAAGCGTCTGACGAAAATGGAAGAATTGGAGTTTCGTAGCATGATCGAACTTCATGGCCTCATGGGCAAGCGGTTCAAATTTTTGAAAATGAAGATCTGTTGACTTGCAATTCCCGGGTTTCGTTAATTGACAGAATTACCCTTTAATAGGAAAATAATTCTAAAAAAACCCACAGTTTTATTTCGGCAGCTTTGTATATTAATAAAAATTTGGATGTTGAGAAGTATTTTCACACTGCAATAATGCATGCTCCATTTCTTTGAAGTTTCAAAGTAAATATTACGTGTGCGTTTGGTAGAAATGATGTAATATAATATGGGTAATAATAAAAAGTAAAGATAATAAAATCAAAATAAATAGGTTAGTTGTATGAACAATTATGTAGAAATAACTGAAAAGTAAAGTAATTACATATGAAAATACGAAAAATTAAAAATAAAATCATTGTGAAGAATGAAAAGTTTTAGATTAAAAATATTTAATATGAAAAATTTTAGATTGAAATATTTTAATATTGAAAGTTTTGATACTAAACAAACATATCTTATACTTACTTTTTCCAACATCAGCAAACATGTTTATCTCAAAATTTTAAATTCCAAGTATTATAAAAGGGTTGTGATCGGCTAACTTATAATCCAGGCGCATGTATATATGTCTAAAAAATTTTTCATGTAAATGTGGCTAAGTGTATGCAATTTAAATACCAAATGTTAAAATTTTTAAATATGCGTATGTATGTATATATATTGTAGAATTTCACAAATCAACAATTTTATGGTTAAGCATCCATAGACTACTGAATTTTGAAATTTAGAAATACATACATTAAAAATTATAAAATTTAATATGTTGATTAAATATACTTGAATTTATATTTTCATGAAAAACAAAAAATTAAAAAATCTATGTGCCTAGGTTAATAGGAACAAACGGAACCATGTCCCATATAAAAATAATTGATCTAATTTTCTATGCTTTCTTCTTTGTGGAGTAATAAAAAATTTATCTTCCTCAACGGAAATTCTTGCATAGATCAAAATATTTTACTAATTCTTATAAAAATTATAAAAAATTGAGCTTTCCGATCATCTCTACTAATTAATTTGTGTTCCTTTACTAATTTTTAGAATAAATTAAAAAGGCTTTTTATATATTAGAAGTGTAAAGAAATTTAATGATGCTTATATCATTTCTCTTCTTGATAAGAGGAAAAGGGATGGAAGTAATATTTGTTCCTTTGCCTTGCATTGGCAATAGAAAAAATCGCTTCTTTTTTTTCTTTTTAATTTGATATTTTAACTATTTAACGGTCCTATTTATTCAATTATTACCTATAAATTTAATTATCATTTTACATTTTATAGGAACACCATATCTATTTTATCGTTTTTCTTTTGTCTAAATAATTTATCCTATCACATCATACCACTTTTTAAAATATTTTACAACGCTTTTCGCTTTAATATAATTTAACATCTTAGCCAAGTAAGTGTTTTACATTTTATACCATTATTTATATTTTCATTTATTATTTTGTATCTTTTCAAATGAAAGTATACAGGTTTACTTTTATTTCTTTTATTGAATTTATAATCGCTATCCCTTATTGCAACATATTATTAAGATAAAAAGTACATTTCTTATCTTAGACTATAGGTGTTGGAGAGCTACAATGAGTCCTCTTAGCAAAATCATTAAAAAAATTTCATTTTATTTATTCTAACAAATGTTTTTTCTTGTCAAGTTGTGAATGTTGAAAAAAAGTAGGAAAATAAGAAAAGACAAAGGGAACTATATAACAAAAAATATAATTAAATGAAACAGTGTTTTGGCTACATATATATTGCGTTGACTACAAATACTTTCATAGCTAAAGAATAACGAGGACATTTACATAAAAAAAAAAAAAAAGAATACTGATGACAGTTGGTCATACACGTCCTTTTTAATGTAAGATGCAGTTAAAAATAATGTTTTCAGTTGTTCGCAGTTGGATGGAAATAGTTATAGAGTTTATCAATTTGAATTTGGCTCCATTTCGTACTCTATGCAGCGGAGAAAGTGCGCATATAAGAACTTTCTTGTAGAATCATGCATGTAATGTGATGCAAGCAATAATTAGAAATGTCATAAATAAAGAAAAAACAAATAAACCTTTGCCTGACGATATAATAAACGGTGCTGAAAAATATGTTACAATAAAATAGAATTGTACTAAAATATAGTATTGTACTAAAAATTTCATGCAAGCAAACAAGTTGGAGACAGCGACAAATCACTGGCAAAACTAGAGCGCTTTCAGAAAACAGTAGTAAAAGTTAAGAAGAAAACAACATGCAGTTCTCTGTCAAACATGCATACCGTTGGAAGGACTGCGAATCCAACACAACTTTTTTTTTTTTTTTTGGTACCAATCCAGCACAACTTTTTTTTTTTTTTTTTGGTACCAATCCAACACAACTTGGTGAACGTGGAATCTTGCCTGGATTTGTTTCTTTTATATGGATTTGTTGTTTTGCACAACACACCATGTGAGCAAAGTAGATTTCACAAAACCGTGGCTTCCACACGTCCAGTCAATTTCTGATGTGTTTTTCACAGTGAGCAGGTACAGTGAATATATTTTGGGGTTTTTGCAAAATACACTTGTTAGTATGTATAATTGCATTTTAGCATAAATATTTTTGCATTTTGAAAAGGTTTTAGTGTTTGCGAATTTAATAGACCCAACATGCTTGTGCTTTTCAACTATAAGTAGGAGAAAGACTTTTCGAGTTGTTTTAAGCTAACGACAACGATAAGGTTTATGTTGCACAGATTTGAAGCTTAAAAGATTTATTTTGAAATTCAATTGCCGAGATATAATTATGCATACTTAGAGGGTTTATTTTTCTAAAAACCCATGAATAATATATAGGAAATCATTATTGTTCTTTTGGATGAAATCAATGTTTTGGATGGTACAGAACAATGGAAATTCCTTCCTATATGGTGTGCCTGCAGGACACGTCTTTTTGGGATCTTTCCAGCAGAGTAGCCGAAAGACCCAACATGTAACCCAAAATAATTAATGTCAACTATAGAGCTACATTTTGTTTGGATCATGGTCTGACACCTCAAACATTCCAAACAAAAGCTAGTGATGATGCTCGAACATGGCAATTGGACCCCATTTGCAATAAGTTGCGCACTCAAGTTGACTGTATCCTTTCATCAACAAAAAAAAAAAAAAAGAAGTTAACTATATCCTAGCACATCATTATATGTATATATATAATATATGGAACCCATTTCCGTGCAAACACAGTCCGCTGTAAAATGGACCTCACACATATTAGATTGGAATTAAACTTTATACAATCATTTATCCATATAAAAATCATACTTTAGACGGTTTAGATGTTGAAAATACCACTTTAAACTTAATATTTATATTAAACTATTTTATTACGTTGATTTTACACCATTTTAATATGAAGACCACACAAGTTAGATTTAGATGAAAATTAGTATGCTAATAAAGTGGATAATTCTAAATACAATGGGTGGGGTGGATTTCCCATTCATGATCATGTGAGGCCCATAGTGCATGGACTGCATGGTGCAATCGTATGCATTAAATCATATTCCTATATATATAGATACATATATAGAGAGAGAGGTCAACCTTTATAAGTTCCATTTTACATAGTATGTATATTATGTCGACTTAAGGTTTTTGAAAGTCATATCAGTTTTATGTGAATCTATTTTTAAAATTCAACCCAATGTTAAATTATTATTTTTTTGGCAATGACAAGTTTGGATTACTCTATTCCTAATCCCTTTAATCTTGATAGGGAAGAGGGATAGAGTGGTTCTTTCCATTAAAAAAAATATATATTAAATTTTTTTATAAAAAATGAAACGAGAAATTGGAGAAAAGCAAAAAAATTAAAGGAATGGGGAAAAAAGAAAATTTAAAATTTTAATTTCTTATTTTTGATATTTAAATTTTTATATTTCATTAACATCATTAAAGAATTAGTTACTTCTGCCAGGTGAGTATATTTACAAAATATGTGCAAATTATGTGAAGTTATTTGCAAATTATTTGAAACTAGGTAAGCACATTTACAGTTGTGTTTAAACTACGTATGTATATTTATAAATTATCCTAATTTAAAAGAATAGTCTGAAGAGTGCATTATCCATGTATTATTTTAAAATAATATAAATATACTAAAACGAAAAATAGTATACAATTACTTTAATTTGGAAGTTATTTTTATCATAAACGAGATATATAAAAATTTTAAAATATTCAAAGAAATGTATATTAAAAATATCTTTAAAAATATTTTTATAATCTAAAATAAAAACTTTTATTCCAAGTGAGAAATTGTTGAGGGTGAAAGACGTAACTATTGAGCCTCATCGGAATAAGTATGTAAGCGATTCAAGAAAACCAAAGGAACCAGTAAACACAAGGACTAAGACTTTCCGAAAAAAAAAAAAATGTATATCATAGGAAGCCTCAGTGGAGGCAACTGCAAAATCTTAGAGAAGCAGAAAATCGCAATACAAAAGATGTGTTGGATCATCGTGCATCGGAACACCTTCTCCATCTCACACGTTCCTTCTTGCAACTCTTTGACCAGGGCGACTCTATATCATTCTTAGAGTTGCTTCGGTGTAAGCTTGCAAGCAGTTCTGTCATTGCTAGCAGGTGGTTTACGATGGTTGATAACAGAAGAACGTAGATTGTCTGTCGTGCTCTTTGGTGGCTACTATGAGTGGTTAATCTTTACAATCTAGATGGCCTTATGACGCCGCCAGTGGTTACGCACACCAGTTAAACCTTCTTTGTTTCATGGATTACATGTCTAGAATCATAGGAACTCCACACGGATCCAGACCCAGGTGTTTGTCTTGTGTAATCCGCCTCAAGGGGTGATCAACAGATCGTATCAGAGATATTCTTGAAATATAATTTTATATTTTAATTACTTTCTATTAAAATTTAAGAAGATTCCTTACATTGAATAAATTTGCTTTTTTTTTCTTTGATATTTTGATAAATATAATTAACGATAAATTTTTAATATCTTTAATGTATTTTCTTAGATTTGAGAAGAAATTTCATATATTTAAAAAATCTTTTCTATGTTTTTCTTTTATAATAAAAATAATCTTGAATTTTATTTATTTTAGAAAATTTTAAACTATGAAAGACACTAGGTAATATTCTATGGAAAAATTTATCTTATACCTACAACATTTGCCCATAATTTTTATTTTTTTGATTCATTTATATATACCAAATCATCTGATTTTATAAATCAATACATGCATAATCTTCGCAACAGAGAGAAAATCCTATAACACTCTCACCACCGGGGGATGACGGGTTGAGCACGCGATCCATGGGCACAGTACCCATGATGCTTTCCACAACGCTATCAACATTAGAAGCTCCCATAACTCCTATTATACCCACAATATTTTAAAATTTTATTTTATGCTCATAGCATTTTATCCATAATATGATATTGCATTTATGGTAAATTACAAGATGAATTTTTCTAATTCTCTATCTTTAAAAGTAATTTTTAATATTTTTATTATTTTATTGTTAATATTTTTTAACATATTTTTTAAATAACATTCTTCATTTAGATTATTTTTATGTTAATATGTCATCTGTATAATGATAGTCATAGGAATTTTCGCAAATATCTTACAAAATTTGACTAATATTGCATTTATGTTTCTCGGTTTACCAAAATTGCAAATATACCTATTATTTTAGACAAGGTGTCCCTTCCATTAGAACACCGTAAAATCTTTACAAAATGATAATAATGCCCTTTAAATCTAGTAATACACTTGCAATTTTTTCAAATATTATGGATATATTTGCTATTTTATTATTTTAGATATTTTTATATATTATTATTTTAAATTTTTTGCAAATATGCTTATACCAATTGTAAAAATTGTAAGTATATCATTTGATTTAAAGGGTAATAAGGATATTATCGTTATTTTACAAAAAAAAATTAACGACATCATAACGGAAAGGACATGCTTGCAATTCTATACAAATTTTATAGACATATTTGCAATATCGATAAACTTATAAACACATATGCAAGATCAGTCAAATGTTGTGGGCATATTTGCAAAATTCCGATGTTATATACTATATATTAAATAATATTTTTATTTTAAAATACACAATCTAAAAAATGAAGTATGCATAAGTAGTAGAATTTGTCATCCTATAATTTTATATGGAACCATTTTCTAGGCCACATAAAAAATCTTATATCCATTTAATTTACAAAGAAAACTGGTTAGTTTTAACTTGATGTAATACAATTTTATTGATGTGTATATATTCAAAAGTAGTGATAATTTTATTGGATATGTTCATATATGTACTAAAAATTGGTTGTACATGATTGTTGAAAATGTGTGTGTGTGTATATGAAATTTAAACCCAATGTATTGTGGTCATATCCTTGTATTTAAATTAAAAATAGATACATATTTTCAAAAATTTAAATCTTAGTTTATGGTTGTGTACATGTACATTAACATTTTCAAAACAAGAACTACCAAAAAGTAAGGAAACAAGTTTTATCATAGGCCGAAAATGCCCGCATTTCCAATCGGTAATAAAAGATCACTCAGCAAAAATTTAGTTGTTAAAGGGAATTTTGGTCATTGATACTTTGTGATATGTGATAGAAAGGAACCGCTAAAAAGAAACTTGGTTGCTATTAATTCATGACTTTTGTACTTAAAATATCAAATTTTATTTTGTTTGTAGAAGCATCATCACAAACGGAAAAACTTTTCTTTGCCAATAAGAGCATCACCATAAGTTCCCTTATTTAATAAAATATCATTATAAGTAAGAGAATTTTTTATTGCATATATTTTTTTTTGCTAATAATGGTTTCTTTTTATTACATGCATAAAAAAATTTCCATTTGTAATATTATATATAATTAAATATAAAGTCGTTATGTAAATTCGATGCATAAACTGCATGTTCTTGCGGTCATTACTTAAGTTTTCGAAGTTAGGTCCAGAATTTCGGGGATTAAAACTTCTCAAATAGTTTTCGTGTTGGATTGACCACAGCCGGGTAAAATCTGCAAATTTGTGTAGTAAAAAACACACGGGAATTGTTAAACAGAACAGGATGTGATTTTATTTAAGAGTTGGGTTAGACTGTTAAAAATGGGGCCCATAGCCACTTGCCGGCCATTAGCCAGCCGCGTACTACATTGATATAAAAAAAAAAAATTTGATAGGTCAAGCACGGCTGCTAAAAGCCGAATTCGAGACAAAATTGCAAGAGATGGAAATTGAATCCCTGAAGAATGGGGCATCACCAGCGCTAGCAGGGCTCGCTATATCGATATAGAGTTGAGGCGTGGAACGTTTTTATATAGGGTGTGTTTGGGAATGGATAAAACTTTTGATGAAAAGTTTTAGAGATGAAAAGTTGTCAAATGATGTGATATGATAGGGGTAATGATGAGGAATAAATAGGATAAAGTTGAAATAGATAGGTTTGTTGTGTTGGTAGTGGTGTAGAAATGATTGAAAAGTAGGGTAGTTGTATAGAAAAATGTGAAGAAATAATTAAAAAATAGGATAGTTGTGGAGAGTGAAAAGTTTTAGATTGAAAAGTTTTAACTTGACAACTTTTCATGGTTAACAAACACACCCATAGCGTTAGGGGAGATTTTCTCCACCGCCTCACGTGGCCCATGCATTGCACGTGGGCCTCCCAGGTGTGAAGAGAGAGAAGGGAAAATATAGAAAAGTACGAAAAGGGCAAGGACATTTATACGAAAACCCAGCGAAATCTCCTTTGGCTGATAAAAAAATGTTAGGATGCTGCTGCTTGCACTGGATTTGAAATTCTAGGTAGCCCCGTCCATATCACGCCAACCAACCACGGGCAGGCAGTCGCGTCCCACCACTGCCATGTAGAGCTCCTCTTGACGTTCGTAAGGCCAGCTGAGGCATGCGGCGGGACAGGATGGGATGGCACTTAAAAATATATTTTTTTCCTCAGAAAATAATAATATATTTTTTCCTTATGCGGTGCTTTTTCTTATTTTTTTTTGTATTTTCGAAAAAAAAAACACACACACACACATAACGGGCACTTTTCATCTCATTCCAAATTCCTTAGAGCATCACAATCTGTTCACGTTTCAATTAATTTTCACGTACGGTCTTGCTAGCATGCATCAATAAAAGAAAACCTTTCTTGGGCATTTATTATTAGCAACAAAAAACAAGTAAAATGTATACCATTAAGTACTCTTCCTTGGGCTTTTATTATTAGCAAAAAAAAAAAAAAATCTTAGTATTCATTATTAAAAGACAACTCTTTCTTAGGCATTTGTTATTATCATTGACAACAAATTATTGCCTTAGCCGCAAATAAGTGCTGCGGGCAAGGAAACACCTAAAAATCATGAGTCATTTGGCAAGCATACAGAGAACTCTATGCTGGTCGACTCTCGGCCAAACAGGCCTTTTTTGTTTGTTGTATTGGAAATGTTACTTTACCATAAGGTCTTATTTCTTTCGTTTCATTTTTGTTGGTCATAAAAGACCTAAGTTGCTTGTACAAAAAACAAAGCTCTTGATAGGTATGTTTTGAGCTGTATAAGATTTTTAATAGAATTTGTATCTAAAATAAGAATGTAATCTCTGATCTGTAAATCCAACGTAAAAATATCTCCTCAAGGCGTGATTCATTGCCATGCATTTTAAGGTTGGTAATTGCCCACGGGGCTCCAACCTCCTAGGTGGCAATTTACGGCACTGCCACCCACTTCCTCCTCAGGACAATCATGATATTGCTGACGTGGGAGTAACAGGGCCTCGAAGCATCAGTCTTTTTTCTTTCTTTGTTTTTTCCCAAATCATGCCATATATGAAAAGTCATTACTTAATAAGAATAGTTAATTAAAAATCATATAAAATAATTACTCAAAATACATCGCTGTATCTTTTTAGTTTTTATGAAAACATTTTTCTAAACGTATTCAGTTTGTATATCAAATTTTCTAATTTTTTAACATGTATTTATTTTTATTTTAAAAGCATCAGTATTTAAGTCTTTTTCAACCCCCTCTTCCAAAAATACTATTTTGAAAATAATAAAATACATCCAAAAATTATAAAAAACGATATAACAGTTAAATATACCCGAAAAATATTTTTATTAAAAATTTAAAAAATCATTACCCCTATATACGTACTGATATAAAGATATTCAAGGAACAGTACGTACAATTGTCTCGTTCAGGCAACGATAATTAACAGCCTAATAAAAAATCTAGACTATTCGTGTTAATCATACTTGCTGAATTGTCGTCCAAACACGCCAATTGGATCATTTGCTTGAAGAATTTCTTCAACATTCCGACTGCAGTGCAGAGAGGGATTGATGCTCAATAATATTTTAATGGATTCAAAAGAGACCGGTTCGAGCTACAGCTGGCCCAAGATAATTAGATAGCCTCCTCGAATTCCCATATTGATCAGACAAATACAATCCAACAAATTCATGGCATGAATAGAATCATTTCACTCCCGAGGTCTATTACACTATGAACAAATAAGAGATACTGCGATCAACAAGAATACCTCACCATTAATTTCTCTTCTTTAGTTCTCCCTCTTCCTCTGTCTCTGTCTTTTACTCACGCTCTGTCAAACGTAAGTCGCCATTGCCGGCCTCTCCCACCAGTGCATCTGCGTGCTCTTGCACCACCTTCCATGCCACGTTCACGTGCCGTTCTTCGGTCAGCGTCGCACCCACTGCGAACCGGATCATGTAGATCCCCCCCACCACTGCGTGCGTCATGTAGACTCGCCCAGAGGCGTTCATGGACTCCAGCAACTTACGATTCAGCTCGTTGGCGGCCTCCTCCCACGAACCACCGTTTTCAGTCACTTTGGGCGGCAGGAGGCGGAAGCAGACCATGGCGAACGTCCTCGGGACCACTATCTCGAACCGATTGTCCGTGTTCACCAGCTCCTCGAACAGCTTCGCCATCTTGACGTGGCTTCTCAGGAAATTACGTAGGTTGGCGACGCCGTAGGTGCGCAGCACCATCCAGAGCTTCAAGGACCGGAAGCGGCGGCTTAGAGCGATCTGCCAGTCCTTGTAGTCCACCACCTGCCTCGACTCTGTCGCCTTGTTCCTCAAATACTCGGGGTTGGTCGAGAGCGCCTTGACCAGCGCGCTCGGCTCTTTCACCCACATGCAGCAGCAGTCCAAGGTGGTGAAGAACCACTTGTGCGCGTTGAGGCTGAACGAATCCGCGTTCTCAACGCCGTCGATCAGATGCCGGAACTCCGGGCAAATGCACGCGCTACCGCCGTAGGCCGCGTCAACGTGAACCCACATTCCGCTTTCCTTGGCCACCTCGCACAGCGGCCCGATGGGATCGACGGCCGTGGACGACGTGGTGCCGACGGTGCAGCAGAGGAAGAGCGGCACAAGTCCGTCCTCCACGTCCTTGGCGATGGAGGCGCGCAGGGCCGCCGGCGAGAGGCCGAACGCGGTGGACTTGGACGTGGGTACAGGGCGGAAGTTGGCCGGGTGGATTCCGGCGATCTGGCCGGCCTTTTGGAGGGCGCAGTGAGTCTGGTCGGAGCCGTAGACAACCAGCCGCCCGATGTTCTCCCTCCCGATCTTCGTCAGCACGCGGTCCCGGGCGGCGGTCATGGTGCAGAGGATGGCCTCGCAGGTGGTACCTTGGAGGACGCCACCGCCGGTGCCGGAGAAGAGGAACTGGGTGGGAAGCTTGAGCATCTTGCCGAGCCAGTCCATAACGACGGTCTCGAGCTCGGTGGCGGCGGGGGAGGACATCCAGTTGAAACCCACGACGTTGAAGCCGGTGCTAAGCATCTCGCCGAGGAAGCCGGCGGTGCTGCCGCTGGAGGGGAAGTAGGCGAAGTAGTTGGGGCTCTGCCAGTGGGTGATGCCGGGGATGATGTCGTTGTGGATGTCTTGCATGATGGCTTCCATGGGCTCTGGGTTGTATGGGGCAGCTTCCGGGAGGCGTTTCCGGAGGTAGCCAGGCTCAACCTGGCTCCGCACTGGGTATTTCTCAATGTCACGGTAGTAGTCGGCTAGGAAGTCGATCATCATGTGCCCCTGCTTTCTGAATTCTTCCGGATCCATTGGGTTCACCGGCCCCACTGTTGTGTTTTCAAGAACATCAGTGTGGAGGCTGCCCATTGTTCTAGAGATGGAGAAGAAAGTTAGATGAGAGAGAGAGAGAGAGAGAGAGAGAGAGAGAGAGAGAGAGTGAAGAGAGGTTGGAGCAAGGGAGGAAGAGGAGAGGGAGTTTAAATAGGGGGCGGGATCCGAAGGGAAGGGAAGAGGGGCAATGGAATTCCGACTTGCGGGGGAGAGGATGGTGGCCTGATGGGAAGGTAAGGGCGTGGGTCCCGCTGGGAGGAGAATGGAGCCGGATGGCCCATGTCCAACACATGGGCTGCAGGTAGGTTAGCAGAAAGGAAATTGCTCGCCTGGACCGTGGAGATGTAAAAAGCCGGAAAGGGATCTCACACGTAGAATGACATGGCACTCGTGCGGTGGAACCTGGACGGGATCCGCAGGTCTGAAGGTTCCGAAAATTGTGGCCTGGGTGGTCACGTTAGTAATTGTTTTTGGCAGCGACGAGAGGCTGACGACCATCTTTGGTCAAGATATCGAATGTATGAACAGCATCGCCGCGTCGATGACTTTATTTAAAAGTAAGTAGTCTTTTTTATAGATAATAAATGACTTTTAACCGTTCAACGAGTCGTGTATATACTTGTTTTATTACTGATACCAAAAGCCTTTAATTTGTGAAACTATCTAGTAATCAAAAGGGAATTAACATCGAGCTTTTAATAAATTATACACCTCACTATTAAAAAATATCAAGGACCTGTTTGGAAATTAGTTGAATGGACTTGAAAGTAAACTTTTTTAAAAAAAAATAGAGAATAAAAAGGAGATATTATGTAATAAAATTCTGGATTTGATTGCTCTACACTCGTCTTGAAGGTCTAGTGAACCTATGCATGCTGAGTGCACAGATGATAATGATCTTGCACATTTGTGTGGTATGGTTTGTGATGCATGTGATTTAGCACGTAGTTTGCAAAAGCAAGTGTAACATTATTAGTAAAATATATATATATATCCATATTGCCAAAATTAATTGGTTGCCGGGCAGTTATATATGTGATGTCTCAGAATTGAACTCTAGAATCGGTACGTTGATGGCTTAAGCTGTGACTGATTATTTCATAAAATCAAGAGAAGAACCCTTCAAAGAAAAAAAAAACGTTAAAATTTCAGTGAGATTTTCATGCGTTTTATCGAAGAAATTGCAAAGGATTCCAAATTAAAGTTACAGGTCTATATTTGGCTTGTCAGAATACTGGAATAGATCGCTGCTATGTTGGAACAAGAGGAGAGAAAAATCGAACGACCAATTTCAACCATCGGCACCGCATCATTAATACCCGTGTATCCTTTGTCAAGGATCCGATCGGCCAAAGTTCCAAATTACTCCACGTGCACATACAATCCACGACGGCAGACACACGTCTCACCGAGTAACTTTATGATACTGACTCTCATTTGAAAATATGAGGATGCAATCACCTACCACAGACAAATCAAACCAAGAGAAAGAAAATAAATTAGAAAAAACACGCATATCTTTTTCATGAGCATAATTAAGGAGCACCTTATAATTATGCAAAGAGAATAAAAATAAAATCAGCTATGTAGCGAAATAAATAAAATAATAATTAATCGGAAACGTCTCCACATTATCTATATAATCAAAAAATGGCAATATTGTTACACAAGCGTTACCCGTGTGGTAACACTAGCAGATTTTATTCTGCCCATCAGTGTTCGAATCTCACTAGATGTGTGTGTAAAATTTGCAATTTCTCCCTATTATAGCGTGTTTACGGATTTCCCCATCCCACATCCTACGATTATAGCGTGTTTACGGATTTCCCCATCCCGGTGTAGAATGGTACGAGAATTGTGAATGTGCCTTATTATCATACCAGTTGTCGTTGTCATAATTTATTTGTCATAATGTATAAATCTCAATCAAAAAATTGAAATATTATCTTTACATTAGTTATACAGGTTATATTATCTTTACATTAGTTATACAGGTTGTGTTAAAATCTCTATGATTATCCTATTTTAATTATTTATTTACATCTTATTATATTACGATTTTATTTTTCAATCATTTCTACGCAACTCCTCGTCCAATTAATTTATCTATTTTAATTTTATTTTCTTTACTCATCATCATTACTCTTATGGTATCACATCAATTTTAAAACTATTACACAAAAATATTTTCTTCCAAAAATTTTATCACTTCTTAAAAACATCCATAATTAAAAAATTGTAAAAAAATATCATAAGTCTAGTATATTCGCACACGCATATTAACTATAAAAAATTTATTAGATGCAATTTTTTTTGCAACCAGTATATAGTAAGTGTATCAAAATTTTATATTAATTATCACTGAAGTTCACCAACAGAGCAATAGTCCTGTTGGTGACAACCAAAGCCCAAGTGCCATTAGATTGCATGTTCGACCCCTATGTGAGGCAAAATTTGTAGCAGAGAGCTTGATATCCTTCTCATCCTTCTCTTGTTCTCTTGTTAATGAACTTGATTATCATTGTTAATGAACTTGATTATAATATTTGATGTTATATTATACACATACCAACCAAAAGAATTATAACTAAAGTTTTCACTTGATGTTATATTATACACATACCGATCGAAAGAATTATAACTAAAGTTTTTATTATCTTTTGTAGTCAAATTTTAATAGTTGCATAAAATATTACATCCAACTACATTTGCTTTTGAAATGGTTACATTTAATTAGACAATTAAATATTTATTACCGAATAACCAATTGCAATAAAAATACATCAAATGTAGTTAAATATATGCTGTAAATAAACAAAGAATTAACCGCATTCAACAAAAATTGATGTCGTATATATTAATATCACCTGTCTACATATGTACTATTTTATTAAATTGTTTTAAAATTTGTAGTCAAGGCAGTGTTTGAATTTCCTCCTCTTAGCTTCTTCTTAATTTATCTTATACACCAACCATCTTCAACTTCAGCGGCATCTCAGCTTCACGTTTCCACATATACCAAACCCACCTTGTTGAAGCCGGGCGCGCACAGTCCCTTTAATATTGAATTTCCCATCCCCCACCAACCCCCGACTCGAAAATACTACCCTTTTTGAAGGACTACTTGCATTTGCCTACTTCCTGTAAGTCTATTTTGGCATTTTTATAAATTAATCCACGATTATTAATTTTGCAAAAACAATCTTATTCATGAATTTTTGTTTGACATGTGGACGTATTTTTACGCACACACCCCCTGCCGATGCGGGATGAGATCACGAAGTAGCCGCTTGGTTAGTAGTTACTAGTTAGTACGTCTCCGTCCAACTCGATCCGCCTGCGAATCCGTTCCGAGTACCCTGTTGGAGCCCCATGTATTGGAGGGTCAGCAGTCGATAGTCAGCAGCTAGCCAAGCAATCCTTTCCGAGTAATCTGCAGGCTCTGTGACTGTGACCGGATGCATGCAGCTTCCACAGTATTCTTCCCCATGTCCGAGGGAATCGAATCTCAGCAGATTCATCCATTAACAAGTGGATACGACGACTTCTCTCGAGAGAAAAAAAAAAGAGACACGACGGGCAAAGAATATCGGGAGTGTTTTGATGAATGTGCGGCAGTGCATGAGGGGTCTCCCCTGTACAACTTTTCCCATGTTGGCTTCCAGATGTCACCAACACCTAATCATTCAACCCGCAAAGAAATGAAATGACGGGATGATGGTATTAATATATGGTTGGTCGCCTGTCTATATAGCATTCGATTCTAGGAAAAGTCGACGGTTGATTGCGTTAGAAATTTGAGAAGGGAACAAATGGAGGGAAGTTTTCGCCCATGCTAATAAGATAAAATGAGTCAGAGAGAAAAGAGAGTACTGCTAAAGTGCTAAGGTGATCGTTTGCTGCTAACGGAGGAGTATAATTTCTATCAAACAGGTCGGCATACCTCGACCTCTTATATTTGTATTTGGAACGGCTAAATCTTTTTGTTTTTTTTTTTTTTTTTTTGATCGGAACGGCTAAATCTTAGTTTAAGTTTTTCTATAAAAAAAAATCTTAGTTTAAGTCAATGCTTAATGAAAAATAATAAAATATTAATATGAAAATTGAATAATTGAGTTTCATAAATTATCAAGCAAAAATTAGAGGACTTGAACAGTAACACGATGATGTCAGCGGAAAACATTATTACCCAGTGACACAGAAAAGGAGCCTCGACTTATTAAACTGCTCAAATGTCAAGACCCGAAAAGTTCCAGGAAAGAAAGATATAAGTTTTATAAACTGAGAAAGAAAGAGTACAAAGGTCGGATGAGCTTTAAAATACACAGGATGTAGTAATCGATCGAGAACTTAGCGAGCCGGTGATGCTGATTGACTGATTCCTGAACTCTTGATCGTGCAACCTTCATTCTGCAATTCCTCGGGAGACTTTATAGACAGACACTTTGGATTATGTTCTTGATTATGTATCGACTGATCTCAGAGGTAGTCATCCACTCGGTCGAATGTTTACTTTAATTAGTGTACCACTTAACAACGCTGCCTTGTGACCAAAACGGACCGAATTATTACCATATGCCTTAGGATAAATACTTCGAGTTTTGTTGAAGATAGCATATTTAAATTATTTAGACAAACTGAAATTGCAGAAAAAAGTAGCAAAAGTTAATAAAACAAATAAATAGAAAGTAAAAAGGATGTATGCTAAATATTAGTATGATGTCAATAAATTTATTTATTTAAATTTCATGTTATTTTTATGTTTTTAGTTATTATTTAATTATAAGTGTGAATGCTTTACATGAAAAACAATTTTAGAAGAGGATAGTGAAGATAATTTGGGTCTGTAATAAAAAAATTTAAAAAAATCCTATCCATTTCCGTTCACTCTTTGATATACATTATTTGACATCTTATCTAACCGTCTTATTTCTTCTATTTTAATTATTTTGATATATTTTTCACACAAATATCTTATGTATTTTGAATTGGTCTGGCTATCAGTTGATTACAAAAATGCTGAGATAGATGTAATGGAAGTAATCTACTAAGCTGTCCGGAACATGATGGAACTTTTAAGGTGTGTTTAATTACACTAAAAAAAAATCAAACTAAAGCTTTTCACATTTTAAATCACATTATTTACCCCTATTATATCACACTATTTTATCTCATTTTAAAAAATTTTATACCAAAAATTTTCCGTCTAAAGGTTTTACCACTTTCTGAAAATACCTTTAGATGAAATTTTTTAGTATAAAAATTTTCGAATTAAAAGAAAATGATATGATATGATTAGGAGTAATAATAAAGAGTAAAAAAAATAAAGTTAAAATAAATATGTTAATTGTATGAGTACTTGTATGGAAATCATTAAAAAATATAATAATTATATAAAAAGATGTGAATGAATAATTAAAAATATAAGAATTATAAAAAGTAAAGAGTTTTATATTGAAAAATTTTAATTTAAAATATTTTTAGTGCAGTCAAAATGTCAAAGATACCTTTTATCTTTATTATTTTTACTCTTGATAATTAATCAGATTACATTAAATTATTTTATTCCCTATAAAAAATTTTCAATCAAATGCAACAATTTATTTTTATCATAAAAATAAACATTTAAATCCAAGTCTTGGTTGAGTCATACATTTTTAATTTCTCGTACTAGAAAAAATACTAAAACAAATTTATGATGCATTAGAACATCATAATATAGAGTTATTTATTTATATAGCAATAATGTCCTAGATAGTTTACATGTTTAAATTAATATCTTTGGACGAAACTTTGGTAGTCTACTTGGAGAAATAATTTCAAATCTAATGGATATAGTGGATTCTTTCCTCATTTGTCATATATCAAAGGGTGGGCCATCATCTCATTTTTTGTCCTGCTTTCGTCTAACTGTTACATAAACTCAAGACCTTATGAAAAATATTTTCATCTTCATGGCAGTAAAAATGTTTGGTTCATTGTTGATGCATATATATTTTTTTTAATATAATCCATTTAGTTTTTTATATACAAAGATAATCCATATGTTCTGTTAGTCGTTTGTCGAAATTTAATACATTATCTTAATCTAACATAAATGAACATCAGAATCTTACCTAATTATTCCATTACGAATATACACGTGGTAAAATTCTCTCGTTTTAATTTTTAAAATAATCAATTTTTAATCTTAATTGTTAATGTATAAATCCAGAAATAGTATCATATACTAACATTTAATACAATAATATATTAGTGATTAGGTGTCGGATGCTAGCGTGTTGATCGTCACGTGGCACGTTGGCTCCAATAACTAATGACAACCATGAAAAGAATGACAAACTGGAAGTAAGTTGTTGGTTAATTTGAATAAGGTAGCATCATTCGGCTTTAACAACTCTCATTAACTATAAATAATATACCCATTGCCCTCAATTATACAACGAGAAGGTCGCCAGCTAGCACAATCATAATCATGGAAAACAGAGCATTACTCGTAACATAACATGTACCCTTTCAACCTGCCCTACAAGGGGGAGTCAACATTTTACAACATATTGAGTTTGACAATGGAAAAAGGAAAAATATATATTTTATTCCAACTGTTTCGTACATTTTTTATACAATTAATAATTTTATATAGTTATTTTATTTATCAATCATTTCTTTACATTTTTTATACAATTACACTTTTTATTTTAACTTTATTCTCTCTACTCTAATCATTACCTTTATTCATAAAAAAAAAAAAATCATTACCTTTATTATATCAGGTTATTCTATTACTTTTTTCAAACTCTTTTTCCAATTTTTTTTTATCATTTTCTATTTACCAAACATACGACTTAAAGCTTTTATTGCAAGAGAAATTATTCAGTCACATAACTATTTGTTGTGAATAAAAATTAGCTTATGGTGATACTATAATGAATGTTATAAAAAATAACATTGTGGTGACAAGATTCATCATTAAATTTTATTTTTATCGAAAATTCAAAAAAATAGCACTAAAGCTTTTTATGATTAATATTGTAGCACATCACGGTGTAAGTTGATGTGTGTGTATATATATATATAACAACAATTTTATCATAGCTAAAAGTTCTTGTTCTGATTATATAGTAGAATTATCTTCAACATAACATAGCATAACATCCGGTAAGAATTATCATCCTGAAATATAACTTTGAATAATGAGCCAAAAGCTAAAAATCAATCAACCAAGAAAAATTGCTAATAAAAACCTTTAAATCTTACTTGCTGGTCATGTGTAATGCTTGAATTCTATATTGTGGTTCAAGATTGATCTTATTTTTACCTTATTTTCAAAAATCTTATTCTATCCTATTTTAGTCCGAGCTGGTTTGAAGTCTATTCTATTATTTTTTAAAAGTTGAGTTGATCTAAATTTTGGTTTCAAATTGATTATTTAAAATATTCTTTATCTAATATTTGAAAACTATAATTTTATTACAAATTTTACTTAAAACCTATAATTAAGATGATAATAATGTGATTTTTAAAATGTATTTATTAAATTTACTAAATAATAAATATTATAAATTTATTAAATAGTAAATAAATTAAACAAGTTTCTATATATCTAAATAATATATTTATGTCTTCCAATATAAAGGATAGTTCATAAAATATATTAAATGTTTATTAGTAATCAGGTTAGTTCTGAGTACTCAGATCTTAAAACCTATCATATCCTAATTAAACTTTATATTTTTTACTTAAAATTTATCCTACATTATAAATATAAAAATAGAAACCTAACCATCTATTTTAGGATATGGAATAAGCTAACCTATTGGTACCTATCCAAGTTAAACAGAACCTCCGGTTTGCTATTTTTTAGTTCAACCGATCGACTTTTAGTTAGTTTGTTTTGTTTTGTTTTTTTTTTTTAGGGTAGCTGAGTGACTTTTCTGATTTTACCGGTTTTAGCAACAATGGAAAGCAATGTGTCGATGAACCGCTTTTCAGCGGCTGACCGGTTCAACCGAACGGTTTACTGTGATCTTCAAAACACTGGTTGTACAGTAATTAATTCCACCTTCCTAACCTTTACAAAAGATTTAAATAGCCATTGGAGTATTTTTTACAATAATTAATTCTTCTCAATTTACATACATATATAAATTTTAAATTTTCTTACGTAAATGAAGTTATTATTGATATTTCAAAAATTAATTAACTGACTTTTTGCATACCATGTGTGATTTTAGTTAATGATAGTAGATAACAAGGCATTTATAAGACATGAAGATTCCTCACAAGTTTCATGAGTCATGTAGAGTATAAACCATGGCCACTTGTGCATGTACTCGAGTGATTACTCAACACTTGTAATTAAAGAGGTCATGGGTTTCTCATCAACAAAAAAAAAAAAATCTCATAAAAAAAAAGAGGTCATGGGTTGTATATCCTCCCAATGGCGGGGTAAGCTATGTATGTGGGAGCTTATAGTCTCCTGTAAATATTATTGGTGCTTAATTTCCTATAGATTTAAAAGGGAGCTCGTTGCCTCCTAGATGAATATGAGTCTGATTGTAACATCAAGATGTCAAATTGTACAATAAAAATAGAAGACCATGGCTACCTTTTTTGGTGTAATTTTCTCTAACAATTGACAGAAAAGATCAAGGACTTTGATACAGTGCACTCAAGCATATTTAACCCATTTTTTATTTTTTAAATTTTTTTATAAAACTGTCAATTTAAGTGTATTTAAAATATGTATCAATTTTTACCATTTTGGAGATTTTAAAATTTTTAAAAATTAGTGACATTTTTATAAAATTGTTAATATAAGTATATTTAAAATCTTATTTATTATTTTTTTGAAACAACAGGCCTATGTAAGAGAAGGGGAGAAAAGCCATTAGGAGATGCATTAAAATTAGCAATATCTTTCCATAACAGATCAACAATGCAAATAGGCGGGGATGGGACTAGACATAGAAAGATTCAATATAGTCAATAGCATGATCAATAAGGCATTGCACAACAAAGTCTCCACATTAAGTACATTAGAAAAAGAACAAGTATGAAAAGTGGATGCTAGTTGCCTAATCTTCTTCACAAAATACCCAACATCTGAGCAAATTGCACCCCTATGGACGAGATTAATTAAGATAAGACAATCACTTTTAATATGAAGCATTTGGTACAAAGAGTAATTAACAATTGCAATTCATACCAAAGAGCCTTGTTCACCGTCAATGAAAGATCAAGTGAACCATTCTCACACCACACCTTTGCTGTAACAAAACTGCCCTATGAGTCCTTTATGATAGTCCAAGATGCACTCTATAGAAGCATAGATTGATTCCCTCTAAGTAGAACATATTGCATTAATGCCAAGGAAGGGAAGAAGCGAGTGGGGAGGGTTGAGAGTTGTGAGGTGTTAAAATATTACCCAAAATTAAGTTGGTGAAATTTGTACTAGTGAGAAGTCATAGGAGGCAATGATCAAAGGTACATGTTATTGGGCAACCCCAAAACAGATAAAATGAGTCCTCCAATCCATCATAATAGAAAGAGCACAAAGTTGAGATGCTTATTCCCCTTTTAGCCAAATTTCATTTTGTGAGAAGTGAGTTTAATAGAAGCCTCCATCCAAAGATGACTATTTTTTTTTAGCACATTAGCGTCCACCTGCATATTTGGAATCTCATCCGTCCCATGTCTCCTGTTTCAATCTTTCGTAGTCATTCAATATGCTAATTTTACTTGGACTAAACCATCACATTCCTTTTGTAGGAAAATGTAATATTTTTATATCGCATCACTTTTTTCACTTGTTCAAACTACCTTAATTCAATTTTATTTGCATTTAGACTTTCTCACTTTTAGGTCTTCATCTTTCCAAAAGTTAAATCATATATAAAAAGTATACGAAAGTGGGCTATGAAGCCGCTAACGCATTCTATTGAATGTATTATAGTAAGGCAATAGGGTAATTGCCACCAAGAGCGTAGTTTATACTAATTGACCTGGTTTCGAACCCAGAAAAGGAGGGTTTGTCTTACATTTATTGGAAGGAGCTTGTATGTCTTCGATTTGTATTGAAAGTGTGGTCTCCCGTTATTTAAGACAAAAATTCATTGAATAGTGGAGAAAAACATACTTTTGAATAAATTATAAATATTTTTTTATTAATATTTGTATATCATGACAACTAATATTACAATCAGTCATATTCACTACTCTCACACCATTGAAGAATTTTCTGTAAATATCCTACAATTTTAAAAGACATTTGTAAATACTACACACATGTAAGAAATGAAAACAGACACCGCGGGCGAAAAGCAATACCCGTGTAACCAGCTGGAAGCGCCTTTTGAATGATGAGAGACGGCACGGCACAGCCACCAGGTAGGGGTGGGAATCGGGGCGGGTCAGGGTTTGCCCAACCCTGACTTTACTTTTCAAAAATCTTGTTTGACCCTTATTTTTATACCAAGTCGGGACAATGTTGGTTTAACCCTTACTTTTTTCTACTAGGTCTCGGACAAAATTCGGGTCGGTATCGGACCGGTTTCGGGATAGTGGGTCCGGTCAAAAATACGGGTCAAATAAGATAATTTTTAGAATTTATATACCTATCAAACATAAGTATACATCTATACTAAATTTAAATATTATATGTTTCAATATTTCACTAATTATTAAAAACACATAATTAAGAAAACAAAATATTTGAAAATATAGTATACATTTATTAAAATAGGTTAATACACAATTACACATAAGGGTTATATATGTACAAAAAAAATTTATTGATTCTTATATTGTTTTTTGAATAAATTATAGAGTTGATTATAAAAAAGTGAGAAATTTGAAAGAAAATAATAATAATATTTAAATATAGGCTTATAATTTTTAATAAATTTATATATGCAGGGGGGGTCGGACTCTTTGGGTCATGACATGGTCGACCCACCCGACCCTATTTTTGAATTCGGGTCAAAATTTCTGACTCGTCCCTATACCGGGTCAAAAATATATTAATTTTACCCGACAAAAAACGGGTCGGGACAAAGCCGGGTCATGGATCGACCCGTCCCAATTCCCACCCCTATCACGAGGGTACCTGCCCTGGCGGCGAATGAATGCGCGGATAAATAATGAAGAACACCAGTACTGTGATGAAACGCGGAGGTGATCCTTTGCCTGTGTGTCATCACATCAGGAATAACATTATAAAAATAAAATTGAAAAACATTGCACGAGGAGGCCATCCTTTGCCTATATGTAGCTAGAGGTCCACTCGCTGAGCAGGTGCTTAATTAAGCGGCTTTTTCAAAGTTTTCAGGTGGCTTAAATGGGATCAATAAATGGGGCTAGATTGTACTGTTGTATACTGAGAATGGGAAAATGAAAAATTGCATTGAAAAGAGAAAGTTGTATGTTTTTTATAAGAGAAAAAGTTGTATTTAGAATAGGAAATCTACGACATTCATATCCAACTTCAATATTTTGGAACCGGCCAGATCCGGTACGCGTTCTCCATGTATAGTTAATATATATCGAATTTGAACCATAAATTCTAAAAAATTCTAATTTTTGGAGTAAGCAGCGTTTACGTCCTGTACCTGCTTGTAAGAAAAGGAAACTGCGGATTTTCCACTGTTGTAGGAGTCATACGTCCTGTACCTGCTTGTAGGAAAAGGAAACTGCGGATTTGCCACTGTTGCAGGAGTCAGACGTCCTGAACCTGCTTGTAAGAAAAGGAAGCTGTGGATTTTCCACTGTTGCAGGAGTCATCCAATTAAGACTAAGACCTCGTTTAGGCGTGCAGCGAAAATTTTCCTCAACGCTTTTGTCGGAAGCTAATATTTTCCAGCTTCTATCTCTAGTACTTCTTTCTTCCTTCCTATTAAAATTACTCGTGCAAAAATTACGCACCGAAAAGTCGCTCAATTTTTCTAAACACCATTTCAAAATGTGGCTTTGCTCAATTTTGGTAACCTGTGAGCATGGAAACCATAGTTTTTCCATGGGATTTAATTTTCCAAAGTCAATCATTGTTCCATCAATCATACTACTTTTTTCACTTTTGCCCTATATTCCAATAATTTTCTTATTCAACTACATACATCAAACTTATTTATTCAAACTATACTCTTATCATTTCCGATTAATCACACATTTTTCAAAATATTTTCTTTTCCATTTTCCACCATTTCACACAATCCCACAATTTTACACATTACCAAACGTCCCCCAAAAGCAGCGCCAACGGGGCCTAAACCAGCTTAGAATAGAAAATAAATTAAGATTAATCAACGGTCGACAAAATAAGTAGAAAGATAATCGACTTAGGCCTTACTTAGGCCGACCTAAAAAAATATTTTTACATAACTTTTTCAATTTTTTTTATAAATATGTTAAGTTAGGTATGTTGAATCTATAAATCAAGTTTTATCATTTTTTAATTTTTTAAGTATTTTTTAAAGATTTTTAGACACAGTGACATTGTCTTAATTTTTTGTCCTCTGAAAATTACAACAATCTCTTTATTCATATTTAGAATAAGTTTGATCCTCGAAATAAGATGAAAAGGAATATGCTTGGGGTAAATCCAAGGGATTTAGTCTTTATTCATATTTAGAATAAGTTTGATCCTCGAAATAAGATGAAAAGGAATCTACCGTTTCAAAAAAAATATATTTCATTCATAAAAATTAATAACTTATTTTTTTCCTTACAATTTTTCCTAACACCAATACTTTTTTTTCCATTCTCATACACCATATTACTTTTTTTTATCTCTCATTCTCATATAAGGACATGTTTGGAATTGAGCATATATGGTATGGTATGATATGGTAGTAAGCACATGTATCAACACACAATTTTATAACCCAACAACTTTATTTATCCAACATTATCATTGTATTCCAATTAATTTTTTTTCAATTATCCTATTTATTCTAACGTTTACCCCAATTAATTCATATAGATCATAAAATTTCCAAAATATTCTCATTTTTACTACTATCCCCAACCACAATTTTTTATTACCTCGCGCTCCCAAAAGTGCTCTAATTCTCATCGCATCTCAACTAAAAAGTTTAGGTGACATTTGCTATTATGAAAAATTATGGGATTATGGAAAATGGGAAATGAAATATTTGGAAATTGTATAATTGATGAAAAATGATAAGGGTAAAGTTAGAATAAATAAGATTGATGGAAGTAGTTTGCATGAAAAATTACTAAAATATAGGAGTAAAAGTAGAAAAATATAATTATTAATGAAAAAATCATTGACCTCTGTGGAAACCAAATCCCATATTCTCCCACTTATATACTTTTCCAAACATGAACTCACTCCTTTTCAATGTGACAATGAGTCATCTGCCGCGGATGAAAATACGAGAATGGTGACATGCATCAATTTACATTCATTTTATCAAGGTGAGTGTTTGCTTCTTATCAGCATGCGGTTTTAATTTCATGGGTTGACTTTTGAGAATTTTTCTGCAAATAAATTGTATCCAGTATTTTTATTGGTATTTATAGATGTTATGATATTTGATATTATAATCAAGCACATTCAAGTTAGGGATGGGAATGGGGAGTCGACTCATGACCCGGCTTTAACCTGACCCGTTTTTTGCTAGGTAAAACCAATATATTTTTTACCCGGTATAAGGATGGGTCAGAAATTTTGACCCAAATTCAAAAATATGGTTGGGGTAAGTTGACCATGTCTTGACCTGAAGAGTCCGACCCACCCCGCATATACTAATTTATTAAAATTATAAGCTTATGTTTAAATATTATTATTATTTTCTTTCAAAATTCTCACTTTTTTATATTCAACTCTATCAATAATAGAAAAATTAATTTATTCAGAAAGCAATATAAGAATCAATAAAAAGAATTTGTACATAAATAACTCTTATGTATAATTGTATATTAATCTATTTTAATAAACTTATAATATATTTTCAAATGTTTTGTTTTTTTAATTATGTATTTTTTTATAATTAGTGAAATATTGAAGCATATAATATTTAAATTTAGTATAGATATATACTTATGTTTAATAGGTATACAAATTCTTAAAATTATCTTATTTGACCCGTATTTTTTACCCGACTCGCTATTCCGAAACCGGTCTGATACCAACCCGAGTTTGTCCTAAAACTTATTAAAAAAAAGTGAGGGTCGATTTTGTCTTGACCCGGTATAAAAAAAGAGTCAAACTTAATTTTTAGAAAGTAGGATCAGGGTTGAGCAAACCTTTATCTAGTATAGTCCGCCCCAATTCCCACCCCTAATTCAAGTCTCATGTCATGGGGAAATTTTTCTATGAATATTCGGACATTAGAGGAGAATATGTAAACACACCCTAACCAAGGGAAAAACAGTAAAACATCCTACAACACTTGTGGGGATTCGAAACCCGACCGCCAAGCCTTTTTTCCGCTGGTCGTACTGCCAGGCCGTAAGCGCCTGGAGGCAGTTGCATTCAATACTTGGGAATTCGAAAGCCGACCGCCAAGCTTTTGTCCCGCTGGTCGTAGTACCAGGCCATAAACGCCTGGAGGCAACTGTATTCAATACTTAGGAACATTTTACAGCTATTATAACGGGGCGAATGATCATTTACGACCGGTCGGAAATCCGGTGATTTCCGACCGGTCAAAAAATATATTTTTTTTAATTTTTTTTGAAAAATAATTTTATAAACATGTTAATCTAGTTATATTTAATCTATAAATCAAATTTTACCATTTTTGGATATGTATATATATTTATTTAGGATTTTTAAATACAGGGGTATTTAAGTCATTTTAAATATTTTTAAAATGACTTAAATACCCCTGTATTTAAAAATCCTAAATAAATATATATACATATCTAAAAATGATAAATCTTGGTTTATAGATTAAATATAACTAGATTAACATATTTATAAAATTATTTTTCAAAAAAAAAACAAAAAAAAATATTTTTTGACCGGTCGGAAATCACCGGATTTCCGACCGGTCGTAGAAGATCAGTACTCTTATAACGGAGGCCTATATTTTAAATTTTCATGAACATGCTTACGAATCTACAAAAATTATATTAATTCTTACTGATTTCCTTGGTGAATGTCTTGATGACAGAACAGAAAATTAATTTGTTTGTGTTCATAATCGTTTACGACTGGACAGAAATATAGGCATTTCTGACTGGTCCTAAAGTATATTTGTTTGCATTTTTTTTGTTTTTCGTTAAAAAATGTTAATATTGATGACTATTACCTACAAACTAATATTTATCATTTTTGGATATGTATGTCACATATATTTTCATTTTAAACATGGGATATGATTATTTACGATCAGTAAGAAATGAGGTATTTCCAACCTGTCATAAAACTGATTGGTGTGTTTTTTTTTAGTTTTTTCTTTTTTAAATAGTAAATCTATATATATAATATCTAAACAAAATTTTACTATTTCTGAGATTTGTATCTATATTTTTTTGAATTTTTTTTTTGATTAATTTTTTTTTTTTTTTTGAATTTTAAACACAAAGGTATTTTGATTATTTTGATATTCTATGTGTAAAATTCAATGAAATACATATAGTAATCTCCAGATATGTTAAAATCTTAGTTTGTAGAAAATACACAACTACATTAACAATTTTTTAAAAAAAACTTAAAAAACTGCTTAGGGTTGAGTTTTAGGACCGGTCCAAAATGCAACTGCCTTTAAATATAAAGTGTGTTGTGATCATTTTCAGCTTTCAAAATTGACCACAATACCCCGTGATTAAAATTAATATATATACACATATCTAAAAATGATAAACCTTGACTTAGGTATATTTCAAAAAAAGAAAAATACTTTAAAAAAATCCTTGACTTAGGTATAATAAACATCTAATTTAACAGTTTCAAACAAAAAAAAATTTTAAAAAAGCAAACCAACATGTTTTATGACTGGTTGAAAATACTCCCATTTCCAACCAGTCGTAAATTATTACTATCTAATTTTTTCAATTTGTGAATTTATTTTTTAGATTTAAAACTATACTTACAAATATTTCAAAATTGTAGTTACATTCGTAACAATTTAAGTAGTTATTTAAATTTGCAATGCTCCAACATAGTTTGTTTTTATTTTATTATGGTCTTTTCGAATAGTTTGTAGCTTGATATTAATTTTAAAATTATTATCCAAACAATATAATTAATAAATAATTTAAGATTATCATAAAAAAGAAATAATTTAAGGGTGTGATTTACCAATGAAAAAGAGAGAAATATTTTTTCCTTTTCCATGTTCATCAGGTTTTGTTTTTAATTAATTTGTACAATATTATATCTCATCTCGACTTATATTATAATCAAACTTAATAATCCATATATCTTTATCTCATTTCATCTTACAAATTAATCCTTAAATATTTTTACAATTTTTCTTCCTATCATTTATCAAAAGGGAGAACAAGTACTTCCCATTTGCGAGTTCACAACTCACACACCATAGGAGACCTAGTGACCCACTGCTCTTGTGCGGAGACGAAAATCTTGTAATGTGATCTAAACTCCAATCACACCACACCACTGATAGCTAGCTAACATAACATTTGGTAGGTTATCATATTTTATTACTTTTAATTGATTATATAATGTTACATCTCAATTAATATTACAATTAAGCTCAATAATACTTACATAGAAGACAACAACAAGCTTTTACTGTTCATATATGAGACAACAAACTCTTATCTATATATACGAGAGACCGAGCTCTCACACATAAGAGACAATAAGCTCCCATTTATATATACAAGAGGCCAAGCTCTTACAAACTCTCTATGAAGAATTGAACACAAGACCTGACCTGCTAGCCCGCCAGGGTGCATGACCAACAGGGCCAACACTCAATTGGCGCGATATACCTAACTTGTGAAATTGGCACTTCCGTTGCACTTATTAACTACATTTCTCATTAAAAAAGTTATCTAATTACTTTCTCTTTTTAAATTTTTTTTTCGATCATATCGATTATCAATAAGACCTGTCCAAGATCATGCACGGAACGTAATGAGATGAAATTTTGATGATGAGAAGTTGTTGTGCAACGCACATTGAACAATAAAAAATTATATCGATAATGAGAAAAATAGTATTTAAAAATGTGAAAGCAATATTATTATATATTGTGAAAGGAAAAATTGTAGTGAAAATAAGATTTCTTTTAAAATAGAAAATCTCGTCTCATTGCGTGTGATTAGATTATCCTTAACTGACCCTAAAGTCGCACAATTTTCTTAAAATGCTCTGCTCTAGCTAAACAGGATTTTTTCTCATGTGTTTTGACAGGAATGGGCAATACTCTGGATAGGGTCAGGATTCAGGAATTGAACTCTTCAAAAAGAGAGAGGAAAAAAGGATTCAGGATTTGAAGATCGATTTTGCCGAATTTGCTTTCTTTTTCATATGAAATTATGTGAAGGGAAAAGAAGGTCTACGTTCTACAATTGATCACAGAGCAACCGCCAACCCTTCGACATTATTACAAATCACCACAGTTCCCGGCCAAATGCCAGCCAATCGATGGCAGGCTGGCAGCTAGTGGCAGCAATGCCACACGTGAATCACGTGTGTAGGCACGCGCGAGGCGTGAGGCACGTGGTCAGATCCGTTCATAAGCAGAAGCAGGAGGAAATTCATTTCGACAGCCGCATCACATGGGATATTAATTAATTTGTTGAGCAGCCTTCGTACTTAATTGGATTCTAACGTGCATGTATGGAAGAAATGAAGTCGATGATTAGCATTGACAAAAGATGATGGCATCAGCGGTCAATTCAAACATTGAAAACATTGCCCAAGTCATTAAGGCCACGTTTGGGGAGAACGGCTTCGGTGGGAACCAACTTCCCACCATCTCTTTTTTACAAAAACTAATTTTTGGATTTTGTTTTAAAAATCTGACTACACATGTTATTTAAAATATGATTTTTACCTTTAACAATGACAATTGAAAAATCAGATATTATTTTGACCTTAAATATTTAAAATTCATAAAAATTTGCATATTTAGCAAATAAAAATTAGTATACAATATTTTAGCAAAACAGAAAAAAGACCTTTTTAGACTCATCTAAACCAGATTTATGTATATAACATTTTGGATCATACAAATATTATTTTGTATGTTATTTATAATCTAAAATATATACACCATTAATATTCTTATATCATAAAATTTTAATTATCACCATTACATTTGAATTATTTTTATTATGAACGGTCAAAATCATATTTTAAATAATATGTGTGGTTTAGATTTTTGAAACAAAATCAAAAACTTAGATTTTGGAAAGAGTTTTCATTAAGATATTGAGAACTCCAAATCATTCTTACGTTTGGGAATGAACAAGCATGGAAATGAGATGTAAATGGCAGGATTTCATTTCCCATGACCAATAATTATTCTATCAATCACTCTATTTTTTTCACTTTTACCCTTAAATTTCAATCATTCTTCTTACCAACCACATACAACAAATTTATTTATTCCTATCAATCACACATTTCTAAAAATATCTTCTTTTGCATTTCTCACAATTTTCTACAATCCTACAATTTTTCACCAAACTAAACATCCTCTAAAAAGCTTGTTGCAAATTTGCTATGGCTATGGGGCGCTAATCCCACAAAAATTAATATTCTCTTCCGGTCCTCGTATTATTATTATTATTATTATTTTCTTCTTTACGTTATTGTCGAAGCGTTTATCGGTCGCACACGATGGGATTTTCTTCTTCATGTTATTGTGGAAGCGTTTCTCGGTCACACAATGGGAATCTACGAGCTGTTTGCATTGGGGGCCTCATGCGCCTGTGAATTTAATAATCCAATATAATCCTGTTTTAAGTTGTTAATGGCAATTGATTCATATGCCATCATCTATGCATGAAAAACCTAACATGATCGACATTTATCTACTCTATCAAATTGCCAATAATTCTTCTTTGTATAATCATTTACTTTAATACATTCTCTCTACTTTAATTGTTTTTACGGTGGTGGGTATATTTTATTTTTATTCATTCTTTTTTAATGATAGTCCTGTAACTCTTTTTTGATAGAAACAAAAGAACGATAGCGGTATTCTTCTATCCAAAAAAAAAAAAAAAAAAGATAGTCTTTTTACTTAATTATTGTTCCATGTCTTTAGTTTTTTATCTTTAATTTTCAAATATCATTTTCTTAATATTTTAAAATACTGCTATACTCTGATCGATCCTTTTTTGTAAAAATTTTGGAAACTTTATGAACAAAACATCTCTATTCCCTCTCTTTTTTTTTTTTTATTTTGCTTCTAGGCAGGGCCAAAAGGAAACTTCTGAGACCATAAAAGGAAATGCTTTGTTAACGATGATAAGTCGAGTGAGTGGTTACCTCTGGGAGCGTAATTATACGGTACATGGGTGCATACGATTACGCTCCTTACCTCTGGCTTGCTCGGAAGTCGGAAGGCTATAATTATACGGTACATGGGCGGAAAACTGTAGCTTTTTCTTCCAGCTGTCCACGGAGAAAAATATACGGAAAGTCGGGACCAGTTTCCTTTCTTTCTATCTGCCTTTTGTTCCTCGTCCTCTCGAAGATGAACGTGCCTCACGTGGGAAATGCCTACCCCCCCGCCACCCCAAGCCATGATCGAAGACTTGCATGTGATAATTAATATATATATATATATATATTTGGTGTCATTAATTATAGAATTAAACGGTGTGCTGTGGTTTCACATGGAAAAATTAGGAAGTCACTATTTCTTTTTAATTATATGTACCTAAGGAAAAAATTCACTTTTCCTCACGAAATTGTTTGCAACATTAGTTAGATTTTCATAATTATTAACTTATTTTAATATCATAGTTAATTTTTCAAAGAGTTTTATCTATTCTTTTTTCATTTTATAGTCGATAATATTATTTTGCCAAATGAAAGGTTATGAAAAATTACAACATAAAAAAGAAAAAAAAAAAGACAAAATAAGTGCAGGACCTCGTAATTAAAAGAATAACAGAATTTTATGTATAAAATTGAGATAGGCTATATATATATAGATTCAGTGAAAAGGATGGCCATAAAAAAGCTGTCTAGATTGGACATAACCTTTCAATGTACAGCAGCAAAAATCTAATTTCCTATTATCTCAATTTGGAGAAAAAAATTTATAAACAGTTAATAAAGTTCATGATCAAGTAACTGACATAATGTTTATAGGACATTAGGATAAAGGGTTTCAAGGTTGAATGTTAGGTGGAGAAAAATGACCTCCTAATTCCTCCCCTATCACGTTTCTAATCACCTGAGGTGAATATCCATGCATCCCCACGTGCGATGGACTATGCGTGCAATGATATTGGGCATTGCACAGCCTTCAAATCAACCCGTCAAAGACGACCGGATACATGCCATGAAAAGCATATTCGAATTCCTCCATGTTCACAGGCCAAAGTAATGGGATTGTGGCTGTAAACTAATTTCTATGGAAATTATAACACCTTTAAGTTTATTATAATATATATTCTTACGAAGCTTGTATTTTGAAAATATAAAGTAGTAGTAGTAGTAGTAATAAAAAACTCTAAATTTTCAATCTAGTTAGCCCAACTCATTGAATCACAACAGTGCTGTTGAGTGCTCATTAATGATTATTTAATTCGAAACGCGATTCGCTGGCCACCCTCATCAGGAAGGTCAAAAAAAAAAAAAAAAAGAAGAAGTAAACATCCTTTCAATCGTATAGGAATGTGCCGATTTGAGAGCACGTTTCATATATTAAATAATTTAATTAATTAACTGGTCGGTAAGCGCATGTTCTGACCGAATTCGTAGGGCCAGCCAAATAAAAGCCAGCGATTCGAAGTATTGGGTTTTGTGACATTCGCTTTCAGGCTAATTTCCTAACTTATCCGACCAGTATATGGTACTAAATTCTTCCATACTTGCTACCGTATATTTTTTGAATTATCATCGTTAGACTGATGTGTGGATTATGCTGCGCCGTCCTTAATGATCATAAATTAAGTATTCATTAATATTTAATATTTTCATCTTATTTTCATTCATGTATTTTTGAATAAAATAATTATAACCGACGCCTCTTATTTTCTTATAAAATTATAAAGTACGAAAAAGCCACGCTTGCAAGATGATTTGCAGTCGCATGGGAAGAGCGTGCTGAGCTGCGCTGGCTTGCATATAATTGTTGGGTTGTACCCGAGATGCCGCGACACGAGTGACGAAATGCGGGCTGTTGGTGCCGTGAACTTCGGGATTCTTTCCTTTGCGAAGTCCATGTAGCTAGCTAGCTAGCTTGCTACATGAAGAAAATTCTACCACTGCATATACATAACAGGAAAGGTGAATGATTAAATGCATTCGGCTGTACTTCGCTTCGGCGTACTTAAGTGCATTTTTAGTTTACTTTTTTATTTTTTAAAAATTTATAAATTATTAATCTAAGTACATTTAACAAGTATATTAATTTTACCGTTATCGATCATTTGTATAATTATTTTAAAATTTTTAAAATTAGTGGCATTTTAGTTGGTTTTAAGTGACTAAAATGTCCACTTTTTAAAATTCAAAAAATATATAAATCTTCAAAAATGATAAAATTTGATACATATGTTGAATATATTTATATTAACAGTTGTATAAAAATTCCAAAAAAATCAATTTTTACACCAAATTACACCAACACTAAGTGCATCTAGTGCGCATTATCCCAAATCAACCAGGATTGAAAGCAATTGTGGTAATGGGCCAGACTAATGTCGAGATCATGCATAATACGTATCAGATAAATCAAAAAGTTTCATAGTAATTGAAATTTAAAAAAAAATAATAATGCATAAGACAAAATTAAACATAGACAAAAATAAGTTTCAATAGATGATAGAAAAATAAATCATTTGGATAATTAACTGCGGGATTAATTAAAATGGACAGAAAATTGAGGAAAATATGTCCTTATCACCTAACCAAATAACATTTCAAAACAAAATATATATATTTTTCAACCCAATTTTCATCCCATCTAACATTAATTGATATTTTAATTACTTGTTCTTTGTCGCGTAGTTAACGTTTGTAATTCTCATTATCGTAATATTTTCTTTTCATTCATGATATTCAAACTTCTCCTTTTTTGCTATTTTCGTTTCTTTTACACCAAATTAAATACACTCTTTTTGTACCCACCTTGCTTGTTCGTTTATTCTTTTCAGTGAAATTATTTCTTCGTCGTTCATGCAATTATTATTATTATTATTATTATTTTCATCATCCCGTTTACAAATTCCAACGGATACGCGACGATTGGCGAAGCTTCCGCAACACTTCATTTGTATGATTGGTATAAAATAATAGGGATACTTGTAAGAAAAATTATTAGAATGTAAATATAAAATTGAAAAAATAAAATTATTAAATGAATAAATGATTAGTAGAGAAATTAGAAAGGTGGGATGTTTCCTACCCTACCCCACTTCTCTCGTGTACTAAACATCCCCCGAGAGCCAACCACACATTGCATGAATCTAAGAGAGATTATCATTAGTGCGGGTGATACCCAATTTTATTTTATTTTCAAATTAATGGAGAGTACACTTCTCTCACGGTTCGAATCTTGAATTACATGAAACTAACTAGCTAAGGCGAGGGTTCTGAATACGCATGCTTATTAATTGGATTGAAATAATTATATATTAACTTTGTCTGCGTGGCAGCAAAAATATGGTCTATGGCTTATTTAGTAGTATGCTTTGTGCACACATCGATATCCATAAAAGAAAAATGCAGCTTTTGGCAAAGATGACATTTGATAATGTGAATTTGGGTGAAATTTTGTGATGGGTGGGGAATAAAAAAAAGAATGTTTCGAGAATTATGTGATTTATATGAAATAATATAATAGAAATAAAAATAAATGGGGGTAGTTGGAAGAAAAAATAATTAAAATATAAAAATAAAGTTTGTTAAATCATGGATTAAAAATGAGAATAGTCATACGTTACGCCCCCCCCCCCCGACCCCCGAATAAAATTCTTTACCTTTAAAAAAGTAGATATTTTTTACTAAATTAACTATCCCCCCGAATAAAATTCTTTACCTTTAAAAAAGTAGATATTTTTTACTAAATTAACTATGCACGACAAGTAGGCTAAACAGACCCATATGGCTTAGTTTTACTATACGGCATAAGCCATAATGCACTCCTGCTTTATTTCATAGAAAGCTTATTAGACCCTATTATCAATATTCTATAGAGGAATTGTAAACACTAGTTATTTAATGGGAAGTTTTTTAAAAAGGTAAAAAAATTATTGATGAATTTTTTTTTAAAAGAAAGACACTTATGTTTGGTAATCAATTTTCGTAATTTTTTGTAGTTTTCTACCTCATTCACACAAATTCTCATAGATGATTCAAACTTTGCCACTATCATTCTTATCATTCACATAATTTTTAACATATCTTCTTACACTTCCTATCCCATCTCACCACATTCTCGAATTCCTCTTAAGGTGTCATTTGGTAATGTGAATTTTGATATAATTTTGAGATGGCGTGGAAAGTGGAAAAAATATTTAAAAAATGTATAACTGAAATGGACAAAGTTTGAATAAATAAGATAGTTATAAGAAAAAATGATCGAAATATAAAATTAAAGTTAAAAATAGAATTGTTGATAATTAAATCATCTATAGAAAATTGTATAAAATAGAAACCATGAAAGTAGATTACCAAACATGCCCTAATGTGATGCATTTAGATAATAATTAAGAGCAACAAAATAAAGTTTAAATGGGTAGGATAATTATACTGAAAATGTAGAAAAAACCACTAAATAAATAATTAACTAATTAAAAAAAATATTGGTACGGTTAACACGTTGACACGGTGAGAAAGTGTAGAAAGCGGAATTTTTTTCCTATTCCTTGGTGGCAATTATTGACAAATGGTGAGGCAAAACAGTTCACAACGCTTCCCCGGTGACCAAAAACCGACAAAATGTTCGGAGGTGCTGTCGTGCCGACTGGCCGAATGTCCAAAAAAGTGTAGTTTGTTGTAATTTCAGACATACATATATACTAATTATATGTATACGCTATCATAAATAACGGCCCAAATTATAAAGTGATCTTATAAAATTTTATAGGCTTAAATCATCTAATAAAATATGGATCTCATATGCCTAATTTCTAATTTCTATTTTTATGATGGGTTAAATTAGAAATATGAAAGATAGACTCCTTATATAAACGGTTGTGGTCCCCAGGTTATGCACCTTTCAAAGTTTATTTTCTACCATCCCATTAGTAGAGAAGAGGAGTTACCTTCTCCTGAAAAACCCTGGAGTATTAACTTGAAAGACCCAAGAATCACAGTATTCAAGAACAACTGCTTCCATGGATTCAGGTACGCTTCCGCTTATGGTTTTATTTTTCTTAATGATTTAGCATGGAGGATCTGAGTGATTATGAATTTAATCAATATGATTTTTACAACAAGTGGTATCGGAGCCGTACTCCATGTTAAATTATGAATTTAATCAATATGATTTTTCCAACAAGTGGTATCAGAGCCGTACTCCATGTTAAATTATTGAGAAATTTTCCATGGCGCAAAATAATTATTTCTGCTGTTACGGGTTACATATGGATTAGTTGGTAGATTTATATATGTGCGTTTCGGATTGACTGCCCTGTTCATGCCTTCGTGTATATTCGCATGCTGTAACCCACCTTTAATGGCTGCCGAAACGGAAACCCAAAAGGGCCGTAGAACCGACGACCCGCTGCTGTTTGATTTTGACTTAGGCATATGAACATATGTCGTTTTCAGTTTTTGGTTTTGCCGCAACTTAAAAAAAAAAAAGGTAAGTGCCGTTGAGAATTGACTGGATTTACCTGGATGGGTTTTCTCGCATTAACATTAGATTCAGACGGTGCATTGGAATTATGAATGGTTTCTGGTAGCCGCTTGATTTCGAGCCAGCTTCCATATTCTTCTCCACGGATTCAGCATATATTTCTGTTTTTCCATTGCCGTGATATTGCTGCCGGGTTTTGGTTTCGCCGCCCCTATTTTGAATTCACCTTGAATCTTCCTCCCCACTTGCCGAATCACCGATTTGCTATAACCCAAGGATCGGCAACCATGGATTCGGATGAGGAAAGCAGTAACTGCTGTTTCCGAAGCCATAAAGGTGGCCGTTCTGGGTTTCTCCGGAACAGGGGCAGTGTCGGTGTTCATTGCCGGCAGCTATGATACCCGACAATGGTTTGGACGCTAAGGAAAACGCCGACAACGGTGTCATGGTGCTGCCTGCGGCAGAACCGGCTTCATCAGGCGGCACGACATCCGGTTTAGGCGCGGCGTCGGGACGGCAACAGTGTCGGGGGCAGCACGGCATCGGGGCAGTTGCAACGGTCCAGCGATCCTCGGCGGCAGCCTGGCGGCGCTGCTGCTGGATGACGCTGTTTGCCGGAGAAGAAGGTGAAGGCGCCGGGCTGCGGGGGGAGGAAAAACCCATCTGTTTTTCGGCTGCAGCAGGTGCCGGGCGGTTGCCGGAGAAGACACTACGACAGGCGAGCGGCAGCCGCAAACCGGCGATCCGCTGCATTGGAGATGCCGGGCGGCAGCGACTTGGCGGCGGCGGCGGCATGTGCAGTGGGGTGGGCAGCTAGGGTTAGGGTTTTAAGGAAGAAAGTGGACATTTGCACATCAACCCTTCTTTAAAACAATTTTGCAGAAAAACCCCTTGGCAGAAATTTACAAATCGGCCCCAACATTTTTCGGTTTGGGCCATATCCTGAGCCCAGTCCATCAGGCCCATATCTAAACTCCTTTTTCACCTGGGCGGGCCTGTGAAACAGGCCCAGGTGGAAGTAGCCCAGTTCCCAACCGGCCCAGCTGTAGCCCAAGTCAAGCCAAGCCCACTCAAATCTTAACTTACCTGGGCTGGACTTACCCCGTCTGCGGCCCATTCAGTTAGGCCCATGTTGGGCCCACTCAAGTCCAAGCCCAACCCAAGTCTAGCCCAGCCCATCTGAAATTTGACACCATTGGACACGTGGCATGCTTACGACCGTCCAAATAAAATGTAACATATTTTGTGATCCCGGTATCCGATTTGGACGATCCGATAGTGGTTTTCTATGTTTTTGGACATTCTGGATTGAATGGAAGGGTCTGATTAAGCAAAATAGGTCCAAAAATATTATTTTTTGTGAAATTTACATATATGCATGCAATTTTTGAATTATGTGTGCAATTAATTCATGTGGTTAGTTTATGAATATTTAGAAAGCAAATTATATCTAATCTCATATCTTCATGATTTGTTGCTTTCTATTAAAATCTTAAATTAACCTATTGTTGCGTGAAATTCAATTTTGAATTTTTTTTTTGTGTTTAAATTCAAATTGACTCATTATTATGCAAAAGTTTTATGTTCGGAATTCAAAAATAAGTTCAATATTTTGGACTTTTTATTAAATTCAAATAATGGTACAAGTATTTTATGGATGTCTAATGTTTTAAAATAAATTGATTGAGACAACATGCTACCAAAGTAGCCTCTCTTGTGTAAGTTAATTTATTTTTAAGACATTAAGATGATTGTGTATATGTAATTCATGTGAATATTCATTGGTCCAAAGGAAGATTAATATTTGGCCGAATTGCGTACGCACTTGTGGTAATAAATATGTAACAATTATTTGGTACTCCATGTGAATAACAAGTCGATCCAAAGAAAGACTTGTTGTTTGACAGGATTTTATTGTTAAATATTTGATTACTACACAAAAATATTGTGGATATGTAATTAATGCGGATATTAATCGGCCCAAAGAAAGGTTAATATTTGGCAGGATTACATAAACACATGCGGTGATAAATATGTGATAATTATTAGGCATTCCATGTGAACAATAGTCGGTCCAAAGAAAGGCTTATTGTTTGACAGAACTTTATTATCAATATTTGATTACTGCACCAAGAGTACCACTTACAAATTAATACTTTTGTCCAAATACTAAGTATTAATGTTGTGCTAGGTATATTGTGATGGACTCTACCATTATTTGAATTGCTAAAGTTCTATATAAAAGTTATGTGAACATATTATTTTGTTTAATTTTTGGTTAATTTATCTGCTTGTGTTATATCTGCCAATATTTATTCTATTTTCATGCTGAAGTAATGAAAATAAAATATTATGATCATTCTTGGCGTTATGAATCTAAACCATGCATTAAGGATTGAACAATTCACTACTTTTGTGGTTAAAAGTTCCAATAAGGAAAAACGGGAACTTTGAGAAGTGAGATTGTTAAAATTGCATGAGTTTTATGATTATAAAATATAAAATTTTGGAAACATTAAAGGGGGTATCATGTCCGAAAATGTAACTAATGCCAAAATTTATATTAAGAAAATTCTAAATTATTGCTAAAGGTAATAAAGCTGAAACGAGTACGATATAATACTTGATTTCGATAAGGTATAAAGTTAAAGAAAATATAAGAGAGTACTTGTCTCTTTTTACTTTGAAACTAAAGACACTAAGGTTAAAGCGGATTTGCTTGTGTATTTAGTTTTGATTCTCCCAAACACAATTCGGTCAGTTTAAAGTTAATTATGACTAACAAAAGGATAAATGATCTCTTAATGAGTTTATTTTTATTGTGTGCAAAAGGAGAATAAGTTGAAGTAAGACTAGACTAAAAGTACTCACTTAGCAAGTATCTATAGGGACATGAAAAATGATAAAGAAAATACGGATGATCCAATACAAAAGAAACCAAATAAGAAATTTGGCTATTACTTTTGACAGACTCTTGGACATATAGAGGAGAATTGTACTAATAAGAGTAAATTTTTCACTTTAGTTTGTTCAGTGATTAATTTAGCCTTAGACTCAAGATATATTTTTATGAATAAATTTGGTATTGCTATTCATGTAAAGGTGTCCATGTGGGGTTGCTTGAGTTGTTAAAAGGTCAAATGACGATGAAAGATTCATCGATGGAGGCGATAGCAAATCAGATCCTATTGAGGCTATATAAATATTTAAGTTATTATTATTAAAAACACAATTTTATTTAAATTTGAAAGAGACATGTGGTACCATTTTTAAATAGAATTTAGTTTTTATTTCTGTAATTAATAAATTTGGTTATTTTTATTCATTTTGAAATAGTCATTTTAGTTCTTTCTTTAGAATTTAAATATTATTGGATATGCTGAACAATATCAAGATATAAATCCTATGATCCCACATTCAGTTCTATTGAGACAAAAAAATGTTAATTCTTTGAGGATATTGAGCTTGAGGGGGAGATATGGTTAGGGACTATGTCTTTAAAGAGAAATTCATAAGACATCGTTGATAAACAGGATATTCCTGATGATCAAGCTTAACACCCTCAAGAATTGATGTCATTGAAGTGATCTACTAGAGAAAAGAGAATGTGGTTTTTTATGGTTGCATCATATTTCTTCAGTACATCAGGATGACATTGAAATGGTGGAAGATGATTCCATCAAGTAATGCAAAGTAAAATCTCTCAAAAGTAAATTGATGTCATAAGTATGTGATTAAGTTCGTGAAAGACAATGACGATTTGATAGCCTATTCCATTACCTAAATGTATAAAGCTGATTGGTTATAAACGAATATTTAAAATAAAAAAGGAGGGTAATGTGAAAAGGCATAAGACTTGTCTTGTCTCAATGAACTTTAATTAAAAGGAATACATGAATTATAAAGAAATTTTCTCTCCAGTTTTATTGGAAATTTCTTTTAAGATAAATGGCTTTAATAATGGGTTTTAACCTTGAACTATAGTAAATGGATGTAAGGATAACATTTATAATAGACTTTCAGTTTTTAAGATAAAAAGATCCATCTACAAGCTCAAGCAAGTTTCCTAATAATGGTATTACAAATGTCATCAAACTATCATTTTATTTGGTTTTGAAATGAATTCGGTTGATGATTGCATATACTATAAGTTCAGTGGGAGTAATCATAAGTTTAGTGGGAGTAACACACAAATATACTGTTTTCTAACATCAAGATAAGTTTATTGTATAAAATATTTTTTGTCAAAGAATTTTGAAACGAAATATCTTGAAAATATGCCTTTTGTATTAAGAATTCAAATATGTCAGGATTATTCTTGATGTATTCTTGAATTATCATAAAAGACCTATATTAAAAAAATACTTAAAATACTTGATATGCATGATTGCAAATTAGACAATACCTCCTTACTAAGGGAGACAAAATTAATTTTGTCTAAATCAGTGTCCCAAGAATGATTTTAAATCTAAGGAAATGCAAAAGACTCCTTATGCTTTAGCAGTTTGAAGTTTGATATATGCTCAAGTTTTGAATCTCAGGTTGTATGCATTTGGTTATTGGGTACATTATTGGGATGTTGGGCAAATATTTAAGTAATTCAGAAATGGATCTTTAAGAAGTAGCCAAACAGTTTTAAAGCATTTTTAGAGAATAAAACATTATATGTTCACATACAAAAAAAATCAAATAAGTTAAAGATCATTTGGTATTCATATTTTGACTTTATTGGATGCAAATACAGTTTTAGATCCACTTCAGGCTATATTTATCTGCTTGTTGGAAAAGCTATATCAGGAAAAAGTGCTAAGCAGACACTTATAGCTTTTCAACAATGACAACAAAGTTTATAGCATATTATGAGGCATCCAATTATGGAATATGACTACAGAATTTTATCACAGGGCAACAAAATATAGATATCATGGAAAGATCACTTAAGTTATTTTATGACAATAAATTAGTAGTCTAATATTCTAAGAACAACGGGAGTTCAGCGATGTTCCTGATTTTTAAGGAAAGGATTCAGGAAAATAAAGTGTCTATAAAGCATATTACGACCAACTCCAAAGTTGTGGATCTGCTTACTAAGGGTGACATCTTATGATATTTCATGAGCATACTGCTCATACAGGTGTTGTATCATTTAGAGTGTGTTTAGTAATGAATAAAACTTTCGATGAAAAGTTTTTGCGGATAAAAGTTGTCAAATGATGTTATATGATAGGGGTAATGATGAATAGTAAAAAGGATAAAGTTAAAATAGATAGATTAGTTGCGTGGATAGTTGTGTAAAAATAATTAAAAAGTAGGGTAGTTGTATAGGAAAATGTGAAAAAATAATTAAAAAATTATAATAATTATGGAGAGTGAAAAGTTTTAGGTTGAAAAGTTTTAACTTGACATATTCTATTAAATGCCAAACACACCCTTAATGATATGCTAGTTGAGTGAGAGTTTGTATTTATTTGCTTTTCTGGTTTGGACACTTTACTATAGTTATGGATATTTTCTGCAGACATAAAGTATTCGGTATTTTGGTTATTTAGTATTTTTGGTTTTGGTTTGATCTCACCAAATAAGGTGGACCAGTTGGAAATAAGCATGTCAGATCACATTACATGTAATTTCTATGCTATGCATCCATACTTGATCTATGTCGTTTGGTTATGTTTGATATATGTGATCATGGATGGGTCTAGTTACGATAAATGTGACAAAGGCCACCTTGGTTATATGTTGGCATAACTAATGGACGAGATTGTTCGGAGATGATTTTGGTATGATAGCAAAAGGTTTTGAGCTCATAAGGTTATATATATAATTATAAAATATATGTAGTCCAAGTGGGAGATTGTTAAAATTTTGGACATACATATATATTAATTATATGTATACGCTATCATAAATAGCGGCCCAAATTATAAAGTCATGTTATAAGGTTTTATGGGCTTAAATCATTTAATAAAGTATGGATCTCCTATGCGTAGAAATCCTACAGTCTAATTTCTAATTTCTATTTTTATGATAGGCTAAATTAGAAATACGAAAGATAAACTCCTTATATAAACGATTGTGGTCCCCAGGTTATGCACCTTTCAGGGTTTTTTTTATATCATCCCATCAGTAGAGAAGATGAGCCACCTTCTCCTGAAAAACCCTAGAGCATTAACTTGGAAGACCCAAGAACCACAGTATTCAAGAACAACTGATTCCATATATTCAGGTACGCTTCCGCTTATGGTTTTATTTTTCTTAGTGATTTAGCATAGAGGATCCTGGGTGATTATGAATTTAATCAATATGGTTTTCCCAACACCGTTACCCCTCACTGCCACTGCCGGCTGCCAGGCTAAACCGTGGCTGCAAATCACCATTTGCGAACGGCAAAATTGATCGCCAAGTGGCCTTGTCACTTGTCAGCCAATGCCGATAATCTGTCAAAGCGCTTTTGCAGGTTTGCCACAAGAGTCCACTACAGATGCGAGTTCCTTGAAAAAAAAAAAGTACAAACATGAGTATATAAGTTGCAGATTCCTGGAATTCTACCTACGATTATGGGTGTGTTTGATAACGAACAAACCTTTTAATGAAAAGTTTTGAAAAGTAAAAGTTTTCAAATGATGTGATGTAATAGGGGTAATGATAAGTAGTAAAGAGGATAAAGTTAAAATAGATAGGTTAGTTGTGTAGAAATGACTGAACAGTATGATAGTTGTACAGGAAAATGTGAAAAAATAATTAAAAAATATAATAGTCATGGAGAGTGACAAATTTTAACTTGACATTTTCTATCAGTTGCCAAATACACCCTATATAAGTTGCAGATACGTGAGATCTTCATTTACACAAAAGTTTTCATTTTATTCTGAATTGTGTTTTTTTTCTAAGTTAGGGTTCGTATGGTAATCAAGAAAAGGGGAAAAAATCCACTTTATATACAAAATGGATTGTAGCATGGTGAGAACTATTCCAAATGGAACGGTTGCAACTCCACACATGTCGCGTAATTGGGGTCCTTTTCGCATCACTTTTGATGCATTTTATTTTATTTTTTTCAATTACTCTGCATTTAACTATTTTTTTTTCACATTTTTCATCCAACAAAAAATTTTCTTCTATCTTTTGCTTTTGCGCGCATGGCCACAAATTCATTTTGAATTGGACTATGTCCCTTTATCAAGCCATTTATAACAAGCCGATTATAGTAGCTGAAGGTCAGCCACTTTGAAGTGGTCTTATGGGGCTTTTGAAGGCCCATTGATCCAAACAAAGGATCTAGCAATGAATGTCCATACAAAAAATTGTCATAATCATGATCAATAATAGGTTAAAGATATTTTTATGCATCCAAATAAGGGTCGTAACAAAATCCTTCCCAAGGATTTCGTTATTATATGGGTTTTCTTGAAAATCTAAGCCTCCAAGTTTACAATTATATAATTCGCCCCGACATTTGAATTTTCTCAAAATAAACCCTCTTGAGTTTGAGAGTTTTGCAAATCTAACCTTCAACGAAAAAAGCCGTTCTAATTTTTTATCTTGATTCATCAGGAAAAAAAATTTGACAATATTTCCCTTGCATCATATTTATTTTTTGATTTATTGCAAAATTAACCTTTGAACTTTCCGATTTGCAAAACTAACAAATCAGACCCTTTATTAAAAAATTAGTTGTTTATAATTTTTTTTGAAAAATCTACCCTACTTTTTTAAATCTTTAAAGCGAGACCGCATTTGGTAATGTGTAGGGGAGGGTGAGGTGATATCTTAGGCGCGGTGGAGTAGGAAATGTTTGATTCACCCAATTTCCATATAAATCATTAAATACTTTCGTAATCCTATTTTTTTCAATTTTATTTCTATATTCTAATTATTTTTCCTTCCAACTACACTCCAACAACTTTTATTCTTATCATTTCGCATCAATTAAACAAATCTCAAAATATTTTATTTTTCATTTTCTACTACATCCCACAGTCACATAAGAAAACACATTATCAGATATTCCTTGACAAGACTACTTTACTAGTGTTTAAATATAAGTTTTGTTTTTATAAATATTCATTATGTTGAATCAATTGATCCGGAGTCATTTATATTTTGCAATTTTCACAAGAAAAGTAGTATGAAAAATTAATTTTTATATTATCAAAGAAAAATATAATAAAAAACTTAAAATATAAAAATATTTCTAGAACTCTTCTTTGCATTAAATAATTTAATTTTTAGTTTTTCATCTTTTAAAATTTGCCAATTCTCATTCATAAAAAATTGTCAATATTCTTGTTACTACATAATACTAAAAAGTACATTAAAATATAAAATGATTTATATTGTGAAAATTCTCATTCATAAATAATTTTCACAGTTATTGTAACTAAACTAATATTACTACATTTTTTCAAAATTTTTATGGTCATTTTCTCTACTTTTTTCTTGTTACCAAACACACCCTTAAATAATTATTTTATTCATTTAATATAAAGAGTATATAAAATTTTATTTTAGATATTTTCAACAAATTTAATTAACATTTTAATTTGTTTAGTATTCATTGTGTTTTCTATTATAATGTATTAATATTAATTATACAAATAATTTTTATGTAGGAAATCATAAAATCTAAAAGCCAATGAACTTATTTTATGATTGCATGCAACAGAAGTGCTATGTAGGTGCAGTGATTAGTTGTTTGTTGCATTCGGCACAGAAATTCATGGACCCCTACATACGTGGAGGCATGCGGGTATTAATCATTCATCCGCTCATCATCCATGTACAATGCTGTATGTTATGAAATGATCCCATTTGAAATAATTAGTCTCATGTTGCAAATAATCTCTCAATGAATTCAAAAGTTCCTGCAACCAACAACGATGGTATATTTGGGTCGTCCAGTAGATGTTTCATCGGATGCAAATAATCTCTTTGCTGACCTGGAGAACTATTAGACAAGTTGCTCTGAAGCCCCATATTTGAGAGTCGTCATTACTGGGAAGTACCGGATAGAGAAGATGAAAGGAGGCAACAAATGAGGTATGGCTTTCTAGCCATTATTTTGAAACAAAAAGTGGAAAATGCCACTCCAAGTTTGAGGATTACACCTATTGAAATGCAATGTGTGTATCTCTCTTAAATAAATTTGCACAAGAAAGTGCTCTCAAGCGACTCTACTCTACAAAGTCAATATTAGAATCCATCCAGTGTAGCTTGTCCCATAAAAACTTAACAAGCTCTTGGACCGATCCCATGCAATTCCAATTTAAGCGACTTGGTAGAGTGATTATTCAAAACTCGTGATCTTGACATTTTTAAGTCCTTAAGAGCTCACCTTTCATCAATCCGAATGATGACTTTGCAGAGTAACTTGAATTGAAATTGTATGAGTTTGGAACAGTGTCTATGAGGGAATATGTGTAGATATGAGACTGTAATGTGCTAAGTATTAAGATATTTGAGAGTGTGTGTTTATGGAAGCTAAGTCTTGCATACTCATGATTAAAAGGATGTCTTGTGTACGATCAACTCAAGTTTTTCCTAACAACGATATCAAAGTCTGACAATAGACCTTGAGTTAATCTAGAGATGAATGAAAATTACTGATACAATGGGGCATGGGCTACTAATATTTTAATGCAATATGCACGTTAGTATGAAATGACACCCCCCTCAACCCACATAAAATCTCTCAAGCTGAGAAGCCTTAATTCCTTTGGTCTAATTTCATCCTTGATTTATATTAATTATTTCAATATTATAGTGCCTCATGATGAGCATTTCCTTTCCTTCTTTTCATTTTCCTTTTGAAACTTTAATCCATTTGGAAATGTATAAAAGCAAAGTAAATGTGTAATATTTTTTCTGATCTATCTTTTGATATGATTTGATATCTTAAACATTCAGTTATTTTTTACATTTTTTCATACCACTGTCTTATGCATTTTAACTTTGTTACTTTTGCTCTTAATTATTACCTTTTTCGTATCATGTCACTTTCATACCTTTTAAGACACCATCCAGTAAGAAAAGTGGGTGAGAAGTTATTTCTTATACACTTTTCGAAAAATGAATTGATATTTTAATTACCTAAATATCTTATTTTTCTACTTTTACCCATGCATTTATATTTTTACCCATAAATTTTTTTTTATACAACTATCATATTTTTTCACTCTATTCATATTATATTACATCATTCTCATACTTTTTAAAAAAATTTCCTTCGAAGACCTTTCAATTTCCACCTCCATCCTCACTCACATTACCAAGTGGTGCATATTCTTTTAATTCCAATTTCATACATTTACTTGAATATCTTCCCAAACTTACCATATATTTAAGGATTTTCCACTGCACCACTTACTTTGAATTACAAAGGTGTGCATGAATGCCACCACATTCACCTCCACAATTGGGTAAAAAGGAGATGTTTAGGAAGTTGAATTTTCATGGAATTGTGGGATAAGGTGGAGAGTAGAAAATAAAATATTTTGAAAATTATGTGATGAATATGAAATAATATAGGTAAATTTTGAATAAATAAGCAGTAGAAAGGAAAAAATATTAGAATGCATGGGTAAACTTTAAAAAATAAATTATTAAATTATTAAATAATTTATAGAAAAATAGGAATGATGAGATGTTTCCCAGCCTACTACGGGCCACCCCACCTTACGCTCAAAGATTAAGGAGACATTTGGTAATGTGTAAAATTATGGGATTGTGAAAATTTGTGAAAAATGGAAAAAAGAATATTTTGAAAAATGTGTGATTGATAGAAAATGATAGAGGTATAGTTGGAATAAATAGATTTATTGTATGTAGTTGGAAGGGAAAATGATTAGATACAGGGTGTGTTTGGCAATTAATAAAACATGTCAAGTTAAAACTTTTCAATCTAAAACTTTTCATTCTCCACAACTATCATATTTTTTAATAATTTTTTTTTACATTTTCTTATACAATTACCCTACTTTTCAATCATTTCTACACAATTATCCACACAACTAACCCATCTATTTTAACTTTATTCTCTTTACTATTCATCATTACCCCTATCATATCACATCATTTGATAACTTTTACTCTCCAAAATTTTTTACCGAAATTTTTATTCATTACCAAACATACCCACAGAGACAAAAATGAGAAAAATAGTGTGATTGATATAACAATGATTGATTGGCCTTGGGAAACCAAATTTCATTGGTTTCCCATGGTTCCTAGGCGATTTCCAAACGTCCCCTAACAAACCACCCCATAGTGGGACTGCAACTGTGGGCAAATAAATTTTCAAAGAGGCATGAGTGGCTGATCCAAAGGCAAAAACCTCCGCAACTGCAGCACAATTGTTGAAAAATGTTCATGCATCTTTGCCATGGCGACCTAAGAAATTGACAGTGTACCTTTCATGTTATGGCTGCCTGAGCTGTCAATGCACATCACATGCTAGCAAAAGCAGGTAGTTGGCGTGCTTTAAGCAGCTTACGTATCACGTGAATGGTGACAGCGATGAATGATCTGGTAATTAAGCGGAGTTTTTTCTTCTCGTCGCATTGATGACAATGTGTCTGGAAGGGGTATGTGACCACGTGGAGGCTGCAACCAAGAGAAGTGAGTTTCCCTTTAGCCAGTGACGACAGATTCGTTAAAATCTTACTGAATTGTAAATAATATAATAAACATTTTTGAACTGATGGTGATGCAAATACTAATATTTTTTTCTCCCGTTCGTTGTAAAAATATGGATCGAATCGAAAGTGATTAAGAGAACGTTCGGATTTGAAGCCAGATTAATTAAAGCTGCCCTCTATGCCATGATATAATTTGGCATCGGATAAACATATGGTGAGGACCCATCATTCTCTCCTTAGAGGAGCATGATAGGCCCACAGTTTACCCCACATAATGATTAAAAATATACAGGCAGTAGCATGAAAAATTTTTGAAAAAAATTGGTATATAAAGAAAATAATAAAAAAGTAAAATATATAAATAGTTAAAATGTCGAATTAAATCAAAATGCAAGTAAACGTGAAGAAATTTTTTTTACCTCGTAGGAACTAGACCCATAAATTTGGACACGTACAGGATAATCTAATTGTGATAGTGGCATTCTCTCTTCATTCAAAACCGGGAGCATTCTTAGCAGCAATAGCATGAATGCGGTGGTGGTAATCTATTCATTATTGTAGGAGTGTCTATTATATAAAGAAATCAACCATGTTGTTAGATATTTGTTGGAATTTGTACGAATATCTTAGATCTTAATTATAATAACAGTTAAGATGATTCTAAAAATCCATCAAAAAATTATTATAGCATGTCTATAATTCTTTTTACCATATTTTGTAGTATATAATTTAAATATCCAAGATAATTATGTAAGACCACTCTTCTATTGAACCATCTCTGTTTTTAATATCCGGATGATTGATGGAAAAATCATTCCATTCATTGTGTTTAACTTTATTTATATCATTATAGAAATCCTTTCGCTTGTTTAGCATTACTATGTATGAATTTCATCTATAAACATATAAAATTAATGCAATAAAATGATTTAATACCAAATATCAATTTTAAGTAATATTTTCAATGTATAAATCATCTAAAATATTATTACTATGTGATAAATGATTCTATAAATTATTATTATATTCGAATATATATATATGAATGCGTTTAAGTATTTTTTCTAATTTACACATAAATATATTTATTTTTGAGCAAATGTAGCTCTTGTTGAATTTAAATAAAACTTGGTCTCTTAACTAAATAAATGACGTCAGATACAATTAAAGGATTGAATTTTGAATCAATCATTAATATCTCAAAAATAAAAGGAATTCCATGAAATCACATTCGCGTTTAAACATTACCATGTATTTTAATTTCATAACATCCCAACATTATGATTATAATAATCAATAAAAACAATAATATGTTGAAAAATCTATAAACTAATAAATTTGTAAAATTTCCTCGTATGGATTATTAGCATCAGTGACAGTGTTTAAATGTATAAATTAATGAAATTTTGAAATATTTATCTTTATGGAAATAACGAAATGAATATAAAGATTTTATAACGAAGATGATATTACAAGTTTTTTAACCCCTTTCTAACGAATGGAACGAATAGAAAGACACTGCACTTTCCGATGAAGGTGTTTTGTGTAAAAGTTTTTGAAATTTGAGAAAATGATATGATATGATAATGATGATAATAATAAGAAAAGAGAATAAAATTAAAATATACATATTAGAAGTATAAGCAGTTGTATATATTCCTGCCTTGCGCTGCTGTTATAATTTTTTTAATTACTAAAAAATAGGAAAGATAAAGTTAGAATTTTATTGAATAGGGGAAGGGTGGAGAGAATTTTCAGGATTCACTTAAAAAGGACTTCAAGCTGTGCGCGCGTAGGCATATTCTTGATGCGGCCTGCGAGTATATTCCTTTTCAGAAATAGATGACTAGCTGTAGTTTGCCGCAGGCATGTGCGTGGTTATTAGCTGGTACTTTATTAACAATATTTTAATTATCGGTATTTTTAGAATGTACTTGTAGGATTTTATTATCCATCGAGTTCATCAAATCGTTCAATTAAAAGAAAGCTCGTCTACTGATATTGAATCTGATAATAATCGATAATTTATTTTTTTTAAAAAAAGGTTTAAGAAAAATAAAATATGATCGGTTACAACTCACGACCTTTTTATTTTCTTTCCGAACATACTTAATTTTTTTAAAAAATATGAAAATTTAGCTGTTTAATTTTCGCAAGGACAAAATCAACGGGCATCATTTGGATCCCGCCACCTATAAAAACCCGTCTCTCTTCCCTTTCGTCCCCTTTCCTTCTCTCCCGTTTCCTGCTCCGATGGTCTCGATCTGAGCACAGCGTCTGAAGATTAGGGCATTCTTCCTCGCAAGATTCTGCCCTAATTCTAGCTGTGGAAATCTATTGAAATGGGGTCCTTTGACGCTCTTGACGGCTTCCTCGTTGCCGCCAGCCGAGCTTGTTGCGGCTCTCTCGCCGTCTTCGTCCAGATCCAGGTTATCATCTTTGCCCTTCTGAGTTCTTTTGCTCGATTACTTGCTTTAAAGCTTTAGATATGGCGGTTTTGATGAGAGTTCGGCATAGGTGTTTAAGCGTTGGCTACAGTTTTTTGAGAATGCTGCCAATTTGGATGGATGTTGTCGGTTTTGATTGGTGCAAGTCTGTTTCTTACTTTCTGCGAGTTGTTGAAGTTGTACGGGTCTGCTCTTCATACAATGCAGCATCTATAGGAAAGGTTTTCCTTTTTTTAAAAAAAAAATAAAATTCTGGCACGGTATTTTTATGCAGCGGAGAGATTCTGATGGATTTAGCAGAATCTAAAATTGTGGTCAACGACCTTGTGTTTTTGATGGAAATCTTTATTTAATCTGACATAGTCAGATTGGCTACTTATGTTGCCAAGGAATTTTGGAGCTTGACTTACGGGCAACTGGTTCTTCGATGTGTCCCGACGATGTTGGTGTGTTGACGCAAAACTACCCAGATTGGAAGTTTCCGACTTTCTGAGGTTATTTCTGTTGGTCTCATCGGATGATTGTGTTTTCATTGTAATTGTTTTTTGATCCAGCGCAGAAGATTTTCAAGGGATCTCGTTATGACGCTTGGGTCCATTGATTGGCCCTTTGATCACTGGATTTTGGTTTCATATGTATGGAATCTTTATGGTCAATAACTTTAAGGTTGTTTGTTAGCATTTCTGAAATCATTGAAGTTGGAGGACACCAGCTTACCATTTTTAGGGCATTCTTCCACCTTTCTTGGCAACTCTTATACACCAAGTCATGAGCTCTGCAGAAAGCATCTTAATGTCTACCCTAACATAATCATCTTCTTATAAACCTTCACAGAAAAGATTTCTGATCTCATGTAATCTTGAAAACAAACGGTAAGATTGGTCCATTTCATAGAGATCTTTACAAGTTGTTTTGTTACATAAAACATTCCTATCTTTGTCCCATCAAACGTTTTCTGTTGCAGAGTGGTTGTTTCCTAGTTGGGAATCTTGTCAAGATAACTGTCTTACATTTCTAGGGATCTTTCTAGAGACTTATTAACTTTCAATGTTGAAGAAATTTTTATATGTTATTCTTCTTCTTCACTTCTTTTTCCTTTGCTTTTTTTTTTTTTTTTTTTTGCCTTTTTGTTAACATTATTATCATGCTATGCTTCCTCCATGAGTACCATGAGTATGTTTTGATCTATTGCCTTCTCTTGAATTACCTATTCCTACTTAAGATGCACTTTTTGTGCGTGTGTGTGTTTCCTGTAAACTTGAGCATTACTGTTTTTCATTACTCATACAACTGAAACTTCTGTTTTGTATCTTTAGGGATGTGTAATCTGTTTAACCCTTGCCCTTGGATGGTTCTTTGCTGCATATGTAAGGTATTCCAATTTTGAACATTGATCTCGTATGATTCTGCTAGCAGATGTTATTTTATATTCTAGCAATTTTTGCTTCAAAGAAACAATCAGTGAGCTGTTTTCTTTGTTGTTTTATTCAGGACTAGAGTGATTAGGAGCATACATAAGAATATTGAAGATGGTAATTGCTTTGCATTTCTTTGTGAAGATATCAATGATCTTGAGCACTTGGCCCAGTTGAAATTGCCAAGAGTGTCGGTAGTTATGCCTTTGAAGGGTTTTGGGGAGCATAACTTGCAAAACTGGAGAAGTCAGGTTAAAGCACTTGTCTAGAATGTTGATTAGTTGTTAATATTTTGGTTATCTGATGGCAGCTTTTTACCTGCACCCATAGCATAGTTCATAACTGCATAAAATTTTTTATGAATACATGCATTGGTTTTGATTCCCCTTTCTTTCTTTCATTACCTTTTTTTTTTTTTTTTTCAATATGTGCTGCCCGTGTCCTATGACCACTGATTGTTATTGCTATGCTGCAAATTCAGATTGCTGTTACAAATAAGAATTTTTATTATACTTGAAAAGGAATAAAAGCTTATAATGTCTCCAAGTTGTCTAAATTCTTTTTCTCTCTCGCAATGATTGTGCTTTTCTCACTCTTTAATTCTTTCAATTTTAATGCAATAACACAGATTACATCTCTTTATGGTGGGCCTTTGGAATTCATATTTGTGGTTGAAAGTATGGATGATCCAGCTTACCACGCTGCATCTATGCTGATTAAAGAATATCAGGTAAAAAATAATAATAATTTCTACTCCTGGCTAGTATTATGTCTTTCCAAACTGGTTACCATTTATTGCAATGCATCCTTATTTTTCCATCTCACTGCTACAAAGTGCTAGCCTGCTGGGAGTTTTGAGTTATGTTTCAAATGGATGCCATTTTATCACTCAAATGGATGATGCCTTTTTCTCTGTGGTGCATCATATTGAATTCAGGATTTAGTAAATATGGTCAGTTGTGAACCTTTGAGCATTTTGTAATCCCTATTGAACTGAAACTTCATGATAGACTTCTATGTAGCAGTATCTAGATGATACATAACTCAAATCTTATCCTTCTTTTATTTATTCTCTAATCTCTATATTTTTCTTCATGTAGTTACCAGATTTTTTTTTATTATTAATTTTCAGGATAACGTTGATGCAAAGATTATTGTAGCTGGCTTATCAACAACATGCAGTCAGAAAATTCACAATCAGTTAGTATGTAAAGTGTCCATCCTTTTCTTCTTCTTGAAAGATGTTGTCTGGTTTTATCCTTTCTTCATGTGTGTTCTTTCAGATTTCTAAGGAAAATTTTCCAACCTCTATGGTAAATTAAATTGTCTAGTCTTCAGAGTATAGATCTAAGGTCCCTCCCCTTTGTTTAAACACGATTAGAGCTTTTGATCAAGGAAATTAATGTGGAAACTAACATATGGCATTATGTAAAGATGCTGATCATGGCTAGATTTGTATGGACACTGGTGCATGTTATCAAATTCGACTATTGAAAGAGAGTTGGATACTCATAGGCAACTGTACCTAAAGCATTAAGGACTACTTATTGGTGATATTTATCTTTATCTGCACCACTGTAGATCCTATGTTCTTGAATATCTTTGAATTTTCCAGAAACATGGGCATGATGTTCAATTAAAAATTCAATATAATTTTATGTTATAGCTGACCTTGGGTAATATCTATGTTACTCTGCTTTTTTTTCCCCCTTACAGAAACAAATGTTATTATGTTAATTATACTGCCTTGTATGTGGTCCTGTGCAATTAATAAGACAATAGGGGATCTGATTTAACACTTCTAAAATAAAATAAAGCAAAATGGGCTGCACTATATAATGTCTCATTATTCTTGGATTCAAAATTTTTATAGGTGGGAGTTCACAGGATGCATAAAGATAGCAAGTATGTTTTGTTTCTTGATGATGATGTCAGGCTGCATCCCGGGTCTATTGGAGCCCTTACTGCAGAGATGGAGAAAAATCCTGAGGTCTGTGCTAGCAATATTCTTGTCTCTGTCATGAACATATGTCTACCGAACCTTCCTCATGGATACATCCTTCATATATTGCATACATTTAGCCTGGCATTTTTTTTTTCCTGGTGCGTGCAGATTTTTATTCAAACAGGATACCCTCTGGATCTACCTTCTGGAAGCTTAGGAAGTTACTGCATTTATGAGTATCACATGGTATATTGCGATTGAAACCTTCTGTATTTCATAGTTCATGTTTGTATTAATAAATATTTAAAAAAATTATCGTAATCAGTTCTTTATAATTTGTATTTAATGTTTTTGCATCTTAATTAATTATTTCCTTTATATCCCTTGAAAATGCCAATTCTTATCCTAGCATCATAAGAATGTGGGAAGCAGAATCAGTCTTCTACACTAGCACTGCAGTGAGAGCAGTATCAGTCGCAACTTTTGGGTGTGTTTTCCATAAGCCAAGCAGGTTTGTGTAGTCTTTGGAAAACAGAAGTTGGGTCAGGGTATGCTTTAGAATCTTTTAGCTAATGCGTTTTTTGGAGAATTTAGTTAGTTTTGTTGTAATTTCATCTTTTTTCAGGTTATATTACAAACAGTTTTTAAGGATTTATTTCCCATTTTTAGGTTTGTTGATTATGTAAATTAGTTATATTGCATGAAGATTTTCGGTTGTCAATAGATTGAGAATCCGAATACTATTTTCATCTTCTAAGCACTCTCTAGTTTCAAGTTTTTCTTCAATATTTCTTGTCATCTCCTTTTCAGAAAATCTCTTTCTTCCCCTTCTTCTTTTTGTCTTGCATTAGGGTGGCAGTAGTGGAGGATTATGGCAATAGAAGGCTTTGAATCTTCATCCAGTTTTTCATAGATTTGTCATCTTCACATCAATGCCAAATATTTCATTTTGTGAAATTGGATGTCAGAAATCTTGGCAGAGGGTATATCCGCGAAATTTGTTCCTTATCCTTGGTGTATCTTTTTCTTGCTGCTTCGAGAATTTTTCTCTTAGCAAAATAATTGCATCCATGCTGACTGTATCCAAAAAGGGAGAATAGGGGTGTGTTCGGTAACCAAGAAAAAAAATTCTCCACCACTTTTTCATAAAACTACCCTGCTTTACAATCATTTCTTCACATTTTTCCATACAACTATCCTATCTATTTTAAGTTTATTTTCTTTACTCCTAATCATTACCCCTATCATCTATTATAAAAATTTTCCACCAACCTTTTTCCCATATTTTTTCCAGGTTACCAAACATACTTTAGATGTGAACATCATCCCAGCATATGCGTCAGACCATACAGAATATTTGCTTCTTACGTATCAAAAATCAGTGCCTTAAGATGCCGGTGGTATTTCTAGTGTTGAAGCTTTCTGAATTTCATTCGTTATTATTGTTAAATTGTTCCAATGTAAAATATCATGTTTCAGCCGTGTTCAATGGGGTTTGCTACTGGAGGAAAAACATTCTTTCTATGGGGAGGTTGCATGATGGTAATCTCAGTTCTTTTCTCATGCATATTCATATGAAGCAAATTTCACAGTTGCATTCTTATTCAATTTATTTTCACATTTCTCAGATGCATGCAGATGACTTCAGAAATGACCTATATGGGTTGGTTAGCGGACTTTGCGATGGTGGGTATTCTGATGATATGACACTTGCAGCAGTAGCAGGTGAGTTTGTTGTCAATCTTCATTTTGGAGGAGCTTTCCAAGACTTAAACCTGTGCCATCATGGATGCAGTTGAAGAGCCTTAGCAATTGCACTAGGCAATGCCTATCATTGTTCTCACACGCTATACTGCTATAAGATTTTCACTAGGTGGATGCGTACATAATGTCATTTTATAAGCCTTGTACTGAATGAACACGTGTTTTCTACATGGCTCATATCTTCATCTTGCTATAGCCTATAGACACCTGCTTAGTTTGTAAATTGGTGTTTGATCCGATGATTCCCCACTTTGGTCTGAGTAAATGGCATAATAATTTTTGTATGTCATTTTATATGCAATTTATTCAGGCGTAGTATGTTGACATGCATGTATTTCAGTGCATGAAGAATTAAGTTTCTTGTTCAACACAACTAACACCGGATTCCAAAATTTCTCATTTAGGAACAAAATTTTCTGGTGGCATATTTATCTTCCATTATATAGGCTATATGGTCAGGTAGCTTCTTAGATATGTGGGGAGCCTACTTCAAAGTTGGGTTCTTTTTCCCCCCTCCTTTTTTTGAGTTGTATCTTGTTTGCTGAATATTACATGCTATGTCCTGCAAAGGCTATGAATTCTATAAGAGGACTTCTTTGGAAACTATGAATTCCTAAAAATCATCAGGCAAGAGTTGAAATGAAAAACCTTGAGAATTGCAACTATTTTTTGCTGCATAAAAGCAATCACCATGCAGGACATCAATGAAAGGACTTTGTTCATTCCATTTCAATAGATAATGCCTCCCTTTACTCCAGATATAGCTAGTGTATGATCAGAATGTGGTACGAGTAAAATGTTATTCATTTTTATACAACTTGCTTTTATGTTGTGACAAATTGACAACCAAGATTAACTTAATAGTGTTTTTAAAATGTGGACAAAACATAAATTGTGTATCCAATATTTGTAATCATTTGTTTCAGTAACCGTTGGTCATTGGATTCTTATGTATGTCTAGTCAGCATGCTTCCTCATAAGCACTTATCTTATAATTTTCTTGTTCCCTTGTCAGTGGACATTTTATTATTGTCTTCTTACTTGATTTCAATGAATCATTATCCTCATCTTAGCAGAATCTCTGATGGGTTAGTATTTTGTATTGCATTCAACTGATGCTTGATACGTACCATATTGCAACATCTGTGTACAGGAGCACACAAGAGGCTAATCTCATCACCACCAGTAGCCATCTTTCCCCACCCTCTTGCAAGTGACCTTAGTTTCTCAAGGTGCACATGGTTGTTCATCATAGCATGTTTATAATTCTCTTTACAATAGATTCTTGACTCATATCATAATTACACCCTTGTGCAGATATTGGAATTACCTAAGAAAGCAAACATTTGTCCTAGAAGCATACATTTCTAAAGTTAACTGGATGATGAATCGGGCTTTATTCTCCTCACATTGTTATCTCTCATGGGGATTTGTTGCTCCGTATTTGATGGCATTGATTCATATAGCAGCAGCACTAAGAGCAAATTTTGGTGATTATCCATTCAAAGAAACAGGTTATACATCTAATGGTGAGCACTAGCCATCAAGTTAAAGTTATCAGCTTGCCTCTTCATAGGGAACATTGGCACATATGCAGATTCTATTTTGATTATGTCAAGACCATCCATAATGTTGCCTGAGGATTTGTGTATGCACTCAATGAACGATTTGCAAATTCTCTGTAGATTTTATCAACACCATTCATGCCGATCATAGGACATTACACCCTTTAAAATTTTGAGAAGTTTTTCAATACATACTTTATTTTTCCATGGATGACTATGTTGCATGATAAATGATAAATGCATTAGCATTTGGCTTAAAGGCTCAGTGACTTGGATTAACTTGCTCTGTCTTAATATTGAGTTCTGAACTTGTGATTCATCTCAGTCATGGGTCATGCAGGCTGTGACTTGATGTGTAATTCGTGGCGCTTTACTGGACTCAAGACTTCTCTGAGCCTTTGAACATGCTGCAATCTTCATTACAACATGCTTTGTTCATATGGGCGTTTTGACCTTTGATTACTTTTTCGTGTCTGTGTGTGGGTACTTGTACACGTGTTTTCCTGAGCATGTAATCAATTGCTTTTTCCCCCCCAGGTTTGCGGCTAGTGGGCTTCTTAGCTGTTTGCACTGTTATAGAACTTTTCTCAATGTGGAATTTGACAAAGATAGAACTTCAGCTGTGCAACCTGTTGTCTCCAGAGGGACCTGTAGTCTCACTTGATTCCTATAATTGGGGCCTTGTAAGTATCCTTCTTTATCTTGCTTATTATTTATGGACCCCGATACAATACACTTGGGTGCTTTAACCCATTTTTCTGGAACATTTTTTTATACAATTGTTAATCTAAGTGTATTTAACATGTGTATCAAGTTTTATCATTTTTTGAGATTTTTTTACTATTGAAAAACAGTGGCATTTGATTTTTAAAAATAAAAAAATCTAAAAATCTCCAAAAATGGTAAAACTTGATACATATATTAAATACATTTAAATTAACAGTTTTATTAAAAAAATTTTAAAAATGGGTGTGTGCACACGAGAGCATTGAGGCTTAATGCTCTCGGGAACATACGACTGGACTCCGATGTAAGGAATTACGTCCGATTATTTGTTAAGATGGAATGAATTGCTTGTTAGAAAACTTGCCAGAAATACTTGCTCTTGATGGTAACCAAGAAAATGAAGGAGGGAGAACCCTGTAGTGGTGTGAGCCCACTGATTTTCGGTGCATCACCTATGAGACAAATTACTGATTTGATGATAGCTGAGTACTAAACGTAGCTGTTAGCAAATGTTGGAAGAGCCAGATGGGATTGCGAGATTCTATTCAGCATGTGTGTCAGCATATCAGTTGATGAATAATGTAGTCCAAATGTACAACTTTTTGTTTTGTTGATGAATATTTTAGTACTAAAACATGCTTGTCAAAATTACTTGTTTTCATTTATTCATATTGGAGTTAGATTTGATTTGTGCATGATACTCTTTTTTTTTTTTTTCTGGGGGGGGGGGCGGGCGTTGGCTAAGTTTAGCTGTTTTGATTATGGTTTTAGTCATGGAAAACTGAGTTTTGCGTCACAGTAACTAATCCATTTTCAATTGAACTGCGTGAGCAGGTCTTTCTTGCCATGCTGGTTGACAACTTTTTATATCCCGTATCTGCTGTGCGTTCACATTTTTCTCAGTCCATCAATTGGTCTGGTATTCGATATCACTTGAGAAATGGGAAGATAAGCAAGGTACGTTGACTGGAGATCTATTCTTCATTTGTTCCCTTTCATGCGTGCTTTGTGTGTTTTAGTACCTTTGGCTGAGTTAATGGAGATATTTGACATAAAATATAAACCAAAGGGCAGATGACAACTACTAAACCAATCAGATTGCATGATGATTTGGCTGGTAACAGAAACTGTTCTTTTCAGAGTTGTATGCTTATAAGCTGTTCTTACTCTCTGAGCACCTACATCAGTTTTCCTGATGACGATACTGAACTTTCCTTTATTTCCTCATTTATTCCTTGCAGATCGAGAGATGTGCAGAGAATGGCCCAAGCTACACTGATTTAGGTGGAAAGCATCTCTATGGAAAGAGAACCAACCAGCAAAGAAATTCTCTTCTGGGCTCACTGGCTAGACGTTGGGTCCAGCAATGGCAACCGAAGAAATTCGATGTTTAGATGAGTGTGAAAAGAAGTTAGTGGATCAATTTTCCCCTTGCCCCCATCTGGGCCTGTATTCGATATTGGTTTCTTCACATTGCTACTTTTTTCTAGGCTTTCATTTGATCATTCTTCTCATTCAATCAATTGATTCTTCTGGGGGGGTTCTGGTCCTGGTCCATTCTGGGTTTGTATTGCGGCTGTCTTGTAACATATCCAGATGGGACAATCATTGAGACAGCAATTGGTTGACTGTGTCCTTTATTCCCCATCATACAGATGATTTAAAATCATTGCAAGATGTTTCCATCAAGAGCTTGATTCTTATTTGATTCCAGATGATGCTGCAAATTGACATCATTTCTTTCTTTATTACTTTCTTGTTGGCTGAGTTCTCTGGTTCAAGTTCCAGAAAGTGGTTCAATATTGAAAGAATGGGTTCTTCCTTCAATGGCCTGTTTCTGCAGTGCCGCCACTCCATTGTGGAGAGCCATATATGCCAGGCTGGATTTTAAGAGCATGACCAGAACGGGCGAAAATCATCACATCTTCCACTGGCCCAAAATTTCCGCTGACAATCGGCACCACCTCCTGGATAAACAGCAAGAAGCTGTGGAGGTGGAAGGGGAATTTTTCAATGGCTGAAATAACCACCCCTCTAAACGGCTCGAATCAAAATTTTTATGTCATCGTCGAACTTGTTATTGGATTATGCGATAGCCTGGCCGCCGAAAAGGGGAGACGCTTTTGTCGCTTTTCTTCTTTCTTTTCCCCCCTTTTATTCATCATCATCATCATAAGCCATTTCCCACCTATGTGGGGTCGGCTGCATGGATTCTGTTACGCCATTTTTGGCGATTTAAGACTAAATTTTCAGTAATATGTAATATTTTTAAATCTTATTTAATTACTTCCATCCATGTTTTTTTGGGTCTTCCTCTCATTCTTCTACCACCTTCTACTTGGATAAACTCTGTTTTCCTAACCGGTGCTACTTCAGGCCTCCTTTTAACATGACCAAACCATCTTAATCTATTTTCTCTCATTTTATCATTAATTGGTCTCACTTTTAAGTTTTCTCGAATTATTTCATTCCTAATTTTATCTTTTCTTGTTTTACCACTCATCCACCTTAACATTCTCATTTCCGCTACGCTCATTTTTTGTATATGTTGCTCTTTAATTGCCCAACATTCTGCCCCATAAAGCATAGCAGGTCTAATCGCAGTCTTATGAAATTTTCCTTTTAATTTGACTGGAACTCGACGGTCACATAAAATTTCTGACGCACTTCTCCATTTCTTCCATCCTGCTTGAATTCTATGTATTATATCTTTCTCGATTTCCCCGTTCTCTTGAACTATTGATCCTAAGTACCGAAAGTGATTAGTTTTTGTTACTGTTTGATCTAAAATCTTAATTGGTTCATCATCCGGGTTCTCACTATTATTAAAATTGCAATTCACTTTAAAACTCTGGGATAACCTTGTGCATCCGGGTTCTCACTTTTCCCCCCTTCTATTGCTCTCTTTAAAACTCTGGGATAACCTTGTGCTAGTGCGCCATTTTGAAAGGAGAAAATGATTTTTTGATAATCCAAAAAGGGAGGTTTGGATGTCATCTAGAAACTCCAAAAGGCCACTTTCAAGTTTCAATCCCTGAGACAGGTTAATGGCATGTAGCTACAATTCCCCGACGAAACTGATTACCCCTCCGAATGTTAGGACGCGAATTAGAATATTCTTTTGCCGCATAGGGAGGATGGCGCTGATACACTTCGGTGTGGGAAGAGCGAGGGGCAACGTGGCCATGAATAGACTAATGGACTGTTCCGTTGGAACAAGCGATGGCCTGTTCTTGTCTGCATTCCTAATGATCCTAGAGGCGGATCATAATTTAGGTATGACATACTCGTTGTACCCACCCATATGGTCCATGCAGTTGGATGGTTCTTACAAGAGGTCATCGTCTTTAACGACCATTGATGGAAACTCAAGATGAAGAAAAGTCACTTGCTTTACTTCTCAGGGTGTCTTGATGGGTTGGTAATATGACAATCTCTAGTCCCTCCTGCCTTGTAGCGTCATTCAAGTAAATAAGGGATGCACTAGCACCTCCTTCAGACCATTTATCAAATATTGGAGTGGGCATGCCCCCAGTGATTAATCAACCATCATTTCGTAGTAGTGGAGAGTGGCCTGCCTGCTTCATTACTAGTTTAGCCACGTGTTTGCATCGTTCTGGTCAGTCAGAGCTATCTATTGAGTGGGGTGATGATGGGAAGTGCTGCTTGCTTAGGCAGAATGCAACGGGCTGCTGGCGATGAATTCCCTATCCAAAGACAAGGACGGATCACCTGCGAGGAATTGGTAGTTTTTAGCCTGTCATCATTTAGGATAATTCTCAATGATTTCTCCATCTACTTCATAACGTTTTTGGGTATGAAATTTGAGATGTGATTCTGAAGTTTACTGCCAAAATAGGCCATGATCCGAAGTCTAAGTGCCCCGCCACATCATATTCTCCATCAATTCCAATGTTACAGCTTTTTTCACCTTCGTTCCTCTCCACTTTTCCGTGAGTAATCATGTTAGCTGAGTTAAAAAAATGTTTGGCCTAGTTCATCTTAAAAATTTTATTTATAAGAATTTTTTTTTTACTTTTTTCCGTACATTTGTTTTTCTAAGTATATTATAAACCAAGTTTTACCATTTTTAGATATTTTTATATAATTTGTTTGAGATTTTTAAAAAATAGGAGTATTTTAAATACATATATACACAGAGATGTTTAAAATTATAAAAAATATATATATACATATATCCAAAAAATGTAAAACTTAGTTTAAATATACCTAGATAAACAAGTGTATGAAAAAAAGTAAAAAAAAATTGTCGTAAATGGGTTATTTGAGGTGAGTTAAGCGAAACATTTGCTTAGATCTTACTAACAAAATCATTCCTTAATTATAAATAATTTCATTAACATGACACTAGCTTAGGTAACAATTAAAGATGAAAAGTAATAAACGTTGTATATGAAAAAAATAAGTTGCCAAAGCTAGAAAATAGTAATTGTAATGAAATAAATAAATATTGAATACACACAATAGAAGGTTATCCAAAATAGAACTCGATTTCATACTCCCGAGTACACTTAGCTTTAGTGCACTTTTGTATATTTAATTTTTTATTTTTTAAAAAAAATTTACAAAATTACTAAAAATGCCACTAAAAATCTCTAAAATTAATAAAAATTGATACATATGCTAAATACACTTAGATTAACAATCATGTAAACAAATTTCAAAAAAGTAATAAAACGAGTATTTGCACCCGCAAATATATACACATGAGTGCATGAAATCAGCATCCATTAGAAATATATGTTTAAAAAAATTGAAGATTGTTGCTTTTTAGTGTTCTAAAGAATTAAGGCCTCAAAAACTGTTAAATCGAGCCACTGTTTTTTTTTTTTTTTTTAATCTCATACCAGAATAGCCTCACCCATGTCCTAGTAAACCCCCTCCCCTCCCCTCGCTTCGTTAAGCAGCAAGGAGTTGCTTGCCAATGCTTCTCTCCGTAGCCTTTATAGATAGATGGATGAGTTGAGTAGCCCTCAAACTTATCAAGGCAATTTACACTCCAGTCCTTACAGGTCTATGAATCTTCCTTTCACCTGAATAAAAATCTTAACCTTGCTATTTTGCCTCCATTTTTCTGCCCTCTTGTACTCTCTATCCACATTACTCATAGTACGTGTTTGGGAATTGAGGTGCACCTTTTGGACCATCCCATGGATGGGCCATGTTGTTGGAATCCATTCTCTTTGTTTCATGAAACATGCAAAAATGTGGCCCTAATTGGATCCCAGCGTTGCTCCATGCGCGATGATGTTGGTGACAGGACCCCACTCTATTTAAGTCGACATTTATTTGAGGCTGTAGTTGGTGAGTTTGGTACAGCACACCAATGATTTAGGATTATGAGTTGAGGATGTAAAAACTCAGTACTCTTTTTTCATTTATTTTGAGGGTCCAGTTCCATCTTGGAGAAATGAAGAATTTGCACTGAACTTGCCTAATGTTAAGGAAGCCGGTTACTGTTTTCTTATGTTAACATCCCCGACACTTCGTACGGCGTTCTTTTTTTTTTCTTTTTTTTTTTTTATATTCGTATATTACATCCTCTTAACTTAACTGACATTACAATAAACCTTTAAGACATGCTTACAACTCCACTTTTTTTTTTTTTCTAATAATAAATCTTAAAGACCTAATCGATAGATGCTCTCACAACAACTATAGGAAGGAAGACAAGACGCCACCACTAATATTTACAACCTGCTGTACTTGAAATATGCTGGTGAAGAGCTACAAACCCGCGTCATCGGTTACCACTGAGGCAATGCCTCAACGGCGGTATACCGTTCATTTATATTTTGGCCACCCTAATAATTCAATTCTTCACCGCTGTTATTTCTTTGCATTTAACCGGTTCAAGTGATCAATTCTATTTGTACCTAAATACCAATTTAGTGGATTCATTCCATCCATTTTCATTTTCTTTGTTAATATTTTGTAATAATATCAACTCAAAATCATTTTAATCAAAATTTTATGTGAGCCTCACATAAGATAAAAATTTTAACAAGTTTATATTTACACTACAAGTATACTTGTTTTGTAACCCACTTTTTTTCTTTCCTCTTTTTAAAACCTTTTATATCTGTATGAAATTTATTCGTTTTTTTCGAAAAGAAAGAAAAATGAAAACAGTGCAAAATGAGACGGGAACAATTACTGAAAATTTTCAAGGAAATAGGCCATTATCGCATTTGACGATTTTTCATCAACGAATTCAACCTCAGAATCCTGTCGGTGAGTGGCTGGTAAGAGAATCCACGCGGCGGTCTCTCGTTGGCTGATCCCTAACACGTACAGCAAATAATGCGAGGATTACTGTTGTGGCTGCTGCTCGGGGTCAAAATTGAAAATGCGAAATTTCAGTGTCTTCATACAATTATACAAAGCAAGTTGCTCCGTCCGACTGTGACAGATCAGAGTCGACGAGGAAATAAATTATGTAAATTCTATTCGCAATATTTAATAGTTTATTTTCCCTCGTTAAAAACTAATATAATTGTTTGAAAATTTAAAAATATTAATTAGTTGTGCGGATTGTAAGAATTAAAAATGTGATGAATTCAAATATCTATTTTCAAAATTGATATTAGTTAGTTCCACGAATATCGCTTTTTATAAGAATTTTACATATTATTGTAGTTTCTTTTTTTATTAGAATCATAATCGATGCATCTAATTAGGACAAATAATACTATTACGAAAATAATATAACTATATATTCACGATTTAAATCTTATCTTTTATACTATTAATATTTGGCTAAATAGAGAGCCAATGCCTGTAATTTTTTCTGTAAATTTAATTCAAAGGAAATAACTAATTAAGGATCTATTTTGATTACATTCGATTAAGGGTCATTAGGTTATTAAAAAAAATCAGCCTTTCTGAACGCCTTTTCGATATGATCTTAGTAAGGGTGTGTTTTGCAATTGATAGAAAATGTTAAGTTAAAATTTTTTAATCTAAAATTTTTCACTCTCCATAATTATTATATTTTTAATCATTTTTTCACATTTTTCTATACAACTACCATACTTTTCAATCATTTCTATATAATTATCCACACAACTAACCTATCAATTTTAACTTTATACTCTTTACTACTCATAATTACCTATATCATGTCATATTATTTAACAACTTTTACTCTCCACAACTTTTCATCAAAAATTTTATTCATTATCAAACACACTCCAAATCCGGTTACTTTTTATGCATGGTTGAATGTTTGTCGGTGGAGCGCAGTGCGGCGCACGGCGCACCTATAATCGACGTAGAAATGGCACGCATCCGTCCTTTTTCCACAGAGCAAGACAAAAGAGCGCAGGCCCAGCTGCAAAACGTGGTAATCATACAACAGCCACGTCATCAATTCTCCTCGGCTCAGAGGAAACCATGCAATCAGAATCTGACACGCGTCGGGAACTGTCGTTGACGTGGTTGCAACGAAAATTTTCATCCTCGATTAATATTTTTCTTATTTTCAATATATAGGGCATGTGACATCAAATATATGTGGTGTTTTAAAGTGGTAAAATTTTTGACAAATTTTTTTTTAAGAAGTCAATATAATAAAGTTAAAATAGTTACATTGAATGTATTGATAGTTATATATAAATGATTGAAAAATACGATAGTTGCATATAAAAATGTAAAAAAATATATTAAAAATATAGCATTTGTATTTAGTAAAAAGTTTTAGTTTGAAAAGTTATATGAGTTACCAAATGCCCTATAATAACTTTTTCATTTTTCATACAATTTTCACATATTTTATATTCACAATATTTTAAATTTCAATATACATTGATATATATATATATATATTAACGAACCCGGCAGTTCCACGTAACCCCATCCATTTTTTAGATTTTAAATTTTGATTAAAAATCCAATCTATTTATCATCATTTTTTAGCTAAGAGATCAAGTTTCATCAAAGTCCAATATAAGCATGGGTCACATTTGCTCATAAATATGTACGTTCGTGTGTAAATTTCGAAAAATTCTTAAATCCATTCACGTTGTGTATTAAAATGTAATAAAAAAAATTTAGAATTATTTATCTATTTATGATATTTTGATGGTTTAGATGTTGAAAATACTACTTAAAAATTGATATTTAATATTAAATTATTTTATTATGTTCATTTTACATGTTTGTAGATCGGGCCCATATACAATAATAATAGACAAATAAAAATATTTCTATGTTAATATAAATGATGCTAAGTACAATTGATAGAACGAATTTCCTATCAATCGTCTGTATGTTAAAAATAAAATGAATTACATACAATGGCTCTCGATTTTTTAATATTGCCTTCATCTTTGTCATGTGCCACGTTTCATCTAGATCATAAACAGGTGGCCATTTCCTAGCGAGGTAACAAATGCAATTGACTCTATTTCGCCATACTTGTTAAAGAAGATATAAACGTACAGAGGTATAGGGTGGGAGATTCAGAGTTCAAAACTCGATATAATCATTGGACTAGTTTATTCCTTCCTTGGAGCCATTCTCATTCAATTGCCTTTAATCGTCAAAAAGTACGATGAGACCAAAAAATTTGCTAAAACACAACAAAATTTCACATACGGCCCTATTGCTCTTGAGGCGTGATTGTTTAGATGAGTACGGAAAATAGAATATAAAAATAGGATTAATATAATATGGATGAAGTGTGGATAAATAAAAATACACAGGGTAGTATGAAAGGAAAAATAAGAAAGTTGGGTATTAATTTTTTGATTCTCATCATCTATTTTTGATTCTCTTATAAACAAGCACACGTGATAAAACAGCATGATTCTAGGCCCTATTTTTATCGCATGCTGTTGTTGTCGTCGGGATAAATGAATATGCTATTACTAGCTATTTCCCTTCCTTTTCATCCGCTGGCGTTTAAATGTCCAGATCAATCTCGATTGCTTGCTTGCAAAAAAAAAAAATAATTCAACTGTCAAGTGCCAAGTTATGATAATTATAAACTCAACTTCCAACCCCTTGAAATTACAAGTAGAATGGCACGAGTCATAAATACGTAACTAAAAACATGTACCTTGGCAGGTAAAAAGGGGGAAATGGCGTTTTTTTTTTTAAAGGATAAAAAATACCAGTGTCCTTTTGATAAAAAGTGAGAAAATTTTATAGAAATTTATTTGAAAAAATTATATGGTATGAGCAATGATTAGGAATAAATAAAATAACTATAAAAACATAGTGTAGCTTAAAAAATGTAAAATAATGATTGGAATTTACTCATAAGGTATGTTTGTGAATTTACGAAACTTTTGGATGAAAAATTTTTAGTGTACAAGTTGTTCAATTAATATAAAATAATGAATATGACAGGAGCAATGATGAAAAGTTAGAATAGATAGATTATTCATATATGTAATTGTGTAAAAATAATTGAAAAGTGATGTAATTTATATAAGAAGATGTGAAAAAATAATGAAGCAATAGGATAATTATAAATAGTGAAAATATATATATTAAAAATTTTTACTTGTTGCCAAACACCCCACAATAATAAAAAATATGGAAGTCAGATAATTGTATTGTGAAATCATTTTAAAAGGTGTAACGAGTGGCGATAATTTTTTTTAGAAAAATAAAATCTCTTACCAAGTATTCCCAATATGCAAAGTCACCCACAAGTCATATTCATTCTTCTACTGGGTAGGTCTGTTTGCAAATAGCTTAAAACAACATAGACTTGTTTACAGCGAGCAAAAGAACATGGAGAACGGCTTCGGCTTTGGTTGGAAATTAGTTCCCACCATTTCAATGGGATTTCCTTCTAAAAATTATTTTTTTTGATTTTTTAAAATCCAACTAAGTGTATTGTTTAAAAAATAAGTTTGATTGCTCATAATGAAAATTTTAAAAAATCAGATGTTCATGTGGTCTTAAATAAGTAAAAATAGTAAAATTTATGTATTTAGCAAATAAAATTTAGTATATAATACTTTATCAAAATAAAAAAGAATTTGTTAGACTCGTATAAACCAAAAACATGCATATAACATTTCAGATCATAAAAATCTTATTTTATGTGTTATTTATAATCTAAAAATATATACACCATTAATATCCTCGTATCGTAATTTTGTATTATCTTCATTATGAATGGTCAAAATTATATTTTAAATAAAATATGCGGTTAGATTTTTTAAAATAAAAGTTAAAAAATTAAGTTTTCGAAAGAGTTGCCATCCAGACGAGTTCCCACAGCAGCCATTCTCCAGAACACGGACCTAGTTGTACTATTGTCGTTGTTTTGTGGGCGAAATGCAAAGTTCCCCCGTGATTGGAAACGCGTCCAACCGGCCTTGTGGCTGCTCAAATTGCCAGTGGTTTCTGCCCACGCGGGCAACTTTTGGCTGCCCCAGACTGCGTAGTCTGCAGGCAAAGATCGATCATCCACGATTGCCACGTTTCGAAGACCGGTTGGACAATATGCTGCATCTACATTCCCTGCGCCTGTGGTCCATCGCAAGATGATTGGCGGACTGCTCGCGTCACACCCGTCAATGCAAAAAATAATAAACACGATTGCTGATTTTTGTTAAAAACAATTCAAATTAATGGCATGTTTGGAAAGCCAGGGAACTTTTAATGTAAATATTTTTGGAATTAGTAGAAAATAGTATGATATGATATAGATAATTATGAATAGTAAAAATAATAAAGTTACAATAGATAAGTTAATTATATACATAATTATATTAAGATAATTGAAAATATGGTAGCTGTATAGAAAGATGTGAGGAAATAAGTAAACAAATTTAAATTAAAAAGTTATATGCTTTTTTAAACCCATTTCAAACTTTTTACTTTCAACAATTATCTTTTTATTTTTTATTTTTTTATATTTCTATACAACTATCGTACATTTGCAATCATTTATACACAATTACTAGTATATTTAGCTTGTTTTATTTTAATTGTATTCTTCTTGCTTCTTATTATTACTTCTGTTATGTCGCATCATTTCATTCAATTTTAAAAACTATACACACAAAATTTTCTTCAAAAGTTTATCACTTTCCAAACATATCATAAAATTTCAATAAAACACTCTACTATATTTGCTTTTGTACAGTTTTTTTTTTTTATAAGGATCTCATAACCATGTCGACCGACATTATAATCAGACTTTAAGACATTATTATAATCTTCATATAACATTGTAATATGCATCGAAGAATATATTTTTTTTCCAGGTGAACACTCATAAAAATCAAAGAGATGCTATCGACTCTTAAATCCGCGTCAACATCCGACGTGGCCATGCGAGTTACCATGACGCTTGTGGGACCAAACTACTTTTTTTGCCATAAATCACAGCTAACTAGCACTATTATAACTCAGTGACTAAGGTTTCAAATGAGAATATGTATTGCTCGATTCACAAAATTTTACTATTATATTGAGGAATTACCTTATTAGCCTAAGTTAAACAAATGCTCTGCTTAGCCCCTGTAAAAAAAAATTATTTATAACAATTTTTTTGTCTTTTCTCCGTACATTTGTTCATCCAAGTGTATTTAATATATAACTAAGTTTTATTATTTTTTGATTTGTATATATATTTTTTCTAGATTTTTAAAGATAACAACATTTTAAATAATTATATACACATAGATCTTTAAAATTTTCAAAAGTATATATACGCATATCAAAAAATGGTAACACTTGATTTATATGTTAAATACACCCAGGTAAACAAGTGTATAAAGAAAAAAAAATATTTAAATGAATTTTGTAAGGTGAGCTAAGCGAGTCATTTGCTTAGCCCAGACTAACAGAATCACTTATCTTTTATATTAAAGCATTCATAAAGAATGCGACAAAGAAAATAAAAGCCTTGAATTTATTGAAATTCCTCAAAACGTTACACAACAAATACCCATTGCAATGCATTTTAACTTGCAAAATCCTATTAGCACATTTTGCAACTGAAAAGATCAAAGTATTGTTTCAATCTTCGTTTATTTTTATTATTATTATTATCATTATTATTCCATCATCCATAGTTGTAAAAAATCACTAAAAGCATATGATATTATGTTTTAACACTTGCGTAATCCTATTAGCGCATTTTGCAATTGAAAAGATCCAATAATTGTTTCTATCTTCGTTCATTATTATTTCTTTACCATCCATAGTCATAGAAAATCACTAGAAGCATATAATATCATGTTTTAGGCTTTTAGCACTTGCATTTATATTTTCCAAAACCAAAACTCGCCATCCGCAAGACACGGGGGGCGCCACCAAACCCATACACGGGCCACGGCTGGTGGAGGTGAAACAGTAAGGCTGCGCATCCAAGTCATGCGAAGCCCGTTCCGAGGGAGCCACGTGAGCAGTGAGAACTGAGAAATGAAATCGTGGCCCGCCAACGTGCATTTCATGACAAACCAGGTGGAGCATGAAAAGGACCGCCGGCCAAATTTGGTCGATATGCGTGACGCGCCAAACAAGTGAATTTTTTTTCTTTTACGTGAACCGAGCTTATCATTACAGTTCGAAATTGAAACCGCGGTCTCATTTATGCGCGCCCGCACACATCTCAAACCACTTTGGCTATTTGTACACGCTACATCGCGATGGGATCGTCCCACGATGGACGGTCTAGATCTCTCAGAATCCCCGTACGAAAACTCCAGGGGTAGTAACAGATACACGCCATGCGCATCGCGACGAACCAAAAGCCAATTGTACTTACTAATATAAAACCCGACGCTGTAAAAGAGAAGTGTCGGCAGCCAATGCCCTAGAGATTTCTTTTTTTTTTTTTTTTTTTTTTTGGGCCCTTCTCATTCTTGTGGGAGAAGCATATAAAACACACAGAGAGAGAGAAGATTTCTCCAGAGTTTGAGACGATGAGGCGATCGCGCTTGCAGAGCGAGGGGTCGGCCAGAGAAGAAGAAGAAGTCCAATGGGAGATGCGACCGGGCGGAATGCTCGTGCAGAGGCGCAATGGCAAGTCCGACATTCCCGTGCCGGATTTCCGCCTCCGTATCGCGTATGGAGCGATGCGTTATGACATCTCCGTCAATTCCCAGGCTACTTTCGGTAAACCATTCATCTACAGAAAATTTCCGAAGTTTTTTTCTTCTTTTCTTTTTCTTTTTTTTTTAACTGCTTGTGCGCCATTGCCGCTCGTCCACGTTCATCTGTTCCGAATTTTACGAATTGACCCATATACCCCGGCAAAAGGAGGGCGAGGTGGACGTGCCAGAGCTGTGTCGGGAAGTGCGGATTCGAGCAGCTGTAACGCCGATAAAGGCAGCCGCACGGAAAAGGCAACTTGAGGGAGTTTCGCTAATTTGCGTAGGGTATATTGGTCATTTTAATCCGTAGTGATACGGCCGTACTTTGACATAGGAGGCCATTTTCATTTACCTACGGGTATCGTGCGGCTACATGTGGCGCGTGTTCTAATTGGTCCATGCTCGCACACCGTGCGATCTTGGCCGTCCTTTTTTTTTTTTTTTGGGAGTCAGACTTCTTTTCCAATAAACGTCGTTGATTGGACGGTCTAGATGTCATCCGCGTCACGGAGGCGTTAATGATCGTGAGATGCCGGACCTTCGTGAGACAGGGAATCCGTTCCCCAATTTTTTTACTATTTCAATTTGCAGATTGACTAAAAGGATTAGATTCTTCCCTTTTTTATAATATAGAACTGCATCGCTGGCACTTTTATTGTTTTTAATTGAATCTCAGCTGTCTATCCATGAAAAAGATCTGCTGTCCAGTGGCTGGATTCAGCTTTAATTGTGCAGCTTGGATTTGATGGGCATGCCACGTGTACGATATGCAGGCAGGCTGAGTTTCCCAGCTCTGTTTTTGCAGGGGACTTGAAAAAGCTTCTGTGTGCGGAGACGGGGTTGGAGCCCAAAGAGCAGAGGCTGATATTCCGAGGGAAAGAACGGGAGAATGGCGACTATTTGGACATGTGCGGCGTGAAGGACAGGTCGAAAGTGGTGCTGGTGGAGGACCCATCCAGCCGGGAGAAGAGATTCTTGGAGATGCGCCGTAATGCCAAGATGCAAAGCGCCTATCGTGCAATCTCCGACGTATCGACGGAAGTTGACAGGCTAGCTGATCAGGTAGACAATTTTTTGTTAGCGTTGGTAGTGTTCTTGGATTTTTTGAATTAGTATTAGTATGTTTAGAAATTAGTAGACGTAATGCTGACATTAGTCGGTGCCTCGTTTTTTTCGACAGTAGTTCCATCCACAAGCCACTTGTGTTTTGATCAGTTGGCTGGTTCAGCTTGTGTTACCTTAGTGGATGCAATCTGAAAGCATAAAAAGAAGCATTCTTTTAACCAAAAGGTGGTTATTTTAGGAAGTTGTTTTTATTTAAAATCTAGAAATCTATTTAAAAATCAAAATAATAATACCGCGGTATTATATAATTGTAGGTGATGTCATGGCCCAAACACTGAGTACCACGACTAAAGAATTTATGATTGGATGATTATTATGTTTTTGAGTGGCATTGCTGATTTCCAGGTTTCTGTCATTGAGAAATCTGTGGCAAATGGGAACAAGGTGGCAGAAGTTCAGATATCGACCCTAATAGAGATGCTCATGTTGCAAGCAATCAAGCTGGACGGCATTTCTGCAGAAGGAGAGGCCTCTACACAAAAGAATTTGCAGGTCTGCGAACCTATTCCGTATTTGCATCCTTTCTAATTTGTCCTGAATTGGTTGAAGTGGATACGTGAAAGAGAAGTTGGCCACTAGATTTGAGGTAAGCAACCTTTAGGAAATGATCATACACATGAACGAAATCAACTCCATTGGGGTGGCCTTCCACAGGACAAAACATGATTTTAATCAGCCAAATGCTTGTCGATGTGGATAATGAATGCAACTTACGCATTGTGACGGAAGCCCGGTTGTTGTGGTTCTCCTTGACATGTACCAGACACCCAACAAATGTTTGGATGGGAGGGCGACGTGTTCGGGCGTATGAAATGTCGTGTCTAAACCAGAAAATTAGTAAAGTAAGCGAAAGATAGCCTGGCTCACGAGGCAGACCTCCTTGCATCAAAATATTTCTTGGAATGCAGTTAGTATTACCTACTGATGAAGGTTTGGCTTGAAGTCACATGGGGGCTTTTAATGCATACGTGCTTATTAGGTGAAGTAATCTATTTAAGTCAGTTGCTAGATGAACCATATCTCAGAATGCCAATCCGTTTGACCGTCCCCAACTGATGAATTGAATTTTTGCTGCCTGTAGCCTTCTTTGTGCCTTCTTTGTTGGCCCACCAAAAAGAAGGCTGTTGAATGTCACCAGATGGTTTTGACCATCCCACCATAGCCACTGTGTTTCCCCGGCTTGTGCAGCAGTTGCCTGCATAGATGGTTTCTACTGTTAATGGAAAATATAAAATTATCTTGAGATTCCCTGAAATCGCTTGCCTTCATTCGTGGCGACTATTGAGGTGTGTGCCATTCCATGGGAGCAATTAGCTGAAGCCTGAAAACTTTGTGGTATTTCTCTGTGCAGTCTAAAAGGGTCCAGAAGTGCGTGGAGACGCTGGATGTGCTGAAGGTTACAAATGCCAAAATGAAGCCGGCAGTGGTTGCGACGTCAAAATGGGAGACATTCGAGCCGCAAACCTCAACCCAGTGGGAATTTTTTGATTGACCCTCTCTCATTCATTCTCCTTCTGTACTCCGTCCTGCGTGAGCGTATGCCTATCAGTAGATGTCCTTGTATCCATACCCATACCCCCACTTCTGATAATGCACTTCCTAAATAAGTAGTCATTCTCTTCTTTTTCTGCTGTTCGCCAAGCGAATTTTTTATAATGTTGTTCTCAAGTTTGAAGTGCTTGATCCTCTGCCAATTGGGTTGTGAATAAGAACCATGCCCCAGTATCCAGGACCCAGGTTGTTCGCGTCGACCGGCACTAGTTTTGAAACTTTTGTTGTGATTGTCATTGGCCTGGCATGTTGGGGGCGTGATCTTCTTTGACCGGTCGGTCGAAACCGGTGTTTCTGACCAGCGTTGAGAGCTGTTGAATCGTGCGGGCTGAATATCGACCGTTGGATGAGATGAAAATATGGCATGCGGATCAGACGATTTAATACCGGCATTATACGAACCAGCCCCTGTCAGGTTGGAAATTTCCTCCAGCGCCCCTCCCTCACCTCTCTCTCTCGCGATCTTTCTCGTCCTCTCTCTCGTCCTCCCCCCATCTCTCCCTCTCCTCTCCCAAAATTTCCAGTCATTAGGAATCGGAAGAATCGGAAGCGAAATTTGAGCTTTGCACAGATTGGCAAGGCGCCAGGAGGAGAGGGATTGTCACGTCTTCGAAAAAAACATCCAGCCACCTTCATCTGATTTGAACTTCCTTCCACAAAACCCGACAACCATCAAAAACAAATTCCCAACGCTTTATCTAAAAATAATATAAAGAGGAAAAAAAAATCGTCGGCGATATAGAAAAAGAATGAGCAGCTGTCACATTTGTCTTGATTATTTTTGTAAGAACTAAATACACAAATCAATTGGATACTTCCGAAAACTATATAATTTAGTCTCGCATTCGCTGCATTGTTACCGAAATCAAGTCAAACACAAAGCGGAAGAACAGAGACAAAAAGGAAAGATTTCTTTTTCTCTTTTTCTTTACAAGCAATTGTGCAAATTGTGTACTTCATGAGCTGCCACCACTGAAGTGTGTGCTCCTGTGCCCGGAAGAAGAGAGACAAAAAGGAACGACTATGCTCGTGTGCTCGTGTGCCCTTGCCCTTGGAAGCAGATTGCTGGAATCTCTTGAATCCAATGCTCTCGCATATCTGGGCGACGGCAATCTGGGGTGCGGCTGAAATCATCAGCACCCGACGGCGACTTCTGACCAAGGTCGTCGCCGTCGCCTCTTCCGGACTCTCCGCCGCCATTGGTCATGTATGTTTATGGGTTTTTCGCATTACGGAAGAAGAAAAAAAGCAGCCAGGATTTTTAGCTGGGGGAAGAGAGAGAGAGATACTGAGCGGGACGAGAGAGGGCGAGCGGGAGGGACTAGGGAGTGCGTTCGAGGGAGAGAGAGAGGTGCGGGAGGGTCGTTTGGAAATTTTTCATACCGACAGGGGGCTGGGATGCACTTTTCCGTCATTTGATGCTCCTATTGTAGGCCCCCTTTTTACTCGGCATGTTGTATAAAAAGGGGGCCTACAACCTCACAGAGCAAGCACCAAAATGCTCTCTCTATTTGAAATTCATTCGTCTATAGCCAGTATAAACTTTCATGTCATTGTGGAACGGAGGAGTTGTCCAGAGCGATTGGATTGCACTACAACTAAGTATTACGGGAATCGCAGAGGTGGGTGCACATGCAGTCATGTTTTAGTTGCACGTCGGGCGGGAAGGAGAACGGAAGTTGTCCTGAATTGCCAGTTGCGACGAAGTTGTGTCCCATTAAAAAAAATATTGGAACGATTTGGGAATTTAGATATTCGGGTTGAAAACGGAAGTAATTCATGCTACCAATTCGGTGAATGATTCGTATATATCTTTACTTTTGCTATATGGTTTATTATATTGATGATTAATTAATAAATGATTAACTAACAAACAAAAATATATGTTAACAAATAGGGACAATTATCAAGTGCTTTCAATTGCACTGTAATTATGGTGCAATCCATGCACCGTGGGCTCCACATGATTATAAATGAGAAATCTATCAAACCCATTATATTTAGAATTATTTATTTTATTAGTATACCAATTTTCATAAAATTTAACATGTGTATCGTCTTCATCTTAAATTGTGCAAAATCAATATTATAAAATAATTTAATATAAATATCAAGTTTAAAATTGGATTTTCAACAATTTAAACCGTTAAAAGTATGATTTTTATATGGATAAATGAATATATAATATTTCGTCCAATTTTAATAAGTGTGGGCCCATTTTACTATGGTGCAGTCCGTTCGCAAATGAATAGATCTTAATAAATAATTATATTAGGTACCGCTACTAAAATCTTGAATATTATTTTAAGGTTATCCGTTTATTTGCTAATTTGCATTTGGTGATGATAATATAGAAATTTGATTGTTTAACATGACAAATATTACTTCTAAAGTTTTTCATCCGCCACAAATTTCAAGTTAAGATGAATGAACAAATATTTGTTTAGGTTCTTTTTAAGTTATAATATTTAAGTTTATGACTTTGGTTATTATTTGGAGTCTCACTTTTATGTAATTAGGATAGGAATTTTATGTAACTATTCATTTTTCTATTCTCATTTTGATGGTGGATGGGAAATCTATTTCATCATTTATATTTAGTACTGTGTGTTTAATTATAAGACAAAATTTCGTCACAAAGATGTGCTTTGGCCATGTTTACTAGAAGCATATATGCATTAAAGTATATATTCATATGTGTAGATTACGAAAAATATTTAGATATATTTATGTTTGCCTTGAAGTGTAATAATAATTTATAAAATTACTTATCCATGTAATAATGATATTTTAAAAGGTCTAGTTATTTAAAAAATATAATTTTAAGATTAATACTTAGCATCAAACTGTCTTATTGCATTGATTTTATAAATTTTCAGATAGAGCCTACGTACAATAATATTAAATGGAATGTTTTTATGACAATATAAATGATGTCAAATGCAATGAATTATACGAGTATCCTATTAATCATAAAATAAATGAAGTAACCTGTAAGTGGGGTTTCGTGTAAGCAAAACTCTTTAAATTTATAATTCGGTTCTCACTTCAGCTTATTCAATATAGACTATTTTCAACATAAAGCAAAATAAATTGTGATCTGAATTTTCGGGTTTATTGGTAGATCGTCTACCCTAACTAAGTTGCAGCATTCCGAGGACAGATGCTGTTTGGAGTGTCGATTTCCGTGGCCGCACAGTCCATTATGGAATTCATGACGGATTAAGACTGTTCTGGGGCAGACAGCAGTTGGCGAGCAGAGAGGCAGCAAGCAGAAATGACCGGAGGGGGACCACAGGGCCCACGAACGGGGGAGGAACCGAACCATTGCCGTTCCTAAATCCTAATAACGTAAGTTGCATATCTGGGAAGCATGTTGCTCCGACTGCTGATTGATAGGAACGTGGGCCAATTCACTGGGCTGAGAGAGAGATTGTCAAAAATGTGCCGTCCATATGTTTACGAGAATGTCGTTTCTCCTTTTCCTCTGTAATGGTTTGGATCATTTTTTTTATTTTTATTTTTTTTATGTTGCTCCGCGATCCTATACGGCCCTCGATAAAAGGGGCCAATTGACAGGCCTGTTCAAATGATCTCAAGATCTTAAAAGTGCGTTTGTTTATATTATTTATTTACTTCTTCTTGTATGGCTACGGCATTTTTTAATCATTTATACAAAACTATATATACAAATAATATATCCATTTTAATTTAATTCTTTTTTACGCCTCATCGTTGTCTTTGTTATATAGCATCATTTTTTTCATTCTATAAATTTTTCATCAACAATTTTTACCATTACTCAAACACATCCTTGGTATTGGAATGTGCGTGGTACTGAATTTTACATCCATAACATAATTTTTACCATGTTGATTACAACTTTTTTTTTTTTTTTCATTTTCACTGCATATAATTATGTTCTCATCCAAATTTGTCCATCTCATCAAAATTTCTTTTATCCTTCAGACAGGGGACCTAAGAAATATTTTAAAAAATTTCCGTCTTTTATAAAAAAAAAATTGGATTTCACCTAAATGCAAGCATACAAAATTTTAAAATATTCAACCTTTACAGGAGGTGAGATCCAATTCCCCATAGATACTGTCATAAAAAATAAAAAGTGTTTTTTAGCAGCGCATAAATCGATCTCTTTACAGGGATTGTATTGGTGGCCAGAATATGTTTCGTAATCAGGCTTTGCCGAACATTAAACTCGGATCGTAGAATTCAGATCACACGGTTTTCTTGTGCATTAACTTACGTGTGATGGATGGCTAAAATTACACGAGATGGCGATGAAGGCATTTGGTTTGAATCAAAACAGGTATAGAAGGCCGTTCTCTTTTCAATTAGTTGCATTAGTATCTCTTTGTAGCGATGCGGCATTTAATTTCCGTATTACACGATATCTTACTGTTAGACTAGCGAGTTATAATTTGATAAATTACCACACTGGTAGAATTTTGCAGAAAAGGGAACGAGACTTTGGGAATATGGTGTTATTTCGGCAATAGGCATACGCTGACAAATTATAAGCACGAATAATAACAAAAACCAAAATGTTATCTAGGATCCATTTGTCATTGACAAAATGAAAGAATATTTCCACTTTGTCCTGCACACTTTTAATATGCTTGGCACATTAACTATCTAACTATATTGACTTTTAACTATCTAACTATATATTTTATTTTTATCATCTTTAATTATAATCATTATTCTTGTTACATCATATAACACTCACTCTTCAAAATTATATCTACGAAAATTTTGCTATTTTTTTAAAACTCCAAGCAAAGTAGCAAAAATTTTGTGGATGAATGGAGTTTTGAACTGACGGTCGGCGACGGACAGACCACACGGTTGAACGGTCCACCGCGGAGTTAAAAGGCACGAGCGTAAGCAGCTCGGTCCAGAGCGTAGTTAAGAGACGAGGGTGTGCAAGCCCAGCCCAACATCGCAGCCCGTTTTCTGTTGCAAATGAGAAGCGGCAACGCTACCGTAGTTTCGCGGGTAAAAATTCAAAATTCCAAATCTTCGAACCCGATTTCATTCTATCCCGCCCGACGACCTCCACAGCAACACTTCAAAGCATCTCTCCCATTCCAAGAATCCAATTTCCATCTCCCTCACTCAAAGAGGAGAAGAAAATCTGCAGACGAACTAACATGGCGGATTCCGCTCATTTGGAGAAGATGGGCAGAGAACTCAAATGCCCCATCTGGTAAGTAAAGAGATCGGCCATCGCGCTTATCAAATAATCCTGTTTTTTCTAGATCGTAATGTGTGCCGTTTCTGTCGAAATTCTTTACATCCGAGATCTGATTCCCTCTTTCTGGCCTTCTTCTTCTTCTCGTTCTCTCCTCTCTCTCTCTCTCTCTCTGAACTACCGTCTCCAAAATTCACTACTAGCCGCAGTTTTTCTCCTATCTTGGGAAGTAAATCCTATAATACTATATTCTACGCTCTATGCATTGTTTCCTTGCCCAGCATGTGTCTGAATCCGAAACTCGCATTAATTTGTTATGGATAACTTCCAATCGTAGATACAGTATGCAGTAGATATCAGGAAATTAACGAAGAAGTAAATCCTCAACTTCCGAAATTTTCGTTGTTTTTTCTGGGATTGCAGCTTAAGCTTACTGAATGCAGCTGTCTCACTCACATGCAATCACGTGTTCTGCAAGTATGCTGCCATTTCTTACCTCTCATTTCCTCTTGTTTTCCATGAAAAAGAGATTCCACCAGATTTTTTATTTTTATTTTTTTCAGCTTGTGCATTTCAGAATCCATGAAATCCGTCTCAAACTGTCCTGTTTGTAAAGTGCCATTCCGCCGCAGAGGTATGCCTTCTTCTCTCTACAGCTCTCCCTCTCTATCTCTTTGGGAATGAGAAGAACTGGTTGCCGAAATTCGTCGCACTCAACAAGTAAATTGCAGCGGACTGATTTTTGAGAACGAACTAATAATGCAGCAGATCTTCTGTCCGTTGCTGTCAGGAATTATTCACCTCTTGTTATTTCTCTTTTTTTCCTGTTTGTAAATTGGAGTTATGTCAGTTCTGAAAAGGGGGAACAACACCCGCTTTTGTGATTGTAGAGGTGCGAGCGGCTCCTCACATGGACAGCTTGGTAAGCATTTACAAAAGCATGGAAGCAGCTTCGGGAATCAATATCTTCGTGACCCAGGCCGCACCGTCAACTAAAAGATCAGGTATGTGATTCGCATTTTACAATGCAGAATATAGACAAGCTTCTCCAACTCCACCGTCTTAACTTGTGCGGGAAATTCTTTGTAATTATTAGCTTGGTTATAAAAAAAATACTGCTGGATGATGTACTTGGCCCACATTCTACAGAAGCAAACCATACCTTTCTTTAGTCATTGATTCTACGATCCGCCACTTGCACCTATTAGAGCATCATTAGGCGACAAGGGCCACTTTCTATTCTAAATGTTGCTCATTTCTGACAATCTGAATCATCATGCCAGATGGACAACCACAGAGTGATGTTGGAGGCATTACTTGTGAAGCAGAAAATGCTAAGCCACAGCAAAGGCAGTCAAAGAAACGTAAAGCAATGAAAGAATTGAACAAGCAAGATGAGACAATATCTAAATCTGGTCCACCTGCTAAGCCCTCATTTCCTGCCAAGAAAAGGGTGCAGGTTCCCCTGGACCCTCTATCTGAAACCCCAATGCGTCCTGAAAAGGTTTCAAAATTAAAAGATGAAGCTGCTGAGAATTTAGTTGAAAGAGGATGCAGTGAGACTGTAGCAAAGGGATCTGAGAAAGATAGTTCATTTGTACTGAAGGATAAGCCAACTTTTAATGAACAAGGAGACCCCGTGTTTAAACCATTCTTCTGGTTGAGGGAGGCTGATGATGATGCAATCGAGGATCCCAGCCAGCAGGGTGCTGGTGATCATCTCACATGTACCCCATACGATGCTCCTACTTTTAGTGATATTAAGGATTCAAATGAGGGAAGTCCCATAAAAATGACACCAACGGTAAGTAGTTATTTTCCTTTTTGTTGAAGCACTCAATTGGAATTGTATGTTCGGTCAGAGGCAACTGATCCAACCGCAATTACAAGCATGGAAAATGAGAATGGGTTCAGTGGATGATTCTTACACTTTTAAGTTCAAAATCAAATAGTGCATCAGTTAGGATACTATTTCTGTGCTCAAATGTTAAGATGATTGCGAGTTAGTTGGTTTCCTGCCTGTAGTACGCCATCTGAATGTCTTGCTCTTTCAGTCATACCTTTTAAAATTTTATACTTGGGATACTTATCTTTCTATGTATCTTGTACTAGGTGGAAGTCAACTGTGAATCCAAAGCTGGAGATATTATTGACAGTGAGATGTTTGAATGGACACAGCGAGCTTGCTCTCCTGAACTCTGTGCCGCACCTGCTAAAAAGAAGGTATCATTATGCACTGCGATTAAACATAACCCTAATCGGATGTCATTAATATTAAATATTCCTTGGTATTGTATCAATAAAATGGCTCATAGTTTAGTAGTCCAGACTATGGATGTGATGTTCTACCGTATGGATGGACAATATTCATAAATATCATAGCTTTTGCAAATACAAGGATCAGAACTTTTATTTATTTATTTATTTATTGTGTCTTGCATATAGGCTGTTATTGCAGTTTTTGATCCTGTTCATTTGGGAAACATCTATTAGGCAGCCAGAATTTTACACTTTTGGAATACTTTATCGGCAAATTCTATCAATTATTGATTCAACAGTTCAATGCTTTGGAGGAGACAAAACTGAACTTCTATACATACTCATGGTGAAGGATAATTCCTTTTCAATATGCATCATTTATTTTCTAGCTCCCGCATCCATTAGTGTGTTTCCTCATCTTGAACTTAGTCTAATGATTGACATTACATGAAATCCAGGCTGCAGAGAAATGTGAACTGCATGGAATTCACGAGGATAACAAAGTTGCCACAGAGATTGATATTACATGCGCAGATAGCCCAAATGCTGAGCATGGAAAGACAGACATGGATAGGGAAATGCTGATGGTAACATTCCAGAAAGAGAAAAGCAGAAAGGCTAAATCTTCTAGAACGAAAACCTCCAGGAAGAGGAAAAAGCCTTTTGGAAAAGTCAAACCAAAAGATGTAGCAGCATCAAGAATTAAGGCTGCTAGTGCTCCTGCTGTAGCCCTTGGAGAAGTTCCAACTGGCTGTGGAGGAAAACCTGGGAATTTAAATCAAGAGAATGAGAATACTAAAAACGTTAATACTCAAAATAAAGGTAGAGAATATGGCAAGGATAGCAAAAAACTCAGCCACCGTCATAAGAGAAAGTATGCAACCAGCCAAGCCAATGAAACTGCTGCATGCGAAGTACTTGAGGCTTGTAAAGAGTCTTGTAAAGGAAGCATGAAAGAAATAAGGCAAGCTACTACAGGCTGTCAAATTGATAATGGCAAGACCCTCCATGTGGGAGCCAGATCCATGAAGAAGTGTGCACAACGATCAACAAAACAAAATTTTAGTACCACACCTGAAGTACTTAAGGATGTTTCTGGTAATCATCTCGAACAAAAACAAAATCAAAATCATGATAATATGATAACAGCTTTGTCTCTTTCATCAAACTGCGAGAATGGTGATGGCAAACCTCCAGATATGGTGAAGAAAACCAGGAAGAAGGTCAAGAAGGTTGATGCTATAATTGAAATTGACCATGATCGCAAACCTGAAGAGGAGGAGAGGGAGGGTTCCACCCTTGAAGTCAACAAGAGAGACAAGATCAATGTCGGTAACAAAAATGAAATTGAAAACCATAGCATTAAAAAACATCAAGGCAATAAGATTGAGGATGGCAACAAAACAAATGTCAAAGCTCTTTCTGAAGGCAAAGTCAATGTACTGAAGAAGTGCAAAAGCATTAGCAGTCAAGTTTGTTGTGCTTTCTGCCAATCTTCTAGTGACTCAGAGGTAATGTTATTGATGCTAGCTCATTGTTTTTAATTTAATATTTTTGCTTTATGAAGGTTAATCTTCAATGTGGACTATAGGTTTCTGGCAACATGGCACACTATTTCAAGGGCAAGCTGGTAGCTGCAGATTACAATGGAGGATCCCATGTCATACATTCACATAAAAATTGTGCTGAATGGTTTGTATTCCTGGCAAATGTCAAGATTATTCTTATATTGAGAGCATTTAAAGTGACATGGATCCTATATTAAGTCTGTTTAAATATACTCATTATATAGGAAGCTATGAATTTTCATTATGCAACGCATTTCTTTATGTGCAGGGCTCCTAATGTGTTCTTCGAAGATGACACTGCATTCAATCTTGAAGCAGAATTAACTAGGAGCAGAAGGATTAAATGCTCCTGCTGTGGAATCAAAGGGGCTGCACTTGGTTGCTATGAGAAGAGCTGTCGCCGGAGCTTTCATGTTCCTTGTGCAAAATCAACACCAGAATGTCGATGGGATGAGGTAAGTGATCTAGATATTGGTTTCAACTCAAGATTTAACCAGTCAGATATACCATATTTCCAGTTTGAGTGAGTGATCACACTGCATTTTCTGTACAGGAAAACTTTGTGATGCTATGTCCGCTTCATGCATCATTGAAATTGCCTAATGAGACTGGAACTCAAAAGGAAAGAAAAAAGAGGTCTGAATCGTACCTACTTTGATTTTAATGGTTTGCAACATAAGTAGCATTATGTGATATTCAAGCTTTTTTTTTTTAAAAAAAAAAAAAAAAAAAATTTAAACTCAGTGTTACAAATGTAGACTGCCTACTGATTTTTGGTCAGCAAACCAGTTCATATCCTTGTACCTATCTAGCACTTTAGAAATCATGCGTAATTGCAGTTTATTGGTCTATATGACTAATATGTTCTCTATAGATAGATACATGTGTGTGCATGCATGCGTGTGTTTTTGTGTATTCCGTGTTGGTGACAACGGTGAAATTTTCAGAGAATCTCAAACAAATGTGGTTATGAGCCAAAGTTTGAAAACAAGTAGGCTGGGGAAATGGCCTTCTGGCTCAGGTAGCAAATGGGTTATTTGCTGCTCGGCACTTTCAGCTGGAGAGAAGGTATAAGTTATCTTTTCAATAAGAATGATTGACAGGATACAAATGATTCAAACCCGAATTTTGCTAACTAGATCAATGGAACTGCAGGAAATGGTTTTGAAGTTTGCAAAGTTGGCAGGTGCCTCTGTCTCTAAGACATGGAGCTCTGCAGTCACCCATGTTATTGCTTCAACAGATGAAAATGGAGCATGCAAAAGAACAATCAAATTTTTAATGGGGATCTTGGAAGGAAAATGGATATTGTCGATTGACTGTAAGTAGAAAATGGTTCTTTGCTGACCAATTGATATATTATAGTAGCAAGCTGTTGCTGCCTTCAAATAAGGTGCTGCCTGCACGAGCAATCTGTCACATGCAGCCTAAAGGTGATGTGGACCAGGCGGAAATCAGCTGAGCTGGTCGACCATGTGGACAATAAAATAGATACATTAACCATCTTCAGTTGTTTTTGCTTGTTCCTTCCTGATGGCTGCAATTGCTTGACTTTGGATTGTGACAGACTGTCAATGTTTGTCTTCCTGAAGATCCAATAACGAGCATCCTTTCTCAAATCCTAGTAGTCTGTACAATGACCTCGAGGCTTATTTATGTTGTCTTTTCTGACCGTAAGCCAAACTTCTTTTTCTTGTCCCACAGGGATTAAAGTCTGCATGACAGAGATGGAACCTGTAAATGAAGAAAAATATGAGATAAGAATGGATGTCCATGGAGTCAAGGATGGCGCTAAACGTGGAAGGCAACGAGTTGTGAACGAGGTTTGTCCTCTTTTTTTGTTTTTATGCTTTACCCAATGCTTTGGAAAGGCCAAACGAGCCGCGCTCGTTTGGTCGACGGACGAGGAACGAGAATTTCGTTCCCACCCGTCGCGTGTTCGAATCCCGCGTGGGATTTCGAACCAAACATTCACGTGGAGGCATGTGTAGGTCCTCTTTGTTCGGTTGGGAGCTGGTGGTCTCCCCATTTGATATTTGAGAGCTTGTTGTCTCTTTTTGAAAATATTGTTAGAATTGTCTCAGAACTTTGAATGTGATATGAGTTGAGATAGGTTGTAAAATATACTCCAATAAAAAAAAAAATGCTTTGGAAAGAGTCTTCGACTTTATAGTGTAAAACACCAGCAGCGTGGCTGTTATGCACTGCAACTGTGAAAAGTTGATAAGCAATTGTTGTTCTGTGTCATATGTACAGCCGGCTCATAAGATAGCAGTTTCCATTTCTGTAATGGCTTGTGAAAAATCTATAAACTGTCAGTACATGATATGCAGCAGTTTCTAATTTAGGTAACAGCTGTCATGGTCATTCACACAGGCTACCATGCACTGTCATTGCATATTGGATATTAAAGTCACCTATAGAGAGATGGTTCGTGATTCGTAAGAGTTATCCAGCACAGCCAGTAATCCTTTAGCGATTTGAAAATCGTGTGCTTTCTAGTTCTACGGGAACCAATATCGAATGAGCCAACCGGAGTGATATTTTTATTGTGCCGTCTGAATATGGAACAGGATACAGAGAAACTCTTGTGGTACGAGTAGTTTCAAGTCCAGAAATCACAAACATTTGCAGGGTCCTAAATCAAATTGGATTTAATTTCTTTAACTATGAATTGATGTTTACTGAAGCTAGTTTTCCTTTCCTTCCGCGTACAGGAGCCAAAGCTTTTCAGTTCGTTTGAATTCTATTTCAACGGAGAATTCGCGCAATCCTACAAAGGCCATTTGCAAGATCTTGTTGCTGCAGGAGGAGGAATAATTCTGCAGAGGAAACCAATTTCAAGAGGTCAACAAAGGTTGGTGAACGAGTCCACTTCGTCGACAACATTAATCGTCTACAGCCTCGAGCCCCCCGAAAAGTGTGATTCCAGCAATAGTGATATGGCTATTAGCTGCAGGAGGGCTGAAGCTCACGCTCTTGCCAACGTGGTAAGAGCAAAGGTGGTAGGCCATTCATGGATCTTGGACTCCATCGCTGCCAGCAAACTACAGAGACTTGACTGAAGAAGCTTTAAATAGTAATGGAATATCTGCACAGTGCGTTTTTGTGTTCATGCTGTATTTACGCAAAGGTAGTAAGCGTGTTGGATCAGGTCTCGTGTGTGTTTTTTATTTAAAACTTTCCGCTATCTATAAATATTCTATTTTTTCATATTTTTTCATATTTTTTTATATAATTATTTTACTTTTTGGTCATTTTTATACAATTATCTATACAACAAATCTATTTATTTTAACTTAATTTTTTTTACTTCTTATTATTATTCTTAGTATGTTATATCATTTTATTTCATTTTGATAACTTCTAAGTAAAAACTTTTTGTACAAAAATTTTAACATTTCTGAAGCACACCCCTTGAACAAGCTCATTGAGATTTGCTTATGGGGAATGATTAATGACGAGGAGAGGATGAGGACGATGCATCCAGGGTCATTATGCGATTTTAACTCATTTGGTGCCTACATTGCTAATCTGCGTTTGGTGCATTAAAATGAGTCACGGTGATAGGGGAACGTAAGCAAAAAGAAGAGCGCAAAATTACTTACTTTTTGGGGCATTTATATATGAGCTAAAAATTTTGACTTTTTAGATATATATACAATATTATAGTTTTTAAATTTTCAAAAATGAATGAAAGGCCAGAGTTTCATCCGTCAAAAAATGGCTCATGTAAGCGTAACTGGATCAGGGCCCTTCTAAGCAATCTACATTTACAGTCACCTAGAGTTCAAATTACGCGTTGTGAACAGGCCCAAAATATGGCAGCAGTGGGAACTTCGCGCCCACTGATAGCTATGTCATGCCTTGTTTCCATCCGCAACATCAGAACGACAGAGGTGTCACCAAAAGCAGTACACGAGCAGGAAAAACATATTAAAACAGCATATACAATACTTTCACAATAGCACAGAAACTCAGTGAGGGGCTTGTGCTGATCCTAGACCACAATCAATAATATACCGTGCCGGACCCATAACACTTCCATCACTGAACTCCAAAATTGGCATTGAATATTACAATGCTACAGAAGAAACTCAAAAAAAAAAAAAAAAAGGAAAAAGAAAAGGAAAAGACTACTTGTTGGATCGCATGCTGTCATCTAAAGTTGCAGCAATGTGCATGGCCTCTTGCTAAATTGTCCCACAAACAAATCATCTGTCGGGGAGACTGGTAGTGGGCAGTGTAATAGTCCTCCATGCAACCATACTGACAAAATTTCCAGTTGTGAGAATACTGAACACTGTTGGTGCTGTTAAATTGCTCCACCCACATTCCCATACTTACGTCCTCCATCTTGAACAGCTGTAATATTATCATATTGGTATTTAAGAGATCTGGAAAACATCATGGAAGTTGCAACAGAAGCAAGGCACACTGACAACAGCCGCTCATCAGGTGGCACCTTGACAGTTGCCCAAGAAGCCAAAGTAGCTTTGGTCTTGAGCTAGACCGGGCCATAACAACAAGTGATGGACAGAGTAGGCAAGGGCTACATGCAGTAACTACAAAGAAGCAAGCTACAAGCCCACTATATTTGCAGCCTTTAAGAACTGTGGATGCTCCTGATGAGATAGCTGCCAGTCTACTACAACAAGAGTGGAAAAAGCAATTGGTTTCTTTTTGTAATCCTACCCTTATACTTTGGTTGGCATGTTGAGAGACAATAAATCTTGAGATATCACTAGAAATAATGTATCCAGGTCCATTGGCGTAAGGTGGATAAATCTCTTCAGGCCATTCCTGTTTCAAAACATGGAAGATAATTCACAGTAGTATATGATTACTTGTCATAATAGAGGAATACAAACTTCCATTAGATTGTTCAAGCAACCTAGTGCACAGTTGTAATTCTTTCTTGATATTTGCCCAAACCATTCTCCATCGCTGGGCTAAGAATTGAAGACACTCTTTTGAGCATTGCCAGTGAAGAGAAGGTCAATGCATGAAAAATTCATGTTGATTTCCAGTATCCATTACAAAATCTTACCTCATATGTGACTGCCCATTTTCCATTTCTTAGTGGCCGGTGCAAGAGGTTAAGATTACCCATATAAAGCGATTTCTTAGGAGAGATGCTCCTTATTTCTTTGAGCACTGTCTCCACTCTAATGAATGTGTCATCATCACATTTCATAATATATGCGGCACTCAAGTTCTGAACCTGCAGAAGATATGGCCCAGCAAGTTATGCTATAACATGTAGAACAAAGAGCTGCTACGGCTACTGATGGATTAGGGCATCCCTAACCTTCATGCACATCCAATTATCAAGGCTAATGGTTAAGCGAGGCCAGTGTCTGCCACAAGGCTTGAGATTATTTTCTTCTAAATGTTTCTACTCAGGATCTCAAGCCTCACATTGGTGGAAACCTCTTGCAAGCCCCTTCTATGTTAGTAAGGGGCGTCAGCAATTTGAATGTGAGCAAAAGCTGGCATACTTGGTTGCATATGCCAAACCTCCAATCCCATAGACATTTGGAAGCAGACACCCCAGGTGCTGTGTACACACACAATAGCAAAAACAGGAATGCTTAAGCAGGCCCTGCATCTTTCTGAATGTAAAAAACATATCCACAAAACAGCAGATACAGTGCTTGTGCATGAGAGGGAGTGAGAAAGAGGGAGAGCCCACCCCGTACTTGCAGATGGCAATGGTTTTGAGAACCACAAGCTCGTAACGGTCCATGAATGGCAAAATCACAATATCGCCAAAGTAATCTGCTTCCTTCTTCAACATTGCATTGACCTCCTTCCTAGGATTCTACATGTCAATCTTAAGAATAAGTAAAATTTCAGATCAAAGAGAGAAAATAAATGAAAAGACATTTATAAGAACATGAAAATGAAAGTGATGCATTGCAGCAGCTCAAAAAAAAAATAAAATAAAATAATCGTTTATTAATTTTTATCAAAAGGAGACTAAAAGCTTTTGAACAGAGAAGAAAGAGCATGTCTAATAATTGGCACCAACCTGTTTTCCATTTTGGTTATGAATTGATTGCAAACTGAAATTCTATACTTTATGTTTGATATGGTGTGGTGCAAGTGTCAAGTAATGGTGACAGAGTTTTCTGACGTTCTCCCACCACTTCATCCACACCTTAAAATGTGGTTAGACATCTAAACTAACTAACAATTCTGTTTTTCCTCATCACATATATCTTCAATCTTTTTTTCTTTTTTGTATTTTCACATAAAAAATCTACCTATTTTGTCTTGGCACTTTATTTCTAATCATTATTCTCTATCACATCACATCATTCTCTCACTTTTCCAAATTCCTTTCTTTCCACCTCTTTTTTGGCATTCTGAAAAGCAAAGCATAGGTTGACCATTTGATAAAAATGATATAATGGGATTCATTATGCTAACCCCATTTAGTTGGAAATAGCTAATGCTGATGATAATGACAACGCATTCACTGGCAAGCACACACTGAAACGATGCATGCAGGGTCAAACATTGACAATTCATTGTTTCGAAATCATTTCATAATATGAAAAAATAGCAATATGACATTAACATATCACAGTCATTCATCTATGTACATAATAATAATTACTAAATCTAGAAACAAGCACTAGATGATGACCATAGTTTGTTGCAACACCTGGAAGTGTACTGTTCGACTCGAAGTAAAATCAGTTATGATTTTTAATTTCACGCAACAACCAGTGAGGTCTCATTTTCCACATGGTCCCATTTCAAGTTAGCCTGTAATGATCTCTAGTTGAAAATGGAAACCATCCAAGAAATGGGCGATGCATGACTTGTAGGGTATTCATGGTTCAATAGATTGGCTAATGGACTCAGATTGAGCTTTACACTTAAGACATCACATTGGAATGTCCACATATTTCCAAATACTGCAGATAAACCGGACACATTTCTCAAAAGGCAATCAGATCTCTGTGTTGGGAAATCATATATTGAACTATTTTAGGCTTACTGAAAGCTAACTACGGGAAAAACAGGAGATATATTAAGAAATAAGTAATCAAGGCCAAACTAATTTGAACCAAACAAAACACTTTTAGGACCGAGAAAACATCGAGATGGACACAAATGAGTGTATTCCCAAATTAAAGTGATATGCCTATGTCAAAAAAAAAAAAAAAAACAACAAATCTGTTCAGATACTGGGAGAAAGAAAAGGTTTCCTTCCCCATTTTTGACGTGAAAGAACGTTCAATTACCTCACTTGTCTCCAATTATTCTTTTCCCATAACATTATCTTCACTTGTAGTGATCGCTTAAACTTTTCTCAATAACCAACCCTATATATTTTGTCTTTCCTTACTTTAGGCTGACATGATTTCTTTTTGTGTTCTTTCTCCACTCCAAATTCTACATTTTCCACCTATTTTCTCTCCCTTTCCAAGTATTCAAATAGAGAATCACAAAAGATTATATATACATATTATATAAATAGAATAGCAAAATGCTTACCAGTGCAATGAAGAATCGAGCCACAACCTCAGCTGACTTGATGGGAGCGGATTGCATCCAGGTTTTCCTAATTGCCATTCTTTCTGCAAAGTGATTCGTAGCAGAAAGAATTCCAATAAAAAGTTCAACTTCATTCCCTGGCAAAGGATTAGTCTTCCATTCTTCTTTCATTTCTAAGACTTGCTGGGTTGAGAAACTTCTGTGAGAGATAGGAAGAGAAGTGGCATATATTGAATGGACATCTAAATTTCCATTAACTGCTAACCCTGTTGCATCTTCAAGGGCAAATCCCTGATAAAACATAGGGAAATGAATCAGCCCACCTCACCAGAAATACAGAGTGGAAGATAATGAATTAGTTTGCAACATACCGTCCGATAAGCAAATGACGTCATGTGGCGACCCCCGACATGAATGTGGTATCCTTCCACCCCAGCACGTATTGTTAGGACAAAAAGCCTACCCTCCACAAAAGGGAATGGCCATGTCATTTCTGGCTTCTTTGCACGTCCTATGAACCTTCTCAACCATGATGTTGTCCTGGACTCTTTTAAATCTACAATATCATCACGTATCCATTTCTCACATTTGCCAAAACCATCGACTGCAAATAAGAAATTTTTGTCTCAGACAGAACATATTATGTAATATGATACAAAAAAGATAAAGCATGACCAATACTTTCTAAAAATGAACTAGAGCCTGGTTCCATAACATGACCAGCTCAAGCATCATCCAGCGACAAAGAATTGAAGTTTTTTTTTTTTTTTTAAATAAAGAAAGTTGACAGACACGTTATGAACTAACTAGTAGTTGACATTTAATTGAGAAGCTATATGAATTTTTTTTTCTATAGGTACAAATAAAACCAACCTTTTTTGTGTGTGTGGGTTTTTTTTTGCTCTTCATTTTTTATTACTAATTGTAACATTAACCACTAAAAAAGCCAAAAGACATTATATGAACCATAGAGCAAGCATGGCTTGCCTGTGTCATCATCATCCTTGGAAGGCATTCCATTGCATCTTTGAGCTATTCCCCACTGCATCCTATAACATGTGTTATGCTCGATTACAGGCAGCTGGCTCCAATCTCCCTTCAAACGGGGATTCAAATGAAGAATTCTAGGTGGATCTTCACCGTCCACAGCCTTCAGTCCCTGCAACTCAACTTGAAATTGAGAAACTTGAACTACACCATCTCCCTGTCGTAGTGTCAAAAGCTGAGGCACATATTCTCTACGGGCAAAATGCGGTGTCGCAATCACTGTTATTGACGAACCTGCTGCAAGCCCACAAGGGAGAAACATTATATGATCTGCCTTTGCCAGTTCTGCCCCACTCATTGACACAGAAGAAGGGCAGGCTTCAGCCTTGGCTTCAAGCAGGGCTGTCTGGTTTATCTCCTGAAATTCTGAGTTCTCCACCTCTTCCCATGCCCTCAACCCTAATGTCCATGATTCATTTGCCATCTTGTCAAATTCAGAGACACCAATTGTCAGGTTCCTCCCTATAACCATACCCTTTGTTATTCGCCCATAATTGTGATGAAGGGGCCCAACCTGTTCCTCTTGAATCATCGGTTGGGCATTCTGATTCCTGCTTTCTTGATCCAATCTGCGATGGACGTTGTCCCTGTATACAGCATCAGACAAGCGTTTAGACTGCTCTAGAACATCCTCATTTCCCCCAATGGATCCATCAATGCCAACAAAGCTGTCATCCCCACTCAGCATCGCAGCTATCTGAAGAAACTGAGGGAACTTTAAAGTGATGAAAACAAGGTATAAAGCAGCTGTGCCAAACAGAATGTGGTACAATCTCAACCTCCGCCCGCTCTGGGCATCATTCTTCAGCCTCTTCATCACCTGAAAACTGTAGAAGAACCCTAATTCCAGACTGGAGCTCGAAATCCCTCTGGCCCGAATTCTGTGAGCGGCATTTCAATTGCAGCCGAAATCAGAAGAAACGAAGGAAAATGCACGAAGACCCATTGAAAATCTACCGAAAACCATGACAGATTCAATCAACAGCAACATCCAACGGATCCTGGTCACAAAATCCATCCAGGGCAAATCCAGCCACATCAAATTTCAGCCGAATCCACGTCAAAAGGGCAATGAAATGAGCCACAGAACATCAAATAGATCTTGCCTGCCTACACAATAAAATAGATAGAAATAACGAATTCAAATGAGAACCAAAAAAAAAAAAAAAAACATGGATACACTGATTCAAGAAGAAAATCGAAGGAACGACAAAAATATGGAAACGAAATCTTATAAGGAACATCGAACCCAAGAGATTTCTAGAACCTGTGTACATCTTCTAAGAGTTCCACGGAACTGCTTTGAAATGAAGCGTCATTTCCCGAAGACAATCCTCCTTTTTCGAAAACGATAAGGAAGTCCAAACCCTAGGTTTCCATGCGAAAGAGGCCGAGAGAACCGGAGATGAAAATGAGGAGCGCCTGCCTCGGCTTTTGCAGGGAAGAAGAAGAGAGTTCTTCGCGGGCGTTGGCGCTGCTGGAGAGGAGAGGAGGGGCATTCCAGGATCCCAAGGTGAATAAAGCTAACTAAAAGAAACCTCCGCGCTTAAATTTCAATGTGTACATCGCGGCGTAGATTCCAATTTTTGTCATCTTGTACGGGGTAAAATTTTACATTTTCTAGAAATTGAGAAAATTAAAGCAATAAAATTAAAACCTTAAATCCTTAACAATAAAATCCATAACGGGCTTTCTAACTGCTGGTTCGGATCTTGTAATTTCAGTCTGGATGACTCGTTTGTGATTCTAAGACCACCTCTTCCAGTTTTCTTTGCGCAAGTCGACATGAGATTTGCGTTATCGCGTCTCCACGCGCCAAATATTCTCATGCTGTTTGTTGGCTCGAACTCGATCTGTCATTATCAGTCACGTCACGTTCCGTTCATTTTTCTCCGCCGTCCGTGGATTTGCACCGCATCTTATTAACCTCGGTTGGATGTTTTTACTAGGGTAAAAACATGAATAGTGTTTCTCTTTGGATGTGGATTATAACATGCTTTGACTATGATGAAGCACAACAATATGTAATATTGGATAATCTCAATATAACATATAAGATAAGTATTAAATGACATATTATTGTTGACATTAATGCTGTGCAACAATGTAATATTAAACATTAGGTTATATAGTTAGGATGTTTATGGTAACACATAATAAAAGTATTGAATGAGATATTGAGTAGTGTAGCCCGCTACTTAATATACACGACTATCGCATGGGAACTTTGTTAATGCTATTTTAATCCGCATTCTCTCCATGCACCCTGTTCCCTAACACCACTCATCTCATGGAGGAGTGGCACGAAGGAGAGAACCCCCATTGGCATTCAAAGTGTATTCTGTTCACAAGCATTCTAGGATACATCATTGTGGGCATCCACATCACTACTGAATATGTTCCCCATTTACAATTGTAAAGTCAGCCAAACAGTATGTCACACGATTACCATCTCTCAACACATGTTTAAATGAAGTCGATTCCAACTTTTTAGCTCAAGATAGGATTGTTAGAAAACCTTATTGATTCATAATCATCCAAGTATTTTTCATACTACATATTAAAGAAAAATAAATTATAAGCGAAAATATACCTGAATCTATTGGAACAGCTGTTTTCGAATTTTGAAATTTTAAGTTGTCCAGGTTAGTGTCTTAGAGTTTTCTAAAGAAGACGGCTTCCTATTTTCTAATGATATGATGTTAGAAATAAACCCTCATGCACAATCAGAAGATCACAACTGTTTATATAGAATGCTTATTTTTTATTTATAATTTAGTCTATTATAAAAATAGAAACTAGAAATTAAGCTCTATTAGATGATTTAAATCCATAAACTTTATAAGATCACTTTAAAATCGAGTCACTCTTTATAATATCATATATATAATTATTACATATATGAGTATCCAAAATTCAACAATCTCCCACTTAAACTATATCTATATATCATCTTATTCAAAATGAGAGAATCACTCTCAAGCTCTATCTGCATCTGCTGGAGTTCAATTCCCCAAGTAATTTCCAACAGAAGGGCACTCATTTCCATCTGAAGAGTGTCCACCGCCTCCCTGCATTTTCAGATCTCTGCAGCTATGAATCTTCCCCACTGATCTCTCGGCCCCGTACCAAAGCCCATGCAATCCCCACACTGTCTTGCCTGCCATCCACATTGATTTTGACTCTGCCTCGGCTTGGTCTGGTCCACCTTGCGTCAGTTGACTCAGTTCCCCATCTTGGATGCTAGAGCCAAATAGAAGGTTTGCATGCCTGCAGTGATCCCATTAGTCCTTCCACCAATCCACCACTTTGGCGAACTCTGGCTGCGTTTCCTTCTTTGAATAACTGATTTCGCATGTACCAGTCTCCAACTCAGCACCAAATACATCCCAAGAATTTCCAATTTCTTTGTTTTCACCAAATGCTGGAAGATGCATTTTACAGTTAGTCTTAGATCCCCCACTGAAACATTGCTCACAACCCTTCTTCTCACCCCTCAGTTTTCTCACGGTTCGCAAAAAGATGACAGCAGTCTTCCGCTGCATTCAGACAAAAAGTGCATAGATTTTCCACGCAATACTTCTATTGAGATTTGATTTTGTGGGGAGAACATCTTTATACATTCGCTAGCCAATCACCCGGATCTTTCTTACTTGGCGGTTTTATCTCCCAGATAGCCCTGAATACTGCACTGTCAGTCACCCCATCTGAGCTCCCACTGGCAAGTTGGATCACACACTCGGTATTAGATTGCCACTTGATCATCCTACAGGCTGGGTGTGTGGATGGTGTCTTGAGGTTATTAGAGACAGAATGACGATGGTCGGATCGAAAGAGAATAGAGTGCATCATGTGTAGTTGGAAGTTGGAAGAGTCATGGTAGGCAGCTATAGTTTTGATCGAGCTAACAGGGCCTTGCGGATCCATGCAAACAGAATTGGGATGGGTGGCGTCTTTTGCCTAGTCCCATTTAGTAATTGTTCAAGCATGATGGGCAACGAGTCAGTCGACTGCACCACTTTTTTCCTTTCTTCCCCGGAAGCTATCTTTTTCCTGACAGTATTTGAAGAAATTTCACCCCATCTTGTAATGCCTAGGGTCGTTTGCAACCCCACCCAGGTGCCATGTGATGAATAGATTTGCTTTGGAAACTGAATTTTTACATTGCTTGATTTGACATATAATTACAATTGTTATCTTACCTTTTTTTTGTTATGACTTACATTTTTCAATTAATCTGCTATTATTATTCTAACTTTATTCAGTTTATGACTAAACATTATTCTTTATCTTACTAATATATTTCTTTATTCAATTTCTGACTAAACATTATTCTTTAACTTACTAATATATTTCTTTATTCAATTACAATTCCATGGTGATAAAGGAAAGTGAGGGGTAATACGTGAATTCGCTCCATGCATGACATTGGATGTTAGTTTAACTGTTTTCGAATTTATTGTTTGATGACATGGGTGCTGCGGTTGCTATACTCACTGGATCTGCCCAAGAATTAATCACCGCCCAGCACGTCGAATTTAGATACGAGAGGTTTAAATCTAGTATCTCATGCATGCACTACCCAAAATGATGCTCTTACAGCTTATACCCATCCCTTTCCAATATTGCTCATGAAGTTACAAATTCAAGCGTATTAAAATCAAAATCAGCAAGTTTGCTCATGAAGTTACAAATTCAAGCGTATTAAAATCAAAATCAGCAAGTTTGACTCTCGTCGCAACAAACCGTGTATTAAAATCTCTTGGTACAGTAGCGAACACCTGGTGGCCTAGATTTGTCCTAAGCATGCAAAATGAATCCAAGTATCTGGCCCACATTCGTGTTGAGCACTGTTCTTGGAAGTCTTGAAAACAATGATCCAGCCAGCTACCAAGATACAACTTCGTTTTTTCTTCCCCTGAGGGCTTGATTGTCTAGCAACTCTTTCCATTGTCACTAGTCAGTAATTGGAAGTCTGGATGCCATCTGGAACCTGCTACTCCTCTTCACCAAAATCCAGAAGGAAATCGGTTAAGTTCTCTGAATCTTCTACAGCATCTTTCAGTGTCATTGGCTCGTCCTTCTTCTTCTTCTTCTTCTTCTTGTCCTGGGAAAGAATGCCCAACCAAGCACCAAACAGAATTGCAAACTTCAGCAATGCCATAAACACACGCATATAGTGCTTCAGGCGTGAAGATTAACCATCCAAAGATCCTAAGTTCAAATTTTCTCAGAAACTAGAAATATATTTGAAATGACTACTGCAAATATGCAAGGATTGATCTCCCATACTAAAGACAACAGGCTCAAGCCTGCCAACCAAATGAGTCATGTCAGCTAGCTGGACTATGAGTATGAAGCAATTTGGGAGCGGTTCCTCATCTAGAACACCAGGACAATGTCAATTAATTCTTCTGAACTGAAAGTTCGCAACTTGCTTCCAGACATTGTTCACAAGTGCAAACTTTTATTTTTATTTTTATTTTTATTTTTATTTTTTTTACACTAGTACAAGGCACGCACAAAATTCCAAATTGGCAAGAAAGCACCTTTTGCTTGCTAAGCTGAGGGTTGGTCTTCAGAACACTCCAGTTGCGTGTAATTTTCTCCTCACCTTCATCATCTCCTTCCATATCGCTATCCTCCCCTTCATCCTATTGCATATGAATGCATTCAGTAGTAAAACAAGGATATACAAGAGCAAATATTTTATCCACACCAGTTTCACCCCTACACATGGAAAAAAATAAAAAAATAAAAAAAATCCAAGCTTGTAGGAAATCCATGTTCCGCATCATAACCCCTGCAATATCATCTGGCCAAAGGATCAAGCCTCAGACCAACGTAAAGGTCATAGTTGCATGAGAACAACAAGAGCTGCAGAGAAATACGCACTTTGGCCCATCGTTCTCGAATTCCACAATCTCTGCTAAAAATTCTGTTCATGAAACCTTTAGCCAGATACTTCATTATTGTATCTCACACAACCTCAGTCTAGGTTGCATGCTGGGGTGCAGTTAGAGGCAGCAGGCTTCCCACTTAGGAATACAGACAGAACAAGAGGCACAAGTTAAACAAAATAGGAACTGCAAAACTTCTTAAGATAGCTGCATGCGTGTTGACTTACCTCATTTTCTCCGATGTCTACTGCTTGTGCCATGGCTTCATCCATATCTGTCATCTGCTTTTGGTGGTTTCGAAAGAAATAAAATCAATTAGTAAGAAGATAAAATGGATCCTGAGCAGAAGAAAATTATATCCCTCACATTACACAATGGACAATTGTTGATCCAGATATTGTCATCTTAACTAAGCTGTTTTTATGGTGAGTTCCGCCAGGGGATGAACCATGCCTCACAGATCCCAGACTTTTCATCATTTTGCCATCCAAAGGAACTCAACAGCAAGCAAAGAAACTTTCAAGTTTCATAACTCTCACAGGAGGTAACTGAAACAACCTAGAGACTTTGCTGAAGGCAGGAGTAGGACAGGGTTTGCCAACCAACAGGCCCCAACAGCAAAACCTGGGGTTAGGGTGCAGCTGAGGTTAAGGCACCCAGCAAAACCTACAACAGGTATAAATTACTCTCCCTTGGAACATTTCATCCAGCACAAGACAAGAAGTGAGAATATGTTCCACTTTTCCAAGCATGTGTTTTGTTTCTTACCTCAACTTCTCCTGTCTTTTCTCTAGCTAAAATCTGCTCAAGTTCTTCCCTTGATATTATTTTTCCATGCTGAAAAAAGCAAATTGCGTAAGTAGGAAAACTCAACCTAAAAAAGATCCAATGCTCAAACATAAAACAGATTAAAAAGTAATCCACATGGTGGAAGTCTTTCAATGTCCTTGATCAAGTTTACCAAAATGACTTAGCAGTCCTCGTCATTGTGGTAGGCAGGAGACAAAAATGCGAGTCTGTTACAAAAAATTTCATAACCCCCAACCTACATACACAAACAATCTCAGATTTTGTCAAGCTATGATCCTGCTAACACAGGATAGCAGGAACACATGTTAGTCCAAGCACATGTGAGCACATGTGTATGCGTGCGTGCGTCTCTGTGTGTGTGTGTGTGCATGTATTCATGAAACTATAGGCCCTGGTGTATTTAATTCACATATCAAAATTTACAATTTTTGAATGTGTATATATTTGTCCCCTAAATTTCAAAAATCAATAGTTTTGAGGAGAAAGATGTTTGCCCCCCACCCCCCCAAAAAAAAAATTGATTTTTTAAAATTAAAAATAATATATACATAAAATTTCAAATTTTTGGTAGGCAAAATAATACACTCGGGCCCATAGTTTCATACAAATTTTTTTTTTTCAAAAAATACCTATGTGCCCATCGTAATAGGAGTTCTCGTTAGCCCAACCAAACAAGACCATAGCCCTAAAAAGTAATCCACATGGTGGCAGTCTTTCAATGTCCCTTTCGGATGGGGCAGTTTTGATCAACTTTACAAAAATGACTTAGCCGTCCTCATCATTGTGAGACAAACAGGACTACATGACCCCTCACCTACTTCTGCAACAATCTGAGATGTTGTTGGGAAACCAAACACCTTAAGTTTCATAACTAAAACCTAATCCCTTCAAAGGTATCATCAGGTCAGTTTTGAAAAGCAACAGATTATGCTTGCCTAACAGTCAGGACTGAAGAGCCTTGACAGAAAAACTTTATGGGAACAAACCAAATGGAAACCTTCCTTCACTACAAATATAAAATTTCCTTCCCCATTATGAAGATAGACAAATGATCTTCTACTAGCATCATTTCACCACTGATCATTTAACACTAAGACCATGTAAAAGACAAGGATTTTGAAGCCTACTGCCATTGTTGTCAACTACCAACCTCCATAAGATAAGCCAGTATGTCAGGAGTTGGTTCATGAAAATTTGGACCTCTGTAGTCGATCACTTCATTCGGATCTTGAATGTAATTAATAGTTGGATAAACTGGATCTCCCCCCCATACTGAAAAAACATCAAATAAGACATTTAATGATAATTCACAACAACTACTCTTTTAGCTTTTAGTGGTGTTTGAAATCTCTTAGCATAAAAATTGCATGCTGCAAAATATGGGCTTTACTCTCATGACAATTTTTTGATTGGATGTAAATAAAAATTTCAAAAATTACAACCCAAGGGAGCCCAAGTGACAAGCAATCACATGGGAGTGAAGCCCCACAAACAACAGATTAAGTAACTCAACAGATATCTACAATGAGCAAAGTAATTGTAATGGTAAATTTCATCAAGTTGGGTTGCTAATTTTCTAATGCTAATCAGGAACAACTACAAAAGATGGTTTGGGAGCTCAAACTTTGAAATTCTAGTGACATCAACAGTATGATAACATTACTTTTCAGCAAAGCTAATTGAGTTATAAAAATAAGAGAACAGTTAGGGCAGGTTGAGCAAAAAGAAAGAAGAGGAGGAGGAGGAGGAGGAATTAGCAATTAAAGTCCTATGAATTCAAGACATGATTAGGTGGGGGCAAAAACACAATTGTAAGACAAGGTCAGCTCATCAGGCCAGCCCCAGGGACAGATTGAGAATAGATTTCTGCTCATAATGCAAATAGTCAAGTCAATTTCATAAGAATCATCCACTTCTCTACAGATAATTGTGGAAATAGACAAACATCCCAAATCCTAGAAATGGAATCCGTACTTCCCTTTATATGCTCCTCCTTCATCCGCATTGCTAAAGGATCACGGCGAATGCGTATATCAGTCCCCATCATCATCCGATATTCCCTAGCTGTTTGATATGAAAACATCTCCATGAGTTGGTCATTCTCATTTTCACCAGTCTCTTCAAAATGCTTTTGCACAGCCTCAAGTGAGGTGTCCCTATCCCATGCTTCAACCCATTCCGAGTAGTATGCCAATGTACCAATTCTTTCGAGTCTCTCTTTTTCTGCTTTTAGTCTGAATATAAAGAAAATCAATCAAAATCAAACTGGTAAATTAACCTGCATAACAATTCAGTTCACCTGCCATGCATAAAAATGGAAGGTCTCACAAGAAACAGCTAAAGAAAATTGTTGTCAGGATAGCACATGTTCAAAAGGCAATTCCAATCTCTAAATTAAAGACAAATGAATTTCAGGAAACTGGTAAATTTTGTTATCCGGATTGTACATTGTAAATTTCTAAATTAATAAGAATAAATGAATTGAAGCTGTCAAAGACGACTTACTCAATTTTCCACAAAAATGTGTTGGCTCAGTTCCAAGGTAATTGAGACCCAGCAAAATCAAGGTTTGTTCAAAAAAAATATAAAAAGAACATTGTAGATTGCTGGATGAATCATATCAGACTGTCAGCAATCTTAACCATCACTTCTATGAAAAATGCAAATTTGAGACTAGAGAGCACCACTACCAATTGCACCTATAAGTGAGCTTCAAGCAAAAGCTCATCATTACCTTTCTTCTTTGAATACATGTCGCCTTGCCCTAACAAGAGCCAATTCAGTTTCTGTTGGTTCCTTTCCATGAAGCTTTATCTGCCCTGTCTCTGCCATAGCCAAAGCAAATGCCTGCAGACATCACAGAAAAGTTAAATTTGGACTCACAATTGAAAGTGATAAGCTATAACTTAAATTTAACATTCAACGGCCTGTTAATTATAGCCCAGAAAATGATGAAGAATGCTAAATCAGAAAAATTGCTCATCAACTATTAGTTTTAATGTCTTTCAAAAAAAAAAAAATAGTTTTAATGCAATCTTCCATGCATGTAGTGTCCCAGTGATCAGAGCCAACAGATTTTTTATTTTGGAAAAAAAGAAAAAAGATCAAAAGGTAAATATGTTTATCCAAAGATCTTTCAGAATCTTTGACTAACATAAGACAAACAGTTCACTTATTGATCAGAGCCTGCAGATTAGGGGGGAGGAAAAACAAAAGGCAAATACTTTAATTAGAGGCATGTTTGAGAGTATCTGACCCATTTAAAGAGTTAAAAGCAACTAATGACAGGCAAAACAGAGTAACAGACATGGGATGTAATTTATGCTCCCGTGCTGCATGCTCCCGGGCGCATACACCTATTTTTTAAAAAAAAAATTTGAAATTTTTTTCATAAACTTGTTAGCCCAAGTGTATTTAATCTGTGTGTAAATTTTTACCATTTTTGGAGTATTTTAGATATTTATTTTTTATTTTTGAAAATCAGTGGCATTTTAGGTAATTTTAAATTACTAAAATGCCACTGATTTTCAAAAATAAAAAATAAATATCTAAAAATCTCCAAAAATGGTAAAATTGATACATACGTTAAATACACTTGGGCTAACAAGTTTATGAAAAAAATTTCAAAAAAAAATTTAAAAAAATAGATGTATGCGCCCGGGAGCATAAGATCAGACTCCAACGGACATAAGGTTCATGTCTGACAGTGACAAATCACATGACTCACCCTCTCAACACATGGCCTTGGTCTTTGCCATCTAGACCATATTTCATCATCAGGTTTTTTCCAATTCCACCAGAGCTCTTCATTTGGGAGAATATTCTCTACGGGCTTCTTCTTTTCTGGATCAATAAAGGGGTGAGGGCGTCCCAGTTCCTTGTCTAATTCATAAGGACTTAAATTATCTTTCGGTTGTTCTGTCTGATAAACAACATATTCTGTTGAGACATCTTTGTGCTCCTCAGAGGTGTCATCCAATGATTCAAGTACAGGAGAATCAGTGGGAGGGTCAGTTGAAACAATATTCTGATCTGAAGATCCAGAGGCAGCCACACTTCCCTTACGTTTCTTCCTTCTACTACCAGGATTTTTCCCATATGAAGGCTTCCCTTCTGACTTCCCAGTTGGTGCAGGAGCCCTTGCAGCTCTCACTCGGTCAGCAGTGCCTTCAGGCCAATAATCCTGCCCAGGTATGCTTGCACGAGCACCTGATGCAGGTTCAAGCTGTCCAGATGTGGAATCCATATAAGCATAGTACGGGGGACGTTCAACTAATTCACCGTGAATGCGATCAAAGCGATCATCCTTCTTTGCACACTTTATCCAAGGGAGAGAACTGGATGTCTTTTCTGCCGTTGATGAAATACCGGAGATTGCCCTTCTTACTGGAAAGAGGCGTATGAATGGGGTCTGAACATTTCCAAAACAATATATTTATTATCTTGACACAAACAACTACTTAAAAGAGACTAAAAGATTGTTGATAACATGACACCACCATGTCACGACAATCGCTGACGAGTAGAGTTGATATCAAGTCACTGAAATAATTATAATACAGGTAGAGCTAAAAGTCAATTTGGATTTTAAGATAACATTCAAACACATGGCCAATCTCAGATAGACTGGGAAGAACTGAAAAGAAAAAAATGAAATGGTTCTTCATTGCCATATTGCGCCAATTTGAGAGTAAAGTTAGCTGGATCTTTGTGAATTCTGTGCATTGAACAAACCTGCTGTGCATTGCCCAGATTGCCTGCAGCAAAGGCATTGCCAAAAACCAAATTCATTGTAGCTTGCTTGCTCTATCTGCAACAGAAGAGGAACATTTAACCAACAATCTGCGAGAAGAACAGGAGATATGCTGACAAGTGCCTAGGTATTCATATTAAAGCAAAATAATTGTATATTGATAAACTCATATAGACCTAGCTGACAGAGATGTCGTTTTAATAAATTAATTATCAGATTAATTCCAGTCAATTGTGTACATATCCAAACATCAGTGAACTTGAATAGTTAAAAAAAACACCATGTGCTATTAGCTATCAAGAAGATATAAGATGAGACGGGGACAGAAACATGGTGAAAGAAGATATTAAATAGGGGCACTAATGAGAACAACGTGACAATTACAGTAATCCAGAGTTTTCCCTTAAAAGATCCACCAATGTTCAGCTGAAATTCAAGGAGTAGACAAAAAGAAATCCCTTGAGTATATACAAGCTTTTCCATTGTATAGGAGAAACGGAGAATACACCAATATCTACGTTCAGTTCTAAATGGACTGGCGACATCATGGGAAAAAGCAGGATAACAAATCCATAATGAAGAAATCCTGTCGAACTAGATTCTAACGCGGCAAAGGATCAGATGCAAACATTTGAGAACAGGCATTTCAACAAACAGTGGTTATGGATAAGAGCTAACGGACAGAAACAAACGGAATGAGAAAAAATCACCCGTTAGTCGGGGACACGAGAAGTACCTAGTTGGATTCCAAGCTCACGATGTCATTCCTTTTCAGATCAAATGAGATTCCCTGTAGCTCTGCCCAGAGTCGATTCGTCCCGATGCGGGCTCGAGTTTGAAAGAAGGTGATCACCGGAAGACGAACTTAGCCGGATAGGGTGATAAGCACAAACTCCATTTGCGCCCTTTCAGGGGTAATTTTGTCATTTTGACAACGGTATAAGCCGAACGACTTGGCACGCGACAACGAGGAATAGCCACGGCTATTCGTAGGTTAGGAATTCCGTGGTCCAAACCATCAATGCGTGGATTATTTGCATTTTCATCTCTCTAACTATGTGTATTTACTTTTTAATTTTTGATTTTTACATATTTACTTTTTAAACTTTATAAGTTCAACTCATTTATGTTTTAAACCTGATATTAATGCACATCAATAAGCGAATAGAAAAATTATAGGTAATTATCATATAAATTTTTTAATAGATAACTTATAAAATGAGTCAACTAACTAGATCACAATAAAAATGCATTATCTACTAGTTTAAGTTAACTTATTTTCATAAGTCAATTTATAATCATGAGTCACGAGTCGACTCAATCAAGTCATATAAAGTTCTCTTGATCGCATGTGTGAGTTGACTTGTATTTATGAGTCAGCTTGACTCAATAAAGTCGTAAGAATATTTCAGATTTTTTACTTACAAATAATAGCCTTTGATTGGATATTTTGAGAGCAGTATTTAAAATACAAAGAGTGCAAACTTACAGAATTTAAAAAGCATACAGAACTCATGGATTAAAAAGTAGTCAGAGAAACCAAAATGTAAAAAAAAATACTCAATGTGTTAACAGGAATATACTCTATGTAACATTGGATGGCCCAATTTATTTATTTTTTTTATTTCTCATATAAATTTTTTTGTATGTAGAGTTTTTGGGTATGCCGTGGGAAATGGTATAACTTCAAATTATATTTCCCCATCAGTGAGGATAATACGACCACAGCAATAACTGAGACGGTTGCTACGGAAAAATAACATGATATCGAATTCAACGGCTAATAACTAGCTAGTGAAAGTGGGCTAATAAGGCTATGAATACAGCAGCTAACGGCTCATAGAAAAATGAAAATACCTTAAACGAATAAACTACGTAACAAGAAGGAAGCCGCCGCTAATCCAAGGGTGGATTAGGACCAGGCATTGGCATCGCTTTGAAATGACAGTGGAGTTACACAGACTGTGGATTATGACCCAGGATTAAGAAATACAAATGCTTGACCTCTTTATCCATTGATCTTCCCTCCTTTCTTCCCATTTTCTTGTTGGGAGCGCTGCCATTTATAAGCGCCTGGGTGTCGACGTTGACAATCGACATGTCTTCTCCTTTTTAGCTATAGGTGTGTGGGAGCTCTGGCAAGTTTCTGTTATGTAGCGATTTTGACTCTTGAATTTTGCTCTGTATGGTCGCATCCCAATATTGCGAGAGGCAGCACAAGTGCACAAGTTTCCTTTAACATTTACTAGAAAACATTGCTGCGCGAAGCCCATAACCGTGCTTATTGAATCAGGCAAAAGTAACTAATTGTATTAACATTTTAGCCAGGATATCGCTAGAGCCTTTTCATATTTATTTTTGGCAGATAATAAAATTCTCTAATGTGGACCGGACTTTCAAAAAATGAGTCCAACTATCACCATTAAAAGCACTTCCATGGCACATTAGTAGCGAATACGTGGAAGACTTATGACTGCAGTCTGCAAGCCGCTAAAATGACGAGGTTGTGCTATTTCAGCCCTGGACATGGGGAAAGAAAATGGGCTACCGTCACTTGGCAAGCTTGGGTGAGATAACTCTGTCTGAGTTCCGCCTAAGCTGCCAAGCCTAGTTACTCTCCATGTCTTCGGTTGTTTTGAGTAGAAGAAGGGATGTAAAAGTCGGAGATGGAAAACCTTTCCTTGCATTCTTTCTAAGGGTGCAATTTGGGTACGGTACTTATGGATACCCACTAACCCGACCCTAATTTGGATAGAACATGATAGAAAATATTACCTATAGGTATGAGTAGGGTACAAATTATTATCTGCATCCTCAAATATGGTACGGGTAGAGTAGATACGTTGGGTACCCAGAACCGACCTGCATAGGTACTCATATGAATAATTACTTAGGTGCATAATTATATATATATATATATATATGTATAATATATATTATATAATATGTATTATACTTTGTCTTTGATATCTTATGTGCATAAATATTTTAAAAAATTCAAATTTAAATGAATTTTGTACCTTGTGAAGTATAAATTTAAATGAATTTATATATATGTCATTGATTTCCGAAAGACTCTTATAAATACGCTTGGGACTTATGATTATAATATATTAATAGTTTTAATGATTGGGTCATGATGGTCTATACTTCATATTTTTATATAATAATATAAACAATAATATATGTACTTATGATTTTAAAACATAAATAAGTATTATTTTACATTATTTAAAATAACATAGAAAATTTTAAAACATATTATATTTGAGTATTAAATGAACCGATTTGGAACCGAAACCGGAACCGACCATATGGGTAATGGGTTGGGTAAGGTATACTAGGAACCAAACAGACAAATGGGTATGGTAGGGTAGACCTTTTACAAATAGGGTACGGGTAGGATAGACCACTATCCAAACTGAACCAACCCGAGTTGCACCCCTAATTCTTTCCTACTACTTTGTCCTATCGGATTGTTCTTTAATACCTCACATGTTTATACTACAAAAGAAGGATTTTCTAGAATATCAAGTAAAATTTAAAGAATTACAAATCTTTTCCCTAAAGAAAAAAGAATTACAAATCTTTATTAATTACGAAATTTTCTTCTAAAAAACGTATTGATATCTTGGTACAGAGTTTTTTTTTATTATTATACATAGTATATCTTGGTATAGAGTTGAATCTCTACCATGTATCTTCATACATATTTTTCTTACTTTAACAGTTCCCCGCAGGTTCAAGAGTAGAGTTTTACTTTTAGCTTGTAACTTAGATCTTCTAGAACTTGATTGATAAGTAAATAAATATCAACAACTTGCTCTTGTGCGGACATATATTATGTTTATATTAATTTTTCTATAGTATTTCATAGATAAAATGAAAAGTTATTTTATTAGAATTTTTTTATTTTGGACTCCGTTTCTATGTTAGCACGGTCATGTAACTCAAATTTTAAAATTTTGATCATCGATAGAACATTTAATCAATTCATTGTATTTAATGTTATTTGTTTATCTAGGAGATAAAGTCTCATCTTGATCAAATATACTTATGGGTCACATTTGTTGAAAAATATATAACGCTTAGATCTATTTATACATGTATTAGAATATAATAATACTTTATAGAATCATTTGTCCATATAAAAATGATATTTTAAACAGTTTAGATATTGACAATATAGCTTTAAAATTAATATTTAAAGTTAAACTATTTTATTACATTGATTTTTAATGGGGCCATGCAAAGTGATATTAGAGAAATAAAATTTTTTTAGGATACTATAAATGATGTTCAATATAATGGATTAAGTGATTTTTCATTAAATATCAAGATTTTAAATAGAGAAAAAGTTACGTAGAAAATGAGTTTCATAAAAGTAAGACCATCATATTTTATATTCTGTATATGAGTTACCCATAACTGTTTGCATATAAGAGTTTATATGTAAATGCGGAGAAGTTTGTACTTATTTTGCATAATTGCTCATATGAGATCTATATTACAAGGAGTGGAGCAAATTCACAAAAGCACATATTTTATGTAATGACTTGTGGAAAACATCCCCACTTCCGGATTTGGTCGGATTAAGAGGATATGACCTCTTCCGATATTGTACGAGACATTCAACCCCATTAAAAGTTGAAATTTTTTTTCATTGTTTTGGTAATCCACGGATTTCTGGACAGCACAAATGAATATTTAAGTAGATTGATAAGAATAAGTGTTCGTCCCAATAATCATTCTTCTTGAACGAGTAAATTGAAACAAACATGCATCCCATCGAGAGTGGAAATGAAATTCTTAAATAGACGCTACCTTTTTACGACGGAAGTGACAGAGCTGCAGGGTTTGAAATCACTATGGCTGAATAGGAAGCAGTTTCCTTCGCTATGGATTCCTCCTGTAAGGATGATTTCTTTTCTTTAAGCATCTTACACGATACCTATGATTTAGTACCACGGAAAAAAAATATAGAAAAACCTTTCATTCCTTCTTTCATATTAAATTATTCTTCAATCACATATTTGTAATACAGAAGAAAATTTTTGTAAAATATGCAACAAATTTTAAGGAATTACAAAAACTACAAACTTTCAATCTAAAGAAGATACATTGATATATCTTGATGACTTTCCTTCACCAAATATCTTCTTACATGTTCTCATATCTTTAACGCACAGATAGTTGTGTGTTTATTGTACTGATGGTTTTCCAATAGGCATTTCGGAAGGCCTGCTTTAAATTTTGTAAGAAAATTGCAACATTTAGAAGATTTCAACCGTTAAATTTTAAATTCCCCATCAGTTTCACGACCACAGACACAAAATTATTTCACACATGGATCAAAGCCATGCATAATTATACATATTATAAATAGAAAATTTATTTAGAAAGTTCTTCTTCAATAGGAAGATTTATGGCAAAGACATGAAAATCCACTATATCAAATACGTGGAGAGAAATGAAGGTCTCATGCTCTTACCAGCTGGGCTTGGGGGAGAGCTGCAAATACGCCCAGTTATTCCAGGGTAAGCCCAGTACCTCCGGACCTCATCCACTGCCTTGCCCAGGCGTCCAGGTCACAGCATCCACTTATGAGCGTTTGATTTCTGAATTTCAGGTGCGCGCACGCCCCCCCCCCCCCCCCCCCCCCCCCCGCTTTCTGCTCGGCAGGCCATTTTCAAAGGATAATAATGCATCGGTCATGACTCATGACTTGTGATTTGATTCCAATGATTATGCGAGACCGTCTGTGCTCGCATCACCTCACAAGACAACTGTCATTCACGAAGCATCAGTCCTTAACACTAATTAAGTTTGGTTAGCGCTTGATTATCAATAACGAGCATTAACTACACCACACGCCAGGAATGATTGTCTTTTTTCCGTCCCATGAAATACTTCCCAGGAATCTTGCGGCTATTCCTGCTCCCAAACACGTACAAATACTTCAGCCATTGCCCATTGGTAAGGAGGGATTGGATTCGCGGCTTAAGGAATTTTCACCCAACAAAGAACTGCACGGATTGAAGACCCACTGATCGTCCCCCAGAGCCAAATTCACCCAACAAACACCTGCAGCTAGACACTGGCCAGCTAGTATGTATGCATCCCAAAAAGCAAATACACCATCTCCAACTCAGGTTGGGGAGGCTAGAAATTATGGCCCATCTGATCAGCAGCCCAAGTGCACCACATGCGTCTGCCGAAACGCGTGTGGAGATGGGCAGATGCAGCTGCTTGTTTGCAGGCCCTCTCTTGGCTTTCTCCATTCGAACCACCCATCTTTCTCTCTCTTCGTACAAGTGGGTCACAGCCCAACGACTTGGACCTAATGTATTCATTTTCACGTGACTTGGACGTGACAGCCCACATGGTCGAAATTGCATGTGCATGCACACACATACGCACATAGACTCAAGCTTCATTGGGAAAAATGGTCAGCATCAAAGACGTACACATCCATCTGATGTGAACACATTTACGCCAAAGACAGATACGGGCAGATATGCTAAGCTGTCGTGATGTATGGGGAGGATTATTTTTTATCCTCCCTGCATCATCAAGACTAGTGCACCTTCCCTGCATGTGGAAGTGGAACCTATGTGATATGCCAATCGGAGCCGTCCATCTGATATTCTAGACGTACCTTGATATCCAAAAAGAATTGCATGTATATAAGCAGCATACGCTGCCACAGAATCCGCTTTAATCATGCACGGAATAGAAAGTCCCAGGTCGTGAATAAGCTTTTTGGGGATTCTCCATCAGGCATGGTGTATCATGTCAACGGTCTGGATGACCTAATTATGGGCCGCATGCATCGGGACAGGATGATGCTGCCTTGGAAGAAATGATGGCTCTGGGAAAGAGGAAGGAAAGGGGGATGGTGTTGAATGCAGACCAATACCACACCTTGGTTGGCTCTTGTAGATTTTGATAATGCGAGCAAACCATACCCACACCATGGTTTTATTTTTATTTATTTTTATAAATTTCATTATTAATTTTTCTTTGGATGCTGTCGTTGTTGGCTGGTCTACAATATCTATCAAAAGCTCTAGGAAGATATCAGGGGGCCCACCTCCTTTTATTTTTCTCTCAAATCATTCCACTGCCCTTTAGTCGTGGTGATACTTTTTCTTCTCCCCTGTTCACCCTTTCAATTGATCAAATCAGAAACTTGAATAGGATACCACATCCCACCATCAACAAAAAATTGGTATTGCGACCCCTTGTTAGCAACAAAAAGTTAACAACAATATTTGCATATGTAATGAGAACTTTTCTTATGTATGATGATGTTTTTTCATGTTAGAAAATTTTTCTTATTTATAGTGATTCTCTTACAGAAAATGAAAACTTTTATTATTTGTCGGTAGTATTTTTATAACCAAAACAAAATTTTGTTGGGACATGATACCATGCATTTAGTTTTGGTGCACTCGAGTGCTTTAACCCTTTTTATAAAAAAAATTGAAATTTCTTTTATACAACCGTTAATCTAAATATATTTAATATATGTATCAATTTTTATCTTTTTTTAGTATTTTAGATATTTATTTTTTATTTTTAAAAACAGCTACATTTTAGTAATTTTAAATGTCGCTAATTTTCAAAAAAAAAAAATAACCTAGGGGTATATTTGGGTATACAAAAAACATTTCAAACAAAAAATTTTGAATATAAAAGAACGTTTGGAAATCGAAGAAGGTGGTGTGAGGTGGAAATTCATGGTTTACATATTTGTCGACAAATAATTTAATTATCTAATAATCCTTTCTTTTCAGCTTTACCTCTATACTCAAATTATTTTTTCCAACTACCCTATTTATTCCAACACTCCAATCATTTTATAACAATCATATGATTTTCAAAATATTTTTTCCACTTTCCACTATTTTCCACAATTTTACCAAAATCTAGCATTTCCACACATCACCTAAAAGGCTAAAACCTTTCGGTCTCCATAAGTAATTATTTAGTGTTTTAGTTATTTTCACATCTTTTTATATAACTACTCTATTTTTTAATCATTATTGACAACCAAATTTTAATTTTCTGCATGGTTGTATCATTTGACACAACTACTTGTTAAAAATTTATTGTTAATTAAAATTATAATTGGCACTAGGATTCTTTGTATTAAATTACCAATAAACATATTCTAGAAGCAAAAGTATGTTTGAATCCATGAAAACTGTTGTGTTTTTTTTTATCTTGAGTTTCTAGGTCTTCTGAATTAGTGCTAAGGATTTTTCTATAAACAAAATCTCTCTCCTTTCCAATGATAGAATGCTGAAAAAGAAATTTTTATGCATGACTTGGAAGTTGGAACTACAATCATTTATTTATGCACGTATCTTTATTTCTTATTTCTAATTTAGACATTATAAAAATAAAAATTAAAAATTAAGCTTTAGGATTTTTATGTATAAAAAGTTCATATAGACGACCTAGACTCATTTAACTTTGTACCTTATAAAATTTTTTAAATTTTATTTGGATCACTCTTCATGATAACACAACATATAATAATTATTATTATGTGTAAATCCAACACTACTAACAATAAAAAATTTCTTAGATAATTAAATTTAAACTTTTCGCAAACAATTTGGTTGCCCAAAACTGTAATTTTTGTAATGGACCCTTCCATGGAAAGCAAATATTTTGCGCATGTACACCAGCTTCAAGCTTATGATAACGCATACGGAATCACATACACCTCTAAATCTTCATATTTGTGTTCATACATCTTCCTATCTAGGCGGGTTTGGACTTCGATCGTACTGTTGTAGCTGATGTATATATCCATGAGATATAATACGATGAAAAACGGATTGCACCATTGTCATTCATAAAATGGACTTTATGCATATTAGAATATAATAATTTATTATATAATCATTTGTCCACGTAAAAATATACTGTAGGCAGTTTAGATGTTGAAAACCCCAATTTAAATATGATATTTACGTTATATTGATTTTATATCATTTTAAGATGTGCCCATACACATATTTGATTTGAATGAAATTTTTTTAATACATTTATTCGAATGAAAATTAATATAATTCTAAATACAATAAATATGATAGATTTTCTCTTCATGATCAAGTGAGTCTCACAATGCATGGACTACATGACAAGTTCAATACACTAGATAATTTTCTTATATATATAAATATGTCATGCTAGATGATATCAATAAATAAATCTTTAACGTGTTATTTCAAAAATCAAATATGAGAATAATTTTTTCTTATTTCAACTCCGATAATTATATTAGTATTGTGCAACAAACTGGCGTTATAACTTTATACATTTCTATTTGCTAAAATCCAAACTCATTTCCTTTTTCTTCTTAATTCCCTTTCTTTTACCTTAGCTTCAACGTAGTCTTGCTGAATAACATGTTGTTTTTACAACAAATTTAGTGAAAAATATTAGAATTTAGTAACTTCATATTTCATAATGGTCATTTGGTACGCAACAAAAGGAAATGTCATATTTAGGAAGGGAGAAAAATGTGTGATCTTTATATGTATTGAGAATTTGAGATTCGGTGTATATACAAGTGCTTTTAGCCTCAATTCATATGTAAATAAGGTAATGATTCAACTCAAACATTTGTACCAAACCTGGATATAAATATTTTATGCCCTTTTCTTTTTCTTTTTTTTCTTCTTCATGTGAGCTCACACGTAATATATATTTATGTCAAAAATTTTTTTTTATCTTTGTATATATTTTTTTAATTTTAAAATCAAGAATGGAAATGAGGGTAAATTTTGTTGATTTTTGAAAGTACAAAAATGCAAAAGTTTAAAATAGTAAATGTTTGTACACAAAATAAATACACATGCACCCATATAAAAATAAAATGAAAAAAAGACTCAAAACACCCATATGTATTAACGCTAGGTACATATACATGTATTGAATTGAATGGAAAAAATTAACAACCATCCAGAGGCAATTTGTATGTCTACGTTTGAACTTTCTTGATGTACGCGTACCTATTTAATTAAAAAATTGCATGCATATATCGTCCTAAAATTGTATTATATTTTTAGAAATACTTATGTAACATTAGAAAAAGAGGAATCCAGAAATTAGTTAGTTTAGCCTGTTGATCTCTCTTCGTATGATTTATAAGTCTGACAAATGACTATATTATTAGCCATAACTATTTGGTTGGATGAATCAAATTTTTTGGTTGCATATAATGTATATTGGTTGCAGTAAATGTATTTTAATTACAGTTAATTATTTAATCATAAATACCTGGTTGTTTTGGAATTGCGGCTATTTTCTGTCAAATGCAGTACTCAAAGAAAATATTTAATGGAATATTTGGATAAAATAAAAAAATTTCGAATTAAAAATTTTCACTCTCATGTCTTTATAATTGATCTATTTTTAAATTATGTATTCATATCTTCCCATGTAAGTACCTTAGTTTTCAATCATTTTTATACAATTATCTATACAATTAACCTACATATTTTAACTTTATTTTTTATTTCTCATCATTGCCCTGACCATGTTACATTATTTTACATCATTTCAAAAAATTTTATGCCAAAAATTTTAATACTTCCCAAATACATTAATATAATTATTAATATTTTATTGTAAATAATAATAAATTTTTTATGTGACTAATCTAAAATTTAGACGTATTTAGTACCAAATGCGATCGAATTAAAATTTAACCACCAGAAGGAGATCACATACAATAAATCTTATTGCGATTATGTAATATGTGTGTATGTATATATATGTATGGTGTTTAGTTTTAATTTTCGATTCGAGTAAAGTCTTAACTTCTAACACAACACGACATATGCATGATAATTCCACTTTTTCTTTTGTTATACTTTTAAAGTATGCTTGGAAAATAATAAAATCTTTGAATGAAAATTTTTGATGAAAAAATTTTTGAAATTGAAAAAAATAATGTAATATGATAGAATCAATCATAAGGTATAAAGATAATAAAATTAAAATCAGTAAGTCAGTTGTTAGATGATTATATAAAAATGATTGAAAATTATGAAGCATTGCAAGAAGATGAGAATAAATAATTAAAAGAGAAGGTAATTGTTAAAAACAAAAAATTATATCTAAGCAAACAGACCCAGCATTATCTCAAACCTATTCCGACATTCTTCATTTTATTTGGTATCTTATTTCTATCTTTTCTTAACGAAACAAACTTTGAAATATAAGACAAATTATAAGATCATGGTTCATTATGCACTTTTTGGCATATTTTCTATTTAGAAAGTAGTTTATTTTTAAATATAATTATAAATTATATCCATATTTACAAAAGTAATGATTCGAAACAAACATATTTAACGAGTCTATTGATGTTTTGAGTACTTTTTTTTTTAATTTTTTTTTTTTTACATGACTTATATGTATTTATTTCATATACTAAAATTTATCATTTTTAGATATATATATTTTTTGTTATTTTCCAAATAATTTTTTTTTTATCATTTTTAGATATATATATATATTTTGTAATTTTCCAAATAAAAAAATTTCATCATCAATTAACGTCAACTGGAAGTGAAGATTGTTAATTTTGAAATAGTAAAAATTAAATAAGATACAAAAATAATAAATTTTGGTACATAATACATGTAGACCTACATAAAAACAAAAAGAAAAATAAAAAAATAAAAAAAGGTCAAAACACTTAATAGGTATTTAGGCTTGGTGCATTTGTCACTACAAAAAATTTGATTTTGGGCAAAGAAAATTTCTACAAAAGGATAAATTTTGGTTTTTAAAGAAAATTTGTTGCTATTATTGTTAAAGAAAAACTTGGTTGCCAATCACATGTCATATATTCCATGTAATAACCATAAAAAAGAAAGGAATTTGGTTCCTTACAACCGGGTGCACTTAGGCTTGGTACACCTGGGTGCATTTAACCTTTTTTTATTTTTAAAAAATATTTTTATACAACCGTTAATCTAAGTATATTTAACATGTATATAAATTGATTTTTAAAAATAAAAAATAAATATTTAAAAATTCCTAAAAATGGTAAAACTTTATATATGTTAAATACACTTAGATTAACGGTTGTATAAATTTTTTTTAAAAAAACTAAAGAAAGGATTAAATACACCTGAGTGCTCTGTATCAGAATCCAAAAAAAAATTTGGTTGCCAATAATTTATAATTTTATGTTTAGGCTGAGAACTTTAGATTTTATTTCAAAACATAATTATAAAAAAGAGCAGTTTTCTTTGTCTATGAAAATATCACCATAAGTCAAAAAAAAATTTCTTTCCCATTAAAGCATCGTCGTAATGAAGAACTTTTTTCTTTAGATATGCATTTCCTTACTAATAAAGATTTTTCTTACTAAAAAGGGTTGCAAAAAGAATATTTTCTTGTTGTGCGTATATCAACATAATAAAATTCCTTAAATGTAGTCATTATTTCGGCTGCTTAAGTAGTCATTTGGCTACAATTGTATTTCTGAAGTAAAGCCACTATGGCTACTTAATTTGCAGCTAATGTGTCTTGCATATAAAGAAACACTGTATGCAGCCAAAAATTGTGTTATAGTTTGGTTATAAGTAGTGTTAAACTGGCCGCATAGTTTTATGCCTAGCTTCATTATTATTTATAGACAACTTTGCATTTGGCTGCAAAAACTTGCATAACTGTATATAAACTTTTCTTGTAATGTATATTGAGTCATTACAATTCGAAAAATACTAATAACCGACGAAGATAAATATACACTTTAGTTAAATTGAGTTGGCTTTATAGGACGATAACTCGATGATTGTTGAAGGAAAAATTTTGTTTGGGGCTCGAGGCAACACACTTGTTTGGGACAAAACTTAATAACGGCGTAACATTTTTTTTTTATGAATAACCACATAACATCTAGCTTAAGGGTATGCTTCCAAATTGATAAAACTTTTGAATAAAGAGTTTTTTATATAATTTTCTTTTTAAATATAAAAAATATCGTAATACGATAAAGGTAATAATTAGAAGTAAAAATAGTAAATTTAAAAAATATATATCAGTTATATGAGTAGTAGCATATAAATAATTAAAAAGTAAAGTGTTTATAAAAAAATGTTAAAAAATAATTAAAATATGATAATTAGAAAAGGTGAAAAATTTTAGATTGAAATTTTTTTTATTTTTGAAGTGTTATATATATCCAAACATACCAAGCATATTGGGTAGTAAGATACTTTTTACGCTTGTATGGTGGGTCCACAGACATTTTTCGAGGTCCAATAATCAAGCTAAAGGTCATTTTTATTTTGATTTTTTTTGTCCTGACAGGTAAACGGTTGAATCAATGTCAATTCCAACGACGACCGATAACGCCTATTTAAAATAATTTCGTTTCGATCATAGAAGCAACCACGAGCCATCCCGCTTGTGCCCTTTCTAGATCAGGCCCACTGCGGGCCCCAACCTTTTTTCCCCCTCTTCCTAGAAATGATGCGAGCATGATTAGCAGAGAATTACTTGCTAAGGACGCCACCCAAAACACAACAAAGACGTTAATGAGGTTTCTTAATTGAGATTATGTGTCACCCAAAACATAGCCAGGGAGAGAACAGGCCTGCCTCTCTGTCCCTCGCAAAAAATCTTTTGACAAACTTGGGGGAATGATGAAAAATGTGGGCGTTTTATACTTTAGTGATCATGGGGGCCCCCGCAAAATTTTTCCTTTATTTAAAAAATAATTTCCATTAATCATCGTTAGTCTCCAGCTTTCAACGTTCTTTCGTCGTCCAAATCTGGTGCTTTTTTCAAACGGATCATCCGTGGCTGTGGGGCCAAACCCTGCACTGCACCCATGATCCCCAGTGCCAGCTTGTTGTCGCATTCTCGCCCATTTCGGCATGTGAAATCCGCCCACAAACCCACCCACTGCGGAATATTTTGTGGGTGTGATTTGGCACTTCCACACAAGCTTGCTTGCTTGCATGAAATTGAAACTTGATAGGGACCATGGAATTGGCGTGTGTATGTTTTAAACATCGTCGATTGAAAATGATAGAATAATGCCATTCGGAAAAAAAAAAAAAAAAAAAAAAAAAAAAAAAAAAAAGAAAGAAAGAAAGAAAGAAGATGATAGAATAATGTCAGTTTTGCCAAATCGGCCTTTCCAGTGATTTTTTTCCTTACCAGGAAGCATTTTCATATGGCATTGTGTACATTTGTAGACCTAAAAAAATAAAAAAAAACAAAAAAAAAAACTCTAGTCTCTGAGGTTTTTTTTTCCCCGCTGCTTTTATCTATCATGATGGTCACTGACTTAATTGGTAAGTATAATTAATTGTTTATACTAATTCATCTTAGTTTTTTTTTTTTTTTTTGCTAATATATAAAACTTACAGATAGTTTTGTCAAAATATGTGGATGCACATCTGCAGATACTAGTTTTATGAAGTTAAAACAAATAAGAGAATAATTCGCAGGAAATGCTGCGTGGCAGTTAGGGAGGGTGCTATTGTAAATGAAAGCTTATATTGATGATAAATTCAAAATTCTAATCTACTTATTGTATTTAAATCTTTTTAGTAAATTTCATCAAAGTTAGATATGTGCAAGAGACACATCTGAAAATGATGAAAAATCAATGGGATAAAATTGTTTAGTTTAAATGTCAATTTTTTTAAATTATATTTTAATAATATCCACACAGTCTAGGAGATCATACATATACTTATAAATAACTACATAAACTATTATAATCAGTAATGAATCGAAGCATTTTTCATATTTGCATATAAAATTATACATTTTTACCCATCAAACAAATAATGCTAAATCATGTAATTGGTGAGATTGTCATCTTATGATTGATGTGGGCCCCATTAGTAGCTAGTGGCACCCTACTTTCTGCGCCCTAACATTTTTCATAATTAACAATATAAATAATAAAAATAAAAAATGAAAATTTTCTGAATCATCCTCTCGGGCTAGAATGATATATTAAAAATAAAAAATAAAAAATAATCCAGAGCTTCCCTGTGGAATTTGTTTTTACTACGATTGTCGCTGCAATAGTGCAATTGCGTCTTTGAAAATCGATGCCTTCCACACCACTTTCTAAAGTGGGCGCTCCATTTTTCACGCGTATGAATCATCGTACGGCTAGAAAGAGAGTCTGCACGACCTTTTGGGTGGTGGTTGAAATTTTGTTCAGTCGGTGGGCCACCCGTCACTCCAACGGCTAGATGGTTGGAGCAATAAATCTGGCGGGCCCCACACGGCCGGAATTAGATTGAGGAAACACAACGCTGATTGGACAGCCTAGTCCATTAAGTCCAAAAAATCGAATTTTGATACTCATTGACACTGCGGTGGCCCATCGAATCAACGGTTTTGATTGCTCTGAGTACGACCTGCATGTTCCAAATATCGCTTCCATCGTATACGGATTAAATGTACGTGACAGAAATGATTGCCCAGTAGGTTATGTTATATAATATCACCCCTACCAATAAGCAAATGAACGGTTCAGATGTGGAGAACCAGTCAATGCGCGTCACTGTAATTCGTTGCAACCACTTCCTACCTTATCTGTATTCTAACGGAGACGAGGTCGAGTTGGGGCGCGCGCTTGGAGATTCTGGGATCCAGCAGCGGTTGTTGGAAAATCGCTATCACCGGCCGCGGCCACAAACAAGAGCCATCTCATGTGCAGGCCTCCTAACCTGAACCACACGGGCACCTACTCACGTGCATGAGGCCCACCATAAGGAGCCCTGACAAGCTTGTACAGCCGTCTATCTCAACAACCCATCAAGATAATGACGCTTGAAATAAGTTGGTGGCGGGTCTAAATTAGAATGATACGAGGCAGGGCCAATAGAGATATATGAATCTATTTAACACTATCTGTTGACGTATCCACGACTAAAATTTTTTTTACTTCATTTTTTGTATTTAATTTCATTTATTTAATTAAAAACCAAAATATGCATGGGCAATATTTTCTTATACATATTCATTTGTAACTACGAAAAATGCATAGTTCCATTCAAATATGTATTAAAACACAATAATATTTTATGAAATTATTTATTCAAGTAATAATGATATTTTAAAAAAATGGATGTTGAAAATATAATTTTAAAATTAATATTTAAATCAAATTATTTTATTATATTAGTTTTGCATATTTACGGACGAAGCTTATGCAAAGTGATGCTAACAAATGATGAGTTTTTCGTGATAATATAAATAATATTAATACAATAAAGGGAGTTTATTTTCAACGATTAGTAGTAAAAATTTATTAAGAGTGTGTTTTTGTAATGTGTAAAAATTGTCAAGTTAAAACTTTTCAATCTAAAATTTTTCAATCTAAAATTTTTCACTCTCTACAACTATCTTATTTTTTAATTATTTCTTCACTTTTTTTTTATACAACTACCCTATTTTCAATTATTTCTACATAACTACCAACACAACTAACTTATCTCTTTCAACTTTATCTTGTTTACTCCTCATCATTACCCCTATTATATCACATCATTTGACAACTTTTACTCTGTATAAATTTTCATCACAAATTTTATCCACTCTCACACACACCCTAAGTTGTCGTCCAAGGTATAACCAAATAATTAAATATGCGTGTGCACGTGAATAAGATTCCAATTTCAATTCGGGAGAAAAGTGCTGGTCTCTATTCGCATACGAACAGAAAATTAATCGGGTTTCGTAGAAGCTCAACTCATTAATCCTCTTTAAAGGATTTCTTTTGTAAATATTTATTTTTATCACATGATTATATCCTCCGGACAAATTATTATTGAAAATTAGGTTGCATAACAAGCCTAATGATTGGCGATGTAGATTAATTAATGGATAGTACAGATAAGTCCAAGGAGGATAGTGTGAAAACGGAGAAAATTGAAATCGACGGGCAAGTGATGGGAAATGGAAGTGTGACAAGAAAGGTGGGCTTGTTATGAAATGGACCTTTCCATCTGGTTGGTGGGGAGTGCTTTTTGACTTGGAAGATTTTGGGAAATGCGAGATAGATTCCAAGATGGATTTCGTTTTTCTATTTTTGAAAATTTTCGCATTGGTACGGACTCCACGCTCGATCATGGAGATCTAGGTTCCAAGGCTGATCCCAAAATCATCTCCTCTCTCTCTCTCGCAGTCTTAACAGAACTGCGATCAGCTACAGATGCTGGCCTTAGGCCTTCTTTGGTTGCCAGCCTTCTCGAATTTAACGAGGCTACGGAGAGCCGCTGCTCCTGGTATTACAATCCAGTCTACATTCGTTGTAATCCGGGTTAGATATTATTTTATTTTATCTCAACAGCCAGATAAAGCAGATAACAGAGAATCATGAATATTTCCAAAGATTCACACGTGAAATAAGATTCGCTGGCCCTAGTAGTAGTAGTCGTAACAGTCATTATTATTATTTAACTATCATACTTTTTATTATTAATTATATATGATTCAATTATTTTTCACATCCATCAATATAATTGTATTATCTATTTTAACATTAGTCTATTTACTTCTAATTATTATTTCCGTCACACCACACTAATTTCTCATTAAAAAAATTAGTCTTATTTTTCTTTCAATTCTTTTCCCCCCGCTAACATAGGGACCCCAGATTTCCCCCTACGCTGGGCAGTGTATGGAAAACTTAAAAAGGGGTTTGGGCGTGAAGGTCTCCGGTTGCCCCGTCCGTGCGTTGCGTCAGCTGCCTAGGAGGCTAGGACACATGTGGAAGTGAACAGAAGTTTAGAATCACTACCAGTTAGTCAATAACTTGCCCCCGCCATCATAACCTTATGAGGAACGCCTTCCACTTTCCCATGCCTAGCCAGCTATCTAGCTAGCAACTGAATCTCGGTCTTGTGCCGCGTCGGTTTCTTGGAAATCAACCATCTCATGTGATCAATGTGATTGGTGGCGATGTCTATCGAACCCTGCCAGTGACAAGACGGTGTTTGCAGTTGTGGGCCATCTTTACACGAGACTACTTTTTTTTATTTGGATTTACACATCATAACTGGGATTATAATAAAGTACATTTATAATCTTTATAATTTTTGTAGAGAATTTTTTATAAACACCCTTGCATTAGTAAAATTCATAAATACTCCCACATCCGAGGAAAAATTGTAAATTTCACCTACAAAACCGGTAAGACTCAAACGTTGTTACGTGAAGTAAAATCTTCTAGCATTGCCACCTGGGTAACACCCGTGTAGTTCTATAGGAGACAAATTAAAAGTTTTTGCAAGTAGGTTGCTTGAGTTATGAAAAAAAAAATTACATGTATTTTTATATAATTATTCTAATTTCTAATTATTTATTTACATTTTTCATTACAACTACCTATTTTAACCTTATTCACTTTTCTTTTTAATCATTATTCTTATCATCTTTGCTTTGCTCCTTAATCATTACTTCAATCATCTTCTCAATTTTAAAAACATTTTTTCGCCAACTTTTTTCTTTAATATTTTTTATTGTTTTCCAAGCAAATGGCTTCAAGTTCCATAATTATACAATTCATGGTGTGTTTAGTGCATGAATTTTAAAAAATGGAGAAAAAAATACAGGAAGAATTTTGAAAAGAATAATAGAATGGCATAATAAGATAGAGTGATGATTAAGAGCATGGATAATAAAATAAAAAAATAGACATTATATAGTTATATGAAAATATATGGAAAAATTAAAATGCAAGAGTAATAATTAAAGTAGTGTAGTTAGCTTGGACTTAAGATGTCAAATTATCTACAAAAGTGATTTGGACTTAATATCTCAAATTATCTACAAAAGTGATTAAAAATGGGTGTTAAAAGTTTTTCTTAACTTCTTGTTTACATCCAAAAAAGTGATTAAAATGAGTGTTAAAAGTTTTCTTAACCTTTTTTTACCTTAATCCAAACACTTTTAAGTTACTTGAGACCAATATTGTTAATTTTTAACGTGAAGGGTGAGTTTGAGAAGTAATAAAATATTTGAATGAAACGTTTTTAGTATAAAAGTTTTTTGAAATGAGAAAAACTGAGTTAAGATCATAGCAGTAATTATGATAAATAAATTGAATAAAGTTAAAATAGATAGGTTAGTTGTATCGGTAGTTGTGTAAAAATTATTAAAAAATATGGTAGTTATATAGAAATATGTGAAGAATCAATTAGAAATAAAGTAGTTGCAGAGAGTAAAAAGTTTTAATTTAGGGTGTGTTTGGCAATTTACAAAAGTTGTCAAGTTAAAACTTTTCAATTTAAAACTTTTCACTTTTCATCACTACTCTTTTTTTAATTATTTTTTACACATCTTTCTATACAACAACCCTACTTTTCAATCATTTCTACATAACTACTAATAAACTAACCTATTTATTTTAAATTAATTCTCTTTACTCCTCATCATTACCCCTACAATATCACATCATTTGACAACTTTTATTCTTTAAAAGTTTTCATCAAAAATTTTATTCATTAACAAACACACCTTTAAACATTTTATTATTAAATTAACATACCCCAAAGGACCAAAATGTCATTCCAAATCTCCTAGTAAATATTTTAAGGCATCTAATTAAACTTTAAAATGTTCTTTTTCTATCAATAAATTATATTTAAAAATCTTATGAAAATTCAATCCAATAGTGAAATCTATTTACAGTTTAGGTGAAAGTAGCGAGTTTTTATTTGATCATAGAAGCATGTCTCTTGTAAATGTACCATATTGTTTGATCATATCTGCTTATGTACCTTTAGAGTTTTAAAAATAACACAATAGTCCCCTATAACTTGCAATTATTCGTAAACAAACTCAATACCTTAAGTTTCATTACCAATTCTTCAAATAAATTTTAAATGCCTGCCCTCCACCCTCCCCCGCCAAAGCACGATCTTGTCTAAATTTAAATAAGAATGTCTCATGTGGGGTGTGAGATATTGAAATGGATACCCATTTCATCCAAAGAAATTGTTGACAATGTCTATTGAAGAGGAGAACCAATTGGATGTTAGATAGTGAGATATGCATATTCTTTTATTCACAAGGAAACAATGGTCAAAAATCTAAAGAAGAAGATTACACCACCCATAGAAAACTAAAAATCATTCATAGCTTATGGAGATTGAAACTTCCTCAAAAAATTCTGATATTCAGGTGGAGGCTAATTCAAAATCTACTCCCAACAAGGTTAAATTTGCTAAGGAGAAGTCTCCTAATAGAAGAGAATTGTAGTGCGTGTAATTCAAAAAGAGAAGACAATATGCATGTATTTTGGTTATGCCTGAAAGTCAAGGAGACATGGAATGAGCAGTTGCATGACAAGCTATCGGGTGTCTAGTTCAACAATCTTAGTGATGTATTATATAAATTTATACATTTAGACCTCAAGAAACTTTCTGCCCTATTTCCTATGACTCGCTGGAGGGTATGGCTACGCAGAAATAGGTATCTTGTTTAGGGTGAAGTGTTAAGCTTGTCATTTATAGCAGATTGGTCAAAAAGCTTTCATTCACAATGTGTTTCCAGCACAACAGTTAATGAAGAGCGCTCATCCTCTACAAAAAGCCAAGTTAAATGGAGGCCTCCTACTTAGGAATAGGTTAAATTGAATGTAGATGTTGGATTAAGTAGTATAACTAATTTTTGTTGTGCAAGTGTGACAATCACACATTCGGATAAAGAGTTTTTTATGGGTATATTTACATACATCTCGACATATATTACACTGAAGTCTTGAGACGTTCTTACAAATTTTGGAGATACATCTTTACTTTTTGAAATTTGGAGACAGCTCCACCTAAAAATTAAAGAGATACAACTCCCATCTTCCTAAATGGAGATCAAGCTGCTTCCATAATATTTTTAGTTGAAATCCCACTTATCTGGGATTTGAACCCAAAACCCTTCAGTCACACTGTCCTCTAGCGTCTGGGGTGACCAACCGAGGTGAGCTTGGTTGGTAATTCAAATGAAGAGTTAATTGCAGTTAAAATATGAAAATGGAACGGTAAAGTTGAACCATTACGAAGGGAAGTCATGGCCATGCTGCTGGGTATTTCTCGGTTATCTGAGTTAAATTATAAAGATGTCATTTGTGAATCATATTCTCTTGTTTTGGTATAGGGGATGGTAAGATATTGTCCACTACAGGTCATTTTGTTGATAAAATTAGAGAATACAATAGAAAATTCAAATTTTGTGCTTTTACACATGTATCAAGATTAGGCAATTAAGCTACATACAAAATGGTAAAATATGTTGTAGATAGGGAAGTTGGAGTATGTACACGGTAGGGAGATTTTCTTTGATGTATTTTGGACAGGGCATCTAAAGATTTTAAGATTTTTTCTAAATGAAAGTGAGGACTCCTCCTTGCAGCCTTCAGCACCTCGCTAAAGGTAGCGAGAAGGTAACAAACCTAAATTCTTCCAGATAAAAAAAAGTGTCTCAAATTCCATGCCTCTTTTGGTTGGAATTTATTGTTAGAAGATGGGTCTTTCAAATACAAAGGAGAAGATCCAAGAGGTTGATCTTCTCATACTGGTCTGAAAATTGATGATTTCAGTCCAAAAACGTATTTTTTATTTTTTTATATTTTTTATAAATATGTTAATCTAGTTATATTTAACCTACAAATCAAGTTTTATCATTTTTGAATATGTGTATATATTTATTTTGAATTTTTAAAACTAAGGGTATTTAAGTCATTTTAAATAATTTAAGAGCACTTAAATACTTATATTTAAAAAAACCCAAATAAATATATATATATCCAAAAATGATAAAACTTGATTTATAAGTTAAAAATAACTAGTTTAATACATCTATAAAAAAATTTAAAAAGAATTTAAAATATATATGTGGACGCGTCTGAGAAGATCAACATGCAAGATCCAAATCCTTATCATCAACAATTGTTCTAACGATGAGACAATTCAAAGATCGTCGCAAAGCAAGAAGAAAATCCGTCCCTAACAAAAATCAGATGAAATATATTCAACAGTTTCACCAACAGTAAACATAATAATTAGAAATAGAACAAGGGAATCAAACTTAATTAATGTTTTTAAGTCTTTGATATATATTTCTTGTAATATCTGTGACTAGTGCATGGAATTTGAAGTTTAGAAATTTTAAAAATATCTTTAACAGGTTGGGATGCAACCGTAGCAGCATGGGTCCATTTGAAGTTTTCAGTAAACAAGGTGACGGTGATAGATTTTTCTTTTTTTTTTTTTTCCTAAACTAGGAGGATATATTACACTTATAATTAAAGAATGTGGATATGTTTACACTTGACAGGATGGGATAAAACGGCAAACTTTTGAAACAAAGTGTGTTTTATGAGACTTGAAGGCTGGAAGTGTAAAATTTGCAAATTTGAGAGAGTTATATGCAAATTATCGGGGAAAAAAATTTCTAGTTATCTCATATCCGTGGACATAATTGTGAAGTTGTGGCATCCGGTTAAGGGCTGACATATCATATCAAATGTCACTTGGAAGACGGTGAAAATGGCAATCTGAAGGTGAGAACACAAGCTAGTATGCTGTATTGATTGGTCCTACTGAAATCTTCGATATGTTTTCATTGTTTTTCCCCCCTACTATGTAAGTTATTTATGCTGGATGAAATTCATCCAATTTCCAATCCAAATCAATCACAGTCAAATAGTAGTCAGTAACTCCTAATATTCAACACTTTACTGAATTTATCCAATCCAAATCAATCATCTGTCATCCGTTTATGTCAATGATACAGGGTGCGTATGTTCATAATGTTTCCAGCAAGGCAAAGCAGATAATTAGACGGCCAGAGAATATTGGGGGGGTTACTGAAAGTGAATGGCAATTGTTTTGCTGGTCCCACTTGCTTTGACGTGCTAACTGATGAATTTTGCCGGAGATCACATCCAAAACACCGAGACCAAGACAAGACATGAAGAAACGTGGCTCAATGCCACCCCCTAGAAAGCAGTTACTCCACAAGGACCACAACCACCCTCGTCCTCCTCCTCCTACTCCATAGATTGACTACTGTCGTCAAACCCAAACTATTCATAGCAACTAGTTTCAATAATTAAAGGCAAGAGCGGCGCCTGATACATGCAAATGAGGCAGTTAAATGAAGACCCAGTGTCACCCAAAACACAATCAACCAAAAACAAGCTTGCCCATCTGCTCCTCCCAAAGCGTCCCATTAAAGCAACCACAAAACAACCCCGATTTTGTCAAGCTTAAGAAAATGATTAGAGCCTGGCACTGCATGCTCGATCTGCGGGCCAAGCTTGCTTTTTCTTAATCATCATTAATTCCCAATTCAAACTCTCTTGCGTCATCCAAATCTCCTGCTTTTACTCGCAAGAGATCGGGCGTGGGACCCTCCGAACCACAGGGGTGGTTGTCCCACTGTCCGGTTCCACACCCGACGAATCTTGGGCTGCTTTCGGTAACGACGAAGAGGTGGGGTGGAGGAATTCTTCATCTTTATGCGCGCGTTTTTTTCTAATGAAGTGTTATGGTTTAATTATTGAATAGTAATTTGCAAATATACTTACATAATTTCGAAATAACTCTTCTTTAGTTTGACCATAATTTACAGTGTTGTCATCATCACGACAATATTTACGAAGATACGCAAACTACATGGGTATATTTGCAAATTTAAAAATTAAGTGATATATTTACTTTTTTTTTTGTAAATATACCCATGTTCTTTGCATTTTTTTGCAAATATAGTCACACCCATGACGGTACAGTAATGACGTCATAACGATATGAATATATTTGTAATTACGGTCAAACTATGAGAAAGTTATTTGAAAATTTTAAAATCATGTGGGTAAATTTGCAATTATAGTCAGATTAGATGAGTATATTTGCAAATTAATCATTATTTAATTGTCCTACTTTCCGTTATTATCTTTGAATTTTAATTATTTTATATATTCTTATAAAATTCATTTTTATCTTTATTAAATTCATTTTTATCTTTATTCTCATTATTCTTAATCACTATTGTTATTATATTATATCATTTATCTTAATTTTCAATAATATTTTTATTATGATTTTTCTCATATTTGTTTCCAGAACAATCTTTGATCATTGTTGTTAGAATCAAACTAAACTATATGACTTAGGGTAAGTTTGACATTTGATGAAACTTTTTAAAAAATATTTGTTTATGTAAATCTTTTGAAATATAATAGACTACGTGATATAATAAAAGTAATAATAACGAGTAAAGAGACTAAAATAATAATATATAAAGAAGTTGTATAAATAGTTGAGGAGAAATGATCGAAGAAATAATTAAAATTTAATTTATTGTGGAGAGTGTGTAGCTTTAGATTGAAAATTTTAAGCTGAAATGTTTTCATAACGACAGTCACACCCTTAATTCGTGAACTTGAAACTAGCCAAATATTTGATTTATTTATAATTTTTCTATATTTAAAAACCAAACAAATCGTGTAAATTATAGTTGTACTGTTTGAACTTATTAGAGCAGGCTAACCAATTTAGATATTTTAAAAACCAAAATTATATTTTTCTAGTCAAAAGTAATGATGTTAATTTCTTTAAGTTAGTATGCTCTATTTAATTATTCAATGCAATTCTAAAAATATTTTATTTTTTTTTAATGTATTTTAGTCATTAAGCTCCACTTCAATGTGACCAATTTACATAACAACAAGTGCATGTAATTTCTCTATTTTTATTGGATTGAAGATTGATACAAAATCTTTCATTAATTGGTAGTAAACATAATTTATTTATATAAGAGACTAAGCTTTATCCAAATCAATTGTGTGCATAGGCAACATTTGCTTTAAAATAAATATATTCATGTATAAATTAAGAGAAATATTTAGATCCATTCACTATATATTAGAATATAATAATATTTTGTAAAAAATATTTGTCAACATAATAATAATATTTTAGATGGTTTAGACGTTGAAAATACTATTTTAAATTGACTATTTAATATCCAATTATTTTATTACGTTGATTTCAAATATTTATAAATTAGGTTCTTGCGTGGTGATATTCAAAACGAATAAATTTTTTTTATGTTAATATAAATAATTTTAAATGAAATGGTTTAGTTAGACAATCCATTCGATTTGGATAAGGAGTGTAAATCGAGTTGGGGTAAATACAACCCTAATCTTCATTGTAAAATCTCAATTTTACTTTAACCTAACCCTATTTTAATCCTATAGAAGTCGGTTCGGTTCGAGTTAGAAATCGGATAATAAATATATAACATTTAAAAATAGTTGGCTTACATAAATCTATTTTAAAATATAAATTTAATGAAATAATAAAAATTAATCCTTTTATAGGAATATTTTCCAATTCGTTACTTGTATAATAATATAATTGTTAAATAATCTTATTTCAAAACAATAATGTCAACTTTTATGTATTATGTGCTAATTTATAACGATTTTTTAATAATACATTATAGTTTATACCGATATATAAAGTTAGGTTAGATCGGGTTGGGTCGATAATCATCTAATTCAAATCAATCTACATCTAATTCAAATCAATCTACTTTTGAAATTGGATTATATTGAGTTAAGACGACCCCAATTTACATCCAATGTTAAAAAAACAATGTAACCATGTACTTAATGATGCGGGGTTTGAACAAAGAGCTGGCTGGCGGGCCGCTGCTGCCGGCGCCTCAAGAATAAGAAGAATAACTGTACAATATAAAATCATCGTGTTGGCGTGATCCACACCAAGAATGTTTTGCTGGGTTTGAGCCGCAGAAAGAGATCCAGCCAGACCATTGCATCAAAGGCTGACAAATAATGAATGGTGGGTAATTCAAATTACAAAATACTGGACAGCCCTCGCAGTGGTTAATTAATTTTAGATGTTTGACGAGAAATGTCGATCGAAGTCTTTGATATTGGAAATTGGGAGGAATATTGATGCTAATCACAATCAATGGTATGGATTGGATGTTTCGAATTAGAAATCGGGTAACAAATATATAATATTTAAAAAAATTTTGCTTACATAAATCTATTTTAAAATATAAATTTATATGAAAGAATAAAAATTAATCTTTTCGTAGAAATATTTTCCAATTCGTAACTTATATAATAATATAATTGTTAAATAATTTTATTTTAAAACAATGATGTCTAGTTAACTTTTATGTATTATGTGCTCATTTATGACTAATTTTTAATAATATATTATGGTTTATACCGATATCTAAAATTGGGTTAGACAAATCAACCTACTTTTGAAATTAGATTATATTGAGTCGAGAACAAACCAATTTACATCCAATGTTAAAAAAAACAATGTACCCATGTACTTGAATGACGCCGGGATTGAAGTATTGAACAAGGCGTTGGCCGGCGGGCCGCTGCTACTGCCAGTGCCTCAGCAAAAATAAGAATAAATGTAAAATATAAAATCATCTCATTGGCGTGATCCATATCAAGAATGTTTTGCTGGGTTTGAGCCGCAGAAAGAGATCCAGCCAGACCATTGCATCAACGGCTGACAAATAATGGATGGTGGGTAATTCAAATTACAAAATATTGCACAGCCCTCGCAGTGGTTAATTAATTTTAGATGTTTGACGAGAAATGTCGATCGAAGTCTTCGATATTGGAAATTGGGAGGAATATTGATGCTAATCACAATCAATGGTATGGATTGGATGTTCCGATCTAGAGTGTAGCAGGATCCTCAGGCAAATCAGGTACGCCCAATGCAATGCGTATGCCCTTTGATCTATGTGTTTTAATGGCCAGACATTGTTGAGATTCGGCAAATCTAGGTCTCGATATTGTTTGGTTTTACATGATGGATATGAAATTCTGGGGGCCCCACCTTGTACGTGACGGGCTTAAAAAATAATGTTAACAGCTCTCTCTTCGGTTATGGTTGGGGAGTTAATGGATCGAGTTGTACGAGTTGAAGTCTAATCCTAATCTTAACTTATTTAAAATATTTCAATCATAATCGGTTTATTAACCTATTTAAAAAAGTTCAATCTTAATCCATTTATTGAGTTGACAGGTTGTTAATAGGTTGTATAACAAATAATTTGAAAGCCTAAACTCTAGTAGATTATGATCTTGCAAGGAGAGACGAGAGAGTGTTTTTGGCGTAGGGGAAATGAAAATAGGACATTAATAGGAAAATGTAATTAGGGCAGTAGTGGAAAAATGAAAATTAGGTGACTTGAAGAAGACTTAGGGAGGGAAAATAACCAAGGAGATTATATATATATATATAACTTTAATGAGTTAAGCGAGTTAAATAGATTGAACGAATTAAACGGGTTGAATATGTTATATGGGTTAAATGAGTTACTAAACGGATTGATGAGTTATAAAATCTCAACTCTAATCCATTTATTTAATTAAATAATTTAACAGGTTGACCGATCATAACTCATTTATTCAAAAATCTCAATTCAAATCTATTTATAAACGGGTTGGACGAGCGGATTGACGTGTTGACCATGACCATTAACACTCCTAACTAGTGGTGGCCGTCTTAACTTTTAAAGGAGGGGGCTGGCGCATTATTACCTGTGGGTTTGATACTTGGATATTAGCATTAAATAATAAAAACTCTTAAGTTCCGAATGTTTGTAAAATGATTTTAATACTGACTTTTTAAAGATAATTTTGAATACGAAATGGGCGAAACGCAATTTCAAATAAATTCTGGAACATCAGAAAATCACATCAAACACATATTATATCTAAAATCATCGCAACATATTTCATTATACGTCAATAAATTTTTAACGCATGTAACTTATACTCGGCCACACTATAAATACTTGATTATTTAACTATAAAGTATAAATGCTTGATTTCCTAGATTAGAGATATTTGGTTAAATATAGCTATTTTTATATCAAATTCAGCCAAAGGTAACGTTTAATGCGACCGTTAAAATCTGATTGCAAGTAGTAACATTTTTTAAAAATCTGGTCGCAAATTTTTTTTAAAAAAATATAGGTATTTTAGACATTTTAAATGAACAAAATATTTCTATTTTTAAAAAATTGAAAAATATACAAATCTCCAAAAATAATAAAACTTATTATAAATGTTAAATAAACTTTGATTAGCAATTTTAGAAACAAATTTTAAAATTTAAACAATAAATTTTTGCATCAAGTGCACCGAAATTCAGTGCACTCGGGTGCATTGAATCAACGTTTGTTACTAAATTATAATTAATGTTATATACAATAAATTTTTATTCACATTTGATTCTATGCATGGGATGTATTAAGTTTTGGTGCACCCAGATGCAAAAAACTTATTTAATATTATTTTTAAAATTTTTATAAAACTATTATATAAGTGTATTTTTAACACGTGTATATTACTTGTCAAAAAAATATGTATATTAAGTTTTACTAATTTTGAAGATTTACATATATTATTTTGGATTTTTTAAAAATAGAGATATTTTAGACATTTAAAATGTCTAAAATAATTCTATTTTAAAAAAAATTCTAAAACATATTTTTTTCAAAAACTTAATACATAAATTAAACACATTTGCATTAATAGTTTCATAAAAATAAAAAAATAGGTTCTTGGCCGGGTGCCTTGATAACACCTTATTTTTATTTATTGCATATATTGTATATAAATTATTGCGTAAAGCGTTTTTTTGTGTTGTACCTTGTGTGACCATAGACTCGAGGAGTGTTGAACTTACACTGCGGCAACCATTTAAGCCTGTAACTAAGCAGCTAGGGATTTCTTCTTCTTTTTTTTCAAAAAAAAAAAAAAAAAAACTTCTAAGGATATTTTGGAAAGGCATTCGCATAGATCAAAATATCTTTGAAATTTATAAGCAAACATGTAATAAAATTTAAGTCATCGGCATAGGCATAATTTAAACCGAATTTAGTTTTTATGCTATATTTGTGATTATTCTTAATTGTTTATTGGAACATTATTTGTCTTATATCTGACTAATTAATCATTTTCGTCAAATTAATGTGACTCATTGGCAGTCGCGTTTGGTGAAGGAAATAATTACAGAAAACCGCTACTATCATCCGCCAGCTTACAGTGTTTTCTTAATGTTCAAAAAGTAAGTAAATAATGAATTAATTAAATTAAAAGACTTTGGAATTCGCATTTTTCTTATTCTAGAAAGGAAGTCAGCAATCAGTTGAGAGTCCCAACTCCCCAAGTCGAGCTCCAACGTGGTCCGCTCAAGATCCACGCGCTGGCACGGCCGTTGTTAAAACTCAAAAGGCATAGGCCATCGGGCGGGGGCTCTATTTTGCATTGCATTGCATGCATCCATGCATGCTTATGAGGTTTACGCACTCAACACTTCAATGGCGGAAAGAGCACGGCGTTGACGTCCTAATTCGAATGCAACGATGACCGAGGCACGCAACTCCAATCGCCAGCTACTTTCACGCCGATACCCCCACCAAATCACCTGCGTGGATCCCACCAGCAAGTGTGCACAGTACTAGGTACCGCTCTCCTCCCAGCACGTGTGCAACTCACCTTATCTGCTTATCCCACCCACTCCAGATGTAAAGCCCGCCCGCCCACCCTCACCCCTCACACGTGCGCTTTTCCCATTGTTTTCGAGCTCCAGGGCAGGGCTATTTGCCCGCCCCTTAGATAGTGGAGTGGCCAAACAAATGCGGCGTAAATGCGATCTTGACCGTTGATTGCCATTTTCGGGAAATGATACTAACGCAAGCAACATCCAGGGTCTTGATCTACGGAGCACGCAACGTGGACCGCTCGCACCTGCACCATATGAAGGCAAGCCCTTGCCCGTTTCCAGTGGTCGCAGCCCGAGTCGGCAGGACGTGCGGAGTGAAAGCAGCGGCGTGGCCAGCTCCGGTGCTTTTGTCACGTCAGTGGGGGTGGCGTCAGGAGGGATGGGGCCCACAAATCTAACGGTGAGCTGTTTTGGAGCTCGCTGGGGTCCTGGCGTGTGGCTGAAATTCAATTGGATTATGGGTGCTTTGACGAAATTGGCAGTGCCATCACATACTTCCTTTTTTCTTTTTCTTTTTATCTACGTCCTAACAGGAGGGACGTCCACATACATTTTTCGTGGGCCATTAAAAAGAATCACCCGGATGGACGCCGCTGCAGCAGATAATCTCGACCTAAAAGGAAAACAAAAAGTCAGGGCAATTCATTCCCACTCCCGAGTCCCGTGTCATTGAAAAAGCGACATTAGAACGAATTTAATCGGTGCACGTCTCAGCTGGCTATATAATCAGCGAATTTATAATAAGACGATAAAAAAAAAGCCTGAGTTATACTGGCGGGAGTATTCACTGTCCCAAACGAGTCCAACACCCGCTGCATGCAGATTGCAGATATGTCCGTTTCCTCCGATTTATTTGACACCGAACGAGCACCGAACCCTCCGTCAGGGACGAGAATCTGCCCACAATCAAAATTTTTTTTATAAAAAATATTTTAAAAAATTACGAGAATCTGCCAGCACCGAACGCATTCAGCAATAGTTGTTACTACATGCTCCTTTTCGATTGCTGGGGCCATGAAAATTTTACGTGCTGTACAAATAATATGTTAGAAATAATTTACAAGATAATAAAGCAATGCAAAAAAAGTAAAGAAGAAGAAAAACAAAATAGATAAATTTGGATGTGTTTAGAAAATAATAAAACTAAAGTATATGATAATGGGTAATGACGGAGAGTAAGAGAATAAAGTTAAAATAAGTAGTATTTTTGTACGAGTAGTCATGCAAAGATAATTGAAAAATAAAATAGTTGTATTGAAAAATATAAAAGAATAATTTATACATATAATAGTTGTGGGAGTGAAAAGCTTTAAATTGAAGATTTTCACTTTGAAAAGTTTTGTTGTTAAATAAATACAAGAAAAATCAGAGATGAAAAAGAATAAATTCTGCAATTTAACTTTTCAATTCTGAACTTTTGTTGTCAACATCTCGAAGAAACAAAATAACGTTATAAAGTGGAAAAACAAAAGAAATAGAAATAAATTAGATACAAATTTATGTATAAAATTCTTTAATACGAAGAAAAAATAACGCGGAGATGACAACAAAATCCATGGTTAGAAAAAGGCTATAATACGGGAAGAACGTTTAAAAAAATCATAAAACTCAATACATCCAAAAAAAAAAAATCTGAAAAACCACACTTTACTGTGTTTTCCAGCTCTGAAAATATAAGGCTGCGTTATTTTTATGCATGCAGCTTAATATCCAATTCACATCCGACCGAACATGTTGGACGGTCCCAATCTGCTACGTTGGTCTTCAGCTTGGTAGATTCTCCCAAGGGCTTGGGGACGGCAGTGCCATTTATACATTGCAGTTGTTGTTAGAATTCATCAATTGGACGTGTAAACAATTAAAAAGAAGGGGCAGAAAAAAAGTCTGTCGATTAGATAAAGACAGAAATTAAAGACGATCTTATGAGTCATTCTGGACATAGCCTAGTGAGATCGATGTTATGTGTGGAGGAGTGTAGTTTCGGACTGGAGTTTGTAACGGAGCAATAGCCTTCATGTATGTCTACAGGGGCAGGAACCAGGATGGGTCATATCGGGTGAGAGTTCGTTCAATATTGATTATACTTTTTAAAAGTTTTATTTGATCATATTTTTACACTGGGGCAAGACAAGACTGATTTAATTTTCATCACTTTTTAATAGATTTCAGGACAAATTTTTTATTAGTAACAAATTGGTTTCAGTACAGCTCATCGGGTAAAAAATGCTAGTCAAATAAAATAATTTAAATAATTTATACATTTATTAAACATAAAGGTACATCTATACTAAATTTTAATGTTAAATGCTTCAATATTTTACTAACTAATAATAGTATCATTATTAAAACAAAATCTGAGTAAATATACTATAACTTTATTAAAATAGGTTAATACACGATTATGCATAAGAGTTATATATATAAATTCATTTTATTGATTCGTTTACTATTTTTTAGATAAATTTATTCTTAGGGAGTGTTTGTTAAAAAAAATTTCATGTATATTTAGGATATTTTTTAATTATTTTTTCACTTTTTTATACAACTATATTACTTTTCAAATATTTTTACACAATATTCATACATTTAACGTATTTATTTTAACTTTATTATTTTTATTATTCAATATTACCCCATCATATCACATCATTTTTGTCAATTTCAAAAATATTTACATCATAAATTTTTCATAAAAAAATTATCACTTCCCAAATGCACACTTATATTGTTAATAAATTTAATTATAAAAAATGTAAGAATTTTGAAAGAAAATAATAATAAGATTTAAACAAATACTTATAATTTTTAATAAGTGAATATATACAAGGCAACTCGGAATTCTTTGTAGCAGTACATGGTCAATCCATCTTGACCCATTTAGATTAAAATTTTTGATACATACTTATGCTAAGTAAAAAATGTTTGATTTTATTTAGTTAAAAATGGTTAAGTTAGGAGCAAGTTACAGGTTAATTTGCCTCAATTCTCATTCTGTATGTTTGTACATAAGAAAATTTTCAAATATATTTATGAATTTTGGCTCTAATTCCAGATAAACTCATGCAATTTCAATAATTTTTCTCATGTTCTTAAAATTTTACTAAAATTTCTCTTCTACCCACGCCATTGCTAGCAACTAAAGTCACCTTTTTTATGAAATGACTAATTTACCCCTTAGCATCAATTCTACAATCTCCGATGTTACAAGTTAGGAAATTCGGCAAATTTTATGCCATTTTCAACAGATCAAATACTGGCCGGCCATCTCCCCCTCCCACTGCATTGCCAATCCATGGTTACCTCCATCAAAACCAGCCACCCATTTTGCTGCATGAATCTTACCGGCGGCAACTAAGAACCCAAACAGCACCACGCCAATGCACACCCTAGATTTTCCCAGGCTTCACAGCGCTGACGGAATCATGAAATCGAGCCCCAAAGCGCATCACTATGGTTACGTGCCATTGTTCTGCGCAGGATCATTGCCTAATTTTTAAGAGAGGGCATCAAATTTGGTGATGAACTACAGCAGTTGAATCAATGGATGGGAAAATGTGAGCACAAAATTTATTCTTCCCCTAATAACTTTTTTTTTTTTTTTTTTGGTCATGAATTATTATGCATTGCTGGAGGGAGAGTGGGGCAGAGAAAATTGAAGGGTGTGACAACAGATTGCTGAATTCTAAGATCTCTTCCCACTCACTCCGATTCGTTTTCTGCTGGTTTGTCGCCTTCGATTTGGTTTCCTTACAATAAGCCATGATAGTGTTTGTGATGCTCAGACATTATTATACGCTTCGATCATCTTCCATGACGATATGAGGTCTTTTGCACAGGCAATCTTCAAGGAACTATGTCTTTATTTCGACATAACTACTTTGAGATGCCTGTTATTCTAATGGCGGTAAGGAAAGGAAAACCCGAAAACAAAACTTTCCCTTACTGCCAGATGGAGTACAGGGATAATTCTAGCGGATTTAGCGTTGGATGTTGCCGACGACCATAGGAGAATGGAGATAATGGCAACTGGGAAGCGAGAAGATGATCAATGTGGGGATGGGCCATTTCGGTATTTAGGAAATGTTAAAAATAAAAAATATTTGGAAATTTCAGCACATGTTACGGATCGTACCGGCTTGGGGAATTTTGGGGAGTGAGAAATTATTGAAAATATACTGATACATGAGGAATTAAGAATAAAATTCATGAATATATCTGGAAGTTTATCTTATATATATATATATATGTATATGTATTTGTTTATTCGTCTTTGATTAATGCGCATACCTCTACTCGTGTAATGGTCCCTCGTACTTTCTAAATCAGTGCACTGCTAGGGAAGTTGGGTGTGGTATTAGCACATCCTAGAGTTTGCTCTTTTGTTGAGATGCCTCCAAAAAACAACACCTAGAGATCAAAGAGCATGGATGCTGAGTTTTATTTTTAAAGGGCACGTGGACATAACTCATAAGTATAGGTCCCAATCATTAACCGTACGAGCACATGCATGAGGGCAATAATGCAGTTGGTGGGACTTGGAAAGCAATTGGGCCACAGCAGGACATACTAAAAGGAGTGCATTGCTGTAAATGCCGTTAAAAGTTTATTGAATTTTAGGGATTACAATCTACAATATTGTCCCAATAAAATTACAAATATCCACTCTATTATCAAAACATGCCGTTCAATAAAAAAAAAAAAAGAGAGAGAGAGAGAAAAGAAAAAACTTTAAAAATTCTTTACCTTATTAGCATAATTTATGTTTGGGATTGCCGTATAGATATATACACATGCATAAGAAATACTTCATTATAAATTACAGCCACTTATTTTCTTATTTTTTGGGGTATCCAATCCATGCACTGTGTTTATATTTATTCAGCTTAATGAAAAATCAAGTGAATTTAAAACTTTCATAATGATTAATATTAAAAATATAATTATAGATTATGTCGTGCATTAACATTTGTTGCAGATTATATAAAAGTTTAAACAACATAATATTTCATCTTAGGTAAAAATAAATAGAGTAAAATATGATGGATGACTTGAATTTAAAATAAAAAGCCAAAAAGTCAAAAAAGAAAAAGAAAAATACAACTAGTAGACAGATTTAAAATGAAACATCAAACAATTCAAAAAATACAACTGATTATATTAAAGAAATCCTCTATATATATCCGAGTTGATCGAACACGAACATCTTATATATATTTTTATATTTCTGTTCATGTTTTTAAATATTTTACTTTTAAATTTTAAATAAAAGGCATTTTCATGTGATTTCTAATGCGCCAACACATGAAAAATGCCTTATTTTATTTTTAAAATTCAAAATAAAATATAAAAATATAAAAATTATATATATGAGACATTCATGCTTTGGCTAACATAGATATATTAAAAAAATTTAAAAACAAAAACATAGTATATTGCACTGAGTGCACCGAAGCCAATTCCAAAACTTTTGCCACGTTACTTTTTTAATCGAAAAGTTTCATCTATTTCTAAACATATTCTACGAAGTTTTCAAACCCAGACGCTTGCCTAAACGGCTGTTACCTCTAACCAGCTGCGCTTGTTGGGTTCAACAGTTTTATAAAAGAATTTTTAAAAAAATTTAAAAGTTGTTTAGGAAATGTAGTGCAAAATCAAACCCCACGTATAATATAGCACATGATTTTATATTTGTGGTGTTGACGAAGAAGCTTTGAAAGCGTGGGTACACAAAATCATGCGGGCTCGAATTTCTAGCTTAAGGGTGTGTTTGGTAATAAGTGTAAGTCGTCAAGTTAAAACTTTTCAATTTAAAACTTTTCACTCTTCATAACTATCCTATTTTTTAATAATTTCTTCTCATTTTTTTATACAACTACTTACTTTTCAATCATTTCTACACAACTAACAACACAACTAACCTATCTATTTCAACTTTATTCTATTTATTCCTCGTCATTACCCCTATCATATCACATCATTTGACAACTTTTATTATCTACAACTTTTCATCAAAAGTTTTATCCATTCCCAAACACACCATAAGTGTGTTGGTATCCATGTACAGTCTAAAGAAGATAAAAATCACGGCATCGCAGGACAAGCCACTATCATTTTCAATGTCTTCTCATCCTTTTTCCCTTCTAAGCAAGTTGGGGTCCATGTTTTTTGTTGATTACATTGCGGGCAAGGGTCGAACTCTTGATATGTGGCATGCAAGCCACCATGTGCAACTCTCGGTTCACATTGGGGTCCATGTTTAAATGGCGTACTAGTGGGAGTTCTGCATTTTTTTTCCCATCTCAACAGACACCAATCACGGCCTTTTTGCAACATGGACCAGGCAAAAAAAAGGAAAAAAAAAAAGATTACCTCGCAGAAAATTCTGACAGGGAACGGGCAGAGAAAGAAGCGTGCATGCTTGAGGTTGCTTCATTGGTATACGTAAGGCACGCTTCCGCACTATGACTTCCTACTGATTGCATAACATTCGCAATTGCCCCGGCGGGGTGTCCGACAGGAATTCTCTTGTAACTGTAGCAAGGAATGTTTACGGGATTCAACACCCCCCCCCCCCCCCTAAAAAATAAAAAAATAAAGTATATGATATTAAAGAATGAAATATATTAATGTTTTTTTATTAGTATCTGTACATTATGATAATTGATATTACAATCCGACATGTTTATAACCCTCATAAATTTAACAATCCAGCAGGTTCGCACGTCACAACTTCACATATGTAAAGAATTTTTTGTAGCACCTTCCTGCTAGGAGAAAAACCTGCAAATACCTGTGCAACAGAAGAAATTGTAAAATATTCTCACTTGAGGGCATCTATGTCTCTCAAATGTTACCATCCGGGATTTGCCCGGATGGCTGAAATATAGAAATGTTGAATAAGAATAAAAGTTGAAATAGAAAAAAAAAAAAAAAAAAAACTTAAAGTACTCCTTGTACATGTTTGGTTGAGTAGACATGTATTATGGCATGCCACAAGATTAAATAATTCTGTTACAAATTTTTCCCAATAAAATAAAATACTAATAATTGCAGCCTACGTATTTTTTCATTTAGATTGGTATTTATTTTGTTCAATTGCTGGCATGCAATAAAATTTCTCATATGCAGCAATTTTTTGCAATAAAATTAATATTTTTTGTTGTCAATTTGGCATTACTATTCCGATCGAATTTCTACATTTGATATGCAGCCAAATTTATTTATATCAAAAAATTATTTATACATAATGAAATTTTTCCTTCCATAAAAATTATCATAATTTTCCGTTATATCTTTATATTTTAATCATTTTTATACGAATACTATATTAATTCATACTTTATTGCTATAATATTATACCACTTTCACAATTTTTCATAAATTTGTTCACTTTCTAATTTCCCACTTACATTCCCAAATACACCCTTCAATGATTTTTAATTTCAATGGCAAACCGCATGATTGCACCATGTAGTTTAACGCATAGGATCAACCTTTTTTTCTAATGCTTATGTTACAATATTTTTTAGTTTCAATGGCAAAATTAACAAAGTTCGTTGCTAGTTTTAACATTCGGCATTTCCCTTTCCAAAACAGAAATTCATATTTTTGTTTTCATGCTAGTGTACATATCTCATCCCATAAACAACACAATCTGTTTCAATTTTATTGTTAAAAATGGAACTTATTATAAGGATATCTTGATAAATTTTATTCGTAATGTTATATATGGAGTCATGATACTATACAATAGCTAAGAAATAACTGGAGCCCAATTCAGTGCACCCGGGTGCATTCAGCCTCGATGCACCCGGGTGCACTGCACCTATTTTTTTTTATTTTTTTTTTTATTTTTTTTAATACAATGGTTAATCTAAGTTTATTTAACATATGTATCAATTTTTACTATTTTTGGAGATTTTTAGATATTTTTTTTAGATTTTTAAAAATCAGTGGCATTTTCAGTAATTTAAAATTACGAAAAATGCCACTGATTTTAAAAAATCTAAATAAAATATCTAAAAATCTCCAAAAATAGTAAAAATTGATACATATGTTAAATAAATCTATATTAACAGCTTCATGAAAAAATTTTCAAAAAAAAATAAAAAAAAATAGGTGCAGTGCACCCGGGTGCATCGAGGCTGAATGCACCCGGGTGCACTGGATTGAGCTCCGAAATAACTTCATGTATTTTATACTTTATATTTTAATTTTTCTTAACTTTTACATGGGCCCCAAGTGTATTTAAATTATATGCCAAATTTTATCATTTTATCATATATATATATATATTTTACAAAATTTAAAAATAAAGAATTTCAAGTTTTCCATTTGCATGGGGGGCATGAGATGGGTGATTTTTTTTAATTTTTACAATTGTGTAAAAAATATATGAAAGAATTTAGAAATAATGAACATTCGATATATATTCTAAGCACACTAGGGCTTGCGTAAAAGTGAAGAAAAACAAAAAAAATATAAAGTATAAAATACATGAGGTTGTTACTAAGCTTAATAACACCCCATTATATAGTATGATAAATCTTATATTGTACTTTCTTAATTCACTCTTCTCTAATACATACACATCTCCACAAGTTATTCATAATGCGTATCTTTTTAAGAATGCATTTAGTGGAGTGCAATAGATTTGTGGGGTGGTATTCTCACAACAAAGGAACTCAATGAAATGCAATCTGTCCTAAGGGCCCTATTTGTTGCTACACGTGGATGCATTTTCTCTTTTTCTCTTGTTCTGCTAGTGGGTGTCATATTTGTGGAACCAACTTAGAGAAGAGGGAACTCGTTCAGTTTTCAGGTCTGTGTATAAATGGTGCACAAAATACCATGATTAATTTGGGGTTGCTAAAAATTTAATGGGCTCAAGCATGCTTGACCATCCATTAGTGACTAGATAAACAAAATTGGTTGAGGGCAAATTCAAGATCAACATCAATGGAAAGAGGAACCAAACTACAAACTATACTAAGTTTGCTACTGTTATTATAGTCTCAAGATACATCTTTTTTTTTTTGCGGGAAAAGGATGAAAAAGATGAGGAAATATGGACTCGCTACTCATGGAGGTCTGATAATTCTTAAAATTTTCATATAATTTTATATTAAATTCACACCATTAAGTATAAAAATGTTAATTAAATACAAAATTTATGTAAAATTTAATGGAAATTATAATTTTCATAAAATCTTTAATTTTGCTTTAAAATGGGTCATTTTGCGACATTTTTGAAAATATAAAATTATAAAGATAATTACTCATGCTAAGATAGAATCAAATAGGCTAAAAAATGAACTTTGAAATATATATTAGCTTATCAATATAATTTGAGAAAATTTAAGAATGACTGAATTGAGATTACAATTATATTTTAAAATATGAGTTACAACATGGGTTCATCATATAATTTTAAATTAAAATAAATTATTATAAATAAAATAAAAGGGCTAAAATTTTATGATTAATTGGCCAGAAATCAATGTTTAAATTCGCATTTAAATGTATTGCACGTGCACCAATTAGTATACGCCGCCAGAGCATGGAACCGAGCACAGTTCGGTGTTCCACCATCTTCCCCAAATGAATTTCCACCGCTACCTTCTCCCTCTCCAAATTCGTCTGAAGCAGTGCATGACCAACCAGCCACGATTCAGCCTTCCATCTCCGATCATCAGCACCGAAACCAGGGGGCAACAGCTCTCCATCATCCCAACCGGCAACAGGTCATCTTCATCTGCAATCGTCCTGCTCTGTCACCAACGAATCACCGGCACAAGAGCAGCCCACGACCCATCGGCTGGCAGCAAACAGAGCAGTGCCCAAATCCGTCCATTTCTGCAATCTTCTCCTCAGATCGACAGTCTGCTTCCATCCCTTTTCCACCAGACCGAAACCAGCAACCGGAGCCAGCCAGCTCTTTGATGAAATTACAAGCAGCAAATCCCAATAGCGACACCGCCTCTCACCATCGATGCCGCCATTACCAACAACAAAGCTGCCTTCTTCCATCAATTTTTGGCTAGAAAATCCAACCGCTCCAATTCCCGATTCGCCCCTTTCAAGCAACTGAACCTTCTATGAGGCAGCTGCTATGTTCCCCATTCCAAATCAAATAACTGACCACCGATTACAACGCTCCTGCTCCTTTCATTTCCATTGCCGACCAACTGATTCACTGGCTCCTTCATCTCCATCGAGCCCACCGCAAACCATTCTCTTTTGCAATTTTTGAGTAAGAACCTGCTGCCGTTACAACAATCTGATGCCAGCCATGAACCAGAAATTTCGGCCACGCCCTTTTCCATTTTCATCTTCATCTGCCATCGTCCAGCATCATTCGGCAACCCTACAAATTACTGCGGTTCAATTAACAAATTCAATGAAGCAGCAGCCAATGGAGAAAATACAACATGTTAAGTGTAGGCAACGAACCAAAGTGAAGAAGCAATGCAAGGCAGCTACAGTGGTGTGCAAAATGAATCCCACATCGGTTTTTCAACGTAAGAAAAGGGGTGTCCCATAGGTTAATAAAAGAAGGGCACCTCACCCTCTCTCGACACAACACCTCTCCCCCTTATGTGCGGGCCTCTTATTAAGTAGGTGGGGCCAAGTAATAAAATTCACATAATATAATTTTGATTGTTTTTTGTTATGTAGTAGTTTTTAAATTTGCCATTTTAATTTTTAGATTAGATTTATTATTTTATTTCCTGCTTTATAATTTTAGATTAAATTTAATGTATTTTCATTTCTTGCTTTTATAGTTTAAGTTTTATAATTTTTAATTGCTTTCTTAAAGTAGATTTAATTTAGTTATTATTAATTAATTACAATTTCTTTCTTTCTAACTTCTCTCTTCTAATTTCTTTATCTATTCTTTCTATTTCCTTTCTCTCTTTACCTTCTCTCTTCTCTCTACCCTTTCTTCTCTCTTATCTCTCTCTTAGGTTCTCTCCCTTTTCCATCTTCTTTTTCTTCTTTCTATCTCCTCTCTACCATTTTCTTTATTCTCTCTACCTATTTTCCATTCTCTCAACCTTCTCTACTTTCTTCTCTATAATTTCTTTCTCTTTCTAATCTCTCTCTTCATTCTCTCTCTACACTTCTCTATTCTTCCTACCTTCTCTATTCTTTTCTCTAATTTCTTTTTCTCTCTCTATCTTCTTTTTTTCTCTTTCGCTTTCCTTTATCTCTTCTTATTGCAAGTAAATTTTAAACAATTTATATTCTCATAATCTCTCTGTGAATTTGACCCGACTCACCGTTATTCTACGTTATTACCCGTATAGTTGTAGTTTTAATGTGTTTCAATTAATTTTAATTAAAATGATGATTATAGTGTTCTTAACGATAAACACTTGGTTCGCATCAAGGTTATCGTCATGCGTTGCCTGTTGGAGCAACAAAATTCAGCTCAGATGGATCCAGGTGGAATCTAATTTGTTGCTTCTCATTGATTTTTTGTTAATGATGGACCTCTTTTATCCCTTGCGGGAACAATCATTTCTAATATAAGTTCTTTAGCCATAAATGCCCACTTCATGTCATTGCATCATGTCATGTGTGCTAGTAACCACGTTGCTCATACCCTTATAGATTTTGCCTCTTTTAGTATTTTGTTTGATCAGGTTTGGTGGGATAATCAATCACTTTTCTTTTTTGAAAAACTTTGTACATATAATTTATTGACAATGATACACACGGATTGTTCTATCTCTCCTCCCTCTCATTTCTTTTATCTTCAAAGGTGGTCGGGACTTGGGATGGAAGCTATCCTCGCTTATCAAAAAAATAAAAATAAAAATGGCATGTGTATATACCGAGGATGCATTCAAAGGTCGCCCTCTATCCTTCACTTGCTCTGGTAATATCGGAGTGCAGGCAACTGTACTTCCGGCATGCTGTATTGTCACATAATTTCCAGCCATGCAGTGGAGCTTGCCAACGGGGCACAGCTTTCCTATGAAAACCACTGTATTGGCTAGATGCAATGCACTGTTCCAGCAAATGCAATATAAGCTTCTGTACCTGGCAACAGCATCTATGTGCTATCTATTTTCAAGTTTATCTTGTTAGTCAGCTGTACGAGAAGGAATCATCCCACACCTCCATTTGTTTCTGCTCATGCTTCTGCTCCATGCTTTTTTCCTCCGCGCCCCACCCAACCCAAAGCACAGGCGCAGTGCCCTGGCTCATACAACCCCAGCTCCGAAGCCAACTCTCCGTTCTCTCCCTAGTACACATGAGCGTGTATCTCATGCAAATCTTTATTACTTTTCCTTTTTTACACCGTACCAAAGATTTGGGCACTTTATCCTGGGGCCCAAATTTGCACAATAAAAGCCTGCAACTCGTCTAAATTGTCCACGATTATACAATGTTCGGATGCAAGTTGGGGTTAGAAAAATGTCCGAATGTTGCAATGGCGAGACAGAAACCAGTCCTGGGGCAAATAGAAAATGTATGGATCGCTGAATAATTAATTCTATTCTTTTTTTTATTATTATCTTAGTTCGTATAGATTAAAAAAACCCAAGCTGAGAAAAATTTAAACTAAAAACAACTAGCATGAAATGAAATAACAAGGAAAGAAATGCAAAGAAATTATTAGACAACATTATCTAGGTGTACATTAGAATAGCAAGCCACGTGACACGCACGTGAAAGCGTAGCATGCATCTTGATGGGGATGGGTTTGGTCCCAGGGGCCAAAGACAATGTATTTGAAAGACTGAATCGCTCCGATCCGGTGATTAAATTAGTGCATGGCATTAGGTGGGAAGGTGATCTTTAATATTTGAAAGAATCTAAACCCCGATTTGGTTTGGCTGGTGCAAAGTGCAAACTGGGCACAAAAAATAATAAAAAATTATCAGTCCATGAAAAAAAAAAAAATGTTTACCTCTGATACCCTAGTAGTGAAACATTGCAATCATCGTTGACTCAAACTAGGGATGACAAATATTGCCGAGTTCGTATAATATAAAAACATATAGATGTTTATCATGCGTGGTGTTCACTTGGAGTTTGTTTGGAAATTAAGTATGTGTTTGAAAAGTGATAAAATTTTGGATGAAAAATTTTTGAAATGAAAGAAAATAAGGTAGTTAAAATAAAATTATTATATTAAAGAGGAGTAATGATATAGTAAAAAATAAAGTTAAAATAAATATAGTAGTTGTATAAGCAGTTGTGTGGAAATAATTGAAAAATAAGATAATTATATAAACAGAAGTGAAAAAATAATTTTTAAAAAATAAAATAGCAGTAAAAAGTAAAAAAATTTAGGTCAAAATTTTTTTATTTATAAAGAAAGCTACCTAAGAAAGAAAGTTTTCCCAACTTTTTATGCATGCCTTTTTATGTACAATTTTTCATATGATTATTATGCTTTATAATTATTCTTCACATATTTTTATATAATATTTATACATGACTTTATTCAATTTACCTCCATATGTCACATCACTACTATATTTTGAAATCTTTTTTTTTTTTTGCATTTTTAATTTTTTTTCCTCAGGTTACCCAACACAAGAAAATGGGTTTAAAAAGGGGCCTATTTGCACCATTTTAATTAAGGGACCAATTACGTCTATATTTAGTTATTATTTATTTAATACTATCACTTAAAGCCATTTTAATTGTATGCATAAAATAATGTGTTCATACTTATTTTATGTTTCATATGTATGTATTTTTAGATTAAATTAATATATTTTAAGCTAGATACTATATTAAAAATACAACTGATACCCTAAAGTTATGCAAATGCAGGCCACTTCAACTGATTTTACATCAGCTTGATGCTTAACTGGCTCTCATAATATATAATAAATTCCCATGTTATAATCTCCTGACATGGTACATGATCATCGAAGATTAGGCGTTGCTAGTTGACCAATATAGCACCATCGCGTATTTTTCATTGCTAATTATCTGATAGAATCGAATGCAAGCAGTTATCTGATGCACCAACGATGCAATGAACAACTGCTGATCGTATATACAACCTGATCTAGATGTTTGCAGATTATAATAGTTTACGGACTACCATGCTCACAGCATAAGATAACATGTTATCTTATTTAATATATTATCATGCTAATAAAAAAACTTGAATGGTTGCCACTGGCAATACCTTAGTAGTACCAAGGCTAGTCCCTCATGTGGAAGTCCTAGGTTGGAATGTTGGTGCATGCATTTTGTATTAGCTAGTTACTGGCTTACTGCACTATGTGGTGACATTATGTGGTGATCTTATTTCTCTCTAATTTTGTAGGAGCATCTACTACTGTCCACTAGTTGAGATGTTTGAGATATTTATAAGATTATTATTAGAAAGTTTGTAAGAATGTATCAGAGCTTGTTTGTAATGTCAGTTAAGATTTTTGTAATATAATTCTCATAAAAAAAACTGAACGGCTGTAATATGCATACACTCCAAATCTCACGCTAGTCTGCAATGGTGCAAATGATTCAGCCAGTATTTTCTCTCACTATGACAATACAAGTGGCGTCATGTGTTGTGATTTCCATTCTTAGCCAGTGGTGTTAACGAATCAAGTTAAAAAAGTTAAAGTTTAATCTTAATCTTAATTTAATTAAAATATTTTAACCTTATTTGTTTATTAATTCATTTAAAAATCTTAATCCTAAACTACTTACAGCCTATTTAATAAATGAATTGGCAGGTTGTTAACATATTATATAGTAGACGACCTAAAGGCTTAAACTCCTATGGACGATGATCATACAGTAAGAGGCAAGAGAGTATTTTCGGCGCATGAGAAATGAAAGCAATATAATAATGAAAAAATGGAATTAAGACAATAGTGGAAAAATAAAACATTAGATGGCGGGAGGAAGACTTATTGGGAAAAATAATAAAGGGCTATATATATATATTAAACTTTAATGCGTGAAGGAGTTAAACGGGTTAAACATGTTAAAATGTGTTACTAAATGGGTTAACAGTTCATAACATCTCAACTCTAATCCGTTTATTTAATTAAATAGTTGAACATATTGGTGGAGCATAACTCATTTATTTAAAAATTTCAACCAAAATCTATTTATAAATGGATTAGACAAGTTGGTTAACAGGTTAATTATGATCACTAACACCCCGATTCCTAGCAGCAAGCAGAAGAACAACATCACTATGAAGAACAACTCTAATTTTACCCAAAATTTCTAAGTAATGTTTGAAATATATTTGAGGCACCGTCACTCGTGCCTGATGGGACCAAAATTTTTTAAATTGTTTAACACATTTTTCATACGAATATTAATATATATATGCATTTAATTTATAAACTAATTTATAACATTTTTTGAAATGTGTATGTATCTTAGGAAGAGCACATATGTATGTCAATACTTTAAAAAATAAAATAAATGGTTAATACTACGGTGTGCGTTGATGCTTAATGCACAATTTTGCATTAAATTCAATTCATATATATATATATATATCAAATTCATGAAAAATGTTTGCAAATGTTGGCTTTTAGCGAAAAGTAAGACAAAGTACATATTAAAAATATATAGTGACTTTCATTAGAAAATACATATGCATTAACTAAAAAAGTCATTAATCATAATGAAGGTGTTGTATCAGCATAACTAAAAGATGTTCACGGGAGGGTATTTTAAAGGTACTTGTTTAATTAGGAAACTGAATTTCATCTAAGTTAAATATATACATGAACCCATTCGACAATGTTATGGATGAATATTGCTGTAAATTATTAGTATATTTTGATGCATTTGTGTTGGAAAAATGTAATTCGGGCTCATATGAATTATAGCGGAAGCATGCATAATAAAATATATTTAAATAAACAACAACAAGATTACAAAATTAGACATCAAGTTTTACATGTAAAAATCCTTCAACTAAGAAGGAAAAAAAATGAGAGAGATGATAATTGACGATGACAAATAGATCACAAAGATACGTACAGAATGCCTCGTACACCCAAAATAAGAACACTTTGATAATCCTCTTTTTCATGTTCAAAAGAGGCATCTTTGAAAGCTTTATTGAATCTCTAATTGATACTCTTATAAATATGACTCTTTTGAGTACTTACACAAAACCATATACCAAATACAAAACAAAACTTTAGCAATCTCCACTTTAAATTGAATTCTATACATACTAGATCAACTCATGAAGAAACTGTCTTCATTCATTATTGAATCTCACTAGCTAGTTCATTACTCAATCATGTTCTAACTCGCATAACTTCATATCTCTTCACTTCAGAGATTACTTCGCCTTCATGTACAAACCGTTATAATTCTACATACATTCCAACTTGCGTCAATACATCAGCAATGCACTCGATGATGCATCTCATGTACATTAATTACAAAACGATATAAACTATATTCGTTTTCCAATACCATCACATTCACATGGCTCCTATGCTCTTTACACACAATCTAATGACGACGCATTATTGGAATTTATAATGATCACCCAATGTGGAATTAAAAAAAAAAAACTCAATATATCTCCACATGCTCTTCATGCATAATCAACATCAGCATAACAAAGGCTTACAAAATAATACAGAACATTTGTAGTTATATGAAGACCATTGTTTCACCTTAACCTGAACCATCTATATATTCAATCATATGACCACATTACATTTGCTCATGAATAACTGCTACGAACTAAATTGAACTTGACTCCTCTTGATTAATCTCGATCTTTATGATCTAACTTGACCATGACTAATGATGTAGCATCCTACTAATCTATATTGTTCATAAGAAGTAAATATCCTGTCTGATTGAGGTCTACACATTAGAATTTCTCTAATTGTCAAATCATTTAATGATTTGCACATCTTATTGTATCCACGCTATAGAAGCATAATCCGCCCAAATCGATGCCATTGTTCCATTTAAAGCATCCAAAAACATAGAAAATTATACATGGGCCATGAAAATCCAATTTGGGATCACCAAATTAAGCCACATGCGTACACGTATTTGATGCTCTTTCACTGCACCATAACAGATGCATTTTCTCTTCTTTTTTTTCCCTAAATAGGAAACCACAAGCCACAGTTGCCAAGCACCTTTCACCATACGAGCCGCCATTGCTACCTATCTTGTCACATAGTCATCTAGTTCGTCTAACGACCACCATTTCGCTGCCAACTATTCACACGCTAACAGATATGTTGGCTATCGTCTCCACCGAATTCGGCGAGAAAACTAATCATCTGCCACAACATGATCTACTCTATTAACCAGCAAACCTGCACATAATTCTAGTGAGAAACCCACCGATCCGTCCATCCGCCAATGACCAGCCGTAGCTGCTGCAGCCATCACTGCCATCTCATCCATGTTGCTTACCATCACTAGGTCCAGCAGAACGCTATCATCTCCTACCATTGTTAGCAGTAAAGAACCATCTGCTATTGATGCTCATCAACGATTTGCCATGGCTCTCGGATCTGCTTGATTCGGCAACTGCACCTACCACGGCTTATTCTTCTCCAAGCATAATCTTCTTCACCTACTGTTGTGGATGTTGTCTCCATTGTTGGCCAAAAAAACCAATCTGCCATGGCTACATAATTGAACTAGATCTAACCGTCCACCACCACAAAAGCTTGTGCTTTCAAACTACAAAATAGATTTAGCATGAAATTGTATTCTGCATGATAGACTTGTAATTATGGCTCCGATACCACTTGTTAGGAAATGCAATTCAGATTTATATGGATAATAGTGAATGCATACACAATATAACAGGATCAAATAAACAATAAGATTATATACATAAGATACTAAAGTTTACATAGAAAACCCTTCCACCTAGAAGGGAAAAACTATGAGAGAAAAAATAATTTACTATGATGAACAAGTTATAGAAATGCATACAAAATGCCTTACATATATTTTTCGAATGCCTCATACATACTCCATACAAGAACACTATGACGATTTCATTTTCATGCCTCAGTGTGACATATCTGAAGGCTCAATTGAATTTCTAATTGATACTTTTATAAATATAACTCTTAAGAGTAATTACACAAAGCCATACACATAATATAAGACACAAACCTAACAATTTATTGTTATATATAAATATTTTTTATATAAAACTTTTCACTTTTTATAACTATCATATTTTTAATCATTTTCACATTTTTGTATACCACTATCCTAGTTTCTAATTATTTATACATAACTACTCACATATCTAATATGTATATTTTAACTAAATTTTCTTTAATTTTCATCATTACCCCTATTATATCATATCATTTCTACAAATTCAAAAATTTTTATACTAAAAAATTTTTCATCAAAAATTTTATCACTTCCTAAGTACACCTTAATGTTTTTCAATATAAAACATTTCACTATCCACTATTATCTTATTTTTTTCACATCTTCCTTTACCAACTACCATATTTTCAATTATTTTTACACAACAAGCATGTCTATTTTAACTTTATTTTATTTATTATTCATTATTATTATTATCTTATGACACCATTTTCTCTTGTTTTAAATTTTTTTGCACTTTCCATCAAAAAATTAAAATTAAAATTTTTCATCTAAAAATTTCATTACTTCCCAAACACACTTATAATTTATACAAAATCATATATCTTCAAGCATGCAAACCTAATCAATATTTGGATTACCTCCAAATAAATAGTAACCATTGAATATTGTTTTGACGATTAAAAATGAATTTTTTTTTTTAATAAAAATGAAATTTATTTTTGGTAATATGATTATCGTGGGAAAGTGTAAGAAGTGAAAGAGATAATATTTTAAAAAATTAGTGAATAATATGATATGATAAGAGTAAAAATTTAAATAAATATGTAATTATAAGAAAAAATTATTAAAACAAAGAGGTAAAGTTAGAAAAATATGATGATTATATAGTTAATATGTAATTAGATATGGAAGAATGTGTGGGAGAGAAAAAACCCAAAAATATGCGGGAGATAAAGAAATCCATGGAAAGCCATGAGAATAGTTACCATCGCATTATCAGACAATTTTGCGGGAATCCCAGTTCATCAAGTGGGGCACTCAGATTATTTTACACTTTATTTTGGTTATATACTTATATGTTATATTTTAGAATTTTATTCTATATTTATTTGTTTAAAAAGTATGCACCTGAAATTTATTTGTACACATATATTATTTCTTATATGTTCGTCTTTAAATTGATTGACAGGAAATCGTAGGAAGTATTTTTTTAATAAATGTATAAGCTTCATATAGATCTTTTCTCTTCTTATATTTGGTTATTTTTGAATTTATTATGCCATTTTATTTTTAAAAGTAAACAAAATAGACATGATTTTAAAATCTTAAAATATACCAAAACAAATTAAAAAAACAAATTTCAAAGATGGAAAATCCGGTGGAACCAACACATTTATAAAAAAAAAAAAATATATTTCTTACAGCGACAGATCGCTGTCGTATCACTAATTATTATCCTTATTCCGCCACACTATTCTCTTGTTTGCTTTATTAAATGTTTCATCTTCGAGTCTAATTTTTTCATCAGCCTCTTTATCGTGGCTTATCCATATCATACGCAACCGAAAAGATCAGATTACCCGGAATAATTCCCACACTAATAAAAGGCTCCTCCCTCATCATGCAAAAAGCAGCCGTCGCTCCGAGGGCAGTTACGTAAAATTTCAGAAGCCTCGCCCTCAACTTGTAAAAAGCCGCTGCAGCAGATGCTGCTGCCGCTGCTGCTGCTCAGTTTGACTGCCGAGTAAGATTGAAAATCTATAAACAGCGAGAAACGAAAAAAGAGGAAAGAAATAAAAAGGATACTCTCGAGTCCTGCCTCACTTCTCGCTCCCCACTCTACCCCGTACCGCCACCCACAACATCTCAGCCGTCGATCATCCGAAGGTTCACCAACAGATCGCCCACCTGAGCTCCGTCGCTGTCCCAACTCCAACCTCGAGGGCTCAATCGCGTGGGAGGAATCTAGCTCAGATCCGAGAGGCCTAGGGTTTGAGGCTCGAACTGCCCCCGCTGCTTCTAGCTACCCTTCGTCTCGAATGAGCGGGTAACTGCTCGTAAACGCAGTTTCTGCTGTGAGAACTTTCTTCGATCGTTAGCCAAAGCTGCAGGTTGGATCGGTTTCTTTCTTTACCTTCCGAGCGCTGGAGCTACTTTGCAGCTTTTGCTTTAAGCCTCAGCGAAGATGCGCCATTTCCTGGTAAAATGCACGCGTTATTAGGCCGGAGTTCAGTTTTGCAATCTGGTATAAAGGATCCGGAACTTCTACGGGTTTGCGGAGGAGACTGGCGGCACAGTGATTTTTGTCGTTCTTCTCAGCTCAAAGGCTTGGGCTTTGTCTTTTTTTCTTACAAAAATCAAATTTTCGGCTTAGTAGCTCTTTTCTCGGCTCCTGCTCGCTCGAATCTTTGAGGTTTTGGCTGTGGAAGTTGATCATCTTGGGTTTACTGGCGCTTTGGCCTAGGATTGCGGACGAAAATGTGGTGCTTTTGAGCTGGAGGAATCTCTTTGATGGCTCTATTTCGAAGATTGGGTTTCCAGGGTTGGGGACTGTAAAGTCGTGGCTCGATGAAGCTGAAGACGAGCATTTCTTGCAGTAGAACGGGATTCGGATGAAATCATTTGGGTCGAATTTCTGGTTTTAGCGGTTTTTTTTTTTTTTTTTAACTTAGAAAGGGCGGATAAAGCGTTAGCAAATAAGGAAACGGCTTTTTCCGAGAGTTCGATAGAGCTGTGGTAGGGCGTTAGTCGTTTTCTTTCTCCTTGGCAGAAAAGGTGAAAGAGACTGTTGGCTCTGGGTTGGGAATGGGGCTTTGGCTTCGGCTTCTTTCAAGGCTTTATTCTTTCCGCAAAGGATCGTCTAGCTGAATTTGGACTGTTTACTCGTGATTTTTTTGTCTTCATATAAGATTCTTCCGGAGTCTGCTTCGATGAGGCTCTCTTCATCTGGTTTCGGTCACCAGGGGCAGGAAGGTAAACATACAGATTTCTTGTGTTCTTCTCTTCTCCCACCATTTCTTCCTTCTTTTTTTTTTTCTTCTTCTTCTTCTTCTTCTTCTCTTTCTCTCCCCTTCCCTCCCTCTCTTTCTTAATTCAGTTCTGCTCGTCACTTCGTTGTGTAGTCCGTGGCACGTTGCATAACACTAGATTTTGGTTTTATAGAGTTTTGATTTTTCAAATCCCAATTTAAGAAGCGCGTGTCACGATTTTGAATTTCCGGGGATCTTAGTCTCGGAGTTACACACGGTAAACTTGATGCTTAATATGCAATGAAGTGCTGCTGTAAGATTTGAGAGAAAATGCTTTTGCTCGTCGAATAAGACTGTCAGAGGGAATTGCTATTTTCAGATTTGCAATTCGGTTCCTTTTGAGAGAGAAAGTGGCGTAGTCGCTGTTTTAAAATTTTACATTCTGGGGGTTCGTTGAGCCGGATTTAGTTTCCAATAACAGATGCGCCTGTATTCAAGTGCCTAAAATTATCTTCTTCGAATGTTCCTTTATGCAGCGAGAGACTTTCTTGAATTTTGATATGTTTTGACATTTTATATCATTCTGTATGTTGTTCTTATTCTCTTTTTATATGTGTGTCCGACTTTGAGGTGTGGTCCTCTCTACCATCAGTGTTATTTTCTCCGTCAATTTTTTTCCATTGTTGTAACTATTTCATGGAGATAAGTAAGCCTTAAGCACTTTTATGGAATCACTCTGTGGTGGGAATGAATTTGCTGCAGCTATGTTCACATTCTTTAGGTTATTGCATTATTCAGCGGACAATGAGATGTTTTAGTTGGGTTTGGTGCATTCCCTGGCAATACCTTATTTAAACTTGTAACTTCTTGATTTTTTTCTCCATTATGTTGATTTATCGATTCTGTTTCATGTTCAGCTTTTGCATATGCTGCATATTATTATTTTTTTTGAAGAAACATATTCCGCATATTATTGAATCTGAAGTTTTCCTGGAATATTTTGCAGGAGAAAAAAGATGTCTGAATTCGGAGCTTTGGCATGCATGTGCTGGTCCTCTTGTGTCTTTGCCTACTGTCGGGAGCAGAGTTGTTTACTTCCCACAAGGTCATAGTGAGCAGGTCAGTGTAGTAAAGACATTTTCTGGCGAATTCTGACATTCTGCTGCCCAGTCCAGTACTCTTACATGTGTTAACATATTTTCTTGGCTTCAAGGTGGCGTTGTATCACATTTTCTATCTGGCTGCAGAATTGTGGTTCTTGTCTTTGATATCTGTGAAAGTCTTTTACAACAGAAATGAATACAATTTCAATCAATAACCATTAAAATATTGAAACCTTGTCATACCCTCCAAAATTAAAATACGAGCTAGTTGGTTGACATAAATATCATTTTGCAACTATGATCAAGAAAAATATGATTTGGAAATAATTTGGTTTGTTCGATTGTTGAGAGAACTGCAATGGCCCTCACATTTTAGACGAAGTAGTTCTCAACAGACTGTGACCTTTGTATTCTGTCTTTAAGAGTGGGCCAATGCTCCAACACGCGATTAGCAGGGTTGGCAAAGAGTCCCACCTAAGGTGCAGGAGGTTCGGGTTTCAAGTCCCAACTTGGGGAGTTTGTCTTCCATTTTTTTGGAGCAAAGTCTCCATAGCTATTTTGTTAGCAACGTTGTTAGATTTACACCAGGTAAGCTAGGATTGGAATATGTACTTGGGTTGAGTTGTAAATACAATAAGAAAAAAGAGTGGGCAAATGCTGGTTGAAATTTGAGGGTGGTCTTTTTGTCAGTGGGGAGGGGGAAGTTCTGCTTCCAGTGACAATTTGACATGGCATTATCAGATAGTTAACTTCATGTGGCTGTTGATGTGGTACAATTGTATAAAAAATGAGGATAAAAGTTCCCTATTGATTATTATCACTATTTTAGATGTGCTCTCATTGCGTAAAATGGTTTTTGGTGAATTGTTGTCTCCTCAGATGATGTTTTTATATTTAAATTTGTCACATGCTGTTTTGCAGGTGGCTGCATCCACCAATAAGGAAGTTGATGCCCATATTCCTAATTACCCAAACTTACCTCCTCAGTTGATTTGTCAGCTTCACAATGTGACTATGCATGTAAGCATTTTTTTTCCTACTTGTTTTTGCCTTGATCTGTAGTGTTTTACAAGTTGGTTTGTTAAGCAGTGACTTGTATGAATTCAGGCAGATGTGGAGACTGATGAAGTGTATGCTCAGATGACCTTACAACCACTCAGTCCGGTAAATGGCATTCTTCTGTTGGTTAATTTGGATTTATTATTATTGCTACTACTACTACTACTATTATTTGTTGTACCCTTTTTGGTATTTGTTGTATTAGTACTTTCTTGACACACTTAGTTCCACAGCAAGAGCTAAAGGATCCTTACCTGCCTGCTGAGCTGGGCAGCCCCAGTAAACAGCCGACCAACTACTTCTGTAAGACCTTGACAGCAAGTGACACTAGCACTCATGGTGGATTCTCTGTTCCTCGTCGGGCTGCAGAAAAAGTGTTTCCGCCATTGGTAAATTGCTTCTCATTTATTAATTTTCTTATATTGCTTACACATCTTCCTATTTCATTATTTTTATTCCCTTCATACAATTGAGGGAATGATGGACCAATCAGTGAGGTTTTCTTCTGTCTGCTGCTTCTGCCTCTGCAGGACTTCTCGCAGCAGCCTCCTGCTCAAGAGTTGATTGCCAGGGATCTTCACGATAATGAGTGGAAATTCCGCCATATATTTCGAGGTCTGCTAGTTTAAGTTGGAAAGCTAAATTAATTTTATACTCTGTAGTTCTTGCCCTACGGCAGTTTTCCTCTCACCACCATCTACTTGGCCACTTCTCAAAATTTTAAAGCAGTTATGATTGTAGGAAATTTGTGTTCTTTTCAAGGATTGCTGATATTCTGCTGTTTATTTATCTGTTTGGTAGTGTTATGCTTGTCAATTTAATTTTGAGACCACTTTCGCTGTCTAATTTTGGCTTTGTGAATTCAATTGATGTGATTTGGAAAATAAAAAATGCCAGGCCTTTTTTTTTGGGTAGGAGATAAAAGGGGATGGTTTGATTCTTTTCCTTCATGAGACATTATTTAAAAAAAAAAAAAATCTTGGTCAACCTTATTTTTGCCATAGGAAACTTATTTTTCACGTCATCATTCCATTCTTGGTACTATGAATCTGTTAATTTGGTTATTTTCGCTGCTCGTTGATATCATTTTCGGTCCCATCTCTTGTCTCCGCTAATGCTTGTAAAAAAAATTTCTATTAGATGATCGTTTCATAATATACGGATGCTCCTCGTGCCTAAGTCTCACATTTGTATGACAGCTCAATGCACTGCTTCGGCTTTTTTTTTTTTTTTCCTCTCACAATTGAATGATATTTTTACTTCAAAAGGGCAGGCATGTTTGATGTTTTTCTAGTGTAGCTTTTTTCTCGTTGTTTCGTGTTGATCTTAAGAGGACGTGCTTATATGATTTTGTGTGCTTTTACTCTTGACCAACCTATATTTGTCCTGCCATTCTCCTAGAGGAGTTTTTGTTATTTGAATATGATGGCTCATCTGAAGGAAAGACCAAGTTTGGGGGGTGAAAGTCTCCGCTGAAGCGAGAGATGTGGAATTTCTTTGGCAAATGTAATTTGATTGGAAGTGTCTTTTGTGGGTCATGTTCTGACTGCAACTAAAATTTCAAGAATTTCTGAGTTCACTTTTGGAAAGAAGCATTCTTGTAAAGCAAAGTCACATAATGTTGAGGAACTGATTGTGGAGCTTTACAGGGGGATCTGAAGTGGATTTAAAGCCAAATTGGGTTTTACTGGAGGGCATTAAATATGCCTCCACTATGAGTTGTAGGCCGTAGAACTTCCTAGGGTTGCAGAGTATGATCCAATTTAGGCCACTCATCTTGTTAGACTACGTCCCCCTACAGCAGACATCCCGTTTGAAGTCTTGAAAGACATGATTCTGTGTTGTTTTTTATTTGTTTGGTGCCTTAGGAGAATTGATACTTCCATGTTCCTTGGTTTTTCTTGGTTCATCTCATGTTAGATGTTTGGTGCCAAATGAAGAAAATAGTTTCCTTATACAATTTGGCTAGATGTTTGAATTGAAAGTAATGCTACAAAGTATGAAGTCCAGCTTGTTATCTTTGTGAAAAAAATGTATTTCTTGTTTTCGTCAGTAGTCAACAAATTTGCTGCCCAGGACCTGAAAATGTAGCAGCAACTTGTCTTATAGTTTTCAACCATAGGAGGGTTCAGTATTTTACTAAAATAATAGAAGGATGACCTATTGCGTACTCTTGGGATACGCTGGTAACTTGATCCTAGATTTTCTGGTGGTAAAAATATGTCAAATGAGAATACACAGATGATCTGCTGCTGTCATTGTTGCACATGAAAATTTGCTTACTTCCTCTCACATGCATCTTATGTTGTCAAAGTCAACCACACATACATATACATATTCAAGAAATGGCATGAATCTTTTGTAAATGGCCCGTGCAGCTTTGCATTTTCAAGTATTTTTTTACCCAGTTTCTGTGGCAATGGTTACTGAGATCATAACTATCTCATAGTGGATACAGGGATGGAAGTAAGGTTTAGCAGACAGTTGCTGAAACATTTAAAACTGATGTTTATTCATAGCTCAAACATGCGAGTGCTTTCCAGTGCAAACTCTTTGTATAAATGATTTCTTCCTTTTGACAACCAGCTTTCCCTTGCTTCAATAAAATGTTAGCAAAATGGATTTGGTTGCTCAATTTTGCATTTAGCGCAGCACAAAGTAATCATCTATGCCATTTGTGCTGGGATAGGTGATAAACATTGTGCAGATTGATTGTGACGACTTTATTTCCTTGATACTCATCTGAAATACTCTTATCTAAAAATTTGTTCTCTCTCTCTCTCTCTCTCTCTCTCTCTCTCTCTCTCTCTCTATATATATATATATATATATATATATATATATAAATTTGTTTTTCAGGTCAGCCCAAGCGACATCTTCTTACAACTGGATGGAGTGTTTTTGTTAGTGCAAAACGGTTGGTTGCAGGTGATTCAGTTATTTTTATCTGGTAAGCCCCCTTAGAACTTTTATTCATTGATTAATGAATCTTTTTGATAATTTCTATTGGTTTCACAGTTTGCATCTCACACAGTCATTTATGCATTCATCAGGAATGAGAAGAATCAGTTACTCTTGGGAATCCGGCGTGCCAATCGTCCACAAGCTGTCATGCCTTCATCAGTTTTATCAAGTGACAGCATGCACATTGGTCTCCTTGCTGCTGCAGCTCATGCAGCAGCAACAAATAGCCGTTTCACCATCTTTTACAATCCAAGGTTGTATTTTGGGAGAGAACTTGAATGTTGTGCACTTTAAACATTAGGCAATTGACATGATTTGGATGCTAATTAAGTCTGTCATGTTGACTCTGCCAGGGCTAGTCCTTCTGAATTTGTAATACCCCTCGCCAAATATCTTAAAGCAGTCTACCATACCCGTGTTTCAGTTGGCATGCGCTTTCGGATGCTGTTTGAGACAGAAGAGTCTAGTGTTCGGAGGTAGGTTGCATGCTTCAAATGGTTCATTCTAGCATTTCCTGTTGAAGTTTCATTTTCGTGCCAGGGTATGCGGACCATGATTTAGAAATTCGTGTTTACACTATTCGATGGACACAGTGGTTCTCACACAGTATCCACCAGACTTCTAGCTAATACATGACCACTCTTCTACTTGACTGAGCCATCAAGAAGTGGTTCCTAAAGCCTGCACTTGTTTCAGGTGGCTTTGCTTCTTGGATTTTGTGGTTCTGATGTTTGAGGCCTGCATTCTCCATTTCTCCTGTCTATGTACTTTTTTTTTTTTTTTTTGATAAATCCTGTCTATATACTTAATTTGAAGTCTTTTTGTTAAGAAATTTTGTGCTTTTCAAATTCTCATATCCTTTCGCTATGTTCAGGTACATGGGAACAATAACTGGCATTAGTGACTTGGATCCTGTTAGGTGGCCAAGCTCACACTGGCGTTCCGTGAAGGTATGCACATTTAAGTGATTTGTTTTATTGTGTCAAACATGTGACTATGTGAGGACAGTTATATCCTCTCTAGCAGAGACCATACTTCGGATCGAATTTGGATAGGTGTAGTAGTGCAGCAGGGTTTGTACCCTGCTAAACCCTGTATTAGACATCCTTATCTTTTTACCTTATACCAAATCAGGCATTCACCATAGCACAGATTTCCTTCTTTTCTGTCATTTCCCTATATATTCTGTAAAATTTTACCCAGATAGATTATTACCTTTATACACAGTCATAATCTAGTCTTTGTTCTCCATTGCCTCGTCTTTATTGTTCTATCTTATCTATTTGACAATGCACTTTCCATTATGCTGCACGCCCAATAGACTCAAATATGCCAATCCGGGCTTACACAATTTACTCATCCGTCCTACCATATAATTTTGACTCTTTAAGTTGCACGAGATTGTTCGTGAAATACCTTACAAATGTTTGTAATATTCTTGTGCAGGTTGGTTGGGATGAATCAACAGCAGGAGAGAGGCAGCCAAGAGTATCATTGTGGGAGATTGAACCTTTGACTACATTTCCAATGTATCCTTCACCATTTCCTCTCAGGCTGAAGCGACCATGGCCTCCTGGACTGCCATCTCTCCATGGTAATCTCCCTCTTTTCTTCATTTATTCAGGAAATAGTTCTAGGCTAACTATATAAAATTTATTTTAAACAAAAAAGGAAAAAAAAAGGTGGACATCTGCACTGTGCATTGAGCTGTGAGGTTTGTGTTTCATGGGGCAGGGGTCTCTGCAATTTTGTAATGATAAAACAGATCACATAACAGTAGCAGCCTGACTTTCCAGTCTTGGGGATAAACTATCTGCATCTTCGGTACTTTATGGTTTTTTGTAATCTCAAGTTGCTGATATTTATCAACGCAGCCTTGTCAAATTTTGTTGTCTCAGTGTTGCTTTTGCTGCTTGATTTTTACCAGGAGGCAAGGATGATGAATTTGGTCTGAGTTCTCCTCTCTCATGGCTTCGAGGAGATGGTGACAGGGGGATTCAGTCTTTGAATTTCCAGGGTATTGGATTGACACCCTGGATACAACCAAGACTTGATGCTTCGATACTTGGTCTGCAGCCTGATGTGTACCAAGCTATGGCTGCAGCAGCACTACAGGAGATGAGGAATGTGGATCCTTTAAAGCAAGCATGCTCACCTCTTCTGCAGTTCCAGCAGTCTCAAAGCATTCCCAACCGACCTGTGTCTCTTCTACAGGGTCAAATTTTGCAGCAATCTCTTCCACAGCCATCACAAGCATTTCTTCAGAATATCCAAGGGAATTTATCTCAGTCTCAGGCTCTTCTTCTTCAGCATCAGTTGCAGCAGCGTCACTCATTCAATGAGCAACTGCATCAGCAGTCACACCAATTGCAGCAGCAGGCACAACAGCCTTCACACCATTTGCTGCAACAGCCACAACAACCTTCACACCAGTTGCCTCAACAGGCATCGCACCAGTTGCAGCAGCAGCCACAACAGGCATCGCACCAGTTGCAGCAACAGCCACCACAGCAGTTGCAACTGCAGCAGCAATTGCCACTCCAGTCACAACCTCAGCAGCAACCCCGGCAGCCACCCCAACAGCCACAGCTGTCTCGTCAGATCCAACAGCTGCCACAGCAGTCTCAACTGCAGCTTCAGCAACAACACCAGCCAGCTCAGCAGCCGCAGGTAGCTGCAGATCAGCAGCATGCACCAAATGCTGTCCCAGCCCTTCCTCAACTTGCCTCAACCTCTCAATCCCAAGCTTCATTTGAAGCCATGTCTTCATTGTGCCGCCAGCAGAACATTGTGAGCTCGAATGGGAATCCTGTTTCTACTTCTAGCTTGTCTCCCCTGCACAACATTTTGGGCTCATTCATCCAAAACGATGCTTCCCATCTTCTTAACTTGCCAAGAGCTAACCCTGTGAATCCTTCTACTGCATGGTTGCCTAAACAAGTTTCTCTGGAACCTTCACCCCCTGCTGGAGCCCAATGTCCTTTGCCAAATGTGGATCAGATAGGGCCGCCACAGCCGAATGTCTCTCAACATCCTGTATCACTGCCACCATTCCCTGGAAGAGAATGTTTGGTGGACCAAAATGGTTCAGATCCCCACAACAATCTTCTGTTTGGTGTTAATATAGACTCATCATCCCTCCTCATGCAGAACAGCATGTCAAGCCTCAGGGGTGTTGTCAGTGAAACTGACTCCACAACCATGCCATATGCTACCTCTAGCCTTCTGAGTGGTACAGCAAATGCTTTCCCTCAAAATCCAGAAATCACCACTCCTAGCTGTTTAGACGAATCAGGGTTTTTGCAGTCATCAGACAATGGGGGTCAAGTAAACCCTCCACCTAGAACCTTTGTGAAGGTAGATGTTTCAATATTTATTCGTTTTCATATTCTAATCATTCAACGAAGATCAATCTTGTCTTTACATGATCCCATCAATATGCTTTTACATCTTGATCCACTAGATTGTACGCTGATTTGAACTATTTTGTTGTGAATTCTCACACACCGTTTGTGTTACTGATTGAGTATTTGATGACAGGTTCACAAGTCGGGGTCCTTTGGAAGGTCACTGGACATAAGCAGGTTCAACAGCTACCAGGAGCTCCGCAATGAGCTTGCTCGTATGTTCGGCCTTGAAGGCCAGTTAGAGGACCCCATGAGATCAGGCTGGCAGCTTGTATTTGTCGATCGGGAGAATGATGTTCTTCTTCTCGGAGATGATCCCTGGCAGTAAGTCTTCTCACCTTCTCTGGAGATTCTCTGTTTTTCTTTCTCAATATGCAAAATGTTTTTTTTTTTTTTTTCAACCCCCATAATGCTCTATGGCTGTTACCACCCTCTTTTTATGAACACTCAACCACACATGGTGGTTTCTTTCTATGAATGTCAAAGTACTCTTTTTATGAATACTGAACCACACATGGTTCTTTTCTTTCTGTAAATGTTATAAGTACATATGTTGCTTTATGATGTCATGACCCAGTGGATCTGTTCTTCTACAGAGAATTCGTAAACAATGTTTGGTGTATTAAAATCCTCTCGCCCCAAGAAATGCAGGAGATGGGGAAACAGGATTTTGAGCTCCTGGGTTCGGTGCCAACCCAGAGACTCTCAAGCAGCAGCTGTGATGACTACATAGGTCGGCAGGATTCAAGAAATTCAAGCACTGGGATCACATCTGTTGGATCCTTGGATTATTGAACCAGTCACGAGCTGCTATTCTGTAACATTAGCTATCCCTTGGCTATTGATGGGAGACAGAGATGGAGAGGGGAAGTAAATTTCTAGGATAGCAGGTCTTTGTAATGTATAAATATGATATAACAACAATTGGTATACACATACAACACGTTCCCACTTTTTATTTGATTTAGGAAAGACTTGAATGTTGTGAAGATAGCAGCAGTTGGTTTTTGTTGCTGTTGTTGTTTCTTTAAATTATTACCTTGAAATGTATTATGAACTGAGGTTTCACTCAATAACATTTTAGATAGATCCTCACGTAGTAGGCTAGACGCTTTCTTGAGTTGGATGTGAAATATGGAGAGGGCGTTTTGGATGATCTGCATCACAAGTGGGGGTGCCCAGAATGATATGATGTTGATCGATCAGGGCTGTTATTAACTTTTTGCCCTTATTCCATGGTTAAAGCATCGGTCTAAAATGGAAAGAAAGCGTCATGGAGAGCTATGGGTAGGTTAGTGGTGTCATGTGCAACCTACGTAAAAATCCAATTCCTATGCAAGAGAGTGGGATTAATCAGTACGTTTGATGCCACGCATGAATCTTATTCACCATGGACTTGATTTTTGTTTCCCGTTTCTTTTAAAGAAAAAAAAATTCATAAGAATTGGCTCATCTAACAAGCAGGCGGGGAGATTCTACTCCTGAATTGTCTCATTTGCAAAGCCACAATACGTGCGGATGGCGTGTCGGCATGTGGCGACTGGTATTGGCAGGACCGACCTATCCTAGATTCGCGGACATTGTCGAAAGGGACTCCTGCCTCCTGGATGTTTCTTGTACCTTTTCTGCAAATTCTGCTGACGACCCATTTTCAATATTAAAAGGTAAGTCATCAGCAGGTTGACATGCTTTAATGCTTACTATTTTTTAATCCCCTTAAATTATTCTCACCGTGATTGTTTGATCGTTTTCTATTATGAGATTCCCACCCTTGAACTTTAATTAGAAAAAAAAATTATCTAAAAAATAATTAAGTACGGATAAAATAAGATTTTAATCAAATGATAAAAAACCTTTTAATAACATTCAACTATTTCAACCAAAATTGTAATTTTTTTTTTTTTTTTTTCAAAAAAATATTTATCGGTCAGCCCATTAGTCCACAGGTTCGGCAGAGTGGCGGGCGTCATCCTGCTCGCACGTGCGGAGGAGGAGAACAGCTGGCGACGCGTTTGGCGACCACTTGACTTATATCAGTGGTCACCGTCAGAAATGGGGGAGTCGGAAATGAGTGGGCCCCACAAATCGAGGTGGGTGAGCTGTTGTGGGGCCAACCTTTTTGTATGCCTGGCTTTTAAGTCTCATCCCTCATCGAAGTTTCAAAAAGATCGGAGGGATCGGAATTGGAATGGGCCGCATTCATTTCTCAATCTCCAAAGCTTTCTTAATATCTGCCATTCCCGTACCTCTCTCTCTCTCCATTACACGTTCAATGTTATGTTACTGTCAACAATCCAAAATTAGACAAATGCTAGCTGAATTTTATGTTACCATCAATAATCCGACCCAAAATTAGAAAATACTTGTTGAATGTTAGATGGTCTTCCATCTCGTACGCCCTGGTGTACTTAACTTATGCTTATGTGCACCCAGGTGCATAATCATTTTTTGAAACTTTTTTCTAGTATTTTTTTGAAATTCATATGTGAGTCTAAGCATGAATATCTAATATACATAGTTTTTATATTTTTCATATTTTTAATTTTAAAATTCAAAATAAAATATTAAAATAATCGAAAAATGTGGAAATTATATATGGAACATTTATGGTAAATATATAAAATATTTTTAAAAATAAAAATAAATTGTGTATTGCACCGGTTACACTAACACTAAGTGGACCCGGGTGTACTTAATCATTTCTTATGTTGGATTAAAAAATGGTATGTTGAAATGAAGATCGAAATTTGAGAAAAAGGGCTTACTTATCGTTCTTCTAAAATATGGTTGTAATTATGCTATTAGTAGGGGTGTAACTCGGGCTCATGAAACTCGGGTTTATCTCGACCCTAACCCTATTTATAAAACATCGACCCTAACTCTAACCCTATTTATAAAACCTGAACCCTAACCCTAACCCTATTTATAAAACATCAACCCTAACCTTATTTGTAAAACCTGAAGCCTAACCCTATTTTTGAAAATCGGGTTCGGGCTGAGTTTCGGATTGGAATTTATGTTGATGAATTTATATTTTATTTAAAAGTGATAAGTTTAGAATTTCATATGAATAAATAATAATAACAAATTATGTAGGTAAACATAATAATATATAATCAAACTACATATTTTTTTAAAATAGTAATGTAAATAATATTTCTAGAAAAAATTTAACATAAAAATTAAGATAAAGAAAAAAATTAATAAGTGTAAAAATGAATGATAGAAATAAAAGATAAATATAAATGAAATAATATACTTTATTCACAATAAAATTACAATATGCCAAATATGTATTCGAATATAGATATGATAACATAAAATATGAAGAATATAAAGAAATATTGTTTAAATAGTATGCATATAATATATTTTATAATAAATATAAAATGGAAAATCGGGCTCGGGTTCACTTGAACCATAACCCTATCATATTTACAAATCGGGTTTCTCGGGTTCGGGTTATGAAAAATCAAGTTCCAACACTGCCCAAAATCGGGTTCGGGCTCAACCCGGCCCAAGTTGTACCCCTAGCTATTAGCCCACATTTAAAAACTTATTAAATTTTTTTTATATTTGTTTATCTAAGTGTATTATTGAAAATCGGCTAAAATACCCTTATGTTTAAAAATCTTTAAAAAATATACATATATCCAAAAATAGTAAAACTTTGTATATATATTAAATACATATATGTTAACAAGTTTATAAGAAAATTTTTTAAAAAATTTAATGAGTGTTTTAAGGTTCATTGCTTAGCCCAAGTTAACAAGATCATTTATCTTGAAAGCTAGCCACTAATGTTGTTAAATATTTTCCTGCGTATGTTTGGTAACGACTACTAATCACTACGTTTGTTAAAATTTCTTAACGTTCGTAGCAGGCCATCCTGTTGTAATTTTAATAAGAACGAATACATGGGGCCAGCATCGATGGGGATATATCCCTTGAAGAGCTTTACCAAGGCAAATAAATAAACAAATATCTTTAGTGGGTCCTGCAAGATGTGGTCCATTTTCATGATGGAATAAAAATAAACGGTTTAGATTGTTTGATATAATTAGTTTTATTATAGAATAAAATACTATTTTTCTTTAAAATATATCCTAGTATAAGTTATGGAAAAATTTTAAATTCATTTCAGGATGTATTGTATTATGGTAATATTTTATAAAATCGTTTATCCATAAGTAAATGATAATTTAGACAATTTAGATATCCAAGATACAACTTTCAAATTGATATATAAATTAAATTATTTTACACATTTTTAAACAGATCCCACACGCAACTTTAGTTTTGATGAAACCTTCTTTTTATTCATTTATATATACCAAGTCGTTTGATATTACAAATCAGTACATGTATATTCTTTATAACAAGAAGTAAATCATATAACACCGCTATTACTAGGGGAAAATTTAATACTCCACCACAAGGGGGGAGAGGTGCATCGGGCCTTGGACGCTATCCACCTACCCAGTTGGAAGCCATGAAACCCTCTTTTTTTATAGGTATTTTTACATCATCTCAATTAGTATTACAATCAGGCTCCTGAGACATTCTTATAGGGTGTGTTTATTTGAGGCAAAAAAATGTCAACAAAACTTTTCAATTGTCATAACTATTCTATTTTTTTAATTATTTTTTCACATTTTCCTATACAAACTACCTTTCTTCTCAATTATCTTCACGTAACTACCCATACAACTAACCTATCTATTTTAACTTTATTTTCTTTACTTCTCATCATTACCTCTATTATATCACATCATTTTTTATCTATTTGACAACTTTTGCCTCAAAAGTTCTAATAAATGTTCATAATTTTCACCTATCAGTATATCCTAAATATCTTAACTGGTGGACGCTCCCACAAAAATTTTCCCTGAGACAAAGACGCCACCACAAATGTTTTTGCCAAAATGCTGCTGGGGTGTTTTGAATGGGTACCAACTGAGCAGCCGCTCAGTTATGAAACCCTCTCTTTAGTTAAAAAAATAATTTAAAATACAAAGTAGGCCAAAATATACGGAATTATAAAAAAAAAATGTCAATGCGACTAAGTGGAGCCTATGTTCAGCCACAATTCAAGTTTTATTCAAGGCCACACATAGTATTTAATTTTTTTAGTTATTTTTTCAAAATTTCTTGAGAAAATATATTTTGCTGACATGGAACTTCTGTCGTAGCTCCAGCCATTTAATGCTAAAAATAATTTTATGCATATCTTCATTTATCACATAAAATTAACCATAATTCCGCACAAGCCTTTCCACCTTAATCTGACATTCCAATGATGATTAGTTGTCGAGCAACATTCGATTTGTAACCTCGCTCCAAAAGCAAATTAGGGGCTTCCTTCCATGAGAATGAGATGAAGTCGACTCCAGCTGTCCATGTATTAAAAGCTCACATGAATGATAAATCACCGTCCCAAAAATCCAGTTGCATGCATGAACTGGTACGACTTCACAGAATAGATGAGAAGACAACCCACAGGCTCCGCATATCATGTTTCCAACCATATCGTGGGGCTTGCTTCTCTCTCCTTTATTATATCTTTATTTTTGTCATTTGATGCAGATGGCCCACTGATTAGGCAGTATTAGTCAGATGATCTTAGCCACTCATTTTTAAGGGCTCTTTTCAAATTCTTCCCGAGACAACCCCACGAATATAAAGGCTAAAGCTGTACAAATTTAAGGCATGGACCGACCTCGAATGGTACAAATCAGAAGAAAAGGTTCTTTGAACCAGAAGCCGGCGTATAAATTCAACTCGAGCAAAATATGGTTGTCCTCGGACGAAGACATATCTGCTGTGGATGGTCACCGGTTGCAACCTTATCACTTTTAGGAAGCATAAATCATTTTACGCTTTTTAATAATAAAAAAAAATATATATATATATACATGATTTAACGCTTTTTTTACCCCTCACGTACAGTACAAAATATTGAATGGAAAATGAACTTTTACACGTGCCACCCTAACTTAGGATAGAATACTTAATTTTTCTGACTTAGAAAATAAAATTTTAGAAATCTAAACTACTAATATTATAATGCAATATTTCGTATTAAAATATCCAAATTATATGGTCATGTGGGGCCATAACAAGTAAACAAGATTGTAAATGAATGTTATTATGAAAATAAAATGATCGATTTACACATACGTATTGATGTCTTTGGTAAATATGTATATATCCAATAACCTATAGGGCAATGTTTCTGAAACGGATTTCAATTTTTGTTTAACGGGCGTAAATCTAACAATATAGTTAATAATGTATTTAGGGAGATATTACTACTGAAATGGGAAACAAAGCTCTTCGTGTCGTATGGGGATCGAACCCAAATGCCCGCCCGCACATAAGGTAGGGAACTAATTAGGGGTGCAACTTGGGTAGGGTACCCGCGGGTCGACCCGTTGGGTACCCTAAATCGGGTAGGTTCGGTTCGGTTCCTCGGGTAAAATACCCGGTCAATTCGGGTAGGGGTCGGTTCCGGTTCTGGGTACCCGGAACCGACCCGGATTTCATATTATATATTATATATTTTATATATTTATAATACCTAACCTAAATCCCTAATTTCTTCCCCATCCGACATCCCGATCCTGTTTCCCCTCGCGGGCGGCAGCCATCCTGTTTCTCATCGGCAGCGGCGGGCGGCAGCCATCCCCGTTTCTCCTCAGCAACAGCAGACAACAGAAGATCGGCAACGCAGATCTATGGCGAGCGGCAGAAGGTCGGTAGTGGCGACGGAAGATCGGCAGTGGCGCCGGCACAGGTAGCCTCCCCTCCACGGTAACAATCCTCTCTCTCCCTCTCTCCCTTTCCCTCTCTCTCTCTCCCTCTCTCTCCCTCCCTGCCGGCACAGATGCCCTTCACGGTTCGCGGTAGCGGCGATCTGGCAGAGCTGCCCTCATCTCTGCCCGCATCATCTCGCATCATATGTTTTGGTCCCTTCAGACCTCAAAAGGACTATCCTATTAGGTTGGAACTTTTTTGGCCACTTAGAAAAAACATTTTAAATTCGTGGGGCGACCAAAACCATACATTTTGAAAACTCGAGATGACAGTTGCAAATACAAAACCTAAAGGTAATAAAATACAAATATTATACATTTAGAGGAACCGTGAAGTGATAGGTATCCCTAAATTAAAATTTAATTTGTTGTGTTTTTCTTGGTGTTTTCCCGAACGAATCAGCATTCTCATATTCTTACGTGGTCCATGCGTTTTTTTCTCTTTTTTTTGTTTCCTTTCCATTTTCATCAATTCAATCACTTTTGCAATAATAAATATTTTATGGGGGTGGGGCTTGGATTAAGACGTAAATTAGGAACCGATTTGGAACCGAACTGGAACCGACCCGCACTTGAAAAAATAGGGTAGGGTAGGCTCCGGACCGACCCGGTCTAAAATAGGGTAGGGTAGACGTTTTTAAAAAACGGATAAGGGTAGGTTCCACCCCTACCCGGGGGTACCCGGACCGACTTGCACCCCTAGAACTAATCAGCTCAACTATGCCAGTGTCGTATCGGTAGAAAAGAGTAGATTCTATTTGAGCATTTATTTGGTGGATCCCAAATTGAATGAGAGACTATAATGGCATGGAAATGTTTTGTGTCACGGTTACACTGATGATACTTGAAAAATCAATGTTTAAAAATAAAATATTGAATCTGGAAATCACTTGGGCATCATGAAATGAATGGTTTGGGTGAGTCAAATCCACCCGGCCTAATACTTACAACCCCACTTGGTAATTAATCAAGCGTCATGCTTAGACAGCAAATAATCTAATTTTTATATATAGTATATATATTTTTTGATAAAACAATCTTTATATATATATATGTACACACATTTACATCAACATCATTATTTTTACAGTTACCTGTGGCGCACACACGCACACACATATATATACAGAAATATTCAGGTGCAACATCGCTGAAACGGGCCTCACATAATCATCAAATCATAATCTACTTCACCCATTGTATTTAGAATAATATATTCTATTACCATACCAATTTTCATCCTAATCAGATATGTATATGGGTCTCATCTGAAAATGGTACAAATTCGACATAATAAAATAGTTTGATGTAAATAAAAATTTTAACGTAGTTTTTTCAACATGCAAACCATTTACTATAAAATTTATATATAGATAAATAATAGTATAAAGTTTTATTACATTCTAATATGTGTGAGACCCACTTTTGATCAAACGTACCGCTGTTCCGGTGCAGTTGTGCTGCACCAGAACAACTCCTATATATATATATAACTCTATATACAAGTGAAGCACCGCTGAAATGGGCTCTATATGATGATTAAATTATAATATACTCCACCTATCATATTTAGAATAAAGTATTTTATTACCATATCAATTTTCATCCCAATCGGATATGTGTATGGACCCCATCTGAAAATGGTACAAATTCAACGTAATAAAATATTTTGATATAAATAACAACTTTAAAGTGATTTTTTCAACGTCTAAACTATCTAAAGTATGATTTATATATAGATAAATGATTGTATAAAATTTCATTGCATTTTACTATATGTGGGGCCCTTTTTGGGCAACTGCACCGCTGTTCCGGTGTAGTGATGCTGCACTGGAAATATATGAGATATATTCAGGTGCAGCGTAGTTGCGCCAAAATGGGCTTCACATGATCATAAAATTATAATATATTTCACCAATTATATTTAGAATCATATATTCTATTATCATACCAAATTTCATCCCAATCGGATAAGTGTATAGACCTCATCTGAAAATGGTATAATTTAACGTAATAAAATAGTTTGATTTAAATAACAACTTTAAAGTGGTTTTTTCAACCTCAAAACTGTCTAAAATATAATTTATATATGGATAAATGATTGTATGAAGTTTCATTGCATTTTAATATATATATAAGATATGATCTAGTGCAGATGTATTGCACCATAATTATGGTGCAATCCACTGTAAAATAGGCCCCACATATATTAAAATGTAATCATACTTTACACAATCATTTATCCAAATAAAAATCATACTTTAGATGGTTTAGATGTTGAAAATATCACTTTAAAGTTGATATTTATATTAAATTATTTTATTACATTGATTTTGTACCATTTTAAGACGGGACACATACACATGTTGGATTGGAATGAAAATTGGTATATTGATAAAGTGAATAATTTTAAATACAATAGGTTTGATAGATAATGATTTTATGATGAAATGGAGCCCATTTGTAGTGTACTCCCGTTTGCACTTATTAAAATCCTATATATATATTTATTTATTTATCTTTTCCAATGTATATACATATCTGCAGCTGGAACATGGATGGTGGGCCATTGACATGATAACCTTAAAAAATTGGTGGTTCTCGTTGGTTTTTGTTCTGCTCAACTCACATCACCTACCTCTGTCGTAAACCAGAATTCCACGTGATTTCCTTTGGATTTTTTCTTCACGCCACATTTCAGTACTTCCACTTGACCCAGCTCCATCGATTTGGAATGCATGCATCCGCGCCCTCTCCACAATTAAACTCCTCTCAGCTTTTGCAAATTCAACAAATATGGCAGATTTACGTACTGTCTCTTGTTGGCTTTGCATGTTTGTCCAGTCCTTTTGAAAATACAATTCTGTGAGCTTGCATATATGATAGGTCCTTGAACTAAAATAAGACCTCTTTGAAGTTATATAAATGTTTTGACAAATAAATATATTTAAGTTTTCTAGCTAATACAGGATGTGTTTGGTTAGGGGTAAAATTTGTGATGAAAAGTTTTTGGAGTAGAACTTGTTAAATTGATAGAAAATAATATAATATAATAAAGGTAATGATGAGGAGTAAAAAGAATAAAGTTAAAATAGATAGGTTAGTTGTATAGATAGTTGTGTAGAAATAATTAAAAAGTATAGTAGTTTGTATTGGAAAATGTTAAAAAATAATTAAAAAATAAAATAATTATGGATAATGAAAAGTTCCCGCCCATAGTCATGTACAGGCGCGGTGAGAATCCTTTTAATGAAATTCTCTTAGTCATAAACGAGTCATCTATGGCAGCTTGGTTTAGCGACAGTGATCCAATATTAGCCCTTTTCTTAATTAGTGGTGCCTCGTTCTAAAAGTTCATTGCCTGTCTCAGAGATAACATAGATATCAAAAGCTCCCGCCAATTGTTTTGGATGCCAACAACACTTTTAAATATGTAATACTCTTAGTCATGGGTTATATCAATTAATTTTTAAACTTGCCATTTTTTTATAAATACAATTACTAATATATTTAAAAATATAAATATATGCATATTTGTAAGTTATTGACTAAAAATTAATAAAAAATTTATGGCACTTGTACAAGTGCACCAACAACTAGTGGCAGTGAACTTGTGCACATGACCCACTGATTTCACAAGAGAGCTGTGAGCGTGAGTTTCGGTTCGAACCTGAAGAGTGCAGTAGGGCTCCTTGTTTAATGAAATATAATAATAATAATAATAATAATAATAATAATAATAATAATAATAATAAACAACTAATGATGAATGATGCCTTTGTTATGCAGCCGAGCTGAGATAGGATAAAAATAGCCACTCCGGCCGAAAATTCTAACCCAAAAGTCTTTCATAAATCTAAGAATTTTTTTTTCGAAATTTCATCAAAAAAAAAAAAAAATTCTAGGAGGGTTTTTGGTAGAAAAGGCATGGCTCGAAGATCCCATACATATGGGTTTTTGTTGGCACCATTAGATTCACCAACAACCTTATCTCCGTGCTCCAGTCTATCTCATGTATACGACTACTACTACTATTATTAGTTGATTAATTTATAAAATCTTTTTGGCCGTGCTATGCCTATAGCAAGATAATGGAGTGGAGCTCTTCTCCTTTCTATCTATGCTATAGCAGTTTGCATTTGATGATGCTGGCCCTACAGTTCTGTATTAAAATTGCGCGCAAAAGACGTAAAAACCATATACACACTCGCATACATCCTTGGGCTATGCTTCGATGTTTGCCTAAGCATTGACTCTCAACTTTTTAAAAATTTTTGTTATTAATACGCGAGGCTAAACGTGGTTTTTACCCAGATAATCATACAATTAGCTGCCATAAAATACTTGTGCAAGCTGTGCTTTTTAAAAAAAATTTCATACATATATAGGTTTTAAAAAATCGATTCTATGTTTAATTTTATGTTTTTTGATAATTTTAAATATATAGGCCTATGAATCCATGAAACCCAAAAAAATAGAAAAGATTATAGCCTGTGCGACTCTCAATTCAACCATAAATATTATTAAATCACAACGATATACGTAAAAAATGATTTCACGGTGCATGTACTGCCATAGTTATGAGAAACATTTAAATGATCATAGATTAATGCTTAAATTTCAATTGTGTAGTTTGAGAGTTTTGTCTTCCTACTGATATTTGAGAGCTCATAGTCTCCTCTATTGATATTTGAGAGTTTGTAATTTCTTTTTAAAAAATTGTAACAATTATTTCAGAGCTTTGACTATAATATAATATCAGTTGATATTGATATAAAAATGCACCAATAACGAAATCTACCCACTCATTGTATTAAGAGTTGTTTGTTTAATTAGAACATCAAATTGTATTAAAATCAAAGATATATGTGACACATCTTAAAAAACATAAAATCAATCTAATAAAATTATTAAATTTATCTATCCATTTAAAGGTTGTATATTGAATATTTAAACCATCTGCAATATCATTTCTATATTGATAAATGATTTTATGAAATATTATAACATTACAATATATTTATTAATAGATCTAAGTATTTTTCATAGTTTACTTTACTAATGATTACAGATATTTTTAAGAGGTGCAACCTACTTAAGACTCCTGTTAAAATGATTTTGTGTTATGGTAAAACAAATAATCTTAAAAAATGTAAGTGTTTTATCAAGGGCCCCATCTAACATGTTTCCACATAAATTATGGAGGTACATGCACTATAAAACATTTCCCTATCTTACATACCCAAAATCTTTTAGAATGATTCTTTAAAATTTTTTTTAATTACCCGTTGTCCAGGTGGGTGTGTGGGTGTGTGTGTTTATATATATATATATATATGAAAAAGTCCTATTCTAAATTACGAAAGAAAATGATTAAATGTGAGTTTTTTAAAGATGAGACCTATTCAAGTGAAGTAGGACTGTACTATATTTACAGTGCAATCTATTGCAAAATAGGCTCTAAATGCATTAAAATATAGTTGTATTTTATATAATTATTTATCTATAATAATGCAGTTTATCGTAAATGAGTCTTATTTGATCACAAAATCATAATCTATCTTATACATTGTACTTAAAATTATTTATTTTTGGGGCATATCAAATTTTATCTAATTCGAATATGTGTGTATGCGGTATCTAAAAATATCACAAAATCAACATAATAAAATAGTGTAATTTAAATAAAAATTTTAAAGTTATATTTTCAACATCTAAACTATCTAAAATACAATTCTTATTTAGATGAATGATTGTACAAAATATTAATATATTTAAATGTATGTGGGCCCCATGTAAAAGGGAATTGTGATATAATTATGGTCTAGTCATATTGCATTACATAATTCATTTTACCTGTATTATATATTGAAAAATGACTCTAAAATTAATTTTTATATTACACTATCTTATCATGTTCATTTTATGCTATTTTAAAATGGGGCCATGAAAATATCCATTTCGATGAAAATTGATATATTACTTAAATAATGTTAAATAAATTAGCGTTTTTTATGTTAATTTTTTCAATGGATTAAGCATCATTTGCAGCAAATTGCACCCTAATTATAGTGCAATTCATCTGTAATTAAATATATTTTTGGAAAATAATTCACTGTACATATATTAGAGAGAGAAATATTTATAAATATTGACTATCCTTACACAGGAGTTTTACAAAGCAATCAGGTGGGCTCCCCGCAACCCCATCAAATGAGATTGCCTCCGCCACCCGAAAGGAAGTGTACATCTGCACTCGAATATTTTGGTTTAAAAATATTTATGAGCGATAGAAAGTACCTAATGAAAGTAAAATAAATAAAGAAACAAGAGGGATCTTTTAAATTTTAAAAAAAATGGATATGATGACTGAAAAATATGTGGATTCAACAAAGCAATTAGTAGCCATTAATCTGACCTAAGAGTGCGGCCCTACCTTCACGATAGATTCAGCTTAATTCAACTACAGTAAATGTGGGTCATACACTTATCTGATTTTGATTAAACTAGTTTTTAGTTAAAAAATAATGCTAAATACAATAGATAAATAAGATTATTCATCAATCATCGAGACGAGAAATAAAAAGGATTTTATAAAACAATTTACATGTGTCTAATTATATAGAAGTGAAACTCAATTAGAGTAAATTATAAATTATAAAAAAAAAGACAGGATATAAAAAACCTGACTTTCTCATGGGATGCTGGCTTAAAATTATAAAATATTAGTTATCACTTTAATGATGGAGTAGTAGTTGATGTGAGGCTGTAGAACCAAGGGTTAAAAGTTAGGCTGAGATATTTATCTTGTTTATCCGTCCATGTGGCATTCCCGATCCATGTAGGAGGGAAGTTTCGGTTTGGGATCCGGGCTGGATAGGGAAACTTGAGATGCAGATTGCAAATGAATGAGATTGCAGATGTATGGCGTATGCGGTGCTGTCACCTTGCGGGCAGAGGTGGGGTGGTGGTCCACAGATGGACTAGCTCAATGATTAGATACGGATGATAATATAGGAGGGCAGGGAGGATGACCTACCATCCCCACAGCCTTAATTAATCAGGAAGGAGAGCCTTCGCTCAGTACTCCACTTGTACGGCACGTACTGCTGCACGTGCAGTGCCCGCATCAGAGCCATAAATTTTAAAGGGCTCGTCTGGGAAGACGCAAAAATAGAAATATGGTGTCACCGGGATCAAAAGGGCGTGCCGGTTATTTGGGTAGCGAGGTCTTCACGTTAAAGTTACGGTAACACCCGTGGATCGTACTTGCGAGGTCAGCTGTTTGATTATCAGCATGTGCGTTTGTGTGTTATTTTTTCTCATATTTTGTAGGAATTTTATTTCTCTCCTTTGGTGAGAGTCTAATTGAGGAACTTGTTGTCTTTTTAAAAAAATTATAAGATGTCTCATGCTTAAATGTAATAAAAATTATATATATGCATAAAAAAATTGAATAGGAATACCCAGGTTAAAAAAAAGAACAATAGTAATTTGAAATTTTTAAAAAAGTGAGAGTAAAAGAAAAAAAATAAAGTTAAAATATACCGACAATTATATGAAAATGTGAAAATTATAGAAATATGGAAGTAATAATAAAATAATAAGATAATTAGTTGATTAAAATGTCATATAAATATGTGCGAACAGAAGTACAAAAGAATTTAAAAAGTGAAAGAATGATGTAGTATAGCATACGTAATACTTAGGAGAAAAAATAAAATAGCTAATGCGAAAAATTATTGGAATTTGAAGATAATAACAGAAAAAAATATGTCAACTGAGTTGAATTATATAACATTCGTAATCATATAAGATAATAATACACTTATATTTACTTACGTCGACAACCTAATGACTGTTTCTAGTTCATTGGTCATCGAATTTTACTAAAAATACACTTTTCTTGAAAATTAATTTAGAATCCTCTGCAAATTAAGAAGCCGAGCATATCTCATTTATTATTTACATATCTATATATCAATCTGTCGACGGTCCAACTACGGCATGATTCCAGTGGACCGCAATTGAAAGTTGTTTAACCTGCCTAATGTTTTTCTTTCTTTTAGCATAAAACACGGATAACCACTTGGGCCACGGTGCTTTGGGGCAGGAAGATGACGTCATGGGGAATCATGTGGCATAAATCACAGTCGCTTCCGTGGCCATTTTAGCCATATACAATAAGCGTCTTTATTTAAACACAAAAATTTTTCAATTTAAAACTTTTTGCTTTTTATAATTATTCTATTTTTAATTATTTTTTAAACCTTTCTATACAACTATTATACTTTTTTAGTGATTTTTACCCACCTAGTATATAAATAACATATCTATTTTAATTTTATTTTCTTTACTTTTCGTCATTACCCTTATTATATTACATCATTTTCTCTCATTTTAAAATTTTTTATATTAAAAAATTTCAAAAATTTTACTATTTTCCAAACATACCTTTTTATTAAAGATTTTCATCTTTGTGGTCAAAGAAAGATGTATTGCCGGATAAACATTTAAAATTTGCATTGACTTTCAACCAATGTTGTAAAAATCGGACAAATGATTAAGGGACCGATCTGGTCTATTAGTAATTTTAAATTACTAAAAATACTAATGATTTTTTATAATTTGAAAAAATATCTAAAAAAATAAAAAATGATAAGAATTGATATACAATTTAAATATACTTAGATTAATAGTTTTGTAAAAAAAATTTCAAAAAAAAGGGTGAAGTATACCTGGGTGCATTGAGGTTACCCAGGTCTATAGGACTTGCTTTGGGACAGTATTGCATGTCACACGTCCCCCCTGCCTGCATCCTACAAGTATTTGGTAGACACTAGACACCCTTACCGTGGCATTATGGGGTTCAAGAACTGTCCTCTTATAATACAGAAATATTCTAAGTCGTTTCCCTTTTTAACCGTAGGTTAGTAAGAGTTACAAAAAGTAAGGAATAAATTTGTGAAGTAAAAATGAAAAAGAATATGATGCCATGAAGATAATGACAATGAGAAAATAATAATGATAAAATAAATATGAAAAAATGGTTGAGTTATGGAGATGATAACAATAAAAAAGTAAGATAATGAAAATTTAAAGAGCCATGATCTCTTTAGCCCAAGTCAAAGGACCTATTGTTTAATTTTTTTTATAAACTTATTAATCTATAAATCAAGTTTTACTCTTTTTAGATGCATGTATATATTTTTTAAATTTTAAATACAAGAGTATTTTAAACATTTTCAAACCGTTAAAATGACTACAATATTTTTATATTTAAAAATCTTAAAATATATAATATATAAGTTATATATATTTATATATAGATTAATAAGTTTACAAAAGAGGTAAAAAATAAAATCTTAGGTCCTAGTTAACAATATCATGCATTATAGTAAAATATCAAAATTGTAAAAAGTTTGTATTATGATGCTAGAAATTTTTTATGCTCCTACATTTTGACGATTGAGATGAAATGTAAAATGGGATATGGGATGAGATCTTGCGTTGGAATGGGACATGGGGTTGGAAAAGTTGTATCTAAATTCGAATAATTGTATAATATTAAAACTTTAGTCTATTATATTTTAAGAAAATATATGAATGAAATAAGATTTTTTGACAACCAAGCACATCTCGACTGGTCAAAGTATTGCAATGGAATGCCTCGGTTGGGGTTTGAACCCCATGATCAGCGGTTCATCATCCCCATGTGCGGAAGCCTTGTTCCCTTGTGAGGAGCTTTGGTATTCTTCGCAATAACATTAAAGAATTTATGAGAATTTATATGTTTGATTTGTAAGAATTTATAAGCTTGATATGTAAAATTAGATAAAATTTTGAATAGAGGAGGAGGAAGAAAAAGAAGAAGAAGAACAATAACACTAAAAGAATGAAATAATTTTTTTTGGAATTTTGATGAGACAGTTCACATGAAAATCTTCACTGTGTTGATGGACCTAGACCCAACATGAAGAAAAGGAGCCTACTTTCTGTAATTTTGCCCCAACGACACCGTGAGATCCATGGCTCAGAATGTTTCAAATGATTTAAGATTTGTGGATGGAATCTCTGCCTAGGATAAGAATGTAATGACATATATTGAGAATGAGTGAAATTGTATTAAAAATGAGTAAAGTTGCATTGGAAATTGAAAAAGTTGTCTTGAAAATTGGAAAATTATTTTGAAAATAATAATGAGGCTTCAATTTAAGGATTTTACATGGTTTGAAACAGACTTGCTCTAGTTTTTATCTATTTTGAGGTTCGGGGACAATGATACAAAGAAGCTAGAAGTTGCACCAGGTAAGATTTATTGACCAGTCGGGATTTAGCTACCATCGCCTCGATTGTGGATTTGGCTTCGCCAATATTTGCTCTTTGTGCATTGCCATGCTCGGGATATATTTCTTCCTACTTCTAATTATTAACGGTGGAATGTCGCTAAAGTTGTAGGATGTGGGGGCAATTACCAAATAAGAATAAAGAAAAAAGACCCAAAATACTATCATCTTTTGTGAGTTTACTTTGTTTAGTTGAAGAATATCGACAGCCAAATGGGCCATCTTAACTTTTAATATTGCGCTACTGGCCTTTGCCCAGTTAGTAACACAATTATGGACACTAGTCCAACTAGTGCTTGGGGCATTTTGTCCTCAAATTTATTTGAGAGTTGTGTATCTCTTGTTATTTGGTAAAGCTGTGTCTCCAAGTTTTTAAAGTGGAATTGTATATCTAAATTCTTAGATAAGAGCAGATTCTCTCCTTAAATTTATGAGAATGTCTTAAACTTCATTGTAATCGATAGTTAAGATGAATGCAAATATATCAATCAAAAAACTTCTAAATTGCAGAAACAGCACAACACAATTTAAGAAAACATCTGTGAATTCTCCGTGCATATATATTTGCTGGGATGGTGAGTTATACAGGCCCAATATGGCAGTTTTTTACTTTCTTCGAAGCTCAAAACTGGGTTTTGCATCAATGGCTTGTCCCATGAACCCCATCGGCTTAATAATCAGAGAAGAAATATACATGTGTAGGTGAATGAGGAAGCCAGAAAACGTTTTTTTTATCAGCTACGACATGTTTCTGATCAGTGACCGTTTGATCCGAAAACATCAACGGATGCCTATTTATAGGTTAGCAGGGACTGGGAAACTACAATACAGTCCATGTGCTTTCTCATTTATTTTTACCGTCCTCTGAAAAAGGCTGCTGCCCGCCTCTCAGTCTCTGCCTTACCTGGCATTTGGAGCAGCAGCCTTGTATAAATGATAGCATGAAAAAAGAAAAAATGTTTTGCTTAAATCTTTTTTTTTAAAATTTTATATATTACAACATCTTAATTAGTATTATAATTAGGTTTCTGAGATATTCTTATAAATTTTTAAATAATAATTTAATTTTTCTAACAATAATTTCTAAAATACCCATTCAGTAGAGGCTCTCACAGAAAATTTAAAAAGACTAAAAGCTACCACTAAAATTCTTGTAAGATGCGGTCGCCATGTCTCCAGGCAAAGACCTCCATGCAAATGGAGCATTTCTTTGACCATTAGCAAAATCTGTTTTGACTGCCTGCTTTGTTGCCTGCAAATTTGTATCCATACGAAAACATTCACAGGTGCTGTGAGTATATAACTATATATATAGACGTAATCACAACTAGGGGTGGGAATCGGGGTGGGTCGACCCGTGACCTGCCCGCCCCTATTTAATACTGGGTCGGGTCGGGTCGGGATTTTGACGTTTTAAAGAAATGCGGGTCGGGCGAGTCAGATTTTGGTTTTTTAAAATGATGGCAGGGTGGGTCGAGGCGGACCTACCTCTTGACCTGTTTTCTTATATTTCACGTTAAAAAGAAAAATCTCATTTAATGCTAATATTCATATTTTATTTAATTATTTATATTTTACTTTGATTGATTAGTAACAAATTCAAGCATATAGTGATTAAATTTAATATAAATTTGTCTTTATACTTGATAATTTTATAAATTTTTAAAAACTTCTTACTTGACCCGCAGTTTTTACTCGACCCGTTGACCTGATACCGACCCGAATTTTGTCCCGAGACCTAGTAGAAAAAGTAAGGGTCAAACCGACTTTGTCCCGACCCGGTAAAAAATAAGGGTTAAACAAGATTTTTGAAAAAGAGGGTCAGGGTTGGGCACACCCTAACCCGCCTTGACCCACCCCGATTCCCACCCCTATAGACGTGCATGAGCAATTGAATCTTACCGAGCTCTTAAACTATAAGTCAAATCAAAATAAAACAAAAGGTAATATCATATGAGATATAATATTGAACAATCAATGAAAAGGTAAATTCCATATATGTCCATGGATTTTACTCTTCATTCCATGTATATACTTACAAATTTTAAAAAATTCCACATATACCCACACATTTTGCTTAAAGTTCTATTTATACTAAGCGTTAATGATCCGTTAAAGGGATTATTAGCACTCATGTAAAATGACTAAAATGCCCATTTCTAATTATAATTTTATTGTTAAAAATTTATATTTAAATGAAATTTAAATATTTTTACAGTTGTCAAATTACATATCATTTGAATGTAAAATTTTAGTTTTGAGCAAACTAATCTCAAAAATATATTAGAGCTTGGACACATGTGCCATTTTACAAGGACTACTAACGGCTTCTTTAATATATTCATAATAGTGTGAGTATAAATGAAATTCTTTAATAGATTCCTAATAGTATGATTATAAATGGAATTCTTTAATAGATTCCTAATAGTGTAGGTATAAATGGAATTTTAGGCAAAATACGTAAGTCTATGTGAAATTTTTGAAAATTCATGAATGTAAGTGAAATTAAGAATAAAATTCATAGTTATATTGAGTTTGGCCTTAAATATATATAAGTAGAATCAAAATAAAGAGCATTTTTGGCAATGTTATAAATCAAACCCTTTAAGAGGTGTTTGTTAACACTTAAAACTTTTTACTTTTTATAACTATTTTATTTTTTAATTATCTTTTCACTTATTCATATACAACTATCATATTTTTCAATCATTTATAAACAAATATTTGTATATTTATTTTATATTCTCTTTACTTCTTAGCATTATTTATATCATATCACATCATTTTTTCTAATTTCAAAAATTTTATACAAAAAATTTTTCATCAAAAATTTTATCGTTTTCCAAACACACCCTTCATTTTCAATAATTAATTTAACATTATTTTTCCTAACAATTCTATCCTCTTTCTTTATTAATTATATCCTAGTTACTATCTTCTATTAATTTATCCTCTTTTTTTCCTATTCCATTCATTCAAATCAAATTTGCTATACTACCTCAGATCTACTTATTTATTTTTAAGAAAATGTTTATGTTAATATAAAGGGTTTTGTTAAAATAAAAGTTTTGTCAAATTAAAACTTTTTATTCTCCACAACTACCTTTTTAAAATTATTTCTTTACTTTTTCTTCTACAATTATTATACTTTTTAATCATTTCTATACAACTACTCATATATCTAACTTATTTATTTTAATTTTATTTTTTTTACTTCTTATAGTTATTCGTGTCATGTCACATTATTTTTTTTAATTTAAAAAATTTTTGCACAAAAAAAAACTTTTCATCAAAATTTTTATAATTTCCCAAAAACACCCAAATATTTCTTGTTTATTTTACGGCTGATGTCATTATCTTCTCTATTATTTCTGGCGGAGTCAGGGCGGTGGGGAGAATTGGCCTGCGCAACTACCCCCAAAATCCAAATACTCTTTGGTGGCGAAGCTCAAATCCCAAATGTTTTGCCGAAACAGCGGGGAAATGAGATGGAAGCAACAAAGCAAATGCCTGCTCAGGATTGTATCATTATTCATTAATGGCATATTCGGAAGCAGTGAGTTGCTTGTTTTCCAAGGGACAAAGCAGATGATGATAGAGCATGTCGAGTGGGCCCGTGCGCCGGCCCTGTTCTTCCTTGCTCCAACGGCCACGATCAGTGCAGTCATTCACACACCCGAGCGGGAGAGGGGAGGGGCATTTCTGGAAAACTGCTCTCCTTGCTCACCCCCACTATAAAGCCTCAGCCGAAAAGAGAAATAAAAGAAAAGTGGAAAATAATGGCGTCTGCATTGCATTGATAGACTCTGCTCAGTAAAATACAGTGAGCGCAGAAAAGCGCAAGGAAAAGAAAGGTACCTGCAACAGCTGCAGCAGAAGCATTGCTACACCCGCTTCGCCTCTTTCACCCCTCCTCATCTTTCAGTGGTTGCGGAAATCACGGTCTTCGATCTGCTCACTCCGCCTCAGCCTCGCTTCCGACCTTTCCCCATTTGTGGACAATCCTAGCCAAATTCCGAACTCTCTCGAGTAGGTCGGACTTCTCCATGGCTTGAGAGAAAGCCATTTTTCTTTCAGTTCCCGAAGCTCGGGCTAGCATTTTTGGGTGCGTTATCTGTTTTCCTCGACAAATGATTGCCTTTGCGCGGGACTGCGTGATTTACTGTTAAAGCGGAAAGCGTTCGGCTGGAATGCATGGCTGTCCGACTGGATTTAGTTCTCAGAAGATTAGACGTGGATCTCGAGCTCCAGAAGGTGGTACTTTCCGCTTGGAACTTTCTTTTGGTGTGTTGAAAGGTTTCTTCTCGTCCGGAGTTTGAAGCAAGAAGCTTTAGGTGCAAATTTTGGGGGTTGTCGACTCTGCAATTGGGTTTTGGGCCGTGGAATGCTTTTGCGGCTGGCGTTTTATCATTTTTCGCAAACGAGAAGGTATCTTTAGTTGGAATTGGTGCCTGAAACTGTTCTACTGTGGTTTTAAAGCTCTTTTTGGGCTCATGAAGTGGGGATTTTGTCCGTTGGATCGTTCTTTTTGATATCCAGCCATCTTTCTGTTTCATGGTCGGATTTTGGATGGTATTTGGGCTTTTGAAACCCTAGTAGGAAATGCAAACTTCTGGAGCTGGAATACAGTGTTGAAGTGGCTAGTTTTGGTGTTTGAGATGTTAGGGTGGAAGGCAACACGACTCCGGCATGAATGAGGCGGAAAGCAGTCGCATATATCATTGGAAGTGGTTTCGGATGAGCTGAGGGTTATTGGCGAGCTTGTCGTCTTCATGAATTGGTAAGCGGTGGAAAATCATTTCCAGAATTCTGCCAATTCTGCTTTTTTTCTGAAAGATTAATTGGAGGAAAGTGGCGGGGACGGGCGTTCGTTTGATGGATTGTCCACTTCTCTGGAACATACTTGATCATTTGCGGAGGAGGATCTAACTTGATTCGGGTTTGGGGTGACTCAAATTGTGTAAAATGCTGGCGGAGCCTGCAAAAATGAGGCTGTCTTCTTCTGGATTTGGTCATCAGGTTCAGGAAGGTAAGCATACAGGAACATAGATATGTTCTTTTGTATGTAAGTTCAAAATCTTGGATTTTGTCTCTTTTATCCTTATCTTTCCCCTTTCTGTCTCCCTTCTTCGACATTTAAAATTTCCTGATTTGGTGTTTTTCGCCATTGGTTTGTTATGATATCACTAGAGCGTACTCCTGCATGAATCTAGGAGATTGACTGTGGAGAAAACGAAGCCTTCTGTCTCCGAGGGTAGCTGCTATTGGTTTTCGTTTCAATAGCGCCAAGATCATATTTCTACACTTTTGGATCCGTTCCTTTCTATCGGGCATTAGTAGCATTTGGATCTGTCTGTTGTCTAAACGATTTTATGTACAAATTTCAAATTTAGGTCCTGTGGGTGTTCGATGTGGAGGATAGTCTCTGTGTTCTTGCAGTATTCTTTCTTTGTTTTGGACGGCCTTTGTTAAGCGTGTTCCTCAAGTGTGATTTGATTTGGTCTAAGTTGATCGTCCAAGTTATTTGTGAATTGACCATCTTGCCCTTAACTTGCCTTCGTAATAAGTTTTTAGCTTGAGCTCTTTCATCTCTGCATCTGGATCTGGCATTTAGTTCCTTTTTTTTTTTTTTGGTTGCTTTGTTTATTTGTAGGAGAAAAACGGTGTCTGAATTCTGAGCTTTGGCATGCTTGTGCTGGCCCACTTGTCTCATTACCTGCTGTCGGAAGCCGGGTTGTTTACTTCCCACAAGGTCACAGTGAGCAGGTCTGTATACGCTTTTAAGATTCCACTGTAGTGCTAAAAATATAGAGAAAGGTTATTTCCGTTCTCCTTTTTTTTCATTATCATTTCTCGATTCTCACCTTGCTGTGTACTGTAGTCAGTGCTGGTACCATTAATTTCATTTGATTCCTCTCGTTTTATCCACTTTTTAGATTTTATTTCAAATACTAGCGTCCTATACATAAAATATGGCATCATGTAATCACATGTTGGGTTGATGAGATCTTTGTTTTTGCCAAATTTTACTAGAAAAAATTTCAAAGTAAAAAGTTTTGGATATTCATTTGCAGGTGGCTGCTTCAACTAATAAGGAAGTTGATGCTCATATACCCAATTATCCAAACCTACCTCCTCAGTTGATTTGTCAGCTTCATAATGTGACTATGCATGTAAGTTTCTCTTGATGTTGAATTTCGTAGATACCAACTACAAAGTATTCAGCGGTTGCTAAAGTTGCATATGCAACCTGTCATCATTCAGGCTGATTTGGAGACGGATGAGGTGTATGCACAGATGACCTTACAACCATTAAGTCCGGTACAGAACTTGTGTTTCTTTGTCTGTTTTAAATTTTTGTGAGATTTGAGTAATATTTCATTTTTAGCTAATCAATTTGTGTAGCAAGAACAAAAGGATCCCTTCCTGCCTGCTGACTTGGGTAACACTAGCAAACAGCCGACCAATTATTTCTGCAAGACATTGACTGCAAGCGATACAAGTACTCATGGAGGATTTTCTGTTCCACGACGGGCTGCTGAAAAAGTTTTTCCTCCACTGGTTTGTTGCTTTTACAACTAATTTGGAATAATGCATTAAGTGCAGTTCTATAATTTCTATTTTAGTTTACCTGCTCAGGGCCTATAACTGGGCAGTAAAAGAGGGTGTTCCTTTTCTTTGTTTTTCTTTGCAGGATTTTTCTCAGCAGCCCCCTGCTCAAGAACTAATTGCAAGGGATCTTCATGATAATGAGTGGAAATTTCGGCATATATTTCGAGGTGAGCTCCTATGGTAACTCTTCCCAATCAGAAAAAAAAAAATGCATCTTTGGATAAACACTACACATTGGTTTCATGCTGATTTAAATAAACATACCCAATTTGTTGATCAATTTGTAAGATCCATGAATTTAAATATCATTTGAGGATTCATGCATCTGTGTCAATGTTTTTTTTTTGTTGACATTTGATGTGGAAAACATATGAATTTATTCGCACTATAAACAGTGGGGTTTCTGCTCTCTCTGGAAGCTATTTTGAAAGTAGCTTGCCATTCATTAAGGCTGTTACTCATTCAGGTCAGCCTAAGCGCCATCTTCTTACGACTGGATGGAGTGTGTTTGTAAGTGCAAAGAGGCTTGTCGCTGGTGATTCAGTGCTTTTTATCTGGTATTGTCTAGTAAAAATTTCCTGTTCACTTTGGCTTATGGTTGTATCAGTTTATCCTGTGACACAATATGTACTTTGTGTTTGAGCCCTTTGGTTACCCTTTATATTATTAATGTGTCATTAGGAATGAAAAGAATCAGTTACTCCTTGGAATCCGCCGTGCTAATCGACCACAAACAGTTATGCCTTCATCAGTTTTATCAAGTGATAGCATGCATATAGGGCTTCTTGCTGCAGCAGCTCATGCAGCCGCCACAAATAGTCGTTTCACAATTTTCTATAATCCACGGTACAACTGATTTAATTTATGAGATTGGATATTGCTAATACTATTGCAAAACTTAACATGATCAGGTTATTATTTTTTATTGCTTTCAGGGCAAGCCCATCCGAATTTGTTATACCTCTTGTCAAGTATGTTAAAGCAGTTTACCACACTCGTGTTTCTGTTGGCATGCGTTTTCGAATGCTGTTTGAGACAGAAGAATCAAGTGTCCGCCGGTAAGTTTTCCTTTTTGATCTTTTTTTTTCCCGAGCCTTACAACATTTTGGTGCTGTGTTAGGAATTTCATTTCCGAATATTAAATATTGTTCTTAACCATTTGATCAGTAAGCCATTCTCATGTGTTTGTTTGCCATTTCTGGTTGTATATGCATGTCAAATAATCATGAAATTGTATTATGAATAGGTATATGGGCACAATAACTGGCATAGGTGATTTAGATCCTGTTCGTTGGCCAAAGTCTCACTGGCGCTCTGTGAAGGTATACATGCAGCAAAAAGTATCCATCAGGGATTAGGCTTGCTGAGAAAATCTTGATGTCGTTTGGCAAAAGTTGTTTTTTGTTGTAATTTTATCAAAACCTTCACATTCTGATGTCGCTACCTATGGGTTTAGGTTGGATGGGATGAATCAACAGCAGGAGAGAGACAGCCCAGGGTATCATTGTGGGAAATCGAGCCACTAACAACATTTCCAATGTATCCGTCTCCATTTCCTTACAGACTGAAGCGACCATGGCCATCTGGACTCCCATCCCTGCATGGTATGCTTGATGATTGCTACTTAGGCCCCACACAAATTGACGACACTATACTGGTTCCTATTCAGTTTCAACTGAGAATTCTTTGTTAGTAAACTTTTGTGTTAAAATCTCCCTCTTTTGTTCTATCTAGGTGGCAATGATGATGATATGGGTTTCAATTCTCCCCTCATGTGGTTCCGAGGAGATGGTGGAGATCGAGGGATACAATCTCTGAATTTCCAAGGCGTGGGGATGGCACCATGGATGCAAACAAGGCTTGATACTTCCCTATTGGGTCTGCAGCCTGATATGTACCAAGCAATGGCTGCTGCAGCTTTACAGGAGATGAGGAGTTCGGATCCTCTAAAGCAGGCATCCCCATCCTTTTTGCAATTTCAGCAACCTTATAATATTCCTAATCGATCAACAAATCTATTACAAAGTCAGATTTTGCAGCAATCTCAAACTCAATTGTCAAAAGCGTTTCTTCAGAACATCCCAGGGAACCAACCTCAGACCCAATCTCAGGCTCAGCTTCTTCAGAATCAGATGCAGCATCACACCTCTGTCAATGATCAACTGCAACAATTGCCTCTGCCAACACAGCAGCAACAACAGCAATCACGACAGCAACAACATCAGCAGCAGCAACATCAGCAGCAGCAACAGCAGTTGTCTGACCAGCAACCTGTCCAAAATGTAGTACCAGGGTCCTCTCAGCTTGCGTTGGCGTCACAATCGCAGGGCTCTTCTTTGCAAACCTTATCTCCATTGTACCAGCAACAGAATTTTCCAGTCTCAAATGGAAACACAATTGCTTCATCTGGATTTTCTCCTTTACATGGTATCGTTGGCCCATTCCCTCAGAATGATACATCCAACCTCTTCAACCTTACTAGAACTGATGCATCCATCCCATATTCTGCCTCCTGGTTGCCGAAGCAAGCTACTACTGGGCCTATCATTCCTTCTGGAGTCCAGTCTGTTCTGCATCAGGTGGATCACATGGGGCCTCTGCAATTGCATGTGTCACAGCATATCTCTCTGCCATCATTTCCTGGAAGAGAGTCTGCAGTGGACCAAGAAGGCAGTACAGACCCTCAGAATAATCTGCTCTTTGGAGTAAAAAGAGACTCCTCAACACTTTTAATGCAGAACAACATGTCAAGTCTAAAAGGTTTTGGCAGTGAGGCCGATTCATCAACCATGCCATTTACTGCTGCTGCTTTTATGAGTGCTACTGGAAATGATTACCCACTTAATCCGGCAATGACAAGCTCAAGCCTGGAGGAATCAGGCTTTTTGCACTCATCAGAAAATGTGGGCCAAGTTTACCCACAATCTGGAACCTTTGTTAAGGTGAGCTTCTAAATCTATCCTATCTTTTCCAAGCATATATTTGAAATTGACATGATATTAGCATTGTGAGAAATCTGGCTGTCCTTGCAAAAGTGTGGATGCTAAACCTTAGAAAGTTTACCAATAGATATTGATGTTAACAGTTGAAGGTTCCAAAAGGGATAAGGGAGTTATGTCATGATGGTTTAAAGGTATACAGTCAGATTACAATTGTTGGAAGATGTTGTTTCTTTCAATGACCTGCAGGGAGCGGGTGATAATTGATGTTAGTGTGCTTATTGATGAATTCATTTTCTTCACACTTGAAAGAGAAAATTTGGCTTCCACCTACCTGAGTCAGTTGACTTTGGTGTTCATTTACCAAGGTTTATGCAAAAATTAGTTTTATGCTTAATATAGAAGCAATGGTCCTGATTCCAAAACATTTTTGTAAACAAGCAGATATTTTGTGGGGATTTTCCATGTCTTCCAGCAAATGTTATAAATATCAAATGACTGTCTGATTACAATGGAATGGAGTGAACACCTACAAACACCCTGCGGATATGAATTATGAGTATTTTGTTGAGTGAAACAGAGTGTAATCTTTGTATGATAGCTTCCTTAAAATAGTTGGTTGTGATTTGTTACAGATTGTGTTTTCTACTGCAACAGGTTTACAAATCAGGGTCCTTTGGGAGGTCACTGGATATAACCAGGTTCAGCAGCTATGAACAGCTGCGCAGTGAGCTCGCACAAATGTTTGGCCTTGAAGGCCAGTTAGAGGACCCTGTGAGATCAGGCTGGCAGCTTGTATTTGTTGACAGGGAGAACGATGTTCTCCTTCTCGGCGATGATCCCTGGCAGTGAGTACCATCTTCCATATATTTTATTTCTTTGTAGCATCAAGAAAGAATATTTTCTATGGTTTTATTTGGTCATGGCTGCTAGTTGTTTCAGATGTGTTTGAATATTGTAATTCTTGTTTTCCTGAATACATAAATTGATAATGGATCTACAAAATGGCTGAAGGCTTTGATGGTTTGATGGAATGAGGTTGGTTTTACCATATGTTGGCAAGTGAAATAAGCTGTGAGAAGAAAGGCCATCAATATATATCTGCAACCTGGGAATGGAATTTGGAAAAACAGCATAGAAGCACAAGACAATATTCAGCAGTGACAAAGAAAGCAAAAACTATATACTGGTATAACCCAAATGTACTCATAAAAGAGCCTAGAAACTACTAATTGTGGCACTAAGTTAAACAATCATGAATAAAAGTCTTAAGTCTGCTCTTTTGTGTTTCATTTTTCCTGCCTTATCCCAAAACAGAAAATCTACTCTCTAAAATCCATTAACACAAAATGTACTTAACCAGAATACAATCTGTAGAAGTGGATATAACAATGGAGCCAAATGAAGTCCCGATGCCTACCATGGAGCCACTGTTAAAACAAAAGACTATCTTGAAATTCTACTCTATTATCAGCAAAGAACAACTGAAATATGGTTTTGAACCTAGGCCTAGACATACAGCTAAACAGGTGATTGCCATGGGGCCATCCAACCAAAAAAACGCAACAGAAGTCTGTGCAAGTTTAATATATGTGAATTTTCATGTATCCGGGCACTAAGCAAATTATGGGTGTGCTTGGTAATGAATAAAATTTTTGATGAAAAGTTTTAGAGAGTAAAAATTGTCAAATGATGTAATATAATCGGGGTAATGATGAGTCGTAAAGAGGATAAAGTTAAAATAAATAGATTAGTTATGTGAATAGTTATGTAGAAATGATTGAAAAGTAGGGTAGTTGTATAGGAAAATGTGGAAAAATTATTAAAAAATATAATTATTGTGGAGAGTGAAAAGTTTTAAATTGAAATGTTTTAACTTGACATTTTCTATCAATTGCGAAACACACCCTATATAAATTTTTTCGCAGAGTGTGTGTGTGTGTGTTTTAAAGAAAATGTTGCGTTCTTTCTGGCAGACAGATCATGAGAAATGAGCTTTTTTCTTTCCCTTTCTGAGAAAGCTTATTTCATACTCTCGGGGTCTCTGACATACAGTCTGTGCCCAGAGAGGGAAGAGAGTTAGTTAAACTTGGTTGCCACGTATTCCTTTTTTTTTTTTTTTGGTGGTGTATGTATCATGGGCATTTTCCACATCGTGACCTTTGCCATTGCTATTGTGATGATCCCTTGATGATGATGATGATTGTGCGCCTCTACCTTTCTCTGAAATTTTTGAAAAGGAACGTAAATTTTCTTTTGATGTAATGGTGTCTGTGCTTTGTCCAGGGAGTTCGTCAACAGTGTTTGGTGTATCAAAATTCTCTCACCACAAGATGTGCTGGCGATGAGCAGACAAGACCTCGAGCTCCTGAATTCAGTTGCAGTCTAGAGGTTCTCAAGCAACAGTCATGATGACTACGTGGGCCACGGGGACCTGTGAAATCCTAGTATTGGGATTGCATCTGTCAGGTCCTTTTGTTACTGCATGTCTGGTACTGATCGCCATTCAACCGCCTGTCATGTTGTGGTTCCACCTTCCCTCAAGGAGGGCAGGAGTACCAGGCTAGAGTAGCATTCTGTATTATAATATGATATTTGCTCACAATGGCAGTCATGTGCATATACAGCATGTACGCACACGGGTTTATCACGGGGAGATGGATGAATGTTTCTGTTGTTCTTTTTTAATCGTATCACAATGTACTATATGAGGAGGCTTAGATGGTAATGCACTGCCACGAGGCATGTTCCTCTCTCTCGCCCCCCTCTTTTTTTGGCACCCTAGGAAGCACGGCAAATTTTCTTTGGGCACTTGTTGGAATGTGGCCAAAATAAATGTCATGGGTGTGTTTCCTTCGTGGTAAGACCTGAAGGTAAATAACTTCAGGAGTGAAGATGAGTAAATATAAGATAAAGGGTATTTAGAAATGGTGACAACTGACGATCCTGGTAAATCACAAGTTAAATCTCGTTGCCCCCCCCCCCCCCCCCCCCCCATTTTCGATGACCGTTGTCCCACCTCTGTGATTTTGGGGAAACTGATTGGAAGAAAAGCCCAATGGTTTGAATCACTTGTGCCGACAGGAGATGCCTCAGTGAGAATTATCCATCGAGTTCGATAAGGAGAAAGGGACGTTCTGAAATGGACTGTGTAATAAATAATAATAGGTGGGGCTGTCTTTTTACGACTCCCCTCACGTGGTCTCTTTCCGTTGCTCTCAATTCAGTGCTGACAGCGGCCTCTGCCCTTCATAGCTCCAGTCAGAGCTCTTTGACTTTCACTCATCCTTTTAACCTGCCCATATCTTGTTTAGTTCCTGTCGCTCTTAGATCCCCTCGCCCTGGGTAAATCTTCTAGACCCACAAGCATTTTGTGGCTTTCTATTCGACAACGTGCATTACTCCTTTCCATGCATGAAAGACGCTTCTCTCTGTAATGATGCTGTGGTCCACTTTCTTCTTTCAATCTGCATTTTCGTGGGCCTCCTCATATTTTTCAAAAAAATTTTGTTTATTGAATTGGACACTGCCGTTGTTTCTGGATTGTGTCTAAAATTCTGTAGTTCTACAATACTTCACCCGCTTTGTATGAAATTGGATTGTTGTAAATAGTATCATATTTATAGCCACTTTATAATCAAGTTTTACTGCACTTCAGTGGAATGGAATGAGGAAATTCAATGAGAGAATGAGTGAAGTAATAAAAAAATTAGAAAGTTTTTTCTTTTCTTTTTTAAAAAAAAGAAATTCCATCATATTCTCATCTCATTTTGGGACCTGGACACACTTTGATCCTCAAAAATTAGGACACAAAGGAAGTTAGTGATTGTGTGGTGTCATCCCATATATGAGGTCTCAATAATCCCATATTAGCTGTAATATATGTTTGTCTATTTTTGGACCATGAGGTCAAACGGTTCGTATCTGTTGTTACTATTCATAGATTAGACAGGAGAACCCTATTTTCGTTTTTTTTCCTTTTCTTGTTGGTTTTGAGCAGTTGACAACTGGAAAGGCGAGTGGGCCTTGGGTGTCTTCCTCGAAAGGAGCCGGAGGATGTGCTAGCCACACACCACCAAGTGAATGGCTACCTATGCAAGTACGGGTGCAACTCGGTCCGGGTATCCACAGGCTGACCCGTTGGGTATCCTAAATGGAGTCAGTTCGGTTCCGTGTGTTAAATACCCGTTCAAATTTGGGTATGGTCGGTTCCAAGTGCTGGGTACTCGGAACCGACCCGGATTACATATTATTTATAATATATTATTCGTACATATATATATATATACCTATTAAAGAGAGCCCTAAAAATCTAAAGCCTATCCTCTCCCCTGGACACGCAGCTCGCCTGCTTCTCTCTCTCTCTCTCTCTCTCTCTCTCTCTTTCTCACTCCATATGCTTTTCTCCCAAACCCTAGCGGCGGCGATTTGCCGGAGAAGGAGATCCTTGCCCATCACTGTCACTCCTAGCCCCCATCCCGGCCGCACCTCCTCTGTTTCAATCGCAGCCTCGGAGCCTTCTCTATTTCAATCGCTGCTTGCCAGAGAAGAAAAGCGTCACCACGCGTCTATCGCCCCCATCCCATCCATGCTACATTGCTGATTCAGCATTTTCTTCCGCCGTTGTTGCGGTCGCCGAAGAAGAAAGTTGTAGAAGTTAAGGTTTTTGGTTTTTTCCCCAAATCGAACAGGGAATACTTTAATACCTTTAGGTTTCTGCATTACCATGATATTCAAATTGAATCTAAGTCATATAGCTTAGGATTCGAGTGCAATCCACAACTTGTTTTAAGATTCGAGTATGGACACTTAGGTAGGCTTGAACTTTTGATTTGCATATTGTCTAAATGATTTGTTTGTATTTTTCAAGTAGATCTAAGATTGAAATCTTGTTGATTGAAGCCCGGATTGAACTAAATGGGATAGATGAAATAGGAAGTCATGGAAGACCTCCCCTTTTATGTTGCATTGTTAATTTTTAAGTAATAATTATTAATTCTAATGTCTAAGCATTTTGCTATGATGTTAATCATCAATCATTATATTATTGGATAATGTTGATGGTTCTACATAACTTGATTGATTTGTTAAGTCTTTATTACTTAGAAATTTATAGTCTATAGTCTTTTCTATGTTAATTTGTTGTTCTTATAATAAGATGATAAGTAGGGATTAATGTTTTCAAAATAGTCATCTAAGATGGTTGTGCTGATTCAATATGTTATCTCTAATACTTTCTTTCTATTTGAAATTCATGTTCTTGTCTTCAATTATTAGTTTTGCTTATTGCTATTTAATGTTCTGAAGGTTAAAAAAATGAAAACATTTTAGTTATGAAGTTTAGGTTTGGACTTTAGATGTTTGAGCTACATTGGTATATTCCTCTTGTTTAATGTATTGAAATATATGTTTTGTTGATCCTTACTTGTATTAAAAAAATTTGTTCTTAGTTCAATTCATTTTGCATGATATATTTTTATATATAAATGGTTACATATTTTAATCAATATTGCAATATTGCCACAATTCCTGATAAGGTTTTGTTAATATTTATTTATCATTCTTCAGTCCATTGTATTTTAAAGGTCAAATGATTCTTACTCAATTTTATATTTTACACATTCTACATGAAGGATGAAAGCTTGAGAGAAGAAGATGTTTCTGAATTTGAATTTTATTCAAGTTTGAACTTTTATTTTCGTTCATTAGATTTACAATTTGATTCGAGTTGTATTGGTTTGAATTATTAGAACATTCAATGTGTGAACAGTTTTGGATGTTTAAATATGTTTGTTATATTTACATGCTTATATAGGTTGATGATTGCAAAAAATTACATGTAATTGATTATTCATTTGCAATGTCTGGACAGTTAATTACATGTAACGAGGTTACATATTTTGTAGTGATTCATGTGTGGACAGTTTTATTTGATAGAATATCTGGATAGTTAAGTTGATAAGAGATTTATTTTGCAGAGATTCGTGTAGGTGGTTGATTGCATGTAAAAGATTTTTTATTTTACAAAGATTCAAGTTTGGACTGTTAATCATTTAGCGGGTTATTTATTTTGCTGTGCTTTATGTATGAGGACAGTTAAGTTAATAGGTTGTTCATTTTGTAGTTCATGTCTGTGGCCGCATATTACATGATGATATGATTTTTTAGAAACCAATTTGGATCTGAAACTGACCCGCCCTTAAAAAAATAGGGTATGATAGACTCCGAACTGACCCGGCTTAAAATAGGATAGGGTAGAGGTTTTCTAAAATAGGATAAGGGTAGGTTCCATCTCTACTCAGACCTACCCGGACCAAGTTGCAACCCTATATGCAAGCATAACAGGCAAATCATTATTTCTCCTCCTCTTTTACTTATCTAGCCGTCCTTAAGCTATCCTTCCAACCAAAGTAACCTCCTTTCTTAGTGTAAGATATGATCTACAGGTTTTGCCTCTTCCAAGAGTTCCAGAACTCAATAGATCTCACTCATTTGCCTTTCATTTTGCTGAGATATTTTTGTCTTTAGGTGGATGAATGGCTCATTCAAATGACGATATGCATGGAATTTACTCACAGCTTGGGGTAAGGCAGTGGGCCAAGTTGCCCATTAAAGCTGGTTCTTGAACTGAACAGGGGAAGAGCAGGGCAGGATGGGTGCTTGTTTGATCCAGCTTATGGCTTGCCCAGCAAATAAGATGTCTTTGTGAAAGCTTATAAATTAATGGGTCTGACGAGGCCATTGTTAACAAGTGCTAGCCCATAAGATATGTACAACCATGAGAAGCGTCGAGTGGAGTAGATGATGTTAGAGAACAACCATTGATTAAATCCATAATCAATGCAGGATCTATCTCATGCTAAAATTATAAAATTATGTAGTCCAAGTGGGAGATTGTTGGAATTTTGGACTACATATATTTTATAATTATATATATAACCTTATGAGCTCAAAACCTTTTGCTATCATACTAAAATCATCTCCGAACAATCTCGTCCATTAGTTATGCCAACATAGAACCAAGGCGGCCTTTGTCACATTTATCGTAACTAGACCCATCCATGATCACATATATCAAACATAACCAAATGACATAGATCAAGTATGGATGCGTAGCATGGAAATTACATGTAATGTGATCTAACATGCCTATTTCCAACTGGTCCACCTTATTTGGTGAGATCAAACCAAAATCAAAAATACTGAAAAACCAAAATACCGAATACTTTATTTCTGCAGAAAATATCCATAACCATAGTAAAGTGTCCAGACCAGAAAAACAAATAAATACAAACTCCCACTTAACTAGCATATCATTAAATGATACAACACCTGTATGAGCAGTATGCTCATGAAAGACCATAAGGTGTTACCCTTAGTAAGCGGATCCGCAATTTTGGAGTTTGTCGCAATATGCTTTATAGACACTTTATTTTCCTGAATCCTTTCCTTAACAACCAGGAACATTGCTGTACTCCTGTTGTTATTGGAATATTAGACTACTAATTTATTGTCACAAAATAACTTAAGTGGTCTTTCAATGTTATTTATATTTTGCAGCCCTGTGACAATATTCTGTAGTCATATTCCATAATTGGATGCCCCATAATATGCTATAAACTCTGTTGTCATGGTCGAAAAGCTATAAATGTCTGCTAAGCACTTTTTTCCTGATATAGCTTTTCTAACAAACAGATAAATATAGCCTGAAGTGGATCTCAAACTGTATTTGCATCCAATAAAGTAACAATCTGAATACCAAATGATCTCTTATTTATATGACTTTCTGTATGTGAACATATAATGTTTTGTTTTCTAAAAATGTTTTTTTTAAAAATCCGTTTGGCTGCATTTTAAAGATCCATTCCTGAATTACTTAAATATCTGCCCAACATCTCAATAATGTACGCAGTAACCGAATACATACATCTTGAGATTCAAAACCTGAACATAAATCAAACTTCCCACTGCTAAAGCATAGGGAGTCTTTTGCATTTCCTTAGACTTAAAATCATTCTTGGGACATTGATTTAGATAAAATTAATTTTGTCTTCCTTAGCAAGGAGGTATTCTTAATTTGCAATCCTGCATATCAAGTATCTTAAATATTTTCTTAATATGGGTATTTTGTAATAATCCAAGAATACATCTAGAATAATCTTGATATATCTGAATTCCTAATACAAAAGACATATTTCGTTTCAAAATTCTTTGACAAAAATATCTTAAGTTTATGCAATAAACTTATCTTGATGTTGGGAAACAATATATCTGTGTTACTCCCACTGAAAATATGATTACTCCCACTGAAATTATAGTATATGCAATCATCAACCGAATTCATTTCAAGACCAAATGAAATGATCATTTGATGACATTTGCAATACCATTATTAGGAAACTTGCTTAAGCTTGTAGATGGATCTTTTTTATCTTAAAAACTGAAAATTTATTATAAATGTTATCTTTACATCCATTTACCATAGCTCAAGGTTAAAACCCATTATTAAAACCATTTATCTTGAAAGAAATTTTCAATAAAACCGGAGAGAAAATTTCTTTGTAATATATGCCTTACTTTTGAGTAAAGTTCATTGAGACAAGACAAGCCTTATGCCTTTCCACATTACCTTCCTTCTTGGTTTTAAATATCCATTTATAACCAATCAACTTTATACCTTTAGGTAATAGAATAGGCTACCAAAACATCATTGTCTTTCATGAACTTAATCACATACTTATGACATCAATCTACTTTTGAAAGGTTTTACTTTGCATTGTTTGATGAAATCGCCTTCCACCATTCCAATGTCATCCTGACGTATTGGCTCGCATTCTCCTTTCTCTAGTAGATTACTTCAATGACATCCATTCTTGAGGTTGTTGAGCTTGATCATCAGGAATATCCTGTTTATCAACGATGTCTTATAGATTTCTCTTTAAAGACATAGTCCCTAACTATATCTCCCCCTCAGCTCAATTTCCTCAAAGAATTGACATTTTTGGTCTCAATAGAACTGAATGTGGGATCATAGGATTTACATCTTGATATTGTTCAGCATATCCAATAATATTTAAATTCAAAAGAAGGAACTAAAATGACTATTTCCAAATGAATAAAAATAACTAAATTTATTCAATACAGAAATAGAAACCAAATTCCATTTAAAAAATGGTACCATATATCTCTTTTGAATTTAAATAAAATTTAGTTTTTAACAATAATAATAACTTAAATGTTCATATAGCCTCAATAGTATTTGATTTGCTATCGCCTCTATCGATGAATCTTTCATCATCATTTGGCCTTTTAGCAACTCAAGCAACCCCACATGGACACCCTTACATGAATAGCAATACCAAATCTATTCATAAAAATGTGTCTTGGGTCTAAGGCTAAATTAATCACTGAACAAACCAAAGTGAAAAATGTACTCATTATTAATACAATTCTCCTCTATGTGTCCAAGAGCCTGTCAAAAGTAATAACCAAATTTGTATTGGACCATCCGTAGTTTATTAATCATTTTTTTATGTCCTTAAAGGTACTTGCCAAGTGAATACTTTTAGTATATTCTTACTTTAATTTATTCTCCTTTTGCACACAATAAAAAATAAACTCATCAATAGATCATTTATCCTTTTGTCAGTTATAATTAACTTTAAACTGACCAAATTGTGTTTAGGAGAATCAAAACTAAATGCACAAGCAAATCCGCTTTATCCTTAGTGCATTTAGTTTCAAAGTAAGAAGAGATAAGTACTCCCTTATATTTCCTTTAACTTTATACCTTATTGAAATCAAATTCGAATGAATCGTACTCGTTTCATCTTTATTACCTTTAGCAATACTTTAGAATTTTCTGAATATAAATTTTGGCATTAGTTACCTTTTTGGACATGATACCCCCTTGAAAGTTTTCAAAATTTTATACTTTATAATCATAAAACACATGCAATTTTAACAATCTCACTTATCAAAGTTCCATTTTTCCTTATTGGAACTTTTAACCACAAGAGTAGTTAATTGTTCAATCCTTAGTGCATGGTTTAGATTCATAATGCCTAGAATGATCATAATATTTTATTTTCATTACTTCGATATGAAAATAGAATAAATGCTGGCAGATATAGCACAAGCAGATAAGTTAACCAAAAATTAAACAAAATAATATGTTCACATAACTTTTATATAGAACTTTAGCAATTCAAATAATGGTAGGGCCCATCACAAGATACCTAGTACAACATTAATACTTAGTCTTTGGACAAAAGTATTAATTTGTAAGTGGTACTCTTGGTGCAGTGATCAAATATTGATAATAAAGTCCTGTCAAACAATAAGCCTTTCTTTGGACCGACTATTGTTCACATGGAATACCTAATAATTATCACATATTTATCACCGCATGTGTCTATGTAATCCGGCCAAATATTAATCTTCCTTTGGGCCGATTAATATCCACATAATTACATATCCACAATATTTTAGTGTAGTAATCAAATATTTAACAATAAAATCCTGTCAAATAACAAGCCTTTCTTTGGACCGACTTGTTATTCACATGGAGTACCAAATAATTGTTGTATATTTATTACCATAAGTGTGTACGCAATTCGGCCAAATATTAATCTTCCTTTGGGCCGATGAATATTCGCATGAATTACATACACACAATTATCTTAATGTCTTAAAAATAAATTAACTTACACGAGAGAGGCTACTTTGGTAGCATGTTGTTGCAATCAATTTATTTTAAAACATTAGACATCCATAAAAATACTTGTACCATTATTCGAATTTAATAAAAAGTCCAAAATATTGAACTTATTTCTGAATTCCAAACATAAAACTTTAGTAAAAATTCAAATAATGGCAAGACCCATCACAAGATACTTAGCACAACATTAATATTTAGTCTTTGGACAGAAATATTAACTTATAAATGGTACTCTTGTTGTAGTAATCAAATATTGATAATAAAATCCTGTCAAATAATAAGCCTTTCTTTGGACCGACTTATTATTCACATGGAAAACCAAATAATTATCACATATTTATTACCACATGCGTGAATATAATTCGGCCAAAAATTAATCTTCCTTTGGGCCGATTAAAATTCGCATGAATTACATCACACAATCATCATAATATTTTAAAAATAAATTAATCTACACAAGAGAGGCTACTTTGGCAGCATGTTGTTTCAATTAATTTATTTTAAAATATCAGACATTCATGAAGAATATTTACGCCATTATTTGAAATTTAAATTCCAAAAGATCCAAAAATGGAATTTTGCATGATAGAAAGCAATAAATCATAGACACATGAATTTGTACATAATTTGCTTTCTAAATATTCATAAACTAACCATATGAATTAATTGTAATTTAAACATTTGCATGCATATATGTTAATTTCACAAAATAATATTTTTGGACCTATTTAGGTTAATCTGACCCTTCCATTCAATCCAGAATGTCCAAAAACATAGAAAACTACTATTGGATCGTCCAAATCGGATAAAGGGATCATCAGATATGTGAATTTTAATTTGGACGGTTATTGGGCTGCCACGTGTCCTTTTCTGGTGGGCTGTACTGTGGGTGGGCTGAAAACGGGCTTCACTGAATGGGCTGGGACTGTTTGGGCTTGAAAACAAGCCCGTCCAGACACAAGTGGGCTAAGCTTGAGTAGGCCTAGCTTACTGGGCTGCTTCCACATGGGCCTGCTTGAAATGGGCTGTTTCCACCTGAGCCTGTTTCATAGGCCCGCCCAGGTACAAAGGAGGAGTTTAGCTATGAGCCTGATGTATTGGGCTCAGGCCTGGTCCAAACCGGAAATTTCTGAGGCCAGTTTGTAATTTCTACAAAGGGGAGCAGTTTGCAAATCTCTGCAAAGGGGTTTTATGAAATTTATCCAGCCAGGGGGTTTTCTGTAAAAGTTCATCTCTCCCCAAAATGAAAAACCCTAACCCTAGCTACCATATCCCCATTGCCCCTAGCCGCCGCAGCCCACCCACTCCCCCGGATCGCCCCTGCCGGACGCCGTTCCCAGTCGGAAACCGCCGCCCTCGCCGCTCTCCGGCGCCGCCAACGGACGCTGTCCGCCATGCCGCACGCCACTGCCCCGTCCGGTCAAGTCACTGCCGCCGACAACAGCCCGGGACCAGACGTCCGGCATGGCGGCAGCAAAACCCTCAGCCACGTCGCCGGCCACGACCCCGCAACCGCTCGCCGCGGCTGCCTGCCGCACGACACCACCGCTAGATGCCGCTGCCGTCCGCCTCCCGTCCCGTGCAGCCATGGCCGCCGCTGCCGTCCGCCCGCCGCTGCTGTCTTCTCCGGCAACTGCCCGGCACATGCTGCAGCTGAAAAACAGACGTCGCCGGTGAAGGAAAAACCCACCCCGACATCTAGCCTGTCCGGATCTGCTGGCTTCCAGCAGTAACCAGCAGCTCCAAACAGCAGCCGCGACAATGCCGTCTAGCCCCGGCAAATCGCGAGCCGTCTGCACCCGCCGGCAACGACTCTGTCCAGCAGTTGACGATGTCGTGGCCAGAGAAGGAGACACGGGCCTTCGTCCACACGGTAGATCCAGTCGCCGCCAGTAGCAGCCACGTCCAGCGCCATCTTCTCCGGCATCTGTACCCAAACCGCCTGCCGCCGGACGAACACCCAAACCCACAACTACCGTCCGGCCAACCAGCGGCGAGAAAAACGCCAGATCTAGCATGGCAGATCGCCGGCAGCCAAAACCCGATCTCGGCGGCGGCAAAAAATCCAGGCAACAGGTTTTTTTTTATATATTTAATTCCAGATGAACAGTGGCAGCCGTAACTAGGTTTTCGATTTTCTATAAATCCTTTACATGCATTCAAACCGCATACATGAATTCATAATTTTTTCTTAATAATCTAACATGAAGATTATGGCTCTGATACCACTTGTTAGAGAACAACCATTGATTAAATCCATAATCAATGCAGGATCTATCTCATGCTAAAATTATTAAGAAATTAAAACCATAAACGGAAGCGTACCTGAATCCATGGACGCAGTTGTTCTTGAATCTTTGTGGTTTATTGGTCTTCCAAGTTAATGCCCTAGGGTTTTGGAGAAGGTGGCTCCTCTTCTCTACTGATGGGATGGTAGAAAAGAACCCTAATCGGTGTATAACCCGGGGACCACAACCGTTTATATATAGGAAGCCTATCTTCCATATTTCTAATTTAGCCCATCATAAAAATAGAAATTAGAAATTAGGCTGTAGGGTTTCTACGCATAGGAGATCCATACTTTATTAGATGATTTAGGCCCATAAAACCTTATAAGATCACTTTACAATTTGGGCCGCTATTTATGATAGCGTATACATATAATTAATATATATGTGTGTCCAAAATTCCAACAGATGAGCCAGAACTTGGAACCTTGGTCAGTGGATCACCAGGTTCCCCTTATTACCATCTTTCGATTGGACATCCTTTGTCTGACACTGACCAATTTCATCACTTTCAGTTCAGGCCTGTACTTTTTGTCATCAGCTTAAAATAGCATGCAATCTACACCATATATAATCCTCTTCTGCCTCATGATCGATAACAATCACAAAAACTAATGAAAATGATTTATGTGAGCTACTCGCACAGCAAGTCACCTCAAATTCCAAAACGTACGTTCAAAAAGATCCCAGACTGATCACTTCAGCTCTCCCCCTATCACCATCCAACTGAATTTATAGCTTCTTTCTTCAAATATCCGCAGACAAGTGTGGATAGACAAGGTGGTCGACATTGAATGCCTCGTCGCTGCTGACATAAACAGCCTGAAAGATATCGTACTTGATATCAGCATAGAGATGATGAATGAAGGGGGAGATGGTGTGTCTGTAGTTGGAAGTTAGAAACCAGTTGTAGCATGATTGGAGGGACTTCCACACATGCAAGCACGCCACCCTGGGCTTGTCATGGCAACGGAGACACACTCCTGCGGATACGCCCTCCATCTGAAGGAACGTGGACTTGACTATGGCCAGGCAGGCGTAGGAGAGGTCGTCGGCCAGATCTTCCACGCGGGGGAGCATCGAGCACATCGAGATGGTGTCGCCGGAGGAGAACTTGGCAGCTGACTGCCCGTCTTTTGTCTCTCCGGCATATGCCTCGAAGAAACCGTGGTCGAAGAGGACGGCCATGTTGGAGACCACATTGCCTAATGTCGATAGCTGATCATCCATCCATCAGAGCAAGCAAATTAAGGTATTAGCTAGCAACAAATTAGCTGTTAACTGGATGAAATTTGAGTTGGGGTTTAAGCTTGGGGTCTCCCCAAACAAGACTTTTGTTTTTAAGTGCTCGATTTCTTGATTTGGGAGAACATACCAGCATGTCACTGAGTAGCTTCTTCTTCTCGTCGGATCTCTTCATCCATTCTCCAAACCAAATCACCTAATTAATAATCACATAACTCATCTCAGAAGCCTACCTTTGTAATTAAGACACAACAGCAACAGCAACAGCAACAGCAACAGCAACAATAATAATAGAAGTTAGTTTTAAGATATATGGACTACTTGCGGATTTCATTCAATTAATATCTCTGTAATAAAAAAGACGCAAGCAATGATCGAGATTCTGGTTCAGTACTAATCCAATCACAGCATTTCTAGCAGATCAATTATATCCGTATCTTCAAGGCAGCCAATTGAATAATTTCAAAACCTACTTCTGTCTAAATATATAATCAAGGCTACAAATGAAGCCTCATCGAAGCTTTATATGTTTTCTTGGTGAGAAACCCAAAAAGAGAGAGAGAACGAGAGAGAGGAAATGAATAGATGTAAAAATATATAAATTAAAGAGATGGGGGAAAGCAAGAATCGATTGGAATTGGGTGCTGACCATGTTGCCATGTATGCTTTTGAAGACACAGCTGTTTGTGCAGCCATGCTCGTCGCAAAGGAAAGAGAAGTACTTGAGTGCGTCCATGAGATTATCGGTGAACACGCCAACCGGCCGGAATACGAAAAAGCTGATGTCCAAATTTCTGCTGCCGAACGGCACGTAGCAAGGCATCGCTTCTAATTAATTAATTCCCTTCCAAATCCGAATATATGGATCGAATTAGAGTTGGAGGGGCTTCCAACTTTCAAGAGTCGAAATAATATATTGATGGGGGAGAAGAGAAGTGAGATGGGTATTTGGAATTCCCGTCCCAGCGTGCATTGACCAGAACGCCTCGTCAGCGGCAGCCGCGTTGAAATCTACGCTAGCCTCCATCTTTATACATGAGTAGTCGCCTCTGCAAATAATTAAATAAGAATTACGATCAATATCATGCTAGGCCTCCATCGATCATACATATAAACATGATGTGGAGCTATTCAAATCAACATTAATTAAATGAATTGGTCCAAAAATACGCAAATAGATCAGACGTGTGGTCGTCGATTCTACGCCCATGCTCGACCGTAGAACAACGCTGTCTGGCGTTTACATTTGAAATTTCTTCCCACCTCCTTTGGAAGAAAGGCCTCGTCCAAGCCCATGTTGATCGTATACTTTTGACTATGACCAAGAAGTGACTTTTTCGGTGCATCTACCTTGTTCCTGCCCATCGAATTGCTCTGATTTGCCTCTATACGTGGCATGCTAGCACCCAAGTTGGAAGTAATTATATTAAAATAAAAAAATATTTATTGCAAAAATAAAAGTTAGAATTTTTTGGGTATTTAAATTCTGAGCTGCTTCATGTACCGGTGGACTAAAACTGGATTTCTGGGATTAATTTGAGTAACACGTCTCCCAAAAGAAAGTAATCTGAAATTTTGATTAGCACGTCTACAGTTTTGTTTGTTTCGGCCCTCTTTTTGTGAATTGATGTTTCAACATTTTCTTTACGGAGCAGGGAAGGGAGAAAACATAGTGATGAGAAGGACTTTCGTAAGCTTTCGTTTTCCCCAAGAAAGGAATTCTGAGATTAGAAACGTTAACAAACATGCACGGCAAGACCTAATTTATAACGACGCGAGAGCGGGGCTGATTCTGGATCTTTCCAGACCAAGCCAACGGATTGAAAGGACTGCAGAAACTCTTCTACGACCATGGAAGAGTTAAACTATCTCCAGTAAGGATGCATAAGTGCTATTGATTTAATTACATCAATGTAAATTTAAGGTGTGTTTGGTTGGGAGTAAAACTTTTGATGAAATTTTTTTGAAATAGAAGTTGTCAAATTGATAAAAAAAAATGATGTGATATAATAGAGATAATGATGAGAAGTAAATAGAATAAAGTTAAAATAGATAGGTTAGTTGTATGAGTAGTTGTATAGAAATAACTGAAAAGTAGGACAATTTGTATAGAAAAATATAAAAAAAAATAATTAAAAAACTGAGTAGTTACGGAAAATGACAAGTTTTGGATTAAAAAGTTTTAATTGACATTTTTTTTACCTTAAACAAACACACCCTTAGAATGGAAAATGAGTCCATATATGCTTGGCAGTGCTGCATTTTTTTAGCTAAATAAAAAAGAAAACTATCAGTTGAAGACTTAGATGATCATGTCAATAAAGAGCGTGTTCGACATTTGAAAAAAAAAAAAAACAAGGAAAAAGGTTTTTAGGGGAAAAAGTTGAAAAAAGTGATATACTCGTGTAATATTATAAAGGTAATGGTTAGAAATAAAGGAAATATAGTTAAATTAGTGTGAAAATAATTGAAAATAAAATAATTATACAGAAAAGGTTATACAAAGTAAAGGAAAAGTTATGATAATCTTTTCACGTTTATCCAACTGTCCAATTTTAATAATTATAATTTTTTATCATCATAAATCGATTAGATTATCTTCTCACCAGTTACCTATGCATCATTGAGGTTTCAAATATATTGATTGGAATATATAAGATCAAGGTTGAAGTTTCGAAGGGGTCAGAAAATAGCCAAAATTGGATAGACGCACGAGTTCGCGTTGAATTATCTACACGACTATACCTGCATTGCTTGCAACATAACGGGCTCGATTACTGTCCACAGAAGTTGAAGCCCAAGCCCTCCGCCACTTGGGCTTATATCCATTTACGCCACCATTTTATACTCCTACCCCAATGTACATTTACTCGTACTCTTAGATATAAGCCACCATTTTGTGCTCTTACCCTACATGCATTTACATATACTCATATCAACCACAGAATATTTTAAGTTTTTGCAAAGCTATCATAATACTCTTTGTAGTTATTCATAGTCTTTGGAATAGCTGTAAGGAGTATTATGATAGCTTAATGTTCATTTAAGTTTTTGCACAATATTTTCTTCAAAAAAAATTTTTTTTTTTTTTTTGCACAAAATTTTATGAATTATGGTTTTGTTAGCCTCGACTAACAAGAACTCATGATAGCTTAATAATTGCCAAAAGTGGTTGATTTTTAAAATGGCCTCGGCTTAATAATGATAGCCTCGACTAACAATAACGGATGAATGAATGTAGATTGGGACACTGGGCACTGTCCTGAATGGAACAATGTCCATCTTATCTTACGTCACGCAACCTTTTCTTTCTTCCATATCCAAATGTGTATTCAGGCCGTCCGTTCTCCATGTCAAAAAAATAGGCATGTACTGTTTTCATCTGCTCCCCAAGATAATTACCCAGATTTCATACAGTAATTCTACAAAAAATTCGGTGCAAAATGAGTCTTTATATTTTAGTTATGATGGTTGGCCTCCTCCAGTCCTCCATGGATCAAAGACAGCTCATTTAAAATATTGAATCGGTCCAGACCAAGTTCGGATATATTACAATTTGGTAACTGAAAAAAGGAAAAAAAAAATTTGTATCCAGCTTTTTTCATATATTTCTATACTAGTATCTTATTTATTTGAACTTTTTTATTCCGATTGTGTTTGGAAAACAACAAAAAGATTTTCATTCAAAACTTCTTCCTTTATCTTTTACTCTCTTTTTACATCATTTTTTCATAATTTTATGTAATTATTTTATTTTTAATTAATTTTTAGACATTTTTTAGATAATTATACTATCTATTCAACTTTATTATCTTTATTTCTCATTATTAACTCTCTCTTGTTTTCAAAAACTTCTCAACTAAAAACGTTTTTCCCACTTCCTAAGCACACCTCTAATTATTTCCCTTGCAATTTCACATTATTAGTCTATTTCAAAAAAATGGGACAGGACCCGTGTCCGACGCTTCGAAAGGATGGGCGCGCACGTCAACAACCTATATATTCCCCAGTGGCAGTGCTGCTAATACCTGTGCATGTGGCCATCAAAATTACCTCTTGCAATTCCCATGTATTCTGCCTTACTATCAAAAACCTTATCATCACACAATCGGGAAGGCGATAACGAGCCACACATACGAATCCAGCGCCACCAGTCTCTCTCTCTCTCTCTCTCCTTCCTTCCTTCCTTCCTTCCTTCCTTTATAACCAGAGGGAAAAGAAAGAATTTCTCTCCTCATTTCCGCCCCTGTATCTGTTCTTTCTTTTTTTTAAAAAAAAAACCTCTGAGGTGCGCCTTCTCATTATCTCTTCGAAGCCACGGATTGTGGTGCTTACTATCGTTGAGTTATTCACATCTTGCAGAGTTATGAATTTGATACTTCCTGTCATTGAGTTGCGAATACTTCAGAAGAAAATCCCACGTATTGTATAGACATATATTTTTTATTGAATCTCCCTTTCGGTATTTTCATATCTTGAGTTCAGTGGACTCCACTAGAAATAAGCTTAGCCATACCCATAAGTGCTTGTTGGAAAGAGGGCATTCGGCCTGCAGTGGTTTGTAGAGTTATGCATTATTGTTGGTTCAATTTCTGAAAAAAAAAAAATTCGAACTTGAACTGTTATCCAGGTGCAAAAGTTGGTTTTGAGGGATAAAAACGCAAATTCTGGGTTGAATTTTTGGGGTGGATTTATATTTAGGTTTGGGAACATTGAATTTAAGGTGTGGATGTGGGAGTTAGTGTGAGGGACCATGGCTGCTCTTGCTTCCCTGGCGATGCTGGGAAGTGCGAGGCCGAATTCGTCTTTGTGTTTCAATGGTTCTCCGGCAGTCATTCGACAATTTCCCGCAGTCAAGGTGAGCGGTGTTGTGCTTTCTGACAGTTCCTTGGGTGGGCAGAGGTGGGCTTGCACTCATATCTGCGGATGTGCAGTCACAACTGAACCGATCGCTGAGTTGGGAAATTCAGTTTCTGCAGAATCTACTGCATTCAGGGGCAGTGGAGATGGTAATGATCTTGTCCTAAAGCCTGCTCCCAGGCCAGTCTTAAAGCCCCCGCCAAAGGCTGAAGTTATACCTCCATGGGCCCCAGCAAAGCCTGTTAGGGATCAGCGAGCTGAGAAGTCAGAGGATAAGGAGAAGGTAAGTGAATCACTTGGAGAGGTCTTACAGAAGGCAGAGGAATTGGAAGTTGCAAACTTGAGAAGATTGCAGAGTAATGCAAGCAATACTAGTAGCAGCAGTGATGCCAATGGCAGGTCAGCAATAGGTATAAATTCTAACGCTGGAACAGGTACAAACATAAACCCAAATGTGCCTCGGAAATCTAAAACCCTGAAGAATGTATGGACAAAAGGTGACCCAATTGCCGTCACGAAGAAGGTTGTGAAGGAGGCACCTAAGTTTGAGAAAAAGAGCTCCGAGGTGGATGTAGCAGGGAAACCAGAAGCTCAATCTCGTGCTCCACCCATGCCTCAGACAGCTTCAAAAACAGAAATTCAATCTCGTACTCCCCCAAGGCCTCAGCCAGCTTCAAAAGCGGAAATTCAGTCTGTCATTCCTCCAAGGCCTCGGCCACCTCCAAATGTGGAGCCAAGGCTTCATTCCAAACCTACCATTGCTCCTCCTCCATTACTCAAGAAACCAATTTTAAAGGATGTGGGTGCTGCTCCAAGGCCTACTGTCTCTGAGGGTGTAGATGCTGAGTCAAAACCAAGAGAACGCAAGCCGATCCTTGTTGATAAATTTGCCTCCAAGAAACCAAGTGTTGATCTTTCACTGGCAGAAACCATTTTACCTCCTCCAGCACCAGTGAAAAGCTCTTACCTCCCACCAGGTAAAGTTGAACGGCGCAAGAAAGCTGGCACAAGTGGACTTCGGAGGCGATTGGTTGAGAAAGATGACACTGATGAGGACCTTGATGAAGTCTCTCTACCTGGAGCACAAGGAAGGAAAGGGAGAAAGTGGAGTAAGGCAAGTCGCAAGGTGGCCAGAGTGCAGGCAGCTAGGTCTGGTGCTCCCACTAAAGTAGATATTCTTGAAGTGGGGGAAGAGGGCATGTCAATGCAGGAGTTAGCCAGAAATTTAGCTATTAGTGAAGCAGATGTTTTTGGGTTTCTGTTCTCTAGGGGTGTTAAGACTGATAGAATGTCTAGATTGGACAAGGGCATGGTGAAGACAATATGTAAATATTATGATGTGGAAGTCTTAGACGCTGACCCAATTAAAGTGGAAGACATGGCAAGAAAGAAGGAAGTCCTGGATGAGGAGGATTTGGATAAACTAGAAGATAGGCCTCCAGTTTTGACAATAATGGGTCATGTGGATCATGGAAAGGTAAAGCTCAAGTGTCTGTGCTTTTCTTTCTAATTGTTCACCAACCAAAGGCAATGGAACTTCTATTTTATGTTGGAGACAAATAACATGTCCTAACATTCAGTTACTCAGACTTTTTTCCCTTTTTGGATAGATTGCTTACGTATTTTCTTTTTCATCGTGGCAGACAACACTTTTGGACCATATTCGCAAGAGCAGGGTACATTCTGGCGCTTGATTGTGTTTCTACTATGATGCGTAAAATTAGTTCCATAATATGATATGACCATACTGTTTGTTCTCAAAATTTTCCTACCTTTTGTCATGTCTATTTTTATGTCCCATCTATTTTCAAATTTCATGTTATCCACTTTCACTTGTGATCATGGCGGTTGCAGTAGTCTGACAGGACCTTGTTAACAGGTGGTTGCATCTGAAGCTGGTGGGATAACACAAGGAATTGGAGCATATAAGGTTCTTGTCCCTGTTGATGGAAAGGTTCAACCATGTGTTTTTCTTGATACACCTGGCCATGAGGTAAAGATCAACTTCATCCTTCTCGTCATTGGTTTGGTTGTGACCCAAGTTTCTTAAAATTTTCAGTATTTTTGAGTCATGGTAATGCTTGGTTTCTGTTTTGGTTATAGGCATTATCAATGTTTCAAGTTGGAACTTTATTTTCCTTTGCTACTCAATAAAGTTTTTCAATGGTTTGCTACCTAATTAAGCTCTATGTTATGTTTGTCTGAAGGAAGTTAAATGAATTTATGGTGGATAATTCCAAATAGGGTTTTGATCTCCTGTTGCTAGCGGCATTGCAGCAATAATGGGTCTGGCCAAAAACATTTTAGAAATAAGGTTTTTATAAATATGCAAGTCCCGCCTATATCTTCCTTCCCATGAAATTTGACAATGTTTGAATTTTTTTTGGTATCTTTTTATTTTTTTTAAAATGAATGTTTAGGGATGATACACGCAAATGTTTATTTATAAAAAAGAAAACAAAATGAAAATAATATTTCCAGCCTAACACATTACTGCCATAATGCAGCCAGCTGGGATGGATAAGAACCTTTCCAAATAATCAAGAACAGAGAAATGGGCTGTTGATGGGCGAGCAACTAAGTTGGTTGCTGGCTTGTACTTGAATTCTTGTCCATGCAGTTGATATAGTGTATTAAGCTTCATTATTCAAGCCTTGTCCCATGTATGTCCCTGTGGCTGGCTAGTCCTTTTAGAGCCCAAAATTTGAATTCTCTGCAAGCTAGTTCAGTTCTTGTTCTTGGTTTTGCCATACCTTCTGCTATCCCTTCACGTTTCAATCTGATCTTTGCCTGCTAATGTGTTGCTATCCACTTCTGTAGGCATTTGGTGCGATGAGAGCAAGAGGAGCTAGAGTGACTGACATTGTTATCATCGTGGTGGCTGCTGATGATGGAGTTCGCCCCCAGACAAATGAGGCCATTGCTCATGCCAAAGCAGCTGGGGTTCCAATTGTAGTAGCTATAAATAAGGTGTGTCCTGAGCAATTTTGTCGTCTATTGTGTTGATATTTGCTAACACTTACCTAGACCTTTGATGTCTTTCCAGATAGATAAGGATGGAGCTAGTCCTGACCGAGTTATGCAAGAACTTTCTTCAGTTGGCTTAATGCCAGAAGACTGGGGTGGTGATACCCCTATGGTTCCGGTTGTTTTCTCCTCTTTAACATAGGGAAAGCAAATTTTAAGTACATGCATGATACTTAAAATGTCTCAGTAGGTTCTGATACTCTTTTCACTTCATTCAGATCAGTGCTCTAAATGGGGAGAATGTCGATGTTTTGCTGGAAACTGTCATGCTGATTGCTGAGGTATATCAGATAGTGAAGATAGTCTAAGAAAATTTTATATGTCTGGTATTTTTTGCTTTGAATTGGTTGCACACCTCCTTTCTTCTTGCTGCTTTCTTTAGTATTTATATACAAAGATTCTAAGCCTTTGCCTGTCTTGATTTTGTAGTTGCAAGAGTTGAAAGCAAATCCTCATAGGAATGCAAAGGGCACTGTTATTGAGGCAAGCCTTGATAAATCAAAAGGGCCTGTAGCCACATTTATTGTCCAGAATGGCACAATTAGAAGGGGCGACATAGTGGTTTGTGGTGAAGCTTTTGGAAAGGTTGGTCAAGGATAATGATTCCAACATAGTTAATCTTCGACAAGATTAGTCGTGCCATACTATCCATAATATTTTTGTCGATGACTTTAGAATTTACGCACTTAAGTTTGAGTTTGTTGTATCTCATCATTCTTATTTGTTGCTCACATGAACAGGTGCGAGCTTTGTTTGATGACAGGGGGAGTCAAGTTAATGAAGCTGGACCATCCACTGCTGTCCAGGTTTGTGTTTTCCTTCTGTTTTTCCCCCTTCCAGACGTGCTTTCCCCTGCTACCAGTTTTCTAGTACTAGTGAAAATTTCTGAGCACAGAGTCCTGTTAAAAAATTGTTTAGCACATCCTACACAAAGTCGTCCTAAAAAATTGTTTAGCAGACCTTGCTATGCATGAGTTTCTCCCCGTGTTTCCATGGAAAATGCACATACCTCTTTACCCTTTTTGTTTTTTGATTTTATAATGTTATTATACCATTATCATGTCTTATATATTATGCTGCAGGTCATTGGGTTAAACAATGTTCCAGTTGCTGGTGACGAATTTGAGGTTGTTGATTCCCTAGACATTGCACGCAAAAAGGCAGATGCTAAAGCTGAAGTATTAAGAGTTGAGCGGATGTATGCAAAGGTTGGGGAGCGGAAGGTCACACTCTCATCCCTTGCCTCTGCAGCATCAAGAAGAGGAAAGCAGCCTGGTTTGGATGTGCATGAGTTGAATCTAATCCTGAAAGTCGATGTCCAGGTATATTTTTATTTTTGTTCTGTTTGACTTGCACTGAAAACTAACTGACCTTATACCACCATTACATGTGTTCCATTTGTCAATCTTCCTAAAGATATATCTTAATTTCCAGTTTTTAAGGCCAGTGCCATGATGAGTGGTTTGCCATAATTTGGTATATAGCAAGAAGATGGAGAGTTGTGTTATGAGGCTCATTTTTACATGTTTCATCATACATGAATTATGGGTTTTTCAGCCTTAAAATTTCCTCCATTTGCTGTTTGGTTACATCAGAATGCTTCCTTATATTCTTCTTCTTTATGCTCAAGAGTTACCCAACATTTTGTCTTAGTTGAAACCTCTCTATCATTCTCAGGGATCAATTGAGGCCGTCAGACAAGCCCTTAAGGTGCTCCCTCAGGATAACATCATGCTAAGATTCTTGCTGCAGGCTCCAGGGGATGTAAGCATGAGTGATGTCGATTTAGCTGTTGCCACCGAAAGTAAGGCTATCATATTTGGGTTCAACGTCAAAGTTCCAGGTCCGGTAAAGAGCCATGCAGATAAAAAGGGTGTTGAAATTAAGACATATAGAATCATTTACGAACTTATCGATGAAATGCGAAATGCAATGGAAGGGCTATTGGACCCTATTGAGGTGAGCTATACTGCAGATCATTCTGGATCAGATCCTTTTACCTTGCATTTAAATTTACTCAGCTAATATTGGAATATCTCCTTGTTGTAAATGCTCAATTTCCCCCCCTTATTTTGGCTTGCAACTACATTTTCTTTTCATAACTTCTCAATTTTGTAGTCATGTGGTTTTCATGGGCGATTACATTCAAGGCTTTCTTTTAACAATGCCCCATCGATGGGTTATTCAGGAAAAAACACCAACTGGCTCTGCAGAAGTTAGAGCAGTATTCACCAGTGGCAGCAGAAAGGTTGCTGGATGCATGGTGACGGAAGGAAAGGTTGTGAAGGACTGTGGCCTCCAGATCATCCGAAAGGGAAAGACTGTTTATAGTGGCACTATGGATTCTTTGAGGCAGGTGAAGGAAGCAGTCAAAGAGGTATGCCGAAAAGAGAAAAAAGAAAAAAATCTAATTTCCGCAACTGTTGCACTAGAAATCTCATGATATGCTATGAATGGTCCTATAGAGTCTGAGATGTTGGGATACTTTGCATTCTCATCAGTCATGGAGCTTCTTCATTGATTCAAAAATTGATCAGCGTACTCCCTTGACTAAAGGGTGAAAGTGAACTGAACTCATGAAAGTGAGGAATGCACAACTTAATTGCATGATGCCGGGCAGGTGTTGTTGCATGATAGTTGACTTGTCTGGAAAAATTTGCTAGCTGACTGCTATTCTGCTTGTTTGATGAATTAGAGCGGGGCAAGCCTGACACGTGTGTGCATGCCAATTCCCTGCTCATGAATGGTTTAAGCTGCTAAGCATTTCCCTTTCAGAGTTGTTATTATTATTATTATTATTATTATTATTTATAATTTGGTTTTGCCATCCTCTCCCCTATCCGCAAAGCTTGAAAATATATAAACATCCGAATTTACCCTTTTTTCTCCATTTTTTTCCCTTGTTGGTTCTCAATTAAAATCCTGTCTCGCCCTCCATTTGGCAGGTCGACGCTGGGCTGGAGTGTGGTATTGGCGTTGATGGTTTCGATGATTGGGAAGAAGGTGATCTTATAGAAGTATTCAACACAGTAAAGAAGAATCGGACTTTGGAAGAGGCGTCTGTCACAATGGCAGCCGCATTGGCAGGAACCAGAATTGTGTGAACTGGCATCAAAGATCATTGTCAGGCAAGCAAATTGTGGATGGAACCCAAACGCATTGGACTACTCACCATATCGACTGCGTCTGAATCTCTTCTTCCGTGGAGATGGGATTTCACCTACATCGGATACTTTATTTTTTTTTAATATTTTTTTTCTATTTGAGGAAATCCAAAACACACCAATGCTACAGCAATTGTAACCTAGTGTATATATTAGTCACTAGCTTCTCTTTGTAAACACTGGCATTTATTTCCTTGCCAAAGATGCGATCTCACCCAATTCCATTGGTGTTTTTTCGTTTCCCATTTTATTGCTTTTGTAATTCGCTACCATGATTAACATTGTATAAGCTCAAATTATTTATTTTTTTTAAAACATGAGGAATAGTCAATTAAAATTTTCGTTTTCTCGGATGCCTGAGATCAAAGATGTTGCCAATCCAACTTATTTGCACCGTGCTTGACAACCATGTCCCCGCCTTGGCCCGTATCCGCTACGGCGTTACTTTCGGCCAAGCAGTGAACTCCAAACCAGAGGATGTATCATTTTATATTAGGTTCCGCTACAGAGCAACCGATTCCTAGAGGGCAACCTCTTGGCTTTTTGCAATTTGCAAACCATACGACTTTTGATAAATCCGAGCAACGCATTACGTTTTAGTATTTTTTTTAGTAAAAATTTGACAATCAAGATGACTTTTCATGTTTGCTTCAAAAAAGAAAAAGAAAAAAAAGATGGCTTTTCATGGATTATGATCTAATGCAATTAATGTGCCCATGCACCCCTCGGGTTCTTCAAATAAATTTTAATATCTAAATCATTTATAAGATTCATACATGTGTCTTTGTTTATGGCGCCAAAAATCAAATATATTAAAAAAATTTCATATTATATCTTCGTTTTTAAATTTTAATAGCTATATATTTACTTTCATGAAAGTGTTAAAAATTTAAAATATTTAAGTTTCTAGTCGAAGTGATTCTTGACGTCACAAAGAAATACTTATCAACAAAGACGATAAATAGCTTACATTTTAAAAAATTAATTTGAAAAGCAAAGGAGAGCGTGGACATTTCCATACACCCGGGTAAGAAACCCATTTTCCCATTTTCATGTCTTATTGGTATTAAATAAATATGCCGTATAATCTTTTACGGCCCGAGGTATGACATTTTTTCATAGATAAGTAAATTTACGTGTATTAAATTTATAAATTAAGTTTTACCATTTTTAAATATTTTCAAGTATTTATTTTAAATTTTTAAACATAACAGCACTTCTTTAATTTTCTATCTTATAGAACCGTAAAAGATAAGGGTTCAATAAATATTACCAATCGTAATGAGTAGTTTATAAAAAAATCAAGTGGATCAATTGGCTATGGATATTCCTCACGGTGAGACGTTCACGCAGGGAAAATTAAGTTTTTTTTTTCTTTTTTCCCAACTAACCTTGGATTATGGCTTGAAACCCAGCACGTGAAGCAATCGGGATACGCCGGGATTCACAAGATATGCTTATGTGTAAAAGGAGTATAGTTTGTCATCGACTAGACTGAATTGATTGGATTAAATATTATAATAAAACGAATTTTATAATATAATATAAATTCAATTATAAAATGAATAAAGATAAGTCCCATAGACTACATAGAAGTGGTTAACTAATTCATTTTTGTTTACCTAGATGATGATAAGAAATTCACTCTTATTATATTTAGCATTATTTGTTTATCTAGGCGACTTAAGTTTCATCCAAATTAAAAATAACTTAAGGTCTCATTTACTTAAAAAATATATATTCATCTGTAAATTATAAAAATTCTTATCTATATTCATACACATTAAAATATAACAATATTTTATAAAATTATTTATTAACATAATAATGATATTTTATAAATTTAGATGTTGAAAATAGATGACTCAGTCAACCATGCTAATTGAAAACAGATGACGTTTCTCAAAAAACTACAGATGTTTTCGTACAGAATAGTTGATATTTAAGGACCCCGATTTAATGCACTGCTCAGTGCACCCGGATGCATTAACCTATTTTTTTTTTGAAATTTTTTTTATACAAGTGTTAATCTAAGTGTATTTAATATGTGCATCAATTTTTACTATTTTTGAAGTATTTTAGATATTTATTTTTTATCTTTTAAAATCAGTTGCATTTTAGATAATTTATTTTCAAAAATTAAAAATAAATATCTAAAATACTCCCAAAATGGTAAAAATTAATACACATGTTAAATACACTTAGATTAACAATTGTATAAAAAAGTTTCAAAATAAAATAAAAAATATAGGTTAACATGGGTTTAATGCACCCAAGTACACTAAAGCTTATTGCACCCGGATGCATTATATCGCGATCCAATATTTAATGCACACTTCGAAAATTTTACCGGACAAACGACTTTCAACATTTTTATTGTTTCTATAACATTTGATGTTTTCCATAAAAACCATAGACGTTTTTTGTAGTTATTAACCGTTATGTGAGACAACATTTTTTTTATTTTTCAAACATTTTTCGTAATAAATCAAGTTATTAGTAAGGTCAAAACAAATGAAACATTTTTGTATTATTACCACTCATTCAAACCATGTTTATTGTCAAATCAAAACTTAAACCATCCGGATTAGCAAGAAACCACACAAAATCAAGTCCGAACACAATTATATATGTCCACGCATAGCTTCAACTTATACATTACTTAATGGAGCCAGAATCATCAAGGTAAAAGATTCCTCATCAGGACATAGTGACCCTGCAAAACAAGGAGTAGAATATATATTATTTTTGCAATTTCACACATCCATTCAAACGATGTCGTTGAGATGCATCCCTGTCCATCAATGCATCCTTGCCAAACATCTGTCTATAGACGCATTCTTGGCAAAAGCACCATTCATGCTCAACGGATTTGAGTTCATTCAACATATTTCACAAACCATACATTCTATACATTTATAAATCAACATTCACAATAATCAGACATAAGATTGCATCCAAAGTGCAAGTCAAGTACTTCTAGCCAACTAATTACAAACCTCAACAAATGCAATTAGTTGCATTTGCAGAAACCTGCATGAAAAGGGTTTATCCAATCAACCAAGCAGTAACATGATCTAACCATGTCCATTCAACATAACCATTGTCATGCCTTCAGTAACATAACTCCTGTCATTGACATGTTCGGCACTCACAAATTCTAATCAATTAATTCACTCTTTCCATTCCAAATTCAACATTCATTATACATAACACTCAAATAGTTCATTTATATTTGAGAAAGTTAATTCTCAATAATTCACTTTTCATAGCACACCTATGTCTCATCATGAACCAACATCAAATCCACCATATGTCACCATGTTATTGTCAAAACACACATTTAAACACGGTTTATAAAAATGTTGTGGTCTAACTCATTTAATCAGATCTCCAAGCATCTACTTGGTAGTTGTATCAGACAGACAATAAGGTCGCTGATTGTTAAGCCAAATACATGAGCTCATATAGGTATCATGCTGCATGGATTTTGCCTGAGACGAATCGACTTAAACACTAGCTGTTTTGCAATACACTTGATGTACTTGCTTCTCCACCTGATTTCCAGACAACATCTTTCAAACCTGTTGAGAGATTCTTGTAGAACTGCAAAGAGATGAGGCCCATAAACCATCATTAAGAATCAGGGATTGTATTAGATAGAAGGGACCAAACAACAAGATACCCACGCTGCCACAGAAAAAAACACCCCTCATTCATCATAGGGAGAACAAGAACATATTAATCTCATCTCATGCATGATTTAGGAGGACAAAACCAGGAAAATAGGACAGCAAGGTTCTGCCTTCCAAACTGGCCCCAAAAATGCCAAGTACACATTACATCCTACAAGTGTAGTCAGCTAAAATTTGCAGCTGAGCAAAAGTTTTTTAATCTGATTTTTGATATTTTACCTCATGAAATTCCAGTGTATCACCTCCTGATTTGCGAAGCTCAACCATGCAGATGGAAGGGGCTATCTCCATGACCTGTTGAAGGAAACAAGAAAAATCTTCATCCATTGGCATGTATACAAATAAAACCTCACAATCACCTTTGGATGATGCAATACCTCAGTTGCTACCAACAAATGCCCCTTTCTTCCAGTTTTTGACCCATGCAGCTTCATCTAAGATAGTAAACCAGAGAAATAATAAATAAAACAAATGGAGGGTTACAAGCTAGGAAAAAATATTTCTAAATGTAATAGCATGCTCAATGATAAGATACAAATGGATGTCCTATCTTTTGTACCCAAGGAACACAATCCAGCTGCATGTTGTCTGAAACTTAATTTGAATCAAATGTTCAACTTGTAACATGGGCGAGCCTATCTTCTTTTCAGAATCCAGAGTCCAGATTTACCAAGTTATCAAAAGGATTGCATGAGTTGGTAGTAATTAACTTGCCACAATATAGTTTCCTGCCAGACAGCCAGAGAAAGTCATGACTAGAAACTCCAGTCTCCAGGCCCATAGACCACAATCAATTGCCGCAACGGTAAAGAACAAGTTCATAGCAGTAATGTTGTTTATAAAATGACCAGGAACTTTAAGAACCCAAATGTTATAGAGATTGAATCAGAAATTGTATTGTAATGCCGTAATGCATTGCTAAAGATCACCATGTCATTCCCATACCAGGAGACGTTTCCATAATAAAGATTCAAAATATGCATAGATTCACATAGGTGGAAAATTAGTAGCACCTTGTGACTATTTTTCCTCACATCAAAACCCAGAGGGATGGCAGCTTCTTCAATTTTTGCAATGATCTCACTAGCAGGACATTTGGATGTAAATCTTGTCTCCCTTTTGACAATGCCCTAGTTATCAGAGAACATGTTCAAACGTTAAGCAGAATGTCTTCATCAAACCTCTACAGTTAGATTAAGAGCTGAACAGAGATTTAAAAAGGAGGCAAGCATTTCATCACTCTAAATGTGATTTACAAGAAGATAGTTACTAAAACCTCCTTATAGAGGATTAGCACATATTTTAAATGAGTAAATGTGCAACAAAAGAAATGAAATTTCAAATGGTCCAATTCTGAAGAAAAAGAAACAAACAGCATGTATACTACCACTTTACTCCCATTTTCATCACTAAGAGGCAAAGATCCAATGCAAATTTAGCCACGTTTTTCCAAAAAGATTGCAACCAGTCCTCATATTTCACGGTGTTGTGTGGCAATCATTCAGTTGGTTAGTCCCAGAATTATAAGGATGTCCACTGTAAAACTGATCAAGAAAACATATTCATCCAAATCACGACAATCACATTTTTTGGTTAGAAGTATAGTAGTGTAATACAAGATCAAATGGGAAAATTAGATAGTTACAATAATGTCTGTCTTTATTCACTGGTCGGCAGACCGGGAACCTGTGGACAGCTTGAACTACTGCAACTAGGCTGTGCGTATACAGGGAAGCATTTGCAAAGATGGGCCATGATCTAATGGGAGGTTACTCATGTGAAGGGATTGCATCCATGCAAATAACAATTTCAGTGAATGAAAGTTATCATCAGCACAATTTTTATGCTAATTTACTAATTGAGAACCAAAAGTCATCTACAGTACCATTTGTTTTTCAAATAGTGTACGAAGATTTAATCCCTGAGATGTGGAAATAAGTTGAAAGGCATTCATCTGTTTTGGCATTTCTTCTTTCCTCTCCTCAACAAGATTTCTAGGTTCCTGCAGAAAAGGAAATTATGAGTGTTACAGTTTTCTTTAAGATAGCTTCCTTCAATAAAGAACGGAGAAAATATTACCCCAGATTCATCAAATATAGCATGCACATCATCAAGGTTGGTGTCCTCCACAGTTACATAAGATGCTGGTTTGTATCCTTTCTTAAACCATTCATTTGCAACGACCTCTGAAGTTGTAATGCGCTGCAAAAACCACCCCACATAAACATATCGTCATATTACTACAAAGCTCAGTGTATCAGAGTTTGATCTCAGTTTAACTAGAAATACATTCAGACCCTTTTGATAATAATATACATATGCATACCAAGTAGAAAAGGAATATTAACATAAATGCCAACAGTTCAGTGATTTACTTTATGAGAGGTAATGCACGTGCGTTTTGTTGGTGATAACAAATTAAAAACAAAATAAAGGCCATTCAGATAGGCTGAAACACTGTGCGTATAAGGGCATACCATTGAGGGGTTTGGATCCAGAATTCTTTTGATCAGTTTCTTAGCACTGGAAGAAAACCATGATGGGAAAGTGAATTCTGCCTTAGAGATCTGCATACATGGCAACAAAGTCAGCAACACACTTATCTATTTCTTATCTTCGCAATGCATGGCCGCTTCACATATAGAACTTACCTTTTTATATAAGGTCACAATGTTGGATTCTTCAAATGGCAAGTAACCAGCCATAAGCACAAAAAGGATTACCCCACATGACCACAGATCTGCCTTGGCCCCATCATATCCTTTGTTATTGATCACCTGAAATGAAAAGAATTTGTAATTACTACCTCTGGCAAAAAACCTGTAGTTAAGCACAATAGCATTATTAAGTCTGCAACCGATTTGACAGGTACCTCTGGAGCAACATAGTTTGGAGTCCCGCAGGTCGTATGAAGCAACCCATCCTCCTTCACAGAAATGTTTCGCAAGTTTAATAAATTGCTGTTAGGAATGAATCAAGGATTTAGTGATCCACAAAGCACAAGTCCTTGTGCTTACCCGAACTTGCTGAGGCAGTGCACTTAACCCAAAATCAGAAACTTTAAGAGTGCCACCAGAATCCAGCAGCAGATTCTCCGGCTATCATAAATGCTTTTGGTCATTTACTCTGTCTGTGTTTCTGGAAGAAAAAATAAAAATGAAAATGAAATCTGCATGCATTTTACACCTTCAGGTCTCTGTGGAAAACTCCTCTGCTATGGCAATAATCTACAGCATCAATAAGCTGCTGAAAGTATTTTCTTGCCTCGTCTTCCTTCATCCTTCCATGACCAGCCTGGAACAACATGAAAACATTCATAAATCATCACAAAATTGGTGTATTTCTAAGTGCAAGAAAAATGTAAGTACTGATAATGATAATTTAAAGACCCCGACCTCATATGGCCGGCCAAAAATCAGTCGATTTGCAGCTGGCTGAAAAAACATTTTTGTTCTCCTTTGTTTTTTCATAGATATGTGATCCCCACTTAGATTGGTTAGCATGCCAAAATTTACATTGACATGCTAACTGATGTAAATGAAACCCAAATATCCATGAAAAAATAAGAAAAGGTTTCTTCGGCCAGCCGTACCTACCAATTTTTGGATAGCTGGATAAGATCAATACGCTAATAAAAAAGAAAAACAGACTTAAATCTTACAACTTTGTCAAACAGTTCACCACCAGTCACCAATTCCAAAACAATGTATATTTTTGTCTTGCTTGCCATCACCTACAAACGGAAACCACTTCAAGCTAGAAACATCAGAAGTGGATACCAGACAACTCTCCCATTAAAACAGTATGACCAGCATAATAGATCTGTGTCTACATGAATTTTTTATAATGTCAGATTTGGGATCAAGAGATTACAAAGGTAAGGAAGTAGAAGATGAATTGACTCTGAATGGTCCAACATGATTTTTCAGCCTTCCAAACCTATTTCTGGAAAAGTACTCCCAAAAAAAAAAAAATCTGTTTCTGAAAAGACCCAACAACCACATCATTTGACCCGGCAAGTCAACACATCTAATTGTACCTGTGATTGAAGGGAACAAGTTTACAAGTTTCAAGATATTGGAACTGTGCCTCAAATTGGTGCTTAGTTTCTCTGAAAACCTTTTCAGGGGTATCTGAAGCCAAAAACCAAGTCTCTGTCTGGCTTACTGAAAGCAGTCCCCAGTTGTTTATCCCACCTTTTAGTGACTAGTTTGCATCTATAGTCTTATGCACACATTGCAATCAGATTGCCAAGAATATACTGGACAGACTAACTAGATCTGATCCACATGAGCTGACGACCACAGATCTAATCAAAGGGGTACTTCATGTCATGTGCCATTTTGGGCCAAAAACAACGTCCAAATAAAAGAAGTTGCCACAATCTGAAATCGCATTAAGTTAGCTCTCGAATAAACCAATCACAAAGATACATCTTCAACAGAGGTCGTGATGTAATTGGTATTTTGGCATTATCTTAGTGATTTATTGCCTATCACCACCGATATCCATAATGCTACCTGTTTTCACTTTTTCGTCCACCTGCCGAACAAATCAAGGGACCCCATCAATTGTAACAATGAGTTTTAGTTTATTGGTGCTGAAAACACAGCAGTTATCCTATACGCATGTATCAAAACAATGGAGCTGCTACCATACCTCGAACATCTGTATAACATTTGGGTGTTTGATCAACCTCATGGTTGATATTTCCCGCTTAATCTACAAGAAACGGAAGAAAAAAAATAGAGTAAATCATCGGTACCCGCACAATCGACAATAACTTGCCGCATATTCAAAAATCAAAAGAACAAACCAAACAAACCACCAACAACCCAACCCCCCCAACCCCCACCCCCACAAACCAACCCACCCACAAAACATTAACAACAAAATTCTAATTCCTTTCTAGAGAACGGCACGTCGGCGTCCACAATTCCTCCACAGAACAAAAGTAAAACTCAGAGCTGGCCTCACTGCCGCAAATTCCTTTAGAAAGAATAATCAGAAGATCGCCCTTCGAGTATCCTCCTAGCATTTGTCCCAGCATACAGCTTCTTCGGGAAGAAAAACGATTACCTGATCGATCATCTTGTGCCTGAGGACCTTCTCCTTATCAAGGATCTTGATCGCGACATTCTCCCCGGTCTCCACATTTCGAGCGTACTTCACCTTCGCGAACGTTCCCTCTCCGAGCGTCCTCCCCAGCTCATATCGCCCCACCCTCGTCCTCCCTGCAACGCCGCTCATCTTCTCTCCCTGCTTCCGCCAAAACCCCGAAGCCTTGATCCAAGAATCTGCAATATGCCTTCCTTTCGTCAAAGCCGCTCAGCTCAGCCTTCTACATCTGCTATAAGCCCCGCGTTGCCTTGCTTCGCGAAGCTGCCCTTTCAAGACCTCTTCTTCTTGCAAGGCTGCCAGACCTGCGACTTCGCCACATTCATCTTGCCTGGTTGGAGGAAATCGGGAGGCACCTAAACAACGGTTGAGATGTGCTGATCAGCGGGAAGGTATCGAACGGGGAGCGAGGATAGAATCACAAGATTTTCCATGTCTGTCTCGCCGACACTCTCGCAATTCTCTTTCTGCGTGGGACTCCGAATTCTGCTCGCAACTCGCCTGTAAGGCTGCAATAAGGTGATGGAGTTGTTAGGAGACGGGACGAAGCCAGTCTCCAATATACAGCGCACCAACCTCGGTCGAGGATTGTGTCACCAACCGTCCTCCGGTCTTTCTATTTGGCCATGCGATCGCTTGGACGACCAATCCGAACCGTTCCGATTTGTGGAAGAGTGTGGGAAATTTATATCATAATTTTCAAAATTCATCATATTATTTGACATATTTCAAAATTCATTATATTATTCGACATTACATTTATAAAACAGTTATAAATAATGGAGCAAAAAATAAGTAAGCTTTTAACACTCGATAGATTAAAAAATGAAAGAACACTAATAAAATACTTCATTTTGCTAGCTATAATGCATAATACGTCGAATATTCTTTTTCACATGTCCATAATCTTTTATTATAAAATCATTGATTCAAAACGTTTTAAATTTGCATTAGTGTTTATCCCCAGTGGACATACTATATTCGACTTATATGCCGAATGTACCACTAAGTTTCAAAAATACGATATACCAAGTAAAAATTCCATGAATACCTGATCTGTCACCTATCATATTTAAGTCACTAACGACGATTTCTTCATAGGTTAAATATTTGCAAAACCCCAAAAGATACTTGGCATTAATGGTCTAAATTAAAAATGGGTCACATGAATACAAACTTTGGTGCATCGCCTAGGCACTATCTTTCTCAATAATCACGGCCATGGTTGTCATCATGGCCAGTCGAACTCAACATTGCCGGTTACCGTAGCAGATCATCCATTCCGCGCTTTTAAGAAAAAAGAACTTTGGCGAACCTGCCCATAGTGCGGTTGGTTTCGCACGGGGGCTTCCTGCCCACCGACCGGGCTTCTAGTCCCGTCTCCTGCAGTTGCCATTCAGCGGTTGCTGCTATGGCCAAATCAAATAAAATAAAAAAGCTTTGTTATTTTTCCTTAGATTCGACGGGTACCAATGAGTACCTCACGGTCCATTGGTCCCTACCTAAATTGTAACCTCTGCCATGAGGTATGCTCGTGAACGGGTGCAGTATTTGACGGATCTTCTCTGGTGGTGGAAGGAAAATTAGTTACTAAAAATATCACATATTTTAAAAACTTTTTAAAAATTTAAATTTTTTTAAAAAATAGTAAAAATTGATTAACATATTAAATACACTCAAATTTATAATTGTGTAAAAAATTTTAAAAAAATAAAAAGAATAGATATTTACACTCGGATGCAACAAAGCTAAATGCAATCAGATGTATGAAATCTGCGTCTGTCTTCAAATGATTGAGATATACATGCAACAATGGTAAAAGGTACGTGATGTTAACATTATTTTATGCCAAATAACGGGAAGATGAAAGGCTGATGTTTTTAAAGTTGAACTGGAAATTCAACCATGTTATGTCTTGCAGATTGGATCGTTTCAACCGGTGGTTCAAATTATTATTAACTGTAACATTAACGTTAATAATTATAATATATGAAACTTATTATTTACTCTATATTTATTTAAAATATAAAATAATTATATATTATGATATTTTGTAAGCATAAAATGAAATATATGTAATAAAATATAAATTATTAAAGACTAAATTTAATATTTTCGATTTTTCAAATAAAATATGTTCAACAATAAGCATCTTACCTAATTGGTTGAACAATTTTCGAATAAAATACGTTGCTGCTTGCATATTGGTTGAACAATTCAACCGATTTTCGCGTGCAACTAGCGGTTCAAACGGGTTTATATGTTTTTTGGCGGAATTGGAAAGCCACATGCTGACCGAACCGGAAGATATGTGGACCATGGTCACGGTCCAACCGTCCGGTCCTGTTGTTAAAACAGCGGCCACGGCACTCAGCATAATAGAAATAGAATTTCGTCATATCTGGAATTAGATCATCGACAATATGCCTCTGATGGGAGGAAAGAAAGATAACACCTTTGAAGGGCCTCTCGGGGAGCTGGTGACGCTGAATCTTGAATAACTGCGTTTCCCTGTGAACTATTTGCCAACGCTAGCTTTTAACGTGCGTCATGGAAAAGGTAAATCTGGGATTGGTGTACATGCATAGTTGATGTATTTAAATAATTTTAAAACATGATTTAGAATCAATGGAGGCTTGACTAGATAAATTTATCTTCCATTTTCCGGAACGTTGTATCTATAACTACTATCTTAGTAATATTGTTAAATATATATGGAGCCTTGACAAGATGAATTTATTTTTGCAAATGACCTCTTACCTTGTATATTCTTAGATGTTCTAAATGATCCAATATATATTTATTCTGGTGCAGCATCGCTGAAATGGGCCCCACATGATCATGAAATCATGATCTACTCCACCCATTGTATTTAGAATAATGTATTCTATTACTATACCAATTTTCATCCCAATCAGATATGTATATGGCCCTCATCTGAAAATGGTATAAATCCGATGTAAATAACAACTTTGAAGTATCTGATTGGGATGAAAATTGGTATGGTAATAAAATACATTATTCTAAATACAATGGGTGAAGTAGATCATGATTTCATGATCATGTGGGGCCTATTTTTGGGCTACTGCACCGCTGTTCCGGTGCAGCGTCACTGCACCGGAACAACTCTCATATATATATATATAGAGAACCGATCCTGTGCAGTCCGCTGTAAAATGGACCCCACACATATTAGATTGTAATGAAACTTTATACACTCATTTATCCATATATAAATCATACTTTAGACGGTTTAGATGTTGAAAAAACCACTTTAAACTTGATATTTACATTAAACTATTTTATTACGTCGATTTTGCACCATTTTAAGATGGAGACTACACACATGTTGAATTTGGATGAAAATTAGTATAATAATAAAGTGAATAATTCTAAATACAATGGGTGGGTGGATTAATGGAAAATGATCAGGTGGGGCCCGCAGTGCATGGACTGCACGGTGCAGTCGCATGCACTGGATCATTTCCCAATATGTGTGTGATCGCCATCTTAAAATGGTGCAAAATCAACGTAATAAAATAGTTTAATGTAAATATTAAGTTTAAAGTGGTATTTTCAACATCTAAACCGTCTAAAGTATGATTTTTATATGGATAAATGATTTATAAAGTTTCATTACGATCTAATATGTGTGGGGCCCATTTTACAGCGGACTGCAACGACTGCACAGAAACAAATCCTATATATATATATATATTCTGGTTCTTAAGATAGTTTTTTCAATATTTAAAACATTTTTATTTATAATATAATTTTTTACGTTTCAAATATGAACTAATACATATTCATTACCTTATCATCCCAAAAGTCGTCGTTTCCAGTTCAAACTGATCACAGAATCTCTGCACCTCGTAAGCAAAACGCGCCCGCATCGTGTCGTTCATTGGTTGGCAAATCGGGACCGCAGGTATGTTTCGATCTGCGACCATTAGAAAAACACTTAGAGGGCCTCGTCCGCAACGTGAATAAAATAAAATGAGGTTCTTTAGAAAATTCCGTCTTCGAGTTAGATCTCATCTGTAGATTCCACACGGACGATGACTTCTACGGATTGCTAGGAAGGAAAATTTTAATTTTTTTTTTAATGAAAAAGTTTGTTATCGGATGTCATCTGGTGATTCTCTCTCTCTCTCTCATTGACAAACAAAGCCTCAACTCCTCAGGTTTGGCATAGTGACGTAACAGCTTTTATCAGCAAAGCAAAGATTCCACGATATAAAAACTAAGCCTTATCCTTAAAATAATTCATCCTATTTTAATCAAACATGTGTGTCACCCGGTTACAATAATGCTGCATAGTTTCGTCATCTTGGGGCGTGTTGATGATTACATTGTTGAATGGAATAGGACGTAATTGAGAGTTTGTATGAAATGAAAATTTGGGATGCAAATATATCCAAAAAGGAAAAAAGTGTATTAGGATCAACAAAAGTTGTATTAAAAATGAAAGAAATAAGTTATTATTTTTTAAGAATGAAAAATATTTTTTAATGAAAGTATGAACTTTTTTTTTGAAATTTTTACAAATATGTCTACAAAGTTTGACCAATATTGCATTTATATCCTTAAATTTACCAAAATTGCAATATACTCATAAGGTTTGCATAAAATTACAAGTGTGGCCCTTAAGTTTTGATGCTGGTAGATTTTTCATAAAAATGACAATAACGCCCTTTAGGTTAAATGAGACACCTGTAATTTTTATATATATTGTAAGTATATTTGTAAACAAAATTTATAATAATAATATAAGTAAAAGTATATAAATGAACTAGCAAATACGTCTACAATAGTTGGAAACATTAAAAGTGTATTACTTGTTTTCAAGGGATTTTCGTTATTTTACAACAAAATCTAACGACATCCTAACTGAAGGGACATACTTCCAATTTTATGCAAATTTTATGGTTATATTTATAATTTCGACAAACTTAAAAATACAAATGCAATATTGGTGCAACTTTGTAGATATATTTGTAAAAATAAAATTCTTTGATGTTATTTTCCTCTTTTTCCATAAAATCATAAAAGCTATCAAATCTATCACACATGCCACCATAGTTTAGCCTAGTTGTAGGACATCCAAGCATGAATTCCCTGTGTGCAAAGTTTGAAGCTTTGTAATAGCTAGGTCCAAGGCTTTAGACTCTATAACACTATTAAAAAAAAATCATCACATATGTAATGAAGAGAGAGTCGTTTAAGGCCTCTTGGTTATCAAAGTCGATAGTATACATTCCAGGAAGGAGATGTCAATAATAAGTAGTCATTAACTTAAGTCGGGTTGTTATTTGGTGTAAAAACTCATTTTTTATTTTTAAAATTTTTTTTATACAACTGTTAATATAAGTGAATTTAATATGTGTGTTAACTTTTACCATTTTTGAATTTTTATAAATATTTCATAATTTCGAATTACAAAAATGCCACTGATTTTAAAAGTCTAAAAAAAACTACAAAATAGTAAAAATTGATATATATATTAAACATAATTAGATTAACAGTTGTATAAAAAAATTAAAAATATATTAAAAATGAAATTTTACACCTAAGTGTATCAAAACTTAGTACACCCGGACGTATAAAATTAGTTGCGTAAGTCGGCTTAAGAGAATCACGCCTGGTAAAAATAATAATATTGAATACAAAGGATAGTCGGACAAGATGTACGTAGCTTACACGCATGAACCAATCAACACTGTTTTCCAAATGGACATCGACCAACACACTGTGCTGCAGAAGGCATCTCCACCAGAACCGCCGGGACAGCCGGACCTCTGCTGCGTCTATTTCGCCCCCTTTCCATCATCGTCGCTGGCGTGTCTATTTCACGCCCTTTACATGATCCTTGTTGTCCATTTGGGGTTGCAGTTTAGTTGCTAGTGGAAAATGATACAGAATAAAAGACGCTGCTCTTTTTTAAAATTTTTTATATTTATTACTGAACTCAAGTATACACCGCACTTTAGCTTTAAGGGTGTTTGGTAGGAGATAAAATTTTTGGAGTAATTTTTTTTTTAATTGATAGAAAATAATGTGATAATAAGGTTAATGATAAGGAGTGATGAGAAAAAAGTTAAAATAAATAGATTAATTATATATATAAATGTGTAAAAACTATTGAAAAGTAGGATAATTATATAAAAAAATTGATTAAAAAATAAGAAAACGATAAAAAATAAGAATTTTTAGTTGAAAAAATTCTATGATTTTCCAAATATCTCCAGGAATGTAAGTTTAGCAATATTACTACAAAGTATTTGTTAACTAACAAAACTTTTCAATATAAAACTTTTTACTCTTCATACTTATTTTATTTTTAATTATTTTTTCACTTTTTTATACAATTTTCTTATTTTTCAATCATTTCTACGCATCTACATATACATCTAACTTATCTATTTTAATTTTATTCTCTTTAATCATTATGATTATCTCTATTATATCATGTCATTTTCTCACATTTAAAAAACTTTCATATTTGAAATTCGATCACCGTTCTACATGCACATCAACTATCGATATCACTTATGAATTCCAAAATACTTAAACATAGGGTATGTTTATTTACACAAAAAAACTTTTTTAACCTAAAATTTTTCATTCTCTACAACTATTATATTTTTTTATTTTTTTATTTATATCTTTCTATATAATTATTCTATTTTTTAATTATTTATACACAACTACTTATCCAACTGAATTGTTTATTTTATCTTTATATTTTTTACTCTTCATCATTACCCTTATTATATTCATCGTTTTCTCTTATTTTAAAAATCTTTCATCCAATAATTTTATTACTTTTCAAATACACCATTAGTTTACAGTCAACGTGAATGATAGTAAGGCTCCTCGTGCTACCTAGTTAAATGGAAAAAAAGTCCCGGTTCTTACACCCCTTTGATGTTATGTAACATATTAACTACTGAACCGTAATATTTATCATCACCCTAAAAAGTAAATCATATTTATTATAATTCTCTATATTCCAGTACTTTTTATTTTTTATAAAAAATTCTATTATTTTTTCAATTTTTTCCCCTCTACGGCCACTGGGCCGCAATACGAGGTGGTCCCAAAAAAAAATTTATTAAAAAATTTGTAGGCATACGTACGCAGGCCTCAAGCAGAGCACGTGAAATTGGACAATTTTTGAATTTATTTGCATTTTATTTTGATTTCGTAAATAAAATTTGTATGGACTCATGCGTCGACATATGCATCTCTATCTTTTCTTTTCAAAAAACGAAATGAAATATGAAACAAATTTAAAAAATGATCAAGGTGGAACCCACATAGGTATAAAAAAATTTAAAAAAATAAATAATTTTTTGCAGTTTCCGATAAATGGCCAATTTCAGGCGTTTGTATGGTATCACTTGTATTCTTTCTTTTGCTAAAGAACCATTTGATAATAAGAAGGGACAAACAAATTCTCCTTCTCCTTTTCCCTTTTGTCGCTTTTTTAATATGATGCGAAATCTTAAATACTGAACTATGCTATCTTTTAATATTATCTTTATATTATAATATTTTTATATCTTTTTTATATAGCCAATATATCTATTTTATTTTTATCCTTCACTCTTAATTAATCATTTTCTTTATCATATCATAATATTACTATCTTACTTTTTCAAAAATTCTCCTTATATCGTTACGAAATCGACAAATTTTTTTTGAAAAAGATGGTTTAGTTATGTGCCTCATGTCAAAATTTAGCAATTTGAAAATTTATTTTGAAATTAATAAATTATTAATTTAGATCTTGCCTCTTGTGAAATTTAGTAAATTTTAAATTTATTTTGAAATTACTAAATTATTAATTAACAAAAATAAAATACCAAACATATTAAAAATCGACAAGTTTTATGTAAGGCAAGATTCAAATGAAGCCCACACATTTGTAAAAAGAAAAAAAAAAAGGTAGTGTATGGTATCTCCATGCTAAAATTAAATGGTTCAGCTATGACTCATTTAGGAATGAGGAATATAACAGATTTTTATCGTTTTCGGTATTCATTATTTTCAGTTTTTATATCTACATTTGCTTAATGTATTTTTTACCCTTTATAATAATCAACTGTGAGATAACTTTCGTGGGCTTCATTTTTATGTAGTCAGACTATATAAAAGTAGAATCATGTAATTTTAAGATTTTGATTATTGAAAACGTGATGCACTCATTGTATTCAACATCACTTAATTAGTTAAGAAACTAAGTATCATTCAAATCAAGTTTGTTCATGGGCACTCGAAAATATATATTTATGTTTAAAAATATGAAAAACATTTAAATTCATTTGCAGTTTTGCACATGTATTAAAATATATCAATACTTTACACAATCATTTATTTAGATAGAAATAATATTTTAGATGGTTTATATATTGAAAATACTATTTTAAAATTAATATTTTAATATTAAACTATTTTATCACATCAAATTTAGACATTTATAGATTTGACCTATATACAATGATACTAGATAAATAAAAGAATTAACATGATAATATAGATTATACTAAATATAATTGATAGAGTGAATTTTTCATCAACTATTAAGATTCTAAATATAAAAAAGATTGTATATATAAAAAAGGTTATATAGAAAAGAAGTTTCATGGAAGATAGCTTGTATAGAAAGGACAACAAATATTTTTAAAAAATTATTTAAGCTAATTTAGAGAGTGCAGAAAATTATTTATTTGGCTACGCTTCTATGATACCCCTCTCATTCATAAATCACTTCCATTTCATATATTTTGATGATTGAAAAAAAGCTATTTTATCTATTATATTTAACATGATTGATAGTATATTGGAAACCTTTTCATTGTCTAGCATTATTATGCATGACCTCGTTTATAAATGTGAAAAATCAATGTAATAAAATAGTTTAATATTAAATATCAATTTTTAAGTTGAATTTTCAAGATTTAAATGGTCTAAAATATCATTTTTAGGTAGATAAGTGATCCTATATATTATTATTATATTTTAATACATATATGAATGAATATAATTATTTTTCTTAATTTACACATAAATATACCTATTTTTTAGTAAATGTGACTTATACACATATTTAATTTGAATGAAATTTGACCTCTTAACTAAATAAATAGTACTAAATATAATGAATTAACTGAATTTTTAATAAGTATCAAAAATTTGAAGTTTAAAAAGATTATGAGTGTGTTTGGGAATTGATAAAACTTTTGATGAATAATTTTGGAAAATAAAAGTTGTCAAATGATGTGATATGATAAAGGTAATGATGAGGAGTAAAGAAGATAAAGTTAAAATAAATAGGTTAATTGTGTGGGTAGTTGTGTAGAAATGATTGAAAAGTAGGGTAGTTGTATAGGAAAATGTGAAAAAGTAATTGAAAAATATGATAGTTGTGGAGAGTGAAAAATTTTAGATTAAAAAATTTTAACTTGATATTTTCTGTACATTACCAAACACACCCTGTATAAAAATACTTCCGTACAATCCGGTTACTTAGAAACGGAAGGGTTTAAGAATTGCGACGCAAGTTAACGCTGATCTCGCTGACGCGACTGCACTCATTAGGACTTGAAAATCAACCACGTAACGTTTGGTGTTGCCGCGTGGAAGTAATGGTTATGAGAAATGCGGTAAAAAGTCACCAACCCACCTAAAAAACCGCATTATTTTGCATTGGCTGCGGCCGTGGGGTGCCCTTGTGGGTGGGTTGTCCGTTACATCAAGTACACAACTGCACAAGTTTGTCATGGCGCCTAAGTTTGCCAAAATTTTACGTATTATATCCTCGTTTGGCATTTGCGGGGAAAAAAATGAAAAAAAAAGTTTTTGAAAAAAGGCTGAGTGATTTGATATAATAGAAATAATAATAAAGAATAAAGTTAAAATATATAATATAATTACATGAAAAGATATGAAAAACAGTTAAAAAAATAAGATATTGATAAAAATGTATTAAATAAGACATAAATAAGGGGAAAAACTTTTGACAAAAGACCTTTTTTTTTCTTTGTTACCAAACGCTTACAGGTGTAAATCTTATTTTTATTTTATCTTTCTCATATAAAATTACTTTTATACTGTTTAAAAATATTTTCTCTTATACTTTCCTATTTCTCTTACACTTTTCAAAAAAATATTTTCTTTCACACTTATCTAACCTGTGGACTCAACAACTTTCAGTTTTAAGACATGTTTGGTAATCACATTCCATTGTTTTTCATATTCCTTTCTTTTTCTTACATGTTCTTCAATAAGTGCTTTAACAATTTAATAACTTTATTTTTCTAATTTTACTTGTATTATCTTATTTTTTTCAACTTTACTCGCATCATTTCATATCAATTATACGATTTTTAAATTATTTATTTATTGATTTAACACGTCATCTCAAAATCCTACCAAGTACACATTTCCAAAACACCACCGCGCCCTCCCCCCCCCCCCCCCCCCCCCCACCCCCCCCCCCCCTCCTCTAGGAATGTTTACCTAGGTGGCTCCATCGTTAATAAGGCCATTGGCAATAGGGCCAAAAACAAATTTTCCAGATATATTTTTTTCTAAAGCTGTTAATCTAAATATTTAATTTATAAACTAAAAATTACTAATTTTAAATATATGTATCTATATTTAGATTTTTAAAATATAAAAGTATCTTAGCCATTTTCAAACGTTTAAAATGATTAATTTTAAATATATATTTTTGGATTTTCAAATATAAAGATATCCATTTTCAAACGTTTAAAATGATTAAAATACTCATATTTAAAAATAAAAAAAATATGCTAAGGAGGCTTTGCTCCACTGGTCACAACGACAATGACAACGACAACGACAACGACTAGTATGGCAAGTTCGTGTATTCAAACCTGTTTTCTCCATTGAATAGCTAAGAGCTTATTGTCTCGGGAGCAGGGGTGTTAACGGATCGGGTTGAACGGGTTGGAGCCTAATCCTAATCCTAACCCATTTAATATATCTTAACCCTAATCCGTTTATTAACCCATTTAAAAAACTTCATTCCTAACCTATTTACAACCCATTTAATAAACGGGTTAACGGGTTGTGTTTGTTACTAATTTTCATGTTAAAAATCTTCAATAGAATCTGTAAATTTAAATAAATTAAATAATTCGAAGCTAACATACCTGAATTTAATTTATTTTAGCTTGAAAACATCAGCGCCAATCTCAAGTCATCTCTTTAATGTCAATTCCTGTTATAAATATTATATATATTATAAATATATTATATTAAATGAGTTATACGGGTTTGAACGAGTTAAATAAACGGGTTGGACGGGTTGACGGGTTGCGAAGCCTCAACCCTAATCCGTTTATTTAATTAAATGGTTGAACGGGTTGGCAGATCATAACCTATTTATTCAAAAATCTCAACCAAAACCCATTTATTAACGGGTTGAACGAGCGGGTTAACGGGTTGACCATGACCATTAACACCCCTACTCGGGAGTAAGTAAAAGCTGGGAAAGAAAATTGGAACAGGACAGTTCGACGTTTCACCCTTGACCTAACTCATTTTTAACAGGATAAAACTAACCTTTTTTTTTTCCTTTATATGGAACTGAATCAAAATTTTTAACCTAATTCAAAAATATGGTTATGGTGAGTTGACTATGCCCCCACTCAAAGAATCCTGACCCGCCTTGCATGTATTCATTTATTAAAAATTATAAGCATATATTTAAAATTTATTATTATTTTCTTTCAAAATTCTCATATTTTTCACAATTAACTATATCAACAATATAAGGATTAATTTATCAAAAAAATATAAGAGTCAATAAAAATATTTGCACATATATAACTATTATGCGTAATTGTATATTAATCTATTTGATTAAAGTTACACTATATTTACTCATGTTTTATTTTAGTAATAATGTGTTTTTTATTAATTAGTAAAAAATTAAAGCAGACAACATTTAAATTTTGCATAAATATATTTTTATATCTGATAGATATATATAAATTCTTTAAATCAACTTATTTGATGCATATTTTTTACCCAACCAACTCTCCTGAATTTGATTCGATACTAATATGAAATTTGTCCTTAAATTTATTGAAAAAAAGTGAGAGTTAAACTAGCCTTATCTCAACAATATAAAAATAAAGTCAAATAGAATTTTTAAAAAAGTAAAATCAGAGTTGGACAAACCCTAACTTAGTTTAGCTCGCCCTAATTCCCACCCCTAATTGACTCTTGTGAGTTTGATTGTAATATAAAGACGAAAAATAATACTACATACAACCAATCAAAAAACAAAAAATATACACAACTTTAAAAATGATAAAATTTAATTTGTAAATTAAATACATGTAGATTAATATTTTTATAGAATTTTTTGGGACCAATCCGAAATAAACATGACTCTTTTCTTGCATTTTCTTCAAGTGTTTCTTTTTAAATAGGTGTATAAGCCGTGGTCATATTTGGAATTAATCGTTTTTCTGATAAAAATCCTCTCGCGTTTTGACAAATTTAGAAGCTCCATCTTGAAATAAGCTTCAGCGTTTCCTTGGTCATGGATCTTGTTGATTTCCGAAGAGATCACGGAATTATCAAAGAAATGTACACAAAAACTCTGTTTTGACAAATTTCGAAGCTCCATCTTGAAATAAGCTTTAACATTTACTTGGTCAGGGATCTTTTTGATTTCTGAAGAGATCACGGAATTATCAAAGAAATGTACACAAAAACTCCCGGTGGCCAAGCCCCACAAACTACGAATCTCTATAGCGATGTTTCCAACTCCCAAATGCTCACAAATAGGGTAAGATTTTGGCAGCATGTGCTAGTTTGACAAAGAAAAAGTCGGTTAGTTTAACTCGGCAGTTTCGTGAATTTTGCAATAAAAAGACCACTCGTTTGGGATGCTAGAGGATCAAATCGCAAGGTCTTCGGAATCCGCCCACTCCGACAAGGCCAGTTTTTTGCTTCAGTGATCTCCTGCAGCTCTACAACGTAAGGACAATGCATTTTATTAGTGAGCGTATCTCACAGAGTATAAAATAATTTTCAAAAAAGTGATCCATGTTCAAAGCTGAATCAACATTTGCTTATCAATTATCATTCGAAGGTGAAGACGACAGATGAGATTGGAGTCATATAAGTTTCTTTTTTTTTCCATTTTTAGGCACTAAACTGGCATTACACTAACCACAGTTTCGCAGTTGGTGATATAGAATGCACTAATAACTTTCTTGAAAATCTTTGCGCAAAATCAACCAAGAAGGATACAAAGAATTGATTCTATAGAATAACCATTTCATCCAAAATTCTAGGTATTAGTTGCACCTTCCTTTCATTTTCATTTGCACGAAACTTGTGCAAGATAATTAATTAATTATTATTATAATTTTAAAAAGTGTTCAAAATCACCTAAAGTTAGAAGAAACCATACCAGCGGAAGGATTTGTAGACAGAAACTGCTCAATTACACCTTCGTTTTGGGCTATTGTTAAACTGTGCAAGAATACAAGGGAATGTCAGAAGCTAAAAACGAAAATTGTTTTCCTGTTAAAAATCTACAAGCTCATCCTTTCTTATCATAACCTATCTCATAGGTCACACAAGCCATTCCTACATATCAAGCCTTAACCATTATAAAGTCAATCACTTGAAATGGATAGGATGGAATTTGGTTAAGTTGAATGGAAAAAGGTTGGAACCAATAACCGCTTGAATGTCTTTGCCTCCACATTACTTCAAAATAATGACTTCTCATTCAACACTCACAGCTTCATGTGCAAACGGATCATTGTTCACAGCTAAAAAAGCAAGATACCAATGGTACTGGTAGTTGCTACACGAGGGTTGTTGATAATAAAAAGGCCATCGCAGATGACAAGACCAATCTCTTGTATTCTCCTGGTGTCTTATGGCATCCAAGATGCTCAATTCATGCCAGCAAGAAGCAGGATCAGTTAACATATCCATCATGAAATAAGTATGACAATTACCTTTACAAGCCAACAAGAAAAAACTATTCAAAGAAAGAACTATAACTAACCTGCAAGTACTGTAGATGAGTGAGCCTCGCAGTTTTATTAGCCTAAAACCGTTTGTTAGAAGCTGAAGCTGCATTGGACAAGAAAAGGAGACAATGAAAAGGACCCCATTCAATGTTGCATTGTTTACTCCAAAGAGTATGTGGAGATGCGCATAATTGTGTTTCTACATTTGACATAATTTAATCACAATGAATTGGGAATAATAAAATCACAAAAAAATTCACCAGAAAAGCCCACTAAATAACATTTGCGGTGTCCCCTTCTGTGATAGCAGACCGGGGGTGACTTCATAACCATGTTAACAATTTCATGGAGTGCATTCACATGGGAGGAGTCAGCATGTCCCAGCATAATGAATGATTACAGATTGCAGTGATGATATTTCACCCAACAAAACCGAGGAAACTTCAATTGGAATGAACCAGAGCCATATCAATAATAAAAAAAACATACCTTGATGTTCATCAATTTTGAAGTGCATATGTTCGTTTCAAACAAGTTTACCATGACAGGAAAAACAAAACAAGCATTAAAAAGGAAAGAAAAATATTTCGCTGGCTCTTATAATTTTTTTGATGAAAAAGGCTCTTATCAATTTTTAGACAACTGAGATTTCACACCAAATGGCAAAAACAAAACAAGATATTTCTATCTCTGGCTCAAGATGCAGAAATAAAATCCCTTCAAAAATATACAAGATATCAAAATCAAACAAGCACATTAAAGACAAAAGAAGATGACATAGTTGCCTGGAGTTTAGTTAACGTGTCCGTCCTTTGAGCATCCAACACACGGCGTTGAAAGGTTTCCCAGCCCCAATGCTCAAACTTCTGAACATGTTTAAATGATCCATCATGAGTGCATTCTGCATCAACAAGGACCTGATTGAAGGTCAACCAATATGAAAAATTCAAATTAGCAATAAAAATATACCAAATTAAGCAAGGAACCAAGCCAAGTACATAGGTCATCTATCATTCCATCTCAGAAGAAACTTCGTGTGTGTTCGAGAAGTGATAAAACTTTTAATGAAAAGTTTTTGATGTAAAAGTTTTTGAATTGGTAGAAAATAATGTGATATATTAAGAGTAATAATGAGGAAGAAAGAATAAAGTTAAAATAGATAGGTTAACTGTATAAATAGTTGTATATAAATGATTGAAAAGTAGGGTCGTGTATAAATATGTAAAAAAATGATTAAAAAATAGGACAGTTGTGAAAAGTTTTAGATTGAAAAGTTTTAAGGTTTGCCAAACACCCCCTTCCACTTGTATGATTAACGGAGATACTGACACTATTGTGTAGAAAGAAAATACAGCTGGTTATGGAACCCACTGAGTACAAAGCAACCTGTTACAGGAAAAACTATAGCAAAGATGGTCCACCTGTTTAAATCTCGCATCAGATACTGAGTTTCTGATGACTTAAGATTGAGAATCATTCATTTGACTGGAATAAAAATGCCAGTCACATTGTCTCAGTATCTACAACCAGTGATTTTTCACTTTTTTCCATCCATCAAATTAAACAAGGAATCAAGCCAAGTACACAGGTCATCTATCATACCATCTCAGAAGAAACTTCTACTTGTCTGATTAACTGAGATACTGACACTATCACATAGAAAGAAAAATACAGCTGGTTATGGAACCCACTGAGTACAAAGCAACCTGTTACAGGAAAAACTACAGCAAAGATGGTCCACCTGTTAAAACCTCATATCAGATACTGAGTTTCTGATGACTTAAGATTCAGAATCATTCAGTTGACTGGAATAAAAAGTGCCAGTTACATTGTCTCAGTATCTACAACCGGTGAATTTTCACTTTTTTCCATCCATCAAAGCAGACATGACTTTGGATGGTGGATTGACTATTCATACACTCAACCTGAAGATGCAATAAGATCAGGAAGGAAAGTTCAATACCCACATCAGAAAGGGCTTGAAGAATGCAAAGGATGCAAATATGCAATACTATTGTTCATCAACAACTCTTGCAATAGGCGCCACTATATACGTATAATTAGTTCAAGGCAAAGGCAACCAGCCAACATTTTAACTCAAATATAAACTAGAAGCTCAAACAAACATACGTCTGCATATAGTCTTGGGCTACTTTTCAAAAAGGAAGGCACAAGATTGAGATTTTAGAAGCAGAAGAAGACAGGTATTTGTTTCTATGCTGCATACCTTGTCATAGCCAGAATCAAAAGCCTTGGCATAACCTTCTGTTTGATATAACTCACTTCTACTGAGTCCAACAACTCCAGAATGACTGCCATAAAAAATTAATTCTGGTTCTTTGGGAGCAGGAGGTACATGTGAATCTGCATTCTTCCTAGCTTTATCTGCTTTCCTTTCCTTCCAAGTTCTCTTGTGAGTCCATTCCTTAAATACATCCCTCGTTCCATTGCATGCAGCTGTACCTGAGCATTTCTGGACAGAAGTATGAGCACAGAAGCTGTTTTCCTCCTTTCTATAATTTTCTGTTATTTATATATTTTTAACAATCTCAACGTACAAAACGGGAATGTAATTAAAAAAAAATACAGAAGGAGAGAAATAGATTCATAGAAAGCAACGATGAAAAGAATATTGAGCATGGATGGAAAGACAATACAAGAAAAAAGATAGCTGTTAGAATTCTGATCACCACATCTGTAACTGGCATTCACACAGATCTATTGTGTGTCTAAGATCCACGCAATTTTTTAAATGAGCCTGCCACTACAAATCACACCACAAAAGAAACTAAGGGTCACTACAAATCACACCACAAAAGAAACTAAGGGTCCATTTGGGAAGAGGTAAAAAAAGTGGGAAAGGGAAAATTTTTGAAAAAATAAAGTGATATTACAGGGTAAGGGTTAAAACTAAAAGGAACAAGAATAAAATAGATAAGGTAGTTGTAGTTGTATGGAAAGATGTGCAAAAATGATTGGGATGTAAATATAATATAGAGAAAGTATAATAGTTAGACAATTAAGATGTCAAATCATACTAAAGGATATGTAGGAAAGAGAGAGAATTTTATTTTGTTTATTACTATTATTATTTTTACATACTGCAAAATGGACCAAACTATACCAACATGACATCTTCAACAAACAAACCCAGCCTATTCAACAACTGCTCCAAACAAAACTTTGGCAGCTAGAAATATACTTTGCATCAATTGACGAATTTTTTCTGCCACAATAGTGATTGTGAAGTGGCAATGTGGAATAGAATTTGACTTTTTCACTAACTATAGCAGGAAGCAGATGCATGAAAAAATTTTGCATTTTATTTTCTAGATTCTAACTATAGCTCACCTTTCGATATTCATCACAAGATTTTAAATCCAGGTGAATCTTCATAGGTAAGAGGGAGAATAACGTTCCATCTGCAACAAAAAGGCGGCACCGATCTCCAAGTGCATATTTCTGCAACATTGTTCGACATGCTGCGAGACGATGTTTGGCAACATCAACCCCAGTAATGGATCCGGAGTCACCTAGAAGGTCTGAAAGCATACACAGCTTCGCACCTGGTTTTAATAATAATTTTTTTAAAATACAGCAAACACATTCTGGAATTAGTCTTAATAAGGATTCACAACATGCAAATGGTAGAATGTTGGAATATAGAATATAAATGGGATAAATTAGCCACTGCCAAGGTGATAAACTAATATTCAATTTGGCAGCCATGTAATGAATGGTCAAATTGAAATTGACTTGCATCATTATTATTAAATGATTATTGTGAGGTGAAGATCAAACCATTTTGATTTTTGCAGCAGCTCCCCAGTCACTATAATGGGGCCTGTGATTTTGACAGTATGTAATATGGATTGCCTAGGATCCGTGCCATTGTCACTTGAATGAAGGATGGATCACTACATAGGGATCAATTGAAAACGAGAAGAGAAGCCCAAAAGGAAGGCAGTGCAATTACCTGGAGCAGCACAAAGATCAAGGACGTGATCTCCTGGGGTGACATTCAAGGCCAAAACAGCAGCTCCGGATGCAGCATCCATGCCATAGACCTAAGTGAACACGGGAAAATAAATCAGGAAAACAACATAAGGATTCATATTGGCTGGAGACAACAACATAAATTCATTCCACCTTTCCTTGCCGGTATGCAGTCGAGCTAGCTATCTGGACTCTGGGTGGTATACAGAAAAACCCAGGCAACCAACCAACCTTCTCAGCCTTACATTTTATCTCCTCTTGAAGTTGTAGAAGATGGGACTCACCACCAGATTTTATCCTTCCAAGAAGGAGACTCCATTAAAAAAGGAAGAATTAAAGGATAAACATGAAAATATCTCATGCTTTGTCTTGACTCTTGACACTCGAAAAATCTTCAAATAACATGAAGCATTCCTTATATATTGGATTTCCTCTATTTTATTGCATTATGTAAGTTTGTTTCTTTATGCACCCATGGAAGCCTTCCAGAATTTCTGGCCAAGTCCATATCAAACAATATGCCCCCAAAAGAAACACAGTCTACAATGAAAAATACTGTTCTAAAAATTGCATAATCCAAGAACATTATGCGCACTGTCATTAGTAACGTAATGAATCACACTAACGAAAACAATTCAGGAATTGATATTTCCTTTTGTTCCAACAGCTATGTATGTTGAAAAGATAAGTGCAACATAACAAATACAGAGTTGCAGATTTGCACCTTCCATTCAACCTAAAGCTGACATTTTTAGGAGCTTGCAAAGGAAGTAACTTGAGGCTGGACGAAGGACTGGAACTTTTTGTACTTCAGCTTTACCTAATATAGCGTGGAATGGAGTCAGCCCTGGAATAAAGGGAGGGATCCAACCCGTTCTCGTCGAGGAAAGCAAGAAAAGCATCCGGCAGCGGCAACTGACAATGTGATTCCTTCTGAATCAGTGCAGAAGCACTGTCATCCACCGAACCCATGCATAACATGAAAAATTCATGTAGGGTCAGAATCAAAGAGGGGCTGATAAAATTGACTCTAGTTCTGGCAAAATCGACTCTGTTGTCTGCCGTCTTGGGTTTTTTCATGGATTTGGCGGGAATTCCATCGTGCCGAGAGAGCGGGGAAGAGAGCGAGAGCGAGGGGAGAGACGCTAGAACCTCTTCAGGCGACAGGTGGATCCGATAAGAGCGTTCGGTGGACGGGTTTCAAATATGGGCTGGGCTGAACTACCCATGTTCCTGCTACAGCAACGCGCGACGGTGACATTTGTCTCCCGCCGCACATCCCCGCCCGTGCGAGCAAAGCTATAAAATGAAAACGTAAACACTCCTTTGCTGGCCGTATTTCCTATTTCTTAAAACCCTAGGACCTTCTTAAGGGTTTTTCCAGCATCTCTGCTTCCTCAACCGCCATCTCCTTGGGTAAGCAATTCTCTCTCCTTTTTTTTTTTGTATTATTATCGTCGTCATTATTTCTGGTTTTATTTTGTTATATTTCCTCGTCATTCGCAAGACAAAACGCAGTGACGATTTTTTTTTCTTTCCCCTCTCGTTTCCGCCTACTGGTTTAACTGTAGGAAGTGGGCTGAAAATCTAGAATATGCGTGAGAACCATGCTGAAGATTTTCCTAGGGTATATTGCTTGAATAACGAATTATTTCATAGTCAACCGTCGGATTGAAACAATGAAACTGTATGCTGGTAGAAGTGGTTTAGCTGTATGTCAGCTTTCTACACAGGTCTGCCAGCTTCCAGCTTTGACGATTCATTGCTTGTTTGGCATTTGAGCCTCCGAAAGGTTGATGTCACAGTGAGAGGCATGCCTTGTTAGATTGCTAACTTGTGTTTGATGATGTAAGCTGCCTGATCGCTGGGGTAATCTGTACATGCTGGTGTATCCTCTGTGCTATTAGACTCGGAATGCTATTTTATATTGGAGTCGGATTGAAGTTGGTTGGATGGGCTAGGGATAGAAGTCTGCAAATCGGAACTGGGTTTGGCCTGAGCCTAGCAAATTTATACTTCAGTGGGGCTGCGATTGATTGCTTGCGAGGTTCAGGTGGAGTAGGGTGGAAGCTCTTGTGCTTGCTTGAAATTCTGGACACCAAAGGGGCACAGGATCTCTAAAGTAGTGACCATGGTTGTTGATTTTTTGTTCTCCTCCAGTCCATGAAACATTTCTTTCCTTTTTGTTTACTGTTTTTCTTTTCCAGTGATTTGTTGCATACTCGCATTGCCCAATTTGGAGTACATAACTGCATTTTTGTCCGAATGAAGTCAGTGATAGCTTGGCATTGCCTGCAGTTCGTGATTCATATGTCCTTTTTTGTTGTTGTGAGCTGCAATTGGTCTGGAAAGAATAACTGAATATGGTTTTGGTGCTGTCAATGTCCATTTACTGCAGGCAGTTCAGTTCTCTGTTTCCTAATTGTTAGCCCCTGTTTTGATTCTAGTTATTTCTTGTCTTCCTCCATCACTATGGGGAAATCAAGCAAGAAATCCAAAGAGCAGGTATTCTTTTTATCATTGTTATCTTTATTTAGTTTTGCCTCTGTGCTCCATCTCTCAGTGTTATCTGTTTGTATTATTACTAAACAGGTTGCAGCGACTACAATGCAAGTGTCACCAGTTAAGCCTGCGAAAAAAGGTTAGATTTTGTGTTTCTTTGAATTTTTTGGTTCACACTCCCCTCCCTCCCTCCCTCCAACACACACACACACACAAACAACCTCTTTCCTTCTTACAATCCCTTTTTTCTATTGGTTATTTGTGACATGGGTGTTTGATTGATTGATTTTCAGGTAAAAGGGATGCAGAGGAGGCCATGGACAACCAGGTCAGTGCTAAGAAGCAGAAGAGAGAATTAGAGGCAACAATACTTAAGCAGGATAACTACAAAAACTCGAAAACTTCTGTGAAAGCAACATTGAAGAAGAAACCAGAAGTTAGCAGTTCAGAGGATACAACTTCATCTGACTCTGAAGAAGAGGTTTGCTCGATTGGAATAATTGTCTTTTTACATTCTAAATTAGTTTTATCTTTGTTTTAAAAAAAAAAAAAACTGTTTCACTTTTTTTAAAATTTCACTCTCAAGACTATTACTGCTCTTCCACAGTTCCACCTTGCAAGGTTCAATTGGAATTGAAGCTATCCATAGGAAAGCACGCTTTATTATACTATCTTGGAGGATGTTTGTTACTATTTAAGAGTATTGATTGTTTACCCTCGAGAATGCTACTTCGGCATATGCACTTCAGTTTGTTATAAGCTAGCAAGATGTTTATTCAAATTTGTTACATTTTTTCTGCTTATGATTCCTTCATGATTATACTTGGTACATCATTTGGAATGCCGTTTCCACTTTGCAGGCAAAGACTGTACCCAAGAAGGTTTTGAAGCTCCCCAAGCCACCATTGGAAGAATCCAGCAGTGAGGAATCGTCTTCAGATGAGGTGAGCAGATAATTGTTGGTGTTAAACTGTTTATTGTCGGATAAAATTCTGTTACATTTATAAATATATTCACAAGAAATTAACTGTCCATTTCATGTTATGCATCAAATGTTGGGCTATCAAAGGATGACAGCTGTTCATATCATGTTCTGTATCTGCTATAAATCGTTTAGAATTTTCAAATAAACATTTTTAAATGAAGAAAAATAAGAGGTTGTGTTGAATTCTCCATTGAATGAGTATTGGATCACTTCCCTATATATAGTGTGGTGTCCCTAGTTGCTTTGAATAGGCAAGTAAATAATGTTTCTTTCATTTACAGGAGCCCACTCCCAAGAAAGTTCCCCTCATCAAGAATGGTTCTGTTGGTGCTCTGGCTAAGAAATCAAAGACAGTGAGCAGCTCTGAAAGCGAATCAGATGAGGAAGAAGTATGTTTGAATTCTTGGGCTTTTGTTAAAATTCTTCTGTCCTGCTTGTGTCATTACAAGGGGGTCATTGTAGGTGGGGGTTAGTGTGCTATTTCTGCTCTTCATGTTCTGCAAGCTCTTCTCCTGCTTTGATGCCAAAGGAATCAATTGATTAGTGATAAATTCATCATTTAAAGTTATGATGTGCTTACTGCATTTTAATTTTTAAAAGAAAAATGTTGCTTAGTATGATGGTAAGGCTTTCTGCCTGTCTTTTGCGGCTTGGGTTTGAGTTATGGGAAGTTTCTTTAGAAAATAGAGGTACTTGTGGTCCCAACTCCCTAGACACTGCAGATATGGGAGGATTTGACATTTTGTATTCCTCTGTTATTGCATTTTACAACATGATTAATCGTGAGTGTATTTGTGTAGATCCAGGTGACGGCAAATAAGGCTAGCGTCCCATCAAAGAAGTTTCCAGCAGTTGCTGCTAAGAATAGCACTCCTGCAGTTCTCAAGAAGAAAGAGGAATCAAGTGACACTTCTGATACTGACACCAGTTCAGATGAGGATGATGTGAGTGCTATATTTGTTGGCTCTTTTCTGCTTAGACATGTAAAATCTTTTTCTTTTTGTGTTTTTCATGGGTGATCAAAGAAAACAGTTCAAGGTCTTTGTGGGGCTCAAACCCTTTATCGTTAATTCATCAGCAGAAAGAAATTGCCTAAAAAAGGCCCTTGCAGTGAAAGATGTTCTTCTGTTGTCTTTAACATGAAGCCTAAATGAGATGCTAGCTTTTTGGAGGGTCAATCTGATGATGCCATAACTTTCTATTTTCGAATTTTTTTGGTCAGTTTCTGTTTGATACTTCATCCAATAATGTGGTATATACCTACATTTAGATTTATGATTTTATTTAGCATTACCCAACAGGAGTGTCCATCTACATTATCTTGTCTCGATTCTCGTTTGACTCGAATTCTTGGGACTCGTCATGACAGCTATTCATATAGACCCTGTAGTGATAGACAGTCATCTGATGAGCTGTCAGGTGAACAATACCTTTAAAGACGTCTGCTGGTGATGCATGTAATGGCTTGGCATCTATGTTCTATAATCCTAGGGTGCGTTTGGCAATCCATAAAAAACGTCAACTGAAAACTTTTCAATCTAAAACTTTTCACACTCTATAACTATCATATTTTTTAATTATTTTTTCACATTTTCCTATACAACTACCCTACTTTTCAATCATTTCTACACAACTATCCACACAACTAACCTATCTATTTTAACTTTATCCTCTTTACTACTCATCATTACCCCTATCATATCACATCACTTGACAACTTTTACTCTCTAAAAGTTTTCATCAAAAGTTTTATTCATTACCAAACACACCCCTAGTTTTGATAAGAAACACGGCTGTTGTCCTTTAGTCTTGCTGTGGAAACTGGTGGGTGATTTCTTTTTGAGGTAAAACTGTTGTTCTTTAGAACATGCCAGCCTTTTCCCTTTTTGGTAATGTTGGCTATTGATATGGAGAATAATTTTTTCATGACTTGCCTTTGATACAATGCTTGTTCATTGGCAAGGAGAATAATGTCAGTTTACTTGGCATTTCATCTGTTTCTTGAAGATTGGAAAGGAGATCCTTCTCTCAATTTATTTCTCCTCGATTATATACGAATCCTTTCTTCTATTCCAGTAATAAAAGTTGGAAGTTAAATACAAAGCCTGATAAATTACCTTTCTTTGCCTCGCCTTTTCAGTGCATCTTTCATTGGAGTATGTGATTCTTGTCCTCCAAGATCCAGTCAACTGACTCTTAACTAAATGTGAATGCAAACAGAAAATTGTAGCTAAAGGTCCTGCCAAATTATCTAAACTGGAGCCACCAAAGAGTACTGTTGGCCCAACAATAAAGAAGAAAGAAGAATCAAGTGACAGTTCTGAAAGTGAATCAGAAGATGAGGTCGGTGAAATGATTTTGGACCTATAAATGTACAGAAATGTGCAGATTACTAAGAAAAGCTGGAATGCTGCACATGTTTTTGTCTTGCTATATACTTTGCTACCTTCCCATTTTTTATTGCCTACAGCTGGATGTCGTTAAGTTAGATTGTATTCTTTCTCCCCTCTTCTCTTTGATATAGGAAGCTGCAAAAGCTCCTCTCCCTTCAAAAGGGAATTCAATGAAGAAAAAGGAAGAATCAAGTGAGAGTTCAGAAAGTGATTCTGATGAAGACAATGTTAGTTCTCTCTAATTCATATGTTCGACTTTTCGTTGCAGAATTGATACCACTTACTGAACATGATTATTGATTTATTATTCCTCTAAACAAGTGTAAATGTAATGCAGGCTCCCCCCACCAAGCTTAATGTTTCAGCCAAAAAGCAACCTGTTATTGCTGCTTTGAAGGACTCAGTGAAGGTATCCTTTTTGTTTTCATTAGCTTGACTGGAGCTGTCATCCTGGTCTCTCTGGCAATGGGTGGGATCCAGGAAGCTAGATTAATTACAAATTCTTGTGGGACCATCATTTTTAATGGCAGTTCATGCTGTTCCTTGTAGTTAGGCATCTTGGTGCATGTGGTTTGTGACTTACAGAGTAACCAAGTCTAATTAAATTTGACTGCCTAAAGTATTGTTTAGGATTACTACTCATATATGCTGCAAGAGATTCTTTAGTTTTGCTTTTATGTTACTATGGAATCAGTGGCCAATGATGTTGACAAGTTGTTAATATGTTTGGAAACATTTCATATTGTAGAAACGGGTTATCACAGAGAAAGAAGATAGTGAGGATGAAGAAAGCTCTGAGGAAAGTGAGGAAGGACCACAAAGAAAAAAGCTGAAAGTTCCGGTAGATCTCACAAAAGCATTATTGCCATTTTTCTCTTCATTTTTACATGCTCCTGATATTTTCTTTCTTATCATAGGCCATGGCTGCTACAAATACCAGCAAACTTGATGTTAAAGCTCCTAGAAAGGACAGCAGTAGTGATGAAGATGATAGCTCCGAAGAAAGCTCTGATGATGAGCCAGTAAAAGCACAACAGAAAAAGGTGATTGCTACAACTACTGCAAGCAGCATTATCTTTTTTAGAGTTGTGAAAGTTATTTGTTAAATCTTTTCTGATCCCTTTATTTTATTGTTACTTACACAGTCAGCTACAAAAAGTGAAGTAAAATCTAATGCTAAGGCTGTTAAAAAGGAGGGCAGCAGTGATGAAGATGACAGTGACAGCTCTGATGATGAGCCTGCAAAGCCACAGCAGAAAAAGGTAGATGCATTCATTCAAGGAAATTAGAGTTTTATATGCCTTAGTCTTATTTTTGCTTTACCAGGCCATTCCTATTTGAGCCATAGAGGCTGATATGGGTGCATATGGTGTCATAGTGAATATCTACTTCAATTTGAATGTGGTCACAGGATCTAGATTTTGTTAGCCCTTACAAAGGACTGAATGTGGATGAGACTCTGGACTTTCCTGTCTGGAGGAGTGCTACTATTAGCTTTTGTTTGGTATTATTTTCTTGCTTTTCATATTCTCCACTGATGTCGATTCTTTATGTAGGCCATCCCAAGTACAAATGCCGTAAAGCCCTCTCCTAAACTCTTTCAGGAAGTCAGTAGTGATGAGGATGACAGCTCTGATGATGAGCCCAAGATACAGCACAAAATCGTGAGCACCTCCAGAAATGATATTTGTTAGCTTTTGCATTATTTTGTGCTTTTCTCAAGTCCCAACCATTTTGGACATCCTTGTGTAGGGCACTCCTGCCACTGCTCCAAAGCCTGCTCCCAAAACTGCAAAAAAGGATAGTAGCAGTGATGAGGAGGATGATAATTCTGATGAAAGCGCTGATGATGAGCCAAAAACGAAACCAATGGTACAACAGAAAATGGTGAGAAGCTTTGGAATTATCCTTGAAAATAACACAAAAAAAAATAGTTTGGTTGTTTATATGTCATCTTGTAACATCTCATTCAGCCTTTAGTTTTGGACCTTCAGAAATATGTTAGAAAATCAACACACAATTTTAGATCTTTTTTTTTTTTTTTAAAATAAATTTATATGTCATCATTTAATAATCATCTAGTGTGTAGTTTTCAGACTTTTGGTTCCCTTCCATGTGACATGGTTTCTGTTTAATGCCAACTCAGGTTGGAGCTAGTAGTTCTGATGAGTCTTCTGATGAAGAGGAAAGTGAAGAAGAGACCATCAGGACACCGGTGAAAAAGGTAACAAAGTGAGCCAAAGCAAGCAAAACCCGTCCACACAAACTGTGATATTATGTCATGGTGTTGTTGAAGTGCTTGTAAAAACATGGAGATTCAAATCGTGACCCAACTTTTTCCTTAGTGTGTAATACGTGTATGCTGTTTTAAAATCGACCTTGGTGAAATTGACATCTCTGTTTGAAAAGTATTGAATATAGGCTAAATAAAAGTCATGCACCTAGTTGGTATTGGCAGATGCTATCCCAGTTTAAATTGTCTTGATGATAGGCAATATGTTACTGTGGTTGGTTCGCTAATGAATTTAATGGTACTTTTGATAGGATGAGCAAATGCTTGTGTGATTGTGTTGAGTTGGCAACATGCTAGTCTAGTTTGTCATGTTGATGGACATGCAGATTGCTATTCAAGTATTAAACTTCCATCGCCATGTTAATTTGTTGAAATCATGCGAATCATGCCTTCTTTTAGTGCTGTTGGTCCTTGTGCATGTAGTTCTAATATCTGTGCAAAAATTGAGTTTTTTTCTCCTGGCGTCTCTATTATTTTTTTAAAACCATAAATATTGTGAAAAGCAAGTGGCAATTTGCTTCTTTCTTTCGTCTTCTCTTTCATTGTCAGAGTCCTTGTTCTTGGCTACTTGACTTTCTCTGACAAAAGCATGTAATTTCGATCATAAATTCTCAGCTATTTATGTGTAGTGGTGGAATCTTAACTATTTTTTCCATAGTAGTTAATGCGACTTTTGGAGAACAGTTTCCAAGATCAGGAGGAAAGCGGCTAAAGTGTTAAGTGTTGTGATTTGGATGTTTTGAACATGGTTATTTTGTTTCAATTTAATGGGATGGATCAAAATGAGAGCCAGCAACTGAAAAATCATGCTAATTTCATGGAATTTTTGTTGTTGTTCATTTTAGGTGGCAAGTGAAAATTTCTAAAACCCTTTTGAGTTTTATAGTTTCCACCATAAAGAGAAGAAATATAGAAGGTTTAAGCCAGTTTGGTTTAATTGGAAGTGTTATAAAGATAAGATGGGTGATACCAGCTTAGCATTGGAGATAAAATATTGTGATGGGAAAAAAGATATAGTTGAGGTTTTTTATCTGGAGGAAAAAATAGGTAATTAAAAAAGGGGATGTACTGAGGTGGATGGAGGGATTTTAATTTGCTAGATTGAGGTAAGTGTAAGAGTGCTTTATCGAGTTAAATAAAAGTTGAAAGGGTGTGCTTGTTCCTTCCTATCCAGATGTGTCCCAATTGCACGGCAAATACCTCAAGTAAGGTTCCCAGTATCAATAGGGAAAAAAAGTTTTTTTCTTTTCACATGAAAAATCTTAAATATGATAAAGAAAGTGGATTTCTGCCCCAATCCCAACTATCATTGACTTTAATTCCACGTTTCTACATCTGGCGTACAGAATATGCCAGGTTTCTTTGCCCCATGACCTCTGTGACAATGTAAAAACCTTGTGAGGGCCTGATTTTTTCCGCTATGGTTGTCTTTGTGGGTTGTTCATCAAAAAGTGTCCTGCATGATGGGTATGTGTTATTTGGGAAAATTTCAAGTTCACAACTTATTAATCGATGACTGTCTGCTAGCAAGAATATGTGCGTACTGGCTAATACTGGCCTTTCTATTGTCTTTGAATAGAGCAGAAAATGATCCGTCAAGAAGTGCCATACTGGCTATTGCCATTCTTTCTGCTGTCTTCGAACAGAACAAAAAAAAAAAGAAAAGAAAGAATTATCCTTCAAGAAGCACCATCAGTAATGATTCTTCTTTGGGGTGCAATAACTGACGCCATTTTGAGTAGGGGTCCCAAAAAATTACCCATAAGGTGTGTTAGGAAAGAGAGGGAAAAAATAAAAAAAGGTTCTCACAACTCCTCCACGTTCTGCACCCTTTTCTTTATAATGTGACATTTTAATTACCTAACTACTTTCACATTTTCTGTACAATCGCACTGTCTACTTTAACTGAATTTTCTTTATTCCCAAATATCACCCCCATCTTAATCCCAAAGTAATAATAAAAAATTATCAATCCCACCACTCTCTCACTTTCCCTCCACTTTTTGCCTAACTGTTTCCTTCTACTTCTTCTCACTTTTTTCTTCCCAAACACACCTATTATGTAAGATAGGGTGCAACAAATACCGATGTTTGGAATTAGGGCAGGTTAGGTTCCATACAACGGGTATTGAGAATCGACCTGAGCGGGTATTCCATGGTATAGAAGTATGGATTTTCATGTATGTTATCATCCATATGAACCATACGTATATCCATATGGCTTATATTTATTTCTACTTTTTATTTTAAAAAAATTCTATCCAAAGGGATTTCCCTTTTTTCTACTTATATTCTCTTTCGAACACCTTTTTTTTTTTTAAAAAAAAAAAAACTTTTATGGAGTGACAACTCAATTATTTCAAGATTAAATGTCTTGTATTGAAGGATCCAACTTGGAATCGAAACTGAATTTACTCAACCTTTACATGAGTAGGCTAGGGTCGACTACAAACTGATCTGACTTATGATTCCAATAGGATAGGATTTTTACAAATAGGGTATGGGTAAGCTAAACCAACGGTCCAACCAAATCTACTTGAGTTGCCCCCTAAATTGCTTCTTTCTTAACTTGTTACCCGAAATTGCTTTGGTTTTTCCTGTATGTGTTTGTATGATTTACAATGATCCATCAAGATCTGAATCGCTTTTGAATGATTGCAGGGCGCTGATGTTAAAATGGTAGATGCTTCAACAAAGACAGTAGATAATAAGCAGAGTTCTGCAAAATCTGAAAAGGGGGTAGGGGTTTGGATACCTCTCTTTCACAGACACACTTATTAGCCACTGGCAAAAATGTTACAGAAATTAACATCTCTGATTCTCTATGATATTTTCTTATCTACCTGCCTAAATGTTACTGAAGTTAACATTGTTCCTAAATGTCCAGGGTAAATCCCCTGCAACTCCTGAAGCATCTGGTTCCAGAACGCTGTTTGCTGGCAACCTATCTTTTAACATCGAGGAAGCTGATATGTATGTTTCATTTAGTTAAGCACCAAGGCACTACTTACCAGATGACATCTTCATGTTTTTAATTTTTTTTTTTTTTTTTTGGCTTTTTCCCCCCCTCGATTGTTTGGTTGTTGTTTTTATCTTTAGGAGGGAGTTTTTTAAAGATGTTGGAGAAATAGTGGACATCAGATTTGCGACAAACGAAGAAGGGGCTTTCAGGGGGTTTGGTCATGTTGAGTTCTCCACTGCGGAAGCAGCGCAAAAGGTGAAGCAGTTCCCAACACCATTCTTTTCTCTGCATAGTAGTACTGGGGGGCAGGATTCAGGTGTGGGCTGTGTTTGTTGCAGAATGAAGCCTTCCAGTTAAAGCAGCCTCAAAGGCTGTTGTGTATCTGATTAATTGATAAGCACGTCTGAATAATTGAGTTTATGCTGTAAGTTTTGCCCTGCATTGTCTCTGTGACACATGCTGTGAGATCTGCAAACTAGAATCCTAGAATCTCCAGTTCCATATGATGACCTTGAGGTCGATTTTCTTTTTCTCTTCAAATCTCAGTTGCACATTGTCTTCATTCCAAGCTCATAGGAAGACTGGTATTCTTTTCTCAGTAGAGCGAAGTCTTTTTTGCAAATAGCAACCTACAAAATTACTTTATGATGTGACTACGCAAAACAATTTCCATTTGAAGCAAAACAACAGAAACAAACACACCGCTCTTGCCCTCCCCAATGATTATCTTCCACTGTCATCTAATATATTACATTTTGATGGTTATCTTTCACTGTGATCTAAATATTTTACAACTAGATCTTTTATTCAGTCCATAACGGGTAGTCCCCTATTACAACCATAATGGTCCATATTTCTTACCCCTTTCTGTAGTTGTCGATGCCTATTGATTTTTTAACCATACTTCTTTCTTTTGATATGAAGATCATTTGAAATATATTTAGGTTTATCGCACATCTCTTTCTGATAGATACAAGAAGGCAAAGAATGACAATCTATGTGAAGGATGGTGCTTTAATTATGGTGTTAAACTTTAGGATAACTGCTACAGTATCATTATGTAATCTTTTCCGCAATACCAATTTATACCATTAGTCTAGGGTACTTTTTAATAGTATTTATTATCTTATGTAATCTTTTCTGCAGTACCAATTTATACCATTAGTCGAGGGCACTTTTCAACAGTATTCATCATCTCCTTTCTTCTTCACCTTTTTCATTGGGTTGCTATTCCCTGTCATTGCTGTGCTTTATTATATATCCTTGTTTGTCTATAATGCAGGCTATTGAACTGAATGGCGAAGATCTATTAGGTCGCGCAGTGAAGCTCGATTTTGCACGCGAGAGGGGTGCATATACTCCCTCTGGGTACTGATCTTGTTCCAGCACTTCACCACCTCTCTCTCTCATCAAACTTTCTTTAGCCTTGAAATATTTGTTTGTTTAAATTGAGCTGCAGAAGGGAAACCTCTTACCAGAAGGGCGGGAAGGATACCCAGCGGCAAACCATCTTTGTGAGGGGTTTTGACAAATCCCTTGATGAAGATGAGGTGAACATGTTCTTTCCTTGTTTTCTTGTATAGGCAGTGGCATTCCACAGGCACATGAATTCCTAAGCTTGGCTACTCATGCATTATCCTTGGTTTGACCTGCAAATAAGCAACTCTCATGAAGAACTAATTCACATATTGTTTATTGCTTATTGATTAGCTATGTATTTTGCAGATTAAAATCAATCTGAAAGAACATTTTGAGTCCTGTGGAGAGATTTCACGAATTTCCATTCCAAAGGACTATGATACTGGTGCTGCCAAGGGGTCTGTTGTTTTACTTTATTCCAGAACTGTAAATAAAAAGTTTGGAAGGGGGTGTTTCTCTTAACTTGTCACCTCTGTTTTTCAGGATAGCTTACTTGAATTTCAGTGATGGTGATGCATTCTCCAAAGCCTTGGAACTTAATGGTTCTGAAATTGGGGACTATACCTTGGTTGTGGAGGAGGCAAGACCAAGAGGTGACAATCGTGATGCTAGTGATAGAAGTGGTGGCCGAAGTGGTGGCAGAGGTGGTGGTCGAGGCGGTGGCCGAGGTGGTGGCAGAGATGGAGGTGGCCGGTTTGGCGGTAGAAGGGGTGGCCGCGGTGGCAGTGGTGGACGTTTTGGTGGGAGTGGTAGGGGACGTGGGACGCCTAATAAGCCAAATATGGGCACAGCTGGTACAGGTAAGCCTTTCCTTCTCATCTGTTATCTTCCTGTAGTGGGTTGTGGCTCTAAGATCGTCTGTCAGATCCAAATTCCAGTGTGACGTGTGCATTCTGCCCATGCAACGGACCTTATCTTTAAATTTTAGAAATTTGTTAGTAGTTAATTTGTGTTTTTCATTTTGGTTCCTTCTCCTTTTGTTTTGTTCCTGTGATCATGGATAGCTATATCATTTCCTCAAGACATTGTAAGGCTTTGATGATTATTATGTCCATATTGATACATGATGCATTTGGGGAAAATATTGTTTTGAACACTTGCAACGCATCTTTTACTAGCCATAGGAATTTATCATTCCCTTGAACTCGCCTGCTTTGTCTTGTATGCTGTCCAGATTTTTTCTCTGTGTGAGCTTGCTGAAATATCCGAAGGAGACTTCAATTGTTGTTGATATGGCGCCATGTCATTGATTATTGAGGATGTCAATTGTCAGACAGTAGATGAGCAATATTTTATCGTTTTCATGGTCCAGCACCTAGATATTTATTCAGTTGGAAGTATGAAGCTCTCTGTTCTCTGTAGAAATGCTCATATTATTCTCACTAAACAAAATGCTGCTGCTACAGGGAAGAAGACAACCTTTGGTGATGATGAGTGAAAAAGATCATTTGGTGAGGGAAATTAGTGTGGAAGGAATTGGATATATTTTTTGGTTCAGAAGAAGAGAAACATAGAGGCTTTCCTCAAGAAATTCGCTTGTTATTTTTGTATGTGATTGTCACGGATGAACTTATCTGCAAGAGCTTGGTCTACGGCAAAAGTTTTTGTTCTCTTACGTGTATCTATGTGATTTTTCTCATGAGTTCTGAATTGTTAGAAATCTGGGATCAGACAGTTGTCTGGTGCAAAATAATTTTCTCGTTAATTTGGTTTTAAAATCCAAAAACCAGGGTGGTTTATGGTCTGCTTACGATGTTTAATGGTCACGGCTACCCAGGGCTGTTTCGTGGCGGGGGAGTGCTGTTTTTCCCACCGGCCGAGTAACTTTTAAGACTAGCCCTGTTCCGCAGTGCGGAGGGAGGGCGCTTTCGCTTCCAACAATTTTTTTTTTTTTTTTTTTGATTTGTTTATTTTTAAAATTCAAAATAAAATGTTAAAAAATAATCAAAAAAGTTAAAAACTATACATATGGGACATTTATGCTTTGGCCCATATGAATTAAAAAAATTAAAAAATTAAAAAATTAAAAGAACTCTTACTATTTGTACTATTAGAGCAGGGAACTATTTATTGTTATTTTCCTTTTTACTACTTATATGTGGGCTCAAGTATGAATATTCTGTATTTACAAAATTTTTTTATTTTGGGCTTGTTCTAGTCATGTCTTGTTGAAACTTAAAAAGTGAAAAAATAAGCCTTTTTCGTGTGCGGGCATTTGGTGAAGCTACGTTTTTTCGGTGGGTGCGGTGGGGACCTACAGCCGTTCTCAACTGTAATGTAGTTCATGAGATGTCAACGAAATTTCAGCCCAACGTCAGAAAATAAAAATACCAGTGGATGAATTCCAACTGACATTGGAATTGAAAATTTCAGTTTTCGAGTCTGGTCGTTTATAATTGCAAAAAACTTGGATCAAGTCGAACCTCGATCGTTGCTGTTTGCTAGTCGACTGTTGGTTGAAAAAATGCATTACGGTTGTCTCAACGTTGTTCCACAAGCCCATTTTTCCGTATATTTGTGTTCAACATGAAGATTTTAACATCTATCCTTTTTCAGTATATTTGTCTCCACAGTTGATTAACGCATTAAATTCGTCAAATGTATAAATATAGGGTGTGTTTGAGAATGAATAAAACTTTTGGTGAAAAGTTTTGAAGAATAAAAGTTGTCAAATGATGTGATATGATAGGGGTAATGATGAGGAGTAAAGAGGATAAAGTTAAAATAGATAGGTTAGTTGTATAGGTAATTGTGTACAAATGATTGAAAAGTAGGGTGGTTTGTATAGGAAGATGTAAAAAAAAAATTAAAAAATAGAAGAGTTGTAAGAAATGAAAAGTTTTAGATTGAAAAGTTTTAGGTGAAAACTTTTCGTTATTGCCAAACACCCCCATAAAAGACGTAGTTAAGTTCGAATTACTAACTACAACCCATCCTTAATTTATCCTGAACTTTGAACTCATTAAGTTTAAGAAATTCAGCTTGGGTTTTGTTCCAAGATATTCAAGAGACTTGCATGGGATGTGAACGATATAAAATTTTTCACTGGAGTTAATTTTTTCAATTTTCAGTATATCTTCTCATTTCATAGTACAATTTTTTATGTTTTTCACTATAGTTTGGGTTTGGTAAACAAAAAAAATACAAAGCTTTTTTATGCACTTTTTTCATATTATTATCTTATTTTTCAATCAATTTTACACATCTTCTTATACCATTACATTGCTTTTCAATCATTTATGCACATTTTTATGTAGACCCATTACTCTTAAATCATTTCTCCTATTTTATTACGTTACTCTCTTATATTTCCAGAACTTATTTTAGGCAACAACTTTTTTATATTTTTTTCTAAATTACCAAACACACTGTACTTTTCAAGTCCCCCACATAGAAAATTATATTCTCATCTCATTTCTCTGTACAATCCAAGCCACTAATGATTTTGGAACAGCCCCTGGTGGGTGTCCTTGACGTTGATTAGGTAAAGTATTACCCGACGCCACTTGCACTCAATAATTGCAATTCTTTTACATCCGAAATCAGCATGAGATCAACGTGGGTTGTTTGGCATCACTTAGTTAACGAATTAATTTTTGAAAAAAACCTATAAATTTGAGATTTTTATCTACCACAGAACTAGAAAGAAAAGTCTAAAATCGGAATCAACACCTTTCTAAAAATCAGAGAAAAATCCCAGAAAGTCGAAAGTAGTTTCACTGCCCTAAGATAGGATAAGAGTACGAGCTAGTACAGGTTCCTGTGTGCCAGAGCTTGAATGCTAATCCTTACAAAGTGTCTCTCACGTTTTCTCACTTTCCCAAGCAAGCTGACAGCGGACCCTATTCAGTAGGGGTGCAACTCGGGTCGGGTTATACCGGGTTGGAGTGAACCCAAACCCTAAGCCAACCGGGTTGGAGTAAACCCAAATCCAAACCCTAAGAATGTAACTCGGGTTCGGACCGGGTTCGGGTCGGGTTAGCATTGGTTTTGGTTTGGTTTCGGGTTAGAATTCGGGTTATCAATAAACTATTTTTTTCCAAATTCAGTTGTAATTTAAAAGAAAATTATTGAAATATACATACATGTGTTTATGAAGTCAAGCCTCACGATGAAAATAAATGACAAATTAGTTAGTTTTATGACTAGTTGGTCATTTCTATTTAATAGCTAATGGAAATGACTTAAGTATACCAAATAGAAAATGAACATATCATACCAACTTTGTAGTTGAAACTAAACATTATCGTACAAATTGCTAAAATTGAATTCAAACTGAATATTTATCATACAAATTGCTAAAGTAAAAATTGACCACTTGTCATACCAATAAACTTAAAATATGAATCAAATTTATATTACAATCTGAAATTCAAACTAACAGATTTCTCATGCTAATAGAAAGCATAATATGAAATAGATTTATCATGCCGACTCAAATTCAAACATAATCTACATAACAGTTATTCAAAGTAACTAAATTTAAATACATTAAGCATAATGGTTCAACATTCCAATCTAATTTAAGTGCAATCCAAATTTAAAATGACAATATAAACAAATCTCAAGTTTAAATAAGTTTACATCTACTTTTAAACAATTTCAAATTTCAAATGAGTTCATGTCTCTAAAGTTTTCAAAAAAACTAAAAAACTATTCGAAGACTTCCAAATAATTTCTCTCTTGATTTTCATCTGCATTTCTAATGTTAAGTTCTTCCTTCTCGATTTACATATTTGAAAATAATATGCATCGACCTAGACAAAAAAATGCATGCAACTGTTAACAATAAGAAGATAATAATCATAAAAAATCATCATAGAAATTAAGTTACCTCAAACATGCTTTGGTAATGAAGAAAGAGGTGATTTGTCTAAATTAGAGTTAGTAATGCCTAAAACATGTATATATATATTAATATTACAAAAAAGCCTATATAATTGATGAAAAAATTATATAAACTACACCGGGTTCGGACCGGGTCGGGTTTTGGTACCGGGTTGGTGCGAACCCGGTTTTGGTTTCGGGTTTCTACGGGTCGGGTTGAAACCGGGTCTATTTTGAAAAAAATCGTAAAAATAAAACCCATTTTTGGTTTTGATACCGGGTCGGGTCGGGCGGGTTCGGACCGACCCGGTACCAAGTTGCACCCCTACTATTCAGTAACTCTCTAGTCTCTCCTCGCTTACTGACAACCCCATATGTACCTTTCTTTCTTTCTTTTCTAAATACCACATGTACCTTTCTTAATTACTTAGAATTCTATACCTGCACATGCCCGATGCTCATGTTGTCCGGTAATTCATGACAAGCATGTATAATTTATGTATGATTTCTATATATGAGAAATTCATTTGAGTGGGCTACAGTTATTAATTAAAGCCAAGCATATATATAACATCAAGGCGTACTTCAATAAAACTGGCCAGGTTTGATCTCTCTAGTACACTATTTGAATTTGCCATGACTCCAGGATTTTTCGTGACAAATGCTGGTCGCATGGAATAAGTAATACAATATATAGAAATTGCACGCCAGAACAGTATGTATACAATAGCCAAAAAGCTAATCTTGTATTATAATTAGGAACTTGTTTACTAGAGTGTAATATAGATCTAACTATCTGCTAGCTAAAGGCTCAAGCTAACAAAGAGCACGTGTTAGCCAGCTGGTGATCAAAAGATAATACTTTCGATCATCTTATCACAAGGACACAGCAAACTAAGAACCATCTACAGACAAAATTTTAAAATTACATTTGGTGGAAATCTACAACTAAAATTAATTTCCACTTCTTCCATCAGTACAAGTAGCAGGTAGCCAGCTAACCCTGAATTAATAAGAAGACAGAAAAAGAAAAACAGCTGCTCTTGGTCCCCCATCTCTCGAGGAAAGTTAGGCAGACAGGCTCCTTCCTCTTTGGAAGTCAGAGGGCTCTCGGGCAACAACATGAGAAGACTATGGCCAGCTGAAACCCGAAAGTGGGAGCAGTTTCCAAACATGAATATGCTTACTGAGGGGAATTCCAACGCTGGTTACAGTAGAGTGTTTTCTTGACTTCCCTCAAGACACATGAAGGAGAAGCCGCTGGGGAAGAAGAGGAGATATCCATGGACATCTTAGATGAGGAATGGTTAGCCTCGGAGCCATATTCTCGCTCTTCTTCGATGATTGTATCCAGGATTTTGGATACCCTCCGCCGCATAACGCAGACAAATTGCGGGGGAGCAGCTTCAGTGACAAATCTTGAAACCCAAGAACCAGCCATCTGATTTAGAGGGAGGTTTAAAGAAGAAAAGGAAACGAGGTTGGCTAAGGAAGAGCAGGAGAGAATGGTATGCTTTCTTGCTAGGACTTGACAAGAGGCACTCTCTGGTATCTCTATATATATACAAGAATGGCAGCAGATATCTAGCGCGGAAGTGGGTGGAAGGATTACCAAAAATGAAAGAAGAGGAGCAGAGCAGCTTGTCCAAAAATTATCAGCCACGCATGTGTTCAACCATTGATGAGTCCCAAGTCACAATCAACGGGTGAAGAAAGCCTGCAAGAATTCCCGCACAAAAAGGGCACATGTGATCACCTTCCACGTGGTTTTACAAAATTGATACGTCCCAAAAAATTCAAACCGGCCTGTCATCCGTACACGTGGCCTTGAAAACAAGGCAAATTTTTTTTTTTTTTTTGATAGAGAAAACAAGGCAAAGCTCGGGTCATTTAATGAAATCCAATTCCCCGGTTTGATTTGAAATAACTTGTTATAATTTCATGAATACAAATATTAAAATCATTTACTACAACAGATTCAGCCTCTAATTAGTGACAAAATTAGCAACCAAGTGGTTACACAATGGCTGTTATTAGGGATATTTGGGCTATGTATATGCCCAACAACAACCAAAATTTGTTGCTAGCTTAACAGCTATCAATAATGCCACCAAGTTTTGTTGTGAAAAACTCAGCTTTATTCCAGTAATTTTCGTTCTGTTTGCAACTTTAAAATTTAGATGGTCCTAATATTACACGTACGCAGTCAGTCAAAGGAATCAAAGCTGTGTATATTTTAATTTCCTTGGAACCTATACAAGTGGTTACGTATGAGAATTCGAATGAGATGAGGACCTGCATGGGCAGCAGGAACCAGCTAGTGGGCAAAGATTGGATCATTTGAATTCCAATGACAGACTACTGCTGTCATGTATGTTGGATTAGGACTTGCAACGATATGCTTCATATGCCTAGCCGCCCTTCCACTTTTCGCATTAATTTTGCTTTGGCTTCATTTTGGAATCAAAATGCCATGTGTCCATCTTGATGTGGCTAATTGCAGCGAATGGGTCATGTTGCATATCTTTAAGGGATTGCCCTTGGCCGGTTTGACGGTGTACATTTTCGTGGCTGCCTTTGCTGCATTTCATCCTTCATGTATAGCTGAAAATGATTAAAATGCTCCTGATTTTTTTTTTTTTAAATTAAAAAATATATGGTAAAACTTCACATACGAATTATATACACTTATTTAAACAGTTACATAGAAAATTGAAAAAAAAAAAAAAAAAAAAATTTCCGGGCCGGCTGGATCAAGATCATTATCCATTTATATTAATAGCACTTTGGGGGTGGGAGATATGAATTCAGTTGATTTTAAGCAACCAAGAATTCACTTATATAATTAAAACCAAGTTAACATGAGAAGCTGACACTAGCCGTTCGAGTTCCAGTATTCCATTCTCGTTTTTTATCGCAAATGTCAGGAATCGAAAAGGATGTCGTTTGAGCGGGCAGTACAATTAATAGGCCAGCCGAACGAACGGTAAGGCAAAGTCAATAGATTCCATAATAAGGCATCACGTGCGCGTCCTTGTACCCAAAAGGACAGAGCAGAAACAGCCCACAAGCAGAAGAAAAGCCACCCTTCTGCTTCTGATGCCATTTCAATTAGATGCATGGTTTTTGTTAGCTCAGTCTAAGTAATACTTAGTCTTAGCCAATAAATTTATTTTTTTTATTTTTTATAGATTTATTAATCTTAATATATTTAATGTATAGATTAAAAGTTTTATTATTTTTGAATATAAGTATATATTTTTTTGGATTTTTAATTGTATTTAGAAAATATATATGCATATTCAAAAATAGTAAAACTTATCAAATGCACCTTGATTAACAAATTTATAAAAAAAATTTAAGTAGGTTGTTTGGATCAAGTATGTCATTACTTAGCCAAACAAACAAGGTTATGTTTCATTAAATTAAGACCTGATTTTATAGGTTGTAAAAGAAGGGATAAACTATTTTTACCTCCTTTTTGCAATAAGATGTTGAAATTTCAATCATTCAGCTAGGATTTTTTTATTGAATGGAAAATATTCTTGCTTACAGTGTATTTGGCATTCAAAACAACTTGTTCATCTAAAACTTTCAACTCTTTACAATTAATTTCTTTTTAATCATTTTTTTACATCTTTTTATATAAATATTTTACTTTTTAATTATTTCTTTACAAATATTCATATAACTATTATATTTATTTTAACTTTATTCTATTTATTTCTCACAATTATCTTTATCATATTACTTCAATGTTGACATTTCAGGATCTTTTATACCAAAATAATTTTCATTTGAAAATTTTATCATCATCAAACATAGACACATGAATTGTTTGGGACAAATCTATTTAGAGTATTTTAGAAGATGTTTTTTTTTTTTTCCATCAATGGGCGAAGCTCGACCACGTAGATAATAGATAACATGTCATGGAAGATGACAATGACAATACCTGAATGTAAATGCTAAGGACATTGTCAAGCACCAAAATCCAAAGGATACCTTTTTATCGCCGTGTGAGGCTATCCTGCTTCTCAGGGCATGTTAATGTACGGAACGTGTTTGGCTGTCTACCTTATCTTATATATGTGATACCATAACTTTTTTTTTTTTTTTTTGGATGAAGATGGTATTATGCACTTTATCCAAAAAACAAAAAAAAAAAAAAAACTTGTATTATGCAAAAAATAAAATAGAATAAAAAAAAAATTGTACTATGCTTCTTGACTCAGTCCCTTTTAACTTCAAAACTATACCCTAAATTTAGTTCTCCGTACGCAGTCTTTACTACTGACCTCACTAATCAAAGTATTGACTCAACATTCTTTTTTTTTACACCCGCGCGCGCGCATATTGGTTATTTCTCCATGGTTGGCACTTTGCAGCATCATCCACGGCCATTTGTTGGATATTTTCTTTAAGAACATTATTATTATTATTGTTATTATCATTAAGGTTAATTTCTACGGCATCCATGAATTTTACCCTTAATTCCATTTATACCTGTAAACTTTCAAAAATATCTCTTTTACTCCTGAATTTTCATCTTGATTTTATATATACCCATGCAATTAAGGATCTATTAAAGGAGTCATTAAGCTCTCATGAATTGACAAATAGACTCATATCTAATTATGATTTTATAATTAAAAATTTATATTATAATAAATTTTTAGTAATTCTATAACTATAAATAATATATTATTTGAAAATAAATTTTTTAATTTTGAGCAAAGCAACTTCAAAATTATATTAAGGCTTGAGTGTATTTGTCATTTTATAGGTAAACTAACAGCACATTTAAAGAATTCCTAATGACATGATATATGTGAAATCAGGATGAAAATTCATAGATATAAAAGATATTTTTAAAAGTTTGTGTGTATATGGGGAATTAGGAGTAAAATTTATAAGTATATATGGAATTTTCCCTTATTATTATTATTTAAAAAACTATGCAATTCTCTTGCATTGTAAGGGCATGAAATTGGTAAGTGTAGATGAAGAGGAGTGACGAATGCATTTTTCGCCTCTCTTCATGTTTTTAGAAATTTGAGTCTGGGTGCAATTTTGATCAATAGTAACAACAAAAGTGATTATTTCTGAAAGGTTACTATAGATGTCAACTGAAATTTCACTTCTGTTTATATGGAACATTTTATGGGGAGATAAGACAGATAAATCACTTGCTCTGTCTTTCTTTCTCGTGCTCTCTCGAAAGTCTATGTTCTTCTACATTCTATTTGTTTTAAATTTTTCTTAGTATACTGCAAATATAATTATTTTAAAACTCTTTAGAGATGTGACGTAAAGAATTATGGTTAGAGTCGAACATTGCATTTTGGGGATAAATTTTTCAACCTTATGCATAATAGTGGAAATTTTTTTTCTTTAAAATTGTATCTTTAGTGGTAAGCCTTGCGCAATTCTAATTACTACATTATATATATATATATACATATATCTTTTTTTTTTCTTCCGGTATATATTATTTATTTTATATCATCCTTTTGATGTAGACCATTAAAAATACGTGACTAACCCGTATTTCATTACGGTGGCCACCTTCAATTAATATTCTTCCATCCTCACGGACTGATTCTCAAGTTCTGTAATATAAGTAGCCTTGTTTAAGGTGGCATACAACGGGCGATTTGCGGATCCATTAGCGCGACGAGAGGGATGTGTGCAGGTCAACTGGCATTGATCTCGATGGCCATGAATGTGCTACCCGATCAAACCTCTTCGACCAATTTAAAGTTTATATATGCGGTTAACCTTTGGAAACAAATTTAGGTTTAACTGTATTAGTATCACATGCAATCAATTACTGTATTTTCAGCTAAAATTCATATATATGTTATTATTTACAGCCTCTATATATGTATGGGTTCTGGTTCAATGCACCTACCTATTTTTTTTTATTTTTTTTGAAATTTTTTTTATGAACTTTTTAATATAAGTGTATTTAACATGCTTATCAATTTTTACCATTTTTGGAGATTTTTAGATATTTATTTCATATTTTTTAAAATCAGTGGCATTTTAGTGATTTGAAATTACTAAAAATGCCACTGATTTTAAAAAATCCGAAATAAATATCTAAAAATCTCCAAAAATGGTAAAAATTTATACACATATTAAATACACTTACATTAATATTTTTGTAAAATATTTTTCAAAAAAAATAAAAAAATGGATGAAGTACACCCGGGAGCATGGTGCATTGAACCAGAACCCTATATGTACATATATATTTTTATTAAATATTAATTTTGGTTGCATCTTAGGCAAAAAAAAGTGTTTTATTTGAGTAAATGCAAGGTTTTTGCGTTACCAACCCTCTAAGTCAACTTAGTTTTGAATAATGAAATTAATTAACCCTGGTAAAAATCTAGCTGATGCCCCACTTCTTCTTCTTCTTCCTCTTAATTTGGCAACGAAAAATCCACCGATCGATCGTGAGCATTTTCAACGCATGCCATCCGTGCCAAATTTTAATGCACCTCTTATTCTCACAGCTAGCTTCTCGCCTTCTGGGTCGCCAACAACCATCTATGCCGATAGTACTGCGTGATTGATCCGATTGATCCGCGTCACCGTTCGCCTCCTTTCACGACTTCCGTTCATTTGCAGACTTAGATCTTGTGAAAAAACCATCACGATTTTCTTTCATCATCTCTTCTAGATCCGGTGAAACTATCTGAATTCGCGGCTGTCATTAAGTACTGTTAACTGCTGAGAAAGTCCACATGCATACACTCATTTTTTTTGAAAATTTATTTACACAACTGTTAATCAAAATGTATTTAACATGTGTATTAGTTTTTACAATTTTTGAAGATTTTTAGATTTTTCAAAATTTTAAAAATCAGTTACTGAAAATGCCACTATTTTTAAAAATTTGAAAAAAAATCTAAAATTGATATACATATTAAATACACTTAGATTAAGAGTTTCATGAAAAAATTTCAAAAAAATAAAAAAAAAGTGAAGTACACTTGGGTGCATTGAGCCTCAATGCATCCGAGAGCATAAGACTGGTTCCTGAGAAAGTCATACACTGTTAAGAGGCTTAAAGAGTTCCAGTTTTATACATATGGGAATAAGCTAATCATTTTGGGATGGAACTGGTCTATTTTCAACATAATATCATAGTCAGATGCAAGCCTATTTGTGTTTGTCCTCAGATATGTGTTCAGGTCTTTAACTCAATACATGAGAGAGAGTAGGGGTGCAACTTGGGCCGGGTTCAGCCCGAACCCGGCCCGCCGAACCCGAAAAAATACAGTGTTGAAACTCTGAACTTTTCAACCTGAACCCGATTTGTGAGCCCGAACCCGAATTCAAATAGGGCTCGGTTTCGGGTTCAGGCAAGCCCGAACCTTGTAAACCCGAACCCGAATTTGCATTTATATAAAATATATAATTTATTTAAAATATATAATTTATTTAAAATATATAATTTATATTATAATAATAACATATTACTCATGGATGGATGATGGACAACAGGAGTACGGCATGGAAGGCATGGACAGCTCATCGCCAAGACAATCTAACATCTTAAGTGATTTCAACAAAATATCTATTCCCAATTTACATTATGATACAGGTCCAACAGTTTTTTTTTAAAAAATTACTCTTCACGCATTTTCTACTGAAGCCTTTTGACCAACGAAATCCTATGATACTAAATATTAAATTTTTTTGAGATCTTTTTTTCCAACAGGAAAATTTATGAGAACTTTAAAATTATAGTTGTAAAATAAGCTTAAAACAATAGAGGAGTAAAAAAATACAATTAATGATTAATAATACAATTTTATTGACAACGTTTACACATAATCCATATTCTACTTGATACAAAGAGAATGCTCAAAACAAGTTTCTTTCTTTCTACTCTTAAGCGGTATTTGAATTTTTCTTAATTTCATACAATAAATTGTTTTTTAAAATTTTTTATATAATAGATTTGTGATAAAAAATTATATATAAGATGAGTAACAAAGACATATTAATAGAAGATGTCAACTTGAAACTCAACCCGAAACTCAACCCGAGCCCGAATTTCAAAAATAGGGTTAGGGTTGAGGTTTACATATAGGGTTAGGGTTAGGGTTAGGGTTGAAGTTTTACAAATAGGGTTAGGGTTAGGGTTGAGGTGAACCCGAGTTTCATGAGCCCGAATTGCACCCCTAAGAGAGAGTGCTAAGTAGTGAGAAAGTCATACATTATTAAGATGCTTGAAGAGTTCTTGATTTTTATATATGAGAATAGGCTTTCTAACTTAGTTAGTCATTTTAGGATAGAATCGGCACATTTTCAATATGGTATAAGAGCCAGATCCAAGTCCGTTTGTTTTTGTCCACAGATATGTGTGTGTGTGTTCACGTTTGTAGTCCAAGACGCGATGGGGGAGTGTTAAATGGTAAGAAAGTCACGCATTGTTAAGAGATTTGAAAAGTTTCTAGTTTATATGTATAGAAATAAACTAGTTATTTTGGGATAGAACCGGCTCATTTTCAACACTAGTTTTATAGATAGGAAGAAAACTATCTCCTTCTCTAAACGAAGAAATCCATCTGCTCACGGCCGTTGACCTCCATGGTCGGATGCCACAACGAAATATAGATGCAAAATTAACGATTTGCATATTCAGATAATCCATATTCTTCGTCATTGCCCCATGATGAATATTTCACTGGATAGGTGATTATCTGACCGTCTTAATTTCTTTGGACAACCCATGCTGATTATTTCACTGGACAGGTGATTCTGCTCGCAGCAGTTCGGATTTTTATGAGAATTTTTGTCATTTCTTGCTTCCCAAGTTTAATTTCGCAATGGGGGACTGGATTTAGAGGATTAATTTTACTATCCTTCAAACCCAAGGGAGAATCCGCTATATATATCCAACTGGTGCAACGTAGCCAAATAAATATTATATGCAGAAAAAATTTAGCTGATTTTAATGAAATTTGTTGTAGTGAACATGCATGCACATTGACACGTACTATTTCATGATTACATTATATTTACTTTAGCCTATTCACTTTGTAATTAATGTCATTCATATTGTTATAATTACTTTTTCATGATTCGATTTCGTTTCAATAAAATCTATTGAATATTCACGTCTCTCGGAACTATTTATATAGCTATGACATCTTTGTCATAATTAAATAACAAACTAGAGGAAGAGGAAAAAACAGTTTGGTGATTGATATGAAAAACCTTTGGAATACGAGCATTCGACGTAGGAAACGATTAAAAGTGAATATTTGTACAATAGACTTTGTAGAAATCATCGTTTTATATATTCTAAAGATTTTTTACATCTAATTAAACTGTTTAAAATACAAATTTAATTAATATGCGCGTACCACTACAACAAAAGTAGTAAATGTAGCTATTCTTGGACTCACTATTTTAAGAACCAGGCAGTCAGTTTGTGAATCGGTCACGTCCCGGTTCACTGATTTCTTCCGTTCAATAATCGGTTTACACCAGTTAAATTGCAAAATCGGAAACTAATCATAAAATCAGTTCATTACCCGGTTTGATTTTCAAAACTTTGCCTAGGCTACGCGCATGTAACACAAATTTTGCTATTTGTAACTAGATTTGAATGCGAATAGCTTATTGCGTCATGGAATCAACATTTGGTCCAACGTAATCACTTTTTATGCCAATTGCAGCAAAAAATGACAGGATGAAACTATAGAAAATTAGTTACTAATAGTAACAAAACTTAGTTGTTGGTAAAATAAGTTTCTGTGTTTGATAATCTAAAAAAATATGAAAAAGTTACTATTGGAAAAATGAAAAAATGGAAAATAATAAGATAAAATAGGAATAATGATTAGGAGTACAAGTAGTTGTATGGAAGAATGTATATAGATGATTGAAAAGTAAAATAGTTTTATGGAAAAATGTATAGAAATGATAGAAAAGTAAATGGTTATAGGTGTGTGAAAAAGATTTGAGTAAAGAAAAATTCTTAGTTTCCCAAAGGTCTTTTCTTATATTAGGTTTACCAAAAGTTTTGAGTATGCATGCAATCTGATTTACTTTTTGGCTAAAAAAGATGACTATATAAGAAACCTTATTGCAGTGTATTATGATGTCAAAAACTACTTTGATTGAAATATATATATTCGAAATTGTTAACATCATTTAAGGTAAATGTGAAATTGTCAAAATTTGAAAATAAATAAATAATGATTCCATATCTTATATGTTTGCCTTTAAGTATAGCGATTTGCAGGTGACCCATAATTCTAATTTTTTTTATATTTATAAATTTTTGAGCCCTATAAAATTTTAGTAGCTAAGAAATTCTATACTTTTTACATTTGTTTAATATTTTAATTTTGAAAATCAACAAAAAGGATATGGAGACATGTGCCCTTGTAACTTTTTTGTTATTATTTTTTTTAAAATAAGAGTACCCCCAAATAAATTTAAACTAAATTGTCAAATTTCACATAAAGTAAGATCTAGGAGCCTACATGTTTGTAAGAAATAAAATAACTTTTTGGGCTGCCTACGGATCAAGCGATTTATAGACGGCTACATTTTCGCGGTGCATATATAAATATATAGTATATAAATGTTTTTTTTTTTTTTTGTGAAGCAAGTATATAAATGTTTTTTAAAGTACTTGATTATATATATATATATATATGAAAAATGAAAACGAACAGCCATTTGATAGAATCCAATTAATGTACCAATGTTTGTTTTTAATGGTTAGCCTACCGGCATTGCACAGGCGGCTGGGGCTTGACTTGCCTGTTCAAAAAGTGAAAAGCTGATGATCATATTCATGATCTGGTTTGAGCAGCCATCCTGTATAAAAGGGCAATGAATTTGCAAAAGACGCATTGACGATCCCAGTCCTGATCTTCCAGGGAAGTCTATTTGGACGGATTTCAAGGGCGGATTTGAAAGTTTTTCGACAAGATCCTGCATGGGCCCTTCGACGTGAACTTTACGGTCTTATCTATACTTTTGCAGCTTTAAGGCTTTTAATTAATACACATGCATTCCAGGACGTACGCCTGCAGGTTCAATTCAACTTTTTACACCAATCGCCATCAACGTATTTATGTTATCTTATCCTCTTTCAAGTTGAAGACGAGCTAAACCAGCCACGCATTATTCTTCTCTCTCAACGTGCTCCATGTATATATATGTAACATAACAAATTTTGTTCTATACAGATGATTTTTTGTGGTACATAACATATTTTTTGTTGATAGCAATTAATTATTTAGTTGTAAATACTTAGCTGCTTTCAAATGATAATATTTTAATTGTTTTTTACTCAAATGCAACCAAAAAAAATATTTAATGAAGCTACTAAATTTTGGTTGTAAATAGTAATAAAAAAAATTGGTTATAATATTTAGCTGCATCTGATAGGTACAAAATTAATGCAACCAAATTAGGTTGCAAAAAGTTGATCATATTATATAATAATAAATTTTGTTGTATTATACCGAAATTGCCGACGAAATGGGCGTGGTCCAAAGAAATTGTATATGCTTGGGAACCTTCGTACGATGCTCTCACGTGCAATTCAAGTGTCATTAACTAACTAACTACCAAACATCGGCCGAGAACTGTGGAATCAAAGGTGGCCATGTGACTTGCAAACATACCATGTAATACGGCGTGAATGACTTTCAAGTTTCAAGACCTTCCAAATCTAGAAATTTATTAGGAAAAGTGAAGTTTCATGACTCTTTATTGAAGAAAGGCCTGGCATGTGATCAATCACAATCCCGCTATCGTCATCAAATTTTAATTTTGATCGGCGGACTCTGGTCGATCGATCGATCGATCGATGTTACAGAAACAGAAAGATTGCAGGCTAGGTTGAATATGTCGGTCAGTGAATCGTTTAATTATAATTAGCCAAATTTGTTCATGGCATCGCTCGTGTCTGAACAACGGCAATCTTATATTTCTACACTTTTTGATGATTTCTGAAATGCAAGGTCGAAATTTTCTATTTGCGACGATCGTTAGCTAAACTTGGCCGTCAATGTGTCCTAACACTTGCGCAACTCTCACCTGATGAACGGATGCGATTCATCTTTCGGACTGTTTAGCATACCAAGTAGGACCCGTTTTTTAACCTCGAAAAATGTGGGGTTCACATGCGAACCAGCGATCTGGTACATGTTAAAAAAACGTGGAGTTGCCAAGGTTCGAGGACGGTCTGTATTGATGCGTCTCCATCAGTTGGAGCCTTGCACCACCGTACGCTTGCCTGCTAAAGAGGGCGCTGCCGCTGGCGGGTACGTAAGTCCGGGCACCCATTAGAAGCTGTATCGCCACGACAATGTATAGTATTGATTAATAAGCTAAGCATGATCGCATGCTTAACAATACTTTTCTTTTATATCATGATAATGATGAGTAGGCTAATCAGCTTAAGCTGCTAATCAGGTACATCCCGTCTTAGTTTGCATCTACTAAGTCCTTCTGCTTTAAAAAGCTGCCTTTTTAAGGATGGAATGGGGAGGAGTAGTAGATATAAGTAATGAGGTGAAGAAAGAAAGTATAAGGAGAAAGTATTTGGGCACCTGATATTCTCGGGTGGGCGTCCGGCCTAAATACCTATATTTTTTTGCAAAATTATTTTCTAAGTGTATCTCATTCATGTGCATCACTTGGAAATTAAAAAAAATACATAAATATCTTTAAAAAAAGATAAAACTTAGCATATTAATTAAATATATTTAGAAAAACAATTCTATAAAATAACTAAAAATATAAAATAATATTTTCAAGCCCAAGAAGATCAAACCCCAATATATGTATTTCAGGAAATGAGATAATAAAATTGATGGGGTTGCATAGCTAACAAGGTCGACCACTACAAGGCTGTCAGTGCTACTCTCCCAGCTAGAATCATATTGTGACGGTAGGTATACTCTTGAGTCTTGATTGTCTTCAATGCCGGCAGAAGGGCCGGGAGACTTCATTAAGAAAACCTTCTAACACACACACACACACCCCTTTTTTTTTTTTTTTAATCAGACTAACACCTTTAAGAAAGATGCCATGTGAGTTTCTCGGCTCAAAATATCATTCATTCCCTCTATGGCCCAGCTAATGGCCCAGCTAATGGAACTCCATTTGAGATTCAACCTGTTTAAGCCGTTTAAATTATTGAGTTGATCATGAGTGAAACTTACGCAACCCATAATTTGATTATCTAATTTGTTTAACCCATCAATCCATATGATTCATTTACAACTCATAAGGTGAAGAGTCAATATTCTTCTTGATGCTTATTTTACAAATCATTCAAATTATTAACAATGGAATAAATATTCTAATTAAAAATAAATATAAAAATTGATCTTTTAAATTGAAACAAAGGACCAATATTAGAAGACTTTGCTTATGATTAGAATCTATGTGTTTTATCACTTTCCTTTTTGTTATTTCGTTTGTAACTTTTTTTTTTTTTTTTTTTTTTGATTACACGTAGACTGTGTAGCACTTGCTCCACCCGGGATTTGATAGCGGTTCATGGGCATGAAAAGCCCGCGTGACTACCATGGCGCCAACAGCGCTGGTGTCATTTCGTTTGTAACTTGAAAGTCGATTCATTTATGTTAAATGGATTTGAATTGTTTTTGAGATTTTTATATATAAATGAGTTATAAAGGAATTATAGTTGGTATTTTTTAACGATTTAGAGTTGAGATTAACTTGCAGTTGCTCACATAACCAAACTCGGTTACAGCTCTAAATAAGGCAACCATATATGCACCGTCGTCATTTGGCCAATCCAACGCCATCATCAAGAAATTCTATGATCCCTACCTTGATCAACCTAGCAATGCCCCAAATGGATCACACCAACTACTCTGTTTTATCATACTCTCATAATTAACTATCATTATTCCTACGATTAGGATTTGAAAGGACTTTTTTATTGGATACTTACACTTATCTCTCAATCGGTATTACAATTAAACTCTAAGATATTCTTATAATTTTCTACTAACATGCTTATAAATATCTAATCAATAAACTAAGTTTTTAACAATATTTTCCTAAAACCCTACAAAGTGGATGCTCCCATAGAAACTTGAGAAAAATAGACGCCACCGCAAACTCCACATGCTAGGAAGTAGAGACCGACCGTCGAAGCGAAGTCACTCACGTTCAAGCGCCACGACTCTGAAGGACTTAGAAAAGAGAGTACTCATGCACTCTCAACTCAAGGACTTATCTCATAATTATAAGAAATATAATTTGCTTGTTATATTTAAAATTATTTATTAGGCTAAAAAATTTAAGTTTCATATAAATAAAACTATTGCATAAGCCTTTATTCTAATTAAAACGTAAAAATCGATGTAGCAAAATTATTTAACCTATACACCAATTTGAAAGCTTTTAATTAAACATCTAAACCTCTAAACCGCTAAACCGCTCTTTGTATGTGGATGGATGATTCTATAAATTATTATAATATTCTAATACATTTATGAATGAATTTTAATATTTTTATAATTTGCACATGACTATATATGTGAAGCAAATACTTTTTTACTCAAAATTCTAATTGAAATTATTTTAGTGCAGTAACGAAATAAATAGTAATAAATAATATAATCCATTGGATTTTAATTTATTATTAAGGTAGTCACCGAATTGGAAAGGTTCCTTGAATTTCATTTTGCATTGGAATTGTGAGTACATGCTATCCGGTTGAAATTAAAATGTGTAGTACTCTGTTGTACAAGGGTAAGGTGGGGAGAACCTATTCAAGACAGTGCAGTGAATCCAAAGACAACCAACTTGAATCATGGCATTTCACAAGATGGTAATGGTGCAACTTGTGCCAGATTCCACAGGCCACGTGCGTGGGAAACTCATGCATGCACCCGTATTACTACGGTTCATAGCCAGCAGCCTGGTCGACGTATGCGTGGTCAGGTCAGAGAACTTGCAGCCACCAATTCAACTGCAGGCGCTGTTCCAGCCAGGTGCAGTGTTTCTCCCAAAAGCTGGGGCATCTCTTCGTCAGCAGCCGAGTTGTCCATAGGTTTAATTAATAAGTAATTAATAAGCTAAACCTCTTAATTAACTCGAACTTAATGACTACTTGGCCTCGCTCTTTTGAAATAAAAATACTGAGCTTGGTTTTGTGTTTGGGAGGAGGGGAAACTTTTCCAAATCAACACTTAAGGAAGGGAAGGGAAGGAAATGGAGTGCACAAGTCAACACCCAACTACTCCTGATTATCTTCTTCTTTTTTTCATTTTTACACTTACGTTTCAATTATTTCTCATATTTTTAATCATTTTATTACACATTTTCATATGAATATGCTATTTATTTTTCTTTAATTTCTGCTTTACCCCTGTTATATTCATTTTATTCTCCTTCGCTCCCTTTTAAACAAACAAACCTTTATTTATAAACATCAACGGTGTGGCGTCAGTAAAGCGACACCAAACAAACCATTAAAAACCGCAGCAGCAGTCCATGCAGCCTTGCTCTGAACATAAATCTCCAACTTTAATTTAGTTCCTTCCATGTTGGAAAAAAAATATACTTATTACATCAAAATTAACGAAGCATATGCAACACTTGTTCTGTACACACACACACACTTCAAGAGCTAATTATAATAATGTAAATTAAAAAGAAAACCAAACATGGTTTTGCACAGAATATATATGTCGCATGTGATTTTTTGATTGGTTTATACAATGTTGTATCTTATCGTTTGATATTACCACTCGACTCAAATCTTTGATGGGAGACAACTATAAGTTCAAGTTCTATACGAGAAACCACATGCTCCTTATTATCAAGAGGGAAACCAAGTGCTCCCGCTTGGGAGGACAGGACTTGAACCTCCTCCCTTGGGACGCATGTGCAGCGGTTGGACGATGTTGTCTATTAATCAATTTATATTACTTGTGTCGATGTCTGACACTTCTGATTCATAACAAAGATAATACAGGCAATGTTTTAAAAACCGGACCAGTCATTGAACCGGTTTTGTGACTGGTTCTCAATTTTTCCGGTTCAACGGACCAAACCAATCATCGAACCAGAAAAACCAACGAACCGGGACAGGACCAGTTCACAGTCCGACCGCCCGGTTCAGTCCAGTTTTTTAAACACTGAGTACAGGAGTAACAAGAGTAGGAAAGAGAATTTGAACCTGGAGTTTCCTGAAATACTGGACTCGTGCGGCCCCAGCAGAACTAATAAAGTGTTGATTCCACCTTTTTTGGGGGGTCTGTTTTTGCACGTGGACTCCTCGATATACCGTTCTGCTATTCTATCAATTTCGAAATTCCCATTGCATTTCTAAATCCGTTTTCCCTGATTAATCTACAATATTTTTTTGTGGACTCTAATTAAATTAGTAATTCTATTGGGTAATTTCAAGATCCCTCCCGCTGTATAAATCCGGGGCAAGCCGAGGCAGATTCCACAAGTTTCCTAAAGTTCGACGGAGACTGCCACCATTAGGCACTAGCTAGCTACGACTAGCCACGACCGTTGCAGTTACTGATCAGGTATATCGGAGAAGTGGATAGAGAGGGAGAATTAGAAGGAGAATGGCGAGGATAGATGTAATGGGCGAGTCATCAGCTGCGGCGCAAGTAGCGTTGCTGGCTCCAAGGCTCGCTCTGGATCTCTTCTTGCATACCAGTCCCTGCAGATCTGGCTTTTACGAGGTTGCTCCCGCCCGTTTCCCATGCGTCATTCGACTTCCACATCATGCTCGTGTGAAGTTGGACACCATCTTCGAAGAAGATGGTCCCGTTTCCTCGGACGATTCCCCTATTATTGCATCCCCATGCTCATCCTCCAAACCAAACTAGCTCCTCCTCTCCACTTCCATCCCCTGCATATATAGCCATAGTCTATCAAAGTACTTGGACTCCATTCACGCGATCTACGTATGGGAAGACGAAGATGTGTTAGCTAGTGTTTGTCCGCAGGGATTTGGATATTTCTTCTATTAATGGTGTTATTGCACTTGCATGTCCTTTAATTTCGTTGCTTTTCATCTTAATCGGTCTGTACTTTGAGGTCATCTCCTAATTAATGAGCGTTTTTTGTACTATAAACTAATATCGAGCTGCTGCATGCACTTCTCCTCTTGGATTTGTGTTTTTAAGTTATTAAACATGTCCATTAATTTGATTATTAGTGTGAAGGATTTTCGTAAGCATTAATAGATGGGCCACTCTCACTGCAAACCAGTAGGCCATGCAAATTATAGAGTCGGCGATATGCAATATAATTATACATCTAAGCTATATGCAATAATTAAACAGGAGCACCCATCCTGTTTGCTCGGCCTTACAATTTCATTTGTTAGACCAGGCCATAAAACATTTTTTTATTTTTATAAAATTATTTTTAAAATGTATTTAATTAGTATACCAACTTGTACTATTTGTGATGGTGTATATTTATTTTAGAATTTGATCAAACCTAAGAATATTTTACTCATTTTCAAAGAACACACTTAGATAACAGTTTTATGAAAATAATAATAATAATAAATATATTTTATGGTTGGAACTAAAAAATGAAGCAGCTGACAGGATCACTCCTCATTAAACATATACAATGCATGTAAGAGGAATTGAATTTATGTTAATCTTACCGTAATATATTTATTAACCTGATTATCATAATTTCCTTAATAGTATTGATAAGATGTTTATAAAAGAAGAAACAAACCGGAAGTACACTAAGCAAAATTACCCAATGCCACGTGCAATTTGATTGAAACGCAGCAGCCCATGAAATCATAAATGGCAGAAACCATTCATAAAATCCTAAATAGCTGAAAATTTTAATCCAAAAATATTGAGCTAGAATCCATCCAACATTTTTCTATAGAATTGGAGTTGTTTTGAGATGTAAAGGGTTTAAAATCAATTAAAGCTAAATTTAAGCACATTGGAGCTGCGCAAACACAAACACGCCTATGTACATGTGTAATAGTGACAGTAGCATGCGCGGCAGGCGAAGTTCAGAAAGAAGCGTCGCTTCTTTCCAACTGTCAGTAGGCCGAAGGCCCTAAATACCCTTGACCGTTATAATCGTTGAAGTTGCGCGTATTTCAAAATAAAATACTGCTTCGTTGGAGTAGTTTCTTGTAAAATAGGGAAACTTCCTCTAAAACTAGCTCTGGCATCATCCCAACGGTTGATAGAAGAGAAGTTCATCTCACTTCTGCAATCATGTAGTCGAAATTTCGGACGCCTCCGACAGATTCATGGGCAGATAATCACCTTTGGCCTTGAACAGAATGGATACGTCTTGCCAAAGCTCGTTGCCGCATGCTTTGGGGCGAAGAAAATTGCGCGCGCGCACGAGGTGCTTGATAGAGTTCCTCAACCGAATGTATTCCTCTGTAACGCCATGTTAAAAGGTTACTCTGAGAATGGGTTTTATGGTGAGACATTGGCCTTATTTGATCAGATGCGGAAGAGGGATGTGACCCCGAATGATTTTACCTTGCCTTTGGTGCTCAAGTCATGCATGAAGACGTCTGCTTTTATGGAAGGCAAGGAGCTGCACTGCCTTGTTCTCAAAAGTGGGTTTGGAGCAAACCCATATGTTGGGACAATGCTGATTGAAATGTACTCTGCTGAGGGAGAAATTGAGCTGGCACATCAGGTATTTCTGGAACTTCCTGTGAAGAATGTTGTCGTGTGGACAGCTATTGTTGCTGGATGCATTACAGTGGGCGAGCTCGAATCTGCCCATCGCCTTTTTGATCAGGCACCAGAGCGTGACATTATACTGTGGAACACATTGATGTCTGCCTATGTAGATTCTGGGGATATGTTGATGGCAAGGAAAATCTTTAATGCAATGCCAACCCATGATGTTATGTCTTGGAATACTGTTCTAATTGGGTATACAGACATGGGGGATTTTGAGGCAGGTGAGAGATTGTTCCAAGAAATGCCTGAGAAGAATGTGTTCTCTTGGAACGGATTGATTGGAGGTTATGCTCATAGTGGTCAGTTCTTCAAGGTATTGTCAGTCTTCAAGTGTATGCTTGCAGAGTCTGAAATTAAGCCAAACGACACAACTCTTGTTACAGTCCTGTCTGCATGTGCGAGGTTAGGGGCTTTTGATGTGGGTAGGTGGATTCATGTATATGCTAAAAACAGTGGGTTTAGTGAGAATATTTATGTCGGGAATGGATTGATTGATATGTATGCAAAATGCGGAAGCATTGAAAATGCAATTGTTGTGTTTGATGCCATGAGCTCAAAGGACTTGATTACGTGGAATTCTATGATTGGTGCCTTAGCAATGCATGGGCGTGCTGCTGATGCCTTGAATGTCTTCAATTGGATGACGGCCACTGGCAATACTCCTGATGGGGTCACCTTCATTGGAGTGTTATGTGCTTGTACACATATGGGTCTAGTTGCGGATGGATATACATATTTTCAGTTAATGGTTGAAGATTACTCGATTGTACCACAGATTGAGCATTATGGATGTATGGTTGATCTTCTAGGCCGGGCGGGACAACTCTCTGAGGCTATGGACTTCATTAGGAAAATGCCAATGAAAGCAGATTGTGTCATTTGGAGCGCTTTACTTGGGGCATGTCGGATCCACAAAAAAGTAGGATTGGCTGAATTTGCTGTCAATCAGCTCATCCAAATAGAACCAGAGAATGTAGCAAATTTTGCGGTACTTTCAAATATTTATGGTGACGCTGGGAGATGGGCAGATGTAGCAAGATTGAAATCAGTGATGAGAGATACCGGTGTTCGTAAGCTACCGGGGTGTAGTTTGATAGAAGTGAATGATGAGGTGTCTGAGTTCCATTCTTTAGATCAGAGGCATCCACAGGCAGATGATATTTATAGGGTCTTGACATGGTTGACTGAGATGTTAAAATCAACATCCAGTGACCTGGATCTTAAAGAATTTGGAGACCAAACGTAGAAAGGAGGAAACACAGAAAGTAAAATTATTATGATAAAAGGAAAAAATTGTGGAGTAAAGAAAAACTCCGCTCATTTTTCATTTTATGACATCTTTCTATGTTGATATTTTTATCAAAGAAGCCCTTCTTGTTGACTCGATTGTATTTAATACAGTCCCGAGAACTCATGAGGTAGGTGATGCTTAGACAATTGCACATGGATCACAAGTGGAATTTATTTCTGCATATTTTGTAATCTTGAGCAAGATTTCTGGATCCTGCCTCACCCCACATTGAAGCAATTTGTTGGGTCTGCTTTGGTATGCTCGCATCCTGTGGATTAAACTATCATTAACAATTATCAAAGAACTCATGCCGTTGTGCTGATTTCATACAAGAATGTATTTACAGCTACAAAACTGATTTCATACATCATCAGAATTTGTTGTTTCTGAATCATATACAGTAGACACAGAAAAGCCAATCATAAATTCAGAACCGCCTTGCATTTCTTGATATTAAATTAAATTCTCTGGTTCATTCCAGACATCTTCCTTGTCACTACCATCATCCTGCTCATCATCACTTTTATCATGATCATAATCAGGCTCAGAAATTTGATTAATGTTCTCTTTGCTGAGATCAGCCACAGCATTGCCCGCAAGTTCGTTTGCTTCCTTCTGTTCATCTGCAGTCTTTGCCAAAGATAGGAGGATATTTTTTGCTTTTTGGTCAGGGGGAAATCCTCGTGACTCCATTTCTTTGAACCATACAACTGCACTTCCAAAATCACCATTCTTTCCATGTGCATCCATGATAGTTGTGAAGATGGTTTGGTTGCCGTCAAGGCCTTGCATCCGCATTTCTTCATATATCTGCATCATTTTTTCAAGGTTGCTTTCCTTAGCATATCCCTTCATCAGTGTCCCGTAGGTCACAACATTGGGTTCAAACCCATCTTGTTTGAGCCGTTTAAAAAATTTTTCAGCTCCTTCCATGTCAGATGCATTGACATAAGCAGATAGCATTGTTGTATAAGAGCAAAGATCGGGGTTGCACCTGCCAAAAGCACAGGACATAAATTAAAAAGTTGGAAGGCATTCTCTTGTTCTCTAGCAATTAACATGGCACCCAAAAAAAAAAGGGGGGGGGGGGGGGGGGGGGGGGGGGGGAAGATGTGTACCTGTCTCGTCTCATGCTTTTGAACACAGTCTTGGCTTCCTCCACCATTCCTGGTATCGCAAATGCGTCAAGCAAAATGTTATATGCTTTGCGTGTTGGCCTGGAAAACAACACAAGAATTGAGGAATTTTAACCCTCACGAAGAGAAGGTATTAGTTAATCTAAACAAAGTAATCTATTGGGCACAGGTTAGAGAAGTACTAAAAATCAGCGGATCAAATGCAACACCTGTCAACCAATCATTCAATATTCTAAAAATTTGACAGTAATGTACTGCCTCCTGTTCTTAGGTTTGAATGAAAAGCTCAATAGTGGAGGCTGAATTTGTAGGTTTTGGTATGCACAGAGGATGACCCTGAACTCTGTATCAAAAAGACAGAACTTCAATTGGTTCCCGAGAGATAAAGGGTTAAAAGTGAAGATAAATTGTCATCTGCATTCCACCCGAAAGATACATTTAAAAGTGAAGAAAACAACTGAGTGCAACTACTAAAAAGATACAAATATAGGATGGATGTGCATGCTGTATTGAGAAGTTCCAGCCACCAGCAGTGGGGTTGTTTGTTAAATGGCCTGGGTACCCACCCCATTGACCCAACAGGAAGTCAATGACCACATCTCTATTCAAAAAGGATCATTAATAGCCTCCTCATATGGATTCTAGCTTTTGAAACAAGGCACAACAAATCAACAACATTATGAAACAAAGCCACAGCTCAACACACCTGACACCAGCATCCAGCATTTCCTCAAAAACAGCCAGTGCTTCATCTTCTCTTCTAGCCTTCCCATAGGCATTGATGAGGAGAGCATAGCTCACAACATCAGGTTGGAGGCCAGCTCTTTGCATCTGATCGTACAAATCATGTCAGAATCTACAATGCACATAGTTCCTGATGAGTTTGAAAACACGAGCACAGATACAAGGATAACTGTCATCATTAGGACCAGAAATAGAACAATATACATATTTTTAAAAAAATTCTTTTGGAATTTTCATTCTGCTTCTTAATTGTTTTGCTTGATAAATTCTATTAACGAAAATATATCCCAGGCTTAACTCAGGTCTGTACAAACAATGAATACTTTGGCCTCAATCAATATTTCCCAGGCTTAACTCAGGTCTGTACAAACAATGAATATTTTGGTCTCTGATTCAGGTCTTATGCGGCCAAAGGATCATTTTGGTAAATATCATATGGCCCAACCCTCCCTCCCTCGGTAAATATCATATGGCCCAAGGACCATTCAAACCCCTGGCCTTTGACTCACATGGTGTCAACTGCTGGGGTATCTCTTGGTAAATGCATCGACAGTCATATTTGGTATCCTCGGTAAATATCATATGGCCCAAGGATCATTCAAGCCCCTGGGCCTTTGACTCACATGGTGTCAACTGCTGGGGTCTCTTGGTAAATGCATCAACAGTCATATTTTGGTATAGTTCATTCATATTGTGGCACATCACATCAACAGTCAGGGAAAACTGAAGTATCACCTGAACCAAAATCTGATCCTATATCACATGTGTCATGTATCATGCAATCCCGCTAACATCTAGATTGAAGACAAACACATGTTTGGAAAATAAGAATATAATCATGCTATGCTTCTACCTGGTCATATACATTTGAGACCTCCTTGTAGTTGGTCTCAAATGACATCAGACTGTTGAAAGTAACTGTTGATCGGGGAATTCCTCTATCAGCCATCGTTCCAAATAGCTTACGAGCCTGATCATAATTTCCAGCCTTTTTATACATGTAAATCATCATGTGGAACATTTTCTGGTCCGGCTTTAAAACTGATTTGTCGTCATTCAAAAGGGTCTCAAAAAGTGCTTCAGCTTCTTCAAATTTGTTCCCCTGCATTTGAAATAGCCTAATAAATTTTGGCATGAAACCAATTAAGATTTCAAACTAAGTAGTACTAAGAATTGATCATTTCTAATATTTAGGACCAACAAATCAAGAAAATGGAGAAAACAAACAAATCATATAAATAGAATTCAAGCAGGATGAAAGAAATGACAGAGTGCTTCAGAAATTTTATGTGATTGTCGAATTCCACCAAAAAGTTATAAGACAATGGGGAAAAATGTTGGGCAATTCAAGAACAATATATATATATATATATAATGAGTGTATCAGAAATGAGAAAGTTAAAATGAATGAATGGTAAAACAAAAAAGATAAAATTAAAAATTAAGTAATTTGAGATAAAGGTAAAGCCAATAACTAATAAAATGAGGGAAAGCAGACTAAGGTGGTTTAAACATGTTAAACGGAGGTCCGAAATGACGCCAATTAGGAGAGTTGAGTATATTCAAATAGAAGGTAGTATGGGAATGAGAGGGAGACACAAGAAAATGTGGATATAGGTAATTAAACAGGCTATGAAGACATTAGAAATTACTAAAAACATAGTTCATAATCCAAAGAATGATGCAAAAGGAACAATGCAGCTAACCCCACATATTTAGGAAACAGCTTATGATGATGATACTTGAAAGGACGGTCTGCATGCCCTAGTATAAATGAAATCCCGTTTATTTGACAAATAAAATAGAACAACAAGAAATTAGGGCTTGTAACTTTTAATGCCAGTTAAATCCATCTTTGATCTTTTCCTTGCAGGAGAGCAATTGAGGGTTACAACTTAGAACAAATGCACCGGACACATTCAACTGATTTTGTGTTAATTAGGTACTGGGTAGCATCCAACATAGAAGATTTCCCAACCCTTAGATAATTGAAAAAAAAAAAAAAAAAAGCCAACTTGTTTTCCAATTTGTACTTAGCATACAATGTTATGGTGTATGTTCAAAATATGAAGCAATCTACCTAAATAGACAACATTAACTGAGCTAGAGCATTAACAGATAAAACCGTAAGGGATTGTAGTTTACATCAACAAAAGTTTTAAGGATTATTTGGTATGTTAAGGGTGAAGGTTCAGGGCCAGAAGACTGCATCCTTCGGAAAATTGCTTCAGCCTTGTTATACTCGCCTGCTTTCCCATAAGCTTCCATCAGGGCTGTGTGTGATATCACACTTGGCTTATACCCATGCTTGTTCATATATCTCAAGACTCTCTCTGCCCTGTTGAAGTCCCCTTGTTTTCCATATGCAGTCATAAGCATTAGAAAGTCCATCTCATTGAAGTCCCACCAGTGCTGGCACCGGAGCCATTCTAGGATCTAAAGGGAAAAGAAGAGAATAAGGCAATCAATGTCAAACAAATAACATTACGGAACAAGGAAAGGAAAAGAAATTTTCTAGAACACATGATGAATCACACATGCGTATATCATGCAATTCATGGACTTCCTACTACAATATGTGAAATTGTAACCAAAAGTGTATCTGTTTTCATGGGTAAAAAAAAAGTATATCTGTTTACCTAATGATGCTTTCCAAGACTACCCAGTGCATAACCATAATATTCTTCAGGAATGATTTTTTTTTTTTTTAAAGTCCAGATTGGACAGCCCATCTTCCATCATTTAATGAATTCCTGATTGCTAAAACAGAAAAAGAAGCAAAAAGCGAGAAGAAAACATTCAAACCATGTACCTCACTAACAAGGTTCCATTTCTTTAGTTGCTTGAACCTCACAAGAGTACCCAAAACAAGGTCTCTTGGAAGAGCTTCGCGTTTGGCCCTCTGGGTCCTGAGTATTTCTACAGCAGATCCTGCCTCATCAATTTCGCTCATCAACCTCCTCCAATTCTTCTGATCCGCTTCATCAGCTGCATCCTTAAAAACTTCTGTTGTCTTCCTCCTCCGCATGAATTTTCTCGGAGCCAACATACCTCGACAGACAATCTCTAATCTTCCCTTGGGAGGGACTTTTAGAGCGCAATGATTGCCCAGTACCTTTGGTTTACTGAAATACGCACAAAGCCCGCATTGAATAACAGTTTTTTCAAAATTTTGGCAGAAAACCAAGTTCCCATAGGCATCAAGCCGTTTATGCTGAAACGTTTTGGATGGATCAACAGCAGTAGACCATCAGAAATTTGAAACCAGGCAATGCTGGTGTCAAGAGATAACATTTTAGTGGCTTCAAGCTTTTAAAGAAATTGCAAATGTGAACAGAGAAAAGACATGCTAATTTAACATCCAACGGATTGGAGGTAACACTGATATGCAGGAAAAAACAGTTCAATCCATCCTCACTTGGACGTGAAAAAACGGCGAGTTTACTCTGGTCATAATCCCCTGCTCAAACGAACGGAGTTGGGTTCTACCCAGTCACTTCATTGTCGCCATTAGAATCGATTGAACATCCAAATGAAGATAATTTCGCAGAAGATGAGGGTAAATCCCATCTTAGATGTCACTAAGAAGTTCAGATCAAAACTTCAAAGCCGAGGAAAAGATTCATTTTCCGGAGGAAGTAAAATGCATTGGAAGAAACGGGGATGAGAAAAATGACCTTAGATTGGAGGAAAGAGGGAGAAGAGAGTGGGACTGAAATTGGATTGCTTCCATTTTATTTCTTCTCGCCTCTCCACCGAAGGACTGAGCCTTTCGTCTCCCTTATCCTCTCTCGCCGTAAAGGCCCTCTTAAACCCCGACGACGCGACGAGCCGAGACGACTGGTAAAGAAGATTTTTTTTTTTTTTGTTGTTGTTGTTGTTTTTTTTTTTTTGTTTTCGGCTTAAAAGTAATCCTTGCCGACTGGGCCGGACCACCATATCCAGAAAATAACTGGATGGCCCAAAAAAGTAACTGGGAAAACCCACGTTACTATCTATAGACTATCGGCCTATGGCGGCATTTTTTTCCCCTTTCCCTTTTACGTGAAGTACAAAAAAGAGTTCCATTAAAAAAAAAAAAAAAAAAAAAAAGAGCATCTGTCTTCACTTACGGAACGGAATGGCTGATTTGAGTGTGAATAGAATAGTAGAGTACATAAATATAGGGTCTGTTTGGTAAAAGAAAAAACTTAATGGAGAGTGTAAAACTTATCAATCCTGAGTCCCAAAATGTAAAACTTGTTATATCATGCTTTCAAACCGAGCAGCTGCATGCAAATTGTGGACCCCCCCACATGTGTATGAGTTTTGCAAGCTGTGTGCGTGCACAGAAGAAAGTTGCATGCAAACAGAGCATTGCTGGGCAGAATTAATGCTGACAAAAGCGCATGGTTGACAGTTTTTACTGGGAAAATTTTGTCAGCCGAGTTTTGTACGCATAGGGTGCAAAGTTGAGTAAACGTAATAGCCTTGTTACCCTTCCTCTGGAATACACCTTCGTCCGATACCTAGTCGTGGCTTGATAAAAAATTGTATTTAATTTAATTATAAAAAAGTATATTTGATTTAGTGACTGAATCTAACACAGCTGGTCTAAAGTTGTAAACCTTGTGACAAATAAAAAATTATATTTAATTTATGTATCAAATTTTATTATTTTAAAGTAGATTTAACTTATATATTAAATTTTCTTATTTTTGAATTCTTATATATTTTTTTACAGTGTTTTTTACGAAATTTTGAATTCTTGTATAGTTTTTCTTTCAAGACATAATTCTACCGTTATGTTTGTCCTATTCAAACTCCAGTTCACCGCATCCATTTTTAGAATCGAAATCACAGATACATAGGCCTTGTTTGCAAATTTACATAAAATTATAACGAAATTATTTGATTTAACTCAATTTTGAAGCTATATATTCAACATCTAAATTATCTAAAAATTCATTCCTATATGAATAAATAATTTCATAAATTATTATTACATGCTAACGCGTCTGCAAATTTAAGGATTCAACTATTTTTCATAATTTACTCATACGCATTTTAAAAGAGATACAATATATCCAAGAATTTTATTAAATTAATTTTAGTACCATACTAAAACAAAAAGCGTTAAACAGAACGAATAAATGAGATTTCGATTTAATCATAAAGATACACCTCAAATGGGGTCACACACTAAAATCTTCAACAGTAATAGTACTGGCAATATATCCAGATATATAATAAGATATATGTTTTCGGCTTTCTCGTTTAAAAAATCATTATATAATTACAAATAAAAGAGTCTCCATCGATCGACATTTCAATAAGGCCAGCCTCACATGATTAATCGACTCACAACCTTGAAATAAATATGCATATGCTTCATTAGATTCATCAGTACCATTCTTAAAATATTAAAATATGTTACATAAGGATAGTTAATTACATGCGGGAAATGAGAAGAGGGATGGGTTCGGATGTGAATAGTTGTGGACCCACGCTCGGACGTTGCTTGATCAAATTCAAGTCTTGGTATCGTCGCAGAACATGGAGTCTGCATTCCTCCGCTGCTAACACCCCGGTCGAGAAGGCACCATGAACGGTTCCCGGATAGCTGGAGCTGGTAGCCTCCCCTGCAAAGAAGAGATTGCGGATGGGTGTCCTCAGCTTCTCGTAGAGGTCATGGGACTTCCCCACAGAGTCATGGCTGTAGGCGCCCAGCGAATTCACGTCTGTTCCCCAGCGAGACACCAAATGCTGAATCTGCATGCGAAACAGCAGTAATTAAGTAACTGCACATTTAAATCCAACCCACTAGAGTATAATGCGAGAGGAACAAGTAGTAGTAACTAGGTACCGGTTCAGAAGCATTGGGTAGGATTCTCTTGAGTTGCTGAAAGGCGAAACTAGCAGCCCCCTCATCAGACATCATTTCTATGTCACGGGCGAGGCGGCCTGCTGGCATGTAAATAAGGACGGGATGCCCAGCGGCCTTGTGAAGATTGAGGAAGTAGCTGCATCCATAAGAAGCGGGTGCCACGATCCCCAGGAACTCTACATTGGGCCAGAAGACCTTGCGGAAAAGGAGTGCGATCTTGTTCTCTATTCCTACCCCGAGACCCTCGATTGCTTCTTCTTTCCAACTTGGAAGACTTGGCTCCAACTCGATGGACTTCGCTTTCAAAACTCCAAGGGGAGTCGTAATTATGGCTGCATCAGCTGTGAATGTTCTTCCATTTTCAACCATAACAGTTACTCCATTGTAACACTGGCTTATCCTTGTCACCCTGAAACATGAGAAACAAAACATGCATATGCAGATCGATTTCAATTAATGGACATGGACATTGTTTTAATTACTAGTCCAAATCCACACCCTCTGTTAAATTAATTATTTATAGAACATTATTGGGGTCCAACAAATTTTTTTTTAAAAAGTAATATATTACCAAAGACGTACGTAATTCATTTTGCTTCTTACCTATGCCGGAGGCGAATGTCAAGCCCTCTAGCAAGCGTGTCTATGACAGGGCGATATCCTCGGACCATAAGTCCATGTCCACCCGACAGAAGTTCTTCCTGCAAGTAAATTTTTCTCTTTTTGGGTTAAGTTCTTCCTGACTGTGTATGTGTGGGAGAGAATTTAATATAAGCATATATCAACGTGGGCTCAAAAACAGATGCTTACTATTTGTATTGTTGTATACCATGACAACAATGACCTGTTAGGTAGGTCCCGTTCAAAATTAATCTAATCTCTATTTTACTTTCAAAATTTTTTACCATAACTTATTAATGTTGAGTCAATCCTAAGCTTATACTACTTTATTTTTAAGGTCAACTTAGTTCCAATTTCAATTCTAAATTGGTTCTTTAAGATAGCTTTTATATTATATTTGAAAATTATAATTTCATTACAAGTCTTACTTAAACCTATAATTAAGATGATAATAATATATTTTTTAAAATTACTAAATAATAAATTAAGTAAATAAGTTTTTTATATTTAAAAAATATATTTATATCTTTCATTATGAAAGATCTTATGTAAATTATATATTGAACGTATATTAGTAATTAGAGTCAGCTCTGATTTATTAGGATCTTGGAATCTATCCTATTTTGAGTGTATTTTTACTTGAAATTTATTATAATTTATAGATATAAAAATAAAAACTCATCCTAGTCATTTTAAAGTATTTAATGAATCTAACTACAGTTGCCATTACCAAAACTGCACCCTACTATGGAGTACACTAGATTAACATATTATGGGCAGGCGGCTTTTGTTTTTTTCAGCTTTTATGTCGTGGAATGGAATTAATTTGGTTATCCGATATATAGATGCCATGACCGTGACGTTTTGTCGTTTGTCTCCAGTCGTCGAGAGAATTAATTAAGCATATAATTAGCCAGAAAATGTACGGGGAAATTTCGAAACAAGAGAATCTAGCTGTAACCATCATAGCTCCTTTTAATTTTAAAATATTTTTTTCAAATTTAAATCATGTATACAGTATATCCAAATGCATTTTTTGTAATTTCAAAAATCACGTACATTGAAAATTTTGTAAATCATATCTACACAACACAGTTTTGACCAAAAAAAAAATTATAGTTACATATTTTCTTTCAAGAGATTCTAATTTTTCCAAAATATAAATTCTAATTAAATAATTTTTGATAGCGTAATAAAATAGATTATGCTAAACAAAATAAATAATTTAAATGTTAAAAAAGTTAAAAAAATTTAAAAAAAGTATTTTTGTGGACACTTCTAGGCAGCCACGTTGCAAAAATTATGTTAAGGACATTGATACAAAACGAAAATTGGACTGTCCAAATGTTTTTCTTAGATCAATTTTCATTCATTTTTAATATTTAAACCATTAATAATAGTCACTCATATATACTTAGGTAAAACACAAAAAATTAAATAGTTTCGAAGCTTCTACCTGCTATCTTTTTTCCAAATTTTAGCAATTTCATTTTTTACTATTAAATAATGTTAACAGTTTATAAAATTTAAGTTTCTAATCGAAATGATTTTTGTTATCATAAATATACAGTAACTTATATTTTAAAGAGGCATGATCATTTCAGGCCGGCCGCACGGCACTGCTCCGTGCGTCCGGCCTGAAAACCTTTTTTTTTTTTTTTTGATTTTTTTTCATGGGTAAGTAAATCTAGGTGTATTAAATCTATAAAACAAGTTTTACCATTTTTGGATGTTTTTAAGTATTTTTTTTGGATTTTTAAACACGGTGGCAGTTTCGTAATTTTCTGAAATCCAAAAATTACGAAACTGCCACCGTATTTAAAAATCCAAAAAAAATACTTAAAAACATCCAAAAATGGTAAAACTTGTTTTATAGATTTAATACACCTAGATTTACTTACCCATGAAAAAAAATCAAAAAAAAAATAAAAAAAAATAGGTTTTCAGGCCGGACGCACGGAGCAGTGCCGTGCGGCCGGCCTGAAATGATCACCCCTCTATTTTAAATGGTTTATATATAAAAAGATTTTTAAAATATAAAAAACCATTTGTATAAAACAGGTGGTCAAAAGTTTGTTTTTGGACCACTGCTTATACATATAAATACTATACTTGCCTGATCCCAGCAGTTTAAGGAGATGGAATCCGCATCTGCAGCAAACCAACCTTCCATCCTACATAAGTACCATTGCAAAACTTTGCCAGCCAGCCCATCTAGTCTGCAAGAAATTGAAGCTAACGTTAATTTCAAGCACTTGCTGATTTCATCCAAGACAATTAGGCTAAGAGGACGGGATTTCCGGATCGGTTATGCGATCTGAGCTTTTGGTATTAATCATATCCGAGTTCCGCTCTCAAATAAAATTACGGGCGGATGTATACAGCCACCTTGAATATATAGTTGTATGGCTGAGGGGACTTGTAATGGTAAACAGCAATCACAACTGCATATAGATCACAGAGTCTCTCCCTCACTCACACACACGGACAGTGAAACTGCATGCAATCACAACCACATATAGATTATGTTGTGCAGAAGTATATATCTGCAAAACCTCAAATCCGGACGTCGCTCCACAACAATCGAGAAGCCTTTGAGTATGGACATGTCTTCACTGCACTCCTGCCTTAATTTCTGTGCCTGCAAAGATCAAAATCAATTACAGCTAATTCATTCGTCAATTACTTAAACACGTAAACCAGCGAGATAGATCAGAAAGAAAACAGATGCATTGATGCAAATGTAATTAGCTAGAGGAGACATGCCTCTTTTAGAATACTAGCAAATGTTTCAGCGACGTTTGTAACGACTTGATGGGGCACTTGCTTCCCGTCAGTATCGTAGAGTGCACAGCTAACACATGCAAACAAAACATTTACCCAATCATTTGAGCTGAAGGCATGCAAAAAATCAAATATATGGGCTAGCTGTTAATTAGTTTTACGACAGAGATATGGACAAGAGCAATTAGAATTCATTACCTTTCTAAATCGTGGTCAAAAAGTATTGAATTGTCGCCGCTAGTGCGGTACAGTGGTAGTCCGAGCCGTCCAATCAGCGGTGCCAAAGGGTTGTGCTCAGAGGCCCCATGCAACCTGCACATGTAAGTACGTACGTGCGTACGTACCTGGCTTCAATTCTGCTATAATTTTTTTAATGAAATTCTTCTATAATTTCAACCACTTTTATTGTTAAAAAATTAAAACAGCAGAGCAGGAAGAGTATAGGACCAGACAAGTTTTTTTAAAAAAAAAAAAAAAAAAAATCAAATAATAGGTCTGCAAGAAAGATAATTTAGCTACCATGATGCACCCATGTCCACAGGAAACCCAAATGAGTAGTCTGTGCTCACCCGTCCCCCAATTCGATCACGTGATTCCAGCAATATAACCTGCAAGTTACAGCGTACTATCAAACAATATTCAAGCTCATGCAGCTAAATTAGAAAATATCTCTCTTATTTATTTATTTTTCTTCAAGAAGTAGTACTTGAAAACAAGCATCTCGAAGAGTCTGCGCCGCTGCAAGGCCAGCAAGTCCACCACCTACGACGATAACAGATGGACAAAGCGACCGTCTTCTGTCCGCATTCGAGTGCGAATTAGAGGCTGCAAATCGGAGAAGCGAACTTATCACACATGTTCATCTAACGCAATTGCATGTGAATTTGAATTCGCTACTTTTCTTTTTAGTTGTGAGATTAATTCATGCGTGGTGTTAGACAGTGGCATTGATGCCCTGTCTCAGCTCAACATGGTGAATGTATCTATTTCAATGGATCTACCTAATTTTCAAAGCCCGTTAAGCCACGGGATGCCTGTCCTTAAGGCTTGAAGCCCAGTGTGGGCATGGCATGGCCATTAGCCAGCACGAGTACAGAAACTTTGCTGGTGAAAAACGAAAGAGAATTGTTTAAGAAGGCCCGAGGTCGGCGGCTACTAGAAATTACAAGAACATCTATTCTTGCGAGGAATTCACACTTACAATTCATGCCATTTCCACATTCCATGTCGCAGACTCGCAGTTGCCTTCGTTCCAACGGGGTCGAATTCAAAGACGAGAAGCAAAATAACTAGACCGGAATGAAAGTGAACGGACGGATCGAGCTGATGGCAGTCTGGTGGTGGTGCAAGGATCCGATCTTGATCGTGGTGGAAAGGGGAGATTTCGGGAGACAATCAGACAAGCAGGTGCTGCTGACTGCTGTTGCCAATGCGTTCTTGCCGCTTCACGCACCCCGTTTATAAAGAGGACTTGATTGAGGGCTCAGGACGAAAGGTATCGAGGGCAAAATTGGTAATTTGGAGGCTGGATGATTTTTTTTTTTTTTTTTACTCGCCTGCTGTTTTCGAGCCAGGATAGTACGGAAAATCATGCTCTAGTGACTAGTGGCTGTAGGGTTGAGTTTTTTTTTTGTTAATAGATATTTTGTACCGTGAAAGGAAATATTCGTGCGGTTTAGCGGTAATGTTTTTATTTTTACAATATTCCTTGTATTTTGTTACAATTTAAGCTCAATCTACTTTACAATTTCTTTTATACATGTAATTTACGAATTCAATCCAGTCCATCTACTTTACATTTTTTTGGTATATGTAATTTACAAATTCAACTCAATTACAATTTTCATACCTCGTAACAGCTGCCAATATAAATAAGGATCCGAACCCTAACCTTTTGGACACAAAGTAAGACTTTTTATCATTTTTTATTTAAATAGCTGTATAGAAAATTAAGTGCATTGGATATGTGTGTAATAGGTTATTACTAACGTATAGAAATGAGATTTAAATCGTTAAATATATATGCACTACTTTTTATAATATTAATTACTTATTTTTTAAATCAAATTCATATATTACTTTCAACCCAATAAAATATGCTTATAGCAGAAATAAGTCAAATATGCTTACAATATTTATGGGACTTACGTCAATTCAAAAACAAATGTTCTAATAAATTTAAGTTTTAAAAATTCATACAAATAATAAAACTTGATTTTATGGTATTAAATTTTGTTTAAATATTTAAAATATATTACATATGATAGATTTTTTTTTTTCGATGGAACATATGATAAGACTTTTTAAAGTGTTTCACCTGTGTGCTTTCCTACTCCGCTTATGCTGCCGCACCGTACCAATTCATTTTCTTTCTAAGAAGGCACTGATTTCCTGGGCTGCGAGGATCATATTTTATCTATTTCAGTATAACATTTTTTGGGCCATTAATATTCCCCGTTTTACACGTGACCGATTGACGAGTGATGGTACCTTTACTTTAAGAGCACTTTTGAATGCCCAATCGGAGGAATGCTGCTGGAGGTCACATGGACATACACACATGGAATGTCTGTTCCCCGAGCGTGGTAGGTGTGGCAGCAGGCGGGCTAACTTGTGCGAGTCCATAGCTCGAAAATTTACCAGTATTCGGTTATACTAACCCTAGCAACTTTATTTGTAAGAGTTTTATTTAAAAATTTCCCTTCATCGTGTGAGAATTATAAATATGCATACACTTATGAACGTGCTTAAATGTAATATGAATAGTTGTGATATATATAAATACTTATAAAAAAAATTAAGATTAAGATTCAATCCAACCTGAACTACAGAAGTCTAAGCCCCATTTTCTATTTTACATTTGATATGAAATATATTATGTACATAATATTTCTTCATGTTTATGTATTTTAAGTTATTTTTATTTATGTTTAAATACATATTTATGTTATAGAAAAATAACGTTATTTTCATTTACGTTCATTTTCATATTTATATTATTTGTTTTTAAGTTTATTAATTTTCTTCCATTCTTTATTTTAAAAGGTTAAGTTTCTTCTAAAAATATACTATATATTACTATATTTACTTTCAATACTTGGACAATGTATTTTTATTTTTGCTTAAGTGACTTGTTGTTATTATGTGTTTATTTAAAATTTGAAACTTATCATTCAAAATTTATCAATCTAAATTTCATCACAAAACTCAAAATATAGGTTTAGATTTTAGATTTTACTAATAAATTTAAAGTTAGTATAAATTTTATAAATACAATTAGAGTTAGGATTGAGAAAGAACTGAGTTTCATGAGACGGGCTAATACGACAAGATTTCCACATGTCAATTGTTGCACTCAAAAATATATACATAACCATTAATGGGGCTTGTCATAACTACAGTTTGTGCTCAACCAAAGCTTCCTCAAATTGTTGTCAAGTACCACCTAATTATCCAAGGTGCAATTTTACATCATTGATAACAAGTTGCCATGCACAAAAAAATCACCCACTCACTTATGGAATGGAGAGTAGTTAGGGGAAAAATTTTATTCGAGCAGTCGTACATCACATTAAGATTATAATTTTTTTGAGAGATTTTTCATCTCAACTAGCCTATTTAATTAGTGAAAATAAAAAGGAAAAAAGAAATAATGAAAAGAAAATATGATTTTTTGGGTTTATTTGACAAGCAGGAAATTTTTTTGGATAATTTATTAATATACCTACTTAATTTGACGTTACTTGCTGATATACCCATATTGTTTCATGAATTATTTTCTCCGCAAAGTTTCACCAAAATCGTTTGCATTTCTATGTTAATGGTTAAAATTTAACCAAAGTTGATAGGTTGTTAAATAAAAAAGGATAATTTATAGACATACCTACTTAGTTTGACGTTAATTGTTAATATACTCATATTATTTCACAAATTGAATATTACTTCAAAAAGTTTCACCAAAATTTTCTTACATACCTATGACACATCTTTATCGTCAGAAACTGTTAATGCGTACATTAAAAATTTGAATGATGACAGTAATGACCCTATTTAAGATATATTAGAATCTCACAGTTTATAAAATACTCAATTGTATAAGTGGAATGGATTTACCTAGAGGTAACATGTCGATAGTTAACTTGAGTACGTAAGCAATTTTTAAAAAAAAACTTTATGTGGGTAATATGCAATTCATAAAACAATTAGACATATCATCTAGCATCAAACTAAGTTGATATATCAGCAAATTCTATTATTTTATTTAACAGTTGTTAACATGGGTACACGAGTAATTTTGGTGATTGTGGGAGTAATATGTAATTCATAAAATAATGTAGGTATAACAACAATTAATGTCAAACTAGATGAATATATCAACAAATTACCCAAAAATATTTCTCCCTAAATTTTGTACACTTTCCCATATAACTATGCATAATTCTTTGCAATAATTCCTTCTCATTTCTCATAAACTATCCTCTCCATTTCAACATTATTCATATCCTATTACATTGTTGTCCTAATTATGTCAAAAAAAATTTAGACCAAATTCTTTTCCTCTTCCTAAACGCATCCTTATGATAGTGAAATAAGACAATATACGAAATTTTAGATTTTAATGATGGGGGCTTCCACAAGAAAATGCAAATTTTGCTACATGGTTTTATATACACCAAGTTAATTTTTTTAGGGACAATGTACTAAAAGTCATTGTTAAAACCTTTTACGACACACTTTCCATACTCTCCAACAATTGTGAAATTTTATTATATGTTACATAGTGACGGTTGGGTTATCCTGCATGGGTTGTGTTTAAGAGGCTGGTTATTTGGTTGTTTCGATCACAAGTATGAGAGAAAGTCTTGTCTTTTAAATTAGTTTTTTTGGGTGCTTAAAAGACACACGTATAAGCACCCAGCAACAACATCACCTGCTAGTAATTATGCTTGTCCTTGGAGAATCATTAGTTAATTAAAATGATTTTCTATGTTTTATCTAAAACATAGTGAAAAATATAAAAGTTGGCTTACATTTATATGATCGATAAAAACTGTCTCTGAGAATGAAACGAAAAGCAATGAACATATCTACAAGTTATGAGTTAATTCATGTCATTATAGAATAAAACAAATAAAGATAAACAAAAAATTGTTCCAGTAAAAAACGTTATAAAAAATTTGATTTTGATCAACTAAATTTTTTTTAGAAAAGATTAAAATTTAGTTGTAAAAAAATCTTTTCTGCTAATAATTTGTGGTACATATCAAATAGTAACTACTAAAAAATTTTGATTGCTAATAATTTATGATTTCACGTTTAAACAACTAAATTTTAATTTAGTTACTAAAATATAAATGAAAGGAAGAAAATTTTCCGTTGCCAATAGAGGCATTATCATAAATAAGAAAATGAAGCAATGTTTCAATACATCAAGCAAAACCTTATTTTTAAAAACATTTTATTAAAATCTTTTTATATGTGTATTTAATTTATAAATCAAATTTCACCATTTTGGAGATGTGTACATATAATTTTTCAAATTTTTAAAATTAGTGAGGTTTTAGTTATTTTTAAATGATTAAAATATCCCTGTTTTTTAAAAATAAAAAATATATACATCTCCAAAAATAGCAAAACTTAATATATAAATTTTTTATAACAACTTCATATATAAGTTAAATATACATATATTAACAGGTTTATGAAAAGATTTTTAAGAAAATATTTTTTTTTGATAAAATTTAAGAAAATATTTTTGAAAATGAAGTTTAATACATCAGGTACATTGAAACATTACTCAAGAAACTCTGTCTATCTATTAAATTATCTTCACGAATAAGAAAAATTTTGCTTGCATATGCATTTTTTTTTACTGATAAAAAAAAAATTTTGCTTATAAAGATTGCAAAATTATATTTTCTCGTAGTGAAAGAAATGAAAATGAATCAGACAGACTTGAAGAAGTCTTTAAATATAAGGTTGCGGATAGAAAGTTATGGCACCGCCCTTTTTTATATTGAGCGGCATCCGTGTATACATTAATTCCATATTAAAAACGAGCTATCTTCTTGTCGAATTAAGTTAATCAATGGAGCAGGGAATGTGTTACGTGCTTGTCTTCTGATGGAATGTGGGTCAAATTTCGGATGGATTTTCTTTACCTTCTTAGTCGCCCACCAAAATCACATGATCTTCTTTTTGTATCGTCCACTAACACTTTATGGTGAGGTATGAGTCCACCTGTCCACCTCAGCGGACTACTTTTCAGCATAAGATTGCAGTAAATATATATTCTGTTACAGTGTTAGACATAGATTAATGGACCGACAATATAAAATACTTAAGCCTTCAATGCATGGCAGGATCCAATGCCACGCATTACCAGTATTGCACCACTGGTTGAATACAATAGTCCGAAAAGACTTGTATGCTAGCCAGAAGTGCGCTATGTATATTATATAGATGTACGTGTTTGGCATTTAATCAAACACGCAATATGGAACTTTTTATTCTTTTAATTATCTTATTTTCTAATTATTTCTTCACGATTTCTCATATAAATATCTTATTTTTAATTACTTCTCTACAACTAAATCATATAATGATCTTATATATTTTAATTTTATTTTTTAACTCTCCATCATTACCCCTATCATATTACATAAATTTTTCTATATTCAAAAATTTTTACATTAAAAAATTGTTGGTCTGCAACAGTTGCATCTTAGTGCTTCAAATGGAACTTGCTCGATGATAAAATCAAATTTTACCACTTGGATTTATAATTGTTTATTTAACCAGAAATATTGAGTCCCACCACAATCAAATATGTGCATAACCAAATCTAACTTAAAGATTACAAAATCAACAAAATAAAATTATTTAGTTTGTATGTCAATTTCAAAAATATTAATTTAATACCTAAACTATCCAAAACATCATCCTTGTTTAGAGGGTGATTCTATAAACTAATACAATATTCTATTACATACGCAAATTGATCTAAGTGTTTTTTCATATTTTTACACATAAAAATCTTTATTTTTGAAGAGGTCCAACCACCTAAGATGGACCTCGATCGTCCGAAAATGATGCTAAATCAAGGTAAAAAATGATTTGATTTAAGTATAATTTTAAAATTATATTTTCATCATTTACACTATGTAAAAAATTATGAATAAATGATTACATAAAATATTATTATATTTTAATACATTAGTGAATGTGTCTAGGTTGCTTTAAAAAATGTAATCCACTCAAGACTATGGTTGGGATAATTTTTTTATCATGATAAAATAAATGTTGTGAAATCCTATAATCGGTAAAAATTTTATTTTATACTTGATGCATAAAAATATATAGGGTCATAATATAGTGTGTCTAAGTGCAACTTAGCTAGACACTGGACCCCTTTTTATTTATTTTTTACTTTTCCATGAACACATAGCCAACTTACGGTTAGATTGGTCCATATGCTAAGTTTTACAATTTTTTAGATCTCTACATTTTTTTTCAATTACAGTAGGTATCTTGGGGAAGGGGACAGTTGAACCAGCGACCATGTGGCATACTGCCATGGTGTAAAATAAAAATTTTTATTTATAATGTACCATGATTATTTTTAAAAAATTTTACTTTAAAGCGACCATGTGGCATACTGCCATGTTTTGAATTTTAAAGTAAAAGGTTTTTTTCATCCGTCAAAACATGAACAAGGTCCCTTTTATTTTTCTAAATTAAAATAATATATGTAAAAGAATAAAAAGGTAAAATTTAGTGTATGCATCTATCTAGTATCTGTTCACATATCTATAAAAAAAAAAAAATTTAAAAGAAGGTGCGCCGTGGCTAAGCACAACTTAGGATTGGTTTGATGATGTAACTGAGGGGAAGTGAAAATTCACATTCTTTCATATATTTTAATTGTTTTATCCACTTCAATTATTCTATTTTCTCGTTTTTATTCTTATATTCTAATTATTTTCTTTTACAACTACATTATTTATTGCTTATTTACTTTTATGATATCATATTACTCTCATGATTTTTTTTAAAAAATTTCTACTTTCTCACTTTCTTCCCTACATTCGCAAACGCATCCTTAGATTCACATTATTATGACCCTATGGGATTCTAATATACATACATCTATATATACTTAATGTTCCATGATCATTGCAGACTCGGTCCGGTCCAAATATATACTTTTCTTTAAAAAATTTATAAACATGTTAATTTAGTTATATTTAATCTATCAACCAAATTTTACCTTTTTGAAATATGTATTAAAACTTAATGTACAAATTAAATATAACTAGATTAACACGTTTATAAAAAAAATTTAGAAAAATAGAAATATATATTTGAATCGATCTGAAATCACCGGTCTAAGAAGATCGTGACTTATACTTAATACATATATCGAATTTTGTCATTTTTAAAATTTTAAAATTTTGAATGTATTTTTTAATTTTAAAAATAAATAGTTTTTACCCACTTATTAAAGGATGAATAAACGAAGTGTCATTAATTCACTGTTGAGCGTTTATGCAAAAATGTGTCAACTGTGTAGTATGCAGTTGCTGAAGAGGTAGGGGTGAGTCCGAACCGTTCCCACCGAACCTGATTTTGAACGGTGTTAGAATTTACTTTTCATATCTTAAGCCCAAAAAACCTGATCTCGAGAAACCTGATTTGTAAATATGGTATGGTTAGGGTTCAAGTAAACCCGAACCCGAAGAACCTAAACTCGATTTTCCGTTTTATATTTATTATAAAATATATCATATATATACTATTTAAACAATATTTCTTTATATTCTTCATATTTTATGTTATTATATCTATATTTGAATACGTGTTTGGCATATTGTAATTTTATTATAAATAAAGTATATTATTTTTATTTTTATTTATTTTTTATTTATATCATTTACTGTTACATCATTAATTTTCTTCCTTTATCTTGTTTTTTATATTAATTTTTTTAGAAATATTCTTTATATTACTATTTTTTAGAAAATATGCAGTTTACTTACGTGATTTGTTATTATTATTTATTCATATGAAATTATAAACTTATCGCGTTTAAATAAAATATAAATTCATCAATATAAATTCCAACTCGAAACTCAACCGGAACTCGATTTTTCAAAAATAATGTTAGAGTATAGGTTTTACAAGTAGAGTTAATATTAGGATTATAATTGATATTTTATAAACAAGATTAGAATTAGAGTTGAGGTGAATTGGTATTTCATGAGTTTGCACACTAGGAAGAGAATACCTGCGACTATGACTCTGCTGGGCTCTGTGCGAGTGCCTTTTCCTTGGAGGGCCCCAGCGCCACACTTCGAGCTACATCACGCATGTGCTGAAGTGCAGCCGAGAGCAGCGTCCGTGCTTGCTCGTAATCATCCAGATTAGATTTTCATTTAAAAATATTTTTATTTTTATAAAACTTTTTCATTTCCTATATAATTTTACATTTTTTAAGACATGTCAATTCTATTTTCATTATTTTCAATGTTATTTTAAAAAAAAAAATACAATTTCTCATTTACCAACGTAGGACAACTTTTCCTCGTTCAAATCCAGTTAAGTCATTGATACATTCAAAAGAGCCCTAAATGCCGAGGCTTGATGGGAGTTTCATCTGGCATGTCAAAACTCGTAATCTTGACTTGAGGGTAAGGTGTATATGCTTTGATGGCCAGCACGTCTTCATGTGTCCTAGCTAGTTTACATGATCTTCTTCTGATTTGGCAGAATCCAAATTTACTGGATTTCTTATTTTCATGTACTTTATATACCTTTTAAAGTTAAAACATTCAATACTATCTTAATATGCATTACACTAAATAAATCTAACCAAGTATCAGTAAAAAATTTATTTTGAGTAATAAATTTAGCAAGATTTTATTCCTAATTTCGTCATCATTATTGCTTCGCATTTAAGCTTGGAATTTTAGTTATCGCGTTACCTTACTTATCATTTTAGCAACAAAAATCATTGCAATTTCGTTGCCTGAAGGGTTAAGCAAAGGAGGAAAAGAAAATTTGTTACAGTGTACATTGGTTTACTTAAATATTGGGAAAAAATAGAGTATATAGAAGACGTGAGGCTGCAAGGTCTACTAAAGTATGAATAAATATCTAAAAATAGCTATTTAAACAGGGTTTAGTGATTTCCATTTAAAAAAAACACGTTTAAGCGACATGCGGTTGGTAATGACCAGCAGCAGCTTACACAGTTACACTTGAGCATGCGCCGAGGAGAAAAAAAAAAAAAAAAGAGCCTTCCATGCATGTAACGCGTGTGCCGACAAGGAAGCACTCCGCACTTGCCAGATTGCACGTGGGAAATGCCAACAAAAGACCGCATGGAGTTGGGCCCCACCCTGGACCCATTTTCTTTATAGAGCCCATTCGAATATCGTTCGTATTGAATTTCGTGCGCATGTGCCAGTAAGGTTGTAAATCAAGTCGGTTGCGTTTTTTCACCCCCTGATTCCACTTGTAAAATATTAATTTAAATTTATATTCAATTTTATTTTTAGAATTTTAATTTAATCCTAAACTATGCTCACTAGAAGGTCAAGAGTTAGCAGATTCGACGATGTATCGGCAGCTAGTGGGTAGTTTAATCTACCTAACTCTTACACGGCTGGATATAGCATTCGCCATCAGCATAGCAAGTCGCTATATGGAAAAACCAAGGAAATCATATCTAGATGCAGTTCGACGCATCTTAAGGTATGTAAAAGGAACCATTAACCTTGGTCTCTTATATAAGAAGAATGCAATATGCGAGGTAGCAAGGTATTGTGATGCTGATTATGCCGAAGACCATGACACAAGGAGATCAACCACTGGATATATATTTGATCTCGGATCAGCAACGATCTCATGGTGCAGCAAGAGACAGCCGACTGTGTCTCTATCAACTACTGAAGCAGAGTATAGAGCAGCAGCTATGGCAGCACAGGAAACCAAGTGGTTGATGCAGCTTATGAAGGATCTTCACCAGCATACTAATCATTCAATATTGCTATACTGTGATAACAAATCTGCTATAAGATTAGCAGAGAAACCTGTATTCCACGCAAGAACCAAGTATGTGGAAGTACATTATCACTATGTACGAGAGAAGGTGCTCCGATGAGAAATCGAGATGAAGCACATCAATACAGAAGATCAAGTTGCAGACATATTTACCAAGGGACTAACTAGAGCAAAATTTGAAAAACTCAGAAGTCGAATTGGCGTGACATCCAAAATAGAGTTAAAAGAGAAAGTCAATGCTGAGGGGGAGAATTAAAAAGGCAGTACTGCCATATCTGGATTTGTCTAGAACCGTCAGAAGCAAAAGGCGCCGAAAATGAAAAAACTGAAATTTTCCAGCTTCACGCATTAATTGCAAAGTCGGTGATCAAACCGACTTTACGCAACTATAAAAAGGGGGCAGGCCTCTCCATGTAGGTGTGCGTGAATTGGTAAGCAATTGAGTAGAGTGAGTTAAGGTGTGAGTATACATTAGTTAGGTGTGTGAGATGAGAATAAAATTTGGGTGTTGGGTAGTGAACTTAGTGTAAGAGAAGTATGTACTTGAGAAGTTGTGTTGTGAGAGGGTGTTAAAATATTGTGGGTGTATTTATTTTGTTATAATATTTTTATAAATAATATTTTATTTTAGAGCATCCATTTTTCAACAATCAATGTGCATCATCGACCGGGCTGGTGGCCTCTTTGCATTCCCAGATTGCCACAAATCTAGAAGCCGTGGGCTTGTGGCCATGACCGAGGGTAAAGGCTGCATCTGGCGTTGCATTTTACTGGGTTTACGTGCTAGTTTAGGCCTGTTTTAATGGCCTCACCTGCTTATTTAGGCCTCAGCAATAGATTGAAAGAGAGGTATGAATAAAGCGAACTTTCGAATTCTTATTTCTCCTATTTTTGAGGAAAAATTATTATACAAAAGTGTGTGGAAGCTAAGGTATTTTCACTACACTTCTGTGATAAGCTTTTGCTTTGAATAAATTCTTTAGCCAAAGTCCACGAAATCGATGTTTTATCGTTTTATATTTACGCGGTGAAAAAAGAATGCCATCGTATAAGCAGTACCCATCATAAAAAGAAGATTTGAATATACTGTGTTGCGTTTTTTTTTTAAATAATTGGACCCTAATTAGGAACCAGACATTTCTTTTTTAATTAAATATACCCCTTGGAAGATTTTTTTTTTTTTTTTTTTTTTTTGCGAGGGTGTTGGATGGGGAAATTAAAGTAGTATAATCAATTGCATAAAGAAGAAAGGGTGCCCATCACATACAACCGCATTTATTTTTGTTTTTAAAATTTTGACCCTATGAATTTTGATATTTTAAAAAAATTTTAAATTTTATTATTTTATTTTTCTATTTATAGCTAAATCCAAGTACGTCTTTTTAAATTTTTTCTACTATAGAATGTAAATTTAATAACATTGCTAACAAAATAGTTAGGATAGGACTTAAAATCCAGACCTCTGTACAGAGATGGAACTCTTTGCCAGCTTACAACTACAATCTTAATAAAATTTATTAATAAATCTGAGGAAAATTTTAAAAAATCATCAAATTTCATCTAAAAGTACAATCTCAATGAAACCCACGACTACAACAATATTTGTTATATGCGACCAGCTTTTTGCAACCAAAGATATTACATTTAGATGCATTTGAATGTGGTTACGATCTAATACTAATTGAAATTAAAATTCTATTATTAATTACAGTAAAATTTTAACGGCTATTTTTTTTTAATATTCTATTTTACAATTGAATCGTCCAAGTACAAATTTTGTTCAATGAATGTAAGCCAAACAACGAATCTACATGAGACACTGCTCGGATAACAACCAATTGTGCTCATGTTGGGCTCTTAATACCAACATTAAAAATGATTTTCGGTTACATTTGATATAAAAATGGCTGCAGTTAGCCAAGTGTCACTACTAAAAAATAATTAATTATCTGTAGCTAAATAATCAAACGGGGCCCGGGTTGATGTTTGTCAATGTCATTATCATTATTTGCTTTTCCACCCTTTTCCCATTCCGATGGGATTGCATCGCATGCATGTTTTGTGTTGGATAACTACCAAGCTGGAAACCTGACCATACGCCAATTACTCGATTTGCCCGAGTGTGTTGCTTGAGCTTTGGGCCTGCACAACGCAGTCGGGTTTTGGGTCGTGGTGACTTGGTTGGTCCTTGATGGGACTTGGATTACTGGACTTTTGCTGCTTAAAACGTGTAGTTTGCGTAGAGGTGGTTTTTTGACGGGTTGGAGGTTGGACTATCCAACCAACCAACCAACCAACCAACCAACCAGCTATTATTTCCCCGACCTCCTTATATAAAGTCCCAACGAGCACCTGCCTCCCCTGTAACACCTTCCTTACACCCCAACCCTTCCGAAATCCACCTTCTGCTCTGTTTTGCGGGAATGGCCCGAGGAATTAGATTAGTGCAGGCATCCATGGAGATGGAGTTGGCCCCAGCAATGGAGGGCTGCTCCAGATTCATGCAGGCATGGCTTGAGGTGGCCCCATCTCTGCTCATTTCCCTAAGGAAACTATCGAAAGCGCCGAAGCTGGAGACGATCGTGGAGGAAGGGGCTGATGCTGCTGCAGAGAAAGTCGGCCAATAAAGAGGGGCAAACAACAAAATTCCGATCCAAAAAGTCTTCCCCAAATCACAGGAAAAACACCCGTTCGATGCTGAGGTCAGCATGGCAGAAGAAGTCAATTTTGGGACTCCCGTAACGTCCATGGCTACAGCTTCTAGATTTGTGGTGAAGTCAAGCCCTGAAGTGGCTCCATCAATCCGATTGAGGATTAGGACGAGTGGGTGGAGGTGGCCTCCGAGCTTTTCTCATTTCGCCTCAGAACGCTGCCTCTAGCTAGCTATGTACCACTGTGGACGGCCTCGATGCAATGCAATGGAAAGTAGGACGTCCGACTATGAAAAATGATTAGAAAATGGATGTGTATATATATATATATATATAAGAGAGTTGTTCATGCACATAGTTCCACATATATTATAATACAATAAAACTTTATACAATTATTTATCTATATATAAATTTTATAGTAAATGATTTACGTGTATATATATATATATAAGAGTTGTTCATGCACGTAGTTCCACATATATTATAATATAATAAAATTTTATACAATTATTTATCTATATATAAATTTTATAGTAAATGGTTTACGTATTGAAAAAAATTATTTTAAAATAGTTTGTTATAAATAACAATAAAGTTATTTTTTTAACATGTAAACCATTTGTTATAAAATTTATATGTAGATAAATAATTGTATAAAATTTTATTCTATTTTAATATGTGTAGGGTTCAAAAAAAATAAATATACTGCTGTTCTGGTGCAATTGCGCTGCACTATAACAAATCTCTATATATATTCAAAACAAGATTGGAAATTGCTGTAATTTGTAAAGCTGAGGAATCGATGTTTTTACATGAATGATCCGTGTCAAAGATTGTTTTTATTCAATACAATGTGCGGCAATTAAACGTTTGAAGCCGGCTTCACCATCCTTAGAATTCAATTTGAATTTTATCCTGATTTCGCACGAGGTTACTTCGCTGTCCCGTCCTACCGAGGTGAATTAGCCAAACCGTTCAAGTTGAACTTCATCTTGATGGTTCATGCTAGATCCAATCCATTAGTTGTATTCAATACTATTTGTTTTACTAAAATAAATGAAATCATATCAATAGGAGTTTTGTATGTACCATATCTTCTAAAAATATATAAAAGTATGTATAGATTTTAAAAATCACTTCAATTTACACATTAAAATTTTTTTATATTATGAAAACATATAGCATTGTTATTTCAAGTAAGACTAATATTTTAGCTGATTTAGATATTAAATTAGAACTTTATGGGTCCTTATACTAAATAAATAATTTTTAATTAAGTATTAAATATAGACTTTGTTCGCAGTTAAAATAGAGGACTGATCCCATGCAACCGGGTGCATGGGAATTCCATGTGTCCAGCCGGGGGATTCATTTTTTTATTTTTTTTATAAATATATAGAATTATGTGTATTTAACCTATAAACTAAGTTTTATAATTTTTGGATGTTTTTAAATATTTTTTATTTTTAAACATAGTGACATTTTTTGTAATTTATAAGTTAGAAAATTATGAAAATGTTACTATGTTTAAAAATAAAAAATACTTAAAAGTACTAAAAAATGGTAAAACTTAATTTATAAGTTAAATACACTAAACTCTACATGTTTATAAAAGAAAATAAAAAAAAATATTTTTGGGAGGGTCCCATGGCCGGACACATGAGTGGTCCCGTGCACCCGGACGTGTAGAATCACCCCTACTTAAAATATATTTTACAATAAAACCATTTTCACTTATCATGTGAAAAATATATAGATAGTTAAAATATTAATTTACATTAAAATGTGTGAAGATAAAGGCGTAAATGGTAAATTTTTTTCCTCAATGCCAAATGGACTTTTACAATACTTTTTTTATTTATAATCTAACCTATCCATTTATTACAAATTCTTTATGCAGAAAACCAAAAAAATCGCTGTGCTTGGATACATGAGTGTGTCATTATTGAATTCACACTCCTGAGATTTATAGGATGTCTTCAACTCATGCGTCTAATTGTAATGATTTTTAATTTCTTAAGTAAAAAATTGTAAATATAATGGATCAGTTGAATTTTTTTAAAAAATGATGTTTGGAGTAAAAACAAACCTGTTTATGTTAAATCAATTCTAGAAGATAAAACAGCCTTCGATATACATGTAAAATAAAAATTTATATCTGCTACCCAGACATTTAAAAGTAAGACCAGTTTGTGCTTGCTCCTCTTTTGATTAAAAATATAAATAAACATATTTTCACAAAATATAAATAAACCTAATAAAAATTTTATTTATATATTTATTTTAAAGTATTATTATATGATTTATAAATGATTTTAATATTTTTATATGATTGTAAATATTTTAAGTAAGTATGACTTACTTAAAACTTTGATCGAAATTATGAATGAATTTTTTAAAAAAATGAGTGGATTGTATTTTATTTAATCATTAAAGTGATCCAAATGGCCATGAGACAGCAACACTAAAGCTAGACTTTGATACATCGTTGTCAGGTAAGTACTTCCGAGAAATATAATAGATAAGTTGCATTATTAAAAAGAATTAGGGATCGAATCGATCGGTCGCTGCATATTTTCCTGAGTCGTGAAATTAATGATTTGGACATTTTGGAGTCGCGAGTTAACAGAGGTGGGAATCAGGGTGACCCAACTCTATTTTATACGGAGGCTGGGCAGGTTTAATACTTTTCAAAAAGGATGAGTTGGGATGGATTAACCGGATCTCGGACTTCCTTATACTATTTTAACCAACTTGACCCACTTAACTTTGTTCTTTAAGTTGTGAATAAACTTTTGAATGAGTTATAGTTTATTAACTTGTTTTAATATTCAGTTCTTTTAAGTAATGATATTTTACTTTGATTAATTATTAATAGTTCGAGCTATATAATATTTAAATTTAGCATCTATGCGTTTTTATACTTAATAAGTTTATAAATTTTTAAAATCATCTTATTCGACTTGCATTTTTGTCTAACCCAAAGTTTATCCCAAGACTTACTGAAAAAATAATAGTCAAACTAACATTATCCTGACTTGATATAAAAATAAATATCAAATATGATTTTAAAATATAGGATTAAGGTCAGGTACACCTTGCTCATTTTGACGTGTTCTGATTCTTAACCTTAGAGTTGATCTGTGTGGCTGCATTTCGTGGTCACCAGTGCTTTGCTGATGGTTGTGGAGTGTGTTGAATATAATGCACATGCTTTTGTAGACTCATTGGGACACAATTACCCGAAAATTAATTTTAATTAATATTTGACATCAGCTGATCGAGAGCACGATGATGACATTTGACGAACAACATGTAGCATGCCGAATTTTGGTTCGCGCACCTCAAACCGAAGCCTATAATAAGTGGCTGCTAATTAATTAATTAGAAATTGCAGGCAATTCAATCACCTCTTATGATGAGGCATAGACCTCTTATGATGAGGCATAGAAACCAGAAGGCGAGCCCTGGCCATCCATCCACCTAAAGTCTTAAACCTTTGGGATTGGGAAGAGAAGGTAGAAAATTTTTTACCTTGTCACTATGATTTTACATCTTTAAGTAAGATATCTTAAGTATTTTTTTCTTATTGGTAGTTATTTTTTCGATTTTTTCCTTTCTCCCAAAAAAAGGTGTATATATTTTAGCTTCATCTATTTTACCAATAATAATTTCTTTAATTACTTTTGTAACTTATTTCTCCCTGCCAAACCAGGAAAAGATTATTGGGATTACAAGTGGGGAATTGAAAGTTTAGAATCATCAACCCATTTTTGGTCGTTTTCAATATAAGCAAGGATAGCTTTCCCTCTTTTGGGGAATATTAATATAATAGCATGTACACTTGGCCAAAGGGACTGAACAGGAAAATCAAAAGCGGGAGCTCTCTTCGTATTCTTATCTAGACTAGCCGGATGCATATTTGGTTATTATTATTCCACAGCATCTAGAAGGCGGATCTAAGACGCTTCCACATTTATATCCACGTGTAATTTACTGAATTTTTGCTATTCTAAAAGCTTCCTGTGTGATGATTTGTTGGAGGTTGGACCATCCAAAACCATTTTGTTTTCCACCCTCCTTTAAATTCCTCTTCAGCTCCTGCTCTCCGTTCACACAAAACACACACACACACACAAATCCTTTGCCAAGTCTTGAATTTCTCCAAATTAAAGCTGTAGATGGCGAAGTCTACGTAGCAGAATGGCTAGGCAAGGTGCTAGAGAAGTCCGACGGGCAGGCATGGGTCACGATCATGGGGTCGCCCCAGCGGCAATGAAAGGCTCCAGACTCTTGCAAGCATGGCTTGAGGTGGCGCCGTCTGCCCTCGTTTCACCACGAAAGCCATCCAAAGTGCCGAAGCTGGAGACGATCGTGGAGGAAGACAGCGAACATTGGAAAAAATGACTAATAACCATCCACCAACACTCTTCCACAAACACCCCCGTCCAACTTCCAAGTACTCCCAACTACAGGCCATGGCTACAACTGCTAGCTAGTGAAGTCATGATACGGCACATCGATCAACACCGGTCAATATATTATATATGCATCCGATTGATGCAGATATATGTACGTGGATGAAGGTGCCCGCGCCGGCCCCACAATATTTTTCCGCAGAAGCCATGCATGCATGCATCTAATGTTGCTCCGAAATTAAGTTTAGATGCATGCCGTGGAGAAAGACATCCGCGGAGGATATGGCGGAAGAAATTTGAGCCATTATGTTGCAAATTAATGTCATGGTCAGGAGTACACAATCGGATGGAATATGATGTTAATGGACGAGTTCTCAGGGGAAAAAAATTTATTTCATTTTAAGTGCAATCTCTCATTTTTCAATGCATAACGATTTTATTTTTGTCATTTTTAATACTTTTTTTTTTAATTTCCAGTACAATTTTTTATTTACTAACATACAATAACCACTCTTCATCGTTAATCTCTCCAATGATATTACACGAAGTAGACATGATCCAATAAAAAAATATCTTAATTCGTGGCTGATTAAGATAATTTTATTCAATGAAAATTACCAACGTAACAATTCCTTGTGCTTCACCATGTTTATTTTCATGCTCACCATGACAAACGCATAATTCCTTGCGCACGAATTGTACGCTAATGAATAATTAACAATGCCCATGCACGAATATAAATTTAATTCCTAGTCCACCTAATATGGGGTTTTTCCATAATGGATCCACCCTGAATTATAAATTAAACCCTAGTCTCTTTTGAATATTTGTCAGCAATGCGTCCAGTTTTCCTTGCGGCAAAGCATATATATCTCACTAGCCTAATTTGAATATAAAGTACTGATTGATTAATTAATTAAGTGCGAATGTAAAAGAATTTATAAAAAAAATTTACGATTATTTCCTGTTGCTTGGCATTAATCTCATAATTAAGATCACCGACTTTCAGTTAACAAAATTTCTAGAATCATTTATGCAATTAGCACCTTGCGGTTATTCATATTATCAAGAGCAATACAACCGGTTAATTTTTAATGTTTATATTATATATCCAATCCATTTATAAAATTTATACATGCATATATTTGTTTGTGATTCAAAATTCACTTCGATTTGAAACTTATGTATTTAGAAGTTCGACACCATTTAAAAATGAACATATGATGCCATCAACCATGTGGGCTGATGATAACACCAGTATCTCCCTTGTGAGATGTTGCTGTTTAATTCTCTTGTTGGGAAGGGAAAAAATTTGTTTCTCAATTTCGTATATTTACAGGATATTCCTCCAAAACGAGAATTGTAAATGTGTCTAATTTGCAATATTAGATGTCACAATTAGATAATACCAATCAAAATATATATATATATATATGATATTAAATTGGATATCAATCAGTGTTGGAGCCTGGACGTTTGATATATCGGGTGTGATGCAACATTTCCGTGTTGTCCAGTGCATCGGACATATATTTTGGTTTTTTGAAATTTTTTTCTGAACACGTAAGCCCCCTAAAGGTTAATCAAGTGGCCAAATTCATTATTTTTGGATAGATATTCATATTTTCTAGTTTTCAATATGGAAAAAAGTCCTTTTTTCATTTTCAAAATTCAAAATTTTCAATATATTATCGCCAAATGAATTTTGGATATGGGTAATAACACAACAGGACTGGCATATCTGTATATATATGAAGAAATCCAAAAATTTTGAAATTGTAAGTTTTTTGTGGTAAAAATTGAGTTTTCAGTCGTAAATTTGTATATTTAAGTCCAGCTGCAGGGAACGTGATCGCTTGCTCCCGGGAGCAGGCAGCGTTCCCTGCTCTCGAGAGCGTATACCCTTTTTTTTTTTTTAAATTTCTCCTAAACAGTGTTAATCTATGTGTATTTAACATGTGTATAAGTGTTTACCATTTTGAAATATTTTAGATATTTATTTTTTATTTTTGAAACTCAGTGACATTTTAGTAATTTTAAATTACTTTAAAAAACCACTACCATAAACAAAGAAATTTTTCATTACCTGCAACAGCATCATCATGAAAAATAAAATTTTTCCCTGCATGTGTTTTTCTCGCTAATAAAAATTTTAAAAACGTATTTTGCTAATAAAAATTGCAAAAAATATATTTTCTGATAGTATTAACAACAGGCCCACTGGACTCCATATAGTCCAACATTAAGGCTTAGGCGATAAAACTATTAGCAGATGGATTGGTGCGTGATAAATAGAGTAATAATTCAAGAAAGCCCTTATTTTTTATTCTAAAATTTTTTAATTTAAACTATTTACTTTATCATATTACAAAAATCACTTTCATTGGAAACTTCATTTTGCAAAAAAATTAGCATCTTAAGAAAGTGAATATGTATATAGTATATGTGTGATATATAAAAAATTTTAACGCATGTAACTTTTGGAATCATGAATAAATGGACATGGATAAATATGGAAAAAGGTTTAGATTTAAAAAATAATTTAAAATAAAAAAGAGGCTGACGGATTTATTGAATAATGATTACTCCAACAAATAAGCCCCTAGTCTTCATTAGATAATTCTAAAACTATCTGAAATAGCTCTATGATCATCGATAGTTTTCTTCGTACAATGGATATTTGGAAAAATGATTTATTTTAATCTATTAAATATTTAAGTCAATTTTGCTTGATTAAAGAGCAGTTTACGTAGTCTAGGACCCATAAGACAATTTTCAAGCTTTGCTCTATACAGCATTCCTGGTTACTATGTACTTTTATTTACACTTAAAACATTTGAAACTAAAATTTTTTAATCTAAAAATTTTCACACTTCATAATTTCGGTATTTTAAATTATTTTTTACTTCTTCTTATATATCTACTATATTTTTCAACTATTTTTACATATATACATTTAACTTATGTATTTTAACTATATTCTTTTTGTTCTCTATCATTACCTTCATTTATGTCACATCATTTTCTTTCATTTCAAAAATTTTTACATAAAATTTTTCATAAAAAATTTTGTCACTTTTCAAATATACCCCAAAATAACTTTGTGTATTTATCTTTCAACAGCTCACCAACTATTTACCAGTCATCAAGCACCCAACACAATAAGCTTAAGCTTAAGCCTAATCAAACAAGTCAACCTAATTTTCAGAAAAAATTTCCTCCAATTTTTTATTGCCTCTATTTAGTTATTACAACATCAAATTTACTATTTTCGGTTAAAATTAAGTTTCGATAACAATTAAGAGAACAGTTCTCATTGTTGTAACTTCAGGACTCATAATAAGCCGTCAAGGCTCAAGGCTGCCGTGTTAGAACGACGTGTGCAACGGGTTTCTACTTTCTAGAAGTCGGCATGGGCTAATTTCTAATTTTCAACCCTTTGCTGGCTTCCAAATTTTGCGATTCGCTGCCCAATGCGTTCTCTATAAAGGGCAAAGCACAGCCATTTGTCAAAACCAAGCCGATCCGCTTCACATATTCCTTCTTCCAAAACAACACCGTCCGTTGAAGAAGCTTCTTTTTTGTATTGTATTTGTATATTCCCAATGGAGGAGGAGCAGAAGAAGGTGACAGTTGGTCGATCGGCCATGGGACAAGGTGCAAGAATCGTCAGGTCACGCATATTTGAGGCAGCTTCAGCCGCAATGAAAAGCGGGAGAAGGATGCGGACATGGATGGAGGTGGCTCCATCCCTCCTCCTAATTTCCAGGAGATCAAAATCCTCCCACTTGCCCAAGCTAGAGACGATTGCAGAGGAAACCACCTCCGATTCTGCTGTGGAGAAAGACAGAGTACATGTCGTTGGGAAGAATATTTACAAGCCCAAAATATCTACAAGGGATGGGAGCAAATCCATTTCTGCAGATGGCTAGCTAGCCTTCCTACAGTTATATCGAGAAGATTTGTAATCCAGTTTTTCTACTGTAATTAAATTGACACAACGAAAGGAGAATTTCCATATGCCCAGTTCCTTTGGCAATATGACGTTTTCATCATCTCTGTTAACGTGGTTATATGCCTCACAATTCACATACGCTTGAAGTGTTACAAGTTTACGGCCTGTTAACGTGGCATGTTGTAAAATGATGGCTGCAAGCCAAAAGTGTGAATTTAGAGTTTATTTATATAACGGCTTTTATTGCTTTTACGGCAAAAAATCTAAGCAAAAAAGATAAGTTAGGCTAAACATCCAGGAAAAGCACAAAACTTCAGCACTTTCTCACTCAAAATTTCCTGTTATAAAAGGTTCATGCAGGTTTCATGATTGTGGGGAGAGGTTGGACCATCTCTACAACCTTGTCTTGTTGTCCACTCTAAGTGCTTATTAACCGATGAGCTGCTGCTTCCTGTTTACTCATGCATCAGTTGGCCCCAGCAAACAAAGGCTCCAGACTCATGCAAGCATCGCTTGAGGTGGCCCTTCCGACGATAGTGGTGGAGGGAACTGATCATGCTACGGCGGATAATGAAATTTTGTTGATCATAAAGCTCCGGCCGAGATTGAAAAAGGAAAAGATAGGATGAAACAAGTTTTAAGGCACAAAGAAATATAATCTATATGTGGTAGAGATTTATAGACAGATTAAACATCTACGTCTCGCTAGCTAGCTTTGCTCAACGACCTGAGTTGTCTGCACAGAGTAAAATCACACATGTTATCACAGTGATTTCTAGTGGCCTGCTGGGAAGGATATTTACAGGAGGCTTGAATAGATTGAGAAATTGGATGAAAATATAACGATAAAAATATAAAATGCTGAACTAGAAATTGAAGAAGTCAACGAGAAATCTTATCCCATACAGTGTTTACAATTTTGCCTTGTAAATCTAGAAATTTTTTATTTGCATTTTAAATCCTAAAAATATTTGCTTGACAGAAGTCAACTTTAAAATGTAACAAAAACCAAACTTTCATAATCGTGCACATAAAGGGTATGTTTGGTAATGAATAAAACTTTTGATGAAAACTTTTGAAGAATAAAAGTTGTCAAATTATGTGATATTGTAGGGGTAATGATGAGGAGTAAAGAAAATAAATTTAAAATAAATAGGTTAGTTGTATTGGTATTTTTGTAGAAATGATTGAAAAGTAGGGTTGTTGTATAGAAAAATGTGTAAAAAATAATTAAAAAAAGAGTAGTTATGGAGAATGAAAAGTTTTAGATTGAAAAGTTTTAAGTTGACAACTTTTGTAAATTGCCAAACACATCCAAAGATATTCTCAAACCAAAAAAAAGAAAAAAAAACGCATACAAAGAAATCTCCGTCTAAAAATCAAATTTGCAAACTTACAAAATTAGAACCCAAAAACCCCGAAGTTAGCAAAAAAAAGAGGTTTGCAAACTTACAAGATTAGAACCCAAAAACCCCGAAGTTAGCTAAAAAAAAGAGGTTTGCAAACTTACAAGATTAGAACCCAAAAACCCCGAAGTTAGCTAAAAAAAAAGAGGTAGACGATTAAACGAAAATTTTCTGGATTTTATTTTTGCTTGGACTGATCACGAGCATCCAATCGGACTGGGATCGAAAGTTGACAAACCTAGGCCAGGCCCAAGTTTGTGCTGTTCGCACTTGACCATGTTTACGCCCCAGCAGCGGCCGTCAATCACGGGATCTCCGCGATTTCTAGAGAAAAAGATAGCGGAAGCTTCCTTGCTTCTTCCAGCGCGTTTGGGAATCAGAGGAAAGTGATATGATAATTAATTTTAAAAAAGGGAATAAAAACGGGATTAAAGAACGTAATAATTGAAAATAAATAGCTTACGTTTGAACAATTGAATTGAAAATATAAATGGCCAATAAATTAAGATTTTAAATCACATTCAAAGCAGTAGAGAAAGTAGAAAAATCCCCTTCTTCTTCAAAGTGAAAAAGATAAATTACAATTAATAGTTAAAAAGGCAAGATTAATTATTAAGAGCAATTATCCATTCTTGACTTGTCGTTGTGGGAACCCCGAACCTCGAATGAGCTTAGGAGCAAAGGAATGGAGACTCATGGAATCGAAACCGAGTTTGAACGCGTCCGATGAGGGTGAGATTTCTAGAATACGGTAAATATCGATGGCAACCTCGGTAACGTCTCCCGATTTCTTCCTCCATAAAAACCCGACCACGCCAGTATTTCACATATCCTTCCTCGCCAAAAAGCCCCTCAAGAAGCTCGTCTTGTACATCTCCAAGTCCGACCACAGGTGGAGGATCAGGAGCGGTAGAAGTTAGGGGCTATGGGAAAGGGTGCTGGAATTGTGAAGTCGTGCATATTTGAGGCAACCCCAGCAATAAAAGGTGCCAGATTGATGATGCAGGCATGGATGGAGGTGGCCCCGTCCCTCCTAATTTCGAAAAGAAAACCTTCTAATCTGCCCCAGCTAGAGACCATAGCGGAGGAAAGCCCCGATTCTGATGCGAAGAAAGACTGCGTATAATTCGCAAGTATGAGATATATCGCATCAGTGGTGCATGTCTTGGGAGCTAATCAATCCAATTCAGCTAGTCTTCCCACTCACGCGCACATACATGAAAGGATCGATATAGAAGCAAAACATAGCAAGTATGCAGAGAAGATTTGTAATTAAGATTCTGATTGTAATTTGTTATTCTCAGTTACGAACACGAGGAATTCCCAGATGCATCGTTCCCAATTCGATCCATTTGTGATCTAGCTAGTCAGCGCTGTATGAGCCAAAATGTGGACTGAATCAAACATGGAACGCTGTTCTGGAAGTGAATCGGTATCATATGGGCAACAAAACACAAAATGGGATAATCAATGGTTGAAAATAAGATAAATAAATCAATAAAATTGACCTTTAATGAAAGAGATAAAGATTAGAGGCATCGGAATAGTACTTACATGTCGCGTGTAGATTAGATTGGATGAACAAGAAAAAAAAAAAAAAATCGAAAAAGTCCAACCCGTGCGTGGTTTTCTATTATATGGGCACTCAACCGTAAATTCTTGTTCTTCTCAAAGTGCTGGTGGCTAAGACAAAATTAGGATGTCCTATATTCTACACTTAATATGCTTTGGCCCGTTTAATCTAACCACATCCTGTCCAATGTCAAGTTTAAGTTTGTCAATGGAATTCAACAAATCAATAACAATAGGCCAAAATTAAATCCTTAGTGTTCTGTTCAGAATCCTAATCAACTATATACATGTTTGAAGTAGCACAAGATATGTCACTTCTAAAGTACAAACAATCTTTTCAGCACACCTATAACTTTATTGTAATCACCCCTCTCTAAATGTAAATGGAGAATAAATCCCATGGACTCATAGGTTCAATAGTACAATATTGTCTATTTTAGTCCGGTAGCTCGACCACACTGTTTTAAAATGCATTTATAGGAAAATTTGGCAGTATTTTCTTGAAATCATGAAGTTGAGTGGTTAAATGGAATCACTTAATATAAGCATACTTACATCATATAATCTATTATAACGTATAATATAAAAATATGGAAGCTACTAAAATCAACCATCCAAATCTCCGCCAATCCACGAGATAATCAACCATATATTAAATTCATAATAAAATTAATTTTATAAAAAAGTCCTCTTTACATCATTCATCTATGCATCAAATAAAATATCATGCTTAATTTTCTACTAATTATTATGCATGACTTGACAAACCAAGATCCCTCCACAATCTTGTTTAGGCATCAACCCCATGTTGGAACCAAGCTCACTCTCTTCTTCGATCTTACCATCTAAAAATATCAATATAAAAAAGCATGAGTTCAAAGCAACTTGGTAAATAAGAAAACAATAAAACTCGAATATTAAAATAATGAAATATCATTCTCAAAAAATAGTTCAAAACTTCAAAAGTACATATGCCCATCCATTCTATGTTCGTATAAGTGACTATGCTTTAAATGTTCATGCAATGCAAATAATCATCATTCTCATCCAAGTCACTTTGGCGCCTTGGTGGACTTGTAATCATCAAAACATCCATGTCCATAAAAATTATCACAATACCCATGTGTTTAAAAATTAAAAAATATTAAAACACTTCAAAAATTCGTAAAACTTGGATTATATATGCATAGAGCCTTCTTAATCAACTTCATGGTAAATGTCGGGAGTCTAGTGATTAAAGAAAATGATTGCAATTTATTCGATAGTAGTAAAATGGAATACTAAAGATAAAACAGAACCGCGTCCACGTCCGGATCGATCCGGCTTCTATGCCGTTTTGAAGTGGTTTTGGTGAATCTAGAAATCAGGAGCGACCGCATGGAAATAACAGAAATTTGCCTTTTTGGGAGTATTAATTTTGGTCGGTTTCATCCCTGGTTCCAACCAGCAAACAGCTGGCCCGTTTGGGTCGTCCCGGGCCCCTTCTCTAAGTTCGGATTCATCCCCTCCTCATTCCATTGCCGTCCGATTCTCTTCCGCCCTTTGAAGAAATAAAGGCAAAGGGGATCGAGCGAGGGACCTTTTTGACCTACGTATCTACTACCATACGTACGAAGTACGTACAATTGAGACTTGAGAGGAGGAGGAATTTAAGCAAGATGGCTTCAGGTGCTAGATTTGTGAGGGCCTGCATTGAGGTGGCCCCCTCGATCAAAGGTTCATGGATGATGGAGGTGGCCCCAGCCATTCTCATCTCCCCACGGAAGCCGTCGGATGTGCCCAAGCTGGAGACGATCAAAGAGGAGGGACCTGATGCTGCTGATCAAGAGGACCCCGCGTACTCAATGGATTGCCCCAAACAGAGGATGATGCTGTGGGCCGCCCAAAAACTACTGGGATTGATGGATAGAAGTACACACGCATCACGTAAGATTAGGACGTGATCATCAGCTATGTACGCTGTTCACGCATAAATCATAAATATAATACATAGCCTCTTCTTCTTCTTCTCCTCCTCCTTTTTTTTTTTTTTTTTTTTTTCTCTTCCTTTTTTTGTTACATAACATGCTTTGTAAGTGTTGAATGTCAACGAAACCTGCACATCTTACCAAAGATTCTCGTCCCTCGGGAAATGAGGTGTACGTGATCCTTGCTAGTTAATTAAAGAGGTATGTGCTTATGATATTTAAACATCCTATATACGTAGTGCCTTTTTTCTCTTATAATTCATTACTGGTGTGTGCATCTTTTGAAATAGAAAAATTGTATATATTTATCTTTATTTCTTTTTATAATAACTCTTATCAAGAATTTATAAATAATTTACAGAATATTATTATATATGAGTGGATTTGCATACAGATATCTAAAAAATATTTTAATTTTTATTAATTCTTATTTTGTTAACTTTGGCTGTGTTTGGTTTGTATATATATTACCATAAAGAGTTATATGTATTTATTTATTGCACCGAACGAGAAAATGGAAAATTCAAATTAATTCTTATTTTATCAACTTTGGCTGTGTTTGGTTTGTGTATATATTACCAAAAAAGTTATATGTGTTTATTTTCTTGCACCCTACGAGAAAATGAAAAATTCACATTTTAGCAACTATTTAATATTTATTACAAAAGATACTAGTACGCTATCCAAACGTTGAATTTTTAACGATAGTAATATCATGATTGTTCTGAAAATTGCTTTGTAGCCTTAATGGTGAAAACCATAATTGTTAAACATCTCAGAGTGATTTGCAAATATATTTATTTAAAGGATGTTCGGTAATTTAAATTTTGTGGGAAATGCGGGATAAGATAAAAAGAAATAGAACAGGATATTTTAAAAATTATGTGGTTGATACGAAATGATAGGTGTAAAGTTGAAATAAATAAGTGTGTTGGATAGTAATTAATAAAAAAAATAATTAGAATATAGAGGTAAAAGTATAAAATTATGTTTATTAGTTGATTAATTATTATCCTTAGGAACCGTGCTCCCACCTCTTCCTACCCCACACTTCCCACGCATGTTATCAAACATGTCTTTAGTTTGATATAATTGCAAATATACCCATATAATTTCAAAAATTATAAATAATATTCATATAATTTGACTACAATTGTAACTATATTTACACCATTATGGTATAATTATTGCACCGTCATGATATGATATATTTGCATAGATATATTTATAATTTCAAGTGAGTATATTTAGTTTTTGTAAATATACTCATGTAATTTATATATCTTTGTAAATATAGCCATGTGGTGAAGGTATAGTAATAGTTTCGCAATAGCATAAATATGTTTGTAACAATGGTCAAATATGTGGTATTATTTGTGATTTTTGAAACCATGTGAACATATTTACCATTATGGCTAAACTAAGGGTATGTTTGGTTGGAAGTAAAACTTTTGATGAAAAGTTTTTGAAGTAGAAATCGTCAAATCAATAGAAAATGATGTGATATAATAGAGATAATGATGAGGAGTAAAGAGAATAAAGTTAAAATAGATAGGTTAGTTGTATGGGTAATTATGTAGAAATGATTGAAAAGTATGGTAGTTTGTATAGAAAAATGTGAAAAAATAATTAAAAAATAGAATAATTATAGAGAGTGAAAAGTTTTAGATTGAAAAGTTTTAGTTGACACTTTTTTGCCCCAAACAAACGCACCCTAAGTAAATACAGTTTCAAATTAATCAACATTTTACAAAGAGCCCATGACCAACTCTTGCCTGGAATAGTGAAAAACTTGTTATATATATAACCACAATATTACAGTTTATTGCCAACTAATTGTGCTTTTTCTTGCAGTGGTGATATTTATTTATTTTAATTACCCATCTTAATCATATTTTTAAAAATATTTACGCCTTTTTATTTTCTTTTGATCAAGATAAATTTATTCAATTTTCATTCATATGTTGGATCTTTCTTTTCTCTCCTTGTACATGTTTATCTAAGCAAATGTCTTTTGGGACGGTCCATTACACGTTGGTGCTTTTAAGTGACCTTTAAAAAAGGCTGATCAGATATCACCTGTTGAAAAAATCAAACACGAGGTGAATGCCTTGTAAGTGGGTGAGCTCGCGTCCGCGCCAAGTCTCACGCGTTTTCTGAGCCCTGTTTCTGCCCGAGGCAGATAAAAATAAAATACATTCTACTTTATGGTGAAGTAATTATCATGAAGAAGGGGGTCGCAGCTCTCTCTTTTTTTTTATGGATAATAGCAGCTCTCTTGTTTTGATTCCTTGTTCTTGTCGGATTGTGTTTTCCAAGTAGTCGGGGGAAATTGCCGAGGTTGTTCCTGCCATTTCTCCCACCCATTCCATTCCTCCTCACCGCTGTTCCACCCCACTCCCCAGTCCACGCATGAGACTGCTTGGTTTCTTTCACATTCGAGAGTGTAGCTATGCAATTCCACCTAATCGATCTGCTGATAGCGTGCGAGAAGCTATAAAATTTCCCTCCACTGTTCCACCGTAAGACAATGCCAGCGATTTCACGAGGGGCTTCCAAAAACTCGATCGCATCTCAAAACAGACGGTAATAAGTGAAAGAAAATTTAAAAATTTAAAAAAAAATTCGATACAGAATGAACCAATGCCTGACGACATCTATGAGCTGGGCCAGATCTAAAACGCGGTCCGGAATTTCTCCAATGTGGGTAATTACTGTCGCGATTTGCATGTAAATCTCATGCGTGAGAGTGGCATCCAAATTACCACTTTTCCGACGTATCTTGCGTACAAAAAGGGAATCCCTTTCGCTGCCACCCGCCAGCATTTTATATATATATATCACCGTCCGTCCTCGCCAAACTCCAACAGGTCAGGTCGATCCCCCTCCTCCATTACCACAAGTAGCTAGCCTAACACATACCCAAAACGCCCAATCGTCCAAAGCAAGCAAAGCAGAGTAGAGATTGCAGCAGCATCTTGTTTTGGAGAAATGGCAAGAAGCAGCTGCAGAGGCAGAGCTAGGCATGTGCAGCAGCAGAAGCCATGGATTGAGACGGCACCTGCTCTTCTTATTTCCCCACTCAAACCAACATCCAACAGACCGAGGCTGGAGACGATTAAAGAAGAGGCGGCCGTCGAAGATGAATCACGAGCCCCACTAGCTTAGATCTTTTCTTGACTTCTGCTACTGCTGTGACTAATTAAAGATCACAGTCGACGATCAGTGAGCCTGGCTTCTGATCATTTCTTTTGTGCAATCGGAATGTCGTGTAGCGACTGGGCTACTCATTCATAAAATCACGTCGTCCAATGTACTTCGTTGGCGTATTTTAATTTAATTTTGCTCTTGGATATACTTTTCACATTTGGCCATTCGAGTGTTGGAGGCTTTTGAAATTCGTACTCGCCCAAAATATATTAGCAATAATACATTAGTGCTAACTACTGGGCCTAAGTCGCATGGCAACTGAATGTCTTGAACACTAATATGGGCAAATAACACGTTCCATGATGTTGGACGTAATTAATTAGGTTTAACTATGCCTGTTAAATTTTTAATATTGAAGTTTAAACCTCAAGAATTAGTTTTTTTTTTTTCTCCCCCACTTCAGCAAGGTTTGATATCCGCGTTAATTTTCAAATTTGTATAATTTAAACAGTGACCTTCCAAACCTAGAAAATTTAAATTTTTTGGAAAAGGCCCATATCTCAAACTTCAAAGTTAAATGTGTAAGCCCAAATTCATCCTACGTACTTTTTCATTCGTTGCATCACAAGTTTTGTTAAATCGCCCAAAACGTTTAATTTGGGAAAATGCAAATCTATGGATTATTTCAATTCTCGGTTTTCATTCTAATCACTTAACAATCACAGCAGATTTAATCATGCATTGGCTATAAAACCATGAAGATATTTCAAACATTAACTTTAGGCTCCATAAATTTTTAGTGCAACTGCATCCATTTTTTGGCACTTGACGATGACGTGAAATTTTCTGCACTCAGATTTTTTAAGGTATGGGTTAAGTTTCACCTAAATTAAAAATATAGATAAGGTTCACCTAAACATGTATAAAATAAATGTAATTAAATTTTTTTAGTTTATATATCAACTTTAAAGATATATTTTTAATATTTAAACTGTCATAAATATTTTTCATCTGTGCATAAATGATTCTATGAAATATTATTATATTATAATATAACGCATATGTGAATATATTTCAGCATTTTTTCATAATTCACAAATATTTTTAGACTATGACCCACACATCTCTAATCAAGATGATTTTTGTCCTCTAATAAAAGCAACAATTAAAAAAATATGAATCCACACATCTCTAATCAAGATGATTTTTGTCCTCTAATAAAAGCAACAATTAAAAAAATATGAATGGTTCATTTCTTACTTCATCACAAAATTGGACCTTGCCACAAGGTACACCCTGTATGGGCACTGTTATCTGAAACTAACTCTACTTATTATAATAAATTCACAAGAACTAGATGAAAATAGCAAAGGCAAACATCTTGCAACTAAAATAATTATGGTATTTATTAAACATAAAAACATTGTTCATAAGTAGGTAAGTGCGAAAATATCATGTTGAGACAGCTCATATGATAATAACTATACTATTAAATACTCAAATTTCTCCCTTTTTATTTGGTCGGACTTTTTTACAATATCATAAACTGCAAAATATTATTTGTCCACATGTCTATCTTTTAACTCCCGGGCTACCGGAGCTCAAAACCATCTATAAAATTTTGAAAAATGTTAAGCTCCAATCTTAAAAATTTTGTTCTGTTCAGCTTAGTTATCAATTGAATAATAATTTTTACAATGTTTAGCTTTTTTTCAAAAAAAAAAAAAATTAATATGTTAGTTTTTCCGTGGCCAAATGTCTGTTATTAAGGTCCAAAATGAATTTTAATGGTGGGATCATCAACATCATATCATAATTAAATGTTTTTGCATAAATTTTTAAAAAAAATTAGTTACGTGTGTTTACTGGATTGGACCGACTTCAACATGTGACAAAATCATATTCTGGCAGACGATAGCATCGATGAACGGATCGGATTAGGAGGGGATGGCCGGGAGCTATCAAACATCCTCTCGTGCAGTCGCGGCGAATGCAGCGGGCAGAGCGATCCCCCGGAATAGCGACATCGACCGACAGGCGCGAAACAGGCGCTCTCTCGTCCGCAGAATCCAACGTCGTTGCGTCAGCAAATGAGGCCAAGACGCGGTGCTTATCATACACGCCCCATTTTCGGAGTTGTTGCGTCAGGACTCGCTTGTCGCTTCTCGGAAGCCATCAGGAAAGTTGCAAGCAGAGGAGCGGTGCTGGCGTCTTTTGTCTCCATTTGATTCGCTCACGCTTGTTCACCGAATCCCGACGCTTTCATGAATTCCAGGAAAATATCCTGCGCTACGGGAGGTGGATGCGTTGGAAATTTGCACTACCCGGTCTTAGGTGCAACCGCACAAAAGTGGAAGGAAACGGACAACTTCTGGGTTTTACCTAGCGATTTTCACGTGGTGGCTGTGAATTTCACCATGAGCCTCTCATCTGGTGACACGTGGGGCCCATTTTGACGATGACCAAAAAGCAGGTCGAACTTGGCCAGCAAGTTCACAGGGACGCTCGATGCCCAAGTAACCTGTCTCTGTTTATATGAATGACCAGGCCACCCACGCAAGTAGCAGCTCAACAGAACATTCGCAGCCCTTTCTTTTTCCTTCTCTCCATCGCAAGCCTCCTCTATAAAAACAGCACCCCAATCATCTCCCATCTCCCATCTCCCATCTCCCATCTCATACGTATCAAAGCCCCGGGAAGAGTAGTATCGGACCCTGAGGAGGAGATAAATGGCAGAAGAAGATAGAAATATCCAGCAGGCATGGATTGAGGTGGCCCCTGCCCTCCTCATTTCCCCACTGAAGCCTTCAAACAAACCGAGGCTTGAGACAATCAAGGAAGAGATTTCCAGCTCCTCGAACATCGCCTATCGCTGCTCACTGAGATTCCTTGAGCTGTTGCAGCCATGGCTAAGGTGACGGCCACGTTAAGCTTCTTCATTTGAGATTGAGAAGAAGCGAAAGATGAAAAGGAGGAACAGCAAAGTGATGGAGTGGATTTACTTTGTAAAATGAATGTTGTAAAGCTGTACTTGTTGGTTGGTTAACAACATCGTTAGTGGTTTGACTTTTTAATCTACTCGATTCAATTTCATCTTGCTTCATGTCTCATGTTATGAGCCTGGCGTTGGCGTTGGCGTTGGCGCTGGCGCTAGCGCTAGCGCCGGTGTCTGAACGCCGTGTCACCTGGTGCTTGCGGGAAACAGATCTGAAAAGCATTACGCGCGCGGCAGAGCGTCCGGTGTTAGATAATTCCCTGAATTCTAAGCAAGCCCTTAATGACCAAGGAGAACCAATTTTCTTGCAGACCTAGCCACGACTCTTCACCCAACCACCGATAATCAGCTCACTCATCGTCCTGATGGGAAGACTTTAGTTGGTCATCTCGTCCTCTAAAAATAGGCCTCCGACCAGCATTCGTTTCCTTACTAATCTATTCCTTCCCCTCCTTGAGGAAAGGACTCCATAAGTGAGGTGCGATGCTTCATTTTCTTGGGTTTATGTAGCTATAGACGTGCCATTGATCATTGCAAGCTAATGCTTGGTTTACTGGTAAAAGATCCAACTTAATACTAGCCTTAACCCTATCTTTAAAACCTATACTCAACCTAGAGATTTTTTAGCATAGCTTCGAGTTAGCAAATTGGTTGATATTTTTAAGTTTTTTGTAACATACATATTTACAATTTGTTCATAGTAAACCGGTCGTACTAATTTCAACTTACATTTCACTTTTAAGTGTACCCGATACATAAACATTCACAGGTACCTGCGTTACCTTCTTTATGCTTATTTTATTAGCCAACACTGGTGCAACAATATACAAAATTGCCCCTACTAATATAAGAACAACAAAAATAAGAATATGCCAACGATATTGAGTAAAAGCCAGAAAAGGCAGTTTAAGATAACAACCGGAGCAATTGAACGAGATATAAGACAACATAGATACAGATATGCATACACACATGTACATTATAGCTACAAAATCAAACTACAGAGTTAATCCGATCATATCACACCCCATGCTATGCTAGTAGACCAAGCCTCATAAATCATGCAACTGTATGCCTCTACTATAATGGTGTAAAACCTCTCAGGCGGACATTTAGAAATATACAAATTTTTCGAAAGTGTGAAAATAAAAAGAAACAAACGTATAAAAATACAGCATTTTCCGAGTCAAACACAATGAGCCCAGCTGGTCCTTTGATTCATTGATGATTGAGAAGCAGCAAATCACAGGAGTGAGAATCTGAAAACTTGAAACAGGAAGCCCCCAATAAGATGGAAAACCCAACTTCAAAATGCCCAGGGTTGAGCACACTTGATCGATATCTGTGAAAATGAAAATCTCAATTTCAAAATGCTCAGGGATGGATGTCATCTCTCAATATTCGGTCTCTCAGAATTAAATCCACTGTAGGTAATAGGCTTTTGCTGTCTCCTAAGACCCAAAATCTTTATTGCCTTTCCGGTTCCAAGATAAGTAAACAGTATCCCCATAAGGCCTGAAAGCAGAGAGAAGTGACAGCTTCAAAGTCATTGTACCCAGCTTAAGCCTGCTAAAGTTCATGACAAGTCCAAGAGCCAACCATCTACACTAAAATGCAGAAATACAATATCGTTCGTACATAAACCTCACAAATAATAAACTAACAAAGATTCAGAGGATTCTTTAGTTCCCAAATGTTTTGGGACCATGTCAATGTGAATTTTGCTTATGCCCGTTGATGTACCATTGTTTCCCAGTTTCTTGGAGATGTTATATTGACGTATTCTTAGAAAACTGACGTCGTGGTTTCTATTGCTTCCAAAGTTTAAGGTATTTGCCAAGTTTGATCCAATGACTAACACTTTTCTAGCAAAGCCTAACATCAAAATTCACTACCCAGAGTTCCTCAACCAAATCCTAGGATTGGCTCATCCAGAGGAAATGTAAAAGATAAACCAAGGAACTTGAGTTGAAAATTGAAGGTGTGCAGACATCACTTGTGGGAACAAACCAAATAAACAGTTTTATTAATAAATAAACTCCAAATAAACATGAGATTTTACCTTGGTATTTTCATGTGAAGCAGCACGAAAACAATGGCTATGACAACACTGATGGACCCAACAGCAATATATGCAATGCCAAGGAAGTCATTCTTCCCACCCAACCATCCTGAAGTAGAAAGAACAATTTTTTTCTTTCCTCCAAAGCTGTATGTATTGTAGTTGTTAGTAATTTTTACTGCTATGAATTCTTCAGGTTCTAGATCCACTTCAATTCTTCCATACAACTTCCGGAAGCTGGGAAGAGCAGAAGTACGCATCCAAACAATAAGGTCCTCCTGCTCACTAAGCTATTCATTAAACAAAACCAAAAGAAGCATGTCAGAAAACAAAAGAGCTTCCACCCAAATACCTATAACCCAATGAGACCCAAGATAACTATTTCAGATCAAAACCATACAACATGCGCTTATAACAAGATGGCCACAGGTCAAAATAGTTATGAAGGAAAACTTAATTGAGCACTCAAAAGCTGTGAAAGTAAATTCAAACTGACCAAGAGTTTAGCAGAGCATATAGCTTTTTTTATCCTTCTTCTTTCTTTTTTTGGCTTGATAAATTTTATGCTAACACTCCACCCCAGACCCTTGGCTCTTGCATCATTGTATTGACCACTGGTACTAGCATGTTCGGTCGGTTGCATAAGGAAAGAATAAGATATTCTGCTCCTTTGCTCCTTACTTTTTTTGTGATGCAAGTCATGTGACATCTATGATTTATCTACATCACATACTCTGACAAGACTTCTATATTTTTTCTTCATTTAAATGAGCAATGTTTCATTGATCTACTTCTCTTTCTTATAAGAGGTCTTATCCTTTTTCTCATCATTAAATATATTCTCTTTATTTTGTATATTTATGTCTAAAAACACTATTAATAATTTGATATATTTCCACTGTCCATCTTATCCTCTCCTATGCCTCTGCTTAATCACCAAACAAATGCTGTAGTTACTTCATTAATTATTTAATATTTTTTGTGGCTTCTTGAGGAAGGCTAGAGCTGCTAAGCTGGAGTAATTTATAATGAAAGACCAGCCTACAAACAGAAACTTCCATTACAGAAGTTCCAAACTGGTAAGAAAACTATCTCGCATGTGGTACTAAAGAGATGATACTCACAGGAACATTTGGGTCAAGTTTTCTTCCTCCGATCAAGGTATCATTCTGAAAATTGAAAGGATACACCTCCTTCCCATATTTGTGTTCCCGGTCACTCTTCCAAGCAATGTTCTTCCTATTGATCTCCAGTTCTGCTCTTTCACGAGAAAAAGTATATGTATCATTGAACAAGCTCCAAGCAATCAATCCACAGGGGACAATAGGTAGATCATTGCTGTATTCTTCGGGTTTGCAGGAGCTAGTGCCATTGTATTTCAATCCATATAGAAGTTGCCGGTCACTCCTACTTTTAACATACCTGTGAAACATGTCAAATCTTAAATTTCTAATTATCGAGAATGTCAGCTGAGTGTTTGCATGGGTAACCAGAACATAATTTTAACTAATATCTTTGGTTGGCCTTGAGCATTAAATTTACCGATCTGCAATGACATGGCTAAACATTATATTACAAAAGTTGGAAATAAGAGAAAAAGGTGATTAGCCAATGCACAACCACATAACAGATAACACCGTGATGGCTGGGAAAAGGAACCAGCAGCATCAGCAACGATGATCATGAAAAATTAGGCTGCTCAGAAAAGATACGTTGATTTGGGATCAATAGCAATAGAATATGAGAAAAGTTCCCTTACCGACGATGATTCTGGTAGAAATTATCAAGTTGGTAATAGACATAAATTGGAGCTTTCATATGTCTCTGCACCTGAAACAAGAAGTGATTTCAGTTCACATGATAATCGAGGAGGGAGATTTATCCTAGCAAAATTGACTTCCCACTAAGGGAAAAATCCATCTAGAAGGACAGAGTCACCTGTAAGATTCTAGTACAATTCTTCGAAGTCAAGCTGTCTTTGATATAAGCCACTTTGTCACTTTTAAATGCTCGGGGCACACACTCATCATCATACCGTTCCACAATTTCCACAACCTATACAGATGGTCAAATAAGAAATGTATAATAATACATTATGAAAACCACTAATGAAGGCTAGATGCCAGAGAGAAGGAAGAAAGAAAGTTCTGATGTAAGTTGCATAATCCAGTTAGAAAAAACCGAGTTGGATATTTACACTCTGTGAGGCACGAAGGGCAACAAAGCCTGTGGGGATGAAAAACATGCCTATCAGTAAGAACATACTGATCACCTGTAAAAAAGCAACTATCAGCACACCATTAATTGAGCGATGAATGAAGATAGGTTAACCAGAAGAAGACAATTCAAGCTCATTAGCTTACCCATCCTGGTGTCAAAACTGGTTTACATGCAGGCAGATTCTGCTGGGTGAACTTGTAAAAAGCTGCAACACAATGTTATTAAGATTCATTAAGCAATAAATAAAAAAATCAGCAATGAACTTTATTCAAATAATGAAAGGAAGCAAATAAAAACGCCATCAATCGAACTATTCATTGAATACTACAGGTTTGCAGTTATGCACTCATGGGCCAAACAAATTGCAACAAATTAAAATATGACCTTCAGACCACACATCTCACCCACTTGTGTTCCCTTCAATCATATTTGCATATTTTGCAAACTAAACACTTCCAGCAATTTTAGGTGCAGCAGCTTTCTTTACTTTTGGATGTGTAAAAGTGCACAAATTAATGAATTCCGCAATTTAACGAGCATCGGTCTTCTCGATCTTTTTTTTTTGTATAATTAAAGTGCATCAACAAATGAATTTGTCTTGAAGTCAATGTCAGATTTGGGAAAAATACAAGGGACACAGACAAATAAAAATTCCAACATAAACAGTAAGTAGGACACATATATAGCATGTTTCAAATTTTGTGTTGTGCATGCACATAAGCAATTAAGCTAGAAGGCTAGGTCTTGCTTTAGTACGTCAATGTACAGGAATAATCATAATACACCACTGAATGTATGCATCTTTCACAGACTGATTTAATCTAGTGCAGCTCCATAGCAAGAGGTTATTCACATTAAATTGGGCAAAAAGACATCCAAACACAAGTACTATTGTTTTGTCAATCCACAAGTGGGTGGCACGTTTTACAATTTGTCCATGGAGATGAACACATGGATGTGACACATGGCCAGCTGATTCAAATGTGGGAAAGCAGAGGCCAGAGTCCAACTTGAAATCAATGAACCCAATAAACATGACACCAGTAAACCAATAGCACTGATCATCCATAGTGAGAGCCTTCACATGTCCCTTACTCCCTTTCTCCAAATTGTCCAAAGGTCTTCCCAGCTTAGATAAAGATAACTAGCAAAGTTTGATCAAAGATCAGAGAAAAGGAAAGTTGCAATGTATTAATTCCCTCTTCCACACATGGTAGAATAGGAAGACAATGGACAATAACCAACTACTTTCGCTGCAAGACCAATAGAATCACAAATCTAAAGCTAATGCCCATAGTCTCAGCACGTGTTCCTTCTGTCCCTTCCCATTTCCTGGCCAGTACAAACACAGCCTACGAATACCACACATGCTAGAATTTTTAATCTATGTAAAGGCACTGAAAAGAAAGGTTTCATTACCTTTCGAACGCCTCAAATTTCTTGAGGTGTATGGGGAATCTTCACCAGCTCTGGAGGTGCTCCCTCTGTCCACATCCATTAGATCCAATCCCCAGAGATCTCTCACCAACGGCCCCTGCAGCACATGCTAATAGAGGAATCTCGTTTTCAGAAGGTCGATCGCTTTCGAGTTGATTCTCTAATGCCCACAGAAATTCAAACCCTAGTGTTTAGAGAAACTCCCACAAGATGCAGCATCAATACAATTCGTCACCGAAATCTCTATCTTCAAGACGTAAAATGGAAAGAATGGCCCGAACGGCGTTTCCTTGTTGAGATCGAAACTCGAAGCTTTGCAAAGAATTCCAAAGTGTATCTGTCTAAAGAGGGAGAGAGATCAAGGTTTTCTGGAGTGCAGGCCTCTAACAGATAGCGCTGAGAAGTGTTTCTTCCCCTGTATTTTGTGTTTGAACGCGAGAAGAAAGAATCACTTTCCGCAGGCAGCAGAGACACCATTCGTTTGCTTCCGTTCGCGCGAACAGAGCACACCTTGATACGAAATGTTATTTAGCTGCTCGTAAAGGCATAGTCAACAGTACCCAAACTTGATAATCGGGCTGTGTTTGAGCGCAGGTAAATTTTTAGTATAAAAATTATTAAATTGACAAAAAATAATGCGATATGATAAAAGATAATGACAAGGTATAAAGAGAATAAAATTAAAATATATAGGTTAATTAGATGCGTAGTTATATAAAAATAATTAAGAAGCAGGACGGTTTATATAGAAAAATGTTTAAAAATAATTAAAAAATATAATAATTATGAATACTGAAAATTTTAAATTAAAATTTTTTTATTAACATTTCCCCCTAATAAAACACACCCCCAATGTGTCTTTTCACGTTATTTTTTTTTTTTCTCTATGAGTGATAGTTTCCCGTTATTGATTTTATCATTTACTTTATATCTAAAATTAGCATCATCATTTCTGACTTTGTATGGTATTTCAAAGTATTTCCAGTTGCCTAATACATGAACATGGATTGGGTTGGGAACTTTTTAAATAGATTTTTGCATAAATGCCTACAAGGTTTTACTAATATTGCATTTATATTTCTAAATTGATGAAATTCTAAATATGTCAATAATATTTGCATAAAATTACAAGTATACCTCTTCTATTAAGATATTTTTAGAATTTTATGAAAAATAATGAAAATATCCTTTAAGCTAGGTTATACACTTACAATATTTGCAAATATTATAGATATATTTTCTATTTTATTATTTCACACATTTCTACATGTATTATTATTTTAGTTTTTTCCAAATATGTTTTCAATGTTTCTAAAAATTACAAGTGTATCCTTTATCTTAAAGGATATTATCATCATTTTAAAAAAAATTATAACAGTATGATAATAAAAGAAACACGTTTACAATTTTATGCAAACTTTGTATGCATATTTATAATTTTAGCAAACTTAAATACACAAATAAAATATTGGTCACGTCATTACATTCTCATCTAATTGTTCCATCCCATTTGAGTTTCTCATATCCTTTGGAGACTTGATTGAATAGAGATGGAATAAGAATGGAAGACATAAAACTGTTATTATGTTTTTTTTGTGAATTTTTGTATACATCATGACAACTCATATTGCACCCATATGACAACTCATATTCACATAATAGAAAAAAATTTCAATAACACCCAACATAAGAGGAACCTACAAATACATCTACCAAAGAGAGAAAACAGAAAAACTCACACACCACTAGGGGTGCAACTTGGGTCGGATTGTACCAAATTTAAGTTAACCCAAACCCTAAGCCTACTGAATTTAGGTGAATCCAAACTCTAATGTTAAAATTCGAGTTTAGACCAAGTTGGCATTTGTTTCAATCTTGGTTTTGAGGTTGAAATTCGAGTCAGTCTCAAACTAATAAAAATTGAAATTACCGATAAAGATAATGAATGTTTTAAATAATATTGCATTCGCACATGAATATATTTATATAATCTATGATATATTTGATTTTGATGAAAATTAGTCTTTTAATTAAATGATAATTCTAAATACAATGAACGTAATAAATTTATACATAAAAATTAAGGTAAAAAATAAATGAGATTACTTTAAATCACTATCTAAAGTTTAATAGGAGTGAAGCCTCTATATTTCTTAGTTAATTAATATATGCAATAATTTTAAAAAATTGATATATTTATAATTATTTACAAATAAAATTAATATAGATGTAATATATTCAACTTTTATTGATGAATATATGTAACATTTAAGTTTTAGAATAAATATTTTATAGTTTAATTAGGTTATAATTATACGGAATAACTTTTATCACAATTATAGTTGAAATACTTAATGCATAAATAAATATAATTATTTTAATAAATTAGAGATTATAGCGTGTTCGGACCGAGTTGGGTTTTGGTATCCGGCTGATGCAAACACAATATTGTTTTCAGATTTTTTCGGGCCGGGTTGAAATGGAGTCTAATTTGAAAAAGTTTTAACGATAAAATTCAAATTTAGTTTTGAAACAAGGTCAGGTTCAGACCAACCCTGCACTAGTTCACACCCATACACACCACTTGAATGAGAAATGAGAGAGTCGAACTCATGACCAACCTATAATAAGCTAGCATGAGTTACTATTAGGGTACACTCCTTGTAGCTATTGTGTATTAAGAATAAAAATATATATATATAAAAAATAAAAAGAAGTAAGTTGTTTTTTTAAAAAATAATAAAAATATTTGTTAAAAATGAAAATTTTCATCTAATCCTCGTACTATCCAAGTTGTGAAGTGTCATTTAACATGCATGTGAGATAAGGGTCAATTAGAGAAGGACACTCAAATAGAAATTTCTGTAAGGGCTTGTTGGTAATCAGTGAATGAGAAACGGATAATATAAGATTTTCCGTTTTTGAAAATAATTTTTATGATCATTTACTTTCTCAAATGTTGAAAATAAAAAATAGACTGAAATTTTTTTAAAAATTACTAAGCATTGAAAAAAAAAAAAAAAAACCATCATCCCATCTTATTTTCACGCAATTCCTTTCCTATCCACTTGAATATCAAAAAGACACTTGATATACCTTAAAAACAAAGACACTTAATAAAATATAAATTAAAAATGATGATCAAATATATAAATAATGATGATGAAAGTAAGACGATAAATTAAGCATTCCTTGGATCGGGAAAAAAAAAGTGCATAAAATGTTACACCCTACTTTTTTCAGGCCGTTTCTAGGAAGGAAACTGACAAAAGCATGCAGCGATCGAAATGCATCATCAGCTCACTGCCATCGCAACATGCGACTAGCTCAGCGTGATTATTACCCTCTTAAATTCAACCTTCCAGCTCCATCAGAAAAGGAAGGAAAAAAAAAAAAAAAAAATCAACCTTCCCGCCAGAAAACAGGCCTAACCTTCACCTTCTTCGTTTACCTCCTGAATCGAATTCCTTCAACAAATCCATGCCAGATTCGTCTTAATTGGCCTCCAACACAACCTAACTCTCCGCTACTCTTATGGCCCGGCATGCTGATCTTGGGCGTCCCGATACTGGCGACACCGTCTTTGAATCAGAAGACAACCAAAATTTGTACGACACAGTCATTAGAGACCTTTCCATCGATGAGCAACGTAAGAAAACTCTTGTCGAATGGCTGGTGCATCGCTGTATCCAGACGAACTCTCTTGTCCTTCCCTGCTAAAATCCTGCAGCGATCCTTCGGCTTTCGAAATAGGTAAAGAAATCCACACTCATTTGGTTAAATTAGGCTTTGACGCAGGTTTTAATGTGGGTACTGAAAAATGGGATATTATGCAGTGTACCCATGTGCTTTAACCTATGTTTTTTAATTTTTTTGAAAACTTTTTATATAACTATTAATCTAAGTGTATTTAACATGTCTATTAATTTTTACCATTTTTTGAATATTTTAAATATTTATTTTTTATTTTTGAAAATTAATGACATTTTAGTAATTTTAAATTATCTAAAATGCTACTAACTTTCAAAAATAAAAAATAAATATCTAAAATACTACAAAAATGGTAAAAATTAATACACATGTTAAATATACTTAGATTAACGGTTGTATAGAAAATTTAAATTTTATTTTAAAATGAGTTAAATGGTGCACCCAAGTGCATTTAGCTTCAATTACTGAAAAATGAGCTGAAATCGTTTGTGCACAGCAAATGGTTGAGAGAATGTCTGCGCGAGACTTGGTTCAATGCAATGCATTTTTTTCCGGCTTTTATCATAATGGAGATCCCTGAGGTTGTTTTTGGTTGTTTAATAAAATGAGATTTGACGGAGGCTCCACATGCAACTCCATGTGTATTAAATTAATATTGACATTCAAAAATATTATAAGTTATTATTCTAAAATTTTGCAATAGAAAACTTTTTACTTTACATAATTATCCTATTTTTAATCTTTTTTTTCACATCATGCAATGCAAATCTTTTACTTTTCAGTCATTTATCTAAAATTATTTGTATAATTATCATATTTATTTTAAATTTATTTTTTATTCCTTATCTTTACCTCTATCATGTTCCATCATTTTTTCTCATTTCAAAAATTTTTATAATAAAACTTTTTCCAAACCTACATCATTACATTTTCATTTAATTTCTTATTCTCATTCAACTGGTTAATCCTTTGGAGTAAACTTTAAGTTTTTCGAATACTCGTTGTTTGTGGGCTTGGGAGCCTGGTATTTTCATTATCATCCCATGGGGATGAAATGAATATAATTTTACTAAAATAATATTTTTTATTTTGAATGCTACTTATATATTTTTTTTAATTTTTCAACACACGACAATGAATATTACTTATATATTTTTAAATTTTTAATACACAATAATTCTATTTTTCTTCTAAGTCCCATTCTACTAGGTAGTTCCAATAGCCCCATTTCATTGAATGCATGATGAGTCATTGACTTATTTATCTCTGCTCGACTAATATGTAAAAAATAATTAGGTATGTTTGGTAATTATAAAAATTTGTCAACTTAAAACTTCTAGCTCTCTTTGACTACCTTATTTTATAATCATTTCTTTACTTCTTTTTATATAACTAATATACTTTCAATATATAATTATTCTATCTATTTTGACTTTATTCTATTTACTTCTCATCATTATCTTTATGATATCACACTTCTCGCATTTCAAAAAAAAAATTTCAAACATTTTATTGAATGCCAAATATATTCTTATTTTGAATTGATTACCAATAAAATGGGATAGAAATAGAAAACTTAAAAAGTGATGGGTGATTGACTAATACAAAAAAAATCTATTTCAAAAATGGCACGTGATTATTTACACACAGTCGCAACACAAATGAGGTCATCTACGGAGGGCCAAAAACGTATTTCTTAGTTTTTTAAAAATTCACACAATTGATAATATAGGTGTATTTAATCTACAAAATAATTTTTATCATTTTTGAAAAAATATATATATTTATTTTGTATTTTTAAGCCCAAGAATATTTTAATTATCTTAACTTAAAAAAATATATTCTTTAGCTGGTAGCAAATCAGTTGCAATTTGTAGCCAGGCACAAATGACCATGCCCCTCCAAACCTACAGTAAATTTAGAAGTTAGATTGAATTTTTTTTTTTAAAAAAATTACTTTACAAACAGAAAAAGTCAATTGTCTCATTCAGGGCCATTAGTTTATCCATAAAACTTTTTAACATAATTTTTTTTAATATAAAACTTTTCACTTTTCACAATTATTTTATTTTTTAATTATTTCTTCTATTCTTCCTATATGATTACTTATATAACTAACACATCTATTTTATTTTATTCTTTTTATTCCTCATCATTACATTGTTATATCATATCAAATTTTTACATTTCGAAATCCTTTGCATCTGAAACGATTTTAACGCTTCTCAATTGTACCCTCAGCATAGTCAGCTACTCGCTAACAACCATGCTTGCGCAAAGTACGGGTGCAACTCAGGTCGGTTCGGTTTGGATAGTGGTCTATTCTACCCATACTCTATTTGTAAAAAGCATACCCTACCCTACCCATTTGTAGGTTCGATTCCTAGTATACGCTACCCTACCTATCACCTATAACGTCGGTTCCGGTTTCGGTTCCAAATTGGTTCCTTTAATACTCAAATATAATATTTTTTAAAAATTTCTATGTTATTTTAAAAAATATATAATAATACTCATTTATGTTTTAAAATCATAAGTGCATATATTATTATTTATATTATTATATAAAAATATGAAGTACAGACCATCATGACCAAATTATTAAAACTATTAATATATTATAATCATAAATCACAAGTGCATTTATAAGAGTCTTTCGGAAGTCAATGACATATATATAAATAATCATACTAATTTTATACTTTACAGTGTACAAAAGTCATTTAAATTTGAATTTGTTAAAATATGTATGCACATAAGATGTCAAAGACAAAACATAATATATACTATATAATATATATTATGCACCTAATTAATTACCCATATGAGTACCTATGCGGGTCGGTTCTAGGTAGCCAATGTATCTACCCTATCCGTACCCTATTTGAGGAGGCGGGTAATAATTTGTACCCTACTCATACCCATAGATAATATTTTCTATCCTACCCTACCTAAATTAGGATTGGGTCGACCGTACCCATGAATACCCCACCCAAGTTGCACTCCCGGCGCGAAGGCGCTAAGGAGTCACGGACTAACGATGGTGTCAGGAAAAATGTGGATCTTGTAAGTTCGATTATAAGGGTGTGTTTGGTAATAAGTGAAAGTTGTCAAGTTAAAACTTTTCAATCTAAAACTTTTCACTCTCCACAACTACTATATTTTTTAATAATTTCTTTACATTTTTCTATACAACTACTGTAATTTTCAATCATTTCTACACAACTACCAATACAACTAACCTATCTATTTCAACTTTATCCTATTTATTCCTCATCATTACCCATATCATATCACATTATTTGACAACTTTTATTCTTTATAATTTTTCATCAAAAATTTTATTCATTCCTGAACATACGCTCAGAGATGATATTTTGGTCATTACACACTTCACTAACAAGCCCACCTAGCCGCTGCCTAGTGACGGGCTCGCACTTTCCTACCCAGTTTTCAATCACGCACATTGGAATAATGGAATCATCCTTGCCCCTATCTTATGCTTTTCCCACCGCTTAAAATTCAAATTCTTAAACCCAAGTGCTTGCGAGGCTCGCCCCACCACATAACACTCTAGCAGCCATCCTCCTTTCTCTTTCTCCAACCAATAATCGAAACCGTTCATTCAAAATACTTTTCCGCGAAAACAACATATGTACTCATCTCCACTTTCCTGCCAAAGCCGTTCCGATGAATCCTTGTTTCGTATTCGTCTTCCACGAACGGTAATTTCCTCCAGGAAGATTCTATTTTTAATGATATTTGGTCTCTTTTGGGATAGAGATTCTTTATGAACGGTGCGGATCATAAGATGGTGGGGCAGGCGGTGGGATTCTTTAGCAGCCACCTTCATGCGCTTCTGTGTAGTTTGAAATTACCAACGGTCGGCCGTTTCTAAATCCCGGGGTAAATGAAAGGAACTATCCTTTTCTGAAGACCTTTTTCTTGGATTTCAATAAAAAACCCTTCTTTTTCCCTCACCGCTAGATTTGAATTTCTCCCCTTTATCAAATGCAAGATCTTTGGCAAGACCCGCTTCTCTTCGCCGATGTTCCGCAGCAAGACGACAGCTTTGGAAGAAACACCGCAAAGAGAATTCGTTGTAATTTCTTAGTAGCTTGCTGATAGGCGATGATGGATCTTTTCCTCTCCTGAACTGGGGTTTCTAATGATTTCTCTGCCCTTCGGTTGGCAGGTGGTACAATGCAAGAAGGGAGCTCTCCAAGGGCAGAAATGGAAGAAAGCCATTGTAATTTCTTTGATCCTTCCATCATTCTCTCCGAGAAACCACGAGACTTATTTTGAAGATCCCGTCTGGGTTTTGAGATTTTTTTGCTTCTCTTCCGTGTGTTCTTCATGCTAGATATGCCTAAGCTAAAATGGGGAAGCACCGAAATTGCAGAAGGGGCAAAAATCATTTCATTGCCTCACAAAATGGATGGTGATTCTCCCCCATCTTTTCATTTATCACTATGTTTTTCTCGAATTGGGCGCCCTGCCGATTTTCATAATCGATATGTCGACGTCAAAATTTCCTTGCAAGATGGAACCCAAAAGAGCAAAATTTTTGTTTCGGAAAATTCAATCTGCAGTAGAAGTCGCCAATTTAGTGAAAATTCACTATTTTTTGCATCGTCTGTTTGAGAGTCTGAGGATGTGGATTGATTCCTTTTCACAGGCCTTTGTCAGCAAGAACAGAGCTTAGAAACGCGGGATGTAGCAAATAGTGATACATTTCACCAAGACATGATCGAGCAAACATTAGAAAAAGAGAAAAAGGCGAGCGCTGGTAATCCTCTCCCGAAACCTCTGCTTCCAATATTTGATATTGTGATTGGCTTTTTGTGAGGGGGTTCTTTTCTGCTTGCAGCTCATACGTTCCTGAGTTCTCCTCTTACGTCACCGGATTTGCTTGTATGTGCTGGTTCCCCTGATGTACCAGGAAACGCTCTCGAAGAAACACCTGATTGTATTAAAGAAACTTGCAGAAGAAATCTGATGACTTCTGTTGAACTTTCACTTGAAAATGGAATTGATGGGTCGGGGAAAAAACAGGAATCAGCTACAACTGCAGCAGTGTTATTTCCTGAGGTAAAAGCATCAAATGGAAATGAGGGTTTGGGGGCATCTCTTGAGCTTCCTGTATTATTGGAATCATCAACAGTGAAAGAAGGCAATGATTTGTCAGGAATTCCCCTCCCTTTGCTGAGCGTCAACACTGGAGGCATGGACAAGCTTGTGAATTTGGGAGGGATAAATTTTCAAGTGGATGATTTTTTCACTGGTGGAGATGTTATAAGAACAGAAGAAAAGGTTGGAGATGGTGAAAATCTTGCCATGTACCAAACAGCTCGGTCTGGGAACTTTTCGTACAAGCTCCAGAACTTGTCCGCTGGAATTTATGCTGTTGACTTGCATCTCGCAGAGATTGTATTCACTAGTGGGCCTCCAGGAATAAGAGTTTTTGATGTGTTCATACAGGAAAAGAAGGTGAATAACCATGACCAACATGTCGTAAGCCACAATGTTCTTATTGATCTGTCATCTTGCACGCTTTGAATGACCTGCCTGATGGGTTGCTACATTGGTTTTTAATCAGCTTTATCCTTAGGAGGACAAGAGCAATAGAGAAACCTTCAAATCCTTTTTGAAAGACAAAGCCACATAAAGTTTGCTACAAGCTTCTAAATAAGAGAAAATTTCATCACATGCTTGCTGATTTTTGAAGTTCTAATCTTGCAGGTTGTTAGTGGAATAGACATCTATGCTGAAGTGGGACCAAATCAGCCTCTGGTTCTGTCCGACCTGAAAGCTTCAGTCAATGATGAACAGTGCTTATGTATCAGATTTGAAGGGGTTCAAGGAACTCCTCTTGTTTGTGGCATTTCAGTAAGGAAAGATTCTTCTACAGGTACTCTCAACCTTCAGAAAATTTCTGATGTGAAATGACCCAATAAAAGCTGCACAAAATATGCAAAGGCACAACATGATCAAGTGCAATATTTCTCCAGTCCATGGCTTTTGGAGAAGTGCAATATTTCAAATTCAGAGTAGATGGATTGGCAATTTAAAGTAGTCATTGGAAAGAAGAGTGTGTCCACCATGGACTACTGTATGGAACAAGAGTGTCATTTTGTAAACATGCTAAATGGGAAACGTCACCAACTTGCATTTGTGAGTTTGTAAAGAACTCTGGGGTTGACATTATTCACAAATCAAGTTGTGAAGTGCATTTCACTCTCCGACAGACCATCATGTCATTTGTGAAGTTTATATCTCTCTCTGACAAACTCTCATGTCCTGAAGCATTAGGCAAACAATATCAAGCACAGAGTGCAGAAGGCCACAAATTATCCATTCAAGAACAGGATCATGAAAGTCTTCATGTGAGTTTACTGATTGAAGAAATTATATTCGCTAGCTGTTATTTAGCATTTTTTCTTTCAACAAAAAAAAAATCTTTGAATTAATTTCCTCTTACCAGGAAGGATTAGAGGTTGCATGTGACCACAACAATTGCAATGCTGAAAGAGCAGCTAAGAAGCTTAAAAGAGCATATGACTTGTTGTGTAAAGAACAAAATGTAACAAAAAAGGCTCTGGAAGAAGCCAAAAAGGAGAATGAGCTCAAGGATAAAGAATGTCATGAAGCTTGGATGTCTCTACAGGAGCTTCAAAATGAGCTTATGCGAAAATCTATGCATGTTGGTTCCCTGGGTATGGAAATCTACCTGTAAAACTTTCTGCCTAAAACTCTCTTTGTTGTTTAGAGCACCATGCTTTAGGAGGGTAAAAGTGCCCGCCTAACACTCAGAATCTGCTTTATCAAAATTTTCATACCGAGCTTTCTGCAAGAACAGTCGGCCACTTATACTGAATATTCTTTCCTTTACCATGGGTGTACATTAGGCATAAGATCTAGGACATCATGAGAATCCAAGTGTTGCCACAGGTGAACATTAGTAGGAAACACCTTTCTTAATAATACTGCAGAACAATAGACATTTGAAAGAATGGTGCATAGCATGACTCTCATGATAAACATGTGATGGTCCACAGCTGAATGTCCAGGTGGGTATAGCCTCACAATGAGTTAACTTCTTTTTTCTTTCATCACAGCTTATGCTGTCGAAGGGCAAGTGAAGGAAAAGAGCAGGTGGTTTTTGTCCTTCTCAGAATTGAGTAAGAAATTCAAGGTATTAGAATTCGGTTTCTGTACATTAATATCCAACCTACTGAATAATGATCAATCGTATCTTTATTTCAAAGAAATGTGCAGACTACAAGGTTTTATAATCAATATTTTATATTTGCTTTCTCCAGTTTGCACCCATGTTTATATGAAAGAAAAACCAAGAAAAGCATGAAGTTATTTCAGTTGTCAACTGTAATACTGTTTTCTTTGGGTATCAAATCATTATGATGGGGCCAGATCCATGCCTCCAAGGTTCTCCTACTGGGAAAAATTTTGTAGACAAAATGATTGGACTTCTCGCATGTGAGCTGTTCAAAATTTGACCCTCAGCAACAACTAATAGAGGCAAATTTGAAGCTTCCATTGATGTGGATCAACCTCATCTATAATGGAAGTTACGAAATTTGAAGTTTCCATTGTTCAGACAAGCTTGTTTTAAATTTGTTTTTTGTGTATTTAAAACATCTCTTGTTTTTGGCTTGGGGATTGTGATAGATTCTCAAGCTTCAACACCTCAAGCTTTCAGATGAAGCATTGCATTGGAAGAAGTGCCTTGCTGATGTAGCCCATATGACTACTTCTGTTCAGTCTCTAGGTAAATGTTTCTACCTGATCATCTGACAATTTCCTGAATACTTCATTTAACTCGATATGGTTGTCTAAGAGACTACAATTTATGAAAATGAATGAAATATCATTTTTTTTGTTAATTAGTGGATCAGCACATGGGTTTGGAAAGGGAACATGATGACATTAAACAGAAGTTACTCGAAGGAGCGAAGGAAAGGAAAGAGCTTTACAACAAGGTTTTGGAGTTGAAAGGTCTGCTAATCATCTGATGTTAGTTTCGATGTATCAATATGTTGGAATACAAATGGGCTTATTCAAAATTTTTCTCTCAGGAAATATAAGAGTCTTTTGCAGATGTCGTCCTCTGAATGTTGAAGAAGTCACATCAGGGGCTTCAATGGCAGTCGATTTTGAATCTGCAAAAGATGGAGAACTTACTGTGAAGGCCAATGGAGTACCAAAGAAGGTTTACAAATTTGACTCGGTCTTCAGCCCACAAGCAGATCAAGGTAGTTTTTAAAAGGAGTTTCTGTATTCATTTACCTTCTGGTTGTTCACTTTCAGTGAATTACAATGAATTGAAGTTTCACTAGCAACAGGTTACAAGAAGTTAAAATTGTTCCATTCAGACTACAAGCTTATGAAAACTTCCAATTGCTATTAAATTAGTTGTGTGAGCCCTGAAATGATACTAGTTTAAGTAAGTTTCAGTGGAGTTGGATTAATAGCATGAGCAACCCATAAACACAAAAAAGCTCATCTTGGCAAGTAAACTGATCTTTCTGTTGTGCACATGAACGAGAATAGCTGATGTTTTTGAAGAAACTGCACCCTTTGCGACGTCTGTCCTGGATGGATACAATGTATGCATATTTGCTTATGGGCAGACAGGAACTGGGAAGACATTCACAATGGAGGGAACTGAACAAGCCCGTGGGGTCAACTACAGAACTCTAAAGCAGCTGTTTTGGATCATCAGAGAACGTCAGCACCTTTTTAGATATGAGATCTCCGTAAGTGTGCTAGAAGTCTATAACGAGCAAATCCATGATTTGCTTGCATCTCCTTCTCAACCTGGAGCAGCTGCAAAGAGGTATATCTAAACCAGAAGTATCAAACATACATTTTGTGACAACAAAAACTTTTAATTGGTCAGATGCTTCACTAGTCAATGTCACCATCCAATCATCTAACCAATTGCAGATAAAGGCATAGTGTGGTTGGAAATCAAAATGAATCAAAAGTCTAATTTTATGAATTTTAGATCAAACGGACAGCTAAAGTTAAAGAGAGGTGTTCGGGTGCAGCCCCCATGCGCCCGGCCAAAAAATCCTTTTTTTATTTTTTTAATAAACATGTAGAACTAGGTGTATTTAACCTATAAACCAAGTTTGATGCTTTTAAGTATTTTTAAAATTTTTAAACACTGCCATTTTTCGTAATTTCTGACTTAGAAATTACGAAAAATGCCGATGTATTTAAAAATAAAAAAATACTTAAAAGCATCCAAAAATGATAAAACTTGGTTTATAGGTTAAATACATCTAGTTCTACATGCTTATAAAAAAAAATTTTAAAAACATATTTTTGTGGGGTTCCCATGGCAGTATGAATAAGGGGGTCCCATGTGCCCGGCCTAAAAGAATCATCCCTCAAAGTTAAATGGACCAACAACTGAATGTCATATAGCAATGCTCAAAATCAAATGGTAATAATTATGTGGTTGGGATACATTGGCTGCTATATTTGTCATCTCTTTGTGGGTGAACATCCCCCGCCTATATGTAGTCCCTTCTAGTTCCCCCCACTGATAAATGTCAAAAACAAATCCAGCTACTGGTTCTGCAGTTAGTGGAGAACAATTGCATTATGTGGTGAAGGGACCATTTTTAGAAACAAAAAAGAGAAGAATACAATCTCCGTCTGGTCGGTTACCTAAAGAAGCAGTTAGTGGCTCCAGCACATGTTTGGCTCAAATAACTGGTAACAGCTGGATGATCAAAATCCATTTGCTGCAACTCATCCCCAGTGTTGTCCCACCAAATCAGCAGCTCACATTCTGTGAAATCTCTTTAACATCTTGCTGTCTTGTTGGTACATCCTCTTTAGAAAATATTAGTGTTGAACATTTGCTGTAGATAAAAGAAAATTGTACTGATCAACCGTGTTCAATGTATGTGATAGACTTGAAATAAGACAAGTTGCAGAAGGAGTTCATCATGTTCCAGGATTGGTCGAAGCTCATGTAAGCAATATGAATGAGGTCTGGGATGTTCTACAAGCAGGCAGCAATGCTAGAGCTGTTGGCTCAACCAATGCAAACGAACACAGCAGTAGATCACACTGGTCTGCACTCTGTACCATTTATGTTCATGTGTTTAGAAATGCTTGGAGCTCATGCGAGTTTCAGAAATTAACTTGCTTTGGATAAATTAATTGGTATTATACAATGCACCAGTTTGGGCACTCAGAAATCTCAGGATGGAGATGCCTAGATGCTACTCTTTTCATCCGCCAGTGCCACGCGTAAACTTTTAGCTACATTGCATGCCCAAGCAAGGCTGGGTATTTTGATAGTTCTAACCAGTCTACTCAGTTTTTTGGATTATGTTACACTCTAATGATGGATGGCTTGACTTAAATTGTTATATAGACCATTGTGCAATCCATCATGCTGGGTCAAGTATAAATGCATAGCCGAATCAAGATCTGTGTTTGATGTCATAGTTTTCGCACATGTTAATCAAGGACAATGATGGCCCTAATTAATTGTGAATAAAGATAATGAAAGAACCAAATCATTCTGCCCACACTTGATGTAGATTAAATATATGGAAAACTGAACCTATTGTGCTACTTTGATATGCAGTATTCACTGTGTAATGGTGAGGGGGGAGCACTTGGTGAGTGGAGAATGCACAAGAAGTAAATTGTGGCTGGTCGATCTAGCTGGCAGTGAGAGAATAGCCAAGACAGAAGTACAGGGTGAACGTCTGAAAGAAGCACAGAACATTAACAGATCTCTCTCTGCACTGGGTGATGTTATATCTGCTCTTGCAACAAAAAGCCCACACATTCCCTTCAGGTTTTGACACAGAATTGAGTAGATATTACATTTATGGAAACACCAAGCCAAACACAAGCAGTCACCAGTTAGCATGCCATTAATTGGTGATCTGGTTCTTTGTGTCTTATCAGGTGGGAGGCACTATCGGTTGCCTGACCCTTAAGACCAGGATAGCTCATATGTCCTTTTCACTATCCATTTCTATGTGAATCTTTATTCCACCTGTTGAAAAGGCAAGCCTGGTAATGGTATTGGGTTCAGCATAACGTGGCATGCCTGGAATTGTTATGTGATTGACATTATGGAGATATGAACTTATTTATTTAGGTGGTGTGTGTATGAGCAAGTATGGCATTTACAGATTTGAATGCAAAGCTTTCTTTTAGTCTCTGCTCTCTGAATGTTTTTTGTTACGAAATTTACTTCAAATCTTGTGCAGGAATTCCAAGCTTACACACTTGCTGCAAGACTCTCTTGGTACTTGTTTTGACAGAAGTTTTCTTTTATACCTTTTCTTATGCAACATCTGTAAAATGCAGAGTAGAAGCTAATGCCATAGATGCTGAATGTCAGGTGGAGATTCAAAGACATTGATGTTTGTGCAGATTAGTCCCTGTGAAAGTGATGTCAGTGAGACTGTATGCTCACTCAACTTTGCAAGCAGAGTAAGAGGAGTAGAGTTGGGACCTGCTAAGAAGAATTTTGACATCAGTGACCTTTCCAGGCAGAAGCAAATGGTACTGACAAGTCTAGAGTTTAATGCTCACTCTGAAATTTTCTGTTTCCAATAACATGGCTTTCACTGCTGATCTTGTCATTCATCATGACATTTCTATTGACCGAATCTTGGGTTTTATACTTCTGGTGCCTTTTTCAGTTGTAATCTCCATATCTATAACTATGCACATGAGACGGCACAATCATCCATGTACTTATCCATACAAACGATACTCTTTCCCTTCCTATGTACAAGGTGTTTGTTATACAGAAACTGAGATGACTGTGAATTGACCAAGACCTAACATGTGGCATGAGCCTGAATATTTGGAATCCAGAGAATATTCCCTTCATCAACTTATTGCATTTAAAGAATACTTTACATTTTAATCATTTGTTTTGGAATTTGCCTGCAAGAAACTGTATTCCTTCCTTATAGTAGCTCAAAAAAAATCAACTCAAATGAAAATTTGCTAGGTTGAGAAGGCCAAGCAAGAGATGAAGAGCAAAGATGCACATATTAAGAAGATGGAAGAGACAATTTACAATCTAGAAATGAAGATGAAGGCAAAAGAAATGAGCAGTAAGAACCTACAAGAAAAGGTACATTCCTCATTCTCTTGATTTCCAAGAATAGATTTTGCAAACTATCTCTGGTCATCAGCAATTTCACCAGCTATGATTGTTTTGTCGAATTCTAATTGTTAGAAGCATAACCTAAGATTAGTTGTTGACTCCCGTCTTCTTTGTCTTTGAGGATGCTCTTAACTACTCCACTGTCGTACAAAATGAGGGCATTCTTGTTGCACATGCGGATGCTGATGTGAATGATTCAGATATTAATTTCAGACTAGATCAGTGGACACCCACAAGTCTTTTCTGTTTGGTTTGCCATCATTCCAAAGAAATAGAGTCTCCTCGTATTTTTCACACGTCTGGAAATGGATTTTGTATGCACACAGGTGAAAGAGTTGGAAGCACAGCTGCTTATAGAAAGAAAACTAGCAAGGCAACATGTTGACACGAAATTAGCAGAACAGAAACAGCAGCAAGAAGAACAATACATGTCCTCTATGAAGCCCCCACTTGCAGCCCGTCCACATGGAATTCAAAAATTTTCTACAGAACCAACAGCAGCACCATTAGCAAAGGAGTTGTTAAATGTCATTCAACCTCTTGCTGAGAACAACAGCATCAAATCACAACCCTCAGCTTCACCAGATAACAATGGCATTCTCAATTATCACAAAACACAGAAAGAAAACAACAAGCCTGAGATGCCCGAGCAGCAAACATCAGTTTCAACACGGACTGGCAGAGCATCCATCTGCACGACTGCGCGGCGGATCCCAGTTGTCCCAGCCCCAAGACGCAACTCACTCATTCCATTCCCTACCACAGCGGCTGTTCGGCCAGCATTGGATCCTCTGCTGCCTACACCTCTGCTGGAGGACCCCATCAGAGAAGAAGCTGAAAATAACTGTACCGATTTGACCACTCCTTGGACTTCCAAAGGGCCAAGAAGCAATAAGAAAATCAACAGCATTTTGAGGCGGAGCATGCAGAAGAAAGTTTATGTATCCCCCCTGCACCACCACATGAGAAGGGGTGGTGGTGGTGGCAGCGGTGGCAGCCAGCTTGGTGGGATGGAGAAGGTGAGGCTCTCAATCGGGAGCAGAGGAAGACTTGCACAGAGAGTGCTGATTAGCAATGCTAACAAGGCAGCAAAGGAAATGCAGGCCTTGCAGCAGAAGCAGCAGCAGAAGGAGAAAGAGCGGGAGCGGGGGTGGATTCATGGATAAGCAGTGAAGGGTGTCTTCTGAAGCTTTTGGAACTTCATCTCTTCTGCCATGTTTATGTACAAAAATAGTTACTTGTAAGGCTGCTTGCTTGATCAATTTGTAGATTGATCTGGCAATTGATTTGTTTGTTGTTGATTCATTGATAGATGTATCAAGTGCGATTTACATATCAATCAGACACGTTAATACCACTGTTGGATAGTTTGCTACTCTACAGATTCTTATCAGTTTTTCCAACAAAACAGCAAATATGTACGGGTGTGCCTCATCAAGAATCCTCCGCACCATAAAATATTAAAGAGCTACTCGCATGTTTTCCTACATATTGACATTTTTTAACCGGTATTTATTTACACCATGACAACTCATATTATATTCAAACGCATTCATAACCCTAGCAGAAAATTTTCAGTAACACTCCACACAGGGGAAAAAAGTATAAAAGGAAGAAACAGTAAAACTCATACATCACCTAAATGGGAGAAGGGAGAGTCGAACTTATAGCTAGCCAACAATTGGCTAATATGAGTTACGCCACAAGGGTACACTCCTGGTGGCCAAATTTGTAATTTTTATCTGGAATTTAGTTGTGTTAAAAAAAAAAGCATTTATGTACTTTGTTTGTAGAACCCCCAATTGTAGTTTTGACTGAGATTTTGACCCACGTAGATGTGATAATAACTTTCTAATGATAGCTTCATAGTGTGTCCACCAGATCTTGACAAAAAACCTCGAAACCATAGAATATTAAAGAGCTACTCGCATTAGCCTTTGCATTTTTTTTTTTTTACAAAATTTCAATGTTTATCCAGAATTTTATTTTGTAAAAATAAAAAATTAGCATTTATGAATTTTTTTCCAAAACCTTGTTGCAAATTTGAGTGAGATTTTGACCCACCTAGATGTGATAGTAACTATCTAATGATAGCCTTATAGTGTGCCCACCAAATCTTGATAAACATTGTAAGTATCATAACTATCTAATGATAGCTCTGCATGATCTTAATAAACACTATGAGTGAAGGCATCTTTTTTTTTGATAGAAGAGTGAAGGCCTCTTTTGTTTACTGTAGATGCGTAGCAAAATATGACCTCCAATACTTTTGTAGGAAGTATTAATAAGTAGCTTTCTATAAATGTGCAAATTTCTGTTAATAATAATTATTTTTAAGAAATGTTGTACTTCCTTAATGTGGCTAGATATATTTGAATTTTTAAAAGAGAAGCGATCTTATTAGTCTAGGCTATGCAAAAATTTTGCTTAGTCTACTTCAAAAAATTTATTTATAACGCGTTTTTTTGCTTTTTTCTTAATATACTTATTTATGTAAGTATATTTAATATATAAACTAAGTTTTATCATTTTTAGCTATGTATATATTTTTTTAGATTTAATTTATGTGTAAATGTTTAAAAATCTCAAAAATATATATACATATATCCAAAAATAGTAAAACTTAGTTTATGTGTTAAATATATTTAGATAAACAAGTATATGAAAAAAAAAAGTAAAAAATGTGTTGTAAATGATTTTTTTAGGTGAGTTAATAAAGACATTTGCTTAGCATAGGCCAACAAGATTATTTTTTGTTATATTTAGAGATAACACATGGCTAAATAGGAAGTGTTTTTTGCTAATGAAGTCTGTAAGTGATGAAATGTTTGCATAATTGACAGGTTTGAGATCAAAAAAATTATCAAATCATAAAAAGATGGAGAGATAAATGGAAACAGCTCAAAAGTTGATAAACTCTCCAAGATTTATTATAACAATATGAAAACATGAACAGAATAGCTTTGCGAGTTAAGCAAGAGCCTCGTACGAAAACATAAACGTAGCTAGGTGATTTGCATTTGCCTCACATGAATAAGCAAGTGCCAATACAATAGCTAGGTGATTTGCATTTGCCTTACATGAACTTGCAAAAATTGTTCTTGCAATAGATGAGATTATATAAAATAATAATGTTAAATACAATCAAGTAAATTTTTTATTGATAATCAAGATGAGAGAAGTGAAACATCAAAACACTCATAGACTCTACTCAATGATTGTTACATTTTCACAGAGGTTAAAAGATCGGTAAAATTTAATTCAATAATCATCATGATTAGGTGAGCCATTATCTAAGGTAATCAATACATGATCCATTGAATCTAATCAATCTCGATGAGTCACAAGTACATGGCTATGATCTGTTTAAGTGAACCACAAAATCTAATGAAAAGTTGAAACAAGAATGCTGTTTTTGAGGGAACAAAAGGGGAAAGGTGGGCAATAGCACATTGCGAAAAATTCCGGGAACTGATAACTGACCCGAACCCGGCCGTTAAAAAACCCAGCTTAAAACCCTCTTTCCAAACCCAAAACGGCCCCAAAACCCTACTCTCTTCTTTCCCACTCCTTCCACCATGACTCTTGTTGCAGGATCCTACGAGAAATACCTCTGGGGCTTCCGAATCAAAGGTCCAGATCGTTCCTCAAACGACGGGTCCCACTCCCTTAAGCCCCTCTTCTCTTTCCCTTCCCATCTCTCTCCCATCAAATCCCTTTCCATCTCTTATCCCTTCGCAGCTTCCGGCGCCGCCGCAGATGACGCCGTTAAGATCTATGACATCTCCTCGCTGTCCGTCGTTGGTTCTTTGACGGACCATGACGGCGCCGTTACCTCCATTTCCTTCTTCACCCCTCCTTCCCTCTCTTTCCCCCGCAATCTCTTCACGGCGTCTGTCGACGGCACCGTCTGCATCTACGACGTCGATCCATTCGTCTGCCTCAAGACAGTCCTAGCCCATAAGAAAGGGATTAACGATCTCGCCGTCCATCCGTCGGGGAAGGTGGGGCTCACAGTGGGGCGGGATGCGTGCTTGGGGATGCTAAATTTGGTCAGAGGGAAGAGGAGCTTCTGCTGCCGGCTCGTCAGGGAAGCGTCGATTGTGCGGTACGATTGCGGCGGGGAGAAATTCTTTATGGGAACGGAAGAGAAGGTGTCAGTTCATGATTCAGAGGACGCAAGGATGTTGTTCGAGCTGGAGAATCGCAAGCGGGTGCTCTGCCTGGCGCCCGGAGAGGTGAGTGGGTATTTCTGAACCCATCATCGTTGTAGTTTGTTTGTTTTTTTTTTTTTTTTTGTTTTTTTTGTTTCTGGGAGATATAGGGAGTAGAGGCATTTCTCATTGGGGTCTTTGCATTCGCGTGGATGAGTCAGAAAATTCAATGGTTTCACTGGTAGAGAGCTACTGGCAGGCTACTTGCATACGCGTGTGTTCAATGTTTGAATGCTTTTGCAATTCATGTTGTGGTTGTGACATGTTTTCCTTTTGTTGAGGAATGAAACTTGTTTCCAAATGCTTATTTGGGCTTCTGTTCAATTTCTAGCAAGGCCTTTCATGTATTGAATTGTCAACTCTCTCATTTCTCATCATTAACCTTGTATATTTTGTCTTTATTGACTTCATGCTTGCATCATCTTTCATCATTTGCGTCTTGTTTTCAATCTCATCACTAACCTTGCAGATTCTATCTTATTCATTTCTACACCTATCCCAAAGGAAAATGCTGAAGTTGTATGCATTTTCTTATAGGCTCGTATAGGAAACCACTTGCAATGCATGTGTTTTTTATTTTCCTTTCTTCTTTGCATTCTTAGAACCTGTGAACCTTGCCAGTAAGAGTTTCTATCTTACTGCTGGTCACAAGCCCGGAAAAAAGCGAGGGTTGGCATGTCAGGTTGGTAGCCAGTGCTATTAAAAATCACTGCCGCATCTCTTTGGATTTTTAAAATATACTAAAAGTCGTTAATGCTAGGGCGTCCCTTGTAAGCGACGCGCTGCAGCGGAGCCCGACTGTAGTAAGAGATAAGCAAGGGTTGCTAGGGCGTTTCTCCATAAGCGACGCGCTACATCGGAGCCCGGATGTAATGAGAAATGGGCAAGGGTTGCTAGGGTGTCTCCTCGGAAGCGACGTGCTACAACAATGTCCAGTTGTGGTGAGAAGTCGGCAAAGGTTCTCATGCCTTTATGGACGTGGTTTAGAGAAGAAGGTGATACCAAGACACAAAGTCTGTTTTGCCTCATGGAATGTTGGGAATCTTTCAGGGAAAAGTATGAAAATAGTAGATGTTATGAGAAGGAGAAGAATTAATATAGTATGCCTTCAAGAGACTAGGTAGAAAGGAGAAAAGGCTAAAGAGATTAATGGATTCAAATTATGGTATATAGGAAATGATGGTAATAGAAATGATGTAGAGATAATAGTAGATAACAAATTCATAAATAAAGTTGTAAATGTCAATAGAGTAAATGATAGAATTATTCAAATAAAATTTGTATTAGGTGTAGAGGTCATAAATGTGATTAGTGCTTATGCACCACAAATAGGATTAGATGATAGATTCAAGAAACAATCCCGGGATGACGTAGATAGTGTTATGCAAAGGATACCTAACTAGGAAAAGGTTGTGATAGGTGGAGATTTAAATAGACATGTAGGAAAGAAGAATGTAGGATATGAGAGAAGTCATGGAGGTTTCGGCTTTGGAATAAGGAATGAAATGGGGAATGCCATTTTGGACTTTGTCATAGCATATGATTTGGTTATAGCAAATACCTTATTTCAAAAACGAGACGAACACTTGATAACTTTCAAGAGTGGAACTAATTCTACCCAAATAAATTTCTTCCTTATAAGCAAATTAGATAGATCCCTTTGTATTAATTGTAAGGTTATCTCAGATGAGAGTTTAGCTATGCAGTATAGATTATTAGTGATTGATATATATATATATATACACACACACAAACGAAAAGAGTCAACAAAAACTAAAGGCAATATAATTTCAAAAATTAAATTGTGGAATTTAAAGGGAAACAATATGAAACTTTTTCGTAAAAGAATTATAAAAGAAGGGAAATGGGACACACAAGAAGATGAAGTAAAATCAATGTGAGATAAAATGACAACTAACATAAAAGAAGTAAGATAAAGTATTGTAGGTATATATAAAAATCGTAAATCCTTACATAGGGAAACTTGGTGGTGGAATGAGGATGTTCAAAAAGCTATAAATGCTAAACAAGAAAAGTTTAAAACATGGCAGAAAAATAAAAATAATACAAACTTACAACAATACAAATTATCAAAAAAAGCTACTAAAAAGATTATTAGTGATGCTAAACACAAAGCTTATGACAACTTATATGACAGATTCGGAATTAGACAAGGTGAAAAAGATATTTTTAAGTTGGCTAAATTAAGAGAAAATAAAGGCAAAGATTTAACCCATGTTAGATGTATTAAAAGTGAGGACCAACGAGTTCTAGTGAAAGATGATGATATTAAAGAAAGATGGAAAACTTATTTTTATAGTTTATTAAATGACACCTCACACGAACATTTAACATTAGATATTAGTTTAAATAGAGAAAAAATAGGAATATCAGTTATTTTTTAAAAATTCGAATATCTGAAGTAAAGGAAGCTCTAAGGAAAATTAAAACAGGTAAAGCCTTAGGCCCGGATAATATAACAATTGAGGCATGAAAGTTCATGGGAGATATAGGTGTAACATGGTTAACAAATTTTTTTAATATGATTATAAAAAAAGTTAATGTCAAGTGAATGGAAGAAAAACATTATAGTTTCAATTTATAAAAATAAGGGAGATATTCAAAATTGTGCCAATAATCGTGCAATAAAATTAATGAGTCATACTATGAAATTATGGGAAAGTATAATTGAACATAAACTAAGATGAAAAACTAATATATCTGAAAATCAATTTAGCTTTATGCCAGGAAGATCAACCACTGAAGCTATTTTTTTACTTAGATAATTATTTGAAAAGTATAAGCAAAAGAAAAAGAACTTATAAATAATTTTTATTGATTTAGAAAAAGCATATGATCGAGTACCAAGAAGGTTAATATGACAAGTGATGAAAAAGAAAGGAATTAATAACATATACATTGATATTATTAAAGATATGTACAAGGGGCTGTTATGAATGTGAGGATCATTAGTAGAGATACTAATATCTTCTCAGTTAAAATAGGTTTACATCAAGGCTCAGCCTTGAATCGTTACCTTTTTACCTTAGTAATAGATGAAATTACTAGACATCTTCAAGAAGAAGTACCTTTGTGTACGTTATTTGCAAATGACATTGTTCTTATAGATGACACTAAAGAAGGACTAAATTTAAAATTGAATAGGTGGGTAGATGCTTTAGAATCTAATGGTTTTAGAATTAGTCGCACAAAAACTGAATATATGAAATGAAATTTTAATAATAGTGAGAACTCAGATGATGAACCAATTAAGATTTTAGATCAAGTAGTAACAAGAACTAATCACTTCCGGTACCTAGGATCAATAGTTCAAAAGAACGGGAAAATTGAGAAAGATATAATACATAGAATTTAAGCAGGATGGAAGAAATGGAGAAATGCATCAGGAATTTTATGTGACCGTCGAGTTCCAATCAAACTTAAAGGAAACTTTTATAAGACCACGATTAAACCTGCTATGCTTTATGGGGCAGAATGTTGGGTAATTAAAGAACAATATGTACAAAAAATGAGTATAATGGAAATGAGAATGTTAAGGTGGATTAGTGTTAAAACAAGAAAAGATAAAATTAAGAATGAAATAATTCGAGAAAACTTAAAAGTGAAACCAATTTATGATAAAATGAGAAAAAATAGATTAAGATGGTTTGATCATATTAAAAAGAGGCCTGAAGTAGCACCGGTTAGAAGAACAGAGTCTATATAAGTAGAAGGTGGTAGCAGAATGAGAGGCAGACAAAAAAAAACATAGATGAAAGTAATTAACAAGATTTAAAAATATTACAAATTTCAGAAAATTTAGTCTTAAATCGCTAAGAATGGCGCAACAGAATCCATGCAGCTGACCCCACCTAGGTGGGAAATGACTTATGATGATAATAATGATGATTCTTGGAACCTGTGGAGAACATTTTCTTTGAACCTATATATGTTTTGACTATTGCTATTTCTTTATTGTATATTCATGCAAAATTTGAATGTATGCTATGAATGGCTTGATTCATTAGGTTTACTTTTTTAAGGGTAAGGGATTCAAATCTGTGGACCGGCATGAAAAGTAAGCCAATTTTATATCAAAGAGGAGCCACTCAATGTTCAATGGATGTTATTGTGTCTCAGGAAGTAGGACACGTGAAAATTCAAAAGTAGATAATCCAATTCTAACTTACGTGCTGTTTGGCTGAGCTTCCAGGTGCTTAAGTGCTTTTTGTAAACACACTGTGATAAATTGGAAATTCCTTTGGCTGGTCTGCGTGGCTTTTTCACTGATTAGGTTTTTTTTTAAGGCTAATTTTCATGTGTAAAAGCACTAAGAGGTGAAGTGGGATTTTCTTGCTTCCAGGAAAAAAGAAAAAAAAAAAAGGCTTAATAGATGATATCAGAAGCAAAAGCCGTTTGAATATGCACGCCCAAACAAGCCCTTAATCTGTTCAATCCTCAGTTACAAGGCTCGCAGATGAACTCAAAATTTATTATTATTATTATTATTTTGGTTCTAAATCTTACTAATGTGGACCTGTGTATGTGGTAGTTGTTGTAGTTGGTCAGCATGGCTATATGATAAAACCTAAATCTATATTTATCTATCCTAACTATTTAGATTAGCTTATGTTCTTGGATAATGTTCACAGGATGGATCATTGCTCACTGGTGGAGAAGATCACAGTATAACAGCATGGGATACAAGGACTGGAAAGGTTGCATATTGCATTGAGGATGCACATGCATCTCGTGTGAAAGGTCTTGTTGTTCTGTGGAGCAGAAGCGGTGGCAATGATGATGCTGAACTCCCTCATCTCATAGCTTCTGCATCATCAGATGGTTTTATACGGGTCTGGGATGATCGAATGGCCCAAAAAGGAAAGACAAAACCATTTGCAGAGTCCAATACAAAATCAAGGTTGACTTGTCTGGTTGGATCATCCATTAAATGTAAGTTTTAGTGTTGCCATCTGCAATTATCTCTTTGATTCCCTACAGTAAATCGTTCATTTCATGAAAATTATAACTTTGTTTTCATGCTGTGAACTTGGCTTTTTGTTCATCTTAAAATTATCTACTAGCTAGATGGTAGGATTTTTGTGTGGGGGAAAACATACACGGACTCCCTTAACTTGTAGTTGCGCACTCAAGATTGGAGGGCAGTGTGCCATAAGATAGAATGGATGACTAAGGGCTTGTTTGGCACCATTTATTTTGCGCAAGAAGAGCAAAATGACTGCTTGTTAGTAACATTTGGCAGCTTATCCATTAAGTCTGAAGATTTGTGTTAAAAAGTCTTGATATACCACTAGGCTAAACAAAGCCTAACTCTGAAAGACATCTTAAAAATGGGATGCATGTGCTGAGTTAACTGGATATGGAAGCTGCCAGAGCTACAGTTTAGAAACCAACATGATGGACAGTCTAGACTATGGATTGCCATGTCCTCATCCAATCTTGAGTGCGAACTACAGGTTAAGGGAATCCGTGTATGTTTTCCCCACACAAAAATCCTACCAGCTAGCTAGCATTCTATCTTGTGGCACACGGCTATTGTCATCCGCAAAATGCTATGCTTTTTAGCATATCGAACATATGGGTGGTTAAATGCATTGAAATGAATGGTCTTCAGCATGAACTGGTCATGCTGGGATTGCCCAGATAAATTATGAATCAACACAAACAATTCTGGCCATACAACCTATGCTAATTTGGTGTGCTACACACTCTATGTAGCCTTCAAGAAACCCATGGAGTTAAAGAGCTAGCAGGTATGATGCAGGAAGATTAATTAGCTGAGAAGAAGTGAAGTTGCTGTAAGATATCAATTCTGCTTGTGGTGATAAGATGTTTTTGTAAAATGGAAGTAACAAGCATCGGAAACTCGATGATGGATTTCGGCGTGATTCCATCTGTTCAGTTTTGAAATTCCTATTGTTTGCTATAAACCATACTTGGATATGTATGTGATGGCAAGGTTATTGGCATTGATGTCTTCGGGCCTATTGCATTTGAAAAAGGTAAAATAGAATTTGTTATTGTACTACCGCTGCTGTTTGTTGGCTGCCTCATTGACTCTCAGACTCGGTGTTTTCCGTGCTTTTTTAAAATAAATAAATAAAAAGGATAATTTCCATATATGCCCATGAATTTTACCTCAAATTTCACTTATACCTACAAACTTCTAAAATTCAAAATAGGTCTATGTATTTTTCTTAAAATATACCATTAGGCACTATGACGAATATGCTTAAACCCGAATTATGATTTTATAGTTAAATTCACGTTCTAACAAATTTTAGTATTTTTACTACTATAAAATCATATATTATCTTTTTGATAGCGAAAATAATAGCATGTTTGTAAAAAATCTAGAAATAATAATGTGTATAAAAATATATAAAATAATAAAAGTGTAATTTGCAAATACACTCATTTAGTTTGACTACAATTGCAAATATATACATATTGTTTAAGAAATCGTAGATAATCTCAATAGTTTGACTATAATTGTAAACGTACTCATATTATTAAGACGTTATTATTGCACTATCACGGCGTGGATGTATTTGTAAAAATATGCAAACTATGTAAGTATATTTGCAAAAATTAAATATTCTCACTTGATTTTTGAAATTGTAAATATACACATATGGTTTGTATATTTTTGCAAATATATTTACACTGTGATGGTGCACTATCAACACTATAACAATGTGTGTATAATTGCAATTAAGTTCAAATTATGTGACGTTTTTTGTATTTTTCGAAACTGTGGGTATATTTGCATTATAGTCAAACTAAGTGAGTACATTTGTAAATCACCTTTAATAAAATAAAAATATGTCTACAATATTTGCAAGTATTGCAAGTGTATAGCTGCGTATAAAGAATATTTTCGAAAATTCTAATAGAATCACTTGCAATTTTATGTAAATTTTGTTGATATATTTTAAATTTCGACGAACTTTGGAATACAAGTGCAATATTTGTTAAAGATGAGTGATCCTATTAGCCCAGGCTAAGTAGATAACCCGTTTAGACCACTTCAAAAAAGCCATTTCATCAACTTTTTTTGTTTTTTTATACATTTATTTATCTACGTATATTAATATATAAATTAAGATTTACCATTTTTTGATATGTTTATATATTTTTCGAGATCTTTAAACATGTATGTATATACATATATTTAAAATACTCTTATTTTTAAAAATCTAAAAAAAATGCACATATCAAGCTTGACGAGCATGTCTTCAAACTGCGCTCTTAAGCTGTCGCGGACATTCGCCAATTGCTGTCCCAAGCTGTCTATGCGACACTCGTATGCTGCTAATCGTTCTACCGCTTCTCTCTCGATTTGACCGAGTCTCTCTTCCTGACTGGCCTGCGAATTCTGTTACAGTATCAAATCCTGCTCCATACGATTAAGGCGCTCTCCTTGAGCCCCAGCTCCTCGCATCGTTAGGATAACCTAGGCTCTGATACCTTGTTAGGATCAAACTATCCAAACGGGGATATAATTGGATCAATCACGGTTCTATAATGAAGAGATGGAGTCCGATTACAATTGACAGGACGGATCTCTCTCTCTGTCTAAACAAGAAAAGAAAATGTGAAAAAGGATTACAGATCAAGCACACCTTTCTCCTTCCCATCACTTTCTATTTATACTAATGGCTACCAACTGCTAGATCCAGGCCCACAGACCAAGCCCAGGCCCACCTACCCATCTATACCCTATCATATTCTACCTTTTTCCGTTCAGGAATCATTGGATCTGATTCTCCTCTGATACTCGACACCACCTGCCATCCAAAACCCCACTTTCTTCTCCCCAGTTGTCGATCGCCGCCGACGTAATCTCTTGCGTTTAGCAGCAAAACGACATGCCCTTCCAAGGGTATTTTGTCATTTCAGTTAGCAGCTTAAAGCCCATTTTCCTGACCCGAACCCAAACCGAATTCAAATCGGTTCGATCTTGGGTTTTTGTAAACCCGAACCCGATTTGAGTATTATAATTTATTTTCCTTTATACATTTCAGGTCCCATGTAACATCAAATGTTCCCCCCAACCCCAGGGTCCTTCCCGCCTCTGCCCTCATCTTCTCTTCGATAGGCCTAGTTGCCGGCAGCAGCCGCTAGCCAGCCGCTGTCGTCTGCCGCCCTCCCTCCTCAGCTACCCTCCGTTCTTCGCCGCTCATCTGCGTCAATTTCTTCCGGCCACTATTCGCCTTCTTCTCTGCCTGCGGCGACTGCTTATCCTCCGCGTGCTATTGTCGGTTTCTTCTCTACGTGTGGCGACGGCTCTTCTATTCCGGTTCCTCTCCCCTCGTCGCTAGCTGCTTATCTGTGTGCGGTCGCCACTTCGTCTCTACTCCAGCTTCTTCTCTGTTTCGGCTGCTTCTCTGCGTGCGGCGACATATTCTTCCCTATTCTAGCTTCTCTGCGTGTGGCGATTGCACGTCTGTGAGTACACAGATACTGTCTAAAAACCCCTTTCGATTCGCTGTTTTTGTTTGGCTTATGTGATTTTTTCAATATATTTTTTATGTACACTAGTGTCTGTGATACAGTTTGATGGATATTAAATAAGTTTCATGTGACCTGGCATATTTAATGGGCTATTTATTACTGATTAGAACAAAATGCCTCAGAAACGAAATAAAAATTTTGAATCTTTGTCGAGATTTGGTATTATCAAATGTTAATGGAAGCAAATGTTATTGTAATTCACATGAATTGTGTTTTTCTGAACTGATTTCCTGCAAGGTAATTGTCTTCTCGATATTTCTATAGCTCCCATGCTTGCATTCCAATGATTTTTGCCACTGTGTATGTTCGTGTTGATATGCATTGGTTAATTTTTTGATTTAATTTGGCAATTGATGTAGTATGAGTAGAACTGTTGGGATTCACATGGACAATTTATAAATGTGTTTATATATTATGAAAAATTATATTTAGGTGATCAATTAAATATGGATGGTTCAAGTAATATGGAAGACAAGACTAGGGGTGCAACTCGGGCTTATGAAACTCGGGTTATCTCAATCCTAACCCTATTTATAAAACATTAACCCTAACCTTATTTGTAAAACGTAAACCTTAACCATGTTTTTGAAAATCAGGTTCGGGTTGAGTTTTAAGTTGAAATTTATGTTGATGAATTTACATTTTATTTAAGAGTAATAAGTTTAGAATTTCATATAAATATATAATAATAAAAAATCATGTAAGTAAACATAATAATATATAGTGAAACTACAGATTTTTTTTAAAAAAAATAGCAATATAAAGAATATTTCTAGAAAAAATTTAACATAAAAGATAAGATAAAAGAGTAAAATTAATGGATGTAAAAGTAAATGATAGAAATAAAAGATAAATATAAATAAAAATAATAGATTTTATTTATAATATAATTACGATATGTCAAACATGTATCCAAATATAAATATGAATAACATAAATATGCAAATATAAAGAAATATTATTTAAATATTATGTATATAATACATTTTATAATAAACACAAAATGGAAAATCGGGCTCGGGTTCACTTGAATACAATTATATTTACAAATTGGGTTTCTCGGGTCCAGACTGGGAAAAAGTAAGTTCAAATACTATCGGAAATCGGGTTCGGGCTCAACCCGGCCCAAGTTGCACCCCTAGACAAGACAAGCGAGCAAGAGAGAAGGTCTAAATTGGGTTTTCTTTTTTCCGCTCTTAAGCGGTCTTAAAATTTTTCTTGCTTTCTTATGATAAGTTGTCATTTTAGACTTTCCAAGTGATAGATTTATGATTAAATAAGTACAAGATGAATAACAAATATATATTGATAAGAGCATCAGCTTGAAACTCAACCTGGGCCTGAATTCTAAAAATAGGGTTAGAGTTTAGGTTTACAAATAGGGTTAGGGTTAGGGTTGAAACGAACCTGACTTTCATGGGCATGAGTTGCACCCCTAGTTGAAATGTATTTGGAGTTAATTTTGATTTGTTAAATAGTAACTTGAGCATATAGCCATGGTAGAGTGAAATTTCTCCAACCACTACCCATCTATGGCATCAAATCTAACAGAAAAATAAAGTGATGTTCCCCTTCTTCGTATTCGACACTAGCTCTTTTTGCCATTAAAATCAGTAAAATGAGCACCCCTAACTCCAATCGGGCGATTTCCCATGTTTCCCGAAAAAACAAACACAGCTCCCTCAGCAAATCAGCTGCTCTAGCCTTGCAAAATAAAAGTCTAGCGGATTAGCTCCGTAGCATTAGCACCTCTTTCGTCGATGTTGGCAAGCTAGAGAACTAGATCTGTTGCTGACTAACCTGCTATACTGATCATCTTTTTCAACTTTGGCAACTGACTCCACTAACCTCTACTGCACCCCTCAAAAACTGTCTTGGAAACAGCTTTGATGAACCTCCATTAACTCCAGTAACGGGCTCCTCCATCTTTCATGTTCAAGCATGCCCCAAAATTGAATTTGGGTCCTCTTGATCAACAACTAGATTTGATGGACCACGCATGTGCTGCACCTGTTAATTGGGAGATGGCGGATTTGAATTTTTGCTTGGATATTTCAGCTTGCGTAATTAGATGGGCAGTCCTGATTTGGTAGTTGACATGAACTAGGATTGATGATGAGCTGCCACAGAACAAAACAGGATGTCTGTTTCAAGGGTAATTTGGTTATTTAGAAATTTTTATCCTACCAAACTGATTCTATTTTCTATTTAACTAAAGTACCCCTAGATTTTGGGTATATATGATATAAAGGGCATAATATATAAGAGGAGTGATTCTATTAGCCCGGGCTAAGTAAATGGCCCACTTAGCCCACCTCAAAAAACCTATTTACAATAATTTTTTTTTACTTTTTTTTTCATGTACTTGTTTATCTAAGTGTATTTAACATATAGACCAAGTTTTACCATTTTTGAATATGTTTATCTATTTTTTTGAGATTTTCAAACATCTATGTGTATATATGCATTTAAAATACCTTTATTTTCAAAAATCTAAAAAAAATATATGCACATTTCCAAAAATGGTAAAACTTGGTCTATATGTTAAATACACTTAGATAAACAAGTGTATGAAGAAAAAAACAAAAAAAAGTTGTTTTAAATAGGTTTTTTGAGGTGGGCTAAGTGGGCCATTTACTTAGCCCGGGCTAATAGAATCACTCCTCAATATATAATGGGTATATATGAAAAATTTCAAATTTAATGGGTATATTTGTTATTAAGGGCAAAGGATATGGGTATATCTGAAATTAACCAAAATGATATTGACTTTTTCCGGTAGCTGGCAAAAGACCAAAAAACCCTGGCCCGTCAGCTTTTCCCTGATTTCTCTTGTCGCTGTTGCACTTACCTCTCTCTTTTCTCATCGTTCTCCGTTACACCATTGCTCTCATTTTGATTCTCTCCTTTGCTCTCGTCGGCTTTGTCGCTGCCTCACCTTGACTCTCTCTCTCTTGCTCTAATTGCCCTCTTCTTCCCTCCCGACCTGGTGTCTGGCCGCTCCCAGCGTTTATTTGCTGCTGCTTTTGAGATTCTTACTTCCTCTCCCTCTCCTTTTCTGATTCTATATCTGTCTGACTGTCCTCGATTCCTTCTCCCTCTTTCATCTTCATTCTCTGGCCACCTCCCGCTGCTCCATCTGGCTTCCAGCCACTGACCCCTTTCCACCTCATTCCTTCCTTGCTTTTTTCTCTTTTGCTCCTCTTCCACTTCTCCCTTTCCCGTTCAATTTGCTTTATTAGTCCTGTGCTTCTGCTTTGACCTGTTTATCTTCGGTGACTTGCTCTTGTGAATAATCGAAGGTATGCATGATCTGTTTTTTCATTATATTTTTTGTTTTATTCATTTTAGAATCCTCCAATTAGGTTTGCTTGACTATGGTATTCCTTTTTCCGTTTGGGTTTTTGAGGGAGATTACAATTTTCGAGCAACTGATTTTTGGGAGATATTATAATGTTGGTTTAAAATTAAGTATTTGTTGAGATTGTTGTTATGAATGTTTCTTGGATAAGTCCATGTAATTAGAATTGTTACTGTTTTGTTGATTTTAGCCAGGTTGTGAAAAGATTGTTGCTGACTCGCTGTAGACTGCAATATGAATTTATGTTGTTGAAATTGTTGCTAGGGATATTTCGTAAATCTGTTTATCGAATTAGTATTGCTAATTTAGGTAAAAATATCGCTGTTTTGTATATTTTTAGCTAGGTCGTGAAATGATTGTTACTGATTTACTGTAAACTAGCTGTTGACTTCTATTGCGAGTTTATGTTGTTTTTAAATTACTGTAATGTATATTGTTAATTTGATTTATATGCAACTAAACTTATTTTTTCCATTTTATAGTTCACCCTGGTTCTGAATCTGGTACTTGCAGCAACACATGATTTACGCGATAGTGAACTTCGCCTAATTATTATTTTCAATTTATTGCTGCCACTACCAGAATTTTATTTATACTTAATTTCATTGTTGATTGTCTGAGGAAGAAAACACATGGAACAGGTGTGCTGCATTGAATTGTTAAGGCAAGGACTTAAGCATTTGCAAGTTTTAGTTTAACTTGTTTTGATATTATTTGTCTTTGTTTGAGATATTCAAAATGTTAAACAGGTTGTTTACATATCGAGCTGTGATTGTCTTTTTATGTGTTCGTTTTTTTGATTTGGTGGTGAAATTTTAACAACTGAAACAGGTTATTTGGAGCTTGAAATTGTGTTTGGTTGAAAATTTCTCAATTCAGAAGGTTGTGCAGATGTTTGATGAGTTGTTTGGATATTAATTTTGTGTTTGGTTGTGAAATTTTAACAAGTGAAACAGGTTATTTGCATATCAATTGCTATTTGATTGTGAAAATTTCTACATGTATCAATGTGTCCAACTTGATAGGTTTTTTAGTTATTCAAGTTTACAGATTGTGTGTTGTGTATGATTGTGTGTTGTGTATAAGTCTTCTCAGAAAATATTCAACATCAACAGATCGTGTACTATTTGGAAGTTCAACAGATTTTTCTCTATATTTTACAGGTCTTAGAAGTTTTCTATAAAAAAAAATAATTTTTCAAAATTTGGGTGTTCATATTCTGTATATTATTTATTGATTTTCATATATTCTATTGATATTTCTGTTTCACTGGGAAATTCTTTTCATAATCTAGCCTAACTGTTCTCACTTTGAATATTATATTGTTTAAATAATTCACTTGATTTATTAACCTGATTTGCAACCTGAACCCAACTGATGCTGACAGGGTTAGTTTTGGGTTGGGTTGGAGTTTGAAAAATAGATTTGGAAGTGAGGTTGGGTTGATGTTTTACCAATTGCGTTAGGGTTGAGAAGAGCCTAACCTGAGCCAACTCGACCCAATTTTACACTCCCAATCCCAGTATGCATGACATACAAGCCCATCCATCTTCCTGGTTCGAAGCCCTCAAGCTTAGAAGTCTCTCTTCCTATGCTGAACAGCAAATGCCTGCATAAGTTTTGTATTCTTTTTATTTTCTTTCTCCATTTCTTCAACGAAATTCATAGAAAAACTATCGTTGTCAACCCACGGTAGGTTTTTCCCTGCCAATGATCTCTCCACACCCTCCTGTTTGATCTTCTTCTTTGGTTACCAGTAGTGTTTTGAAAGTGGCTCTATGTTTTCTTATTTTTGTTACCAATGAGTTTTGTGATTCTCATTTATGGATTCTGCTGTGCCTCTTTAAGGCCTGATACTACCGTGCATTCATGATCTATAAAATTCTACTGGAAAAAACATGCAGACTCTTGAAATGCTAGGGAAGGAGGAGGAAGTCCTTTTAAAGAAAGTGGACTCGGAGGTTGAGAAGGCAGTGGAGTTTACCAGAGAAACAGACAAAAGGGGTATGCTTCACAACCATACTTGCAATTCTATTCATTATTCTTCTGGCTGATATCATACTCCATGGGACATCGTTGTCTGTGACTATTATTTCTGAGTAGTTGTGAGTTTGATTGTGAGATTGTAAATTCCTATGTGAAGGCATACTTCTGTGTGCCTAGAGATTGTTGAATGCTGCTTTGCTTTCCTCTTTAGTTCCTAGGAGGACTTTAAAAACTTGAAGGATTGCATCTTGCTGCTTGCACTTACATGTTGAATCAGAAATAGTCATCCATAGGACCATGACTGTGAGATTGTCGCTAGTTTTTGGGCAACAGTGGAGTAAGATGTGCTCTGTGCTCGGCCTTGGTACTTCCCTTTCATATGCACTTCTTAATTTTTTTCTGTCAATGAAAAATAGCTATTTTGATTCATCTTCGGGTTGTTATTATCAAGTGGGACAATGCAATATTTCCATGCTTGTTCGAATACCTTGTGATTCAATTTGTAGCTAAGTAAATAGAAAGAGATTTGACTTTATCTGCTTTATGATATTTCGAGCTCCATTTCAGCAATGCAATAGGCCAAAAATCATTTATGGGAGATGACTGTCAGTTCAGTTGATATATTCAGGAAAGAAGATGACTTTTGTATCCTGTCAGCTCAATAGCAAGCATCTTAATCTACTAACTTGTTTAGTCAATGGGAATAATTCTTGTTGTTGGCTCCAGCATAGCATGTTCTCAGCATACACTTACAACTTTATGACTTTTTGAATATATTTATTTATGCATTTGTTTTGCAGTTGGGGATAGAAAAGATGATGCTGTTTCTAGTGGAACCTTGCAAATTGAACATGTTGTCAATTCACAGGCAATGTCAGATGAAATAGGTGAGTCCACTGGTTGCATAGCATGAGTTTAAATGGGTCCATTTTATTTTGATAGTGAGTCCTGGAAGACTAGAATCTCATAGCATATAGAAAAAGAAAGTGAAATTTACAGGTATTTGTCTATTTGCTGTAAACAACTAGTACCAAAATAAAGTTGAGGAATCAAATTAAAGCTTCCACCAGCTTGTATTATTTGGATTGTCTATTTTGCTGATATGTTTATTTTATTCCACTTCCTGAGCACAAAGGGCTGTGTGGGCAATTTGCCATGTCTTTTTCCTTTTCTTTTCTTTTTAAAATCCTTTTTTGTTTTGTTTTGTTTTTAATTTCTGTTGACTTTTGCAAGTTTGCCACAAGCTTACATAGTACACGCATTTCAATTCAAGGTGTTTGGAAGTAGCTTGGGTCTTTGAGTCACTTGCAGTGCATGTTTTGTCATGGCAATCTTTATGGGCGATATGTTTGTAGCTTTCATGTCATTTGGTTTTCCATTCAAGTTTCAGCCCCCTGAAAGAGCTCCAAATGTCAGAACAACAGGGAAATTTTTTTTTTTTTTTTTTTTTTGGGGGCTTTGCTGTTAGCGGTTAAGCCAAGTCTCTGGTCTCTTTCCTATTGACACTTGTGTATTTGGCTCTCTTCAGTTTTCCCTGCTACGTTGTGATGATAGGATCATTTGCTGTTAGCTAATCTCATATTGTATTCTCTCTTTGGGTTTGTTCAGCATGGAAAAGGAAAACAGAAATGATCATGCCAACCTCCAAGAACAAATTTACCAACAATATATACATTCCTCATTTTGTTTTTGGAAAAAAAAAAAGTTATCTGGAACTTATTGTTTCTGAAAAAGAGATTCCATTGATGTGTGGGTATTATTAAACTGTGACAGAAAGGAAAGCGCGGGTTGATGCTGAATGGGAAAAAATGAACAGCGGCATCTCTGTAAAGGCAACTAATTTATTCGTGAATAAATCCACTTCAACTAGGGGCAAAACCAAACAAAAGGCTGCTTCTGTGAGGATCTCTCCTTTTCACTCTCCTAGCCTTCTCAGCATGCATGATAATTCCAAAAGAGTGATATGTACTCTTTTAAACCTGCTTTTGTAGAATTGGATGGCAAATCTGGGCCTTTTGCCCAAGAAGACTTCATCCGATCAAAACTTGCCACAGAAGAGTCCAGCTTTTGCACAAAATGGCGCTAGTGAAGAGGCCAAGCAACTTGCTGCTGCTGCTTTATCTGCAGTCAGAGATGCGGCTGCGGCTACTGCTGTTGCCGCAGCAAGGGGCAGACTAGAGGTAAATTAATAAAGGATTATGATCCTGTTAGCCCCACACAGTTGTTTTTTTTTTTTTTTCCATGTGGGCTCAATTATATTTAATTTACATTCGAAAATTTATATTTTTTCTATGCGTATATGTTTTTCAAAAACCAATTGATTTTTGGGGTATTTAAGCAATTTACCTCCGAAAATTGTTGATTTTTGAAATTCAGGAAAAAATATATGTGCGTGTCTAAAGATCGTGAAATTTAGTATGTGAATTAAATACACTTCGGTTACATTTTCATTAAAAAATCAAAAAAGATTTTAAAAAATATATGTAAATGCACCCAGGCTAACAAGATCATTACCCGTTAATAAATACTACTTTTTAAGCCATGGTGATTGATTTATTGAGTTTCATTTATTCTATATGGGTATGGTCAAATTGATGAAGCCATGATACTCCTTCCAGGTCTAGCCCATTTTAATATGTTGATGCTGAGAATCATGCCACTTGTGGTATTACTTTATTCATCCACATAACGCAATGTGCCTAGACTTGCAGGTTTATTAATTATTTTCTGTTTGTATCTGATAGGAAACTTCCTTTAAATGACGCTTGTTCTCTTAATGTGATTTTCCTTCTCAGATCACAGAAGTGCGAGATTTTGCAGGTGAAGAAATTGCAGTGAAGAAGTTCATTGATTCTGATTCAAAGGAGGCAGCTGAGAAGGCGAAGGCACCGGTAGGGCAACCCTCAGGCCTTGATGCTGTACTTGAACGAATCAAGAAAAAACAAAAGCTGAGTGTGCTTGATAAGACAAGGAAGGATTGGGGAGAATTCAAAGAGGAAAACAAGGGAATGGAAGAAGAGTTGGATGCTTATAAGAAGAGCTCAAATCAGTACCTAGAGAAAGTTTCCTTCTTGCATAGGACTGATTACCGTGAATTCGAACGTGAGAGGGATGCCCGGCTGGCTTTACAAGCACGACGACGGCCTGACATGCGAGAAGATTTTTAGTCGGACATGCGCCTTTTGCTTATCTAAAGCACATTGTTAGCGGCGTGGAAATGAGGGGAGTAGAACAAATTTTGCATTGGATTGCCTTTCATGGCCTTCGTGTGTTCTGGGATGGTAATGTTCCATTCGTGGGCATGAAGTGCGTATGCTAACCTACAACACCACAAGGGAGAGAGGTCCATTGCTTTTATTGTAATATTATATGATTTTTTCTCCCTGGTTTAATAGAAGAAACCTTTATGTCCTTCTCTCATTTCTCTCCCCCCAACTTTCCATCTTAATTGAGTGTGGCTCGGTTGGTCACGATGTCTTGGTAGGGGGTTTGAACTCTTGTTTCGTCCCTAAGGGTGTTCTGCCCCCGTGGGTGTGTGGCAGTTATGGTCTCCTGTATGAGCTTTCGTATCCTTTCTAATGATGTAAGTTGATGTAGGAATTTGTAAGGGTATATGGGCTTGATATGTAATATGAGATGGAAAAATGTAACATCGTAAGTAAGATTTTTTAGTCCACAAGGGTGTCAGAAGTGTTAACCTGCCAATCAATCCAAATTCAAAACAAAAGTTGGTGTGCGAATGTAATGGGTAACGGTTTAGAAAAAGTAATTAGTATCCAAAAGATATCTCTACTCAGAGGAATTCTGCTTGTTACCATTAGCATGATTGGCAAATGAGATCACGAAGTTAATTGGGCATTCAACAAATAGCCCTTCAACGGCATTTTTTTGGTGGTCATCCAGAAACAGATTGGGTTCAGTTAGTTGGGTTATAAACATATTAACTTAATTGTAACTTAATTTCTAAAGTGAAGTAGATTATTCAACCCAACCCAACCCCACCTTAATAGTCCAAAAACAAAGGGGATGACTAAAATTCGGGCAGGGAGTAGGGTCGCTTTGTTGAATCGTTGCCCAGCTACAAGCCTACAACCGAACGTATGCGTTTGGTGACGCCAACCATTCAACTTGCATTTGCTGACGACGAAGCGTAGTAATATCTAATATCGCTTAAAAACGATTAGCCCTTAAGGGTGTGTTTGGTTAAGGGTAAAACTTTTGATGAAAAGTTTTTGAAGTAGAAGTTGTCAAATTGATAAAAAATGATGTGATATAATAGGAGTAATGATGAGGAGTAAAGAGAATAAAGTTAAAATAGATAGGTTAGTTGTATGGGTAGTTGTGTAGAAATGATTGAAAAGTAGGGTAGTTTGTATAGAAAAATGTGAAAAAATAATTAAAAAATAGAGTAGTTATAAAGAGTGAAAAGTTTTAGATTGAAAAGTTTTAGTTGACATTTTTTTGCCCTAAACAAACGCATTCTAAGAAGACTGCTACAGTGGCTTGTAATGACACTGAATTTTTTTTCTTGTGATTTTTCGTAAGTCGCTAATTGAAATAATTTGTAGTATTTTAATAAAAGCAAATAGTATTATAAACTATTGCCATGACACTGGTCGCTGCTTCGATCCTGCCCTCCCGCTGGTGATCGTCCAGTATTCATTTGTCCTTCTTATGTGTGGAGGTAGTTATAGATGTCCTCCCAAAGTGAGGAGATATTTAGGGTAAATTTCATATATACCCACGTAGTTTTACAAATTGCATATTACCCCCACATAGTTTCACCGAAATTGCGTATTACCCCCACACCGTTAATCGCTGTTAATATTCGCCGTTATATTTTTGAAAAATGACGAAAATGCCCTCATCTTCATGGGGGTGATATGCAATTTTGTGAAACTATGGATGAGGGCATTTTCATCATTTTTCAAAAATATAACGGTGGACATTAACGGCAGTTAACGGCGTGGGGGTAATACGCAATTTCGGTGAAACTATATAGGGGTAATATGCAATTTGTGAAACTACGTAGGTATATCTGCAATATCGATGAAACTATGTGGGTATATATGAAATTTACCCATATATTTATAAAAAAAATCCTGCAATGTAGGGGGGTTATGAAGCCGCCTGATTGTGATATTAAGTTTGTCACATTATATAAATATATCAATAAAAAAATAGTATTAAAAACTATTGGCCTACGTATCATCAAATTATTTCAGTGTGCCTAAACAAAAAGACTGCTCAAATCTTAGTGCAACTGCCCGGATTGGATCAAAACTATATATGGACATGAGCAGTGGCAGAGCATCCGGTTGAATATTTTGAATCACAACCCAACAAACTTTTGATTTTTTTGAAATTTATATGAAGATTGAATGAAATCCAATCCATCTAAGATATTTAATATGATCTATTTAGCCATAATGATTAATCAATTAAAAGACTTTATAATTATTATATAATTTTAATGGTGCTACATTTACCATAAAGTGATTTTGTTCTGTGGCCAACCTAAATCTCTGGTCAGAGTAATTCTTATATTATAATTTGATATCTGAAACTAAGTATAATAAATGATTTAGATTATACAAAACATTAAAAATTATCATAAAATCAAAGTTATGATTTCAAAATAAGGGGCTGCTTTTGTTCACAAGTCACAACCCGACTAAGATATTTGAAATGCAATTTTTCCAAGCACCTCTCTCGTGTGTCAAAACGACACTTTAGGGAAAGAATTAAGGACAGGTATAAAATCCGGCGGCAAAGTTAAAAATAGGTATATTTTATCGTGGGAAATATCAAGATTTATAGAGAAAGTGTTTAGCGTTAAGAGAAATACCCCTGCAATAAGGCGATCTATATGGGCAAATTTCGGGAAAAAAATATTTCATGATATAATTGACCCCTCCAATAACGTGCGCTCCCATGTAAAATTGCCCCACAACAAAAAATAACACTACCCAAATAGCCCCATCTAACATTCCTCAAAAATCTTTCTGTGGTACAGGTAAGCATAAAAATAGTGGATAAGCAGACAGTGGAGGACAATAACAGTTCTCTTCCCTCTTTAATCGGTTCAAGCCCCATGGGCGACTGGGGTTGAGATTTGACATCGGGTTCATCTGAACCTGCACGACTCGACCAGTTTTAAAAATTAAGTTTAAGTTTAAATTTTTTTAAAAATTAGACTTGGTTTCAACTCGACACAAGAAAAGCAAAAACCAATATTGGGTTTACATCAATCCGGTATCAAAACCCAACTTGGTCCAAACCAAGTATTCTCCCTAATTTATTCATAATTATATTTATTTATGTATTAAGTATTTCAATTATAATTGTGATAAATTTTTTTCCATATAAGTATAGCTTAATTAAACTGTAAAATGTTTATTCTAAAACGTAAATGTTATATGCATTTGTCCATAAAAATTGAATATATTATATCTATATTAACTTTATTTGCAAATAATTATAAATATACCAATTCTTTAAAATTATTGCATATATACTAATTATATATAAGTTTTACATTTATTAAACTTTAGATAGTAATTTTATGTAATCTTATTTATTTTTCTTACCTTGATTATTATGTGTAAATTCATTACGTTCATTGTATTTAGAATTATCTTTTAATAAAAAAACCAACTTTCATTAAAACTAAAAAATCATAGGTCACATAAATATATTCATGTGTGAATGCAATAATTTTAAAAAAATTTATTATCTCTATCGGTAATTTTAATTTTTCAACTTTTATTAGTTTGAGAGTAACCCTAATTTTAATCCAAAACTAATGCCAACATGGGCCGAATCCGACCTGAACCCGAATTCTAATATTAGGGTCAGGGTACAACTAAACCCAACACAAGAACCCTTATGGGTGACAATCTTATAATACCTTCACTATTTAGGAGGGCTTTTGGCTTTGATCAACTATCATAACTAAGGTGTAACTCACTGTTCATATAATTTATTTATGGTGTTTTTAAAAAGTGATAAAATTTTTGAATAAAAAGGATTTAGTGTAAAAGTTTTTAAATTATGAGAAAATGATGTGATATGATAAGAGCAATGATGAAGAGCAAAGAGAATAAATTGAAAATTGATAAGTTAATCATATGAGTAATTGTATAAATGATTAAAAAGTAGGGTAGTTGCATAGGAAGATGTGAAAAATGATTACAAATAGGTTAGTGGTAGAGAAAATTTTAGATTAAATAAAGTTAAAATAGATAAGTTAGATGTATGAGTAGTTGTATATGAAGAAATGAAGAAATATTTAAAAAATAAAATAGTTATGAAGAATGAAAAATTTTAGTTTGAAAAGTTTTTTAGATAAACAAACACCCCCTAAAAAGTTTTAATTTGAAAATTTTTTCTATTAAATAAACATGCCCTTAATCTTATTTATAAAAATTCTATTTCGACTTGTATATAGGTCAGTTCAATCTTAATCTAACTTGTAGGTAAGTTTGTTTTATATAAGACCCCCATCTATGCGAATATTAGATCAGTCCGACTTTAATTTTAGATTAGTTCTTTCAATGCAAATATTTTATCTTAAAATAATCAAATTATTTTTCTATGTAAATAAAATATTAGAGTTTGGAAGGAGAATTTGAAAGGCAAAAAGGAAAATCCCTTTAAAGAGAAAAAATCCAAAAAAATTAAAAATATATTTGAAATATAAAAACATAGTTCGTATAAGTGATTAATATCTACATATTGAAACTTGTGTATACGCGGGTTGATACTTGTTAGTTGATACCCACAGTAGTAGTTACCAATCACCATACTTAAAATAGGTATTTACCGCCCGATACGGAACTCTGCGCACGCGGCCGCGCCGACTTGTGTGGGGGAGCACATTACTTCGATTCGTCAACAGTAGGCCCTTTACCACGGCTTATCTGCCACACGAAGCAACCTCGAGCAACTGTTCTTGGAAATTCTCCGCCTCCTACCACGTACCAACCATCTGCTATCACATCTAATTATTCCTTCTGAAAATTAAAAAATATTGGCAAAGTTTACCTATAATTATTTTTAATTTTTTTATATCTACATATTTTCAAAAAATTTCATACATGCTTATATATTTTATCTAAAATTCCATTCATGAACATAATATTAAAGTCTATTAAAGGAGTTAACAAGTTATTATAGAATGACAAATATGCTTAAGTCTAATATAATTTAAAGTTCATTTGTTCAAAGCTAAAAATTCATATTTAAAAAGATATAATTTTACAATTGTAAAAGTAAAAATTATTATAAAATTATTAAAAATTCATTAAAATGTAAAATTTTAACTACAAGATCATAACTAGGAATAAGGCATGTTCATTATTTTATAAGAGTTAACAACCTATCTAACATTCCCTAATAACACTGGTATAAAGATGTGAGTATAAATTAAAATTTAGACAAAATATATAAGTATATTTAGAATTTCTAAAAATTCATTATATAAGTGAAATTAGGAAAAATTTGGTAAGCACATTTGGAATTTACCCTGTAAAATTTTGAAGTATAATGTATTTGGTTGGTAGTAAAATTTTTTAATAAAAAGTTTTTGAAGCAAAAGTTGTCTAATTAATAAAAAATGATGTAATATAATATGAGTAACGACGATAGTATAAAAAAATAAAGTTAAAATAGATAAATTAGCCGTATGTGTAGTTATGTGGAAATAATTTAAAAATAAGATAGTTTGTATAAAAAATATAAAAAATAATTAAAAATAACATGATTATGAACAGTAGAAAAATTTTAATTGAAAACTTGTGGTTGACTGACGCACCCTATATTGGTATTATAATTTTACGTGAAAAAAAATATTTCTAGCACGATGGCCTGCTCCAGCCTTCGCAGGCAATCCGCCTCGCAGCTCAAAAAGTCTACCATTTTATTTGGTTGTCTGTGCGGATTAGCAGAAATCGTCTCCTCCCTTATATTTTGAAATTCTATTTCTGTTCGATCCGCTTTCTGAATTCTCCATCCCTTCCTTCTTCCATTTCCTGCTTCTCTCCTTTTCCTTTTTTCTGTTGCCCTTTTCCCTCGCTCGATCAATACGTCAAGAGGTGGCGTGTATAATTCGCTGCAGATCTTCGATCTTCTGATCTTCTTTCTTGCTTACCAGTAGGGTTTCGAAAGCGGCTCCTTTTTGATTCAGGCCTTGCGATCGAGGAAATCATGTTTACCAGAATCTTCGGAAAACCTAAACAGGAAACCAATGCCTTGGCTACTCTCGATAAGTTAAACGAGGTATTTTGATGCGTTTCTATCCTAAGTTTGTATATATATATATATATATATTTTTTTTTCTGGTTTCCTTATTTGAATTTTATGTTTTGTAGTTGTTCAAGGCTTTGTTTGAATTGGTGCTATAGATTTTTCTCATGGCTCCAGAATTCAATTCCGATTTTTTTTTGAAAGTGCATATTATGATTTCTGTCGGGATCTTCTTCGCCGAGAGTCATATTCAATGATATTCGATATGGCAATCAAATTTAATCTAATTTGTAGAGAATTTCCACTTGCGAAATCATGTGGTGTGTGGTGATTGATGTATGGGTGACAGGATTCAAGGTAATATCACAATTTCTGGGAGAGATGAAGGAAGATATGTAATTTCCTTATCATTTATCTGTGTCTATAAGAGTTCACTTGTTGGGAATTCTCTTTTCCATTATCACTGAAAGATAACTCTTTATAGGATATTCTGAGATTCTCCTGCGACTGTGATACTGCAAAGTGCTCCTTTTTAAGTTTTGTATTTTCCTCAGCAGTACTGAAATGCAGGGAGGCGCAACAGAATCCATGTAGCCAAGCCACCTAGGTGGGAAATGGCTTATGATGATGATGATGATGATGAGTACTGAAATGCAGGGAATAGGCTAGACTTCGGTAGGATGTTGTTTCTGTGGGATGCTTTAAGGATTGTAATAACAAGAACCAAGGAAGCTGATGCTGCACATGGTGGAATAGTGAAACAAAATTCTTGTATCTTGATGTAATAAGCTGGGATATGTATTAGATAAAGGCTGGTAATCAAGACAGCACAGTTTGCTTAGGGCGTTTCACAACTAATGATGGTTCGGATTGGGTCAAGGCTTCCTTTTCCTCGAGATGATATTGACATGAAATTGATGAAAATGTTTATTTGCTTTTTTTTTTTTCCCCCTTCCTGCCAATGTGTTTTTTTCCCTTTTATCATGTCATGTTTATAGAGTTTTTTTTATCCTGCCAATGAGTTTTTACCCCTTTCGTGATGTCATGTGTATGGAGTCTTTTGTGCTCTTAAGTTGCATGATGCTATTCTGCATGGTATTTTTTAATATTTATTACTTATCTATGAAATGCTACTGGAAAAAACATGCAGACACTTGAAATGCTAGAGAAAAAGGAGAAAGTCCTTTTAAAGAAGGTGGCTGCAGAGGTTGAGAAGGCTAAAGAGTTTACTAGAGCAAAGAACAAAAGGGGTATGCAAGTCTATTCATCATCCTTCTAGCAGATTTCATGTTCCTTAATCCTTATGACATTATTGTTTGTACCAATTAGTGTTATTTTCCCTACAGAATGCATACAGACCTATTCTAGGTTGAACCACTGTGCTATCTTCTTTGGTCCTTTTTGTTGGATTGGATTTTGAAAATGCCAACTGGGCTTCTGCCTAAATGTCATTAGGATTGTATGTGTTTTGACTGAAAAAAGGATGAAATTTATGTTTGGCAGAATGACATGGCAGGTCTTACATAGTTTGATCACTATTGCATATGCGTCCATTAGTTTGACAATATTGCAAATATGCCTACATACTTTGACATAAATTGTGTATATGCCTATGCCATTACCAATCTGTCTCAAACTGTTTAAAAAGTTATTTAAAATTCCAAAATACCCTCTTCTTTCCCGCCCTAAGGTCAGTGACTGTCAACGTGTGATAAGTGGTTTTTTATTTTTATTTTTTTAATTGTCTATTTTGTGGTCAAGCTTTGGTTGAGTTTGAACATGTGGTGGAATATGTGAATTTGTGTATCCATTTTTTTTTTTTATGATTTTCACGTCCATATTATGTTTCGAAAATATTGCAATGTTGATTTCATCCCCAATGTATTACAATTTTAGCATCTAGTATCTCATCATGATTGTTTATCAGGCTCCTCTTTGAGGCCCAAATCAAACTGTTTGATTGTTGGTCTCTTCATTGCTATACTGGGTGTAATCTGCATTTGTTTGTCGATCTAATCTAATTACCTATATGAATGATCAATCTGTGGTCGAGATTGACTAGGCCTGATCATCATACTCCTAAAGTTGACCCTACTGTTGGAGCATGAAAATCTAGCAGCACAATCAATGAAAGTAGAATAAGCAAGTACACTGATGAGATTTATGCCTCTCTTTGAATAAAAAAATTATTGGTTCACGATATTCTAAGTGAAAAAAAAATGATCCATTGATGTTTTCTTATTGTTCTTAGGGACCAAACCAACAGGTGGATTCATGAAATTAGAACAACCTAACTGCCATTTAGATGTTGGGTAATTCAAGGGATGGTTACTCTTTCCCATGCTTTTTTCTCTCAAGTCCAATTTAAGTATCAAGAACTTTTAATTGATAAAATGATTGAAATTTTGCAAAGGGCAATAATTATTTCTACTGAATGCTGCATATTGCTGGTACATGGAGAGTGTTCCTGATGAGATGAAAATGACAGAGATGCTAAGGGCAGTGTTGGAGGAAGAAGAAGGTAGCTAGGGTTTTGGTGGAAAGAAAAGGTCATTTTGGGTATTTTAAAAAAATTTGAATGATCTGAGACTGATAAGGGCATAGGCACATATATGAAATTTATGTTAAACTATGTGTATTTGCAGTATTGTCAAAATAATTAGGCATATTCAGAAAATTCCCTGTTTTAAAGTCATAAATAGTTTTGTTATCTTTGGACTTTGTTTGTTCTTTTCCGGCTAACATTATCAATAACATCCTCTCTAGTACCCTCTCCTCCTTTTCGGCACATGTAGCCCAACCTGCGTTTTTTTTTTTACATGGTGTATCCTTCCCACCGCAAGTTTATGATGCCATCTAAGCTGCTGCGGTACTGTATTTTGCTGTACTTTTTTATAACAATTGTGTGATTAGTTACCCTTTCACGTTGTTGTTGTTTGTACCTGTGCTTATGTGCATGCATTTTTTTTGGTAATGCCTGTAACATATCAATCTTCTATATTAAGGTTGGTTTCATAACTGATAATTTATTCTTTATATGGGATGCTTCCTTTGGATATCTGTCAAGGTAAGTAGCAGGATCTTATATGCTGTTGTTTGTTTTTATGCCCTTCAGTGATGGGCTTACCTTCAGATGCATTAGATATCTACTTTATGCTTTCAATTGTTACTGCTTGATTTGCCTACTTCCTGTTTTCCAGCTGCCATACAATGTCTGAAGAGGAAGAGGCTTTATGAACAGCAAGTTGAACAACTTGGGAATTTCCAGCTGCGTATTCATGACCAGGTAAGTTTTTGAACCATCTTCCTTTCCAATGGTTACTTATTTTAGACAAACCTTTCCTATTACTTGCAATTATTAATGCATCGAATCCATCAAATGTCAACGTTGCGGAGGGTGGAGAAATCCGTCATGGCAATGGATGAGAATACATAGCCTTTGAGAGACTGAGAGAGATTTGCTTTTCTAGTAAACATTATTTCAATTGCATGTACAGCTGCAGAAGGATAGGTCATGCTATGGCTAACAAACCCTTCAGTTAACACTGTTTTCAATTTTGTAGATGATAATGTTGGAAGGTGCAAAGGCTACAACAGAGACTGTTGATGCATTACGAACTGGAGCTGCTGCAATGAAAGCAATGCAGAAAGCAACGTGAGTAGCCTTCGTCATTCCCCACCTATCTTCATTCTGTAAAATATTCGTCAAATACTTTCTTTTACAGTTGCATCGAATACATGTTTCAGTGTTGGTCAACATCCATGCTTCCTGAGTATGAGCAGTGTTGACCTACCAAAATAGGATTTTGGCACAAGCACACAGGTCTTCGTGATTTAGAAACATCAATTCTAGATTCTTCCATGTTGCCTGCTGGCTGTGGTTAGGGTTAAGAGCTCTGCTGGCTTGAAACTTCAATTTGTAGCTTTCAGAGGTGGAAGAACCTCAATACTTCCCTTGTGATGTGCAATCATTATTCATGAACATCATCCGGTCTCAGATTTTGAGTTTTTTTTTACTTTATTTTTAACCATCCCATGAAGAATTCTCCAGTGTGACATACTGGAGATTTTTACAAGCACATACAGATTTCATCATTGCACAGTTGCACTTTTAGATTCCAAATTTTTAATTGTTAGCTGGAGTTTTTAACTCAATTTTGGAAACAACTTCGCAATTTTGATATTTTTTTGTACAGAAACATTGATGATGTGGACAAGACAATGGATGAAATCAATGAGCAGACTGAGAACATGAAACAAATTCAGGAAGCCCTGTCTACGCCTCTCGGTGCAGCAGCTGATTTTGATGAGGTAATATGATCCTTGCATGAAGCTTGATTTCCAACTCATGAATTGTTGATGGAGATTCTGAATGTAAGTTTTTCACCTGTCAGGATGAACTGGAAGCAGAGCTTGAGGAATTAGAGGGGGCTGAGTTGGAAGAACAGCTTCTTCAGCCTGCCACAACTGCTCCGGCAGCTCCTGTGCAACCTATTCCAGCCGGCAGGCAACCGGCTCGCCCTGCCCCTCAGAAAAATACAGCTGAGGAAGATGAGCTTGCAGCATTGCAGGCAGAGATGGCTCTTTGATTAGGTATATATCCAGTTTGCCTAAGGATTGAATTTCGAAGTCTTGTCCCAAAGAAACTTGCAGGTGGGGCATCCTCAGTGGTCTGTTGATACAGACATTATACCCCACTGAAGGCTAATTAACCTTAGGAAATCATAATCCTTTTATCAGTGACAAATATTTTCAGTTGATGATGATTATGTTGTTTCCTCCACTTCTGCTAAGAAATAGGATAATGAATTTTTCTCGAAATGGGTCAGCCTGCTGGAGTCCAAGCATGAGCCCAAATCTCAGCTATAAAATCCGCAAATTACGTAGTGATAACTGGGGGAAGTAACATAATTGCACTTGGAAAATAATGCCAATTCAGGAGGTTTAGTTATTGCCTATTGGAAAATAATAGAGAATCTATCTTGCGAAAGGTTTGCGTGCAGGTCTATAGTTCTATGGAGCAAGGAGAAGTCATGTAAAGAGGGGCAATGCGACTGTGTCATTCGAGTTGTTCCTTGACAGCTCAATGGTATTTTATCGTGGTATTCATTTGTTTCTCAGTGTGCAGTACTGTGGTAAGATCTAAACAATTGCAGCATAAGAGAAAAGACACGGACACTGTATTTTGAATGCTTGCGTATGCATGTGAAAATCCATTGTGGAAAATCATTTTGTGCCTGCCCCTTCTCTGGGTGGAATCAGAAGCTGGTCCTAAGACTAATGCAGCCAAGATGGTATATAATGTGTAGGTTGGTTCTTCCCCTTTTGTAGAAATGAAATGCATTTGTACAACCCAAAATCCGTTGTCAAATTCTAAATTTTCATGGACTTTCTGCGTTCAGCTGTTTAGGCATTGATCGCACGCTGCACGGTGAGTGCTCAGCCATTTCCGAAGTGTTTCTGATATTAAACTTCTAATCAAATCAGCCTACTGTCGTCCTCTAAGCAGGATGCAGGATGAGTTGATCAATTGAAGTGCATCTCGGCTTTCTGGTGTCGCCAAGAAAAGCATTGGATGGTTGAATAACCTGCAGTTTGTGGGTTTGCTCATGCTTGGCTTTAAATAGTGGCGCTATTTATTGTTCGTGTAAGGTCATTGTGTGGTTGGTTCTCTTCGTTCTAGTGCCTGTTTGGCTGCGCAGTGACGACAGTGCACGTCCATGAGAAGCTTCCATTTAAAGCTTTTTAATTCGTGCATTTTGAGGCTTTTCTTTGCTTTCACGAACAAAAATTTTGCAAGCTGAAAGCTAAGCCAAAAATTCCGTTTCTATGCTAACTAAGGCGTAGACCAATATGTGGGGTGTGTGAGTGTTGATTTTGGCATCGAGGGAGTACATGGGGTGTGGGGCTTATATGCTTTAGTAGCCGAGAACTAAAGGGAATATGCAGAATCATTTAATAAAATTTAGCCAGCAATGCTCTGGGATTGTGACGATGGTTTTTTTGATTGACAAAAGGAATTAAAAGGTTCGTGTACGTAACGTTGTGATGGCTAATATCAGTGCTGTGCTCTCCCCGACCACATTTTCCCAGCCGAGACGAGCTTAACAGCTGCAACAAGTGCTTGCCCGTAACATCTTCTCTCAGTACTAGTATAATGTTGTACCAATGGATAATTTATTAAATTTGATTCATTTTTTGTATTCGATGCCCGTTTATCTAAAATCCAGGATATTATACTAGTCAGAAATTAAGGTAGTCTTCGAGTCTTCAGAGGACATCAGTTAGCTAAACCAACGTTAAACATGATAATCAATTAAAATTTATAAATTCGTAATCGAAGTCTGATATAAAGAATTTGTCAATGCAACTGTGGTGAGAACTATTTCTATAAGGAAGTTGTTAATGCGTTTTCTGGTTTCTACAAGAAATGTATCGGAACTTTTATAGTTTTGTGCAATATGGCTTACCGTAATGTTCAAATACTAACCTTTTCTTTTTCACATTGAAAGTAAATTATTTATCTTCAAATTGATATTATATACTTCCATTAAAAGAATGATATCATATACAATTAAATGAATCTAGTCCGCAACTTTTCTGCGTCCAAAGCGAAGATGCATTGTTGTCAGTTTGAGGGGATGTATGCATGCAGCATCCGTATGCCAATTCTCGTAGTCAGTGGCATGCGGCCTGTGCATTGCCATTTTGGGCCAGAGTACAAAACGGCTCTTCGTCCTTTAGGGAAAAAAAAAGGACCGTGCCGCGAAGAAAGCCGGCCTCGATCTCACTGGGGAAACGAGACGTGATAAAGATGTGCGTCGGGGCGGGCCGTGCCCGGACTCCAACACCCGTCATGAGTGGGACCCTGCGGATCACGAACATAAGCATCTGACGAGGTCGTCCCGAACGGAACAAGCGCAATTCCAATCATCCAATCCCTTTCTCCTGCTCCGCACAGCGGTCAATGCCGGGAGGGAGGGAGAGGGAGAGGGAGGGGATTTGGAAGAAAGGAGCAAAAACGAAAAGAAGGAAAGAGAAAATACCCAAAAGAAGGGCTGTTTCGATGGCGGTAGTCAGTAGTCACAGACGCCTCGTTTTGGAAACGGGAAAGGTATGGTCAAGGAGCAGGAAGGAAGGAAAAGCAAGCGGCGAAGGGGCAAATTGCGAGATCTTTCCATATCGTGCAGAGGCAAAGGCGGCCAGCCACTGTCGTCGTAGCAACAGCCTAACGGTCTACGACGATTGTACAGTCGGATCCCTGCCTGTCCCCTCGCTCATGCGTTGTCGCTTGGTCCCCTCCTCTGTCTTCTGCCCTGCTCCGCCTGCTATTCTGTCCTGCATATGCGCGCTCTGGATAAATCGAGTACCCGGAGGACTTGGGTGTCTTGGACCCTCACGTACGGAGTCAAAACCGTCGGATCATCTCCAGATTCGGATGATGCGAAAATGGCCTGCAAGCTCTCTGCACCGTACACGTGGCCGCTGATCATACTCTTATTATTTTATTATAATAATTTTATTAAGAATATTAACTATTATGCCAATTTGACGAGCGGTCGAATGCAGCAAACGGCCACGACCGTGCCATGCAAACCTAGACTCTCCTCCCTACCCGCCTACCCGGCCTGGAAGCAGACCGTCCCTAAGCAAACTCAAGCTACTACATCCAATGGACGTACGATTCTTAAGTGGCAGAACATGTGCGACATCAGAAAACCATCGGCCACGGGCCACCCCGTATATAGTTGCGTGCCAATTACATTATAATGGAGAGGATTTCTCGAAGCAATTACAATTTATGGGCACGTAATCATATGCATTATTTATTTATTTTTATAGATGGAAATATAGAATGGGTATGGTGGGCCGGCTGGACAGGGTAGTATCGACTCTGGAGCTGTTATATTGGAGTCTGAGACACATGCATGGGATTGTAAGCTCCGAGGGATAACCGAAAACATCGTAAATTAATTACAGAACATCAAAACAAGAACAGACGTTGTTAGAAATTCTTCGTTGTCGATAATTAAGGTAGCCGAATTGTGCGGGTTCCACAATGCCACTACCAAACGGTAAAAATATTCCATGCACGCATGCAATTGTAACTGTAGTACTCGAAATTAAGGAGGAGGAAAATGGCGGGCTTGGAGTCATTTTCCAGCTGACATTTGTAAACATGATAAAGACGTTTAGACTACGAAGTAGAGCAATCCATTTGTAAACATGATGAAAGCGTTTAAACTAAGAAGAAGAGCAACCAACGAAAGGCTGCATGAACAACAAATGAAGGGTGCTTTTTCGCTCCTTTTTTCTTACGATTTCCTTTCCATCTGATCTGTACAATCATTCCATTTGCTTCTGCATGCCTAGATAATTTGGTGATCTCATCTCTCAGTGCATCTCTCAGAGCCAGAGAGCTCCGGCGTCCTTGAGCAGTGGCACCAATGTGCCGTTGATGTGGCAAGACATGAGGCTGTCGAGCCCTCCCAAGAGCTTCCCACCCACGAAGACTGCCGGGAGCGGCGGCAGCTGCTTCTGCTGGCAGTTGCCCACCAGTTGGTAGAGGATGGCTTCGATCTCCCTCCCGCCCTTCTCCTCGTCCAGCTCGTACACGGCGGGGCCAACGCCTAGGCTGAGGAGGAGGCGCTTGACGACGTGGCACATGCAGCAGCCACTGAGGCTAAACACAACCACCGCGTTCCCCGACGCGAGTCTCCGCAGCCGCTCGTACGGGGAGCAGCTGCCTTCCGCCGTCACTGCTTCCCGATCTCCTCCGGCCCTATGCCCCTCCATCACCATCGACAAACCCTTGCTCGACGACTCCTTCAGGAACTGCATTTTCTTAAATAGCAAAACTTTCCGGAAACTCCTTAGGAAGAGGCTGAGAAGGGACGTTGAAACTTGAAAGGCGAAGGGGCGTTCCAAAGCCATCCGACAATGGGTTTTTATAGCCCGAGCTAGGGCGAGAGATGGCAGCTAGCACTTGGGCAGTTGGGTGCCAGCTTCGGGTCCGGTTTGGTTAAGTGATTAATTAATTGTGAAAATCTTAGTTGAACTGCAATTTTAAAAAGTTTACGCAGGTGTTTAACTGAACGCATATCGGTTTCAAATTGCAATTGTGTCCCTATAAACTTGAATACCATAAGCTAAGAAACAAGCATTATGGATATTATATTGGTCATAATGCTCATGTGAGATTTTATCCTGCATGGTGATTTCAAAATTTTAAAAATAGTGATAATCTTTGAAATATGTTTAGATTTAAAAATAAATACATAGATTAACAAAATTCAGTTTTAAGACACTAAAAAAGTTATAAAGTATAACCAATTTTCAAACCCAGCATGTCAAAATAGGTATAACTATACCAGAATATTAACCATAAAATAAAAAATTATAACGAAATAGATTCATTATAAAAATATTATTATATTAGAAAAATAAAAGGATTTTGGACACTTTTTACATTTTAATGCTATAAAATCTATTTTTAAAATAAAATTTACATAATGTTTAGTTAATAATCATAATAAAAAATATTTCTATTATTAAATAGTTTCATTTTAAAATTATTTTTTTATGTTACATTCGTTAATTTTACATACTTAAGGTGCGTTTGAGAATGAATAAAACTTTTGAAGAGTAAAAGTTGTCAAATGATGTAATATGATAGAGGTAATGATGAGTAGTAAAGATGATAAAGTTAAAATAGATAGGTTAGTTGTGTGAGTAGTTATGTAGAAATAATTGAAAAGTAGGACCAAGTAAGAAATTCTTACTTAAAAACGGCCCGTCTATCGCCTGGGCGTCGGAAAACACACTGAATATAAGAAATTTGCCTGCAATCATTGCCGGTAAAAATCACGCCCTAGATTAAAAATCCCCATTACATCTTCATCCACGGTGGATTTAGATACTAGGGTGACTAACGATGGAAGATTTTAGAGATCTGTGCTTCTTCATAGAATTTTATTTGTTTATTTTTATCTATTTTACCGTTCTAATCGTCTCATCACCCACAATCAAACGGCTAGATACAATCGCATGCATGGATCAACAGTTGGATTGACTCGGATACTGCATGTCATGCGTTTACAGCTTCCAGTTCATGAGTTTTCCCGTGCGTAGTGAAGTACGGGCGTGCATGCTTGATTGCTCATTTGCTAGCACATGCAGCGTGAGAGCGGGAAGAGTACACTAACGCAGCCAAAACGGCATATCATCATATACATCCCCTTTTTGGTGCAACTCTGTTTTGGAACTCGACTTTCCCAGTACGATTTCAAATTTCGAGTTTTGGAGAGTCAATCCAACATGCAGACTAATTTGTTTTTGCCTTTCTTTTCTAAACGATGTTTGGAAGTTATGGACGAGAGTGAAATAAACCTGTTGTTAAACTGCAATTTGTAACTGAATAAAATTGTTTTAAAAGTACAATTTGCAACTGATTAGAAGGATTAATAATATAATCTACACGAAATAGCTCTTTTGCTACTGAAATACGTTTCTCAATCCACTCTTTACATTGCCTTTTGAAGGAAAAAAGTTCAATGTCTTACAAAACTGGACTAGACCTTACTGATTCCCAATTCAGCCGCTTGGACCAGCCGCTTTTGTAATGCTTTTAGTGACCATTTGCTCATCTTAATGGGAACTCTTTCGAAAATCTAATTTTTTTGATTTTGTTTAAAAAAATCTAATTAAATATACTATTTAAAATATGATGAACAGTAGTTTTTGATTTTGTTTAAAAAATATAATCACATATATTATTTAAAATATGATTTTAACTGTTCATGATAAAAATTAAAAAATCAGATGTTATTGTGACCTTAAATATGTAAAAATCATAAAACTTACATACTTAGCAAATAAAAATAAGTATATAATATTTTAGCAAAATAAAAAAGACTTTTCTTAGACTCATCTAAACCAAGTATATATGTATATAACGTTTCAGATAATACAAATCTTATTTTAAATATTATTTATAATCTAAAAATATATACACTATTAATACCCTTACGTCGTGTTTTTTAATTACCACTATTATATTTGAATTATTTTCATTATGAACAGTCAAAATTATATTTTAAATAATATGTGTGGTTAAAATTTTGAAATAAAATTAAAAAACTAATTTTTGAAAGGAGTTACTACTGAAACGGTGGCAACTCGGAGCGGTTCTCTGTAACATTAAAACTTGAAATAAAATATTCCTAACTGAAAGATGGAAAAGTAAACCTGTTTCCTGTTCCGCTTTAGGTCCAGTTCTTTGGGCAATTTATTCAGTCATCAGCCGGTAGAGTTGGTTTGGACGTCTGCCCATAGAAAGGGCAGCAAATGGGTTATTTAAGTGGTGTTTAATTTACGTATGAAATAATATGCTTAGGAAGGATCACAACCGCTAGATAGAAAGCAATCAATTACATTAGCCTTACTTAGACGACTTTGTCCTTGGATTCATGTAGATGGACGAAGAATCAAACATCGTGGTTGGCAGTTTTTTTCCTCATGCCCAGTTATTCCAATCGGTGGCCACTTCTTTGCTGTTCATCTCGTGATAGAAAGAAAGTTTATTTGGGTAACATGTGAGCAGTTTGGTCGTTGTCCCTGTGAAGAACTCACATGTGAAACATGGGACCTTGCATGCGCATGTAGTTCAACGGTCAATGTACGGATTTCAAAGCAATCCCATGCTTTGCTAATTGCAAAATGTGGCGTTCTCTCGCTTCGAGCCATTCAAACCGTCCGTTGCCGATATCATTGATCGTATTGCATGTCATTTCCCTAGTTCTTGTAGGCATTTGGCAAAACCGTATTTCTGTTACTTCCATTTATACGAAGGCAAAATCCTTGAAATTTAAGCTGTACCATCGCATCTTTTGACTGCGTTCCAAAAAGAATTTGGCATGATAGCAAATGGCCTTTTGCATGTGGGCTGTACGGGGAATGTGAACGGCTCGGATCCATTTCACATGCAATCCGCATCGGAAAAACGTCTTGCACGGTAATGCGTGCGGTACCGTGGCAACGTGATGGAGGCGCCGGCCGGGCTCCTAACTAGTTGTTATCCTTCCGAGATCAGGTAACTCTGATGATATTCCTACACGTGAAACAGACATCTACGCAAATAAAACATGCATGCCACGGTTCGATGTGTACATTTTTTTTCTTTTTTTTCTAGGGAGGAAATAAAGAACAAGAAGAAGAACGAATAGAGAGTTAGCTATCGTTCCACAGCTTCTGCCATGTTAAATGGGCAATTTAATTTGTTGGGCATATGACCATACCTGAGATATCAATCAAACGAGCGAGTTTTAGACACGGATGTCTTCAAACCTGCCCACATTCGTTGAGGCTATCTCCCAATACGGTTGGCCATGCATGAGACGAACCAGGAGAGGCGCTTAGCCAGGCAATCCACGCACGCCTGCATAATTACTCGCCAGCTCGCCCATGGCACGGGGTGGCTCGTGATCTTGCGCCACAGCCTCTGCATGAAATTCCGGCTGGGGCTGACGAGGTCGGCCGTGGACTGCAGGTAGGCAGAGGCCGCCCGCTTTACTAGCTGGTTCTTGATGCGGATGTCCGGCGAGGCGAAGCTCTTGGCGTCGTGGAAGTACTTTTAGCATTCTTTGGCGGGCCACCGCTGGATAATGTCTTTCAGGCTCGTGTACTTTGGTTCGTCGTCGACCACCGCAACGCTTTTACACCGTGAGCTGTGGCCCAACGGCACCATCTGCACATGTGAGAGCTGCGGCTGATCTGTGTGCATCTCTGCTATCCATGAAAGGTTGTAATGCCGTTGGATTGGATAGGAAGGGATATATGATCTGAATGGTCGATAGACATGCGTTGAATTTATGGTATTTCTTCGTCCGGGCAACTGTATCTACTATTCGTTTTGGCGGGTCGTGAAATCGTTATGCATGCATTTTGGGTTGCAACTTGGGCCGGGTTGAGCCGAAACCGATTTTGAACAGTATTGAACATTGATTTTTCATAACCCGAGCCCGAAAAATCCAAACCCGAGGAACTTGATTTGTAAATATGATATGGTTAGAGTTCAAGTGAACCCAAACCCGAAGAACTCGAGTCCGATTTCTCATTATATATTTATTATAAAATATATTATATATATACTATTTAAACAATATTTCTTTATATTCTTTATATTTTATGTTATTATATCTATATTTGAATACATATTTTAATTTTATTGTAAATAAAATATATTATTTCATTTATATTTATCTTTTATTTCTATCATTCACTTTTACACTTATTAATTTTTTTCCTTTATCTTAGTTTTGATGTTAAATTTTTTTAGAAATATTCTTTATATTGCTATTTTTAAAAAATATGTAGTTTGATTATATATTATTATATTTACCTACATGATTTGTTATTATTATTTATTCATATGAAATTCTAAACTTATCATTTTTAAATAAAATGTAAATTCATCAACATAAATTCCAACCCGAAACTCAATCCGAACCCAATTTGCAAAAATAGGTAGCGTTCAGGTTTTACAAATAGGGTTATGGTTATGGTTAAGGTTGATATTTTATAAATAGGGTTAGGGCTAGGGTCGAGATGAACCCGAGAGTTTCATGAGCCGAAGTTGCACCCTACATGCATTATCAATGGGCGACGTAGGTGGCAACAAACTCGATTGACTCGGATTTCATTGGCGGAATGCTGTACCCGTTTGTTGAGATCGCTGGCAAGCTTTGACGGTGGAATGCATCTTGACCCTCATTACAATCACAGGGTTTTAGACTGCGTGAGTAGGCTGCTGAGTTGGAACAAAGTCGAAATGAAAATCAATGGCTTAAAGATACAAGCTTCTTTGTGAATATTTTTAATTATGAACCATTTACAACATTATTCTATACGCATATAAAAAATATGCCGAAGTTCATTTTGATCAAAAACTTTTTATATACTATATATTTATTCATAAACATTCTTAGATTTTAATAGTTTCATATTGAATTTGGAATAATATTAGATACTTAGATAGATAACTTCTCTAATTAAGTGAATTTTAGCATTATAAATATGTATATAAGAATACTGTAAATAGTTCAGAATTGAGAATATTATAAAAGGATATTGCTTAAAAAATATTTTTATGTGATCAAAAGAACTTTTAAATAAAAAATAATAGATTGTTAGTTAGTTAATTATATCCATTATTGAAGTACATGATAGTTTATCTAAAGGGTATTGGTTCCACTTTCATAGGTTTCGTCCAAGGCAGCAGGTTCCGTTCTCTTTGCTGGGCTGTGTCTTGGACGCCGTAGTCCAATGGATCAAGGGCCAATTCCAGAATTTAATAACTGAACTCGCTTCCTCTGCGGCTGTCGGTTGGCGGTGAGCAAAATGAGGGTGCGCCAGTTGAGTAAGGAAATTAGAACGGAAATGTTGCAAAGAAAAAGGCAAAAAAAAAATAAAAAATGAAATGTGGTAGAGAAGAATAATTAAAAATAAATGTGAGAAAACATGGATAATAAAATAAAAGAAGCACACTAAATTAACTATCTAAACATTGTCCACATTAAATGGGATTATTTCCTTTTGACCAAAGCGACAAGAGATGAGATTAGAACTTGTTAGTACGCTTGCATTTGAGTGGCCCCTTTTACATGACAGTAACAAGAGAAAGCAATGCGACAAACACCTTTAGTGAGTGTGTCGTTGATTCCGGATGGGCAGCTATCATGGGATCTGTTGACGGTTTGGATGGCGATAATAGATGCAAGTTCAACCAATCACTGTTAGCTAATGCTCATGTCAGGAGTTATTTTCCAGCCACCCACTACCCAAGTCGCATCAATTGCCCCATTCCTAAGCCAAGACCCTCACAAAACAACAGTGGTCCATCTCTAAAATAATAAAGGGGGCAGTCTTGCACTTTTGCAACTTTCTACGTCTTCTTTATTGTATCCTCTCTTTTCAATGCTTTCGAAATTCACTGCATTGGGTATTTGGATTTGGATGAGCTTTTCTCCGGAGAATCTATTTCTTGAGCTAATCTATTTATGCATCATTGCCATGACCGACTGCTCGAAAACGATTAAAGCATGCATACGGCGTTGTTAGCAGTAGTCTTCGAGGCCTGGAGCCCTCTAATGAATTGAAATTGGATGGCACGTGGTGAAGACTTGAGGAATGGAGTCGTTGCGGCATCTGCATCGGATTTGATGCCGCATGCTGTTGGGAATTCTTTTAGGGGAAAAGTCAAGTTGGTGGGCCAACCTTACCGATTTCCTGAAGAGAAGCGAAGTTGGATAACTCCTTTATCTGCTTCCCCTTTTATTAAACAATTAAGATTCTGTTGATCATTACTTGGCGCAAGTTGGTTGTAGGGAAGGAAGAATCAAAAACCCGGGACGAGGCAAGGAATGATGTGCAGTGATAATGTATAATAATTATAAATGAAATCTATGTTTTGTGTAAAAGTATAAAATGATGACAATTCGAATTATAGATAATAATAAAAAAAATAAAACTATTGAATTGTTAAAATTTTTTGAAATCCTTTTACCCCTTTCCCTATCCCAAAAATTGGCATGAGGCCTATCTGAATACAAAGATCAAATGTGATGGTTATTAATTGGTAATATTAATAATAATAATAATAAATTCTGACGATAATTTTCTTTTCAATAAGAAGTAAAGAAATCGTGAAAATATAAACAATAATCCAGAAAATAGCTTTATAAATGATAACTGAGATGTTACGTTAGTCCAAAAAAATGCAGATAAGGTTGTATTTTTTTTTTCTTCTAAAAAGACGCACTATTTTTCTGATGCATTAAGAAAAATGAGTATCTTTCATGTTTGGATAATTTGGTGACACTGAGCGTAAGCGTGTTAATCCAAACACAACCAGCGCGATATCACAACCACTAACGAGGGCAATGCGTCGCACACGTATCTGTCAATCTAACTCCGAATACGCACGTGCCACAAGTTTGTCGTCGCAGTTGTAAATCCTCGCGTATTAGTTGCTAATTACTTTATCAAAAGGAGGAGGAGGCCGGAAAAAGACGACACGGATAGATTTAGGTCGGAAATTGCGGTGGACCGCGTGAGCGCTGGGCAAGTAGAGCACGCATCCGCAATCTTCAATTCGCGGCGTTGGCACGTGTCACTCGGCCGCTTGACTTGCGGATGCACGTGATTTCTGTGGCCAGCAAAATTGTTGGATAATGCATCCGTTTTGAATGTCTAAATGCAAGATTGATTACAAATCCCGGGTACACCTAAAGCTGACGTTGCCACATTAAAATACACAATAACATTTATGGGGCTGGAAATATTGTTGTCCAACATGCCCGTACAGAAATAACTTGCTAGAAATTAGAGAATATTAGTATGAATTTAGAAACTAATTAAATTCCCATGGATGCAATTCTAAAAAAGGAACGTCCCACCAGGGTAAAGTTCCGTGTGAGTCCACCTACCTGACTTGAACTTGCCAACCTTGCTGATATAACCTAAATTCCATGAATATAAGAATTTGCCACGTTAACTAAAATAATTGATGCTGGTACAAGAAATCTCATCTTTTGAGGATTAAATGCTATACCCACTTCAGGCTAGATATGATAATATATGTTCACATAATAGTGCAGGAGAGGCATGATTAGGAGCCAGGAATCACTCCATTTTCCTTGTGGAAATAAAATGTTTAATTATTCGATTCGTGGGGGTTGTAATAATCGAAATGCATATCATTTATTTATTTTATTTTTGGAGGGTGATGGGCACTGAAATATATATAAAAAAAAAACTGTGCATGGTCGCATTCTCAGGGCTAATCAAGCTGATAGGATTCGACTCACTTTTGTAGAGGTTGAAGAATGCTAACAAATGATGCACATTGGGCTTGTTTAAGACTTGGGATTGAATGAGTACGTGTGATTAAAAAAGCGGCCTTCCGGGTTTAAGAATGAAAAAAGAAAATTGTTAAATTTCAAAAATAAGAAAATGTTTTTGAAAATCGGAAAATTTTCTATCATTGTCCAATCCAAATTTTGAACATGCTAGCGAATGAATCGTTCATGACAGCAAATGAATATAAAATCAAGAATGTCCAATTGATATTCATTCAAAAAAAAAAAAAAAAGAATGTGTAAATTGTAATTGATGGTCACATTTGGCTCTGAATTGGGTCACCGCCTTGTTTTACGATCCACACAACCACATAGTCTTAAAATAAGGTTTAAAAGGTCTACTCTTTTGAAAGTTAGGAAGACCTAAGTTGTTCAATTACTCTATTTTAATCATGGTTTTCGACTAGCTGGGCGTACAAAATGAACGTTATGACGGAAAAATCACTAGGAAAGACATATAAGTCATCACAGAAGCGAAATGGGTAAGGCTTTATTGGAGTCGACTAAAACAATAAGGAACTGAAATAGGTTTGGATCATCTTCTTTTCGATTATCTATTATTGTTATTATACTATTATTATTACTACTATTACTTAGAATTTTCTAAATTGGAGATCTACATTTTTTTTGGCTACACATAATGTATATTTAGTTGCATGAGATGTATTTTGACTATAATTAAATATGTAGATATAAATAATTAGTTATTTTTGAGTAGTGATATTTGGTTAAGTGTAGTTATTTTTATATCAAATGTAGGGTATATTTGGAAAGTGATAAAAATTTTGAATGAAAAAATTTTGGTATACTTTTTTTTGAAATAATATAAAATAATGTGATATGATAGGGATAATGATAAGAAATAAAGAGAATAAAGTTAAAATAAATAGATTAGTTGTATAAGAATAATTGAAAAATAGAATAGTTATATAAGAAAATATAAAAAAGTAATTAAAATAATGTAATTTGGAGGGTGAAAAGTTTCAACTTAAGAAGTTTTATATTTATACAAATGTACCTGTAATCAGTAATAACATTTAATAGTTACCATTTTGGATAACTAAATGATTAACATAAGTACGTATAGAGTATTATGATAAGGAAGTTCAGGATTCGAAGTTGGATAGATGCAGTAGTCTCATTATCCCTCTTCTAGGGTACACCTCCGTTAGGTATTTAGTTATCCAATGTGGATGGTTTGATCTAAAAAAAAATTTAAGATAGCTATTAAAATTTGACTTAAAATAGTAATAAAATTTTGACTACAATTACTATAGGATTAATTCGATTGCATTTAATTAAATGTAGCCAAATCTTTGACTTTTGATCAAATATAGCCAAATTAAAAAAGTAGTTGTTTCTCATTCATACCAGGAGCGTAGTCTCTTTTATTTGGAATAAAAATTTGTAAGTAAGATAGAAAATGTACTTTAAGATAAGATATAAATATAACAGTAAAAAATTAATTTGTAAAATGTTCGTCACATATAACATGTTTTGTTGTAATGTGTGTGTATATATGCAAGGTGAAAATGTCCAGAAAATTGAAATTATTCTTGAAAATTCGAACTTTATTATTCATATGAGTCTTTTATAAAGAAGAATTAATTTGCTGCATCAATCTGATGTGCAGATTGAATTTCATCAAATCATATCTTCATATATATGTTGTAACTAAAGGTGGTGACTCTGTCCTAGTGCATGATTTGGAAGAGCCCTCCTTTCTTGATACGTAAGCATATTTTAAAAGTATAGCACGTGTACAAGGCCATGCGTGCGACCTTCAAATGCATACACCTAACAGCTGCGAGAAAGCTCTGGTATTTTTGTCCAGTTAGGGGAGCGTAATCCTAACGGACTCAAAGAAAAAGAAGAGAGGAATCCTTGTTTTTGCTTCAATCATCTAAGGGCACTTTTACTTTGCAAAGGGACAAGCCATTTTGTCACATCCCTCCAGTCCTGGACCATGTGCTATTCTGCATGATCACGGATCGATAGTACCTGTCCATGCCTGTAATGGAACCCATTAAAAAAGCAAAGAGCTGTGATGTGGTGTTATGGGATTGTTTCCCTTTTCCCATCCTTCCTCGTGGTTTCTATATATTCCTTTTGACCCAAAAGTGAAATAGGCACTATTGGCTTGCTATATTCCTCTCTCCTAGCTGACATGACTGAGTGGCACACTATCGTGATATAAGCAATGAAAAATGGGAATCAGGCTAGGATAATAAACAAAAATGGAGATAAATAAAGTTTAAAATTTTAAAACAAAATCGGAATGTAGCTCAAATGCTAGAGCGCTCGCTTTGCATGCGAGATCCCCTGCATCTCCATATTTAAAAAAAAAATAAAAATAAAAATAAAAATTAATTTTAGAGTTTTTTTTTCCTTGTCACCTCAATTGTTAAACGTAAAAAATGTGAATTTTATTTCTTTTTAATGTCAAAACTAGTGTTCATTAGTTTTTACTTTCTACATGGAGCACAGGGTTCGATCTCCCGTACTTCAGTTTAAGCATGAAATTTACCATTTATTTTGTCTCTAGAATTCATGACCTAACGCTAATTTTCATTAGTTTTTACTTTTTTATTACGATTTTCATTAGTTTTCACTTTTGCCGACATTATTCAATCCCTCGAATCTCCTTAATTTAATTAATTGAATGTGAAAATTTTGACCTTACTTATTTTTATCTCTAGAACTCATGAGTTTCACTTTTATTATCTGCCTAGAGCTAATGTTAATTAGTTTTTACTTTTTCCTACAAGAGAGTTGATAAGTTGTTAACAAAATACTTGAGTTTTAAATAATATCTATCATTTAATAAGGATAAAGTAAAAAATATCTACCTAAAACTTATGCTCATTAGTTTTTTACATTTGATTTAGGATAGTCCGCAGGTTATCAATAAGACAATTAAGTTATAAGTTAGGAGAGATCAAGGATTGACAAATTGTTGGAAAGACACAAAGAGTCAAGAAAGTAGGCACCAAGACACTTAAATTATAAATAATATCTATCATTTGAGTTAGGAGAGATGAGGGATCAATAGGTTGGCAACAAGAAATTACTTTATATATATGTTATATTCATTGGGGAAGCTAATTATGATTGAAATTAAAAATTATTAATGTAATAGGAATGTAGCTCAAACGATGGACCCATATTTTCCATCTTAAAGTAAATTAGAGTAATTTCATCAAAAAAGTAAATTGGATTTTTACATCCATATTGATAGACTTTCTACAAAATTGAAAGTGTATTATGACTTTTACCAAAATTGCAAACGTACTTATATAACTTTGTGAAATTGGATGCATGCTACATTCCATCACACATACAAACTTCTTTGGTTAACGATGTTTGTGGTGGGAGGGAATGACAAGATTACCCTAAAAAAGGGACAAATGAAAAAAACATAACACGAGAAGGGGGAAATCCCCTTCTGTTGTTGTAAAGTAAAGTTATGCGTGCTTGTAATTTCAATAAAATTTATAATAAGCTTGCAATTTTGTCAAAATTATATAAGTATAGGTATGAAAACTCCCCTTTTCAAAATAAGTTTATGGGGTTCCATATGCTTTTCTTAAGTTTGAATAGAAGAAGAGGTTAATATTGTTGTAATACTAAATCAAGGGTTTGATCCCTCACATCTTCAATCTAAAGTAAATTAGGGTAATTAATAAGTTTATATGAGGTTTGATAAATGCTATAAAACTCAAAAGGAGCTGATTGAATTGGAAATCAATCATGTTGTTGATCCAATCCACTATGGCTATCAGTCGGGATTTCAAAATCAAATAGTATTGGATAAATTGTTTGTTCATTCAGTTTGCTAACTGATCGATTAAACTACACTGAAATAAGGGCATTAGTTACTGAAACCCAATTATATACATCATGATGTATTTTAGGCTAAAATACAACATTGATTTATTTTTAGAATTAGTTATATTTTTGCTTTTCATCTTGAACATGTTTTTTTAAGTGCATTCAATCTTATACCGAGATTGATCACTTTATAATATTTTTATATATTTATTTTTTATTTTAAAAAATTAAGTTTTTTAAGGGGTGAAAAAATGACTTAAATACCTTTGAAATTGATGATTTTTTTAAAATAAAAATAAATAAGTAAAAGTATTTTAAAATGGAAAAACATGGTACATGGATTGAATACACTTGAAAAATATGTTTATGAAGAAAAATTAAATAAAAGTAAAAATAAAATAAAATAAATAAATATTATATTCTAGCTTAAAATACATCATGGTATATATAATCATGCTCCTTAGTTACCATGATGAGATGATAGGATTATGCTCATATATACCAAGAAAGCACGAGCACAACAGCAGGACATTTCATGTCAAAATAGTCTATCATGAAAACTTTTTAAAATTTTCTTCTTTTAAAGAAAATTTTCTGGGTCGTTTAAAACTGGACTAGTTGCTTTACAACATTGAGTTCAACATACCTTACCTTTTGTGAAATCGAGGAAAGACAAAAAGAGTATGTTTTTAGTCCGTTAGGTGATCATTCATTGGAATGAATAAGATTAAATTAGAATATAAATATAAAATTAAATAAGTTAGTACTTTTTTTATATAAATTTGGAATGTCCTGAGTAAAAGAAAATTCCCAAGAATATTAAATGAGAACAAGTAATCGAAGGAATTCAGGCTACATTGATATTGAGATGTGAAAATGCAGGAGAAACGATATTGCTTGATTTGATCCTTAAATACCCCTAGCGCCATGCATGATCTACAGGCCGAACGAACTTTAAGAGTTGGTGATATTGCGATTCCCATGGCTAATAGACCATATGTTCCTACAGCATGGCAGCTTGCCAGCTGACTAGCTTGCCTGTCCATTTTAATGAACCGCGATCATTTTCATTCCTGGTCATAATAGTTCGAAAATAGCTGTATTTGTATTCTTCTTAATTGTTTAATTGCGTTATCAATATTCAACTCTTTACGTAACCGTGTATGATTTACAAATCAGGCCAATTCATGTTCTGTGTTTGTGTAATCGCTCACAGAACAGATTCCCCCCAGCCCTTACTGGAAAAAGAAAAAAAAAATTGCTGTGATGCTTCTTGGCTACCAACCAGACAAAACAGTCTGTCTTATATACGCATTTTCAACGGATTAATCTACAACATGTTGTCTACATCCGATTCGATTTTCTTATGAAACAAATTAAACACGATCAGCCCAAATATATATATATATATATATATACATATATATTTATTTGTTGTGGACCACCTGATATCAAAACAGTCCAACCTTGAGCTAGGTAGGGGAGTCAGCTAGTGCATAAAGTCGATGCAGATATCAGATGTAGAGTACACGTTGCAAATTGGTATAGGCCTTTGGGGGTTGAGAAAAGATAAACTTCTGTGATACCAAAGCAGAAGCACGAGAACCGACAGAGTCTCCACGAAGTCCACACCTCAAGTGTCCCTCATTAATTCAGCTCATATGCAGGAAAATGTCTCAACGTTTATTTTAGCGCGGTTCATCGAAAATTTTATACATGAAGTTCATGAATGGAATTAACACCTGGGCGTGCAAGAAAACGGTGCTGTTTGATTATATATATGTAGACGTATCTATACCAATGTTTTTTAAAATCGGACCGGTCATTAAACCGGTTTTGTGACCGGTTCTCAGTTTTTCCGGTTCAACCGGATCAAACCGGTGGTCGAACCGCGGTTGGACCGGTAACAGTAACGAACCGGGACGTGACCGGTTCACGGTCCGACCGGTCCAACCGCCCGGTTCAGTCCGGCTTTCAAAACACTGATCTATACTAACTTGCATATATATATATATATATATATATATAATAGGAATAATTCCATTCAAAACACACATTTGTGTTTCTGTCTCTTCCTTGCCAAGTCTTTGACTAATCTAAAGAAACCTTCAAGCTTGGCCAGTCTCTTCCAACCGCAAGAAATCAGTCCAGCCATTACAGAAATAACAGCAACATTGCCACCGCGTTCATGCATGGATTGGAATAGTCCGACGTTAACGAAGGAATTTAATTAATCAGAGTCATCGATCAGTCGTGTTAGACCCAGACTTCGGAACACCGGCTAAACTTCTAATAATTAGGATTCAAGCCAACATGACATCGGTCATGGAGTTCCATTGGGGGAAAAAAAGGAATTATGATAATTTTAGAATATTTTGTTAAATCATAATTATATTTGTAAATATTTCCAAAGTATATATAATAAATCAAAACTATATATAATTAATTATTGGAACTGCACCCAGTAAAATATTTAGTTGAGCTCCATTTGAATGACCATACTTTTTTTTTTTTTTTTTTTGGATCATGATAAAATGACCTTACTTAACTGTCTGATTTGATCATGATATCTGAACTTGGTTGATTCCCATTGGTTGCAATTCAGCAGAGCACATAGTACTGCTGTTTTTTGTTTGAGTAGCAAACTCCCACAACGGATGAGTCCTAGCGCCTCACTGCATTTAAAAAATGAGGCCTTGCATTGCATGTTTATTTTACTCTGATGTAGATAGGCTGCATGCAGTCGGCAACCGAATAAGCGAGTACAACAAATGTTGGTGTTTGAATTTCAAACATGTACCTTTTTTTTATAGAAAAATTAATCTGTTTGATAGGACCGTGAAAATTACTGATATGAGTGCTAATGGCTACAATTGATTTGGGATTGTGCCCAATGTAAGCGGCCGCTGTATTGATTAGTTTCAGACGATGTAATCGGAATATGCATTATACCATTAAAATTTTTTTTTTCAAAATTAATATGCATGCGTATTTTGCATTTATATGTTGATCCGAGAGTTAATTATAAATATAACTACAAACTTACTCCCATATTTATAGATATAATCACATAAGGCTTAGATGACCACATATTTTGCTCCTAATTACAAATATGATAATATCATTAAAACTGATATTAAAAATAGTGTGAGGTTACAATATTATCCCTGGTAAAAATAAAAAGAAGCTGCTCCAATTACACGAGATAAAAAATTAAAAAATGATATAAAATACAAAGTAAAAGCAAACTCAGCCACTCCAATGCACATGCATAATCTTTTTTTAAAAAAATATAGGCAATTTCATCATTTAAATTTTTTTATCATGTTATTTAACTGAACTAAACATCGTTTATTTAGAATTTAGGTGTAAATGTAGAGTGATATTTGTAAATGTAGATAACAGTTAGTGATATCTATAAATATGGGTATAAGTTGTAATCATATTTAAAATTAACTTATTGATTTGATGAAAATTATAAAGAGGGGCATCTAAAATTACAATATAAGTTAGTGATATCTATAGATATGGGTATAAATTATGATTATATTTGAAATTAACTCATTGATTTGATTAAAATTGTAAAGAGAGGGAAGAGTTGGCTGCCAACTAAGTCTGGCTATTTTATTTATTATTTTATTTTAATTTTTTTATAAACATGTTTTATGTGTATTTAATTTATAATCCAAGTTTTACTATTTTTTGTATGTCTAGATTTTTATTTTTAAACAGAGGATCATTGTGATAATTTTTCATAGGTGGAAAATTACCACAGTACCAACGTGTTTAAAAATAAAAACATCTAAATATATTAAAAATTAGTAAAACTTAAACTACAGATTAAATATATCTAAATGAATATATTTATAAAAAAATAAAAATAAAAATAAGATTTGTGGCCAGCCTAAGGATCACCCCTCAATTATAAAACTAAGTGTCTAGAATATATTCTTGTATAGGATAAAGCAAACATTTTTATTGAATTTCGAACCATAAACCACCTTACAATTTGCTTAGGTTTATGATACTTTAGATTAGAAGAAAAATATTATTGTAATTACAATTAGATATACGTACAGTTTCGGCCCTGCTTTTATACATGCGAGATAGGGTGTATTCTCTAATCTCTTCAAAAGTGCTTGTCCATCAAGAACCTTCGATTCTATGAGAAATTTACAATATCCACATATAGGTCCCCACCACTTATGAATATGATCAACTTGTCTTAAAATTCACGTTACAGCCTTGTGGTGTATGGTCAGGGACATGTGCTACCCACCTCAGCACGCGTGAACAATTGGTGGTACGCTGGTATGTACACGATGTACCCAGATGCACCAAAATTTAATTATGCTTAATAAGCTTGATCAAGAGGGCTTGGTGAACTTGGTGGTGTGGCTATGAAAATAGGGAGAATTCCTTTTATATCTCACCATTTACACTTAATTTCTAATATACTTATAACGTTTCGCAAATTTCTCTTGTATCCATCATATTGCACTATAATTTCCTATTATACTAACGTTGTTAACACAACCGTTATCTATCTCATTAAAAAGAAGATTTTGTTATTTTAAAATTTTTCTAATTAAAATAATTCAACCTTAATATATTTTTAAATTATTTAATATAATATATTAATGATTTATTATCATTAATTGAGTCACATTAAGATTAAATTGTCTTAATTTAAAAATTTTGAATGAGAAAAATTATCTTTTCAATAAGATAGATAATAGTTATATTGATGGTATAGCTATCAAATGAATTTAAGGTAAAACTTTATGGGTAGAGGAGAAATTTATGAAACATTATGAGTATATAAGGAATTATTAAATGTTAATGAAATAAGAAGAATTTTTGTTGAAAATCACAAATATACCATTTAGCATTTGAATCATACATCTTATCTCAACTTGAATGACTAAGTGGTTTACATTTGATAACTCTTGGTGGCATAAACGATGAAAGTGGAAAAAGAAAATGTATTTCAATCATTTTACAAACTTAGCCAATATATTTTTTGTATTTTTATTCTTTATTATAATTATTTTCTTATACAACAACCTTTTTATTTACTATTTATTTTTATCATATTACATTATTTTTATGCTTTTAAAAAGATTTTCTTTCTTGTCTCTTTCACCTATCCGGTGCATACCTTTGTGGCAAACAACTCTCCAAGAGTACGGGGACATTTAATATATTGTATGTGTGAGATTTTGTGGAATTATTTTCAATTAATCATTTAACAATTTAATAATTCTATGTTTTCAATTTTACCTCTACAATTTAATCCTTTCAACTACTATATTTATTCTTACTTTATTTATATCGTTTCATATTAATTACATAAATTTTAAAGTATTCCCTTTCCTACTCCCTGCCCTGTCTCAAAATCCCACAAAAATTCACCGTAACAAGCGTCCTCTAATTATTTAAGCAATGGTTTTACGTGGTAGAACATGTTTTTTGGCCTGTATGAATTTGAACTTCCATGTTGTCACTAGTTTATCATACAACTATATTAATCATCTAACGATAGGCTTGACGTGCATTTAGTGGACGGTTAGAATTTGTTATTCTACTAAAAATCAGGAGATTGTTTTTTTCTATGTTGGAGAATCTGTACAAGTTTGGCATTTGGATTTTTTTTTTTTTTTCCTCGGTTGGAGAATCTGTACAAGTTTGGCATTTGGACACATCTCAAACTAGCTTATCTCATCCTACGAAAAATGAGGGGTCTCGGCTCGCAGTCGCAAAGCAGATTCAGAAATCGGTGTCCTGGGGAAGTTAAACGACAAACATCATTGACTGTTGACTTCTCCCAGCCTGTGAGCCGTGGAGCGCTCGGGAGATTTCTGTTCTTTGAGCTGAGAGGTGTGAACTGAGCTGGCCCTTCTCAGTTAACGATAATCCTCAACCTTCTGCCCACCACATCTATGGATAGACATAGAAAATGGGCGGTCGAGATTTTAGATAGCACAAAATTTAAAATAGGTCAGGAGATTTTAAAAATACAAATTAAAGAACAAGTGTTGATGATATAAACAAAATTATTGACGATAAAAAATAAAAACCATCAGCCAATTAATCAAAGTATATTTAATTTATAAATTAAAATTTTCTATTTTTAAAAATATGTAAATATATTTTTTAAATTTTACATATAAAGACATTTTAGTCATTTTAACTTTTAAAATGGCTAAGGTACTCTCGTATTAAAAAAATTAAAAAATAAATAATGTCAAAAAATAATAAAACTTGATTTATAAATTAAATACATTTAGATTATTAATTTTTTTAAAAATGGTTAAATGGAAATCGTGCTTAATTGAAAGTCTCCTTCAGCTGTCAGTGTCCATTAGCAGCACTAGTACATTTCCTGTGGGGCCCAGAATGCAAAAGGGTGGGGTCCGTATGTATTGGTTGACAGGGGACGGGGAAATTTGTCAAGCTCTCTTGCAATTTCCGGTCTTTAAAAACGGCACTGCTCTCCTTCCCACGCTTGCGAATTGCTATGCGTAACCTGTACTGCCTCTTGCTGTTGTCTCTTTCTTTGCATTTCCCTCGCTAACCCCTCCCATTTCAAGCCTTCACTCCTCTCTATACATCATCCAACCCAGTAGTCATCCTGATTTTTTTTTTTTTTCTGTCTCTAGATAGATACTCGTCCTTGTAATTTGGAACCATGGAAGGAGCAATCCATCCCGTCGAGACGTCAGCTTTCAGAGACTGCTTCTCTCTTGCATGGAAGAACCCTTATATTCTTCGACTAGCCTTTTCTGCTGGAATCGGCGGCCTGCTCTTTGGTTATGACACAGGTATGTATGCATATATAGGCCCTTCTCCTCATCTTCTTCCTTCAAATTCCAATCTCCAATTCCTCTCCTTCTAAGTTTTTAGGAGACGAGTGTAATTCGTGGTTGCCTTTGATGTTGGGACAAAATTTTGAAGCACCCATATTTTTCAGCTTGGTGCTTAAGAACACCGACTAAAATTTGCTTTTATAGTCATCCAAAGGTTCATTTGCTCTGACACCCGTATTTCTATTTGCAAAGAATAGCTTGATTGTAGAGCTCTTTTTAATTTTTTCTTCCCCCCAATCTTATTTCTATGACTGGGTTGGAACGGTGGATAATTACTAATCGGCATAGCCATGTGAACATTCTGTAAGAATCACGTCCGGAGGTGGGCCCCACATCACGTATACGATGCGGGTGAGAGCCTTGGATTGTAGGATCCACCTGCCTGATTAACACTTAAACAGAGTCATGGTGGTGGTATTCCTTGTACATCTTTCCTACTTAAAAAGGGTACTGATGGTTGGCTTCGGTAGTCCGCGGACTACGGAACTACCTCCTTAAAATTTCTTCCTGATGCTCCCACGTCTCGACGACCCCTGATTTGATTTATAAGAAAAAAACGATGCGAGGAAGATCTTAATGACTTTGAAACTTCGGATCTAATTAAATAATTAAGAGTCGGGGCATCGCCTTCTCCTCCTGAGACTTGCAATGATTAGAAGTTCATGGAGCCCTTCCTTCGTCTCGTGCCAGCGCGCGAGTGACGGTATGAGAAGCTGGGTGGGTCTGTGACTCTGTGAAAACCAAATAATAAACGTTATATATGTTAGTAATCTATTATTTTCCATATTATTAATTATTATCCAATATCCTCAATCTTTTTATTTAAATAATCGTAACATTATTTTTATTCCTCTTCTTTTTGGCATTTGTCCTAATTTTCCAACACCAGTCATTTAACATTACCTCATTATTAATTTGTACAAAATTAAATAAATTAGACATTCAATTAATCCATCAAATACAAATGATAAAAGTAGAATTTTGTGGGGAAACCCTATGGTACAGTTTAGTTGATGCGAATAGAAAGCTTATTATACCTTTATTTAATCAAAATTATTTATTCAATATGTTATATAGCTACAATACGATACTAATGTTAGATGATATCAGATGCGGCGCATCCTCCACAGCAATATGTACGTAGTTCTGGTTCGTCCGTTGTAAAAGCGAAGATCCATAGCTGACTTCAATTGCGATGCTGAAATCACCCTTAATTTATTTTGTAATTTTCTTTTGACATCCTTTATATTTTACCTATTTCTATAATGATAACTACCGTTGAGCTGATGTTGTTATGGGAATGCCTGATTTCAGGTGTTATTTCGGGGGCCCTGCTCTATATTCGGGATGATTTCAAGGCAGTCGATAAGAACACGGTTTTACAGGTGCGGTGATGCCACGCATTTGAAGCCCTCATCTAAAAGGCATGATGCCCTTGTGAGACTAAAGGGTCTCTTTGGCCACTTTTTCAAAGCTGAAAAGCACTGAGATCCTTTCGGAATGTGCTAGTTTTCTGTATGACTGTTGGTTTGTCACGTTTGTAGCCTTGTATCAGAGCTAAGAAAAGAAAGCGAGGTCATTAAAATGAAAACCTTAATAATACAAGTACGAAAATCCGAGTTTTGTAAAATAAATCTTGTACTTTCGCGTAATTTTAAACTAGATACTGTAGCTTAAGCATTTGCAGATCAGACGAAGTTTGAAATTATTGCAATGAACCCTAATATAGATGTTTGGGAGGAAAATTTAAATTTGAAATGGATTGAAGTGGTTTCCTAATATTTTTGAAATAAATTCCAAGTCACACGGAGCCCTTTTCATGTCTATTACTGGTTCATAAATTTCAGTCTCGAGGGCTTGTTTCACAACATTTTGGAATTTAGGGTTCATTTGGCTTTTGATAAAAGAATGTTTTTTCCAATTTTATCCTAAACATATTTTGATAGTGTGTTTGTCAATATGCAAAAAATGTCAAGTTAAAACTTTTCAATCTAAAACTTTTCACACTCCACAACTATCATATTTTTTAATTACTTTTTCACATTTTCCTATACAACTACCCTACTTTTCAATTATTTCTACACAACTATCTACACAACTAATCTATCTATTTTAACTTTATCTTTTTTACTTCTCATCGTTACTTCTATCATATCACATCATTTGACAACTTTTACTCTCCAAAACTATTCATCAAAAGTTTTATCCATTCGCAAATACACCCATAATTTTACATCTTAACTACTTAATTATTTTATCTTTCTATTATTATCTCATACAACTAGTTTATTTATTTTATTTTTATTCTCTTTACTCCTAACCATTACCATTCTTATATTACATCGTAATCTCACTTAACGTTACAGCTTTTGCAATATCTATTTTTCAAAAAAAGCCCTTCCTAGAACACAACAGCAGCAAGCCTAGATGTGCCACACGTGTGACAACCACTATCCAATAGAAATGAATTTCATGGATGCATTGCTGCTAAAAGCTTCCACCCGCTTGTAATTTTTTTTTTTTTAAAAAAAAAAATTTAAAAGCTTCCACCCGCTTCTTAGCAGGCACAGAACAATCCCCATCGTTACCCAGGCGTCAGTAGCCTCAGAAGGAGGCAATGCAGACAAGAATCCTGGAAAACATCTAGGCATGTTTGGATAACATATAAATTTTTCAATATAAAATCTTCATTCTCTGTAATTATTTTATTCTAAAATTATTTTTATATTTTTTCTTGTACAATTATCATACTTTTCAATAATTTCTACGTAATTACTCATACAATTATCTATCTACTTTAACTTTATTTTGTTTACTCTTAATCATCACTTCTATCCTATCACATCATTTTTTCCAAATTCAAAAACTTTTCATCAAAAAATTTTAATTCTCAAATAATACACCCTAAACATATAATAATGTTTTAAGATTACGGCATCTCCATCCTTAAATAATTTTTAGTGCAAAATCATAAGCTCTATCAAAAACACTGCCTGTCTTATGAATCACACACTGCAAGGTTCTAATAAAGCATGTAGATAATCTGATTGACTGTGTGCAGGAGAGCATTGTAAGCATGGCAGTTGCAGGGGCAATCATAGGAGCTGCTTTTGGGGGATGGTTGAATGACAAGTTCGGTCGAAGAATAGCAATCCTTCTTGCTGATTTTCTCTTCTTTGTTGGCGCCATAATCATGGCAGCTTCTCTAAACCCTGGTATGCTCCTCTGTGGCCGCATTCTGGTGGGACTGGGGGTAGGAATGGCATCAATGACAGCCCCCCTCTACATTTCTGAAGCTTCTCCAGCTAAAATTCGTGGTGCCCTTGTCAGCACCAATGGCTTTTTGATTACAGGAGGCCAGTTTTTGTCATACCTAATCAACCTAGCTTTCACCAAGGTGAGCAGTTTGCATTGTGGTTTCAGAATTACATGGGCCATGGGCGGCAATTAAAGCACCAAAGTCATATTGCAGACAAAAAGTGAATGCACTTCTGATGCATACCCGGGGCTTTATTTTTAATAAAATTTTATTTTGTATCATTAGTTTGTATTATTTGCATGTGAATTTTGGTTTCAGGTTAAAGGAACATGGAGGTGGATGCTTGGTGTTGCTGGATTACCGGCCTTATTACAGTTCATATTGATGATGTTTCTCCCTGAATCATCCCGCTGGCTGTATAGAAAGGTGCTTCAATTTCTTCTCTTCCTTGCTGTAGTTTCTTTAAACATCTGTCTAAAGCTTTAACATACACATTCCTAGGAAGACGGACATGATTGATAGTTGATGTCATGGAACACATGTTGGATATTTTTTTCCACATAGCTTTTCTTGTCATAACTTATGGGATATCAAGGTTCAAAGGATTTGCTAATGGGCCTGTTTGTGCCATATTTTTAAATGTCAGGGTAGGGAAGGGGAAGCCAAATCCATTCTAAAGAAGATATACCCACCAGAAGAGGTGGAGGCAGAGGTTCAGGCACTCCAAGCGTCCGTGGATGTTGAGCTCAAGGAAGCAGCCAAGGAAAAGATCAGCATCATCCAGTTATTGAAGACCAAGACTGTGAGAAGAGGTCTTATAGCTGGTGTGGGACTTCAGGTATTTCAGCAGTTTGTGGGCATCAATACAGTCATGTATTACAGTCCATCCATAGTTCAGCTGGCTGGATTTGCATCCAATGAGACGGCATTACTACTATCACTTGTCACGTCTGGGCTCAATGCCCTTGGCTCTATAGTCAGCATATATTTTGTTGACCGGGTGGGCCGCAAAAAGCTGCTGATTATCAGTCTGATAGGGGTCATTTTCTCTCATGGAGTCCTGGCTTTTGCTTTCCATGAGACGTCAACACATGCACCAGACGTCGGCAAGCAAGAGACAGCCCATTTTGGGAATTACACATGCCCAGATTACCAGACAGTTACTACAACTTGGGACTGTATGAAATGCTTGAAAGCTTCTCCTGATTGCGGGTTCTGTGCTTCTGGATCAAACAAGGTCAGTACATTTGCAGAACTCTATATGATTCCTCATGGTTCTGAACTAGTTCATAGAGCTAACTTGTCCTGGGGTTCATGCTGTCTTAATTCCAGTTGTTTCCTGGAGCCTGTTTGATTTCAAATTCTACTACGAAAAATCTTTGCCAGAAGGAACAGAGAGACTGGTACACGAAAGGGTGCCCAAGCCACTATGGATGGCTAGCACTGCTTGGTCTGGCACTATACATCATCTGCTTTTCTCCAGGGATGGGAACCATCCCATGGATCGTTAACTCCGAGATCTACCCTTTGAGATACAGAGGAGTTTGTGGTGGAATAGCAGCCACAGCCAACTGGGTCTCAAACCTGATAGTGGCACAATCATTCCTATCTTTAACGGAGTCGATCGGGACATCATGGACATTCTTTTTGTTTGGAATAATCTCTGTGGCGGGCCTGATCTTTGTGGTGATTGCAGTGCCTGAGACAAAAGGACTGCCTATTGAGGACGTGGAGAAGATGCTGGGAGAGAGAGCTATACAGCTGACATTTTGGAAAAAAGGATCAGACGACGGAAAGATGAATTCAACAGTGTAAATTACAAGCTTAAGATTAATGTCAGGCATGTGTTTGTTAGAAACAGTTTCCAGCTAATTTGAGTCAGGAAACGCATGGCTGGGATGCCTTGGAAGGGTTGGGGCTTTCTTGGGCATGCAAAAGTATATTGGATTAGGTAGTTTAATCCCGAGAAACTGACATAGAGTAAAGACTACAGATGTTTTAGCATGGGTAAAGTAGTTGAGTTTGTATGTCTCTGTTAAATATTGAAATAGAACGATTTCCCTGTTGGAGGCAAAGCTAACCATAAATAAGACTCGACTTAAACCTTGAACTAAATGCAAGCTGAATATGACCAAAATTCTTGTATATCAAGCATCACTAGCTCTCTCTCTCTCTCTCTCTCTCTCTCTCTCTCTCTCTCTCCCTCTTTTTGTTTGGCGAGACAGCAGACGCTTCCAAGTATTGTTGGGGTATCACCTCTTATGCGAAATTCAAACTCAAAAGTTTAGAGAAAAATCTGTAGGTTATTTTTCTAAACAAGTCAAAAATAAAAAGAACATCACATATTTATAGAAGTGCTTTAGCAAACTCTAGCACTAAGAAAACTCTAAGCAAATAGAATTGTGAAAGAAAATTACGAAAACTGTTAAACACAATTTACTAAAAATAGTAAATTCCTCGTTTTACTAACAATAATAAATTCAGAATTTACTAAAAATAGTAAAAATGAAAACTAATAAAAACAAAATTTATAAGAGTTGTCACGATGATGGTCTCCAAAATAGCTTTCTGTTAATATCCTGTGGTTACCATAATTCCATCCAGATCAAAAATTACGATTATTTGAAATTGTCTTTCCTTTTCTATAACGGCCAACACTTGAAAGGGAAGAGAGCTATTTTTCTTGAAAGAAAACGGTGGAGATTAATGGCATTAATCTTAGTCGTTTAGCAAATGCATTAGTATAAGAATGGAGGGAAGAAGATGAGTTACATCATTTAAAAAAAATAGAGGAAGAAACAAAATAGAGAGACCGATTGAGGAGGAAGAAGAGGAAATTGAAGGTACGTTGCGTATAACCATTTTTTTAGTTAATTTCGTTCATTTTACAATATATGCAACTCGTTTCTTAGATCTAAGCCGTTCATAATATTTCTAGCATAACTAATTAATACCAAAAGTATTATTGAAATTTTTAGTATTGCCATTTATTTCAAAGAAGAGTAACAAATAAATAGTAGAAATGGCCATATGATGAAATAAATAGGGGTGCAACTTGGGCCGGGTTCGGCCCGAACCCGAGGAAAACCAGTGCTGAAACTCATCATTTTTCAGCCCGAATCCGGACCGAAGTTTAACAATTTTCGGGTTCAGGTTCAGGTAAACCCGAACCCGAAATTTAGTTTATACAATATAAACATTTTATTACATAATATCATATATCAGCAGTTGCAGCCTTTCTTTCGAGTTTCGACCCCTTCATTCCCGCTTTTTCATTCCCTCTTTTTCATTCCCTCTTTCCCTTTCTCGATTTGAGTTCGTCCCATTCGCGACTGACAAAACCCTCGCGAGTGAATCGCCGAGCCCCGGCATCCCTGCCTCTGCCGACGACCGCTTTCTCCCTACCAACTGCTGTCGGCGTCCCTGCTTGCAGCTGGCTGCATCCCGATTCCTGGCATCCTCCTTGCGGCTGCGTCTCAGCGTCCCGGCGTCCCTCCCTTCATCCTTGCCGACCCTACTAGCCTTCAGTTGTCCATGCCCGTCTGCCGTCTGCCCCTATCCTGCATCCGCCCATCCCTGCCTCCCTGCTGTCCCTGCCCACTGCCGCTCGGCGTCCCTGCATCTCTGGCATCCCTGCCCATTTTCGTCTGGCTTCCCAGCATCCTGCGTCCAGCGTCCCTACCGAACGTCTGATACTCTCCCTCTCCTTTGTTATTTTTTCTTCTTTTATGCTAGTTTGTAGATTCCTCAACTCCACCACAGCCAATGAGTCCCTCTGGCACCGTCTGTGAGTTCCTTCTCCGTTTCTTTACCTTTCTTAGCTATACTTGCTTTCATTATCACTAGTCTTTCAAAACTTCCTTCTCTTTAATAGGTTGGCATTTGCACTCTGGAATATCAGGTTTCTTGACATCCCATCCAAGGAATTTGTCCATCTTGAAAACCAGTGTGTGTGGTTCGTCACATTGGCATTATTCTTTAATCGATTAGAAGGGGTGAACATGTTATCTGATGAAATTCAATCAAATGGAGAATATGTTTTCTGTTGAAATTTAATCAATTGGGGTACATGTTTTCTTCTGAAATTCAATCGATTGGAGAACATGGTTCTTAATTCAAATGCATTAGTAACGTCCTATTACCTGGATGCAATGGTAATATTTGTTTATGCAAAATGATTAGTTTCATCAATCTGATGAAAATGTAATAAAGAAAATTATTAAATGTGAATGTGTGAACTTCTTGTTCATCCAAATTAGTGAATTACCTCCTTCACTTTGTATATGTTGGCCCAATATATAGGTCTAGAAATTTACTACTGTGCTTGTTGTAGCTGTTCCACTTTCCCGACTTATGTTCCTCCTTTTCAATATTTTTGCAATTATTGTATGAGATGGGGTTTAGCATCATCTGCGGGAAAGTTACGTGTATGTGCTTGGATGATTTTATTTTATTGCAATTAATATAATAAGATTTATCTTACAATTGGATGCTAATATTGATGTATATAGTTGTGATATTGGTGTTAAATTGCAGAATGGAAAACGGTTGTACTTCCACGTTGTCAAAAATAAAGCTATTATTCTACACGATGCAAAGAGAAGGCTCAAAACAAGTTTCCTTCTTTCTACTCTTAAGCAATATTTGAATTTTTCTTACTTTCGTATAATAAATTGTTTTTAAAACTTTTTTATACATTAGGTTTGTGATAAAAACTATATATATAGGATGAGTAACAAAGACATATTAATAGGAGAATGTTAACCCGAAACTCAACCCGAGCCTGAATTTCAAAAATAAGGTTAGGGTTCGAGGTTTACAAATAGAGTTAGGATTGAAGTTTTACAAATAGGGTTAGGGTTAGGGTTAAGGCGAACCCGAGTTTCATGAGCCCGAGTTGCACCCCTAGAAATAAACATACTTCTAGGCATAATTAAAGAATCGTGATTGTACAATAACAAGATAATTATATGTTTAACTTACTTGCAAATTTTCAACTTGATCAGACTTACGGATTTTTAGATATAGTAATTTTTATGAAGATTTGGAGTGGTGAATATGTATTTTAAGAATAAAATACAAAAAAATAATTACAGAAAAATACAGATAAAAAGAACCTATCTGACCCATTACAAACATTATTTAAGAGATTTTGTAGAGTGTATGATGGATTAATTTGGTTAAGAATTAGTTTAGATAGCTATTTGAAATGAGAATTAATTGTAACTTTTTATTAAATTCTTTATATCAAATCTGATGATAGAGATCTTACTTTGAGAAATGGACCGTCTAGATTATACAACATAATTTTATAAACTTGTCTCTAAAATTTTAGATCAAACAAACAACAATATTAAGAGATCTAAACCATTTAATCGGAGAACATAGATAGTTAAAAATAAACGAATAAATAAATAACTAAGCTCCTGGACCAGTGGGCTAAGCCCATCTAGACAGGCCCAGTGAACCAGAAAGCCCAGAAGCAAGCTTACTAGTCTCAAGCCTATAGAAACTAAAGCCCAAATTTCAGAAATAAAGCCTAGCCCATAGCTTGACCCACCAGCAATAGCCACCGGCGGCCAGCTGCCGGCGCCGGCGATCGGCCGAGCAGCTGACAATAAAAATAAAAAAATAAAAAACTCAAAAAATACAGAAAATTTTGAAAAAAATACAGAAAATTATGAAAAATACCCAGAAAATTAAAGTCAATATTTATAAGCTTAAATGAGTTTAAAATTATAATTTTTATAAGAAATAAAATTATTTAAAGGTATGATGCAATGAAAATAAATAGAAAAATGGAAAAAAATTATTAAAAATTTAAAGTACACCCAGAAAATTAAAATCAATATTTATAAGCTTAAATGAGTTTAAAACTATAATTTTTATAAGAAATAAAATTATTTAAAGGTGTGATGCTATAAAAATAAATAGTAAAATGGAAAAAATTATGAAAAATTTAAAATAAGTATTTAAAGAAGTATGAGTCCAAATTTATTTTTTTATATAAGAAATAAATTTATTTAAAAAGTTGAATAATATAAGAAAAAATAGGAAAAAATAGAATTTTGACTAATTAAAATTATGAGAAATTTTGGGAAAGTCATAAATGAAAATTTAAATAATATTATGAAAACCAGGGTGAAATAATAAACATATTGTAATGAAAATTAGGGAAAGAGACTTTATGCTACTATAAGAAATTAGAAAAGAGGAGTTTTAAGGTTTACTTAGAGGTAAGTAAACTTTTACTAAAGCATGACTTTGAAAATATTATGTGAATATTGTGATTTACTGTGAAAGGTGATTAATTATTTAATTTGAAATTTTTTTCAAGTTGGTTTATTCAAATATGAGCATTAGTATTTCAAAATCATGTTAAGTAGTGACTTTAAATGGTGCATTAATCATGATGCATAATTGCATATTGAGTTTACCGCTAAGGAGTAAAGCAGTATGGTAGTACCTGGATAGCGACTTCAGGACTACCAAAGATGATGAATTCACTCACAAATCTGTAGCACGGTTGCACGTGAGCACAAGTAGATGACAATACGCATAGTGTGAATGCATAATTCAAAATTGACATATGTGTGCACATGTATCAAGATGTTTTAATTTTTCATTAATTAGAGTGTTGTGCATAAAAGATAATATAGATGTTGTGTTTGTTGTTGAAAAATTAAAATGATTGCAAAATGAATTTAGTGAAAATATATTTTTACTTACTGAGCTTTCAACTCACATAGTTTTATTTTCAGTGAAAAAATAAGGATACAATGCTAAACTAGAGCCTCTATCAATATGGAAAAAAGGCGAATCTAGTAGAGCGAAAGACAAAGAAGTTTAGATTTTTATTAAAATATCTTATAATGTTTACTTGTTTTAATTATAGACACTGAATATGTATGACAACTCCATGATGAGCAAACTTAAGATGTAATAGCTAAAATTTTTATGATTTTGCATCTTGGTATCTATTTCAATCTTGGGAGATTTTATTCTCAGTTTGAACATAATAAACCTTATTCGTAATACCTCAAAGGTGGGGTATTATATTTTCATTGCATAAATCTTCTTCACTTTGTGTCCTAACTCCTAACAAGCCTACTCACTCTAAAATTTTATCTCCTTCGCTTCCTACATCACTACTTCAACAGAATCAAATAGCTGCTACTGCGAACTGGATCTTGGATATGATATAGTATGACAAGTTTTTCCTGTCTCTAACAGAGGGGATTGGCTCATCATGGGCATTCTATTTCTGCAGTATCCCCGCAGTAGTTGGCCTGATTTTCAGGGGGTGCTAGAGACGAAAGGACTGCTCATGGAAGATGTGGAGAAGATGCTGGAAGAATGATGGATTCATCTGTGTAAATCGAATATCAGCAGTTGCTTTCTGTTCGTCCATTCTGTCGGAATTCTTGTACACTTAGCTAGAAAAGGAACTCCAAACCCATACATCTAGCGAGAACATATGGCCAATGCAGCAGGACATCCACCTCCAAATGGAAAGAAAAACAAAATGGCCAATGCATTAAAAAGCCAAATAGACCCAAAAATCATCCATATCAGCTAGACTTACACCTTCAAATTTAAAGAAAACAGAATGGTCAATGCATATAGAGCCACATGGACCAAAAACCATCCACAACAGTTGGACATACACCTCCAGATGGAAAGAAAACAAAATGGTCAATGCATTATAGAGCCAAATAGACCACAAATCATCCATCGCATCATCAAATTCCTCAAAATTTGTCAATGAGGCTGACAGAAACTTCCAAGTACTGTTTGAAATGACGGAAGTGTTCTTCTATTTCTTCAGAAATCCTCAAAAATCTTGCAACGGAGTTTTACACGGAAACTGCAAGAAATACATATTCAGGCAATATGCTCTGCCAATGTGAGGATCTTCACATGCTTCTTCTTCCGAAACTCATGAGAAACTGGCCCAAAAATGCGGGTACCAATTGGTTCACCTTGCTTGTTTACAAGCACTACTGCATTGTCATCAAATCTGATTTCACTTCCATCATAGCAGCCCCGCTGCATTGCTGCCCGGACGACGACACTATAGACCACCTCTCCTTTCTTAACTTTCCCACGTGGTTGCGCTTCCTTGACAGATGCAATTATGGTGTCCCCCAACCTTGCCTCTTTCTTCCCCTTCAAAACCCGGATGCACATCGCCCGCTTGGCACCTGAGTTATCAACGACTTTGAGGTTGGTCCTCATTTGCATGAATGTTCTCTATTGCTGGAAATATACAGGAGGGCAGGCTCAGCTTTAGTATGATGGTCATATATAAATGCAAAACAACAACCACTATCTTGAAAAGAATTTGGAAACATGAACATTTTTGACATATGATATGTTATTAGCCAATTGCAAATCAATTGCATTGGTCAGTCAATCTGAAGAGATATTGTACACATGCATGCTCTGGAGTTCAAACTCTTGTTGCATTCCACTTCTAAAAAGAAAAGAGGAAAAAACAAAATTAAAAATCATGATAGACACGGCATAGATGTTTTTCTGGTCCTCGATCGACAAGGATAATCTATTTGTTAGAAAACGATCTAAAAGCAATGTATAACCTCCTCTCCAAGAATATGCACTCCATGAAGAATTGTCCCTGTGAGACACATACTATAGTACAATTAATTTAATGACTTTCATAAAACATGGGCAATTACTTAAATCTCCACCAACAAACATAATAAAATCATTCTGCAACAGCTGTCATAGTAATAAGGTGACATAAACGAAGTTTCATAAAAAATAATCACCTCTTAAAATATAGGGAAAAGGAAGTATATTGCATCTCTGAACAACTGAATGCTGAGTATGGAGAGACAATAGAACGATGATAGTGGATCACAAAAAATAATCATGTAGGAAAAAATCAAATATAGCATATAGGACCACAGAAATAAACCTGAGAGAAGAAACCACTACAATGCAGCCTCGTCATCAGCTCTTGCGGTGTCCTCACTAACCCTCGTCTCTTACCTTCAATACTAGCACTACCCACACTTTATCCCTCTCTCTTACTTAACTCACACCACTCAGTACACCAAATGCACACACCACACAATCTCACCATCAACTCACTACACTCACACTCATATTGCTCTCACCCAACTCACATTGCATGCATGGAATGGGTGGATGCCTATTTATAACCAAGCTTTACCACCTAAAGCATTTAATGTCATGGCTGATTTTTCAGCAATTTCGGCTTAATGAATGGACGGAAAATTCCAGCAGCTTGGATGTTGAAGTCGGTGGCAAAAGGTATAATTGCATTTCAAAATTTTCGGTTGGCACATGCATCTGGAAAATTCAGATTTTGTTAAGGCATTCCTGCCTTTTTAAATAATTCAAAAAACAGCAGTAATAAATCATTTTTTTTAAAAAAATAGAATTGCAGGATAAATAAACCTTTGAAAGTTAAATCTTAGGGGCACCGCAACTAACAAAGGGCTGAAATCCAACAGGCTATGGAATGGGATTTGTCAAATCAAAGTAAGGGTGGAGGGGTGAGGGACTATGATTTTTGACAGTCAAAGGTGAAAAACCGCTTCTAACTTCTTTCTAAGTTGCTCGGTTTACAATGGGGTGTTAACGGATCGGATTGGATGGTTCGAGGCCTAATCTTAATCCTAACTCATTTAAAAGATTTCAATCCTAATCCGTTTATTTACCCATTTAAAAAATCTCAACCCTAACTCATTTACAACTCATTTAATAAATGGATCGGCGGGTTGTTAACGGGTTGTATAGTAAACGATATGAAGGCTTAAATTCTGACAGATGATAACGTCGTAAAAAGAGACAATAGGGTGTTTTTGACATTGAGTAAATAGAAATGAGATAATAATGGGAAAATCGAATTAGGGCAGCAGTTGAAAAATGAAAATTAGGTAGCAGAAGAAAGACTTAGTGAGAAAAAATAACTAAAGGATTTACATTTTTGTATATAAAAATTTTAATGGATTAAACAAGTTAAATAGGATGAACAAGTTGACTAGGTGATAAAATCTTAATCCTAATCTGTTTATTTAATTAAATGGTTAAACGGGTTGGTAGATCATGGTTTATTTACTCAAAAATCTCAACCTAAACTTATTTATAAATGGATTAGATGAGCGTGTTGACAAGTTGACCATAACCATTAATATTCCTAATTTACATATATCTAAAGTCGGCCTAAAAAATCTCTTCGGGGCCCGTCTCGTGCTTTTCTTTTGACTTTTTGGGTGTGTTTGACAATTGACAAAAAATGTCAAGTTAAAACTTTTCAATCTAAAACTTTTCACTCTCTATAACTATCATATTTTTTAATCATTTTTTCACATTTTCCTATACAACTACCTTACTTTGCAATCATTTCTACACAACTAACCTATCTATTTTAACTTTATCCTCTTTACTACTCATCATTACCTCTATCATATCATATCATTTGACAACTTTTACTTTCCAAAATTTTTCATCAAAAGTTTTATACATTACCAAACACACCCTTTATTTGTTCTTTTCATCGGTTGAATAATGAAGTAGGCCCATGGTTGGCTTAACTCCAAAAAAAAAAAAAAAAAAAAATGAAGTAAGCCTAGGGATCAGCTTTTTAAGCTTTTTCAAGGAATTTATTTCTTATTTCTCCTTACCTTTTTAACTGACATGGTGTCTAACTTTATTTTAAATCATTATCTATATTTTTAATTATTATCTTTTTATTTAAACATTTTATTCATTTTCTCTTTCTTTCTTTTATTTTTAATCTGATTATTCTTCTCTCTATATATCTTCTTTTAATTACCAATAATCCAAAAAAAAAAAACCAACAAATCGAGAGAGATGGATTCGGCTAATATCTCACTTAGAGAGAAGCCTATGCTCTATTTTTCACCCATAACTTTTTGTTTTCTAACCGCAATGACATTAGATTTTTGGAGTATATATTATTGTTAATTATAAACAAGGCTGGCTGTGGCATCATTAGAAACCAGTCTAACAGGGCGATATATTAACAGCCACATGATAGTGACAATTTCCGAACTCCAGGGCGAATCATGCCAGTTGAGGGTTCCAATTTTCAAAGAAACCCATTGCGCATTGGGGAATTTGGCCATTTTAAAATCCACTCGGTAATCAAGAGCAGTAAAACTATAGCCAGCGCCCGCATTGCCATGTGTTTGTTATTATCTCAACGAAGAAGGAAGAAGTGGGCAGCAGTTGTCTCGGTGAGTGCGCGCTGGCATCGTCGCCCTGCGTGCTTGGTGGCTCACCGATGCCGCGACACATGTGCCTGTCGGTCTCATATTTAAAGAAATTGGAGCTACCTACAAAAGCCTCTAGCACAGTAACACATGGCTACATGGCATTGCCTTTGGAAGCTGGAAACAGGATTTCTTTATCCCCTTACCCATTTATCTTAATCATTTCCCTCCAACCTAAGATTAGAATATTGGTTTTTTTAATTCCCTTCAACGGCTTCTTTTAAGCCGGCAAGTGACCAAGCGTTGAAGCATGCGAACCCCACGTCTCAAAGGCGATTTCCAGGAAATATTGACAAGCCAGTGGGAGACATCGCCATGATTTGGGTAAGAATCGGGGCACAGGCATACGGCTCCATAACAGGAAAAGATAGAACATACTTACATATCGTACGTACATCAAATAAGATTGAGCAAGAAGCGCACATACGTCCACATGCATGCGTGCACAGTGAATTATGAGCATTATATTAGGAGAATTGAATTGATGCTGGGAGCCCTAAAATCAGGTGGGTGAAAGAAAAAAAAAATAAAGTCACGTGTACCTACAAATCTTACTCTTAATTCATTTATAATCATGGACTTCTAAAAATTCTAAATATACCTACATATTTTGCATAAAATTCCACTCATACTCACATCGTTAAAGATTTGTTAAAGATTCTATTAGTTCTCGTGAAATGATGAATATGCTCAAGTCTTAATATAACTTAGCATTGGTTTCCTCGTATCTAAAAAATTCATATTTAAATTATATATGATTTTATAGTTGAAAAGTACTAAAAATTTATTAAAATTTGAATTTTAACTATAGAATCATAATTAAAGTTTGAGCATATTTATTATTTTGCAAGCTACTAAAGACTTCTTTAATAGATCTCTAATGACATTAGTATAATTGATATATTTGGGCATTTTTAAGAAATAATAAAGCTTTTGTACAAAAAAAAATTTTTGTAAAAGTTTTCGAAATGGGAAAAATGATGTAATGTGATAGGGATAATAACAATGAGTGAAAAGAATAAAGTTAAAAATAGAAAGGTCAGTTGTATGAATAGTTGTGTAGAAATAATAAAAAAGTATGATAGTTATAATGGAAGATATGACGAAACAATTAAAAAATAAGTTAGTCGTATAGATAGATACATAAAAATAATTAAAAAGTAGAAAAGTTGTATAGGAAAATGTGAAAAAATAATTAAAAAAATAGGACAATTGTAGAAAATGAAAAGTTTTAGTATGAAAAATTTTGAGTTTTGCCAAATGTACTTTTAGGAAAAATATATGAGTATATTTGGAATTTTTGAAAGTTTATATGTATAATTGAAATAATGGATAAAATTTATAGGTATATATGGATTTGCCAAAAAAATAAAGGAAATGAAAAGGATTGCCGATAATCTCATAGACCCAGAAAGATAATTGTTCATCTCTGTGTGGCCGGCATCTACCAATCTGTCGTTGCTGGCTAGTGGCATGGGAGAGTGTTTTTTGCTCAACCCTTTTTCTCATTTTAAGGGTACCTTCCAAAAGACTCTGCCAGAAGGACCATATGGTTTGTCTCGTATGCGTCAGGTACATTGGCGTCCTGGCTTCTGCATTTTGAGTTTTTCAGAACTGGACAGACCCACATTGAAGTCAAATCATGATGGTTTACTTGCTTTGTTGACTAACATAGAGAGCTGATTGTGGGCGTCTAAATTTCTGTTCTCTCGTTTTGTTTTAAGTACAATTAGTTGCAGTTATCTCAGTGTTTGGTGATCGACGGCACAAAATGCCATGCAATTTCAATCCACATATAGTATATTACTGCACAAAAATTATCCTTAAAAGGTGGCATGATTCCAATAATTAATTATCTTAGTTGTGTGTTTTAATTAAGCCTGTGATTCACGGAGACGTCTGGAAAACATGCTTTTACATTGTTTTTTCAAAGCTGTAGCTTGAAAGTACATCTACGAAGAAAGTTTAGTTAATTTTACCAATCAACACTATTAAAAAAATCAATCGTAGCTGCCAATCAACAAATCTTCACTATTAATAACAAGAATTTGTATTGCTAAAGCACATACGCCAAGTATTTGCAGCCAGGTAGATACTTTTCTTGCTAGTGAGAGTATGTCACAAATATCTGCAACAAGGTAAAAGTTATAGCAATAAATTTTAACTTCTCTGAAACAAATTTTGTAGCAAAAAATTAATTTTATTGCAAATAGGCTTACTTTGGGGAATTTACAAAATAGACTTTATAATTTTCCATACTCACATATTTTTATATATTTTAGATATTTTTGGAATAAACTATCTATAAATCTAAGTTTTAGAATGTTGCAAAATAAATATGTTTGACAATCCAAAACAAATTAACAAGAGTAACTTTTATTTATCAAAAAAAAAAAAAAGAGTCACTGTTAGTTTGGAACTTATGCATTTTCTATTTTTATTGTTAATCTTTGTGTATTCCCATACTAAGTAGACTTTATGTTACGATATTTTCAAAACTCACGCGGTCTGATATGAAAATATTTTAACTAATTCACAATTGTGCAAAGTTACAGGGTCTGTTAAATATCATACTTACTTTGATTTCTAAACAAATGACCTCATTACATTACAGGTTTAGAAAAGTATATATAATGATTATCCGGAGTGTTTTGGTGTTACGCAATTAGTGGGAATAAAAGAGAATAAACATGTTCTACCTTTTACGACCCACCTTTCGCTGTGATTAGACATCTTAACTACTAATTATTTTGTTTTTTTGTATTATTTTCTTATATTTTTCTATACAATTTACCTTATTAATTTCGACTTTATTCCTTCTTATACCATATAATTTTCTTGCCTTTCAAATTGTATTCTCTCTCATCTGGGTCACTTGTAAATGAATTATGAATTCCAAAACACTCAAGTGAATACGCACACTCTTTATGGTTGAAAGTATCATCAAATTGCCCACATCACTAGTGTTTTTCTTTAAACAAAAGAAAAACGCAGCCTGCTATTTGACGTCAAGATCAATCACTAGACTAAGCTGCCTGTGTTTTGGTGGTCCAACCATTTAAACTGAAGGTAAGCAATTGACTCATATATACTAATATTTATTTTAGCAAACAACGTGTGAAATTCCTAATTTATAACTACATATCAGCCAGACTAGTAGATATACAAATGACTGATGACACGAATTAGATGATGTAATGCAGGGCGCTGATCAATCTGGTCAAACGGAGTGAACAGAAGTACTAATGTTCCGAACGCGGCCTTGCTAATTAGTAGTCAGGTGTGGGTTGGATATGAACAGTAGTATTTCAGTTAGATTAATGGGTACGTAAGGAGCTGCTGATCAATTCGTGTCGTTTGTGCTGGGAAGATTCCAGTCCCCTACGGCCCACATGCTATACATGTGCATTCTAGATACGAGTATTATAATATCCTCAAAAGCATTTTGCACTGTCTACTGGGTTGGCTTTTAAAAATTCGTACATATTCGGTCATAGCCCAATTAATTAAAGAAGGTTCAAAAGTCGAGTACACGGATGCAACAATTCCAACTATCCCATAGCAGCCGAACACGATGCTGGTCCAGCCGTACTTATATAGCAGATTAACAAAAAAAAAAAAAAAATTAAGGACCCACAGTAACTGATAGCTGCTTCTTGACCGTTAATTAGAATCTCTATTCTAATTAATATTTACTAGTTACTAAATTTGTTCCAAATGTCAAGGCAATTCGGAGGATAAGTCAATCCTTTTCAGACAATGGGATGGCTAATTAATTAAGGCTCCATGAAAAGTCCTCTACAGAATATTCATATCTTAGAGATTTTTTGGCGCAAAGGCCACGAATTAAAATGCGGTCCGCAGATCATAAGAATATTTTAATATTTTACATTCCCTCAGGGATCAGCAATATTACTTAAAAGTTGGAAAGATATATGAATAGCTAGCTTCATTAATTGTCGTAGTTTAGGTGGTAGAAAATGACGTACAAATCAAAGGTGGATTAGCTTTTGGCTTGAAAGGAAATGAAAACCAACGTGTAGAATGATGACAGTTGCAAAGGGCATGAAGTTGAAATTTAATATAAGATGATAATGAAACTACTAAAATTTTCCATGAATTGTTCTCTTCCTTGAACCAAACACGCCGACTAGATTTAACGCAAGCTGGCCCCACCCTTAGCTAGCTAGGAGGCAAATATGAACGGGTACTCATGATTAAGTACAAAATTTTCACGTTTTCCATATTTATACTCACAGTCATCATAGATGGATGTTCTTAATTACTCGTTAATTTGTCCAATCTTTCAAAGGTTATTCGATTGTAAAATTCAGCAATGCAGTTCAAATAATAAGTGGTGGTCTACATTACATGCTTGTATTCACTATTTTGTTTATTTTAATTTTAATTGGGTTAATTTCAAATATGATCATAATTTATACCTATATTTACAGGTATAATTACACATTTAACGAAATTGCATATATAAATACATATTTTATTCATAATTTCAAATACGACGATACCATTAAAATTAACATTAAAAGTGATGTGAAGTTCTAATGTCAACCTTGAAAAATTTCTTAAAAAATTGCTTTAATTAGATATTGCAAAAATCAACCAAATAATCTAAAAATACAAAGTAAAAGTGAACTTATCCGCTCCTGTGTGCAAACAATGTCCCTTTTAAAACAAATGACATGGGCAATTTTGTTAGCAATTTTTTTAGGATTTGAAGATGTTTGCATATTTGGAATTTAAGAGTAAAATATATGGTCATCTATGTTATTTTTATAATATACGGTTATATCTGTAAATATAGGTTTAAGTTGTTGTCTTTCTTGAAATTAACCCTTGTTAATTAAAAAAGTGTGGTGCTGACATACAGGGTATAGCTACGGGTGCTTTCCTTCATTTTTTCCTCTTTTTTTTTTATTGATGTATATTTATATCATATCTCAGTTCTTATTATAAAGAAGCTTTCAGACAATTTTTTCTTGATTTAAGCTTTTAATTCAGTGTTGTAAAACAACAATTTTATATCAGCAGAAAATTTGGCCGCCCAAAAGCCGGAGACCTCCGATCCCTCCAGCCCTACTCCAGCTGACTGGCCACATGCCGTGTATCTCTTCACGAGATGTAGACACCATTGCCATCCTTGAAGATGATCTCTAGGCTTTGTGTGTGTTTCTCTCTTGTTGGGCGACTTGGGTCGCTCTCGCACTCGGCAGGCATGGCATGTCTTCTTCTCTGGGTGTCGTATACGCCATCTTTCTCCGGATTGGCGGGCGGACGGTTCATCTCTCTAGTCTCTACAACCTACCCACTTATGATTATGATATGCATGCCTGCCGCTGATTAGCTTTAAACGTGTAAATTTGAAGACCACATGAATTGTGTCATGAGGTGCATGCATTGTCCACCAACGTGCACGCATGCGGCCGGGGTTCCTGTGCTTGTTACTTGTTAGCGTGGATACTGTAGACATTTCCTCCACTCCAAAAAAGTAGACTTCCTCATTTCCCTTTGAGGAACCAACAGCATTAATTGAGTACAACCAACTCTCTGTCGCCTTGCTCTCTTCAATCCCTCGCAGTCTAACACTCATCCGGTTGTACGAAGTTTTCCGCCTGAAATGGGAGACTTCGTTTCGACTCCCAGCAGCAGCAGCATTTTATACATGGATTTTCGACTGCAACAGTTGTATGTGGCAGCGGCATCTGTACGTGGAATGTTTGCTGTTGTTATTCTCTCCAATTTCTGTAAGAGCGTCCACCTGTTTGAGCTAAGATAAATAGGAATATCGGTAAAATATTATTAGTAAATTGTAAAAATGTCTCAAGGGTCTAAAAATGTAATATCAGTTGAGATGTTATAATATATAAATATCTATAAAAAAAAAAAAAATCATGTCATCTATATCAGTATCATATGATTAGTTGCATCCATAGTGTAATTAGGGGAAGATTCCTCTGTCAAAATTGGGTATTACGTACTCTCTTCCAACCCCGAATCATCTTTATGATTCCAAAAACAATACGTATTGCAATTATATATATATATATATATACACACACTATACTTTTTTCAAACTTTCCGGTGGTTATAGCATATAAATTTCCAATAATATTTATTTTTTGTTGCATGATAAAAAAAATTATATTAAACATGGTAAATAGTCGAGGTTAAATAATATATTTAAAAATTTTAAATTTACTTCAAAAAATTTTTAAAATCAAGAGTAACCATGTAAGTATTGAATCATTATCCTATAGCTAATATAAGACTCCGTCCATTGATACATTGTCTTACTATATTTGCTAGTTTTGAATCCTTCGTGTGACTGATTTACACTACTCTCAATGCTTAAATATTTATGCACCACTTGATCATGTTATAAACGAACGTACTTAAAGACCAAACTCATTTGAAAAGAATTATCATTCAAGTCACAAAAAAATAAATGTCATTTCGCGAAAACGTTGGTTGGCTTAAAAATGATTTTAAAAATTGTGTAACTTATATACGTAAGGATACATTAGGATGCAACCGGCTGCACTCTGATAAAGGTACTACCGGCAGTAAACAGGGCCTATGGTGATGAAATTGAAATTCCGCCTGTTATATGATTTAACATCGTTGAAAATTATCTCAATCAAATTCTTCAATCATTAAAAAAAAATTATGTAATAAACAAAATTTTGTTACTTATAACATTATAAACAGCAAACATTTGTTGTACTTAGTTTTTTATATGCAGCTAACAAATATTTATTGCATATATTACTATGTTGCTACTTCATAGCTTAGTCTAATTTTATTTACTCTAATTTGTTGCATTTGAGTACATGTCACCAGTAGCCACATGATAATAAAATATTTGTAACTTATAATTATAAGCAATAAATTTTTGTTATATGCAACAAATTTTATTGTTACATATATTGATTTTTCTTGTTGTTAATGGGCCATGTTTGCCTAAAAATTACGAAAATATTTAAATTCATTAATTAATGTATTGGAATGTAATAACATCTTGTATAATCCTTTATCCATTTAGGAATAATATTCTAAATAGTTTAGATATTGAAAATATAATTTTAAAATCGATATCTAAAAAAATTATTTTATTATATTTAATTATTGATTTTCAATCATTTTCATATGGTGCTCACAAACAGTAGATTTCTATGAAACTTTGGTGGCTACTGAAATAGATGGTTCTAAATGTAATAACTAAATTAGATTTTGATCTGTCATTAACGTGGGGTTCATTTTGTATCGACATCAACCCGACGTACGATTGCACCCAAGTTTTTTTTTTTTTTTTTTTTGAAAATGCCAAGTATTTCCTTTATATACAGGGTAATGATCATATAAACCCCACTATATATGGCCCTTTTTTATTTATTGTACACTCATATGTATTTAGTTTATATAAAAATTTATCATTTTGGATATTTTCAAGATGTTAATAAAATTTTAAAATTCATGAATTTTCACTCCATTCTTACTATTGAACATATACAAAATTTGTTGGTTTCTATTTTAAAATATAATAAAATCCAAAAATTGTAAATTCTAACATATAAACTAAATGCTTATCAGCCAACAAAATATAAAATTAAAAAGGCCGTATGCAGCCATTTATATAGCCAACACCTGTATATGCTTATATATGCTTTAGCAGCAGATCCTATTTTATCGGAATATTTTTGTTCGCATTGCCTTTTAGATTGCACGAGAGAGAGCGGGGGGGTCCGTCGTGCCGATGGTACTGTACGCCATCATTTACCCAACTCTTGAACCTCTTTTTTATCGCCATTCCTGGATCTCAGTGTCCACCAACTGCTTTCATTCTTGTACCACAAAATTTTTTTTTTTTGGATTGAATGTACCACAATTATTGGGTTGTGAGAAGAATGTCTACTAAACCACGCTGCCAACTGATCCAAACGGGACAGACAAGTTATTTTATAATCAGTCCAACTTGCAAAATATTATGGACCTTTGTGGACGTCCAAATTAGCAGAAATTTCTCACTAAATTTTATTTCCAATCTTTATTAAGCTCATTTAAATGAAATTCATAATGGAAGTAGTTGCATAGTACTGATATTACCGATGTCTTCATTATCGTTGCCTCATTTTGATTCATTTTATGATTAAGGATGTATTTGGGAAACGATAAAACTTTTGAATGTAAAAGTTGTCAAAATGGAAGAAAATGATATGACATGATCAAGATAATAGTAAGGAATAAAGAGAATAAAGTTAAAATATATAGATTAATTATATTATTAGTCGTGTATATCAAATAACTGAAAAGTTAGATAGCTTAATTGAAAGATGTCAATAAATAATTAAAAAATTAAGTTAGGAATTTTTGATTGAAATGTTTTATACCTAAACTAACATATCCTAAATCAAAATTCAATATGCTAATTTTGATTTCAAAAATCATTTCATTCAAAATTTTAGATGGGGCAAACCTACTTTAAAATATGGATATTACAACACCTAGTTTCCAGGACATAATATGGGGTTGTTTGGTAATATAATTTTTAGCGGGATCGTGAAATGAGGTGGAAAATGAAAAATAGAATATTTTGAGATTTATATGATTAATATAAAATGATAAAAGTAAATGTAGAATAAACAGGGTTGTTGGATGATATTTATAAGAAAAAATGATTGAAATATAGGGATAAAATTGAAAAAATAATTTGTGAAAAATGAAGAAGATGTGATGTTTTCCACCTTAGCTCACTTTTATCATTTATCAAATGTGCCCCAGGCTCTCGACTCTCAAATAGGATTAGTATTTGTCATAAAATTCATATATGGAAGTAGGGGTATAACTTGGGTAGGGTACTCATGGGTATTCATTGACCCGACTCTGATTTGGGTCGGTAGGGTACAAATTATTACCTCTAGATATAAGTAGGGTACAAATTATTACCCACCCCTCAAATAAAGTACGGATAGAGTAGATCTGTTGGGTACTCTGAACCGACCCGCATGCATATAACTATATATGTGTCTGATATATATTAAATAAATATGGTATAGGTAGGGTCTATGACATTACAGGTAGGGTCTATGACATCTTGTGTAAACACTCATTTTAACAAATTCAAATTCAAATAGAACTCGTGCCCCAGGGAGTGTAGATTGTGTTGTAAAAATCCAATTGAGTTATTTATATATATATATATGTCATTGACTTAAGAAAACTTTTTATAAATAACGTTGTGAATTGTGATTAATATATTAATAGTTTTACTAATTAGATTGTGACAATCTATACTTTATATTTTTATATAATAATGTAAACAGTAACATATACATCTGCAATTTTGAAATGTAAAAAGGTATTGCTTTATATTTTTAAAATAACATAAAAATATTTTTTAAGATATTATGTTTGAGTATTAAAGAAACTGATTTAGAACCAAAATTAGAAAGGACTCTTCACACAATAGGTAGGATAGAGTCCACTGAGAACTGAATTAACAAATGAATAAAGTATGATAGAAGTTTTGGATACGGATAAATTATACCATTATCCGAATCGGAATGGAGTTGCAACCGAAAACGGCCGGTGCTTGCGAAAACAGACTATCGGGCGCTTCAAATTCAATTCATGCAGCTGTTCTACAAGTGGTGGTACGGTAACATCTTTCCACATAGGCGCACCACTACCGTGAGAAATCAATACCCTGAAAACAATAGATAACGAATGTACGTCTCGCGCTTCATCTCGCTTGGTGGGTCATGTACCACTGCAATTCGTGTTAGACTTTAACGGCTGCATGGTGAGGTCCGCCAATAGAGGAAAGTGGAATTTAATTATTTTATGTGTTTCATGGTCATGATCTCGCGCATGCTTGGATATCATAAAAAGTTAAATTAAACATCAGCCACAAGAAAATAGTTATCCTAACTTTATTTCTGATGCAACTAGGGGTTGGAATTATGGTGGGTGGGCTTATCATGTGTTCTTATTCGACCCATTTTCGACCAGATAAAATCAACATTTTTTTGACTTGGTATGGAAATAAGTCATAAAAATAACATTAAGATTTGGTTGACCATGTCCGACTTGAAAAGCCCTAACCCGCGCTGCATATATTGATTTATTCAAAAATAAGTTTAAGATAAAAATTTGAGGCATGGAAGCGCTGGGACCCATAAGATGGCTACGCGAGCTCATCAATGGTGTATCTGTCCATTCCTATATTTTAAAGAAAAAATTTGTTTGATTGCAAAAAAATACAATCAAAGCGTTGCTTTGGCCATCTATATAATATTATCTTAATTTAACCAATATAAAACTGCATTTCCAAGCTGTGCTTATTAAGGTCCGAGTGAGTTCGCAACTTGACAAATGTGATGCGACTTGCAGTACGGCCCTTTTTTTTAATTCATTTTGCTAGAAGAAATGCTTTCCCCACTTTATGCGGTGCCCCTAAAACGACCCTGCTTCCATTTACATTTACAAAATTGACCCATAACATGAACATCGAACATGCGAAAATTTAATCAGGAATAGATTGGAAAGGTGTTTTAAAACATATCCACCGCTTCCACCTAGAGAAGCTTGAAGACAAGCATTTTTGGCATGCTTTAGTGGCTGATCGATCCTCACAGCGACAGCTAGTATTGATGAGATTTGGCTCCATGATTTCACCTTTTACGAATTAGTGCGCTGCAGATTAAGGATATATATTGATGGTTGTGATCCGTTGCTGTGGGACAATTTTGGTAAACTTCCCATAGGGTGGGTCATAAAATCAAATTGCAAAGCAGTCAGCTACACTAGTGGGAAGGGTATATCCTCAAGTTAGAATGCGAATTATGTTTCTTTACTGGGTTATGCTTTCTGCAGCGAACCCGCTGGTTAGAACATGCCCCACCCTCTTGTTGATGTGAAAACTATTTCATCCATTGCCTTTAAAAAAATCATTTGCTTAGCCACAAACCTAAATTTCGTCTAAATTAAAGAAGATGTGCATGAACCCTATTTGATAAATGTGTAAAATAATATAATAAAATTATTCGATTTATATATTAAAGAAATGTTAATTCAACATTACAAATATTCTTCTTTTATGGACGATGATTTTACAAATTATTACAACATTTTAACACATTTGAGGCTCCGTATAATTGTTTTTCTTTGTTTACACATACTTATACATGTTTAAGCAGGTAGCGCCATACAAAATGATTTTATATTATAATAAAATGTAAACAGTTGAATTTTGATTTTGTTAGCAAAGTCAGGCCAACCTTCTATTATCTTGTCTTTATTAAGAATTAATAAGATGTATGTTAACTTACAAATTGTTGTAATTTCATCGTCTATCTTTCTCTTTTATTAAGATATTATTCAAATTTTATTAGAAGTATGATGTGATTGGCATTTCTATAATTTTTCAATCTAACACTTTTCACTTTTCATGACCCCTCAGTTTCATAATTATGTCTTCACATCTTCTTATGCAATTATCCTTATTTTTTAATCATTTTTCTGCAATTATTCATACAACTACTTTATATATTTAAACTTTATTCTTTTTACTTTTTATCCTTACCCTACCATATTGCATCACTTTTCCTATTCTAAAAAGATTTAAGCTAAAATTTTTTACTTAAAATTTATCCAAGAAAAAAACTCTTGATAAAAGTTTCAGAAGTTTTATCAAATACAATGCCGAACGCACCCTTAAAAAATTATTGATTAGGTATAACGACCCTGACCAAGGACTAGCCTTGGTTCCACACTATCACTCCAGTTTAGGGCATCCATCGACCACCTTGCCTTCCATGCTTGAGTTACTTCCATGGTGGTGATTAAGGTTCATGTATAACACGTGTTTCATCCATTGCTCTGTACGGGGTTGATAAAGAAAACGTATTGATCAGCAGTTACTTCACATAAAGCCACGTGGTTTAGCAACATGCACATGCATTATCTGAGTTGAAGCGATCGATCGATCGACCTCTAACACCACCACTGAAGAGAAGTGATCCATGTCTGCATAACGATTTTGGTGAAGCCCTCATTTTTTTTTTTTTTTTTTTTACAAAGTCATCTTCCATAGTCACTTGATTCAAGTCCATGATAAGATCTTCTTTTTGTCTCCCAACATCATGCAGATAAGACCTATAGAGCATTTTTAAAGATAGAAAAAGGCAAAAAAAAAAAAAAAAAAAAAAAAAAGAGATAGAAAAAGCTTCTGCTTTCGAGCATCCTTAATCTTAACATTGACTTTAAAAATCTCTTTCTTCTGTCTCTAAGATAAGGTCACGACAATTCCTTCATCAAATCTTAAGTGGGGGGTATTTACTTTTTAATTTCAGCATAGTGAAATTTTTTTTCATTATAGTTTTTTAGGAAGGCTTTGGATCCATATTTATATTACACGGCTCATATTTTAAATTGAAACCTAACCAATTTGAGCCATCAATTTTATATCTATGAAAATTTATTCGACGCAAATGGTTTTCTACTTTATATTTTGGTTAAATCTACTGTACTTTAACTTCCAAGAGGTTCTAGTTTTATATATGGACAAATAAGTTCTTTACGGACATCATGCCACATCCAACTAATACGGTTTTGGGTACACGAACAATTATTGTTGAATGTAGTTAGACAATCTCGCAATCAATTGAGATTAAGTAGAGTTGAATTCAATAATCCTCATATCTTTCTTTAATATATTTTCATAAATAATCGACTACTCCATCCAAATTTTAATTTTTGACAGGATATGCTTCACTGGTGCATTACCACGAGGGGGTGTTCCTATGCATCTCAAGTTCTTTCATTAGAGTTTTGTAACACTCCACCCATGAGGTGTTACGAATAAGGTCTACTATATTCAAGCTGAGAATAAAATTTCTCAAGATGGAAATAGACATCAAGATGCAAAATCATTTTGATTTTTCAACGACCAACACAATATATATTATTTTTTATGCACAACAAACTATAATTAATAAAAATTAAAACATGTTGATACCTGTGCACACATATGTCAATTTTAAATTATGCATTCGCACTATAGGTATTGTCATCTACTTATGCTCGCGTGCAGCTGTGTTTTACATTCGTGAGCTAATTCATCTTCTTTGGTAGTCTTGAGGTCGCTACCTAGGTACTAACATGCTACTTTACTCATTTGTGGCAAACCCAATATGCAATTATGCATCATGCTCATGCACTGTGATTAATACACCACTTAAATTTACTACTTAACATGATTTTGAAATAATAATGCTTCTATTTGAAAAAATCAACTTGAAAGAAAATTTCAAATTAAATAAATAATCATATTTCACAGCAAATCACAATATTCATATAATATTTTCAAAGTCATGCTTTGGTAAAAGTTTACTTACTTCAATTTCTTGTAGCAGCCTTAAGTCTCTTTTCCTAATTTTTATCACAATATGTTCATTATTTTACCTTGGTTTTCATAAATATTATTTAAAATTTCATTTATGAATTTTCCAAAAATTTTCATAATTTCAATTGGTCAAAATTCTATTTTTTTTCCTTTTTATTCTTATATTATTCCACTTTTAAACAACTTTATTTCATATTTTTATCTAAGAAAAACAAGTCTAATTTAGCATATTATTAAAATTATCTTATAATGGTTACTTGTTTTGATTATATACACTGAATATGTATAATAACTCCATAATGAGCAAACTTGAGATGTAATAGTTAAAAGTTTTATGATTTTGCATCTTAATATCTATTTCTATCTTTGGAGATTTTATTCTCAGCTTGAACACAATAGACCTTATTCGTAACACCTCAAATGTGGGTTGTTACAGTTTTTCCATTTTCATGACATTTTTTAATTTTTAATAAACTTTTTACTTTTTCAATTTAACTTTTCTCGTTTCTAATGTATATCATTACATTCTCATCCAATTTCAGCCCTTTGTACATGAAACCCCAAAATGTATTTATTTATAAATATTTTGAATGGAGGCCTAATTTGAAATTTTCAAAAAAACCCCTAGTCCTTCTTCCTTAAAACACATGAATGGCTTCAGCAACTACTTCTTAAAAAAAAAAAAAAAAGAAGGAGAAAAAAGGGGCACGGAGGGGAGGATAAGAAGAGAACAGAGAAAAAAGAGAGTAGCGGTAGAAAGGGTGGATTACATATCGATGATGGCTTTCTTCTAAAGCTCAAATGGCCAACGAATTATTTGAGTCGTGAAATAAAGTATGAGGATGATTTGATGGAAAAAATTAAGATTTACTATCATAAATGATTTGATGAGATTCTTATGATAGGATTCAATTATATGTTAGTTAATGTGATGATGTTTAATTATTTGACAAAAACACATGAATGACTTATAATTTTTAAAAATAAGATCAATTAAGGATTTAAGATTTTGTACATTTTTTTAGATCCAAAAAAGCGAGCAAAGATAAATATTTATTTTATTTCATTTAGCATGTGAATTAAAGAGAAATTTAAAATATTAGGATGAAGTACGATTTACATGCATGGAGCAAAATGAAATTAAAGTTTTATGATTTAATATTGAATTTTGCCTTAATTTGGGATAAAGTGAATTTAAGTATAGTTTTTTTTTGGAAGAAGTTAAGAGAGTGAATATTTTCAGAGAGTGAATTTGGCTATGGGTTATTTATATAACTATGAATTTGGGCGAGAAAGTATGGTTAGTAATTTTTTTATATATGCTTTTAAAAATCAAGGATGGGAAGTTTGAGATTGAATGTTGGATTATAAGAAGGAAAGGTTTTATTTGCAAATACGAGATAAGTAGGAGTTTTGAATCATGTTTTAAGGTTTTTTATGCTTTTTTGAGAATGAGATAGGCCATGGTGATGTATTTAGATATGAATTTGATGGATTTTAATTTTAGCAGATTTTATGTAGTTTATTTTGTATTTATTATATTTGAATTATTTGCTCAAAAATTTCAGCTTATGGCTTGTATTTGTATTTGCAAAAAACATGATTTAGCATATCATGAGCATACATGAGTATGATATGAGAAAGATGGCTTAAAGTTTATGTTATAATTAAAGGCTTACATGGATATAATGAGAGTAGTTTCTGTCCATGAGCTACTGAGTTAAAGAGAAAGTAAAACAAAATTATTAAGTGCATGAGCGTGAGCAGTTGCATTGTAGTATGAAGATGAGCATTCAGATGTTAAATAATTATGAAAATATTAATATTTCAATTAGTTATTTTTAAGCTAATTTTTAGTATTTAGCACTTTCATTTGTTTTCCAACTTACTGAATTAGCTCAAACTCATCCTTATTTTTTATTTTTTTAGATAACAAAGAAATCAAAGGTTGCGAGATTTACATTTCTTAGTAGGACAATGAAAGTTGGGCTAAATGTTTATTTAAAATTAAGTGGTAATTTGAAGTTAATTATCTATATTTTGGCAATTTGAATTTATAATATTAATGTAGTAATATTAGAAAAGAATTTTTATGGATGTTGGGCAATTTGATATAAATTTTCGTAATTACGAAAGAGATGTAATTATTATTTTAGTATTAATCTCATTAAAATTTAAATTACAATATTACCTTTGTTATTATTGAGTGAGTCCAATAGATTTCATGTTTTCCTTAACTTAACCGATTCTGGTTTGATTTACGTAGTCACGGCTAGTTGATGGAGTTGGCGAGGGGTTGGATTGTATCCTTTAAATAGACCCTTTACTTTACAACCTTCCTTCTAGGCCTAACCTAATGGTTAAATCAAAATATTATCAATTATTTTTATTTCAACATGATACTAATAATTATTTCAACCAACTTCTTTTTCCTATTGGTATTCAACCAACTTCTTAGGTAAGGCTTATCATGCTAAAAACACATATAATTATATTTAGATTATGAAAAACATTTATGTTCATTTTTTTTTCAATTTAGATTCATTTAGATACATTAAAATAGAAATAGTAATTTATGGAATTATTATCAATTGAGAATGATGTTTTAGATAGTATAAATGTTTCAATATATGGCTTTGAAATTTAAATATAAATCAAACCATTTTGTTATATCGATTTTATATGTTTTCAAATAAAGTTCATATATATTTGATTTGGATGAAAATTTTGTTTCCTAATTAAATAAATGATTCTAAATATATTAGGTGAATTTAATTTTGATTTATCCTGAAGGTAAGCCCAAAATGCATAGGCATACTGAATTTACAATAGAACCAGCCGTACTGCGGTATTTCTCATTCTTGGCATCTATCAAGGTGGGCCCAAAACGGACATGGGCGTCTATCAAATTCAAGCAGTTCATACTAAAATATTGTTCCGTTCCATTTTATCTCATTTGCAGTTAATTTGATCATTGAATTTTTCGGTTTGCGAAACAAGCAAACCCTATACAAAAAGAACTGAACAGGAGGGCTCCAATGCATTCAAGAGAAATGGAGCAGATGATGAAACTGATGACACATTTTCCGTCACGATCAAGTTGTAATTATTCTAGTAAGAAGTAGGTCTTCTGCTTATCAATTTATATGTCCTAATTAAAGCAGCTTTTGTTAAATTTTGCTTCCGATAGAGATAATCATAGCACCAACCTCATTATTACGCTTTGGTTGGATACAGGTGATGATCTTCGACCTGCACGTAAATGCATGAACATGAATTTATCGGAATTGCTTCCCAATAATCCCTCACTTTATAAACCATTTACCCATCACCCCACCATGTCAAGCCTGTTTCATATTGTTTATTTCTGTGAAAAGGCTACCGTTTCAACTTTAATGACTCCATCAACCACGACTTCGGTGGAAAATTATGTAGCCTAGCGATGTAACACCATAGCGCCTAGGGTTGGCCAAAGGCTGAAAAGTCTTGCTCGGACTCACATCTATGCTGGCTGATCCGATAGTGAGTCCTTTCTTGATTTGATATATGGTGAGAATGATCATGATGTTATGATATATTGTTTTTGTAAGTTTAGTACCTTTGTAAATCAAATCTTTTTTTATGGTAAATGTTTTGCTTCATTCCAAAAAAAAAACCATAATCTTTACATAGAAGAGTTTGAATGAATAGAGGTGGGTTACCCCACCAAATGTTACAGACATTGTTGTCTTTTGAGGCATAATCTGCTAGAACGTGTGCTACCATGTTTCCATTCCTTAGCACGTGATGAAAAGAGGTATCCTCCATTGTTGCCGCCAACTATTTTATACTCTGGATTTAGACTCTGATTGGTGAAAAAATATCTCTATTCTTCTTCAAAAGATCAATCAAAATTAAGGAGTCACTTTCTATTTCTAGAAAATTCACTTGCATTTCAAAGCTTCATTGAACCCCAAGCTAGATTGCAATCGCTTCCATCTCCAAGGAGTTGTAAATCAAATCTTTTTAAAGATAAAGAAATAACAAAAATCTCTAACGTAAAATCATCGTTGTTGTTAAAATCAAAGAAGACAGTCAAATAAGATGATAATGGAGGAGACACACCCCAAGGTTGGAGAAGATAGTGGTGAATGCCATGGTCAACATCATAACCTAGATGATGGAAAAGATCCGTAATCCGTTCACAATGACCAGAGGCCAAATTCAACAATCAAACCTTAGCAATGAATTCACTATTTTTAAATTTTAGAAAGTTAGTTTCGCCAAAAAAAATTAAGCTTATATTTGTTATGATAACCTTAATTAACTTTATTTCTTTGCTCCTAATTATTATTTATATCATATCATACTGTTTGTCATTTTTTACAAAAGAATTAATTTTGGATATGAGCTAAGTGACCTAATTGACGCAAGTAAAATAATGTTAAAAGATTAGATAAGATAATTATGAGATGAGAATGTGGGATAAAAAAAAGGGTTTGTTGTGTATTAATAATGAAAAATGTGTATTGAGAATAGAAAAAGGTGTATTAGAAATAAAATATCAATTATTATTTTTTAGAAACATGGAAAAATTTTTGAGAAGTAGGAGATTTTGTGTCGCCGAACACGATTTTCAATGGTTTTGAACTTGCTTTTTCCCAACCCGAGCCCCAAAAGCCCGAACGCGAGGAACTTAATTTGTAAATATGATAATGTTAAGGTTTAAGTGAACCTGAACCCAAATAACCGAGCCTAATTTTTCATTTTGTGTTTATTACAAAATTTATTATATACATAATATTTAAACAATATTTTTTTATATTTTGCATATTTATGTTATTTATATTTACATTTAAATACATGTTCGACATATTGTAATTATATTATAAATAAAATCTATTATTTTTATTTTTATTTATCTTTTATTTCTATCATTTACTTTCATATCCACTAATTTTATTCCTTTATCTTATTTATTTATATTAAATTTTTTAATAAATAATCTTTATATTGCTATTTTTTTAAAAATTTGTAATTTCACTGTATATTATTGTGTTTACTTACGTGATTTGTTATTATTATATATTTATATGAAATTCTAAAATTATTACTATTAATAAAATATAAATTTCAACCTTAAACTCAACCCTAACCCGATTTTGAAAAATAGGGTTAGGGTGTTAGAGTTAGGATTAATATTTTACAAATAAGGTTAGGGTCAGAATGGAGATAAATTCGAGTTTCATGAACCCGAGTTGGACCCCTAGTCAGATTATAAATTGTTGCACCCCTAGTCAAATTATAAATTTTTTGCATACAAACTCATCTTATTTTCTTTTGGAATGAAATATTTTCTCTATATGGAAAAACGCCAAGAACAAATTAACCATCTTTAGGTGCCGGATTTAAGCATACATGTGTGAGACACCGATTCCCATAGGATCCACATGTTAATGATTCAAAGTATATTTGTACACTCAAAATCCCTTGATATCAATGACATGAGATAACTAAAGATACTGGCCCACCATTAAGAACTTATATTTTTCAGTCATGTATATCAACCTTTTTTTTTTTTTTTATACAACTTAGTCATGTATATCTGCGTTTGACAGTTTGACCCACTTGGCCATGCGTCAGTGCACAGTTCTGCAGGCCTAGGAAGGGCCATCAGCTAAGGCACAGCTCCCGAGCAGATGCAACATGCAAGCACCAACCACACAATCTTTTCTGTTTTCATAAATATATTTATTCAAGAGTGTTTAATTTATATATATAAATGTACAAGTTTTTAATGTACTTATATTTTTAAATTTTGATAACCAACCGTAGCTATAAAAAATTTATTTTTGCCAAATAAAATTTTCTTGTAAAAGTTTAAGATTTGGTTGCTAAAAATTTTCACTAATAATAATTTATTGCATATTCTATATAGCAAACATTAAAAAAATTGATTGCTAATAGTTTATAATCTTTGCATTTAGGCAACCAAATGCAAAAAAATTATAATAAATAAAAAAAAATTCTTTATCTGTAAAAGCATTAGTAGAAGTATGAAAAATTTTCTTTGAATATTAAAATTTGAGGATAAGTAAGAAAATTTTCTTGCTAATAAAGATTTTTTGTTGCTAATAAATATTATCAAAAATATATTTTCTTGTAGTGAGTATTTTGTTCACCTAAAAAGCTAACGATTTTTAATTAAAAATATATATCCAAATTTTATAAACATTAGTATATAAATTAAATGTACTAGGACGTATATTTTCATAAAAATATATATAAATGTACATGCTGAGCTAGCAGCATCATAAACCTCAAATAGACTGTTTTTATTGTTATTATCTACATTATAACATCTTGATATTACAAATTATGCATTTTCACAACCCCCATCATCGAAAGATATCTTGTAAATACTCCCACTTGATAGAGAACCACAAATAGACATGAACGTTCATCAAAATTGCAAAGTGTGACTTGATCACTCGATAGGAAAAATAGCTCGACACTTTATTTGAATCTTTTTGAACTCAAATAGGGCTTCTTTGGCCACTCGTTGCTCTTGTAATGAATGAAATCTTTATTTTTTATTGTTGTATTTATAACTCATTACAAATTATATTTTTTTTACCTTACTCAACCATTTTTATTCTATAAATAAGAGACGTAAACTCCTCGTAATAAATGAGAGACAAACACCTACCTCAAATCAATGTAATCTTCATTAATTCACCATTTGGGATGTCATGACGTTGAATCATATCATCATAGTTAATGCTTGCTAAAGCTCACCTAAATTCAAAAATAAAATACCAATAGAAAGTTTTATACTAATGATCATGAAAGGATGTCTTATTTACTAAATCCTCTAATTAAAATGAAATAAGTTTTAGCATATATGCTCAATGCTTATGTTTAGATGATGACAACTAAGTCACCTTAGCTACTATTGCAAGTTTGGTGAATAATATTACTCGACAATATTTAATTAGATGCTTTCAAGATTATGCGGGTATCATGTACTAAAAATTATAGATAGAAGCATGGTAACCATAATCAAGATATAATTGACCTAAGACCAGTTCTCTATAACCAAGATTGTAGAGGACTCTCTCACCTTAATAGGCCCTTGCTATTTTGCTACATCTATACAATTGAACCCAGACAAACAAAGAATAGGGTCATCCCATTACCACCGTGTACTAATCACTTTTACGTTAAATTATATAAATGGTTCTCTAGCACAGGATGAAAGGAGAGAAGTGCTCCCACGCATATTCAATCTTGCGACATTTAACAATGCAGGCAAGCATTGCTACCACCCAGGAAACGCCTAGGTGGCACACCCATATATAATTAAACCTACAAATTAATAATTTTCAATTTTACATGATTTCAAATGTTAGTTAGGACCACCAGCTCGTTTGGTCGCTGGGCGCGGAACGAAACTTTCGTTCCCACTGGCGCGTGTTCGAATCCCAGGTGGGACTTCAAACCAAAAATTTCTGTGGGGGCATGTGTGGTCCTCCTTATTTGGTTGGGAGCTGGTGGTCTCCCCTGTTGATATTTGGGAGCTTGTTGTCTCCCTTTGGAAATATTGTTATAATTGTCTCAGAGCTTTGAATGTGATATGAATTGAGATATTGTGTAAATACTCCAATCAAAAAAAAAAAAATCAATATACGATGTTTAGTGATCTTAATTGTTAACATAGAAATTTTTAAAATAAGAACTTTTAAAATATTTGTTTTAACTCCAACTATTCAAGATTGCAAAATTTGAAATATGCGCCTTTCATTTAATCTATAAGAAGATATATCCCATCATGGGTTCCAATCCGACCAATTTCTATGTAACTCCAATAAAGAAAATTTATAAAGAGGCACATGAGGGTGTGATTGGGTTAGGGTCAACAGACAACTCAATAAATCCAACCTAGTTTCTAATGGATTAGTATTAAGAATTTTAAAACCATCAATCTATTTATACGATCCTTATAACTCATTTAAATTAAACGGAATTGGTCATAGGTTGAGATTGTCCAACCCATTAACCCGATAGTCCAACCCACTTAACCATCTACCTATAAAATCCATTTGTTACTTATGAAGAAATAATATTTTTTGATGTTTATTTTAAAGTTACACATACTTATCAACAACAAAATACACATTTTGATCAAGAATTTTTATAAAAGTTGATGTTTGAATTTAATTTTTAATATTAGAAACCTTTGTTGATTATGTATAATTATATTTAAAATAATGTTATTTTATTTAAATTATTCAACCAGTTAATAACTTATTTTACTAACCCATTAATACCTACAATCTAATTTTTTTATGTTAAATATATTAAGGTTTCGGTTGAAATTTTTACAAATAGATTATCTATAAATTAGGGTTAAAAATTTTTAAACAACTTATAGTCATGGTTATAATCAATTTGCATTACACTCCTCGGCGTGCACATAAAAACTCTTATCTATGTAATTCTTTTTTTTATGAGCTTATCTATATAATTTCTTTATGAGCTTATCTATGTAATTCTAATTTAAGCATCTGCAACCACTTGGGCACTACTTCGGTAGTAAACGATATTGGCGAGCTTTGTGAGATCATCAGTTCGAAAATTATACCTATGGTGGGAGTATTTAGTCTAATTCTTGATAATTGTGAACATGTAGTGTTCTATTTTTAATTAAAAGTATATACAAACTGTGACATCCGATATTATAAATCAGGTACTTTTACAACCCTCATAGTGAAGGAAAGTTTTATAAATACTCCCATAGTTGGGAAGACAACTATAAATACCCTATTACTAAGGAGACAAATAGTTATATGTCTGCACTTGACAAGGTTTGAATCCAGTCGTTTGACAACAATGCCAACAAACTTGACCGCTATGGCAAAAACCTGGTGGTGAGAACATGTAGTCTCCTAATTGTAAAATTTTTTGAGATTGATTATGGTAAAAAAAAAAAAAGATTAAATATAAGTGCGCGTGTGTGTATGCACATAACTCAATCATCCAGAATATTTGCCAAAAGCGTGTCGCGCATTTTCCTGCGCACTGCGACTCACCTTTTGAAATTATTCAGTGATCCTGCAAGGAGAGACCTCTTTCATGCGCATGCACCCGCCCGATTGAGAAGCATCGTTCACTTCGTAGGCATGCATAGCGCTAACCAGTCAAAAATCAGGACCCTAGTTTGGAGTGGGCCCTACGACGTTGACTGAAAAAAGAAGCGTAAAAAAATAGTAAATTCGAAGATGAGGATTTCGTGACCTTTGATGGGCGGTCAATATTGAAAGTCAACTGTCGGTATCCACCAAATAAATGTCCACTAAACGGACTACATTATCATCGAATTCGGGGATGGCAATGATAATCGATCCGAGGTTGGGCATTTGCTGCTTGTGTACGGCACAAATCATGTAGAGCCCACAGGCGTTTTTTTTGCCGCATCTGGTCCGTCAATTTCTTTACAGGACTAGCGATGTGCGGCTAAATCGGTCATTGGACTCCCTCCTTGCCAATGGGCCATTTTTCATCCCTGATTGCATTCGAAAAACCCAAAAAGTTGCCACTTCAGCAAAATGCGACTAATGTGCGTTGGGTCCCGATATATCGACGGATTGCTAGACTTACCTGCACAGCTTTTTTTTTTTTTTTTTGATCGGTTCCTGCACAGCTATTAAATGCCTGCGTATGAACCATCGCTCTCCGCCAGAGAATCAAATAGGTCATCCGTTGCAGTCGCGCAGGATGTATGAATCATGTGATGACGGACTGCAGCGCTCGGCTTACGCACGTAACTTTGTCATTCGACAGCTCCAGCTTATTTGCATCCATCCATACGCACCATACCCTGATTCTGCAAAACGAACCAGCATGCGCAACAAAAAATCTTGAAAATTCGATCCTTACATGCACTTGCTGAATGTACGTAGCGACCGAAAAAAATGAAACATCGTCTACAAAAAATCTTATGCAATTCGAATTTCCGAAAATTTGAAAAATTTATAGTCTTTTCCTGTTATTCTTTTTTTTTTTTGGTTAGTAATCTTTTGGATGGTTTAGATATTTTGATTATGATGTTACTCAACGTACGCGAAACGCGTGAGTGATTAAAAATGAGATGATCTCAGTTTATAATAATTCTACCCAGGGTAGTGGCATTTGCGTAAATGTTTGGATGCATGGGGTTGGATTGCAGCGGGATCCGATTATTTAAGGTGGAGAACGGCGCTATGTCTGTCCTTTCCCGATAAGCCCGGTGATTGCTCTAATGGGATTTCAGGACTCGCATCGCTTAGGGCATCGAAGCACGAGCCCTTTTTCTGTCTAGATATTCTCGCTCCTTCTTCCCCCCTTCCCTCCCTTGTCCCTCCAGAAATTCCTGCTCTATATTTCCGGTGTTGCTCCCGCCAGAGTACCTTAGGAGAAGGAATTCTCAAGGATTTCCACCTGAGAGCTGGAACCACCCTCTATTTCGAACGAAATCAAAGGCACTAGTGGCGTTTTGCTGTGCGAAGCTGAGTTGCGTTGGATTTTTTTTTTTTTTTTTGTTGTTGTTGTTGATTGGGAATCAGATGTCGGAAATGCAGACAGATCGCATGTGGTAAGTCGCATCGACTGTATGCGTTTTTCTGCTTCTCGCCTGGTTTCTAAGTTCGATCTTCAAATTTGTGGATTTTTCCGATCTAAGCTTTCTTTTTTATTATTTTGAAAATGATAGATTTTTTTTTGCTTATCATCCATAAGCTCTACGATGGATTTGAGAGTTTGTGGATACTTTTACTCTTGATTTTTGGATTTCGGAGCACTAGGACTGGTTTTTCATTTGGGATCAGAACAAACAGAAACAAAACCAAGCTTAAATTTCTGAAGACGCTCTAACAGCTGCAGTTTCTCAGTAGAAATTCAAATTAAGAGAGCTGATGTCGGTTTACTCTCACCTTTTGGAAAATGGCGTTTTGGTTATTTTCGCCGTTTTTTCCATTTCGAGTAAAGCTGGAGTGAAATTTCAGAAAATCTGTCTCTATTCTATTGAAATGAACTTGCATTTCTATTACAATGGAAATTAGAGAAGGAATCAAGTAATTTCCGCTGGTTTTTAATAGTTTCGGAGCTTTGGAAGCCTCAATGTACTGGAGAACGACGTACCCCGTAAGGAAAATTTTCTCCATCTGTCGGGAGCTTCGATCTGCAGCTATTGTTTCCATCTATCTGAAGTGAATGTGCAAGAATTATTACAAAGCTGACCTCTGTTGATAGCAATCTTAGAGAAATAAGCTCGTTTTCCCTTTTCTTCTTAACAAAGGAATTTATGTGATTTCTTCCGTCTTTTCTAGCTAGCACGCTTGTGGCCTTCTGTCGAAAGAAGGGCGGCAGCAGGGACCTAAAATTGCAGAGATTTTGGAAGCTTTTGATCAAACTGCAAGTTTATTACCTGAGCTGGACAAAAATATCTTAATTTTTGAGGTATTTTTTGTACATAAAAATTCCGCCTTACTATGCGCTTTTTTTTTTTGCATTCCTAAACTAGAAGCAACTGAATCCGCGTCGTTTTGCCTATTTCTACAGACGGAAAGCTTAGAGGATACGATAAGAAGCTGAAATCAAATAATAAATCGAGGCAAGATGATTTCGTCTTTGTATTTTCCTCAGTCGACAGGGCTAATAAGGATATGAATTTGACGGTTCTGATCCTTCATGTCTGCCAGGAAGCTTTTGTTTTTGGCGAGATCTTCTCACGAGCAGCAGAAATTCGGTGCGGGGGTAAGTTGAAAATCATAGACGAGACCCCTCTTTCAATTTTCTGTTGTGTTTTTTTTTTTTTTTTTTGATAAAGTTCTGTTGCTGTCTTTTTAACTGCAAGAAAAAAACCTATTTTTACAGCGAAAAGCCGAGGTTGGAGCTGCAAAATCTACAGAGGGCATTCAAGGCAAAGGTGAGCTTTTACTCTCTTGGTTCTCTCCATCCCCTCTCTCTATCCATGCTCGTATTGTCACAGATAGGGTAACGGTCCAAACTTTGCTGATTCCATGATAAACCATCCAATGTCGATTGTTTAAAGCGCCACCGCTGCAGTAGTACGTCGACGGCATCTGATCCTTTATTCTCAGCAGAAGCTGTAGAGGCGATATAGAGTCTGACCAGCTTTTCCTTTAATTTTTCCTTCAGACTAAAAGGGAAATGCAAGAAAAGCATCGCTCACCTCTTGGCCAGGCGTGCTTTTGATAGTACTGTCAAAAGCTTACAGTATCCGCACCATCGACCGCGATATCTCGACCGCTAAAAGAGCCTTTTATCATCCACTTCCCTTCCTTGCCGCTGCACACCAGAAAAAAAAAGAGTACTGCAGGCAGGAACCCCTCTCCATCAATGCAAATGACAGCAGGCTTCGGCGCTGCCTTCTCTTGAAGAAGAAACTTCCCCGTCTCGCAGAAACGGAGAGAGAGAGAGAGGTATGAAAGTGGCATGGAGGTGGAAAATATCCAGACGCGGTCGCGTAAGCGGTGGAGAATCGGGAACGGGCGGGACGAAGGGAAGATTTCTGATGACGACGATGATGGAGAATGCGGCGCTGGCGAAGGGGATGCAGAAAGAGGAGGGGACAAGGGCCGGGTTCATGCGTGGCAATCCTCCAGGATTTTCAGGGTATCCAGAAATTCCGGCGGAAAAGATCGGCACAGCAAGGTGCTCACAGCGAAAGGGCTGAGAGATCGCCGCGTCCGCCTCTCGGTTTCAACCGCGATCCAGTTCTACGATCTTCAGGACCGCCTAGGCTTCGACCAGCCGAGCAAGGCCGTGGAGTGGCTCATCAAAGCTGCAAAAGATGCCATCGCTGAGCTCCCATCTCTCGATGGAGCGTTTCCCCCTACTCCGAAGCAAGAAAGCGACGAGAAGCAGTTGGAGTCTGATGTGGGAAGGGAGCACCAGATTCAGCAGCAGCAGCAGCTGCTCTCCCTAACAAAGTCCGCCTGCAGCAGTACTTCCGAGACCAGCAAGGGCTCGGTGTTGTCTCTCTCCAGGTCCGAGATTCGTGTAAAGGCTCGAGAGCGTGCAAGAGAAAGGGCAGCAAAAGAGAAAGAAAAGGAGAAGGAATCAGGCTCAAGTCTGCCCCAACAACTGCACCAAAACCTTAATTCTCAAAGCTCCTTCACCGAGCTCCTTACTGGTTGCAACAGTAATGGTAATGGAAACGATGACGACTCAAACATTGGGGCTGCTACGGCAGCGCAACAAACCTCGAATCCTAATCTAATGCACAAGCAGTTCCGCCATTTCTCTCCTCACATGGATTACTTTGGCCAGCCAGCTGCATTCTTTACCACTACAGCAGGAAAATCCAACAACTCTTCTGCCTTTCCAAGCCAAGGGAAATCCCATCAAACTCCGGGTTTTACTAGCCCTTCCCAGTTCCAAAGCCCTCTGAGCACTGTTCCACTCGGCGTCACGGGTGCCGGAAGTGATCATCACCAGGAGCTGCAGCAGTTTGCCTTCCTCCAGCACCACCTCGAACCCAACACGAACGATTACAACCTGAATTTCGCGATCTCTTCCAGTCTACCTGGTTATAATAGGGGGACCCTTCAGTCCAATTCAACTTCTTCTTTGCTGCCTCATATACAGAGGTTTCCTTCGACGGTTGTCACCGATGGGCCAACTTCGAATGTTCCTTTTTTCATTGGGATGGCCGCCGCTGCATCTGCGGCCGGTAGTGGAGCCGAAAATCACTTCCCAGCTGGGTTTGATGGCCGCCTTCAGCTCTACGATGGAGACGGATGCAGGCGTTCGGACCTGAAGGGAAAAGGAAAGAGCTAAAACGATGGAAAAAGCTGCTGCCACTGTTGAAACCCAGCCAGCCTTCTTCCCTCCGGGTACGGGAACTAATTACTTCTCTTAATTATTAATCTGCCATATGCTGAAATGTTTTCTCTTTCTGCTGCTTTATCTCCGCCTGTTCCTGTTATCTGCACCTGTTTCTGCTTCTGGTTTCAGTTGCGACGTTTTGCTCTTTTATCGGACACCATCCACGAATCAATGGGACTTGTTGATTGGATAATTGATTATATTTTTTACTTTTTTTTTTTTTTTTTGATTTCCTGACTGATTTCCGTATCGATTGCTGCGACGCTTGTTCGTCGTTAGCAGAGCTGCTCATACCTTGTTTGATTGATTGTCTCGTCCAAGGGTCGAATCGTCAATGCGTCACAAGATGCGACGAGGCCGTCTTATTGTTGAGAATTCAACTGTCGACCTACGAAACACAGTTCTGACACCGGGTTCTACATCTACCACTTGGCGAAAGCCAGTCCCTAGAGGAATCATCGAGAGCGTGAAAATGACAACGGTTTGTGAAAACTGGATCGTGGCTTGTGAAAAAAGCATGGTAATCAGATATCATGATGCGATTGATGATTGTCCCTTAGTGAATGAATAAAACATATTTCTTAGGTAAAAGATGCAGATTTCACTCTAACAAAAATTATTTTAAAATGGAAGAAAATACATTATTTTGAATGGAGTATTTTTAAAAAAATTTCGAAACAAGTATTTAAAACCCCTAAGCCTACTTTCATCAGAAAAAAAAACGCTAAGCCTACTCATCTTAAAACGTGGAAGAGAAACCATGCATTTAATTCAATATCGTTCTGTCTGAATAGGTGGAATTTTTTTTTTTTTTTTAAAAAAAAAAACTACTTTATAGGTTACACTAAGAAAATCTTTTTTTATTCTGGTGATTATCTAGTTAAGTTCCTCATGGCGCTGTTTGCTAACAATGATAGGGGACGAATTTTCCTTTTTTCTTGTTTTGTCTATGGCTATTTTAATCAATGTTATATTTATCTATGCCAGCTCATGAAGTTCTTATTTTATTTTCAATCATGATCTATTATTATCTATTATGTTGTCGCATTTTTTTCTTTTTTATTATCTTTTTGCATCTTAACTTCTCATACACTATGTACGTGTTACAGTAGTAATAAAATGGATTAATAATAAATTTATCCTTCCTTTTATTTTTGTCAATGCTTTCGATTATTCTATTTTACATTTCCAAGTATTATGCTATTTTTCTTCACCAATGATGCTTTGGATGTGTTTAAGAAGTAATAAAATTTTTAGATGAAAAGGTTTTTATATAAAAAAATTTTAAATTGGAAGAAAATAATGAGATATAATGGAGGTAATAATGAAAAGTAAAGAGAACAAGGAGCTTTTTGGATAATAATAAAAGTTTTTGAATTTTTTATAGTAAATTAGTCCATGTATGAAATGAGGTTTGATCGAAAATTGCACTCACCGCATGTACAATATAGTACGACACATTTAGGGGTGGGAATCAGGGCGGGGAGGGGTGTGCCCAACCCTGACCCTCCTTTTCAAAAATCTTGTTTGACTCTTATTTTTATACCGGGTCGGGACAATGTCGGTTTGACCTTTACTTTTTTTTACTAGGTATCGGGACAAAATTCGAGTCGGTATCAGGTCGAGTAAAAACTACGGGTCAAGTAAAAAGTTTTTAAAAATTTATAAAACTATCAAGTATAAAGACAAATTTACATTAAATTTAACTACTATATGCTTGAATCTATTACTAATCAATCAAAGCAAAATATAAATAATTAAATAAAACATGAATATTAGCATTGAATGAGGTTTTTCTTTTTAATGTGAAATATAAGAAAACGGGTCAGCAGGTAGGTCCGCCCCGCCATCCTTTTAAAAAACAAAATTTGACCCGACTCACCTTTCTTTAAAGCCATAAAAATGACCCACCGGGTACGCAATCCCAACCCGTCCCGGTATTAAATAAGGTCGAGGGGGTCACGAGTCGACGCGCCCCGATTCCCACCCCTAGACACATTCCTATTTTCTTCTTCCATGGCAAGTACCCTGTATCTGCCATGTACAGTTGCTAGATTATCTAGCCTAAATTAAATTTGGCAGGTTAATGATCGGTTTTTCATGTGACTTATGTGAATGAAAAGTTTTGCAAAGTAACGAGAGTTTTCATTTTTGCCAAATAGCTTCCTAAAGTTAAAAAAGATAAGTTCGTTGTGTGGGTAGTTGTGTAAAAATAATTGAAAAATAGAATAGTTGTATAGAAGATGTGAAAAAATGATTAAAAAATAGAATAATTATGGAGAGTAAAAAGTTTTAGATTAAAAAATTTTACCTTAATTTTTTTGTTATTGCCAAACACACCCTTTATCTGTTCTGTATTTGCCATCATCTATAATAATTTTTGCATTACAGTCACTTTACACGATACACCTCATTACATTTATCCAATTAAACCGTGAGTTCACATTTGATTTCCGTTCCAAATACCCCTTTAATTTTATGTCCTTTAATATCTGACTTCAATTCAGATGTTATTTTCCACTATCCCAGTTTAACTCGAAGTCCGCAGGCATTATTGTGCACCTGCATTCTGAGGTCAAAAAGGTAAAATTGTGCTAGTGTCGTACTTCTGAAATTTTTTTTAATGGTTTTGCTTTGCAGTAGAAAGGGACGATGGATGCTTTTTCCAGCCTTGGAACAATTTCCTTTTCCAAGTACACTTCTTCCCTCTTTTCAACTGTTTTCCCAATTCTCAATCAAGCCCCACAAATCATTTTCGTTTTTTCCTTACTACCTATACTTGGTTTTATAAACTTAGCCTTTTTTTTTTTTGGATGAAGTATAAATTTAGCCTTACATGCCAAAGGATGCATTTTCAATATGATTCCTGTATAAAAGGGATCCCAATCATCTAACATGACATAAAAGGAGAAACGAAGGAAAATGGTCAAGTTTTGGACCATGGCTTAGCCAATAAAGTGATGGATTTTAACCTTGGAAGCTTTTTTTCTTCAGTGCACCACATCTAAAGGTTTTTTTTTTTTTTAATATAACATCTAAAGATTTCTTTGGTTAGTCGGGAAAGAATTTTTTTTTGTTATGTGTGACTGACCTAAACATTCTTATACAAAAATTTTTATATAGATTCTTTTGAGGTCCAAAAGATGATGATTTTTTTATTATAAAAATGATGGATTTTTTGTTGATGAAGAAGTGTGTATATTCACTCCTCTAAAGAACGATCCCAAGCTAAAAAATTTACAATTGCGTTAGGTGGGCATCCCCACCACGTTTTACTTGATACAAAAAAATGGGTTCTCATGTCAGCTATAAAATGGGCACATTTGTTTCCATCCTTAAGAATTTGGGCGAACTCCACCAAATCAAAGCCTGCAACCACCGATTTGATAGCCTCAATTTCGTGACCCACATATGATAGAATCTACCTTCGTTCAGTTAATAGACTCACCAAAACACTTGAGTCTGATTCCAGCATCAGCGTCTATACGCCCATTTCAGTCCCCCATTTGATACCGTGCAGCATAGTTAAGGCCCCCATGTTGAGGGAGTCCTCAACTCCCTCAAATCTCCAACCTTTTGCCCCAACGAAATCCACCCTGTAGTTTTGAATAATTGCCCCCAACCCCATATATTACCTTCTAATAGATCTGCGGCCATCAACATTCATCTTGATGAAATCAGTGGGTGGTCGGTGCCATCTTAGGATTAAATTTTGGTGCTGATAGAGCAGCCCTGTCTATGTTTCTCAAAATTGATATTTTCCATATAATCCAAGCGCCAATCCAAAGGATGATCCAAAGCAGATTGCTAACTGTTTCATCGTGTTTGGTTACGAATGTACCGGATCCTCCAGCAAAATATTACAAACAAAGATAATTTTTCATCGCCTGATGCTCTTTTGAGGTTTCTTAGAATGCACCTGATAGCCCTTCTCGGAGTCCATATCGTCCTGCGTGCAACCAGCATAATGGAGCTTTAATGTCTGCAAGATGATGGATTATTGATTTCGAAGTTTGTTACATAGGTGGTTCATAATGATTTCTGCTGCTTTAATGGAGCCTGTAATAGTTTAAATTAATTTCCATGTTGTCTTCAGTACATTATTATCATCTTAATATAAGTTTCCGAATCTATCACAAATTATGAACAGACCCTTAGGTTGCAACTTTAATACTTATAATATTGATAATATGTATATATGAAAGATCTGCCAAATGATATAACAATTCTGGCAGTTCATCCTCAAAAAATCGCTTCCATTATGACTCAAACAACAATCCTTAATAAATCTTAATTTTTTAATCCATTTTTTCTCATACTCTTCATGAATCTTTTCGTGCTTTCGTAAGCCTCTCATCCCCATTTAAAAGGTCCTCTAATGGAAACCCTTAAACCCAATTTCTGGACTATGAACAAATTCAAGCATGACTACTTATCTCATGTACTATTTTAAGCTTTTTCCATCGAGCTGATTGATAACGGAATTTCAGGACTCGTGCGTCAGAATGAGCATTTAGCTATGAGAATGTAAACCTTTAGACAATTTTCATAAATGACTGAAAAAGATTATTTATAGCAGCTACACTTTTCACCAATCACTGAAAAAAGAGGAAGTTCGATTTTGAAATCTCTCATGCATGCTGATCCTTTGTCTCCCTACATCCTTCTCTCTTTGGAAGGATACCTAACACTTGCTATGTTTAACTTTGTGTGTTAAAAGTAGAGCTCAACCCAATTTTACCAAACACAAGGCTATAATCCCATCTGTGTTTTATGAAATAAAATGTTAGCTAATTAGCTAATTACAGAAAAACAATATGCTTGTAATAAATATAGCAAAATAAAAATGTTAAATGAAATAACCGAGGTTATCTAAAAGTAAAGCGAATATCTAATAAAGTTACTAAATTCGAGGTTTGGTTACAAGAAACAAATATTGAAGACTGCTTTGGTTTGGAGGATTGAGTTATCCACGTAGAAGGCAACAAGATGACGAGAGGAAAGGTAACAAAAACATGATTGCAAGTTATTACATAAAATTTAACGCTTAGACTTGGTAATGATAGAACTCAAGATCAACATTGAAGATGCCAGTGGATTCATGTAATCGACTCACGTAGGTGATAGGGCTCATGATAATGATCATAACCCAAATATTGAAGCTCTTCTTGCATTCCAAAAGTTTGCATATTCTGATACTCCTGATGAAAGGACTCTGAATGGTTCCGCAGTGAGAGCCCTAAAATCAGCTTTTTTGAATTTGTAATAATAGTTGTATTCAAAATAGTTGTTGTAAAAAAAATAATAATTAGTTGGTCGTGAGTTCAATTGGTGGTGGTAGTGTGTCTTCACGAAATTTCGTGGAAGTATTCATCAAGTAGTAAATTTGGGATTATAGTTAGATGTTTATTAAAATGTTATATAAAAAATTATAAGAATGTCTTAGAGCTTCATGGTAATACCAGTTGAGATGTTGCAAAAATACCCATAAAATAGCAAATTAGGTTTGTGCCCATGTGTATAGTGCAATTGGTGCACAATCATTGTCTCACTGCCAATAGATTGAGTTTCAATTCTAGGAGAGCATTTCATATTCAGTTTGCTAGCAGTGAACTTGCTAGGAGAAATATCTCCTGTAGATTGAAGTGCAGTATTATACATTTCTAGTTGGAACAATAAAAAATAGCAAATTGAGTCTATTCAAAAATCAAATTAAACAAAGATCAGTTGATAAAGCATTTATGAAAGACATGTAGAACATATTTGGTAATGGAAAAAAGTGGTGGAAAAAAAGGAAAATTTAAAAAAAAAAAATTGTGATGTGATAAAAGTAATGATTAATACTAAAAATATAGATAAAATAGATAAGGTAATTTTATAAAAATGTAAAAAATGATTGAAAATATACGTAATAATGAAAAATAAGATAGTTAAATAGTGAAGATACTAAATAAATCGTGCATTTAGGTTTGTTTAGTAATATGTAAAACTTAAAAACAATTCTTTTTCTTTTCTATGCATCTTCTAATATAATTTTATATTTCAACGTTACATTTTAGCCATCTAACTAATCTACATGTTATATTATTGTCTTTACACTTCAATCATTTTTTATAACTTTACATAGAGTCTTGATACATTGAAGATGGTTGTATGACTCCTTTTTATAGTTTTGGCACCCACATTTGGGCCTAAGCATGAATATCTTGTATATATATACTTTCCAAATTTATTTAATATTTCAATTTTATAATTATCAAAATTAAAAATAAAAATTATAAAATTATATATATAAAATATTCATGTTTGGGCTCATATATTAGAGTCAAAAATAAAAAAGAGATTGTGCAAAATTACTTCAATGAAGCGCAATGCACAAAGGTGCACTAAATTAGAACTCTTACATATAACTCGTCTATCTTTTGATAAAAAAAAACTCTTCTATCTATTTTATATTTATTTTATTTATTCCTAACCATCACATCTATCATACCACAACATATTCTCACATTTTTTTAAAAAAATTTTGAACTCATGCTTTCTAAGGGTGTGGCATCTTGCTAGGTTATACTTTCTACCACTGGCAGTTGCTATCTAAAACCTATCAAGACCGATCCAACTGAGGGAACATACATCACTTTGTGCTGGAAAATTATGGGTATTAGCCCATTTAAATAATTACAACAGTAAATGACCAATTATAATATAGTGGAAGCAGAAGCTGAATTAATAATTACATCCCTCTAGTAATTTACATGAATTTGCCTAAGGTTCATCACAATTCTTTTCTAATATCACTACATAAATATTTTAAATTCAAATTCAAACTGCCAAAATATAAATATTTGACTTCATGTGAATAATCAAATCTAGATAAATATTTAATCTAGCAGTCATGTCCTGTTGAGGCCTATAATATTCCGCATCATTTACTTTTTCTGTTAACTAAAAAAATAAAAAATAGGGACGGGTCCGGATAAACTCAGCAAGTAGAAAAGTAAATAAAAACTAATAAACACTAAAAATCTATTCAAAAACATGTTATTGAAATATTGAAACTTTTTCAAATCATATAATATGGTGATGCTCATGATTACATTGCAAATACAATTGCTCATGCTCATGCTCTTTAGCTATTTAACTTTACTTTCTCTTTAATTGAGTGACCCACGGACCAGAATCACTCTCATTGCATTAGTGCAAGCTCTTAACCTTAATTTTAAGTCATCTTTTTCCAATGCTGCTCATGCATTTAAATATTATGCTTATGACATGTTAAACCATGCATTCTCGGATATGATTCAAAGCTATAAATTGAAATTTGTTGTGCAAGTAATCTTCTAAAACTAAACTTCATCAAATTAATATCAAAATGCATCAACACGGTCATTACATACACAAGAAAGCATAGTAATTCTCAAAACATAATTCAAAATTCCTACTTACCTCATATATACAAATCAATCCTTCTTTCGCGGATTTCAATATTAGGCTCAACCCTTGAATCCTTCATCCTTCAAATATATATAAAAATTTATCAATATAATTTTTATAATTTTTTCCCAACTTCACACTATATAAATAATCCATAATCCCTTTTTTAAATTTCATTTTGGTATGCATAGTTAAAATTCTCTATCTTATATTGAAAATTTCCTTTCTTAAATTCTTCCAATAAAATATGATTAGATCTACTTTATCTGAAATATTTTGACTCAAATTATAAATTTTTATTAACCTCTAAAACTTTTTAAAAAATTTTAACACTAAGACCAACCCAGAAAATTCAACTTTAAATAATAAAAACTCTCATTTATCATATTTAAGTAATCATTATAAATAAATAAATTTCACAAAATTTAATTTATCACTCACATTAATTAATTACATATATTTAAAATTAGATTTTCATCAATCAATAATATTAATACAGATATATTAATAATTTCAATTGAATCATTTGATAACCTTATGCATTATTAATATAAATTTACTGTATAGATATTAGTATCTCCATGTATTAATTGATGAATTTTTATATGGGATGGAATAACAGAAACGTAATATATAAGGGGTAGAGATATAGAAAGAAAAATGTAATTTTTCTTTTCAGTGTTTACAACTGACATCGTTAAATCCATTGAGTGACTGAATGCTCCTTTATATACAAGAGCTCACCATCTATGGCATTAATTGATGGTTGAAAATTTTCATCTGAAAAATTCTAGATAGTTGGCTGAAGAAATTTCTTGCTAATGCATGGGTTAACTGACTTGGGTGCTGATATTTTTATTCGGCCGAAATATCAATTTAGATTTTTCTAGATTACTGCTTTAACATTAATGATATCTACCAAAATAATTTTTATGAAATATCTAGCCGCCAAACATTCAACAAATCTCATGCATAAAATTCAATTCAAGTACTAATCCCATGAGCAAGCCATTTAATATCCATATATCCATTTCTCCCATTAAAATATTATTTTATTTATAACATAAGTAAAACACGTGGAGATTCCTTGCTTCCATATAACATAAAATTATTAGATAATAATATTTCAATTGAAATCGTCATGGGAATCATATCTCCTGGATAACTCTTTATATAATGCAATATTATTAATACACCAAATGAAACGATTGATTCCTATAACCTCTTGCACTTATCTAATCTATCAAATATTATTGATATTTATTTCCAAATCAAATAAAACACTTAAGTGCTTAAATTGCATGATGTCCCATGCTCATTTAAATTGGTTGTAGTTGTATGCACCCGGGTGCATTGAGCCTCAAAGCACTCATGCGCATACAACTATTTTTTTTCAAAATTTTTTTTACGAAACGGTTAATCTAAGTGTATTTAATATATATATATCAATTTTTATCAATTTTGAAAAATTTTAGATATATTTTTTAGATTTTTAAAAATCAGTACCGATTTTTAAAAATCTAAAAACTATAGCTAAAAGTCTCCAAAAATGGTAAAAATTGATACATATGTTAAATGCACCTAAATTAACAGCCTCGTAAAAAAAATTTAAATTTTTTTTTTTAAAAATAGGTATAGTACACCCGGGTGCATTGACGCTCAATGCACCCAGGTGCATACAATCGCAATATTAAGGGCTCATTTGTTTGTACTCAAAAGTTTCAATATTATGTGGTGTCGTGGTAACAGCTGCTGCCCGCACACTAGTGGTCGTTGTTCCAATGCTGTTAGATGTAGTTGCAATAAATATGAATTTTACATATTAGTCCCCATGTGATGAAGGTTTTACAATTTTCCCCCATTTGTGGAGGTTTATAATTTTCCTCTTGTGGTAGAGGTTTAGAAAAAATTCTCCTCCATGGTATGAGAGTGTGAATAGGCTTTGTTGCAATATGAGGATGTCATGATGTATATAAAAATATATAAAAAAAAATTCAAAACAAAAATTTTTCAATCTAATACTTTTCACTCTCTATAATTATGCTATTTTTAATCAATTTTTCACATCTTCCAACAAGTACCCTACATTTCTATTATTTCTATGTAACTACTCATAAAAATAATCTATCTATTTTAACTTTATTCTCTTTACTTTTCATAATGACTCTTATCATATCACATCATCTTCTCTCATTTCAAAATTGTTTACAACAAAAATTTTTTATCCAAAAGTTTTATCACTTTACAAACACACCCTATAAATAAAATAAGTGATGTGGACTAAAGCCTCTTGGAGGTAGACAACCTCGTATAATAATATACGAATATTCCAATTAGTTCTCTCACAATTAAATAATGAATTAAAAAATGTATATATATCAAATATATATAGAATCATTCATCAATCTAGTAGCTATTAGGATTTTCAAACATCCACCCAAGACAAGTATTCACCGTGATTTCGAATCACATACCTTTGATTTGCCCCTTCATGAAAAATCCAATACAACATTTCCATTATCCACATACTAATTTCATGCTTTGATGTTCTTGGTTTTAAAGAAAAGTAAAATAAATAAAATTGCACGCAACTCTTTCTCTCCTATTTATGTGGACCCTTTTCTAATTCTACTTCCACCCTCATCCGCAACCTCATGAAGCAGGTCCTCTATTTAGCCTCAGAACACAATCTATTTAATGCACCCCCAAATTTAGTGAGAGCTAAACTTTTAACTAAACTCAAATTTATCTTTTTTACCTTATCTCCCCCTTAATGAAGGTACACCGCAACTAATCAAGAGTTATAATTTGTGATTTTGTTTATCCACTTGTAGGCCTCAGACACCAAAAGGGATCAAAATAAAATTATATATTGGCTATGCTCACCACTCGAATGTTAACCATTTAAACAACAACAAATTTTTTGTAAATTGCATTAAGAAAGAACTTAAGCCCCCCTTAAGCTTGTTCGATAGTTAACTTTAATATTTCAAACCTACAGGCTGACTAATAATTCAATCTTTAAATAATAATGTCTACTAATATACTTTTTCCACTAAGATTAAATTTTCCACATCATTCATATCAAAATTTGCACTTTTGTATAAAATGCAAAATTAACCCTAATTTTTTACATATCAGAAATCAACCATTTCTAATTGGCAAATATAAAAACAACCAGATTTACGTAATTATCAAATTTTGATTCAACCAATCATACTAAATCAATTTGGAAAATCATCTAAAAATTAGGGATTTTGCAATGGGTGGAAAGAGAGAAAAATGAAGAAAAAATTGTGGAGAAGTTTTTAAAATATATAGGTGAATAACATAATATTGCAGGAGTAATAGTTAGAAGGAAATGGAATAAAGTTAAGATATATATATATATATATACATGATTGTTCTACGGGAGCATAAGAAGCAGCGAGGGAGAAAGTTGGGAAATTTTTTCCTTTTCCTTTTGTCAAAACATAGCCTAATTCTACTTTTATATCTTCCTAACCGTACCCGTAACGTTATTTTTGCTGACATCTTTGCAATTCATGTGAGTTGTCTTTTGTTGTCTGTCTAGATCGTTTTAATTGTAGACACCATTTGTAAAATACGTGACCATCACCCATGCAACGGAAACAAAATATGATCTGGGTGCAGTTTTATAACGGGGGCAAGTAGGAAAAGCTAGGATACAGAATCTGCCGAGTGATTAAGGACAGTGATAAACATTCACACGATTAGAGTGTACGGGCCAGAATCGACATTTCATGACGGGAACTGGGAAGTACTACGGCGAATTGGGTGGGCAGGGACATGGAAACTCTTATCAGATGTGTCTTTTCGTGTCATTGGTTGTGCTGGTAACAGCCGGCGGATTGTTTTGCAGTGGTCTTGGTGCGTGCCGCACACTGGCAACTAAAAACATAAAAGAAGATAATTTTGATTTGATGAAATACCCTTGATTGACTTCATGACCTGCATACATTACCTTTCTAATTTTGATCCAAAAATATTGTATTTGCTTAACATAACTTCAAGTTTAGGGTGTTGCTTATTGATATCTTACGCTTGCCAAATTTTCACTCTTTAAGCTCTGTAATTGGGCAGATAGTTTCAAGTTTCACTATTTTGAACTTTTAAAATGTGTGCGTTTAAAGGAGGATGAAATATGAAGAAAAAAGTTAACCCACGATTATCTTACTTACTCTTTTTTCACTACCATATTCCTTTCATTTTCTTATAACTTTTCATATAATTATTCTATGGATTTTTTACTCTCGCTTGATCATTATCATATTTATTCCATTCTCATTCTTCATTCTTCATCACCCTCTGCCTTTAATTTTAATGTTTTGCACTTTTAGTTCTTAGACCGTTAATGCTAAAATAAGCAATCACATGGGGAAAGCCAAAAGTGTCTTTCAGATGTATTTATATTAAAAAAAAGCTCTAATAAAAATTATCTTAAATTAATTATTCATGGAACAAGATTTTTTTACTTGATAAAGAGCCTAAAGCACAAGCTATTCTCTTCTTCCAATAAACTAATATATTATAAAGGCGCAACTCAAGTTGAAAAAGTTTGGTTCGGGATTGACCCTCAAGTTGAAAAGGTTTGGTTCGGGATTGACCCTACTCTTATCCTGTTTTCAAAAATTTTATCTTATCATATTTTAGGTTAGTTGGTTTTAAGCCTACTCTATCTTATTTTTCAGGGTCAAGTTGGTTCTGATTCTAATTTAGGTTTTGATTCCAAATTAGTTGTTTAAAATATTTTTATATTTTATTTACATATTATAATTTTATTATAAATTTTACTTAAAATCCTCTATTTAAGATGATAATAATAAAAAATTTGAAATACATTTATTAAATCTAAATAATAGATAAATTAATAAATTTTATATATTTAAATATTTCAATATAAAAGATACTTCATAAAATTGTGGATTGAATAAATATTAGTATTCCGAATAAGTTCTAAGTAACCGCACTTTTGGAACTTACCATCCTTAATTGAACCAAAATTTTTTTTTTACTTGGAGCTTAATATACTATATGAGTATAAAAATAGGAACATATATTACCCATTTTATGGTACCTAATGAGTAAACTCATGGGTATCTTACCCAAATTGCACCCTTAAAATATTGAATATGAGGTTGCCCATTTTACCTCGTCTTTGAAGATAAAATGAGTATTTTCTAAAAGTTAAATACACTTTCATCATAAAGCTATTTTTTCTTAGAGTATGTTTAGGAATATGAGGTTGCCCATTTTACCTTGTCTTTGAAGATAAAATGAGTATTTTCTAAAAGTTAAATACACTTTCATCATAAAGTTATTTTTTCTTAAGTATGTTTAGGAAGTAATAAAACTTGGAGTGTGATACTGTGCATCTAGATATACTTAGTTTTGGTTTACCCAAGTGCAAAAATTTATTTTTAAAATTTTTTTAAAATTTTTTATACAAGTGTTAATTTAAATATATTTAACATATGTATCATATTTTAATATTTTTGGATATTTATAGTTTTTTTAGATATTTCAAAAATAGGACATTTTAGTAATTTAAAATGATTAAAATGCCCTTATTTTTAAAAATTCAAAAAAAGTCCCCTTAGTAAAATAAAAAGTTTAAGATTGAAAAGTTTTGTTTGAAAAGTTTTATATTTACATAAACATCCCCTTAGTGTCAATTTGGTGGGAGGACTAAAAGCTCAAAATATTAAACTTTGAAGACTAAAAACACAAGATATTGAAAGGTGCAGTTCTGTAGCAAATACAGGCTCATGAGTTAAAAGCGCAATTTGACAAACTTGAGTACCAATCTAAAAAATTGCTCGAAACTTGAAAAACTCTTGAGTGAAAAATATGAAACTTTTGGGTGAAAAATGCAAATTTGACAAACTTAAATACCAATAGGCAAACGACTTGAGGCTGGACACATGTTTAAAAGGGAAGTTGTGTCCATAAAATCCTAATTGAGTGGTGTATTCTGAGGAAGTAGGTTTAACCTTGCTCAATATAAACCCTTGTCAATGTAGCCAATGTCAGTGACACCCCATTTCAGCATGTAAACCAACTCACCAATTTAAACTGTCCGAAGGACAGCACTATAATTGGGATTATATTTTGTTTGGTGTGGACCAACAGAATCAATGGTATCTGTCTTACGCACGACGCAGCTTGGAATCACATGACTAGAGTGTACATGTGTTGTCCTCCTCTCATTGGTCCTTCTGGAGGGATTATTATTGCTAAATGTTAAAAAAATTCTATTTTTTCATAATTTTAAGGGATTCAATTGTCCACCCTCTGCCTTAGTTCCATGTAGATTCGCTCATGACCGTATTATTATTACACGTCTTCAAACGTTCTTGATGCAATCTTCCAGATGGTCTATAAAGTTGGCTTTAGAGGGACAATCTTTTCGTAGAGGTTTATGCACAATGGAAGATTCTAGACTTCATGATAGGTTATCTTCTGTTTTTTTTTTTTTTTTTTTTTTCCATTCTTTTCCCTAAATTTATTACCTCCTTTCATTTATCAATTTTAATCTTATTCAGGCATCGTTTTTTTTTTTTCTATTATTAACGTAATTTTTGTCCATTCTAGTCAAACCTAAGTTACCGATGAGTTTATGATTATGTTATGCTTCAGTATATAGGAAATTATCTTTACTCGTTCCACTAATAAAAGTGTAAATTAATTCACTCTATCCATAAACTTGTTGAGATTCAGAATGAGATTCTTGCAGAAACGAAACTTAAATGAACTATTTCAAGAAAAAGAACGCAGATGATAGAAATACGGTTGAACATCTTGGTATTTCATATGAATATTTTTCTTTTGATGAAAGTCAAGTGAATATTTAGATATATGAAGCTTGTATCTTTGGGTATCTCCGGGTCCCGTTGGTCATTTTGTGGGTATCTCTGAATTCCATTGGTCATTTTATGAGTTTTTAACGCCAGTTGGTAATGTACGAGTTGACTTCCAACTTTGTGAGCTGCTTAAGAATCTTGACATGCCAATTTTCTTATGAAAATTGATAGGGATCAAGAAATTAAGCAGGTTAATTTTTTTAGATTATTTAAACAGTTTACCTTTAAAACAGTCATATTTTTTTTATGAAAAAAAGTCATATGTTGAGGTATGATTTGTTCACGAAATATTTGTTGATTTTGTTTTTTATTGATTTATTAATGACATATGAGTTGATTTTCTTTTGTATTTTGTAATCCCTTTTCCATATGAGCCAGTTTTGAGGAAATAAGTAAAGACCAATCCCCAATGAGGGTCAAAATATCCCAAATTTGGTTGTTTATTGAGCTAGTATAAAGTGGGCTAGGCTTATATATAGATCCAACATCACGTTAGGAATTTATTGTAAATTCATGTCCAGATTTGCTTGAACAAGCTTAATGTTTTGATGTTGTTCAGTCGATCCACAGATCCTTATATCCCATCTAGTCATTTTTGAATTTTTATCTGAACAAAGGCTAAAATTCTACTTGATTAAATACTTTGATGAGTAGCTGGTGCATTAAATTTTAATAAAGAATGACTATAGACCAGCAATATAGCAACTTAATTATCCTCTCCTGATGTACAGCAGTACAGGTTAGATTATAATATAGGTAGCTAGAAATTAAATATGAACTATTCCTGAGACGGCTTTAAGATTAGGACCTTAGGCCTGTTCTTTTCTTTGACGAATTGGATGCTACATGATCAGTGTTTTGCTAGTTCAACTAAAAAGTCTCGAAGAAATTATCACAAAAAAAAAAAAAAAAAAAAAGTCTCGAAGTAAGCTGTTGGTGAAACCAAACCTTTTCACAGAACCACTAGTTGGTGTAGCTTTTTTATCAAAAAAAAAACAAAAATGGTGTAGATAGAAAATTTGAATGTTTCTTTATCACAATTATAATAAGGCGACCCATCCGTGGTGAATTTTTCTTTGATGAAACACCTGTGCTGATTTGATTATTTATTTGAACACGGAAGTTCCAGAGGCTGGGGTAATCGAGATATTTCCTGTTTCTGCTATGTTTAATTACATCGGTTTGTGTGTGGCCATATGGGATCCAATTCTTCCTACTGATTACACACACATCTGAAAATCTCCTGCTTCAATGGATGCAGAAAGGAAACGCGTTGAATGGCGAGCAGAAGTGGCAGCGGTGGCGGCATGAAGTTAATCATGGGGGACCTTATTTCCCCATCGATCACCTCAGGCGAACAACTACATTTTCTATTTTTAGGCATTAATATTATATATATAAGAAAATTCAATACCATTGTTTCGCTTTCCCCCTCCATTTTTAATTTTGTCGCTATGCAATTCGGCAATTGGAATGATGATTTTTACATGTGCACCAGCAACTTGACTCTTTATGTCCATGGATTCTTTCTCTTTCGGAAATTAATTATCGATGCTCTGCTGTGATGTTGAAGTGTAAAAGGAATGACGGAGCTAGATATTTGGAAGTTTGGAACATCTTTTTGTTGCTTGCAACCAAACAAGGTTCTTGCAGTGAGTAGAGTCAGCCGAATCCTCTCCCTCTCTCTCTCTCTCTCTCTCTCTCTCTCTCTGTTGATGGTGAATCTGTTTTGGTTTTAACCGGTGACAAAATGCCCCAACTGCAATCCTTTTGATCTTGCGTAGTAGCGAGGTGAGGCTGATACCGTGCATGCATTCCTTGTGATTGAAACGGTTTGCTAGAGGCGGCAGGCATGTTACATATCTTGGCTTTGTATGGGGAAGATTAGATTGTAAAAAGACTCTCAATAGCCTTACTATGACCATATATACTATAACGGGATGTTTGTTAACAGGCGTGCGTGAGGGTGTGGGTGGAGAACGGCGGATAATGTACAGTCGTTTCCCACTCCCCGATATCTAATTTATCATTCTAACAATTCTGTTTTTTTAATTTCATCTTTCTATTTCAATTTTAATTCTATTATTTTATATTATTTATACAATTTTTAAAATATTTCATTTCTCACTCTCCACTTTCATCTCTATAATCCCACAAAAATTCAACTTACCAACCTCTTCTAAATGGTCGAGACAACTTTAAGCATCCATTTTTTACTGTCCATCCACTCCCAAGGGTTTGGAAGGTTCTCACTTTTTTCTTGAGTCACAACCATTCATTCATCTTTCCGTAAGGCCTAATCAAAGCCATCGTCGGTGAGAGAATAAGACAGCTTAGGCGGATATGACAACCGACCGGCGATGCATTGGCAACGGTTCGCAGGTCTACTTCCAATCTATCATGCTCACGACGGGAAGGCTACTTTCGTGTAGTCTTTCATCTGCGGGCAAAATCCATCCGCCTATCATCTTCATTCTCTGCCTCCACATTGTCAGCGACTCATGGACATCAAGGCCTCGAATATTCCTCTACCAGACCGTATCAGCAGACGGTATCAACACATGAATTTAGTGATTTTCGTGTGGAGTGGAGCTGAGGGCTCCCTACTCAACACATGGTTTTAGTGAGGAGTGGAGTTGAGGGTTTCCTATTAGAATTTTTTGTTGATAAATATATATATATATAAGATTCATAAATAAGATCTCCATGGGATAACTTTTCTCATTCCCAAGCCAGCTTAATCAAATTCTCACAAACTTTTTGCATTTTCAATTCAATTTTTCTCATTACCAATATACATCATTATTCTTAACCCGTTTCTACATTTCATTTGAGCTCCTTGAATTTTTCCCAAAACATTCCCGGATCATCATGCATGACGAGAATTACTACAAGAATATTTTGATAAAACCAAGACCACCCACCAATACAACATCAGTATTCACAAAAGCCAGCAGAAACTTGCTGAAATAGAAGACTAGTATCTACAAGATCTTACGAAACAGGTACATTAACCGCACATGTATTCGTGTTACGCGTGCTTATGTTATCATAAAGGAAGAAAAAGGAGATGAAATGCATATATATTTTCAGTACAGATCATCTGTTAGTCATCCGGCAAGCAATATCTGCAGCAGACGGTGCTTGCATTTCCATAATCGTCTCGTGTTCTGATTTACGAGATCAGAAGCTTCAATTCTTTTTCCTGCAGAGAACGCCGTGTCCTGAAAATTTGATACCATCGTGGATAAAATGAGGAAACAATTTCAGGCCACAAACGTCGTGCAAGCACCAGAATTAATCCAGAGAAATAAAAGAAAAACAACCACCATAGACTCTTTTTTCATTAAAAAAAAAAAAAAAAAAAAGAATACCATAGAGAGGCATAGACTCGTTTTGATGAAAGCAAAAACTGCGATCGAGAACGATTGTAATGATCAAAAAAGCGCAAGAGGAAGAACAAGATAATCAGCAGGAGGAAAAACCATAGACACACCAAAGCAGCTGCTATTCCTGCCCCGCGAAAAACGAAGTTGCAAAGAGGGACGAGAACCGTAAAAGGCCGATAAATCCATAATGCCTCATGATTTAACCATTAAACATTTTTAAGTATATGATTTTTCTAAATTGAGGATTTAATTGAGGCAAAACCATTTCGGACATCCACAGCGCAACTACGAAAGTTGGAACATTTCCAATCGGGCACTAAATTACAATCGTCTATGACAAACAGAGCTATGAACTAAGAAAATTGGGTAAATTAATATAATTCAGAGTAAGTCTTAACGTTGGACAACTAACGCCACTACTAGAGTCTGACGATGGATCAACCTACTACTGTAATTTCGAAGAAAGGAAAACAAAAATCTATAAAAAAAAAATTAAAAAATAAAAAAAGTAGGTTTTGTTGCTTGACCTGTGCAACAAAACACACATCCATATTTTCTGAATTGCAGCTAACGCCAAAATTTTCATAGAAGCCATAACAATTACAATACAAGAAGAAACCCACAGGTCAGACATGGGCATAAACACACATAACGACCACCACAAGAACAGAAAATCCAACATTGTGATACCAAGAAACCTGCAAACATTTATGTACAATATCTCCAGTTCAAGGAGGTGGTCTTGGCAACAGAACCAGAAACAATGCCAGCTTTCATTCTAAGAAAAGACGCCCAAGGACCCAGAAGCATTACATCATTGAATTTCAATCTTCCTAACATAATTCTAATACCATCAACTGAGTCCCATGGGAAATAAACAAAAGAGTTAAAAGACAACCCAAAGAAGAAAAGACAATCACTAAACTGTCAGATTTCTTCTATGTTATTTGCTGAATATCTCATTTTCTTCTCCATCTTCTGCTTCCCATTCGCTTTCCTCTATTACTGAGATATCATCGAAAGAGCTGAGGCTACGAAAATTTACCTTGAGTTTCCTCATGGTAGGTATATCAGAACGAATTCATCTCAAGGCAGTATGTGCGTCTCTTCACCAGAACCCTTGCAGCTGTTCCAAACGGCTCTTCGAACGCGGCCGATACCCAACAACTGCCGCCATCCGCCGGCTCCTTCTTCCCCACCGTCTGCTGCTCGCTGGGCCGTATTGCGACCAAAGTTGCCCCCTTGAGCACAGTCCCATCCGGCAGCTCCAGATGGGGAGCATACCACAGCCGCATGTTGAGCGCAGGGACAAGCGTTCGATTCGCTGAAGCTGATGCAGAAAGAGGCTTCACCCTCAGCTCCTCCAGCTGCTCCCTGTCCATCCTCAGCACCCCCTGTCCGTCTGAATCCGTCAGCACCAAGCTCTCCAGCGTAGCATGCTCTGCAATGATCTGCTGCAGCAGGTAATGCCGAGCGGATGCAGCAATCAGCGAGCTGATCGTCCACACCACCCTCAGCTTCAACCCTCCATTCGTGTAGAACGATTCTGGGATGCTACCGTTATCCTCCCCACCAACGCAGATCGCTTGATCATCTAGCGAAGCCGACGCCTTAGCAGCAGCCACTGCTCCAGCCGTGCAGGGTGTAAGAACCGAAGACGCCCCAAGAATAACGCAGCTATCCAGGGTAGACCCAAAATCGGCCTTCCACTTCAGGAGCACGCCGTCGTCGATGCCCAATTCCCCGCCGGGGAGCTCAATCCTCAGCCGCCGGATCTCGTTGAAGTTCTTCAGCACCTCGGTCGGCGAGTGGTGCGACACGTCGGCGCTGGCAACCGCCGAGGAATCGGGACGGGAAGCAGCGTCATCCGGGGACACTTGCTTCTTGGGGCCAAGGAATTGACCCAGCAGCTGGAGGGGCTTGAGGAGGACGAGGCGGACGAAGTGGGAAAAGACGGATTTTCCCTTGTCGGAAGGCGGCGGAGGGAAGGCGGACGAAGAGGAGGAATCGGAATTGTCGTCGGAGATAACGCAGTCGACCTTGACGATGACGTTGTCCACCTGCGGCACGAGGGAGTGGAATCGGCGGGAGACAACGCAGCAGCGGCCCAACGCCTTAACGTCTCCGATCTTGTTGAAGACCAGAAGCAGAAGGGAGTCAGGGAGGCGGTCGAAATGGTCGGTCATCTCCGGCGACAGCGGCGGCGGCGGGGCGTCCATCGCAGATTGCTCTGCTCCGCTGCAATCGCTCGGATCTGTGGGAAAGGAAGACATCGACAGAGCGAGAAAGGAAGAGGCAAAAGACGGAATGAAGATTTTCAGAAGCTCGACATGGATGCTTCTGTCGAGATCTGGTTAGAGTCAGACCCTAACCCTAGCTATGCAAAAACCCATGGATTTTTGCAGAGACGGAGAGAGGGCGAGCTCTTGCTCTTGCTCTTGCTCTTCCTTTCTACTCTGTTTCCTCTCTCTTTTTTTGTCAGATCTCCGACCCCTATAGGGGAGGACGGTTGCCTTGGGTGCGTCGCGATTAAGCTATGAGCATGTGTTGTCATGAACTGGCCCCACGTGCTAGGCCGGTGATATGATCTTAGCTGTCTAAATCCATCCTCAATTAATTTTCCATTCTCATAAAATCATGCTAAGGCGCGGGTGCCTTCATAAAATTTCTGTATGCTCCCCGTAAAAGATACCATGTAACAGCTTAATCCAGAGACATTTAAATTGAAAATAATTAGTGGGGTACCATTTTAAGAGACCGATAACAATTTGAACGGTTTTGATCGTTGAATTTTGGATGCTGTGGGGCTAGACTTAGCTGTTACATAAGTTTGATTGCATCGGATGCGAAGATACATGTGAGACCTGAAGTGGACCATCTAATCCGTGCAATAGGTGGACCGAAAGTTGAGATGATGATCATCCACTGATGAAAAGAAACGATGGAAAATGAGGGGATTTGCCTCAGCAGCCAGGGCGTGGGAGGTGGAATGGGCGGCGAATACGTGGCTCGTATGGAGCTCTTCTGCCGCCGCATGTGGTTTTTGAGTGCGTATGTATCAGCTACTGCTTCGCGTCGTTGCGAAAGGGGAACTTGCGATGCTGATTTTTGGCTTGTTTGGATCGTTCGTTTGAAGTATGAGCATTGGCCGTTGCGTAAACGCGTTGCTTTTCCGCGTTCCTTCGCTGCCAAGGCCTCTTCCGAGGGGATAAGGAGTGGGGAACCAAATTCTATCAATATTTTAATGCATACCAGTCTCATATATCTGATTGTGAATTTTTTCTTATTTTTAAAAATGTTGAAATCTAAACCGTCTGTGACATTTCATCAGTGTGCATTTAATGTGATTTTAAAATTTGTATATTTTGACAACATTTATATGCAATATTAACTCTCAAATGATGTTAGATATTTATAATATACGAATTTTCAATCAAAGTTGTTTTTGCATGATAAATATGTGCATATTAATTTATAATCTAAACGGTTTAGATTTTAATTTTTTAAAAATAAAAAAATGTAACGGGTACGGCTGTCCTGTTTTCACTTATCTAATCGGCTGTTTAAAAATATTTTAATGTTATCTAATTTGGCTATTTCCGATGCTTCTTAATTCTTTTTGGTTCTAATCAAATCAAATAATTCCTTCTAGTACACAAGAGCTTGAGACTTCATAACCAAAAATTTTATTTTATTTTATTGCTAAAATGGAAACCCAAAATGGGATTTAAATTTTAACATGAAAGGAAAAGGACATTTCGGTAAAAAAAAAAAAAAAGCAATAATGAGTTGGGTGGGACATGCTTTGCTGCAAAGGCAATTAATCCAACGGCAATGCGGAGGAAGAGGAGCTCGTTGATACACTGCCCTGCCGGAGATTGATTCTCCATTCTCGTGCATCTATCTTCAATCGAATGCTAGAAATTGTCGACACGTAGCTCCAAGAAACAGAATAGCATCCTCTTCCACCATCTCAGCGTCTTCCAACTGTGGAATAAAACCTTATATTCCCGGAAAATATCATTGGATAGTGGACAACTCCATCAAATCCAAACCTTTGACTTGCCCATCCATCACTAGACGTCGTCTAAGGAGGAAGTTATTAAGAGACAAGGACATGGACCTTTGATTTCCTGATTTATTGTTGGTGGGGCTATGGAGTTGGAGCATGAGCCATGTCAGAGCCTCAAATACCTCTCCTTCCTTCCTCAATGAATGAAGGGAGGGGGCAACGAAGCTCATGGGAGGAGGGAAGAAACTCACGAAAGGCAGCATCTTTAATTGCACCATAATGAGGATCGGATTGTAGGCTTTTCAGCCGTTGATTATCCAAGAGAAGCTCGCCAGGTGATATACGTGCTTCCCATGCAGTTGTCTCTATCGCATGCGGGAGTATCATACAATCATACTGCTGTCGAACTGGTGCGGGTGAGATTTCCAAAACTGGGGTGAACTGAAGGCAGCAGGCAGCATGGCGTACCAATATTGCAGCTGTGAATTGTCCGAATCCATGGAAATTTGGGAGGATGAAAGACATGGCAAATGGGACTGCAGAGACAGCTGCATATGAACTTTGCCGGTCCTCATTTTGAGGGCCTCAGCCTATAACTGGCTACACCCCTGTGACAGAGGCATACAAAGTATATATATTGATCAACAATTTAAAAAATATTATAATTAACATGAATATTTTAAAAGAGAAAATAAAACGGGGCACTCATAACTTTTCTCCTCTTAGATTTTATTAATTCTATTATTTTTTTATAAGGCGCTGTCAATCTTTTTTAACCATCGTTTATGTTTTTTTTAAAAAAAAAGAATCTAAAATGTCAACTTTCCAATCATTATTTGCCCTCTTTCATTTTCTTTTTAGTTTTTAATTTAATTTGCATTATTTTCAAGTAGTTTACACCATTACCATATATGCATTACTCCTGATGACTTCTCTTCTATCTTCCTCATGAAATAAACAGACTCAAAAAATTTTCTAGGATCCGAGGGTTCTGGATCAGATCCGCTTTGTTTTCAGCTACCTGCTTGAGAGTTGGGAGCTGTTCATCTGAGAAAAAGAAATACGCTTTTATGAAGGCACTCTGGCCATTTGGGCTGGATCCATCTCGAAAAGAAAAAGACATTGTCATGATCCATCTGGCCAGGCTGGTTGTCGTGGAAAAACAAGGCTTACGCCGGCCATGTCAGGGTCTGATTCTTTTAAAAAAAAAAAAAAAAAAAATTTCTCTGGCTTGGCAAATTCCAGCCCCTTTTCATGCATTTTAAAATGGCTGATATTAGCCTTAAAAAAAGACTGATATTGCACCCACCAACCCAAAAAACAAATGCATTTTAAAATGACTGATATTAGCCTTAAAAAAAGACTGATATTGCACCCACCAACCCAAAAAACAAATGCATTTTAAAATGACTGATATTAGCCTTAAAAAACGACTGATATTGCACCCACCAACCCAAAAAACAAAAACAAAACAAAAGGAGAAAGAAAATGACTGATATTGCTGCTAGCTGATCAAAGGTGCAACATCACATGGCAGGATATACCAATTTAATTCCCATGTTAATCACCTAGACGTGAAGCACACATGCAAGTCATTGGATTTGTTATATTCATTTCAAAATTAAATAATCAGCCCCACATGGCTAGACACACATGCAAGTCAAGTAACTGTAAATAAGGGGAGCATTCTCTCGTTGCAATCAAAGTTTCACACGTGAAAAAAGTAGCACACATGTGCTTGATGTCTTCAGCTGGCAGATTCCACTCAGTACTACTGTATTGTCTTAGAAATCAGGAAAATTTACATGCAATGGAATGCTGTACATTGACTATAGCAGATGCCCTGCTTAAGGGATGAGACCAAAGCAATAGTTTTCCCTAGAAAATGCCCGTGCACTCTTACACACTGTAGAGAAAGAGAGTTACGCTACTATACCGGAACTGCCGTACGTTTGTCCAAAATGAGCCCCACATATATTAAACTGCAATAAAACTTTATATAATCATTTATCTATATATAAATTTAATAGGAAATGGTTTACATAATGAAAAGACCACTTTAAAGTTGTTATTTATATCAAACTATTTTATTACATCGAATTTGTACTATTTTTAAATGGGGTCTATACACATATCTAATTGAGATGAAAATTGGTATGATAATATAATATATCATTCTAAATACAATTGGTGGAGTGAATTATAACTTTATGATTATGTGATGGCTGTTTTGTAGCCACTGCACCGTAATTATGGTGCAGTGGCGCTGCACTTGAATATGACTCATATATATAGGGATATATTCAGGTGCAGCAACGCTACACCTGAATTCCCGTGCAGGCGCGCTGCCCATTTAATCCAGCCCGTTGGAGTTGGCGCATCAAATCGTGGCCGTTCTCATCCTCCCGCGAGTAGGCCGCAGGTATGTAGCGTGCTGAGTATGCGAGTATGGTAGGGAGACAGCTGTAGCTACGGTTTTCGAGATCGAGCGATTTTCAATGCAGGAGAAGACGTTCTGAGTGCGCCGGAAGACGTGCTGAGTGCAGTATCATATTTTAGATTCCACGTCATCTATTTCTGGCTATCCGCATGCTAAATGATGTATCAGCATGCTATATACAAAAGTCAGTGTGTATTCTGCTACTGAAGGTCATCTGTTTGTGACTATTAATTTCTTGTCGTGTTGAATGAGCATGTTATACCTGCATTGTGTAAAGTGAAATTGCAGGACATCTATTTCACCTCTGGTTATCAGAATGCTAAGTGTTGCATCAATATGCTAAGTGTTTATTTTGGAATTGAAGGTTTTTGTTCGTCCATATCAGCATATTAACTGTTGTATGAGCATTGAATGCGCAACAGCTTTTTGCAGTGCGTTCTGTGGCCGCCTTCTCTTCCCCACCATCTCCCTCTCGCACTGCGTTCCTACTCTTCCCCGCGCTCTCCCTCTCTCTTCCACTTGCTCTCTCTTACTTCCCAGCTGCCAGCCTCCTCTTCCCTGCGCTCTTCCTCTCTCTTTTTCCGGCTTCCAGCCTCCTCTTCCCCTCTCTTCCTTTCTTCCCGCTTCAACCTTCCTGCTTCCCAACACTCTCTCCCTCTCTTCCCCACGTGCCACCTTCTCGCTTCCCCACGTTTCCACGACGGGACAGGAGTCAGCACAAAAATCGGCATGCCAGCTCCCCACGCTAACCTACACGCAGCAGCTGCAGGCTAAACGCAGTCTCACGCAGAGCCGAACGAGCGGTCAGGATCTCACGCGCTGGAATGGATGGTGCGATGGCGCACCTGCACGGGGAATTCGGGTGCAGCGTTGCTGCACCTGAATATATATATATATATATAAGAACCTTTCTTATGCAATTAAGTTGCACCATAATTAATTGTGCATTTGGTCCAAAATAAGCTCCACATGTATTTAAACGTATTGATATTTTATACAATCATTTATTTATATATAAATTTTGATAGCAAATAGTTTACATGTTGAAAAAATAACTTTAAAGTCGTTATTTATATCAAACTATTTTATCATGTTGAATTTGTAATATTTTCAGATGGAGTCCATATACATATCTAATTGGGATGAAAATTGGTATGGTAATAGAATACATAATTTTAAATACAATATATGGAATAAATTATAATTTTATGATTATGTAAGGCCCATTTTGAGGTAACTACACCATAATTGTGGTGCAGTAAAGCTGCACATAAATATTTCTCTATATATATGAGGAATATTTAGGTGCAGCTATGGTGCAGTTGCGTCAAAACAGACTTCACGTGATCATAAAATTATAATCTATTTCACCAATTTTATTTAGAATAATGTATTTTATTATCATACCAACTTTCATCCCAATCGGATATGAGTATGGACCTCATCTCAAAATGGTACAAATTTAACAGAATAAAATTTGGTTGATGTAAATAACAATTTTAAAGTGATTTTTTCAACATGTAAACCATTTGCTATAAAATTTATATGTGGATAAATGATTACATAAAGTTTCATTGTATTTTAATATATGTGGGATCCATTTTTAGGCAAATGTACCATAGTAACTGCACAGAAACAGGTCTCTACATATATATATATATAAGTAATATTCAGGTGCAATGGCATCAAAATGGGTCTCACGTGATTATAAAATTATAATCTACTCTACTCATTGTATTTAGAATGATGTATTTTATTATCATACCAATTTTTATCCTAATTGAATATGTGTATAAACGTTATTTGAAATTGGTACAAATTCAATGTAATAAAATAATTTGACGTAAACAACTTTAAAGTAGTTTTTTCAACATATTAACCATTTGCTATAAAATTTATATATAAATAAATGATTGTATAAAGTTTCATTGCATTCTAATATGTACGAGGCTCATTTTTTGACAAATGTAACGTTGTTCTAGTGCAATGGCTTTGCACCAAAACAATGCTCTCTCTCTAGGGTCTAATTTGGGGCCATCTTATTATTTTATATCAAATCCGGATCGTTCATTAATTTCTTTTGTTATGCATTTAGCTCACAGAAAAAATGCGTGATTAGCATCATTTCCGAAATCTTGTAAACCCATGGTACAACCCCTGTATATATTTGCAGGAGTGGTGTGCCATCCTAAACTAGGGTAGAAGCATTTATTAATTTTTTTAACTTAGACGGTTAATATTATTCATGCATGCGTATTTTCTTGTGGTGCCAAAAAGTTTTATAATGCTTACATATTCTTCTCTTACGGAGGCTCATATATTTTATCAAAAAGAGGATGGCTGTCTCCAGTATACAATCTGTAAACAACTAAAATTTTCTGTATTGTCTCCATCATGTCTCCCCAATCTAACTTTCTAAGATACCTCTCTCCACCATATCTAATCCCATTTGCTATTTTAAAATAAATTGGCTGTCTTCTTTATTCAATCATGGGAAAAAATAATAATTAAAATAAAATAAAATACTGTAACATCCATGTAACTGTATCCTCAAAGAAGTTCGGGCATTGGTTCGTTTCCAAGTCATTGGATACCCTGCAGAACATGAAGATTGGTACCTCCGGTGGTCATAAATTCCAGAGGAAGAGCAGGGTGCCAACTGCTACAAGACGGCAGTTCAACGCCCTGCTGATGACACATAAGCAAGAATTTGATGTGTCAGCAGACAAGGTGGTGAACTGCTCCTTAGAAAGGTGCTACCCTGCTTTAATCCATGTTTCAAGAAGTACATCTTACCTTAAATGCATGCTAAAATTCAGTCTAAAAAATGCAACCCCATAAGTCCAAAAAATTCAAAAAGAGAACCATGGAATTAATTTCTTAAACATATCCATAGAAACAATTGATTTTGAAATTTAAAAAATATCCGCATATACTAAAAATTATAAAATGTAATATGTTAATTAAATACACTTTAAGCCCACACTTTTCATTTTAAAAAATTTAAAAATACACCTGCACACGGGTTAACACGATTCAAGTCCAATATATACGGAACATGATTTCATGCACTCGAGTGCACTTTGCTTCGGTGCACCTGGGTACAAATATCTATTTTCTTTTTTAAAAAAAATTTTACACGAATGTTAATCTAAGTGTATTTAAAATCCATATCAATTTTTACCATTTTTAAGATTTTCAGATATTTTTATTGAATTTTTTAAAATCAATGGTGTTTTTAACGATTTTAAATTACTAAAATACCACTGATTTTAAAAAATCCAAAATAAATATCTAAAATTTTCCAAAAATAGTAAAAATTGATACACATTTTAAGTACATTTAGTTTCAAAAATAAATATTAAAAAAGGTTAAATACACCCAGATATACTAAAGCTAAGTACATTTGGGTGCGTGAAATCATATTCCAATGTATTCACGAGGATATGTAGTATCCATAATAAGAGGGATGATCCTTACCTTAAGGTAACCTGAACTAAAAATCAATTTTTTTATTTCTTGTAAAATTGTTAATATATTTTTAAAGAAGTGATAGTTTAATCATTTTTAATAGTTTTATTTAAAAAAATAATAATAATAAATAGAATTTTTAGGTTGAGCTAAGTGTAACCGGACCACTATTCAGTACGTTAAGTTTCAGTGTCAGGCTAGGCCAGCCACGCATTTAGGTAGACAAAGAGAACTCGCGCCCAATTAATTGACAACAAGGTGGTGGAATTGATAATTCTACCAATCCAAAGGCCTCTTCAATTCAACACAAGTCACAAATAAATGCACAACCTTCCAAAAGCAGTGCTCTCCTTTGACTTGTTTTTCTTTTTTTAAAAAAAAATTATTAGCGAAAGTTAGATTGAATTTGTGGACAGGATTTGCTTATGTAGCACTCGATTCGGCTATATTTGGCATATTCAAAGGATCAATCGGATGGGAGGGACAAGCAAATCATTAACATTCCTTCAAAGCTGGCAGGCATGAAGGATTATTCCATCTACATATCAGAGGATGTGAAAAACTACTGTTAATTACATTAACCGGCAACCAGACCAATTTTCTATAATAAATATGCCCGAAGAAAACAACATGTGGCTTATTTGATGGCTCAGATGGCTGCCATAAAGTCTAACTCTTTTTACTGGGTATATTTGGGAAACACGAACTTTTCAAATTAAAATTTTTTAATCTAAAACTTTTTTCTCTATATAATTATCATATTTTTTTAATCATTTTTCATATTATCTTATACAAGTATTCTACTTTTCAATCATTTCTACACAAGTACTCATACAATCAACCAATCTATTTTAACTTTATTCTCTTTATTTCTTATTATTATTCTATCATATCACATCATTTTCTACCAATTCAAAAACTTTTCATTGAAGGGTGTGTTTGTTTGAGACAAAAATATGTCAACTAAAACTTTTCAACCCAAAACTTTTCACTCTCCATAACTACTCTATTTTTTAATTATTTTTTCACATTTTTCTATACAAACTACCCTACTTTTCAATCATTTCTACATAACTACCCATACAACTAACCTATCTATTTTAACTTTATTCTCTTTACTCCTCATCATTACCTCCATTATATCACATCATTTTCTATCAATTTGACAACTTCTACCCCTAAAACTTTTCATCAAAAATTTTACCTTCAACCAAACACACCCGAAAGTTTGATCACTTTCCAAACACATACCTTCCAATGGATTTAAAGATAAAATAAAATCAATAAAGTCAAAACAGTTGATCTTTAGAAGAAACATTAAATGAAATAATTAGTATATTTAAAAGTGACTTGAATTGATAAATAACGGTTGAAGATAATAAAATTTAATTTATCATGGCGAATATATATACATATATAAGGGCCAGTAATTAGAAAAGGCAAAAGTCATTATCTTTCCTTCACAGATTTCTTCAACTAGCTAGTGGGGTCCGCTCCTGTCCAACATATTTCATTTTCAAACAACCAGTGGGCTGCAATTCTAATGAGAGCTTGAAACTGCCAGTCCACTTGTACTTAATTAATTTAAGTAGAAGGTAGCCGACATGAAAATCATTTTTGGCTTGATTACTAATCTTTTTATGTTTTCTTTTTTCGTTTAGTGGGGCAAGTGTAACATCATTTAACAACTAGCTAACTATATGTACCATACGTTGAGATGCTCAGCCGCAAGATACAGTCTTCTAAATTCACCCAATCGTCTCGTAGACGATTAAAAAAAAAAAAAAAAAATTTCCCAACAGTTGATAAGAATTTTTTTATTTTAGTATTTGCGGAATAAAGCTTTCCACTAATTAAAAAATTATAAACTTAAAGACTTGTTGAGCAGTACACAAAGGGTTTGAACCCGATAAGAACTTTTCGTTCCAAAGATCTCTTTTCTTTAGGGTAATTTGCATATATATCACATAGTTTCACCAATATTGCAGATATACCCACATAGTTTCACGAATTGCATATCACCCCCATATAGTTTTACCAAAATTGAGTGTTACCCTCACGTCGTTAATAACTGCCGTTATATTTTCAAAAATCACGAAAATACCCTCATTCATAATTTCACGAATTGCATATCACCTCACATAGTTTCACCAAAATTGAGTATTACCCCCATGAATATGAGGGCATTTTCGTCATTTTTGCCCAACCGTTGATAAGACTTTTTTTTTTTTTAGTATTTGCGGAATAAAGCTTTCCACTAATTAGAAAATTATAAACTTAGATTTGTTGAGCAGTACACAAAGGGTTTAGATCGGATAAGAATGAGCTGTGACTTTTCATTCCAAAAATCTTTTTTATTTAGGGTAATTTGCATATATACCACATAGTTTCACCTATATTGTAGATATACCCACGTAGTTTCATGAATTGCATATTACCCTTACATAGTTTCACCAAAATTGCATATTACCCTCACGCCGTTAATAACTGCCGTTATATTTTCAAAAATCACGAAAATACCCTCATCCATAATTTCACGAATTGCATATCACCCCACATAGTTTCACCAAAATTGCATATTACCCCCATGAATATGAGGGCATTTTCGTTATTTTTGAAAATATAACGGCAAATATTAACGGTGGGGGGTAATACGCAATTTCGGTGAAACTATGTGAGAGTAATATGCGATTCGTGAAACTACGTGGGTATATTTGCAATATCGGTGAGACTGTGGGTATATATGCAAATTACCCTTTTATTTAATATAATCTCTATTTTTTTTAACACAGGACAATCTCACTTTTCCCATTTTTAATACTAATCGGAACCCAATCCGGTGCACCTTCACTGCACACAGTTGCAGGATCTTTTTTTTGTATTTTTTGCTTTTTAAAATTAAATAATCCTTAAAAAGTAAAAACTACATCTATAAAAAAAAAATTCATAGGACCGTGTGAACTAAAGCTAAGTGCACGACGATGCACTAAATTAATTCCATATTAAGTTTCCAATCCCACTAAAATTTTTCATTTTCTAATGTATAACAACCCCAACTCTTCATTTAATTTTCTCATCTCATTCACGTCCTATTGCATCCATTTGTATACTTACAAACAGCCTTGTCTAATTGTAGATTAGACTCTGTTAAGTTTCCCGCTTAATATTGCTTTCTATCTCAATTACGCCAGTAAGGCAAACGCTGAAAGGATTGAATTTGTCCTTAAACAAAGTTAAAAGATTCGGTTCGTAAATATCCCTCCATATCAAATAATATACAAATAAAAAAATTCACTTTTTTGAACCCAAATAATTATATTAGCAGTCCTATTTTTATAACGTCGGAAGGATTACGCCAGTAAGGCAAACGCTGAAAGGATTGAATTTGTCCTTAAACAAAGTTAAAAGATTCGGTTTGTAAGTACCCCTCCATATCAAATAATATACAAATAAAAAAATTCACTTTTTTGAACCCAGATAATTATATTAGCAGTCCTAGTTTTATAACGTCGGAAGGATCTTCGTGTTGAAGAAATAGATTGAAGATGCTGATGGCGATGCCACATTCAATTCTTTTAATTTGGAATGCGGACGGATACTTACGGTGGATGCATGTATAGATAATCCAATTATTGAAATAGATTCTGGATGCTGATGGTGATGTCATAGTCGTGCGCTTTTATAAAAAGAATTTTGCTGGTTTTAACCCTTCCTTTTATTAGCAAACATTTTAATGCAGCTAAGATGATTATAATGGACCCTCAAAAAAAAAAGATGATTAAATGCAAGCAGCGTATTGGCATATATCGGCAGGGTAGCATTTTTATTTGCTTTACATTTTTCTATGTTATGCAAAAATAATTATTTATCCTTTCAATTGTTATTCACTTCATTTCATTTTGAATGTGATTAAACATTTTTCACCCAGTTGTTAAAAATTTTAATTCTTTGCTATAACTTTTCACCCTTTTCCTATATACAATACTTTTAGAAATGATCTAATCGTACAATGATAGAAAAAATACAGAAAACAATTAAAAACAAATTAGATGTTGAATATAATGATAATATACTCCATTTGCATGAGGTACAAGCGTAAGGCAATTAGAGGGGATGCAACAGGAATACCCACCCCACTATGCAATCTACGACCAACCAACACTTTTTTTAATTAGGTGTATAAATGTTAGATCCGATTTTATAATAGGAATACCCACCCCACTATGCAATCTACGACCAACTAACACTTTTTTTTTAATTAGGTGTATGCATATTACATCTGATTTTATATTACAATCAAGCTTCTATCAATCAACTAATCTTGTCAAGGAAGCAAAAGAACTTTGAAACCTTTGTGGCCCATCATTTGTTAAACCCCCTACCCCTACTTCAGATTCCGAGGCTCGAGTCTACTGGCTCCTGACTATTCTATATGGGAGACCAAATTCCCACCACAAGTCCAACTCACGTGGGGGTCAAACGCAGGTTAATAGCAAATTTGCCATCGTCGCTGGGAGGTGGGGTTGGGGGGACACCTTGCATCGCATCAGTGTTATCGGAACCGGACCGGACCGGCCGGTCCGACCGGTGGCCGACCGGTCCGACCGGGAACCGGTCCTGGTACCGGTTCGATTATATACGGTTCGGTTTGATAGGTAAAAACCGTGCGAACCGTCGAACCGCCGGTCGGACCGGACTTTCCGGTCGAACCGGATTCGCCCGGTTCGCACGGTTTTCTCTTAAATAATATAAATATTAAAAAAAAAACGAAAACGGAAAACCCTAACCCGCACGCCGCACCCGCTGCCACTGCGCCGCACCCCTTTGCGTCTTCCCCGATCCGACGCCCGGCGTCTGGTTTCCCGTTCCTCGCCGTCGCCGCCTCACCTCACAGCGGCAGCACGCTCTCAGCCGTCTCCCGCTCGTCCTTTAGCGGCCGCCTCACCTCACAGCGGCTTCCGTCTCCTCCTTCGCGGCCGGCGTCTCCCGTTGTCCTTCTCCGCTCCTCGTCTCGCCGGCCGTCCCTCCTTCTCCTCCTCGGCTCCTCCGCTCCACGTCGCGCCCACCATCCCTCCTCTCTCGTCGCGCCCGCTGCGCTGTCCAGCCTCCTCCTCGGTGCGCCTGTCTCCTCTCTCGCCGTCGCCGCCTCACCTCACAGCGGCAGCACGCGCTCAGCAGTCGGCGACGACACCTCGTCGCGGCTGCCTGTCTCAGCATCTCCTCCTCTCGTCGCGTGTGTCGCGCCGTCCCTGCGGCTTCCATCTCCTCCTTCGCGGCCGTCGTCTCCCGCTCGTCCTCCTCCTCAGTGCGCCTGCCTCGCCGCCAGTCTCCTCTCTCGTCGTCGCCGGCTCGCCGAGCAGCAGCAATTTTGTGCGTAATTAATAATTATAATATCAAAATTTTTTGGTGGATTTTGTGCATGTCTCTTATAAATTATAATATCAAATTATCAATGATTCAATTTTATTACCAGTTAATGTTATTTTTATTATTGCAAAACATATTGAAATTCATTGCATGATTAATCATTTAATTGTTGATTGTTTATATGCTAATATTGTGAACATTATTTTAATTGTCTATTTGAGAAAAAAATTTTAAATGCATGTTAAATGAATTTTTCCTGCATGTTTTGTTCTTATATTGTGGTCATTAAAATCTAACATATATATTTAGAATTTATAAAAATATAATTTTATCAATATATTTATTTAAAATTTTAATATTTATGACATCAAAAATATGTCATGCTGACGTCATCGGTTCGAACCGGTTTGATTAACCGGTCGAACCGGTTCGAACCAGACCAGTTCCTTTACCGGTTCAATCACCGGTTCGGTTCTGACAACATTGCATCGCATGCCGTGCAAGTGGCGCTGGAACGAGTGGCGCATGTTGAGATCGGACGGCCAAAAAAAACAGGCACTGGACAAGCAGATAGCCCTGCGCATGAATTTAATGAATTCAAGTGGTCGATCCACCACTTCACATTATGAAAGTCCACAATGGGTCCTCTCTTTCTGCAACTTTGAACTATCGAGTGGCCAACTTACCCAACAGCAGGTCCAAATCCAGTGCACTTTTTTTTTTTTTTTGGACGTCTGCAATCAGTTGCATTAGCCATAATTTCTGACGACATTTAGATCCAGATGTGCATCCGGTCAATTCATTTCAAAGGCATTGGTTCATCACAACTGCAGTGCACTGCCTTGGTCAAATGCAAATAGCAGTAGCATCCCAGGTCAATTGATTTTGCTAAACCCGCAACATTTTGTAGTCATAAAGAGTTCATAGATCTACATCCATCATATTCAGTTCAAATGGGCTGAAAGACAACAGGATAATTTGCATCCATTGGATTGCCATTACTCAGGGGATGGTTTTGATGCTGTTTCTACAGGAATGAAGCTTAAAGACCAACTTTCATAAAGATAAATTTCAGTCTATGACAGGGTTCCAACCTTTAGCATATGCTCCATCTGATATTGACTCAATGCCCTGCATCATGAAAAGCATCAAGCATACGCCTGCCGCCCACACCGGTCACATGGCACAGGAACATTTGGGGAAACACCATTAGGAACCTGTTTCTTTATCTTTGGTAAATCAGTCTCGAGAACATCACCCAATGTCTCAGCCGCTTCACAAAGCTCTTCCAAGCTGAAAGCATAAGATAGCACAAGTAAGCAAAAGAACCAGACATATAATTTAGAAGACTTCACTCAACAGGCGGTGTTAGATTTGGTAGTGTCCACAGCTTCATTCCACTGCGTCAACATCGTAAATTAGCCAGAAGGCAAGCATGTCATGCAGTGTATATGAGAATCCACCGACCACTGACAAGTTTTTGCGCTCCATAATCCTAAAATGTGCGGGAATTCACCAAACACATTCTGAATCTCATCATCCAAATATTTCCATCAAGAGATTCCAGGTACACGATTAAGAAATAAAAAGAGCATTTCTGTGGGCAAATGACCACATGAGATGCACTTAGGGTGGTCTGATCCAGACAGTTGTTTGCATCACAATATTATATGCCCATAACATACGTGCAAGTTAGGACAGTGAAGTCCTATTGCATCAACGGATCAATTCCTACAGTGGTTTACTTTAGTTACTCCCTCGGTAAGACCTATTAAGCTTCCCCCCTTAAAATGATCATAAAAGGTTTCTTCAGAAACATGAAATTCATGAATTGGTGAAAATATACCTTACTGAAAGGGGAGGTGCAAGACGGATTATGGTGTCATGTGTAGGCTTGGCAAGAATCCCTCGCTCCTTCAATTTCAGGCAGAGATCATAAGCTGAGACAGGATATAGAGCTTTGCTGTTGAGCTCCACTGCATTGAGCAATCCTCTACCACGAACTTCTTTTATTATGTTTGGGAATTTCTCTTGGACTTTCATCAGCTGATGCCGGAATTTTGGGCCCATCTCAGCAGCTCTGTTCACCAATAGCAAGAAAGAAAGAAAGAAAGAAGAGCAGTTAACACTGAGAACTATTCTTTGTGTGCATTCATAATAGAGCAGTTAACACTGAGAACAATTCTTTATGCGCGTTCATAATGGTCATGAAAAGGTGATATGAGACCATCATTTCAGGAGAAATCAGGCAGATTGGTAAATGATCAACACTTCACTGGATGAGTCCAATAAAAACAGAGGAATAGTCGCTAACTTGTTTCTTTTCCTCAAGTGTAAGAATCAGTTTAGGAACCTAAATTCAGAGTTCGGACCTCTGGACTAAGAGGTCTATGTAATAATGCACAGCAGAAAAGCTGTTAAGGTCCACTGTCACGCACTTTGGCAAAGATCTTCACAGGAAATCTACCGTCAATTAGCAGGATCCTATAATGTACTTGCCCAAACAGAAAAGCTTTTGAGGGATTCACGTTGCAAGATAGGTTACTTTTTTTATTCATGAAATCACCTCTGCCTGTCTCATTACAAGTCACTCCATGACTGAGAAGTCTATCATACGTGCCCCACAGACATTTGCAAACCTTGATCTTCTTCTATTGTAATCCCATTACCATGAAATATTTGAATGACTACTGGAAACAGAATTTGACGGTTTATTCCAATAAGTGCAAATAAGATTCTTTTCCAGGATGCCAGATTGAAGCCAATAACCAAACCTCTGTCAACAATCCAAGAGAACCTGAATAGACATTTCAGTCTATGATGATGACAGATGTGAAACTGACAAAGTTGGGGCTAGCCCGCGTCGCACATCACTGAAGGATTATGAAATTGTTGTCATTGCTAGTCCAGCTAAAAATGCATTCAGTCTCTTCTTAATAAAAAAAAGAAAAAGAAAAAGAAGCTTTCAGCTGCTAACTTGCTATGTGAGATTTGGATGCCATTATGAACTAACATGCTGCTGTCAGCTTTGTCATTTCCTCTTCTCATTAGATGAAAGTTTGTAATCACACTGATTTCCATTCTTGGATAGTTTTTCAAGGGGTTAATTTAAACTGTCTACTGATATTTGCTAATATTAGCATGTCGATTTTTCAGAACTGAAACTACATGGAAGCATAGATCCTTCGCTAAGATAGTTGCTACCATAGTCACACATAATAAAAGAATCAACTTGGGCTAGCCCATCAAAATCAGAAATTTTGAATAGGCTGGCCAAAAACTTGATTTCCAAGAATTAGAAATAAAAGCACAAGTGAGTTACACAAGTTATTGCTAGAATTTATTTTAGCTTACTACTTAGAAAGTGAAATTTTGCTGATGTGAGTTTGGTCAAAAGATCCATACCTTTCTGCTAGTCTCTCGTCTTTAATGACATGCAGTGAAGCAATACCGACTGCACTTGCCAAGGGATTTCCACCAAATGTACTGATGATAATCATAACCAATAGAGAAGTTAGCTCCAACGACTTTTAACAAAAACAACAAAGAAAGACATCAAAGTGTAAACAGTCAACATTTGAAGCCTACAGTTGAGCTGATATTCTCACGCATTCCACTTCCACACAAGGAAACACAGACTAAAGTTGTTGTTAGAAAAAATATTTGGTGTTTTTACACCAAAAATTAACATTTGTCAGTCTTTCCAAAAGACATCTGTAATCATCAAGGCCTTTGGCGAGGAAGAGAAGTCCTAGGCTTAGATGCAGAGAATTAAGAGTTCAGGTAAGCTTTAAGCAGAGTAGTGGTCCATGAAGAGCTGAAAGACTAGCAAGATTCATGAAGCTGAAGACAATTAGTTAGGATAATCTTCAACAACGATCTCTAGCAACCATGAAATGTTATCCACTCAATTGCTAGAATATCATCACTGCATGACCACTGCATGTTTGAGGTAATGCATGTTTGCCATGATATAGGATATAGCATCCTTGGTGACTTAGCTCAATGTTTGTTCATAGAATAACCTAACATTATTTTTTTAAAAGCTGTTTTTTCGGTAAAATAAGCTCGCAGAAGTTCAAGAATTTAGGCAAACTAGCGAGACTTGAACCTTCCGTGCTCTCCAGGTTGAATGCATAGCATGACATCCTTATCAGCAAGCACTGCACTGACAGGAATTACTCCGGCACCCAATGCCTTTCCAAGTATCTGGATTGATGAAAAATAAAATATATGTAAGTCAAAAAAAAAAAAAATGCAAACAGCAAACTTGTATAAATCAAGATTGTTGCAGCTATTTTTATAGCTTAAAAATGCAGTGGGATCAGAAATACAAGGGAGAATCAAACCACTCTTCATGGAGGCCCACATGAATGGGCCATCAAGAAAACATCCCATCATTTGTATAAGCCCAATTCTGCAAATGCTGCCTGAATGAGAACAGCCTGGTTGACATTTTCATCCACCTAATTTCCCCTAGGATCATGCGGCTGAACGAACTATTCAGGTATGACCAAAACCCCTGAAACCGAAACCAGACATCTCCAGACTGGCTGGATGCACTACTTGCATAACTGCACATATTTTTGTTCCTAATTTAGGCGAAAATTTTGGGTTTCCACATAACTATCTGTGTCTGACCCTGCTACAAGGACAATGGGTGATACCATCAGAACAGGCATAATTTTGGACATGACTAGAAATTTGAGTGTGATTAAACACATCAAATTCATTACCAAGTAACCAAATCATGTGGCCCCTCCCTCACAGTTGACCGTGTATTGTCACTTCTAATTTCCCAGTCATAAATGATCCTATGATTTAGGACAAGTATGAGTCATTTACCTTTCTAAACAATTTTACTATTTCCTGTTAGCCAAATCACAATTAGGAAAGTAAATTAGCATGCATGATTTGTAAATTGCTTAGAAAATCATAAACCAAAGAATTGAAACCACCAAATCATAAGATTCATCAGAAAAGGGATTTGACAGAAAGATAAATTTCATTTTTTGGTATGATCAAATTCCACAAAACTGGCAACCTTTTATTGAGGTGGACAAAAATGCCTTACCACAACATCGGGTCTGATGTCTTCCCAGTCGCATGCTAGCATTCTCCCCGTTCGTGCTATTCCAGTTTGTATCTCATCTGCAATCATCAGAACATTGTATTTCGAGCAGAGCTCCCTAACAGCTTTCAGGTAGCCATCGGGTGGAAGAACTACCTGTGTAGTCAAATATAACATAGGGATTAGAAAAGCTCAGATACGATATGCATCCCATGATATCATATCCACAGCTTTCTAGTTGCTTAGGGTCTCAAAACTAAGATGGAAATCATAATGATTTAGGAACATATTCCTATCCGGAAAGACATCCGCTCAAGAAGGAAGATGCAAAGAAGACAACTAGATAACTTTGTACATTGACAGGAAAAAATATAACTATTAAGGGAATTATTTTATGAGTTAAAATGGCTGTAAAAAAGACAATAATAATTGATAACTAGCTCCTAATTCATTCACCTTCATATGCGAAAACATAATTTTGGAAATCACAAAAGTATTGAAGTTTCAGTTCATTATGACCAATCTAGCAGTGACCCATGCACCTCAACAAGGTTTTGTCTGAAACAGATTTAAAAAGTTGTAGGGCATACTTACCCCTGCCTCTCCTTGAATGGGTTCAAAAAGAAATGCTGCGATGTGATTTCCACGTTCTGAAAACCAGATAAATTTAACAAATTATACATCAGGAAAGCTCTGGCACAAGAAGAATCTGGTTAGAACATGAAATATGATATAAATGACAACAATGGTTAAGGTGATTGATCTTCTTCTCACAAACCTTTGAAGATTTTCTCAAGTGCATTTGCATCACCGAAATCAACCTTTAGATGCCCCGGCAATAAGGGGCCAAAATCACAGGTAGCTTCATTGTCACAGCTCATGGAAATAACACCCAAGGTACGTCCATGGAAGCATCCACAACAAGAAACAATGAGAGCCTGCAAACACAAAACAAAATTAACAGAGTAGTCCAATTTGAGATAGCAGCTCATGTTATGGGACAAATGCTCTATAGGAATCCTATGTAAATTGCATTTCCAATACGCATGTGTAGCCCTGATTTTTTAACTGTCCCAAGAGAAAAAAGTGCATGACCACAGACAAAAGGGGAATTTGTTGTAATATGTCATTGTTATTACTTCTTTGGTTCTTACTAGTGAACGCAGCACATGCACTCTGCCCATCCTTTTTGCAAAGTTGTAGCAAGTGATTCTAATTAGAAAAGCATGGATTGTCTGCCTTACCTCATCCTTGGGGATTTCCTTCTTTAAATAACCCCACTTTCTTGCTAGTTTCAAAGCTGTTTCAACACCCTCAGCACCGGTATTCATTGGAAGCATCATTTCGTACCCAAACATGCCGGTCAAAAGCTCTGCAAATGTAGGAAATTTATCATTGTGGAAAGCTCTGGAGCTGAGTGTGAGCCTTTCCGCTTGTTCAACCAATGCTTTTATTATCTTCGGATGGCAGTGTCCCTGCAACATATTAGTGAAGTTGAAATGAATTACCTTGCAATCAACTGGCAACATATTGAGTAAAGCTCAACCAAGAAACAGCAAGATCTTGCACAGAAACCTGAAACCACCTCTTTCTATGAAGAGCGGGATTCAAGAGGCTTCAGCACTTGGCCATCAAATTCATTATTCCAGACGTCCAGTTCGCAACTCAATCAGATGGTACCAACCTGATTCACCGCCGAGTAAGCTGAAAGAAAATCTAGGTACTTGTGACCTTCAGGATCCCAGACACATGCACCTTTGGCTTGAGAAAATACCATTGGAATGGGATGGTAGCTGCATTAGACAATCAAAATTAAATGACTGTTCAGATTGAAGGTTCTCGAATCTACAATTCCAACCAGAGGAAGATCACTGAAAAATTTTATCACAAAAATTATAGCGATTTAAGCAATACTAGTGAATGGCCAAACCTAGCACATTAAGATGTAAGGTTATTATTGCCTGTGTGCTTCATGACTATCACCAACTGTAAGGTTACTATTGCCTGTGTGCTTCATGACTAGATCAACCATCCTACTCTTGCATATTTTCCATGCGTACGATATAGATCATACTTCATTAACTTCTACAGAAAATGAACACTCTCCAGCCCTCCTGAGAAACAGAGCAAGCTAAGTTATTCAGAGTTGCCTCGTCTTGCTACTTATCCTTCCAACATCCTCCGTTCAAGCATCCCCATCCGTTCCAGACGCCTAGATTTTCTTAGCAAAGATGCAAACAAGCACATACGCACAACTAAATGTTGTTTGAACTTGTACATTATCCCTATCCACAAGCATACACACTTGCGTATCGTATATCAGGTCGAATTGATATTAGGATTTGCTGATTCTACCGCGCATTCCAAAAATCTTCGACTGAAGAATCATAGCACTAATTCTTACTCAATAAACAGCTATTCACGAAATGTACATCCGACTAATCAAATACGCAGTGTCTGATTGTTAGCATCTAAACCAGCTCCAATGTTTCGACCATCTAATCCAAACCACTAGTGTTCCACAAAATGCGTATGATTTTTTTCTCAAAAAGGGTAAATTTTATTTTTTTAAAATTCGGGGGAAAAAAAGCAGAACCGATTAGAATGCTTATCCTCCCAAGATCGTGTAATGACTCGAAAATGACAGGAAAAAATAAAAGAAATAGAAAAGCATGTGGATTGAAGGGGAAGAGACTTGCTTGTGAGCGCTGTACTCGGATTCCATCCTGACGAGCTCCTCCGAAGAGGAGCAAGGACGGCTGCCTTGAGGAACTGCACTCATATCTCTCCTGATAGTATTGCCACTACAAACTCTCTTCAGCAGAGATTGCACAGGCCTCCTAATGCTGCTGGCGGCCATTGGCATCCGCGTATTTATATTCTTTAGTGAGAAGCAAACCCCACGCTAGGAACAAGTGAAAAACAACGAGCCGGTTCGGGAAGAGGGTTTGAATGTCCGAATTTGGAGTAAAGCAGCAGCACACGGATCGCTAAAAGCCCTAATCTTTTGCAAGAATGCAAAAATTGTGGGGCTGGAAATGGATTGGTGGATTCAAAATTCAGGGGATATTCATGTACGGGGTCGAAAAAGGCAGGCCAACGAGAGATGTTGATAGTCTCATGATCTTGAAGTTACGGAAATGCCCCCGCTTTTCAAGATGAGGAAACGTGCCGGACAGGAAGAGATGATGCTCCAAAAAGCCTCTCATACTCCGGCATGTGCTTGTGGGCCTGTGGCGTCCACCGGCCCCTCGGGAAAATTGGGAAATGGCGCAATTAGGAAACCAGTACCGTGCTTAAGCTGTCCAAAATTGCGTGTTAAAAAATTTTATATATATATATATATGCACACACAATTGGGATACACGAGAATTGGAAATCGATGGACTCTTTAATTAGCTCCGCCAAAAGCGCTAATTATGTCAATTTATCTCCGGCAAGAGATTGATTGACACACGCCACACAAATAAATAAATAAAAAGTCGCCGTAGAGATGGGCCCAACAGAAACCGCACTTGGAGAAAAGGCAAACGGGCGCTACGTGGCTCTTGAATGGGATGCACGTGTCGATCCGCTACCCCCGCCAAATCCAATTCCGATCTCGACACGTAGGATTATTGCGTTGAAAATGGAGAAATTTACGTCATAAATTTTTTAACTTTACGTATTAAAATTGTTTACCCTGTAATTTGCATATTAATATATTAGGCCTTATAAAATTTTAATATTTGCATTTTAAATTTTTGTTACTTAAGGCAGCAAAAAAAATATTGTTAACTCAAGTAAAATATCGAAAATGCCCGTGACTTATTCTTCTTCTTCCCCGGACACAGAACCCATCTCAAAACAGAGATCGAATATCCATCCCCGTTATAGTTGGATTTGAATGAAAGGACTGAAAGGCTTGCAACAATCACAAGAATAAAGATAAAAAACGAGCAAAGACGGCTTGCAGAACGTTTACGACCTCCCCTTTCCATTCTAACATCAATCGATTAATTAATAAAATAAACCTCCTCTAGTCGTTATCGCTTAATTGATTGGAACGATGGCAGGTTCTGTGGAAGCGTTTTGGGGTTTGGATGAATCCATGAGTTCTTTCATATGCCTCTTGGATTTGAGTTAAATGATGGGGAGACTTCAATTAATTTAGCTGTTCTACTGTTGTGTTTGTTGAAGGTGTTTGTCTGTTTCTAACCCTATCAATGACTTTGGTGCTATGTTTTGTGATTGGATGTGCCTTGTAACATTCACTTTCAAATAAGATTTTATTGCTATGTTCATTCTTTCTAATTTCAATAATGGCAGTCCAGAGCGATGACCCTTCCTCTCTTTCTTTTTGATAATTCAATAATGGTAGTCCGAAGCTCCTCCTGAATGGCGAGTAGCTAGCTACTAGCAATCAGAGTGGAGGAAGGCAACTCGCAATGTGTTGCCATGGCAAAAACCCAACATCATCTTACATTCTTACTCAACCTCTCCTTTCATGAAAATTGGGAGGAAACCAAGCATCAACGACTGAAAGCTATTGGCTTTCCTCGTACAAGTACCCATCCCCTCTCAATGACCGACATGTTCTCGCCGACACAAATTTTAGGGACATCGGATCGAAGAGCGAAGTGTGACAGAGCATCGGATTTCTGTCTACTGATGAACGGCCAAATCTGATGGAGGATGGAGTTTTGGATCTTGCATTCGTTGGCTTCAGAGGAATGGCGATGGGGAAAAACCTAGATCCTGCATTTGCCAGCTTCAGGGGAACAACAACAGAGGAACGATTTCAGAGGTCATTGATGGGGACGCTCGTTTTTGCCGGTCTTAATGGCGGAAGGTGCCGGTGTTGGATTTTCAACAGACCACATGGCTGGCCGATGAAGTTGCAGCATCGAAGAAGATGATTTTGATACTAAGGCGGGTTAGATCTATTGGATCATGGTAGTAAGAGAGGACGACTGGTGTTATGACCTTAGTCGACAAGGGATCAATCGACGAACATGATGGGTTGGGATCGGAGACAAACACGCAATCAACAGATTTGATTAGTAATCATAGATCCATAGCACCAATTTGATGCCCTCACTGACCAATAGACCAAAGACGCAAAAAGCCAACAGATTTGGTCTAGCTTGTCATCCACACCAGACCCTTCAAAAATCAGGCATGAATTTGTAAATCCATCTGCTGCAGTCATTAATTCCCGCAAAACCCAATCTACAAACTCCATTAGAGCTTAGTCTCAATGCCATCTTCGTCAATCACAGTAGCTGCATCTCGCCTCTTTGACAGTAGTTGCTAATGAATGACCAAATCTATCACATTACCCTCATAGGACCAAATCTATCTTTTTGTTTCTCAAATTTGACTATTTTTATTTACGTACAAATATAGGGATATTTCAGACATTATGCATGTGTTGACTATTTTTTTTTTTACTGTTATAAGCAACGAAAGTTTAAAACACAAAAATTGAAACTTTGCATGATCTAATATGCTAATATACAAACTTCAGGATCCAAAATACTGATACATAAAGTTAGAGAATTTATGATATAAATTTTTCCTAAAAATCAAAGATTATACAATTATTGACCACAATAATATCAACGATGAAAAAAATAAGTTAATTTACAAATCTCGAAGCTTTGGTAGCATTGAAATGGACAGATGACCGGCGTGATATATTTGTAATTATAGTTGAATTGTGTGAAAATTATTTATAAATTTTAAAACTAATTGAAATAATTGTGGTTAAATTATCCGATGTATATTTTAAATTACCCAAAAAGTAACACTATTATATATTGTAAATTAAAATATTGTATTAAAGATAAAAAGATAATATTGAAAGTAAAAAAGCTACTATGTATTAGAAAATAAAATATCATAAAGGAAATGAGAAAATGCATATTTTTTGAATAAATTTAATTTATAAAAATAAAATATAAAAAGAGTTTTTTTAAAATGTAAAGTCTCATTTGAATGATATAATTGATGATATTGATGATCCAGATCCCGCTATTTGAGTATTTTTCTATATTTGTTAAGTTACTCATCCAGACTTCTTCCGATGAAAGTATGATGGAGCCATGCGTGCCAATTATTCGCAACAGCTAATTTTCATGATTACTCTTGAGATCACTTGATATTCAACTGAACATGTTGATGAAAGTTTTTTTTTATTCCGTCAATGTGGTGTTTAGTTAATCTATTAATTCATTTATTATTATTATTATTATTATTTTGAATCATATAAATTATGAAACAAGAAAGGGGTTTGTTTATTTGCAACCGGTGCAAAACCTCTTTTTATATTTTTATAAATTAAATTTTATTTTTTAAATTTATTAATTTAGGTATATGTAATTTATAAATCAAGTGTTGTTATTTTTGATGATATGTAAATATATTTTAAAAAATTTAAATGTGGGTATATGATTATCATTTTAACCCCTAAAAACGATCAAAATACCTGCATATATATATATACACACACACACCTAGATTAATAAGTTTCTAAAAAATTTAAAAATATATAATTTGCAGAGAGAAAAGTGATCCTATTAGCCCGACTAAGCGAGTTGTTTAGCTCACATCGAAAAATTTATTTACAGTACTTTTTTAATTTTTCTTTATACACTTATTTATGTAAATGTATTTAACGTATAAATCAAGTATTACCATTGATATGTGTATAAATATTTTAAAAATTTTAAAAGAATATATACACATATACAAAAATAGTAAATTTTGGTTTATATGTTAAATATATTTATATAAACAAATACATAAATAAATAAATAAATAAATTGCAAATAAATTTTTAAGATAAACTAGGTGAGTCATTCACTTATCCTGTCTCCGGCTTAGCCCAAATTAACATGAATTGCACTTGCATATATTAATCTATTTGTTTGGAATGATGTCGTTCTTTTCTTGAACCGTTTCTCCCACGACTTTTATCATTTCCAAAGTGGACACGTTTGTTGAAGCCTCCATTTCGAATCTCGATAGGGCAATAAGCAAACCTAGAATCTAATACGCTGATATGCGAGTTTAGCTATTGTTTAACGCTGATGCGCTGATTATAAAAGCAAAAGCCGACAGCACGTGAGGCAAAAGGAGCACCGGCTTTTTTGACCTTTCACTGTCGAGCTTTGGACCCCTTGGCGGCTGCTGGTGCTGCTGCTTGGGGCGTCCATCAAATTCAAAGCAGCTTTCCGTCGTTAGCTGAATTTTTAACCCGTGAAGTGCTTGAGATTCTCTGCACTCTCTCAAGCATTTTGTCGTTAATGGCCGTATGCATGTTGTCTATCTGACACAAAGTCGCTTCCCGCACATGGAAAAAATAAGCGCACTGGGAATTAATAAATAAAGCTAGCAACTTTAATATCCGTCCACCAAACTCTGATACATGACTTATCCACGTACGCTTGTACCGGCTTTCGCATAATTTTTTTTAGGGCGTATTTCAAATGATACGGGATTCTTAGATTAAATCTGTATCTAGGATAAAAATGAAATTGCTTATATTTCAAATGAATAAAATTATATTAGGAATTGAAAAAACCTATTAAAAATTAAAAAATTATATTGAAAATAGTGATACAAATTCAATCTAAAAATCTCATATCATTTAGAGCCTATCTTTATTTCATGGCCAAAAACATGACCATTAATTGGATTTAAGTGGATTACCACAAACAACTAAGGAAGTTTTAGTGATGGATATTAATTCTCAAATGGTACTTAGTAAATGGATGTTTTGCATGAAACGGGAATGCCCGGGTATGGCTACCTTCCAACGATCGATCGCCTGAAAAGGGTGCTACGAAAGAGAGGGGAGCACTGAGAGCTGTCGTATACACTGCAAAAAATATGCCGCCCCACAGGCCACTAAGGCCTGCTTTCGTCATGTGGACCGAAAGGTAAAAGGAATGGCCTGCTCATGCCATGTGCCGCAAGAGACGGGAAATGTCACAAGAAAAGAAAACGCAAGCAAACGCAGCTGACAGCCACAGACTGTGGTCACAGAGCAGAGCTAAACAGAGGCCAGATCCGTTCGGCCGAGAAGCGGATGCTTACGTGGGGCCTGTGTTGCCTCTTCAGCTTCCGTCATATGCATAGAAAAAAATTAGTCACTAATTTATATCGATATATATATATAAATATATATATATATAGGGAAATAATTCAGTGCATGCGACTGCACGGTGCAGTCCATGCACTGTGGGCCCCACTTGATCATAAATAGAAAATCCACCCCACCCATTGTATTTAGAATTGTTCACTTTATTAACATACCAATTTTCATCCAAATCCAACATGTGTGTAGTCCCCATCTTAAAATGGTGCAAAATCAACGTAATAAAATAGTTTAATGTAAATATCAAGTTTGAAGTGGTTTTTTCAATATCTAAACCGTCTAAAATATGATTTATATATAGATAAATGAGTGTATAAAGTTTCATTACAATCTAATATATATGGGGTCCATTTTACAGCGGACTGCACCGTAATTACGATGCAGTCTGACTGCACAGGATCGGATCTCATATATATATATATATATATTACTGTTTTGTTTTTACAGACTAACACCATCATCTTTCTCTTTCACATAGGTTGGGAGCTGATGGTTTTCTTTTGAAAATATTGTTAGAATTGTTTCAGAACTTTGAACGTGATATGTGTTGAGATATGTTGTAAATATACTTCAATAAAAGAAAAAAAAAGGCGAACTCGTTCGATTGATTTCCCTAGCACTCAATCCATGTTCATTTCAGTAGCTCACGGAATGTACTTTCCGGGAGACTTTTACTCCATTTCACCATTCCAACAGTTCTTTTAATTTTCAATCCAACTTTTTATATTTTCGGTATAAATTTTTCACATTTTCAATATACAATATATCCGTCCCATTCAAGCTCCTTATATCTTCTTGAATGGTTAGGCCTCTGGAAGATTAACTTGACACATACCTTCAGTAAACCACATTTTTTTTTTCTATATTTCAATCATTACGTTTTATCTATTTTAATCTTGTTTCTTCTCATTTTCTTTCCATTCCGCTGATCCCTTTTTTTTTTTTAATGACGAATGGGCCAATCAAAACATTTCCTGAAAGCTTTTCATCAAAAAAAAAAAAAAAAAATTCACGCAAGCTGAAGATTCAGAACTATAAAACATTGACGAAGAGAAGGTAAAATGGCTGGAAATTTTCACTGAATATGATGCGATCAAGCTTGGATTTTAGAGTAAGTTGCATGCGCTGTTTGGTTAGGAATAATGCATGATATGGGGTTCGACAAGTCAATTTCTGGATCCCTCAAGTAGAATACATTGCTTCAGTTTCGCATCAGTCTCTAGCTTTTTCATGATTGCGAAGTGTTTGGTAATATTGAAAATGGAATGGAAAAATCTATTTCATTAATTACCCAACTACTCTTTTTTTAAGAAAAATTTTAACTCTATACTATAATCATTTGTCATCCAACTATCCCTGTGCCCACTGTATCACAAACCCATGCATTTCATTCCCACAATTCTCCGAACGCCAATAGCTCAGAAGTTCTTTTTTCTTTTTTCTTTTTCTTTTTATTTTTTTTTACAAAAACAAAAAAATTTAATAACTTAAGTGTGCTCAGCCAGAAGCTCTGAATTGGAGCTTCTGCCTAAACTCGCAAAACGGCTTTTTCAAGCGGCAAAAGCGATATCTATAAAGAACTCTCCGTTTGCACGTTTTATGTTCACGAGCGAGGGGCCCTGAAGTATTAACAATTCTTTCGTTTCACGATCGGACTCATAACAATCGTTTCTCAGAAGGGAAGGGAAGATATCTCTTTTTTTTTTTTTTTTTCCCCTTTTGATCAGGTAGATATCTCCAATATTTAGTCTAGAACTTATTGAAGTTAATGGTAGAAGAAATTCTAAGCTATAGAAGGCTTCTGACTTGTATAGTCCCTAAAAAATAACACTGCACGGTCCCCACTGAATCACTTCTGATTTCAGCAGCGAAAACCAATCTTTTTGGCTCCGTCTTCCAACGGCATCCTACAATGTTATAGATAGCCTTCTCCTGCAAAATTCATTAATCAGCATGTACAAAACAAAAGTCAGGTATTGCATATTTCATAACTGTGTTTGGTTGCGGATGAAATGGTATTAGTGTTCCAATAAAAAAGTAGATGAATCATTGAAAAGTAAAATGAATATGTATATATATAGATGATCATGATTGAAAAGAAAAGGTGTGCAGTGAATACTTAATCCGTTTGAATAAGGCAAAGAGTGTAGTGTAACGGAGGGTGTGACGGCGTAAGAGGAATGCAAAAGCTACTATACTCAGCCAAACAGAACCAAGTATAAAAGTGAAATCGGTTGCTTACTGCTACTCCATACCACACTATCAGAATCGATTGATAGTCCAGGATCTGAGTTACGAAAGATATTCAAACCCCATTTCAGCTTACCAATTTCCAACATAAGTGCTACTGTCACTAAAAGTTGTCGTTACTGTCCATGTGTCAGCAGAAACAGAAGATAATGGTTTTAGCAAATTCACATGGCATGCAAGCGTGAACGGAGCGAGTTGTAAGGGAACAAACCTTTGGAAGCACTATCCTCATCCAATGGAGTTTCAGATGTTGGAGAGGGTGACGGGATGCATGAGCTCTCCCTAGCATCAATCAACATGGCAATGACCTCTCTCATGGTGGGCCTGTCAAAGGGAGTGGTGCTGGTACAAAATAATGCAATTTTCAGGACCAGGGACATCTCTTCCACTATCCTCTTTGCACTCAAATCCACCCGGCTATCAAAAATCAATTGCACCAGCATTGTATCCTTGATCGACCTCCTTACCCAAGTAGCCAGGTCACCACCCTGGTCGATGGGCTGAACAGGTGACCTCCCAGTGACAAGTTCTAATAGAACAACTCCAAAACTGTAAATGTCACACTTCTCTGTGACCTTCATTGTGTAAGCATACTCTGCAAGGTCATAAAGTGACACTAAGCGATTGCACGTACCACAATGATAGCAGAAATACATAGCGTCGTTCTTACTGGAACATGAATATACACATGAATGATCGAACAACAAAAGATGGTTTGAAAATAATCTGGTTATGAGCGTGAATTTAGAGACCAGAGTGTTGTTTTAAGGAATCTTAAGACCATTTTTGTTTTATGTTTTTGGAACAAACAGAGCATCAAGAGACATGCTGCTCACCCTCTCCAAAAATGCGACAAGAATCTAACAATCGTGCACTTTTCCTCTTTAGTATAAAGAACTGCGGTGATTAAAGCTGATCTAGGAAAATCATATAGAATCGTTTCCATATCCATTCCAACCAATTGATGATGCGGACAAATAAGCTGAACCCTTGGAAACAATGGATGAAAGACAGAGGCAGTACATAATCAAGTTCTTGCTTGAAATGGACAAAATTGAATTCTTACCAGGAGCAATATAGCCGTATGAACCTGCAACAGCTGACATGGATCTGGAATGAGAGAGATCAATCAACTTAGCCAATCCAAAGTCTCCCACATGAGCTTCTAGAGCTTCATCCAGTAAAATGTTGTTGGATTTTATGTCACGGTGGATGATCTGAGGCCTGCAGTCATAGTGAAGATAACACAAGCCCTCAGCTGCTCCGAGAGCTATTTTATATCGCGTATCCCAGTCCAGCAAGCATCTCTCTCTGTTCCCATGAAGCAGCTCCCCGAGGCTTCCATTTGCCATATATTCATATAGCAGAAGGTTGGAATCTTGATGGTAGCAGAAACCATATAGTTTGACAATGTTGCGGTGTCTGATTTTTCCCAGGGTAGATATCTCTGCACGGAAACTGTTGTCGACATTAGAGCCTTCACCACTGGATCTTAGCTTCTTAACAGCAATCATCTCACCACTCGCCATAGTAGCCTTGTAGACCGTACCACAAGCTCCTCTTCCAATGACTGCACTCTCTGAGAAATTTCCTGTAGCTTCCAAGAGATCCTGATAAGTGAAACCTTCTTTGGGAAAATAATAGTCATCAGACAAATGATTCTTTTGCTCTTCCAGTGAAACAAATACAGGTACACGGCGCTTTATTATCCAACAAATTCCCACGGTTAGAATCAAAGAAATTGATCCCACAACTACAGCACAGATACTGATTATTTTCTCTTTAGAACCACCGTTCTGTATCCAGCTGGGACGTGTGGCAACAGTTGGCACAGAAGAAGACAGGCAAGGATGTGTTTGTGATCCACATAAGCCACTATTCCCCAGGAAATTGCTAGGATCCATCTTTTGAAATGCAGGACAATCAGGTATTGTACCAGCCAAGTTATTGTTAGAGAGATTGCACACTAACAGACCTGGTAAGTCAGCAAAAGATGCAGGTATTTCACCATCAAGCTGATTGTTATTCAAATACATCGACTCCAACATTTGCAAGCGTCCCAACTCAGATGGTATCTCCCCAGAAAGAACGTTATGGCTAAGATTAAGAGCAATTTGCAATGCACTAAGCTGGCCTAGCTCAAACGGTATAAAGCCCCAAAAAAAATTCCCGCCCATTTGCAAATCTGTTAGACGAGAGAGAGCTCCCAAGGTGCCTGGTATAGTATCATTCAGTTGGTTATCAGACAGCTTCAGAAGTTCCAGATTGACCAGACTCCCAAGCTCTTCCGGGACAACTCCGGTTAAGTTGTTTCTGCTAAGATCAAGCCTTTGGAGCTTTGTACAGTTACCAAGTTCATGAGGAATAAGACCAGAAAGCCAATTGGAGGAAATATTAAAGCTAACAAGCTCTGACAAGTATCCAATCTCGGAAGGAATGTGACCAATAAATTGGTTATCTGACAAAAGGAGCCTCTCAATGCTTTTTAGCTTGCCTATGCTCGAGGATATTGGTCCTGAGAACTGGTTCTGATACAGTTCTAGTGCAATCAAATTTGGAATATCTGATAGTTCAGCAGGGAACCTACCAGTAAACTGGTTATTCCCCAACCTTAACTGCACAAGTGACCTGCATGTTTTAACACCTTGAGGTATCCAACCAACTAGCTTATTTGACCAGAGACTGAGAAAACTCAACTTCTGCAGCCGGCAAAGATAAGGTGGTATTCTACCAACAAGGCTGTTCTCAGACACATCTAGAACAGTGAGATTACTCCTAACACCAAGCAATGGAGGTATCGCGCCTTCAAGTCTATTGTCAAAAAGCTGCAAATTCTCCAAAGAGGTGAGGTTCTGAAACTCATTGGGAATTGAACCTGTCAAATTATTGATTGACAGATCCATTTTCCTCAGCTGGTGCAATTGCCCGAGCTCCCTGGGAATACTTCCCTGTAAGAAGTTTTCAAACAGGTAGAGTAACTCAAGACTCTGTATCTGGCCCAGCTCCACAGGAATGAACCCAGTTAATTGATTTTCAGAAAAATCAATCTCGATGGCACTCGTGCAGTTGCCTAGCTCCCCTGGAATAGGCCCAGTCAACTGGTTGGTATACATATAAAGCCTCGTCAACTTGGACAACTTCCCAAGCTCCTTGGGAATGACCCCACTGAACTTGTTATCATTCAAGGCAAGCATCTCCAAACTACTGCAATTACCAAGCTCAGGAGGAATCTCGCCAGAAAAATGGTTTTGCCAAAGAATCAAAGTCGTTAGGTTCTTAAGCCTCTCTAGTTCCCGGGGAAGAAACCCATCAAGGTTGTTCTGTGCCAACCCAAGAATCTCAAGGCTGTCACATTCACTGATCTCAACAGGCACAGAACCTGACAGAGAATTCAAGCCAGCACGAATAATTCTAAGATTCTTCAACATGCCAATTGTCGAAGGAATCACACTGGTAAGGTTATTGCTGTAAATCACAAGCTCTTCCAGAGAGGTTAAATTACTCACCTCGGCTGGTATGCCACCGGAAAAGAAGTTCTCGCTCAAGTAAAGCTTTCTCAGGGAACGCAGTCCGCAGAGCTCAGGTGGTATGTCCTCATGAAGCCTATTTGTGCTAAGATCTAGAACCTCTAAACTAGTACAATGAGCAAGTTCCAAGGGGATGAGGCCAGAGATACTGTTCTTGGACACGTTGAATGAAGATAAGAGAGTGAGTTTGCCAATGCTGGCAGACAATCTACCAGACAAATTTAAGTGATGAAGATTTATGGAAATTACGCTGTCATTGATGCAGCTGATACCCATCCAACGGCAAGGAGTGGAATCTGATGAATTCCAATTTTGAAGACTGTTATCCTCATCAATAAGAGCTTGCTTGAACTCCAAAAGCTGGTGACCTTCTTCGTTGAGAGACACAATGAAGATGGCACGGTGACAAATGGTGAGTAAGACCAACACAAGAAACATCGTGAAGTTCCAATGGATTATCATTTGTGAAAGGAAGGAAATGGGGACGTTGACAGACCGTGACAACGCTAGACACCGAAACAAATCAGGTTGGTTCCTAGCATCTTGTCGAATGGTAGAAAGCAAAGACAAATTTGCATGGGACACTTCCAAGAACCGAGTACCTCACTACTAGATTGTAGCAAAGAGCTACAAAAGGTGTATTTTTGAAAGAGAGTGATTGCCAATTAGTATAAAACCCGAAAACTGGAAATTAGATATCTTTCCCAAAAACATGGATATAACGGAAAAACAAGATTTGGATGGCGAAAACTAGCATCCATTCACAAATGGCAGGCAATTCCACTCTAAAACCCAGAATGCCGCAAAATCAAACAGCTGAATTCATCCGACGGAGAAAAACGCGGACAGCCGCATCAGAAGTAAGAAATTTCAGAATCGGAAGATTATGATTTCCCACTCAATTTGAATGATCGTAGAGACGCACTTGATGCTCTAGGTAATGAAAGGAAACCCCAAAGAATATGTTTTGAATAAGAATATGTAGCCTATGTAAACAAATCCAGAAAATAAACCCCAGAAGAACAATCTTTCGAATTTCCAAACGCAAGGAGGATTCAATGGTGGGAGGAGAGCGGCTGGCTACCGAACGAGGATTGGGAGACAAAACGTCCAAACAGACCAGCCAGAGAATTCCAGACCGACCGTGTATGAAAAGAGAAATTCCACCCTCTCCAAAAAAGACAAATTAAACCTTCTAGAGCGTTTGTTGTTGGGTGGCGTAAACAAGATCACAGAATGAATAGCAGAAGCGGGAAAACCAAGAAAGTCACGAAAAGTCGTTTCCCGAGGAAGAGATGAGATGTTAATGGATCATGGATGCTAGTTGCTTGGCATGGGGGGATTGATGGGTGCTTTTAAAAAGGGCGCGAGACGAGAGAGAGAGATGTCAGGATCAGAGCAGGGGGCGGGGGTCAAAACCGCTTTCAAGCAGCGGTTTACGTACGACGTGGATGGTTGGTTTGTATGCTGGGGATATGATATAGGCAAGGGTGGGAGGATCGGGGCCATTGGGAAGAGGAGATAATGGTGTGGTGGTGGTAGCCTTGCAGCTGTCGTTGTAGGCGTTCTGAGAGTGGGAGGAAATGATTTACAGGGAGACTCCGCAAGGATAGTGGTGGAAAGTAATCTTACCATACCATCCTCTTCTGCTCGTGATACTCCCCAGTGCTCTCCTACCGCCAACAGCCGCGTAGATTAACAATCCCATGATCCCATCCCATGCATGTAAATCAATTTCAACACTCACGTAAGAATCTCAAATTTCTACTGAAGGATCCGTTTAACATTCCTTAAAAAATTATTAATTAATTTCAACGCTTATGTAATAATCTCAAATTTTTATTTCCTTAAGAATTTTTTTTTAAAAGGTGTTTTTGTTTACCTCAAAAACTTTTCAAATTAAAATATTTCATCTTTCATAATTTTTATATTCTAATTATTTCTTCGTATTTTCTATATAATTATCCTATTTTTCAATTATTTTTACGTAACTACCCATACAATTAACTTCTCTATTTTGACTTTATTTTTTATTTCTTAATGTTATCTTTATTATATCACATAATTTTCTCTCATTTTAAAATTTTTTATCTAAAAGCTTTTTGCTCAGAAGTTTCATGACTTTCCAAACACATGTAAAAATATTCATCATCTTGCTACACGTTTTCGTATAATCTGAAATCTTAGTTAACTAATTATTTTGTTTTCTCTTATTGTTTCTATATTTTAACATTTTCATATTTTTAGACAACTATTCTATTTATTTTATTTTTAAACATTACCTCTAGTATTCAAAAGTCTTCTCCACCATTTCTTCCTCGCTTTTTTACTCATTACATGGCACATATGTAGGGTGTGTTTGGGAATAGATAAAACTTTTGATGAAAAGTTGTAGAGATAAGAAGTTGTCAAATGATGTGATATGATAGAGGTAATAATGAGGAATAAATAGGATAAAGTTGAAATAGATAAGTTTGTTGTGTTGGTAGTTGTGTATAAATGATTGAAAAGTAGGGTAGTTGTATAGAAAAATGTGAAGAAATAATTAAAAAATAGGGTAGTTGTGGAGAGTGAAAAGTTTTAGATTGAAAAGTTTTAACTTGATAACTTTTTGTTGTTACCAAACACACCCGTAATTTACAACAATATAATGTAATAAAAATTGAGAAGCGGGGAAAAGGCTTGGTTCGGAACCACCCAGTAGATAACGTGAAGTTTAAAGCACACAACATATTTAATGTATCATGTTAAGTTTGAAAATTAAAAAATTCGCTGTAAAATAGAATAATATACTACAAACATAGTAAGCATACTTCTAAGTATGTCAAACTAATAGATATAATTGCAAAGCATGCTTGAATGACACAAAAACTTTCGAAATAAAAATTTTTGACTTTTTATTTTAAATTATTTTTCACATTTTTCAATACAGCTACTATATTTTTAATCATTTTTAAATAACTAATGATACAATTGACATATCTATTTTAACTTTATTATCTTTATTTTTCATTGTTACCCTTATATCATATCATTTTATTTTAATTCCAAATTTTTCATTATTATCCACGTATATTATATCATTTTATTTCAACTTCAAAATTTTTACACAAAAATCAAGTTATCCAGAAATTTTACCACTTACCTAACACACACGTAACATTGGTCAAATTCTCTGGGCAGATCTGAAAAGATCTTCTTAATATTATCTTACACGTTCTCTTTACAGTCCTTATTTTCTACGGCTTTCTTAAAGAAATCGTAAACGTTAAAAGACATTGTATCTAGCCATTACCATTCGATGCTTGGATGGTAGATTTATGATTCCCTGTTGGGCTCTACAGGAAGCAGCATCCATGCATGCTGTGGAACCTTGCCGACACCACTATCGTTCACCCTCCAGGATGTTGACGTATGTAAGTTTGGCACTCAAGAAAATGCCTGCCCCCGGCGAAAGCAACATATGCTGAGTGTGCAACTTTTTAGCTTGATAATTCAAAAGTGTTATAATCTAATGCTATATTAAAATGACATTGACATTTAATAACTAAGAATATCACGAGTTAATAAATATTTTGCCAATCAAAGAAGAAGAAGAAGAAGAAGAATATCGCGCGTCATCTTCTCTGGGTTGGCCCCGCACGGGCAGCTCAAGGAAAGTGCCCACGGCAGTCATTCCACACTATCTACATTTTTTCTACTGTTAACAGATAGATGCAATGAATCACGGTTATATATTATTCGAACGCTCATGTCTACGAGGAAAAAGTTTCATCACTTTTCATCTTTTCCGTTTTTCAGCCGTGAATAAAGTGGTTGAATTCATGCACCACGATGTGCATCGATCAGCTGGCATATTCATGATCGTTTTCGTCGGAAGCTTTAGATCGATCCAATTAGAGTCAGGGAACTGTCAGTCTCTCGTGCCAGACATGGCGATCTAGTACTCGGCATGGTTTTTCATGAAATCGAAAACTAGGTTACCTTGACAGCTTCGAATCTTCCATCGAAATGAAATCTAAGATGCAACGTGGGTCGATAGATCCGGTTTCCGATGGAACCTACTTTTAAAAAAGTTCTACCATACCAGTTCGAGTTGGTTTAAGACTTATTATATCCTATTTTTTTAGTCAATTTCTTTAAAATGGTTTCGTATACTATACTTGAACATTATAATTCTTTTATAAATCTTGCTTAATACTTATAATCAATAGAGTAATAATATGATTTTAAAATGCATTGATTACATGTACTAAATGATACATGAATTAAACAAGTTTTTATATTTATAAAAGATATATTTTATATCTTTAAATATATAATATATTATATAATAGATATATTAAATTTATATTACTAATTTTTGGTCGATTTCAAGTATCTGGACCTTGTAACCTACCCTATCCTAATTTAGATGGGTATTGTTTTATTTGAAAACTATCTTGCCTTATAGGTAAGAAAATGAAAATTTACACTGCCCATTTTAGGGTACCCAATGGGTCAACCTACGGGTACCTTACCGAAATTGCATGCATAAAATATGTTATTTTTTATAATTAGTAATTTATTTTTTTCAATTTTCATATAATTTGTCTCAATTTTCATAACAATCTAAATTAGGTAGATTAGACGAAAAATTATGTTTAGTGGGATGTTTGAAATTATTATTAATGGGAAAAATAAAATTAAAAATTAAAGTTGCTAATAATTAAAAATGAAAATTGCTTTTTGAGAATCAAAATTTTCATTTCAGACTCGTCTCCTTTTTCATCCACCCATCTTCAAAAGTCAGCTCAAGTAGCAATGTATCTTTCCCTTTCTTAAAATTGGAGCTTACAACTTACAATGTAGGTTTTCTTTACTTGGTCAACCATATAGGCTTAGCTAATTCACAAAATGAAATAGAATGGGTTGAAAATCATTTCGGTCACATGGGAAATAGTAGGTTAAAATAAATACATAACAAGACATGATATTATCTAATAAACTTATTTTTTTATTTTTCATAAACTTGTTAATTTCGATGAATTTAATGTGTAACTTAAGTTTTACTATTTTTAAAAATATGTATATATATTGTATTTTTAAATATAGGGATATTTTAGTTATTTTAAAGGTTTAAAATTACTAAAATAACAAAAAGAAGGTAAAACTTAGTTTGTATATTAAATACGCATAACTCAAAAAGGAAAAAAATTAATAGAGTCTTTGGCTTAGGCAAAATAATGATTTATTTTGAGTGGGTTGACAAGATCATCTCATGCACAGTGATTGAGATGTAAATAACAATGAAAATTGGTGCTAACAATTTGAACGCTTTGAAGGGTTATAATCTTATGCAATCGTCATGATTTTCAAGGAAACTACAATAAGTTACTTTTTAATTTTCTAAAATCTAAATCATTTAGAACATAAATTAGTATATATTTTGTTATAATTTAAAAATCATACATTTTGAAAGGTTTTACATGTAATATATTTATTTTTAAAATTTTAACAGCTATGTATTAACTCTAGAACGTATTAAATATAAGGCTGATTGTGTGATTAGTTGCATATAGCCTTCCGTACAATATTTTAATTTTTAATTTTTCTCTATCAATATGTTTTCCATAGTGTATTTAACTTATATATATATATCAAGTTTTATTATTTTATATTTTATTTTTATTTTTAAAATTAAATTCTTAAGGGTCAAATTGGTTAAAATATCCCTGAAATTGTTGATAGAGAAAAATTAAAAATTTAAAAAATAAATATCACATTGAAGAATGAAATATGTATGCGACTAATAGCATATAATCATACCTCATTAAATATTTATAACAGATGAAATTTTAAACCAAAGTATTTTTTGGATCATAAATATATACTAATTCATATTGTAAATGGTTTAATTTTAATGAAATATTTTTAAAATATAAAAAGTAATCGGTTGTAGTTTCTGATAAATTAATAAAATTTGACAAATTTTAAATTGTTTTCAGGAATTTTATCTCCATAGGGATATGACAACACTTCCGGCTTAGAATGAAGCCACAATGTAAATAAAATCTGAATCCAATTGATCATATTTTAAAAATAACTTATTTTATCATGTGCACGAAAATCATTCCGCTCAAAATGTTGGATGGGCCATCTGCGCTTAAAACGCAAATAATCATATATATATATATGATATACTTTGGATACATTAACAAATGTATTATGAGTAAAACATAAATACTTTATAAGATCATTCATCTGTAAAAGTAATATATTAAATAATTTAGATACTGAAATACAATTATGAAACTGATATTTAAATTAAACAAATCTGTCAGTGTGCACCTTTTTCATATGCGACCTACACGGATATTTGATTTGGATTGAATTTGCTTGAAATTTAAATAAATTATTCTAAATATAATGTGTAATAAATAACAAGTAGGGTCCATTTTGAGCCGGCGGCATGCACGTAGTATGTTCCATCTTAAAATTATTTCACGGTCGGTTTGTGGGGCGTAGCTGACCTTAATCGAATATGGTGGATTGGTTTCAGGGCATGTGGAGAAGACGGAGAAACGAGCAATAAATGTGTGACATCTGGTATTGCATGAAGGCCAAGCACGTCGTCAGGCTCCGTATCATGACCAACCAGCGTTGGCTGGCCGCAATTTTAAAAAAGAGCACCATCCCTTCGTTTATTGGTGCAGAAGTACTGCCACCTTCCCACACAACCTGCGCTCCTTTTATCTTCATTTGGCATACGCCACGCTTTTTTATCTTCATTTGACGAGCCCAATCCAGTGCACCCGGGTGCATTCAGCCTCAGTGCACCCGGGTGCATTGAGGCTGAATGCACCCGGGTGCACTGAGGCTGAATGCACCCGGGTGCACTGAATTGGGCTCCGAGTTTCTTGTGAGCGAGCGAACGTGCGATGGTTGGCCTCGCATGTTTTGGCACGGGAATAGCCGTTCGGCCGCGAGCGGGGGGTGGAGTTGGTGCGTTCGTTGCGTGCAGCCGCTGTGGAACGACGACAAGCACGTGGACGATGGTGGCTAGGTCAACCACGGCGCTGTTTTTGATCTTATCGTGGGTAGCTCGGCCTTTAGCGGGCCGGGCGACTGTGGCAGCTGCACCTAGTCGCACCGCCATCATCATCACCAGCACATAGCAGGGCTTGCAATGTCTCGATTGTTGCATGCTGCGTACACGGCGTTCGTTCCCTCTCCCATCCCATCCATCCCCATCCCATCCATCGTCTCTGCTATAAGAAAAGTCCGGATGGGGAATAATACGTGGACCGTCGATAACCTTTACTGGCTCATGAAAAATTCAATATTCCCACACAAGAAAGGCGAAAATTTCATTTTTCGATCTTCTTTTAGTAATTCGTATTACATATCTTTGATTCTTTGAATCTTTGAAGAGTAGGCCACAACCTCCTCATACACGTTGTGCGGGTGAGGAGAGGCACCGAACACACTCTCCCTCTCCCTGCATCTCTGCACCCACGCCATCAATCGTCTGCATTCCTCTTCCAAGCTGAAATTTCCATATGTTTCATAGGTGTAAAACCAAGAAGCAAACGAGACGAGAGCAATATCGACGTATCCGAAGCTCCCACCCGCGAAATATGGCTTTGTGCCAAGCTCGGCCTCCAACAGCTTTAAGGATTCCAGGAATTCCTTCTTAGAAGCCTCCCGAATTTCCCCCTCATTCCTCCACATTCGTGATCCGCTATTGTAGACCTGTTATATGTCAAAATTATCAATGATGTCACAAGAATAGGTTAGATGAGATGATGAGGTCGTGTTGATTGATTAATGATTAAATATTTTTGGGCTGGCCTGTTCTTTCATTTGGGAAACATACAGCTTTTTGGGCTAGGCTTGTCTTCATGTTTGGAGGGTCTCTTAGTTGCGGATTTGTGCAAATATGGAAACCCACACCTCCACACAGATGGTATATCCAGGCAACGATGGAGATTGTGGAGTTTTCACACAAAGTCAGAAAGGTGGGTTCCATCCAGTGCATAGCAGAGCACAGATTCTGGCTGCCATAGCTTGGAAGCTAGTGGAACATCCCATCGAAAATGAAAGTGGCCGACCAGTGATATGATCATCTGTGGCCTAGATTTTCTCCCAACAGTAACAGCAGAAACAAGAGACAAAGTAGCGAAAAGATCAGGGAAAATCGCTGTACCTTCTTGTCAACGAAATCGGCCCAGAATCTTGCTCTGGCTCTATCCACAGGATCGTCAGGCAGTAGAGGAGATCCAACATTCCAAACTTCGTCGATGTATTGCACGATGACGAGCGATTCGCAGATGGGTCTTCGGTTATGGATCAAGACAGGGATTTTCTTTTGAACGGGGTTTGATTGCAGAAGCAGGGGACTTTTGTCATCGAGATTTTCTTCTTTGCGTTCGTATTTCACGCGTTTTTCTGCCAACGCAATTCTCGCTCTTATACCGAAAGGGCTTACGCCTGAATCCAAGAGAATAACTTCTTCTTCCATTATTGAATCTAAATTGTGGACGCAAGGCGCTGAAAAAGGAAGTGACTGCGGTTGTAATAAATTGTAGTGGCTTCTGCCGAGGTGTTTGTGTGGGTCTGAAAGAGGGACATTTGCAGGAGGCGCACATTATTTATTTATTTATTTACCTTTCCTGATCATAAAAGAAGGCGCACGGTTTTATTATAAGATCTAAGAAGAGAGTGTGGCGTGGGTTTTCTTTTTTTGCATTTAAAACCCTCTAAGTTGCCTATTTGCATGTTAAACCTTAAGTTTGGCCATTTGCATTCTAAACTTTGTAAACTTTACTTTTGTTGCATTTTAATTCTTGGCTCATAGCAATGTTAAAAACTATTGTTAATTCATACAAATGAGATGAATATTCTCAAATATTTTTTATAAATACTCAAATCTGTATTAAAAGTGAAGTTGTTATTAGAGTCTCCAAGAACAAAATAAAGAAAACCTAATAATTAAGTTTAAAGTATAAAATATTTTTTTAAATATTGAAAGGTATTTATGTCATTTTGTATAGATTACCTTTAATTTTTGACACTATTATAGGTTAGGATTTAAAATGCAACGAAACTAAAGTTTACAGGATTTAAAATGCAAACGGCCAAACTTTAAGATTTAAAATGTAAAAAAGCAAAGTTCGAAGGTTAAAAATGCGAAAAACCCATATGGCGTTTGTGCAACAACTTTGGCCCCATGAAAATGTGATTAATGTAAAATTTATTTCATTTATTGTATTTTTTTGTCATTTACATGGTCATAGAAACCATATCATTTATTTAGTATTATTGTGTATTATAAATGTATAAAATTAATATAATAAAAGAGTTTGATATTAAATATCAATTTTAAAGTTATATTTTTAACATCTAAGCTACTTGGAATATTGTTAATGTGTAGATAAATTATTATATCAAGTATTGTTATACTATTCTACTCCAAATGCAAATGAACCTAAATATTTTTCATGTACACATGAATATATATATATATATATATATATATATATATATATATATTAAAGCAAATATGATCCTATATATTTTTGATTTAGATTTAATTTAGTCTTTTAGGTAAACAAATTATTATAAATATAGTGGATGAAGCGAATTTTTTATTAATCATCAAGATAAGACAAATGGATAAAGTAATGTGAAGTCACATGAGACTCGTAATTAATAAAAGACAAATAAATTTCATACTTGTCTAAATGCCACACAAGGAATATGGGGAAGCAATTTCGGGCAATGTTTGTATAATCAATTGATAACAAAAAGAAAAAGAAGATTTGTTAAGATGTTTGGCATGTCTATAATTCAGAAATAAAATGAAGAATGTCCAAATAGCTTTTCTTTTGCTCATATGTTGAAAGAGAGCTGTACACCGAGTAGGCACGCCAGAGCCAGAGTGCTAGGCCTTTCTCTTCACCATTTTTTGTCGATATCTTTGTCTTATTTCTTCTAATTTTCGACAGATATTGCAAGACCTCTAATAATATCTGTCTTGAATTTTCCGCAGTTATTAAAAGACCGATAATTTTGATGGGATTTCAACCCGAATTTCATGTGAGAGCACTTGGTCTTCTTTAAATAAAGTAGAAGCTGTTTGACTGACTTAACAAATATGATGGGAGCACGTTTTCGTTTTAGACATGTAATAGCTTTTAGTCTTTTCGGTGAATGAGCTTCATATATAATATTAAATGTCATAAAGTATTATATCAATAAAAAAGGCCTATGGTTTTGACGTATCTAACTGACAAAATCAAGAGAAATTAAGCACACGCGTACAAATCACATGCCGGACTGAATGACCTAGTTTTTTTTTTTTCTTGTTTGGCCTAGGCTTTATGTGGAGAGAAATGGGGAAGCGAAGAAGGGTTGATCCGCTCAAGGGATGACGACTATAGTAACCGGATCAGTGGTATTTGGGTATGTTTGGGAATAAGTGAAAGTTGTAAGTTAAAACTTTTCAATCTAAAACTTTTCACTCTCCACAATCACCCTATTTTTTAATAATTTTTTCACATTTTTCTATACAATTACCCTACTTTTCAATCATTTCTACACAACTACCAATACAACTAACCTATCTATTTTAATTTTATATTATTTATTTATATTACCCCTATCGTATCACATCATTTGACAACTACTACTCTCTAAAACTTTTCATCAAAAGTTTTATCCATTCCCAAACACACTCTTAGATTTGTTCTTCCATGTCCTTTTCCGCCATCCTTCAGACATAGAAATTTTATCTTTTGACTTCCCATGAACCTATTTTAGAGTAGAGTGACACACGTGGTGATGTCATTTTTGTGATATAGTTTGCTTTAATTGACCATATAACCAAATAATATATCAAAGCAACTAAATGTATAGTATATGTAGCAAAAAATATATAAAAATATTTAAGTGATTTAGATGTTAAAAAACTTCAAAAGATATATAAAACTAACCATTCGTATATCAACTTTTGTTTTTAATCATTCCCCAGAGAAATGTATATACTAACTGATTATTAATCTCTGAAAACACTAAATGAATTTTTCCCTCGCATGGTTCATAAGTCCGATTTTCTAAATAAAATAAAATATTTTTAAAAAAACTACATGGTGAAAATAGAACTGTTTGAAACCAACTGTGATTGAATTATTACAAGAGACTAATAGAACTAGGATGGATGGCTTCGGTTTTCCTCCGAATCTACTCTCCACATTCACTGTAACGCAGAAATGAGCTGCTGCATGCATGTCAGCCTGTGTCTGACTCTCCATAGCTGGGGTCCCAAATCTACGGCTGTGCACCTTTTTTCATATCTAACGGACTAGATTCAAATGTCACAAGTAAGAAACTTACGACCAAACGCACAGAACCAGAACTCATCCAATATAGCCTGTATAATTATTAGATTTTAACGAAGCTTAATTCCTTGTTAAATAGTAATTTCAAATTGAAAAGGCAAATAGTATTTTGAGCTAAATTGGACAACAACACTAAAATCTTCAGCACAACTTCTAGATATGAAGTATTTCATATTTATTTACTATAAATTACTAGCTAATATATGAAAACAATTTTAGTTAGAAAGTTCTGTTAAACATAGTCATTCAATACAACGCTATATGGTGTTTAAATAAATACAAACCATTTAAAATGATTTTAGTAAAGATATTTTTTTAATATACTCTGGGTAAATGCATAACATGAATGACTTGTTATAGATAACACAATTTAGGATAATTTGCAAATATGCCTTCATAATTTGATCATAATTGCAAGCATACAAATAAAGTTTTAAAAATTATAAATAACTCTCACACAATTTAACATAATTGCAAATATATCTATACTATTATAGCGTTGTTAGGTATCTTTATAATGAATGTATATTTGCAAATATATACAATCACATTGATAAATTTACATTTGTAAGTGAAATTACAAATATACTCACATAGTTTGCATATATTTATGAATAAAAACATGACACGATGACGCTGTAACAACATGAATATTTTTATAAATAAGTTACTATGTAGGCATACTTGCAATTGTGGTTAAACTATATAAATATATCTATAAATTAACCTATAATTTAATTAAAACAAATCTATATAAGATTAGGATAATCAAGTGATTAATGTGAGTGTGTGTAGGTGGGAGGATTAAGATTTGAAGTTGAATTAAGACAATGTCCTCCTTTACGTCTCTCCTCAAGTTCACAACTTCACATCCATTAAGTTGTGGGTGACATGATAAAAAATTAAAAGATATTATGCATTGAGAAATGAGAATATAGATTACACATGAAAAGTGGTATTATAAATGAAAAAAATGGTTGTCATATGTTGCAAATAAATTTTTTTATTGAAAATATAAATTTTTATACAAGTTCACCCCATTCACGTCTTGTTTCATTTGCATTGAAGTACGTATATGTTATAAGAGGGTAGCACTCATGATTCATGCCGCCGGCAGCATTGAATCATTACCCATTTGTTATTATTATCTTTTTCGAAATTATCTTTTTATGAACATGATTTCTTACACCCGGTGCACTGTATGGTGCGAAAGACTGGTTGCGTGTTGCCGAATCCGACACCGGTTCAATGACGATAGAAATGGCTACAAAACAAAACGAGAGGACCCCGATTCAGGAAGAGTTCGCGCATCCAACGTGGAACGGTTGACAGGGTGGCGCGTGGATACGAGGCGTTATAGATATCGAACCACGCTCTGTTACCACTGGCGTCCGCACAAAACTCGTGGATAAATAGAAGCGAGGAGGGTTGATCGTGGAAAAATCCAGCTTCGAAGGGCTCAAAGACAGTACAGCGAAGGGCATTCCAGTCATTGATCGTGGAGGCAGCTGCATCAAATGGAAGAGGCAAAGAAAAGGAAGGGATCATGGTCTCTCCAAGGGATGACCGCGCTGGTCACCGGTGGAACCAAAGGAATTGGGTCCGTGCACTCTCCTGCTTCCTGTCCTGTTTTTTGGTTGCCGTTTTGCATCATCTTATTCAGAAGTCATCTCAACCTGTTTACCTGTTGTAAACCGGTTCTTATTGTCTTCCAGCTGTGCCATAGTTGAAGAGCTAGCCGCATGTGGAGCATCCGTGCATACATGTGCTCGTAACAGTGCCGAGCTTGAACGCTGTCTGCACGAGTGGAAAAAATCGGGTTTCTGTGTCACTGGTTCTGTCTGCGATGTGTCCACCCGCGCAGCAAGGGAGAAGCTGATGGAGGAGGTCTCTTCTATCTTTCAGGGGAAGCTCGACATTTTCGTAAGTTCAACTCGTTTGCCCCAAAATTACAAGTTACGCCTAAACTTGACTACAAAATTTATCCGTAGTTTTAATGGCAGTAAGGTGCGCTTTGCTTTGATGCATTGGATGTAAATACTCAATTTTTAAAAATTTTTGTGCGCACTTATTAATCTAAGTATATTTAACATACGTATTATTTTTTACATTTTTGGATATTTTTAGATTTTTTTGAATTTTTAAAAATCAGTGACATTTTTAGTATAATTCAAAAAATTACACTAAAAAATCTCTAAAAATAGTAAAAATTGATACACAGGTTAAATACACTTAGAAAACAGTTTTATTATCATTTTTTAGATACCTTTAGATTTTTTTGAATTTTTCAAAATTAATGGTATTTTTAATAATTTTTTGATAAAGGTATCTTTAATAATTTTAAATTAGTAAAAATGTCACTGATTTTTAAAAATTCAAAAAAAATCTAAGAATCTTCAAAAATAGTAAAAATTAATACATATGTTAAATATACTTAGATTAATAGTTTTATCAAAAGTTTCGCAAAAAAGTTAAATACATTTGGGTGATTGAAGCTAAGTACACCTGCTTAGTGCACCCGAGTGTAAAAACTCATTTTTTAATTGAAAACCTTTTTATATAACTCTTAATCTAAACATATTTAATATGTGTATCGATTTTTATCTTTTTAGATATTTGCAGCTATTTTTTTAGATTTTTTAAAATCAGTAACAATTATACAAATGTCATTGATTTTAAAAAATCCAAAAAAATTTAAGAATCTAAAAAATGGTAAAAATTAATAAACATATTAAATATATCTAGATTAATAATTTTATAAAAAAAAATTTAGAAAATTTAAAAAAAGGAATTTTTATACCTAGGTGCATCGAATCAAATGCCAATTTTTTTAATAGGTTTTGCTTCTCTGGAGAAGTGGTTTTATATAACTCTTCTTATTTTTAAGAGAGTTTGTTTATCCAAAAACTTTTTAAATTAAGGATATATTTGTGAAGTGATAAAAATTTTTAATAAAAATTTTGAGAAGTAATTTTATTAGCCTAGGCTAAGCAAATGCTCTAAATAGCTCACTTCAAAAAATTTATTTACAACAACCTTTAGTTTTCATACATTTGTTTATCTAAGTGTATTTAACATATAAACTAAGTTTTATTATTTTTGGATATATTTATATATCTTTTTGAGATTTTTAAACATCTATGTGTATATATATATTTAAAATACTTTTATCTTTAAAAATCTAAAAACAAGTTTATGAAAAAAATTATTGCAACTGAATTTTTTGAGGTGGGTTAAGCGGGATACTTACTTAGTATGGGTTAACATCATCATTTCTCTCCATGTAAAAGTTTTTAAAGTAGTGTAAAATGATATAATATGGTGTAGGTAATGATGGGAATAAAGATAATAAAGTTAAAATAGATATGTTAGTTGTACCGGTAGTTGTGGGGAAATAATTGAAAAATAAGGAAAATTTCTCAATCTAAAACTTTTCACTATTCATAATTATCATATTTTTTAATTATTTCTTTGTTTCTTCATATACAACTACCTACTTTTCAATCATTTCTACATAACTATGTATCTATTTATTTATTTATTTTAACTTTATTTTGTTTACTTTTTATTGTTATTCCTACTATATCATATCATTTTCTTTTATTTTAAAAATTTTCATATAAAATTTTTTTATCAAAAGTTTTATCACTTCTCAGGTACATCCTTAATATTTTGATACTGGATACAAAAATTCACTCCATTCATTAATTGTATTTAATATTTTTTTTGCTAAGAGACCAAATTTTATCCTCGTCAAACATGTGCATGATCATATTTGCTAAATATATATATATATATATATATATACTTGTGTATACTATGAAATACTTATATACATTTATAGATGTATTAGAATGTAATAATATTTTATAAAATTATTTATCTATTCTATAACATTTTAGAAGATATGAAAGTTGAAAATATAATTTTAAACTTGATATTTAATATTAAACTATTTTATTATATTAATTTTACACATCTGCGAATGAAGCTCGTACGAATGTTAGACAAAAGAAAAAAAATTGCATTATGATATATATGATAGTAGATAAAATAGATGAAATATATTTTTTATCAATTATCAATATATTAAAAATAAAAAAGGTTATACAGAAGGCGAGCTTCATAAAAGCAAATAAGCCTGCTTAGATTTATCATTTTTATAAATGTACTTGGTCATATCCATAAATAAAGGGTATGTTTGGCAGTGGTTAAAAAATGTCACATTAAAACTTTTAGATCTAAAACTTTTCACTCTTCACAACTATCATATTTTTTAATTATTTTTTCACATTTTCCTATACAACTATCATACTTTTCAATTATTTCTACACAACTACTCACACAACTAACCTATTTTTTTAACTTTATTATATTTACTACTCATCATTACCCTTATCATATCACATTATGAGACAACTTTTACTCTTCAAAACTTTTCATCAAAATTTATTAACCCCAAAATTGTTGAAGGAGCGCGCCAAGAGTTCAGTCATGCCTTCCCGAATATAAAATAGATAAATCTGATAATTTTCTTTAAAAAGATAAAATAAGTCTGAAAATTAATTAGCATAGGTATGGAAGTTGGTCATGAATAACAAAAATGAGACCGCGACGTGAAAATAAGAGGAAAATAGAAACTTTTACCTGGGGCAATAAGTCAGCGAAACGCCCCTCCCTCTGTTTCGTTTTGTCCCCCAACCCTGCATTGTTTTTGCCTGCTGCTATGTACATAGGTAAGCAATGCTGCAAAGGCGGAAATGAAGCCAACAAAGGAGGTTACAACGGAGGACTTGTCAGCTGTGATCGCTACAAACTGGGAAGCTGCGTACCACCTGAGCCAACTCGCTCACCCGCTCTTGAAAGCATCTGGACAAGGAAGTATCGTGTTTATAAGCTCTGTCGCTGGTTTGGTGTCCATCTCTGTTGGGATCTCTGCCTATTCAGCTTCCAAAGGTATACATATAGTCCATGCCATTCTGTCCATTAATAATGCAAATACCCCACTGAATAAAAAACACAACTAATCTTCCCGTATATTTTGCGATTTTTGATATATAGGAGCATTGAATCAACTCACAAAGAATTTGGCATGCGAGTGGGCCAAGGACAACATAAGGGCTAACTCCGTTGCACCCTGGTTTACAAACACACCTTTAATTGCAGATGTAAAACTTCGATTTCATCTTCCATTGTCCATCGAAATAGCTAGCTAAAAATAGAAATATGGCGGCTTTTTCAGGAATTAATTAGTGTTCTTCCATTTTCGTGGTCTTACAGATCGTGGGAAACAAGGATCTAGTGGATGAAATAGTCACGCGGACTCCTCTTCGACGCTTCGCGGAACCAGAGGAAATTTCGCCTCTGGTGGCATTCCTTTGCATGCCAGCTGCTTCCTACATCACGGGCCAAGTCATAGCTGTTGATGGAGGATCAAGCGTTAATGGATTCTACCCACTCAAGGACGACAACTAAAAGGCGGCTGCAACCGTTCATGCACGCATGGAAGTGCTGGTCAGAGAAAACCCAATAAAGACGAACATTAATCCCAGGATGGATTTGACTCCCAATGATTTCGGTTTGTAGGCCTACTCTTCTTGAGGAGTTACTGTAGTAATTTGAATTTGTTCTCCAAAAGATTTTACTGTGTTTGTGCATGTAAGAAATATTGTAAAACGTTCGGGTTGATGCCTGCACGTCTCTGTTGTGGTTGGGTTTTTTATTTACGGGAATACTCCTATGTTGCTGGTTATATTGAAGTCTTTAGTGTTGCTATTTCATTTTGGCCCGATGAGAAAAATCAAAAACCATTCCACTCATTTTGTTTCAAACCATTTGTTTTATCATGATGTTAAAAATCGTTTCCACAAAAGTTTTACATGACCATATCTGTTTCAAAAATATTCAGACTCATCACTAAAATATAAAAGTACTCGGAATCATTAGATAATTTATTGAAATGTTCTAATTAGAATCATATATCCATCGGAAGAATGTTTTAAATAGTATAAATATTTAATTAATTACTTTTAAATTATATAAATTAAACAATTTTATTACATTGGTTTTGCTTTCTACCACAAGTCGCCTATAGAAATATTAGATTTTGACGAAACCTATTTCTTAGTCAAACAAAGAATTTTAAATTTACTGAGTAAATAGAATTTTAATTTAATAATCAAAGTGGGTCTAATTGGACTGCAACACCCGTCTTCAATGCAACTGCTACGTATGAAGTATTTCTTATCCATATTCTATAAATTAATTACTATCTAATATATGAAAAATAATCTTGATGAAAAAATCTTGTTTAACATAGTCAGTCAAGACAACACTATACTATGCATATATTGTTAAAGATGAATATTAGGGATGATTTCGATATTAGATAACGGTTTCCTTTTTATGAAATCCTTTCTATGTAAGATATTTTATTTTTAATATCCAGATGATTAATGAAAATTTTACTTCATCAACTATATTTAGTATTATTAATATTATTATGAAAAATCTTTCATTTGTCTAGTATTAATGTACATGTTGTTTATAAATATATAAAATTAACATAATAAAATAGTTTAATTCTAAAATGTTATATTTAGCATTATTAATATTATTATGAAATTTTTTTCATTTGTCTAGTATTACTCTACATGTTGTTTATAAATATATAAAATCAACATAATAAAATAGTTTAATGCTAAAATGTTAATTTTAAAGTAGTGTTTTCAACTTCTAAACCATCTAAAATATTATATCATCTTGATAAATGATTCTGTTAAATATTATTATATTCTAATATATATGTAAATGGAAAAAAGTTTTTCATAATTTACACTTGAATATATATACATTTTCGAGCAAATGTGACTCAAGCATACACTTGATTTGAATAAAACTTGTCTCCTAACTAAATAAATAATATTAATATAATAAATCGTTTGAATTTTGCATTATTCATCAGTATCTTGTAAATCAGAGAGGGTATATGGAAGCGCATTTACATGCAGAAGGGGAGGGCATCGCGACAAAACCAGTGAGAGAAGAGGGGCAGAGAGAAATGGATGCAAAAATCCATCTCTGAGAAGGCCCAAAGAAAAAAACAGACCAGTCTTTGATCTGCGGAGGCAGCAGGAAATGGAAGAGGCAAAGAAGAGGAAGGGATCATGGTCCCTTCAAGGGATGACTGCCCTAGTCACCGGTGGTACCAAAGGAATTGGGTCTGTTCACTATCATACTTCATGTCTTTTTTTTTTTTTTTGGCAGTTTTCCATCATCTTTTCAGAAATCATCTCAAGCCTGTTGCAAACTTGTTCTTATTATCTACCAGCTATGCCATAGTAGAAGAGCTAGCCGCATTTGGAGCATCCGTGCATACATGTGCTCGTAACAGTACCGAGCTTGAACGTTGTCTGCATGAGTGGAAAGAATCAGGTTTCTGTGTTACTGGTTCTGTCTGCGACGTGTCCATTCGCGCAGCACGGGAGAAGCTGATGGAGGAGGTCTCCTCTCTTTTCCAAGGGAAGTTTAACATCTTCGTAAGTTCATCTCATTTTTGCTTGCTCTGTATTGGATTGAACCCATGAATAAGCATGCTTGAAAGGTGTTTGATTGAAAGTCTACCGGATGAACTAAGTTGATGCTTGCACATGATAGGATTGTGCGATTGATTACAAGTGCTTTGCCGTAGGTAAGCAATGCTGGAGTAGCTCTTGAGAAACCAATGGTAGAGATTACTGCTGAAGAATTTTCAACGGTTTTGGCGACCAATTTTGAATCCTCGTATCACTTAAGCCAACTTGTACACCCGCTGCTGAAAGCATCTGGACAGGGAAACATTGTATTCATATCCTCAGTTTCTGGCTTGGTCGGTACCTTTGCTGGGACCATTTATTCAGCGACCAAAGGTAACTTTGTTTGAAAACGTAAAATCCCTTGTATTTCCTTGAAGGTAGTTTTTCAATCCTACTAATAACTCAGATTAGGTATAGTTTAAAGGGATTGCTAGGCCTTGAATGGATGGCTGGAGTTTTCTTATCACCTACACCAGTGAAGGAAGCAGAAAACTTATCTTGGTTTGTGTGTACCATTTTTTTTCACTTGTTGCTGGTCATGTGATTATTTAAAAAGCTTTACGCAAGCCAAGGTTTCTTCGACGGGGTCCTACTTTTGAATATCTGGGAACTTACATCTGCATGAAGTATTTGCTCAAATATGGGTGAATTTTAGGCTGTTGCCTTACTTGCATTGATTTACATTCTGACTAATAAATCAAGTACTGCCTCCTAATGCTACTAATTTCTGATTATCCTTCTAATTTTTTCAGGAGCATTGAATCAGCTTACAAAGAACTTAGCATGTGAGTGGGCAAAGGACAATATAAGGGTTAATTCCGTTGCACCGTGGATCACCAACACTCCCATGATTGCTGGAGTAAATTTCTCCCCCACCACCTATGGATTGCCAACACTTTTATGGTTACTCGTGTAAATTTCTCCCCTCCCGCTTATTGCTTTTTGGGGGACAAAGGGATGTATGAAAATGATGATGATAGCTCAGGAATCTAGGATGCTACTATGAAGTATGAATCCCCTTAGCTAAGTTGTTTTTCTCTTACAATAGGTTGGTGTTTGATCCTAAGATCTCAAAACTGAAAATCACCTTTCGAAAACCTTGGGCCTTGGGGTCTTCCTAAAGCTTGTTTAAAAATGCTCAGATGAGCTTTCTTCCAAACAGCCGGTCTATCCACGCCCACTGAAGGGCAGTATTCCATTTTATTGATCTGTATTAATGATTTCGTTTTGTATAAAGTCAAACAAGCTCATTCCACGTTTTGATAAATTGTAGACGGCATAGACAAAATGGTTCCTCTATATTATGAATTTGAAAAAGGATAAAAAACCGGGAGAAGTTCATGTGACTGCAGAATCTGAGTCTTCTTATCTCTATTCATTGTCCAGGTTCTTCAAAACAAGGCAATGACAGAAGCAATGATCTCTCGGACGCCCCTTGGACGCTACGCAGAACCAAAGGACGTTTCGTCAGTCGTGGCATTCCTTTGCTTTCCTGTTGCTTCATACATTACTGGCCAAATCATAGTTGTTGATGGAGGATTCTCTGTCAATGGGTTCTAACCATCGTGAATCTGTATTTCTTTAGTAATTTTGTTTCTTTTTATCGATTGCTCGGAAATTAAAATTACTACCCTGTATAGAACTCTTTTAAGTACAATGAAATGTTTTGGAGTTCTTTTTTTTTTTTTTTTTTTTGAATAAATGTTTTGGAGTTCTTACTTGCATGGTTTGTTATGGTTCTGATTCGGACTGCCGATCTTATGCAATCCCATGCGTCCGGCCCATTTACGCATTTATTATTATTATTTTTTTTGGTTTTTTTTATAAAATTATTATTCTAAGTATGTTTAACTTAAATATGAATTTTAATATTTTTGAAGATACACATTTACAAAAATATTAAAACTTGGTATATAAGTTAAACACATAACAGTTTTATAACAATAAAAAAAAATTTAAATGGATAAACGGGCCGGACGCTGGGGAACGGCCACGAGAACATGGTTCCCTTATTCAATAGAGATGACGAAAAATGATGATAAAGAAATCCGATACTGTACTCTTCGAAAAAAGAAAAAAAAAAGAGAAAAGAAATCCTATACTTTTTTCAAATAGAAAACTGAAATACTAGTTCAGAGCAAAGACTAAAATTTGTATTGAAGTTTCTTATGGCATAAAAAATCCAATGATCCTTAGAGTTGATGGATAATTTTCTATCCTGTAATTCTGGTTTTATGAAACCTTATTTCCTTATAACTACATCTATTTTTTCCATCTTGATGATGGATGAAAAATTAACTTCATAGTTCATATATGGTATTAGCATAATTTATATTGTTATGAATCATTGAATATGACTCATCCAACTGTAATAGCACAAATGTGTAAAATTAACATAATACAATACTCTGATGCTAAATGTCAATTTTAAAGTTGTATTTTTCAGCATGAGCTAAAATATCATCATTACGTGAATAAATGATTTTATAAGTATTATTACATGTTAATGCACGCAAACAGATCTAAACATTTTTTTATAAATTATGACTATATGTTTTTAAGGAAATTTGGTCCATATATATTTTTGATTGGGATGAAACTTTTTTAATTAAATAAATAATATTATATACAATACATGTATTAAATTTCTCATCAATCATTGAGGTGCAAAAATGGACGCAGTTACATTAAATAAAGATGTGTTGCGTGTTTGATCCATCTGCGGATCAAATGTAGGCCGTCGGATTTGAAACGGTGGTGTTGGGAATTGGGATGACGATTGCGGAAAGGTGCACCTGCTATGGATATTTTACAAAGAAGATCCATTTACTAGGGTGGGTGATCCTACGTTTTAAAAATTTTATTTGACCTTCTTTTACATCGGGGCTGGGGCAAGATTGGTTTGATCATCACCTTTTTTCAATAGATCTCGAGCTAAAATTTGAGTTTATCTTGGGTAAACATTATGGGTTAAGTAAAATAATCTTAAGAATTTATATATCTATTAAACAAAAAGACACATCTATGCGAAATCTAAATATTGTATGCTTTAAAATTTTACTAATTAAAAAGTAAATATCACTATTAAAACGACACAGAAGCATCAATAAAAAAAGAGCAAATGTAAAGTACCTTTATTAAAACGGGTTAATAAAATATATTTCATTCATAATGGACTTTGGTGTTACTAAAAATATTTTTCTAAAATAATAATATTTTTTGTGAGAGTTTCCAAAATAATGAAAAACTGCAATTATGCATAATAGTTATATATATGTATTTATGCTATTGATTTGTATCTTATTAATGTAATTAATAATAAATAATGTGAAAATTTTGAAGAAAATGAGAATAAGAATAAAAAATATCTGATAATTTATTATAAATAAATATATATAGGGTTAGTTGGATTCTTTGAGTCGGGACATAGTTAACCCCTCACAACCCAATTTTTAAATTTAGTTCAAAATTTATGACTTTTTTTTTATATTGGCCCAGAAAATATTAGTTTTATCCAGTAAAAAATAGACAAAGTTAGGGGTGAGTCACGGGTTTACCTCCCCTAGTTCCCACCCTTAAATTGCATATAGCTGAAAATTGCAAATTAATATCAAAGAAAAATACCAACTCACCTTCAGCCATCGAAATCATTGGAATCTGTTGGTTGGAGATCAAACATCGGAGTACGGCCTTAAGCAAGATAAAAAAATTTCATCGTTTTCGTACTCCCTCATATGAAAAAGGGAAAAAATTTTGGTTTTAAAGGTCCTTTTCTTATATTGAAAATTCCTATAGGTAGCTAGATAAAATACTTCAAAGATTTTTTTTAAATTACATTCAACCACAAACAACATTCCTTATAGGGTTTAAACTCTGGAACCCTAATACATAAGGCAAAATGTGAAACCAAATGAGCTATCCTTAAGGCCAAATACCTTAATAGCTAAGATGAATTAAAGTCTCTTGTATCTAAGTAGAATTTTTTCGGTAAAGATTTGAAATTTATAAGGCCTATTTTACAAGTGCCTATTAATTAAACATGTGAAAACCGTTGACCATGGATGGTCATTAAAAGGTAATTACTCACTCCATTAACAATCATATGAAATTAAGAGTGTAACTAGAGTCAGGTTATATAAGGTAAAATAACTTGGGTTAGGGTCATGTGAACTCGACGGAGATTATTTTTTATATATTTTTAATATATTCTTTCATGCATATATACATACTCTCATAGTACTCTTAAGATATATTTTCAATTGATATATATGTTAATCATTAAACATATCTATTCTATGTTATTTATTTTTTAATAGTCTTGGATAACTACTCTAATAATTTTCTTTATTTTTTCATTATTTTAAATACTTTAATTAAAGATGAATTCAAAATTATGTATAGTGTTATTTATATTTAAAAATTTTGGACATATGCTGATTCATTTATTTTCACAAAACTTGTAAATTAGTGATTTCTTTTAATTTTCTTTATTAAAATTTAATGTATTAAAAAATTTTAATTTCAATTTATAACAAATAATTGTCATCTATACTGCTTTATAAATCAAAGTTGTAATATACTTAACAATATATTATTTTGATTTATTCATTTTGATGATATGTTACATTATTTAAAAATATGAACTAATTAGATTTTAAAAACAAAATAATAGAAAATTTGAAGCTTAAGCCAAATGCGAGCCCGAATTAACCCGAAATCAAGCTCGAAATACGCATGAACTTCAGTTAATCCGAACCTGAACTAATATGTATAATTATGGTTACGGTTTAGGTAGACTCCAACCTTGTCTAACCAAGTTATACCCCCGGCATGAAAACGGTTGCATGTGAGATTGTGTAGTTTAGATTGGAAATCCAGACATCGTAAGTTTGAATTCGTACGCCAAAAAAGGTAAACTCCTTTCGGCCATTAGCCCACATGTGGCTACAACTCGTTAGGTTGCAAGTTAATGCTAACCGACTCGGAGAATCTATCAAAATTGATTGAGTCAAATGCATCAATTTCATCACGTCATCATTTGTCGAATGGGCTACCAGGGAGCACCTGGGAGCACTTCTAGGGTGTTGATCAGGTGCACTTGAGAGTACCTGGGAGCACCTAGGAGCATTGAGCTTAAATATTCCCGGGTGTATATACTTTTTTTTTTTTTTTTTTTTAAAATTTTTTTACACAAATGTTAATTTAATTGTATTTAACATGTCAATCAATTTTTACCATTTTAGGATATTTTTAAATATATCTAAAAAATTTCGAAAATAGTAAAAATTGATATATATGTTAAATACACTTAGATTAAAAAAGTTCATAAAAAAATAAAAGAATAGGTACATGCGCCCAGGAGCATTGGGGCCCAATGCTCCCGGGTGCACTTGATTAACACCTTGTTTTCTATAAATGGTTAAAATTAAGGGTTTTTTTCCAAATATATCCACTACGTTTGATTCTAATCTCAAATATACCCGCTATGTTTACGTGTAACCTTCAAAATCCTCACTTTGTTACATACGTTATTAAACGTCATTAATTCATTCGTGAAATTACCAATGTGCCCATCAAATTTAAGGTTGAATTTAAAATTTTGAATATTACAACTCACTGTTTCCGTAATTGTACAAAAGTTTTAAATATGGAAAGCTCTAATTTCATTTCTATTTTATTTTATTTCATTTCATCTTTTATTATTGTACACCAAGTGTATTTTTGGCATTTAGGAAATTGTAACCAACATTAAACGGATGACTATTGACTTGCTTAATCGCCTTTAATGGAGTGAGCATTTTTGGAAATATATGCAAATATAATAGATATATTCAGAATTTCTTAAATGTAATGAGTATATTTAAGATTAAAGTCAAACATAGTAGGTATATTTGAAAAAAAAACCTTAAAATTAACCATTGACAATATGGGTTTGTAATCAGATTACTCGATGCTATCAAGATCATCACATATTGGTCATATGCATTGACAATGTGGCGGATAAATCAGATTAAAGTTAAATTGGAAATGGATGGCTTGATTGGGCTTATCAAAAAATTGATCTTTAATAACAATAAGCAGATTTTGATTAAATCAGAGTAATTGGAGCCTTGTCATTTTACAGTTTGATGGATCCGGATCGTCAGCTTCAATGGTACAAGTATCCTAAAATATTAGTCAATGCGCCTTTATTAAAATAGGTTAGTAAAATATACTTTATTTAGAATGGATTTTGGCGTTTATAAAAATATTTTTCTAAAATAATAATATTTTTTGTGAGAGTTTTCAAAATGATAAAAAACTACAGTTATACATAAGAGTTATACGTAATTTTTTACTTTGTTAATGTAATTAATAATAAATAATATGAGAATTTTGAAAGAAAATGAGAATAAAAATAAAAATATGCTTATAATTTATAATAAATAATATATACAAGGCAAGTCCGGATTTTTCAAGTTAGGACATAGTTGATCATTCCTAACCCTATTTTTAAATTCGGATAGAAAATTTTGATTTCAGTCAAAAATAGGTCTTGCACATGTGACTCGCCTCAATTCCCACCTATATTTGCTAGAGTGACTCGCCTCATTCCCACCTTTATATTTCACATGGGAAAAATAGCAAATTAACATTAAAGAAAATTCCCTAATCGCCTGCAGCCACCCCTCTCACCCTCACCAATAGCCACCTAAATTACTGAAATTTGTGGGTTGGAGTTCAACCATCAGAGAACGACCCTAAGAAAAATAATTTTTTTTTCATTATTTCGTACTCTTCTATATGAAAAATGGTAATTTTTTTTAGTTTAGAGGTCATTTTCTTATATTGAAAATTCCCGTAGGTAAGTAGTTGTATAAAATGCTTTGAAGAGTTTTTTTTTTTTTTTTTTCTGAATTGTATTCAACGGGAAACAACATTCCTCATAAGGTTTAAACTCTGGAACTCTGATACATAAGGCAGAATGTGAAACTAACTAAGCTATGCTCAGGGCCAAATACCTTAATAATTAAGACAACTTAAAAGCCTCTCATTGTCTTGATTGACAATCATATCTAACTAGAATTTATTTTGTAAGAATTTGAAATTTATGATGCCTATTTTACAAATGCCAATTAATTAACATGTGAAAATCATTGACCATGGACGGTATCAAGAGGTATGTACCCGCATCAGTGACAATCATCTAATGGCGAATAGGTTTCCCTTCAGTTTACAGCAACATAAACACGGGTTGCAGTTGTATGCGCTCCGGCTGCGTACAACTATTTTAAATATTTTTTCGAAAATTTTTTTTATAAAACTTTTAAGGGGTGTTTGGCAATGACAAAAAATTTTCATCTAGAACTTTTCAATCTGAAACTTTTCGTTCTCTATAACTCTTTTATTTTTTAATTATTTTTTTACATCTTTCAACACAAACCACCTTACTTTTCAATCATTTCTACACAATTATCTATACAACTAACCTATCTATTTTAACTTTATCTTCTTTACTCCTCATTATTATCCCTATCATATCACATCATTTGACAACTTTTATTCTTCAAAACTTTTCACCAAAAATTTTATTCATTCCCAAACACACCCTTAATCTAAATATTTTTTATATACGTATCCATTTTTACCAATTTTGAAAATTTTAGATATTTTTTTTAGATTTTTAAAAATCAAATCTAAAAGAATACTTAAAATTTTTTAAAATAGTAAAAATTGACAAATATGTTAAATATATTAACAGCTTCACGGAAAAAATTTTCAAAAAAAAAAAGAAATAAGTGTAGTACGCGTGCATACAATTGAACTCCCAGCATCACCGCTCCGTCATTTTCAGAGAGTGAGTTTCGTGGTGCGTGATCTTCTACGACCAGCCGTTGGATGAGATGCCGAAAATACGGCTGGCGAGCAGAGTATTTAATGCTGGAATTTTACTGACCAGCCCCTGTCGGGGAGAAAATTTCCGCCAGCGCCCGTCCCTCTCTCTCTCTCTCTCATTCCCGCGCTCTCTCTCGTTTCCTGCTCTCTGTCTCTCGCCCGATTTCTCTCTCCTCCACCGCTCCTGCTCCCTCCCGCCCTCTCCCTCCTCCCTCTCCCTCTCCCTCTCCCAACCAGCGCCCTCCCTCTTCCACATAGCAATGCACAGTGAGTGTAGGGCAAGTTTAGCAAGGAATATGGAAGAACCAACCATGATTCTTGCAGCAAGAAGCCTAAAACACGGAACATTCAAGCTAAGTTTGCTCCAAAAAAAATGAAAGAAAAAAGGCTTAGATCATGATGTGACTAGAAAATGGGGAACGCCCACCCATTAGGCATGACTGATCTCTGGGCTGCTGTGGGCTTCGACTGTTGTCCTACCGTGCCGTCGACTGGCGCTTTCTCGGTTTCGATTTCCATTGCTGTGATTTTTTTTAATGCGCTGCTCTCCGCCCCAGATGCTCCGCTCCGTGTTCGATTGATGAGCCAGCCCTCTACTATGGATTGTTGGTCCGCAGTTGGGCCATGTCTCCCGCTTATGCTGCCTCTTTCCTTAGATCAGGCTAGCGCTTATGCTTGATGCAACTACCATTGGAAAGCGTCCAACAAGCAAGAGTTCCACGCCTGGGAATGCTTATTCACCGAATTCACCAACTATGCGTTCTTCTCCCTCGACTAATGATTCGACATGCCTTAAACCAGCCCTCGTGCTTTCCCTTTCCCTCTTGTATCTGATCCGTAGTGATGAAGGGTTTGGTTCATACTCTTTCGCGGGTGTCCGACTTGAATAAAGCTCTTTAATTGCTTTTGCTTTTATTTGTTTCACTTTTGCTCCGATTCCTGTCATAAAAGTCCTCCTAATTGAGGCAGGGTAGAACCCACTCCTTTTGGTTGAACGAGGTTTTCGTGGGGCCTGATTTCCATTTCCATTGTCGCGATCTCATCCCTGCCGGCTGCCCCCCCTCCGCGTTCGGTGCTACGCCGAGTTCTTTCTTGGTTGGCCGTTACCGGCCTCGATTGCACACCCTGAAAAGAGTCCCTCTCAGCACCCGCGCAAATTGAATGTGGAAGGGATCCCTTAGCTATCATCTGCAGAAGATGGTTCTCCATGTATGCCACGAATGTAAGAAGAGATTCGACAATGACGAGCTACTGAACGATCACAAGGACATATGTACCACCAAAGCCAACCATATGAATGTTGTAAGAAGGCGGCAGAGTGGTGCCTACTTGAAGATCCGGCGGCCAACGGCCAACGACCAACCTAGCAAGTAGACGTCACAGCACCGGACACGGAGCTGGACGACAGCCCGACGGCGCCCAAATCCAGGCAACAGCAGGGACGAGATCGCGGGAATGGAAATCGAAATTTGCGCGGGAACTGAAAGAGGCGTGATGAGGGAAATCGGGAGAGGGAGGGAGGAAGAGGGAGGGCGCTGGTCGGGAGAGGGAGAGGGCGGGAGGGAGCAGGAGAGGTGGAGGGAGAGAGAAATCGGGAGACGAGAGAGATCGCGGGAACGGGAGGGAGAGAGGTGAGGGAGGGCGCTGGCGGAAATTTTCTCCCCGACAGGGGGCTGGTCAGTAAAATTCCAGCATTAAATACTCTGCTCCGCCAGCAGTATTTTCGGCATCTCATCTAACGGCCGAAAATAAGCCCGCACGATCCAACGGCTCTCGGCGTTGGTCGGAAATAGCGTGTTCGACCGACCGATCGTAGAAGATCACGCCTCGAGTTTCGTCCCGTCCAAGCTGCAGCATTCAATGCGCCTCACTAATGCCCATTGCCACTTAGCAATACAGTTGGTTTTCTGTCACCGCATTTAATGTTCATCCAACGGCTATTATCACAATTGCATAATGTATGGTTACGATTGACACATCGCAACTTTAAAAAAAAAGGTGCACGGCATATAATCGAGCCCCACACAAAAGCTATAATTAATATTATTTATTTATCTAAAACATCAAATTTCATTCTAATTAAGTATATTTATGGGTTATATTTATTTAATAATATATATGCATGTATAAATTATGAAATATGCTTATATCTATTTACACATGTATTATAATATTAAACTTCTAATTAAGTATATTTATGGGTTACATTTGTTTAATAATATATATTCATGTGTAAATTATGAAAAATACTTATATCTATTTACACATGTATTATAATATAATAATATTTTATTGAATTATTTATTCACATAAAAATGATATTTTGGACAGTGTGGATGTTGAAAATACTACTTTAAAATTAATATTTTATCATTTTTTATAATTTACATATGAATATATATGTTTTCTAATAAATGTGACCTATAAACATACTTGATTAGTATGAAACTTGATTTATTAGATAAATAAATGATGTTAAATATAAAAAATAGATTAACTTTCCTTTAAAGATCAAAATCTTAAAATTTAAAGGAATTACATGGGTCTGCTTGTATGTAACACTTATGTGTTTTGTAGAACTTGTTAAAATTAATCACAGGCAATGCGGGGCTGTGATCTGATTGCTCAATCCTATCCATTATTATCTTTAATGAGAGTTAACTAATCGTTCTATTAAATTTATCCACTCCGCTAATAAATTAATATCATCTTAATTAGTGCAAGAGTCATGTGGACTATAAAATTAAAACCAGAGTGCGTAAAAAAAATTTCTCCTCACTAATTAGTAATTTAATTAGTAATTAATGTGATCAAATATACCCGTACCTATCATAGTATTCTCCGACATAAATTATGAATAATATTTCAACATATATTCTTGTAATCAATTCTATAAGTTTTCTTAACACTTTTACGTACTAACTTATATATAGATAATTCTCTAATGATATAGCCTCCCAAATATTTGTGTATGAAATTGGAATATAGTAAATTGTATTAATTAATTAATTATGATGGTTGTTTACAGAAATTGAAGTGAAGTAGGCCTTATTCATCTAATTTCGTCCGCGTGCCAACTGTCGCCTCCTCGCTCCTATATATAATATGGCCTGTGCCTGCCTGATACAAGGAGCTGGTGTGGTTTAGTGCATTCGTTTCTTGAGTGAGCAAGTTCAAGCTATATATTTAGAGAGATGGGAGAGGAAGTGCCTAAGCAGATCGGATGGTCGCTGCAGGGAATGACAGCCCTCGTCACTGGTGGCACCCAAGGAATTGGGTATATTCTCTGCCTCTTCTCTTTCTCTTCTCTCACTGGTTATTATGCATGGAGTTTTTACTTTTTTTCCAAAAAAATAAAAAATAAAAAAAATTCTACTCTCTCCGGGGCTTTAATTTCTTAATATGTTTGACAGAGGTACTGGGCAAGTAATATCCAATCGACGCTGCTCCATGCATGGGTTGCTTTTTTTATATAAAAGGATACAACTTTTCCATGTTAATTATGAAGATTAAGAATTTTCGATCGATCGCGTTGTGAAGAAATGTTGGCTCTTGGCGATGGCACGCATGCATGCACGCGTCTTGCTATTAATCAATCTAGTTTTAGACGTTCATCTTTCCATGTTGAAATTTGAATGGAGTATGAACAGTGCATGACATGTTTTTAGCATTTTTGGGAGTGTTGATCCATGATGCCATAGACAAACTATGAAGTTTTTTTTTTTCTTTCTTTTTTTCACCTTCATAGAGAATTTAGCCTTAAATTTTCATATTTTACTCATATATCTTTTCAAGCATCACTTCATCATTTGACATTTTATGATAGAAAAGATACAATAAATGGCTTTATAATTTGATGAGAAAAAAATGGTTTTATAGTTTCCCAATTCAACGACCGAAAAAAAAAAAGAAAAAAAGGCTCACCATGGTATGCTATTTTTCCGGTGATTTGCAAATATGCACATTAAGTTTGACCATAATTATAAATATACCTACATAGTTTTAGAAATTACAAATTACTCCATATAGTTTGACCATAATTGTAAATATACTCATGTCGTTATTCCACCATTACGAGGTGAGTTTATTTGTAAGGTTTGTAAATTATGTGGATATATTTGTAATTTCAAAAATTAAGTGAGTATATTTAATTTTTACAAATATACCTTCATAGTTTGTAAATATTTGCAAATATACCCATGCTGTGATGGTGCACTAACAGCGTAGGTATATATGTAATTATGATCAAACTATGTGGATGTAATTTATAAATTTTGAAACTACGTGGATATGTTTGCAATTATAATCAAACTATATGAATATATTTACAAATTACCTTATTTTTCCTCTAAACTATTGCCCTTTTTTTGGCATGTTGTTTAGGCTGCTTTGGATTTGGAAAACACACTGGATATTCTTCATTCCTCAGCAATCTTGCTCGTCCAAATATATAAAAAGCAATAAGGAGGTTTTTTTTTTCTTTTGATAAACAATAAGAAGTTATAATTACAAAAAAAAAAAAATTTAATTTTTGCAAGTAATTTTGACAAACAATATAAATCATTTGTCATATGGAGTGGTTGATAGACATACACTAGCAACACTACCATTATAATGTCACATTTAAGCTTGATAATTACAGCTTGGACATTTTGCCTCTATGCTTCCTTCCTGTAACAAAATTAATGCAATTTTCATTGCCTAATTAAAAGATAAGCCAGCGGGGGTCAGGAACATTGGCTTCCTGACAGAATGTCCGTGTTCCAGCCTCCTCTTTGTTGAGACACTGGCAGGCCTTTCAGTGTTCGTTTGCGGGGCTGCAAATCAAATGGACGGTCTTGATTAAACTTTTTTTTATTGGCGTCGTTGGTGTCCTCACTCCCCAGGCATCCGATCGTCACGGAATTGGCGCATTTTGGAGCATCGGTGTACACGTGTGCACGCAACGAATCGGAGCTTCAACGATGCCTGGGCGAATGGGCGCGCTCTGGTCTCAGCGTCGCGGATTCGGTCTGTGACGTATCGGATACTGCAGCACGCGTCAAGCTGATGGAGCATGTCTCCTTCCTCTTCCAAGGAAAGCTCAACATCTTCGTAAGCTCCCTTTACTTCCCAAACATTAGGGCTAAATCCAAATCAATCACCAAGGTTATTTATCTTTGGGTTTCTGTTCAAATCAGATTCGTTACCGTTGTTTTTAATCATAATTCTTTATCTTTTGTATATTTAGTTAATGGTAAATGCTAGGGTACACCATATTGCATTCTAATTAAGAAACACTATTGACTGATGGAATTGGGCTTGCATTGACCATAAAATCAAAATTCAACTGGTTCTATGGATTAACTTCATAATTTTCTAGGTCATATTATCACAAATCAACTCAATGGGACATTTGTTTAAAAATGCATATAACATTATAAATTACGAAAATTATTTAGATCTATTCAGAAAAACATTAAAATATTATAATACTTTGTGTACCTATTTATCCACGCAGAAATGATGTTTTAAACAACTTAGACATTTTATTAACAGTTTCCAAATTGATATATAAATTAAGCAATTATGTTATAATTTTATTGTACACCTTTTGTAACTACATATTTATTACTTTTTTTTTATGAAACTCGGTTATCTTAGTTAAATTTGTGGGATGGATTTTGATTTTATTATCAGAATGAGCTCATTTAATTTCGGTGCCCCTCAACTAAGGTGTAAAATGACACATGCTAGTATATCCCTTAGTTGATTATGGCATTTTGGATGTCTCAACAAAAGCATGAATGAATCTACTAAAACTGTTTACTCATTTTAGAACCTATGAAACAGCGTTTATACAGATATTGAATAGTCCTCACTGGTTCCACTTCGTTTCGAGGTTTTTGCAAATTACTATAATATTATTGGTGATCAGAAGATAATTATTACGCAACTTACATTTATTTATTGGTGTGTTTGAAAAGTGATAAAACTTTTAAATGAAAAGCTTTTGGTGTAAAATTTTTTTTTCCGAAGAAAATAATTTGATATGATCAAGATAATGATGAGGAGTAAAGAAAATAAAGTTAAAATAGATTTGTGAATTATATTGGTAATTGTGTCAAAATAATTGAAATTTAGGATAGTTGTATAAAAAGATGTAAAAAAATAATTAAAAATAAGATAATTATATTATTATAGAAAGTCAAAAGTTTTAGTTTAAAGAGTTTTTTATTAAACAAACATGACCTTAGTTAAAAATCCAAAAATACCTTGGATATTTTTGTGGGCTTTAATAAATATAAATCGTAAGGTTGTTCTAAATTTTGTTATAACCCACCTAAGTGGAGCCCATCCATCTAAAGTTTTTCCTTCTCATAGGTAAATGAGACAGTAAATTGCATGTGATATAAATATGTACTTATATTCCTAATAATTAATTTTCAATGAATTTTCATTTTTTACACGATATAAAAATTATTGGAACTTGTGATGACTTTGCCCAAGCGAAATTACGAATGATATTTTGGTGTGTTTGTTTGGGGCAAAAAAATGTCAACCAAAACTTTTCAATCTCCGTGACTACTTTATTTTTTACTTATTTTTTCACATTTTTTATACAAACTACCATACTTTTTAATCATTTCTACACAACTACCCATACGATTAACTTATCTATTTTAACTTTATTCTTTTTACTTCTCATCATTACTCCTATTATATCACATCATTTTCCATCAGTTTGACAACTTCTACCCCAAAAACTTTTCATCAAAAGTTTTATCTCTAACCAAACACACCCTTTTTATATGTTAACTCAACAAATGATGATTAACATAAATAAACATACCGAATTGCACCACAGACCATATTAACTTAGTTTGCCCTAAAATTGTAAGTTTTTTTATTGGTATTGTACATCAATGTATAAGACATCTGATATTATGAGTCTGTTTGGTATCCTATAAAACTCGATGCTTTTGGTAAAACTTTTCAAGCAGAGAACCGTTTGAAAAAACCTGTCATTCCAAGCTGACAATTTCAGTTTCCAAAGCAATTTTTGTGCAGTTGTTTGACTGAAAGAGTAGCTTTTATGTCTGCAATGCAATTAATGTATCATTTTTTGTGGCCGGAAAAATGCCACGAAAATTTAATCTGGGTTATGCAATTGACCGTGACAACTTTCTTCAGCTATCAAAAACGTCATGAAGTTTTTGTTAAATCCAAACACACCCTATACATCAAACTCATTCATCCTGAAGATAACAAGCTCTACCAATAAATAAGTGGGATTCGAAAAGTGACAATAGGATATTTAATTTTAGGAGTATTGAAGTCATTTTTCACTCTTAAAATCTTAACTTTTAAAAGTAAAAAATAAATATATAAAAGTATTGAAAAATGACAAAACTTCATATATAAATTAAATACACTTAGAAAAACATATTTATAGAATAAAATAAAATAATAAATTTATAAATTATGCATAAATACAACTAATTATCTATAACCAGGCCTCCATTTGAAAATAAGGCAAAATATATGATCTTATAATTATTTTTATTATTTTATAAATGTATATGGTCATATTTAAAAATGGGTCTCGCTTTTGTGAAACCCTATTTATGTGATCTTATTCATTTTTTTCATTTTGATGATTGATGAAAAATTCATTTTTTCTATTGTGTTAACATAATTTATATTATTATCAAAATTTTCTTATTTGTTTAGGATCATTGTACATGTGTCCCCCATATAAAAGTGTAAAATTAATGTACTAAAATATTTTAGTATGAAATATCATTTTTAAAGTTTATTATAAAAAGAATTTTTATATTCTAAGCATTTTTTTTATAATCTATATACAAATATATATTTTCAAAGCAAATGGGGACTATGCACTCCTTTGATTTAGATGGAATTTGGTCTCATATAAATGATATTAAATACGGTAGATGAAGTAGATTTTTTATTTATCATCTACTTAGAATTGATTGGATTACATAAAACCATTTTTAGGTAATTAAGTTATATAGAAGCCAAACTCTAAAAAATAAATGTAAAATTTGTGGTCATATTTGAAATTAGCCTCCAAAATTATTAAAGGACAACACCTTGGGGTGCAACTTAGTTGGATTGAGTCTAAACTTGGCTTGCTAACTTGATGTTAAATGCTGTTTGAAAATACTTTTGTAAAACCTGAAATTAAATTGTAAATAAAGTTAGGATTAGAGTTCAAACAAACTCAACTAATTTTCTTATTTATATGTAATAAAAAATATAAATTATGTACATAAAATCTAAATAATAGTTAGTATTTTGTATTATTTATATTTATATTCAAATTGATGACATGTCATATTAAAATTATATTATAAATATACTATTTTCAATTACATTTACTTTTATGTTTATATTATTTACTTTGACTTTGTTAATTTTCTTCCTTTATTTTTTTGAAAACATAAATTTTCTTTTAGAAATATATTACATTGGTATGCTTTTCCTTAATTTGATTATATTATGTATTATTATTTTCATCTAGATGACTTATTAGTTTATATTACATGAAATGTTAAACTTATAATTCTTGACTTAAATCAGAATTTGTTAATCCCATTTCTAACCTAAATTTTAATAGAAAATTGATTTGCATAAATACTATGAAGAAGTTTTAGAAATAGGATTGAAGTTTTAGGTGTTATAAATAGAGCTAAAGTCAGAATTGAGGCAAAGTCTTCAGTGATGCCTTCTCGAATATGCAACAGATAATCCTGTAATTTTCTTTGAAAAAATGAATAAGTCTGAAAGTTGATTAACATAGGTATGGAAGTTGGTCATGGACAACATTAACATATGGATGTCCCTCCCTCTTTTTCGTTTTCTACGCCAACCCCCACGTACTGTTTTTGCGTGCTGCAATACATAGGTAAGCAATGCTGCAAAGGTGGAAATAAAGCCAACAATGGAGGTTAGAGCGGAGGAATTGTCAGCTGTGATGGCTACAAATTGGGAAGCCGCATACCACCTCAATCAACTCGCTAACCCGCTCTTGAAAGCATCTGGACAGGGAAGCATTGTGTTCATAACCTCTGTCACTGGTTTGGTGGCCATCTCTGCTGGGATTACTCCCTATTCAGCTTCCAAAGGTATACATATATTTCTTTCCATTCCGTATATTAATAATGCAAATACCCCACTGAAAAGAAAATACGACTAATCTTCTCGTGTTTTTTTCGGAATTTTTGACACATAGGAGCATTGAATCAGCTTGCCAAGAATTTGGCATGCGAGTGGGCCAAGGACAACAGAAGGGTTAACTGCGTTGCACCCTCGTTTACTAACACAGCTTTCGGGGGAGATGTAAGCTTCGATTCCAATTACTTAGTTGCAAATGAACCCCAACTCCACGCAGCATGTATGCTTTTAGGAATTAATTAATCATGCAGATTCTGCTGGTGACAAATGACAATGGTATGTTGTGTCTTACATGTGCACAGGTTTTGGCAAAAAAGGAAATGGCGGAAGGGTTTCTGTAACGGACTCCTGCTCGACGCTTGGGGGAATCGAAGGACGTTTCACCTCTGGTGGCATTCCTCTGCATGCCTGCTGCTTCCTACATTACAGGCCAAGTTATAGCCATTGATGGAGGATTGACAGTAAACGGATTGTCCCTAACCAAGTAACACCACTGCTACGCCAAGCGGGCGCCTTCTGAGCTGATCCTCAGTTCGACTCCCACATATGGTGAATCTGAATCTAGCATATTTGGGAGTAATGTGTCTCCCTCAAAATAAAATAGGAGTAGTGTGTCGCTCAAAAAAAATAATGGGAGTGTTGTATTTCCCTTAAAAATTTGTAAGAATATCCCACGGCTCCAAAAAAAACGCCGATGCTACTGTTCAGCCAGGCAATTGAAAATTCCTTCATAACAGCTTGCATGTGAAGTCTTCAAGAGTCCCAGAACTCAATCTACAAGATTCACTTCCAATCATCTTTGTTTGTAAGTAGAACCGAACTTGTTGTCTAATAAATGGAGTAAGATTTTTAGGAAGTATATATCCTTGTAGTTGTAAGATTCAAATCTCTAAAAAAAGAGGACAAAACTAGTGAGCGAAGGGAAGGGAAAGAGTGGGCTTCTGCATGTCTTGAGTGTGGCTTATCGGGAAGGGTGTTCCTTCTTAATTATGTTTTTAGTATTTTTCATGCCAATTTCTTTATAATCAAGAGTATTTTATTTAATACATAGATGATTATTTGGCTGCCTCATATAGCTAGGTAATATGGGTTTGTCATCGGATTACTCAATCCAACTAGGTTGAAAATGGGATCGAGTGTGACTCACTTCGCCTTGTCTCGATTTTACGGAGGGTCGGAACAAGAATTTTAACTTGGTGATGTAGCATGGGGTAGGATTTTAGATTCGTATTTCAATTCTAGGCGGCGGGGTGGGTCGACCATGTCCCGACCCACCTTGATTCATTCTGACCTACAATGTGTAAAATATTTTTATAAATTATATGAATTACTTATGTGAATATTATTTTGTTGGATAAATATGTTTATCTTTATGACTTATTAGTATGAATATAAATTTATGTTGATATATGTTTAAATTTATAACTTGTTTATATTGATAAATTTTTATTTCTCACTTGCATATATGCTATTCAAGTTATCTCATTCACATATTTATCAATGAAATAAAATATATTATCTATGTTGTTTATATCTTATAAGAATGAATATTATTATTTTGCAATTTAACAGTTTTAATTATAATTTAAAATTTACATTAATGTCTTTTTTAAGGTCAATGCATATATTTATCAAGGTTAGGTTGTAAACTAAATTATTAAAAAAATTTACTAATGCTTTGTTATGGTAATTATGTTTTATTCACTAAATAGTAAAATATCGAATAATTTAACCTTTAAATTTATCATAGACATTAATTTATATTGATATGTATATAAAATTTTAAGCTTTGACTCATTTTTTCAACCCGACCCGTTATCCCGATACTGACCTGAAGATTGTCCCATGACTTATTGAAGAAAGATGAGGGTCGGTTTATCCTGACCCAGTATAAAAAGTATGGCCAAACATGACTTTGTAAATGTAAGGTCAAAATTGGTTACACCCTTACCCGCTTCGGCCGGCCTTCATTTTCGCCTCTAAATCCAACCATGTTCATTGCATATGATTAGACGTATTGACAATGGAGGCATGAACCATGTGGTGGACAAAATAGACTAGGTCAGATGTATTGACAATGGAGGCATGAATCATGTGGTGGACAAAACAGACTAAGACTTATCAAGAAATTCATCTTTAATAACCATAAACAGAACCATGCTGTGCTGCAGCTATCTGATATCACATTAGGAAAGTTGAATTCATGCCATTCCAAAGCACTACGACAAGTTGGAATGAACACCGAAGATGGGAATGAAATCTACAAAAATAACCATGAAATACATACAAATCCTTAATTGCTTTCGGATCCTGTAAAAGAATGAGAGAGAGAGAGAGAGAGTTATGATCTACTCTGCTCAGATCTAGTTAAGCAATGCTGCTAAGAAACATATTAGGGAAAGGTTACAAAAGAAACATTTCTTGCTGCCTTGACAAGAAACCATTGGGTTGACGGTCACGCTCCGTATGTGTGTGCGTATAAAATGAAGCGCTAGTAGCAGGTCTACTTGTATGGCCGGCAGCACAGCTGGATGCATACACAGGTCTATTATTTGAGAATGTGTTACATCAATTCAAGAATGCAAATGAATTGCACATCCCGTTTGCAGGGGTTGGGTTCCATCTTCGAACCAGGTATGTGATGCAATATCTAAAGGCCCTCACAGATTATTCTGGTATCCTCAAATTTCCTATTAATGTTAGGGCAGAGGATCACATGCCATCATCATATGATGCAAATAGAGAGAATACTGATGATGACAACAGAAAGAATTCTACATGGTGCGCAAAGTGAAGGGCTTTGGGCTTGAACCTCAGCGTCTGGTGATCTCATCAGAAAAAAAAAAAAAAAAATTTCAAGTTTTTCTTTTTAGTCTTGTACATTTTTCAATAAATGATTTGACATTTTAACTGTCTAATAATTTTATCTTTTTTAATTTTATCCTTATACTTCAATATAATCATCTCATTTATCTAATTTTATCTGTATTATATCATATCATTCATTCGATTTTCAGACTATCTTATCATAAAAAAAATTTTGGGAACTCAGGTCTTTGTTTGTTGAGACACGAGGGGCTATAGATTCCAAGGTCAGGTTCAGTTTCCAAGGCCACCCTAAAGGAGATAATCTGTGACTTTGAAGAGATTTTAAGGACCGGAGGATGTGGTTGTTTGCCAGCACACATGATTCATGCCTAATGATAAACGTGATTCAATTTGTGACTTTGTCCTGGAACTTGGTTGAGTCAATAGCTAAACCTCAAAGCTACTCTCAATTGGCCGGTGCTGACGTCTTCTTCCTCCACAGAGACGTTGGTTTAAATCTAGGATCTAGCACTTTTTCAAGTTGGGACGTGGCTCTTGCCTCTCCATGATTGAGGGTATTATCTGGTCTCTCCAGTAGTTGAGGGTATTATTAGGTTACTTTGTATGCTAAGGATTACAGCATGTATTATTTTGTAATATCAAATGACTTGCATGTACGTACTTGAATAAAAAAACTACTCTGGTGGTTTCCCCTAGTGGTAAGAGCACAACTTGGGTCGGGTTGTATTGGGTTTGGGTGAATCCAAACCCAAATATTAGAATTTAAATTCAGGTTGGGTTTAGACCGAGTTAGCATTTGTTTCCATCTAAATTTTAGGTGGAAATTTGGGTCACTCTTAAATCAATAGAAGTTGAAATTACCGATAGAGATAACGAATTTTTTAAACATTATTGTATTCACATGTGAATATATTTATATGACCTATATCTTTGGTTTTGATAAAAATTAATTTTTTAATTAAAAGATAATTCTAAATATAATGAACGTAATGAATTTACATAACAACCAAGGTAAGAAAAATAAATAAAATTATATGAAATCACTATCTAAATTTTAATGAAAGGAAAACTTATGTATCTCATAGTTAATTAGTATATATACAATAATTTTAAAGAGTTAATATATTTATAATTATTTACAAATAAAATTAATATAGATGTAATATATTCAACATTTTATGGACAAATGTATATAACATTTAGGTTTTAGAATAAATGTTTTACAATTTAATTATATAATAATTATATAGAATAACTTTTATCAAATTTATAGTTGAAATACTAAATGCATGCATAAATATAATTATTTTAATAAATTATGAGGAACACTAAATTCGAATCGGGTTGGGTTTTGGTATCGAATTGATGCAAATTCAGTATTAGTTTCGGATTTTCTTGGGTCGGGTTGAAACCAGGTCTAATTTGAAAATTTTTAAAAAATAAAACCTAAACTTGGTTTTGAAACCAGGTCCAAAAGGTACGCATCATGGATGGGTGCAGCACTAGCGCGTCTTCGATTTTCGCCTGGTGTGAATGAAATATTTGTTCCCCTACATGTGGGGATTTTATATATTTCCCCTTAGGTGGGTGTATTTATAAAAAATTATTCCTCCATGGTGTGAGGGTTTAAAGGGACGTGATTTGTTGCACCCGGGAGCAGGCAGCGCTCCCTGCTCCCGGGTGCATATACTTATTTTTTCAAAAAAAATTTTGAAATTTTTTTTATAACATTCTTAATCCGTCTATCAAAATTTTACAAGATTTAGTATATAAAATAACGGGAATGTTTCTATATGACCTATTCACTTTTTTTATTAGTTATATAATCTATCGATTTTTAATATCATGATCATTGATGAAAATCTACATTATCTGTTACATTTAGCATCATTTAGAATATCACGAAAACTCCTTTATTTGTCCAATATCAATGTGCATGACACCTATTTACAAATATGTAAAATCAACATATTAAAATAGTCCACCGTTAAATATCAATAAAGTAGTATTTTAAATAGCTAAACCATCTAAAATATTATTATTATTATTATGTGGATAAATAGTTTTATAAAATATTATTATATTCTAGTACATATATGAATGCATCTAAATATTTTTTCTAATTTACACATAAGTATATCAATGTCCAATATAAATGTGCATAACTCTTGTTTACAAATATGTAAAATCAAAGTATTAAAATAGTTACAGGTTAAATATCAATCTAAAGTAGTATTTTTAATATCTAAAACATCTAAAATATTATTATTACGAGGATAAATAGTTCTAAAAATATTGTTATAGGACTTATATAAATATATCTATTTTTAATCAAATTTGGCCCATATACATATTTAATTTGGATAAAACTTGATCCCTTAACAAAACGAATGATATTAAATACAGTGAATGTATTAAATTGTATATTAATAATCAATATGATAAAAATACATAAGGTATATAAAATTGTTTCTATGTAATTTAGTTATATAGAAGCGAACTACCCAAAATAGAAACACTTAAGCAGACATATTTATGGAAACAAAAAAGAAAAAGCACCTGTGTGCCCAGATAAGAGGAGTTCTTGCTAATTCGAGCTAATAAGATTAGAAACTTATGATTATTAAATAATTTTGATATGACTGTACTTTATGTGCGAATCTTGTTAAGCTGAACCGAATGAGTTAACTTAATAACCTAATTAAATATGCGACGTTCTAGTTCATGGAGTCTAGTATATATGTTAGCTTGGCTTGTTTGCTATGTCATGTGTTTAGTCATTAATTTTGCTTGGTTGTGTTTTACAGTGATGCACCAGATCTTTTGTTCGTGAATAGGACTTATATATGTGGCATCTTATGTGAATTTTAGTAAGTCCTATAGGTTGGAAGACTACTTTGGGTCATCCTATTATAAGCCGCGAATTGTCCTGTTGTGGACCATATGTCATAGCATTGTGGGTCATATTTTCTAGATTTTGTTGAACTTATTTATTTCTTTTTCGTACTTTTTCAGGATTACCTAGTCAGGGAAGTGTGGTTGAAAGGGATTAGTTATGATTAGTTATTCTCGTTTTTTGTAGGGTTTTGATTTAGAACTCTATAAGTTGATTGTTGGTTTACCTCTTAAGTTTCTTTTTATTTTATTTTTTTGTGAATATTTATCTTAAGTTAAAATTAGATTCTCTCGGAAATGGCAGATATTGGATAAATGTATCAAACTGCGGTAGTATTTTGCACCAATCAAGCATGAGCTCAATTGGCAACTAAATTCTCGTCTCATTGACTTATTTCTACATTTCTCATCTTTAGTAATCGACTTCCAGGTTCCAATCTTAACCGTCCATTTAGACTAATAAATCGAAATTTCGCATGGGTCGTAGTATTATAGTCATCAAGAATGCTTCCAAAAAAATCCTTCTTCTACATATTCATTTTTAATAATTTTTTTGAGGTAATTCATTTTTAATAATTTGATATTGGATAAAAATTTCACTTTACATATTATATTTAACATTATTTATATTATCAAGAAAATCTTTTCATTTATCTAATATCACTTTGCATGGGCTTCATCTACAAATGTATAAAATCGATAAAATAAAATAATTTAATATTAAATTTTAATTTTAAAATAGTATTTTCAACATCTAAAATATTATGATAATTTTCAAATATATCTTAATTTCAAAAATTGTAAATATAGTTTGACTATAATTACAAATATATTCATATCATGGTGGCAATGTTACTGCACAATTACGACGTATATTTGCAAAGATATGAAAACTATGTGGGTATATTTGCAATTTTAAAAATTAAGTATATTTAATTTCTATAAATGTACTCACGTAATTTGTATATTTTTGCTAATATACTCATGCAATTTGTATATCTTTGCTAAAATACTCATGCCATGATGGTACAATAATGGTATCATAACATTGTGAGTATATTTAAAATTACAGTCAAACTATATGAGATTATTTGCAATTTTTAAAACTAGATACTATATTTGTAATTATGGTTAAATTATATGAGTATATTTACAAATATCCAAAATATTATTACCATATGCGTAAATGATTTTATAAAGTATTATTACATTCTAATACATATATAAATGAACTTAACTATTTTTTCTAATTTATACATGAATATATTTATTCCTAAGCAAATGTGTCTGACGCACATATTTGGATTAAAGTTGGTCTTCGAACTAAATAAATGATGTTAATATAATGAATAGATTAGATTTTGCATCAATCATATATATATATATATATATATTAAAAAATAGACAAGATTACCTAGAACAGCATTAGTGAAACCCTATTATCATTATCATCATCATCATCATGTTGCAATAAGGTGACCAAAGAGCCTAATCTATGGATGAAGAATATCGTTAATCATCTATTTGGAAAGTCATAAAACTTTTTGTGAAAAGTTTTTAGAAGTTGTAAAATCATATGATGTGATACGGATAATGATAAGGAGTAAAGAGAATAAAGTTAAAATAGATATATTAGTTATATAAGTAATTATGTAGAAATGGTTGAAAAAGTATGATTGTTAATAGGAAGATGTAAAGAAATCATTAAAAAATAAGATAAACATGAATAATGAAAAGTTTAGATTAAAAAATTTTAGCATAACATTTTTTCTTCATTGTCAAACACACCCTTAGAAAGGAAAGAAAAGTAATGTTAGCCAGCTACCCAAGGAAGAAACTCGTTAGAGTTATGGGCATGCATAATTAGGGGTGTTAATGGTCATGGTCAACCCGTTAACCCGCTCGTTCAATCCGTTAATAAATGGGTTTGGGTTGGGATTTTTGAATAAATGGGTTATGATCCGCCAACCCGTTCAACCATTTAATTAAATAAACGGATTAGGGTTGAGGCTTCGCAACCCGTCAAACCCGTTTATTTAACCCGTTCAACCCGTATAACTCATTTAATATAATATATTATAATATATATGTAATATTTATTACAGGAATTGACATTAAAGAGATGACTTGAGATTGGAGCTGATGTTTTCAAGCCAAAATAAATTAAATTTGGGTATGTTAGTTTCGAATTATTTAATTTATTTAAATTTACATACTTTATTAAAGATTTTTAACATGAAAATTAGTAACAAACACAACCCGTTAACAATCCGTTAACCCGTTTATTAAATGGGTTGTAAATGGGTTAGGGTTGAAGTTTTTTAAATGGGTTAATAAACGGATTAGGGTTGAGATATATTAAATGGGTTAGGTTTAGGATTAGGCTCCAACCCGTTCAACTCGATCCGTTAACACCCCTATGCATAATTGGCTATTTGCCGCCTAGTTTTGAATTTTTCTGTTGCCAAGTGAGGGTTTTATTTTCCTTTATGTCGATTCCTTTGTTCCAGGAGTATTTATAGATTCCCTGCTGTAGGGATATTTACGGAGCCCAATTCAGTGCACCCGGGTGCATTCAGCCTCAATGCACCCGGGTGCACTGCACCTATTTTTTTTATTTTTTTTAAAATTTTTTTTTATAAAATGGTTAATCTAGATTTATTTAACATATGTTTCAATTTTTACTAGTTTTGGAGACTTTTAGATAATTTTTTTAGATTTTTAAAAATCAGTGGCATTTTCGGTAATTTAAAATTACGAAAAATGCCACTGATTTTAAAAAATCTAAAACAAATATCTAAAAATATCCAAAAATAGTAAAAATTGATACATATGTTAAATAAACCTATATTAACAGCTTCATGAAAAAATTTTCAAAAAAAAATAAAAAAAATTAGGTGCAGTGCACCCGGGTGCATTGAGGCTGAATGCACCCGGGTGCACTGAATTGGGCTCCGATATTTACAGGAAAATTTCCACTGCAACACGTGAGAGTTGTAAATGTACTTGAGTTATTACGGTATACAATTACTAAAAAAAAAAAACAAGCAGTACTGGATCTGACGTGACGTGAATGGCCTCAGGCGTGCAATCGTCTTGGAACTGGTGGAGTTTGGAGCGTCGGTGCACACGTGTTCACGCAACGAATCGGAGCTTGAGCAGTGCTTGCGCGAATGGAATGAGTCGGGTCTCAGAGTCACGGGTTCGGTGTGCGATGTATCGGATCCTGCCGCACGTGTGAAGCTGATGGAGCATGTCTCTTCCCTCTTCCAAGGAAAGCTCAACATCTTCGTAAGATCCGTTAGCTTGCCAATGCTAATTAATCATCCCTACTCAATTAATTAAGTTGTGAGGAAATATTTTTTTTAACATGCATGCCATACATGTCGACTCTATGCGCGTACAATCGTGTAATTAATCTAACGAATTTCGGATTTTTGTTATTTTGAGGTAAAAAAAAAAAAAAAAGAACTCTAAATTTAGAAAAATAAAAATTGAAAAACGGTAGAAGAAACTAAGGTGGTTACATATGCCAGCAGCATATTATTTTGAGCCCCTCTTCTGATTGTGATACAACTAAATCTGAAGCGTGAACCAATCAGCTCACTCCTATGATGATATGATTAAATATTTAAATCCAAATCAATAACCTCATTTTTCTTTATATATTAGTTAATCATGATATCAAAACTTATTTGTTTAAAAACTTAGGACAATACTGTAAAATATTTAATTCCTATAATGAAAATGAAATTATTAAACTTTTGATCAAATCGAATTTTTTATATAACTCAATAAACAATGCTAAATATAAAAGGATGGATAACTTCCTAACTGGCCAAAGAAGTGAAGCACCCGGATTTCTGTCATGCCTTACAGAAGAGAAAAATAGATAATTTCTTTTTTTTTTTTTAAAAAAAAAAAAAGATAAGTGTGAAAAGTAATTAAAAGGGCTCCATAATATTGTTAAGAATAGTTAAATTAAATGAGAGGAAAATAAGAATTTGCGCACCTCAAGGATTTTATTTTTGTAACGCTTAGCTTTAAAGTACACTTTGTCACTATCGTTTTTTCCACTTTGATTCCACAGTGTCCAAAAAAAAAATTATTTTTCTTTAAAATGCAGAGCAGTATTCTTTTGATTTTTAAATGAAAAAAATACCGATGTTTGATCTAAGTGGGGCTTATACTATTATAAAAAATATAAAATCCTAAAAAAAAAAAAAAAAAAAAAATTAGCCACCCAACTGCGTGGGATTTACGCTTCTTTTGAAGAAGGCAAATTTTAATCAAAATAAATCGATACAAGAAAAAAGTTCATACACAGTAGACATATAGACCAATTAGTAACTTGTGAACACTTATAATGAACAAAGCAGAAGAAAGACATGAGAATTAAACTAATAGAGTCTTTGTATCTAATATCTGTTTCATAGAGCTTTATTATTATTATTATTTTACTGATTGCCTTGCTCACCCACTCTTGAAAGCATCAGGACAAGGAAGCATTGTTTTCTTATCATCTGCTGCTAGCTTGGTTGCTACTTGTGCTGCCACCGTTTATTCAGCACTGAAAGGTAAATTCATTTGGAGTTACGATTACATAAGACTAATGGGAAATGCCTTGAAACAGAAACACGGGTTTGTTTCCAGGATACTTCGAACACATGTGACGAGATGAATGGTGATTTGAGTTTCTAATGGGTTTGCTGTTTCTTTGTCAGGAGCACTCAATCATCTCACCAGGAATTTGGCGTGCGAGTGGGCCAAGGACAACATCCGTGCCAACTGCATTGCACCATGGATGAACAGAACACGCATGAGTGAACCCGTACGTTATTCCCCCTATTTATCCTTGCACATTCAATTTCAGCTTCAAACGAAAACAAAAATTAGAGAATCAAAACGATGGGGAAAAAGCGAATTGATAAGGAGAAGTATTATAATTCACACAACACCATTCACCATGAACCCACCATTTACTAGACCACACTCACAAGGTGAATGATTTGACAGATTAGAATAGGGCCAGTTCGGCCGGGAAGTTCATTACTGCACAGATGTGTGTAAGCTCCCCCGCAACCCAACATCCAACAAAAACAAAACAAAACAAAAAAAAAGCAAATTTTTAGCTTATTTGAACCGCGCTTTTTGTGACTTCTTAACTTAAAATTTTGAGCTGAATGGATAAGTCCAGTCAATACCACACAGCCGTGCGCTAAGCAAAAAGTGCAGATTTTTTATTTATCTGAACTAGGCTTTTTATGATTTCTTAATTGTTTGAGCTGAAATGAAAAGTTGCAGACTTTAAACTTATCTGAACTAGGCTTTTTATGACTTCTTAATTGTTTGAGCTGAAACGATAAGTCTAGTCAAATGTCCCTGAGGGCCTGTTTAGCCGCGTTGAATTTTAATGGAAAAAGTATAATATGCAGCGCGTATTTAAAGAATTTATGAATCCAAGCTTTTCATAAAAGCCATAATTCTAGCTTTAAACTGAACTTTTTAAGAGTTGATCCAAACACAAATATACATCGCTTAAATGTTTTTTTCACCTAAAAATACTTGTAAACGTGTTTGTTCTACCCACACAGTAGCCACAATCATTGCTTTTCGGAATAAGCTTGGGCTCTATTTGGCATTACGTGACTGTTTTGTTTTTACTTAAGAGAAAATGGATGAGCATTTTTAATAGAAGTGATATTTTGGAGCTTCTGTACGAAGCGCTTTTGAACTGTCTTTTTATCTAAAAATAGCAATAAGCACGTCCCTAAACTGTAATGTTGCCAAACAGGAATTCAATTTATCATGTTTTAGAAATTGCTAAACTGTAGGTATGGTCGTATGCGTTGCACCCTCGTTTACTAACACAGCTTTCGGGGGAGATGTAAGCTTCGATTCCAATTTCTTAGTTGCAAATGAACCCCAACTCCACGCAGCATGTATGCTTTTAGGAATTAATTAATCATGCAGATTCTGCTGGTGACAAATGACAATGGTATGTTGTGTCTTACATGTGCACAGGTTTTGGCAAAAAAGGAAATGGCGGAAGGGTTTCTGTAACGGACTCCTGCTCGACGCTTGGGGGAATCGAAGGACGTTTCACCTCTGGTGGCATTCCTCTGCATGCCTGCTCCTTCCTACATTACAGGCCAAGTTATAGCCATTGATGGAGGATTGACAGTAAACGGATTGTCCCTAACCAAGTAACACCACTGCTACGCCAAGCGGGCGCCTTCTGAGCTGATCCTCAGTTCGACTCCCACATATGGTGAATCTGAATCTAGCATATTTGGGAGTAATGTGTCTCCCTCAAAATAAAATAGGAGTAGTGTGTCGCTCAAAAAAAATAATGGGAGTGTTATTTCCCTTAAAAATTTGTAAGAATATCCCACGGCTCCAAAAAAAACGCCGATGCTACTGTTCAGCCAGGCAATTGAAAATTCCTTCATAACAGCTTGCATGTGAAGTCTTCAAGAGTCCCAGAACTCAATCTACAAGATTCACTTCCAATCATCTTTGTTTGTAAGTAGAACCGAACTTGTTGTCTAATAAATGGAGTAAGATTTTTAGGAAGTATATATCCTTGTAGTTGTAAGATTCAAATCTCTAAAAAAAGAGGACAAAACTAGTGAGCGAAGGGAAGGGAAAGAGTGGGCTTCTGCATGTCTTGAGTGTGGCTTATCGGGAAGGGTGTTCCTTCTTAATTATGTTTTTAGTATTTTTCATGCCAATTTCTTTATAATCAAGAGTACTTTATTTAATACATAGATGATTATTTGGCTGCCTCATATATCTAGGTAATATGGGTTTGTCATCGGATTACTCAATCCAACTAGGTTGAAAATGGGATCGAGTGTGACTCACTTCGCCTTGTCTCGATTTTACGGGGGGTCGGAACAAGAATTTTAACTTGGTGATGTAGCATGGGGTAGGATTTTAGATTCGTATTTCAATTCTAGGCGGCGGGGTGGGTTGACCATGTCCCGACCCACCTTGATTCATTCTGACCTACAATGTGTAAAATATTTTTATAAATTATATGAATTACTTATGTGAATATTATTTTGTTGGATAAATATGTTTAACTTTATGACTTATTAGTATGAATATAAATTTATGTTGATATATGTTTAAATTTATAACTTGTTTATATTGATAAATTTTTATTTCTCACTTGCATATATGCTATTCAAGTTATCTCATTCACATATTTATCAATGAAATAAAATATATTATCTATGTTGTTTATATCTTATAAGAATGAATATTATTATTTTGCAATTTAACAGTTTTAATTATAATTTAAAATTTACATTAATGTCTTTTTTAAGATCAATGCATATATTTATCAAGGTTAGGTTGTAAACTAAATTATTAAAAAAATTTACTAATGCTTTGTTATGGTAATTATGTTTTATTCACTAAATAGTAAAATATCGAATAATTTAACCTTTAAATTTATCATAGACATTAATTTATATTGATATGTATATAAAATTTTAAGCTTTGACTCATTTTTTCAACCCGACCCGTTATCCCGATACCGACCTGAAGTTTGTCCCATGACTTATTGAAGAAAGATGAGGGTCGGTTTATCCTGACCCTGTATAAAAAGTATGGCCAAACATGACTTTGTAAATGTAAGGTCAGAATTGGGTACACCCTTACCCGCTTCGGCCGGCCTTCATTTTCGCCTCTAAATCCAACCATGTTCATTGCATATGATTAGACGTATTGACAATGGAGGCATGAACCATGTGGTGGACAAAATAGACTAGGTCAGATGTATTGACAATGGAGGCATGAACCATGTGGTGGACAAAACAGACTAAGACTTATCAAGAAATTCATCTGTAATAACCATAAACAGAACCATGCTGTGCTGCAGCTATCTGATATCACATTAGGAAAGTTGAATTCATGCCATTCCAAAGCACTACGACAAGTTGGAATGAACACCGAAGATGGGAATGAAATCTACAAAAATAACCATGAAATACATACAAATCCTTAATTGCTTTCGGATCCTGTAAAAGAATGAGAGAGAGAGAGAGAGAGTTATGATCTACTCTGCTCAGATCTAGTTAAGCAATGCTGCTAAGAAACATATTAGGGAAAGGTTACAAAAGAAACATTTCTTGCTGCCTTGACAAGAAACCATTGGGTTGACGGTCACGCTCCGTATGTGTGTGCGTATAAAATGAAGCGCTAGTAGCAGGTCTACTTGTATGGCCGGCAGCACAGCTGGATGCATACACAGGTCTATTATTTGAGAATGTGTTACATCAATTCAAGAATGCAAATGAATTGCACATCCCGTTTGCAGGGGTTGGGTTCCATCTTCGAACCAGGTATGTGATGCAATATCTAAAGGCCCTCACAGATTATTCTGGTATCCTCAAATTTCCTATTAATGTTAGGGCAGAGGATCACATGCCATCATCATATGATGCAAATAGAGAGAATACTGATGATGACAACAGAAAGAATTCTACATGGTGCACAAAGTGAAGGGCTTTGGGCTTGAACCTCCGCGTCTGGTGATCTCATCAGGAAAAAAAAAAAAAAAAAAAAAAATTTCAAGTTTTTCTTTTTAGTCTTGTACATTTTTCAATAAATGATTTGACATTTTAACTGTCTAATAATTTTATCTTTTTTAATTTTATCCTTACACTTCAATATAATCATCTTATTTATTCTAATTTTATCTGTATTATATCATATCATTCATTCGATTTTCAGACTATCTTATCATAAAAAAATTTTTGGGAACTCAGGTCTTTGTTTGTTGAGACATGAGGGGCTATGGATTCCAAGGTCAGGTTCAGTTTCCAAGGCCACCCTAAAGGAGATAATCTGTGACTTGGAAGAGATTTTAAGGACCGGAGGATGTGGTTGTTTGCCAGCACACATGATTCATGCCTAATGATAAACGTGATTCAATTTGTGACTTAGTCCTGGAACTTGGTTGAGTCAACAGCTAAACCTCAAAGCTACTCTCAATTGGCCGGTGCTGACGTCTTCTTCCTCCACAGAGACGTTGGTTTAAATCTAGGATCTAGCAGTTTTTCAAGTTGGGACGTGGCTCTTGCCTCTCCATGATTGAGGGTATTATCTGGTCTCTCCAGTAGTTGAGGGTATTATTAGGTTGCTTTGTATGCTAAGGATTACAGCATGTATTATTTTGTAATATCAGATGACTTGCGTGTACATACTTGAATAAAAAAACTACTCTGGCCACTGGGTGGTTTCCCCCGGTGGTAAGAGCACAACTTGGGTCGGGTTGTATTGGGTTTGGGTGAATCCAAACCCAAATATTAGAATTTAAATTCAGGTTGGGTTTAGACCGAGTTAGCATTTGTTTCCATCTAAATTTTAGGTGGAAATTTGGGTCACTCTTAAATCAATAGAAGTTGAAATTACCGATAGAGATAACGAATTTTTTAAACATTATTGTATTCACATGTGAATATATTTATATGACCTATATCTTTGGTTTTGATAAAAATTAATTTTTTAATTAAAAGATAATTCTAAATATAATGAACGTAATGAATTTACATAACAACCAAGGTAAGAAAAATAAATAAAATTATATAAAATCACTATCTAAATTTTAATGAAAGGAAAACTTATGTATCTCATAGTTAATTAGTATATATACAATAATTTTAAAGAGTTAATATATTTATAATTATTTACAAATAAAATTAATATAGATGTAATATATTCAACATTTTATGGACAAATGTATATAACATTTAGGTTTTAGAATAAATGTTTTACAATTTAATTATATTATAATTATATGGAATAACTTTTATCAAATTTATAGTTGAAATACTAAATGCATGCATAAATATAATTATTTTAATAAATTATGAGGAACACTAAATTCGAATCGGGTTGGGTTTTGGTATCGAATTGATGCAAACTCAGTATTAGTTTCGGATTTTCTTGGGTCGGGTTGAAACCAGTTCTAATTTGAAAATTTTTAAAAAATAAAACATAAACTTGGTTTTGAAACCAGGTCCAAAAGGTACGCATCATGGATGGGTGCAGCGCTAGCGCGTCTTCGATTTTCGCCTGGTGTGAATGAAATATTTGTTCCCCTACATGTGGGGATTTTATATATTTCCCCTTGGGTGGGTGTATTTATAAAAAATTATTCCTCCATGGTGTGAGGGTTTAAAAGGGTGTCCCTTAATGGGATAAGGGTTGTGAAGATACTTGATTGTAATATTAGGTATTGCAATGCATAATACAAATAAAAAAAAAGCTACTCTCATTTGCTATTAAAACAAAAGAAAAAAAACAAAAAACAAAAAGCTACTCCCAATTGCTAAGGATTCATCATTTTTCACGTGGAAATGTTTACGAGCGCAAGTCCCTTTCTCAACCACACAATCTCGCACGTGGATTCTTGGCTGTTCACGTGCAATGGTTTTCGAGTGGGAATATCTTTCTACCAGATCCCTTGATATTATTATTGTGTGACACAGAGCTTCTTCCTCAATCGGTTCTAAATTGAATAAGATTGTTTTTGGGTACCGGGAAAAAGATGTAAAAAACGAGAGGGGTATATACTATACAGAAAATATTTCCCTCTCATACCTCAAACAATCAATCCCTTTAAATTTTCAGTAAAATTGTTTTATTTTAGCCTTTACGACGTTTCAATAAGATCTGATAGCTAATTAACTATCATATTTAAGTTTATCCACTTAGCTAATTGATAAACAAAAATCATTTTAGTGTGGGACTTGTATGGGCGGTAAATTAAATAAGTAACGGGGCAAATTCTAAATATGCATACAAGTTTAACCCTAATTTCAAAATACCCATCACGTTTCAAAAATTGCAAAACATACTCAGGTATAAATGTTGCCAAAAATTCCGTCTATATGCTCCCACTGGGGATATATTAAATAGGTTGTTATTCTTTAGTGAAATGACTAATATGCTCAAGCTCTAATTATGATTTTATACCTACAAATTTACATGCTAATAAATTTAATACTTTTGCAACTATATAATTATATATTATTTAAATATGAATTTTTATCTTTAAGCAAATTAACCCCAAGTTATATTAGGGATTTTGCATATTTGCATTTCATAAAGAAACTAACTACCCCTTTAACAATTTGTTTTACCTAAGTATGAATTGAATTTTAAGTAAAGTGTATGGTTATTTTTGAAATTTGTCAAATATTGTCGGTATATTTAAAATTAGAAGAAAAATTCGTAAGTATATTTGAAATTTAGGGTGTGTTTGGCAAATAGTAAAGATGTTAAGCTAAAACTTTTCACCCTCTACAAATACTTTATTTTAAATATTTTTTCGCATCTTCCGGTACAACTACCTTACTTTTCTATCATTTTTACACAACTACCCGTATAACTAACTTATCTATTCTAACTTTATTCTCTTTATTCTTAATCATTATCCCTACTATGTCACATCATTTTCTTTTAATTTAATAACTTTTATACCAAAAACTTTTCATTCAGAAGTTTTATCATTTCCTAAACGTATCCTTAAGCTAATTAAAATCATTTAAGAATCAATGTGAATCCGTCAAAAAGATTTCCCTCCCCAATATGTAGGGCCCACAAATATGTGATCAAATGTCGTAGTACATTTAATACCAATATAAATTTTCAAAAGATATTGTCTAATGACTTTTGTGTATTTTTTAAAGTGGGCTACAACCTACAAGAATTTTAATTTTACATCAAATTATTTGATAGTTAAAAGTCATGTAGGGTTGCAAAAGATTTATATATATATGGGCTCCGCTTCTATGTAACCGCAGAGCTATGTAACCCTTTTAAAATCTAAGACGTTGATCTTTGATGAAAAATCTAATTCGTTCATTGTATCTAACATCATTTGTTTATTTAGTAGTATTTTTGACATTTAAACTATCCAAAATATCATTTCTATATGCATAAATGATTTTATAAAGTATTATTACATTCTAATACATGTGTAAATATATCTAAGCATTTTTCATAATTTACATATGAATATATATATTTTTGAACAAATGTAACCCATAAATATACTTGATTTGGATGAAACCAGTGTTGTCAGAACCGGACCGGACCGGCCGGTTCGACCGGGAACCGGTCCTATGTCCGGTTCGTTTACCTACGGTTCGGTTCAATTATATTAAACCGCACGAACCGTCGAACCGACGGTCGAACCGGATGTCACGGTTCGACCGTATGCAACCGGTTCGTCCAATAAAACGATTAAAAGAAAAAGGGATTCGACATTCAGCAATGGCAATCGGCAGCTCGGTGAAAGCCTGTAAGTAAAATGACGGGATGACAGGTTCGGCAATCGGCAATCGGCGGTTCGACAATCCACTGTCTTTTGCACAAACGGTAGAAATCCACAACCCAAAGCGTTCGATGACAGGGCAAAGCTCCGAACCTGAGCACGAAGGCGAGCGACCGCCAATCGGAGCTGTGCTGCCAAGGTGCCGAGGAAAGCAGAATCGGCAATTGGAATGCGGCGATTCTCGACCTCGAAGGAGACAGTTCTGGGGAGGTGCGATGAAGCTAACCTGATCCGAGCGAAGGCGGGAGAAGCTGCTGTAGCTATTATCACTTTTAAATATATGATTGATGATGATGGAGCATGAAACGGATTGGGATGGAGATAGAGATGGGAGATGGAAACAGAGATGGCGTTTTCTGAATGTAATGGGTTCGGTTATTTGGATTTGGGCTTTGAATGTGATTGCAGATCGCCGGCTGTTGGATTTGGGGGTGATGGAGTACCAGAAATGGTGCTCCGGTGTTGCATGGTCGTTCGGTGTTCCTGCAATGCATTTAAATCTGAATTTAAATATTAATTCTTTGATAAATAATATCATATATTATCTTAGTTTAATTCACTTTGTCCTTTAATTTAATTTATCTAAATACAATAATATACTTTGTTCCCTATATTTTAAAATATAATTGTAGTCATATATGTATAATTTTTTCAATTAAATAATTTTATAAATTTTCCCAAATTATATTAATAAGTTAATACACATTTCAACATTAAAATTTTCTAGTCTATTGATTCATAATTTTAAATTTTCAAAAAAAAGTTGCAAAATGACCCGTTTTATAGTAAAATTAAAGATTTTATGAAAAACGTAATTTTCATGAAATTTCACATAAAATCTTTATTCAATTAACATTTTTATAATCAAAAAGTGTGAATTTAATAGATTTTTAGAATTATCATAAAGCACAAATAATATATATGTATGTGTGATTGCTGCAGCTTACCCGTGTCCCTACTGCAGCCTGCCCCCATCCCTCCTATATGTTTTATGCTTATATTGTGTTTTTTTAAAATCTAATATATCTATTTAGAATTTATGAAGATACAATTTTATCAATATATTTATTTAAAAATTAAAAATAATTTAATATTTATGACATCATAAATATGTCATGCTGACGTCACCGGTTCGAACCAGACCAGTTCTTTTACCGGTTCAATCACCGGTTCGGTTCTGACAACATTGGATGAAACTTGATTTTTTTAGATAAATAAATAATTTTAAATATAATAAATTTAGTATAAAAATTTTAAAATTTGAAGGGAGTATACAAGTTCACTCCTCCCGTATCATTGCTATGCTATGCTGTAAAAGCTTGCAAAGAAACTGACAAGGAAAAGCATAAATGAAAATATCTGTCCTCAACTTGAAATCCTGACCTCATTACCTCCGACACTAGACGCGTACGATTGACTGAAGATGCATAAGGTTACATTTATGGAATCGCGACCCCACGGAACCTCTCCTCGGGATCATCTGCTGTCCACTGACGATTACGGACCACGAGTAAGCACTGTTGCCTCCCCCTATCCGGTTATAAAATTCAAACGCGCCATGTCCGCACCAATCTGCCTCATAAACGCCCAATTAGTGTGGTTGAGTGCATTTTTATTTTCATTTTCATTCTCCTGACTGAGAGAGAGATCAGAGAGAGATGGGAGATGAAGAAGTGCTAAAGAAGAAGGGATGGTCGCTCCATGGAACCACAGCACTTGTCACCGGTGGCACAAAAGGACTTGGGTCTGCTCTCTAGCTCTTCGCCTGTTCCTCTTCCCGCCCTTTCTTTCTGTGCCTTTTTTTTTTTTTTTTTGCCCCCTCAAAGTACCTTTCTTTCTGTACTTGTACATGGAGCTTTTTTTTCATGCGCATCGATTCTGCCACAACTTATTATTATTGTTTTTTTATGCTAACTTACTATTATTGTTATTTTGTTTTTTTATGAATATACGATCAGGTAGCATATTAAAATTTATAATCTTCATTTTTTGTATGTTTTTATTTTTTAAAAATACAAAAGGCAAAGATGTGTTGGGAAGCTGATTATGATGATGCCTGCACTGTCCGTGCGAACAATCAGTGGCGGTTTCAGGACTTTTCGTGTTAGGGGCAATTTGAAATGAGAGGATCATGTTGGGGCTTGAGAGGGAACAATCACGTAAAATGAACTACAATTTAAAAATATTTTTTTTAAATCTCATTAAATTTATACTAATTTTTGGATTATCTGTGGGAGCCTCACTCACCGACATGCAGATCAGCCCATGGGAACAACGTATGGCAACCATTTTGTCACGGCAGATGCTGGCGTGGGAAGCTTGTGCTATGCACTATGCAAGCACGGTTGTAATTCATTTCCCATGTTAATATGATGGCTTATACTGGTTAATAGTATGTTTCTGATTACTGGCTCCCATAGTCCCATCTATTTAGCCCAGGCATATTCTATTTATTTTTATAAAAATGTGGGTTCAATTATATTTAATTAATATATCGAAGTTTACAATTTTTAATATTTGCATACACTTTTTAAATTTCAAACACCGACTAAGGCTGAAAATTATTTAAATATCACAATTTTGAAAATTTTGAAAAAATATATACACGTATCAAAATTTTACAAGATTTAGTATATGAAATAACGGGAATGTTTCTATATGACCTATTCACTTTTTTTTATTAGTTATATAATCTATCGATTTTTAATATCATGATCATTGATGAAAATCTACATTATCTGTTACATTTAGCATCATTTAGAATATCACGAAAACTCCTTTATTTGTCAAATATCAATGTGCATGACACCTATTTACAAATATGTAAAATCAACGTATTAAAATAGTCCACCGTTAAATATCGATAAAGTAGTATTTTAAATAGCTAAACCATCTAAAATATTATTATTATTATTATGTGGATAAATAGTTTTATAAAATATTATTATATTCTAGTACATATATGAATGCATCTAAATATTTTTTCTAATTTACACATAAGTATATCAACGTCCAATATAAATGTGCATAACTCTTGTTTACAAATATGTAAAATCAAAGTATTAAAATAGTTACAGGTTAAATATCAATCTAAAGTAGTATTTTTAATATCTAAAACATCTAAAATATTATTATTACGAGGATAAATAGTTCTAAAAAATATTATTATAGTCTAGTACATATATGAATGCTTCTAAATATTTTTTTAATTTACATATAAATATATCTATTTTTAATCAAATTTGGCCCATATACATATTTGATTTGGATAAAACTTGATCCCTTAACAAAACGAATGATATTAAATACAGTGAATGTATTAAATTGTATATTAATAATCAATATAATAAAAATACATAAGGTATATAAAATTGTTTCTATGTAATTTAGTTATATAGAAGCGAACTACCCAAAATAGAAACACTTAAGCAGACATATTTATGGAAACAAAAAAGAAAAAGCACCTGTGTGTGCCCAGATAAGAGGAGTTCTTGCTAATTCGAGCTAATAAGATTAGAAACTTATGATTATTAAATAATTTTGATATGACTGTACTTTATGTGCGAATCTTGTTAAGCTGAACCGAATGAGTTAACTTAATAACCTAATTAAATATGCGACGTTCTAGTTCATGGAGTCTAGTATATATGTTAGCTTGGCTTGTTTGCTATGTCATGTGTTTAGTCATTAATTTTGCTTGGTTGTGTTTTACAGTGATGCACCAGATCTTTTGTTCGTGAATAGGACTTATATATGTGGCATCTTATGTGAATTTTAGTAAGTCCTATAGGTTGGAAGACTACTTTGGGTCATCCTATTATAAGCCGCGAATTGTCCTGTTGTGGACCATATGTCATAGCATTGTGGGTGCATATTTTCTAGATTTTGTTGAACTTATTTATTTCTTTCTCGGACTTTTTCAGGATTACCTAGTCAGGGAAGTGTGGTTGAAAGGGATTAGTTATGATTAGTTATTCTCGTTTTTGTAGGGTTTTGATTTAGAACTCTATAAGTTGATTGTTGGTTTACCTCTTAAGTTTCTTTTTATTTTATTTTTTTGTGAATATTTATCTTAAGTTAAAATTAGATTCTCTCGGAAATGGCAGATATTGGATAAATGTATCAAACTGCGGTAGTATTTTGCACCAATCAAGCATGAGCTCAATTGGCAACTAAATTCTCGTCTCATTGACTTATTTCTACATTTCTCATCTTTAGTAATCGACTTCCAGGTTCCAATCTTAACCGTCCATTTAGACTAATAAATCGAAATTTCGCATGGGTCGTAGTATTATCGTCATCAAGAATGCTTCCAAAAAAATCCTTCTTCTACATATTCATTTTTAATAATTTTTTGAGGTAATTCATTTTTAATAATTTGATATTGGATAAAAATTTCACTTTTTATATTGTATTTAACATTATTTATATTATCAAGAAAATCTTTTCATTTCTCGAATATCACTTTGCATGGGCTTCATCTACAAATGTATAAAATCGATAAAATAAAATAATTTAATATTAAATATCAATTTTAAAATAGTATTTTCAACATCTAAAATATTATGATAATTTTCAAATATATCTACATGATTTCAAAAATTGTAAATATAGTTTGACTATAATTACAAATATATTCATATCATGGTGGCAATGTTACCGCACAATTACGACATATATTTGCAAAGATATGAAAACTATGTGGGTATATTTGCAATTTTAAAAATTAAGTATATTTAATTTCTATAAATGTACTCACGTAATTTGTATATTTTTGCTAATATACTCATGCAATTTATATATCTTTGCTAAAATACTCATGCCATGATGGTACAATAATGGTATCATAACATTGTGAGTATATTTAAAATTACAGTCAAACTATATGAGATTATTTGCAATTTTTAAAACTAGATACTATATTTGTAATTATGGTTAAATTATATGAGTATATTTACAAATATCCAAAATATTATTACCATATGCGTAAATGATTTTATAAAGTATTATTACATTCTAATACATATATAAATGAACTTAACTATTTTTTCTAATTTATACATGAATATATTTATTCTTAAGCAAATGTGTCTGACGCACATATTTGGATTAAAGTTGGTCTCCGAACTAAATAAATGATATTAATATAATGAATAGATTAGATTTTGCATCAATCATATATATATATATTAAAAAATAGACAAGATTACCTAGAACAACATTAGTGAAACCCTATTATCATTATCATCATCATCATCATGTTGCAATAAGGTGACCAAAGAGCCTAATCTATGGATGAAGAATATTGTTAATCATCTGTTTGAAAAGTCATAAAAAATTTTGTGAAAAGTTTTTAGAAGTTGTAAAATCATATGATGTGATACGGATAATGATAAGGAGTAAAGAGAATAAAGTTAAAATAAATATATTAGTTATATAAGTAATTATGCAGAAATGGTTGAAAAAGTATGATTGTTAATAGGAAGATGTAAAGAAATTATTAAAAAATAAGATAAAAATGAATAATGAAAAGTTTAGATTGAAAAATTTTAGCATAATATTTTTTCTTCATTGTCAAACACACCCTTAGAAAGAAAATAAAAGTAATGTTAGCCAGCTACCCAAGGAAGAAACTCGTTAGAGCTATGGGCATGCATAATTGGCTATTTGCTGCCTAGTTTTGAATTTTTCTGTTGCCAAGTGAGGGTTTTATTTTCCTTTATGTTGATTCCTTTGTTCCTGGAGTATTTATAGATTCCCTGCTGTAGGGATATTTAGGTTGTGTTTGGTAACAACGAAAAGTTATCAAGTTAAAACTTTTCAATCTAAAACTTTTCACTCTCCATAACTACCCTATTTTTTAATCATTTCTTCACATTTTTCTATATAACTACTCTATTTTTCGATTATTTCTACACAACTACCAACACAACTAACCTATCTATTTCAACTTTATCATATTTATTCCTCATCATTACCCCTATCATATCACATCATTTGACAACTTTTCATCAAAAGTTTTATTCATTCCCAAACACACCGTTACAGGAAAATTTCCATTGCAACACGTGAGAGTTGTAAATGTACTTGAGTTATTACGGTATACAATTACTAATAAAAAAAACAAGCAGTACTGGATCTGACGTGACGCGAATGGCCTCAGGCGTGCAATCGTCTTGGAACTGGTGGAGTTTGGAGCGTCGGTGCACACGTGTTCACGCAACGAATCGGAGCTTGAGCAGTGCTTGCGCGAATGGAATGAGTCGGGTCTCAGAGTCACGGGTTCGGTGTGCGATGTATCGGATCCTGCCGCACGTGTGAAGCTGATGGAGCATGTCTCTTCCCTCTTCCAAGGAAAGCTCAACATCTTCGTAAGATCCGTTAGCTTACCAATGCTAATTAATCATCCCTACTCAATTAATTAAGTTGTGAGGAAATATTTTTTTTAACATGCATGCCATACATGTCGACTCTATGCGCGTACAATCGTGTAATTAATCTAACGAATTTCGGATATTTGTTATTTTGAGGTAAAAAAAAAAAAAAGAACTCTAAATTTAGAAAAATAAAAATTGAAAAACGGTAGAAGAAACTAAGGTGGTTACATATGCCAGCAGCATATTATTTTGAGCCCCTCTTCTGATTGTGATACAACTAAATCTGAAGCGTGAACCAATCAGCTCACTCCTATGATGATATGATTAAATATTTAAATCCAAATCAATAACCTCATTTTTCTTTATATATTAGTTAATCATGATATCAAAACTTATTTGTTCAAAAACTTAGGACAATACTGTAAAATATTTAATTCCTATAGTGAAAATGAAAGTATAAAACTTTTGATCAAATCGAATTTTTTATATAACTCAATAAACAATGCTAAATATAAAAAGGATGGATAACTTCCTAACTGGCCAAAGAAGTGAAGCACCCGGATTTCTGTCATGCCTTACAGAAGAGAAAAATAGATAATTTCTTTTTTTTTTAAAAAAAAAAAAGATAAGTGTGAAAAGTAATTAAAAGGGCTCCATAATATTGTTAAGAATAGTTAAATTAAATGAGAGGAAAATAAGAATTTGCGCACCTCAAGGATTTTATTTTTGTAACGCTTAGCTTTAAAGTACACTTTGTCACTATCGTTTTTTCCACTTTGATTCCACAGTGTCCAAAAAAAAAATTTATTTTTCTTTAAAATGCAGAGCAGTATTCTTTTGATTTTTAAATGAAAAAAATACCGATGTTTGATCTAAGTGGGGCTTATACTATTATAAAAAATATAAAATCCTAAAAAAAAAAAAAAAAATTTAGCCACCCTACTGCGTGGGATTTACGCTTCTTTTGAAGAATGCAAATTTTAATAAAATGTCAAGTTAAAACTTTTCAATCTAAAACTTTTCATTCTCCACAATTATCATATTTTTTAATCATTTTTTCACATTTTCCTATACAACTACCCTGCTTTTTAATTATTTTTACACAACTATCAACACAACTAACCTATCTATTCTAACTTTATCATCTTTACTACTCATCATTACCTCTATCATATCACATCATTTGACAACTTTTACTCTCCAAAACTTTTCATCAAAAGTTTTATTCATTACGAAACACACCCAAAATAAATCAAGTTCATACACTGTAGACATATAGACCAATTAGTAACTTGCGAACACTTATAATGAACAAAGCAGAAGAAAGACATGAGAATTACACTATAGTCTTTCTATCTAATATCTGTTCATAGAGCTTTATTATTATTATTATTATTTTACTGATTGCCTTGTTTCAGATATGCAACGCTGCTGTATATCTCATCAAGCCGACTACGGAAGTGACTGCTGAGGAATTCTCTACGGTGACGTCTACGAATTTCGAAGGGGCATACCATTTGAGCCAACTTGCTCACCCACTCTTGAAAGCATCAGGACAAGGAAGCATTGTTTTCTTATCATCTGCTGCTAGCTTGGTTGCTACTTGTGCTGCCACCGTTTATTCAGCACTGAAAGGTAAATTCATTTGGAGTTACGATTACATAAGACTAATGGGAAATGCCTTGAAACAGAAACACGGGTTTGTTTCCAGGATACTTCGAACACATGTGACGAGATGAATGGTGATTTGAGTTTCTAATGGGTTTGCTGTTTCTTTGTCAGGAGCACTCAATCATCTCACCAGGAATTTGGCGTGCGAGTGGGCCAAGGACAACATCCGTGCCAACTGCATTGCACCATGGATGAACAGAACACGCATGAGTGAACCCGTACGTTATTCCCCCTATTTATCCTTGCACATTCAATTTCAGCTTCAAACGAAAACAAAAATTAGAGAATCAAAACGATGGGGAAAAAGCGAATTGATAAGGAGAAGTATTATAATTCACACAACACCATTCACCATGAACCCACCATTTACTAGACCACACTCACAAGGTGAATGATTTGACAGATTAGAATAGGGCCAGTTCGGCCGGGAAGTTCATTACTGCACAGATGTGTGTAAGCTCCCCCGCAACCCAACATCCAACAAAAACAAAACAAAACAAAAAAAAAGCAAATTTTTAGCTTATTTGAACCGCGCTTTTTGTGACTTCTTAACTTAAAATTTTGAGCTGAATGGATAAGTCCAGTCAATACCACACAGCCGTGCGCTAAGCAAAAAGTGCAGATTTTTTATTTATCTGAACTAGGCTTTTTATGATTTCTTAATTGTTTGAGCTGAAATGAAAAGTTGCAGACTTTAAACTTATCTGAACTAGGCTTTTTATGACTTCTTAATTGTTTGAGCTGAAACGATAAGTCTAGTCAAATGTCCCTGAGGGCCTGTTTAGCCGCGTTGAATTTTAATGGAAAAAGTATAATATGCAGCGCGTATTTAAAGAATTTATGAATCCAAGCTTTTCATAAAAGCCATAATTCTAGCTTTAAACTGAACTTTTTAAGAGTTGATCCAAACACAAATATACATCGCTTAAATGTTTTTTTCACCTAAAAATACTTGTAAACGTGTTTGTTCTACCCACACAGGAGCCATAATCATTGTTTTTCGGAATAAGCTTGGGCTCTGTTTGGCATTACAATGACTGTTTTGTTTTCACTTAAGAGAAAATGGATGAGCACTTTTAATAGAAGTGATATTTTGTAGCTTCTGTATGAAGCACTTTTGAACTGTCTTTTTATCTAAAAATAGCAATAAGCACGTCCCTAAACTGTAACGTTGCCAAACAGGAATTCAATTTATCATGTTTTAGAAATGGATAAGTCATAAGCACCCCTTAAACTAAGCAATGCCAAATGGGGCCTTATAGGCAGACGCTAAGAAAAAGCAATGTTTAAGCACTTTCTGTTAACAAAAAGCAGGGATGGAATACATCTCAATAATTTATTTTGCTAATAGATGTTCGCATTAAAGAAACTCTATTGGTGATCTGTGTTTCAACCCATATCAAAAAGAAAGAAAGAAAAAAAAAAAAAAAAAAGAGAGATATTAACATCTTAGCTTGCATTTTTTTTTTTTTTTTACCCCTTTCGGATCCGCAGGTACTTGGGAACAATGAGATGGTGAAAGCGATGCTGGCCCGTACTCCACTCAGACGGCTTAGCGATCCAAAGGTAGTTTCTTCTCTAGTGGCATTCCTCTGTTTACCAGTTGCCTTTTACATCACAGGTCAGGTAATCGCCGTTGATGGAGGATTCACAGTCAACGGTTTCTACCCGCCAGAAGAGGAGGATTAGGCGCCTACTAAATCAATAAACTGAAGGATATGATGAGTAAAAATTTCATATTTATATGTACGGGGCAAAAACTACATGTTATTGCAACTTGGTTGAAATATATGATTTACACATTGTCATTTAAGCTGTTTGCTGCTACGTTCAGTTCATGCTTGCTACGCACTTTAGGCGAATTACATCCACATAGCCTAAGCCCCAAAGCCTTAAGGCCTTGAAGACACTTCGAGTCCGGAAGGGTGTTTGATGTTAAAGGTCGTCCCCGCTTGCAGCCAAAGCATAGTCGTTCTCGGTTTTATCTGATATATCATTTTCAATATTTATTTACTTGTTCCAGCTAATTTTCATCGAAAGTTCCATTTCTATTTTTATCTGATATATCATTACTATAGTAAAAAAATTTTGAAAAAAAAAATAAGTGTATACGCCCGGGAGCATGCAAAACGCTGTCCAAAAATAACATGCTTGAAATAGAACTTATCCTTAAATTTTGATTTTAATCATACTCCGATTTGGTAGCTCTGGCATAAACTAACATATAATCTTCCTCGTCAAATAATAAAAAAAAAACATCTTTTTGGACATTTTTTTCGACTTAGATCTTGTAGCCGTTAACTCTCACTTTCTCTGAAAGGCAGATTTCTTGAATTTGAATAATATTAACCAACCTAGACTCTTCTTTTGATGTGAATAATTTATTCACTTCAATAATTTCTTCACCCGAAGATTTCTCAATATCATTATTTTCTTATATCTACTTCTACAATACCTGAATATTGAATAATTTCTTCCCTTGCAAGAACAAAGTTGCCCTAATACTTGGAATGGGCTTTTTATTTTGAAAGTCATCAACAATATCTCATCTTGATCATTGAAGTTTCTCTTTAGCCAAAAAATCAGCTACTTGCTCCCATAACTCATGCAATGAATCAACTAACAAATACTTACAACAATCAATTGTTTACGTTCAAGGATATGCAATTGAATGTTATCAAGCGCAAGAGAAGTTCGTGGGATGAGAACTTTGATTTTTTTGCTCTAGATAAATCATGCTCCACATTCTACTCTTGAAAATCACTTCCTCATTTTTTCATGACATGTCTTTCTAATTGCATCAATCTTTAATTTATTTGAACACTTAACTGTAAAAGTCGTTGTATGTCTTGTGATCGAGTGGGAGAAACTGGAGGTGATCATTAGAATCTTTAAATTAGTTAACAACATTAAAAGAAAATATATTATATAAATAAGAACAATTTGCGTTTCCGATGGCTTAAAGATTTTTTTATCTTATTCCTTGTTTTTTCTCAATTCATTTTGTCATTTAATATACCCCATTCGCATCCATCAAATTTATGTTTAACGACTTTGACTTTCCAATTCACAATTCAAATTTTCACAATAATAATCAACTTATTCAAAAGAGATATTTATATCTCACTTCCAATTTTTCACTCATAATATTCCTTGATATACACTCTTTCACACTTTAATTGCCTTGCTACAACTCATGAAATAATTTAATAATATATCTATATTCTCTGAATAAAGAAAATCTTTATTTCAAAACCATTTTTAATTCTAGCCAACTCTAAATCATATGAAATCTCAAATTTTGAGTCGGAAGTTTCTTAACTAATCTCTGACCTAGAACACTACAAAGTTTAGCATTTCATTTTCCCTCAATCGATAACATGAAAAATAATACTCAGTGCACCCACCAAGTTTAGAAAAAATTTCATAGTTCACCAGTGTAATACGAAACATCACTTGTATGTGAAATGGATTATACTTGCATATCTTTTCCTGATAATTCAAAAATCATAACCTCAATATTCTGTATTTGAATGACTTGAATACTGATAAGCATAAAAATATCTATGGAAGAAAAATTAAAAGATCTCCTTACTGATTTAAAAAACAATTATTTCCATTTACCCACCCATGATTTTAGGAATTTACAATTTTTCTTTATGACTATTGACTTTGTAACAAGGTTATTTGTGAACTTTATTTACAAAAACGACTTTTTTTCCAACTTCGATTGGATTGTATGACTCACTTAAATAAACTTAGGAGCCATGTAATGGTAATTTTGGATTGTAAATCACTTGATCACGATGTTAAGTGAATCCACTTTAACCGATCAAACTTTCACAGAGGCATTTTTGCACATAACGTTCACAAGTGATAACAATTTAAAATACAGCCTTTCCAAAAAAAAATTCTGTGCAGTTGAAACAATTCTTTTTTGAAATTGGGTTGTTCAATTATTTGAAAAAAAAATTTCTATTCTTACAAAACGTTTTTTGATGAAACAATTATTTTTGACATGTTCTTAATTTTTTAACGAAATTTCTTCCATACTTTCAAATTTTGAGATTTTTTTTTGCAAATACGATTTTTTGTAAATTTAAAAACTTTGAAGGCATTTTGTAAATTTTCAAAGACTAGAATTTTCTGTGAAATTTGAAGCTGTACCAACTCTTAAAATTCCAGTAAGATGTCTAACCATAAAATTCCAATTGAGAACCAGATTATAATTTCTGCTGGATAAATTTAAGTTCAAATAAGAAAATTAAATTGAGTTCATTGGAAGAAAAACTCAAAAGATCAAAATAAAATTCTGTTTTACAAACACAAAAAGTGGATTTTAAAAATTGCAAAACAGTTCACTTTCGTAAAACAAAAATAAAAGGGAAAGCTCTTCCTTCGGAAAAAAATTTTAGAAGTGCATTTTCCCAAAATACTACCCATTTAAAAAGAAAAAGATTGATTCTATAAATTAAGAACTTTTGAGCTAAAATTCGGAGATCTTCTAACATTTCTTTTAATGCTTCCATAGAGATTTCTATGGTTATCATTTTCTGAAGTCATTCAACTGCAAAACATGGCAATTATGACTATTTGAGTTACCAAAAAAACAAATGCCATGAGTACATTCCATTTCATACTTGTGATGATCCACACTAGTAAATCTACAAAATTTTCAAGTCCAGGTGGAATCCACTAAATTATTTTGCATGACATCATATGATTGAACATGAAAAGCTATAATTTGCAGTGCCTAAGTTCCAAAGCAAGTTGAGAACCCAACGACCAAAATAGAAATTTCCCGTGGCTTAGAATTGACTAGAATTGAAAGCAATTTTGAATAAGAAATTTTCTTCAAACAGAGAATATAAATATGTTATCAAACAACTTCATAAGTTACAACAAGGTAATCAAATTGTTGAGAAATATACCAAAGAATATTATGATTGAAAAATTAAAAATGAGAAAGAGATATCTCATTTGTAAGAAGTTGAACACTATTGTAAAAAGCTTGAATTATTATTCAAAATCAAAGTTGATAAGCACAGACTTGAAAGACTGAATGAAGCACATCAAATAGCAAAAAAAAGGTGAGAAGAAACAATTAGAAATCTTACAGTCAATGGATATATAGATTGTTTTTCTTTATATCATACGTTTCCTTCAATATTGTTCATCAATTTCAGTATTCTAACAATCACCTCAAGTTTCCCCAAGTCAATCCTTAGCCAACAACTTTTATAGTTGAGTTGGATGCTCAAATAAATTAAAGATTTGATGTATTCAAGAGGCATGTTAGGTAAAAATTGAGGAAGCAATTTATAAGGGTAGGCTATAAAGCATATTTCATCAAGTAAAATCAAAGTCTCAGCCTACAAACTTCTCTTTCAACTAAAAACATTCATTGCGTATCCTTAAACATGAAGAATTGATTGTTGAGAAGTCTTTGTTTGTTGATTCATTATATTAGTTACTTGATTTGTTAGCTAAAGAAAAAACCCAATGATTACGTTGAGATATTATTGACAATTTTCAGAATAAAAGGCCCATTTCATGTATTGGGGGAACCTCATTCTTGTGAGTGAATAAATTATTCAATTTTCAAATATTACAAAGTAGAATTCACATAAAATAATTATATTACTAAAGCTTTGGGTGATTAAATTATTATTTAGTGAAGACTATTCTCGTCACATAAAAGAGTCTAGGTCGGTTGATATCATTCAGGTTCAAAAAATCTACATACGAGGCAACGAGAGTTAATGACCAAAAGATATAAATAGCAAAAAAGAATATCTTATCGGACTATTGGGCAAGGGGGGATTATATATTAGTTTGCGCTAAAGAAAAATAAGAAAAAGTATCAAATTGGAATATGATTAAGATCAAAAGCCCAGAACAAGTTTCTTTCAAGCCAAAGAGAAAAATGAAGAAAACAACATGAATAATAAAAATTAATTTATAAAATTTAATATTTCATAATAATTAAGTGTTGAAAAAGATTTATTTAGAATTTAGAATTTAATAATTTTGTTTGGGAATTGATGTAACCATCAACTAATCAAAATATAACTTAACTACATGCATAGCTTGGATGGTTCAAAATTATTTCTTTATTATTTAGAATCTCTCTTAACTTAGAAGGATTTGATTTTCCTTTCTTATTCACATTGAATGAGAATAAGGTTAAAAAAAATTATCACCATGTGAGGATTGAAACTAGTAAATATTATCTTCTAAGTAAGAAGACATTTTACCTGTTAATTCATGAGTACCAAACAATGAGCTGAATCAGATGCAAAGCTAAACTTTTCAGGTAATCATTAATGACATAATACTCAAGAGTTGATAATTATTTATTGAAAGTTGAAACACTGGTATTATAATTTACGAGATTTTAAATTTGTAATTTAACTTGAACCTAGCTCAAACTTATCTACGATGTATGTAAGGAGATATGCATGCTGCTATTTATCGCAGAAGTAAAATCTTCATCTTCGGAGATCAGAGATTATTCACGCTCAATTGCCCAACTTTTGGGTGCATCTTGTGTTTTGTTTCTAAGCCACCAGTGCCCAGGGACATGACATGTGCTTCTCTCGAGGGTGAATGCCTAGTGGAACAGAACATCTAGAAATATTCAGAATACAAACTTATCAGAAGTAATTTTTGAAAATATCTTCAGCCTCCAGGACATCAGCAACTTGTTGACTATAAGCAAGATACCCTCATACTCTATACTCCATTTACAGTGAAACCCGTGTCTGTGAACCTAAGCACCATTGATAGGAAACAATTAGGAACTTGCAAAATAGTATCTAAAAGGAGCATACAGTTATGCATGGAAATAAAATGTGGGTAAGAAGAATCTCAATAATACAAGTTCTACCTCAGATAAGTTAAAACATACAAAGCATAATGTAACAAGTTCTGAAACGAAGGGAAAATCAATGAATTTTGGCTAGAAATCAGATGCAAATGGCACAATCCTTGCTGAAAAAACGGACATCGAACCTCAGATTCTGTGGAAGGCCTAATCAAATTCCTTCCAATGCAAACTTGTGTGGTTGTACCTAAGACTGCACAATATGCTTTGCCAACTTTCTTCTATGAGTTAAGTGCTTCCATGTCTGCTCATTTGGTGATCCAGTTTGATCATATTATAACCCCATTGAGAATAGGTAAGACTTTCAACACTTCCATTGAAAACACAAATACTCTAATTCAAAAGCCCACATTTAGGAAAAAAAAGAAAAAGAAAAAGAAAAAAAGATTGACTTAAAGAACAGCCAACATCAATTGGTAGGGCCATGCATTTGGTTTAGAGATGCATAAGTTTCAAGACCGCGGTGTGAGGGAAAACAGGAAGAAAACAACAAACTCATAAATGAAAAACTATGGCATTATAATGGGCCAAAATTATTCTACGAGTATGAGATCATTCAACTATTGAACCTACCTTTAATCGAGAAAGTACATGTCCCACAAATTCTTAGTACAGTGTACATCCTAAAACAGCAATTTCCCTTTAAAAACTTCGACGCTGAATTCATAAATTTCATGGCACCGCATGCTGCTGTAGTGGAATCCAAGGGAGCAATCTTTACAATAAAATTCACAAGGTAATTTAATATTAACTGAAATTTACAGTATTAAAAATATTACATTTTAATATTACAATGATAGCTTTATTTAATTGTATATGTTGCTAATTCACATTCAGCAAGAATAAAGGCTACACATTTAATGTTCAATAAGGCTTTAAAAACGTCAACTCATAAGCATGCAAAAAATCACACTAAGGCATCTAACACTACAAAAAGCAATCAAATTTCAAAGAATTTATGAGGCCCCTATATGATTAGCTTCCTGATCAAGAAACAGCTAATACTCACCATGCACGTTAATCCTTCCACTTTCTGTGTACTACATATGGTCCAATTCTTGTAAGTAGTAGGTAACCCACAAATCTACATAGAAGATCAACAGTAGGATGACAACGCACCTTTGCTGCCTGATGATTATCCCCTGGTCTTGACCTGCATCGACTACCGAAAGAACCTGACAGCCATGGACGGCATCTGCAGGGCCCATCTTCTTGTCTGCTCCACACATCCTTGGCGTATAGAACGCAAGCCGAATTATCAAGAACATCTTTCTTATAAAACATGAAGAAATTGAAAAAGAAATTTCAAAACAAAAATACACAAATGAGCAACATTCAAAAACTAGAGTTCATCATGTTCTCAGGCAAGGAAACGCGGTTGCCCATGCTTTAGCTGATCTAATGTCTTTTTCTGTTTTGGATCATCATTTTTTGTGGGGTCACCCACCCCAAGAAATATTGGGAAAAATCTGTACAGACAATTTTTTTGGGAATGAAATCCAGGATCCCCCAATCCCGGTCCCCTTCCACATTGCAAGGGGAGCGGGATAGGGCCGTGTGTCCTTTCCATCAAAAAAAAAAAAAAAACTAGAGGCTAAAACCCTGGCAACATGGAGAAGAGAGGCGAAAGAATATATTCTGCTGCCAAGGCCAGGTTTTGCAAGGTTCGGATTTGAGGGCTGATCAGCACACTTTCGATGTTGCTGGTGGGACTTTGATTTGATTCGAAGAAAGCAGCAGAGAGACAACGCACCATCTTATCTGCTCAAGACATCCTCCACATGTGGAATGCAATCCGAATCATCAAGAGTCTCTGTCTTCTGCAACATTGAGAAATTGAAAAAGAAATTTCAAAACGGGAACACACAAAATTAAGTAAAAATCCAAAAACTAGAGGCTTAAACCGTAAGAACATTGAGAGGCGATGAGGGCTAGGGGGCTACCGCTAATGCCAGTGTTTCCGGGGGTTCGGATCCGAAGCCCCTTCGATGCTGCCAAGATGACAATCCACCTTTGCACTTGGATCCCAGCTTCCTGTTTGCTCCAAACATCCTCCGTGTGGAACGCAAGCCGAAACATCCAGAATCTCCGTCTTCTGCAACATTGAGGAATTAAAAAGGAAATTTCAAAACGGAAACACATAGAGGAGTAAAAATCCAAGAATTAGAGACTAAAAGCCCTAGAAACATGGAGAAAAGGGGGAGAAAGAATACCTCTGCTGTGCTAGGGCTTGCAAGGGTTCTGATCCGAGGCCAGGTCTGTGCTCTTCCCATGCAGCCATGCTGCTGGCAGGCCTTTGATTTAATTTGAAGGAAGAAGCAGGTCTAAGGCGGTGATTTCGCTGCCAGAGAAGGACGGCACTTCTGCCCTCTCCGTCCAAAGTCGTCTCGCTGAAATGACAACTAACAATAGGGTAGAGGAAAGGTGCCCTGGAAAATCCAGAAGGAGACGGAGCGAGCAACGGTCATCTCATTCCGGTATCGAGGACACGTGACTTTTCTACGTTGTAACGATTCCACGAGCTCTACGGTCATTTACAAATTACAACCCACATGGTGAATAATATTTCTCATTATTTAAGATTATATAATTACAACAATAAAATTGAGATTAAACGACGGCAGATGCCCTTTAGACCTCTTGTCCACTTTAAAACCAGCGCAAATGCCTATGTACCCACGAATTTTCAATATTCATAATATACTCATGTATTTTCAAAAATTCGTAATATATTCACATATTTTATCTAAATTTTCACTTATATTCTGCCATTAGAAATCCATTAAATGGGTCATTAATACTCCTATGAAATAACAAATATTCCCAAGTCTTAATATATTTGAGGTTAGTTTGCTCAAAACTTAAAAATTTAAATTTAAATATTATCATTTTATAATTGTAAAAGTGCTAAAAATTCATTTGAATATGAATTTTTAACTACAAAATTATAATTAGGGACGGATATGTTTCTCATTTTATAGGGGTAATAATAGCTCATTTAACGAATTCCTAGCGGCGTGAGTATAAGCAGAATTTTAGGTAAAATATGTGGGTATGTTAGGAATCTTTTAAAATTCGTGGATATAAGTGAAATTAGAGACAAAATTCATAAATATATGTAAAATTCACCCTTAAAACTATGTATTAGGTAAATTTTATTGTTATATATAAATATTATTTATGCCTTTAATAACAAAATTTGTTTGAATTATAATAAAATATTTGAGTCCATTAGACCACATGAATTCCCATGAAGATGATTGAGCATTTGATAGATTTAAAAAATATATCTATTTTTTAAGGTTTTATTTTATATTTATCATCTACCTTTCTTTGTTTTAGTTTGGCTCACAAACAGGTGATTTATATCTGACATTCATATTAGCAACTAACAAAACACTAAGACAAATTCATGTGTAAAATATACTAAGAATTGAGGTATTTAAATAGGGGATTTAACCTCATTGTGAAAGAAGAAAAGAGTTGTAAGCAATTATTACGAGGGATTTAATCTCACTTTCACACCACATAGCAATAATTAAAAAAATTAATGAGCAAGGAAGAGAATATTAAGCGAAAATTTTAGTTTATTAAAGCATTTTTATCTTTTTTCATTCCTTTTTAATACAAAATTGTATAATTTTGCTAAAATCAATTGGGATTTAATTAAAAATAGCCAAATAATAGTTTAGTTAACTTTAATCATGCACATTTAATAAGATTCAACAAACACTTGTTCCGGCCTCGTGAGAAATAAATATAATTTGATTCAAAATTCATTCTTCCTTGGTTGAATGTGAAATTATTTTCCCTGCGGTTTTGAGAATAAATGCTTAATTAATTTCCCAGCAAAATTTTAAAGCATCCAATTCTTTAACCGAGTCCGAAAAATACATCACAGAAATATTTTGCATTGTGTTCCACATCCTGATTTTACATCTCTAACGAGAAAACCCTTGATTAAAAGAGCTGAATACAATGGTCCATAAAAAAATGCTTAATAATAATGAAGTGCGTAGAAGATCCTTCTACGTCTTTACAAGTGCATGAAAAATCGTGTCTAACAAAAATATAAAGATAAGTGAGTACACTTCGCCCCGCGCCGTGACTCGAATGTGAGGTATATGACGCCACACGCCATATCTTAAATATGAAGTACATGACGCCGCGCGCCATGACTTAAATATGAGATACATGACGCCACGCGCCATGTCTTAAATGTGAGTTTACGCTTAGCCCGTCGACCAGCGATGACTCGGTTTTGGGAACTAGTGAGGGGCCTGTCGGCTACACTAGTGACCCTACACAGCAAACTAAATGCGCTCTTAGCTTCTGGATTTACACAGCAGACCAGCGTGTCCCGCCTTCAGCTTCTGTATTTATACAAGAAACCAGCATCTCCCGCATTCAGCCTCTGGATTGAACAATTGAGTGGTTTTACCAAGAAATGGATTCAACCGAATTTAAAAAGTATGTTTGGGTCATTTTTGACCAATTAAAAAGGTTTGGGCCCAACTGGGCTTGTTGAAAAGAGTTTGGGCCTTCTTGGGCTTTTTAGAGGATTTTAAGCTATCTCAGGCTTTTTGGAGATTTTTGAGCAATCTTGGGCTTTGTGGAGATTTTTGAGCCATCTTGGGCTTTTTGGAGAGTTTTGGGCCATCATGGGCTTTGTGGAGATTTTTGAGCCATCTTGGGCTTTTTGGAGAGTTTTGGGCCATCATGGGCTTTGTGGAGAGTTTTGGGCCATCATGGGCTTTGTGGAGATTTTTGAGCCATCTTGGGCTTTGTGAAGAGTTTTGGGCCATCTTGGGCTTTTTGGAGAGTTTTGGGCCATCATGAGCTTTTTGGAGATTTTTGAGCCATTTTGGACTTTTTGGAGGGTTTTGAGCCACCTTGGGCTTTTTAGAGAGTTTTGGGTCATCTCGGGTTTTTCTTAGAGCTTTGGGCCATTAAGGCTCGGATTGAGTGAAGAGGTCATCATTTTTTTTTTTGATATATATATATATATAATAGAAAGGTACTTAGCCTTGCGTATCAACTTAACCCACTATTTGGGGAGTATCTACTCAGGCAAAAGTATATAAAAATTCTATATATACTTTTGAAAGTCTAAAAATATATATATATATTTTTTTTGGAGCCCGTGGGGCAAATACATATATATATTTTTTTTTTTTTTTGAAGGCCCGCGGGACAAAATATTCATTTTTGGAGGCCTGCGGGGTATTTATATAATCAAAATCTTAATTTTTGGACGCCTTTGAATATATATGTATATTTTTATATATTTTTATATAGAAAATACTCATATATTTATTTTTATTTCTGAAGGAGAAAATATACTTAACCCGTGTGTCAATTCAACCCGCCAGTCGGGGAGTATCCACGTTGGGAAAAGTAGTTCTTTTGAAAATAATATATATGTATATATAGATATATATATATATAATATACGCACATATATTTTTATTTTATTTTTAAAAGAGAAAATATACTTAACCCGTGTGTCAATTCAACCCGCCAGTCGGGGAGTATCCACGTTGGGAAAAGTAGTTTTTGAAAATAATATATATGTATATATAGATATATATATATATATAATATACGCATATATATTTTTATTTTATTTTTAAAAGAGAAAATATACTTAACCCGTGTGTCAATTCAACCCGCCAGTCGGGGAGTATCCACGTTGGGAAAAGTAGTTTTTGAAAATAATATATATGTATATATATATATATAATATAACACATATATATTTTTATTTTATTTTTAAAAGAGAAAATATACTTAACCCGTGTGTCAATTCAACCCGCCAGTCGGGGAGTATCCACGTTGGGAAAAGTAGTTTTTTTGAAAATAATATACATGTATATATATATTTATATATATATAATATAACACATATATATTTTTATTTTATTTTTAAAAGGGGAAAATATACTTAACCCGTGTGTCAATTCAACCCGCCAGTCGGGGAGTATCCACGTTGGGAAAAGTAGTTTTTGAAAATAATATATATGTATATATATATATATCTATATATATAATATAACACATATATATTTTTATTTTATTTTTAAAAGAGAAAATATACTTAACCCGTGTGTCAATTCAACCCGCCAGTCGGGGAGTATCCACGTTGGGAAAAGTAGTTTTTTTGAAAATAATATACATGTATATATATTTATATATATATAATATAACACATATATATTTTTATTTTATTTTTAAAAGGGGAAAATATTCTTAACCCGTGTGTCAATTCAACCCGCCAGTCGGGGAGTATCCACGTTGGGAAAAGTAGTTTTTGAAAATAATATATATGTATATATATATCTATATATATAATATAACACATATATATTTTTATTTTATTTTTAAAAGAGAAAATATACTTAACCCGTGTGTCAATTCAACCCGCCAGTCGGGGAGTATCCACGTTGGGAAAAGTAGTTTTTTTGAAAATAATATACATGTATATATATTTATATATATATAATATAACACATATATATTTTTATTTTGTTTTTAAAAGGAGAAAATATACTTAACCCGTGTGTCAATTCAACCCGCCAGTTGGGGAGTATCCACGTTGGGAAAAGTAGTTTTTCGAAAATAATATATATATATTTATATATATATATAAAAGGAAGAAAATCTATATTTTTTTTAACTAAAAATAATAATAATAATAATAAAATAAAATAAAATAAAATAAAAATAAAAAAACAAAAATGGAGAACTCACGTTCTCTCTTCAGCGCGGGAGAGCTCGTTCCCCGTTCTCTCCCCGTCGCTGTGTCGAATGAAGGGCCGAATGCGGCTATTTATAGGCGACTCGGCAGCTGTGAGCGTTCCCGCGGAACTTCGTCGCCGCGGAACTGCGTCCACGCGGAACTGTTTCAGTAAAATCGTTCCCGCGGAACTTCGTTGCCGCGAAACTGCATTCACGCGGAACTAAGCATTTCCGCGGAACTTCGTTTGCTTGGGCGCCAAGCTACACTTGCGCGGAACCGCTTTCCCGCGGAACTGTATTCATGTAGATCACTCTGTCCCTTCGTTTCAGAGCTTCTTCCCGCTCTCTCTTTCTGCTGAGATGGAAGAAGGCCCGTACTCATCGCGGTTCGCCGGAGGTCGATTGGCCAACGCCAGGCTCTCATTCGCCGCTTTTCAGCAATTGCCGCATGGAAATCTCCAGCGAATGCCTTGCTCAGGATCATCTTCGGCCGGTTCTTTTCCAGCCTTACCGCAGCTCGACGCAGCCGGGTTCATGCCCGCCGCTTCCTCCAAGAAACGCCTGAGCCAGGTTGCCGGCTCCATCTGCCGCAGCCACCCGTCGCCTGATGCCTGCACCGTCTTCTCCGGCAGCAATGGACAGCGCCGTCAGATTGCAGCAGCTGCTCGTCCAGCACCGGCAGATGTTGCAGCTTGCCGCCGCAGCAGCAGATCGTCACGTTCAGCGCTAGCCCCAGTCCCACACCTTCTGCACGATGTAGCGGTTGCTTGTTCATGAGGAAGACGACGCTCAGCCCCGGATCCCGGTACATTTTCGACTTGGCTTCCGGACTACTCTCCAGAAGCTCCATGATCCACGCCATCTGAATCGACGGCGACGTCGACACTGTCGGCGATCGGCTGTCCTCCGTGGTCGTGCCGCCGCCGTTCTCCTCCAGTTCGCGATCGGACTCTCGGCCGGTTCTTCTGGAACGCTGCCGATTGGAAGTCCTCGTAGAGCGCCCTGTTTAGGAGTGCCTCTAGGTAACACAGGACACTCCGAGGGTTCTTCACGACGGAGATCTTCACGTCGTAGGGCTGCAGCAGTGCCACGATCCTATTCTGGGATTTTTCGCCTCCCGTCTGCCGCATATGCAGCGCCAGGCACTGGCTAAAATGTCGTACTGAGGACCGAGCGTCGGCGACGGTGCGAATGAACGACTCGACTGTCTGATTCGTCCAGTTCACCTCGCCGATACCGATCTGGAGATTCAGCGGCGACGATCCGCTGCAGACGTCGAGACCTGATTTCAGCTTGTGGCAGTACACCTCCAGCTTGTTGAGCTTCTTCTCCAGCTCCGACATAGAGTATTTGAGCCTCGATGCTTCCAGAAGCGCCTTGTCGCGCTTCCGAATCGCTTGCAGCAGCTTCTGCGAGAGCTCCGCGGCCGCCAGCTTCCACTGCTCCAGCAGCAAAACTCGGAGATTGTGAAAGATGACGAAAGAAGTGTTTGCAGATGCGGAGCAGCCGCATGGCAAGGACTTCAGCGACCCGCCTCCGGCCCCGCTCTTCGACCTCACCGAGCTCAAGCTCTGGTCCTTCCCCTGGGACCGCTCCTAGCTCGTGCAGCAGCAAGCTCGACTCCCCACCGATGAACTTGTCGATCCTCCCACCGCTGTCGCCAATGATATGGCCTTTGCTGAAGTTTTCAATGGCTGTGAGGATGTCCCCGGGTGTCAGCCGCAGCAATGCGTGCTCGAAGGTGGCAACGTTGATGCTCAGCGGTTCCTGGAAAGCAGCTCGTCGGTGGAGGCTGGTTCGATGGCTGCCGGCTTGGCCTTTGGGGGAGGGATGGCGATGGGGGCGGCTTCTGGCCGCAGCATTCCACATTTGACTGCATTTTCACGTGGTTTTTGATATTCTCATCGAAAACTCGTTGTGCATTCAGTTTGCGCCATGCAGAGCCTGATTCCACCAGCAAACCATTTCCACCCTCTCCGCTAACAGTTTCTTCATAGAGTTTCTTCTCCCAAGCATAAAGTCTCCTCAAAGTAGAGCAATGACTTGTATGGCCAGCAGCATTACCATTCACCGTCATCTCGTTACCTGGCCAGCTCGTCTCATCTAGCTTCCCCAAAACCGAAACCATCGTCGGTCGTCCCTTCCGCGAGCAGCAGCTTTTGTCCGGCAGGTTGCTGTTTCCGAAAATCATCGTCGGGCAGCTTCTCTTCCTCAGTTCGACGAGCAGTAGATCATCCGGCGATCAAAAGCTCCGGCTAAGTCACCATTCCTGCTGGCAGAACTGGGGACGACGACGGAGAACTGGAGCCACCGTTGGTGTCGTCACGGGTGCCGGAGAAGAAGGAGAGGAGGAACCGGCGGCCGTGGCGGTTGCAGAAGCGAGTTGGCACTCTCGACGACGGGCGGCGGGGACTTAAGTGCTCTTCACGTGGGTGGAGCACTCGAAGCCGCGGCTCTTGCAGCAGGTCCAGCACCGCCTGTGGTTGCAATCTTTCTTCGCCTGGTTCACGCAGTCCTGGCAAGTGGAGGGCCCACCGCCAATCCCGCCGCCGCTATTATTGCCGAGGAGAAGCTCCGCATTCGCCTCGCCTAGGTGGTCGATCATGGACTTCTTCAGGTAATTCGGGTGCCCCTGGAGCGGGTTCTGCCACAGATTCATCCCGCCAATCCTCCGCTGCTGCTCCCGTCCCGTTCGTCCTCGATGCAAGGTGCCGCTGTGAGGAGCGGGATGACCCAGACGCCGAGCGTCGTCACGGTAGTGCTGTTGTGAGCTGCTGCTGTGGCCGCGTTGAGAGAAGCCGTGGCGGCGGCCTGCTCTGTAAGGAATTGCTCGTGGTGATGGTGGTGATGCTGCTGCTGGTGCTGGCTCATTGCAGTTTACCTCTACTGGAAAAGGAAGGATTCCGGACAATGCAGCTGCACCGGGAAAGGGAAGCTGGAGACCAACGGCGAAGGTGACAGCGGTCGCCTCTGCTCTTGCTGGAGACGGCTGTCGGGGAATTCACGTTCGACCTGGACGAATTGCTGCATGCGTCGACGTACGTGTTCGGGAAAAGCGCACTGAGGCGGGTGGTACGGAGACCACGACAAGCTCCTTGCAGTAGTCCTGCTTGTTCCAGTCGAGGCGGACGAGGGAGGTGTTGGGCTCGGAGCTCTCGTAGATGATGCTGAAGTGCTCCTTGTCGCGGAGGTCGAAGACGCGGACGGAGCCGTCGGGGAGACAGGGGCGAAGACGCCGACGCCGCCCCAAGCGATGTTGTAGACCTCTTTGTCGTGGGCAATGAGTTGGGTGTCAATGCTGGAGGTGCCGATACGACGGGGTTCCGCATCGTTCCAATTGAAGGAGGTGAGGGGGCCGCAGAACTCACGGTCGTCGGAGATGCGCCAGATGCGGAGGAAGTTCTGATTGTGCATTTTTTTTTTTTTTACATATAAATATATCTCATCAACACTAAACCAATTCGAATTGTTAATCTATGTTCTCCTAATTGTTTTTAAAAAATTACCCAAGTTCATTATATTAATCTGAGTACAATAGTGTTACACTGAGGTATTAATGACAATATATCACCAAGGATGGGCTCATGATATTTGACTAGTTAGCTCTACCTATTATTGTTTCGGCTACGTTATCTTGGTTAGCTTGCCCATGAGGGACTCATGAGGACAAGCAAATGGCTTTGTAAAAATGAAGATGCTTAGTAGAACTTTTCTATTTGGGTCAACCAAGATTGTGTTTGGTAATAAATAAAACTTTTGATGAAAAATTTTGGAGAATAAAAGTTTCAAATAATATGATATGATAGGGGCAATGATGAATAGTAAAGAAGATAAAGTTAAAATAGATATGTTAGTTCTGTGGATAGTTGTATAGAAATTGCTGAAAAGTATGGTAGTTGTATAGAAAAATGTGAAAAATGATTAAAAGATATGATAGTTGTGGAGAATGAAAAGTTATTGAAAAGTTTTAACTTGACATTTTCTATCAATTTCCAAACACACCCCAAATCATTTCTTATTTTTAAATTTTTTTTGCTCAATGTTCATCAATGGGCGTATGTGCAAAGACCCTAAGCAAGTGCAGCCTAATGATTTCTTCTTCAGAGGTCTAAACAAGTCAGGAAACATAGCCAACAACATTGGATCTAATATGAACAAAGTGAATGTGGTGCACATAGTATAGCTTAACACTCTAAGAATCTTATATGATATTCTTGCAAAGGCTTTCCAAGTGGTTAAGAAGATAATTGATTTTATCTAAGATAAGTTCTGAGAAAATAGAAATTAGTAATAAGTAGTGCTCTACAGGGCTTGCTTGGGATATTTTATTAGATATTCTTTCTAAATAAGCAGAATTTCTATACATTCTAATGTTATGTAACAAATTAGATTCCATATGCTTATCTAATAAAGGTGTCTATTTTATTTTATTTTCATTATGCATATTTTCTTAACTTACAAATTTTTTTTATGGTAGAAGTGAAATGTTGTGTGGTTGAATGAAGGCGGGAGCTAGCTAGTTTGATACAATGTTGGTCCCTACTTCCATGACAAGTTGCATTAAAAGCAACCGTTAAAAGATGGAGATTGAACATTGCCTCCAATTACATTATGAGTTTATTTTAATTATAAAAAATTCCCAATATGGCTTGGTGAGACATGTGAGGGATATCGATCTCTTCGCAGGTGCAATGTTCCTTTCCTCATTCTGTGGAAGTAGTAGAAAGCGGATCAAGGGTTTAAATGTAATTGAGATTGTTAGGTTATTTCACATCGGTCGTGGAAGGGGTTGGAGGTATAGTTAAAGTGCGAAGAAATGCCTCATCTCTCAAGCTAGCTTTTGCCAAAAGATGGGAAAAAGAGGCTGATGACAAAAGGTGCATTATGAATTGCTCGAACTAACAAATTCACCACAAAATTTATTCCTATCGGTCTCTCAATAAGATCCAATAGGATTCCCCTCACGGAGGGAACATTTTCAAGTTCTTGAAAATACAAGAAAGACTATGAAGTTCACAGACCAACAAATGAAGACAAGCATTCCTTTACTTATAGATCTAACGTGTCCAACACACATAACCAACTCTCTATTACTAACAAGTACTCACGTGTGCCTATCAGCTACTCATTTGTCATCAACCTATCCTACCCAAGCGTATCAGGGTGCAGTTAAAGTGTGAGTGAATGACTAATCTCTCAAGCTAGCTTTTGGGTTGAGAAGGCCTATGGGCATTGTAAGATAGTGCATCTCACAGAGGGTTGAGACGAGCTCAAATGGTACTGACAGAGCCGTTGGAAAGGTTCCCAGTTAGTTAAGATACGTTTCAGGGGGTCCAGGACAAAATCCCAGTGGAAAAGAGATAAATAAAATGAGGACGTGAGGCGAGCCCCATGGGTTTCATCAAATGGGTTGAAGTGTCGTGAAAGATTGGACAGAAGGGTGAGAAATGTAATATGAGTAGGAGTCTAGTCCAGTTAGAGTCCTTGCCCTTACAAGAGAAGTGATCTCATATTTAAAATGATATTGTGTTTTTGTTTAGGAAGCTAGGGCACGTGTCCCACTCTTTTAGTTCGTGCCCCTTGATTTTGGCAGATATTTTAGAGGTTGTTGGTAGTGGCGTGATAATAGATCCATATCATGTTATTTAATCTATGAATATTATTTCTGAGCCAATTATTGAGGTCTATGTGTTATGGCAAGTGTACGGTGTGAGTATGTATCCCTACAAGCACCTAACAGGGATGATGAAGGCATCTCTGATAAGTGTTATATATAAGGTCATTTCATCTTCGTCATGTTCCATGATGAATTTTCTTTGAAGGTAATCCAAGTATCAGCATTATAGGCTCTGCAAAACAAGAAGGTAATTTCCAAGAGGAAGTGGGACAAAATCCGATAGTGCATGAAGATAGCTATGCCCATAAAGCTTATAGGCTCTCGTCACAATCCATGATAGGAAGCTACATGATTATGGCAATAAAGCGATCACCTCAACGAAGAATCTCATGGTTGGGTCATCATTGATCATGTATGATAGAAAATGCACGGACCAAACAAAATGTTCGATGAAGGCCCCAAAGAAAATCCACATCAAACAATTGGGACGAGAAAAAAGTTCCAAGTATTGATCTTCCATGAGGACGCAAAACAGGTACAATTTCTATGATCTTTAGGTCAGAAAGAGAAAGAGATTAATGGTTGGGATAAAGAAGAAAGTTTACCCTTGGATTCAATAGCTACTCAATGGTAATAATAGCGTCGACAACAACAATAATCTCACATCAACATGACCTAATTATAAGCTTTCATAACAAAATAACATAGACTACAGGTCATCCGGTCATTAGTAGTAGGAAATGCAAAAAGAACTCTACTTATTATAAAATAACAATGTGAATATGACATATGGATCATCAAGCATTGATGTACCGCCTAGAACTGAGTTGGGATTAAGTCAAATCAATTTTTTATCAACTTAGAATGCCTTTACGAGAATATTATCATAGATTTTTTTTCAACTTTATCATTGTATATTTTTGAGTTGGCACTGAAGATGGCATTAGTAATGGTGATTATGCTAAGATTTTGGCTGCCCAACGCAGCAAGGGCAACCACATTGGGTTTGCCAAGGTTCTGGATGAGGCCTTTTAGGAAAGCAAATGCATCCCTCATGTTTAAGACCTTTGTTAAGAGCGTGTTGTTGGGGTTGGAGGTGACAAACACAATAAAGAGAAGGTGACAAACGCAATAAGGAGAGTTCCTTCTAAGACCATCAAGATTTCACTTACCCTTAGATGTGTGTGACAAGGATTGAGATCACAGTGTGCGAAGTCGATCCAGGCTAAAGCAATACTCAGAGTGTTCAGGCCAACTAGTTCACTCACATTCAAACCAAGTTTGTTGATAGTGCTAGTTGGCTTGTTGCCTTGTTTAGCCCAGTGAAGAAGAAATCATCGGCTATGACCGTTTTGGGATCCTTGCAAATGAACCCATCGACAAATACTAGAAAAAAAGACATTGCAAAATAGTAATATTAGTATTAGCTTTCATATATGATGAATAATTCTGTTAGCCCAAGCTAAGCAAATGATCTGCTTAGCTCACCTTAAAAAATTCATTTATAATATTTTTTTATTTTTTCTTTATAAACTTGTTTATCTAAGTCTATTTAACATATAAACTAAGTTTACTATTTTTGGATGTGTATATATTTTTTTGTTTTTTAAAAATAAGGATATTTTAAATAAAAAATAAAAATATATATACACATATATAAAAATAGTAAAACTTAATTTATATGTTAAATATACTTAAATAAATAAGTATAAGAAGAAAAAAGCAAAAAAATTATTATAAATAGATTTTTTGAGATGTCTTACTTAGTCCGGACTAATAAGATCACTTCTATTCATATATATGGAAATATATATGGAAAGGTTATTCACATTTCTCATAACTCCCCATCTCTTACAAGCCTACAAAGTTTACCCATCAACCATTGTTAATGCTCCTATGAATTATGAATTGTGTCTGAAAAACTGCTCCTTTTGAACGATTAGACCGAAACATGATTATGAGCCATATAATACTTACTCGTAGATATTGCCACGCTAGGTTTAAATGATCGGTGGATCGGATTATGTATATGGATCTTGAAAATTGAAGATCTAAAAGAATTGTCATCGTCCATCTTTACCAATTGACATGCAAGCCATTACAAAATTGGGTGAGGCATGATCCAAGATTAACATCGTAAGAATTATCTAAATGAGGCAACAACTTAAATTCAATCAAACGTTAGCCAATCGATGAAATAAAAGTTTATAAATGGGGAGGTAAATGCACTCAAGCATTGTTACTGGATGAAAGATTTTGAAAAAGAGCTAGACATATTCAAAATTTCAAACAAAATTCTTTAAATTTGTGGTCTTAGCTTCGCAACACTTCAAAATGAGTGACCATATGCGCATGCCTGCCTACCGGGTGGCTTGAGGATGAGGACGCAGAAGTCCTGTAAGGGACTTGTGTCGTATGCATTAGTAAGAGAAATGGAGGCTACAAGGACAAGGATGTGAACAGCAGCCATCATTTCCTTCACTATTTCGCCTACTCCGGCCTCAAAAATGAATGGAACTAAGGAGAGAAATAAAGAAGGAATATAAGGACAAAAAGCAAGCTAGGATGAAATTGCGCATTTGTGAGCAAGGAGGAGAAACGAGGAGAAAAGGCGATCTAATTTACAGACGAGGAAAACCCCACTGAGATATGTCACGGTTGAAATGGCCAAACCGGCCTCAAAAATGCAAGACATCACCACAATCATCAGTTGATAGATTATTCCAGTGACGTGCTCCAACCACCATAGCAAATTCAGCTTGATCCGGAAAGGTATTCGATGCTGTGTCTGTTTAAGTATTCTCTTCACGATCGTAGGGCTAATCTTTTACTCGCTTACTTCCAGTAATCTGTGCCGGCTAACGTTTGAGGATAGAATAGTATCCTTTCGAAGTTTGTAGAACTCGAACTACAGCCAGCAACAAGTAGGGGTGCAACTCGGGCTCATGAAACTCGGGTTCACCTCAACCCTAACCCTAACCCTATTTATAAAACTTCAACCTTAACCCTAACCCTATTTATAAACCTCAACCCTAACCCTATTTTTGAAATTCGGGCTCGGGTTGAGTTTCGGGTTGACATTTTCCTATTAATATATCTTTGTTACTCATCATATATATAATTTTTATCACAAACTTATTGTATAAAAAAGTTTAAAAAATAATTTATTAAACGAGAACAAGAAAAATTCAAATACCGCTTAAGAATGAAAGAAAGAAACCTGTTTTGAGCCTTCTCTTTGCATCAAGTAGAATAATAGCCGTAGTCCGGAGAACGTAGAAGTACAACCATTTGTCATTCTGCAATTTAACACCAATATCATAACCATATGCATCAATATGACCATCCAATTGTAAGATAAACCTTATGACATCAATTACGATAAAATAAAATCATCCAAAAACCACAAAATATCAAGTTGAATAAGAGTATATTAATTCAAGTATCAAACTCCAAATCACAACATCCAAGTTAACTCCAAATATCAAGCTGATACCTTGCGTTAAAAAAAAATCTTGTTCACGTCTGTTGAATAAAAATTCAGATGATAACTATATATTAAAAGATAATATAACTAGACCCAAATGATTGCAATTACAGATGAAAATCTGGAGCAAAACACAGGGAAATAAAGGATAGAATTAGATTTATGGTCTGCTGAGAACGAGACAGCGAGGGACAAAACGAAATTAGATCGGACATGGGTTTTACCTTTTCTCGCGAATAAGGAGCAGAGTAGAAGAGTGAGACGAGGGTTTTACCTTGTCGCGCAGGGGGTGTATTAATAAATTGTTACGATCGTCAAAAATGACGAGAGGCCGGAGGCTGGAGGCTTGGAGCTGAAACCGGATGGAACTCACGGAAGCCGAAAATGAAGAAAGGCTGGAGCTGATACAATCTGGTAGGTAGATTCGGATACGCCACCAAAGGAGTTGCGGTGCTCCATCATCATCCCAAGGACGTCACAACCGTGGCTGCCTTGCCTTCCTCAACAACATCCAATATTTCCAGCAACTCTGTCAACATCTTCAAACATTCTCTCGGCAACAGTTCCTTTTTTCGGCCACCTAAAATCCAAACGGCCAACCTCTACTCCATTAAACCAAGTAGCTTCCGACAGCCCCTATTTCCACCATTCTTTCCCATCGAGGCATTGATCTGTTCGGCATTAGCGACCAATCACCAAAAATTCAAATGCTGAATAGCTGGAATCTGGAATGTGGAGGCTGGAGCTGAAACTGGATGGAAGCCAAAAACGAAGAAAGGCTTGATGCTGGCTTTCAACAATAGCTGGAAATGGAATCTGGAAAGGGGAGCTGGAGGCTTGGAGTTGAAACCGAACAGATTACGGAAGCTAAAACGAAGGAGCTGCCATTGGAGGCCTGGAGCTGAAAGCCTGAAACCGGACGGATTGCGATTTACGGATGCCAAAACGAAGAAACACTGGAGCTGAAATGCTGAATAGTGGAAAACCGGAAGTCTGGAAATGGGCAAATGGCGCGATGACTCGAATCGATGAGTGGGAAATCGAAAGTTGAAACAGGCTGGAAAGCCTGACAGTGGCAGCGGAGAGGGACGGGACGCAAGTGGGCACTTCTGCGCTGCTGTATAATAATAAAATATTTAAAATTTTCAAATATAGGTTCGGGTTCGGGTTCACCTCAACCCGAGACCGAAAGTTAAATGAATTCGGTCCGGGTTCGGGGCGAGAAATCGGGCTCGGGTTCACAATTTCAGAGTTTAAACATTGCTGTCAACCGGGTTCGGGCTGAACCCGGCCCAAGTTGCACCCCTAGCAACAAGCTAGCGAATGCCCGAATTGGCAATTTTGAGAATTCTTGTCGTTCCTTGAGCCTTGATCTCGCGATTGATGGCTCGATCATTACCCAAAGACTATGACAATTTCTACTCATTTTATGACCATCAGATTCCTAGACAATCGTCAACGGCCACGTACTCTATTTTTTTTTTTTTTTTATAGATCGAAGCTTAACACCCAATTTGTCGAAAGATTAGCTTTCTACCCATTTGTTTTTGTCCATATCTCGAGTCAACCATGATTATCAACCAGCGGATGTCCCCAGCTTCATTTTCGTCATTACATGCCCTAAAAACGGGCTGGTGCAACTACCAACTTTGGTTAGGCTTCAAGTCAGCCTAATTAATTTTCCGCTCAGACTAATAAGAATTCAAGGTAAACCGAAATATAAACCGTCTTCTAAAACCTATAACTTTCATACTAATTTTCGTGATATTTTTACTTGATTATGGTTGTAAATATATCAACAATTTGGAGATTGATGATTCAGGTTGCAAATAATAAACAAAACGTGGAAGAAGCTTTGTGGTTAGTAGTACTTCCACAGGCACAGCCACCAGGCAAAAAGTCTTGAGGAATAAACACACTTAGTAAGCTGAGGTAGCTGGACATCAGGACATCATAGGAGGAAAAAAAAAAACATACCAGAAAGAGTCTTCAGGTATAAACATAGCAAGTAAAAGCTGGATATATGGGCAACGGGACACTGCACCAGTAGAAAAGCATAACCGGACGGGAAGCTGAAAAGCAGCAAAAAAGATGAGGCACCACAGAAGTTGCCACGAAACAAACATCTAGACATGACTGCTGACAGTTACGATTATGAGCAGTAACATCTCAGAACTTCCTATTCTAATCCGAACTTCTTCTTCATCGCTCCCACAAACTCATGCACCTTGACAGGGTCGACAAGGCTCTTGGATACACTCTCCTTCTCCATGCATCTCTTCACCCAAGCCTTCAACTTGGGGCACTCTGCTTCAAGGCTGAAATTTCCATGCACCTCATAGGTGTGGAACCAGCACCCAAATGGAATGAAAGAAACGTCGACGTAGCCAAAGCTCTGGCCCCCAAAATATGGTTTGTCGCCCAGCTCCCCCTCCAACAACTTGAAGGCCTCAATCAGTTCTTTCTTAGCAGCTTCCTGGGCTTCCCCTTTGTTCTTCCATATTCTAGCTCCACAATCATAGATCTGCATGCAGTGCAGATACCATCCACATGTAAATCGTGGGCATAATTAAACACAAATATACAAGCAAGGAATTTAGACGGATAATTCTTGAGTCTGCTGGAAAGACAATATAATCCACTATGAACAAACGTATTTCACTTCAATCTAGTGTAAAAACCAAAAGAGAGAACTATCAACTTTAGCAATATAGAATCAAGCAAATTCAATTCACTTGAACAAGCCTGTAGACCTCATAAAATACAAGACAAACAGTTAATTATGCTTTACCCAAAAAGGAATTTGCGTCAGAGATTTTGATTTTGACCCATCTTTACCTTTGTCATCCCTTTTATATGCATTTAACGGTTTGGATGCTGGAAGCCATTTTGATATAATTCAACGTCTTAATTACGTAACTACTTTATTTTTATATTTTCTATAATATTGCATCTATATTGTGATTATTTTTTATAAGATAAAAAATAAAAGAAATTAAGTAATTAAAACGTCAAATAATCTCAGAAGGCACGTAGGAACGAGCGACAAAAGGTTTTTTTTTCTTTTTTGCACATCTTAGTGAACAGTCAGACACAATGAACAGATGGTCAATAAAAAATAATTAAAAACTGTAACAAATCAGTTTTGCGTTTTAAATGGTTGGATGTACCGGCGCTAATGAGTAAATAATGAAGGCTTTAAGACTGTTAAAGCAACTAAAATATCACGTCATTCTCAAGCGGAAGCGGGAAGCAGGGAATAGACCTCAGCACAAATCAGACACTGCCAATACTCCATCCAAGCACACAATGGCTACATTTTTAGAGCTTTTTCGGAGGCCCCACTCTCTCCCTTGAAAATCACGTCACACCTGTTCGCGTTGAAGGAGCAAGAGCACGCCCTGCGCTAATCCGCTACCTTTTCGGGCAGACAGTGGGGAATCGGGAATCGCCTTTTTCTACCAGCAGAGGTGCAACTTCGGATTATTTTGGTGCTGATCTTATTATTATTATTTTTGGATGGGTCGGTGCTGATCTTATTTGGCCGGCCTTATTTTAATTTTTTTTTAAAAAGTGTGTAGGTTTCATTTGGATTTTTAAAATAAAATTTAGCAGAATTTTAAAATTTTATACTTTCTTTATTATTATTATTTTTTGAAATAAAGAAGCATATATACATGCGCCGGACCGAAATAAACGGCACCGGCACTGCCGATCGGGAGCTAAACAGGCAAGGCCCTCAGTCGGAACCGTCAAATCCACAGGCGTAATACAAAGGCATAGGCGATGATCCCAACCGTTGGATCAAAGGCCAAGATATATAGAAACAGAAGCTCACCTTCTTGTCTACGTAATCAGCCCAAAACCTGGCCTTGGCGCGTTCGTAAGGATCGGCGGGAAGCAGCGCCGGGGATTTTTCCTTCCACGCCTCGTCGATGTATTGGACGATGATGAGGGATTCGCAGACGGGTTTGCCGCCGTGGATGAGGACGGGAATTTTCTTGTGCACCGGATTGGATTTCAGGAGGAGGGGACTTTTCTCTTGCAGGTTTTCCTCCTTGTATTCGTACTTGATCCCCTTCTCGGCCAGAGCGATTCTCGCCCTCATCCCGAAAGGGCTAACCCAGAAGTCCAGGAGAATAACCTCGTCCGCCATTTGAGCGAAAGTCACTGGAATCGGTGGAGGGACGGAGTCTTTAAAGCGTTGGATGCTGGTCTGTGAGTAAAGCGAGGTACATGGAATTTACTTTTATAGTTTCGGTAGGTTTGCCTTTTATTTCTAGAAGCTTCCGTCTGAGCACATAGATGTGGTTGCCGTCGTTGTGCCTCTCTGGGTGGCGAACCGGACGGGGTGAGCTACAGCCTACACGTGCCATTGAGAACTTAATCTACTACGGGGGTGTTTGTCCATTGAAAACAAATTTCATGTTAAAATTTTTCAATCAAAAATTTTTCATTCTCCATAATTATCATATTTTTTAATCATTTTTTCACATTTTCCTATACAACTATCTTACTTTTCAATCATTTCTACACAACTATCCACACAACTAACCTATTTATTTTAACTTTATACTCTTTACTACTCATCATTACTCTTATCATATCACATCATTTGACAACTTTTACGCTATAAAATTTTTCATCAAATGGTATGTTTGGCAACAACAAAAAATTGTCAATTTAAAACTTTTCAATCTAAAACTTTTCACTATCCACAACTACCCTATTTTTTAATTATTTGTTCACATTTTTCTATACAACTACCACATTTTTCAATCATTTTTACACAACTACCAATACAACAAACTTATCTATTTCAACTTTATCCTATTTATTTTTCTCATTATTACCCATATTATATCACATCATTTGACAACTTCTCATATTTACAACTTTTCATCAAAAGTTTTATTCATTCTCAAACACACCCAAAAGTTTTATTCATTATCAAACACACCCTACATATGCCTCCTGGAAAGACTATTTATACTTAACGATCTTAAACAACCGCGTATAGTTTTCATGTAAAGTACGACCAACTACTTTTTATATTGTTTGAAAATGCTATTAAAATCTAAACAGTTTAGAATATAAATTATATTATTTAATTATTATTTTAAAACCAAATATTTAAAAACTTTTATATATATGATGCATTTATTTTAAAATTTTTACAGTTACATAACCAGTTAACCCTTAAACGTATTATGTATGTAGAACATGGAGCCAGTAAAAAAAAAAAAAAAAAGTAGGCAGAACATGGAAATTTATAATCAAAATAAAATCTTGTATCTTGAATGTGCATAACATTAATTTAAACCCTAAAGGGTTTATATTTTAATAAAATATTTTAAAAGCATAAAAATTTATATTTGATCACATCCCAAGCCATCCCGTGGGGTATTATCATATTTACGGTCGTGCTTCACGTCGCCAGGTAACTCGTGCCAACAGAGGACAGATGATAAGCATATATAAGTCTACTTTCAGATTAACAGTTAAGAACTATATTATTCAAAAAACTTAAAGAGTGTGCTTTAATTTTATCACTTTATCATGCCCAGGATGCATGGGCATTACTACGTCTATCTGGAAATTTTGCCGGATAGAATCCAGCCAATTGCTGAATGATGATACCAGAACAGAGAGCAGTAGAGCTCTGCTCGTCCGCAACGCAAGCAAGGGTAAATCGGTGAGCTGTTGAGCGTAGGAATATGGTCACAACAGCGATAGTGACCAGTGAAAGTGAAGGTTTGATTCCCAGTAGCTAACTTCTACCTGCATACATGCCCGGCCTCGTCGAGCTCAGCTTTTTGACCTCTTCCACAAATCATAACAAGTTTTTTCTTTTAATGAGTATTTATATATATATGGGAAATAATCCAGTGCATGCGACTGCACGGTGCAGTCCATGCACCGTGGGCCCCACTTGATCATAAATAGAAAATCCACCCCACCCATTGTATTTAGAATTGTTCACTTTATTAGCATACAAATTTTCATCTAAATCCAACATGTGTGTAGTCTCCATCTTAAAATGGTGCAAAATCAACGTAATAAAATAGTTTAATGTAAATATCAAGTTTAAAGTGGTTTTTTCAATATCTAAACCGTCTAAAGTATAATTTATATATGGATAAATGAGTGTATAAAGTTTCATTGCAATCTAATATGTGTGGAGTCCATTTTACAGCGGACTGCACAGGATCGGATATATATATATATATATCATAATAACTTATATTACATTTGAGCGAGTCGTTTAAACTTCATCATCCTACTTTTAAAGCCGATGACAACCAGCGGCCGGCTAATAAAGGGAAGCGCTACAACCGTATACGCTACTCAAGGATAAACCGGAGGCATCTCGAGAATTCTTTTCAGTGCCTGAAGCTCTGAAACTTGCTAGATGAATCCGCGATGGAATGCACTGTATAGTCTTTGACCAAAATGATTAGTATAATCCATTTCATTATCCAGCACCCCCTGAACATTCACATTCATCGACGGCCAGAATTAGAAACACTGAAGGCTGTGGTCCTGTTCCAGCAACCAATTTTTCTTAAGAGGGGGCTTGTATTTATTTATTTTTTTGCCATTTCCAATAGATTTTCTAATATCTAAACCATATATAATATTCATGTTTATATAATTTCGTGGAAACTTAAGAGTACATTCCAATATCATTTGTTTTATCATTTGGCCAAAATTTTTTTGATCCGAATGTTAGATGGATAGTACCTATTTTAAAATACGTATTAGAGTTCTTTGCATCTGTATCAATTCCAAAGTAAAATATATGTTCAGCTTTTCGTAGTTATGTCAATATTTTTTAAAATCACTTGAATAATCGCCAAATGACCTCTACTCGTTTGGTCACCACCAGCGAAATAAGGCTCTCAGTAGGCATCCAGATTTTGTCTTGAACGCCTTAATTCAATCTTATTTTAATAATGAGAAATTAATTCGGTTCACAATCTTATTTTAATCATGTAGAAATTGATTCGTTTCTGGTTAGAAATCGGTTAATAAATATATAATACTTAAAAATATTTTTCTTAGTTAAATCTATTTTATCTTATTTTAATCATGTAGAAATCAAATCTTACATTGAGATTTTGTCTCGAACGCCTTAAGTCAATCTTATTTTAATCATATAGAAATTGATTCCGTTTCAAGTTAGAAATCGAGTTAATAAATATATAATACTTAAAAATATTTTGTTTAGTTAAATCTTTTTTAAAATATAAATTTATGTGAAAGAATAAAATTAATAATTTTATAAGAACACTTTTCACTTTATGACTTATACAATGATATAATTACTAAATAATCTTATTTCAAATCAATAATGTCTAGTTAATTTCAATGTCTTATGTGCTTATGTCTGACTATTTATTAATAATTTATTATATTATACACTAATATATGAAATAGGGTTGATAATCATGCAACCCAAATTGATCCACTTTTAAAATTGGATCGGTTCAAATTGGGTTATATAATTTATTTTTTTAAAATGACTAACTAACCCTAAACCAACCCTTTTTACACCCCTAATGGGCTTGATGTGGAGTAGATTACTTAAAAGAGTATTTAACATTGGTTAGATTTCATATAATAGCATTGATATAAATTGGCAAATATGAGCTTAGTCTCCTATAAATATAGTTCGAAAAAAGATAGGTAGGAGCTTATTGTCTTTTCTAAGAATAAATTGAAAGCTAGTTATCTCCCACATGAATGAGCTTGATTGTAATATTAAGAATAAGGTGTGACCTAGTTGTCACCCATGTAAATGAGCTTAATTGTAATATCAGATGGAATATTTTACACACTACTAAAAAATAACTAAATAAAATAAGTCAATATAAATGTAAATATTTTATGTTTAAGTTGTCATAGAGACAAATAACCTTATATTATGCATAAATTATGAGAAATAGTTAAAGCCATTCATAGATGCATTATGATAATATAATAATACATACGGTTATCTTTTTTGATGAGAAGAATATTTTAGATCATTTTGATGCCTCAACAAGAGCTTTCAAATTAATATGTAAATTAAACAATTTTATCTCATTATTTTAATTTTACACTATTTATCAAATAAAGCTCTCGCACTTCCTTCCTGCTAATGAAATTTGATTAATTTTTAGTTAAATAAATAAATCTAAATGTGAAGTAAATTTTATTGATGAGATAGCGAAGGTTTTGAGTAAAATTTTGGTGGGTATCAGTTCCATAGAACAACTAATGGATGATATAAAAAATAAATATTTTGAAAAGTTTTGTACATGTATATTTCAAAATTTAGTAGTTTCATATTTACTCTCAACTAATATTAAATATTTATAACATATGAATTGTTCACAGCTTGGATGAGATAAGACTTTGGAATACGAGTGTATCGAGAATAGAAAAATGTGTATTGGAATTGAGAAAAGTTTTATTAGAAATGAAACAAGCAAATTATTATTTTTTAAAAAAAAATGAAAATTTTCATTTCCGGATCATCTCATCCTAGTTGTGAATAACCCAATATAAGTTTTCAAAATGATCTTTGACATAATAACTATACATGTATCAATTTGTTGAATGATTTAAATGTAAAAAAATTCAAAATATTGAAAACCCATTTGTACAAACCGTAATACACAAATGCCTGTTTTTAATCTTTTCCGGTTATCTTTTGCTCGTGAATATTCTAAATTTGTATGGAATTTTTTTCTATTTTGATTGCCATAATGGAAAGAGTGTAATTGAGAAGTACCGTAGCCGACACATTTGATGAAACGAAAGATAAATAATTTAAAAATAGAAAATAATAAAAAATAAAGTTATAAAAACGATCCGGATTAAGAATAGTTGTTCTCTATTTAAAAACAAATAATTCTTAAGCTCTCCTTAAAAATAACTTAAGAAACACTACAACAAACTCTATCAATGGCAACAAAAATATTTGTTTCTCATAGCTTAGATTTGATGCCTTAGGCACTAGCAACAATTTTTTTTTGTTGCAATATTCATTGCTGAAGAGTTGTCTCTTTTAGCCAATGACAACAATTTTCAAGCGTGAAATTCGTTGCCATAAGAGTTGTAGCCGTCAAACACCTGCACTGACTTCCAATGAAAAAGGATGCACTGGCAACAAAAAAAAATTTTGTTGCCATTTTTGTCACGTTAACATGACTGTTGCAGTGAAAGCCCAAGGTAAATTTTGAACTAGAATTTAATTCAAGAATTTATTAACTACGTTATAATCATATATAGTTCAAGTTTCTGGATGGATATATAGTTGTGTATCTATTATCACATTTAGAGTTGATGTCAACAAGTTCAAATTTGCACCCTTTGTTGCAGGTCTTGGAATATGTTAAGGAGATCTTCTCTCTCTATTTTTTTCTCGCTATGTGCAAAGGATTGTCAGCTTTCTTGAAAGAATATCATTATCAAAGATTATTGAATAAAGTCAAAATGAGGACGGAACAATACTAGCACATCTATTTTTTTTTTTTTTTGCAGATAATGTACTTCTTTTTTTAGGCAAATAAAAGGGACATCAATCATTTAAAGGAGCTGATAAAGACTTATGAACCATTGATAATTATTTAAGATTACCTGTTTAGGTGGGATAGTTAAGAATTCGGACTTTTAGATATATTAAGAAAAGAATATGACATAAGATGCAAAGTTGGAAAGGAAGGCTTCTATCCTAGGGTGACAAGGAAGTCTTGATTAAAGTTGTAGATTAGGCTATCTCTAATTATGCCATGAGTTTGTTTGTGCTACCAAGGAAGTTTTATGGGGAGCTTAAAGCCCAAATTAGTCATTTCTGGTGGGGAGAAAGGGAAGGAAAAAGAAAGCTGGATAGAATAGCATTGGATGTGTAAAGCTAATGTTTTGGCAAATTATGTTTAGAAAACTGAAGGTTTTCAATCTAGCATTACTTGCTAAGCAACAAGACTCCCTGGTGCATAGGATAATACAAGCTAGATGCTTCCCGCACAAGAAAATGTGGAATTGCCAAGTCAGATATAATAGATTGTTTACTTGAAAAAGTATATTGGAAGTTGTTCATTTGTAGAAAAAAATTAGGATGTAGGTGGAGGCTAGGTAATGGGTAAAATTTTCTTTCTGTGGGGATAATTGGGCAACAGGTGTCTTAAGGAAGATTAGTCCACTTCTACTAGAGATTCATGATGACAGCAAGGCATGGGAATTCATTAAGTAGCAAGATTGGAGCTAGAATGAGATTGTTGTTAAAGGACTATGAGGGAAGAGGGTTGGAGTTTAGTGAGGAATGTTCCTATAACTTGAGGGGGTGGAGGTAATTGCATATATTGGGTGATGGAGAAATTTTGGGTTTTTGGTGTGAAGTTTGTATATATATTGCCTCTATTGGACAACCAAGAAAGAGGGGAGATTTCCACTCAAACTATAGATCCAATAGTATTTAAGACATTATGGAAACTCAAGATTCCTAAGAAAATATCTATTTTTGGGTGGAGACTCCTAACTCACTCACTTTCAACTTGAGCGAATTTGCCAAGAAGGGGACTAGCGGATTCTCCTATTTGTTTACTATGTAAGGAAGAAGTTGAAGATGGGCTCCATATATTTCGAAGGTGTGTGGAGATAAGACAAGCATTGGACGATCACTTACATAGACTTATTTTAGAGCTGTTGCAAAAAGATTTGTGGAATATATTGTAGTTTTTGTGTAATCAAAGGAAAATATATCATCTAAATTTTTTTCTTGTGTCTGGCTAGAGAATTTGGCATCTTAGGAATAAATGTTATACAAAGGGTAGGAAGCCATCGATGTGGGATATGCCAAAATGGATGCCGGACTTTGTTCATACGATCAATTCTTCTACAATATTAAAGTTATGTAACCAATTAGTACAGGAAAGTCCAATTTGATAGATTGCTTTGGAGTAAGGGATTATCAATGATGAATAGGATGTTGGATACAATATATCCAATCATTCTATGAGGTTGGGTGCTATTGTGAGGGATTGGCGAGGGTCATTTCTAGCGGCAAAATCCTAGAGAATAGAAGGTATAACTGACCTCTTGCTGATGGAGCACAGACTATATTTATTTTATTAGAGTATTTTACATTATATCTCAATACATTTTACAATCAAGCTCTGAGATAATTCTTACAAGATTCAAATAGGGAGACTGCAAGCTCCTAAATATAAATAGGAAAGATTACAAACTCCCAAGTATTAAAGGAGACTACAAGCTCCCAAATATTAAAAGGGAGACAAAGCTCTCACGCTAGGTTGCGAACCCAAATCACTTGCCTAAGATGAGTGACAAATTTTCCTTTCAAAAGAGTACACGTGGAGAGTAATTCTCTTGTGTTGGTCAAAATGCTTAATGAGAGATGAATAATTTGTTCTCAAATTGGGACAGTGGTGGAGAAGATCAGAAAGATGATATTGAAGTTTGACATGTTTCTTCACTCATGTGTTGAGAATAGGTAATTTTGTAGCCTACACTTTAGCCGAATTTGGTTATTAATCGAATGTATAAGATTGTGAATGGGTGGAAAATCCACCAACATATATAACTAAAGTTTTGTACCAAGACAAGTTGTTGGTTAATGAATTATCTACTTACCCTTCCTCATCTCATTCCCCTTCCCAATTGCGGGAAGGATACGATTAAGGAATTCCATCAAAATCTTTCTGTCACTTGAACATTTTTTGCAACATCCTCCTAGCTGTTCTGGTCATGCAATAAATCCATGGATTATGCTAGGCAATGAATTGATTAATTTGGGATTGTTTATATCTATTCTAAAAAAAAATTTTGGGCTAGAAAATGACTATTTACAGCTAATATCTATTTTTGAGGACAGTTTTTTTGTATTCCTTCCTAGTTCTCTAGTATCTTGAGTCCCAATCTGATATTCTAATGTGCATTTATCTTCAGTGCACCCTGTTACATAATTTATTTCAAAAACGCTTTTTGATTTTTAAATTTATACATGGGCACATGCTACATATAGCCTTTTACTTTTTACTTTTTTTTAATTTAAAATAAATTAATAAAATTAATAAAATGTAAGAACTATACATAAAATATTCATGTTTAAGCCCACATAAATATATAAATAATTTTAAAATAAAAATAAATTATATATCGCACCAGGTGCACTAAACACGGATCGAATTCCTAGTATCTTTTACTCCATTCTAACCTAATAAATATTGTTTTTGAAATTTTACTTAACGAAAGGAACTTGTGTTGCGGCCCAACACAAATGATTGTGAAGTTATTATGTCTTGCTTATGGCACATTTTACAAATTAAGGCAGTATTTTTACAAGTACTTCTCTTTTCACGGTCAAGATTTTTTACAGCAGGGCCAAACTCGCTCATCGTGCGGAACGGACCTAAAAACTGAAGGCCAATTCAACTGATTAGACAGGATACAGCGTCCCAAAGAATCAAAACCTGTTGGAAACATCCCTTCCATACACAATCAGATAAGGCACTGTCCGCACAACCGTGTCGATGGGAATTGCAAAATTGACACCCGATGATAATCCGGTTCCTGGAAAGATTAGAAATTGTATAAGCACAAGCAACTCCATTCAAGTCACTACTCGCTACAATAGATTGTAATTTTAGCATCAATATTATTGCTCGTATCATTATTGATGCCTAATCGATTTTGAGTAATGGAGCTTCAGCAATGATATGAAAAAATATCGGTTGCCAAAATCATTGGAGTTAATGAGATTTGTTGCATTCGCGTCTCTACTTCCAGGATACGATTACATGTTTGGGATGGTCGAAATGGTGATCTTGGAAAGGTTGCCATCCTATGGAAAGGCCCACCGTATGAATTATCTGCATCAATGAGCACAATAGATCTTTGGCTTGATTTACCTTTCCGAGTGAAGGTAGCAGTGTTTACTCCAATGACATGGCCATAAGAGTTGATGAGAGGTCCACCTGAGTTTCCTGTTAGAGGGGACAATCCAGATCAGGTTACTCTGAGACAGATCATACAATCTAAAGACTCGACTAAATAGTGGGCAAGCCTTGGCACAACAGTCAGCAGCTGCTAACTTTGCTCATGCCAATTGCAAGGATGGAAGTTTCTCGTGAAGCTTGATAGAATTATTTAGAATAAAGCGTTGAATATATGACTAAAAGCTCCATTCCGGTTGGCATGAATTGAACTTTTCATTCAGATAACTTTCATGTTCAGAAACCAACTGTGAATGTTATCTTACATTGTTATTCTTTGGTATCGTTGTTATTGTTAGTATTATTTCAGCCCAAAAATTTTAAGGAATTTGAAATATTTGTCTTTCAAAAGTGGAGGAATAAGTGTATCTGCCCTCAGCTCCAAGTAGATCTGCCCACGAATGTGGAGAGAAATTTGCAAGCAATGACCACGGTATTTCAGCAAGGATATACCCATTCGAGGACAGTTACAGGCGTCAATTAACGTTTTCTTATCCAATCATTAAAAAATGGGAAAATTATTGAATACAAACATCTGCCTGCCATCTGTTACATCATCGATCTTAGTTTCAGGTCTATTTGTAGGTTTTGTTCTTGAAAAGAAGAGGAATCAAATAGCTCGGGCTATGAGCATTGTTTCATATTCAAAAACATAAACAAAGGACATCACCATTTATTGACAGCGGCAGTTCGTAGGAGACAAAGGAAAAGAAAATAAACAATTCAAACCTGCATTAATGGCTGCATCTGTTTGTATTGCTCCACGAATGGCCCTTCCATTTGGGGAGGGTATTTCCCTGCCCAATCCACTTACCACCTGCATTTCACATCATGTGAAAGAAAACCAAAGAAATTCAGTTTATGGTGAAACATTTTATAATAAATGAGATGAATACAGGTTCGATCTATTAATCAACATAATCTCAATGAAAGTATATCAACTAGGTGTCAACATGTCATTGAATCAAACGGAAAAGCACTTTCTTGCTTGAATTACAAATAGGACATTTATTTTCGAGTCCAGATCTAGTAGCACTGAGCTCCGGTGCACCGAGGTGCAAAAACCCATTTTTTTAATTTTTTTTATGTGAATTACAAAAATGTCACTAATTTTAAAAAATAAAAAATATTTAAAAGTATTCGAAAATAGTAAAAATTAATATACATGTTAAATACACCTAGATTAACAGTTGTATAAAAAATTTTAAAAAAATATTAAAAAATGGGTAAAATGCACCCGGGTGCATTCAGTCGGCTCTATTTATTTTCAAGACCAAATAAGCTCATATGAAGCACCACCATCAAGAAATGCAACATCATTGCTTTCAACCATATCTGAATCAGGAAGAATATGATGTGATTCATGTACTTGAGCTGTCCCCTACTATTTTAGAAAAAGGCTGAGATAGCAACATTATTATGTCAATCGCTTGCAAATTAACAACTAAACTAACAGGATATTGGAAAGGATCCAGTTGATCATCTGATGGGGGTTAGGAGTCTCGAGTCTCCACTTTATGAGATGTTTTGATCTTAACACTCCAATAACAGCAGCTTGATTGTTCTCTGTTTTAGCAATCCAACGGTCTAGCAGTTCTGCTGTCGTCCACTGAATGGGGTAAGGCTCTTGAACAAGTATCATGTGCTGATGCGCTTAGAGTTATGATTTTCACAGAGGTCGCTGTACTTGCTTTACTCACAAAGTGTCTATAAGCGAGCATGAATGCATGAACTGTAACATCAAATATACCCCTGTAGTAAGAGTGTTCTCATAACCATATGGATTCCCAA